>JAKLWX010000010.1:0-2641138 GCA_022702355.1 Cercospora zeina
ACCCTAACCCTAACCCTAACCCTAACCCTAACCCTAACCCTAACCCTAACCCTAACCCTAACCCTAACCCTAACCCTAACCCTAACCCTAACCCTAACCCTAACCCTAACCGTACCTTCTACCGAGACTATTTCTTGCTCGATATCTCTTAAAGTCTTTAAAACTAAAGAGAAAAAAAAGAAAGGGCCTCCTAAGTAAGTTTTTCTATTTTTTTCTATTTTAGTTTTATTCTAATTCTTTTTTAAAGGATATACTAGCGTTCGAAAAGGTATACTAAATACCTTTAAAAAAGAAGACTTTATTCTTCTTTTAAAGAAGTATAATAATCTAAAAGTAAAGTATAAGAAGCTTTTTAAAAAAACTTCGAAACTCGACCTTTTACTTATTTCTTTAGTTAAGAAAGTAAAGTAAGTATACTTTTAACTTATTTATAGCTTTTACTAACTTATAATAGTCGTATTAAAGAAGCTTTAAAGGAGGAGAACTAGAGTTAATACTCTAGAAAGGCGTTTAGGAGTTAGGAAAATAAATACTAAAATAAAAAAAAATTGCTTTTACTTTATTCTCTTTTCTTTTCTTTAATCTACTTTAATTTCCTTTCTTCTTTTAATTAAATAAGGAGTATATACTTAAACTCTTTATAGTAGTTTAATAGTCTAAAAGTAAAGTAGATTATTTAATTTACTTTAATTTTTATTCTAACTCTATACTACTTTTTATTTATACTTTAATATAAAAGTAAGTAAAGTAATTTATATTTAATAATTTATTTAATTAATAGCTTAGAATACTCTTAAACTTCTTTATAGAACTTTATACTCTTTTACTCTAACTTCTATTTAGCTATTCTATATTTCTATATAATTCTTTTAGAATAGAGTCTACTTCTTTATTATCCTCTTTTTCTACTTTAATATAATCTCGTTCTTCTTTAGTATAGAAGTAGTTTAAATAGTTAAAACTTCCTAAAAAGTAGAAGTCTCTTTTAAGTAAATCTACTTTAGTACTTTCTTCTAATATATTATTATTAAAAGAGAAAGTATATCTTACTTCTACTATAAAGCTTAGAGAATATATCTCTTACCTTATAAAGCTTCTAATAAGATCTATTCTAGTTAGTACTATTCTAGTTTTATATATTAATTTAGTACTTACTATTATCTTTAAAAATAATAGAGTAGATTAAAAGATAGTAGTTAAGAGACTCTAACTCTTCTTTTAATTCTTTATTTAGTATAGATAAAGTAAGATCCTTAGTATAATCTAGATCTATAATAATAGAACTAGAATTTACTTTAGATATAAGATCTATTTTAAAATTAGTAAAAATACTTAAGTAGTAGTTATAGTACTAACCTTTATACTTCTTTGCTAAAGTAGAGTCCTTATACTCTAGTCTTTTTAAATAATAGATAACTCTTATCTTATTTAAGTAGTTTACTTCTTCTACTAAACTTTTACTATTATAGATATTAATTAAAGCTTTAATAGTCTTATTTAGGCGACTAGAAGAGACTATAGAGCATTTATTAATAAATTTAATAATAAAGTCCTTAGTAGTAAGAGTAGTAGATATCTTAAATAGATAGTAGCTACTAGAGTAGTAGAGATAAAGTAAGTAAAGTAGTAGAGTTTTCTAAAGTAGTTTCCTAAAGTAGTTAAAGAAAGAAGGAAAGAAAGCAAAAAGAGACGATTAATATAGACTTAGGAATAGCTAGAAAAAGTACTAAGCTACTTTTAGACTACCCTACTTTATATAAATTCTAATTAAGTAACTCTAGAGCTTTAGAATAACGATTATTTTAGAAATCTAACTCTTTCTATTTCTATTACTTTAGAGGCTTAGCTATTACTCTAGTACTACTACTATAATAATAGTTTAACTTATATAATTCTATTACTTTAATAGCCCTTTTTGCTTTTCTAATATAATATTAAGTTTAATATATCTACTTTTTAGTTCTTTTAGAAGATTCTTTGCCTTTATCTTTATTAGTTATATCTAGACTTATATTCTTATAGTATTTTCTACTATTAATAGAGCTTATAGTAGGTATTTGTCTACTAGTACTAAGACGATTAAAAGTTTCTCTAAGAGAACTACTATATAAGTCTCTATTATCTAGAATAGGATTATCTACTAAAGTATTATTTTCTTTATAAGGAGAACTACTAAGTAAAGGTATAGGTACTTCTAAATCTATTATAGTATCTTCTTCTCTATTAAGAGTCTTTAATAAATTAGTATTTCTACTAAGAACTTCTAAAGTATTATTATTAGATAGATCTTCTAGATTATATCCTAAATTATTATCTATACTAGACCGTCTAGAGCTAGTACTCTCTTCTAGATTATAGTCTTCTATATTATCTATTTCTAGACTTTCTTTATTATAGTAATCTTCTAAAATAGATATTAGCTTTATTACTTTTAGATTTCTTAATATATCTATTATTTTAATAGTTTCTATATTATAGATAGTAGTAGGAGTAAGTAGTACTACTATAAAAGCCCTAAGACTTTCTATTTTACTACTACTTTTAAGTATATCTTCTAATATTTCTTTATTTAAATAGAAAAGAGCTATAATATAGTAGATATAGTTATTTAAGTAGTACTTATTATTAGTTATATTATATTTATTTATAAGATTATTATAAATATTCTTAGGTAAAAGACACTTAAAACAAGCGCTATTTACTTTAATTAATAAATCTTTTATAATAAGATCTCTAGATTTAGTTACTAAAGTATTTAGCCCTTTATTATTTATAGTATTAGAGCACTCTATTATATTATGTTTATAGTTATTTAAAGTATAAAGGTCGAATAGATAGGTAAAATAATAGTTAGAATAGTAGTCTACTAGCTTCTCTTCTAAAATAATAATATTATAGTTATTAGTTCTTATTTCTTCTTCTTCTTTAGTATTAATTTCTTCTAAAATACGACTAGATTCTAAATAAATCGAGCACTTAGAAGTACTATAAGTAGGACATCTAGTAATAGTATTATCTAGAAATAAAGATATAGGAATTCTAAGACATTTAGTTTCTATACTAAATAACTTATAGTATAGGCGGTCTAGCTCTTTAAATTTAGTAATATCTACTATAGAATTAAGATTATTTAATAGAGAGTCTTATCTAATAGACTCTATACTATACTTAGTAGGTTCTTTAGTAATAATATAGCTAGTACCGCTATTTCTAATACGGCCGCTAGCTTATACTATACTTATTAAACTAAATATAGGGTCGAGATTAATAGTATACTTTATACTAGGTAAGTCGAGCCCTACTTCTAGTATACTAGTAGTAATAAGTATTCTCTTACTACTAGTTTTTAAAAAATCTTTTAAAATAGTATCTTTGTCTTCTTTATTACTAGATATAAAGTCTATTTCTAGAATACGACTTAGTTCTAAGCCTTTATCTTTACTATTAATAAATATAAGGATTTTATTTCTAGTATCTAGATCGTTTAAAGTAATCTCCTTAATAGTATTTTCTAGAATAGTAATTTCTTCTTTTTTAGTTTTAAAGTAGATTCGTTTATAAATTATATTCTCTCTATTACTAGAGCCTCGAATTATTTTAGTATATCCTTTAATATTTAAAGTAGATTCTAGTATATTTACGAGAGAAATAGGTAGAGTAGCACTAAGTAGAATAATATTAGCTTTATATTTTAAAAGGGTTTTAAAGTATTTTAGCTCTAGTCTAAAGGTACGCTCTAATAGAAATAAATGCACTTCGTTTATATATATATAGATATCTCTATTATATTCTTTATAAGTATTAATTATACTATCGAGCTCGTTTATATTTAAATCTTCTATATTAATAAAATATAAGTTACTATTAGTAGAAGGAGTATCTCTAATAGTACTAGAAGATAGATTTAACTCTTTAGCTCTAGTATAGAGATCTTTACTTAGGGTAACTCGCGGAGTAATAATAATATATAAATTAGTTTTAAATATAAAACTAGGTAGTAAATAGAGTAGACTCTTTCCGCTACTAGTTTTATTAATAAATATTAGAATAGGCGTTTTATTTATAATTTCTAGAAGGCCTAGACGTTGCTCGTTATTATAAAAAGTCTTACTACTATTATTATAAAGTAGTTTTATGTTTTCTTCTAAGCTTTTACTACTAATATTAAAGTCGAGATTATTATCTAAAGTATAGCTCTCTAGTTTAGATTTTTATTCTATTTTAGATATAGTACTACTACTATTAATATATTCTTTATCTAGAAGATTAAAATATAAGTAGTAGCTTAGACTAAATTCTTTTATTTTATTTAAAAGACTAAGAGTATTACTACTATTAAAATTAAATCCTATATTAAAATAGTAATTATAACTAGTTTTAGTACTTCTATTAGCTTGAAAATCTTCTACTAAATTATCTTCTTCGTTATTACTACTACTATAATAGTTATAGTTATTTAGTTTTGTTTTTATAATATAGTTTATAATTTTACGATAGCTACTAATAGTAAGACCTTTTCTAAATAATAGACTAGACTCGCGTTCTAAAGTAGTACTTATAATAGAAGTTGTTATTATTTTAGTATCTCGAACTAGTAGGTAAGGAGTAGTAGGGTTATCTAAATTATAATAATACTTATAAATATATTCTTTAAAAGGAATAATATAAAGTATATAGACTATAATAAGTTTACTAAGTTTAGGAGGTAAGAATCTAATATTAGTCTTTTCTTTTCTAGTAATATTCTTACTTTTATAGTAGTCGGTTACTATAGTAAATACTTGTTCTTCTTTATTAAATAAGAGACTTCTACTTTTTGTTTCTAAATTCTTAAAAATAATAGTAGTAAGCTTAGTTCCTTTAAGAGGACCTCTACTAAATAAATAAATAGCTATACTTAAATAGAGAGTAAAGTTATTAATATAACTATTAAATTGTTCGATTTTTTTAGGATTAAAAATAAGTCTATTATCCTTAATTCCTTTTAGTAGCTTTATATTATAGTAACTATTCTTAGTTAGAATTTAATTTAAAAAATAAGGACTCTCTTTAAATTTACGAAGCTCGTTTATATCTAGAATACTAGAACCTACTCTATTTAATAAAGTATTATCGTTTACTAAATTAAAGTCTAGATTTAATTCTTCTATACTATTAATATTTAAAAGCTTTATTAGTAGAATATCTTCTAGTTTAGTATAAATATTACTAAAAAGCTGTTTAATTTTACTTATAGGATATTCTAAATTATTATAAAGTATTAAATCTTGCTTAAGTTCTCCTATAAGCCCTTTAGTAGTTACTAACTCTTTATTAAGAACTAGGAGATAAGGGCTAAGAGTATTAATAAAGCCGAAGTAGTTTCTACTTATATTAGTTAGATACTTGAAAATAAATTCTTCTATATTAAAACTATAGTCTAAAGTAGTTTCGTTTTCTTCTATTATAGTATCTGCTAGAATTTCTCTATAATAGTAGTAGCCTAAAGTAGTAAGACGCGAATTATATAATATAATACTAGTTAATTTACCTATAGCTTCTAGATCTATAATTTCTTTAGTATAACTATTAATACTTCTTATATAATAGAAAATTATTACTATATTATTTAAAGTAGTATCTATATTAACTTTTATAGTATTTTTAATCTTAAGTAGTTCGATATAAGTACTACTAAAGATATAGAATAGTTCTATTTTATTCTCGTCTATATCTAAAGTAGAATAGTTAAAAGTAATAATTTTTCTAAGATAGGATTCTAAAGTAGTACTAATATTAATATTCTCTACTATATTATAGAAATTAATCTCTTCGGGATCGTTACTATTTTAAAAGCGGCTAGAACAGTAGTATACTTTAATAATAAATATAAGAAGCTGCGAAAATACTTTAAAATAAGTACTACGAGTAGCTTTATTTTCTAGAGGTATAAAGTCTTTATATTCTCTCTCTTTAGAATTATAATTATTACTCTTTAGTCTTTGTTTTAAGATTAAAGGAGCGCTATTAATTTTAGAACTTATAAAGTCTAAGTATTCTAATATAAGATCTTCTAATAATTCTAAGTCTAGACTATTAATATTAGATTCTATAAAATTAGTAGTAGGATCTATATTACTATACCCTAGCTCTACTAGATTATCTCTATTCTTATCTTTTAAATAAGTAAGTATATTTGACTTTTTAATAAAAGTATTTAGTAATTTAGTATTAGAATCTATATTACTAGAACTAATAGTAGTATTTTCTAAAATATATATTTCTTATTTATAGTTATTAAGTATAGTATCTTTTATATTAGGATTTAAATCCTTTAATACTTCTACTCTAGTACTACTAGAAGTACTAGAGGAACTAGAGCTTCTAGAGCTACTACTATTACTACTACTAGATAGAGATCTCGTTCTATTTTCTAAAGTATTATTTCTAGTACTATTATAATTCTCTACTTCTAAATTAGGTAGTTTAGGAATAAAATAGATTTTAATATTATATTTAAAGCCTTCTAGTACTTATAGAGGTATATTCTCTATAATATAAGGAGCTTTTAAATTAGTTTTTATAGTACTAGTACTATGTTTCTTACTATAGTGTTTTCTAATTTGTTTAGAAGTTATACTAGTATAATTATACTCGAGACATTTATAATTATTAAGAGATATATCTAACTCTTTAAATAAGAACTTATTATTAGCTATTTTGTTTTCTAATTCTTCTAGAGTAGATAGTTCTAAAGTATTTATCTTAGATTCTAAAGTACTTAATATATTATTATTCTTATAAGACTTATAGAGTTCCTTATACTTAGTACTAAGATATATAAGATAGTTACTAATAGTAAGGTTAGTACGATAAATAGAGCAGAATATAATACCTAAATCTAAATTATAAACTAGAATAGTATCTTCTATTTTATTAGTTTTAGTATAAGTAACTAAATTAGTATTCTTAAAGTCGTTACTAGTAAGAGCTCTATTATTCTTAAAGTAGCTATTAATATAGTTAGAAGTAGTAGAGTTAATAGTAGACATTTTTACTTTAATAAATAAAGTAGTTAGGTAGTAGTAAATAGGAGTAGATATAACTAAAGTAGTAAGTAAAAAGATACTTTAAGAGTCTAAGAGAAGAAAGAAAAGAAGAGAGATTATATACTTAGAAGTATTACTAAGTACTTTCTAAAGGGTCTAAAATAATATTTTATTAGAATAAATATTTACTATTTTAGTTCTATACTATAGTAGTATTTTATCTAGAATAGTATACGTTTAAGGTATATATACTCTCTTCTTTTCTTCTTACTTTCTCTTTCTTTCTTCTACTACTATCTTCTACTTTCGCTAATATAAATCTAAAGTATTACTACTTTAGAAGATTTTAAGAAATATTTAAGTAAGTATTTACTTTAGTATTCTAGCTTTCTATACTAATATTCTATTAGATTCTAGTTAGTTAGAATAATACTAATTAAGGTTAACTCTTAATATAATAAAAGTAAGTACTTAACTATTATCTAATTTAGATTTTAACTAATATAAGTTTAGTATATTTTCTATAAGAAGAAATATATTCTAGTACTTAATACTACTATTAAGGTAAGTAAGTTATTCTATTCTACTAAGACCTTAAACTAATAAATACTAGAAATGTCTAATTATACTCTAGTAGCTATTCCTACTAGTAGTTCTTTTATAAAGCTACTAGATAAGCTACTAGAAAAGTATAAAGAAAATAAAGAAGTCTATACTAGTCTAGTAAGACTTAAAGAAGCAGTTCTAAATTCTTATATTAAGGACTACTATATTAGTAAGTAACTCTATTCTAGTTTTATTTTATTATTACTAATATTATTTTAGATAGAGATATTAATCTTAAGGATCCTAGGGACTATTTATTTAAAGTAAAAGATACCCTTACTAAAGACGAAAAAGAAGAAGTAGAAAGAAATCTTCTAAGCTTAATATAAATTAATAGTAGCTTTTAATTCTAAGCTTACTAGACTTAACTCTTTAACTATTAGACTTTTTATTACTCTAAGCTATTATATATTTCTTTAGATATAAGTAGATAGAATCTAAGCGATATAAATATAGATCTTATTACTATATACTTTATATTTTTTAAGAATAACTTTTTTACTTATATCTAAGTATTTATTTCTACTACTCTCTACTTTTTATATTATTATCTATACTTTACTTTAATACTCTTCTACTATATAATCCTATACTCTAAGTTTAATACTATAACTTTAAACTTATATACTTAGAATATAATAATAAGACTCTTACTTTTTAACTAGTTCTTAATATTATATTTAGCTCTTTTCTTAGACTATACTCTATTCTATTACTTATTTATCTTTATATTAGAGCCTAGGAACTTAGATTTAAAGTTATATTTAAGAATATAGAGTATATATACTTTAAGACCTAGCGTTATCCTAAGGATATATTTATCTTTACTAACTTATTACTCTAAAATTTATTTTACTTTAAATATACTTATATATATAAATATATATATTCTATATTTATTCTATATATCTATTAAGTAGATTCTATACTTTAGATATAATTGTTTACTACCCTAGCCCTTATAATTAATTTTCTTCTAACCCTATACTAAGAAATCTTAAGCCTACTCTAAATAATTAATTATAATAGCTCTAAAATTATAGAAAGTACTTTTCTAGGCTAATTCGACCCTAAGGAATCTAAATCTAGTCTTAGAATAATAATAAGTCTAGTAGGTCCGCCGTATATTTAAAGATTACTCTCTAGCGGACCTACTACTAGATTTTTGCCGGACCTAGTTAACTAGGTCCGGCGAAGATACTATTAGGGTTTACGAGCATAGGGCTAGTTCCGGTTCGTAAAGTAAGTTCGTATAGAATCGATATCTTCGCGAACTTATAAGTAAAGTCGTTATTAATAAGAGTATTATCTATAGGTACCGCTAGAGCTCTTTCTAAGTAGCTAGCTAAGATAAAGTTCTATAGTAAGGTTATTTATTATTTATCTCTACTTTTAGTAAGCCTAAACCCTTTAGATCCTTTAACTATTTCTTCTACTAACTTTAGAATCTTATTAAATAATTAGAAGGACTCTAGCTTCTAGGAATATAAGCTATACTTCTTATAGATCCTTCTACTAATACTATTTAGTAAAGCTTTTAATAGTAGTATAAATCGTTCTCTATTACTTAAGTCTTTAGAATTAATATAGTTAGAAGCTAATCGAAACTAT
Organism: Cercospora zeina; assembly: GCA_022702355.1. Classification (NCBI taxonomy): domain Eukaryota; kingdom Fungi; phylum Ascomycota; class Dothideomycetes; order Mycosphaerellales; family Mycosphaerellaceae; genus Cercospora; species Cercospora zeina. Next base: position 9,246 of record JAKLWX010000010.1, read on the forward strand.
TATAAGAATTTATTTAGATTATTACTTTCTAACTATTAGGTCTTATAGTATAAACGTAAGGTACGATACCGATTTAATAATATAATACGTATTACTATTAGCGAAGTAGTCTAATAAGGACTTCCTAAATTTAGTCTAGTTATATTTAGGCACGCCCTTTAACTGCTTTAGTTCTAGTCGTAGGATAATCTTAGTATTAGTAATAATACTATTAATCTTTTCTTAGTTACTATATTCTTCTAGATCGAACTACTTCTAGAGACTATCGAACCGTTTAAGAAACTCGATAGTATTCTATTCTTTAAAGAACGGGTTCGCTTTAGTTCTAGGTAATAGTAGCTTTAGCTTATAGGTATCTAGTATACTCCTTAGGACTTCTTATAAAGTTAGGAGCTATATTATATCTATCGTAGTAGGCGACTATAAGGAGGGTCCTTAATTAGGTATATTACTAATAGTACCTATTATAGTAGTAGTAAAGTCCGCTAGTTAGTTCCTTATATTAAACTCTTAGATACTATAATAGATTCTATCTTCCTTAGTACTAGAAACTATAGTAGCTAGCCTAGGTTCTATACGATTATCTTAATTACCTAGTATTATAGCTCTCTCGGCTCTTAAGTAGTTATATCTTAGTAGATTCCTTTCCTCTTTTATATCTATAAGCTAAGGCTCTAGGCCTTAACTTCTATAACCTAGTCGGGGCCCCGGGCCCTAACTTTAATTTCCTTATCTAATAGATATTTTATCTTACTAGGAAATAATTTATCGTATGTTCCTAGGTTGCCTTTACCTAGTCTACGTCTAGATTAGGTTAGACTATCTAGTTTCTACTTACTATTTCCTTATAGTAGCTTCTTATCTCGTATTACCTATAGCGTATACTTAGCCCGTCTATACGCTATTATCTCTTATCGCGAAATAGAATAGAGCGTAGTCTTCGTTTATTTTTAGAGTATAGGTAATACCTACGCTACCTATATTCTAGTACTAGTCTTAACCGCGACTTCTAAACGCGTACTATATTAGATTCTAAGTCTATATTATCCGCGACTCCTAAACGCGTACTATATTAGATTCTAAGTCTATATTATCCGCGACTTCTAAACGCGTACTATATTAGATTCTAAGTCTATATTATCCGCGACTTCTAAACGCGTACTATATTAGATTCTAAGTCTATATTATCTGCGACTTCTAAACGCGTACTATATTAGATTCTAAGTCTATATTATTCGCGACTTCTAAACGCGTACTATATTAGATTCTAAGTCTATATTATCCGCGACTTCTAAACGCGTGCTATATCTAATCCTAAACGCTATATATATAGTAGAAAAGCTAATTTCCCGCGAATTATATACGTATACGTATATAAATTAAATCTAAGTCTTATTTATAGTGCCTCTTTTAGTAACGTAGTATCTTTTTAGTCGTAGTCTTACTCTACCTTCGGCTCTAGAATATAACCCTAAACTATATATACTCGGGTAGCTTATATTAGTATAGATAGAGTAGGTCGTAAGGCGGGTAGGTAATAGAATACTCTACGTAGCTAGTCCTCGGATACTATCTCGTCCGGCGTACCTATTTCTAGTAAGTATACGTTAGAAGCTATCGTAACTACTTCTTTACTATCTCCTCTATATATACGACTTCGTAAGAGATAAAAGTTATAGCTATACGTCGTCGTTACGTTGCTATCTATATTCGTCCTTATTTTCTATTTATTCGTATTTAAACTATAGGCTATAAGTATACCCGCCTTACTAATTAAACTCTAACTCCTAAAACTACTAAAGTAAGCCCCGAATTTAAGTTCCTATAGTAGTAGTATGTCTTAGCTCTCGTATTAGAATAAGTAGCTAGTTAGTATATATTAGCTAGCTAATACTAGTCTTCGATATTATAGAAGTAGGTTCTAGCCTTAGGCCTAACTCTTTTATAGCTTTAGTAAGAGTTTCTACGAGCTTAGCTAATCCTTCTTTAAAGACGTCGATATAACTCTTCTTATAATAAAGAACTTCTTTAGTAACTCGTAGAATATTCTTAAAGTCGTAGAAGGTATCGGGCCTATCTTTATTAAGGCGAGCTCGCTTCTAGATCTAGCGACGTAGGTTTTCGAGGAATAGTTTTAATAAATACTAGGTTCTAGTAATATAATTAAGCTATATTTCCTTAATTTAGTTAGATAAGATCTCGAATAACCTTACGTAGTTATTTAGCTCCTTATTATCTTTATAATACTATTCTAATAACTTAGCGAGGTATAATCTATCTTAAAGAAGCTTATAACTATCGAAGTCGCGGAATTCTTTATATAAGCTTATACTAAATAGCGCCTAGTTTCTAGTATAGAAGCCTAGGAGACGACGAACCGTTTCTTTATAATTAAGGTATATATAGTCTAATAATTAGTCTAATCGCTCTCGGTTAGTTACTCTATTTTCTTTAGTTAAACTATAACTACGATATATAGTATCGAAGCGATTAAGGAACTTAGTTACGTCCTTGCCTTAGAATTATTTAACCTTATCTATACCTAGAACTAGTATATTTAGACGGATTATTCTAAGAATTTAGTTTAGCTAGTTTAAGCTAATTCTAGTATTATTAGCTTTAGCTAGTAAACTTAGTTAGATATTTACGTAGATAGGGTTAATAGGTACTTATAGTCTAAAGGTCCTACTCTTTCCTTTAGTACGAGTAGAAAAGAGATCTCGGACTAGCTTATAACTAGGGTCTAGGTTATAAACGCGTATAGAGCGTCTAGGTATATATACTAGCTAGAACTTAGTTTATATTTCTAGCTTAAGCTTCTTAGTAATAGCCGTAGTATACTTATTCTTAACTCCGAATAGTATAACTTCGTTACGTAAGCTAAAGATTAGCTCTAGAATTAAAGATAGAGTTAGGCCGACCTCTTTAAGGAATTCCTAGAACGATAGTAGCGCCGTATAGTCGCTAGTTTTACCTAGTACTTAGATAAATCTAGCTAAAGTTTAAACCGCCTAAGTAGTATAGTTAATAAGAGTTAGTATAGTAGCTAGCTACGAGGGTCTAGCTACTATCTTCTAAATAGTTTTAAACCGAGCTTCTTAACTATAAATAGCTTTGTTTTAACTATTTAGTTTAGTATCGGAGTTACTAGAATCGTTAGTATTCTTACTATCCTCTTTAGGATCTTTAGTCTCTACTAGAATAAAGAAGATAAAGATAGAGATATAAAGTAAGGAGTAGCTAGGGTTATTATTAGCGTAGATAACCTCTAGCGCTTCTAGACTATTAATACTTATCGTATAGAGCGCTTTAAAAGCTCCTTTATTATCTAGTATAGCGGATATTATTCGGCCGATATTCGGACTTAGTAATTAAACTAGTTAGTTTAATTAAAGTTAGATGTTTTATTTTTATATTATTCGTGTTCCGGCGGTTAACTATTATAAATTAGTATAAAAAGAATAAAAAGAAGGACTATAATAAATAAATAAAACTTATATTATTATCGAGCGTTACTTACGAAGTCGTATCCTTTAAATATTCGTAGTAGAGAAGAATAGTTCTATATATCTTCGAGGTAAGTAACGAGCCTATATTCGAATAGTTTCTCCTCTTCTAGCGAGTAGGTTTCCTTCTAATCTAGAGTAATAGGGACGATATAAGAGTACTCTAGGCTTATACTATAGTTTTCTATTTTATTTTAATAGCGCGCTATCCCTTAGGTAGCTAATTCTAGACCTTCTAAGCGAACTAATATAAGAGAGTAAGGATCTCCTCCTTCTCGACTCTATTAGCGAGGGGCTTAGTATTAGCTTTACTAGTTTAGAAGTAGTTAATACTATAGTAACGAGGCAAATCGTAATTTATAGTATAGGGCTATTACTAGCGTTTTCTAGAGAGAGAGGGCTAATATAGAATATCTACGCGGTTAGTTTATTCCCCTTATCTCCTATAGCTTATATTATTACCGCTCTTAGCCTAAAAGCCTAGGTAATCCTTCTATATAAATATAGTAACTCTAAGCGATTCCTTAACGGCCGAGATTAGCTTAATACCGTAGCCCTAGTCCTTTACTATACTAATATAAGGCGTTTTACTAGTACGTTCTAAGTCGTAATAGATTAAGAGTTCTTAGACTTTTTAAGGTTCTAGTAGCTCTCTATATAGAAAGTATACTTGCCTTCGAGCTTGCTAGCGCTTACTATAGCCTATATAGTATTACGCCTATATAATAGCTTATTATCTTAGTAGCTTAATTTCTTCGTCTACTACGGTTCGCGCCTTAAGCTACGAATAATATCTTTATCTTATTCTTAATAGTCTTATTCGTAGAAGTTATTATATAGCTCTACCTTCGGCTCTATTTTAATAAGCGAATAATATACTACTCTAAGGTGCTATCTATACGTAGCTAGAACGGAATCGCTCTAGAATTAATAGGTATAGCTATGCCTATAGCGTTAGTAATCTATTAAATACCTATACCTAATTATATAGCTACTCGTAGGACCGCTACTCGTATACGCGTGCTAGCTCTTTAAGAAACGGAACTATAGCAATTAAAATAGGTATAAAACGTGTCGTAAAGGTATAATAATCTATAAAGAGCTACTAGATAACGAGTTTTTATAGGCCTCTGCCCTACTAAGTTATATAGGTTCCGCTTATTAGTAGATAGAGAGGCAAATCGCTTTCTAAAAGTATTTAATTATAGAAGGAAAGTCGTAAAGAATATAGATAAAGTAGTAAGGTATCTAATATCTTCGAGTCGCTCGAAGGCTCGTCGTTAATATCTTCTTACCTTCTTATTCGATATTCTTTTTCTCTCTTTATTTTATATTCTAAGTACTCTTAGCTTTTTAGAACCTCTATTAGAACCGCGTAGGCTACTAGTTAATATATCCCTCCCTTACTTAAATATCTCTTCGAAGATATAGCGTAGATCGTAAGTAACGACGTAGTTTCTATCTACCGGCCGTATTAGCTCCGAATAATAGCGTATACTCTCTAAAGAACTTAAGGTAACTCGAGGAAATACTACTACGCCTTCTACCGCGCGCCTAGAACTAGTTTAGAACCCGTTAGAATCCTTAGAATTCTTTACTTATTTAATTTTCGTAATTTTTTTTACTTCTAGAAAGTTATAGTTTATTAGAAGACTATAGAAACCTCCTATCTAGCTAGTAGCTAATTAGAACGTCGGTAATTCTAGAATTAAACCTTTAGAACGCGTTATATATTTGCTATCCTATAATAAACGCTTATAATAATTAGAAAACGTTTATTATATACTAGCGAACCTATTATAAAAGTAGCCCTTCGCTTCTAACTTTCTCTTAAATATCTACTTCTAAATAATAACTTTAATAACTTCTTCTAGCTTTTAGAACTCTCTAGGCCTAATAGTACTCTTTTTAGAAGACTCTAGAAAGCTTTCTTAATATCTACGGCAGCTTATAGTAAGATTTCTCTATACGTAAACCCTTTCTTAGGTATACTAATAGCTTATAAGAATTATCAGCTAAGATAACTACTACTTCGCGTTAGTCTTAGCGCTTAGACGGATCGTCTAGTAGGAAACTTACTAGTCTAAGCCTCGGTTCTAGCTCTAGTAGTAGTAGCGACTCTTCGAAGAAGCTAAACTAGGGCTCGCGCGCTCTCGTATATAGCTTAAGCTAGATAGGAAACCTACTAAATATACTCTAGGAAAAGTAGTTCCGCGCTTCGTTAATTTAATTTCTAAACTATAAGATCTACGCTTCTTTCTAGAGAGAATAGTCCTTCTAATCTAGAGAGGCGTATATTAAGGCGATTTCTAAGAAATAATCTACGGCTTTCTTAGCGGTACTAGAAAGATATACTATAGTATCGATAACTTCTTCGATCTAAATTTCTACCTTATTAATCTAGACTAGCTACTAAGACTAATCTTTTCTTTAAGTTAGGAAATAAATCTAAGATTAATAGAGTATTAGCTTCCTACTCTTATTAGTTCGTATAGTATAGATTCGGAGTATATATCTAACGACGATATCTATATATACTATAAAAAGGAGTCTAGTAAGGCTAAGATCTATATTTACGTTCTAGACTAGTCGTATAATTCGAGAGTCCTAGCTTCTTTAACTAATTAGCTATATCTCTAGAACGGTACTTATACGAACTACGTTTACGATAGTAAGACCTCGTATAATATAAAGATAAAATCCGGCTATTCTCTTTCTAGTCGAGCGCTAATACGCTAGTACGGCGCTAACTACTAGAATCTACTACCTTAGAGCGCTACTACCTCTATTCCCTCGATTTCTAGTATTTCTCGAAATCTTTAAAACGATTTGCCTACTAAGAGAGCCTTTCTAATATTAGCTTCTAACCTTCTATTAGATCTATAAGGTATAGCGTTAAATAATACGAGTAATACTACGTAGAACCTTTATTAGGAGCTTCGTTCTACGATTAATATACTTAATCCTATTCCTAGGAGTCTCGAGAACTAGACTAGTTTAGCGTTTTAATATATTCCGACTACTATTCCTCTAGTTCCGCTAGCTAAGGCCGTAATAATCCTAATTATTATCTACGTACTCTATAACCCGAGTTCTAATAGTATCTTACGTATTCTTTAAAGAATAGTAATTATAATAGAAGAGGCGTTTAAGGCTATTTTAGATACCCGTCTAGAGGCCTTCGTAGAAAGAGGTATACCGAACTTTAATAGTAATACTATTAATAGATATAGTAATATAATTAAAGAAGGTTTAGGTACTAAGTTAGAGCATAACTCTAGTAACGAGAATAGTAATATCTAGTAGAGAAAGTAGTTTTTCCGAGTTAGTCTTTATTAGATCTAATATCTTCTAAGCCTAGAAGTCTTTAAAGAAAAGTCTTTCGGCGTTCTATTTTCTTATTTTTCTACTTATTCTAAGAAGATTAGAATATAGGTACGGCTCTTTTCTACTATAAGTAGATAGATAGAGGTTTTCGCCTAGATCTAGTAATAGAAAAGGTTTCCTCTCTACTTCTAGTATTATATCTTATCTTAGATCCGCTCTAGAACTACTAGGAAGGTCTAGATACTCCGGAAGTTTCTAAGGTCTAGATTATCTAAGTTAGGTAGCCTTAGCTTTTTAAGCTTCGCTAACTAGGTACTAAGTAGCTAGCTAACTTCTACTACTTTAAAATTTAGAAACCTTTATCTTCTACTTACTCTCTTTCCTTTTAGCTATTCTCTACTACCTTTTTAAACTCTATACTTCTACTTTTAAATAGTACTAATAAAGTCTATCTAGAAGCTAAAGGCTAAGGTTTAGATCTTATTAAAGAGCTTAAAGGCCTTAGGTACCTTACTCTTTCTAGAGGATATTATTAAGATAAACTCTAAATACTAGATCTTTAGAAAGAATAAGTAGGCTAAAAAGCTATTAAAGAAGATCTAGAAGAAGTAGTATTCTAAGAAGATCTAGAGCTAGTAGGATAAGACTATACTTTCTAATTAGGATATCTAAGAAAGAGCTAGCTATTTCTTAGACCTATTTAGATTACTAGGTATACTAGATATATTTCCTAGGCTATTCTTAAATTCCTATAGGAATAGAAGGCTATACTTAAGTATTAGAGGAATCCTAGGGCTAGAATACTAGCTTCTTTCTAAGATAAAGCTATCTAAGGATTCCTAGATAAGAGTTAGAGAGTATAGGCCCTATAGTTCCCTCTATAGAGTAGTATCTATTATTACTTATTTTCTAGAGTAGGCTAAGAATTCTAAAGGTCCTTATAACTATTATAAAAAGAGTAAAACTACTCTATTTCTAGCTTATAGAAGAGTACTAAGACTTAGCTAGGAAGATCTAGATAATAAGTAGCTCTTTAGAGGTACTTATACTAACTATTTATATAATAGCTAGTATAACTAATCTTCCTCTTCTAGATATAGTCTAAGCACCTAGCTAAAAGTAGTTAGAGGACCTAAAGTTATTTAGAAAGAGGTTCTTTCTAATATAAAGCATAATAGATTAACTAGATCTAAGCTAATAGTCTAAGTTCTAAGATTAGAGGCCTAGGCTAATAAGATTATCCTAGATACTATTAGATACTATATAGCCTTTAATAGATTTTATAAATTTCTAGACTTAGAGAACCTACTAAATTTTACTAGTTAAGATTATATTCTAAGAATAGGCCCTTTGCCTTTATACTAGTTTTATTATACTAAGTAGAATTATCTAGATAGTATAGCCTTTAGTTCTAGCTATCTAACCTTCCTCTTTCTAGTTAATTAGAAGGTTTCTAAGGAAGAGAATTTACTTAGTCTTAGTACTTCCTTAGTAAGGTTAGCTAATTAAGTAACTAGAGCTACTAGCTTTTAGTTCTTAGGTTAATCCTCTTTTAAACTTAAGAAGAAGAAAGTAGTATAAGCTAGCTCTATACTAGAGTAGTCTTCTAGTATAGTTCCTATAGCTTCTAATATAAAAAGGATACCTAAGAGAAACCTAGAGGTTAAGGTAATTAGAGACTTTAATACCTAATTTAAAAATAGTTTAGATACTAATTCTAATTCTAATTCTAATTCTAATTCTAATTCTAGCTTAGATCCTAATAACTAAGCTAAGGATTAGGTAATAGAAGAAGCTAAAGAAGGTAATTCTAAAGAAGGCTAGGAAAGAGAAACTTAAGTCTAAGTAGAAGAGAGCTAGAGATCTAGGCTTTAGGCTTATAGATTTAAAGGGCATACCTAGGTATATAGTCTTAGAATAAAAGTAGATAGTTAATACTAGCCTAGCTCTAAAAGTCTTTCTTATTATAAGTATTCGAGTAGTTAAATCTTAGAAGAGTTAAGAAGTAAGTCTAAAGAGTTATTTATATCGTCGGATATTTATAGAAAGATAGAAAACGAAGGTCTAATTATTTTAGAAAGAGAAAGCTAAGAATACTATATAGTATTTTAAGTTTTTATTTATAGTTTTAAGTCTTTATAGATACGTATGCTACCTAGGTATTATATTCGGTATTATCGAGTTATTTTATTTCTAGGAGATTAATTCTAAGTTCTAGAAACTTAAAACTAGTTAAGGTTTTTAGTCTTCTTTATATAAGACTTAGTTTAACGTCGTCTTAGACTCTAGTCTATATATTTTCTAAAAAGAGTAGAACTTCTAATTACTTCTAAAGACTATCGTCTAGTTATATTACTAGTTTTACGTCGTCTCGGACGCTTATCTTTTTTAGGTTTTTCTTTAGTTTAATATCGTTTTAGATAAGTATCGCGTAATTTTTCTTTAGTTTAACGTCGTTTCGGACGATTATCTTTTTCGAGAGAGGTTTTTTTTTATTAGTTTAGCGTCTTTCTAAACGCTTTTAGAAAGGTCGGAGCTTCTAATCGTTTCTAAAACCTATTAAACGCTAGATACTACCTACTCCTCTCTACTAAATACTAAAATAAGACTTTTTATATTCTTTTATATTCTTATAGTTCTTCTTCTAGAATATATCGGAGTTATACTATCGTAGAATACTATCCTTCTTTATATTTAACTTCCTTAACTATATTCTTTCTACTCGAGATTTTATAGGCTTCTTCTAGAACTAGTTCGATCTTATTTTCGCCTTTCGGATTTTAAGACGCCTCTCTTACTTATTATCTTACTAGGTCTTCCTACTTACGAAATAGAAGAATAGCTCTTAAATTACGCTTATTAATTATCCTATTAATTTTAGCGCTATTAAGCTCTTCTAAATAGTAAGTAGAATAGTTTCTCGTATAACTCGATACTTAGTAAGAGCCTTTCTACTAGAAAGAAAGCTTCTAGGAACGTAAATCTTTTATATCTCTTCTCTAAAGAATAATAAGCTATCCTTTCGTAAAGACTACGTTCGTTATATTTCTTCTATTATCTATATAAAAAGAGGCTTATTCTTAAAGTCGTTCTTCGTAGGCTAGCGCTTCTACCTTTATAACGTCTATAGCTTCTAGAGCTTCTACTCTTTTCTAAATAAGGTCTTCGTACGTTCTAACCTTCCTCTAATCTAGAAAACTAAAGGTCGTAATAGATAGCTCGATTAGAAGGACCGCTTCTCGGCCGTATATAAGTATTTTCCTTTAATAGAAGAGTCGACCTTTCTTTTCTAAAAACTAGTAGTATAGGAACTAAGATATACTTTATTCTAGTTAGTCGTCTAGGCTTTTAACTAGTTCTAAAAGGAAGTATAGTACGAGCTAAGCCTAGGAGGGTTAATAGATATAGCCGCGGCTATTTTCTAATTAATTTGCGCCTAGAAAGAAGCTTAATTTATCGCTAGACTCTTAAAGAGTTTAGTAAGCTTAGAGACTAGTAGCGAGGATCTTATTTCTATATCGAACTTTAGCGTAAAGGTTAGCTACTTCTAGTTAACGACTTCTAAAATCTTTTTAAGTATCGATCCTTACTTAGTTCGAAACTTTCTAAAGCTATTATCCCTAGTCGTAATCTTCTAAGCTTCTTTATAAATCTTAGTAAAGAGTTTAAAAAGCTTTCTAGTATAATCGATCCGAAGATAGTTAAAGACCTTCTTTATAATCTAATCTAGAAGTCTAGAAAGAAAAAGCTAATACCTCGTATAGTTATCTAGCTCTTCTATAGGAATCGCGGATTAAATTAGCTTAAACTACTTATAGTACTTAAGTATATTCGTATCTTTTCCTTTCGCTTAAGCTCTTTTTAATAAGGTCTCGAGGCTAGCGCGTATCTAGAAAAGTATCTAAGTATTAAACTTAGCCTACCTATCTAGAATAAATTTATATAGGATAGAATAGTTATTATCTAAGTACTCGTCTAGAGTCTTAATCTCTATTTTAATAATATAGTTATAGTTATCTAGAAGACGTTTAATTCTAGTAGAATCCTTTTAGTTTAAGTAATAGTCTTTAGTAAACTTATCTATTCTAGAAAGCTATTCTAATACGCTAGCGCCTAAAAAACTTAGATTTCTAGATATATTCTTCTTTAGAAGTTAAGCTAATAGAGTCCTAAGGTTTTCTACTAGGCTCTTTATAATATTAGGTCTAAGATTCTTAAGCGAGTTATATAGAGCTTTAATAAGAGATTACGTAAGAGCTATAGTACGTCTATCTTTAGCCGAGGCTAGCTAATCGTAATTATTTCGAGAGTCCGATATATTTATAGTAGAAGTACTTATCTTAGAGGTACCGCGGAGCTAAGCGTCTTCTAAAGAAAGTAATTCTAGTAAAGGAAGATTTTATAGATAAAGTTTAGTAGTACTAGAATTAAATAAATCTAAATCTACTTTCTTTAAATAGATTAGTAAGTTTATTTACTAATCTATCTAAAGAATAGATCGTATCTAGTAGCGTCTAGATATAAAAAAGAAAGAAGAGAGAAGATAAAAGAAGATTCTTAGTCTAACTAAAGAATTAGAAGTTTTTCTAAAGATATAGTTAGACTATAAGAGCTATAAGAAGGAGTCTAGTAAAGAAGAAAGTCGTTATCGTTTTATAGAGTAAAGGGAGAAAAGATTAATTTTAGAAATAATTAGAAACCTACTAGCCTCTAAAAGTATTTAAAACTAAAAGAGGAAGAGTAGTAAGTAAACTATTAGTTAAGTAAGAAGAAGTAATTAGGTTCGTTAATACTAAGAGGTCTAGTACTAAAAGTAAGAAGCCTAGAAGCTAATATAAGAGCCTAATTGTTTTTCGTTAGAAGAGTATAAGAGATCGCCTCTTTTTATACTCTTCTTTCTATCTTTAAAAGCTATAAGTATATTCGTAAGACTTATCGTCGCGATTAATTAGAAGGTTAAGAAGGTATATAAGTTACTAGAAGGTAGTAGTACGTCTCCTAGGTTCCTCTAATAAGAATAAGAAGCTCTCTAGTTCTTAGAAGACTAGTTAGGTCCTTAAGGAATACTCTACTACCCGTCGTATATCTAGAAGTTAAAGAAGTTCGTTTAGAAGCTAATAGACGCTAGTAGGCTCGTATTAAGTATATATATAGGCTCTTATACCTATATTATAGGATACCTTACTAGATTACTACTCTTAGAAGCTACTACTCGATATAGTACGCCTTAGAAGTAGAAAAAAGTTATTAGAAGCTAAAAGGTTTAGTTTTAATCCCGAGGTCTCTAATCGTATCTAAGAGCCTACGAAGTCCTATTATACGCCTCTACGCGGCTATAAGTAGAAATAGATACTCTTAAGTATACTAGTAAAGTATAAGGGCATATAAGACAATCCTACTTCGCTACTACTAGCCGTATACCCGATAAGACTAAAACTACTCTAAGATAACCCTAAGACTACTCTACGAACTAAGATAGAACTCTACTATAGAAGAGGTAGAAAAGAAAGAAGATAGAATAGAGGTAGGTAGAGGAGCAAAGAGAGGAGATAGCTACTAGATAAGAGATTAGCTATTTACCTACTAAAAAGAGCTATAGAAGGAAGAGAGAAAGATAGACTCTTCCTACCTAGAATATATATTCCTAGAGACGGCTCTCTAGGTCCGAGACGAATAGAAATAACGGCCTTCTATACCGACTTAATATACTATACTAGCTATATCTACTACTTCTAATTTTAGATACTAAATTTCTATATATAGGGCTTAGCGCTTAGCGCTAAGGCGCACCGAGCGAAATTCTAGTTCCTCTAGGCATCGGCCTATAATATCTGTTTTTAGCGTAAATAAGATACCTTTAAGACCGAGAGTTTTTTAGCCTAGGAGGCTTTTCTCTCTCCTACGACTAGTTAGGCTTTAGGCCTACCCGTACTATATAGTCTTCGACTCCTATAGTATATTAATAGAACAAATTAATAAATAAATAAACAATCGTATCTAAGAGATCTAGCGCTATCGCCTAGTCGTCTAGAAAGTATTAGAAGCCTCGGAGTTAGATAGAAGAAAGCGGCGTAAGTAAGATTCTCGTTTTCTCTTTCTAAGATACTATATTTAGTACTTAAGAGGGGCTATATCGTCGTAGTAGTAAAGTAAGGTTAGTCTAACTAGGTTTAGAAAAGCAATCTAGTAGTCTTAAATAGTAGCGATATTAAACGCTCTCTACTCTATAGTCTAAATAAGTTTAGAAAAGCAATCCGTCGATCTTAAATAGTAGCGATATTAAACGCTCTCTACCCTACTATCTAGAATCGAGTCTCTAGAAGTAATTAGCTAAGAGTAAAGAGTAGCGAGGTTAAACGCTCTCTGCCCTACGTCTCTTAGTTCTTTCTAAAAAAAAGTCGTTAGAAATATTCGTATCTATATAAAGTCGTACGATTTTCTGCCTAGATATAGCTTCTAGAATTAGATAGTAGTAAGTAATCGCGCTTATTAGAGTCTTTCGTATACCTACTATAGAGCTCGAGAGAAGTTTAGCTTCTTTATAGTTTTTCGAGGTTATTATCGTTTAGAAAGTAGGTTCGTAGTAATTAGAAATAAATATCGTTCTTCTAGAAGATCCTTTAAAGTAAAGTAGGCGTTTACGTTAGTTAGGCCCTACCTTCGGCTCTAAAAATATAGACCTAAACCTATATATACCGAAATTAGTAGCTTATTATATATACGCTAGTTCTAGTAAGAGTAGCGGTATTATACGATATTCGCCCTTATATTTTATTATCTCCTTAATACTAGAGACGCTTAATAGACTATTATCGATACTAAGATCTTATTCTATATCTAGAAAACGCTAATTTCTAACCTAATAGTAAAGTAAACCTCTCGGTATATTATATTCTAATACTAAGTCTTATACGCCTATCTTTCTAATTCTTTCTAATCTTAAAATTATAAGATTTAGATAGTAAATAGTCGAGATAGAGGCCGAAAGATATAAGTATTCTATCGCTATAGTTAAAAGAAGGAATCGTTATACTAAAAGTCTTTAATAATATAATAGTAGTAGATAGAGAGGTAAATTACTTTTTAAAAGTATTTAATTATAGAAGAAAAGTCGTAAAGAGTATAAATAAAGTAGTAAGGTATCTTAAAATCCTTAAGTCGCTTAAAAGCTCGTCGTTAATATCTTCTTATCTTCTTATTCGATATCCTTTTTCTTTTTTTATTTTATATTCTAAGTACTTTTAGCTTTTTAGAATCCTTATTAGAACTGCGTAGGCTACTAGTTAATAATAGTTAGGTACTATAAGCTAGTACGAAGGATAATAGGCTTAAATTAGAACTATACGAATATCTACCTCGTTATTCTAGGTACGATAGTAGTAGCGAAAAGTATCTCTCTACTAAGCCGAGTAAGCTTAGTAAGTCGTACGGGAATATAGCTACGGATAGGCTAGGCTAGCCTATTCTACTAGTATCTATATAGTATATTTTTATAATACTTCTATTTTCTACTTCTTATACTCGTTTATCTATTATTAACTAGTAGCCTACGTAGTTCGAATAAAGATTCTAAGAAGCTAAGAATACTTAGAATATAAAATAAAAAGAAAAAGGATATTAAATAAGAAGAAAGGTAAGAAGATATTAACGACGAGCCTTCGAGTAACTCGAGGATTTTAAGATATCTTACTACTTTATTTATACTCTTTATAACTTTTCTTCTATAATTAAATACTTTTAGAAAGCGATTTACCTCTCTATCTACTACTATTATATTATTAAAGACTTTTAGTATAATAATTCCTTCTTTTAACTATAGCGATAGAATACTTATATCTTTCGGCCTCTATCTCGACTATTTGCTATCTAAATCTTATAATTTTAAGATTAGAAAGAATTAGAAAGTTAAACGTATAAGATCTAATATTAGAGTATAGTATACTACGAGGTTTACCTCGCTATTAGGTTAGAAATTAGCGTTTTCTAGATATAAGATAAGGTCTCGACGTCGTTAATAGTCTTTTAAGCGTCTCTAGTATCGAAGGAATAATAAAATATAAGGGCGGATATCGTATAATACCGCTACTCTTACTAGAACTAGTATATATATAATAAGCTACTAATTTTAGTATATATAGGTTTAGGTCTATACTAGTACTATATACGCGTAGACTAATTACTAGAACCTACTAATTTCTATTTAGAAAGCGACTACTTCTCCTATATCTACGCTATTTATAGCTTTAGACGCTTCTCTAATCTTCTATTTTCTATAGTTAATAAAGTTAAGGCTAAGGCTTTTCGCTAGGCCTACGTTAATTATAGCGTAATATTAGTACTCTTTATTAATAAGAGTAGATATTCCGACGTTATTCTATAGAACTACGTCGGTATATATTAGCTCCTTATTTATTTTTCTTCTAATCTTCTTCTATTTATAATATACTAATATCTTCTTTACTTTCTTCTTCTATCTTTAAAAGAGAGTTATACTTTTTTCGTAGCGAATACTATAGAGTCTAAGTATTCCGCTTCGCTTTCTAATAGTAGTTTAATACTTACTATATTAATCGTAGTAGACTAAACGGCTAGTATATATAGATACTTCTTAATATAGTATCCGTTACTTCTATAGTAGAAATAGAGCTTATTTTTATAGCGTCTCTCTCTTTTATTTATACTTATCTATTTAGCTTATTACTTCTCTTAGGTTTTCGTATAGTCTACTTAGGTTTTCCTTTATTTTTCTTTTATACGCGTCGTAGTTATTAGAGTATCTTTATTAGCGTCGATCGTAGAAGCTACCTAGGTATTCGGCGCGAGTACCGCGCTATTATTAATAGAAGCCTTCTCCTTTTTCTTAGCCTACTTATAATTTGCTATCTTAAACTAATTAGTCGTCTTAAGATTAAAAGTATCGTAGTATTTAAGAACGTATTCTTTAGCGTCGCGATCTTTAAAGCGTTATTCTAGTTCTCTCTACTAGTACTAAGTAGAAGTCCGTCGAATTCTAGCTAGTACTCGTACTATAGCTATCTTTACGCGTACTATAGAGTAGTAAGTTACTTTAAAGCCTTCGACTTCTCGTTACTATTTATAAAAACGTACTCGAGCTATATAAAGAAAGCTTCGAAGTCCTTATTTTCTATTATACTTCCCTTCTTCTAGAAGTATCTTACTCTTATTCTCTCTTTTAATAGTAGCGTATCGTATATAGTATCTTAGTAGTAATCTATAGAAAGCGTTAGTATTACTATAGATCGTATACGATAGGAACTTTAAAGATATAGTAAGTAGTCTCGAAAGGTTTCTACGCGTCCGTTCTAGGTTAGTAGCTTCTAATCTTTAGAGCTCGATAGTTCTCGTTAGAGCTTTACTAATCTATAAATATAGCTAGTAGCCTTTCTAGTAGTATATAAAGAGTATCTACTACCGCGCTTAACTCCGTTCTTTATATAGCGGATTCCTAAGTATCTTTATTATAAAGCGCGTTTTCTAACTCGCCTTCTAACCTACGTTACTAGGTATAGAGCTCTTTAACGAGACGTTATATCTCTACTATAGCTATCTCTAGTATAGAGACTATATTCTCTAGTAAGTTCGCTATAGCCTTCGATATTACTACTAAGAGCGTATTATTAGGCGATATCCTATCTATTTCTACGATTAATTAAACTTAATATTATAGGTAAGTAACGCGTACGTAGATAGTTTATAGTAGTATTTAATAAGTTTAATAAGAAGGGAGATATTTATTCTAAGGCGTCTAAGAGATATTAGTCGGTACGCTAAGCCTTCGTACTAGAGAAGCTAGTACTTAGCAACTAGGGCTTCGCCCTTTATACTAGGCGCTACTTAGCGCGACACCGATAGCTTAAGCTTAGCGCAACGTGCTCTAATCTATTTAAGTGCATTTATATTCTAACCGCGGAAGAAACTAGCTATAGAGGTAGCCGGAATTCAGTAGACTAGAGCTAGACGGAGGCAATCTCGAGCATCTGCGGACATCTTAGGGCATAGAGGGACAACTTGCAGCTACACATTCGAGATAAACCCGTGAAAAGCCCTTCGGGCCCTATAGTATAGAGTCGTAGGATGCTATAGAGGCAGCATTAAGATGCGGTGCCCACAAGAGGCTTACTAGGATCGTCTAGGAGCCTAGGGACTGTTCGAGGACGGAAATAACAGGCTAGAAGCTAAGGGAGAATGAAAATTGTAGCTGACCTTCTCGGGATAAACAAGCAGGCTATAGAGGATGTTCTGCCTGTCGAATTATGCTAACGGTGTGGATTAAATCGAACAAAGCAAGGCACAAATGTGAGCCAAAAATTGAAAGTCTTCCTCAGCTCCTGCGTACGGCGCGCGACGCCTTAGTTACAAATAACGCAGCAGCCTCCAGCTCCTGACGCTGAGCCAGAGCAGCAGGCCCCACCACCGACATTGCACATTCCTGGCTGTCCGCAAATCCTTGTTCCGGCAGCTTCGCACTGCGGTTTGTTAGCATCTGATCTAATGCGGCGAGGAATGCCGTGCAGGAAGAATCGAGAAGGAATAGGATGTACGCACTTGACGTGCAACCAATGGGGCACCATCGACAGTGAAGCGTGGAGCAACGAATGCAAAGGCAGTCGAGCCAAGCATGAGAGCTGCGGCGATGTTGAGCTGCATCTTCAATTTTAATATGAATGAGCGAGTGGTCTTGAAAGCCGTAGAGCGAAGAGTGTAGGCGATTGTCGTAGAGCAAAAGAGTGTGGACGGAACTAATGTTCTTGTTGGATGCTATGCGAGCAGCACACTGCGCTGAGGACACTTCTTATATATCTTTTAAGCCACATGCTTGATTGAAGCAGACCCAGCAGAACCCCAGCATGTTGCGAGGCCCAGCATATCACTAATTTCTGAATACTCTGTGAGCCAAGATGAGTACACCGGGATAAGCGGCAGCTACGGGCCTGGAATGCCTATGGGAAATATACTGAAAAGACGATCGCGACGCTAGCGCTTACGGCATCGAAGTAATTTGACCCGTAAGCTTACAACATACTATACTGCGATGAGCCTATGGCTGAGACTGGCGTCTGACAGCAATCAAACAGTGCCAGGTGCGCTTCAAATGCATTAACATCATTAAGCGGATACATCATGCTAGTCTATAAAAGGCTGGGTGAGTTGCGTCGAAGGACCCACGGCTGCTTGGAGTATATATCGTGCGTGGGACCCAAAGGCGCTCAAATCTCAAAGCAGACTCGAGTGTCCCGAGGCAGGATAGAGAGTCTACGGGAACGGGAAGAGCCTGGGCCATCATGGAAGCTCGCGCTCGTGTGCCGTTGCTTACACCTTGCTACATATTGCCATGCGGAACCATCGAGATCATTTGCAATGGCTGGGTTCAGGGTAGAAGGCTAGACCTGAGCTTCTAGCTAGCTTACGTGAAGGACGTTAAGCTCTTATTAGATCGATCACTGCTCCCCTTAGGGGATCTCTTCGGCTTCTAGGAGGTACATGGAATAGGCAGCCAGGAAGACGCGTGTAGCCAGAGGCGAATTTCTACGACCTCGTATCGACTAACAGCGCGCCAAGTCTAGGCAGAAGTCGGATTTAATTAATGTTTTAAGATTAGGGGCGCTGCATATAAGGAGGCGAAATACGGCAATTAAGGGAATCGGCTACTAGAATGCAATCTCGGCTATATAAGGTTAGACGCCCTACTACTAAATTAGTATAATACTCCGTCGTACCTCCTACTATATATAGTATCTCTTTCCTAACCTTATTATCGCTATTAACCTCGCTGCCGCCGCCGCTAATTCGTACGATAATATCGTCTTCGCCTTAATTATTATCTATAACTCTAAGCTCTTTCTCGCCGCGCGATTAGCTCGCTTCTACTATATTATATCGCTATTACTTAGTTCCGCTATCTCGTCTTACTATATACTACGAGCTTAGTATCGCTATATTCTATAGCTATAACGCGTTAACTAGCTATTATTATAATATATAGCTAGTTCGGAGGTTATTAATTTGCTACTACGTTAACTACGATTCTAAGGCTTTACGTTATTATAGTATATAGAACGAACTAGCTAGCGTTCCTTCTAGTAGAGGCGTATATAATAGTATAACCTATCGCTAAACTATAAGTTTAATACCCTCTGCCTTTACGTAGGCCTTTAGTTTATCTAGTATTATAGTAGTTAGCCGAGCGACTAATTTATTAACTATATTAAGCTAGTAAGTAATAGCCTTATCTATAGTTATAGTATTAAAACTCTTAGAATTTAGCTAATCTTAATAGGCGTAGAACCGATCCTTTAGCGAGAAATAGTATTCTTTAATAGCGTTTAAATAACGCGTTCGCGCTACTACCTCTATTGCTATCTTATCGTCGCCTTATTTAATTATTATATAGTTACGCGTATAGTAAAGCTCGAATCTAGATTTATTCTAATAGTACGTCTATTTATCGTAATAGGCCTACGTTAGGTAGTCGTAGATACGATTATTCGTAAATATATAATAGTATAGTAGGATATACTTCTAGTAGAATAAATACTAGTAGCTAGCTAGATCGTCTAATTTACGTACTTCGCTATTATTATAATCGACCTAGCTCTTAGTATATTCGTATATAATTAGCGCCTAGACTAGATATAGCAAGGTCTTCGTCTATAAAAAGGTTATAATAATAGAGTATAAGCGCGTCCGGAAGGTATATACGGCTACCTTAGTATAGTAATAGTAGCTAGCGCTAATATATATTATATAGTAAGCAATTCTATATAACGAGAAGTTATTTATTATACGCTTATAGTTACCTCGCTTAATATTAGAATAGAACGACTCTAGCGCGTTAGTTATCTTATTTTAAAGTAATATAAGTAAGAATTCGCGGTAGTAGTTAGCCTATAACGCTATAGTAGCGTATAGTTCTCTAGTAATATAGTCGGTTTTAGCTTTATTTAGTACGTTCTTACTAAAGGAGTTTATTATTTATAGTAGCGCGTTTACTACGGTAGTTAGTAACTCTATATAACCTGCCTTAGTTTTACGAACCTTTAGTATAGTAAGAAGGTATTAGAGTATCTTATTTAGTCTATCGCTATTAAATTATTTGCGGAGAGTAGCGTTAACGTACTTATAATAAAGGAAGTAAGAAACCTCTTATTTGCCTTCTAAAAGCTCTTAGAAAGCTATTTTAATAGTATGCTATTTAGCGCTACTATTATTAGTAATAAAGTAACGCGGCTACTATTATACCTAAACTTTATAGTACTACCTCTTAATTATTCGTAGATAGAAACTAATACTATCGCTATCTTTATTATAGGTTAGAAAGTAAGCCGTAGGCCGCTAGTACGTAGTAGAATCGCGTACTATTAATAAGCGGAACCTATACTACTTAGTAGGGTAGGGGCCTATAAAAACTCGTTATCTAGTAGCTCTTCGTAGAATATTATACCTCTACGACACGTTTAGTACCTATTTTAATTACTATAGTTCCGTTTCTTAAAGAGCTAGCACGCGTATACGAGTAGCGGTTTAGTTAGTAACTATATAACCGAGTATAGGTGTTTAATAGATTACTAACGCTATAGGCACGGTTATACCTATCGATTCTAGAGCGATTTAGTTCTAGCTACGCGTAGATAGTACCTTAGAGTAGTATATTATTCGCTTATTAAAATAGAGCCGAAGGTAGGGCTATATAATAACTTCTATAGATAAGATTATCGATAATAAGAAGAAGATATTATTCGTCGCTTAAGGCGCGAACCGTAGTAGACGAAGAAATTAAGCTACTAAGATAATAAGCTATTATACGAGCGTAATACTATATAGGCTATAGTAAGCGCTAGTAAACTCGAAGGCAAGTATACCTTCTATACGAGGAGCTACTAGAACCCTAAAAAGTCTAAGAACCCTTAATCTATTACGACTTAGAACGTACTAGTTATATAACCGTATATTAGTATAGAAAGGAATAGTACTACGGTATTAGACCGATCCTAGCTATTAAGGAATCGCTTAGGGTTACTATATCTATATAGAGGGATTACCTAGGCTTTTAGGCTAAAAATAGTAATAATACGAGCTATAGGAGATAATAGGAACGAACTAACCGCGCAGAAGTCCTATATTAGCTCTCTCTTCCTAGAAATACTAGTAATAGCCTTATATAGTAAATTACTATTTGCTCCTATTACTATAGTATTAACTACTCTAAACTAGTAAAGCTAATACTAAGCCTCCTATTAATAGAGCCGAGAAAAGGAAGATCCTTACTCTCTCGTATTAGTTTACTTAAAAGGTTTAGGATTAGCTACCTAAGGAATAGCGCGCTATTAAAATAAGATAAAAGACTACGATATAAGCCTAGAGTGCCCTTATATCGTCTCTATTACTTTAGATTAGAAGGAAACCTACTCGCTAGAAGAGGAGAAGCTATCCGAATATAGGCTCGTTACTTACCTTAAAGATATATAGGACTAATCTTCCCTACTATAAATATCTAGAGGATACGACTCTATAAATAACGCTTAAGGATAATACGAATCTCCTATATTTATTACTATTCTTCCTTTATTCCTTTTATACTAATTTATAAGTAGTTAATAACTAGAATACGAAATAATAATAAAATATCTAACTTTTAATTAAACTAACTAGTTTAATTACTAAGTCCGAATATTAGCTAAATAATATCCGCTATACTAGATAATAAAAAAGCCTTCGGGGCCTTCTATAGAATAGGTATCGATAGTCTAGAAAGACTAGAAGTTATTTACGCTAATAATAACTCTAATTACTCCCTACTCTACTTCTTTATCTCTACTTTTCTTATTTTAGTAGAAACTAACGACCCTAAAGAGAATAGTAAGAATACTAACGATTCTAGTAACTCCGAGGCAAAACCGAATAGTTAGAACGAAGCTATCTACTAATAGGAAACTCGGTTCGAACCTACTTAAGAACTAGTAGCTAGACCCTTATAGCTAGCTGCTATACCGAACCCTATTAACCGTACTACTTAAGTAGTTTAGACTTTAGCTAGTTTTATCTAAATACTAGAAGGTAGCACTAGCGACTATATAGCGTTACTATTATTCTAGGATGCCTACGAAGACTAATTATACGCCTCTACGTAGCTATAGGTAGAAATAGGTAGTCGAGCTCGTAACTCGACTATACTAGCAAAGTATATAGTATAGTAGAGCAGAGTAGTAGAGTATAAAATCTAGTACGATCTCGCTAAGACTATTCCGAATAGAGGACTACTACTAAAATAGGTACGAAAACTATTCGACGACGACCTATCTATATTAGAAATAGGTCTACTCGATCGTAAGCGTACGAAAGAGCTATAGAACTCCTAGGCGTCGATAGGATACCTCTAGTATATAAGAGGAATCCTTAGCTAAGAGTATTTAGAGCTAAAAGGATAATAAGTTACCTAATATATAGCTTCTAGATCTAGAATACCTACCTTCTAAAGGTTCTAAGAAGAATTAGAGAGCGAACGCGTTATTAAGGCCGGATATAAATGCGTTATATACTTAGAAGAGCCTAAGTAGAAGAGCTAGAAGGATAGTATTAGTTAGTAGGTAATAGAGCTCGAAATAACGCTACGAAGCCCGTAGGAGCCTATTAATTACTTAAGTACGAGTAGGAGGGTTTTACCTAAGATATAGCCTTATAAAGAAGGACACCTAGTCTAGTAGCTACTCGAAAGAGCTCGGAAACCTAGGAAGGCCTATATAAAGAAGTAGGTAATAAAGATATAAAGAGGCGAGCTAAAGAGGATACTTAAGATAAGAAGAAGAAAGATATAAGATATAAGAGAGTAAGGAAGAGGCTATATATTAGTTAGTAGGTAGAAACGTAAGGGCACTACTATCTAGCTAGAAGTAGGAGCCTAAGCAAGCCTACGAGACATAGCTAGCTATAGCTAAAGAAATATAGTATAGTAACGCGAAGGGAGTTATTCTTCTAGAGTATAGTAAGTAATAGTAGCGACTAAGATACTATCTACTTAGCCTAAGAGGACGGATACGTATATTAGTTTTAGAAGAGAGGCAACCGCTCTCTAGTTCGCTAGAGCCTAAAAGAGTATAACTAAAGCTTAAGGAGCAAATAGAATATAAAGTATAAGGTAGGGATTTTAGCCTAGGATCCTTTTCTTAAAGCGAGGAGATATATAGTAAGCTACTTATAGTAAAAGTCGAAGCCTATAAGTAGGAAAGCGTAGGCAGGCCTTGTCTACCTACCTTATATAGGTTCGTAGGAACGTATATAATTATATACTACTATAACTACTATAACCTATTAGGCCCTAAATCCTATAATATAATAGGTATACTTATATAGCTAGAAATAGCTATCTAGGAGGCCTAGGAAGCAGCTATAGGTAAGACTATAGTAGTTAGAGACTTTAATCTCTATTACCTACTATAGGAAGGAAACCTAGTCTAGTTATAATATAATATAGTAGATACTCTTATCTAGATAGCTATATAGGTAGGCCTATATCTCCTACTAGAACTAAGAACTATTATATAGGAGAGATATAACTCTAGCTACTAAACACTTAACCTAATCCTAGCTAGCTAAGCTATCTAATAAAGACTATAGAGCTGCAAGGTAATAGCTAATAATATATTTAGATTAGACTATATCCTAATTCTAACTATTATAAACTAGCCTATAAACCTATACTAGAAAAACTAGAGCCTAAGACTATAATAAATAAAAGTAAAGTAAAAGAAGGTAAGGTAGAAGGTTTAAAAAGCTATAAAGAAGCTAGAGCTACTACTACTTAGGAACTACTAAGAGCTAGATAAAGTAGTATAAGCTCTTTAGAAAGCCCTTTAGAAGGTAGTAAAGGAGGCAGTCCTATATATAAAGCTATTATAATATATAAAGGCAGAATAGCTAGTAGAGTATAGTAAAGCAATTAAGGCTACTAAGGTAGTAAGAAGAGCCTAAAAGGCTATAAAGTCTAAAGAGAACTATAGATACTACCTAAATACTAGCTATAAGAAGAATAAGCTAGTTAAGAAGGTAATAAATATATCCTAAAGGTAAATAGTTAGTAAGATTACTAAGGACCCGAGTAAGATATAGAAGCTAGTAAGATAAGTAAGAGAAAAAGCATAATAAGGATATATACTACTATAATTTCCTATACTAAGTAGTAGTATATACTAAGATAGTTATATAAACGAAGGTAAAGTAAGAATCCTTATAGACTACTTCCTCCTACTACTAGTTAAAGTAGACCTAGGAGATATCCTAAATATAGACCTCCTAGCTTAGTTCTAGATAGAAGATAAGGTATCTAAAGGAGAGGTCTTTATAATACTTAAAAAGATCCCGAGTAAGAAGGCTTTAGGCCTAGACTAGATCTAGAACATACTACTTAAGAAATATTAATAGAAGATTATACTATTCCTAGCTAAGCTCTTTATAGCCTATATTAGCTAAGTATACTACTTAAAGCTATTTAAATACTCTATTACTATAGTTATTAAGAAGCTATAGAAGTCTAACTATACTAAGCTAGGAGTATATAGGCTAATAGCACTTCTTAATACTCTAGCTAAAGTACTAGAAGTAGTAGTTATAAAGAGAATATCTAAAGTAGTAGAAGAGAGAGGCCTACTACTAAAATTATAAATAGGTATAAGACTAGGAAGATCTACGATTATAATACTTAACTTTATTACTAAATAAGTTAGGATAATCTAGAAAGCTAAGCCTAGAGTAGTAGCCTTAATACTCTACTTAGATATATCTAGAGCATTTAATAAAGTATCCTACTAGAGACTCCTTTATAATATTAGGATATAGGGCTATCTAGACTAGCTAATTAGGTTTATCTAGTTATTCCTCTAAGATAGGATAACTTATTTTAAGCTAGGAGAATTTATAGACTAGAAGAGAAAGCAAGACACTAGAATCCCCTAAGGATTAATACTATTACTAATCCTATTCCTATTCTTTATATCTATACTTCTCCTATTACTCTAAGAAAGTAATACTATAGTAATAGGGTTTATTAATAATTCTAATATCCTTATATATAGTATATCTATAGAGAAGAACTATAAATAACTAGAGAAAGCCTATAATAAATATATAGAGTAGGTAATAAGATATAGAGTAGCTTTTATACTATAGAAGTATTAGCTTATCTATTTTATAAAAGAAAGGAACTATAACCTCTAGGCTATAGTCTAGATCCCTAGCTTTAGAAGTAAACCTATCCTATCCCTAAGACTATTAGGAGTTTAAGTAGATACTAAACTTAAGTAGGGCCTATATATTAAGAAAGTAGCTAAGAAAGGTATATACTAGATCTAGTCCCTATAGAGGCTATATAAGTCTACTTAAGGAGTATTATTTAAGAAAGTAAGACATATTTATACTATAGTTATTAGGCTAGCCCTAGTATATAGATACTAAACCTAGTCTAACCTAGAAGGAATAAACGAATATAATAAAGGCTTTACTAAACTAATTAAGCAAGTCTAGAACTAAGCTCTAAGGAATATTATAAGTATATATAAGTTAGTTATAGCTATAGTCCTTTAGAGGGAAGCAAGCATCTCTCTAATCTAGCTCTATACTTAAGACCTTACTAGATAATATATAAGAAATAAAGCAGACAACTTAATCTACTAGTATATTAAGTAAGTATATAAAGGAATTACTTAAAGAAAATAAAGAGTAAGGAGAAGAGGCAACTAGTATAGTAGGCAATATAAGATAAGAGTATAGGAAATTTAGGAGATAACTTTAAGCTAAAGGCTACCTTAAATAAGAATAGGAGTTAAGAACTAGTAGGAGCTTACTAGATAAGACTAAGAATAGAAGAAAGCTAGATAAAAGAGGGATATAATAAGGGAGCAACTAGTAGTATAGGCTATAGTAGGACAATTTAGGGCTAGAGAGATTTATAAGGAGGCTCTAAGGCCTATAAGCACGATAATTACTCTAATTAAGACAGGATATATTAGACTTAAAGTATACTTAATAAATAGGAGAGTCCTAGGAGTTATCCTAATATGCTTATATAATTAAAGTATCTAGGATACTAAGTATATTTATATATCCTACTAAAACTATTAGAGTAATAGATATTAGCTATTTATAGTAGTAGGAACTAGCTTATAGGAAGATATATACTTAATACTAAGAGGCCTTAATACTATAGCTAGGTAGCTAATCTAAAAGGGATTATTAGACTAGTTCTTCTTAGCTAAAGAAGAGATTAATAAGAGAGAACGAAGCTATAAAGAGATAAGAAAATAAAGAAGAGTCTAAGAAGGAGAGCAAGGTAATAAGAGAGCCTAATTTTACTTAAAGAAAGGTAAGATAGAAGAAGTAACTACTAACTATAAATATAAAGAGGAAGATAAGGGGTTTTTTATAGAATTTTCCCTTTTATATAATACTAGAGCAAAGCTACTTACTCTAGATAAAGAGGTAGACCGGCAATAAGATTAATCTATCTATCTATTATTCTAGGATTTCCTCGAAGGAGTAGGCCTAACTCCGTCCTTAATTCTAGAACTAGTCTTTAGCTTACGTAACGAAGTAGTACTATTCGGAGTTAAAAATAGGTATGCTACGGCCGTTACTAAGAAGCTCGAACTAGAAATATAAACTAAGTTCTAACTAGTATACGTACCTCGACGCTCTATACGTATTTATAACTATAATACTAGTTATAAACTATTTCGTAAACCCTTTTCTACTCGTACTAAAGGAAAGGGTAGAACCTTCGAACTATAAGTACCTATTAACCTAACCTACTTAAATATATAACCGAGTTTGCTAGCCGAAGCGAATAACGCTAGAATTAGCCTAAACTAGCTAAACTAAATTCTTAGAATAATCCGTCTAAGTATACTAGTTCTAGGTATAGATAAGGTTAAGTAGTTCTAAGGTAAGGACATAACCGAATTCCTTAATCGCTTCGATACTATATATCGTAGCTATAGTTTAACTAGAGAAACTAGAGTAACTAACCGAGAGCGATTAGACCGATTATTAGACTATATCTACCTTAATTATAAAGAATCGATTCGTTATCTCCTAGGCTTCTATACTAGGAACTAGGCGCTGCTCTATATAAGCTTATAGAAGGAATTCTATAACTTCGATAGTTATAGGCTTCTTTAAGATAGGTCGTACCTCGCTAAGTTATTAGAGTAGTATTATAAAGGTAACGAGGAGCTAAATAACTACGTAAGGTTGTTCGAGATCTTATCTAACTAGATTAAGGAAATATAGCTTAATTATATTACTAGAACCTAGTATTTACTAAAACCGTTCCTCGAAAATCTATATTACTAGATTTAGAAGCGAGCTCGCCTTAATAAAGATAGACTAGATACCTTCTACGACTTTAAGAACATTCTACGAGTTACTAAAGAAGTCCTCTATTACGAGAAGAGTTATATCGATATCTTTAAGAAAGGGTTAGCTAAACCTATAGAGACCCTTACTAAAGCTATAAAAGGATCCGGTCTAAAGCTAGAACCTACTTCTATAGTATCTAAGACTAGCAAGTTAGATATTAATAAGATAATAGAACAAATAGTAGTAATAGTAATAATATTTAGTAAGAAATAGGAAGCCGAATATAGTTTGCTAAAAAACCTAAAGTATAAGTAAGATCTTAAGGAGAAAGCTACGATCGCTATATATGCCGCTATTAATATTAAAATAGGCGAAAATTGCTAGATATACGATTAGCGTAGCTATATCTCGTCTAGCTACTAGGACTTTAAGTAGCTAGAAGCTAATAAGTTCCTCTACTAGAATAAAGACTAGAGGATCTACTATAGCGAAGTAGGTAAGGGTCGCTCCGAAATTATTCGATACGTATAGGATAAGCGCTTTACGAAACTCGGAGCTATTATTCTAGCCCTTAAGGAGCGCTTTAGGCCTATTAATATAAGTATATAGCTAAGCTTATAGAGGTTTAAGGCAATACTAGAGGTTAGAGCGTATAATATAACCTTCGTTAGTATTAAAGTAGGAAGTTTTAATATTAGTATAGACGTAGAGAAAGAGGAAGGACTTACTAGGGCATACGCTACCTCTTAGCTAGTTACGTCCTCCTCGCGAAAAGATAAAGCGCTAGAGAACCCTTCCTACTTATAAGCTAAAGTTATAAAAGCTACGGAGTAGAAAGCTAAGAAGCAAGTAGATACT
This sequence comes from Cercospora zeina, assembly GCA_022702355.1. Taxonomy (NCBI): domain Eukaryota; kingdom Fungi; phylum Ascomycota; class Dothideomycetes; order Mycosphaerellales; family Mycosphaerellaceae; genus Cercospora; species Cercospora zeina. The sequence goes on from JAKLWX010000010.1 coordinate 37,304, forward strand.
ACCTATACCTACTAATCTATCGCGAGATTCGAGTAGGATATTATCGATAATATAGTAGGAAGCTAAGTAGTATAACCTATAAAGAGTTAAACTTAAGGTTATACTTAGGCGACGGACGTAACTATAGAAGATAAAGCGCTAGGACTAGTAGCGCTACCGCGTATAAAAGCTAAAGGGATACGTAGTCCTATAAAAAGTCTACGACTAGATAATTATTTAAAGTAGGCTACTACTAAGAAGGAATAGGAGGCGTTCTAGGCTAAGAAGATTCTTAATTTAACTCTACTAATCGAAATTAGTAAGCTATAGCTTTTTAGTTAGAAAGGAGCACTAAACTATTTTATTTATAGCCGAAAATTAACGACTCCTACTTACTACCTTGCTCTTTCTCGATACTATATATCTAAGCGAACTATTAAACCGACTACTATAGCTATAGTAAATTTCGAAGAAATTAGTACTAGGCTAGAAGCGGCAGCGTAAGACTATTCTAATAAAGAAGATACCGAGGAAAATATAGAGAGTAATATAGGATCCTATAAGCAAGATAGCGATAACGATAATAAGGACCGACTACTACTATAAGAAGGCCTTTTCTATATAGGCGCTCTTAGAAGAGCCGATTAGGACTTAGACTTAGTTAGAAAAGCTACGATAGCCGCGAGCGAGCTCTACTAGGATCCTAGTAGTATTAATCTAGATTTCTATATTCTATATATACTAGTTCCTAGTATTACTATCGTTAGAAGATTTAGTAACTACTAGGTTAAGTATAAGGCCTTAATCGACGAAGAAGTAGAATATATTATTATAAGTATTACTAGCGCTTAAGCTATATACTTACTTATTAAATATAGGAGCTTTACGAGGATACGTAGTATTTTAGGACTAGTAGCCTTTTCTAGAATCTATAAAGATATTTACGTCGAAGTTTATAGTATAGTAGTTAGGACTCTAGTTTTTATTACTTCTATTCCGGATATACTACTACTTCTAGGAAGACTCTAGATACGTTAGGTCCGCCTAGCGGTTTAAAATTACGATAACGGTTTATAGAAGAGATCCCTAGCTAATAAGAAGGGCAACTAGGTATTCTTCTATAGTATCTAAGGAAATACCGAATACCTAACGTTAGAAGACGTTTACTAATGCTCGAAAAAAGAGCGCGCGCTAAGGGATACTATCCGGGCTAGTCTTTAAGCGCGACTATACCTATAGCCCGCTATTAGTAGAATAACGCTAGAACCGTAACTATTATAAGAGCATTTCCTACTCTTAATATAACTATATTTTTATAACTCGTTAGCGAGTTACGCTAAACCGATCTAGACCGGTTTAGAGATTCTATATAAGAGAACCTACCGAATAGTCCTCTTTTCTTCTCTAAAGACTTACTAGAGTATAACTTTCTCTACCTATACTATATCTCGTTTTTTAGAGATACGATACTAGAAGACCTCGTATTTAAAAACCCTATATAGTACGAGCTCTTTCTATTCTACTATATAGACTCTTTAAGCTAGGACCGCTCCGATAAAATAAGAGAAAATCTAGGCTTATAACGCCGATTTGCCTTATAGCTACTCCTAGCTTCGGAACTATTAGTTAAGCCCTAGAACTCGTAGTATTAGGCTTAGTAGTTCAAGTATACGTAGAATCTAGACTTAATACTACGACTTCTAGAGATATACCCTCGAGAACTAGTATATACCGACTAAAGCAACTACGTATATAGTATTAGGCTCTCGCTAGAGGAAGTACCTACTAGATCTAAAGACGAATAGAGTTAGAATAAGGTCGGGAAGATACTAATAGCCTTAAGGGAGTACTAGCTAGACTAAGAAGAATACTCGGGATTAGGCGTACTAATTATAGGCGAAGCTAGAGGAACTAGCTAGTATACTACTAGGATACTTATAAGAATAGCTAGGCTAGTAGAAGAGTAAGCTAGGGAGCTAGCCGGGACACTTATAGGAATAGCTTAGGCGGCTATTAGGCAGGCCTAGAATGCATATATAAATATAAGTAAACGAGAGATTAAGGGCTCGGAGCCTCGGGCTAAGCCGAATAAACTAATTAGTTTATTTAACCGATTACGTAATCGCTTAGATAACCTTACCTTCTCGGGGCATAGAAATTAGCTAGAGTAGCTAGTAGGGCAGGCCGGGATTAGTAGCCTAACTCTAGATCCTAATAATCGAGAGATTCCTAAATACTCCTAGGTACCTAAGTAGGTAATTTTAGGGATAGCTACTATAAAACTAAATATACCCTTAGTAGAAACTATTAAAAACGACCTAGAATAGTAGGAAAATCTAGTATATTTATTTATAGTATAGAATAATTAAATAATCGAAGAGGAATATAAGAAGTAGGACTAGAGGCGTACGGATCCCTCTCTAATTATACTCGAACGAATCTAGAAGTTCCTAGAACTATTACTAGAGATTAGAGCATTTATCCTATATAAGAGAGTAGCTAATAAGATTAGGCTAGTAGATATAGATATTACGATAACGGACGAATCTATACTCGAAAAAGATCCTAGCTAGAGAGATAAGGCGCTCGTACGAGAAGTATCTATACCTCTAGGGACGGGACCGTTTAACTAAAAATATCTAATTAAAAAGTTCTCGAATATACCTCGAGGATCTCGATTAACTCTAGAAATTCTAGATTAGATCGATACTAGAATCGAGCTATTACTTAAAGAAAAGGAGCTTATACTAGAGATAGCTTTTAATCGAGAGAAGGTCTTTACTAATAGCTAGTCCTACGTTAGAGGAATCCTACTAGAAGTCTTCCTACTATAGAAGATCCTTACTATTCTATATAAGCTATAGTAAGCGAGACTATTTTATCTTCCGCCCTCGTTAATATAGGAAGTTAAATAGATAATTCGAGAGCGAGAAAATGCCGGAACGCTAGAAAGATATTATAGATCGTACCGCAATCTATACTTCTTAGTTAGAAAGAAGATAGAGCCTAGAAAGAAGTAGAAATTCCGACTTATTAACGCTACGTAACGGATTAACGAGGTTACTATTCGTAATACTAATTTACTACTAGATACGGATAGATTTTTAGAAGCATTTAAAAGATACGTAATTGCGTCGCTAGTAGATATCTTTTCTAGCTACGACTAAATTCTACTTAACTCGAGCTATAGGGACCTAACTAGTTTTAATATACCTCTAGGACTCTACTACTAAACTACGCTACTATAGGGAGCGACGAACTCTCTAGCCTAGTTTATAAGAGCGATATATACGGTCCTATATAAGTAGATCTCGTATACTATAAAACCCTTTATAGATAATATTAGAATCCTTAGGCCTAAGACACGATATAATAATAAAGAAGTAGAACCTAGCATCCGTCGCTTTATTTAAGAGCATCTTATAAACCTAGATAACGTTCTAGCGGATCTTAAACAAGCTAGATTAATAGTTTATACGCGAAAGCTCTAGATTTGCTACCCGCGGATTAAGATTATTAGCTATATTATAGACGCTAATAGCAGACACCTAGATGCTCTACGAGTAATTAAGATCGTAGAATAGCCTAAACCTAAGGATTAGAAAGGCGTTCGCGTATTCGTTAGTATAGTAGTTTACTACTAGATCTAGATTAACGAATTTATAGTTATTCTTTAACTCCTATTTAAGTTACTAAAGAAGGATACGGAATTTAAATAGACCGAAGAATATAGATAAGTAAAGCAAAAGGTTACGAAAATGCTTATTAGCGCTCTAGCGCTAATCTCTATTAACTATTCGTATAGTTATCGCCTAATTATTATAGTAATTAATACTAGTAGAGAAGGTTAGGGAGCTATATTATCTTAAATTAAAGTAGATAGACTTCGTTATCCTACCCGATTTAAGTCTAGGCTATTCTTAGTATACGAGCGCAAATATAACGCTAGTAAGCGCGAAATACTTAGAGTATTAAAGGTATTAAAGAAGTGCCGACCGTAGCTATTTAGAGTTTTCTTCTAGCTAGAGGTCGACGCTAATACGCTTATATACTAACTTAATAGCGCTACGTTAGACCTGCCTAACGTAGTAACTACCTAGTAGCTAGCGTAGATTCGGCTATTCGATTTTAATATAGTCTATATTCTAGAGAAGTACTATACTAGCCTAGACGTATTATCTCGCAAGCTACTAACTAACTATAATTTAGAGGAGCTTTAAAGTAAATTAGATATCGACGATCTAGTCGATAGCGCTTTCTTTACCTACTTAGCTACGGTCGACCTAGATGCCTTTTTAGCTAGAGTAGATTAAGATAAGGAAATACTAACTAGAACGTATTCGGACGATTTAAAGAATATTACTTATTTCCTTATATACCTTCGGAAACCTTAAGGAATAAGCGATACGTAGTACTAGTCTTTAAGGAAATATACTCGTTTCTTTTATATTAGCGACGAAGGTTAGCTAATATAGTAGCTATCTCTAGAAGTAATCCCTTAGAGAGTAGTAGACGATCTAGAGCATTAGGATCGAATTATTAAAGCCTACTACGACTTCTATAGCTACCCTAGCTTAGAACGTACGTTTCGTATAGTACGAAAGCGCTAGTAGTAGGACGGTATATATACGTCCGTTTACTAGTAGTATAAAGGATATCTATAATACTTATACTAGAATAGTACTCGTAGGCCTAGACCGCTATTCCTACTAGAAAAACGGTTCTTAGAAGAATATTAGTATATTAATACTATCTAGCTATACGAGCGCTTAATCTTAATTAATACGAGAGAAGCTATTTCTCGATAGCTAGAAGTACGAGTAGTATAAGTCTAACTAAACTAGAAGGTTTCTACTACGTAGTATATAAAGTTTATCTATAAAGAGCTTTTTTACCGATAGGGAGTAATAGCTAAGATCGTAATAGATAGCGGCCTAGAAAATAAGAAAGAAGTTCTACCTTTACTAGCCTCGTATAGAGTACGAAATATTAAGATTTCGACGTATTATTTATAATTAAATAGAATAATTAAGCGTAGCTATCGGACGATGCTCGTAGCGCTTTCGAAGCTAACGAATAGTAGATTATAGAACGCTCGATCTTATATCCTAGCGTTACTATAAGCTATTCGGACGACGGTAGTATAAATAATAGGGCTAACGCCTATAGAGATTATAATTAGGAGGGATGCCGTTCTCCTATTAGAACTAGAATGTCGTACGTATTTAGTTACCGATTAGGGAAAAGTTAAAGACTAGCCTTCGCTGCTCGCTATAAGAGCTAAGTTAGTAGTAAAGATAAATACGACCTTAGAGGAAGCTTATTCTAGATAGAAGAGACTATAGGAGCATAATGCCGAGTATTTCTTTAACTATATACGTGCGGATTAGCGAATATTAAAACTAGGGGATATAGTTATAGTTTTTCGTTTAGAGCTAAAAACTAGCTTTACTAATAAGCTTAACTATCGGTAGCGAGGGCCGTACCTAGTATACGCTATAGTCCGGGAGGGCAAGAGCTATAAGCTCTAGGAACTTATTAGAGTAGTATTATAGCATACCTTCCTATAGTTTAATCTTAAGCCTATACTATACTAGAGAGATCTAGAGGAGCGGCCGCTAGAGAATATAGTACTAGAAGGCAAGGAGTACGTCTATCTATAAGTATATATTAGTAAGCTATTAGGTATAACTTAAGAAGAAAGGGAGGAATATATCCGGTAGCTACCTACGAACCTAGAATAGAATTAAGGGAAAATTTAAAAATTTAGACTTTATAGAAAACCTAGTAAGGGAGAACTAATACGGGTAATACTTACTCTAAACTAGCTAATAGCTGCCTAAATAAGGCCGGAGTTAAGACGAAATCACGTTACCTTAATAATTTCGAATAAATAAACTAATTAGTTTATTCGTCTAATTATATAATCTTCTAGACTTTACTTTAGATAAAGGCGTACGACGCTCCTACCTTAGTAATACGAACGAAGTAGTATAAGAATAGTAGACTTCGAACCTCTCTAACTAATCTATTAAACTCCTCTAATAACTAATAAAGAACCTAGTTACTATAGTAACCGCTTTAAAGAACTCCGCCTAAATAGTAACGTTACTAGGATAGCGCGTCTATTTATTTACTATAATAAGCTTAGATAAGCGCGTCGTCCTAGGCTACCTATAAATAACTAGCTAGCACCTTGCTAAAAATACTAACCGCGCGTAAATAAAGATTTTTTTATATAATAGTTCTCGCTTCGCCTAGCTATTATAGCGCCTTTTTTAGTATCTACCTACTCTCGCTCCCTTAAATATAAGAACTCTGCCTAGTAAGATAGCTACTCCTAGTAAGGTTATTAAGCTAAAGATCCCGTCGGCGAGACTAGCTTATATATAGTCTAACTACTCTACTCGCCCGTCTCTTCCTCTATTTACTTACCTTCTAGAACCTATACTTACTATTACGCAACTACGTACTAAGACTATCTAGACTACTAATAACGCTCTCGACGTAGTTAGCTAAGAAGAAGCCCTCGCTCGTAAGAGATTTAAAGGCGTAAGTAGTATAGAAGAAATTATTCGTAGAATTAGCGCTCTCGCGCCTAAGGCCTAGTTAGAGGCTATTAAGCAATTCTATACTAATATCGAGACTACTATAAATTAAGTCGCGTTAAAAGTATATAACCTAGGTAATAAACTAGAGGAATTCGTTAGTAAAGAAGAATATAATCGAATTCTCGGCAAGAATAATACTATAAAGGAGCTCTAGAAGAATAGTAAAGAATAGTTAAGAAACTACGTCTCGATTAAAGATATACTAGATAGTCGCTTTAGTAATAAGAGCGCTTTTACCTATCGCGATATATTCTTTAAAACTCGCTCGCTTATAGAGAAGGCGTTACTATAGCTTCGCCGCTTTAATATTCTCGAACTATAAGATAATCTAGTCTATATTAGGCTTATATTAGCGAAGGCTATTTATTTTTAGTATCTTAAGAATAAAGGAGGCCGGAAGCGGCTAGATATAAGACCTACGTAGGCGGAGATAACTATATACTTCTAGAAGAAAGATAGATAGTCGGTCGCGTATAAGATTATATAGATTAATATATAGGATAACAAGTACGTATAGTTACGTAAGGAATCGAGAATGCGCTTTAACGTATATTACTTCTTAGTAGACGATAATATCTATAATCCGGAGGATAAAAGTAGTATACTTAAAGACTATAAGCTTAGCTATAACTTTATAGGAAAAATTAAAGTAGGTATAGAAGCTTTCGTCGCGCTTTATAATAGAGAGCTATAATAGCTTAAGAAGTAGCTAGGAACTAAGACTAATAAAGAGGATCCTATATATATTACGTATATCTACTAGAAAATACGCTAGTTATACTTTAAGGACCTTATTACCTAAGATTAAGAGAAAGGCGAAGGACCTATAAAGCGTACTCGGAAATAGCTCGCTACGCCTACTAAGCTAAGAGGCGGAATTACTACTCCCTCTATCCCCGCTTCTTTTATATTTAAAGAGAACGTTCTCTACGCTAGCTATAGCTATAGCGCTAAGCCTCTCCCGACCTTATTAGTATATAAGGACGGAGACTACGATACTATAGAGCTACGCTAGGTAATACTAGCAATTCCGTATTATTAGCTACTAGAGAGACGCGCTAAATTAGGTCTCTACGAGCTAGAGGATCTCGCGCTAGCTAATCTATCGTTAGAAGTTTTAGAGCCTCCTCTCTACTATTCTTATATAACTTAATTAGTAGAAATTCTAGGCGTTCTCTACGACCCTAATAAAAAGACAGCTATAGAGAGACTAGAAGATTCTTAGGATATATCTAAGGCTATCTACGCGCTCGGTACCTCTCGTAGAGAGGATAAAATAAAGAAGCGTATACTAGGAGATTAGATCTTAGGTCCTTCTCGATTTAAGCCTTCTATAATAGACGACTTAATCCCTAGTTAGTATTTAGAGATAATCGCCCTCTATTTACGCGACCTTAAGCCTAAGCCTACTAGTATTAAGAAGAACGTATCGCTTAAGAAGCTATAGCTAAAGACGCCGAAAAGGAAGTCTAAGACTAAGCCGCGCCCCTAGGCTAATAAAGAATAAGCTCTAAAGGAGTAGGATAAGAATAATAACGCTAAGATAAGCGATATTAAAGACGAATTAGAGTATAAATCGGACGCCTCGCTACCTAGTAAGAAGAATATTTTTACTAGTTCTCGTTTTAAGTACGTTACCTCTACTTGCCGGCTCTCTAATACTAAGCGAGATAAGCTACGCGAACGCTAGCTAGGCTCTTCTATCCCTCTAATATATATAGGTATATAGCTCGTCCTAGAAGCACGCGACTAGCTATAGGATCCCGAGATCCTAGAAATTATACGGACGGAGTTTAAGCTTTACTATTACTATAATAACTATACTAGCTCCGCCTATAGCAACCTATAGAATATATTCTTCTCGTTAACCTAGTAGTTATTACGTTAGAACATTATACTATAGTTATATAATATCGTTCTATAGGATAGCGACTCTAGAAATATAGTCTAGTCGCTAATTTCCTTTCTAATAGCCGCTCGCTACTACCGACTAAGTAAAATCGTATACTATAGTAATAACTAGGAGCTATAACTTAATAGTAATATAGGCCTTAGTTCTTTATTTTTACGTATAGACGTCGCTCGCTTACTTTAATCTCGCCTAAACCTTCTTATCTCGACTATTACTCTAGATAATAATAAGACTAGCGATACGCTTAGTTTAGTACTAAGGAAACCTAGTAGCTACGACGTAACCGACCTATACGACTACCTAGGATATATTTTTAAGACTTAGGTCGATCTAATAGGCGACAAACCTAGTACTAATATTAGGTTGCTCTATATACTAAGAGTAGTAAAAGAAGAACTAAGAAATACTAAGACGGTTTTTCTTCGAGGATTTAGCGTTTAGATTAGAGATGCGCTCTTCTTATACCCTACGCTTTTCTATAGTAACCGACCGAGCTTAAGAGTCCGTCGTATCGTCCTACCTACGCTAATAAAAGTTAAGAAAGGCTAGCTACTTATTAATAATAAGGATCGGCTAAAAGAAGTTAGAGCTATATACGCCTCTTACGAACCTCTAGCGTTTTCCTTTACTAGGCGCGAACTCGACTATACTATCTATAGTTAGATTCTTCCGTAGGAATACTATATCTACTATATTAATATTATATCTAATACTATTATTAGAGTTCGAGACTAGTTAGAAAAGTAGATATTAATAGAGGCTCGACGCCTACTATACTTATCTCGTAATAAGTTCCTCTAGACTTACTAGGACTAGACCGAAGCGGCTAAAAAGAAGCTTAAGACGACCTAGGCTTAGGTCTAGGCCGCTAAGAAAGAGGCCTTTAGGGAGGATAGCTTCTTTGCTATTAAAGAGTATATTACGTAGGGAGATACTACTACGTTATTTAAGTAGGAATTATAGAACTAGTCTAAAGAAGACATAGGCGTTCTACGCGAGTTCGATTAGCGTAGAGATAAAGTATAATAAATAAACTAGTTAGTTTATTCGGGTCCGTACGTAGGCCTAACTTTAGGAAAATAACGGATAAAACTTATAAAAGTTAGAGTAGGATTTTATAAATTCTAACTAGTTTTAACTATTTGTTTACTTTAATTAATATAGAGAGTATCTAGTTAAATACTAAGAAAGGGAGGATTAATAAGCGGAACCTATACTACTTAGTAGAGTAGGGGCCTATAAAAACTCGTTATCTAGTAGCTCTTCGTAGAATATTATACCTCTACGACACGTTTAGTACCTATTTTAATTACTATAGTTCCGTTTCTTAAAGAGCTAGCACGCGTATACGAGTAGCGGTTTAGTTAGTAACTATATAACTAGATATAGGTATTTAATAGATTACTAACGCTATAGGCACGGTTATACCTATCGATTCTAGAGCGATTTAGTTCTAGCTACGCGTAGATAGCACCTCGGAGTAGTATATTATTCGCTTATTACTATTAGCGTAAATAGCTTCTAGTCTAAGTAGTTCGTTTTATACGTTACGTCTATTAAAACGAGGCTACCGAACTTCGCTAGAACTTCTAAGTTATCGCGCGACGTAAATACGAAGCTATTAGTATTATATTTATTAATATAATACCGGGTTTTAATATATTCGTAATAGAGTAATTCTATAGAGTTAATTAGTAAAGTTCTAATTTTAGACTAGCGCGATCCTAGCGCGGCGCTAGCAAGTCGTACTAAGAATATAAGCTAATTAGAGCGCGTAAAAATTTTTAAACTTTAAAATTAAACTTACTCTCTCGATACTATATAATAAGTCTAGTAATCTAGTATAAGAGCGAGAGTCTAAGGGCTAATAGCTTAGAGGGCGTCTAAGTTAGCTACTAAAGTATCTAGCTTATACCGCGTATACTTAGTATAGGATAAAAGTACGCTAAACGTATATAGAGGAATTAGTAAGAATTAATCTCTTAATATCTCTAACGGGTATAGTTAGAGGCGCTTAATATATTACTATATACTAACTCTTATAATACTAATTCTTTTACCTTATTAAGAGTAGCGATCTATTAAGGCCTATAATACTTACGCGAGGAGTATTAGTATAGCTAGGTAACTATACTAAGTATACCGAGTCCGGCGCGCTACTACTAGGCTACGTAGAAGAGTTACTAAACTCTAAAGCCGAAGGAGAAGAAAATAAGGAGATAAACGATACTAATAATACGTAGGCGAGGCGCGAGCGCCTTAAACGAGAGAACGCTATACTACGCGAATAGCTCGAACTCTACGCCCTCTAAGTAGAAAATAAACGCTTAATACGAGAAGTTAGAACGACTATCCTACTAATACGCTTAAGTATAATAGTACGAAGCCTCGGCTCGAGGTACTCTAGTATAGCGAGTATTACTAAGGATACTACTAGAGGTTAGAATAGGTTAGGACGGGTCCGGGTCGGGTCTAGGACCTAAATATATAGAACTATAATAGTTAGGTTAGGTTCTAGCTAGTTCCTCCCTAGTTCTAGACCTATCTAATAAATATAAGTATTAGATAGGTCCGACTCGGGTCTAACGATAGGTCTAAAGATAGGTTCTAATAGAAATATAAGATTCGATAAAATATAGTATAGAAAATCGAGGGTTAAAAATAGATAGAAACCGGAGTAAGTAGAAAGTATAGAAAGCGATAGGTTTTAAAGGCATATTTAATTTAATATAGTAAATTGTCCGATTTAGTATAACTATATATATACCGACTACGACTACCGGCCTACGAAGTCCTATTATACGCCTCTACGCGGCCGTAGGTAGAAATAGATGCTCTCGAGCATACTAGCAAAGTATAAGGGCATATAAGATAATCCTACTTCGCTACTACTAGCTATATACCCGATAAGATAAACTTCTTCCGTTCTTCTCTCTTATTTATATAAGCTAATCTCTTTTTAGTAAGGTCGCCTATAAGGTAACTATCTTAGTATCTAGGGTCGTAGCCTAGTAGAGCTAGGCGTAAGTATTATTCCTTTCTATATATTATTCTTCGCTAACCTATTACTATAGCCTAGGAGGCGTGCCGCCTACTCTAGTTCTCGGCGCTTAGCGCTATTCTTAAGTAGGGCGGTAGTTTTTTAGTAGGGCGCGTACGGTTTCTTAAGGTTTCTTTTTTAGAGCTTTCTCTTTTTTTTCCTTTTTATAGATATATAAACTACTACTCGTTAGCTATCTCCCTAACTTCTTCTTTTTTCTTCTTTATTTACTAGCTATTCTTCTACGACTTTTCTTTACGTTTCGCTTTTCTACGCAAATAATCCTATAATAGTCTATCGTTAGTATTAGTATCTCCGAACTTTTCCTTAAACGTATCTAATATAGTAGTATCTACTAATTCTCCTAGAGGCTTCTAGGTAAAGCTATAGTATCTAGCCTATTTTACTAGAACTTCTCGTCCTCTACTTTTATTCTTCGCGCGATCTCGTATATATAGAACCTCCTCTACTTACTACTCGTCGTACGACTTATTTAGTATAGGTACTAGTTATTTATCGTTAGTAATCTATTTAGAAAAAGGATCGTTACTCGCTAGACGAAGTAAATCTATATAGAAAACTAAGTAAATATTACTAGGAATCCTAGATAACCTAATAGATACTAGCGATAAGACTTCCTTAACTATAAACTTTACGTATCGCGAATCTAGGCTCTTTTTAGGACGATTAGTCGAATAATTCTATAGATCTAGCTATACTTTATCGCCGACCTAATAGATTAGTACTAGAGTCTATCGTCGGTTCGCGCTCCTCTTCTATTCTTAAGTAGAGGCCGCTATACTACTCTAGTAAAGTTTACTAATTTCTCTTAGCTTCTTTATAAAGTTCCTCGCTCTTTAACTAGTAGCTAACGGCCTTCCTATCGTAGCTTCTATTACTAATACTATAGAAGATAGAACGTTATAACTATAAGTTATAAAGAAAGAGCTTATTCTAAGGCCTAAGTAATTTCTACTATTTAGCGCTAGTTCCGCGCTAGAAAGCTACTTAGACTAGTCGGCCTAGTCGTAACGAATATAGTTGCGGAGATAAGCCTATACGTCCTAATTTAACCTCTTTAGCCCTCCGTCTATTTATAGATAGTACGCGGAGCTAAGGCGCTACTCTACGCCTAAAAGCTAGTAGAGTTTCCTCTAGAATATACTCGTTTAGTTTGTCTCTCGGTCGCTTATAATAGCCCTTAGTAGCCTATAATGTTTTACTTAGAAGTCTAGGAATTTCTCTACGTACTCCTTCGCTTTTATACTAGGTATCGCGACTAAAGTTACTTATTTACTAAGGCGATCCTTAATTACCTAGAGATTATAGTTTTCCTTCGAATCTAGTAGGTCGGTTATAAAGTCTATAGAGATTTCCTAGAAGAAATAATTAGAAACTAGTAGTAGATAGAGGAGTCCGTACTTATATTCTCTCTATATCTTATTCCTTCTATAGTAATCGTAGTTACGTAAGAACTAGCGCACGTATCTCGACTAGAGTAGCTAATAGAAGTCGCGTACTAGTATAATTATAATAGAGTCCCTCCTTAGGTAACTATAGACTAGTAAGTTATAAATAGACTAGATTAGCTTAGTACGTAATAAGTCCTTATCTTTTTTAGCGTAGTCCGTAGCTTAGTACTCGGATTCCAACGAAATTAACGCTCCTAGTACCTATAGTTTTCCTCTATACTATAATCTTCCTATTAAATCGATACTATAGTTACCTACTTATACTTTCGCTTTAACCTTACTAGGTATCGTGCGAGCTCTCTTACGTATCGCTTAGAGGACGGTATTATAAACGGCATCGTTTTTTACTACTACGTCCTATATATCGTTTAACTCTAAGTCCTTAAAGAGTCTATTTAAATCTACTATAACTCTCGCGGGACCTAGCTAGCGCGTAATTACCGATACGTCCTTCTTCTTATATAGCTTATTCGCGCTAGTTAGGTTTATCTAGACTACTTCCGGCTAGTTTCTTACGCGTTCTAGGTAAAGGAACCGTTATACTCGCGATTACTTATCGTCCTCTCCTAGTATATTCTACTCTCGTCTTAATAGAGCGTCTAGTACGATTACTTCGGATCCTAGTCTCTATACTAGGTAATACTAGAAGTTAAATAGGGTCTCGTACTACTATATCTAACGTTCTAATAACTACCTCTTAACTATAAAGTATTCTAGGTTCTTATAGTCCGTCTAGATAGTAAAGGACCTATACGATTTTAATTTAGGAGCCTAGAATTTTATATAGTTTACTATAGCTAGCATTTCCTTATTATAGATATCGTAATTAATTTCTACTTTATTTAGCTTTTAAGAGAAGAACTCTATAGGTCGTCGGACCCTATTCTTTTTCTAAATTAAGGCGCCCTCTATCGCGAACTCGCTACTATTTATCTTAAGGAAGATTAGAAGTATTAAGTCCTAGTAGGAAAGTACCGGAGCGTTATAATACTCCTCTTTTAGCTCCTTAAATATAGCGTCCTATTCTTTTTCTTAGAAGAACTAGATTCCTATCTTAGTAAGAGATATTAAAGGTACGGCTATCTTCGAGTAATTAAGAATAAATATCTAGTAGTAGTTCGCGAACTCTAGAAATCGACGTAACTCCTTCTAAGTCCTCGGGGTCTTCTAATTCTAGACGGCTTTAACCTTTTTAGAGTTAGTCTCTACTCCTTTTCTATTAGTATAAATAATAAAGCCGAGGTACTTAATTTTCTTCTACGCGAACTCGCTCTTCCCTATATTTAAATATAAGCTACCTTATAGTAGCTTACGGAGTATAGCCCTTACCTTATAAAAGTAGTCTTCCTTAGAACTATTTAAGTAAATAATTATATCGTCCGCGAATACTAACGTATAGTCGTCTAGGAATTCCTATAGGAGAGTATTAATATACTATTAGAAAGTCGCGGGAGCTCTAGATAGACTAAACGGATATACTAACTACTCGAATAAGCCGAACCTTATATAGAAAGCGGTTTTATACTTATACTCTAGGGCTATACGGATCTAGTAGAAGGCTAAGACTACGTTAACCTTAGTTAACTAGTAGGCTCTCGTAAGATTTCGTAGTATCTCTAGTACTAATAGTAGAGGGTACCGGTTATATTTTATAATCGTATTTAACGCCCTATAATTATAGTAGAAACGAAGACCTCCGCTAAGTTTCTATATAAAAAGCATAGGGGCTACTACTTCGGAACTAGTAGGCCTAATATATCCCTTAGCTAGAAGCTCGTCTAGCGACTTCCTTAGAACTAGTAGTTCGGCCTTTAATATACTATATAGCGGGCTATAGAGTAATTCTAGTAGGCTCCCGTCTGCTTTCTTACGAAGCTCGATATAGTAGTCGACTCTATTATAATACGGCGCGAGCTTCTCGGCTTTCTATTAATAAAATAAAGGAGCTAGCTTACGAATCTCTAGTAGTAGTCGATTCTAAAGTTCTTCTACTACCGGATATTCCTTATCCTAAAGAGCCTTCTTAATATTATTAGTAGTCGAGGTAGCTATTGCTATAAAGTTTAAGAAGAACGTTCGAAAATCGCCGCGGTTCTAGAGGCTTTAATAGTATTTCCCTTCTATAACCTAGCGATTCGCTCGACTATAGAAGAAACGCTTCTCTTCTAGTATAGTCCGGACTATATTATACGCCTTCTATAGATTTCTTAAGATAAGAGGGAACTATAATCCTAGTACTATATATACGTAGACTAATTACTAGAACCTACTAATTTCTATCTAGAAAGCGACTACTTCTACTATGTCTACGCTATTTATAGCTTTAGACGCTCCTCTTATCTTTTACTTCCTACGGTCGATAAAGTTAAGGCCGAGGCTTTTCGCTAGGCCTACGTTAATTATAGCGTAATATTAGTACTCTTCGTTAATAAGAGTAGATATTCCGACGTTATTCTATAGGACTACGTCGGTATATATTAGCTCCTCGTTTATTTTTCCCTTAATTCTCTTCTATTTATAATATACTAATACCTCCTTTACTCTTTTCTTTTATCTTCGAGAAGGAGTTACGCTTTTCCTATAGTAGATACTATAGAGTCCGAGTATTCCGCGTCGCTTTCTAATAATAGTTTAATGCTTACTATATTAACTATAGTAGGCTAAACGGCTAGTACGTATAGGCACTTCTTAATATAGTATCTATTACTTCTATAGTAGAAATAGAGCTTGTTTTCGTAGCGTCTCTCTTTTTCTTTTATACTTACCTACTTAGCCTATCGCTTCCCTTAGGTTTTCGTACGGTCTACTTAAGTTTTCCTTCGTCTTTCTTTTATATATATCGTAGTTATTAGAGTATTACTATTAGTATCGATTATAGGGACTACTTAAGTATTCGGCGTAGGTACTATACTATTACTAACGAGAGCCTTCCTCTTTTCCTTAGCCTACTTATAGTTCGCTATTTTAAACTAATCTATCGTCTCGAGATTAGTTATAATTCTCTCGAGCTCCTCGAAGTACGCGTAGTAATCCTCTATCTTTAGTACGAATACTATATAAAGCTTCGTAGCGTTCGAGAACGTATTCTTTAATATTATAATCTTCGTAGCGCTTTTCTAGTTCTCTCTACTCGCGCTTAGTAGAAGTCTATTAAATTCTAGCTAGTATTCGTACTATAGTTACCCTTATACGTATTATAGAGTAGTAAGCTACTCTAAAGCCTTCGACTTCTTATTACTATCTATAAAAACGTACTTAAGCTATATAAAGAAAGCTTCGGGATCCTTATCTCCTATCGCGCTTCCTCTCTTCTAGAAATACCTTATTCTCGCTCTCTTTCTTAATAGTAGCGTATTATATATAGTATCCTAGTAGTAGTTTATAAAGAGCGTTAGTATCGCTATAGATTATACGTAATAGGAACTCTATAGATATAGTAAGTAGTCGCGAAAGGTTTCTACGCGTCCGTCCTAGGTTAGTAGCTTCTAATCTCTAGGGCCTAATAGTTCTCTTCGGGCCTCTAGTATAGATATAGCTAGTAGCCTTTTTAGTAGCGCGCGGAGAGTATCTACTACTATACTTAAGTCTGTTCTTTATATAGTAGAATCCCGGGCATCTCTATCGCGAAGCGCGTTTTCTAACTCGCCCTTAAGCCTATATTACCGAGTATAGAGCTCTTCGACGATACGTTATATCTCTACTATAGCTATCTCTAGTATAGGGACTACGTTCCCTAGTAAGTTTACTACGGCTTCTAGCGTTACTACTAAGGGCGTATTATTAGGCGATAGCCTATCTATTTCTATAGTTAATCGAACTTAATATTACGGGCGAATAACGCGTACGTAGATAGTTCGTAGTAGTATTTAATAAGTTTAATAAAGAGGGAGACGTTTATACTAGAGCGTCCGAGAGATATTAGTTAGTACGCGAAGCCTTCGTACTAGAGAAGCTAGTACTTAGTAACTAGGGCTTCGCTCTTTATATCTCTTTTTCGCTACTCGTTTTCTACCTAGTAATCGTTTTCTACCTACTACTTCTCTAGCTACTACGCTGCTATTTATACTATTATTTACTATATCTCTATCTACTACGTCTCTATTTACTATATTTCTAGCTACTACTACTACTACTACTATTACTATATTATCTCTCTCGATCTATCTCTTATAAGCTATTAAGTAAGCGAGCTTCTACTTATTAAAACGAGGCCGACCGCCTAGTATAGTTTTCTATAGAGCCTTCCTAGAAAGCTAAGAGGAAGAGGTAGGTAGTATAATACTCTCGTCGCTATTACTCTCGTTACTATTACTATCGTCGATATTAATAACGAAGCTATTATCTTTATTATTTCTATTATCGCTATTCGCGTTTCTACGAGAACTATTCTAGTCGTTTCTACTAGTAGCCTCTTAGTCGTTACTATTATAAGCGGAGGGGTTAGAAACTAAGAAAGGAGGGGTAGAAGCGCTACGTTAGACGAAAGAGAGCGCCTAGTTACTAAGAAGTCTAGAGTCGATATTACTATTATCCGTAGGAGGGTTTTTAGGTAAGAGAGAGTTTCTACTATCTAGACGAAGAAGGAGTAGAGGCTATATCTCGGCTAGAGAAGTATTACTCGGCGAACTAGCTAGGCTTATTAGTACGAAGTTAAGCTATTATAAATACGCGGAGGAGCGAGAGAAAAGCGGTCGATTAAGCTACGATTAACGTATATAGTAGTATTCTTCGTACGCGTAATATAAAAATTTATTAGGAGATATAAAAAAGGAAGGCGATAATAATAGGCTAATAAAGCGCGACCGCCGATAAGTTCTAAGGAGGTAGAGGTAGTAGTATTACTAATAGTTTAGTAAGGGTATATAGGTTAGCTAAGGTAGACGTTAGGCTCGCTAGCGCGCTAGCTACGGCTTTACTCGCGCTATATATATTAATTCTAAGCTTCTAAGTATAGTAACGTATACTAGGCTCTTTATAGTCGGTAATTATAGTCGGTAACCTAGTATTATATACCTATATTATTATTACCTCCTTTATTCTAGCTAGTAAACTAGTAGCGTAAATAACTATATAGGTATATATTCTTCGCTTATAGAGTAACGCGCTTCGCGTAGATCGCTAGAAGGTTAGAAATCTCGAACTCTATAACGAGAAATGCCTCCGCCGCTTCCTATAAGTATTTAAGTACTACCGCCTAAATTCTAATAATATCGCTACTATTTCTATCTATTATAATCTCGCGGATAACGCGCTAAAAAGGGACCCTTCGGATATATAAAGCTATCGTTTGCTAAAGCTTACGAATCTCTCGTAAGGCTACTATCCTTAGCTTTAACTACCTTTTCGAGATACTAGACTTACTAGCTCTCGTTCGTCGCTATATTATCCTTATAGCTATTACTTTTTTCTATAGAACTACTATCTTCCTATAAGACTCGTCGTCTAGTACCGTAGCCTTTAGTAGCTATATTCGCCGCTACTTAGTAGCCTTATTTCCTACGTATAGAGGTAGTACTAACGGTAGTATATTAGTATCTATATTAGGATATACTCGTAGAGGAGAGCTCGAGTTAAACTCTATATTAGAGTTTACTTAGAAAATAAGAGAAGGTATCGAGTAGTATAGATAGAGATATTAAAGAGTTAGAAGGAGTAGATAGATAGAGGTACGAGAGAGAAGAGCTAGAGTAGATAGGAGTACTAGAAAATCGTATACGACCGCCGGAATACGCGGGCCTATAGAGGGGGGGTTAGAGTTTAATAGCGCTATATAGTAGAACTATATCGTATTCTACTACTATATTAGGACACCCCTACTAATCTTTATCTAGTAGAAGTTATAGTTACGCGAACGCTATAATCGCTTTCGCTACTTCGTAGAATATAGTAATAGACGCAAATATTTACTATAGTATAGATTATATCCGGGTATTATATAGATAATATTAACTATAGTATATATATTTCGTTATTTGAAGTTCTCTACGAATATATAAAAGACTATAGAAGGGAAAGAGCTAGACTTACTAGTACTCTATAGTATTACTAGTTAAGTAGTCGTAATATAGTAGTAGAATAGAAAAATAGACTCTCTAGCCTACCTTTATATCGAGGAACCGAGTTATTATAATAGTAGAAGAGAAGGAATAATTATCGATACTACTTTAATATTAAGAAGAGGAGTAGTTATCGATAGTATAAGCTAAGAAGTAACTATTAGCGCCGAGGAGACTAGTAGTCGTCGATAGTATAAACTAAAAAGCAATCGTTCGCGCTAAGAAGACGAGTAGTCGTCGATAATATAAGCTAAGAAGTAGCTGTCTACGCTAAGGAAATAAGTAGTCGTTAATAGTATAAGCTAAGAAGTAACTATTAGCGACAAGTAGACGAGTAGTCGTCGAGGGTATAAGTATATAGTAGTTACTCTTTTTAGCTAGCGATAGTAAGGTTAATCTAAGTAACGTATACGACGGATTCTAGCTCTAGAGTACGTCTATAGCTATCGCTATTCGTATATAGTCGTATATATTAGTATACGCTATATTAAGTAAGCGATATATTATATAATATTACTAACTATAGTAGCCGACTATAGTATAGAAAGCTAAACTCTACGTATAGAGATAAGCTAGGCCAGGTAGAAATAGCCGCGTACTAAGCTTCTAGTATACCTAAAGCTAGAATTCGTCGTACTTAGCTCCTACTATAATAACTACTACCTTAACCGCTACTATACTTATATTACTACCGAATTTTAAGCGTATATTTACTATATACCTCGCGATACTTATCTCTTCTTAGTAATTAAACTTACGATAATAGCGTAATAAAAGCGACGTCTAATAAGTACCGCGCCCTTTAATAGTCTATAGAAGCGTCCTTGCCTTATAAATAAGGATTTAAATAGTATAAGTACTTCTATACTTTATATACGACTAGGTACTATAAGGAAAGATATAGATATATACTCTTCTAATCTTAATACTCTTTACGAGCGTAGCCGGCGCGTAGATATATCGCCTAAGAGAGCTATAGTAGATAAGTAGCGCAAAGCTAGAAATAAGTCCTTTACTCGATAGAAGAAGCTTTTAATCGGCTCTAATAATATATAGAGCTCCCTATTAAAGAAGTAGTAGTAGAAGAAGATTAAGGCCTAAAAAGAGAAGTACTACGCTTAGTACGACTAGATAGCGTAAGTAATAATCTATATAGTCGGCTAATATAGTCGATAGTACTAATATATAATAAAGACGATAAGAAACGTAAGCGCGCGCGGGATAGGCCTACTATATAGATAGTAAACTAAGATAAGGAAAGCTTTTATTTTAATATCGAGAAGGAGAAGAGCGCGGACGACCCGTAATATAACTATAACTACTAGTATAATACTAATTAGTCTAAGTCGGGTCCGGAGGCACCCTACGTATTACTAGTAAGGTCGGCTAGTACTAGCTATAAAATAACTAACCTCTACCTTTAAGTTACTACCGAGAGCGAGTAGGTTATATAGAGGAGCTACGCCGTCTACGCCTTTTAAAATAAAGCTATTTAATAGTTTAAGAAGAAGATATATACGCTTACGATACTATACGCGTAATATAGGAGTTAAGCCGAGTTTATTATATAACTAATAAAGAAGAGGCCGAGTTCTTCGTAGTAAGAAATAGACCTTATCGAGAGGCTATAATCTAGGAATAAGAGAGATACGTGTTCTAAGTATCTAGAGCGGACGTAAGTAGCTCTTATTAAGAGTATATCGCCGCTAGAACTAATAGCTTCTTTAGGACGTATTCGAGTACCTCTAATTAGACTAGAAGTATACTCTACGCTCTATAGAGCCTTATAGAGGGCTTATAAAATTAGTCCGCATATTAGTATCTATAGCGAAAGCGAAGGTAAATTAGTACTAACTACGCCTACCGACTATATACTAACTAGTAGTAGCAGCTAATAGTAGAAGGCCGTCTTCTAACTATAACGGAAATTTTCCTACTCTATTATCGCGTAGTATATCGTAACTATCTCTCCTAGAAGTCCTTTAAGTTTAATATAGCTAATCGCTTTACTTAGACTCTAGAAGTCCTAGATTAGCTTATTCCGTTAGGATACGATTAGAATAGTAATAGGTTCTAGAAGCTAGTTACGTCTAAAGTATAGGCTAAGCGAAATAGGCTAGCGTTCTAGTTATACGCTTATAAGGTCGATATAAAGAAGTTAGTATACGGAGAGCTTCTATAGGAAATATAGCTCGATTCTAAGTAGGAAGAAGAACTTAGCTTTTAGGATATTATCGAGTAGCTTCTAGGTACGTCTACGGATAAGCTCGCTATCTCTAAGACCTTTATACGTAAATTCTAGTCGCTAGAGATAGGGTTTATATAGAAGCTCTATAACTCCTCTTAGGCTAGGTAGAATACGGATATATCTCGTAAGTTAAGATTAGTTATAGCCGCCGATAGTATATTAGTCTATAGTTTGCGTCGTAGTACTAGCCGGCTCTCTTTAACTTATATCTCTTATCTCTACTTCTTACTCTATAGTAGCTTACCGAATATATAATTCTTCTTTATAATTCTTATAGATAGCTTAAGTCTTACCTTCGATAGCTAAGTATATTTAATACTAGCCTTATTTTCTTATATAGTAGTTATACCTTTAGAGATATACTACTACTTTATCTTTAGAGCTAGTACTAGATTTAGGAGCTCTAGCTATACCTTAAACTTCTAGCTCGCTATATTCTTTTTTCTCTTTTTACTCTTAGTATTATTTCTAGCCTTCTACTATATAGTATTATATCGCTTTACGTAGTCTTTAGGTAGTTTCTAAATTCTCTCTATAATAGGTTTATTTACTTAGGCTAAGTCTAACTCTACTTTTTCGACTTAAGCTTTATTAACGCTACTAGCCTCTTATGCTAGTAAGATACTTGCTCTCGAAGGCGACTATAGCGTTACTATAATTAAAGAGTACTTAGTACGTTTATTAGTCGCGACTATTATAAGCTTAATAAGAGTACTAGAGGTACTTATCTCTATAACGCTACTAGGATAGGCCGTCGGCCTATAATAGAGATACCTCGCTAGTACTTATACTAATAAAACTTAATCGCCTCTATAAATATTATTTACTTCTATTACTTCGCTAGCTTTTACTCTCTAGTTCTACGATTCCTTCTTAGTACTATATACTTTATATTATAGTATTACTAGTATATCCTACGACTCTAATACGACGTAGTAGTACTATACTTCCTTCTTTCTTAAGATATATAAGTATATAGCTTCGCGAATAATAGACTAACTCCGAATCGTAGCTGTCTCTCGTCGACTCTAGTCTAATTAAGAAGGAAGTATAATAGTAGAGGAAGAGACGCTATTCGATTATAAATACTTCGAGTAGTCGAGCTAGTATATAAGATAGGATACTACCTCTAGCTAACCTTACTAAGCCGCTAGAGAATTCTAAGGACTAGGTTAAAACTAATAGTATATAGATATAGCGGCGGGAGTATACCTAGTCGTTCGAGAGCTTTTACTACTACTATTAGTAGCTCGAAGAGGCGAGGTATTACGATAAGTATAGTAGAATATCTTCGAACTCTATAAAATAGAACTCGAATACGCGAACGTTATAAGCCTAGAGATTTTTCGTTAAAGGTATAGACTAGGAAACGTACGCCCCGAGAGTTATATATAGGGGATATAATAGAGTTATTAAATACCTAGGACTAAGTAATAGAATAAAAGCTCTCTAAAAGTACCTCGATTTAGTAGGCTATAAAGGAGCCTCCTAGGAGCGTAGAGTTACTAGAGAAGTTATTAAGGCTACTAAAGATTAATCTATAAGTTTAGTATTTATTAATACGGAAATAAGGTGCCGACTCTACTTACTAACTACGCTTACTAACTACGCTTACCGACTACGCTCGCCGACTACGCTTTATAGAGATATATAACGTAGATATGCTAACGGCCCTTATTTATAAGAACGGCTTAAGAAAAGTTTTACTAGAATAGAGTACCTAGAACGATTAAAGTTTCTAGAGTTATATAGGCTTATAGTTTCCTAGCTAGGCTTACCTTTAAACTTCTTCGAAAGTCTTATAGTTTAGCGTATCTACGAATATCTATTAGAGGAGACTAGATCTATCGACTTTAAGAGCGCTACTACGATTAAGTTATATATCTAGGACGCGGTCGATTACTCCGAGGACAATCTAAAACGTTAGCTATCTAGAACCTTCTAGGTAGCTATTACTATTAATAGTTAGTACGCTAGAGTACTCCGAGTATTATTCCTTACGATACGAGGCTACTAGATTAATAGCGAGTAGGCCTAGTATAAGGCTATACTAGCCTTTCTATATATTTCGAGCTATTATATAGGCGAAGTCCTAGTAGACCTACTATTCGACGTACTTACCTATTTCGAGATCTCTAATAGGCTTATAGCGCTAATAGCGGACAATGCTTCTAATAATAATATACTATATATAGCTATATACGTATCCTTACTATATATATACCTTCTAACTAACGAGTTCTAGCGTCGAGGCTATCGATATTTACTTCTAGAAGCATATACGTATAGCGAAGCTATTAGTCTTAATTAAATAACTTCCTCTCTAAGAAATAGATAGAGATATAGAAGAGATATTAGATACTAAAGACTACGAGTTCTCTCGTCTAGAATAGTTCCCGTACTTTATATATATAATCTAGCTCTCCTTAAGGAAGTTCTTTACTACTCTTAAGATCGAGCTAAGAAATAAAGAATAAGAATAATAGGACGAGGAAATATATACGAACGCGTTACGTCGGCTTAAAGTAAGAAGTCTAGCTACGGTTCTAATAAAGGTACTATTTATTCTTCCTACGAAGTATATATAGTTAGTAAACGTAGTCGGTAGAAGCTATACTAATAACCGCTCCTTATAAAGTTCTAGAAACTTATAGTTAAAGTAAACTCTAGTACTTAACGCTTCGAGAGTTTTATAGTACTATAGTAAAAGAGGATCGCAGATCTATATCTATACTCGAAATAGTATAAATAGTAGAAGAAGACGCTTTAAAGAGTTTTACGCCTAATATAAGATATAAAGACCTATTAGAGCTTAACTACGATTATACTAATACGTAGTTCTTAACTACGAGATATTATCGACGAGTATATTAAGAATAAGAGTTAGCCTAGACTAAAGCTAACCGCTACGAAATAGAAGAGAGTTAAATATATTATTAACCTTACTACTCCTTTCGTAGAGGCTATAATATAGATCGGTACGATAAAGAGGCTAATAATCTACCTCGTTCTTAGCTACTATAATACCTTATTCGATATCCTAAATATTATAAATAAGAAACTTAAATATAAAATATAACTCTAGCAAAAGGAGATTTATTCTACCCTATAGGCTATATAGATAAAGCTCGAGAAGTACTATACTACTATCTAGGAGCGATTCGGTAATATATATAGTATTACGATTCTTCTTAATCTAGTAATAAAACGGGCGTTCTAGGACCGCGAGGCCTTCTTTAGAGAGAGGCTCGATTCCTTCTTCTAGAATTACTACTAGTTAAAATTCTAGGTTAAATATACGCGATATAAGCCTCTCGTAGCTACGTCCTAGTCTAGGCTAAAAAAGGCCTTATACTACTCCGCGATATTATTCGTAATAGGTCTCTATAGTAGATTAGATAGTAATAACTCCGACTTTAATTAAAGAGTATCTAGACGGCCGCGGTAGACTATATAGCCTTTAGCTAATTCGGACGAGGTATCTCGTTATCGCTACGCTAGATTTAAGGACTCGGCTACCTATTCTATAGAGTATCCGCTCCGGTTATAGAAGATAATCGTATTAGAATATCTAGGTTACGCGCTAATAGCCCGAGATATGCTCTCTATTCTAGTAGCTAGAACTAGTTATAAGCGCGACTTTAGTATAGCGCGTTATTAGAGCTAATATAATTAGTTCTACAATCTCTCGACGTTTAGTAATATTATATACTATCGTTTCTAAGAGCGTAACGTATAGTAATAGGCTCGGGATTCGCTTATAGAGGAGGCGCTACTAATATTAACTACGTTCGAGCCTTCGAATAATATAGTAAATTAGTAGTAGAAGTAGCTCGAGGCGGATTAGGAGACGTTAGTAACTACTATATAGAGTAACTTCGACTTAATTAGCGATAACGAGAAGGATATAGTACTAATATATCTTTGCTATAGTACTTAGTAAAGGAAGTATTTACTTTTACGTTATACTCGTAGAGTAGAATAGACTTTATAGTCGATATTATAAATAGTATTTAATTCCGATATCTCGTAGTTAGTAAGTATAGTTAGTAAGTATAGTCGGCATCCTTATTTTTCTTCGTAACTATAGTCGCTAGTTTAACTAGCGCTTCTAATATACTATAACGCTTAGTTCTATATATACGTATATTTGTTATTTATTTATTTATTTATTTGTTTATTCTATTAACGTACTATAGAAGTCGAAGACTATATAGTACGGGTAGGCCTAAAGCCTAACTAGTCGTAGAAGAGAGAAAAGCCTCCTAGGCTAAAAAACTCTCGGTCTTAGAAGTATCTTATTCGCGCTAAAAATAGATATTATAGGCCGATGCCTAGGGAAACTAGAATTTCGCTTAGTGCGCCTTAGCGCTAAGCGCTAAGCCCTATATATAGAATTTTAGTATCTTAAATTAGTTCTAGTAGTAGATATAGCTAGTATATCGAGTTTATATAAAAGGCCGTTATTTCTATTCGTCTTAGACCTAGAGGGCCGTCTCTAGGAATATATATTCTAGGTAGGAAGAGTCTGCCTTTCTCTCTTCCTTTTATAGCTCTTTTTAGTAGGTAAATAGCTAATCTCTTACCTAGTAGCTACCTCCTCTCTTTACTTCTCTACCTACCTCTATTCTATCCTCTCTCTTTTCTACCTCTTCTATAGTAGGGTTCTACTTTAGTTCGTAGAGTAGTCTTAGGATTATCTTAGGGTAGGTTTAGTCTTATTAGGTATACGGCTAGTAGTAGCAAAGTAGGATTATCTTATATACCCTTATACTTTACTAGTATACTCGAGAGCATTTATTTCTATCTACGGCCGCGTAGAGGCGTATAATAGGACTTCGTAGGCATAATAGGACTTCGTAGGCATATACGTATATTTAGTATTAGAGTAATTCTATTATTCCCGCGGCGACTTAGTTTTATTCTCTAGTATTAGACCTATCTTTTTAAACTTAGGTCCCTATAAAGACCTATATAGGAACCGGTAGTATTTAGACCCGACCTATCGATTTTATATTAGGTCGAGAACTCTATCGATTTAGGTCTTAGGTCGGTTCCCTTAGAAACTAACCTAGACTTAGAACCGACCTAAAGTCGAGGACCTATTCTAACCTCTAGATACTACGAACGATACGCGCTACGGCGGCGACGAATATACGCCCTACGAATCTATTAAGCTCCGCTCTTCTAAGCTATTTAAGGGCGAGACTATTAAGGAAGCCTAAGAATACGTCCGCGTATATAAAATAAACTTTATAGCCGCGTCGAGGAAGTTTATAATAGAATACTAGAAAGTAATCGCTAGTATTATATTCCTCGTAAGTAAAGCGTAAGAAGCCTAGTATAACGAGTACCTTAGCGTACTTCTAGCGAGGTATACTTAGGTATAGTTCTATAAGTTCCTATATAATATTATTAGGGATTAAGTAAACTACTAGCTCCTTATAATCGTCGAATACGAGACGATACGCTAAGGCGAAAACTAGAGTATACTATAATTCGTAATAGACCTTAGTAATCTTAAGGTATAGCTCGGCGACTATACCGAGGCGTAGCTAGTTCGCTAGCTTCTCGCGAAGTTAAAGCTATCGCTATAAAAGGATATTATTAAGAATTATATTATCTTAGCGAAGCGCGCCGACCTCGTCGCCTTAGTATAACGCCTTAAATAAGTAGAAAGGTCGATACTTTACGACCTAGGCTTACGCGACTATAATAAGGACGCGTCGTACTAGTAGTTAAAGCGTAAGAGGGTTAATAGTAACACGTACGCCTTAAAAGGTAGTTACGGGTCCTACTCGAAGGAGAAGAACTCTTAGAACAAGTATAAAAGTAAAGATAAGGACTAGTAACCTAAGTATTATAGTTATAATAAGGTAGGCTATATTCGTCTAGATTATCTAAATAAGAATAAGGATAGTAATAAGCCGGCGGTCCGTAAGATAGCCGTAGGCAAGTCGAAAAAAGTAGAAGCGACGAATATATTATATAAGTCTCCGCTACTAAAGTAGATAGTATAGGGTACCTACCTATATAATACGTACTAGTAGTATAAGTATAAAGAGAAGTTAAGTCTTAGGAGGGCCGTAGGCTAGCCGAGTTCCTTCTTAATAATACTACGGATATTAATATAGTATTACGAGCCTTCGTACTCTAGTATAAGTTGCCCTTACGGCCGAACGTAGCCTTACTACTAGCTACTACCTTTACGAGTAAACTAAGTTATTATTACGGTGCGCACTACGTACGTATAAGGCTCGTAGACTCCTCGAGAATTAAGCGCGTAACCGGAGGGATCTTCTACGTATATAATATACTAGATCCTAATATTATCCTTAGCTATCTATAGCGACGTACGTAACGAGTAAGTATTAATAGTAGTATAGATAAATAGCGTTATAGTAACGATCGTTTCGGCCGGTTCGAAGTCTAAGAGGCCTACGAGTTCCTTAAAGACCTCTAGAAGGCACCTACTATATTTATAGTTAGCCTAAGTAGGATAGGCAAGGAGCCTACTCTAATACTAGAGGAGTTCTATTAGTTTAACGACGTCCTTAACTCTATAAAGGAAATACGAAGTAGGCCTATTAAAGGCGCTAAGTATACGATCGACCTAAAGCTAGGCATAGTACTACCTTTTAGGCCTCTATACTACTAGTTAGATAAGGAGCTTAAAGAGCTTAAGAAGTATCTAAAGACTAGGCTCGAGTATAATTAAATCGAGCGTTCTAATAGCGAGGCGGGTATACCTATTCTATTCGTACTAAAGAAGAATAGTAAACTATAGCTATATATAGACTACTATAGACTAAACGAGATTACGATTAAGAATCGGTACCCGCTCTCTCTTATTAGTAAAACGCTAGATAGACTTATAGGAGCCGTATAGTTTACGTCGCTAGACCTTATAGACGCGTATTATCGTATCCGTATTAAGCTAAGTAACCGCTAGAAGACTACGTTTCGTACGTAATATAGTTACTACTAATATAGGGTAATACTCTTTAGTTTAACGAACGCCCTAGTAATATTCTAGGCGTATATTAACCGCGCGTTAGTAGGGCTAGTAGATATAAGTTACGTAGTATACCTAGATAATATCCTAATCTATAGTAAGACTCGCGAGGACTACGTACGAGACGTATATGCTATGCTTAAGAGGCTCTATAAATTTAGACTCTACGTATAGCGCGCTAAGTATAAGTTCTTCTAGAAATAAGTTAACTTCCTTAGGTTTATAGTTACGACTAGAGGCGTAGCGATAGACCCTAGTAGAGTAGCCGTAATCGCCTCGTAGCCGAGGCTAACTACGCTAATAGAGGTTTAATTATTTCTTAGATTCGCGAACTTCTACTACTACTTTATCTTCGGATATTTAAGGGTCGTAGTACTACTAACTATACTCTCGAAGAGCGCGAAGAATAGTAGGAAGCTAGGGCCTATTAGTTAGAGCGAAGCCGAGGAGTAGGCCTTCTTAAAATTAAAAGAACGCTTCTAGACCGCGCTGCTCCTTAGGTACTTTAACTCTATATTACGCCTACGAGTCGAGACCGATACGTCTAACTTCGCTATTACTAGTATTCTAAGCTAGCTATTCGAATTAGAATAGTACCTAATCGCGTTCTTCTCGTAGAAGATAATTAATACTAAGTATAACTACGAGGTCTATAATAAGGAACTCCTTATAGTAGTAGAATCCTTTAAGGTATAGAGGCCTTACCTCGAAGGCGCTACGTATAAGGTAGAGGTACTAGTCGACTACGCTAACCTAAAGGCCTTTATAAGTATAAAGTAGTTAACGGGCCGATAGGCTAGATAGGCTACGTTCTTAGCCCCGTATAACTTTATAATTAGCTATAGAGTAGGCAAGTAAGCTAAACGTAGCCGACGCGCTATCGAGGCGTAGCGATTACGTAAAAGACGCGTAAGCGATAAATAACCTATTACTATCGCTATAGTAGAAACTCTAAGTTTAGAGCGACCTCTAAGTAGGTAGACTAGTTATAAACTATATTAAGGCCGCCTATAACCGCTAGTATATAATAAGCTAGAGGGTAGTAACGAAAGCGGCTAATAGGCCGTCGCCTACTAGCCTCGAACGCTACGAGCCGGGTCCGTATAGATTCGCGCTACTAATATAGGTCGCTAGCGCTATTATTATAGAAGAACGGCTATACGCTAATACCTTAGACCTAGTAATCGGGTACGTAGCTACGCTAGTCTAGCTAGACCCGATAGTAAAGGAGCTATATACGTAAGTAGAGAGTAATAGAGGCGAAAGCGATAAATATACTATTCGAGATAGGTATATATATCGCGAAGGGGTATTATACCTCCTCTACGATTCTATATTACGAACGTAAGTAATCCGTATATACTACGACGACTTCTTAGCTAGCTATTTCGGTAAGGATAAGACTATAGAACTCGTTAAGAGAAAGTACTAGTAGCTAGAGGTTAGTAAGGACGTTAGGTAATACGTCGAATTATATAGTAGCTATTAGAAGGCGAAAGCGAGGCGCTACTATCTTTATAGCGAGATAGTTACGCTTCCTCTACTAGAACGGCCGTAGAAAGATCTATCTATAGACTTTATTATAGACCTCCTATCGAGTAAGCGTAATAGTCGTATATTTAACGCGATTCTTATAATTATCGACTACTATTCTAAGATAGTAACTTTCGTTTAGACGATAAAGCGCTATATAAGCGTAGAGCTTATAGATGTCCTACTTAATAAAGTTATACGACTTCGAGGTATACCTAGTAGTATTATCTCGAATAGAGAGTCTATATTTACTAGCTAGTTCTAGTTAGACTTCTATTTCGAGGTATACGTAAAACGTAGGCTAAGTATAGCGTTTTACTTATAGACGGACGGCTAAACTAAACGCGTAAATTAGACGCTTAAGTAGTACCTACGTATCTATTATAGAGAGAACTAAGACGACTAGGCGTCTATACTAGCCTCTATAGAATTCGCGTATAATAATAGCCTAAACGCGATACTAAAGATATTACTATTCCGCGTTATCTACGAGTTCGACCTAGATTTAATAATAGAGACCCGTAAGAGAGGCGCAACCGAATCTCGAGACGCGATTCTATAGAAGGAAGTACTAGTAGTAAAAGACGCTATAGAGAGGTTAAAGCGGAATTATAAGGAGTTAATAAAGCGCTAGTAGTAAGTAAGCGAGTCGTAGGCTAAGTATTATAACTAGAAGTACTAGCTAAAGGAATATAAGGTCGGCGATATAGTTCTTCTATTTACGAAGAACTTAAAACTAAAGGTGCTATTAAAGAAGCTAGTAAATAAGTTTACTAGACTATTTAAAGTAATCGACGTAGTTAAGAAGTAGGCGTATTACCTAGCTCTCCTAACGGGATTACGTATCTATAATATCTTCTACGTATCTCTCTTAGAACTCTAATATAGTAGTAAATCGTAGGAAACTAGCTTGCCTCTCGTAGATAATAAGGGCGAGTAGATAGTCGAGAAAGTACTAGAAACCTAAGTTAAGAAGAGTAAGAGGAAGTAGCTAGTCTAGTAGAAAGGCTAGCTAGAGGAATATAATATATAAGAACTAATCGAGTATATTAGGGAATACGAAGCGCTTAAGGAATTTAAGGCGTAAGAGCGAAGTAAGAGGATCTTACGTAAGCTATAAAGTCGATTATCGTAGCTACTACGCTACTAATTAACCGTCGCGACTACTATATTTTACGACGAGTATACGCTAAGCGCTAAGGCTATAGCGAAACGTTACGTTACTATAAGAAGGTCGCGAAAATTACTAAGAGGAATAGAGGATATAGAGTAGAGAGAAATTATTTATTTATAGCGCTCGTAGGCGTAGCGCAAATAGGCCGTAGCGCTAGCGTAGAATAGAAGTACGAAATAAGGTAGCGGACTATACGAGTAGTATAGAAGGAGCGCGAGAAGAGAGTAGAAGGGAAGCGCGCGATACGCTAGCTTACTTCTTTATACCTTCGTTAACCTTAGTACTATCTTCCTTCCTACTCTTACTAGCCTTATTATCCTCCTCTTTCTTCTTCTTCTTTATTATAAAGGCCTTATTATTAGAGACCTCCTCTACTTACCTACTAAGGTAGTCGGCGTAAGTAGTATAGACTACTATATCGAGGGCCTTCTAAGAGGCGCCGAGTAGGCGTAGACGCTACGAAGAATATTAGTAACGTATACGAGGAGTATATAACCCGTAAGATATACCTTATACTTAAGCTTAAAGAGCCTAGAGAATAGAGCGATCTACTTACTAGCTATAAGTAGCTTACGTTACGAAATTCTAGACCTTAATTAGGCTAATTATAATTAGACAACCGGTAAAATTAGCTAATCGGGTTAATTCTATATCTCTAATTTAATTAGCCTCCTCTAGTTAGACTCGTAAAAATTAGCCTAAGTAGAAAATTAAAACCTATCTCGTAGCGAAGATTATATCCTAGCCGGCGCGACGAGTAGGCTAGGAATTACTACCGACTTATATTACTAGTTAGATTAGTATACCTATATACGCCTACGATACTAGCCTAACTATTATTACGATATCCTACGCTAGGAAACATAGCGCGTCTAGCTAAACTTAAGACTTAGGCTACGAATTATACTCGACTCGTATAACGAGTTAGATTAGAGTCGCAATTAACCTATAGTCGTAGGCGAAATTTACGATATTGCGATCTTATAATAGATATTACGTTTCTCTTTACGCTTGCGCATAATATATATAGATAGTAATTTCGTATTATATAATTAATTATCGTAGCTATATACGCTTCTCTCTACGCTCGCGCGTAATATATATAGGTAGTAATTTTATATTATATAATTAATTATCGTAGCTATATACGCGGTATATAGCGTGTCGTAATTTTAGTAGCTATATCTAAGTGTCTACTATAGGTAGCTAGATAGTGCTTCCGTATCGCGCGCTTATACCGTAGTTAATATAGTTTATAAGGTATAGAGGCTTAGAGGGTAGTTATAATAGTTACTATCGATTAAATATATATATATTAAAGCGCCTAAGAGTAAACTATATTAAGCCGTAGTACTATCCCTATTTGCCTCTAGACCGTCTTTCTCTAACTAGTCGTACTTCCTAATACTTACCTTCTACTACGACCTCTTTATAAAGAACTATTCGATATCTTTCTATCGAGCTATATTATCTAATAGAGCCTCTATCGTAATAACCTCGTATTTCTTTAATATACCTCTAATTAATATACTTGTCTAGCCTAGTATAGTCTCGTCTAGTAGGTTTAGTTTCTTAGTCTAATATTCTACGCTCTTCTAGAATACCTAACTACTATACGTTAACTTTGCTACGCTCGTAGACTCGTAGTAAGCGTAACCTCCTTAGCTCCTTCGATATTCCTTCGACTACTATTAGTATCTCTTCGTAGTAGAGGCCTTTATTTACTTACGCCTAATTGTCGCTATAAGTACTATAATAATCCGTACCGTCGGCCTAGATTAAACGAGTTAGTATAATTACGCTGCCCGCTATATTTCTTACCTCGGGCTAGTTCGTACTTCTATTATCGTACCTACTCTCTATACGTACTAGTAGTAAAGAGGGTATAGTTAAATCTAATAAAGGATAACCTAATTAAGAAGACGATAGAGTTACTCGCGACTTAGAAGATCCCTTCTTAGAATATCTTACTAAGGTTAGTAAGGCCGTTCCTTTCTTTATAGCTTATTTAGAGACTATAACTAATTAGTATTATAGAATACGGTCGAAGCGAAAAGCGTACTAGTTAGTAAGATATTATTATCGACTAAGTTATTACCTAGCGTCGTACGCGTACTACCTCCTATATATAACGTAATTAGATTCCTTAGCCGTCCTCGAGGCGTATTACTTACTACTTCGCTAGGCTTAGGTTCTTATACTATCGCGCCTTTTAGTAAGGCCTACCTCGTTCTCCGAATCGGACTCTAGGCTCTTTATACTATCTATATTAATAAGAGAGTTATTATAGCTAAGGGTAGATACCGGTTCTACGATATAGTAAGTACTTAGCTTCTTAAAGAGCTTCTTTAGTAATTTAGATTGCTATATCTCTAATAACTTATTCTACTTATCTATCTTTACGACTAGTATAGAGTTAGCGCTCCCTTACTCTATATAACTAATCTTAGGATTACTATCTTTATTTTTCCCTATTCTACCTCTCGTATACGATAGAAGCTACTCGTAAATAGTTATATATACGGTAAGTAGCACCTAATATAGTAGTAGACGGAAATACTTAGCGGTATAATAGTTCGTGCCTAGTCTACCCGACTTATATACTATCTTATATATATAGTCGTAGATTAATTAACTCTAGTACTAGTAGTGCTAATCTCTAGTTAGCTATATACTATATTATATAAGTTTAAGTATCCCTACTAGATCGTTTAACTTATCCTTCTTTATCTTATAGACGTACGTCCTTACGTCTAGCGTACTATCTAATAACTTCTTAGTAGCTTCCTTATCCGACTTATTTATATTTAGCCTAGGTAGTAACTACCTAATCTAGTACTTAATAGTAAAGGTTATCTCGTTATAAGCGTTCTAGGACGCCTGCTATAGCTATACCTTATTAGTAGTAGGTTCGTAGATAGTATTCGCGCGCGTATATAAGCCCTCCTTATCTAATTAAGCTTATAGTACTCTAGCGGCGGAGGCTAGGCTATTAGATTATACGCCTTTCTCTAGTATCGCGAGGTATACCTTCGTATATCTAAGTTATTAGGGTTCGTATAGTATATTATAGTATAACCTAGGGCACCCGATAGTATTTCCGCCCTAACTAGTAGTAATGCGAGCTTCTACTACTACTAGATCGCTAGAGGATAGTTATACCTCTTATTTATATTAATAGCTTTCTTATAAGAAGGTATATCGTTTAGCGCCTTCGAGGTACGCTTCTATACGGAAGTATTCGTATCTTATAATACTAATTAATATATATATAATCGTTAAGCGCCTTACGTATCTTTCTTAAGGTACCGACCTTAGGCCTAAATATAGTATTACTTCTATACTCTTTAAAGCGATCTCTATCCTAGCTACTCTCGTCGTAATATTCTTTATTATTATTATCGTCGTCGAAGCGATTAATTACCTCCTTATTAGGTATATATTCGCTATCGTTATCTAATTCGGGACTATAATAATTAGTATCTAACGCGTTTAAACCTCCTAACGCGTACCTCTTATAGCGTAACGCGTTACTACTACTACTAGAATCGCGATTACGTAAGGGACCTATAGCTAATAACTAGCTACTAGTTTTTATCCTCTTCTACCTACTATACTCGCTCGGATTAGTAGTAGCTAGTCTCTTGCCTAAATATACTATTATACTAAAAAAGAAGTATTAACTAGTAGAAAATTCCGGGCCTATAGCGAGAGCTAGTAGTCTACTTACTAGTTAGTCTTACTATAATATATCGTATAGTAATACGTATTATAGGATATTAGTTACTCGTTTATATATCGACGATAGGACGATAGTAGGCTAACGACGCGTCGCGATATTTTAAGTAGGTCGACTTTAGCTATCTGCTATACTCGAGCTAATAGAGTCCGGCTCGAATCCGAGTCGCGTCTTAAGTCGTACGCGACTTATAATACCTTAGGTAGTTCGCGTCTACTTTACCTCTTAGCCTCTATACTATACCTTTTACGTTGCTTTTTACTACTTATCCTTCTACTCTTACTATTACTAGTAGTTTACGAGATCCTTTTCTATAGTCTCTTTCTACGTCGCGTCCTATATATTATTATACGTATCGAAATTAGTAGTATTATTAATATACGCTTCTATATACGGCGCCCTTTCGTTAATAGATATAAGATATACGCTAGTATATACCGAGATTAAGAGATATATCCGGCGACCGCGAAGTATACCTTACTAAGGCGCTACTAGTATAGGCTTAATAATCGTTATACTATATAGTAGGTCTATAATACCTAGCTTATCTTTATCTACTAGCTAGTAGAGGTCTACTAAGACGCCCGTATATAGCGTAGAACGCTCTCTCGACTATATACTCGGATCCTCTACTATAACTACTATATATAGGCGAGTAGGCAGACGACTATTAAAGGCTATATCTCGTTCCTCGCCTGCCTTAATTATATATTCTTAAACCTAAAGATAATTATATCGTCTATTACCTTTAATGCTCTACTAATTAAGCGCGTAGCGAATAATATCTTATTATTTAAAGTCCGGGTTAGCCGAGTCTTTACTAGTACGCTTACTATAACGAATACTAGCGTAGAACTTAATACGTATAGTATCTACCTAGGTCGGATCCTTCTCGAGGCGATTAGGGTCCTCTACCTCTTTTTCTTATAGTACTAGTTCTATTACTCTAGAACGAGACTCGCGGACGAATACTACTAATATATAGCGGAAATTACTCTCTTTATCGCGACCTTATAGTCGTACGACTTCGTCTACTATACGCTATACTTTACTTAGTCGGCGCGCGTAGAGTTTATCCGTAGTCGGCTAGCTAAAAAACTAAGTAACCTTAACCTCTTCTATAGGTTTATATACGCGATCGTTATTATTAAGTTTGCTAGTATCGTAGGCTACTACGGTTACGCTAGTAATATTAAACTCTACTACCTTATTTAGCCTACGGCTATTAAGCTCTATAATCTAGTCCTCCTATTCGTATTTCTTATTCGTAATTACGTACGGCTTCTTAATAAACTTAACGTAGCGGTGTTCTAAGTATCTACTCTCGAGGTCGGGTGCGTTACTAAATCGCTCGATTATCTCGACGTAGTACGTAAGCGCGTACTATTTAGAGAAATTAAAGTAGCCTTCTCCTTCCTCCTCGCTTACTTTTACGCCTCCTCGCACGTAGCGAAAGGGCTCCTTATATATATTTATATAGTATAGCGCGAACTTTATATAGTTTAGCGTCTATCTATCGTAGGAGCGGTACTAGGCGTATATATAGAAGTTAGTTAGGGCCCGTAAGAAGTAGATAGCGTCCGACTCGTCTACTTCTACTAGGAGTAGTATATATACTAGTAATATTATCCGTAGTATAGACTTAAACTCTTTGCCTATCTATTAAGTAACCTTACTAATATACCTAAATACTCTTAGGTCTATATATAGTAGTACTACTGCCTACCTATCGTTTAGTATAGCTTCGACCGCAGCCTTACCTCGTACGCCTCCTTTAATTAGTATCGCTACTAATGCCCTCCTCTCGCCTCGCTTCTAACCGGATCGAGCGGTCTCGTATATTAGACGATAGCGAGGTATTTGCTTAGCTAGTATTCGTAGTTCTAGTAGGGCGTCTACCTAGATTATCGTATACTTAATAACGCCTATTAGGAGCTAATATAATATATCTACTATAAAGCTACTATAAATATTAAGCTATATATATTACTACGCGAAGTTAGTTATAGCGTATATCCTTAGTAGCTTTTATAGCTCGTTATATACTCGTCGCTAATCGGTACGTTTCTTTCTACGTTAATATATTACTATATTATATTTCTATTATTTAAGCTACTTCTATATTATAGAGTATTTTCGTATAGGTGCCTCTTTCTTAAGGTCTTCTCGATTATTTAGTAGGATCTTATATACCGGATACTAAGATTTATTATTCGTATAGGCTATTACTACTTACTCCTTATAATCGATTATTATAGTAGCTATTATCGGAAAACACCTCCTCTATAGCCTATTAGTATATCGTATATCCTATTCTTCTCTAGGCGTCGCGAGAGCGATAGGTTTAAATATCTTAGATAGATAGTAGTAGAGGAATCTACTTCGGTCTACTACGTC
Source organism: Cercospora zeina (assembly GCA_022702355.1). NCBI lineage: Eukaryota > Fungi > Ascomycota > Dothideomycetes > Mycosphaerellales > Mycosphaerellaceae > Cercospora > Cercospora zeina. The sequence goes on from JAKLWX010000010.1 coordinate 74,480, forward strand.
CCTCTTCGATATAACTAGGAGTATCGCGAGTAGTATCGAGCTAGGGCGGATATTCGAATTATAGATACGTGCTAGAAGGTTTCCTATAGTTAGGTATACTAGATAAGCCTTCTAGTTACCTTAGTAGTTTATAACTAGCGTCTTATCTAAAGTAATAATTAGAGGTACGATTATATAGTCGTCTATTTTTAGCTTCGTTTACCTACCCTACTACTAGTCTACTAATACGACTTCGCTATATACCTACGTTATTAGTACTTAGCCTAGCGCTTTAGCTATAAGATAGCGATACGGTTCGTATATAAGATTAGCCTTAAATAGTTCGTAGCCTATAAAGAAGCGGACCGCGTCTATAACCTCTCGGTATCGTAGTACGTACTTAATTATCTGCCTAGAGTTATACTTGCTTAGTATTTTAATCTCTATACGACTCTATACTCCTACCTACCTAGAAAGCAGAGTCCTTATATTTATTATCTTCTTCCTTAGCTAACTAGTAGTTTTATAGCTTAGTATATTCTTTAGCTCCGCTATACGCGAGTCGCTTAGTAGGCGAGTAACTATATTATAGGATATTCTCTCTAAGCTAATCTAGTACGCTAGCCTAGCATCTACGCTATCTACGAATTAAGGACTCTCGTTCTCGTTCTCTATATTATCCGGCCTATAATACTATAGTTAGTCGTAGTTATACGTATATAGGGAGAGGGAACTACCTTACCTTCTATAACTAATCCTCGTACTATTAATCTTATTATATATATCGCGCCTTTCTTCTATTCGTAACGAGGTAGTTAGCTATTAGTTTTACGTAAAGCTAATAGCCTCCGCGCTCTTTATAAAGGTAGCGAAGGAGACTATTATTAACTAGTAGCCTACTACGGTTCTAATAGGGGTTCTAAAAAGCTAAGAGTACTTAGAATATAGGATAAAGAGAGAAAAAGGATATTAAATAAGTAGGAAGGAAGAAGATATTAACGACGAGCCTTCGGGCGACTCGAGGAGATTAGATACCTTACTACTTTATCTATACTCTTTACTATCGTGCGGGGGCGTCGAATAGGCTCGTATTATAGGTATAACGCGTAGTAGAAGTAGAGGCGATAAGTAGGAACTAACCGAGTTAATTATATTAGTTAGTTATAGGTTATATCTTACTCCTAAGATAGGTATTAGCTAAGTTATATAACCTAGTATTATATAACCTATATTACCTAATTCGAATCCCTAAAGTATCTCTTAGAATATCTAGCTAGACTATACTTTCTAATACTCCTACTTAGGCTAGATAGTCTTCTACCTATATTTAAATCTATCCCTAAATTATAATAAGTTATTAGGTGCTATAGTTATATAGTTAGAGCTATGTACCTAATCTATCTTAGTTCGACTCTAAGGTCTAGTATCGTAAAATAGACGTGCCTAGAAGTTTATCCTCTCTAGGAGTTTATCTATTTTATTTTATCTCTTCCTTAGGCTTTTCCTTTTAGACTATATATAGATTCCTAGATTCTAATTACTTATTAAGTATAGCAAGCTACTTCTTCTATAGTATAACTTCTAGACTTAGTATCTTAATTAAGAATATTACGATAATATATCTTAATTAGGTGTCCTCTTTTGCCTACTTTCCTAAGGTCTAGAGTTTAATTTATAGTTAGGGCAGGAATCTTTTACCTTTCCTTATATAAGTTAGAGTTGTCTTATAAACTCCTAAAACTATAGCCTATTCTTTAGTTTAGTTAGGCTATTAGTAACTATCTCTTTTATTAGAATATATTCTACTATAACCTTCCTCTACTACTAGAGATATCTAATATAGTTATATGCAATATTAATATATTTAGATCTCTTATAGGTATATATATCCTTAATAAGAGTTAAAGCTACCTAATTGTCCTCTATAATTTATACTAGCCTTAGCTCTTTTACTATATTAGGATAGGCTTTAATAGTTAGCTAGAATAGGTATTCTCCTACTAACTCTATATAGTCTATCTCTCTTAAGAGTACTACTAAGAATTAAGACTACTTTATATATATATTTATTACTATATACTTAGCTTCTATTATTAATATTATAATAGACTTTTGCTTTCTACTTATTTAGGAAACTAGAGCTCTATAAAGGAAGAAGATACTTCTAAGGATTAAGACTCTATCTGCCTTATCTATTATATAGTTAGAGTCTAAATATCCTATTAGCTTTCCTCTACCTCTTCTAAATATTAACCTTAAGTCTTAGGATAATCTTAGGTACCTTACTAGTTTCTTTAGAGCTTATAAGTGTCTCTTAGCTAGGTTTAAGACATATAAGCTTAGCTTTCTAAGAGAGAAAGCAATATCTAGTCTTATTATAACTATAGGCTATATCTAGGTACTAGTTTAGCTTTAGTACTCTATTCTATTCCCTCTCTTATTATATAAGCCTATTAGTCTTAGACTATTATAACTATCTATTAGTAAGCGAGTTAGGTTAGCTATCTCCTTAGTTATTCTTAGCTTTATAAGGTTCTCCTAGATAAAGTATTCTTAATTAAGCTTTAAAGTTCTAGCTTATCTATCTCTTATTAACCTTATCCTTAGGATTTTCTCTAGTTCTCTAAGATCCTTAATCTTAAATACCTTACTTAGCTACTCCTTAAACTAAAGTATATCTTCTAGCTTTAGTACTATAATTAGAATATTATCTATATATATTAGGATTAAGATATTCCTTTCTTTATAAATAAGAAGGTATAGGTCTACTTCTAATTATATAAACCTAATCTATTTTAACTTTAAGATATAGAGTTTATTTTAGTCTCTTACTACTTACTTTAGTCTATATAAGCTTCTTAGAATTTATAGGACTATATTAGGTAGAATCTTAACTCCTAGTAGTAGAATTATAAAGATTTCTTCTTAAAGTTTACTCTTAGTAAATATATTATTTATATTTACTTAGTAAAGTTCTAGATCCTTCTTATAAACTATAGCTATAAATACTCTTAAGGTATTATACCTAACTATTAGTATAAAGGTCTTTTAGAAGTTAACTTTAAATTTCTAAGAGAAACCTCTTATAACTAGTCTTACCTTAAACTTTTTAATAGCTCTACTAATTAATCTCTTTATATTAAATACCTACTTAGATATTATAAGGTTTGCTCCTTTAGGTAGAATAACCTCTATTTAGGTATTATTACTTCTTAATATAGTTAGTTCCTTTTAGACTATATCTTTCTATATATATTCCTATTTAGGATTCTAAATTACCTCCTTATAGGACTTTAGAATAGGTACCTCTTATCTCTATATAGAGACTTAAGGAGTAATTACTATAAATATAAACTCTTAAACCTCTAATAGGGCTCCCTAAATCTACTCCTACTCTTAGCTCTAGACTTAGCTAAGGAATGCCTTATAGTACTTAGTAGTTAGCTCCTCCTTCTATTTATATTCTCTTTATCTTTTCTAAAGCACTTATCTTATTACTATACTATAAGCTTTTAGCTCTAGGCCTAGTCCTTTATCTAAGATAGATCTCCTTCTCTTTTAGCTATAGGTCTAGTCTTAGTTCCTCTTCTAATCTCTATATCCTTATAGGTCCTACTATATAATCCTTAATACTTTTACTTTAGAATATAGTCTCCTACTAGTACTAGGAATAGCTTATCTATTAATTTCCTAGCTTAACTTAGGTAGTTTAGTAGTTCTACTTTTCTCCTACTAGGGTTATAGTTCCTTAGAGTTTTCTTCTTCTAGATCCTCTATTCTCTAGTACTTCTCCTTATTCTTTAGTAGAGGTAGTAACTATATAAAGAGTATTTAGCTAGGACCTATAGGTTTAGTTACTATAGCTATAGGTATAGTAGCTATAGAGAGTATAACTACTATTAGCTTCTTTAGAGGTCTACTAACTAGGTTTCTAATAGGTATACTACTTACTTAATTAAGCTTAGGAACATTTAGCTCTATATCTCTTCCTTTCTTATACTTAAACTAAGTTATAGTATTATAGGCTTTAATAGCCCTTATATTAAGCTCCTAGAAGAGCTATATTTTAGTAGTATTAAGAATATATCTAATAAATATAGTATCTTTGCCTCTATTTATTAGTTTATCTAATCTTATCCTAGCTAGCTAGGACTTAGGATCTATATAGACTACTACTTTATAGCCCTAAACTCTAAAGTATAATATAGAGGGTTAAATGCCTAAAAAGGCTTCCTTAGGTAATACCTTAAATCTATTAATTTCTAGGCTATTAGGAAGAGAATTTCTAATAACTATATAAGCTACTAAGGCTTCTAGCTAGAATTTAATAGGTATATAAGCATCTTCTAGCATTGCTCTTATATAATCTTTAGAGGTTTAGATTAACCTTTTAACTACTTTATTCTAGATAGAGTTATATACCTTAGTTATATAGAAGGAAATTCTATATTCCTTCTTCTACTACTTTAGTATAGTAAGAAGCTCTCTCGCTCTATTACTCCTTATAATCTAGAGGGGATTTGCTAATTATAGCTTAGCTTTTACCTTCTAGTCTCTAAGGATACTTAGTATATCTTCTTTAGACTTTATTAAGAAAGTCTATTTCTTTCTTAAGAAGTTATTAATAATCTTAAGCTACTACTTATATCCTAGTCTTAAGATAAGTAAAGGACTATAGATATTAATAGAAATAAGAGATAACCTTTAAGGCTTCCTCTTAGTTTCTTTTTCTTTATACTTCTTTATCTTTACTAAGGAATATACCCTATAGGGCTAGTACTTCTTTAGAATAGGAATCTAAGCCTTTAAGTTAGATACCTTATATAGGTTTCTAAGAAGACCCTCTCTAAAATATATAAGTCTCCTATACTAAAGCTCCTACTATTCTTAGGACTTCTTTTAGGCTTTTAGGGCATAGAGCTATTATATAGTTCCCTATATAGTATATACTATTATAGATATCTTATAGAATATACTCCCTATCTTATTAATAAAAGGAACTCCTCCTATTATCTTTATCTAGAAAAGAGGTTTTCTAGAGGGTAAGACAAGTAAAAAATCTAGTAGTTAAAGACTAAACTGCCTATAAAGTTAGCTAATAGAAATAAGATTAACTCTAAGACTAGGTATAAATAGTATATCCTTTAAAACTCTAGGTTCTCTTAGGCTTATACTTATTATAGTATCTCCTATATATATTACTCTAATAAAGCCTCTACTAACCTTAATCTACTTCTTCTCTTAGAGGGGCTTTAGTCTCCTAAAGAGTAACTCTTAGTTAGTTATATAGGAGGAAGTACTAGTATTAACTAGCTAGTATAATAGTCTTAACTTGCCTTTTGCTTCTACTACTAAGTAGCTTATTTCTTCTATATTATTCTCCTTTAAGTAATAGTCTAATACTTTAGATCCTCCTATAGAAGGTTCTGCCTTCTCTTAGGTAGTATAGGCCTTCTTAAAGGGTTTCCTTAGGTTTTATCTCTTCCTAAGGGACTAGACTTCTAGGCTAAGTTTCTCTACTATTTCTTTTAGTACTTCCTTATCTAGTAAAGATCTCCTCTTAAGATTACTATTTCTAGGTAGTAACCTTCTCTTCTCTACCCTACTACTCTATCTTAGCTTAATAGTTCTCTTAGCTTTATTAAGGTATAGATATTTAGTAACACCTCTAAAATATTCCTAGTTATATAGGTAATATTTTAGCTTTATACCTTAGATCCCTCTTCTCTTAGTAAATATTACTATTTCTTAAGACTAGTTTAGTCTAGCCTTATAGGATTCTAGTAGCTATAGTATACTTTTATATATTATAGACTACTAGGTAAGGAATATATCCTTTATACTTTAGTATACCTTAGGTAAGCTATTAAGGAGATACTTAAGTCTCCTCTCTAGCTTCTTATAGTATACTTCCTAAGGGTCTACCTCTATAATCCTTCTAGCTATACTAGCTAGCTATACCTATGCTTTTCTAATTATTATATCCTTAGTTATCTAAAAGTTTATAAACTCCTAGATATATACTATAGTATATATAGTATATACCTTACTATACTTAGCTTTTATCTTCTCCTATATCTTTAAGGCTTATCTCTCCTTAAGAACCTCTTTCTAGTTATCTTCTAATAGGTAGATTATTATCTTATACCTAGTAGTTATATTAGCCTTAACCTATATTAGGTTATTTCTTAAATACCTTAGGCTAAGGATAGATAGTAATAACTTAATAGATAAGTTAGGTATTAATTCTAAGATAATCTAGAATATATCCTTTAACTTAAGGTAGTCCTATAGTAAGCTAAACTATTATCTCTAATTCTCCTTATATAGTACTAGTATAGCTCTTTTCTTTCTAAATCTACTTACTAAATCTATTTCTATAAAATTAAATAAATAAATCTAACTCTAGAAAATATAAGCTCTTTTAGTCTAATTAGTAGTTTCTAGATTTCTGCCTTCCTTAGTTACTAAGACTCTTCTCTCTTAGCTAAGGTATCTAAGAACTCTTCTCTCTTAAGAGAGTTAGTTAGGTTCTTAGGTAGAGAACCTCTAGAAGATCTACCTTCTTAAAAGGGTACTACTAGCTAGTTCTAAGGTATTAGTAGTACTTAGTACTTAGACCTAGTCTTATCCTTTTAGGTACTATAGTCTAAGGCTAATCCTTTCCTCTTTATACTCCTTTAGTATACCTCTCTTTTAAAGTAGAGTATGCCTTACTAGGCTTTTCTCTATCTTACCTACCCTTTAGGAACTTCTAGTTAGTAACTAGGATCTTCTAAAGCTTCTAAGTAGTATAGATAGGATATACCTCTAGTCTCCCTTATACTCTTTTTCTACTTCTCTATCTAGTTAATACTATAGGTCCTATAAGAGGTAATAGGTATTACTTTAAGGATAAGAAGGCTAACTCTTTCTACTTAGGACCTCTCTATAAACCCGGGCTTATAACCTATCGTATAGGGGCGTCGGATAGGCTCGTATTATAAGTATAACGCGTAGTAGAAGTAGAGGCGATAAGTAGGAACTAACCGAGTTAATTATATTAGTTAGTTATAGGTTATATCTTACTCCTAAGATAGGTATTAGCTAAGTTATATAACCTAGTATTATATAACCTATATTACCTAATTCGAATCCCTAAAGTGTCTCTTAGAATATCTAGCTAGACTGCACTTTCTAATATTTACGACTTTTCTTCTACGATAAGATACTTTTAGAAAGCGATTTGCCTCTCTATCTACTACCTATTATATTATTAAAGACCTTTAGTATAACGATTCCTCCTCTTACTTATAATAATAGGATACCTATACCTTTTAGCCTCTATCTTAAGTATCCGCTACTCGAACCTTATAACTCTAAGATTAGAACGAATTAGAAAGTCGAGCGTATAAGGCCTAATATTAAGAAGTAGTATATCGAGAGGTTTACCTTACTATTAGGTTAGAAATTAATATCTTCTAAATATAGGATAAGGTCTCGGCGTCGTCTATAGGTCTTTTAGGCCTTTCTAGTATCGGAGAGACGATATAATATAAGAGCGGATATCGTATAATACCGCTGCCCTTACTAGAACTAGCGTACGTATAATAAGCTACTAATTTCGGTATATATAGGTTTAGGTCTATATTTTTAGAGCCGAAGGTAGAGCCCGACTAATATAAACGCCTACTTTACTTTAAAGGATCTTCTAGAAGAATAATATTTATTTCTAACTACTACGAACCTATTTTCTAAACGACGACGACCTTAGAAAACTATAGAGAAGCCGGACTTCTCTCGAGCTCTATAGTAGGTATACGAAAGACTCTAACAAGCGCGATAGCTCGCTACTATCTAATTCTAGAAGCTATACCTAGGCGGAAAATCGTATAACTTTATATAAATACGAACTTTTTCTAATAGCTTTTTCTTTTAAGAAGAGCTAAGAGACGTAGAGTAGAGAGCGTTTAACCTCGCTACTCTCTACTCTTAGCCGATTACCTCTAGAGACTTAATTCTAAATAGTAGGGCAGAGAGCGTTTAATATTACTACTATCTAGGATCGACGGATCGCCTTTCTAAACTTATTTAGACTATAGGGTAGAGAGCGTTTAATATCGCTACTATCTAAGACTACTAAATTACTTTTCTAGACTCGGTTAGACTAGCTTTACTTTATAGCTACGACGATATAGCCTCTCTCGAGTACCGAATATAGTATCTTAGGAAGAGAAAATAAGAATCTTACTTACGCGGCTTTCTTCTATCTAACTCCGAGACTTTTAATACTTTCTAGACGACTAGGCGATAGCGCTAGATCCCTTAGATACGATTAGAGACCTTAGGATCGAAACTAGACCCTTTAGCTTCTAACGACTTTTTTCTACTTCTAAGGCGTACTATACTAAGTAGTAGCTTCTAGAAGTAGCGTTCTAGTAAGGTGTCCTACGATATAGGTATAAGGGCCTATATATATACTCGATACGAGCCTACTAGCGTTTATTAGCTTCTAAACGAACTTCTTTAACTTCTAGACGTACGATAGGTAGTAGACTAGTCTTCTAAGGACTAAGGAGCTTCCTACTCTTATTAGAGGAACCTAGGAGACGTGCTACTATCTTCTAGTAACTTATATACTTTCCTAACCTTCTAATCGATCGCGATAGCAAGTCTTACGAATATACTTACGGCTTTAAAGATAAGGAGAAGAGTATAAAAAGAGGCGATCCCTTATACTCTTCTAATAAAAAAAAAATAATTAGGCTCTCGTATTTGCTTCTAGGCTTCCTACTCTTAGTATTAGACCTCTTAATACTAACGAACCTAATTACTTCTTCTTAACTTAACTAACGCTTACTTACTATCTTTCCTTCTTCGATTTTAGATACTCTTAGAGGCTAGTAGGCTTCTAATTATTTCTAAAATTAATCTTTTCTCTCTCTACTCTACGAAACGACGACGACTCTTTTCTCTTTACTAGAGGTTAGAATAGGTCCCCGACTTTAGGTCGGTTCCGGGTCTAGGTCGGTTCCTAAGAGAACCGACCTAAGACCTAAATCGATAGGGTCCCCGACCTAATACGAAATCGATAGGTCGGGTCTAAATACTACCGGTTCCTATATAGGTCTTTATAGGGACCTAAGTTTAGAAAGATAGGTCTAATACCGGAGAACAAGACTAAGTCGCTACGGGAATAATAGAATTGCTCTAATACTAAATATACGTATATATAGAACTAAGCGTTATAGTATATTAGAAGCGCTAGTTAAACTAGCGACTATAGTTATAGAGAAAAATAAGGATGCCGACTATACTTACCGACTATACTTACTAACTACGAGATATCGGAATTAAATACTATTTATAATATCGACTACGAAGTCTGCTCTACTCTACGAGTATAATATAAAAGTAAATGCTTCCTTTACTAAGTACTATAGCGAAGATATATTAGTACTATATCCTCCTCGTTATTACTAATCGAGTCGAAGTTACTCTATATAGTAGTTACTAATGTCTCCTAATCTGCCTCGAGTAGCTCCTACTACTAATTTACTATATTATTCGAAGGCTCGAACGTAGTTAATATTAGTAGCGCCTCCTCTATAAGCGAATCCCGAGCCTATTACTACGCGTTATACTCTCGGGAACGATAGTATATAATATTACTAAACGTCGAGGGATCGTAGGACCGATTATATCGGCTCTAATAACGCGCTATACTAAAGTCGCGCTTATAACTAGTTCTAGCTACTAAGATAGAGAGGATATCCCGGGCTATTAGCGCGCAACCTAGATATTCTAATACGATTATCTTCTATAACTAGAGCGGATACTCTATAGAATAGGCAGCCGAGTCCTTAAATCTAGCGTAGTAATAACGAGATACCTCGTCTAAATTAGCTAAAGGCTAAACGGTCTACTACGGCCGTCTAGATACCCTTTAATTAGAGTCGGAGTTATTACTATCTAATCTACTATAGAGACCTATTACGAATAATATCGCGGAGCGGTATAAGGCCTTTTTCGGCCTAGACTAGGACGTAGCTACGAGAGGCTTATATCGCGCATATTCGACCTAGAATTTTAACTAGTAGTAATCCTCGAAGGAGGAATCGAGCCCCTCGCTAGAGAAGGCCTCGTAGTCCTAGAACGCCCGTTTTATTACTAGATTAAGAAGAATCGCAATACTATATATATTACCGAATCGCTCCTAAGTAGTAGTATAGTACTTCTCGGGCTTTGTCTATATAGCCTATAGGGCAGAATAAATCTCCTTTTACTAGAGTTATATTTTATATTTAAGTTTCTTATCTATAATATCTAGGATATCGAATAAGGTATTATAGTAGCTAAGAACGAGGTAGATTATTAGCCTCTTTATCGTACTAATCTATATTATAGCTTCTACGAAAGGAGTAGTAAGGTTAATAATATATTTAACCCTCTTCTATTCCGTAGCGGTTAGCTTTAGTTCGAGCTAACCCTTATTCTTAATATACTCGTCGATAATATCTTATAGTTAAGAACTATATATTAGTATAATCGTAGTTAAGCTCTAACGGGTCTTTATATCTTATATTAGGCGTAAAACTCTTTAAAGTATCTTCTTCTACTATTTATACTATTTTAGGTATAGATATAGATCTATAATCCTCTTTCGCTATAGTACTATAAAACTCTCGAAGCGTTAAGTACTAGAGTTTACCTTAACTATAAGTTTCTAGAACTTTATAAGGAGCGGTTATTAGTATAGCTTCTACCGACTACGTTTACTAACTATATATACTTCGTAGAGAGAATAAATAGTACCTTTATTAGAACCGTAGCTAGACTTCCTACTTTAAGCTAACGTAACGCGTTCGTATCTATCTCCTCGTCCTATTATTCCTATCTCTTATTTCTTAGCTCGATCTTAAGAGTAGCGAAGAACTTCCTTAAGGAGAGCTAGATTATATATATAAAGTATAGGAACTATTCCGGACGGGAGAACTCGTAGTCTTTAGTATCTAATATCTCTCCTATATCCCTATCTATTTCTTAAAGAGAAAGTTATTTAATCGAGACTAATAGCTTCGCTATACGCGTACGCTCGTAGGAGCAAATATCGATAGCCTCGACGCTAGAACTCGTTAGTTAGAAGGTATATATATAGCAAGGATATATATATAGCTATATATAGTATATTATTATTAGAAGCATTGTCCGCTATTAGCGCTATAAGCCTATTAGAGATCTCGAAACGGGTAAGTATATCGAATAGTAGGTCCGCTAGGACTTCGCCTATATAACGGCCCGAAATATATAGAAAGGCTAGTATAGCCTTATGCTAGGCCTACTCGCTATTAATCTAGTAGCCTTATATCGTAAGGAATAATACTCGGAGTACCCTAGCGTACTACCTATCGAGGGCGATAGCTACCTAGAAGGTTCTAGATAGCTAACGTTTTAGATTGTCCTCGGAGTAATCGACCGCGTCCTAGATATATAACTTAATCGTAGCGGCGCTCTTAAAGTCGATAGATCTAGTCTTCTCTAATAGATATTTATAGGTACGCCGAACTACAAGACTTTCGAAGAAGTTTAAAAGTAAGCCTAGCTAGGAAACTATAAGCCTATATAACTCTAGAAACTTTAATCGTTCTAGGTGCTCTATTCTAGTAAAACTTTTCTTAAGCCGTTCCTATAAATAAAGGCTATTAGTATATCTATATTATATATCTCTATAAAGTATAGTCGGCGAGCGTAGTTAGTAAGCGTAGTCGGCAAGCGTAGTCGGTACCTTATTCCTATATTAACGAATACTAAACTTATAGATTAATCTTTAGTAGCCTTAATAACTTCTCTAGTAACTCTACGCTCCTAGGAGGCTCCTTCGTAGCCTACTAAATCGAGGTGCTTTTAAAGAGCTTTTATTCCGTTACTTAGTCCTAGGTATTTAATAACTCTATTATATCCTCTATATATAACTCTTAGGGCGTACGTTTCCTAGTCTATACCTTTAACGAAAAATCTCTAAGCTTATAACGTTCGCGTATTTAAGTTCTATTTTATAAGGTTCGAAGATATTCTACTATACTTATCGTAATACCTCGCCTCTTCGAGCTACTAATAGTAGTAGTAAAAGCCCTCGAACGACTAGGTATACTCCTACTACTATATCTATATACTATTAGTTTCGACCTAGTCCTTAGAATCCTCTAGTAGCTTAGTAAGGTTAGCTAGAGGTAGTATCCTATCTTATATACTAGCTCGACTACTCGAGGTATTCGTAATTAGATAGTATCCCTTCCTCTACTATTATACTACCTTCTTAATCGGACTAAAGTCGACGAGAGACAGCTGCGATTCGGAGTTAGTCTATTATTTGCGAAGCTATATACTTATATATCTCGAGGAAGAAGGAAGTATAGTACTACTACGTCGTATCGGAGTCGTAGGATATACTAGTAATACTATAATATAAAGTATATAGTACTAAGAAGGAATCGTAGAACTAGAGAGTAAAAGCTAGTAGAGTAATAGAGGTAAATAATATTTATAAGAGCGATTAAGTTTTATTAGTATAAGTACTAGCGAGGTGTCTCTATTATAGGCCGACGGCCTATCCTAGTAGCGTTATAGAGACGGGCACCTCTAGTACTCTTATTAAGCTTATAATAGTCGCGACTAATAAACGTACTAAGTACTCTTTAATTATAGTAACGCTATAGTCGCCTTCGAGGGCAAGTATCTTACTAGCGCAAGAGGCTAGTAGCGTTAATAAAGCTTAAGTCGAAAAAGTAGAGTTAGACTTAGCCTAAGTAGATAAACCTATCGTAGAGAGAATTTAGAAACTACCTAAAGACTACGTAAAGCGATATAATACTATATAGTAGAAGGCTAGAAATAATACTAAGAGTAAGAAGAGAAAAAAGAATATAGCGAGCTAGAAGTTTAAGGTATAGCTAGAGCTCCTAGATCTAGTACTAGCTCTAAAGATAAAGTAGTAATATATCTCCGAAGGCGTAACCGCTAGCTCGCTATATTCTTTTTCCTCTTCTTACTCGTAGTATTATTTCTAGCCTTCTGCCGTATAGTATTATATCGCTTTGCGTAGTCTTTAGGTAGTTTCTAAATTCTCTCTACGATAGGTTTATCTACTTAGTATACCGTTAGCGGCTGCAACTAATCTTAACTTACGAGATATATCTATATTCTACCTAGCTTAAGAGGAGTTATAGAGCTTCTATACAAACCCTATCTCTAGCGACTAGAATTTGCGTATAAAGGTCTCGGAGATAGCGAGCTTATCCGTAGACGTATTTAGAAGCTACTCGACGATGTCCTAAAAGCTAAGTCCTCCTTTCTACTTAAAATCGAGCTATATTTCCTATAGAAGCTCTCTATATACCGACTCCTTTATATCGAACTTATAAGCGTATAACTAGAACGCTAGCCTATTTCGCTTAGCCTACGCTTTAGACGCAACTAGCTTCCGGAACCTATTACTATCCTAATCGTATCCTAATAGGATAAGCTAATCTAGGACTTCTAGAGTCTAAGTAAAGCGATTAGCTATATTAAACTTAGAGGACTTCTAAGAGAGATAGTTGCGATATACTACGTAGTAATAAAGTAGGAAAATTTCCGTTATAGTTAGAAGACGGCCTTCTACTATTAGCTCCTACTACTAGTTAGTATATAGTCGGTAGGCGTAGTTAGCACTAATTTACCTTCGCTTTCGCTATAGATACTAATATGCAGACTAATTTTATAAGCCCTCTATAAGGCTTCGTAGAGCGTAGAGTATACTTCTAGTCTAATCGGAGGTACTCGAATACGTCCTAAAGAAGCTATTAGTTCTAGTAGCGATATACTCTTAATAAGAGCTACTTACGTCTGCTCTAGACACTTAGAACACGTATCTCCTCTTATTCCTAGATTATAGCTTCTCGATAAGGTCTATTTCTTACTACGAGGAACTCGGCCTCTTCTTAATTAGTTATATAATAAACTTAGCTTAACTCCTATATTGCGCGCGTAGTATCGTAAGCGTATATACCTTCTTCTTAAACTATCGAATAGCTTTATTCTAAAAGGTATAGACAGCGTAGCTCCTCTATACGGCCTACTCGCTCTTAGTAGCGACTCGAAGGCGGAGGTTAGTTATTTTATAGCTAGTACCGGCCGACCTTACTAGTAATACGTAGGGTGCCTCTAGACTCGACTTAGACTAATTAGTATTATACTAGTAGTTATAGTTATAGTGCGGGTCGTCCGCGCCCTTCTCCTTCTTAATATTAAAATAGAAGCTTTCCTTATCCTAGTTCGCTACTTATATAGTAGGCCTGTCCCGCGCGCGCTTGCGTTTCTTATCGTCCCTATTATATATTAGTACTATCGACTATATTAGCCGACTATATAGATTATTACTTATGCTATCTAGTCGTACTAAGTATAGTACTCCTCTCTTTAGGCCTTAATCTTCTTCTACTACTACTTCTTCGATAGGGAGCTCTATATATTATTAGAGCCGATTAAAAGCTTCTTCTACTAAGTAAAGGACTTATTTCTAGCTTTACGCTACTTATCTACTATAGCTCTCTTAGGCGATATATCTACGCGCTAGCTATGCTCGTAAAGGGTATTAAGATTAGAAGAGTAGCTATCTATATCTTTCCTTATAGCGCCTAGTCGTATCTAAAGTATAGAAGTACTTATACTATCTAAATCCTTATCTACGAGGCAGGGACGCTTCTATAGACTATTAGAGGGCGCGGTACTTATCGGATATCGCTTTTATCGCGCTATTATCGTAAGTTTAGTTACTAGGAAGAGATAAGTATCGCAAGGTATATAGTAAATATACGCTTAAAATTCGGCGGTAATATAGGTATAGTAGCGGTTAAGGTAGTAGTTATTATAGTAGGAGCTAAGTGCGACGAATTCTAGCTTTAGGTGCGCTAGAAGCTTAGTACGTAGCTATTCCTACCTAGCCGCTAGCTTACCTCTATACGTAGAGATTAGCTTCCTATACTATAGTCGGCTACTATAGTTAGCGATATTATATAATATATCGCTTGCCTAATATAGCGTATACTAATATATACGACTATATACGGATAGCGACAGCTATAGACGTACTCTAGAGCTAGAATCCGTCGTATATATTACTTAGATTAACCTTACTATCGCCGGCCGAAAAGAGTAACTACTATATACTTATACCCTCGACGACCGCTCGTCTACTCGTCGCTAATAGTTACTTCTTAGCTTATACTATCGACGACTACTTATCTTCTTAGCGTAGACGGCTACTTCTTAGCTTATATTATCGACGACTACTCGTCTCCTTAGCGTAGACGATTGCTTTTTAGTTTATACTATCGACGACCGCTAGTCTCCTCGGCGCTAATAGTTGCTTCTTAGCTTATACTATCGATAACCGCTCCTCTTCTTAGTATTAAAGTAGTATCGATAATTATTTCTTCTCTTCTACTATTATAACGACTCGGTTCCTCGATATAAAGGTAGGCTAGAGAGTCTATTTTTCTATTCTACTACTATATTACGACTACTTAACTAGTAATACTATAGAGTACTAGTAAGTCTAGCTCTTTCCCTTCTATAGTATTTTATATATTCGTAGAGAACTTCGAATAACGAAATATATATACTATAGTCGATATTGTCTATATAATACCTAGATACAATCTATACTATAGTAAATATTTGCGTCTATTACTAACTTACTATATTCTATAGAGTAGCGAAAGCGATTATAGCGTTCGCGTAACTATAACTTCTACTAGGTAAAGATCGGTAGGAGTGTCTCGATATAGTAGTAGAATGCGATATAGTTCTACTATATAGCGCTATCGAACTCTAACCCCCCCTTCTATAAGCCCGCGTATTCCGGCGGTCGTGCACGATTTTCTAGTACTCCTATCTGCCCTAGCCCTTCTCTCTTATACCTCTACCTATTCGCTCCTTCTAACCCTTCGATATCTCTATCTATACTACTCGATGCCTTCTATTATTTCCTAAGCGGACTCTAATATAGAGTTTAACTCGAGCTCTCCTCTACGAGTATATCCTAATATAGATACTAATATACCGCTATTAGTACTACCTCTATACGTAGGAAATAAGGCTACTAAGTAGTAGCGAATATAGCTACTAAAGGCTATAGTACTAGACGACGAGTCTCGTAGGAAGGTAGTAGTTCTACGGAAAAAAGCGATAGCTATAAGAACGATATAGTAACGAATAAGAGCTAGTAAGTCTAGTATCTCGAAAAGGTAGTTAATACTAGGGACGGCAGCCTTATAAGAGATTCGTAAGCTTTAGCGAACGATAGCTTTATATATCTAGAGGGTCCCTTTTTAGCGTATTATCCGCGAGATTATAATAGATAGAGGTAGTAGCGATATTATTAGAATTTAGGCGGCAGCACTTAAATGCTTATAGGAAGCGGCAGAGGTATTTCTCGTTACGGAGTTCGAGATTTCTAACCTTCTAGCGATCTACGCGAAGCGCGTTACCCTATAAGAAAAGGATATATACCTATATAGTTATCTATACTACCGGTTTACTAGCTAGAACAGAGGAGAGAATAATAACATAGGTATATAATACTAGGTTACCGACTATAATTACCGACTATAAAGAGCCTAGTATACGTTGCTATACTTAGAAGCTTAGAATTAATATATATAGCGTAGGTAAAGCTATAGCTAGCGCGCTAGCGAGCCTAACGTCCGCCTTAGCTAACCTATATACCCTTACTAAACTATTAGCAATACTACTACCTCTACTACCTTAGAACTTATCGGCGGTCGCGCTTTATTAGCCTATTATTATCGCCTTCCTTTTTTATACCTCCTAACGAATTTTCGTATTACGCGTATAAAGGATACTACCGTATACGTTAATCGTAGCTTAATTAACCGCTTTTCTCTCGGCCCTCTGCGCATTTATAATAGCTTAACTTCCTACTAATAAGCCTAGCTAGTTCGCCGAGTAATACTTCTCTAGCCGAGATACGGCGTCTACTTCTCCTCTATTTAGAAACTCCTCCCTACTTAAAAATCCTCCTATAAATAATAGTAATATCGACCCTAGACTTCTTAGTAACTAGGCGCCCTCTTCCGGCTAACGCGGCGCTTCTACCCCTCCTCCTCTAATTTCTAACCTCTTTACTTATAATAGTAACGACTAAGAGGCTACTAGCGATAACGACTAGAATAGTTCTCGTAGAAACGCGAACGGCGATAATAGAAATAACGAAGACAACGTCTCTATTATTATTATCGACGATAGTAATAGCGAAGAGAGTAATAGCGACGAGAGTAATAGCGACGAGGGTAATAGCGACGAGAGTATTATACCGCCTACCCCTCCCCTTTAGCTTTCTAGGAAGGCTCTATAGAAAACTATACTAGGCGGTCGGCCTCGTCTTAATAAGTAGAAGCTCGCTTACTAAATAGCCCGTAAGAGATAGATTAAGAGGGATAATATAGTAATAGTAGTAGTAGTAGTAGTAGCTAGAGGAGTAGTAGGTAGAAAACGATTACTAGGTAGAAAACGAGTAGCGAAAAAGGGACTAGCTAGAAAGAGAACGGCTAGAAAAGCACCGGCTAAAATAGTAGTAGTAGGTAGAGGAGGTCTAGCTCGTAGAGCTAGTATATAGAAGACTTATTGCTATAAGCTAAGTAGTAAGTTATATAGTCGGCATTTATAGTCGGCATTACTAACTTATACTCTAGCTATCGCGCTTTAAGAGATCCGCAAGTACTAGAAGTCTACGGATCTACTTATACTAAAGCTGCCCTTTAGCTACCTTATCTACGAAGTTTACTATAATGTTTCTAGAGGCTTAGCTATTTCTTAAGGAGGTTACTATTAGTAGGCGAGCGCCCTTAGTACTCTATAGGAAGCCGCCGAGAGTGCTCTAGTCTACCTCTTCTCGAGTATATATACTCCTAGTCGTTCTATATTCGATCGATATTAACTATATTATAGGTACTAACGTTACTACGATTTACGTAAAGCGAGTAACTATTTAGTAGAGGGATATAAAGTTTATTATTAGCCTGCTCTCGTCTTAGAGAATTAATATGTTTAGTAAGAGATAAATCTCTATAGTATATATAGGGAAAATCGTTATAACTATAGAGGGCCTATATAGTAAAAATCGGTATAAGTAGAGAGGTTACTATAGTCGGCATTCGTAGTCGGTATGCCTATAGTTGCCCTAAAACGTATAATTTGCCGCATTAAATTAAATATACCTTTAAAACCCGTCGCTTTCTATACTTTCTACTTCCTCCGGTTTCTATTTATTTATAACCCTCGATTTTCTATACTATATTCTATCGAATCTTATATTTCTATTAGGACCTATCTTTAGACCTATTATTAGACCCGAGTCGGACCTATCTAATACCTATGTTTATTAGATAGGTCCGGAACTAGGTAGGAACTAGCTAGGACCTAACCTAACTATTATAGTTCTATATATTTAGGTCCTAGACCCGACCCGGACCCGTCCCGACCTATTCTAACCTCTACTCTTTACCGGACTCCTTCTTATAGCTCTCGCGGTCTAACTATACCTCTAGAAAACCTTCTAATTCTTTAGTCGAACTAAGAATCTTCTTTTATTTCCTTGCTTCTTTCCTCTTTATATCTAGACGTCTCTAGATACGACTTATTCTTTAGATAGATTAGTAAATAAACTTACTAATCTATTTAAAGAAAGTAGATTTAGATTTATCTAACTCTAATACTACTAAAATTAATCTACGAAACCTTCCTTTACTAGAATTACTTTCTTTAGAAGACGCTTAGCTCTATAGTACTCTCGAGACAAGTACTTCTACTATAAATATATCGGACTCTTAAAATAATTATAATTAGCCGATTTCGGCTAAAGATAGACGTACTATAGCTCTTACGTAATCTCTTATCGAAGCCTTATATAACTTACTTAAGAATCTTAGACCTAATATTATAAAGAGATTAGCCGAAAATCTCGGGACTATTAAGAAGTATAGTTTAGTTAGTACTACCTAAGAACCGAACTAAACTACCTAGTTTAGTTCTAGTATTATATAATATAGGTTATATAATACTAGCCGAACTAAACTACTTAGTTTAGTTCTAGGATTAGATAATATAGGTTATATAACATTAGGTTATATAACCTACTAAGGAATATATCTTAGGAGAAGGTATAACCTATAACTAACTAATATAATTAACTCGGTTAGTTCCTACTTATCGCCTCTACTTCTACTACGCGTTATACCTATCTTATCCTCCTATCTTTTAATAGAGTATTCGATAGGTTATAAGCCTAGGTTTATAGAGAGGTCCTAAGTAGAAAGAGTTAGCCTTCTTATTCTTAAAGTAATACCTATTACCTCTTATAGGACCTATAGTATTAACTAGATAGAGAAGTAGAAAAAGAATATAAGGGAGACTAGAGGCATATTCTATCTATACTACTTAGAAGCTTTAGAAGATCCTAGTTACTAACTAGAAGTTCCTAAAGGGTAGGTAAGATAGAGAAAAGCCTAGTAAGATATACTTTACTTTAAAAGAGAGGTATACTAAAGGAGTATAAAGAGGAAAGGATTAGCCTTAGACTATAGTACCTAAAAGGATAAGACTAGGTCTAAGTACTAAGTACTACTAATACCTTAGAACTAGCTAGTAGTACCCTTCTAAGAAGGTAGATCTTCTAAAGGTTCTCTACCTAAGAACCTAACTAACTTCTCTAAGAGAGAAGAGTCTTTAAATACCTTAGCTAAGAGAGAAGAGTCTTAGTAATAAGGGAAAGTAGCTATCTAGAAACTACTATTAGATTAAAAGAGCTTATGTTTTCTAGAGTTAGATTTATTTATTTAATTTTATAGAAATAGATTTAATAAGTAAGAATAGTAAAAGAAGGATACCTCTCTTAATAAGAGAGAACTAGAGGCTTTAGTTTAAGCTATAGGAAAACATCTTAGAAGGAAAGGAAATCTTCTAGATAATCTTAGACTTAAAGGGGTTAACAAATCTTACTCTACCCTTAGAATTATCTAAGGCCTTATTAAGTAAGGGAAAGGCTATAGCCTTTTTAGAATTTAGCCTAAAATAGTAAAAGAATAATATAAGGGCAATATATATCTTAATAGAGAGCCTTAGTATAAATAACTAAGATAAGGTAATAGATAAGACAAGGGTATATAATATCTAGACAAAACTATATAAGAAGTATAGCAAGGTCTAGTAGGCCTATATAATAGGTATTATCTAAGAATTTATAACCTTTAAAATAGAACTAAAGAATATAATTAGGAAATTATAGGTTTACCTTAGTAACCTTAGGAGGAGGATTATAAAGATTAATAAGAAGGAGTTATATTATAAGACTTCTAGTATAAGAATTAAGCATCTACTCTTTATACTCCTAGTAGAGTATAAAAGCATAAGGCAAACTATTTAAGCCTAGAAGGACCTAGATCCTAAGAAAATCCTCTAACTCCTTAAAGTAGAGAAGTTAATATAGTATAGGCACTAGTCCTAAGAAATAGTAATATTTACTAAGAGAAGAGGAATCTAAGGCACGAAACTAAAATATTACCTATATAACTAGGAATATTTTAGAGACATTACTAAGTATTTATACCTTAATAAAGCTAAGAGAACTATTAACCCGAGATAAAGCTATAGGATAGAAAAGGGAAGAATACTACTTAGAGAGAGTAGCTTTAAGAGGAGATCCTTACTAAATAAAGAAGTATTAAAAGATATAGTAAAGAAACTTAACCTAAAAGTCTAATCTCTTAAGAAAAGATAAAGCTTAAGGAGGTTTTCTAAGAAGGCTTATACTACCTAAGAAGATATAGAACCTTTAGTAACATCTAAAGCATCTTTATTCTTATTAGAGGATAATAATATAAATAAGGTTATATACTTAACTATAGAAATAAAAGGCAAGTATATACTATTAAGATAGCTACTTAACTCTTACGCCTTATTATATATAACTAACTAAGAATTACTTTTTAAAGAGCTAAAACCTCTTTAGAGGAAAAAGTAGATTAAAGTTAAGGGTAGCTATCTAATAGCTATATATATAGGGAATATAGTAATAGGTAGAAAGAGAGGAAAGTAGATTATACTTAAGAATATTCTCTTTATGCTTAGCTTAAGGGTTAATCTTGTTTCTTAGAGCTAATTTAGCTAGTAGTATAGTATTTAACTACTAAGATTTATACTTATTTTATTATCTAAGAAACTAGTTATCTAGATAAAACTATTAAGAGGAGTACTATTTATTAAGGAGATTAATAATATATTATAGGAGCTTGTATTATTATACTTTAATTAGAATTAAGAGAATAAAGCCTATATCTTTAAAGCCTAGAAGATACTCTAAGAATAGTAGGAGCTTTAGTATAGGAGACTTATATACTTTAGAGAAGGTCTTCTTAGAAACCTATATAAGGTATTTAACTTAAAGGCTTAGATTTCTATTCTAAAGGAATACCGGCCCTATAGAGTATATTCCTTAGTAAAAATAAAAAAATATAAAGAGAAAGAAACTAAAAGAAAGCCTTAAAGGCTATCTCTTATTTTTATCGATATCTATAGCCCTTTACCTATCTTAAGACTAGGATATAAATAGTAGCTTAAGATTATTAATAACTTCTTAAGAAAGAAGTAGACTTTCTTAATAAAGTCTAGGGAAGATATACTAAGTATCCTTAGAGACTAGAAGGTAAAAGCTAAGCTATAATTAGGAAATCCTCTCTAGATTATAAGGAGTAATAAAGCAAGAGAGCTTCTTACTATACTAAAGTAGTAGAAGAAGGAATATAGAATTTCCTTCTATATAACTAAGGTATATAACTCTATTTAGAATAGAGTAGTTAAGAGGTTAATCTAAACCTCTAAAGATTATATAAGAGCAATGCTAGAAGATGCTTATATACTTATTAAATTCTAGCTAGAAGCCTTAGTAGCTTATATAGTTATTAGAAATTCTCTTCCTAATAGCCTAGAAATTAATAGATTTAAGGTATTACCTAAGGAAGCCTTTTTAGGCATTTAACCCTCTATATTACACTTTAGAGTTTAGGGTTATAAAGTAGTAGTCTATATAGATCTAAAGTCCTAGCTAGCTAGGATAAGATTAGACAAACTAATAAATAGAGGTAAAGATGCTATATTTATTAAGTATATTCCTAATACTACTAAAATATAGCTCTTCTAGGAGCCTAATATAAGGGCTATTAAAGCCTATAGCACTACTACTTAGTTTAAGTATAAGAAAGGAGGAGATATAAAGCTAAATGTTCCTAAGCTTAACTAAGTAAGTAATATACCTATTAGGAACCTAGTTAGCAGACCTCTAAAGAAGCTAATAGTAGTTGCACCCTCTATAGCTACTATACCTATAGCTATAGCAACTAAACCTATAGGTCCTAGCTAAATACTCTTTATATAGTTACTACCTCTACTAGAGAATAAGGAGGAGTACTAGAGAATAGATAATCTAGAAGAAGAAAACTTTAGGGAACTATAACCCTAGTAGAAGAAAAGTAGAACTACTAAACTACCTAAGTTAAGCTAGGAAATTAATAGATAAGCTATTCCTAGTACTAGTAGGAGACTATATTCTAAAGTAAAAGTATTAACTATTATATAGTAGGACCTATAAGAATATAAGGATTAAGAGGGGAACTAAGACTAGACCTATAGCTAAAATATAGCTAAAAGAGAAGGAGATCTATCTTAGATAAAGGACTAGGCCTAGAGCTAAAAGCTTATAGTATAATAATAAGACAAGTACTTTAGAAAAGATAGAGAGAATATAGATAAGAGGAGGAGCTAACTACTAAGTACTATAAGGCATTCCTTAGCTAAGTCTAAAGCTAAGAGTAGGAGTAGATTTAAGAAGCCCTATTAAAGGTTTAAGAGTCTATATTTATAGTAATTGCTCCTTAAGTCTCTATATAGAGATAAGAGGTACCTATTCTAAAGTCTTATAAGGAGGCAATTTAAGATCCTAAATAAGAATATATATAGGAAGATATAGTCTAAAAGGAACTAACTATATTAAGAAGTAATAATACCTAAATAGAGATTATTCTACTTAAAGGAGCAAACCTTATAATATCTAAGTAGGTATTTAATATAAAGAGATTAATTAGTAGAGCTATTAAAAAGTTTAAGGTAAGACTAGTTATAAGAGGTTTCTCTTAGAAATTTAAAGTTAACTTCTAAGAGACCTTTATACTAATAGTTAAGTATAATACCTTAAGAGTATTTATAGCTATAGTTTATAAGAAGGATCTAGAACTTTACTAAGTAAATATAAACAATATATTTACTAAGAGTAAACTTTAAGAAGAAATCTTTATAATTCTACTACTAAGAGTTAAGATTCTACCTAATATAGTCCTATAGATTCTAAGAAGCTTATATAGACTAAAGTAAGTAGTAAGAGACTAAAATAAACTCTATATCTTAAAGTTAAAATAGATTAGGTTTATATAATTAGAAGTAGACCTATACTTTCTTATTTATAGAGAAAGGAAGATCTTAATCCTAATATATATAGATAATATTCTAATTATAGTACTAAAGCTAGAAGATATACTTTAGTTTAAGGAGTAGCTAGGTAAGGTATTTAAGATTAAGGATCTTAGAGAACTAAAGAAAATCCTAAGGATAAGGTTAATAAGAGATAGACAAGCTAGAACTTTAAAGCTTAATTAAGAATACTTTATCTAGGAGAACCTTATAAAGCTAAGAATAACTAAGGAGATAGCTAACCTAACTCTCTTACTAATAGATAGTTATAATAGTCTAAGACTAATAGGCTTATATAATAAGAGAGGGAATAGAATAGAGTACTAAAGCTAAACTAGTACCTAGATATAGCCTATAGTTATAATAAGACTAGATATTGCTTTCTCTCTTAGAAGGCTAAGCTTATATATCTTAGACCTAGCTAAGAGATACTTATAAGCTCTAAAGAAACTAGTAAGGTACCTAAGATTATCCTAAGACTTAGAGTTAATATTTAGGAGAGGTAGAGGAAAGCTAATAGGATATTTAGACTCTAACTATATAATAAATAAGGCAGATAGAGTCTTAATCCTTAGAAGCATCTTCTTCTTTTATAGAGCTCTAGTTTCTTAGATAAGTAGGAAGTAAAAGTCTATTATAATATTAATAATAGAAGCTAAGTATATAGCTATAAATATATATGCAAAGCAATCTTAATTCCTAGTAGCTCTCTTAAGAGAGATAGACTATATAGAGCTAGTAGGAGAATACTTATTTTAGCTAACTATTAAAGCCTATCCTAATATAGTAAGAGAGCTAATACTAGTATAGATTATAGGGGACAACTAAGTAGCTTTAGCACTTATTAAAGATATATATACCTATAAGAGATCTAAGTATATTAATATTATATATAACTATATTAGGCATCTCTAGTAGTAAAGAAAGATTATAGTAGAATATATTCTAATAAAGGAGATAGTAGCTAATAGCCTAACTAAACTAAAGAATAGGCTATAGTTTTAGAAGTTTATAAGATAGCTCTAGCTTATATAAGGAAGGGCAGGAAGGTTCTATCCCTATATTATAATAGATTATTAGGTACTAGGAGAGAACTAAAAAACAAATACGAGGTATAGGTAGAAGACTACCTAGCCTAAGTAGGAGTATTAAGAAGTATAGTCTAGTTAGTACTACCTAAGAACCGAACTAAACTACCTAGTTTAGTTCTAGTATTATATAATATAGGTTATATAATACTAGCCGAACTAAACTACCTAGTTTAGTTCTAGGGTTAGGTAATATAGGTTATATAATATTAGGTTATATAACCTACTAAGGAATATATCTTAGAAGAAGGTATAACCTATAACTAACTAATATAATTAACTCGGTTAGTTCCTACTTATCGCCTCTACTTCTACTACGCGTTATACCTATCTTATCCTTTTATCTTCTAATAAGGTATTCGATAGGGACTCTAATAGCTCGACCTCTAGAAAAGGATACGCCTAGAAATCTAAGTTTTTCGGGCGCTAGCGTATTAGAATAGCTTTCTAGAATAAATAAGTTTACTAAGGACTATCGTCTAAACTAAGAGGATTCTACTAGAATTAAACGTCTTTTAGATAACTACGACTATATTATTAAAATCGAGATTAAGACTCTAGACGGGTACTTAGATAATAACTACCCTATTCTCTATAAGTCGATTCTAGATAGGTAGGCTAAGTTTAATACTTAGATACTTTTCTAGATACGTATAAGCCTCGAGACCTTATTAAAAAGAGCTTAAGCGAAAGGGAAAGATACGAATATACTCGAGTACTATAAGTAATTTAAGCTAATTTAATCTACGATTCCTACTAAAGAGCTAAATAACTATACGAGGTATTAGCTTTTTCTTTCTAGACTTCTAGACTAGATTATAAAGAAGGTCTTTAACTATCTTCGAATCGATTATACCGGAAAGCTCTCTAAACCTTTTACTAAGGTTTATAAAGAAGCTTATAAGATTACGACTAAAGATAATAGCTTTAGAAAGTTCCGGACTAGTTAAGGATCGATACTCGAAAAGATTTAAGAAGTCGTTAACTAGAAGCGACTAACCTTTACGCTAAAGTTTAATATAGAAATAAGACCCTCGCTACCGGTCTCTAAGCTTACCGAACTCTTTAAGAATCTAGTAATAAATTAAGCTTCTCTCTAGGCGTAAATTAATTAGAAGACCGCCGCGGCTATACTTATTAACCCTTCTAGGCTTAACTCGTACTATACTTCCCTTTAGAACTAATTAGAAGCCTAGACGACTAATTAGACTAAAGTATACCTCGGTTCCTACGCTACTAGTTTCTAGAAGAGAAAGGTCGACTCTTCTATCGAAGGAAAATACTATATATATAGCGAAGGGTCTTACTTTTAAGAGAAGTATAGTCCTACTCTTAACTTAATTAATAGAGGCTATATATATAAAGGCGAACGGAATATCCTATACTTTAGCCGTATAAATACTAGCTATCTAGAAAAGATTATCTTTAGCTAGAACTAGAAGACGCTAAAGCTAAAGTTTATTACTACGTAGATCTAAGAACGAATTAGAAGTCCTATTAAGTAGACGTATCCTAAGGAGATTAAGAGGATTACGAAAAGTTAGCCGTTGCTACGATATATATCTTACTACTAGAATACGCCTTATAATCTAGGATACTAGATCCCCGCTATAAAGCTTAACTATTCTAATAGATAGATAAGTCTTATACGCTAGTCTACCTCTTTATATAGAGTAAGTAGCACGCCCTATATGTTTCGTAGGTAGAAAAGCTCTTATATAAAGTACTCTAGTATAAAAACCTCCTTATATCTATATATTTTATAGTAAGCTCTATATAGCTTGCCGCTTCTATAGTATCTAAGCTCTATAGGACGATAAACGTTATCTTAATAGTCTAATATTTCCTTATTATATATTCCTTTATAGTATTTATATTCTTAGTACTTAGAGAGCCTATCCTCTTACCTACTAGCTTAGAGGCTCTAGCCTATATATATAGCCTTTGCCTCTATACTAGTACCTATATTAATTTATATCTAACTCTTTCTTACTAGTTCCTAGGGTAGGTATCTCCCTATATAAATTCTACTTAGATTTTACCTTACTTAGTATCTAGTTATATAACCTATATCTAGAGAAATTCTAGTTTCCTAAAGTATTTAGAATAGTAGTATCTTTATAGGTAGCCCTAAGTATAGTATAGAGATAGCTTATATTAGATGCTCTGCCTTTAGACTTAAAGTTTTAAAGGGCTCTAGAGTAGGAGGACTAATCCTACCTTAGAGTCTTCTATTTAGATAAAGGCTCCTAGTAGCTATTTATCCTAGTATCTCTAGAGGTATTACTATTCCTTTACTTCTATTCCTCCCGTTCTTATTCTTTTATATTAAAGCTTCCCCTTAGGTATACTTAGCTCCTTCTATTTAGCTTATAGTAAGGCTAGGTTACTACTCTAGCCTCTAGGCCTATAAGGGTATTTACTACTTAAAAAGGCTGTCCTTTAGTCGAGTATTAGCGTCTTATATTAGTAATAGCCGCGCTAACTCTATTATTATGTTCTTAGGAGCTCTCTAGATCTCCTTAGGTTAAAATTCTAGACTTTTTATCGCTTTCTCTCTACCTCTTTATAGGTATCTAGCCGCCCTATACTTTACTAGTATAGCTAGAGCTGCCTATTTCTACCTACGACTACGTAGAGATATATAATAGGACTTCGTAGGCTATACGTATATATAGAACTAAGCGTTATAGTATATTAGAAGCGCCGGTTAAACTAGCGACTATAGTTACGAAGAAAAATAAGAATACTAACTATACTTGCCGACTATACTTGCCGACTACGAGATGTCGGAATTAAATACTATTTATAATATCGACTACGAAGTCTATTCTACTCTACGAGTATAACGCGAAAGTAAATACTTCCTTTGCCGAGTACTATAGCGAAGATATATTAGTACTATATCCTCCTTATTATTACTAATCGAGTCGAAGTTACTCTATATAGTAGTTACTAACGTCTCCTAATCTGCCTCGAGCTACTCCTACTACTAATTTACTATATTATTCGAAGGCTCGAATATAGTTAATATCGGTAGAGGTTAGAATAGGTCCTCGACTTTAGGTCGGTTCCGGGTCTAGGTCGGTTCCTAAGGGAACCGACCTAAGACCTAAATCGATAGGGTCCCCGACCTAATACGAAATCGATAGGTCGGGTCTAAATACTACTAGTTCCTATATAGGTCTTTATAGGGACCTAAGTTTAGAAAGATAGGTCTAATACTAGAGAACAAGACTAAGTCGCTATAGGGATAATAGAATTACTCTAATACTAAATATATATATATATAGAACTAAGCGTTATAGTATATTAGAAGCGCTAGTTAAACTAGCGACTATAGTTACGAAGAAAAACAAAGATACTAACTATACTTACTAACTATACTTGCCGACTACGAGATGTCGGAATTAAATACTATTTATAATATCGACTATAAAGTCTATTCTACTTTATAGGTATAACGTAAAAGTAAATACTTTCTTTACTAAGTACTATAGCGAAGATATATTAGTACTATATTCTCCTCGTTATTACTAATCGAGTCGAAGTTACTCTATATAGTAGTTACTAACGTCTCCTAATCCGCCTCGAGCTACTCCTACTACTAATTTACTATATTATTCGAAGGCTCGAACGTAGTTAATATCGGTAGCGCCTCCTCTATAAGCGAATCCCGAGCTTATTACTACGCGTTACGCTCTCGGGAACGATAGTATATAATATTACTAAACGTCGAGGGATTATAGAACCGATTATATCGGCTCTAATAACGCGCTATACTAAAGTCGCGCTTATAACTAGTTCTAGCTACTAGAATAAAGAGGATGTCCTAAGCTATTAGCGCGTAACCTAGATATTCTAATACGATTATCTTCTATAACCGGAGCGGATACTCTATAGAATAGGCAGCCGAGTCCTTAAATCTAGCGTAGTAATAACGAGATACCTCGTCCGAATTAGCTAAAGGCTATACGGTCTACCGCGGCTATCTAGATACCCTTTAATTAGAGTTAGAGTTATTACTATCTAATCTACTATAGAGACCTATTACGAATAATATCGCAGAGCGGTATAAGGCCTTTTTCGGCCTAGATTAGGACGTAGCTATAAGAGGCTTATATCGCGCGTATTCGACCTAGAATTTTAACTAGTAGTAATCCTCGAAGGAGGAATCGAGCTCCTCGCTAGAGAAGGCCTCGTAGTTCTAGAACGCCCGTTTTATTACTAGATTAAGAAGAATCGTAATACTATATATATTACCGAATCGCTCCTAGGTAGTAGTATAGTACTTCCCGAGCTTTATCTATATAGCTTATAAGATAAAATAAATCTCCTTTTATTAGAGTTATATTTTATATTTAAGTTTCTTATCTATAATATTTAGGATATCGAATAAGGTATTATAGTAGCTAAGAACGAGGTAGATTATTAGCCTCTTTATCGTACTAATCCGTATCGTAGCCTCTACGAAAGGAGTAGTAAGGTTAATAATATATTTAACTCTCTTCTATTCTATAGCGGTTAGCTTTAGTTCGAACTAACCCTTATTCTTAATATACTCGTCGATAATATCTCGTAGTTAAGAACTATATATTAGTATAATCGTAGTTAAGCTCTAATAGGTCTTTATATCTTATATTAGGCGTAAAACCCTTTAAAGCGTCTTCTTCTACTATTTATACTATTTTAGGTATAGATATAGATCTGCGATCCTCTTTTACTATAGTACTATAAAACTCTCGAAGCGTTAAGTACTAGAGTTTACCTTAACTATAAGTTTCTAGAACTTTATAAGGAGTAGTTATTAGTATAGCTTCTACTAACTACGTTTACTAACTATATATACTTCGTAGGGAGAATAAATAGTACCTTTATTAGAACTATAGCTAGACTTCTTACTTTAAGCCGACGTAACGCGTTCGTATCTATCTCCTTATTCTATCGTTCCTATTCTTCGTTTCTTAGCTCGATCTTAAGAGTAGCGAAGAACTTCTTTAAGAAGAGCTAGATTATATATATAAAGTATAGGAACTATTCTAGATAGGAGAACTCGTAGTCTTTAGTATTTAATATCTCTTTTATATCTCTATCTATTCCTTAAAGAGGAAGTTATTTAATCGAGACTAATAGCTTCGCTATATATATACGCTTATAGAAGTAAATATCGATAGCCTCGATACTAGAACTCGTTAGTTAGAAGGTATATATATAGTAAGGATACGTATATAGCTGCATATAGTATATTATTATTAGAAGCATTATCTACTATTAGCGCTATAAGCCTATTAGAGATCTCGAAACGAGTAAGTACGTCGAATAGTAGGTCCGCTAGGACTTTGCTCGTATAATAGCCCGAAATATATAGAAAGGCTAGTATAGCCTTATACTAGGCCTACTCGCTATCGATCTAGTAGCCTCGTATTATAAGGAATAATACTTAGAGTACCCTAGTATACTAACTATCGAGGGCGATAGCTACTTAGAAGGTTCTAGATAGCTAACGTTTTAGATTGTCCTCGGAGTAATCGACCGCGTCCTAGATATATAACTTAATCGTAGCGGCGCTCTTAAAGTCGATAGATCTAGTCTCCTTTAATAGATATTCGTAGGTATACTAAACTATAGGACTTTTAAAGAAGTTTAAGAGTAAGCCTAGCTAGGAAACTATAAGCCTATATAACTCTAGAAACTTTAATCGTTCTAGGTGCTCTATTCTAGTAAAACTTTTCTTAAGCTATTCCTATAAATAAGGGCCGTTAGTATATCTATATTATATATCTCTATAAAGCGTAGTCGGCGAGTATAGTCGGCAAGCGTAGTTAGTAAGCGTAGTCGGCACCTTATTCCTATATTAATAAATACTAAACTTATAGATTAATCTTTAGTAGCCTTAATAACTTCTTTAGTAACTCTACGCTCCTAAGAGGCTCCTTCGTAGCCTACTAAATTAAGGTGCTTTTAGAGAGCTTTTATTCTATTACCTAGTCTTAGGTGTTTAATAACTCTATTATATCCCTTATATATAACCCTCGAGGTATACGTTTCCTAGTCTATGCCTTTAACGAAAAATCTTTAAGCTTATAACGTTCGCGTATTCGAGTTCTATTTTATAGAGTTCGAAGATATTCTACTATACTTATTATAATACCTTACCTCTTTAAGCTACTAATAGTAGTAGTAAAAGC
The DNA here is from genome assembly GCA_022702355.1 of Cercospora zeina. Taxonomy (NCBI): domain Eukaryota; kingdom Fungi; phylum Ascomycota; class Dothideomycetes; order Mycosphaerellales; family Mycosphaerellaceae; genus Cercospora; species Cercospora zeina. Next base: position 105,291 of record JAKLWX010000010.1, read on the forward strand.
CCTCGAACGACTAGGTATACTCCTACTACTATATCTATATGCTATTAGTTTCGACTTAGTTCTTAGAATCCTCTAGCGGCTTAGTAAGGTTAGCTAGAGATAGTATCCTATCTTATATACTAGCTCGACTACTTAAAGTATTTATAATCGGATAGCGTCCCTTCCTTCGCTATTATACTACCTTCTTAATTAGACTAGAGTCGACGAGAGATAGCTACGATTTAGAGTTAGTCTATTGTTCGCGAAGCTATATACTTATATATCTTAAGGAAGAAGGAAGTATAGTACTACTACGTCGTATTAGAGTTATAGAATATACTAGTAATACTATAATATAAAGTATATAGTACTAAGAAGGAATCGTAGAACTAGAGAGTAAAAGCTAGTAGAGTAATAGAGGTAAATAATATTTATAGAGGCGATTAAGTTTTATTAGTATAAGTACTAGCGAGGTGTTTCTATTATAGGCCGACAGCCTATTCTAGTAGTATTATAGAGACGGGTACCTCTAGTACTCTTATTAAGCTCGTAATAGTCGCGACTAATAAATATACTAAGCACTCTTTAATTATAGTAACGCTATAGTTACCTTCGAGGGCAAGTATCTTACTAGCGTAAGAGGCTAGTAGTATTAATAAAGCTTAAGTCGAAAAAGTAGAGTTAGACTTAACCTAAGTAGATAAACCTATCGTAGAGAGAATTTAGAAACTACTTAAAGACTACGTAAAGCGATATAATACTATATAGTAGAAGGCTAGAAATAATACTAAAAGTAAGAAGAGAAAAAAGAATATAGCGAGTTAGAAGTTTAAGGTATAGCTAAAGCTCCTAAATCTAGTACTAGCTTTAAAGACAAAGTAGTAATATATCTCCGAAGGCGTAACTACTACGTAAGAGAATAAGACTAGTATTAAATATACTTAGCTATCGAAGGTAAGACTTAAGCCGTTTATAAGAATTATAAAGGAGAATTATATATTCGGTAAGCTACTATAGAGCGAGAGGTAGAGATAAGAGATATAAGTTAAAGAGGGCTAGCTAGTACTACGACGCAAACTATAAACTAATATATTATATACCGTCGGCGGCTATAACTAATCTTAACTTACGAGATATATCCGTATTCTACCTAGCCTAAGAGGAGTTATAGAGCTTCTATATAAACCCTATCTCTAGCGACTAGAATTTACGTATAAAGGTCTTAGAGATAGCGAGCTTATCTATAGACGTACCTAGAAGCTACTCGACGATATCCTAAAAGCTAAGTCCTCCTTCTTACTTAGAATCGAGCTATATTTCCTATAGAAGCTCTCTATATACCGACTCCTTTATATCGAACTTATAAGCGTATAACTAGAACACTAGCCTATTTTACTTAGCTTACGCTTTAGACGTAACTAGCTTCCGGAACCTATTACTATCCTAATCGTATCCTAATAGGATAAGCTAATCTAGGACTTCTAGAGTCTAAGTAAAGCGATTAGCTATATTAAACTTAAAGGACTTCTAGGAGAGATAGTTACGATATACTATATAGTAATAGAGTAGGAAAATTTCTATTATAGTTAGAAGACGGCCTTCTACTATTAGCTCCTACTACTAGTTAGTATATAGTCGGTAGACGTAGTCGGTACTAATTTACCTTTACTTTCGCTATAGATACTAATATACGGACTAATTTTATAAGCCCTCTATAAGGCTCTATAGAGCGTAGAGTATACTTTTAGTCTAATCGGAGGTACTCGAATATATCCTAAAGAAGCTATTAGTTCTAGTAGCGATATACTCTTAATAAGAGCTACTTACGTCCGCTCTAGATACTTAGAATACGTATCTCCTCTTATTCCTAGATTATAGCCTCTCGATAAGGTCTATTTCTTACTACGAGGAACTCGGCCTCTTCTTAATTAGTTATACGATAAACTCGGCTTAACTTCTATATTACGTATATAGTATCGCAAGCGTATATACCTTCTTCTTAAACTATCGAATAGCTTTATTCTAAAAGGCGTAGACAGCGTAGCTCCTTTATATAGCCTACTCGCTCTTAGTAGCGACTCGAAGGTAGAGGTTAATTATTTTATAGCTAGTACTAGCCGACCTTACTAGTAATACGTAGGGTACCTCTAGACCTAACTTAGACTAATTAGTATTATACTAGTAGTTATAGTTATAGTGCGGGTCGTCCGCGCCCTTCTCCTTCTCGATATTAAAATAGAAGCTTTCTTTATCTTAGTTTACTACTTATATAGTAGGCCTATCCTACGCGCGCTTACGTCTCTTATCGTCCCTATTATTTATTAGTACTACTAACTATATTAGCCGACTATATAGATTATTACTTACGCTATCTAGTCGTACTAAGCATAGTACTCCTCTCTTTAGGCTTTAATCTTCTTCTACTACTACTTCTTCGATAAGGAGCTCTATATATTATTAAAGCCGATTAAAAGCTTCTTCTATTAAGTAAAGGACTTATTTCTAGCTTTGCGCTACTTATCTACTATAGCTCTCTTAAGCGATATATATATATACTAGCTATACTCGCGAAGGGTATTAGGATTAGAAGAGTAGGTATCTATATCTTTCCTTATAGTACCTAGTCGTATCTAAAGTATAGAAGTACTTATACTATCTAAATCTTTATCTATAAGGTAGGGACGCTTCTATAGACTATTAAAGGGCGCGGTACTTATTAGATATCGCTTTTATCGCGCTATTATTATAAGTTCGGTCGCTAAGAAGAGATAAGTATCGCGAGGTATATAGTAAATATACGCTTAAAATTCGGCGGTAATACGAGTATAGTAGCAGTTAAGGTAGTAGTTATTATAGTAGGAGCTAAGTGCGATAAATTCTAGCTTTAGGTACGCTAGAAGCTTAGTATATAGCTGTTCCTACCTAGCCGCTAGCTTACTTCTATACGTAGAGTTTAGCTTCCTATACTATAGTTAGCTACTATAGTCGGCGATATTATATAATATATCGCTTGCCTAATATAGCGTATACTAATATATATAACTATATATAAATAGCGATAGCTATAGACGTACTCTAGAGCTAGAATCTATCGTATACGTTACTTAGATTAACCTTACTATCGCTAGCTAAAAAGAGTAACTACTATATACTTATACCCTCGATAACTACTCGTCTACTCGTCGCTAATAGTTACTTCTTAGCTTATACTATCGACGACTACTTATCTTCTTAGCGTAGATAGCTACTTCTTAGCTTATATTATTAACGACTACTCGTCTTCTCGGCGTAGACGATTGCTTTTTAGTTTATACTATCGACGACTACTAGTCTCTTCGGCGCTAATAGTTGCTTCTTAGCTTATACTATCGATAACTACTCCTCTTCTTAGTATCGAAGTAGTATCGATAATTATTTCTTCTCTTCTACTATTATAACGACTCGGTTCCTTAATATAAAGGTAGGCTAGAGAGTCTATTTTTCTATTCTACTACTATATTACGACTACTTAACTAGTAATACTATAGAGTACTAGTAAGTCTAGCTCTTTCCCTTCTATAGTATTTTATATATTCGTAGAGAACTTCGAATAACGAAATATATATACTATAGTCGATATTATCTATATAATACCTAGATATAATCTATACTATAGTAAATATTTACGTCTATTACTATATTCTATAGAGTAGCGAAAGCGATTATAGCGTTCGCGCAACTATAACTTCTACTAGGTAAAGATTAGTAGAGGTGTCCTAATATAATAGTAGAATGCGATATAGTTCTACTATATAGCGCTATTAAACTCTAACCCCCCCTCTATAGGCCCGCGTATTCCGGTAGTAGTATACGATTTTCTAGTACTTCTATCTACCTTAGCCCTTCTCTCTTATACCTCTACCTATCTACTCCTTCTAACCCTTCGATATCTCTATCTATACTACTCGATACCTTCTCTTATTTCCTAAGTAGACTCTAATATAGAGTTTAACTCGAGCCCTCCTCTACGAGTATATCCTAATATAAATACTAATATACCGCTATTAGTACTACTTCTACGCGTAGGAAATAAAGCTACTAAGTAGTAGCAAATATAGCTACTAAAGGCTATAGTACTAGACGACGAGTCTCGTAGGAAGGTAGTAGTTCTATAGAAAAAAGTAATAGCTATAAGGACGATATAGCGACGAATAAGAGCTAGTAAGTCTAGTATCTCGAAAAGGTAGTTAATACTAGGGACGGCAGCCTTATAAGAGATTCGTAAGCTTTAGCGAACGATAGCTTTATATATCTAAAGGGTCCCTTTTTAGCGCGTTATCCGCGAGATTATAATAAATAGAGGTAGTAGCGATATTATTAGAATTTAGGTAGTAGCACTTAAATACTTATAAGAAGCGGCGGAGGTATTTCTCGTTATAGAGTTCGAGATTTCTAACCTTCTAGCGATCTACGCGAAGCGTATTACTCTATAAGTAAAGGATATATACCTATATAGTTATCTACGCTACTAGTTTACTAGCTAGAACGGAGGAGGGAATAATAATATAGGTATATAATACTAGGTTACCGACTATAATTACTAACTATAAAGAGCCTAGTATACGTTACTATACTTAGAAGCTTAGAATTAATATATATAGCGCGAGTAAAGCTATAGCTAGCGCGCTAGCGAGCCTAACGTCCGCCTTAGCTAACTTATATACCCTTACTAAACTATTAGTAATACTACTACCTCTACCTTCTTAGAACTTATCGGCAGTCGCGCTTTATTAGCCTATTATTATTACCTTCCTTTTTTATACCTCCTAATAAATTTTCGTATCGCGCGTACGAAGGATACTATCGCGTACGTTAATCGTAGCTTAATCGACCGCTTTTCTCTCGGCCCTCTATATATTTATAATAGCTTAACTTCCTACTAATAAGCCTAGCTAGTTCGCCGAGTAATACTTCTTTAGCTAAGATATAGCGTTTACTCCTCCTTTGTTTAGAAACTCCTCTTTACTTAAAAACCCTCTTATAGATAATAGTAATATCGACCCTAGACTTCTTAGTAACTAGGCGCCCTCTTCCGACTAACGTAGCGCTTCTACTTCTCCTCTCTTAATTTCTAACTCCTCTACTTATAATAGTAACGACTAAGAGGCTACTAGCGGAAACGACTAGAATAGTTCTCGTAGAAACGCGAACGGTAATAATAGAAATAACGAAGATAACGGCTCTATTATTAATATCGACGATAGTAATAGTAATAAGAGTAATAGCGACGAGAGTATTATACTACCTACCCCTTCCTCTTAGCTTTCTAGGAAGGCTCTATAGAAAACTATACTAGGCGGTCGGCCTCGTCTTAATAAGTAGAAGCTCGCTTACTAAATAGCTTATAAGAGATAGATCGAGAGGGATAATATAGTAATAGTAGTAGTAGTAGTAGTAGCTAGAGGAGTAGTAGGTAGAAAACGATTACTAAGTAGAAAACGAGTAGCGAAAAAGAGACTAGCTAGAAAGAGAATAGCTAGAAAAGCACCGGCTAAAATAGTAGTAGTAGATAGAGGAGGTCTAGCTCGTAGAGCTAGTATATAGAAGACTTATCGCTATAAGCTAGATAGTAAGTTATATAGTCGGCATTTATAGTTAGTATTACTAACTTATACTCTAGCTATCGCGCTCTAAGAGATCCGTAAGTACTAGAAGTCTACGGATCTACTTATACTAAAGCTACTCTTTAGCTACCTCGTCCGCGAAGTTTACTACGATGTTTTTAAAGGCTTAGCTATTTCTTAAGGAGGTTACTATTAGTAGGTAAGCGCCCTTAGTACTCTATAGGAAGCCGCCGAGAGTGCTCTAGTCTACCTCTTCTCGAGTATATATACTCCTAGTCGTTCTATATTCGATCGATATTAACTATATTATAGGTACTAACGTTACTACAATTTACGTAAAGCGAGTAACTATTTAGTAGAGAGATATAAAGTTTATTATTAGCCTACTCTCGTCTTAGGGAATTAATATGTTTAGTAAGAGATAAATCTCTATAGTATATATAAGGAAAATCGTTATAACTATAGAGAGTATATATAGTAAAAATCGGTATAAGTAGAGAGGTTACTATAGTTAGTATTCGTAGTCGGCATACCTATAGTTGCCCTAAAACGTATAATTTGCTATATTAAATTAAATATGCCTTTAAAACCTATCGCTTTCTATACTTTCTACTTCCTCTAGTTTCTATCTATTTATAACCCTCGATTTTCTATACTATATTCTATCGAATCTTATATTTCTATTAGGACCTATCTTTAGACTTATCGTTAGACCCGAGTCGGACCTATCTAATACTTATATTTATTAGATAGGTCCGGAACTAGGTAGGAACCGGCTAGGACCCGACCTAACTATTATAGTTCTATATATTTAGGTCCTAGACCCGACCCGGACCCGTCCCGACCTATTCTAACCTCTAAATATCGGTAGCGCCTCCTCTATAAGCGAATCCCGAGCTTATTACTACGCGTTACGCTCTCGGGAACGATAGTATATAATATTACTAAACGTCGAGGGATCGTAGAACTAATTATATCGGCTCTAATAACGCGCTATACTAAAGTCGCGCTTATAACTAGTTCTAGCTACTAGGATAGTATAAGAGCGATAGCTTAGAGAGCTAATAGCTTAGGAGGCGTCTAAGTTAGACGCCGAAGTATCCGGCTTACGCCGCGTATACTTAGCGTAAGATAAAAGCACGCTAAACGCATATAAAGGAATCGGTAAGAATTAGTCTCTTAATATCTCTAACGGGTATAGTTAGGGGCGCTTAATATATTACTATATACTAACCTTTTATAATACTAATTCTTTTACCTTATCGAGGGTAGCGATCTATTAAGGCCTACTATACTTACGCGAGGAGCATCTATATAGCTAGGTAACCGTAGCGAACGTACTAGGTTCGTAGTACTACTATTAGGCTACGTAGGAGAGTTACTAGACTCTAAAGCTAAAGAAGACGAGGAGATAAATAATACTAATAATATATAGGTAAGGCGCGAGCGTCTCGAGTAAGAGAACGCTACGCTATACGAATAGCTCGAACTCCGCGCCCTCTAAATAGAGAATAAATACTTAATACGAGAAGTTAGGACGACTACCCTACCGATATACTTAAGTATAATAGTAAGAAGCCTCGGCTTAGGATACTTTAGTATAGCGAGTATTACTAGAGATACTAAGGATAGTACGTATTATAGTAGCGACGAATATACGCCCTACGAATCTATTAAGCTCTACTCTCCTAAGCTATTTAAGGGCGAGACTATTAAGGAAGCCTAGGAATACGTCTACGTATATAAAGTAAACTTTATAGCCGCGCTAAGGAAGTTTATAATAGAATACTAGAAAGTAATCGCTAGTATTATATTCCTTATAAGCGAAGCGTAAGAAGCCTAGTATAACGAGCACTCTAGTATACTTCTAGTAGAGTATACTTAGGCGTAGTTCTATAAGTTCCTATACGATATCGTTAGGGATTAAGCGAACTACTAGCTACTCGTAACTATTAAATACGAGATAATACGCTAAGGCAAAAATTAGAGTATACGACAATTCGTAATAGACCTTAGTAACCTCGAGGTATAGCTCGGCGACTATACCGAGGCGTAGTTAGTTCGCTAGCTTCTCGTAAAGTTAAAGCCGTCGCTATAGAAGGATATTATTAAGAACTATATTATCCTAGTAAAGCGCGCCGACCTTATCGCTCTAGTACGACGCCTTAAATAGGTAGAAAGGTTAATACTACGCGATATAGGCTTATACGACCGTAATAAGGACGCGTTATACTAGTAGTTAAAGCGTAAGAGGGTTAATAGTAATACGTATATCTCTAAAGGTAGTTACGGGTCTAGCTCGAAGGAGAAGAACTCTTAGGATAAGCGTAAAGGCAAAGATAAGGACTAGTAACCTAGGTATTATAGTTATATCGAGGTAGGCTATATCTGTCTAGATTATCTAAATAAGGATAAGGATAGTAATAAGCTAGCGGTCCGCAAGGTAGCTATAAGTAAGTCGAAAAAAGCGGAAGCGACGAAGATATTACGTAAGTCCCTACTACTAAAGTAGATAGCATAGGGTACCTACTTATATAATATATACTAGTAGTACGAGTATAGGGAGAAGTTAAATCTTAGAAGGGCTATAGGCTAGCTAAGTTCCTTCTCGATAATACTATAGATATTAATATAGTATTACGAGCCTTCGTACTCTAGTATAAGTTGCCCTTACGGCCGAACGCGGCCTTGCCGCCGGCTACTACCTTTATAAGTAAACTAGGTTATTATTATAGTACGTACTATATACGTATAAGGCTCGCGGACTCCTCGAGGATTAAGCGCGTAACTAGAGGGATCTTCTACGTATATAATATACTAGATCCCGATATTATCCTTAGCTATCTATAGTAACGTACGTAATAAGTAAGTATCGATAGTAGTATAGATAAATAGCGTTATAGTAACGATCGTTTCGGCCGATTCGAAGTCCGAAAGGCCTATAAGTTCCTTAAAGACCTCTAGAAGGCACCTACTATATTTATAGTTAGCCTAAGTAGGATAGGTAAGGAGCCTACTCTAATACTAGAGGAGTTCTATTAGTTCGACGACGTCCTTAACTTAATAGAGGAAATATAAAGTAGACCTATCGATAGCGCTAAGTATACGATCGACCTAAAGCTAGATACTATACTACCCTTTAGGCCGCTATACTACTAGTTAAGTAGAGAGCTCGAAGAGCTTAAGAAGTACCTAAAGACTAAGCTTAAGTATAATTAGATCGAGCGTTCTAATAGTAAGGCGAGTATACCTATCCTATTTATACTAAAGAAGAATAGTAAGCTACGGTTATATATAGACTACTACGAGCTAAACGAGATTACGATTAAGAATTAGTACCTACTATCTCTTATTAGCGAAACGCTAGATAGACTTATAGGAGCTACGTAGTTTACGTCGCTAGATCTTATAGACGCGTATTATCGCATCTATATTAAACTAAGCGACTACTAGAAGACTACGTTCCGTACGCGATATAGTTACTACTAATACTAGGTAATGCCCTTTAGTTTAACGAACGCTCTAGTAACGTTCTAGGCGTATATTAACCGCGCGCTAGTAGGGCTAGTAGATATAAGCTACGTAGTATATCTAGATAATATCCTAATCTATAGTAAGACTCGCGAGGACTACGTACGAGACGTATACGCTATACTTAAGAGGCTCTATAAATTCGGACTCTACGTATAACGCGCTAAGTATAAGTTCTTCTAGAAATAGGTTAACTTCCTTAAGTTTATAGTTACGACTAAAGGCGTAGCGATAGACTCTAGTAGAGTAGCTACAATCGCCTCGTAGCCGAGGCCGACTACTCTAATAGAGGTTTAATCGTTCCTTAAGTTTACGAACTTTTACTACTACTTTATCTTCGAATATTCGAGGGTCGTAGTACTACTAACTATACTCTCGAAGGGCGCGAAGAATAGTAGGAAGCCTAGGCCTATTAGTTAAGGCAAAGCCGAGGAGTAGGCTTTCCTAAAGTTAAAAGAACGCTTCTAGACCGCGCTACTTCTTAGGTACTTTAACTCTACGTTATACCTATAAGTCGAGACCGATACGTCTAACTTCGCTATCGCCGGTATTCTAAGCTAGCTATTCGAGGCGGAATGCTACCTAATCGCGTTCTTCTTATAAAAGATAATTAATACCGAGTATAACTACGAGGTCTATAATAAGGAACTCCTCGTAGTAGTAGAATCCTTTAAGGTATAAAGGCCTTATCTCGAAGGCGCTATATATAAGGTAGAGGTACTAGTCGACTACGCTAACCTAAAGGCCTTTATAGGCATAAAGTAGTTAACGGGCCGATAGGCTAGGTAGGCTACGTTCTTAGCCTCGTATAACTTTATAATTAGTTATAGAGTAGATAAGCTAAACGTAGCCGACGCGCTATCGAGGCGTAGCGATTACGTAAAAGATACGTAGGCGATAAATAATATATTACTATCGCTATAGTAGGAACTCTAAGTTTAGAGCGACCTCCGAGTAGGTAGACTAGTTATAAACTATATTAAGGCCGCCTATAACCGCTAGTATATAATAAACTAGAGGGCGGCAATAGTAGCGGCTAATAGGACGTAGTCCGCTAGCTCTAAACGCTACGAGCCGGGCCTATATAGATTCGCGCTACTAATATAGGTCGCTAGCGCTATTATTATAAAGGAACGGCCGTATACTAATACCTTAGACCTAGTAATCGGGTACGTAGCTACGCTAGTCTAGCTAGACCTAATAGCGAAGGAGCTATATACGTAGGTAGAGAGTAATAAAGGCGAAAGCGATAAGTATACTATCTAAGATAAGTATATATATCGCGAAGAGGTATTATACCTTCCCTACGACCCTATATTACGAACGTAAGTAATTCGTATATACTATAACGACTTCCTAGCTAGCTATTTTAGTAAGGATAAGACTATAGAACTCGTTAAGAGAAAGTACTAGTAGCTAGAGGTTAACGAGGACGTTAAGTAATACGTCGAATCGTATAGTAGCTATTAGAAGGTAAAAGCGAGGCGCTACTATCCCTATAGCGAGATAGTTACGCTTCCTCTACTAGAACGGCTATAGAAAGATCTATCTATAGACTTTATTATAGACCTCCCTCTAAGTAAGCGTAATAGTCGTATATTTAACGCGATCCTTATAATTATCGACTACTATTTTAAAATAGTAACTTTTATTCGGACGATAAAGCGCTATATAAGCGTAGAGCTTATAGATATCCTACTTAATAAAGTTATACGACTTCGAGGCGTACCTAGTAGTATTATCTCTAATAGAGGGTCTATATTTACTAGCTAGTTCTAGTTAGACTTCTATTTTAAGGTATACGTAAAACGTAGGCTAAGTATAGTATTTTACTTATAAACGGACGGCTAGACTAAACGCGCAAACTAGACGCTTAAGTAGTACCTACGTATCTATTATAAGGAGAACTAAGACGACTAGGCGTCTATACTAGCCTCTATAGAATTCGCGTATAATAATAGCCTAAATATAATACTAAAGATATCGCTATTCTGCGTTATCTATAGATTCGACCCGGACCTAATAATAGAGATCTATAAGAGGGACGTAACCGAATCTTAGGATACGATTCTACGAGAAGAAGTACTAGTAGTAAAGGACGCTATAGAAAGGTTAAAGCGGAATTATAAGGAGTTAATAAAGCGCTAGTAGTAAGTAAGCGAGTCGTAGGCTAAGTATTATAACTAGAAGTATTAGCTAAAGGAATATAAGGTTAGCGATATAGTCCTCCTATCTATAAAGAATCTAAAACTAAAAGTACTATTAAAGAAGCTAGTAGATAAGTTCGCTAGACTATTTAAAGTAATCGACGTAGTCGGGAAGCAGGCGTACCGCCTAGCTCTTCTAACGGGATTACGTATCTATAATATCTTCTACGTATCCCTTCTAGAACTCTAGTATAGTAGCGAATCTTAAGAGACTAGCTTGCCCCTCGTAGATAGTAAGAGCGAGTAGATAGTCGAGAAAGTACTAGAAACTCGAGTTAAGAAGGGTAAGAGGAAGTAGCTAGTCTAGTAGAAAGACTAGCTAGAAGAATATAATACGTAGGAACTAATCGAATATATCGGGGAATATAAAGCGCTCGAGGAATTTAAGGCGTAAGAGTAGAGTAAGAGAAGCTTATATAAGCTATAAAGTCGACTATCGTAGCTACTACGCTACTAATTAACTATCGCGACTACTATAACTTATAACGAGCGTACGCTAAGCGCTAAGGCTATAACGAAATATTACGTTATAAAAATTACTAAAAGGAATAAAGGATATAGAGTAGAGAGAAATTATTTATAGCGCCTATAGGCGCTACGTAAATAGGCTATAGCGCCGGCGTAGAATAGAAGTATAGGATAAGGCGGCGGACTATATAAGTAGCGCGAGAGAAGCGCGAGGAGAGAGTATAAGAAGAGCGCGCAATACGCTAGCTTACTTCTCTATACTCTCGTCCTTCTCCTTCTTATTATCCTTCTTCTTCTTATTCTTCTTATTATTATTCTTCTTCTCCTTCTCTACTATAGAGGCCTCGTTATTAGAGACCTCCTCTACTTAGCTAGTAAGATAGTTAGTATAGGTAGTATAGACCGCTATATTAAGCGCCTCTTTCGAGGCGCTAAGTAGGCGTAGACGCTATAAAGAATATTAGTAACGCGTACGAGGAGTATATAACCTATAAGATATACCTCGTACTTAAGCTTAAAGAGCCTAGAGAATAGAGCGATCTACTTACTAGCTATAAGTAGCTTAGTAGTAGAAGGACCGCTACTAGCTAGTAGCGCGCTAGCCCTACCCTTCTTTAAAGTCTTAAAGACTCTAGCCGACTTGCCCTTATTAGACTATAGGACCTTAAGGCTATTAGCGATCTAGGCCTATAGATCGGTATAGTAGTAGTAGAGCTACTTAGCGCGTACGGCCGGCCTACCCTCGGCTAGCTTAGCGAGGTAGAAGTATAAGCGCTTCGACTACGTAATAATATTTAGATTAGTATAGCGCTCGTAGAAGGAGTTATTATTATTATAGCGCTAATAATTCTTCTTCTTACTTAGTTTTATAACTCTATCGTACGGCCGAACGCTAGCTATACGCACTATATTAGTAAGGAACTCGTAGCTAATATATACGCGGAACGCTAGACTTACCTATTACTAAATATAAGAGGCAAAGATAATAGTCGTCGTTCTTTATAGTAGGGAGGTTAGTAATAGTACGAGGATTAGCTAAGATTATAGAAGTAGGGATCTTCTTAGGAGGTATAATACTTATAGAATAGGTACTAGGAAAAGGCTAGGGAGATATATAGATAGTATAAGGTAGGAGTAGGGCGCTTATCTAAAGATAGTATACTAGAATAAGTATTAACGTAATAGGGCGCGAACTTATAGCCTATACCTATCTCGTAATTAACGCGTAGCCTATATAGGGTCTATAATATAAAAGTCCCTTAAGATCTAGTATATTACTATAGTACTACTAAAAATCGCGTACGACTATAGAGTAGTAGAGTAACGTAACTATAACGTAATAAGAACGTAAGCAGCTAGCTACTATATTAATATAGACTTTCCTACGAGCTAAAGCAGCTCTATAAAGGAGAGGAGATAATTATAAGAGCGATAGCTTAGGGGGCTAATAGCTTAGAGGGCGTCTAAGTTAGACGCCGAAGTATCCGGCTTACGCTACGTATGCTCGGCGCAAGATAAAAGCACGCTAAACGTATATAGAGGAATCGGTAAGAATTAGTCTCTTAATATCTCTAACGAGTATAGTTAGGGGCGCTTAATATATTACTATATACTAACCTTTTATAGATAGAAAGGATGTCCTAGGCTATTAGCGCGTAATCTAGATATTCTAATACGATTATCTTCTATAACTAGAGCGGATACTTTATAGAATAGGCAGCCGAGTCCTTAAATCTAGCGTAGTAATAACGAGATACCTCGTCCGAATTAGCTAAAGGCTATATAGTCTACTATAGCCGTCTAGATACCCTTTAATTAAAGTCGGAGTTATTACTATCTAATCTACTATAGAGACCTATTGCGAATAATATCGTAGAGCGGTATAAGGCCTTTTTCGGCCTAAACTAGGACGTAGCTATAAGAGGCTTATATCGCGCGTATTCGACCCGGAATTTTAACTAGTAGTAATCCTCGAAGGAGGAATCGAGCTCCTCGCTAGAGAAGGCCTCGTAGTCCTAGAACGTCCGTTTTATTACTAGATTAAGAAGAATCGTAATACTATATATATTACCGAATCGCTTCTAAGTAGTAGTATAATACTTCTCGAGCTTTATTTATATAGCCTATAGAGTAGAATAAATCTCCTTTTACTAGAATTATATTTTATATTTAAGTTTCTTATCCGTAATATCTAGAATATCGAATAAGGTATTATAGTAGCTAAGAACGAGGTATATTATTAGCCTCTTTATCGTACCGATCTATATCGTAGCCTTAGCGAAAGGAGTAGTAAGGTTAATAATATATTTAACCCTCTTCTATTCTATAGTAGTTAGCTTAAGTTCGGGCTAACTCTCGTTCTTAATATACTCGTCGATAATATCTCGTAGTTAAGAACTATATATTAGTATAATCGTAGTTAAGCTCTAACGGGTCTTTATATCTTATATTAGGCGCAAAACCCTATTAGGCGTCTTCTTCTACTATTTATACTATTTCGAGTACGAATATAGATCTGCGATCCTCTTTCGCTATAGTACTATAAAACTCTTAAAGCGTTAAGTACTAGAGTTTACCTTAACTATAAGTTTACGGAACTTTATAGAGAGCGGTTATTAGTATAGCTTCTACTAACTACGTTTACTAACTTTATATACTTTAGAGGGAGAATAAATAGTACCTTTATTAGAACTATAGCTAGACTTCCTACTTTAAGCTAACGTAAGGCGTTCGTATCTATCTTCTCGTCCTATCGTTCCTATTCTTTATTTCTTAGCTCGATCTTAAAAGTAGCGAAGAACTTTCCTAAGGAGAGCTAGATTATATATATAAAGTATAGGAACTATTCTAGACGGGAGAACTCGTAGTCTTTAGTATCTAATATCTCTTCTATATCTCTATCTATTCCTTAGAGGAGAAGTTATTTAATTAAGACTAATAGCTTCGCTATATATATACGCTCGTAGGAGTAAATATTAATAGCCTCGACGCTAGAACTCGTTAGTTAGGAGGTATATATATAGAAAGGAAACGTATATAGCTATATATAGTATATTATTATTAGAAGCATTATCTACTATTAGCGCTATAAGCCTATTAGAGATTTCGAAACGAGTAAGTACGTCGAATAGTAGATCCGCTAGGACTTCGCTCGTATAACGGCTCGAAATATATAAAAAGGCTAGTATAGCCTTATACTAGGCCTACTCGCTATCGATCTAGTAGCCTCGTATTATAAGAAATAATACTCGGAGTACCCTAGCGTACTAACTATCGAGGGCGATAGCTACCTAGAAGGTTCTAAATAGCTAACGTTTTAGATTATCCTCGGAGTAATTAACTACGTTCTAGATATATAACTTAATCGTAGTAGTGCTCTTAAAGTCGATAGATCTAGTCTCCTCTAATAGATATTTATAGATATATTAAACTATAAGACTTTCGAAGAAGTTTAAGAGTAATCTAAGCTAGGAAACTATAAGCCTATATAACTCTAGAAACTTTAACCGGTCTAGGTGCTCGGTTCTAGTAAAACTTTTCTTAAGCCGTTCCTATAAATAAGAACCGTTAGTATATCTACGTTATATATCTTTATAAAGCGTAGTTAGGGAGCGTAGTCGGGAAGCGTAGTTAATAAGTATAGTCGGGAAGCGTAGTTAGTAAGCGTAGTCGGCACCTTATTTTCGTAATAATAAATACTAAACTTATAGATTAATCTTTAGTAGCCTTAATAACTTCTTTAGTAACTCTATACTCCTAGGAGGCATCTTCGTAGCCTACTAAATCGAGGTGCTTTTAGAGAGCTTTTATTCTATTACCTAGTCTTAGGTATTTAATAACTCTATTATATCCCTTATATATAACCCTCGAGGTATACGTTTCCTAGTTTATGCCTTTAACGAAAAATCTTTAGGCTTATAACGTTCGCGTATTCGAGTTCTATTTTATAAAGTTCGAAGATATTCTACTATACTTATTATAATACCTCGCCTCTTCGAGCTACTAATAGTAGTAGTAAAAGCCCTCGAACGACTAGGTATACTCCTACTACTATATCTATATGCTATTAGTTTCGACTTAGTTCTTAGAATCCTCTAGCGGCTTAGTAAGGTTAGCTAGAGATAGTATCCTATCTTGCGTACTAGCTCGACTACTTAAAGTATTTATAATCGGATAGCGTCCCTTCCTTCGCTATTATACTACCTTCTTAATTAGACTAGAGTCGACGAGAGATAGCTACGATTTAGAGTTAGTCTATCGTTTACGAAGCTATATACTTATATATCTTAAGAAAGAAGAAAGTATAGTACTACTATATTATATTAGAGTCGTAAGATATACTAGTAATACTATAATATAAAGTATATAGTACTAAGAAGGAATCGTAGAACTAGAGAGTAAAAGCTAGCGGAGTAATAGAGGTAAATAATATTTATAAAGGCGATTAAGTTTTATTAGTATAAGTACTAGCGAGGTGTCTCTATTATAGGCCGACGGCCTATTCTAGTAGCGTTATAGAGATAGGCACCTCTAGTACTCTTATTAAGCTTATAATAGTCGCGACTAATAAACGTACTAAGTACTCTTTAATTATAGTAACGCTATAGTCGCCTTTAAGGGCAAGTATCTTACTAGTATAAGAGGCTAGTAGCGTTAATAAAGCTTAAGTCGAAAAAGTAGAGTTAGACTTAGCCTAAGAAGATAAATCTATTATAGAGAGAATTTAGAAACTACCTAAAGACTACGTAAAGCGATATAATACTATATAGTAGAAGGCTAGAAATAATACTAAGAGTAAGAAGAGGAAAAAGAATATAGCGAGCTAGAAGTTTAAGATATAGCTAGAGCTCCTAGATCTAGTACTAGCTCTAAAGATAAAGTAGTAGCATATCTCCGAAGATATAACCGCTACGTAAGAGAATAAGGCTAGTATTAAATATACTTAACTATCGAAGGCAAGACTCTAGCCGTCTATAAGAATTATAAAGGAGAATTATATATTCGGTAAGCTACTATAGAGCGAGAGGCAGAGATAAGAGATATAAGTTAAAGAGGGCCGGCTAGTACTACGACGTAAACCGTAGACTAATATACTATTAGCGGCTGCAACTAATCTTAACTTATAAGATATATTCGTATCCTACCTAGCCTAAGAGGAGTTATAGAGCTTCTATATAAACCCTATCTCTAGCGACTAGAATTTATATATAAAGGTCTCGGAGATAGTAAGCTTATCCGCAGACGTACCTAGAAGCTACTCGACGATGTCCTAAAAGCTAAGTCCTCCTTCCTACTTAGAATCGAGCTATATTTCCTATAGAAGCTCTTTATATACTAACTCTTTTATATCGAACTTATAAGTATATAACTAGAACGCTAGCCTATTTCGCTTAGCCTATGCTTTAGACGTAACTAGCTTCCGGAACCTATTACTATCCTAATTATATCCTAATAGGATAAGCTAATCTAGGACTTCTAGAGTCTAAGTAAAGCGATTAGCTATATTAAACTTAGAGGACTTCTAGGAGAGATAGTTACGATATACTACGTAGTAATAGAGTAGGAAAATTTCCGTTATAGTTAGAAGACGGCCTTCTACTATTAGCTCCTACTACTAGTTAGTATATAGTTAGTAGGCGTAGTTAGTACTAATTTACCTTCGCTTTCGCTATAGATACTAATATGCGGACTAATTTTATAAGCCCTTTATAAGGCTCTATAGAGCGTAGAGTATACTTCTAGTCTAATCGGAGGTACTCGAATATATTCTAAAGAAGCTATTAGTTCTAGTAGCGATATACTCTTAATAAGAGCTACTTACGTCCGCTCTAGATACTTAGAACATATATCTCCTCTTATTCCTAGATTATAGCCTCTCGATAAGGTTTATTTCTTACTACGAGGAACTCGGCCTCTTCTTTATTAGTTATACGATAAACTTAGCTTAACTCCTATATTATATATATAGTATCGCTAGCGTATATACTTTCTTTTTAAACTATCGAATAGCCTTATTCTAAAAGGCGTAGACGGCGTAGCTCCTTTATATAGCCTACTCGCTCTTAGTAGCGACTCGAAGGTAGAGGTTAATTATTTTATAGCTAGTACTAGCCGACCTTACTAGTAATACGTAGGGTGCCTCTAGACCCGACTTAGACTAATTAGTATTATACTAGTAGTTATAGTTATAGTGCGGGTCGTCCGCGCCCTTCTCCTTCTTAATATTAAAATAGAAGCTTTCCTTATCCTAGTTCGCTACTTATATAGTAGGCCTATTCCGCGCGCGCTTGCGTTTCTTATCGTCCCTATTATATATTAGTACTACTAACTATATTAGCTAACTATATAGATTATTACTTACGCTATCTAGTCGTGCTAAGCGTAGTACTCCTCTCTTTAGGCCTTAATCTTCTTCTACTACTACTTCTTCGATAAGGAGCTTTATATATTATTAGAGCTAATTAAAAGCTTCTTCTACTAAGTAAAGGACTTATTTCTAGCTTTGCGCTACTTATCGACTATAGCTCTCTTAAGTAATATATTTACGCGCTAGCTATACTCGCGAAGAGTATTAGGATTAAAAGAGTAGTTATCTATATCTTTCCTTATAGCGCCTAGTCGTATTTAAAGTATAGAAGTACTTATACTATCTAAATTCTTATCTATAAGGTAGAGACGCTTTTATAGACTATTAGAGGGCGCGGTACTTATTAGATATCGCTTTTATCGCGCTATTATTATAAGTTTAGTCGCTAAGAAGAGATAAGTATCGCGAGGTATATAGTTAATATACGCTTAAAATTCGGTAGTAATACGGGTATAGTAGCGGTTAAGGTAGTAGTTATTATAGTAGGAGCTAAGTATAACGAATTCTAGCTTTAGGTGCGCTAGAAGCTTAGTACGTAGCTATTCCCGCCTAGCTGCTAGCTTACTTCTATACGTAGAGTTTAGCTTCCTATACTATAGTCGGCTACTATAGTCGGCAATATTATATAATATATCGCTTACCTAATATAGCGTATACTAATATATACGACTATATATAGATAGCGACAGCTATAGACGTACTCTAAAGCTAGAATCCGTCGTATACGTTACTTAGATTAACCTTACTATCGCTAGCTAAAAAGAGTAACTACTATATACTTATACCCTCGACGACCGCTTGTCTACTCGTCGCCGATAGGTACTTCTTAGCTTATACTATCGACGACTACTTATCTCCTTAGCGTAGACGGCTACTTCTTAGCTTATATTATCGACGACTACTCGTCTTCTCGGCGCGGACGATTACTTTTTAGTTTATACTATCGACGACTACTAGTCTCCTTAGCGCCGATAGTTGCTTCTTAGCTTATACTATTAATAACCGCTCCTCTTCTTAGTATTAAAGTAGTATCGATAATTATTTCTTCTCTTCTACTATTATAACGACTTAGTTTCTCGATATAAAGGTAGGCTAGAGAGTCTATTTTTCTATTCTACTACTATATTATAACTACTTAACTAGTAATACTATAGAGTACTAGTAAGTCTAGCTCTTTCCCTTCTATAGTATTTTATATATTTATAAAGAACTTCGAATAACGAAATATATATACTATAGTCGATATTATTTATATAATACCCGGATATAATCTATACTATAGTAAATATTTGCGTCTATTACTATATTCTATAGAGTAGCGAAAGCGATTATAGCGTTCGCGTAACCGTAACTTCTACTAAGTAAAGATCGGTAGAGGTGTCTTAATATAGTAGTAGAATGCGATATAGTTCTACTATATAGCGCTATCGAACTCTAACCCCCCCTTTATAGGCCCGCGTATTCCGGCGGTCGTATATAATTTTCTAGTACTCCTATCTACTCTAACTCTTCTCTCTCGTATCTCTATCTATTCGCTTCTTCTAACTCTTCGATATCTTTATCTATACTACTTAATACCTTCTTTTATTTCCTAAGCGGACTTTAATATAGAGTTTAACTCGAGCTCTCCTCTACGAGTATATCCTAATATAGATACTAATATACTACTATTAGTACTACCTCTACGTATAGAAAATAAGGCTACTAAGTAGTAGCGAATATAGCTACTAAAGGCTATAGTACTAGACGACGAGTCTCGTAGGAAGGTAGTAGTTCTATAGAAAAAAGTAATAGCTATAAGGACGATATAGCGACGAACGAGAGCTAGTAAGTCTAGTATCTCGAAAAGGTAGTTAAAGCTAGGAATAGTAGCCTTACGAGAGATTCGTAAGCTTTAGTAAACGATAGCTTTATATATCTATAAGGTCCTTTTTTAGCGCGTTATCCGCGAGATTATAATAGATAGAGGTAGTAGTAATATTATTAGAATTTAGGTAGTAGCACTTAAATGCTTATAGGAAGCGGCGGAGGCATTTCTCGTTATAGAGTTCGAGATTTCTAACCTTCTAGCGATCTACGCGAAGCGTATTACCCTATAAGTAAAGGATATATACTTATATAGTTATCTACGCTACTAGTTTACTAGCTAGAATAGAGGAGGGAATAATAATATAAGTATATAATACTAGGTTGCCGACTATAATTGCCGACTATAAAGAGCCTAGTATACGTTACTATACTTAGAAGCTTAGAATTAATATATATAGCGCGGGTAAAGCCGTAGCTAGCGCGCTAGCGAGCCTAACGTCCGCCTTAGCTAACCTATATACCCTTACTAAACTATTAGTAATACTACTACCTCTACCTCCTTAGAACTTATTAGCGGTCGCGCTTTATTAGCCTATTATTATCGCCTTTCTTTTTTATACCTTCTAACGAATTTTCGTATTATACGTACGAAGGATACTACTATATACGTTAATCGTAGCTTAATCGACTGCTTTTCTCTCGCCTCTCTACGTATTTATAATAGCTTAACTTCCTACTAATAAGCCTAGCTAGTTCGTCGAGTAATACTTCTTTAGCTAAGATATAGCGTCCGCTCCTCCTTTATCTAAAAACTCCTTTCTACTTAAAAACCCTCTTATAGATAATAGTAATATCGACCCTAGACTTCTTAGTAACTAGGCGCCCTCTTCTAACTAACGTAGCGCTTCTACTCCTCCTCCTTTAATTTCTAACTCCTCTACTTATAATAGTAACGACTAAGGAGCTACTAGTAGAAATAACTAGAATAGTTCTTATAGAAACGCGAATAGCGATAATAGAAATAACGAAGATAACGGCTCTATTATTAATATCGATAATAGTAATAGCGACGAGAGTAATAGCGACGAGAGTATTATACCGCCTACCCCTCTCTCTTAGCTTTCTTAGAAGGCTCTATAGAAAACTATACTAGGTAGTCGGCGTCGTCTCGATAAGTAGAAGCTCGCTTACTAAATAGCCTATAAGAAATAGATTAAGAGGGATAATATAGTAATAGTAGCGGTAGTAGTAGTAGCTAGAAATATAGTAGATAGAGATATAGTAAATAATAGAACAAATAGTAGCGTAGTAGCTAGAAGAGTAGTAGGTAGAAAACGATTACTAGGTAGAAAACGAGTAGCGAAGAAGGGACTAGCTAGAAAGAGAACGGCTAGAAAAGTACTAGCTAAAATAGTAGTAGTAGATAGAGGAGGTCTAGCTCGTAGAGCTAGTATATAGAAGACTTATCGCTATAAGCTAGGTAGTAAGTTATATAGTTAGTATATATAGTCGGTATTACTAACTTATACTCTAGCTATCGCGCTCCGAGAGATCCGCAAGTACTAGAAGTCTATAGATCTACTTATACTAAAGCTACTCTTTAGCTATCTTATTCGCGAAGTTTACTATAACGTTTTTAGAGGCTTAGCTATTTCTTAAGGAGGTTACTATTAGTAGGCGAGCGCCCTTAGTACTCTATAGGAAGCCGCCGAGAGTGCTCTAGTCTATCTCTTCTCGAGTATATATGCTCCTAGTCGTTCTATATTCGATCGATATTAACTATATTATAGGTACTAATGTTGCCGCGATTTACGTAAAGCGAGTAACTATTTAGTAGAGGGATATAAAGTTTATTATTAGCCTGCTCTCGTCTTAAGGAATTAATATATTTAGTAAGAGATAAATCTCTATAGTATATATAGAGAAAATCGTTATAACTATAGAGGGTATATATAGTAAAAATCGATATAAGTAGAGAGGTTACTATAGTCGGTATTCGTAGTTAGTATACCTATAGTTGCACTAAATCGTATAATTTGCCGCATTAAATTAAATATGCCTTTAAAACCTATCGCTTTCTATACTTTCTACTTCCTCTAGTTTCTATCTATTTATAACCCTCGATTTTCTATACTATATTCTATCGAATCTTATATTTCTATTAGGACCTATCTTTAGACCTATCGTTAGACCCGAGTCGGACCTATCTAATACCTATATTTGTTAGATAGGTCTAGAACTAGGGAGGAACCGGCTAGGACCCGACCTAACTATTATAGTTCTATATATTTAGGTCCTAGACCCGACCCGGACCCGTTCCGACCTATTCTAACCTCTACCTATTAGAAAGATATTCGCGTATATCTCGGGCTTCTAGTCTACTTTAAGTTTATAATCGAGATATATAGCTTAATTACGGCGCCTCTCTATAAGCTTCTTTAGAAGAATACTAAGTTTATTTAGACTAAAGCCTATTAGAAGGCAAAGGCAGCCCTCGGACACGCTCTAGTTAACTATCCTTAGCTTATTTCTATCGACTATAGACCTAATAGCGGCGAAATTATTCTAGCTATAGATATAAGCGGAGATAGATATAGCTATATCCTTATATAAGTTATCGATAGCTATCGCTACTCTATATATTTCGAAAGTAGCCTCTAGAACAATATAGAGAGAAGATACGATATAGGAAAACTTAAATGCCTAGCAGTTCTAAAAAGTCTAAAAAAGCTAAAACCTTAGCTTTTTAGCGTCTACTTTACTCTAGAAGTAGATATAAAGACTCTAGCTTACTAGCTTAGTCGACCTACTTCTAATCTCCCGAATTCTATAATAGTACGATAGGTAGCCTAGATACGGCTCTTTACGTTTACTATTCGATATATTCCGAGTCTGAAATATACTAGACTAGATACCTTATCTCGACGACTACTAAATCCCGATATAGATATAGAATCTAAGGGTAAATATAAGTCGGCAATTAATAACGACTTATTCTAAGACTAGGAACTAATTTCCGCGGTAGCTACCTTTAGAGATTATAATCTAATAGGTTCTACTAATCTTCTAGAGGAACCTAATAGCTCTACGCTAGATAGAGAATAGTCCTACGACTCTCTAGTCTACGCTTATATCTTTTCTAGAGATTAGAGAGTCCGTACGATTAGCCGCGGAAAATAGTATTCTTATACTCGAGAATTACGCTATTTCTTTATTCGAGAACGATATCTCTAGAGATAAGAACGTCTAAATTTACCGGTTGTTCGAGTCGTTAATAACCCTCGGAAACGATTAGAGATTATACGGGAAATCTATAACGTTTCTAGATATAGAAGTACGGATTTATACTAATAAATAATTAGGCGGATATACTAGTAGTCCGGAATATATAGCGACGTTTCTAATTATATCCGAAGATACCGACCTTATAATCTAAGAGATAGTCGGCGCCGTCCTATATAAATAGTCCTATAGTAGATTTAAACTATTAGAGAAGTCTAGTATTATAATATAGTCTACTATATAGGCGATATTCTAGGGACTAGAGTTAAGAAAGGTTATCTCTTTATTACTTACGAAGGCCTTAGCCGATAGGTTAAAGGTAAAACGTTTTCCTATATAGCGAAGGACTTAATAGCTAAGTAGATCGCAAATTTTATCTAACGCTAGATCTTTTATAGATAGGGTCTACCGTATAGAATAGTTCTAGACGGCGCTCGGGCCTATCTAAAAGAAGTCGAAGACCTTCTAAACTTATATAGCGTTAGGCGCACTAGGATCTTACCTTATAACCTAGATTTAAATAGCTACGTTAAAGTTAGGTATCGTCCTATCCTTTTAGCTCTTATAAAGATATTAGATAGTACTTAGAAGGGCTAGATAAAGTACGTTCCGGCAGTACTTTAAGCCGAGAGGACTACTATCTATAGCACGACTAGCTAAACTCCGTTTTTGCTTATATATAGCCGAGAAGCGGTTCTTCTAATCGAGCTCTCTATTACGACCTTTAGTTTTCTAGATTAAGGGAAGGTTAGAACGTACGAAGACCTTATTTAGAAGAGAGTAGAAGCTCTAGAAGCTATAGACGTTATAAAGGTAGAAGCGCTAGCCCGCGAAGAACGACTTTAAAAATAAGCCTCTCTTTATATAGATAATAAGAGGAACGTAACCGACGTAGTCTTTATAAAAGGCTAGCTTATCGTTCTCTAGAGAGGAGATATTAAAGATTTACGTTCCTAGAAGCTTTCTTTCCGGTAGAAAGGCCCTTACTAAGTATTAGGTTATACGAAAAACTATTCTACTTACTATTTAGAAGAGCTTAGTAGCGCTAAAATTAATAGGACGATTAATAAGCGTAATCTAAGAGCTATACTTCTATTCTATAAGTAAGAAGACCTAGTAAGATACTAAGTAAGAGAGGCGTCTTAAAATCTAGAAGGGGAAAATAAGATCGAACTAGTTCTAGGAGAAGTCTATAAAATCTCGAGTAGAGAGAATATAGTCGACGAAGTCGAATACGAGAAAGAACGATATCCTACGATAGTATAACTCCGATATATTCTAGAAGAAGAACTATAAGAATACGAAAGAATATAAAAACTCTTATTTTAGTATTTAGTAGGGAGGAATAGATAGTATCTAGCGTTTAATAGTCTTTAGAAATAGTTAGAAGCTCTAACCTTACTAAAGGAAAGAAAACCGTCCGTAATAATATTAAACTAAAGAAAAGGAATAAAAAAAAAATATCCGACGAAGGCTTACGTCCGTAATAATATTAAACTAAAGAAAAAAAAAAGAATCCGACGAAGGCACTTATCCGAGACGACGTTAAACTAGTAATATAGCTTAACGATAGTCTTTAGAAGTAATTAGAAGTTCTACCCTTTCTAGAAAATATATCGACTAGAGTTCGAGACGACGTTAAACTAAGTCTTATATAAAGAAGACTAAAAACCTTAACTAGTTTTAAGTTTCTAGAACTTAGAATTAATCTCCCGGAAATAAAACAACTCGATAATACTAAATATAATACTTAGGCAGCATACGTATTCGTAAAGACTTAAAACTACGGACGAAAAACATAAAATACTATATAGTATTCTTAGCTTTCTCTTTCTAGAATAATTAGACCTTCGTTTTCTATCTTTCTACGAACATCCGACGACCTAGACAACTCTTTAGATTTACTTCTTAACCCTTCTAAGATTTAACTACTTCTAAGACTATATGCCTAGGCTACCTTCTAAATCTAGAAGTCTAAAGACTAAATCTCTAGCTCTCTTCTACTTAGACTTTAGTTTCTCTTTCCTAGCCTTCTTTAGGTTTACCTTCCTTAGCTTCTTCTATTACTTAGTCCTTAGCTTAGTTATTAGAATCTAAGTTAGAATTAGAATTAGAATTAGAATTAGATTTAGTATCTAGACTATTTTTAGACTAGGTATTAGAGTTACTAGCAACTATAGCCTCTAGGTTCCTCTTAGGTACCTTTTCTATATTAGAAGGTTACTCTAGTATAGGGCTAGTTAGTACTACTTTCTTCTTTCTAAGTTAAGAAGAGGATTAACCTAAGAACTAGGAACTAGTAGCTCTAGTTACCTAATTAGCTAACTTTACTAAGAAAGTGCTAAGACTAAGTAAATTCTCTTCCTTTAAAACCTTCTAATTAACTAGAAAGAGGAAGGTTAGATAACTAGAACTAAAGGCTATACTATCTAGATAATTCTACTTAGTATAGTAAAACTAATATAGGGGCAAAGAGCCTATTTTTAGAATATAATCTAGACTAGTAGGATTTAGTAAGTTCTCTAAGTCTAGGAATTTCTAAAATCTATTAAAGGCTATATAGTATCTAGTAGTATCTAGGACAATCCTATTAGCCTAGGCCTCTAAACTTAAGACTTAGACTATTAGCTTAGATCTAGTTAATCTATTATACTTTATATTAGAAAGAACCTCTTTCTAAATAACTTTAGGTCCTCTAACTACTTTTAGCTAGGTGCTTAGACTATATCTAGAAGAGGAAGATTAGTTATACTAGCTATTATATAGGTAGTTAGTATAAGTACCTCTAAAAAGCTACTTATTATCTAGATCTTCCTAGCTAAGGCTTAGTACTCTTCTATAAGCTAGAAATAGAGTAGTCTTGCTCTTTTTATAATAGTTATAAGGACCTTTAGAATCCTTAGCCTACTCTAGAAAATAAGTAATAATAGATACTACTCTATAGGGGGAACTATAGGGCCTATACTCTCTAACTCTTATCTAGGAACCTTTAGATAGTTTTGTCTTAGAAAGAAGCTAGTATTCTAGCCTTAGGATTCCTCTAATGCTTAAGTATAGCCTTCTATTTCTATAAGAATTTAAGAATAGCCTAGGAAATATATCTAGGATACCTAGCAATCTAAATAGGTCTAAGAAGTAGCTAGCCCTTTCTTAGATATCCTAATTAGAGAGTATAGTCTTATCCTACTAGCCCTAGACCTCCTTAGAATACTACCTCTTCTAGACCTTCTTTAATAGCTTTCTAGCCTACTTGTCCTTCCTAAAGACCTAGTACTTAGGGTTTGTCTTAATAATATTCTCTAGAAAGGGCAAGGTACTAGAGGCCTTTAAGCTCTCTAATAAGATCTAAACCTTAGCCTTTAGCTTCTAGATAGACTTTATTAGTACTATTTAAAAGTAGAATATAGAGTTTAGAGAAAGTAAGAGGATATTAAAAAGAGAAGAAATTAGGTAGAAGATAAAGGTTTCTAAATTTTAAAGTAGTAGAAGTTAGCTAGCTACTTAGTACCTAATTAACGAAACTTAAAAAGCTAAGGCTACCTAATTTAGATAACCTAGACCTTAGAAACTTCCGGAGTATCTAAACCCTCTTAGTAGTTCTAGAGTAGATCTAAGATAAGAAATAATACTAGAAGTAGAGACGAAACCTTTTCTATTACTAGATCTAGGCAAAAACCTCCCTCTATTTACTTATAGTAGAAAAGAGCTATACCTATATTCTAATCTTCTTAGAATAAGTAAAAAATAAGAAAATAGAACGCCGAAAGACTTTTCCCTAAAAAACTTCTAGGATTAGAAGGTATTAGATCTAATAAAACTAGAGAAACCGCTTTCTTTACTAGATATTACTATCCTCGTTACTAGAGTTATACTCTAACTCGGCACCTAAACCTTCTTCGATTATATTACTATATCTATCGATAGCTTTATTACTAGAGTTCGGTAGACCGCTCTCTACGAAGGCCTCTAGGCGGGTATCTAAAACAGCCTTAAACGCCTCTTCTATTATAATTACTATTCTCTAAAGAATGCGTAAGATACTATTAGAACTCGGGTTATAGGGCACGCGGATAATAATCGGGATTATTATAGCCTCGGCTAGTAGAACTAGAGGAATAGTAGTCGGAACGTATTAAAACGCCGAACTAGTCTAATCCTCGAGACTCCTAGGAATAGGATTAAGTATATTAATCGTAGAACGAAGTTTCTAACGAAGGTTCTACGCGGCGTTACTCGTATTATTTAGCGCTATACCTTATAGTTCTAATAGAAGGTTAGAAGCCGATATCGGAAAGGCTCTCTCGGTAGGTAGATCGTTCTAAAGGTTCTAAGAAGTACTAGAGATCGAGGGAATAGAGGTAGTAGCGCTCTAAGGTAGTAGATTCTAGCGATTAGCGCCGTACTAGTATATTAGCGCTCGACTAGAAAGAGAATAACCGGATTTTGCCTTTATATTATACGTAGTCTTACCGTCGTAAACGTAGTTCGTATAAGTACTATTCTAAAGATATAGCTAATTAGTCGAGGAAGCTAGGACTCTCGAATTATATAACTAGTCTAGAACGCGGATATAAATCTTAGCCTTACTATACCTCTTTCTATAGTATATATAGATATCGTCGTCTAATATATACTCTAAATCTATACTATACGAACTAATAAGAGTAGGAAGTCGATACTTTATCGATCTTAGATTTATTTTCTAATCTAAAGGAAAGATTAGTCTTAGTAGCTAGTCTAGATTAATAAGACGAAAATTTAGATCGAAGAAGTTATCGATACTACGGTATATCTTTCTACTAGTACCGCCGAGAAAGCCGTAGATTATTTCCTAGAAATCGCCCTAATATATACTTTTTTAGATTAGAAGGACTATTCTCTTTAGAAAGAAGTATAGATCTTTTTAGTTTAGAAATTCAATTAACGAAGCGCGGAACTACTTTTCCTAGAGTATATTTAGTAGATTTTCTATCTAACTTAAGCCGTACGTAGGAGCGCGTAAGCCCTAGTTTAGCTTCTTTAGAGAATCGCTGCTACTACTAGAGCTAGAACCGAGGCTTAGACTAGTAAGTTTCCTACTAGACGATCTGCCTACGCGCTAGAACCGACGCGAAGTAGTAGTTATCTTAGCCGACAATTCTAATAAGCTATTAGTATACTCGAGAAAGGGTTTACGTACGAAGAAATCTTACTATAAGCTGCCGTAGATATTAAGAAAGCTTTCTAAAGTCCTCTAAAAAGAGTACTATTAGGCTAAGAGGGTTCTAAAAGCTAGAAGAGGTTATTAAAGTTATTATTTAGAAGTAGATATTCGAGAGAAAGTTAGAAGCGAAGGGCTGCTTTTATAATAGGCTCGCCGGTATATAATTAACGTTTTCTAATTATTATAAGCATTTATTATAGGATAGTAAATATATAACTCGTTCTAAGGGTTTAATTCTAGAATTACCGACGTTCTAATTAGCTACCGGCTAGGTAGTAGGTTTATATAGTCTTCTAATAAACTATAACTTTCTAGAAGTAAATAAAATTACGAAAATTAGATAAGTAAAGAATTCTAAGGATTCTAACGGCTTCTAGACTAGTTCTAGGCGCGCGGTAGAAGGCGTAGTAGCATTTCCTTAGGTTACCTTAAGTTCTTCGAAGAGTATATACTATCGTTCGGAGCTAATATAGCCGGTAGAAATAGGAACTACGTCGTTGCTCGCGATCCGCGCTATATCTCTAAGAAGATATTCGAGTAACTTACGCTCTTCGGAGAGTATACGCTATCGTTCGGAGCTAATATAGCTAGTAGAGATAGGAACTACGTCGTTACTTACGATCTACGCTATATTTCTATAAGAGCGATAGCTTAGAGAGCTAATAGCTTAGGGGGCGTCTAAGTTAGACGCCGAAGTATCCGGCTTACGCCGCGTATACTCGGCGTAAGATAAAAGTACGCTAAACGTATATAGAGGAATTAGTAAGAATTAGTCTCTTAATATCTCTAATAGGTATAGTTAGAGGCACTTAATATATTGCTATATACTAACGTTTTATAATACTAATTCTTTTATCTTATCGAGGGTAGCGATCTATTAAGGCCTACTATACTTACGCGAGGAGCATCTATATAGCTAAGTAACTATAGCGAACATACTAGGTCCGTAGTACTACTATTAAGCTACGTAGGAGAGTTACTAAACTCTAAAGCCGAA
Source organism: Cercospora zeina (assembly GCA_022702355.1). Lineage (NCBI taxonomy): Eukaryota > Fungi > Ascomycota > Dothideomycetes > Mycosphaerellales > Mycosphaerellaceae > Cercospora > Cercospora zeina. The sequence continues at coordinate 134,737 of JAKLWX010000010.1, forward strand.
GAAGACGAGGAGATAAACGACGCTAATAATATATAGGCGAGGCGCGAGTATCTTAAGTAAGAGAACGCTACGCTACGCGAATAGCTCGAACTCTACGCCCTCTAGGTAGAGAATAAACGCTTAATATAAGAAGTTAGGACGACTACCCTACCGATACGCTTAAGTATAATAGTAAGAAGCCTCGGCTCGAGGTACTCTAGTATAGCGAGTATTACTAGAGATTCTAAGGATAGTACGCGTTATAGTAGCGACGAATATATGCCCTATAAATCTATTAAGCTCCGCTCTCCTAAGCTATTTAAGAGCGAGACTATTAAGGAAGCCTAGGAATACGTCCGCGTATATAAAGTAAACTTTATAGCCGCGCCGAGGAAGTTTATAATAGAATACTAAAAAGTAATCGCTAGTATTATATTCCTCGTAGGCAAAGCGTAAGAAGCCTAGTATAACGAGTACCCTAGTATACTTCTAGCGAGATATACTTAAGTATAGTTCTATAAGTTCCTATATAATATCGTCGGGGATTAAGCGAACCGCTAGCTACTCGTAACCGTTAAATACGAGATAATACGCTAAGGCGAAAATTAGAGTATACGACAATTCGTAATAGACCTTAGTAACCTCGAGGTATAGCTCGGCGACTATACTAAGGCGTAGTTAGTTCGCTAGCTTCTCGTAAAGTTAAAGCTATCGCTATAGAAGGATATTATTAAGAACTATATTATTCTAGCGAAGCGCGCTAATCTTATCGCCCTAGTACGACGCCTTAAATAGGTAGAAAGGTTAATACTACGCGATATAGGCTTACGCGACTATAATAAGGACGCGTCGTACTAGTAGTTAAAGCGCAAGAGGGTCGATAGTAACGTATATGCCTCTAAAGGTAGTTATAGGTCTAGCTCGAAGAAGAAGAACCTCTAGGACAAGTATAAAGGCAAAGATAAGGACTAGTAACCTAGGTATTATAGTTATAACGAGGTAGGCGATATCCGTCTAGATTATCTAAATAAGGATAAGGATAGTAATAAGCTAGCGGTCCGTAAGGTAGCTATAGGCAAGTCGAAAAAAGTAGAAGCGATAGAGATATTACGTAAGTCTCCGCTACTAAAGTAGATAGCATAGGGTACCTACTTATATAATACGTGCTAGTAGTATAAGTATAAGGAGAAGTTAAATCTTAGGAGAGCTATAGGCTAGCTAAGTTCCTTCTTAATAATACTATAAATATTAATATAGTATTACGAGCCTTCGTACTCTAATATAAGTTGCCCTTACGGCCGAACGCGGCCTTGCTACTAGCTACTACCTTTATAGGTAAACTAGGTTATTATTATAGTACGTACTATATACGTATAAGGCTCGTAGACTTCTCGAGGATCGAGCGCGTAACTAGAGGGATCTTCTACGTATATAATATACTAGATCCTAATATTATCCTTAGCTATCTATAGCAACGTATATAACGAGTAAGTATCGATAGTAGTATAGATAAATAGCGTTATAGTAACGATCGTTTTAGCTAATTCGAAGTCCGAGAGGCCTATAAGTTCCTTAAAGACCTCTAGAAGGCACCCGCTATATTTATAGTTAGCCTAAGTAGAATAGGCGAGGAGCTTACTTTAATACTAAAGGAGTTCTATTAGTTCGACGACGTCCTTAACCTAATAAAGGAAATATAAAGTAGACCTATCGATAGCGCTAAGTATACGATCGACCTAAAGCTAGGTACTATACTACCCTTTAGGCTACTATACTACTAGTTAGGTAGAGAGCTCGAAGAGCTTAAGGAGTACCTAAAGACTAAGCTCGAGCATAATTAGATCGAGCGTTCTAATAGCGAGGCGAGTACGCCTATCCTATTTATATTAAAGAAGAATAGTAAGCTATAGTTATATATAGACTACTATAGGCTAAACGAGATTACGATTAAGAATTAGTACCTGCTACCTCTTATTAGCGAAACGCTAGATAGACTTATAGAAGCTATATAGTTTACGTCGCTAGATCTTATAGACGCGTATTATCGTATCTATATTAAACTAAGCGACTACTAGAAGACTACGTTCCGTACGCGATACGGTTACTACTAATACTAGGTAATACTATTTAGTTTAACGAACGCCCTAGTAACGTTCTAGGCATATATTAACCGCGCGCTAGTAGGGCTAGTAGATATAAGCTACGTAGTATATCTAGATAATATCCTAATCTATAGTAAGACTTACGAGGACTACGTACGAGACGTATATACTATACTTAAGAGGCTCTATAAATTCGGACTCTACGTATAACGCGCTAAGTATAAGTTCTTCTAGAAATAAGTTAACTTCCTTAGGTTCGTAGTTATAACTAGAGGCGTAGCGATAGACCCTAGTAGGGTAGCTATAATCGCCTCGTAGCTAAGGCCGACTACTCTAATAGAGGTTTAATCGTTCCTTAGGTTCGCGAACTTTTACTACTACTTTATCTTTAGATATTCGAGGGTTATAGTACTACTAACTATACTCTCGAAGAGCGCGAAGAATAGTAGGAAGCCTAAGCCTATTAGTTAGAGCGAAGCCGAGGAGTAGGCTTTTCTAAAGTTAAAAGAACGCTTCTAGACTACGCCGCTCCTTAAGTACTTTAACTCTACGTTATACCTACGAGTCGAGACTAATACGTCTAACTTCGCTATCGCTAGTATTCTAAGCTAGCTATTCGAGGCAGAATAGTACCTAATCGCGTTCTTCTTATAGAAGATAATTAATACTAAGTATAACTACGAGGTCTATAATAAGGAACTCCTCGTAGTAGTAGAATCCTTTAAGGTATAGAGGCCTTACCTCGAAGGCACTATATATAAGGTAGAGGTACTAGTCGACTACGCTAACCTAAAGGCCTTTATAGGTATAAAGTAGTTAACGGGCCGATAAGCTAGGTAGGCTACGTTCTTAGCCCTATATAACTTTATAATTAGTTATAGAGCGGGTAAGCTAAACGTAGCTAACGCGCTATCGAGGCGTAGCGATTACGTAAAAGATACGTAGGCGATAAATAACCTATTACTATCGCTATAGTAGAAACTCTAAGTTTAGAGCGACCTCCGAGTAGGCGGACTAGTTATAAACTATATTAATGCCGCCTATAACCGCTAGTATATAATAAACTAGAGGGTAGTAACGATAGTAGCTAATAGAACGTAGTCCGCTAGCCCCGAACGCTACGAGCCGGGCCCGTATAGATTCGCGCTACTAATATAGGTCGCTAGCGCTATTATTACGAAGGAACGGCCGTATACTAATACCTTAGACCTAGTAATCGGGTACGTAGCTACGCTAGTCTAGCTAGACCCGATAGCGAAGGAGCTATATATATAGGTAGAGAGTAATAGAGGCGAAAGCGACAAGTATACTATCTAAGATAGGTATATATATCGCGAAGAGGTATTATACCTTCCCTACGACCCTATATTATAAACGCAAGTAATTCGTATATACTACGACGACTTCCTAGCTAGCTATTTTAGTAAGAATAAGACTATAGAACTCGTTAAGAGAAAGTACTAGTAGCTAGAGGTTAATAAGGACGTTAAGTAATACGTCGAATCGTATAGTAGCTATTAGAAGGCGAAAGCGAGGCGCTACCGTCCCTATAGCGAGATAGTTACGCTTCCTCTACTAGAATAGCTATAGAAAGATCTATCTATAGACTTTATTATAGACCTCCCCCTAAGTAAGCGTAATAGTCGTATATTTAACGCGATTCTTATAATTATCGACTACTATTCTAAGATAGTAACTTTTATTCGGATAATAAAGCGCTATATAAGCGTAGAGCTTATAGATATTCTACTTAATAAAGTTATATAACTTCGAGGTATACCTAGTAGTATTATCTCTAATAAAGAGTCTATATTTACTAGCTAGTTCTAGTTAGACTTCTATTTCGAGGTATACGTAAAACGTAAGCTAAGTATAGCATTTTACTCGCAAACGGACAGCTAGACTAAACGCGTAAACTAGACGCTTAAGTAGTACTTATATATCTATTATAGGAAGAACTAAGATAACTAAGCGTCTATACTAGCCTCTACGGAATTTACGTATAATAATAGCCTAAATACGATACTAAAGATATCGCTATTCCGCGTTATTTACGAGTTCGACCTAGACCTAATAATAGAGACCTATAAGAGGGACGCAACCGAATCTTAAGACGCGATTCTACGAGGAGAAGTACTAGTAGTAAAGAACGCTATAGAAAGATTAAAGTAGAATTACGAGGAGTTAATAAAGCGCTAGTAGTATATAAGCGAGTCGTAGGCTAAGTATTATAACTAGAAGTATTAGCTAAAGGAATATAAGGTCGGCGATATAGTCCTTCTATCTATAAAGAACCTAAAACTAAAGGTACTATTAAAGAAGCTAGCGGATAAGTTCGCTAGACTATTTAAAGTAATCGACGTAGTCGGGAAGTAGGCGTACCGCCTAGCTCTTCTAATAGGATTACGCATCTATAATATCTTCTACGTATCCCTTCTAGAACTCTAGTATAGCTACGAATCTTAGGAGACTAGCTTGCCCCTCGTAGATAATAAGGGCGAGTAGATAGTTAAGAAAGTACTAGAAACCTAAGTCGAGAAGAGTAAGAGGAAGTAGCTAGTCTAGTAGAAAGGCTAGCTAGAAGAATACGATATATAAGAACTAATCGAATATATTAGGGAATATAAAGCGCTCGAGGAATTTAAGGCGTAAGAGTAGAGCAAGAGGAGCTTACGTAAGCCGCAAAGTCGACTATCGTAGCTACTATACTACTAATTAACCGTCGCGACTACTATAACTTACGACGAGCGCGCGCTAAGCGCTAAGACTACGACAAAATATTATATTACGAAAATTACTAAAAGGAATAGAGGATATAAAGTAGAGAGAAATTATTTATAGCGCTCGTAGGCGCTACGTAAATAGGCCGTAGCGCCGGCATAGAATAGAAGTATAAGATAAGGTAGTAGACTATATAAGTAGTATAGAAGAAGCGCGAGAAGAGAGTATAAGAAGAGCGCGCGATGCGCTAGCTTACTTCTCTATACTCTCGTTCTCCTCCTTCTTCTTATTCTTCTTATTCTTATTATTATCCTCCTCCTCCTTCTCTACTACGAAGGCCTCGTCGTTAGAGACCTCCTCTATCTAGCTAGTAAGGTAGTTAGTATAGGTAGTATAGACCGCTATATTAAGCGCCTCTTTCGAGGCGCTAAGTAGGCGTAGACGCTACGAAGAATATTAGTAACGCGTATAAAGAGTATATAACCTACAAGATATATCTCGTACTTAAGCTTAAAGAGCCTAGAGAATAAGGCGATCTACTTACTAGCTATAAGTAGCTTAGTAGTAGAAGGACCGCTACTAGCTAGTAGCGTGCTAGCTCTACTCTTCTTTAGGATCTTAAAGACCTTAGCCGACTTACTCTTATTAGACTATAGGACCTTAAGGCTATCGGCGATCTAAGCCTATAGATCGGTATAGTAGTAGTAGAGCTACTCGGCGCGTATAGCCGGCCTGCCCTTAGCTAGCTTAGCGAGGTAGAAGCGTAAGCGCTTCGACTATATAATAATATCTAGGTCGGTATAGCGCTCGTAGAAGTAGTTATTATTATTATAGCGCTAATAATTCTTCTTCTTACTTAGTTTTATAACCTTATTATACGGCCGAACGCCGGCTATACGTACTATATTAGTAAGGAACTCGTAGCTAATATATACGCAGAACGCTAGACTTACTTATTACTAAATATAAGAGATAACGATAATAGTCGTTATCTTTAATAGTAGGGAGGTTAGTAATAGTATAGGGATCGGCTAAGATTACGAGAGTAGTAATCTTCTTAGGAGGTATAATACTTATAGAATAAGTACTAGGAAAAGGCTAAAGAGATACGTAGATAGTATAAGGCGGGAGCGGGGCGCTTATCTAAAGATAGTATACTAGAATACGTATTAATATAATAGGGCGCGAACTTATAGCCTATACCTACCCCGTAATTAACGCGCGGCCTATATAGGGTCTATAATATAAAAGTCCCTTAAGATCTAGTACGTTACTATAGTACTACTAAAAATCGCGTACGACTATAAGGTAGTAGAGCAACGTAACTATAACGTAATAAGAACGTAAGCGGCCGGCTACCGTATTAATATAGACTTTCCTACGAGCTAAGGCAGCTCTATAGAAGAGAGGAGATAATTATAAGAGTAATAGCTTAGGGGGCTAATAGCTTAAAGGGCGTCTAAGTTAGACGCTAAAGCATCCGGCTTACGCTACGTATACTCGGCGCAAGACAAAAGCACGCTAAACGTATATAGAGGAATCGGCAAGAATTAGTCTCTTAATATCTCTAACGGGTATAGTTAGAGGCGCTTAATATATTGCTATATACTAACCTTTTATAATTTCTAGAGAGATATTCGAGTAAGAGAGGGATATATTAACTAGTAGCCTACTACGGTTCTAATAGAGGTTCTAAAAAGCTAAGAGTACTTAGAATATAAAATAAAGGAAGAAAAAGGATATCGAATAAGTAGAAAGGAAGAAGATATTAACGACGAGCCTTCGGGCGACTCGAGAAGATTAGATACCTTACTACTTTATCTATACTCTTTATAACTTTTCTTCTACGATTAAATACTTTCGGAAAGCGATTTGCCTCTCTATCTACTACCTGTCGTATTATTAGAGACCTCTAGTATAACGATTCCTTCTTTTACTTATAATAATAGGACACCTATACCTTTTAGCCTCTATCTTAAGTATCCGCTACTCGAACCTTATAACTCTAAGATTAGAACGAATTAGAAAGTCGAGCGTATAAGGTCTAATATTAAGAAGTAGCGTATTAAGAGGTTTACCTTACTATTAGGTTAGAAATTAACGTCTTCTAGACATAGGATAAGGTCTCGGCGTCGTCTATAGGTCTTTTAGGCCTCTCTAGTATCGAAGAGACGATATAATATAAGAGCGGATATCGTATAATACCGCTGCCCTTACTAGAACTAGCGTACGTATAATAAGCTAGCGATTTCGGTATATATAGGTTTAGGTTAATACTATAGTCGTATTAATACTACTACTAACGTCCGCGTTAGGTAAGAGCTAGCCTCTATCGAGTATAGGATATAGTATTCCGCTAGTATTAGTAAGAACGAACTATCTTAGATCTAAGTCGAGCTTATCTACTCTCTTATCTTCTCCTTTATTTAAGTTATAGGCTAGCTCTATACTCTAATCTCTATCTACCTCGAGTAGTATCGCTATAGCGTCGTTTTATTATACTACCTACTCGGCCGCGCGCTAGCTAGTTATAGTTTCGACGTCGCGCGCTTAATTAGGCGGCTCTATAAATCCGGCTAGGCGCTCGTCTAGTATATCTATACTACTATTATTATCGTCGATAGGAGGAGACGTATTAGTATTAGTAAGGTTCGCGTCTTTACTAATAAGCGCTTCCTACTTAGAAGTTCGCTCGAGTTTAAGCGTCTAATAGCGACGAGAATAGCGAGTATATTTAGAGGTATTCGTATAGACCTTACCGTATCTATATATTAGATTGCTTAAGTTTCGTAGTATACTATAGTAGAGAGGCCTAGGTAAGTACTAAACTCTAGAATATTACGCTCCTCGTACCTTAGAGTTTTATAAGTAAGAACTACTAGGACGACGACGACGATATTATTACTAGACTTCGCGATTATAGACTTTACGAAGTAATAGATCTTTATAGGTATAAAATGCTTAATTATTTTCGTATTATCGTCGGCTATACTAGCCGCGTAATATTAATAAGCTTAAATTAATACTTTTATTAATTCTATAGTTTTCTTAAGTAACGGGCTCTAATGCTACGTTATAAAGGCGATACTTTAGCTCTTAGCGATAACTCGATCGAAATCTATAGCTATCGTAACCTCTAACTCTCGTACGACTCGGATACGACTCGGGCGTTATTTATAATACTATAACGCCGTAGCTATAGTTCGTATATATAGGTATAAGCGATCCGCCTAGCGTACGTTCTATACTAATTACCTACTCGTAATAATCCCTACGATATATAGTTAGTAATCTAGTAGGTAAGGCGTCTATAGTTATAGATACTCTATAGCTAAGAACTTAATAAAGACGTAGACGTTAACGTTAGGTTTAATTTAAATTAATTTTAAAGGGCTCCTATCGAATATAATAATAATAACTTCGTCCTATCGTTCCTCTTCTACTAACTCGTTATTATCCGCACCCTATCGTACGTCTTTATAGTAGGAGTAAGTTATAAAGCGATTAAAGATATTATATTAATAATACGCGCAAGTAACGTTACTATCGAATAGGAGATACTTAATAGTTTTCGGCGCGTTACGTTCTTCTAGAGAAAACATTTCCGTACGTAGTATTTACTTAAATAGCCCGAGTAATTTCTTAAAGTCCTTAAGTAGTTACCTAATCTTACTAGAATATAGGAACGATAGGCTATATCCCTTAGTATTATTACTATCTTAGCGTAGTATATCTAAGATAAGACTCGAGTACTTCTATAAGGTATAATATATAATTACCTTATTCGTATACTACTCGTTACGATAGGCGATATAAGATCGTAGAATCGCTTCGTTTAGCGCTATCTCTAATATCTCGATAGTAGTACGGTTCTAGGCTACTTTTATTATACGCGTATCGCGATTCTAGACTTAGTAGGGCGCGAGCGGATATATTAGAATAAAATCTCTATATCTCTATTTAACGATATAAGTAGTAAAGGGCGCTTTCTTCTACGCTATAACTTAGGCGAAGTAATTTTCGACTTTAATATTATAGCTAAGAATAGATAAGAAGGTTTCCGACCTAGTATATCTATCTTTTAACTCTATTATAAACTAAATAGTAGCGAAGGTCCGATTCCTTCTAGAGGCGTTTCTTTTACTATTTAGATTAGCGTTAATTAAGAGTTTATTATATAGAAATATTACTATCGTCCTATAAGCCTCTATAGTATAGTAGTAATATTACCTTACTAGAATATATATTCTTAGTTACTCTAAGTAACTAAGGATATATAGGTAACGCCTACCTAATACTAGTAGGTAGCTAATAGTTCGATCCTATCTAAGGGTAGCTTTTTACTTCTACGCCGTCCTTTTTTAATCGGTAATAGTAACGACCGCCTAGTATATTAGATTATATATAGGAACTCGATAGTAGTACGATATAGTAGCGGACTTTTATAGGATATAACTATTTTCTTTTATAGAATATATAGATATTAGATATCTTCTTAAAATATATAGGGTATTAATATTTGTTTAGGTATAGGCTAAATACCCTTCTACTACGCGAGATAGTCGAAGATAATCCTTATACGTTATATATCCTATTACTTATTATAATAGCGTTCTATAGAGAGGGTAACTTTCGTACTAAGCTCGCTTTCGAATTAGATAGTAGTACTCGGAAGGCGGCGTAGGAGGGCTAATCTAAGCGGAGGTAAGCGGCCGCGCGTAATAGCTACCTTTAGACGTAGTTAAATATTTTACGCGGCCGCTAGTAATATATAGTACTAGGGCACTCGTATCTAGTACTTATAGTAGCGGCATCGGATTAGTATTATATATAGAGGGATTTAGTCGGATCCGACTTAGTATCCGACTTAGTATCTAGCTTAGTTTATTATAGAATATAACGGATTATAAGCTACCTACTCGCGAAGTAAGATCTATAGCTACTAAGGTAGCGTAGGAAGAGCTTACTTAAGTAGAGGAAAGCGGCCGCGTATATTAGTTACCTTTAGACGTAGTTAGATATTTTACGTAGTCGTTAGTAATACGTAGTACTAGGGTACTCGTATCTAGTATATACGGCGGCGGTATCGGATTACTAGTATATATAGAGGGATTTAGTCGTATCCGACTCGGTATTCGACTTAGTATCTAGCTTAGCTTATTATAGAATATAATAGATTATAAGCTATCTACTTACGAAGTAAGATCTATAGCTACTATAAGTCTCGATAGCTTAGTCTACTAAAGTATTTAATGCGTTAAACACTCGTCTATTCGTAATATTCGTACCGCTTTCGGCTTCTTATATCTTTTATATTAAATACTATAGCTATCGGTAATATAGGCTATACTTAAGTCGGCGCTAGCGCTAAGCGCAAGCTACTAAGTAGCGACCTAGATAAATACTCCTCTTTTAAAGCTTCCTATAATAGTAGTTTATTTATATATAAGAGATTAAAGATTGCCGAGTACGAGGAAGTTAAAACCTTACTTAGCGCTATAGTCGTTACGTCTCCTCTAGTAGTAGTACCTAAGACGCCCGTTAATCTATTTAAGAATAAGCTCTATAGCGTATTACGTAACCTTATTTACTACTACCTAGTAGTACCGGATAATAAAGAGGAATATAAGAACGTTATTCCGTTAAGTCGGTAGGTATTAATATAGGTAGACTAGTAGTAGAGGAATAAATCTAGTCCGATCGTCTTTAGCTACTTAGGCGGCAGGTATATAAATCTACGGATGTCTATAGACTTTAGTAAACTAGAGCTGCCTACTATTATTTATTTATTTATTTGTTTATTCTATTAACGTACTATAGGAGTCGAAGACTATATAGTACGAGTAGGCCTAAAGCCTAACTAGTCGTAGGAGAGAGAAAAGCCTCCTAGGCTAAAAAACTATCGGTCTTAGAGGTGTCTTATTCGCGCTAAAAACGGATATTATAGGCCGATACCTAGGGGAACTAGAATTTCGCTCGGTGCGCCTTAGCGCTAAGCGCTAAGCCCTATATATAGAAATTTAGTATCTAAAATTAGAAGTAGTAGTAGATGCAGCTAGTATAGTATATTAAGTTAGTATAGAAGGCTTTATATCTATCTATAGAGTCCTAGAGGGCCCCCTAATACTTCTAGGCTATATATATTCTAAGTAGGAAGAGTCTACCTTTCTCCTTTTCTTTTATAGCTCTTTTAGCTATTAGATAGCTTCTCTCTTACCTTAGTAGCTACCTCCTCTCTCTACTCCTCTTCTACCTACCTCTATTCTATTCTTTCTTTTCTACCTCTTCTATAATAGGGTTCTACCTTAGTTAGTTAGGTAGTCTTAGAGTTATCTTAGAGTAGTTCTTATCTTATCGAGTATACGGCTACGTAGTAGCGAAGTAGGATTATCTTATATACTCTTATACTTTACTAGTATACTCGAGAGTATCTATTTCTACCTACGGCCGCGTAGAGGTATATAATAGGTCTTCGTAGGCGGGTGCCTACTATTAGTAATATTCTCCGCTATATACTAGACCTTCTCTTCTATAATAAAGTAGACTATAACTTTAATATTTCCTACGAAGTCCTATTATATACCTCTACGCGGTCGTAGGTAGAAATAGGTAGCTCTAGCTATACTAGCAAAGTATAAGGCGGCTAAATACTTATAAAGAAGTAGGGAGAAAGCGATAAAAAGTCTAGAATTTTAACCTAAGGAGATCTAGAGAGCTCCTAAGAATATAATAATAGAGTTAGCGCGGCTATTACTAATATAAGACGCTAATACTCGACTAAAGGATAGCATTTTTAGATAGTAAATACCCTTATAAGCCTAGAGGCTAGAGTAGTAACCTAGCCTTACTATAAGCTAAAAAGAAGGAGCTAAGTATACCTAAGAGGAAGCTTTAATATAAAAGAGTAAGGATAGGAGGAATAGAAGTAAAGGAATAGTAATACCCCTAGAAATACTAAGATAAATAGCTACTAGGAGCCTTTATCTAAATAGAAGACTCTAAGGTAGGATTAGTCCTCCTACTCTAGAGCCCTTTAAAACTTTAAGTCTAAAGGTAGAGCATCTAATATAAGCTATCTCTATACTATACTTAGAGCTACCTATAAAGACACTACTATTCTAAATACTTTAGGAAACTAGAATTTCTCTAGATATAAGTTATATAACTAGATGCTAAGTAAAGTAAAATCTAAGTAAGATTTATAGAGAGAGACACCTACCCTAAGAACTAGTAAGAAAGAGTTAAATATAGATTAATATAGGTACTAGTATAGAGGTAAAGGCTATATATATAAGCTATAGCCCCTAAGCTAGTAGGTAAGAGGATAGGCTTCTTAAGTACTAAGGATATAGATACTATAAAGGAATATATAATAAGGGAATATTAGACTATTAAGATAACGTTTATCGTCCTACGGAGCTTAGATACTATAGAAGCGGCAAGCTATATAGAGCTTGCTATAAAACATATAGACATAAGGAGGTTTTTATACTAGAGTACTTTATATAAGGGCTTTTCTACCTACGAAATATATAGGGCGTGCTACTTACTCTATATAAAGAGGTAGACTAGCGTATAAGACTTATCTATCTATAACTTTAATATTAAGCTCTTAGAACTCGGAGATATATCTACCTATAGTCTAGTAGCTACTAGAGTTGCTCTCGCGCGTAGTTAGATCCTAATTACTCGCCTATTCTTTTCGATCGACCTAAAGGACGTCGGTTTATATATTAATAGCGATCTAGTAGAGGAGGGTAAGATAATACGTAAGGCGATTACGAGGATTTTCGGTAAGGTAGTTAGATAGGTTAGGACGGTAAAAAATAATAGCGAGGATATTACTATTACTATAGTAGAAGACTAGCTTCGTACTTATATCGAGGAGCTAGTTTATCTTAATAAGTCGAAATTCGAGAAGGAGGCTCGTATATACTTCGTTAATAAGTTCTTATAGCGTAAGTTTTATAAGCTCCTATAGTAAGTAAAGAAGGGTCGGCCTTAGTAGTATATCCCGTAGTAGTTAGATATAGCGATAAGTTAAGAAACCGGTAGTCGTTTATTACTCTTAGTAGTATTTCGTACCGACTATTAAACTATATTAATTAAACCTTATTCTTTCTACTTATATATTTTATTACTACTAATATATAAGGTATCTTTTTATATTCTTCTATACTACTAAGTTATAACTTCTCGCTAAAGTATATCGTGCTCGTAATCTAACTTAGATATTATTAGCTTAGAGTCTCTACCTCTTAGTCCTAGAAAGCTATTATAAATTTCATATTATATTCCTCGTCTATCTATCGTAGTAGTAGCTATTATATACCTTTTTAGGACAGTTATATTCTAATAATTATTATAGCGTTCTCGTATAGTAAGTCGCTAGGTTCCTAGTACTCTATAGTAATCTGCCTCCTTTATATTACTTACGATCTAAGCGAGGCCCGAGTTTAGCTAGCTATAAAGAACGCGGCGGTAGTTTCTTTTTATCCGCTAGAATATTCCTTTTCTAGCTTAATTAGACTTATAAGCTTAGTCGAGAGTTCTAAATACTACGCTCTTTCTAGTTATCCCTATTAAGTAGTAGCTACTATATATACTAAGATAAGTCCGACTCGGATCTAACTTATATCTAAGAAAACGGCCTCTACTTAAGAGTACTTTTAACTAATAATAAACTTTAATAGCTGCCCCTACTATATAGTACTTACGATTATCGACTTCTACTACTACTTCTTATCTACGATATCGTATCCTCGACTTAGATCGATACTACTATTATTCTAGCTAATTACGTCCTATTTAGCGTTAAAATTATATCTTTTCTTAAGTAACGTAGTAAATCGCTCGTAGTCGAGATCCTTAGTACTTCTCGATCGCGATAATTCTCTTCTAGAGAGCTATAAGACTAGGCAGATTATAATAGCTAGTATTCCTTAGTAGATAGTAGTAACTTCGGCCTACTAGTTAAGGCCGTCGTCGATACTCGTACTCGGAGCTCTACGCTCCTCTTCGAGTAGTATTAGACTAATATATTCGGTTTTAGAGGCAGGCGAGGCTATCGGCGAGGCGCAAGAAGGATAATATAATACCTACTACCTTGCTCTACGCTAGAAGTTAGCGTTAGTCTTATATATTAGGAAGCTAAGAGCTATTCGTCCTCTATAGGTCTCGAGGTACTAGATAGTAGTAGGAAACGACTTATATGTCGATAGGTAGTTAATTAGTACTCGTACGAGAGCGTCGCGTATTCGTCTCTACTCGTAGTTAAGCTAGAACCTATAGTTAATTTAGCTATTATTAATTAACGTCTCCTCTAATACTCTACGGAAATCCTTATAGCTTTAAGCTATAAGGCCTAGGTCGCTACGGATCTACTACGTCTTTATAGTCTTAGTAGTTTCTAGCTATAGGCTCGAACTATTATTAGGATAAGAACTAGTTACTATAGTATTAATATAATATAAAATAAACTATAGTACTATTACTATAGTATTATTATTATTATCGTGCGCGCCGAGAGTAGTACTACCTAGCTATACGATCGAGACGCGTCCCGCGATCTAGGTAGGCCTACTTATATAAGCGTAGGACTTTATCTTCGTAGAGGTAAACGCGTCTTTCTTTAATCCTATATACTATATATTATAGTTATCGACTTCGACTTCTCGGAGCGCTTTATCTCTCGTATTACCGTCGATAATTTAGCTACTTATAGTCCTTTAGATATACGAGCCTAGTTCTCGAATGCTCTAGTACTTAGAAGACGCGCGATATTTATACCTACTTCTAGTAATTTAGAAACGTTACTCGAATTAATCTTCGTATTAAGCGAATATTCGAGCTAAGTAGAGTATTCTACTTTAAACTACTACTAGGAGATAGGATATAAGGTAATATAAGTTTACTATATAGCGAAGTAGGTATAAAAGAGTATAGAGGCAAGAGAGGACTTAAAGAGGCTATCGGAGACTATAGTCTATTATCTAATAAGTACTTACTAGAGAGGGTAGCGCTATCTTTAGTATTATTATAGCTCGCTATAGTAGTAGAACGCAATAAAATAGTAGCTTTGTATTTAAGAATAAGCCCGTATATATCTTAAAATAATAGTATAAGGAGCTAATACTTACGCCCCCGGCCTATATCCTAAGCTCGAATAATAGCCTAGTCGAGCGTTATTTTACGATTAAATATAGTAGCTAAGAGAAGCAAGGTCTATATACTAGGATATAACTTAATATAGCTATACTATTAGGCTTCTACTTTAATCGAAGAGCTAGTAGATAAGTAGTAGCGCTAGGTGCCGCGTATAGCTATAGTCTTATTCTAAGCGTACGTACTTAAAGAAGTAGAAGTAGGAATACTCTAGATATAGTCTAGAGCAACCCTTTTACGAAGTCGCTCCTCTATTTTAATATACTATTCTATTTAGAAGACTAGCGCTAGTATAGATCGGAGACTCCGGAACGCGATATAATTATCTATCTAGTACTATCGTCCGGGTTATAAGGCTCCGCAATATTATTATAACGGGATAACTAATCCTTCGCTTGCCTTACTCTTTTACCTTAACGCTCCTTAGTAGGTAGGTATATCTTATCTTATTTACGCTATAGCGACTTAGTATAACCTAGAACCCGACTCGTATCTAACTCTATAATTAGCATACTACCTTTACTTTCTCTAAGGTAGTATATTAAAGGCGTATACCCGATATCTTATTACCTTATTACCTTATTACCTTTCTATAATAACCTCGTAACCGTAGCTAGTATCTTACCTTATAAATAAACTATAGGCGGTTCGCCTCGTATACTACGTCTCCTAGTAGTAGAAGAGACGTAGCGAGCCTTATACGGATAATAGACGAGGCGGATCGCCCTAATGCTCTACCTAAATATAATAGAGCGTACGCTACTAGTAGCGAGTATCGCACTCGCGTACTAGCTTATAAGAGGTAAGTATTAGACTAAATAATAAAGTCGTATTATAGTTTATAATAGCTAATAAGGTACTTAAGGCGTAGTTTGCTCCTAGTAATAGCGGAAGCGCTAAGTAACTACGCTAGTATAATAACGCGCGTATAAATAATAATACTTAATTATTACTACGACTAACTTTAGCTACGAGTCGTATCCTTTTAATTTCCTCCTATTACTACTATACCTACTCTTCTTATAACTTAGGATAAGTACCTTTCCTTCTAATTAGCCTCTACCTAGCGGACGATAGTACTATAGTAGTACTACTAGTCGATCGCGCCTAATAGATACTATAAGTAGTCCGTACCTACTTCTATAATATCTACGATATACTATTATATATCGTAACTAGCCTCTTTAGTAGTATAGACGTAGAGCTAATAGTAAAGTTCGAGTTATATACTCGCGTACTAGAAAAATATAATTTACTTAATCTAAATAACCTATCTTATATACTATTACGAGGACTTACTATCGAAGCTAATAAGATAAAGGCTAAGAACGAGATATAGAATACTAGGGAGTTTTATTTATATTTTATTAATAAGACTTAACCGCTCGAATAATAGACGCTCTACCTACTATAGTACGTCCTAGGACTCTAGCTAGCGCTAGATAGTATTCCTCGTAACGCTAGTCTTACTCGTACTACTTTAGGTACTTTCTATCGATAGATAGATAAGAAGGCTAAGATAGAGACGAATAAAGTTAAGAAAGAATTTAAAAGCAATAGGGAATCGTCTATTATAAGCTCCTACTCGTATTCGCGCTCTACTATACTAGCTCTAGAGTAGATATCGAGATCTCGTACGTATAGTAACGCCCGCTCGGAATAATCGGCGACTATAAAAGCGCTCGGTAATATTTTACTCTAGGATCGCGCGCTCGACGCTAACTTAAAAGTAGTAGCCGACGATAGCTCGCGATCTACGCTACTACCTATTAAGGAAATAGAGTTATAGGTAGTAATATTTAATAAGTTCCGTAATACTAGCTTCTACGCTACGTTAGACGAGACTTCGTATACGGATCCGAATATCTACGACGTAGGAACGAAGCGTATCGACTATAGTAAGTTTATATTAGTATTTCTCGAAGGCAAGCTATAACTCTAAGATAGTAGTATAGTAGAAGCTAGAACTATCGACGGGAAGACTAGCGAGCCTATTATACCTATTTATAATACTTAGTACCTTACGTCTTAGCTTTAGTAAATATACTAGAGAGTCGATACCTAAGAGTTTAGTAATATCCTTAATATAGTAGTCTACTCGAGCGGAATTAAATTCGAGGATATTCCTAAGTAGTTATATATTAGCGTAAATATAGAACGTTATAATCTATCGATACGCTCCTATAGTAGACCGCTAGATTAGCTAATCCCTAAGTAGTACTATAAGAATACTAAGAGAAAGCCTATCGAGCGACTCGGACCCGAGTCGCTTACGAAAGTTCCTAAATCTAAGTCCGATCCGCCTATATTCCTCCTTTCTAACGCTCTTAGACTATAGAAGCCAAGTATTACTCCTAGAAGCGAGTATAGAATTAAAGCTCCTCGTAATATTACTAGGCTATAGCGTCTACTTACTAAAGCAAGAGTAGCGTATACCGATTCGCTAAGCGAGTAAGCTACTAATAAGGCTCGTAATAGAGTAGCCTAATAGCTACTAAAGAAGAAGATAAAGTCTCTAGTTCTATTAGTAAAGAAGATACCGCCTATATCTCGCTTACTAGGTTCTATAATTAGTATTAATAATAACGATAACGACGAACCGGCTACTATATTTAGTCCGTAGTTAGCCGTAGACGCGGTACGCTTCGTCTTAGCTAGTAACGAGGGTATACCTATACCGTATAAGATCCTAGCTAAGCTATCTTTTAACTTAGGCAAACTATAGTAGTCGCTAGATCGTAACTTAACCGAGATAGGTTCCTATATTACTCTAGTAGGCCGTATAGACTATAAGGGAACGCCGTATACGCTAATATAGAATTAATAACTAGGTAAGGCAAGCGCTAGTTCTATACTTAATCCTAACGATATAAATAGAATAACTAAAGGCGCGTATATAAATAAGGATATATTCGAGAGGTAGCGCTATTTTATGCGGCTACCTTTAGATAAGCGCGTCGCTAACCTAAATATAAAGGTTATTCTACCTAGTTAGAATATAGACGAGCCGCCTTTTATTTAGTAGACTTATAGTATAACCTAGGCGATTAAGTAATTATATACTAGAGAAGAATCGATTATCCTAAACTTAGGCCTAGGTTTAGGTAAGACTAAAGTAACCTTAGGCGTAATATATATAATATAATACTTCTAATAATTCTACTCGAATGCCTCGTACGAGAACTCTAAGTCGCTATATCTTAAGAAAGATCCTAACTAGGTAGATCTAACTAGAGGGTCCGCCTTTAACCTAACTAAGCTAAATAGTAGTTAGAAACTATAGATTCGCCGAGGGCCCGCGCTTATTATCTTACCGAGCGACTATATTATTACTAGCTAGCTAGGAGACTTTAAAAAGTTTATTAATTAAAAGGCCCGCCCGTTATACGTCTACGTAGTAATAACCGATAATATATAGAAGTATAGAGCAAAGTAGAAGAACGTATATTACTTAGTCGATAAGGTAGCCTAACGCGACCTACGTATACTATTAAAAGCCGAACTTACTCGTTTCTTTAGTAAAGAGTAAATAGACAAGATTTAGGAGAATAGCTACGAAGTCTATAACCTTCTTAGTAGTAACGAGGATAGGTACGCGGTACTATAGTAGTCGAACTAAATCGTTATTACGAAGCTATATCTAATATATAAGGCGATATATTCGGCGTATCCGAACGAAGAAGCCTACTATTAAAAGGCGAATAAAGGCGAGCGGTTCGATATAATACTCGTAGACGATTAGGAACTAATAGTTTACCCTAGCTTATAGAAGTATATTTATATTCGGGCTAAGTTCTCGATAGTCGTACTCGACGAGGTATACTAGTTTCGGAACCTAGCTAACTAGTATTAGTATACGCTATACGAAATTCCGAGCTATCTTGCTTTTCTTTATTTAATAGCTATACTATATAGTAAGCCGGATAACCTTAAGGCGATAATAACGGCGCCGTTTGCGCGGTAGTACGACTTTACTACTTTAAATAAGCGCAAAAAGCTAGAATATACGTCCTACCTTAAGCTAGTAAATATAAGGTAGGGAGCTCTTAATAGCCTTAGTCTTATTTCTAGTAATTAATTATTCTTTAACGTCGAATATAAGTATAGGCAAACGCGCGAGGCAGCGGCCTAGCTTAAAGATCGCTACTAGTACTATTTCGCTAAGACTACGTATATAATTACGCTATTTATAAAGAAGAATACTAAGGAAGACTCCGACGATATAATAGTTAAAGACGATGCTATATCCGACGAGCTCCTAGCTTATAGTAATATACTTAGCTTATAAATAAATAAATTCTAGCTCTTCTAGCCTACTAACTTTAACTAGGGTCTGCCTAGCCGGCTACGTATCGTAGTAGCGCCGAAGCCTACGTATATAGTATATAAGGTATAGTACGATATAGAGGTAGAGGTAGACTAGGTCTATACTAATAATTATATAGAGCTTAAAGCTAAGGTCGAGGCCGCTAGTAAAAAGAAAAGAAACGACGAAGTTATAAAGTACTACGCTACTTTATTATACGAGACGGATATATATTTAGTAAATCCGTACCTTCTCGTCTAGAGGAAGGCGGACCCTATACTAAATACTAAGCTCGACTATATAGCCTAAAAGGACGTCGCGCGAATCGAGTTACTTAGTAGAAATTCGAGGCTATAGGAATATATACTCGAGTTCGATAGAACTAACTATACCTAATCTCTAAGAGGTATCCTCGTATCGAATAAGAATATAAAGAATATATAAGGTAGTCGTCGTAAGATATACTTTATAGCCTTTAAGAATATAAACTAGTTATATATACGTATAATAAGCGGCCTAAATAGCGTTAATTAGAGTACGTAAACTAATATTATATAGTAGCTTAAATAGGTATGCGATAAGGAGGCTACGAAAGACGACTCGCTAATTTAGGTAGCCGATATCGCCTACCTTTAGGTATAGACGAAGCCTAGTAAACGTAAAGATAAAGAGGTAGTAGATTTAGAGCTCTTCTAGAAGTATAGCTAAGATTACGTATATACGCTATAGCTTTTAGTCGCTAGTTCTAGCTCTATTTAGAGTAGCGTTAACCTTTACGCGATCGACCTTATAGTAGTTATTAATATCCCTTAGCTAGCGTAGGCTCTAGTTTAGCTAGGTAGTCGTATTTTATAGAATAGTAGGACCTAGAAGAATCCTAGGACCGAGGTCGTCCTACTTATAGCTATAAGTAAGTATAAGTAGACTAAATAGAAGAATAAGCGAAATATAATAGAGAGTATAGTAAAGAACGAGATAAGTAAGTAAGACCCGGACGAGATAAGTATAAGTCGGCACGTACGATAATACTTTTAGCTAGCGCAAACGCGACGAGAAGATATATAAAAAGACGCGAGAATAGTATAGTTTTCGACGGTAGAGTATAGGCATAGCTATAAAGGCTATAATAAATCTCTAGCTCGATATTCTCTCGCGAAACTATTATACGCTATATAGCTAGCCTAAAAAGACTCGAATCGACCTAGTTAATTAATTTCTATCGCTATATACTATTAGAGGAGTTATATTTACGGCTATAATCTAAATAAATAGGGCTAGCGTAGTACGATTTAATAGCGAGTCGCTCGTACGTAAATATATTATAAGAATAGACTAGGGATTATAGTCGGCTCGTAGCGTTAAACGTAGGTAGCGAGCTCGTAATATATCCGAGTTAATATACGTAAGAGACATTATTCTCCTTTTACTTCTCCGCTACTTATTACGTAGTAGAGCTAACTAGCTATTTAGTACCTTTAAGTATAATCGCGAGGGTATTACCTCCGAGTAATTCGCGCTAAGTAAAGCTTAGTTAGACGCGAGTCGGAGTATAACTTGAATGCGACTAGCGTTACGTAGAGCTATAAGCTTAGTAGAGAACTTACTATAGTACTATAGCTTTACTAGCGCAAATACTAGGCACTATATTATATTTACGATAACGAGAGCTTCCGAACCTTACTAATTATATAGCCCTTAAGGCGAAGTAGCTCCTAGCTAGTATTAGATACCGTAAATATACCCTAGCGATAGCGCTTATTAAGTACCTTATATTATAAAAGCGCGATACTAGATAAAATCGCCTTATACTTTATACGTAAGTATAATAGCGATAATATAGATAGCGCGCTTACGCCTTCGCCTTTAGGTACTTACCTTACTAATAGCTACCTTAATAATATTATTACCTACTAATAGCTACTAGCGACTAGGTAAGGTTCTGCTTACGATATAAGAACCCTCCTCTACTACGCTCTATACTTCTACCTCTTTACGCGATTATATATTATAAGGAGAGCGACTTCTTCTAATATATCCGCGATATCTATACTATTATAGCTAATAATAGCGATATAAGTAGCTCGCGCGACGACGAATCTACCCGCGGCGTACTACTATATAGTATCGTTCTACTACCTATCGCGTACGATAGTAGTACCTCTACGAACGATAACGACCGCTAGTCTAGTAACGATAATATAAGCGAGGCTCTTAATAAGAATAATAAAGAGAAGAAAGAAAGAGAGGAGGACTCTAATTAAGAGGACTTCTAGTCTAGTATCTACCGCGAAGAGCTAGATTTAGCCCCTCTACTCTCCTAACTACTACTCCTACTAGTACTATAAGAATAAGTATTAGAGCAGAGAGCCTAGATACACCGTACGTTTAACGCTACTCGCGCGAATATTAGCGATAACTTCTTTTACGTTCTATAAAACGATCCTAGCTATATTAAGGTTTAGACGATACTAAGGAGTCTAACCTATAGTATTATAGGAATTAAACTCGCTACTACTAAAATGCGCGTCTATTAGCTTAGATTTATAAATATTATAAAGATATAGGAACGCGTAATACCCTCCTAGCTTAAACATATATTATACTTATATAGAGCGTTAACCTTTAAGTATAGTATAGCGCACCTAGACTTTATTACTAAATCTTTATCTACGATAATCTTTAGTAAAGCTCTCGCTATCGGCTACTACTACGTCCTCGACGTCTATTACCTTAAAGGAATTTAGTAGTAATCTATCGATATATCGACTTAGTAGTAATTATTAGGACTTAGTACCTACGAAGCAAGTAGTATAGGTAGTAATAGCCTAGTATCGCGAATTAGAAGTTTATTATAGTATAATAGTTAAAGACGTTAATTAAGGAGCTAGCTAGTTTAGCGAAGAGGTTACTTAATCGCAATTAGTAACGCGATAACTATAGACGATATAGCCTTGCGTTTTAATACGCAAAACACGAATCTACTACCTTAGATAACTACTAAATATTACGAAAGTTTAGTTAATAGATAGATTAATCTTATTACTAGTCTACCTCTTTATCTAGAGTAAGTAGCTTTGCTCTATTATTATATAAAAGGGAAAATTCTATAAAAAACCCCTTATCTTCCTCTTTATATTTATAGTTAGTAGTTACTTCTTCTATCTTGCCTTTCTTTAAGTAAAATTAGGCTCTCTTATTGCCTTACTCTCCTTCTTAGACTCCTCTTTATCTCCTTATTTCTTTATAGCTTCGTTCTCTCTTATTAATCTCTTCTCTAGCTAGGGAGAAGTAGTTTAATAATCCCTCTTAGATTAGCTACCTAGCTATAGTATTAAGGCCTCTTAGTATTAAGTATATATCTTCTTATAAGCTAGTTCCTACTACTATAAATAGCTAATATCTATTGCTCTAATAGTTTTAGTAGGATATATAAATATACTTAGTATCCTAGATATCTTAGTTATATAAGTATATTAGGATAACTCCTAAGACTCTCCTCTTTATTAGGTATACTCTAAGTTTAATATGTCCTATCCTAATTAGGGTAATTATCGTACTTATAGGCCTTAGGGCCTCCTTATAAATCTCTTTAGCTCTAAATTATCCTACTATAGCCTATACTACTAGTTGCTCCCTTATTATACCCCTCTTTTATTTAGCCTTCTCTTATTCTTAGTCCTATTTAGTAAGCTCCTACTAGTTCTTAACTCTTATCCTTATTTAGAGTAGCCTCTAGCTTAGAGTTATCTCTTAAATTTCCTATACTCTTATCTTATATTACCTACTATACTAGTTACCTCTTCTCCTTACTCTTTATTCTCTTTAGGTAATTCTTTTATAAACTTGCTTAATATACTAGTAGGTTAAGTTATCTACTTTGTTCCTTATATATTATCTAGTAAGGTCTTAAGTATAGAGCTAGATTAGAGAGATACTTGCTTCCCTCTAAAGGACTATAGCTGCAACTAACTTATATATACCTATAATATTCCTTAGAGCTTAGGTCTAGACTTGCTTAATTAGTTTAGTAAGGCCTTTATTATATTCGCTTATTCCTTCTAGGTTAGACTAGGTTTAGTATCTATATACTAGAGCTAGCCTAATAACTATAGTATAGATATATCTTGCTTTCTTAAATAATACTCCTTAGGTAGACTTATATAGCCTCTATAGGGACTAGATCTAGTATATGCCTTTCTTAGCTACCTTCTTAATATATAGGCTCTACTTAAGTTTAGTATCTACCTAAACTCCTAATAGTCTTAAGGATAGGATAGGTTTACCTTTAAAGCTAGAGATCTAGACTATAGCCTGGAGGTTATAGTTCCTTCCTCTTATAAAATAGATAAGCTAATACTTCTATAGTATAAAGGCTGCTCTATATCTTATTACCTACTCTATATATTTATTATAGGCTTTCTCTAGTTATTTATAGTTCTCCTTTATAGATATATTATATATAAGGATATTAGAATTATTAATAAACCCTATTACTATAGTATTACCTTCTTAGAGTAATAGAAGAAGTATAAATATAAAGAATAGGAATAGGATTAGTAATAGTATTAATCCTTAGGGGATTCTAGTATCTTACTTTCTCTTCTAGTCTATAAATTCTCTTAGCTTAAAGCAAGTTATCCTATCTTAGAGGAATAACTAGATAAACCTAATTAGCTAGTCTAGATAGCCCTATATTCTAATATTATAAAGGAGTCTCTAGTAGGATACTTTATTAAATGCCCTTAATATATCTAGGTAGAGTATTAAGGCTACTACTTTAGGCTTAGCTTTCTAGATTATCCTAACTTATTTAATAATAAGGTTAAGTGCTATAATCGTAGATCTTCCTAGTCTTATACTTATTTATAATTCTAGTAGTAGGCCTCTCTCTTCTACTACTTTAGATATTCTCTTTATAACTACTACTTCTAGTACCTTAGTTAAAGTATTAAGAAGTACTATTAGCTTATATACTCCTAGCTTAGTATAGTTAGGTTTCTATAGCTTCTTAATAACTACGGTAATAGAGTATTTAAATAGCTTTAGGTAGTATACTTAGCTAATATAGGCTATAAAGAGCTTAGCTAGGAATAGTATAATCTCCTATTAATATTTCTTAAGTAGTATATTCTAGATTTAGTCTAAGCTTAGAGCCTTCTTACTCGGGATCTTTTTAAGTATTATAAAGACCTCTTCTTTAGATACCTTATCTTCTATTTAGAACTAAGCTAGAAGGTCTATATTTAGAATATCTCCTAGGTCTACTTTAACTAGTAGTAGGAGGAAGTAGTTTATAAGGATTCTTACTTTATCTTCGTTTATATAACTATCTTAGTATATACTACTATTTAGTATAGGAAATTATAGTAGTATATATCCTTATTATACTTTTTCTCTTACCTATCTTATTAGCTTCTATATCCTACTTAGGTCCTTAGTAATCTTACTAACTATTTACCTCTAAGATATATTTATTACCTTCCTAACTAGCTTATTCTTCTTATAGCTAGTATTTAGGTAGTATCTATAGTTCTCTTTAGACTTTATAGCCTTTTAGACTCTTCTTACTACTCTAGTAGCCTTAATTGCTTTACTATACTTTACTAGCTATTCTGCCTTTATATATTATAATAGCTTTATATATAGGACTACCTCCTTTACTACCTCTTAGAGGGCTTTTTAAAGAGCTTATACTACCTTATCTAGCTTTTAGTAGTTCCTAAGTAGTAGTAGCTCTAGCTTCTTTATAGCTTTTTAAACCTTCTACCTTACTTTCTTCTACTTTACTTATATCTATTATAGTCTTAGGCTCTAGTTTTTCTAGTATAGGTTTATAGGCTAGTCTATAATAGTTAGAATTAGGATATAGTCTAATCTAAATATATTATTAGCTATTGCCTTATAGCTCTATAGTCTCTATTAAATAGCTTAGCTAGCTAGGATTAGGTTAAGTATTTAGTAGCTAGAGTTATATCTCTCCTATATAATAGTTCCTAGTTCTAGTAGGAGATATAGGCCTACCTATATAGCTATCTAGATAAGAGTATCTACTATATTATATTATAACTAGACTAGGTTTCCTCCCTATAGTAGGTAATAGAGATTAAAGTCTCTAACTACTATAGTCTTACTTATAGCTGCTTCTTAGGCCTCCTAGATAGCTATTTCTAGCTATATAAGTATACCTATTATATTATAGGATTTAGGGCCTAATAGGTTATAGTAGTTATAGATAGTAATAGGTTTCCCTTAGATTATTACTATAATAGAGAGAAGGTCTCCTAACTAGCTATTTATAATATCCTACTTTAATATATCTAGCTCTTTTAATACTAGGAATGTAACTCTTAGGTACCTATTCGTTAGAAGGACTTAGTAGTAACCCTTTTTTATTTTAGTTTTCCTATTTACTAAGTTAATCTATAGTTCTTATAGTGCTATAATCTAGGTAGTTCTTAAGTCTAGGCTATCTACTAGTAGTACTTAGGTAGTAAGTATATAGTTTATATTATATTAGTAGATCTATAGGTTATATCTATTTATCTTATTTAGTTATAATAGTCTCCTTTAGCTTAGCTCCCTCTCTCTATTAGGCTTCTTATATACTCTTAGCTTATATATATATTAGGAGCTTATTTGCCTGCCTTCTACTATCTATAATAGTAGAGTTAGATCTTAATAGCTTTCCTAATAGCTTATTCTATCTTACTTAGCTACCTTATAGTACCTCCTTAGCTTAAAGCTATTCTACTAGGCTTATTAGTTTCCTCTTCTTATTAGTTACTATAGTAAATCCTTCTTTATTATAGGTTAGTTATACTAGAGTTTGCTTTCCTCTAAAAAACTCTAAGAATGTTTTAGCCTTAGCTATTACTACTTGTTTATATTTATATATCCTTGCTTATACTAAGTAGTCTCCTCTATAGTTATAGTATTTCCTCTCTTATATAGTATAATTAGATGTTTTATAGTTTATAGAGCAGGCTCTATATCTGTCCTTAGCTTCCCTATAGTATATAGTAATATATCTAAACTTATTATACTTTATATACTATATAACTCTTTATTATAGGTAGTAGATTTCTATTAGGTAGAAGTTTGCTTTAATAATAAATCCTTTTTAAGCTATAGTCCTTACTATTTACTTATTTTAGAACCTAATAACTATTATAGAGTATCTCTAGCCTTCTCTAGCTTTAGGGCTCTTTATTTATATAGCCTACTTAATCCTTATATTTAGGAAATATAAGATGTTCTCCTCCTTTATTACCTTAATATATTCCTTAGCTCTAGTATCTTAGTTTGCTTTAACTCTATATATAAGTACTTTATATAGATGTTTAGTAATCTAGGCTTTAGGCTAGGCTATATATATCTAATCCTAGTTCTTCTTTAGCTTTACTCTTTCTTACTCCTTATAAAGAAGTACTTTAAAGTCCCTACTAGATAGCTTCTAAACTATAGCTATTTACTAGATTTTAAGCTTTGCTCTAATTTCCTTCCTACTTATTCCTCTAATCTTATCTCTTTCTTCCTATATACCTATCTTAACTATAATTACTATAGTTATCTAAGATATTATCTATATTAGGGTCTAGATTTAAGCTGCCTTTTAGGCCTATAATTGTCCTATATTATAGCTATCTAGCTTCTTCTAAAGGGTTCTCTAGATATTCTAAAGAGTAGAGGAGATAGTCTAAGTCTAGGCCTAATAGAGAAGGGCCTATTAAGCTCTTTAAAGAAAAGAAAGAAGAGAGGAGTTAAAGTAGTCGTAGAGAGAGTTAAGGGCTTTTTAAATAGTTTCTATAAGGGTTATTAGGTTCTTTTAGAGCTAGGTGCTTACTATATTAGTCTTTAGTAGTATCTTCTAGCCCTAAGAGCTAGTTTAGTAGTTTCTAAGAGGTTATCGCTATCCTTAGGTTCTAAGAGTACTAGCCTCTTCTCCCTCGGGCGCTATAACTTCTTTAAAGTTCTTCTATCGCTCTAGATAGATAGTCGTATACTATAAGGCCTTAAGGCCTCCTAGTAGCTAATTCTTCGCCTACTAGAGGTATATATTTAGTTTATCTCCTTAAGTTTAGTTAATATATACTATACCTATTTAAACTATTAGCCTACGAATAGAGGTTAGAATAGGTCGGGACGGGTCCGGGTCGGGTCTAGGACCTAAATATATAGAACTATAATAGTTAGGTCGGGTCCTAGCCGGTTCCTACCTAGTTCCGGACCTATCTAATAAATATAGGTATTAGATAGGTCCGACTCTAATAAATATAGGTATTAGGGTCTAACGATAGGTCTAAAGATAGGTCCTAATAGAAATATAAGATTCGATAGAATATAGTATAGAAAATCGAGGGTTATAAATAGATAGAAACCGAAGGAAGTAGAAAGTATAGAAAGCGACGGGTTTTAAAGGTATATTTAATTTAATATAGCAAATTATACGTTTTAGGGCAACTATAGGTATGCCGACTACGAATGCCGACTACGGTAACCTCTCTACTTATACCGATTTTTACTATATATGCCCTCTATAGTTATAACGATTTTCCTTATATATACTATAGAGATTTATCTCTTACTAAATATATTAATTCCCTAAGACGAGAGTAGGCTAATAATAAACTTTATATCCCTCTACTAAATAGTTACTTACTTTATATAAATCGTAGTAACGTTAGTACCTATAATATAGTTAATATCGATCGAATATAGAACGACTAGGAGTATATATACTCGAGAAGAGGTAGACTAGAGCACTCTCGGCGGCTTTCTATAGAGCACTAAGGGCGCTCGCCTACTAATAGTAACCTTCTTAAGAAATAGCTAAGCCTTTAGAAACGTTATAGTAAACTTTATAGACGAGGTAGCTAAAGGGTAGCTTTAGTATAAGTAGATCCGTAGACTTCTAGTACTTATAGATCTCTTAGAGCGCGATAGCTAGAGTATAAGTTAGTAATGCCGACTATAAATACTAACTATATAACTTACTACCTAGCTTATAGCGATAAGTCTTCTATATACTAGCTCTACGAGCTAGACCTCCTCTACCTACTACTACTATTTTAGCCGGTGCTTTTCTAGCCGTTCTCTTTCTAGCTAGTCCCTTTTTCGCTACTCGTTTTCTACCTAGTAATCGTTTTCTACCTACTACTCCTCTAGCTACTACTACTACTGCTACTATTACTATATTATCCCTCTCGATCTATCTCTTATAAGCTATTTAGTAAGCGAGCTTCTACTTATTAAGACGAGGCCGACCGCCTAGTATAGTTTTCTATAGAGCCTTCCTAGAAAGCTAAGAAGGAGGGGTAGGCGGTATAATACTCTCGTCGCTATTACTCTCGTCGCTATTACTATCGTCGATATTAATAATAGAGCCGTTATCTTCGTTATTTCTATTGTCGCCGTTCGCGTTTCTACGAGAACTATTCTAGTCGTTTCTACTAGTAGCCCCTTAGTTATTACTATTATAAGTAGAGAGGTTAGAAATTAAGAGAGGAGGGGTAGAAGCGCTATATTAGTTAGAAGAGGGCGCCTAGTTACTAAGAAGTCTAGGGTCGATATTACTATTATTCGTAGGAGGGTTTTTAGGTAAGGGGGAGTTTTTAAATAAAGGAGGAGCGGACGCTATATCTCGGCTAAAGAAGTATTACTCGGCGAACTAGCTAGGCTTATTAGTAGGAAGTTAAGCTATTATAAATGCGTAGAGAGCCGAGAGAAAAGTAGTCGATTAAGCTACGATTAACGTACGCGGTAGTATCCTTCGTATATATAATACGAAAATTCGTTAGGAGGTATAAAAAAGGAAGGCGATAATAATAAGCTAATAAAGCGCGACTACTAATAAGTTCTAAGGAGGTAGAGGTAGTAGTGTTACTAATAGTTTAGTAAGGGTATATAGATTAGCTAAGGCAGACGTTAGGCTCGCTAGCGCGCTAGCTATAGCTTTACTCGCGCTATATATATTAATTCTAAGCTTCTAAGTATAGTAACGTATACTAGGCTCTTTATAGTCGGCAATTATAGTTAGTAACCTAGTATTATATACCTATATTATTATTCCCTCCTTTGTTCTAGCTAGTAAACTAGTAGCGTAGATAACTATATAGGTATATATCCTTTACTTATAGAGTAACGCGCTTCGCGTAGATCGCTAGAAGGTTAGAAATCTCGAACTCTATAACGAGAAATGCCTCCGCTACTTCCTATAAGCATTTAAGTACTACTGCCTAAATTCTAATAATATCGCTACTACTTCTATTTATTATAATCTCGTAGATAACGCGCTAAAAAGGGACTCTCTAGATATATAAAGCTATCGTTCGCTAAAGCTTACGAATCTCTCGTAAGGCTACTATCCCTAGTATTAACTACCTTTTCGAGATACTAGACTTACTAGCTCTCGTTCGTCGCTATATTATTCTTATAGCTATCGCTTTTTTCTATAGAACTACTACCTTCCTACGAGACTCGTCGTCTAGTACTATAGCCTTTAGTAGCTATATTCGCTACTACTTAGTAGCCTTATTTCCTATATATAAAAGTAGTACTAATAGCGGTATATTAGTATCTATATTAGGATATACTCGTAGAGGAGGGCTCGAGTTAAACTCTATATTAGAGTCTGCTTAGGAAATAAGAGAAGGCATCGAGTAGTATAGATAGAGATATCGAAGAGTTAGAAGAAGCGGATAGGTAGAGGTATAAGAGAGAAGAGCTAGAGTAGATAGGAGTACTAGAAAATCGTGCACGACCGCCGGAATACGCGGGCCTATAGAGGAGGAGTTAGAGTTCGATAGTACTATATAGTAGAACTATATCGTATTCTACTACTATATCGGGATACCCCTACCGATCTTTACCTAGTAGAAGTTATAGTTACGCGAACGCTATAATCGCTTTCGCTACTCTATAGAATATAGTAATAGACGTAAATATTTACTATAGTATAGATTATATCTAGGTATTATATAGATAACATCGACTATAGTATATATATTTCGTTATTCGAAGTTCTCTACGAATATATAAAATACTATAGAAGAGAAAGAGCTAGACTTACTAGTACTCTATAGTATTACTAGTTAAGTAGTCGTAATATAGTAGTAGAATAGAAAAATAGACTCTCTAGCCTACCTTTATATCGAGGAACTAAGTCGTTATAATAGTAGAAGAGAAGAAATAATTATCGATACTACTTTAATACTAAGAAGAGGAGTAGTTATCGATAGTATAAGCTAAGAAGTAATCGTTACTACTAAGGAGACTAGTAGTCGTCGATAGTATAAACTAAAAAGTAATCGTCCGCGCTAAGAAGACGAGTAGTCGTCGATAATATAAGCTAAGAAGTAGCTATCTACGCTAAGAAGATAAGTAGTTCTCGATAGTATAAGCTAAGAAGTAACTATTAGTAACGAGTAGATAAGTAGTCGTCGAGGGTATAAGTATATAGTAGTTACTCTTTTCGGCTAGCGATAGTAAGGTTAATCTAAGTAACGTATACGATAGATTCTAGCTCTAGAGTATATCTATAGCTGTCGCTATCTATATATAGTCGTATATATTAGTATGCGCTATATTAGGTAAGCGATATATTATATAATATCGCCGACTATAGTAGCTAACTATAGTATAGGAAGCTAAACTCTATATATAGAGGTAAGCTAGCGGCTAGGCGGGAATAGCTACGTACTAAGCTTCTAGTATATCTAAAGCTAGAATTCGTCGTACTTAGCTCCTACTATAATAACTACTACCTTAACCGCTACTATACCCGTATTGCCGCCGAATTTTAAGCGTATATTAACTATATACCTCGCGATACTTATCTTTTCTTAGCGACTAAACTTACGATAATAGTACGATAAAAGCGATATCTAATAAGTACCGCGCCCTCTAATAGTCTATAGAAGCGTCCCTACCTCGTAGATAAGGATTTAGATAGTATAAGTACTTCTATACTTTAGATATAACTAGGTACTATAAGGAAAGATATAGATACCTACTCTTCTAATCCTAATACTCTTTACGAGCGTAGCTAGCGTATAGATATATCGCCTAAGAGAGCTATAGTAGATAAGTAGCGCAAAGCTAGAAATAAGTCCTTTACTCGGTAGAAGAAGCTTTTAATCGGCTCTAATAATATATAGAGCTCCTTATCGAAGAAGTAGTAGTAGAAGAAGATTAAGGCCTAGAGAGAGGAGTACTACGCTTAGTACGACTAAATAGCGTAAGTAATAATCTATATAGTCGGCTAATATAGTCGGTAGTACTAATATATAATAGGGACGATAAGAGACGTAAGCGCGCGTAGGATAGGCCTATTATATAAGTAGCGAACTAGAATAAGGAAAGCTTCTATTTTAATATTAAGAAGGAGAAGGGCGCGGACGACCCGTACTATAACTATAACTACTAGTATAATACTAATTAGTCTAAGTCGGGTCTAGAGGCACCCTACGTATTACTAGTAAGGTCGGCTAGTACTAGCTATAAAATAACTAATCTCTGCCTTCGAGTCGCTACTAAGAGCGAGTAGGCCGTATAGAGGAGCTATACCGTCTACGCCTTTTAGAATAAAGCTATTCGATAGTTTAAGAAGAAGGTATATACGCTTATAATACTACGCGCGTAATATAGAAGTTAAGCCGAGTTTATTATATAACTAATTAAGGAGAGGCCGAGTTCCTTATAGTAAGAAATAGACCTTATCGAGAGGCTATAATCTAGGAATAAGAGGAGATACGTGTTCTAAGTATCTAGAGCGGACGTAAGTAGCTCTTATTAAGAGTATATCGCCGCTAGAACTAATAGCTTCTTTAGGATGTATTCGAGTACCTTCGATTAGACTAGAAGTATACTCTACGCTCTATAGAGCCTTATAGAGGGCTTATAAAATTAGTCCGTATATTAGTATTTATAGCGAAAGCGAAGGTAAATTAGTACCGACTACGCCTACTAACTATATACTAACTAGTAGTAGGAGCTAATAGTAGAAGGCCGTCTTCTAACTATAATAGAAATTTTCCTGCCCTATTACTATATAGTATATCGCAACTATCTCTCCTAGAAGTCCTCTAAGTTTAATATAGCTAATCGCTTTGCTTAGACTCTAGAAGTCCTAGATTAGCTTATCCCGTTAGGATACGATTAGGATAGTAATAGGTTCCGGAAGCTAGTTACGTCTAAAGCGTAAGCTAAGTAAAATAGGCTAGCGTTCTAGTTATACGCTTATAAGTTCGATATAAAGGAGTTAGTATACGGAGAGCTTCTATAGGAAATATAGCTCGATTCTAAGTAGGAAGAAGGACTTAGCTTTTAGGATATCGTCGAGTAGCTTCTAGGTACGTCTACGGATAAGCTCGCTATCTCTAAGACCTTTATACGTAAATTCTAGTCGCTAGAGATAGGGTTTATATAGAAGCTCTATAACTTCTCTTAGGCTAGGTAGAATACGGATATATCTTATAAGTTAAGATTAGTTATAGCCGCCGACGGTATATAATATATTAGTCTACGGTTTACGTCGTAGTACTAGCCGGCCCTCTTTAACTTATATCTCTTATCTCTACCTCTCGCTCTATAGTAGCTTACCGAATATATAATTCTCCTTTATAATTCTTATAGATAGCTTAAGTCTTACCTTCGATAGCTAAGTATATTTAATACTAGCCTTATTCTCTTATATAGTAGTTATAGCTTCGGAGATATATTACTACTTTGTTTTTAGAGCTAGTACTAGATTTAGGAGCTCTAGCTATACTTTAAACTTCTAGCTCGCTATATTCTTTTTCCTCTTCTTACTCTTAGTATTATTTCTAGCCTTCTACTATATAGTATTATATCGCTTTACGTAGTCTTTAAGTAGTTTCTAAATTCTCTCTATAATAGATTTATCTACTTAGGCTAAGTCTAACTCTACTTTTTCGACTTAAGCTTTATTAACGCTACTAGCCTCTTACGCTAGTAAGATACTTGCCCTCGAAGGCGACTATAGCGTTACTATAATAAAAGAGTACTTAGTATATTTATTAGTCGCGACTATTACGAGCTTAATAAGAGTACTAGAGGTGCCTATCTTTATAACGCTACTAGAATAGGCCGTCGGCCTATAATAGAGACACCTCGCTAGTACTTATACTAATAAAACTTAATCGCCCCTATAAATATTATTTACCTCTATTACTCTGCTAGCTTTTACTCTTTAGTTCTACGATTCCTTCTTAGTACTATATACTTTATATTATAGTATTACTAGTATATCCTACGACTCCGATATAATATAGTAGTACTATACTTCCTTCTTCTTTAAGATATATAAGTATATAGCTTTACGAACGATAGACTAACTCTAAATCGTAGCTATCTCTCGTCGACTCTAGTCTAATTAAGAAGGTAGTATAATAGTAGAGGAAGAGACGCTATCCGATTACGAATACCTTAAGTAGTCGAGCTAGTACGCAAGATAGAATACTATCTCTAGCTAACCTTACTAAGCCGCTAGAGGATTCTAAGGACTAGGTCGAAACTAATAGTATATAGATATAGTAGTAGGAGTATACCTAGTCGTTCGAGGGCTTTTACTACTACTATTAGTAGCTCGAAGAAGTAAGGTATTACGATAAGTATAGTAGAATATCTTTAAACCCTATAAAATAGAACTCGAATACGCGAACGTTATAAGCCTAAAGATTTTTCGTTAAAGGTATAAACTAGGAAACGTACGCCCTAAGAGTTATATATAGGGGATATAATAGAGTTATTAAATACCTAGGACTAGGTAACGGAATAAAAGCTCTCTAAAAGCACCTCGATTTAGTAGGCTATAAAGGAGCCTCCTAAGAGCGTAGAGTTACTAGAGAAGTTATTAAAGCTACTAAAGATTAATCTATAAGTTTAGTGTTTATTAATATAGGAATAAGGTGCCGACTATACTTACCGACTACGCTTGCTAACTACGCTCGCTAACTATACTTTACGAAGATATATAACGTAGATATACTAACGGCTCTTATTTATAGGAACGGCTTAAGAAAAGTTTTACTAGAATAGAGCACCTAGAACGATTAAAGTTTCTAGAGTTATATAGGCTTATAGTTTCCTAGCTAGACTTACCCTTAAACTTCTTCGAAAGTCCTATAGTTTAGCGTATCTATAAATATCTATTAGAAGAGACTAGATCTATCGACTTTAAGAGCGCTACTACGATTAAGTTATATATCTAGGACGCGGTCGATTACTCTAAGGATAATCTAAAACGTTAGCTATCTAGAACCTTCTAGGTAGCTATCGCCCTCGATAGTTAGTATACTAGGGTGCTCTAAGTATTATTCCTTATAATATAAGGCTACTAGATCGATAGCGAGTAGGCCTAGTATAAGGCTATACTAGCCTTTCTATATATTTCGAGCCGTTATACGGGCGAAGTCTTAGTAGACCTACTATTCGACGTACTTACTCGTTTTAAGATCTCTAATAGGCTTATAGCGCTAATAGCGGACAATGCTTCTAATAATAATATACTATATATAGCTATATACGTATCCTTACTATATATATACCTTCTAACTAACGAGTTCTAGCGTTAAGGCTATTAATATTTACTTCTATAAGCGTACGCGTATAGCGAAGCTATTAGTCTCGATTAAATAACTTCTTCTTTAAGGAATAGACGAGGATATAGGAGAGATATTAGATACTAAAGACTACGAGTTCTCCTATCTAGAATAGTTCCTATACTTTATATATATAATCTAGCTCTTCTTAAGGAAGTTCTTCGCTACTTTTAAGATCGAGCTAAGAAATAAGAAATAGGAACGATAGGACGAGAAGATAGATATAAACGCGTTATATTAGCTTAAAGTAGGAAGTCTAGCTATAGTTCTAATAAAGGTACTATTTATTCTCCTTATAAAGCAAATATAGTCGGTAAACGTAGTCGGTAGAAGCTATACTAATAACCGCTCCCTATAAAGTTCTAGAAACTTATAGTTAAGGTAAACTCTAGTACTTAACGCTTCGAGAGTTTTATAGTACTATAGCGAAAGAGGATCGTAGATCTATATCTGTACCTAAAACGGTATAAATAGTAGAAGAAAACGCTTTAAAGGGTTTTACGCCTAATATAAGATATAAAGACCTATTAGAGCTTAACTACGATTATACTAATATATAGTTCTTAACTACGAGATATTATCGACGAGTATATTAAGAATAAGAGTTAGCCCGAACTAAAGCTAACCGCTATAGAATAGAAGAGGGTTAAATATATTATTAACCTTATTACTCCTTTCGCGAAGGCTACGATATAGATCGATACGATAAAGAGGCTAATAATCTACCTCGTTCTTAGCTACTATAATACCTTATTTAATATCCTAGATATTATAGATAAGAAACTTAAATATAAAATATAACTCTAGTAAAAGGAGATTTATTCTACCTTATAAGCTATATAGATAAAGCTCGAGAAGTACTATACTACTACCTAAGAGCGATTCGGTAATATATATAGTATTACGATTCTTCTTAATCTAGTAATAAAACGGGCGTTCTAGGACTATAAGGCCTTCTCTAGCGAGAGGCTCGATTCCTCCTTCGAGAATTACTACTAGTTAAAATTCTAGGTCGAATACGCGCGATATAAGCCTCTTATAGCTACGTCCTAGTTTAGGCCGAAAAAGGCCTTATACTACTCCGCGATATTATTCGCAATAGGTCTTTATAGTAGATTAGATAGTAATAACTCCGACTTTAATTAAAGGGTATCTAGACGGCCGCGGCAGACCGTATAGCCTTTAGCTAATTCGGACGAGGTATCTCGTTATCGCTACGCTAGATTTAAGGACTCGGCTGCCTATTCTATAGAGTATCCGCTCTAGTTATAGAAGATAATCGCATTAGAATATCTAGGTTACGTACTAATAGCCTAGGATATCCTCTCTATTCTAGTAGCTAGAACTAGTTATAAGCGCGACTTTAGTATAGCGCGTTATTAGAGCCGATATAATCGGTCCTACGATCCCTCGACGTTTAGTAATATTATATACTATCGTTCCTAAGAGCGTAACGCGTAGTAATAAGCTCGGGATTCGCTTATAAAGAAGGCGCCGCCGATATTAACTATATTTAAGCCTTCGAATAATATAGTAAATTAGTAGTAGGAGTAGCTTAAAGCAGATTAGGAGACGTTAGCAACTACTATATAGAGTAACTTTAACTTAATTAGCGATAACGAGGAGGATATAGTACTAATATATCTTCGCTATAGTACTCGGCAAAGGAAGTATTTGCTTTTATATTATACTCGTAGAGTAGAATAGACTTCGTAGTCGATATTATAAATAGTATTTAATTCCGATATCTCGTAGTTAGTAAGTATAGTTAGTAAGTATAGTCGGCATCCTTATTTTTCTCTATAACTATAGTCGCTAGTTTAACTAGCGCTTCTAATATACTATAACGCTTAGTTCTATATATATATATATTTAGTATTAGAGCAATTCTATTATCCCTACGGCGACTTAGTCTTATTCTCTAGTATTAGACCTATCTTTCTAAACTTAGGTCCCTATAAAGACCTATATAGGAACCGGTAGTATTTAGACCCGACCTATCGATTTCGTATTAGGTTAGGGACCCTATCGATTTAGGTCTTAGATCGGTTCCCTTAGGAACCGACCTAGACCCGAAACCGACCTAAAGTCGGGGACCTATTCTAACCTCTATCTACGAAGTCCTATTATATATCTTTACGCGGTCGTAGGTAGAAATAGATAGTACCGGCTATACTAGTAAAGTATAAGGTAACCTCTAGGCGTAGTTTTTCGAGCGTATAGTAGGTTCGAAGTTTAGAAATCTATAGAAGCGTAAACCGGGCGAACTCTAACGAATACTATAAACTAGAGCTAGCGCGGCTAGAACTAATATAAGATCTAGTACTAAGAGACTAGACTAGAATCTCTAGATAGTAAATTCTATCCTAGGCTTAGGAGCTAGAGTAGTAACCTAGTACTAAAATAAGCTAAAGAGAAGGAAGGAGTATACTATAATTAAAGCTTTAAAGTAAAGTAGAAAGAGCAGAGAGGAGCATAGGATAAAGTAGCTAAAACCCTAAAGAAAACGTCCTAGTCTAGGTAGAAGGCAGGATAATAAGCTAAATAAGAGGCCTAGTATTCTTTTAAGAAGTACTCTAAGAAGAAAGGAAGATATACCTCTATATACTAGTATGCACCTCTAGCACTACTAGGTTTAACTACTTATTCTAAGAGATTAGGAACCCTATCTATAGGGTCTATTTACCTACTAGGTCCTATAGTAGAATTATATAACAACTAGTAAAACTATAGGAATAGAGATATTTATCTAAGGTCTAGCTTTCCTAAATACTCTATAATAACCCTAAAGGTAGAGCATCTAATAAAAGTAACCCTTATTCTATATTTAAGGCTACTTATAATAGAAGGGCTAGTTTAGAATGCTACTACTTAATATAATTTCTATAAATAATTTCTATAAATATAGGTTATATAACTTAAATACTAAGTAAGATAGAAAGTTTAGAGTAGGAGTATAATATTAGAGAGGGCTCCTACTATAGACTAGTAGTACTCTTAGTATAGGGTAAATAATAAGCAGCTAAAGATAAGAATAAGAGTATAAAAAGGAAAAGAAGAGGGAGTACTACTCTAAACCTAGCTTCTATAGTACCTTATAAAAGGAGGGCTAAGTAGAAATAATAAATAAATACTAAGAACCTAATCTATTAGCAATATAATCTAAAAGGAACTATACTATACTAAAACATAACCTAAGAGATACCGACCCTAGGACTTACGCCTCTAAAGCTATAAGACAGACGTAAGAAAAGAAGTAATACTACTACTAAGGCACCTAAAAATTATAATATAGCTGCTATTATTATCTAAAAGAAATATATACCCCTAATATAAGAGCCTAGCAACCTTTTAGTTATATATAAAAAGAACGTAAGGAGTTTTTATAGCTAGGAGCTTGCCCTAAGATTTTCTTCTTTAGATAAATATATAGTGCACGCTACGTACTCCCTAAGGGAAATAGATCGGCAAATAAATTTATCTATCTATCTATTTAAACTATTATAAGGTAAGAATAATTATTAATAATATAGTAAAGCTAAGACCGATTTAAGTCGGATACCGACTCGGATCGTACCGAATTCGGTATAGAGCCGCCTTCTTAGCGCGTCGCGATATTAATATATAATACGCGAGCTTCTAATACCTTATATACTATACCTATTAACGTAATAATTAGCTCTTTTTAGCTATAATTATTTAACTCGCGTACTTATCTTATAACCGACTATAGAATGCGATTACTACCTACGCGATAGACGCGCTTTTCCTTACGCTATAAATTATTATAATACTTAGACGCGAGCGGAAGGGCATCCTAAGTATACCTTATATAGTAGCTCTCTTTAATAGAGACGATAGCGAATAGCGAGCTCTAATATAGACGACTATATACGATAACCTTAAGGCGATAGCAAACTCTATTTAGCTAGGTAGTAGGCAGAGACGAGGGTACTAGACGAGACGCCTACGAATATACGAGATTAATATAAGAAGTATTTTAAGAACGATACTACTTTTACGAGCACGGAACGAACGTATTTAGTCCCTAATATATAATCTATATCTGCCTTAAGAGTAAGGCAAGGAGTAAAACTACCGCTATATAGTAAGCTATAATACTTTCGAGTTAAGAGTATAGTTCTCGACTACCCTAGGTATATAGAAGATATATAGCGTACGTAGCGGCTCCTCTCCCGCGGCTAGACGTATACGTATTCTTATACCTACTAGCTCTATCGAGTATAGCGAACTATACTACTAATAGCCGTAGAGCTCTTAGCCTAGCGCAATTATCGACGGTAGCGTCGTAGATAAGATCGTTCGCGAGTTCTATCTAGAGGCTTATTAAACTCTTTATATTACTACCCGTCTAGTTTACCGATTTATAATAAAAGATAATACTGCCTCTCGCGCTCTACTATCTATAATATTAGCTAGATCTATATAAAGGAAATAGTATAGATAGCTATATAACCGCTCGTAGGAAGGCTATACTCTTTTAATTAGGTTCCTTTAGAGGTTACGCAGACTAGCTTACGCGGATTAAATGCTTATAGCTCGTATAATAGCATATATACTTCTACTAGAGCCTACGAGGAAAGGAGTAGAAGATCCGTCTAATAGGCTACTAATATCGTATAGCTACTATATAGATACTTAGTAATAATTAGCGTTCTCTATTTAGCTTATTCTAGAGTTTAGGTAGTACCTTCTATAATTTAACGTCTTACTAAACGAACCCGATATTAATAAGTTAGCTAGTCTTCTACTACGTAGAATTTACGGCTATTAACTATAACGCGTCCGTACTATTAACTTAATAGCAGGCTTGCTCTATCGCTATAGAGTTACTTAACTCTACGCCTTAATTCTAGTCGCCTTAGGAATAAGCTAAGCGATAGGAGTCTACGTCTTATAAGTTAAGATTAGTTATAGCCGCCGACTATAAATCGGTCTACGGTTTACGTCGTAGTACTAGGCGGCCCTACTTAACTCGACTGCTTCTATAGTTTATAGGAATATTATTCTCGTCCTACTAGTATATCGTACTCGCTAGGGTTAACGTTAGT
Organism: Cercospora zeina; assembly: GCA_022702355.1. Lineage (NCBI taxonomy): Eukaryota > Fungi > Ascomycota > Dothideomycetes > Mycosphaerellales > Mycosphaerellaceae > Cercospora > Cercospora zeina. The sequence goes on from JAKLWX010000010.1 coordinate 174,701, forward strand.
CCTGCCTTATTTACTTTAGTATTACCCTTAGCTTAAGCCTATTTCTATTCTACTATTTGCGTATTCTTAGTTAGATTTAGTATAAGATATTCTATAAAAGGTAGCGTAAGGTAAGTATCGTTTAGTAAGTAATCTAATTATAGTTTAAGTATACTTATATCTTATATAAGAGATATACTAGAAGGTTTATACGCCCTAGTAGAGCGTAATAAAAGCTCCGCGTCCTCGTTAATAAGTAGAGGCCTAAAACGAAAGGCGAAGCTCCTTACGAACTATAGTATTTAGAATACGCTACGTACGTACTTCTCCCGGTCGTAGAGCGCTCTAAGCTACTAGTAATAGAGGTTAAAGTATCGCTACGAAATCCCTACTACCGCGCTTATTAATAGTAGAGGCCTAAAACAAAGGACGAAGCTCCTTACGAACTATAATATTTAGAATACGCCTCGTACGTACTTCTCCCTAATAAAGCGCTCTAAGCTAATAGAGGTTAAAGTATCGCTACGAAATCTCCGCTACTACTTTCGCTATCTAATAATTATCCTAAGTTATTAAGAAGCTTCGTCGGCTAGTATAATACTTAAGCTTTTTACTACGAAGGCGCGACTAGCTAGAGTATCGGTAGTATAACCTCTTAAAACTTCTCTAGAAGTAGCGTCCCTAGCTATAGCGTAACCTACTAGTATATATATAGGCCGAAGCGAAGTACTACTTTATATCTTCTAGAATATCTATATTAGCGTCTAGTAATCCTTATTACGTCTTACTAATACCTTCTAGCTACTACTTAATAGTAGCATTTCCCTTTTAATTTATTATTAGAGTCTTAAGGAGCCTTACTCCTTCTTCTTAGTTATATATCCTCTTAAAAGGAGGTAGCTATAAGGTCTTCTCGAAGTAAAGTATAAGTCGGGAAGATAGTACTAAGTAGACGCACTTGCTCGGGATATAGTATTACTATACTTTAAACCTTTAAGCAAGTATAAATATTCGTAATACTTAATATATCGGTATTAGAATAGTAGTATAAAAAGATAGTACGCAAGTTAGGCAATAATATATTTACCTACTCTACGCGATTAGAAGGCTAGATAACCGAGTTAGCGAGTAGTTAGATAAGAGTTAAATAGAAGTTAAGTAAGTATAATATAAGTTAGTAGAGAGAACGGCGAGGGCAGCTAGAGGATTATAAGCTAGCGATCGGGATACTTAGAGGTAAGTATAGCGCTACTAGAAGTTAAGTAGTAGTTAGATAGGAGTTAGATAGGAGTTAGGTAGGAGTTAAGTAGGAGTTAGATAGGTATAATACGAGGCAGCCGAGGGATTATAAGCTAGCGATTAGGATACTTAAGAGTAGGCTCGGCGCTACTAGAATAGAATTAAAGTAGGCGGAGGACTACTATAATAACTATCGAGTACGAATTATAAGCGAGAAATTAATAATAGAAGAATCGAGAACTATATACGAAACGACTAAGATCTATAAAGGACTAGCTATAACTATTTATAACTCGTCTTAAGTAAATACTTTAAAGCCCTCCGATAGAGCTAGATCCGCTAGAGGCCTTTATACTACGTTTTACGCGTCTTTAAGGAAGTCTCGACCTTAAGCGGCTATATAGCGTAATCTATACTAATATATTATAAGGTATTACGATAAGGAGAAAGGTTAATATAGTACTAGCTCCGTAGCGGTCCTTAGCGTCGTTACTATCCGAAAGTATAGATACTAAACCCTAAATACTACTAGAAATAGCTAGCTACTATTATACTAGACGATTAAGAGGCCTATTCGGAGATAGAGTTCTATAGATCTAATAGCGAAACGGTATTACCGCTAGCCCTAGTACCTATATCGCTACCTAAACGTCTATTCTATAGGCCGTCTCGTTTATTAGAGTTAGATACTAAGATAATATTAGTAGTAAGTACTATATAGCATAAGAAGATATAGAAGCGAAAACAAGCTACTTAGTAAGGCTCTCCCGCTTATATTATTAACGAGTTTATATAGATAAACGAGTATAAGAAGTATAAAATAGGAGTATACGCTATAGATATTTACGCCTTATCTTCGTACCTCTAACTAGTCGCTATAATATTAACGCTTTGCCTTTTAAGCTACGCTTATCGCCTCTCTATCTATCTTTATATAAGCTAACGACTACTAGATACCTTATAGATTATCGACTCGCGAGTATTACTAACTTCGAATAGTAGAAGCTAGTTAATAAAGGCGAAACGATAGAGACCTCGTAACCTAGAGAACGTAAGCTCGAAGTTATCCTACTAAGTAAACTATAGGCCGGAGACGTAGGTAGTAATAAATACGTAGTACTCGATAATACTATTAGGTAGAATACGTGCGAAGATATACTACCTTAAATTACTAGTACCGAGGGTAAAATACGCTACTTTAATGCCTGCAAAAATATAGTTTTAGATTTAATTCGGCACTATATACTAGTAGAACTAGTCTTCGAGATAGCCGAGGCTACTATACTTTAAGTACGCCTTGCCTAAGTCTAATAAAAGATCGATTTTAATCTCTATACGATCGAGGCGTTCGAGTTCTATAGCGGTATATCTAGAAGCTTATAATATTTCTCGCTCCGATTAAGAAGTTACTAGTACGCTAATAGTAGTAGTATAGTACTCTAGTAGGGAGTCCGAGTCGAACGCTAACGCGCTATATACGACGTAAAGGCGACTAACTAGGGCAGACTACGTTCTAACGACTCTAATCGAAGCGCTATATAGAGCTACTATACGTCTCTAAGGATAGCTAAGGTAATAGATTATATTAGCGACTTCGGTTCTTACTATTAGCACCGGATATAACTAGCGAGCTTTAAAGTAAAAGAGGAGCTCGGTAGTAAAGTTTATACCTATAGGTAGTTAGCTCGAGCTTTCTATAATAGTAGCTTTTTAGAAGTATACTAGATCTATAGAGTAGCGATATTTTTAGTTCCCGACGTAAGGGATCGTAGTAGTAGGACCCGCTATAGTAGTATTAGAATAGTATAGTAGTAATAGGAGCCGCTATAGTAGAGTTAGAATAGTATAGTAGTAGGGCGAGGTAGAACTAGTAGAGTAGTCGTAGAATTAGCGGACGTTAAAGTAAAGTAGGTCCGACTTACTTCGAGCTATCTAAGTCGAACACAACTTAATAATATATACTAACCTCCTTTATATAGTAAGCGCGACATTCGCTACGTTTAGTAGTACGCGCGCGAAATGCTTAATATACCGCGTACTACGAAAATCTAGCGCCGTAGTACTATTATCTATTAAAGAGGTCCGTTCTATTAAGGTCTATAAGTACTAGTAATACTAACTAGAGGCCGTAGTCCGATCTACGAGCCTTATTAATCCGCTAACGATCCTATATAAATCTCTATTATATAGAATACTCTCGCGGACGCGACTATAATTACTTGCCGTATATACGCTAGCTGCCTATTAACTGCCCTAGACTAGTATTATATAGGGCGCCGCCGCCGCCTAATAGATTTAAATAAGAAGAGTTAGGAGAGATATAGTTCTACGCCTTAGTTAGAATATAACTTTACTATGTCTTTAGTACTACTATTATTACTAGGGCCGAGACCGTAGATATTTCGCTATAGCTAGTAGCTACTAGTATACTAGAGAGGATAGAATTATAGCGTAAGCATATATCGAGGACTATACTACGGCGTACGTTTACTATAAGTAAGCTTTTAGCGTAACGGCGAACTATTATCGAAGCGATAATAGTACGTATTAACGGAATCTTACCTTACTTAATTCTACCTTTACCTTAGTACTCTCTTACTAACTATTACGCTCTATATAGAAAGGATAATACTAAATTAACGTACGACCTAGTATCCTCGGGCGCCTACGAGTAATAGAGGCAAGCTTAAGACGCTAACGATTAAACTAATAAAGGATAAGTTATACCTACTACTAATATATAGGCGCGACCTATACGATTTTAATATAGTATACTAGAGGTCGACAGCTCCTACTCCGAAGCCTATATTACTAAGCGTTCGGCGGCTAGTATTAATAGCAAATCGTATAGTAGCAACGCGGCTTCTAGGTCTAATAGTTAAGCGTAGAGGTCGATAGTATAGTAAGAAACTAGCCTCCTCTGCGTTCCGTAGCCTACGACCTACGGATCTAGCTATATATTATATATAGGCTATAAAGGTAAGGTATCTCCGCGTAACTATACCCTTATATTCGCTAACTAACGGGTCTAGGGCATTAATAGTATAAAAGCGGGCCGGGTTAGTAAGCTAGTATACGTAGAACAAATTAAAGAGATAGAATATAGTAAAGTATAAGTTACGCCGTATTAGAAGTATTAGCCTACGAAGTCCTATTATATACCTCTACGTAGTCGTAGATAGAAATAGGCAGCTCCGGCTATACTAGCAAAGTATAGAGCGGCTAGATACCTATAAAAAGATAGGGAGAAAGCGATAAAAAGTCTAGAATTTTAACCTAAGGAGATCTAGAGAGCTCCTAAGAACATAATAATAGAGTTAGCGCGGCTATTACTAATATAAGACACTAATACTCGACTAAAGGACAGCCTTTTTAGATAGTAAATACTCTTATAGGCCTAGAGGCTAGAGTAGTAACCTAGCCTTACTATAAGCTAAAAAGAAGGAACTAATAGTATATACCTAAGAGGAAGCTTTAATATAAAAGAGTAAGGACGGGAGGAATAGAAGCAAAGGAATAGCAATACCCCTAGAGATACTAGGATAAATAGCTACTAAGAGCCTTTATCTAAATAGAAGACTCTAAGGTAGGATTAGTCCTCCTACTCTAGAGCCCTCTAAAACTTTAAGTCTAAAGGTAGAGCATCTAATATAAGCTATCTCTATACTATACTTAGGGCTGCCTATAAAGATACTACTATTCTAGATACTCTAGGAAACTAGAATTTCTCTAGATATAGGTTATATAACTAGATACTAAGTAAAGCAAAATCTAAGTAGAATTTATATAGGGAGATACCTACTCTAGGAACTAGTAAGAAAGAGTTAAATATAGATTAATATAGGTACTAGTATAGAGGCAAAGGCTATATATATAGGCTAGAGCTCCTAGGCTAGTAGGTAAGAGGATAGGCTCCCTAAGCGTAAAGGATATAAATAATATAAAGGAACAAATATACTATAAGGGAATAGTAAAATATTAAGATAACGCTTATTATCCTAAGGAAAACTAGATACTACGGAAGCGGTAGGCTATATAGGGCTCGCCGCAAAAAACATATAGAGATATAAGGAGGTTTTTATGCCGGAGTACTTTATATAAGGGCTTTTCTACCTACGAAATATATATAGCGTACTACTTACTCCGTATAGGGAGGTAGATTAGCGTATAAGAATTATTATATTAGAAGTATTAGATAGTTAAGTAGAAGTGCCGCAAGTATATAAAGGAGGCATAGAAGGAGTTCCGTACTCCGAAGTACGTATTCTATATCTATAAGGGCTATAAGTATAAAGAATAACTAGTTCTAGATAGAAGGGTTAGGTCTTAGCGATATAGAAACGACTTAGTATCTAAGTCGGACGCGAGTCGAGGTAGCCGTACTAGCCGAGCTAGTATATTTTAACGAACGTAGTAGCGACTAGAATTAATTACGAAGGGTACGCGTTAAATACCTTCCTTTATAAGGCGCTTCTTAATCTAGTTAATATAGGTTTCGCGCTAGCGTTACTATACGTATTATATAGTCTAGTATTATATAAGACCGATTATAGAGGGATTAATATATAATTAAGTATAAATTTGCTTCTCTAGCGTTAGGATAAGATATATATATCTAGTAATAATAGTACTAAAGAAGGTAGTACTACGTATATAGGAAAATAACTAGCTTAGCCTATAGGTCCGCGAGGGTTAGTTGCTTCTACGCCCGCCTATTATAACGTTAGAGATAGCAATACTAACTATATAAATAGGCGAGCTCGTCTTTAGCGTCGTACGTATCTTCGCCTTCTTCTATAATACCTTCGTCTACGTTACTAATCTTTTATATATTTAAGCTTCCTCCGCGGTTATATTATACTAGCCTAGGTAGTAATTATATAATTAGACGATTCGAACTCGATACTAGTAGGCTAGGCGGCGGGTTAGCTTAAGTTAGCTAATAGGGTAATAGTAGTAATAAAGCCTAGCTAGCGTTTAGTTAAGTAAATATTAACGGCCGATTATATTAGATAAGCTAACGTACGTATACGACGATTCGGAAAGGATTATATATAGGTTAGTATAGACTAGGCTTTAGATTAAGAGCGGATGCGCCGCTAATTAAGACGGGATATTATAGCCGTAGTCGCTAATTAATTCGCCTAGTTACTAGAATAATCCTTAGCGTTCTAGGTTCGGTCGCCGGAAATTACGATAGTAATTATAACTTAATAATAGTAGAGTTAGGAACGGCTTATCTAATATATATTAGTAGGATAGTTAAGTTAGTACTAAGTCGGCTAGGACGCGCTCCGTATAGGATTACGGCTAGATTATATACTAATTACTAGCTAATCGTAGTATGTTATCTAATAATATAATTCCTATAATTAGGTACTATACTAGGTCTAATACTATATCGGCTACGACTTAGTTCTACTAGGCTTAGTCGCGAGGGATCCTAATTCTAGCTAGAATAGTAATTACGATAGACGAGAGGTAACGCATAGCTAATATTATAGCGATTAAGGTTAGATTCGGTAGCGAGCCGGCGACGGATAGAATTATATTAGACTTATAGAATAATCGAGTAGATTAATAGTTAATAGGCGTCCGATTCGATTACGATTCGTAGTAGATTATTTAATTCGGATCTAATTCGCTAATTGTTCTAATTTAACTAGGCTATAATTAAATATAAATTAGGTAATTAAGTAATCCGCTTCTAGGTTTTCGTAACGTAGTAGCGGAAGCACCGCTACCGGCTAGCGTAGCGCTAGCTCTGCCTTTCTTTAAGGTCTTAAAGACCCTAGCCGACTTGCTCTTATTAGACTATATATAAGAGCGATAGCTTAGGAAGCTAATAGCTTAGGAAGCTAATAGCTTAGAGAGCGTCTAAGTTAGACGCCGAAGTATCTAGCTTATACCGCGTATACTTAGCGTAAGACAAAAGTACGCTAAACGTATAAAGAGGAATCGGTAAGAATTAGTCTCTTAATATCTCTAATAGGTATAGTTAGGGGCGCTTAATATATTACTATATACTAACTCTTATAATACTAATTCTTCTACCTTATCGAGAGTAGCGATCTATTAAGGCCTACTATACTTACGCGAGGAGCATCTATATAGCTAAGTAACTATAGCGAACGTACTAGGTCCGTAGTACTACTATTAGGCTACGTAGAAGAGTTACTAGACTCTAAAGCTAAAGAAGACGAGAAGATAAACGACGCTAATAATATATAGGCGAGGCGCGAGCGTCTCGAATAAGAGAACGCTACGCTATATAAATAGCTCGAACTTTACGCCCTCTAGGTAGAGAATAAACGCTTAACGTAAGAAGTTAGGACGACTACTCTACTAATATACTTAAGTATAATAGTAAGAAGCCTCGGCTCGAGATACTTTAGTATAGCGAGTATTACTAGAGATACTAAGAATAGTACGCGTTATAGTAGCGACGAATATATACCCTACGAATCTATTAAGCTCTACTCTCCTAAGCTATTTAAGAGCGAGACCGTTAAGGAAGCCTAGGAATACGTCCGCGTATATAAAGTAAACTTTATAGCCGCGCTAAGGAAGTTTATAATAGAATACTAGAAAGTAATCGCTAGTATTATATTCCTCGTAGGCGAAGCGTAAGAAGCCTAGTATAACGAGTACCCTAGTATACTTCTAGTAGAGTATACTTAGGCGTAGTTCTATAAGTTCCTATACGATATCGTTAGGGATTAAGCGAACCGCTAGCTACTTATAACCGTTAAGTACGAGATAATACGCTAAGATAAAAATTAGAGTATACGATAATTCGTAATAGACCTTAGTAATCTCGAGGCATAGCTCGGCGACTATACCGAGGCGTAGTTAGTTCGCTAGCTTCTTATAAAGTTAAAGCTATTACTATAAAAGAATATTATTAAGAACTATAGCCTACGAAGTTCTATTATATACCTCTACGCGGTCGTAGGTAGAAATAGGCAGCTCCGGCTATACTAGTAAAGTATAGGGCGGCTAGATACCTATAAAGAGGTAGGGAGAAAGCGATAAAAAGTCTAGAATTTTAACCTAAGGAGATCTAGAGAGCTCCTAAGAATATAATAATAGAGTTAGCGCAGCTATTACTAATATAAGACGCTAATACTCGACTAAAGGATAGCCTTTTTAGGTAGTAAATACTCTTATAAGCCTAGAGGCTAGAGTAGTAACCTAGCCTTACTATAAGCTAAAGAGAAGGAGCTAAGTATACTTAAGAGGAAGCTTTAATATAAAAAAGTAAGAACGGGAGGAATAGAAGCAAAGGAATAGCAATACCTCTAGAGATACTAGGATAAATAGCTACTAGGAGCCTTTATCTAAATAGAAGACTCTAAGGCAGAATTAGTCCTCCTACTCTAGAGCTCTTTAAAACTTTAAGTCTAAAGGTAGAGCATCTAATATAAGCTATCTCTATACTATACTTAAGGCTGCCTATAAAGATACTACTATTCTAAATACTCTAGGAAACTAGAATTTCTCTAGATATAAGTTATATAACTAGATACTAAGTAAGGTAAAATCTAAGTAGGATTTATATAGAGAGATACCTACCCTAAGAACTAGTAAGAAAGAGTTAGATATAGATTAATATAGGTACTAGTATAGAGGCAAAGGCTATATATATAGGCTAGAGCCTCTAAGCTAGTAGGTAAGAGGATAGGCTCTTTAAGTACTAAGGATATAGATACTATAAAGGAATATATAATAAGAGAATATTAGACTATTAAGATAACGTTTATCGTCCTACGAAGCTTAAATACTATAGAAGCGGCAAGCTATATAGAGCTTGCTATAAAATATATAAATATAAGAAGGTTTTTATACTAGAGTACTTTATATAAGAGCTTTTCTACCTACGAAACATATAGGGCGTACTACTTACTCTATATAAAAAGGTAGACTAGCGTATAAGACTTATCTATCTATTAAGAACTATATTATCTTAGCGAAGCGCGCCGATCTCGTCGCCCTAGTACGATACCTTAAATAGATAGAAAGGTTAATACTATGCGATATAGGCTTACGCGACTATAATAAGGACGCGTCGCACTAGTAGTTAAAGCGTAAGAGGGTCGATAGTAACGCGTATACCTCTAAAGGTAGTTATAGATCTAACTCGAAGGAGAAGAACTCTTAAGATACGCGTAAAAGTAAAGATAAGGACTAGTAACCTAGGTATTATAGTTATAACGAGGTAGGCTATATCCGTCTAGATTATTCGAATAAGAATAGGGATAGTAATAAGCTAGCGGTCCGTAAGGTAGCTATAAGCAAGTCGAAAAAATTAAAAGCGACGGAGATATTATATAAGTCTCTACTACTAAAGTAGATAGTATAGGGTACCTACCTATATAATACGTACTAGTAGTACGAGTATAAGGAGAAGTTAAATCTTAAGAGGGCCGTAGGCTAGCCGAGTTCCTTCTCGATAATACTATAGATATTAATATAGTATTACGAGCCTTCGTACTCTAGTATAAGTTGCCCTTATAGCTAAACGCGGCCTTGCCGCCGGCTACTACTTTTATAAGTAAACTAGGTTATTATTATAGTATATACTATATACGTATAAGGCTCGTAGACTCCTTAGGGATTAAGCGCGTAACCGGAGGGATCTTCTACGTATATAATATACTAGATCCCGATATTATCCTTAGCTATCTATAGTAACGTATATAATAGGTAAGTATCGATAGTAGTATAGATAAATAGCGTTATAATAACGATCGTTTCGGCCGATTCGAAGTCTAAGAGGCCTATAAGTTCCTTAAAGACCTCTAGAAGGCACCTACTATATTTATAGTTAGCCTAAGTAGAATAGGCGAGGAGCCTACTCTAATACTAGAGGAGTTCTATTAGTTCGACGACGTCCTTAACCTAATAAAGGAAATATAAAGTAGGCCTATTAAAGGCGCTAAGTATACGATCGACCTAAAGCTAGGTATAGTACTACCTTTTAGGCCTCTATACTACTAGTTAAATAGGGAGCTTAAAGAGCTTAAGAAGTATCTAAAGACTAGGCTTAAGTATAATTAAATCGAGCGTTCTAATAGCGAGGCGGGTACGCCTATTCTATTCGTACTAAAGAAGAATAGTAAACTATAGCTATATATAGACTACTATAGGCTAAACGAGATTACGATTAAGAATCGGTACCCGCTCCCTCTTATTAGTAAAACGCTAGATAGACTTAAAGGAGCCGTATAGTTTACGTCGCTAGACCTTATAAACGCGTATTATCGTATCTATATTAAGCTAAGTAACCGCTAGAAGACTACGTTTCGTACGTAATATAGTTACTACTAATATAGAGTAATACCCTTTAGTTTAAAGAACGCCCTAGTAACGTTCTAGGCGTATATTAACTACGCGCTAGTAGGGCTAGTAGATATAAGTTACGTAGTATACTATATACCTAGATAATATCCTAATCTATAGTAAGACTCGCGAGGACTACGTACGAGATATATACGCTATACTTAAGAGGCTCTATAAATTCGGACTCTACGTATAACGCGCTAAGTATAAGTTCTTCTAGAAATAAGTTAACTTCCTTAGGTTCGTAGTTATAACTAGAGGCGTAGCGATAGACCCTAGTAGGGTAGCCGTAATCGCCTTATAGCCGAGGCTAACTACTCTAATAGAGGTTTAATCGTTCCTTAGGTTCGTAAACTTCTACTACTACTTTATCTTTAGATATTCGAGGGTCGTAGTACTACTAACTATACTCTCGAAGAGCGTAAAGAATAGTAGGAAGCTAGGGCCTATTAGTTAGAGCGAACCCGAGAAGTAAGCTTTCCTAAAGTTAAAAGAACGCTTCTAGACCGCGCTGCTTCTTAAGTACTTTAACCCTACGTTATACCTACGAGTCGAGACCGATACGTCTAACTTCGCTATCGCCGGCATTCTAAGCTAGCTATTCGAGTCGGAATAGTACCTAATCGCGTTCTTTTCGTAGAAGATAATTAATACTAAGTATAACTACGAGGTCTATAATAAGGAACTCCTCGCGGTAGTAGAATCCTTTAAGGTATAGAGGCCTTACCTTAAAGGCGCTACGTATAAGGTAGAGGTACTAGTTAACTACGCTAACCTAAAGGCCTTTATAAGTATAAAGTAGTTAATAGGCTAATAGACTAGGTAGGCTACGTTCTTAGCCTCGTATAACTTTATAATTAGTTATAGAGTAGGTAAGCTAAACGTAGCTAACGCGCTATCGAGGCGTAGCGATTACGTAAAAGATACGTAGGTAATAAATAACCTATTACTATCGCTATAGTAGAAACTCTAAGTTTAGAGCGACCTCCGAGTAGGCGGACCGGTTATAAACTATATTAAGGCCGCCTATAACCGCTAGTATATAATAAACCGGAGAGTAGTAACGAAAGTAGCTAATAAGACGTAGTCTACTAGCCCCGAACGCTACGAGCTAAGTCCGTATAGATTCGCGCTACTAATACGGGTCGCTAGCGCTATTATTATAGAGGAACGGCCGTATGCTAATACCTTAGACCTAGTAATTAGGTATATAGCTACGCTTATCTAGCTAGACCTAATAGCGAAGGAGCTATATACGTAGGTAGAGAGTAATAGAGGCGAAAGCAATAAGTATACTATCCGAGATAGGTATATATATCGCGAAGAGGTATTATACCTTCCCTACGACTCTATATTACGAACGTAAGTAATTCGTATATACTACGACGACTTCCTAGCTAGCTATTTTAGTAAGGATAAGACTACGGAACTCGTTAAGAGAAAGTACTAGTAGCTAGAGGTTAACGAGGACGTTAAGTAATACGTCGAATCGTATAGTAGCTATTAGAAGGCAAAAGCGAGACGCTACCGTCCCTATAGCGAGATAGTTACGCTTCCTTTACTAGAATAGCTATAGAAAGATCTATCTATAGACTTTATTATAGACCTTATACCGAGTAAGCGTAATAGTCGTATATTTAACGCGATCCTTATAATTATTAACTGCTATTCTAAGATAGTAACTTTCGTTCGGATAATAAAGCGCTATATAAGCGTAGAGCTTATAGATATTCTACTTAATAAAGTTATACGACTTCGAGGTATACCTAGTAGTATTATCTCTAATAGAGGGTCTATATTTACTAGCTAGTTCTAGTTAGACTTCTATTTCGAGGTATACGTAAAACGTAGGCTAAGTATAGTATTTTACCCGTAAATAGATAGCTAGACTAAACGCGTAAACTAGACGCTTAAGTAGTACCTACGTATCTATTACGAGAAGAACTAAGACGACTAGGCGTCTATACTAGCCTCTATAGAATTTATATATAATAATAGCCTAAATATAATACTAAAGATATCGCTATTCTACGTTATCTACGAGTTCGACCCGAACCTAGCGATAGAGACTCGTAAGAGGGACGTAACTAAATCTTAGAACGCGATTCTATAAGGAGAAGTACTAGTAGTAAAGGACGCTATAGAAAAGTTAAAGTAGAACTACGAGGAGTTAATAAAGCGCTAGTAGTAAGTAAGCGAGTTATAGGCTAAATATTATAACTAGAAGTATTAGCTAAAGGAATATAAGGTCGGCGATATAGTCCTTCTATTTACGAAAAACCTAAAACTAAAGGTACTATTAAAGAAGCTAGCGGATAAGTTCGCTAGACTATTTAAAGTAATCGACGTAGTCGGGAAGTAGGCGTACCGCCTAGCTCTTCTAATAGGATTACGTATCTATAATATCTTCTACGTATCCCTTCTAGAACTCTAGTATAGTAGCAAATCTTAGGAGACTAGCTTGCCTCTCGTAGATAATAAGAGCGAGTAAATAGTCGAGAAAGTACTAGAAACCTAAGTCGAGAAGAGTAAGAGGAAGTAGCTAGTCTAGTAGAAAGGCTAGCTAGAAGAATATAATACGTAGGAACTAATCGAATATATCGGAGAATATAAAGCGCTCGAGGAATTTAAGGTATAAGAGTAGAGTAAGAGGAGCTTATATAAGCTATAAAGTCGACTATCGTAGCTACTATACTACTAATTAACCGTCGCGACTACTATAACTTACGACGAGTACGCGCTAAGCGCTAAGGCCGCGACGAAATATTATATTACGAAAATTACTAAAAAGAATAGAGGATATAAAGTAGAGAGAAATTATTTATAGCGCTTATAGGCGCTACGTAAATAGGCCGTAGCGCTAGCGTAGAATAGAAGTATAGAATAAGGTAGTAGACTATATAAGTAGTATAGAAGGAGCGTAAGAAGAGAGTATAAGAAGAGCGCGCGATACGCTAGCTTACTCCTCTATACCCTCGTCCTTCTTCTTCTCCTTCTTATTCTTCTTATTCTTCTTATTATTATCCTCCTTCTTCTTCTTTACTACGAAGGCCTCGTCGTTAGAGATCTCCTCTACTTAGCTAGCGAAGCGGTTAGTATAAGTAGTATAGACCGCTATATCGAGCGCCTCTTTCGAGGCGCCGAGTAGGCGTAGACGCTACGAAGAATATTAGTAACACGTATAAGAAGTATATAACCTATAAGATATACCTCGTACTTAAGCTTAAAGAGCTTAGAGGATAGAGCGATCTACTTACTAGCTATAAGTAGCTTAGTAGTAGAAGGACTACTACCGGCTAGTAGCGCGCTAGCTCTACTCTTTTTTAAGGTCTTAAAGACTCTAGCTAACTTGCCCTTATTAGACTATAGGACCTTAAGGCTATTAGTAATTAGAGCCTATAAATTAGTAGAGTAGTAGCGGAGCTACTTAGCGCGTACGGCCGGCCTGCCCTCGGCTAGCTTAGCGAGGTAGAAGCGTAAGCGCTTCGACTACGTAATAATATTTAGGTCGGTATAGCGGTCGTAGGAGTAGTTATTATTATTATAGCGCTAATAATTCTTCTTCTTATCTAGTTTTATAACCCTATTATATAGCCGAACGCTAGCTATATATACTATATTAGTAAGGAACTCGTAGCTAATACGTACGCGGAACGCTAGACTTACCCGTTACTAAATATAAGAGATAACGATAATAGTCGTCGTCCTCGATAGTAGAGAGGTTAGTAATAGTATAGGGATCGGCTAAGATTATAGAAGTAGAGCTCTTCTTAGAAGGTATAATACTTATAGAACAAGTACTAGGAAAAGGCTAGAGAGATACGTAGATAGTACGAGGCGAGAGTAGGGCGCTTATTTAAAGATAGTATATTAGAATAAGTATTAACGTAATTAGGCGCGAACTTATAGCCTATACTTACCTCGTAATTAACGCGCGGCCTATATAGGGTCTATAATATAAAAGTCTCTCGAGATCTAGTACGTTACTATAGTACTACTAAAAATTACGCACGACTATAAGTAGTAGAGTAACGTAACTATAACGTAATAAGAACGTAAGCGGCCGGCTACTATATTAATATAGACTCTTCTACGAGCTAAGGCAGCTCTATAGAAGAGAGGAGATAATTATAAGAGCGATAGCTTAAGGAGCTAATAGCTTAGAGGGCGTCTAAGTTAGACGCCGAAGTATTCGGCTTATACCGCGTATACTCGGCGTAAGATAAAAGTACGCTAAACGTATAAAGAGAAATAGGTAAGAATTAGTCTCTTAATATCTCTAACGGGTATAGTTAGGGGCGCTTAATATATTACTATATACTAACTCTTATACTATAGGACCTTAAGGCTATCGGCGATTAGAGCCTATAGATTAGTAAAGCGGCGGCGGAGCTACTCGGCGCGTACGGCCGGCCTACCCTTAGCTAGCTTAGCGAGGTAGAAGCGCAAGCGCTTCGCCTACGTAATAATATCTAGGTCGGTATAGCGGTTATAGGAGTAGTTATTATTATTATAGCGCTAGTAGTTCTTCTTCTTACTTAATTTTAGGACCCTATTATACGGCTAAACGCCGGCTATACGTATTATATTAGTAAGGAACCCGTAGCTAATATATACGCGAAACGCTAGACTTACTAGTTACTAAATATAAGAGATAACGATAATAGTCGTTATCCTTAGTAGCGAGGAGGTTAGTAATAGTATAGGGATCGGCTAAGACTATAAGAGTAGAGTTCTTCTTAGGAGCTATAATACTTATAGATCGAGTACTAGGAGAATACTAGAGAGAGGCGTAGATAGTATAAGGCAGGAGCGGGGCGCTTATTTAAAGTTAGTATACTAGAATAAGTACTAACGTAATTAGGTACGAACTTATACCCCGCGCCTACCCCGTAATTAACGCGTAGCCTATATAGGGTCTATAATATAAAAGTCCCTTAAAATCTAGTACGTTACTATAGTACCGCTAAAAATCGCGTACGACTATAAAGCGGCGTCGTAATATAACTATAACGTAATAAGAACGTAAGCGGCCGGCTACCGTATTAATATAACTCTCCTACGAGCTAAGGTAGCTCTATAGAAGGGAGGAGATAGTTATAAGAGCGAGAGGCTAAGAGCTAATAGCTTAGGAGGCGTCTAAGTTAGCTACTAAAGCATCCGGCTTATGCCGCGTATACTTAGCGTAGGATAAAAGCACGCTAAACGTATATAGAGGAATCGGTAAGAATTAGTCTCTTAATATCTCTAACGAGTATAGTTAGAGGCGCTTAATATATTACTATATACTAACTCTTATATCTAGATATTAACGCTATTCTTACTTCTAGCGTATTAATCGTTAAAGAACTTCTTTATAAATCCTCTAGTAGTATTACGTACGTATATACGATTAAAGCCTACGCTACTAATATCTAAGAGACGCTAATACTATACTCTCGAATTCTTATCTATAATATTATTCTTTACTTAAGAGGTACTATATTCCTTCTTAACCTTACTACTAATATAACTTCTAATTATACTATTTAACTTACGAAGGTTAGAGGCTTCTAAATTATAATTCTAATTCTAATAACTATAGCCTTTCCTAGTATCCTTAAGCGCTTTAAAATAGTATAATATCTTCTTAACGCTTTATATTTCTCTACTAGAGTCTAGTATTTCTATAGTACTAGGTTTATTCTTATTATAAGGCTCGTATATAGTAACTATATTTAGGCGCGCCTTATAGAGGTTACTATCGCCTCTAGTATTAATTAGTATCTTATTAATACTCTTCTTCTTTAGATCTACCTATAATTTACGCTATTTATAGCTATACCGATACTTAAATTTATACGTACGCGTTAACTTTACCTTTAATAAACGATTAGTACTATTAGCGTACTAGATATTATCTATCTACGACTAGTAAGTTAATATCTCTAATAGCGTAATCTTACGTAGTTTCTAATATATCTTAAATATCTACTAATACTATAAGACGAGATTAGGTAGTTTATATAGTAACGACGAGCCTTTACTATAATATTCTTCGCTAGTTTATCTCGAGGCCGCGAACTAATTATAACTAAGCGGCCGCGGCGGCGCGTTATTATTCTTATTAATAATACGCGCCTTAGTAGTAGCGGCTAGCTCTTTCTTAATAATAATATACGACTTAGTAGTAGTAGCGGCTCGCTTAATAATAATACGCGACTTAGTAGCGGCGGCGGCTCGCTTATTATTAATACGCGCCTTAGCGTCTATTCTAGCGAGCGTTAACTATAAATCGTCGTCCTTATTAAGCGCGTTAATATCTATATTAATAGGCGCGATAGGTACCTTACTAAATAGATCGTCGAATTTACTACGTTCGATAAAGGCTACTATAGCGTCTATCTCGTCTTAATACCCTATAGTAGTATTAAAATTAAAGAACTCTATAGCGGCGGCGGCGGTAGTAGCAGACGCGATTCTAGACGAATTAAGAGACGGATAATTGCTATTAATTAAGGGCAAGAATATAATAGATAATAGCAGAATCGTGCGATTTGGCGGCGGCGGTAACAATAGAGGCAGCGAGTATACTAATAGAATAGAAGAGAGGGAATGGTGTGCGACGCAACGATAGGGGCTCATACTAATTGTCGCCTCCTTATATGCAGCGCCAGATCAGGATGAGTTCGTGCACGTGGGAGGCATACGTGGCAGCCAGGAAGGCTCAGCTGGTCAATGGCGAAATTATATAACCTCCAGCTCACATACAGGTCGTCAAATCCGCGCGCGAAGTGCGAGCCGGATCGGTCGATCGAATGACACCGTGCTCCTAAGGCAGAACTTGGGCTTCAGCAACCGTCCAATGGGCAAGCTGAGTCACTGGACGCCGAAATCTTCCTTTTGAGCTTGACGCCCGCTCCAGTGGCATCGCTCTGCCTCTCATCAGCAAGCTGTGGCCCATCGTCAGATGTCCTGCTGCTTTGTTGCCATCTACGAGGTTGAGGTGAAGGCACCTGCCAGCTGTTGCGGTGCCCAGATTCGATGCCACTGGCCGGGGTCTCTGCTGCCGCCCATCTCCAGCAACCGGACCGAGAACACGGACTCAGGAAACCAATGACTGTATTGGCCCGTCAATGCAATCACCTTCGAATGAAACGTAGGCCGCTAAGCCTATCTCGAATGCTTCAGGGGACTGACAGCCAATACCTCGAGGAGACCGCCAAGCTCGTAGTTATCCGACGAAAGATTCGGCATCTGGGGTCTAGAGACCGACGCTTGCAATCAGAGGTGATTGTATTAAGTGGCCAATACGGTCAGCCGTGGTGCGTGGCGGAGACCTTCCGGCCACGATCTGTGAGATCTCCTGAGTCGCATTAGGACTCTCGGGCTCCACGTTCGTCGCTGGTGTTCAGTTCCCGACTGGAAGCAAGATTCCCCAAATTTTGAGGGACTGTGAGCTTGAATACACTGACAGCTCTTCCGTGCATGATGCATGGTTTCAAGACCCCACGAGGCATGTGGTGGGATAAGATCGTGCGGTAAGCCATACTTCTTCCCTCTCGATTATCTGAAGGCCGATCTCGTGCACACTTTATCAGACTTGAACTTTAGAACCACAAAGAGGCCCCTCGATGCTTCACTAAGGTCTGAGTTCGTAACAAAGACGCTCACGTCTGTTGCTGGGGCCCTCAGCGCTTGCCCTTGCCCTCCAAAGCACCATCACTTCCCCCACACAATGCATCTCAGACCTCACCAGCCCGTGGCTTGCCGTTGAAGTATCGGGCGAAGAGGCCAGGATTCAATGCTCTTCATAGCATAACCAGGATCGCAAATAATAGAAGACTGGATGCAGGATTGCAGAACCCCGCCAACGGTAAATCCCACAAGAGTGGCAGCAAGGAATTTGCGACTTCCAGTCCGTCGCTCGTGACCCACGTGTCCGACGCAGAAACCAGGCGATCGCTGTGTTGAAAAGCTTTGGCAACTTCGAAAAATATGAAATCTCCCCGGCGCCAGCATACCAACACGAGTACCGCCGGGCCATCTGGAGCTCTGGGACCATTGCCAATAGCTCGTCTTTAGTAGTTGGATGCTCGGAAGGAAAGTCCAGCGTTATGCGATACGTATGGACGACCTAAAGCGGACCTGACGCAGAGCTGAAGTCCCTAAGCCCATAGCATCTAGAGCGGGACAGCTCCGCGGCGCCCTGAGGACCAAATTCGTCGCGAATCGCCCACAGCTTAAGCCTAGCACACGCGCGCGGGCTCTATATAGCGCCCACCGATTAGGCAGACTTGAAGCTTAGGGTCTCCGGCGCTGATATGTCTCAGTGTCTACTATTAATAAGATCACCGTCAGAGGCTCAGGTATGTCACTCGAATAGTAGCACAACGGAGTCCTTACCGTGCTATCGTCTACAGGGAGCCTTTGTAAGTAGATGGGAGCTCATATCGATCCACCGTTCGTTGCTCTCGCCTCGAGGGTCCCGAAGGGAGGTGCCATGTGTAAAGCAAGCTTTTAGAACCACAATCGTTGCCAGACTGAATGTCTCTAAGACTATCGGAGATCTCTGTGAGTACATCTGAGCCAGATCTCGTGATGTAATCCGTCGCTGGGACCTAGGTAGGCTTCTCCCCAGCGCCCGGAAACAGCTAGGAAAGCTATTGCACCCCTGCGCGGAGATGAGCCACAAATACTCACCACGGCAGGACTGATGTCTTACTATTTTTTGTCAAACCTCAGCGGATAGACTCCAGGCGCTCTGTGGGGCACAGCTCTTTGTAGTAGGGCCGGATCCGCCGGAATTGGTCTGGTCACCTTTATCTGGCGACCAGAAATCCTTAGCCGCACTAACGGCTTGCACATCGAAGACGGCATCCTGCGAATGCATTGAAGGCAGTTCGGGCACGGAGTCGTGGCTAGATGGCAAGGCATATGGCTCGAAACCAGGATGGAATTTGAATTGGAAGCTGGCCGCCTCACAAACTCGACGAGCAGGCCAGCGATCATGTCCAGGACGAAGCGACGGACCTTGGCCAGCCTTACAGCTTCGCTACTCACCACAGACTTTCAAGCATGAATCCAGAGCTTCTGTTCGAGCGTAGCTCGTCGCGGGGGACACATGCAATTCATCCGGAGACATGAAAGAGAATTTCGTGCGTGAGCTCCACGGCACGACGGACCTGGCCCACTCGGCAGCCCTTACGTCTACGGCACGTGTTCAAAGGCGGATCTTGCCGCCTCTAACAGCTAAGGACGTGGCAATGGAAATGGAGCTTTACGTGTACTTTGCCTGGAAGCCCGGAAGGAGGCTTCACATCTGGCATGGACTAACTGACGAGCATAACCGCACTCGCGGCACGCTACAGCTGCTGCGTCTCTGCGAACCAAGTACAGCGGCTTTGTGGTAAGCAGCTTTTCGCCAAATGCTCAGATTCTCGAGAAGCGGCGCAAAAGCTCTCTTATCCAGCGTGAGCGGACGAAGGGCCGAACATCGACAGACTCACAGCCTTTTCCTCTACAGCATATTCTGCAAAATAGCTCTGAGCAGACTTGGGGACGAAAGTGCGTCGCCAGGGGCTCACATGCTTCTTTTGGATGCGCCAGGCAAAACATCAGGCCGCATGAAATGAAGAACCCGGCCACACGTACAGCATGCCCTTGTCTGCAGTGCCTGGGCCAGTAACTCTGAAACGATTTGGGACACGACTTTCTCTGCCGAGGGCTCAAGTCGTCGGTCCGTCACTGGTATCTCTACGGCCGAGATGGACTTCTTGTTGGCAGGAATGAGCAAGTTCAAGGCGCTGATGTAATGAAGGTGCCTCCACGATACGCTGGCACGGGCTGGAAACACTCAGCTCGTGAGTCCCGGGACGTTCCAGCTCCTCACTGAAGATCTTGCAACATCTTCTCGCTTGGCCAAAAGACCACCATAAGCACACCTCGAGCAGACTTGGAGCCCGTATGGACGAAGCCGACCTTTGCGATTGCGCTAGATTGGTCAAGAGGGAGGACTAGTGCTGGAGGCTCAAGATAGCCACCGGATTTCTTCATTCCATCGTGAAGCTCAGAGCCGTGCACTGCGAACTGAAGTAGACTCCCAAGAGACTAATATCCTCTAGACACAGCTAATGACTTCGCGATCGAGCCAGACCTAGCTGGACTACCGGCACCAGATATTGGTGCCCAAGTTCGTTGCTGCAGACTTCAGCGTCCTGCTGCAGTGCAGCACGGACTGGAGCGAACGCACAGTAGACCGCAGACTTCGACTGACCAGGTAGTCGGGCGTCTGGCTGGACCGTTTCATCTATGGAGTTCGAGAAAGTCGCCGAGGGGCTTGAGCCTTCCTCGCGCCTCGAGCACGATCCCAAAACCGGGCCAGATGCTTGGCTCCACACGATGGTGGAACATCTCTGCGAGACGTTTGCTACGTCAAGGTCGGTGAGGCAGGTCGAGATTCGTTCTCAGGGCTCTCGAGCAACCTCCAGGCCAGAGCACGCGACATTCACAGTCAGTCTTTACAATTTGATACATAGCAATAGCTCATCCAAGTCTTGCAAACACCACCTTTTCCAACGCAGACAGTCCGACAGGGTATATCCCAACTCAATCCTTTTGACCCCCTCTTTCTTTACCCTCCCAATCCCAATCCTTTCCCCAACCTACTCCCGAACCCACCCTTCTTCTCAGCCTTCTTTGGCTGCTCATCCTTGGGCTTCAGCTTGATGTTCTGTGCTCCACCTGAAAGATGTTAGTTATGACCCATGATTAATCCTGTATACCGACTCACCACGCCCGTACACTCGAACCTCACTTTTGGCATCAATCTTTGCCCTGTTGCCGTCGCTGCCAGTACTGCCGCCACTAAAAGCACTCTGCTCATCGGCGGCAAGAGGGGCAGTTCTGTTGTACGTGAATGAAGACTCGCTCTGTTCGCTCTTGTTGGTCCTCGCAACCGAAGGTTTCCACGTCAAGCCGGCACTTCTATCTGCCGTGGCTTCACTCCGCGGCGGCGTCACGGTCGCTACGGGTATGCTGGGCATGTGAAGTCTCGGCGTGGGATCGCTGCTGCTGATAGTCTCAGATGACGCGCCGTACTCGCTCGCAATGTCATAAATACTGCCAATGACTCCAGGCCGGATTTCAGACATGCTTCTCGACTGCCTCATGTCGCCATTTTCGGGAACGCGTGCGAGCTGGGTCTTGGCCGAATGATAGTCCAGCTCCATGTCCGTGAAACGCTCCAGTAACCGCGAATGCGCCTTCTTCAGCTGAGACAGCTTTTCCCTGGCGTCGTCAAGCTCCTGCAGCGTTGCAGCATGAGCAGCCGACACCTCCGGGTTCGCTGCAATCGACGTCGGAGGCCGGTCGAAGCTGTGTCGTGATCCGAGCGATGCCTCCAGCTCCGCCATACGATCACTGTACATGCGCTTGGCGCGATCCAGTTCCTGCTCTTGTCGCCGAAGCCGCATCTGGAGAGTCTCCTTCTCGCTCACCAGCATCTCTTGCTCCCGCCTTGAATGCTCAAAGTCCCACTCTTTGAATTCCAACTGGCGAAGTTTGCGGTGAGCCTCCTCGAGCTGATTTTCCAACTTCCGCACCTGCTCGAGATCGCGCTTGGCCATTTCGAGATCCTGCGATGTTCGAAGCTCGCGTGCCTCGGAAGCACTCAGCAAATCACGATACGTCTTCATCTCGGCACGAAGCTTGCGCAGCCCCTCGGCATCCGCTGCCCATGTTTCTTGCTCCTTCTTGAGCTTGTTGAAACGCTCCGTCATATTCGCTTCCAGGTTGTTAGCCTGCTTGCGAGTGAGGGTAGAGTCCCGAATGGTGGCTTCACGTGCGCTGCGCACTTGATCGAGCTGCTGCTTCAGTGCGCGATTGGCATTGAGCAGATTGAGGTGCTCTGCCTCGACAGTCGCATCCTTGACATTCTTGCCCGTGAGCAGCCCGATATGCTGAGAGTATTGCGCTTTGTGCCAACGCTCAAAGTTCAGCTCATTTCGGACCAAGGTCAACTCCCGCTGCAAGTAGGCCAGATTTGTCTGAGACACATCCGGCTTCCCCCAACTGGACGGGACGGGAAAATCGTCGAGTGCAGGGTTGGCAGTGTCTTTGCTTCTCGGCCGTGCAAGTTCGGTGCTCTCTGCAGGGCCAAGCACTGGACTCTCGGGATCAACGGCAGTGGACTGAGGATCACGCCAACTGGCTCCCGAGCGCAGGCTGGTATGACTGACCGCTGGAGAGATGGTGCCATGACTCTGCTTCGGCATGGGCGGCAGAGGCGGCAGCGGCAAGGCAGGTAACTTCCCCGTCGGTGGTGGACCTGGACTGGCGTAGACGGGTGTCTGGCTGGCCATTGCCAAGGCATGACAATCTGCCACGACGTCCGCGGGGTCCATCTTGAGCCACTTGGCATCGTCCAGCTCTTCCTCGAGGGTCAAGGTGTAAAAGTTGGAGTGAAGAAGGTGCACCTGTCGGAACTGTTCGCTCCTGCTGCGGATGACGGCCTGGTCCAGATCAAAGTCATCGGCACCTGGAAAGTTTGCAGTTCGCAGATATTTGCGCGGCTTGCGAATATAATTCATCAAATTGATCGGGTACAGCCCGTACAGGTACGTAAAGTACATCTTCAGCTCCGGAGTGGCGGCTTCTGTGGAGTCCTCCCGTGGCCGACACTTCTCCCACGATACATCAATGCCGACATCGCCATGGTCGTAGGGGCTCGACGAGATGCGATCATCCGTCACCAGACTCTTTTGGGCATCATCGCTCAATGCCGAAAATCGCTCCCAGCAGAGCAGGCGACTGTAGACGAGGAACAGCCGTGGTAGGCGGTCCTTGAGCGAGGCCGGGATATGTGGAAGGAGCATAATCAGGCATGTCAGCGCAACCGAGAGGACCGTCGTGCACGTGTCGTTCATCAGGCATTTCAACAAGCTGTCGACGAGTGGGGTGCGGGTGACTTGGTAGAGGTGCGGCGCCTGATGACGAAGAAACGAGCCGAGCAATGTCAGGCCCTGCAGTCGTGTATCGGCCTTGACAATCAGATCGTCCAAGCCGTAAAAGAATCGCCGCGGGTGCTTCTTGCCGAAATTGACCAGCGCGGACTCGACTTGATGCGCGATTTGGGCCAGCTCGGGCGCAATGTATCCGTCCTCTTCCGTCAGCCCGCGTGTCCGAGAGACATACATGTTGAGCAGGTCGGAGCAAACGCGACTCAGGGTGCGCTCTCGCTGGCTGGAGTCGGGCTCATCGTCGTCGTACGTCAATATACTCGCGATGAACTCTTGCGCATCTTCCAGAGCGGCCTTGCAGTGGCCGGTCGCATTGATGACAGGCCTTGCTGCCAGTTGATACCACTCCAGCAGGTCATCTTCATTCACCAGCGCAGGGCGCAGCTCTCGCAGCACACCCACAAAAGCTCCCAGCCGCGATGTGCTCCCCGCAATGTGCCTGTCCCAGAAGGACTTCAAATCTTGATTGGCGCGACTCGCTTCGTCGTGGTCGATTTCGCCGTCGTGTTCATCGATGAATGACTGCAGCATGCGGCGGCTGTCATTGGGCAGGCTGGAAGGGATTTTGGAGCCGGTGAACGGGGTCTGCAGTGCTTTGGTGACGTCGCGGAGGGATCTGATGCGGTGGACGAGGTCAGCACAGGGACTCGGCGTCCGCGAAGCTGCCGGCGGCGGTCGCAGTGCCATTGCGGAGGCGAGGGTCGGCGGGGACGAGCACTGCTGGCGCGGACGGCTGCTCACCTTGTATGCGGCGGTGCGCTCATGGCGGCGGCGGCGACGGAGCCGGCTGCATGCACGTCCAGGGTGCGTGCGGTGCGGATGCGCGGACCACTTCCTGCACTCGCCCATCAGCGTGCAGAGGAACGCGTGACGAGATGCTTCTTCTCCGTCGCCTCCCTGGGCGGTCATCATCTACAAGAGCGTTCTGCGGCGGCGGCGCGCATGCAGGCAGCGGGACAGCGAGCGCTGCACTGCTTCGGGATCGTCGCGCAGCAGCCACAGCCGCCGGACTGCCATGCACCGCACTCGGGGTGAATGGCTGCAGATAACAGGGCGTTGGCGAGTGTGGTCCGGAGGATCGAGGAAGGGAAGTGGCCGTCTCCGGGGCGGAAGTCCGCGCCGCACAGCACATCTGTGAGACTACTTCTACTGTGTCTACCCCCACCTCGCACCTCGCACGCCGCTCAACGGCGACGATGACAACATGCCTCCTCGGCCCTCATCGCGGCGGAATTGTCCCAACATCTTCGACAGAAACAGCACCTCGCTACTCCGTCTGCCGGCGCTCGTTCGGGGACGCTGGCTTGGTCTCGGGAACAGCATGCTGGGCCGAACATTTCCTGCAGGCTAGCAACACCACTGCATCCGACTTTCCAGAAAATGATGGCATCTGATCATCCCACCTGCCGCTGCTGTCATCTGAATATGTAATGAACGCAACGTCTGCCATCGTTCGCCCCGTCAATCGACCAGTGCCGAGGAAGCAATGTGTCTTTGGCGTTGCACAACTGTTCCGGGGCAGATCCATTGACACATGGTGGACCCGGCACTCGGATCATATCATCTTGAAAGTTTGTTGCAAGTTGCAACAGAAGGCTGCTTCATGCGTCTCTGCCGTTTGTGCCGCGACAGGACGGCGTGCGTCATTCCCGTCTAGTTGATACAGCTTGTTCAGTAGCGCACCGGTAAAGTAGGACGTCTCAGTACAGTGCCACGGTATAGCTCCTGTGCAACGTCTGCTCACCAACGACAGTCGAGCAAAATGGCACTTCTGCTCGCTTGGATGCATGCATATCGTCAGTGCGGTCGCACTGTGCCCATGGCAAGAGGAATACCGCAAACTGCGGACACGCAGGCCGCTGGTGAGGACGCGTGATGGACAGAGGATACTTGCAT
This sequence comes from Cercospora zeina, assembly GCA_022702355.1. Lineage (NCBI taxonomy): Eukaryota > Fungi > Ascomycota > Dothideomycetes > Mycosphaerellales > Mycosphaerellaceae > Cercospora > Cercospora zeina. Next base: position 200,155 of record JAKLWX010000010.1, read on the forward strand.
ATCGGCGACACTTGTACTCCAGCGTGCTCGCAGTACCAAGGGTGCTGAGCAGCGGTCTGTGCGTGAATGTTGGTCCTATGATGAACCAGGAAGGCTCCATGGGCGTGCGGAGGCAGTATGGTATAAGGCGTGTGAGAAGTGCTTGCTTGCTGCGGAAATCAATCAGCCCACGCCCCCTACCTACCGCGCAGTAACTCGGCCATCCGCAGAACTGTCGAAAGGCGTGACAGGACCGCACCGACGATGCGCTACCTCACTCACTTGGTCCTCTCCACTCCCGCCAATGGGGACTCGCCTGTCGGATCACCCCACGCACGTGACCTCCGGGACAACTTCGGCCTCGACCACGCGACGTGCTGGTGCGCGACACTGACTTCACCATCCATTCCCGCTGCGCACAAGTTGTGCTCGTCGCGACATTCCTGCATCAGCAGCACTCCCTCCGCGCCAGGCTACTTCCACTCCTCGCGGTCCGACATCGAGCTTGGTGACCTGCCTTCGCGTACTGTCGCACAGCAGCAGCCACCGCCATCATGGCAGACGATAGCGGAGATGCCAAACCTGATCCCTCCGCCTCCGACAGCACACTTGCCGGCGATAACACCGCGCTCTCCGCCGACAGCTCCACCGCCGCGGCCGCTCCGTCGGGGCCTGCTGCAGCTCCACTGCCGAAATCGGCCGGAGAAGATACCGCCGCCCTTGACGCAACTCAAGAGCGCGACCTCGACGCCGAAATCACGACCCAAGACGCAGTCATGAACAACACCGCCATGGAAGATGCTGCGCCCTCACAGTCCAGCGCTCCCGAGCCCGCGAATGGCATCAAAGCTCCCGAGGAGCCACGCATCCCCATCAAAAAGGATACCAGTCTGCGGGAGTTCATGGGCAACATGGACGACTATGCGCCGTTGATTCCCGATGCCGTCACCGACTATTACCTCACACTGGCCGGTCTCCCTCCTCCGCCGGAGACGGACAGGCGACTAGCCCGCTTGCTGGCCCTCGCGACTCAGAAATTCATTGCCGATATTGCAGCAGACGCATACCAGTATTCCCGCATCAGGAGTACGAACACGACGTCCAACAATCCGCTCACGGGCCTTGGAGGCGCTGCTGGATTTGGCCTGCCGGGTGGAGCGGGTGACGAAGCAGCGGGCAAAGGCAAGAAAGATGCGACCGGGAAAGCTGCTCCGCTCGGTGGGCCCAGGGCGGGCTATGGTGGAGGAGGTGCCAGTGCTGCTCAGGGCCGGACTGTCCTGACAATGGAAGATCTGGGAATGGCGGTCGGAGAATATGGAGTCAATGTGAAGAGGGGAGAATTCTACAGATGAAGGCATCGGGAGTACAGGACCGGAGACAAGGTTCTAATAAGCTGTACGAGGACAAGTCGCATGAATTTGGGCGGCAGGTATGGGGATATACGTCGGTAAGGGATGGCTGATGCCTGCCTTGGAATCGGACATTTCATCGCGTTATACGCACCCCACATCAGGCCGTGGTACGGCGTCAGGATATGACAGTCTGGAAATGGCGTCCGGTCATGGCAAGAGGGAATTGTCAGACCGCAGCCCCATCATTGAAGATCTGCATTAATAAAGTCGGCCTGCGCAGGTCGCAAGACCGAAACTCGAAGAGTTACATCTGCAGAACGAGTCAGCCCTCTCCGACGCCTTTGTGGGCATCTTGGCCATCATATACTTCTCCATAGCGAGCGGTATGCAAGAGGCCCTTGCCATCCAATGAGCTTCACCACGTGCAAATTTTGCCTTTCCCAACCTTCCTATTTCGGACTCCAATCCGTCCTTGCCAAGCATATCCGGAGGTATCAAGAGTCTTAGGGACGGGGTAGATCCCGCAGTAGGACGGTGGATGGGGACTCATGCGGGTAGAAACATACTGCGGATCATGAACAAAGCTGCGCTTGCGTAGAGAAGATGCCAAATGCATCGCATCAATATAATTCCATACTCAAGCGAGCTCAATTGTATTTTCGGCCTTGTGTACGAACGGGATCCGGCGTGATCAGCCAACGTCGTCATCACGACGCGTTCGACAATCCAAGAGCCAGCACCCGCCGCTCGACACGCAGCAAACAAAGAACACAACGCCGTACCTCCTCCGCGCAGCACAATGCCTGGAGACGCGTTGTATCGGTAATTCGTCAAGATGGCAACTCTCGTCGCCCGGCGCCAGCTCGGGCGCATCCGAGCCCGCAGCATCCGGCCACAACGAAGATGTTTCTTCGGCATGGGCGAAATCCTCGGCGTCCTCACCAATCCAGCAGAGACGTTGCGTCAGCTCAAGGAATCCAAAGACATGCTTCAAAAGGCCAAAGAGGAGACGGAACTGCATAATGAAGCCAAGAAGATTCCGCCCAAGCGTACCTTCTCAAAACTGCCTGGTTTCCATGGCCGCAAAGTCGAGCAGGAATTGCTCCGTCGGGTCTTGTCGAACACTCCGAAACTGACTGTGATGTTCGGCGCTACGAGCGTGGGCAAAACGGCGCTTTTGAGGGAAGTCCTTGCGACCGATGACTTTTTCGTGGTCAAGTTCGATCTCAGAATTAGTGGATTCGCTGATCTGAGGACGCTGTATATTGCTCTTTGCGAGCAGTTGGAGCGCTTTTTCGAGGAGATGCATGACGAGGAAATGGACAAGAACAAGCTCACGTTCAAGCATCGTCAACTCGAGCTGATCGAGAAGGAGAAGCCGGATAATGCTGGCAATGCTGGGTACACGGTGACCGTGGCGGATCTGGCCAGCTTGATGGAGTCCCTTCAGAGCTGCCTACTCAAGTATTGGGAGTATGAGCCCGCGAGTGAGACGGAGGAAGGGAACGACTCCATGCAAGAGAACAAAGGAGACGAGCAAAGCTCCAAAGCCCGACAAGTTGATGCGACCAAGCCGTCATCAGTGGTGGACTATGCAAAATCCAACACCGCACAAAACAAGGCCGCTGGTGACGAAGAAAGTGCAAAGCCGTTCGAGAAGCGACCCATCGTCTTTCTCATGGACGAGGCTCACAAGCTGCCTGCTCTCGTCAACGATCGACTAAGCTTAAAAGTCTTCCTCGACACTCTGCTCGTCCTGACCAAGCAAGACCGCCTGTGCCACGTCATCCTCTCGACCAGCGATTCCTTCTTCCATCATTTCCTGCGAAGCATGAACGTCGGACACCACACACAACTTCTGACGATTGGCGACTGCTCCAAGGATGAAACTCGAACCTACTTCGATAGCACTATTCAGGAAATGATCCCGACGCCTCTACGACACAATTTAAGCTTCGAAGACGTTTACAAAGCGTTCGGTGGAAAATTGGCCCATATCAACGACTACGTCAGCAGCTGGGTCAATGCTGATGGCGACCTTCCGGTCTATCAGAGCGCGGTCTTCGTCCAGGCTTACACGCTCCTGCAGTTCCATCTGACCAAGAGTACATTCGAGACTTACTCTCCTCTGTCCGTAGCGACAGCAGGAACCCGCTCAGCATCTGATGATGCCACTTTTACGCCAGAGCATCTGATCCATGTGATGGAGAAACTGGTGGAGTCACCATATTCGTTGCCATATTTCCAATTATGTAGAGAAATTGGCACAAACGAAGTCGACTCCATGATCAAGACCAGGATTCTCGAATTGCGATGGACAAAGAGCATCACTCCCGAAGACACTGCTGCTGAGCAGGCCTGGTGCAAAGACGGAATCCAACGACCCATTGTCCTTCCGATGACTCGGATTGTCAGGAGAGCGATGGAAGTGGTGCTGAAAGAGATCGCTGAGCCCGGCGATGCCAATACCCGTGCGGAGGCACGAGCGCGATAATGCAACGTTCGCGCGTGGCGATTCAGCACGAAACAGCAGCAGTCTGACACAAGATCAACTCACATGCAAGCCCCGAAATCGTTCACTGGTTGCGGTGGGCTGCGGTGTAGACTTCTTTCTCTCTATTGGCCCGCGGGAAAAGCAGTCAGCACGAGCCGGCGTAGCACAGCATGTCACCAACGCTGCAGAATTCTGGATACTATTGCTGACGCACGAGACTCTGATACATCTACGAACACGTCAGCGATGCACTGCTCTTTTCTTTTTCCTTCAGCACCCTCTTTGCGGAACAAGCAAAATGGATCCCAAGAAGTCAGGATCGCTTGACGCGCAGGACCAAGCGCCTGAAGTCTCATTCCAGCGAGACGATGGACCCATCCCAGCATCGCCGTATACGACAAGTGTATTCGACCAAAGTCCGCTGCACCATGATAAGCCACCACTCAGCTTCGCACCCTTCCAGCAGCCTTTCATGGCTGCGTACCCACAGTCGATGCAAACAACGGTGCCCTCGGAATCCAAGCCAGAGATTGATGTCGCTGATCGCACGAAAAGAAAATGGGTGTGGCCTTTGGCCATGGTTGTAGCTGCGCTTGTCGCTCTCGGTGTCGGAATAGGCATCGGGTATGCGGTTGGCGACAACAATTCCTCCAGCGATTCTCCGAATTCGGGGAATGCAACCAAGTAAGTGTACAGCCAGCCGTCCACTTGTAATCAGCTGCTGACTCTCGAGTGTCAGCAGCGAGCTCGTCACCTCCGGCAATACAGGCATCACCGCCTTCTCCTGCGACTCTTCGGAAGTCTACGCCTCGCCTTTTGGCTCCTCCTTTGCACAAGAATGCTACGTCTCTTACAAAACAAACCAAACCGCCTACGACAACTCCTCCATCATCGTCAAGAACTTCGCCGGTCTCACTGTGTACAACTTTGAAACTTGCATGGACGAATGTGTGAAGAGAAATCGTCAGCTGGATATTGGAAACATGCTGGGCGAGCGCTGTACAGCGGTTAGCTTCTACGCGAATCTCACGTACAGTATTCCAGCATGGGCGGGCAACTGCTTCATCAAGAACGCGAAGGGGATCGGGAGGAATTGGGACGAAAATTCGAATGCCAGTTTGACAGCGAGTGCGTATATGGTGCAGTTGCATTGAGCTGACGCTTCATTTCTGGTTTGGATCTCGGGGTCTGCTTTTCTTTTTCAGACCCATGGGTTGCTACTGTGGTGTTGCAAAAGCGTCGAGGGCATGCCTCGAAGAAGGAACCGAAGCATTCCGAGAATCCGCGCCAAGACAATTCATCCGGTCGAGCCAGTGTTCTGCAGGCAGAAGTAGGACATGCCATATATTGAACCCTTCTAGATTGCAGTCTGTCATTTGCATTTGTCTACTGATAGCAATGACCGATTCTTTCGGCTATCACCCGACCTTGTGGCAGCAAGCGGCTACGGTTTCGTCCGAAGTCTGAGTAGGATCCGAGCCGAGCTTCCTTGCCCTAGCGGCTAAGACGCAAGAACAGGAATGCTGTATGTACCAGAGACCTGTGAATCATTCCCTGGCTGATGTTCCAGTGACTGTATCAGGGTACCAAGCAAGGCCACTTTCCAGGTACGCTTATTTTCGTAGCAACTAGCCTCTATCGCTACAATCAGCATAATAGGAGGAGGAGGCTAGAGCAGAGCCGGTCTGAAGGATATCAACGATCCTCATAGGTTCGAATCCGTCGTCAACTTTGAGCGCAATGCGACTGATTGAGTGTCGGAGCAGACTTGTGAAAGGCGCGTGGGGACGTCCTTGTTCGTTACACCAAAAAGGTATCGTCACATACGGCACTTCCTGGGTAAGTTTCCCCCCTTGACAGAATACTGCTCTGATATATTTGCTTACCTTGTGTGTACGACTAGCAATCGCATCAACCCGCTCGCCGGGATGTTCAATGCCGCCATCTTCAGCACATTTCGAAGGAGCCGAGGACAAATTCTTTATTGGGGTCTTCCAGTGTTTGTTGCTTACAGGGAAATGGAGTGGGCAATTAAAAGGTCAGCCTTGAAAGTGTTCATATTATAGCCATGCTGCGGCCACGTGCTGATCATTCGACTAGGAATGATTACCTCAACTCGAAAATTGGACGCGCAGAGCACGGCGACGAGTGGTATATCCGTTTGCTGCATTGTTGGTCTCATACGTTGGATAGCCTCAAGCGGAGAGAGCCCAACCCATCAAGGGATCGATCCGAACCGGCCAAAACACTTCATTCAGCGCTTGAACGGCATCGAGCATGAGTTCCCGGCCCTTGCTCAGTATCCCATTCAGAGCTAGGATGCCATGTGTTGAGCCTGTATACATCTTGACAGTCGCTTGAACTCCAGACGCTCGGAGCTGACTTGAGAACGCCAATGCCTCGGTGGCCAGTAAGTCATGCTCTGCAACAGCAATCCAGGTTCGCGGACATTTGGACAGCACTTTGCTGGGCGCCAAGTTCGGCGATATTTGCCACTTTTCTCTCGGCGAGTACTTCTCGTCGTAGCCTGGCCCGTTCGGCAGATACATGTTCCGGTACCACAACAGCCTCGAGCATGTCAGCCATGGAGCATTAAGGTTGTACCATCCATTGCCCGGAGTCGCGGTATTATCAACCACAGGCACAATCAACAACAGCAAGACCGGCTTGAAGGAAGGAAAGAAGCAAGCAGCCTCCAGGACAAGCACTGCGGCCAGATTTCCACCACTGCAGAAAGTCAATCACTGCCCAGCGAACAAAAGTACCGCCGCCACTCACGTCGAATGACCGCCAATAGCTACTCGCTCAAGGTCAACATTGTAGTACTTTGGTGCCGCTTTCATGACCCATGTCAGTGCTTCCATAGCATCTTCTGCTGCTGCTGGATACGGATGCTCGGGCGCAAGACGATAATCAACGGTGATGACGATGCACTGAGAAGCTTCAGAAGGTCAATAAGTTGGGTGATCTCCCGCCGCACGGATGACTTACTTTGGCAGACATAAGTGAGAAAATCGTTCTCGCTGTCCAGACCACCGCTCACCCATCCTCCCGCGTGAAAGAATAACAGTACAGGGTATTTTGGTACGTACTGGCTCGATTCGGGAACGAAGACACGCACACCACAGTTCTGAAGCTGAATGTCCCGTTTCTGCCCAACTCTCAGTTCCGCCGAACCGCTTGCTAAAGTTGGCAATCGAGACCTTGTCGATGCGTCCCATTTAAGTTGCTCCTCTGGGATCAAGTACTGGAGGCAATTGTCGTGGAAAGCGACGTATTCTGGGTCGAGAAGACCCCTCAGAGATGGATGGAGAGGCTGATAGACCGTAGGTGGCGGTGCAAGTGGAGGACTAGGAAATGAACCCGAGGCATGCCATTGGTTCATCCTGCGCTATACGATTTTGTGACCTGTCGCTCGACAGTCAGCCAAGACAAGATTCTTCTCAGATGGCTGGTCTACAAAGTGGATCTTGCAGACAACTCCTCATCGCGGGCATTCATCGGCACGATGAACGTACCGCTGAACTGGTGGGCTGATTTCCGAAAATGACTGGTTGGGGTAGGCACCGATTCTCGAAACGTACCGCTCTTGATAAAAACATGCTGCGGTTCCTATCTCGAGCTCATGTTTCGTGTGATCATGGTGAGAACGAACTTCACAGGAGTTGCATTCATAAAGTTTTGGCTCCCTGTGCTGACGAGCAGTCTGCAACCCCGCGGCTAGAGGACTTCTTATTATGTACTGACCTATCACAGCATGGATTCTAGAGGAGCTTCAGTACGTAGCAGCCACAGCAGGCTCTACGAAAGCGGATCGCTTAGCTCATCAACTTTTACAAGACTTGAAAGTATCGCCGGTATTCGATGCCTTCTCTCATGCATACGTTCGCGTGTCAATGTGTTCAACTCCTTGTCGGTCAACTCTAGTTTGACAAAGCAACCAATCGGACTTCAGCGACTTCGGCCCGCGCTAGGGCATGGATGCGGTACTGAAATTTTTCGCATGAGCAAAGCGTTGTCACCTCGACCATAGCTTCAAAAATAGTCGCAAGGCTGTACCTTATGCTCTTCTGTCTTGGCCATCTGTGCTCTTAGTCAAGCCAAGCCTATGCAATGGGCCCGTCAAAGAGCGCAGAGCAGAGCCATAGGGACCGCGAAGGTGGCACAACTCCGACTCAGGACTATGATCAGGGCAAGAATCTTACAATGCCACCTCAGCTGGCACTCTTCTGGCGCAGACTGATGACTCTGGGCGCCATTGAAGAGACAGGTGTCGAGCCAGTACCTGCACACGAACGAAATGAAACGAGAGTGATCGGAATCTTCACTTTGTGGTTTACGCTATCGACAAATCTACTGCCCATTGTGACCGGAATGGTCGGTACCTTGAGCCTTGGTCTAGGTCTCCGGGATGCCTCGCTAGTGATCCTCTTCTTCAACTTGCTGTGTACAACTCCAACAGCCTACCTGGCGACTCTAGGGCCAGCGACTGGAATGAGGCAGATGATCCAAGCACGATACAGCTTCGGCTACTATGGCGTATCGCTTCCTGTTTTGCTAAACTTGGCAACGCTCACTGGGTTCTGCGTCATCGATAGCGTTGTTGGAGGCCTGACGCTGTCCTCGGTCAACAGCGGCCGATTGCCTTCCACCGTCGGGATTGTCATTATCGGCCTGATTGGACTGGTCGTCTCATTCTGTGGCTTTCGTGTTCTGCACTTCTTCGAACGATATGCTTGGATCCCCGCAGTGATTGCTATTGTTGTTGCTACGGGATGTGGTGGACAGCATCTGCACAAGCAGGTCTCGTCCGAGAGCATTGCTTCTGCCTCGCAGGTATTGTCCTTTGGGGCACTGATTGCTGGTTTTCTCATACCATGGGCCGCGCTCGCTTCGGATTTTGTGACTTACATGCCACCGCAGACTCCACGTCTCGAGGTCTTTGGTTACACCTATACTGGCCTCTTCATGCCTACCGTACCGCTCATGGTCCTTGGCGCAGCGATTGGTGGTGCAGTTCCCAATGTGCCCTCTTGGCAAGCAGGTTATCAGCAGACTTCTGTTGGAGGAGTACTAGCCGCAATGCTCGAGCCCGCAGGAGGCTTTGGCAAATTCCTCGTGGTGATATTGTCCCTCACGCTGATCGGAAATCTGGCTGCGACAATGTATGCCATTACTTTGAATTTCCAGCTACTGATTCCATACCTGGTTCATGTGCCGCGGGCTCTCTTCGCGATCCTCATCACCGCAATCGTGATACCAGTCTCCATTAAGGCTGCGAAGAGCTTCTTTGTCAACCTGGAGAACTTCGTCGGCGTCATCGGGTACTGGTCAGCTGCTTTTGTGGCCGTCGTGGTCGTTGAACATGTTTGGTTGAGAAGGTCAGACACTACCACATATTCGCACGACATCTGGAGCTCGCCCAAGAGCCTACCTCTTGGTGCTGCAGCGATTACAGCTGGGCTTTCTTCTATCGCTCTTATCATCCCTTGCATGGCTCAAGCGTGGTACACGGGACCCATAGGTCGCAAGATTGGAGACCTCGGTTTCGAAATGGCCTTTGTGGCAACAGCTTTCGTCTATATCGTGTTGAGGAGTATAGAGAGAAGATTCATTGGGCGATGACGGCGTGCATGTTACGCAAGGCAAGAATGGAGTGGATTCCGCACCGACATTGAGAGACAGCCTTTGCGGTGATCCAGTCAGCCACAGCCCAAAACTCTGCACGACGGCCAAGATGGCATTCTCCATACAGCTGCTGCATTCATCTCGAACTCTAATCTAGCGCAGCATCTGCACTTCAGGCCCGTCAAGATAATTATGCTCTGAGGACTTGCTCAAGTATTTTTCCGAGACTTTCAGACTACGCGTGTGTCAGCAGGACGAATAGGCTCAGCCAGTTGATCTACTCACGTGGGGTGGCTGTGTAATCTGGAAATGGTTACCAGTCATATAGCTGAACGAGTACTGAGCACCGGGCAGAAGCTGTTCCCAGCCCTCAGTACGGAGTTCGCCTCGTGGTTCCAGCAGGAAGCGGGTGACTTTGACATTCAAGTCAACATCTAAACCCGACTCCGCGACACTCTTGACCAAGCCTTCCTTGACCCAGATGAAGTCGACCTTGGATGGAACATGCTCGTTCGATAGCGGGGTAGGCATGTAACGATCTACCGAGATCACGGTCGAAGTGAAGTGTTGAACGAGCCACTCGGGTGCCTTCTTCTGCCCGGATGCGCCCATAAGGCCCTTCTTCGTGAGCTCTGCGACAACTTGCTCCGGCAAGGCCTCGTACTGAAGGCGACACGGAGAGTCGATCAGAATGAGGCGATCAACTTTCTCCCCTGCTGCGGTCAAAAGCTTCGCCACTTCATAGCTGTAGTAGCCACCAGCAGACCAGCCTCCGAGAACGAACGGTTTGCCCTTGGACTGGAACCTGCGAACCTCGCCCACCCATAACCGTGCCATGCGTTCAATCGAGCAAGTGAAATCCTGGGCTTGGCGCAGGAATGGAGAATTGAGTCCGATCAGGCAAACATCCTCAGCAACCCGAGGTAGCGTGCCATATGATGTGCCAGCACCGCTTCCATCTGGAAAGAGGAATACCACAGTAGCAGCACTGCTAGGTGAGCCTTGAAGTACTACTGAGAGAGGCACCTTCGTTTTGGGTATGTCTTGCCAAGGATCATCCGGTTCAGGCAAGTCGGTGGTGCCATTTGTTGTTCTACTGTCACCCTGCAGGTACTTCTTAAAACCTCCGACTGTCGGATAATGATCAAAAACACCGTCTGAGACTTCAAGTCCGACCTCTTGTCTGATGTCCGTAGCTGTTGCCGTGGCCAGTAATCCAGTCAGTCCATGGTATTTCCACGTCTCATCATCGTTGAGCTCGTCGGGCTCTACCGATACGGCCTCTGCGATGATTCGAAAGACACTTTCAAGCTGGTCCTCTGAAGCCATACCGAGCGATATCTTTGTTCCTTGTAGCAAGCCGACTCAAAGGCGGCCAGTGTCCGGTGCTGGGGATCTAATTTTAGCATCTTTCGGACTCCGCCAACCAGCGTTGCTGTCTCAACAACCGTTTCAGCAGCATCGGGTGCTGCATCCCAATCCTGCGACCCGACGCTACCCATTCACACTCCAATACTGAGCATCCGCTGCTCTGGACGAGGAAAGCAGACGCAATTGCTGCGTGGACAAGCTTCTCTGCGCAAGTTCTGCAGAGGATTGATTAGTGGGAAGAACCTGGAGACATTAATGGCTGTGGACGCTTTACGTCCTCAATTGAGAAGATCAAGTGATGGGACGCGTGTACGAATAATCATGGCTGCTTGCAAAGAGATGATGGGAAGACGAGCTCTCCCGCGGCTGTTCGGTCCGCGCCCCCGACAGACTGGTCTAGAATCATCGTGGCATCGATAGACTAACCAGCGGGTCACTCAGATAGGCATACCGCTCGTTTCTCCTGGGCGGAGGAGACGGAGTAATCAAAAAGCATGACAGGTGTGAGAAGAGGGAGAGACTCTATGCTCCAGCATTCGAGACATATCTGTTGACTTGAAAGTGTGTTATCTGTTGCTGTGGACCAAACTGCTGACCCATTCTCTCAAGCCTCTTCAGATGCTAGAACAGTGCCATCATTCGCCACAGCGAGCTTGTGGGCCTTGAGAGACTCTTTCACGGGGTTCCTGGCTTCGAAAATGGTGTCCAACTCTTCCAGAGTGCGGCCCTTGGTCTCCGGGAGGAAGAGGTAGAAGACAACAGCCTGGACAGCACACCAAACCACGAAGACCTGGTATTCGTTAGCATGGTCAAATTATGCCGGCAAGCCGGAGTCGGCACTCACAATATATGTCTTCCAGCCAATGTTGCGGAGCGAAATGGGCCAAGCAAACTGGTTCAACAGTCCACCAGCGTTTACGGCCAAGGCAGAGAAAGCCATACCCTTTGCACGACCTTCGAAAGACAAGACTTCCACGGGGTACAGGGCCTGAAGTGGGGTTAGACCGACGGAGTACACGGCTCCGAAAAGGAAAATGCAGGCGACAGTAGCCTTAGCAGCAGCATCATTGGTCTGGTCTGATTCATTGAAGATTCCCGTTGCGGCGGTCACGCCTATCCAGACGATGCAACAGCCGGTCATGGAGAACAGCATGAGTGGCCGACGACCGAGGCGCTCCACGAAAGCCGCTCCGAACAAGGCAAAAGCGAACTGGAAGCAACTATATCCGAGATTGATGTTGGCCTGCTGAACGCCTTCCGTGTACCCGGCAGTAGTCAAGACGGCGGGAAGGAAGTATGCTGGCCAAATGTCAGCACATGTCCGAAATCAAGCGGCACAGTCTGTCATACAAAGCACTCCGTTTCCTGCCCATTGCGCGAAGATGGAGAACACTACATTGCAAGCAATGCGGTATCTGGCTGATCGGGAGCCGAAGAGAGCAGAGTAGTCCCAGAATCGTTTGTCCTGACACCAGTAATGTCAGCTGTTTGCTCATGCAGCACAACGACAATGTGATCCGACTCACTGCACCATTTGTGTTGAGGGACTCCTCGTACTCCGAAATCTCGAGCTTGACCCAAGCCGAATTTGGATTACCATAGCCATGCCACTTGGTCAGGACATCTACTGCTTGGCTGCGCTTGTTGTTCACAAAGAGCCATCGCGGAGACTCTGGGATAAACCACACGAAGAGTGCAATGATGCCGGGAAAACCCATTTGCAGCCACACCGGAACTAGCCACGAAGTGTTGCCTGCAAGATTTAGTCCGCCACGAACTGCTCCGGCAGCCAGGATGGATCCAGTAAACCAAAACGTGTTGCAGTATGCTGTGATGACGGCTCGCCATGAGGGATGAGCCGTCTCGACCACGTAGATGGGTCCCGCTGCAGAGACGATAGAAACTCCGAAACCGAGCAAGAAGCGACCGCCTTTGAGTTGTCCGCCATCGCCGGTAAAGACTGTCGTACCATTGATGACGGTGCCGAGGATGATGAGCCATGCACCAATGCTCATTCCGACCTTTCGGCCTGATTCTGAGTCAGTAATCCGCTCTCTCCGCTCGTGTGCTACTCGCTTTCAGCCTCATTCACTCACCCCAGGTATCGACAGCAGGACCAACAAAGGGCAGCGCGGATACGCCTCCAATCTGGTACATGGCTGCATTGATGGCTTGCCAAGGCCCATCCACACTTCCGTTGAAGAAATCGAGAAAAGTCTTGTTCGCGCCAAGTCCTCCAAATAGAGAGCCATCGTAACCGTTCATTGTTCTAAGCATGTCAGGTCGCACTCTTTCCGAGAGGGGCTTCTGTCTGCAGAGACACGATCCACCGATTGTGCGGAGAGTTTTGCAACTTACTGAGCGAAGCAGCCGAGCAGCAAACAACCGATCAGTCTGAGGGTGATGGGATGGAGCATCGGCGTGGGCTCCTTGGCTTTTGCTTCGTGAAAGGCATCGCTGCCCTTGACGACCCGCGTCTGAACGAGTCCGGCCTGCATTGATCAACTCAACATCCGACAGGCTGCACTTAAGTGATCTCACCTCCTTCTCACTCATCATCTCCACGACGCTGGTCGGGTTTTTCTCGTTGACGACTCCGGGCATTTCGACTGCGTCCGACAGAGAAGTGTCGATGCGGGTATGCCTGCGGAGCGATAATGTAAAATGCAGCTTCGCCGTCGAATCTATATCCTCCTCGCCAAGATTTGCAAGCGACCCAACACAGTGGTGTTTGGCCCCATGGGGCCAGCATGTGATCCTGGAATGAGCAGGGTGCAGTCCTCGTTGACGGCACGAAGAGCTTGTTCGGAGACACGGTCCTCCCCTCCGCGAGCAAAAAGCAGTATACCGTTATGCAACACTTGTGGGCTGGAACCAGGCCGGCTACAGACTTGCTGCTCGCTTGGATGCAACATATCTCAGGTTCTACTTGTGGCGTTTTCGCGTTGCCATGAAGCGAGAACAACTGGACGAGTCGAGCCCGGAGGGCATGGGTCCGCCATGCATATGACAACAAGCTTTCTGGGGTAGCGGACTTCGAAGAATCGCCACGTGAAGGCTATGCTGCGGTAACAGACCGTACGCTCTTTCACATCCTGAGCTAATGCACGGAATAACAGCCCAGGCGATACAGCTACGCAGCTGTCTCCATGGCGTGGCGTGGAGACCATGGCACGATTAGCATCCCAGGTCTAGTAATGAAACCTTGGCACAAGGTGTGGTATATTGTCGCTCAATCCTTATATGCTGTGCTACGAACGCAGGGTTGGACGTAGCTATCCGTGGTCGTTTCTGAACAATCTTTTAGGGCTCGCCTCGCCTAATCGGATGTCAAGCGCGTTGGTATCAATCGAATCGCTCAGAGCCTCAGACGGGGAGGCTGTCCGATGAACAGGGGGATTGTATGACTTCTACTCCTCTGTTGCTTTTTGTGGCCGTGGAGAGGCAGCCTCCTGCTCTTTGACAACTCCTTTGAGACCATGGCGCCTGGCTCGAGGGTCGAATCCAAGTCGAGGGACTCACCATCCAAAATCAATATTTGTGCCACTCCAATCGACAACATCACCATCCGAATCGACATTCACACCAGCCAAATTGACAGAACTACCATCCGAATCGACAGAGTTGCCATCCAAGTCCACCGACTCGCCATCCAAGTCCACCGACTCGCCATCCAAGTCGACTGGCTCGCCATCCAAATCAGGAGGGGAAGATGGCTCTGGCATAACGGTCTTGCCCGTCACGCAGGCGACATTCCTCTCTTTGTCCCAAGAAACCTCCCGATTACTCGAACGACTTGCTTCCACGTCACTCCGCAACACACCAACCGCGAAGCTCCACTCTCCCTTGCGTAGCGCGTCACTGTGCGGAGAGTCTTCATCAAGCTCGAATTCGTGCGGCGTGCTGAGTGGCACTTCCACTCGGTATGAGCCCTCTGGCAAGTCTCCGACTGCTTGAACATCCGACCAAACGATCACTCCGGCGGCCGGGTGAGAGTAGAAGACGGCATCCTCCACATCTCGCATCCAGTCCGCACTTAGCTGCCCCTGAGCATCGAAGGCGACGGATGGCTCTTGGAGGGCTCGACTGCGGGGCGGGGTGATGATGACTGCTCTGGAGATCGCATCGCCGCCGGTCTGTTGGAAAATCATCACCCTCTCGTAAACGTAGGCGGCGGCGGCGGCGGCTGTGCCGCACAAGATCGTCTCTGGTCCTGGATCCATCGCACTGGTGTCGGGAGATGCGAGCGTCTCGGCGTGGGAACGGTAATCTGGAGGGAGAGATTGGTCGTGCTTTTGTATGTGAACTGCTCGCGGATCTGGCTGGAGAGAGCAAGTCGCCGTTGACGACTGTGTGGGTGTTCGCCAAAGTGCTGTGTTCGAAGTTCTGCGGCAGAGCTGCAGCAAACAATGGTAGAACTTACAGTGTTGACTCGAGCTAGATCAGTAGGCTCATTCATTCACCATTCACCATTCCACTTTAGGGCCCTTGGAACGCTCGGACCCTCATAGCACTCTCGAAGGACCGGGCTGTCACTCTGTTCACAGACTCATGGAACGACAAACAAAGTCAGGAGATCCGCAACAGTGTAGCGTCAGCATTGCGCCCCCTGCCATTCCGGTTACATCTACACAAACACCACATATTCAACGCCCACTGACTGCTTAAGGCCAACCAGAAATGTACTTGCGGTCGACCTAATCTCTTCGCGCTTAGCTCTGCTGAACTCGCCTCCGTGGTCTGCGCTCTTCCCCAACGACTCGAGACTCTCGTCGGTTAATTCCACCCTTCGCGCGTGCTGCCAGCCGCATGCCATGCGCTCATAGAGTATGCTCCGTTGATGACACCCGCACCCTCGCGCCGTCAATGACTGTCGAATCCGTCACAACGACCATTCCCGTCCCCGATCCAGCGCGCACGGTGGCGCATAACCTACATCCTAGCTCGAGCGGAATGGCGGCAGGCGGAGGAAACAAAAAGGCGATTCTATGAGTGGGAAAGAGAAGGAACGAGAGGCGAAGATATGCGGATACATGGCATCGCGATTTCAGAAACCATGGTAATTCTTGCCAATCTTCTTGGCCTAGATGCTGTGCAACACCTCTCTCGTAGACTTTCCTGGCAACACACAAAGCGCCGTTGGCTGCATCGCCTCGTGAGCGCGCTAATACCTGGTCTTCCAAGCTGGACCACCGGTCGCGACTTTAGACGTGCTCTTGACGATGGGAACAGGCTTGCTGCTTGGAAGTGGCAGCTGAGACATACCGTATTTTGAAGAACTCTGTGCCAGCTTCTGCGGCGACTGCACACTCGAGAGCTTGACCTTGGGTACGACTTGCTGGCTCGAGGCTGGAGAGGGTCCGGATGTTGGAAGGAAATGTCTCGCGTCGAAAATCTTCTTCCAGAGCGTTGAACGGTAATGAATCGGCAACCTCGTGGTATGCGTCTTCGGTCTTTTCGAGGCTTTTGTCAGCGACATCTCAGGCTCACAACGAGCACTTGGTGTCTCCTGAACCACCGATCCTCCGTTCTCCCCGCGCCGACGCTCGATCGATCCCTTCACCTCCCTGCGTGCGTCCATCCTCGCTTGCTCCACAATTTGGAGAGGCATCAAGTCCATCGACCGCAGCAGATCTTGGAACGAACCTGGTCGTGGCTCCGGCTTTTCCTCTTCATCTTTGACCGCTCTCATGACAGAATCCAGCAGTCCACTGACAGTCCTGCCATTGCTGCACTTGATGTAAGTCTCCGCAGTAAGAGGTGCGATGTCCCACGCGTACACGGTTGCTTCCACCTCGTATGAGCCTCGACAAGCATAAGCAACTCTCAGGTCGTTCCACTTCCGCTGATAGCGTGTCAGTAAAGCAGAGACTGGAATCAAGACTTTCAGCACCCAGACATCTCTCTCCTTGTCGAAATCGTGCTCCGTCCAGCTGAATGGCACCGACGCTTTGTTCAGCGCAGGCAGTCCAACCGCCAAAAACGGATGGACATAGAAGTCGTCTGTGTCCGGCCTCGACAAAATGCGAGTTTCAACTTCCATGGGAAGTTGCAAAGGACCAAACCATCCTTTCTCTCGAGCTCTCCATGACTTGCAGACAAGGTCATAGAACCTCGAGTCTACCCTCATGCACGCAGCGATGTCCTTGACATCCAGGTACCCCATGCAATCGATGTCCTCGCGCTTGCTCTCTGCGGATTTGGCTTCCATGTACTGTCGCATCGACCGTCTAAACTGTTCCGGGGACTTCCGTGGAGTTTGCGGCGGTTCGAAAGGCTCCGAAATAAGTTTAGGGCTGAAGAGTGGAGAAGGCAGAAGGGGGAGTTGAGAGAAACGCTTCTGCATCATGTGATCAGTGAGCGTGGCAGCGAAACGAAATGGGCGGGATACTTGCCTTGGAGAGCAAGGTCCATTTCGCCTCATATGTGCTGTCTGCGCTATCATCTTGGCTGTAGATGCGGCTGCTGGAGTCCCAATCGAGGAAATCGAAACTTCCTGCCATGTCGCCGCTACATGGTGAGTCTTGGGTCCGGAAAGTGTCAGCACGTGGCGGCGAGTTGGCCTCCTGCGGCACCGGCGTGGAGGGCGGTGCCACAGAGGTATACGCCTTACTTTCCATGTTGCGATGAATGTTGGTGGAGAGGCGGTCCAGCTGCTGCCACAATTGCTCGGCCTATGTATGCCAAAGGGAAGTTCGAGCGAAGTCGCAGGTTTCGATGATGAGCTTTGAACTGAAGGTGAGCTCTGAAAGGCTGCCAGCATGTGATTGCAGGAATGCAAAGCGCTTGTGTGAAGTATTTGTGGTGCATGTGCAACACCCAGCTTTCTTCACACTGGTATGCTCATGTGAGAGTGAAATGTATGAACACTTATCTCGCCGTTCTTCGGCTTCAGCTTGTGAAGATCGTAAGTAATGGTTGATCAAGCAGGGTTACAGGCAACGTGCGCAGTTTCCAGCCCTCTTGAGCTTCGCGCTGAGGGCATTATGGCAAGAAGGTATCTTGCAAAAGCGCCAAGATTGTGACCCCGAGGACGATGTATTTGGCTCCTGGCCTCCCTTGTTTCGCGTTTGAATGTGATCTCACAAACTCGTATGAAAAGTGTTCCGCCATGAAGGAAAAACCAGATGAGGGAGGAGAACAAGATCGCCGTGGTCGCGTTGAAAGCAGATATACCACAGTGCTAGGCCATAGTGCACGAATGTGGACTCGGAACCGAAGTACAAAGAAGCGAACTTGGCCCGACTGCTGCGGTTCACGTGCAACAAATGCGGCGGCTTCTCATTGAGTGAGACCGCTCGATCGCCATGTTCCGTTGCGGGAACGTCCAGATCCAAACGTTTGATGTCCCCGCGCCTGGCAGAAAGGCGGACTTTTGGGTCACTTCCTCTTCGTGCGCTTCTTCTTCTTTGTCTTCTTCTTCTTCTTGCTCGCTTGCCCATTTTTATCTTCTGCCGTGCTCGCCTCCTTTGCCAAAGCCTCCTCCAGCTCCTCCCCAGACCGCAGATCCAGACCGTCCTCATCTTCGTCCATCGCATCGTCCTGCTCTTCATCATCTTCCACACCCGGAGTGTCCTCCTTGATATCCTTCGTCCTCTCCTTGCCCGCTCCAACTTTTCTGTTGCCAAATCTCTTCCTGTTCTCCTCCTCGAACCCCCTCTTCTCCTTCTGGAACAGTAGCATGGTTGCCCGCGCGTCCTCCACAGACGAGTGCTCTCCCGTCTGTATTTCCAAGCCCAGCTCGCTCCTCGCCAGATTCCTCAGAGCGGGAGGCTTTCCTTTGCTCTCGATTCTGAACTTTGGATATCTCGACGTGTCCCTCATATCACTCTTTGGGTGAGACAATAGTAGTGCGTTCAGATCATTCCGCAGCGCATGCCCGACCAGGATCCTCCCTTCCAGCAATGTCGCAATATCCTTCTGCACTTGTGCAAATGTCCTCGCATACCCCGGCTTCAAGTGATGCGGCTTGATGCCAGAGACATGCGTGCGGTAGTCCTCGATGCGGATTCTGGGTGGAGGCTGGACGTAGGAGTCGTAGATCTGCTCGCCGTGGAAGTTGACCAGAGATGCTCGTGCCAGCACGCTGTCCAGATGGGGAGGAGGGCCAGTGCCGACCATCTCGCAATCAAGGGCGACATATTTCCCAGTCTTGTGCGTGGGATGCAAACCGCCATTGACATGGTCCGTGTATGAAGATCGCTTCTTCGCGGTCCCATGTGCTGCTGCCACGTCCCGCTCAGGTATGTCGTGCTCTTTGACCAGATGCGCCTCCTTCGCCGACGACGACATGACACCGCCCATCGTGCGCCTCTTGCCCAGTGCGGTGCCGTTGGCAGATTTGAAATCGAATGTCTTTTTCCTTTTGATCGCAGCCGTCGACTTTTCCGGCGCTCTCTTCCGCTTCCCTCCATTGCTCTCGCCGTTGGCCTTTTTCTCCGCCCCCAGTCGCTGCTGTAGGATCTTCCAGTTGCTTCCGATCGTCTTCGGGTCCGGACCTGACATGGTCTTCACCCGCGCATTCTCGTGTTGCGGCAACGAAGTGCAGAGCGTAACTTTTCTGGTAGCTGTGAGGCGGAAGTGTGAGGCGGAAATGCCGATGTCCGCTGTGGCGTCGTCTCCGGGCGCAATCCAGATTCCAGAGACGACGAGCTGCATTCCATCACCACAACCACCACTTGACCTGCATCGGGACTTCCGCAATAGTTGCTGTGAGAACCCATCATCGCCCGCCATGGTCCGCGACGACCCCAAAAGCGGCGCGAGCGGCGGCGACGAGGTCAAGGCGGAGCGCGGGATGGCCACGCTGTCGACGTTGAGGTGAGCACAACCAAGACGTGCTCCATTCGTAGGCTGATTCGGGTATGCATAGAATCGGTACCAAAGCCATGGTGGAAAAGGTATGTCGATGTGCCGTCCAGCGTTTGGCCTCTCGCATGCTTTGCATCTCCCATGAACACACTCCATGCTGATACAGCTGCAGGATGGCGAGAAACGGAAAGCAGAAATCTTGTCGATGCAAACACGAAAGGGCAGGCCGACCTTTTACGTCCACTATCAAGACTTCAACAAGCGTCTCGACGAATGGGTTCCTGCCGAGCGTCTCGATCTGACACAAGAAGTCGAGTGGCCGATCCCAGAAAAAGCCGACAAGTCGAAGCAAAAGACCGCTCAATCGAAAGCACAGCCGTCCAAGTCCGACAATGCCAAAAGCACCAGAGTTGGGCAGAAGCGACCTCGAAGTGGTACTGCCACCAGGGAAGCATCTGAAGCACCTGCCGACCTGGGAGCCAAACTCAGCATTCATCGATCACAGTCGGGAGGTGGCAAAGAGAATCGGGATCCGAATGTCGCAGTCCTGACAGAAGACCTGGATGGAACGCCCCAGCCTGATGATGAGTCTGCAGTTGATCTCGTCGACATGCAAGAAGCTGCCGCTGCCGCAAAGGCCGTGCCGGAGACCGTCCCCTATTCACGTGAAGAGGAAATCGAGAAGCTGCGCACTGGAGGCAGTATGACCCAGAACCAGACGGAAATCAGTCGTGTCCGAAATCTCGACAAGCTGCAGATGGGAATGCACGAGATCGAGCCCTGGTATTTCTCGCCTTATCCTGCCGAGTTCACCGACTGCGACATGGTTTACATTTGCGAGTTCTGCCTGTCGTACTTTGGGAGTCCATTCCAATTCGGGCGGCATCGCAAGAAGTGCCAGCTCAAACATCCTCCCGGCAACGAGATCTACCGCGATGAGCATGTCTCCTTCTTCGAGATTGATGGGCGAAGGCAGCGCACGTGGTGTCGAAATCTCTGTCTTCTCTCCAAGCTCTTCCTCGACCACAAAACACTCTACTACGATGTAGATCCTTTCCTCTTCTACTGCATGACCACGCGAGACGAACACGGCCATCATCTCATCGGCTACTTCTCCAAAGAAAAAGAGTCCGCAGAAGGCTACAATGTGGCTTGTATCCTGACGCTCCCCCAGTGGCAGCGCAAAGGCTTCGGCCATCTCCTGATTCAATTCTCTTACGAACTCAGTAAAATTGAAGGCAAACTTGGCTCACCCGAGAAGCCACTTTCCGATTTAGGCCTGCTGGGCTATCGAGCCTACTGGCAAGATGTCATCGTCGATCTACTCCTCGAACGCGAAGCTGAAGCTGGAGGTTCCGGAGGCGCGGCTTCTATTGAAGATGTTGGAACATCTCTCGCAATGACGACGAATGATGTTTTGCACACTTTGCAGAACTTGAACATGCTGCGATACGCGAACAAGAATCATGTCATTGTATTGCCGGAGACGGTTTTGTCTGCGAGAGAGGCGAGGAAAGAAAAGGAAAAGATCAAGGGAAAGAGAATGATCGACCCGGAGAGGTTGATCTGGAAACCGCCCGTCTTTACTGCGAGTGCGAGGACGTGGGCTTGGTAGAGTTGGAACGTGGGATGATGATAGAAGGGCGGAAAAGTTGCTTTCGAGGTCGAGCAGGCGTTCAAGATAGGATATACCCATGGCATGATGGTTTACTTGTACCCTCGCATTCTCAAATGTGCTGTTGTTGCCACGTACTCGCCGTCTGTCTGCGCTGAATTCATGCTTCCACGACTTGATTATGTACCACCAGGAATTGACCAAGCTTCTTGGATCACGACGTCGGATGCCAGATTGGCAGAACGTTTGTACCAACTGCACAGGTACAGGCGTACTTGCATTCCACTGGGACGCTCTTCTGATAGCGACCATTGACGGTGTTTTGATTCAGTGCAGGCCTCCTCCCTCCGTAGACGCTGGACAGTCGAACGAATGTTGACCGGCATCGAGGCTTGCGGTGAGCTCAAATATTGCCTAATGCAGATCATCCAGGACCGCCGTCTGCGTATGTTCTGCCCTTTTATGCTGCTTTCGTCCTCGAATCCCCCGTGGCGCTGCGTTCGGTCATGGAAATGGTCACGACTTGCCCGCGAGTCGAAGCGCATTGGATTAGGTGTCTGGCTCCCATACTGGGTCGTCAACCTGTTCCATCTTAACGCTCACGTCCACACCGCCTTCACGCTTCACTTCCCTGGACTTCCCTCTCTCGACCTCATATCCTTTCCAAATCCCGTCCTCCTTTTTGACCTCCCCACCAGCCTTGATCCACTCCTTTTTCTCCTTCTGCCATTCCTCCTTCAATCTTAGATATTTCTCATCTTTTGTACATTCTCTCCATATAGCTTTGAAGATCTCGCTCGCTGCCAGTTTCTCCTCTTGTCCTGCGTGTCCCGTACTCTTTGGAAGTTCTGTTCGTTTCAACTTGGAATGGTTCGGGTTCTTCACAGCGTCTCCCGTGCGAGCTGCCTCTTCGCGTTCGAGCTCGAGGGATGATTTGGCATACTTCTTGCCGCCCGCGTGGTTGGCATATCTGGGGAAATGCAGGTCAGTCGATGTGACGCAGGGCTACTTGTGCCACGTTCAATCGCGAACAATTCGGGCACCGGCGCCATGTTATCATGCGTCCTATGTCGACAGCATGGTGGGACAGTTATCCTTTGCTAAGAGCAGACTATAGCGCTATTTGCCATCATGTCGTCTCTTCACCGCTACGGTCTCTTTCAAGTAAAAGTGTGCACGCTTCACCGTATTACCCTATCACCTCAAAGCTTTCACCTACCTCTTCGCTCTCGTCATGCCCATCTGAATAAACTTCCTCGCCATATCACTCCCCACCAAATCGCCCTCTTGCACGTAATGATCAAAAGCCTCTTGGAGCTCCTTCGACGACTTTTCCGCGACCGGCACAGTTCTGAAACGCCAATGCGGCAGCAGAAAGGATTTATATGGCTCAAATGTCAAAACACCTTGTTCTCCTCTGGCAATCTCGTACGACATGCGAATCTTTTGATCGTGGAGGGCGGGTGTGGGAAAGAGGTCGTGGAGGCTCTTCTCCGCTGAAGCCGGGGATTCGGGTGGGGATGGTTCAGCGCCGGCGTTGGCGGAGGCTCTGGTGCGAGGCATCGTATGGTATTTCTGATCTATTGAGTGACGGTCTGGAATCGGTCTCATGAGCAAGAAAGAACGCGTGTGGTGTTGAAGCAGCGGAATGCGAATCGCGGTCGTTGTCGCATCATGACGTCGTCGAGCAAGCCCAGAGAGGCGTTCCTGTAGGCCCCTCCCCATCACGCAGCAGCATGACATCCCCTCACACCGCGCAGAATCGTTACGGGAGGGTTCAAGACATTGCTGGATGGTGCGACAGGTATAGCCATAGTGGGCAGTTGTGCAGAAGCAGCTCTGGGCGTGGACGGAGATTTTGGCGCTAGTGGTCTTGGCGTTCCAGGTGAACTTTGAACTCCCGAGCCGTAACTCAACGACCGCGCACTCTGAGGGAGCCAAAACGCAATTGTATTATATTCGGATATCTATCTTGATCGTTCGTGCACTGTCTGTTGAGATCTGTCGGACGCATCAAGCTTGGGGGGTCTCGCTGAAGACTGTAAGCCCGGACTCGGTTTTAGCAACACCTACCGCCGTTGTTTTGGGTTTGCGCGTTCATATACGCTGTGTGTAACCCAGCCAGCATCAAATCAATTGGTTGTATGATGTAGTGGTTATCATTCCAGATTTTGAGACAGCCTCACACGGTTTAAATCATTACTTCTGGCAACCCCGGTTCGGTGGGTTTATTATCCAGAGTCCTTTGGGTTCGAATCCCAGCTAATACCGTCTCAGAATCCGGGTACGACCTTCAACGAACTTATCTTTTGCCAAGATCTTGCCCGGAACTTTTGCCGTTCAACGCTAACTTCTACACCTGTCTCCTGCAGATGCCTTTAGCGAAACGCCAAAATAGCTTTTAGTAGGCTTTGCGGCTAGATAAAATTCGCACCAGCAATAAAGCGTCGATGAGATAAAGCTAATGCGTTACGACAGGCCCCCAAGAAGTCAAATCGAACCTCACCGGCTAAAGGAGCCCTACCGTTGCGGGACCCTTACATTTGCGAGACGTGCATCGGAGATGCCAATTGACGCATGCATGCCACAGACCACACATTGTACAAGTCGTTCAAGTCATGACGACTATGACAATGCCACCCCAAAGCCCGTTGGCAGACCACTCTTAACGATGATTGCAACATATATTAACTGGGCATGACCGAGAAAAACGGGGCAGAAGCGTAAGATACTGTTTCGTTGCATTTGATGGCTGCGCAGTGCAATAAGCCTAGTCTACACGTGCGACACGGCGCTGTTTACCGCACCTTCACCTCATGATCGCATCACGGCGAACATTGGCGAGGTAGAGCGTTGGAGTGGTGTAGCGATCAACGAACCGCTCAGGACTCGTCCATGGCCTCTCCCGCATCATCTCCAGCATCGCCTACGGCATCTTTGACAGCGCCATCGATCGTCATCAAGAAGACGTCGTGACCACGAGTGAAGATGCAGGCAGTGTGTCAAAGATGGGCGAAGTAATGGAAGAACGGTCCATAGCCTGGGTGCCATCGAGAGTAACGCACGAAGTCGATCAAGCAAGGGTATGCTTGCTGTCGATTCTTGGAGATCTCAGCTCTGCAATCCATGTCAGTAAGGTCCAGTACGATCTGCAGAAGTGCAACGTTACCTCTCTCCGGGAAAGCCGACGCGCGAATCAGCAACAGACACCGAGAGCAGAAAGCTACTCCTCGAAGACATCATAGCCCGGTCGGAAATATCACTTTCGGCGGCGGGTGTTACGATATCATCCTTCTGCTTTATTGTTCTTCTCTTGCTTCTGGGTTTCTTTGATCCCTCCGGTTCATCTTGTGGCTGGCCTTCCTCAGGGTCCATCATCGGTTGCTTGCCCTTCGATGGTCCGGGTTTTCCCTCCTTCGTGTCAGCGTCCACTGTTTCCACCTCACCCTCTTGGTTCATAACTTGATCGGGGTCACCACCTCCCTCAAGCTGACGGACTTGCAACTTCTCAATGCAGCATTCGGCACCACATCGGTAACTCCACTGCAAGAGGTTTTGAAACCAGGTCACTTGATGCTTTTTTTCAGTCTTCTTCTTCCAGGACACTCCGGTGTAGGCAAGCTGAATGGCACCCCGGTACATGCGTGCCGCTTCGGCAAAAAGTGTTCTGGCGCGATTGCTGCGCTCCAGGGCGTCGATGCTGGCCTGATCCAGTGCTGGAGCGTGGTCAGGCATAGGTTGAGATTCACGCATCTTGCGGAACTTTTGCATCTTAACCGTATTCAGGCGTGGATCAATGTCACCAACCAGCATCGAACCAAGATCCTCAAGGAGAGAGTCCATGACGGTAAGCCAAAGGCAACCTTCTTCGACACAGCCATACATGACAGCGACCAGTGCCCACATGCGTTTCAGGCAGTCCTGCAAATCGTCTTCGCCACGGTCGCGGCGAATCAAGTCATGCTGAACCATGGTAGCGACCAGAGCCTTCACATGGAACATATTGTCTTCAACAGCCTCCAGTCGACGGTAAACGTTGTTGAAGACGTCTTCATCGTTCTTGGCCTTTGCCATCATCTCTGGGCGCTCCTTCAAATTCATAAAATGTTTCATGTTGGTCGTGAAACGATCATGTCGAATGGCTGCGGCAGCAGTCTGGAGACCTTTTGTGACAACGCGGTCGAGCTTCTGAAGACTGTCGACGTTGATGAGTTCGTCGATTTGAGGCGAGTCTGCCATGTCTACCTGGGCGCCTTGAACGGCGGCGGTGGCCCTGGTAACTGCAACGTCATCTAGGCCAGTCATCGTAGCGTCGTAAAAACGAATGTTGTGAGGTTGGTTGAGGTTCAAATCGTTGATGATCTTTTGTGGATCGTACGGTAACGTCTCCTCGGCTTCGCCACCCTCGTCGCCAACGGCAGTGGACTGCTCGTTGGACGCCCCACTGATGGTCTCGTTCACCTAGTGGAAAAAACTCTCGAGCGATTTTGCTGTTCGCAAATAATCAAGCAGCTGCCCACAGAGCTTCATCGACACACGGGCATATATGATACACGAGAGGTAGAGAGGGCTTACCAGCTGCACGGGAAGCTCGCAAAGCTTCGGAATCTCATCGCGGTGAAATGTAGCCTCGATCAGGTTGTCGAGCCAATCCTTGGCCTCCCTATCGGCCCAGCAGACGCTTAGCTCGGTGCGGAGTTCTTCTTTCATGTCTTCCAACAGCTCCAACTCTTCAACAACATCGACTGTATCGTTCGAGTGGCCCTTGTATGTTGACAGCAACCGCTTGAGCAGTTGATACTGTTGATCGGTGGCATGTTGTTGTGCTTCAAGGATTCGCTTTCGCAAAACGCATTTTTCCGACTTTCTGGATATCTGCGCGCACCCGCGCAGCGCTGGCTGCAGCAGTGGAAGCCGATCGTCGTTGATCTTCTTTGAGACGGGCTAGTGGGCTGCAATCGCCCAGACGGCCTCCTGTCTAGCAAACACTTCTGCGCAGCTCTGACGCACCGAACGGGAGAGTTGCTCGTCAAATGATTTGTGAAGCGCTTTGACGATGGGTCTCTCGCGGTTCCGTGCTTCTAAAACGCTGCCAAGTGGCGTTGGTAGATCATGTTGCACCTTTGAGCCTGGTGAACTTGCTTCCGAAAGCTGCAGGTTTCCATACTTGAAATTGCGGCCATGCATCGCTCGTCGGCATACTGCAAGCTGACCGACTTTCCTTTGTGTTTCTTCGCACGTGGTCAGGGGAGTCAGACGGCTCGAACGGACTATTGGCAAACATTTCTAGGCAGTGCCAATGGATGAGGCTGGGAAATTGCCTCCCGAGCGTTTGACGAGGTGCTTCAACGAGCCTTCCACGGCCAGGAAGCGTTCGCATGCAATGCTAGAACATCGCTGCTTTGCGTCCATTGGCTCAAGAAGGTCAGGTCTCGGGAGAGCTGCAAGAAACCTGCTTGGGCAAACACAGTCATGCAATATCTGGCAGCGGTCCAGAGTCGTCTATTGCATCACGCATAGACTCGCACGTCCCGCGGCCAGCGTTTTCAGGGAGCCTTTCGTGACCTGCAAGGTGCCTGTTTGACACACGCAGACAAGCAAGCTTGGCTCCTCTTTCAGGCCTTGGAGTTCCGAAGCATTACGAATATCTTGAAAAGTTCTTTTACCGGGTCGACAACATCCAATACCCATGCTGGGTGCCTGGAAAGGAGGCTCCTTTCACCGTCAAGCATCATGAGCTGAATTCACTCCAGCACCTTCCTGGCCTGAAGACCAACCTGGCCATGATGGAAGCGAGAAAAAGTCAGCGGTAAGTTTCAATTCCGTCCCGCCTCAAAGTCCTTTCAGCTGACAGACCCAGTGAGGAAGCCAAGCGTATGCAAGGCCACGCATCAGCACTCGAGCCGACTGCCAAGACGATCTGGAGAAAATCATCAAGCTTCAAGGCTGCCCGGCTCTTGTCCGACAAGGAAATCCAGGAGGAGCTGCCAATTCGCAACGATGTCGTGAAGGCATGCGTCAAAATAGTCCGCGATGCTCATGGCCCGAACAGCAACAGCAAGTACCGGTGGAGAAGCCTTGCTAGCACCCTGGGAAACGTCACGGAGCGCGAAGAGCGTGCTGCAAAAGCGCCCAACGGAACACACTGGGAGACATTCACTGAGATGTTGATTATCGACAACTGGTTCCACATTCGCAAGTTCATTGCTGCGTTGCGTTACCTGCTCGACGACGAGAACAAACAGGCCAAGCCACATTTTGACAACCTAGAAGAGCAGCTGCGACGTGTCCTTGCTGCCGTTCAAGGTGGCTACCATGATCCTCCTGTACACCTTCGAACCGCGGTGTGCGTGGATGGATTGCGGACGCCTCCTCCCCAATCCAGACGACCTGCGCGAGGCCTTCAAGGCGAAGGAAGTGTTCTCCGTGGGAACTCGTGACCTCCGCAGCGGCAAGAAGACAGTACGAGCCTTCATCTCCACGAACCGCCCAGCTGCGTATCCTTGCTTGTGGACGGCCATTCATTCTCGCGCCGCCACTCCCGCGCTCGCTGCAATCTTTTGCTACTACGCGCATATCTACCACGCCATCGGGAGTGAAATGGGAGGTTGCTAGTCGACTCGTGGCAAGCGTAGCCTGCCAGGCTTTGCTGGCGTGTGGTAGGTCATCGGATTGAACTTGGTGCCCACGTTGCACCATATCCGCATGATTCGCATGATGTCCATCAAGTGCATTGAAGTCATCGTGGGACATTTTTGCCGCCGACCGCAGCGCCCATGTTCGTGTATTGCTCCGGCGTTGGACATCGTACAGGGTAGTTCAGGACCATTCACCAGCATGTCCCGTTCAGACAGGGAAGTTGAAAAGACACGTGTTCGCGCGTCAACAGGGCCCTTGAGACATGTTCAAAGCCAGGCGCCAGACGCGATCGCTGTTGCTTCCAGCCCCAGAGCACAGTACGGAGGTAGCAACCCCGGTTCGGTGGGTTTATTATCCGGTGTCCTTTGGGTTCGAATCCCAGCTAATGCTGTCGCAGAATCCGGGTACGACCTTCAACGAGCTTCATCTTTTGCCAAGATCTTGCCCGGAAATTTTGCCATCCTACGCCAACTTTTATGCCTCTCTTCTGCGGACAAGCATAGAAAGGGGCTCGTTGATCTACTGAATCCTCACGGCCTCGCGAACAAGCCTTTATTTGCTACAATATTCGGGGACCGCACAGGGCGACTACGATGATTAGCCATGGCAGGTGAACAATAAATATACCTTTTGCGGAACGACGGCATAGCTTTCAGCGGGCTTTGCAACTGGATAACATTCGCACCAGCAATAAAGCGTCGATGGGACAAAGCTAATGCCTCACGAAGTCGTACTTCCTCTATATTCATTCGAGACAGCGCTCGCTGAACGCTAAATCGATCGAAGCTCCAAACAAACAAGCAGAGGTGTCGCCACCACGATGCGTCTTCCCAACATGCACACCAATCATGAGAAGATTACCAATATGACACTCAGGCCAGCCGAGAAGGTGATTGCTCCGACCAATACTCTATGCTCATGACCCAGTACATCCATCTACAACGGCACGTCCTCCATCATCTCCACAGCACCCTCTCTTCCGACCGTCAAGATTACATCTCCCAGCGTCTTGGTCGCGAAGCCAGCCTCGCAGTATGCAAAATAGTATTCCCATTTCTTTTTGAAAATTTCGACTTCCTCTTCCGACATCCTACGGCTTTGCCGTTCCTGAAATTCCACAATCAAAGCGGGTCTGATTTTTGTTGCGAATGATTGCATAAAGTTCTGTCTCCACAACCTCAGCGTCTTCGCATAGTGTGGTCCAATATTTTCGATGCTTTCTGGGATCAATCGTGGTTCGGTACGCTTCTTCGTATCGCTTGATCCGGCACGTATGCTGTCGAGCAACTGCGTGATGGTAGGCAAATGACCACCGGGGAAAATGTATCGCCGAATGAAATCATCCGAGCCAGCGTATCCTGCATACCTGCTTTCCGGTATCGTGATACACTGGAAGCACGCCACACCTCCCTCGCTCTTCAACAGCTGATCGACGCGGCGGAAATATGTCTGCAAATATTCCGCTCCAACAGCCTCCAACATTTCAATCGACACCACCTTATCATACTTGTCCTCCTCTTTCTGAGGCACCGGCAGAGACCGATAATCGCACAAGAGCACCTTGATACGACTGCTGTACCCCTTTGCCGCGATCCTCTCTTCCGCAAGCTTCTTCTGCTCTTCCGACAGAGTCAGAGACGTAACTCTGCACCCCGTCTTCTCCACTGCCAGCATAGCAAACGAACCCCACCCAGTTCCAATCTCCAGCACATGATCGCTCGCCTTGATCTTGCAATTCCGAATGAATCGGTTCAATTTGCGATACTGCGCCTGCTCCAGCGTCTCTTGCGCGCACATCGGGTCGGACTTCGGCAGGAAGATCGGACACGAGTACGTCATGTCAGGACTGAGAAAGGCCTCAAACATGGTGTTCGAGATGTCGTAATGGGCGGAGATGTTCAATTTCGCGTTCGTGAGGTCGTTTGTTTTCCTGATCAGACCTGAGATCCGCCCCAGGATGTTGCTGCTCAGCGTCGAGCCATTCGAGAGGAACTTTTTGTTGTTGATGAATACCTTGAAGAACGCTGTCAAGTCTGTGCAACTGACTTCTCCCAGCATGTAGGATTCTGCCAAACCCATGTCTGCGAAGAGCAGCAATCTGATCCAGAACATGTCCTGATGGACAATCAGCTCCGGATGCGCGGCCGTGTAGACATTCTTTTCGGAACTCTCATCTTCCAGTCCAGCTGGTCTCGGTGATCCACACAATGTGGTCGTGCCATCTGTGTCGGTGATCTTCAGAGAGCCGATTTGGACGTTCCGGAGCAGGTTGAGAATTTGGCCGCGCGCAAGTGACAAGAGAGGAGGATACACCCAAGGCGTCGCGTATGAGGCCACCACAGCCGCACTTCGTTGGAGCATGTTGAAGCTCAATCTCTCGCGCTACCCTCAGCCAGGCCTTCGCAGGAACCTGGTATGCGGCTCTTCGCGTTTCGTGCGCGTGGTGACAATGTGGCAGCGATTTCAGAAGGCCGGGAACGACGCGTGGAGCTTTTTTTGTTAGTGGTTGAAGTTCAGCGAGAGTGCGTTGGCCGGGAGGACGACCGACCGAGCGTCAGACCGTTTTGAGGCGCCCGTAGAGGAGTTGGATGATTGGTGTGACGTCTTTGACTTGCTGCAGTAGGAATGGTTGCTATGCGGCATCGCACGTTTGATAATAAACTTTGGGTAGCTTAGCCAAAAGATCGATCATCACACAGATCGGGTCAAAAATGCCGGAGTATTGCCCCTCCTCCACTGCTTGCAGCGGGGCCGAAACCTTGGCAGGCACAGATGGCCTGCGAGCATGGTGAGCGCAACGATCCGAGTCTGTTCTTCTCCGATCTTCTCTGTGACTGGAGTATGGAAGCGTCCGCGTTAGTTAGCAGTGCTGCGCGGTCCTGCCGCTTCATTTACCATCTCAACACCGTGATCGAAGTTACGCCTGTGGAGACCATATGCTCTCCATCGTCTTCGATCGAGCCGAAGCAGCCATTCCACCCCGGCTCCATGAGAGTTCTTCCACATTTGGCAGCTGAAATATGGCAGCCTCCGGTCGCAGGGAGTAGGGAGCCTATTTGATCAGTCATGTTCCTAGAGAATGAGAGAAACTGGGATGGCGGACAATGCATAGCGTGTGCCGAAGCCAGCGTGCACTGTCAGGCTGTAAAAACCAGGTTTCCTTCGGTCCTCTTTGCGATGGTATACGATGCAGAATGATCTGTGGCGCTGTTTTCTTCCCAAAGTATTCTACGTGGGGTGATAGTCTCAAACTTGCATTTCGTATGTCTTGATGCTGATCGATGCGTTGGATATATAGGTTGTTCGAAGGTGAAGACGACAGCCTCCGAACCCTTTGGGTCACATGTGACTGCCGTTTTGTGACCACCGCTTCCTCCACCACGCATTTCGAGGAAAGGTCCTCTAGCCAAGACGTGGAGTCCAACGTTTTTGGCAATACACACGACGTTGAGCGCCCTGGGTATGTTTGGAAAGATACTTTACAGCGTGCATGTACATCCAAGCAAAATTGGCTGTCTCCGATTAATCACTTCGCTGAACAGAAAAGAGACCTACTTCATCTTCGCCAGTCGAAAGATCCCTACGTTTGCGCGTCCAAGCCTTGATCGTAGGCTTGTTAATGCTTACTGCAAGCCTTTTGATCCACTCTTGCAGCTGCAGTGCGGGAAGAGCGTGAGACCGTGTATCCGGCACCTCATGGCAGCGCAACGGAGAGTGTGTGAGGCATGTCAGGCAACAAAGGAGGTGGCGCAGGTCTCAACGGCGAAGTTGCAGACAGCTGCCACGTCCTGGTCATCGACCTCACCTGTTTCCTCCTTCACCTCTCCAAGCTTCCCGCCGCATTTTCAGCCAACGGATCATGTCCTGTCTGCAATTGGACATGGCAATATCAGTACAAAAGAGGAGTGACTAAGAGTGACAACGTTGTGGATGCTGAGGTGGCTACGGGTAACGTAAAGGGAAGCATGCACACGTCAATAATATGTTAGCCACCGTGTGACACAGGCGCTGGCGAGTAATCGAAGCGTGATTCATGCAGCATCCTGCAGCTTTGGTCATAGGAGCCGTGATTGCCTGGTGGAAGAGGCATATGACTGACGTTCCAGCAATTTGGAGCGACTGGTAGTCTAGGCTTGCGTGACTGGATTCATCTTTGAGCGTGATCGTTCTTTGCATCATGTCCTGCGGCGATGTCTGCTGACGAGTTCCAACGACCGCATCACATCCTCGACAGTCGCTGGAGTACTTCTACTGGTATCTTTGCACTTTTGTGCCTGGGCCGCAGCTAGATCTGTCCCACACCAACATCCAAGATAGCCGCAGGCCCCGGGTATTCAGTCCGACAGACACGATGGCCACCAAGCTACTCACATTGGTGGTTCTGTTCCATGTTTTGTTCTTCACAAAGCGGAATAGCATGGCCTCTGCAATGCCCACAGCTCTGAACAGCCGCGACAAGACGCCAACAAATTTGAGCAACAATCTTACCGTGGACACGTTCGATGACAGTTCCAATTCGCATGGGATTGCTAGACATGGGCTTGTATTCCCACGAGTAGACGGCCAAGCACAACGCGTGCTTGAAAGTTATTTCAATGTCGAAATGAGGCCCGGTGCTCCCGGTAGTTGCCATCGCTGGGAAGCGAAGATACGTCAAGCCTGGGACGAAACCATTGTCTTGGTCAGATTCGGACAGGTCGGTACGACACTCTTGACCTCGCCGAAACCTCCTAACACGATGCCCGAGAGACTGGAAGAGTGGACTCGAGTTGAACAGACATTCCAAGCTTTGTAGGGCACCTGTCGTCCTGTCATCCAATCCTTCCATTGCAGGTCTGACGCTGGCAGATTCGGGAAAATGGATTTCGAAATCAATGACAGGAAGATGATCGACATCGTAGCTGGTCTGCTCAGAACGGTAAATTTATCCTGTGCCATCCACTGACTGAGCCCAGGCAACTTTCGAACGATAATGCCAGCACATGTTGCGGAGTCCCACAGGAAAAGGCCATATTTGCGCTGTGATCAAAACTACTTCAAATACGTCAGGCCGGAAACCAAAGACCCGAGAGATGCCGGTACAAGGGAAGAAGACATGCATAACTTCGCCAAACGTAAGTTAAGCCAAACATGTTTGACACAGCAAGGACTGAATGCAGTTTAGCCAGCGCGCTTCACTATCCATGCCCCAACGGTGCTTGGGTGTTGCAAGGATTTCCGAGGGAAGAGCGCTTCTGGGACTGCGAGCATACTCCTGTGCCCCAAAACGAGGACCGAATGATGAATGAGATCTGCTTGGTGTCAACTAACCGCGGCACGACTGTGGCAAAGTCAATTACCATCGAGCGCGACGCAAGCAGCACCGCTTGGGTTCAATCCAACCGCAAGATTCTCAACTTCTGCCTCCCTGGTCTGTCCCAACCAGAGTGGTCTGCTGCAGCTGGGCCCTCCAATCTGAGAGAAAGAGATTCTTATGATGTTCAATGGCTATCTGCGGTGTGGGTGCACGAAATGTTCCACTACATTCTCAACTGTTAGAAACCCGAATACGAATGTCGACAAGAAGAGGACTGACGACAGCTACAGGGAGAGACCAACCGGCCGTCGATGCGAAGGGGGTCAGAGCGCTCGGACGCACGTACTTCTGGCCGAAGGCTGTCAACCTTGCACAGTACTATCCCGGATCAGCATCGATATCGCCAGAAAATATGAGCATCTTCGCGGTGACAATGTATCTCCAGGCATGGCACTGGGCAAGTGGCACAGCCAAAAAGGAACCAGAAGGAGCCGATTTTGATCCTGTTCGTCGAGAACTACCAGTATGCATGGCGAAGTTGAGCAATGCTGATCGTCCACAGATCAAAGCGTATATGGACAGTCGGAAGAACCACGGTCCGACCAATGTGAACATAGAGGCCAGACACGAACAAAATGTGACCAACAACGGATCATGACTGTACGAACCGCCAACCCAACGCGACACAAGCTTGAAGGATTAGCAACTTCTACATTAATTTGAAGACTCCTTCGACGCTGAAAAGCTGCCCAAGGTACGTACGCAAGGAGAACAAGAGCGGCCTTCGACGAGATCCTTGAGTCGTCTACCTTCACAGCCTCGCAGGCAAAGCTGTCAGCCGAAGGCCAGCCTCAGCTGTGTCGTAGACGGAGCATATCGAAGGGGTGTCAACCGAATTATAGCATCTAGATTAAATGTCAATCTTGGCTGTTTGAGTTGAGTTAGTTGACGATTCAGGTCTCAATAGATATGCTTAGCCGACGTTTGCATGCCACGGGCCATACCTCGCGCTTGACTGCCGCGACTAACTCGTCAACGAGGAAGCCTACTTCACGGTAGCACGTAGTGAAAAGTCACTCCCGCGATGGATTCCACTAACATACATGTCCATCTTCACAGACATGCAGACAGACCAGCAAACAGTCTTGCAACGCCACCACGGAATCCGCACCACTGTCAGCAGAACTTGGAGGCATCATGGTCGCCTTGATAACGCCTTATACTCCGGACCAGACTCAGATTGATTTCTCAGCTCCTCACCAGCATGTTGAAAGAGTTATCGAAGCCGGTGTCCATGGCTTGATTCCACGAGGAAGCACCGACGAGGTGACGATGATATCTGTTGAACAGCGCAAGACAGTGATAGAAGAGTGCAACAAAGCAGCTGCTAGTCGAGTACTTGTTGTCGCTGGCATTGGCGATCTCTCTGCCCATCGAACGGTACGACGGAAACTGGGCACTCCTCAATCACTTCGGCTCGCCAATCGTATGCACGTGAGGATCGAAGCGCTCCACTGAGTCCACTCGGTCACCCATGATTGCTAAAGGGAAAGGTCGATGCACTCGATAATCGTCACTGCTTTCCTTTCGCGTTCTTTTGATGCACGCTTGATCGCTGTGGAGAGAGTGTGTCAGCATCTTGGGTTCCAATTGCGTGAAATGCAGCAATTCGACTGCTGGTACCGGAACCCCGACCAGCCCACGTTTATTTCTGACACCGGATCCACGCGGAACAGTTCTACCTCGAGCCCTCCAATTGCCTGACGAGAGAACTGTCCCTGAATCGTTCTGTCTTGAGTCTGACCGCGTGCCCTTTTTGGCCAACCAAAACATTCTTCTTGACCGTTGATTCTCTTGTGTGTACATCACTGTCGTCAGTCTTATCATTCTGCAGCTTGATAGGTTACTGTGTGTCTGACAGTCCTGGCAGGGGTTAGGTTCCGTTTTGGAACGTCCATTAAAACCAAATCAAATTATGACCGTAATTGAATTGGGCCATCCTTGATTCCCCAACGATTTCTTATCAACAACCAGGAGAATGCCGGATCGTGCGTTTATGGGTATCCTGGAGTGTGGATGTACGGATTCCGGAAAATGTGTTCACGGATCCCGCGGAGTTAGCATTGGCCAAGTTTGGGCCTAGTTGAATCTAGAGTGGGTCCGAGGACGATTAACGTCCTACAAACTCCAGAAAGACAAGTTTAGCAGAGGAAGGATAGATGTCTGTTGTAAGTTGTTTTGTGTCGTCGGGCAATAGTTGACTTGAGCCTCGATGCTCTGTTGTGGCCTTCTCCTCGTCCTCCCTCGAGTCATCGTCCCCCGCCGCGATGCTTTAAGTAAATCGTGCTTCTCTTCGTACTATGCCGCAGTCGCAGGTCAATCCATCCATGCGTTTGCGGCCTTTCTGACGCCATAACATCTCCTTGTTCCTTGGTGAAGCACCCTCGGATCCTCGAGCCTCGTAGGGTCTAGCTCGGGACCCTCTCAGAATCCCTCTAAGCTGTTCGTGTTGCCTTACTCTCCGCTGTCCGTTGGTTCTAATGCAGCTTAGAAATCCCCGTATTCCTTTCAATCCTCCGATTTCGACCCGGACTCGGGACCTGACTCGAGTGGATTCGCATACCCAGGCTGCGAGATCATGCACGCTGTTTCGATAGAAGAGGTGTATCCTAAGTGTAATATAAATTCATTTTAGAGGTCTTGGTTTCGCGAAGATAGACTTTGTAGTGACTCTTCTGTCCACCTAACCTGAGAAACTTGCGTGTGATACGATTGTTGGGCAATGTATTCTGGGGATGCTAGGTTTGTAGAAGCGATAGACGTAAGCCATCTCTCGTATTTAGAATGCTGCCTCGGTAGAACGTCATCGTGTCATTCTCGAAAGATGAGATTGTTAGTGGCAGTGAGAGACTTGAAGGACTATAAAGCTGTCCTTCTTAGTCGCTCGTCTCGAGAAGCACCGAGCGATACCATCAACAACGACAACATCGTCTCAAACCAACTCACACCTACTTCGACCCATTACTACCAATCCGCACTATGCGTTTCGAAATCGCCGCTCTCTTGACCATGGTCATGGCAGTCTTGGCTGCTCCAGCTGCAGACAAAGTACGTCCACGAATTATTTTACTGAATCTATATTGACTCTTTTATCCAAGCGTGGTTCGCGTGGTCCTGGAGCAGGAAACAATTGCTGTTCTGCGTGGCGGAACCCTATAGGCAGTGACTGCACTCCCGGCTGCTAAATGCCAGAAGCTATACAGTTCCTCATCTGCGCACGTGGAACGGGAGATAGGGGACATATACCGCTTTCGAGGCGTTCACGCCGCATCGTGGAGTGTGTACTCCATTTCGGCGATCCGCGGATGCAGGTGGGGCACTGTCCATGCCCTAGACCGATGAGAAGAGCCTAAGGTTCGGGCAGGGTTTCGGGAGGAAGAGGCATCCGTGCATACATGTCAGCTGTCTATGTCGGCAATCTCGGCTGTCACTCCCGATTAGGAAATGCCGGGCTATATGGTCGGCCGACGTCTCTGAGGTAACAGATGAACTTTTATAGTAATACTATCGTATACCGCACCCTCTACGTATCTGCTATAACTCGTCTATATATTTAAAACGTATTGCAACCGTATCTCCTATATATAATAGATAATATAGACGCTACTTCGTGCTCTAATATAGAGAATAACTTACTTAAAGCGTATAAGGCTATAGAGGAAGATATAGTACTTTATACGCCTCTTATATATTTTAGATATACTTCTAATATATATAGGAAACCGCCGATCTGCTACGAACGCTTACTATTACTAAACGCTCGCTACTTTAAATAAAACGTATAGAATACGTACTATTACTACCTTCTTATCCTCGAACGGATATTCTTAGCTTTATATATATTATCGAAGTTATATAGGACTTCTATTAAAGAGATAAAGAGTAGAGAGATCTAATCGAGGTAAATATATTTCTAAAACGTATAATATACGTAGCTAATACGTTCGTTATTAGTACTAGTACTATATATAACGGGTATTTATACCGAAGTCCGTAGCCTTTACTTTCTTTAGAGAGCTACCTAATTATAGTATTAAAGATACGATATATCGATACGCTTATACTAGAGTTAAGCTATACTAGTATATCGCGCTACGTATCCGAGATATATCTTATATATATATAATACTTAAAGACCTCGAGGAAATAAAGTAGCTTACTTAAGAATATCTAACTATAATAGACGAGGACCTCTAGCGACGGAATACTATTAAAGTATATTAGTTTATTTAGGATCGATTCTCGAAGGCAAATATATATATCTATCGAGAACCGATATATAGGCTAGTATTTTCGCGTTTTAGAAACGTATCTAATTTATATAGTACGCGGGACTACTTTATTAAGTACTCGAATTACTACTCCTACTCTAAACCCTAGCTATACTTCTTTTATAAATAGAACTACTTAGAGCCTATCGACTAGGAGTTCCTAGAGTCGTTCTATAATAGTATATTTAATATAGTTTAAGAATATTTCTAAATTAAATTATAAGGAGTTTAACTAGAGAACTATAGTATATATATCTAATACGTATCGTATATATATCTAACGCGTATCTTAGGTATACTATATCCTTAAAAGCCCGAGCGTCTTAACTCTAAAGAGTATAACGTCCGATTCTATTATTTTATTCTAAACGACCTATAGGAGGTTCCTTATATCTTCTTTACTTCGTATAGGACTTATACGTATCCGCTACCTCTAGTAGTAAAGACGCTAAAGAAGTATATCCGAGACCTAAGGCATTTAATATAATAAGCAAATACGCTAGATCTTACGTTTAGTATACGTATCTAATACGTTCGCTATATATATCTAATACGTATCTAGTTCGGTTCTAAACTAGTCCCGCGTTACGCGACTATCTTACTACTAATAGAGTCTACTCGCTAGCTTAGCTATATATAAGCCTAGCTAATACGAGCTAGGTCGCCTACGAGATTTAATAGTATCGAATACTATCTTATCTAGAAGGAACTAAACTCGTAGAAGTACTCTTCGAATTCTAGCGCTAGTAAGCGTTACTAATTAAGGTAGATACGTATCTTATACGTATATACTACGTCTAATATATATCTAGGAACGATATATCTAGTAGATCTAGAACGACGATCTTAGGACTATAGTTATTTACTTTTATAAGTAGGTAGTAGAGGTTCTTTTATAGTAGCCGGACCTAGAAGTCGATATATTCTTTAAATATATTAAATAAAAGGATATAAACGAGATTATATTCGTACGCTAGGTAGAGAGCTATAATAAGAGTAGGTACGTATTATATACGTATCGTATATATATCTAATACGACTAGTATTTACCTTTACTTAAATTATCGTCGAACGTAATATTAAGGCTATCTATCGAACTATATTCTAAAGACTATTCGATCTAATTATACGAGTAACTAGAAAGCTAGTATACTAGTACTATTAATACGGTTAAGGATTTCGGGCTATCGTTATAAATATACTAGGAAAATAAGTAGTAGGTAAATATATATAATATATAAAGGAGATACGTTTCTAATATATATAGGAATCGGCGAATACCTTTAGTTACTTAAGACCCTACCTAACCCCCTATACGACTAGAGATAGTATATATAATATATTATCGTCTATTATATTATCTATTTTAACTACTCGATCTTCTACGCTACTAGTATAAGACTATAGGACGAACCTATATAGTAAATAATAAAGAAGCTAAGGACTATACCTACGATAGAGGTATACTACGAAATAACTACGTTTCTTAAACGTATATAGTATGTTTCTAGTACGTATACGATACGTATTAACGCCTTAAATAGAGTATTAAAAGTCGAGTATTTAAGAGTAAGCTAAATATAAAGAATAGGAGAATATTAGATACTATCGTATAGGGGCGTCGGATAGGCTCGTATTATAGGTATAACGCGTAGTAGAAGTAGAGGTAATAAGTAGGAACTAACCGAGTTAATTATATTAGTTAGTTATAGGTTATATCTTACTTCTAAGATAGGTATTAGCTAAGTTATATAACCTAGTATTATATAACCTATATTACCTAATTCTAATTCCTAAAGTATCTCTTAGAATATCTAGCTAGACTATACTTTCTAATAGATACGGTTTTTAACCGTACTTCTCTTAAATAGATTCTAAGATCTTTACTAAGATTCGGAATACTTTAAACGCTATCGAATAGGTAGCAAATAAAGGCTATACGACTAGTATACGTATAAGCCTCCTTCTTACTTTATTAAAGTCTATAGTCTAAGATCGAGCCGATATAGAGGCCTAGTATTCTAGAGAGATAGGCCTTATTCGCTATTCTTAGAGATTAAACTCTATAGTATAGAAAGGAAGTTTATAGCTCCGCCGCTTCTATAAGTAGTTTTATATCCGTCTTATATACGTATCTTACGCGTATTAGAGTCGTAGTAATCTAGGACGCCCTCTTTAGCTAAGCCTACTATATTTACGAGTACTATCGACCTTACTAGAAGTAGTCCTCCGATTACTATACCGCGATCGACTTCTACTATCCTTATCTAGAAACGAGCGTCGTCGCTAGTAGTATTAGAATCCTCTACTACGTATTAGAAACGTATCGTATTTAACTCTACTATAAATTATATCTTAGAACGAGAGAAGATAGCTAGTATAGAGGCGATAGAACTCGTAAATCGTCGAGAGAGACTCGTACTCGAGAAGAAGGCTTTAGAGTTAAAGATATAATAGAGAAAGTTTAGGAAAATAGTAGAAGTAAAAGAGAGAAGTATTTAATATATTTTATATTCGTTTATTATACGTATAACTATACTATCTTAGCTAAACGTATTAAATATATTTCGCGCTTAGTAAGAAGAAGAGGAACCTACGATACGTTTACGAAACGTATTACTTACTCTTATAGGTAGCGGCCTACGTATTAGTAGTACCGTAAGTAATACGCGAGGGAGTTAGCCTAAAACGTATTAGAGACGTTTAAGAAACGACGTTAAAAATACTTACTTTACTATACTACTAGGGGAGCTTATAGTAGTACTAGTAACATATTAGTTCGGATATATATCGTAAATATATTAGATATATACGTCCTAGTATACTTAGTAGAGGCCTTCTTAGAGTATAAGGCCGGAGCGCTAATATATATTAGAAATATATAAGGGATACGTATAGTATACGTACCGAGGCTTAGCTAGCTTAGAGTCGTCGGACTTAGAGTTCGAGTTAATAACCGTAGGCTAGCTAATACGTATTAGAAATATATAAGTAATACGTATCGAATATATACGAAAGACTATTTAGTACGCCTTAGGCGCTAGTAATATCTACCTAGATATTAGTAAGACGAAGAATAGAGAAGTAGTCTAAAACGTATTAGAATAGTATTCTTAAACGTATAGGAGATATATCGATACCTTTAGTATTTTATACTTCTATAGTAGAGCCTTAGCTTTTCTTAGTAGCGATATAAAAGGTTAGTATATAGTAATATATTAAGCGCTCCTAACTATACTCGTTAGAGATATTAAGAGACTAATTCTTACCGATTCCTCTATATACGTTTAGCGTACTTTTATCTTACGCTAAGTATACGTAGCGTAAGCCGGATACTTTAGCGTCTAACTTAAACGCCTCCTAAGCTATTAGCCCTCTAAGCTATCGCTCTTATAATTATCTCCTCTTCTCTATAGAGCTGCCTTAGCTCGTAGGAAAGTCTATATTAATATAGTAGCCGGCCGCTTACGTTCTTATTACGTTATAGTTGCGTTACTCTACTATCTTATAGTCGTACGCGATTTTTAGTAGTACTATAGTAACGTACTAGATCTTAAGGGACTTTTATATTATAGACTCTATATAGGCTACGCGTTAATTACGAGGTAGGTACGGGCTATAAGTTCGCGCCCTATTATATTAATACTTATTCTAGTATACTATCTTTAGATAAGCGCCTCGCTTCTACCTTATACTATCTATATATCTCCCTAGCCTTTTCTTAGTACTCGTTCTATAAGTATTATACCTTCTAAGAAGATTACTACTCTTATAATCTTAGCCGATCCCTATACTATTATCGACCTCCCTACTACTAAAAATAACGACTATTATCGTTATCTCTTATATTTAGTAACGGGTAAGTCTAGCGTTCTACGTACGTATTAGCTACGAGTTCCTTACTAATATAGTACGTATAGCTAGCGTTCGGCCGTACGATAGAGTTATAAAATTAAATAAGAAGAAGAATTATTAGCGCTATAATAATAATAACTACTTCTACGAGCGCTATACCGACACGGATATTATTATATAGTCGAAGCGCTTATACTTCTACCTTACTAAGTTAGCCGAGGGTAGGCCGGCTATACGCGTCGAGTAGCTCTACTACTACTATACCGATCTATAAGCTCGGATCGCTAATAGCCTTAAGGTCCTATAGTCTAATAAGAGTAAGTCGGCTAGAGTCTTTAAGACCTTAAAGAAGAGTAGGGCTAGCGCGCTACTAGCTAGTAGTAGTCCTTCTACTACTAAGCTACTTATAGCTAGTAAGTAGATCGCCTTATCCTCTAGGCTCTTTAAGCTTAAGTACGAGGTATATCTTATAAGTTATATACTCCTCGTATATATTACTAATATTCTTTATAGCGTCTATACCTACTTAGCGCCTTAAAAGAGGCGCTCGATATAGCGGTCTATACTACTTACGCTAACTACCTTATTAGCTAAGTAGAGAAGGTCTCTAACGACGAGGCCTTTATAGTAGAAGAGAAGAAGGAGGATAATAATAAGAAGAATAAGAAGGAGAAGAATAATAAGAAGAAGAAGAACGAGAGTATAAAGAAGTAAGCTAGCGTATTATACGCTCTTCTTATACTCTCTCCTCGCGCTCCTCCTATACTACTTATATAGTCTACTACCTTATCCTATACTTCTATTCTACGCTAGCGCTATAGCCTATTTATATAGCGCCTACGAGCGCTATAAATAATTTCTCTCTACTCTATATCCTTTATTCCTTTTAGTAATTTTCGTAACGTAATATTTCGTCGCAGCCTTAGCGCTTAGCGCGCGCTCGTTATAAGTTATAGTAGTCGCGATAATTAATTAGTAGCGTAGTAGCTGCGATAGTCGACTTTACGGCTTACGTAAGCTCCTTTTACTCTACTTTTACGCCTTAAATTCCTCGAGCGCTTTATATTCTCTAATATATTCGATTAGTTTCTACGTATTATATTCTTCTAGCTAGCCTTTTTACTAGACTAGCTACTTCCTCTTACTCTTCTTAACTCGAGTTTCTAGTACTTTCTCGACTATCTACTCGCTCTTATTATCTATAAGAGGCAAGCTAGTCTCTTAAGATTCGCTACTATACTAGAGTTCTAGGAGAGATACGTAGAAGATATTATAGATACGTAATCCTATTAGAAGGGCTAGGTAGTACGCCTACTTCCCGACTACGTCGATTACTTTAAATAGTCTAGCGAACTTATCCGCTAGCTTCTTTAATAGTACCTTTAGTTTTAAGTTCTTTATAGATAGGAGGACTATATCGCCGACCTTATATTCCTTTAGCTAATACTTCTAGTTATAATACTTAGCCTACGACTCGCTTACTTACTACTAGCGCTTTATTAACTCCTCGTAATTCTACTTTAACCTTTCTATAGCGTCCTTTACTACTAGTACTTCTCCTCGTAGAATCGCGTTCTAAGATTCGGTTACGTCTCTCTTACGAGTCTCTATTATTAAGTCCGGGTCGAACTCGTAGATAATATAGAATAGCGATATCTTTAGTATTATATTTAGGCTATTATTATACGCGAATTCTATAGAGGCTAGTATAGACGCCTAGTCGTCTTAGTTCTCTCTATAATAGATACGTAGGTACTACTTAAGCGTCTAGTTTACGCGTTTAGTCTAGCCGTCCGTTTATAGGTAAAATGCTATACTTAGCTTACGTTTTACGTATACCTCGAAATAGAAGTCTAACTAGAACTAGCTAGTAAATATAGACCCTCTATTAGAGATAATACTACTAGGTATACCTCGAAGTAGAGGTTAGAATAGGTCGGGACGGGTCCGGGTCGGGTCTAGGACCTAAATATATAGAACTATAATAGTTAGGTCGGGTCCTAGCCGGTTCCTACCTAGTTCCGGACCTATCTAACAAATATAAGTATTAGATAGGTCCGACTCGGGTCTAACGATAGGTCTAAAGATAGGTCCTAATAGAAATATAAGATTCGATAGAATATAGTATAGAAAATCGAGGGTTATAAATAGATAGAAACCGGAGGAAGTAGAAAGTATAGAAAGCGACGGGTTTTAAAGGCATATTTGATTTAATGCGGCAAATTATACGTTTTAGGGCAACTATAGGCATACCGACTACGAATGCCGACTATAGTAACCTCTTTACTTATACCGATTTTTACTATATATGCCCTTTATAGTTATAACGATTTTCCCTATATATACTATAGAGATTTATCTCTTACTAAATATATTAATTCCCTAAGACGAGAGTAGGCTAATAATAAACTTTATATCCCTCTACTAAATAGTTACTTGCTTTGCGTAAATTATAGTAATATTAGTACCTATAATATAGTTAATATCGATCGAATATAGAACGACTAGGAGTATATATACTCGAGAAGAGGTA
This sequence comes from Cercospora zeina, assembly GCA_022702355.1. NCBI lineage: Eukaryota > Fungi > Ascomycota > Dothideomycetes > Mycosphaerellales > Mycosphaerellaceae > Cercospora > Cercospora zeina. The sequence goes on from JAKLWX010000010.1 coordinate 244,059, forward strand.
GACTAGAGCACTCTCGGCGGCTTCCTATAGAGTACTAAGGGCGCTCGCCTACTAATAGTAACCTCCTTAAGAAATAGCTAAGCCTCTAGAAACGTCGTAGTAAACTTCGCGGACGAGGTAGCTAAAGAGTAGCTTTAGTATAAGTAGATCCGTAGACTTCTAGTACTTACGGATCTCTCGGAGCGCGATAGCTAAAGTATAAGTTAGTAATGCCGACTATAAATGCCGACTATATAACTTACTACCTAGCTTATAGCGATAAGTCTTCCGTATACTAGCTCTACGAGCTAGACCTCCTCTACCTACTACTACTATTTTAGCCGGTGCTTTTCTAGCCGTTCTCTTTCTAGCTAGTCCCTTTTTCGCTACTCGTTTTCTACCTAGTAATCGTTTTCTACCTACTACTCCTCTAGCTACTACTACTACCGCTACTATTACTATATTATCTCTCTTAATCTATCTCTTACGGGCTATTTAGTAAGTAAGCTTCTACTTGTTAAGACGAGGCCGACCGCCTAGTATAGTTTTCTATAAAGCCTTCCTAGAAAGCTAAGAGGGAGGGGTAGGCGGTATAATACTCTCGTCGCTATTACTCTCGTCGCTATTACTCTCCTCGCTATTACTATCGTCGATAATAATAACGGAGATATTATCTTCGTTATTTCTATTATCGCCGTTTACGTTTTTACGAGAACTATTCTAGTCGTTTCCGCTAGTAGCCTCTTAGTCGTTACTATTATAAGTAGAGGAGTTAGAAATTAAAAGAGGAGGGGTAGAAGCGCTACGTTAGCCGAGAGAGGGCGCCTAGTTACTAAGAAGTCTAGGGTCGATATTACTATTATCTATAGAAGGGTTTTCGAGTAGGAGGGAGTTTTTAAACGAAGAAGGAGTAGACGCTATATCTCGGCTAGAGAAGTATTACTCGGCGAACTAGCTAGGCTTATTAGTAGGAAGTTAAGCTATTATAAATGCGCGGAGGGCTAAGAGAAAAGCAGTCGATTAAGCTACGATTAACGTACGTAGTAGTATTCTTCGTACGCGTAATACGAAAATTCGTTAGGAGGTATAAAAAAGGAAGGCGATAATAATAGGCTAATAAAGCGCGACCGCCGATAAGTTCTAAGGTAGTAGAGGTAGTAGTATTACTAATAGTTTAGTAAGGGTATATAGGTTAGCTAAGGTAGACGTTAGGCTCGCTAGCGCGCTAGCTATAGCTTTACCTGCGCTATATATATTAATTCTAAGCTTCTAAGTATAGTAACGTATACTAGGCTCTTTATAGTCGGCAATTATAGTCGGTAACCTAGTATTATATACCTATATTATTATTCCCTCCTCTATCCTAGCTAGTAAACTAGTAGCGTAGATAACTATATAGGTATATATCCTTTACTTATAGGGTAACGCGCTTCGCGTAGATCGCTAGAAGGTTAGAAATCTCGAACTCCGTAACGAGAAATGCCTCCGCCGCTTCTTATAAGTATTTAAGTACTACTACTTAAATTCTAATAATATCGCTACTATCTCTATCTATTATAATCTCGCGGATAATACGCTAAAAAAGGACCCTCCGGATGCATAAAGCTATCGTTCGCTAAAGCTTACGAATCTCTTATAAGGCTGCCGTCCCTAGTATTAACCGCCTTTTCGAGATACTAGACTTACTAGCTCTCGTTCGTCGCTATATTATTCTTATAGCTATCGCTTTTTTCTATAGAACTACTACCTTCCTATAAGACTCGTCGTCTAGTATCGTAGCCTTTAGTAGCCGTATTCGCCGCTACTTAGTAGCTTTATTTCCTACGCGTAGAGGTAGTACTAATAGCGGTATATTAGTATCTATATTAGGATATACTCGTAGAGGAGGGCTCGAGTTAAACTCTATATTAGAGTCCGCTTAGGAAATAAGAGAAGGCATCGAGTAGTATAGATAGAGATATCGAAGAGTTAGAAGGAGTAGATAGGTAGAGGTACGAGAGAGAAGAGCTAAGGTAGATAGGAGTACTAGAAAATCGTATACGACCGCCGGAATACGTAGGCCTATAGGAGAGGGGGGTTAGAGTTCGATAGCGCTATATAGTAGAACTATATCGCATTCTACTACTATATTAGGATACCCCTACCGATCTTTACCTAGTAGAAGTTATAGTTACGCGAACGCTATAATCGCTTTCGCTACTTCGTAGAATATAGCAAGTTAGTAATAGACGCAAATATTTACTATAGTATAGATTATATCTAGGTATTATATAGATAATATCGACTATAGTATATATATTTCGTTATTCGAAGTTCTCTACGAATATATAAAATACTATAAAAGGGAAAGAGCTAGACTTACTAGTACTCTATAGTATTACTAGTTAAGTAGTCGTAATATAGTAGTAGAATAGAAAAATAGACTCTCTAGCCTACCTTTATATCGAGGAACTAAGTCGTTATAATAGTAGAAGAGAAGAAATAATTATCGATACTACTTTAATACTAAGAAGAGAAGTAGTTATCGATAGTATAAGCTAAGAAGCAACTATCGGCGCCGAGGAGACTAGTAGTCGTCGATAGTATAAACTAAAAAGTAATCGTCCGCGCCGAGGAGACGAGCGGTCGTCGATAATATAAGCTAAGAAGCAGCCGTCTACGCTAAGAAGATAAGTAGTCGTCGATAGTATAAGCTAAGAAGTAACTATCGGCGATAAGTAGACGAGCGGTCGTCGAGGGTATAAGTATATAGTAGTTACTCTTTTTAGCTAGCGATAGTAAGGTTAATCTAAGTAACGTATACGATAGATTCTAGCTCTAGAGTATATCTATAGCTGTCGCTATCTATATATAGTCGTATATATTAGTATACGCTATATTAAGCAAGCGATATATTATATAATATCGCTAACTATAGTAGCCGACTACGGTATAAGAAGCTAATCTCTACGTATAGAGGTAAGCTAGTAGCTAGGCGGGAATAGCTATATACTAAGCTTCTAGCGCACCTAAAGCTAGAATTCGTCGCACTTAGCTCCTACTATAATAACTACTACCTTAACCGCTACTATACCTATATTACTACCGAATTTTAAGCGTATATTTACTATATACCTCGCGATACTTATCTCTTCCTAGCGACCGAACTTACGACGATAGTATAATAAAAGCGACGTCCGATAAGTACTACGCCCTCTAATAGTCTATAAAAGCATCCCTATCTTATAAATAAGGATTTAGATAGTATAAGTACTTCTATACTTTAAATACGACTAGGCGCTATAAGAAAAGATATAGATACCTACTCTTCTAATCTTAATATCCTTCGCGAGCATAGCTAGCGCGCAGATATATCGCCTAAGAGAGCTATAGTAGATAAGTAGCGCAAAGCTAGAAATAAGTCCTTTACTCGGCAGAAGAAGCTTTTAATCGGCTCTAATAATATATAGAGCTCCCTATCGAAGGAGTAGTAGTAGAAGAAGATTAAGGCCTAGAGAGAGGAGTACTACGCTTAGTACGACCGGATAGCGTAAGTAATAATCTATATAGTCGGCTAATATAGTCGGTAGTACTAACGTATAATAGGGACGATAAGAAACATAAGCGCGCGTAGGATAGGCCTACTATATAGGTAGCGAACTAGAATAAGGAAAGCTTCTATTTTAATATTAAGAAGGAGAAGGGCGCGGACGACCCGTACTATAACTATAACTACTAGTATAATACTAATTAGTCTAAGTCGGGTCCGGAGGCACCCTACGTATTACTAGTAAGGTCGGCTAGTACTAGCTATAAAATAACTAACCTCCGCCTTCGAGTCGCTACTAAGAGCGAGTAGGCCGTATAGAGGAGCTACGCCGTCTACGCCTTTTAGAATAAAGCTATTCGATAGTTTAAGAAGAAGGTATATACGCTTACGATACTACGCGCGCAATATAGGAGTTAAGCCGAGTTTATCGTATAACTAATTAAGAAGAGGCCGAGTTCCTTATAGTAAGAAATAGATCTTATCGAGAGGCTATAATCTAGGAATAAGAGGAGATACGTATTCTAAGTATCTAGAGCGGACGTAAGTAGCTCTTATTAAGAGTATATTACTACTAGAACTAATAGCTTCTTTAGGACGTATTCGAGTACTTCCGATTAGACTAGAAGTATACTCTACGCTCCGTAGAGCCTTATAGAGGGCTTATAAAATTAGTCTATATATTAATATCTATAGCGAAAGCGAAGGTAAATTAGTACCGACTACGCCTACCGACTATATACTAACTAGTAGTAGGAGCTAATAGTAGAAGGCCGTCTTCTAACTATAACGGAAATTTTCCTGCTCTATTACTATATAGTATATCGTAACTATCTCTCCTAGAAGTCCTCTAAGTTTAATATAGCTAATCGCTTTGCTTAGACTCTAGAAGTCCTAGATTAGCTTGTCCTATTAGAATATAATTAGGATAGTAATAGGTTCCGGAAGCTAGTTGCGTCTAAAGCGTAGGCTAAGCGAAATAGGCTAGCGTTCTAGTTATACGCTTATAAGTTCGATATAAAGGAGTTAGTATATAGAGAGCTTCTATAGGAAATATAGCTCGAGTCTAAGTAGGAAGGAGAACTTAGCTTTTAGGACATCGTCGAGTAGCTTCTAGGTACGTCTACGAATAAGCTCGCTATCTCCGAGACCTTTATACGCAAATTCTAGTCGCTAGAGATAGGGTTTATATAGAAGCTCTATAACTCCTCTTAGGCTAGGTAGAATACGGATATATCTCGTAAGTTAAGATTAGTTATAGCCGCCGACGGTATACTAAGTAGATAAACCTATCGTAGAGAGAATTTAGAAACTACTTAAAGACTACGCAAAGCGATATAATACTATACGGCAGAAGGCTAGAAATAATACTAAGAGTAAGAAGAGGAAAAAGAATATAGCGAGCTAGAAGTTTAAGGTATAGCTAGAGCTCCTAGATCTAGTACTAGCTCTAAAGATAAAGTAGTAATATGTCTCCGAAGGCGTAACTACTAGCTCGCTATATTCTTTTTCCTCTTCTTACTCTTAGTATTATTTCTAGCCTTCTACTATATAGTATTATATCGCTTTATATAGTCTTTAAGTAGTTTCTAAATTCTCTTTATAATAGGTTTATCTACTTAGGCTAAGTCTAACTCTACTTTTTCGACTTAAGCTTTATTAATACTACTAGCCTCTTACGCTAGTAAGATACTTGCCCTCGAAGGCGACTATAGCGTTACTATAATTAAAGAGTACTTAATACGTTTATTAGTCGCGACTATTACGAGCTTAATAAGAGTACTAGAGGTGCCCGTCTCTATAACGCTACTAGGATAGGCCGTCGGCCTATAATAGAGACACCTCGCTAGTACTTATACTAATAAAACTTAATCGCTCCTATAAATATTATTTACCTCTATTACTCCGCTAGCTTTTACTCTCTAGTTCTACGATTCCTTCTTAGTACTATATACTTTATATTATAGTATTACTAGTATATTCTGCGACTCCGATATAATATAGTAGTACTATACTTCCTTCTTTCTCGAGACGTATAAGTATATAGCTTCGCGAACGATAGACTAACTCCGAATCGCAGCTATCTCTCGTCGACTCTAGTCTAATTAAGAAGGTAGTATAATAGTAGAAGAAGGGACGCTATCCGATTACGAATACCTCGAGTAGTCGAGCTAGTACGCGAGATAGGATACTACTTCTAGCTAACCTTACTAAGCTACTAGAGGATTCTAAGAACTAGGTCGAAACTAATAGTATATAGATATAGTAGTAGGAGTATACCTAGTCGTTCGAGGGCTTTTACTACTACTATTAGTAGCTCGAAGAGGCGAGGTATTATAATAAGTATAGTAGAATATCTTCGAACTCTATAAAATAGAACTCGAATACGCGAACGTTATAGGCCTAGAGATTTTTCGTTAAAGGTATAGACTAAGAAACGTACGCCCCGAGGGTTATATATAGGGGATATAATAGAGTTATTAAACACCTAAGACTAAGTAATAGAACAAAAGCTCTCTAAAAGCACCTCGATTTAGTAGGCTACGAAGGAGCCTCCTAGGAGCGTAGAGTTACTAGAGAAGTTATTAAGGCTACTAAAGATTAATCTATAAGTTTAGTATTCGTTAATATAGGAATAAGGTACTAACTACGCTTGCCGACTACGCTTACTAACTACGCTCGCCGACTACGCTTTATAGAGATATATAACGTAGATATACTAACGGCCCTTATTTATAGGAACGGCTTAAGAAAAGTTTTACTAGAATAGAGCACCTAGAACGATTAAAGTTTCTAGAGTTATATAGGCTTATAGTTTCCTAGCTAGGCTTACCCTTAAACTTCTTTAAAAGTCCTATAGTTCGGCGTATCTACGAATATCTATTAGAGGAGACTAGATCTATCGACTTTAAGAGCGCCGCTACGATTAAGTTATATATCTAGGACGCGGTCGATTACTCCGAGGATAATCTAAAACGTTAGCTATCTAGAACCTTCTAGGTAGCTATCGCCCTCGACGGTTAGTACGCTAGGGTGCTCTAAGTATTATTCCTTACGATACGAGGCTACTAGATCGATAGCGAGTAGGCCTAGCATAAGGCTATACTAGCCTTTCTATATATTTCGGGCTATTATACGGGCGAAGTTCTAGCGGACCTACTATTCGACGTACTTACCTATTTCGAGATCTCTAATAGGCTTATAGCGCTAATAGTAGATAATGCTTCTAATAATAATATACTATATATAGCTATATACGTATCCTTACTATATATATACCTTCTAACTAACGAGTTCTAGCGTCGAGGCTATCGATATTTACTCCTACGAGCGTACGCATATAGCGAAGCTATTAGTCTCGATTAAATAACTTCCTCTTTAAGGAATAGACGGGGATATAGAAGAGATATTAGATACTAAAGACTATAAGTTCTCCCGTCTAGAACGGTTCTCGTACTTTATATATATAATCTAGCTCTTCTTAAGGAAGTTCTTCGCTACTCTTAAGATCGAGCTAAGAAATAAAAGATAAGAACGATAGGACGAGAAGATAGATACGAACGCGTTACGTTAGCTTAAAGTAGGAAGTCTAGCTATAGTTCTAATAAAGGTACTATTTATTCTCCCTACGAAGTATATGTAGTTAGCAAACGTAGTCGGTAGAAGCTATACTAATAACCGCTCCCTATAAAGTTCTAGAAACTTATAGTTAAGGTAAACTCTAGTACTTAACGCTTCGAGAGTTTTATAGTACTATAGCGAAAGAGGATCGCAGATCTATATCTATACTCGAAATAGTATAAATAGTAGAAGAAGACGCTTTAAAGGGTTTTACGCCTAATATAAGATATAAAGACCTATTAGAGCTTAACTACGATTATACTAATACGTAGTTCTTAACTACGAGATATTATTAACGAGTATATTAAGAATAAGGGTTAGCCTAAACTAAAGCTAACCGCTATAGAATAGAAGAGGGTTAAATATATTATTAACCTTACTACTTCTTTCGCGGAGGCTATAATATAGATCGGTACGATAAAGAGGCTAATAATCTACCTCGTTCTTAGCTACTATAATACCTTATTCGATATCCTAGATATTATAGATAAGAAACTTAAATATAAAATATAACTCTAGCAAAAGGAGATTTATTCTACCTTATAGGCTATATAGATAAAGCTCGAGAAGTACTATACTACTACCTAGGAGCGATTTAGTAATATATATAGCATTGCGATTCTTCTTAATCTAGTAATAAAACGGGCGTTCTAGGACCGCGAGGCCTTCTCTAGCGAGGAGCTTAATTCCTCCTTCGAGGATTACTACTAGTTAAAATTCCGGGTTAAATACGCGCGATATAAGCCTCTCGTAGCTACGTCCTAGTCTAGGCCGAAAAAGGCCTTATACCGCTCCGCGATATTATTCGTAATAGGTCTCTATAGCAGATTAGATAGTAATAACTCCGACTCTAATTAAAGGGTATCTAGATAGCCGCGGTAGACCGTATAGCCTTTAGCTAATTTAGACGAGGTATCTCGTTATCGCTACGCTAGATTTAAGGACTCGGCTGCCTATTCTATAGAGTATCCGCTCCGGTTATAGAAGATAATCGCATTAGAATATCTAGGTTGCGCGCTAATAGCCCGGGACATCCTCTCTATCCTAGTAGCTAGAACTAGTTATAAGCGCGACTTTAGTATAACGCGTTATTAGAGCCGATATAATCGGTCCTACGATCCCTTAACGTTTAGTAATATTATATACTATCGTTCTCGAGAGTATAACGCGTAGTAATAGGCTCGGGATTCGCTTATAGAGGAGGCGCTGCCGATATTAACTACGTTCGAGCCTTCGAATAATATAGTAAATTAGTAGTAGGAGTAGCTCGAGGTAGATTAGGAGACGTTAGTAACTACTATATAGAGTAACTTCGACTCGATTAGCGATAACAAGGAGGATATAGTACTAATATATCTTCGCTATAGTACTCGGCAAAGGAAGCATTTGCTTTTACGTTATACTCGTAGAGTAGAGTAGACTTCGTAGTCGATATTATAAATAGTATTTAATTCCGATATCTCGTAGTCGGCAAGTATAGTTAGCAAGTATAGTCGGCATCCTTATTTTTCTCTATAACTATAGTTACTAGTTTAACTAGCGCTTCTAATATGCTATAACGCTTAGTTCTATATATACGTATATTTAGTATTAGAGCAATTCTATTATCCCCGTAGCGACTTAGTCTTATTCTCCGGCATTAGACCTATCTTTCTAAACTTAGGTCCCTATAAAGACCTATATAGGAACTAGTAGTATTTAGACCCGACCTATCGATTTCGTATTAGGTCGAGGACCCTATCGATTTAGGTCTTAGGTTAGTTCCCTTAGGAACCGACCTAGACCCGGAACCGACCTAAAGTCGGGGACCTATTCTAACCTCTACCTCGAAGTCGTATAACTTTATTAAGTAAGATATCCGTAAGCTCTACGCTTATATAGCGCTTTATCGTTCGAACGAAAGTTACTATCTTAGAATAGCGGTCGATAATTATAAGAATCGCGTTAAATATACGACTATTATACTTACTTAGAGGAAGGTCTATAATAAAGTCTATAGATAGATCTTTCTATAGCTATTCTAGTAGAGGAAGCGTAACTATCTCGCTATAGGGATAGTAGCGCCTCGCTTTCGCCTTCTAATAGCTACTATATAATTCGACGTATTACTTAACGTCCTCGTTAACCTCTAGCTACTAGTACTTTCTCTTAACGAGTTCTATAGTCTTATCCTTACCGAAATAGCTAGCTAAGAAGTCGTTATAGTATATACGAATTACTTACGTTCGTAATATAAGGTTATAGGGAAGGTATAATACTTCTTCGTAATATATATACCTATCTCGGATAGTATACTTATTACTTTCGCCTCTATTACTCTCCGCCTACGTATATAGCTCCTTTGCTATTAGGTCTAGCTAGACTAGCGTAGCTACGTACCCGATTACTAGGTCTAAGGTATTAGCGTACGGCCGTTCGTCTATAATAATAGCGCTAGCGACCCGTATTAGTAGCGCGAATCTATACGGGCCTAGCTCGTAGCGTTCGAAGCTAGTAGACTACGTCCTATTAGCCGCTATTATTACTACCCTCCGGTTTATTATATACTAGCGGTTATAGGCGGCCTTAATATAGTTTATAACCGGTCTACCTACTCGGAGGTCGCTCTAAACTTAGAGTTTCCGCTATAGCGATAGTAATAGATTATTTATCGCCTATATATCTTTTATATAATCGCTACGCCTCGATAGCGCGTCGGCTACGTTTAGCTTACCTACTCTATAACTAATTATAAAGTTATATAGAGCTAAGAACGTAGCCTACCTAGCTTATCGGCTCGTTAACTACTTTATATCTATAAAGGCCTTTAGGTTAGCGTAGTCGACTAGTACCTCTACCTTATACGTAGCGCCTTCGAGGTAAGGCCTCTATACCTTAAAGGATTCTATTACTATAAGGAGTTCCTTATTATAGACCTCGTAGTTATACTTAGTATCGATTATCTTTTATAAGAAGAACGCGATTAGGTACTATTCTACCTCGAATAGCTAGCTTAGAATACTAGCGATAGCGAAGTTAGACGTATTAGTCTCGACTCGTAGGTATAACGTAGAGTTAAAGTACCTAAGGAGTAGCGCGGTCTAGAAGCGTTCTTTTAACTTTAGAAAAGCCTACTTCTTAGCTTCGCTCTAACTAATAGGCCTAAGCTTCCTACTATTCTTTACGCCTTTCGAGAGTACGGTTAGTAGTACTATAACCCTCGAATATCTAAAGATAAAGTAGTAGTAGAAGTTCGCGAACTTAAGAAACGATTAAACCTCTATTAAAGTAGTCGGCCTCGGCTACGAGGCGATTATAGCTACCCTACTAGGGTCTATTACTACGTCTCTAGTCGTAACTATAAACCTAAGGAAGTTAACTTATTTCTAGAAGAACTTATACTTAGCGCGTTATATATAGAGTCCGAATTTATAGAGCCTCTTAAGTATAGTATATACGTCTCGCACGTAGTCCTCGCGAGTCTTACTATAGATTAGGATATTATCTAGATATACTACGTAGCTTATATCTACTAGCCCTACTAGCGCGCGGTTAATATACGCCTAGAACGTTACTAGGGCGTTCGTTAAACTAAAGGGTATTACTTAGTATTAGTAGTAATAGTATCGTATATAGAACGTAGTCTTCTAGCGATCGCTTAGTTTAATACGGATACGATAATACGCGTCTATAAGATCTAGTAATATAAACTACGTAGCTCCTATAAGTCTATCTAGCGTTTCGCTAATAAGAGGTAGCGAGTACCGATTCTTAATCGTAATCTCGTTTAGCTTATAGTAGTCTATATATAATCGTAGCTTACTATTCTTCTTTAGTATAAATAGGATAGGCGTACCTATCTTACTATTAGAACGCTCGATCTAATTATACTCGAGCCTAGTCTTTAGGTACTCCTTAAGCTCTTCGAGCTCTCTACCTAACTAGTAGTATAGCGGCCTAAAGGGTAGTATAGTACCTAGCTTTAGGTCGATCGTATACTCGGTACTATCGATAGGTCTACTTCGTATTTTCTTTATTAGATTAAGGATATCGTCGAACTAATAGAACTCCTCTAGTATCGAAGTAGGCTCCTCGCCTATTCTACTTAAGCTAACCGTAAATATAGTAGGTGCCTTCTAGAGGTCTTTAAGGAACTTATAGGCCTCTCGGACTTCGAATTAGCCGAAACGATCGTTACTATAACGCTATTTATCTATGCTACTATTAATACTTATCCGTTACGTACGTCGCTATAGATAGCTAAGAATAATATTAGGATCTAGTATATTATATACGTAGAAGATCCCTCCGGTTACGCGCTCGATCCCTAAGAAGTCTACGAGCCTTATATATATATAGTACGTACCGTAATAATAACCTAGTTTACTCGTAAAGGTAGTAGCCGGCGGTAAGGCCGCGTTCGGCCGTAAGGGTAACTTATACTAGAGTACGAAGGCTCGTACTACTATATTAATATCTATAGTATTATCGAGAAGGAACTCGGCTAGCCTACGGCCCTTCTAAGATTTAACTTCTTCCTATACTCGTACCGCTAGTACGTATTATATAAGTAGGTACCCTATACTATCTACTTTAGTAGTAGAGACTTACGTAATATTTCCGTCGCTTCTACTTTTTTCGACTTACTTATAGCTACCTTACGGACCGCTAGCTTATTACTATCCTTATTTTTATTTAGATAATTTAGACGGATATAGCCTACCTCGTTATAACTATAATACCTAGGTTACTAGTCTTTATTTTTACTTTTACGCTTATCTTAAGAGTTCTTCTCCTTCGAGCTAGACCCGTAACTACCTTTAGAGGTATACGCGTTACTATCGACTCTCTTATACTTTAACTACTAGTGCGACGCGTCCTTATTACGGTTACGTAAGCCTATATCGCGTAGTATTAACCTTTCTACCTATTTAAAGCGTCGTACTAGAGCGACGAGGTTAGCGCGCTTCGCTAGAATAATATAGTTCTTAATAATATCTTTTTATAGTAATAGCTTTAACTTTATAAGAAGCTAGCGAACTAACTATACCTCGGTATAGTCGCCGAGCTATACCTCGAGGTTGCCGAGGTCTATTATAAATTATTATATACTCTAATTTTCGCTTTAGCGCATTATCTTATATTTAATAGTTACGAGTAGCTAGTAGTTCGCTTAATCTCTAACGATATTATATAGGAACTTATAGAACTACGCCTAAGTATACCTCGCTAGAAGTATACTAGAGTACTCGTTATACTAGGCTTCTTACGCTTCGCCTATAAGGAATATAATACTAGCGATTACTTTCTAGTATTCTATTATAAACTTCCTTAGCGCGGCTATAAAGTTTACTTTATATACGTAGACGTATTCCCGGGCTTCCTTAATAGTCTCGCTCTTAAATAGCTTAGAAGAGCAGAGCTTAATAGATTCGTAGGGCGTATATTCGTCGCTATTATAACGCGTACTATTCTTAGTATCTCCGGTAATACTCGCTATACTAGAGTACCCCGAGCTAAGGCTTCTTACTATCGTACTTAAGCGTATTAGTAGAGTAGTCGTCCTAACTTCTTATATTAAGCGTTTATTCTCTACCTAGAGAGCGTAGAGTTCGAGCTATTCGCGTAGCGTAGTATTCTTTTACTCGAGACGCTCGCGCCTCGCCTATATATTATTAGCGTTATTTATTACCTTATTTTCTTCGGCTTTAAAGTCTAGTAACTCTTCTACGTAGCCTAATAGTAGTACTACGAACCTAGTACGTTCGCTATAGTTACTTAGCTATATAGATGCTCCTCGTATAAGTATAGTAGGCCTTAATAGATCGCTACTCTTAATAAGGTAGAAGAATTAGTATTATAAAAGGTTAGTATATAGTAATATATTAAGCGCCTCTAACTATACCTATTAGAGATATTAAGAGACTAATTCTTACCGATTCCTCTATATACGTTTAGTATACTTTTATCTTACGCCGAGTATATACGGCGTAAGCCGGATACTTTAGCGTCTAACTTAAACGCTCCCTAAGCTATTAGCTCTCTAAGCTATCGCTCTTATAAGTAAGGTCTCCGATATAATTCTAAGACGTATTAGAAACGTATATAATATATATTAGAGGGTCTTACCTTACGAATATACTCGCGTAGAGTATTAGTACCTTCGAATTTAGCTTAAGATAAGTTAGCGAGACGTATTATATATATATAGGAAACGTTTAAACGACTATATAGAGACCGCTACCCTTATTAGTATAGTAGTAGATAAGCTCGCCTAAGTAGATAGTTAGTAGCTAATACGTATTAGATACGTACTCTATATATTTATAAATTATCTAATATATATTTACCTAGGACTTTATACTAGTAGTAAGGACCTTTCTAGCTATAACTAGGTCGCGGTACTACTTATAGCCCTACTATAAAACGTATTAGAAACGTAGCTAAAACGTATCTAAAATATATAATATACGTAGCTAGATAATTTTTCCGCTTTAACTATAATTACGAATAGTCTTCGATACGTTTATAATATATTTACGATATAGATAGATAGCGGGAGGAGGCGGAGCGTAGGCGGCCGGGGGGGTAGTAAGATAGTTAGTATACGGAAGAGAAACGTTTGCAAGTAGATAGGTAAGTTTCCAAATAGACGGCTTGGCGCGCTTAGTAAGCGCGGAATCGCTCCGAGGGGACAGCCGAGGTTGTCCATATGGACAGCTGACCTGCACGCACGAGGCATCCGACGACGACAAAATGAAGTGATAGCCGATTTGTAACTTTTCAAGGAACCGACATCACGCTGTATATCAGGATCCAGGTAGCGTGTCAACGAAGTTGCAGATGCGGCATTACTTCCTTGAACAACATCGTGTCAGCTGTGGACAATGACCCGAATATCGGATAATTTCGGATACCGCTAGAGGACGACCGGGCACCGTCGGGCGCGAAGCTCCAGGCGCCCGTAAGCGTGAATGAATGCGTATCCAAGTAGATTGCTTGCGCAGCAGACAAGACCGGCTTTGCTATCATCAGGCGCTACGACTGCTTCAGGATGTCTGGAGCTCACATCCTATTTCAAAAGTCAGCTCCATGGTGAATACATAAGCTGACATGATACTCGCACATGGTTGTCTTGATGAAAGGAGTGTATGGCTTATCGCTTGCTGATGCTACACATGATTCAGGAGTGCGGCTAGAGGGTAAATGCTGGCCAGACTTGACATCGTGCGACGAGAAACAGGAAGCTCTTGCGAATCTTGACGGCTCACGTGAATATACGGCGACCAAACTAAAGATTCCGATCCAATCCAGACGGTATCGAGACTCGGGCATCTCTTGGTAGTAATGAGCGGCTCAATGTAGCGTTTCGAGTTACTATTGGCACGACCATCGAATCGTCTCCATTGAGCAAAACTCTCATGGACTTTGGAGTGATTCGAGTCGGAATCGCGAATTGCCTTTAGCCTTGAATATTGTGCGCGACGGCCTCTACACGCCGGATGCTCTAAAGTCGCGACATTGGATTGAAATTTCCTGCAGCACTGAACGGGTACTTGTTGTCGACTGCAATCGCTCGGGTCACATTTCGAAGCTCTGCCATGCATCTCTCCGGAAGCTGTCCAGGTAACAAAGCATATTTGTTGCACAACCACGCAGCAACCGCCGTAGCGATAGCATGCTGTGCCCCATTTCCCATGAACTTTGTATTCGAACTCGCAACATGCGTAACGCTGATGTGCTTCCCAGCCATCATCAAATTCCGCACGTTCGTGGAATACAAACACCGAAAAGGTAGATCGTAGTCTTTCCCATCACGCTCGTCCCATTCCCACTCTCTCAACCTGAAGTTATATTTCGCATCCTGTGGTGGGGCATAATGCAAGCAGAAAGCTCCTCCATTCTTTGCTATGGCGTCGGGAAACGTCGTGTGATTTCGTATGTCCGTTTCAGTCAGGACGTAGTCGCCTTATAACGTCGAAATTCGCCCTGTGCAGGAACACATGCCACCCAGTCCAGAGACAGACCGGCATATTTTTCCACTTCTGATGTTTTCACATTCGAGAATGTACCGTAGATGGCGCACAGTAGGTGATCGCGGATGTGCTCGCCGTTGACATAGGGATCCAGATGTTATCCATACTCCCAGAAAAGCGTTAGAGGTCCTCTCATGCGGCGACGTACTGTCATATCGGGAGTTTGTGTACTCGGGCCTGGTCCATTCTCTATCCCAGGTCTTGTGGGTTGGCCACCGAGATCGGAGAAATCTTTTGCCACACTTGTAGCCCACGGAACAGACGGAAATGACACGGCTGAACTGCTCGTCTTTGTGCGAAAGAATAACGTGTTGCCATGATGAGTCTGATCACGTTACAGTGGGGCAAGCTTCTCTCTCGACTGACTTGATACAGGAGTCCTCCCCCAGAAGAGCACCGTACACGGTATGCTCAAGAAATAGCTCAGCTTTGGACTCTGCATCAAGTAACTGTTTCGCATAGAGATCACCATCGGAGTGCCGGTTCGAGATCTCGTCTACCAGTGGCCCAATAACACCACGAGGGCGTAAGCCAATTTCCACGCTGGCATTCCAGCCCAAATAAGGTCGATTATGTATCAAAGCTACACGCTCTCCAAGCCTTGCTGCTACCAGCGCTGCTGCAGATCCAACCACACCTGCACCCAGGACCACAACATCGAATTCACCAGCGGTGACAGGCTCAGAAGGCATTCCACGTAGCTGTTGTCTCCAGGCACGGGCTATCTCATCGAATCCATCGGGAGGCGTCTCTTTTTGAGTTGTAAGATAGATGGCTTCGCATCGCCCCGCAAATCCGGACAAGTCATGGAGTCTGAGTTCCGTCTTCCCCTCATCCAAACATAACCTTCCACCCCACTGCCATGCCCAGTCACGATTGTCAGCTCCAAAAACCGTCTTCAACGCTTCTCCGTCGACAATGAGCTCAAGGATTCCAGGATGGTATTCCGGATCAGCCATCCAATCCTTCGCGCGCACCCAGACATTGTACTCGCCAGCAATCGGGACAGAAACAGACGCTGTAGCGTCAAGAACTGGCGTCCCGTTCCCGTGAGCCAAGAGATAGGGAAAGCCCATCTCAAGCATAAATTGAGAATCCAGAACCCATCCGCCTGAGGAAGTGAAGTCTGCGCTTTCCACTAGAATTCTTGCCATTGCTGAATGTGTCATGTATCCCGAAGAACGAACGCAGCGGTTTTTGATGCAGTACAGCATACAATCATGCCGGATCGCTCGTGCTGTCGTGTTTGATGCTGTGTAAAGTACTTTGTGATTCTTAGGATGAATTTGAGCTGCCGAGGTAACGACATGAAACGATTGAGCTTGGCACCTGCATTCGCTCGCTCAACTTACATGCGAACCACACTCTCCTAGACTACTGTCTTGAACTTTGGCCACAATTATTACGCAGCAGTGTATCTCTTGGCTCAACAGGCAAACACGCATACGTTTTGCGGCGCCATTGCACATACTCCACAAATTCGTGGCCTATCCTAGAGCATCGAATGTGTTGCTGCGATACTCAAACTTGGGAGGTCCATGATCATCATAAGCATTTCAGATTCTGATACGGGGATATCCCCGATGTTCGAGTTCGTCCACTCAGCTCTTGCGATGGTATCTGTTCGCAGCCACTGGCAGCTGTCGCCATGGTCTCCTTGGATATTCGTGATACTCAGGTGTGCCACTCCGCATCTATTGAGTGTCGGTCACTCTTCACAGTTCGGAGTTGGTGATCTTGCTGCAATTGTAGATGACTGCCTCGCCTTGAAAATTCCAGTCTTCAATCAGAAATATTTGGTGCGGACTTTCGAGTCGCGGCATCTTAATCATGGGCAAAGGTAACAATGATCGACTCCTGCATGCTGGTAGGAGTGGTAAAGGAGGCGAAAGGGTTGAGCGTCCAATGAATTAGACGAGGAGGATGTTGATGAACAAGAAAGCAGCCCTTGTCATCGCGTGATCTTCACTTAGACGCCAAGCCCGCGACGCGACTTCCCGTGTCCAAACGCGTCGTCCAACACCACGTCCGTACTGCAACTTGCATAACCACGACATCAAACATCGCCGCCAAAGCCTACGCAGCGCGATCGCCGCAGATATGCTCGCCATTCAATCCTCTTCCCCCAAACAAAAACCCAAACCCCTCCAGCCCAACATCCTCCCCTGCCAAATCCACCACTCCGGCCCTATCCCCATCGCCCAAAGACACTGGAATCCTCAAACAACCACGACCACCACCACAACTACCTCTCCAACTCAAAACGCCTCTCCCACGACTGAAACCACACACTTCCGTGGCCGCAAACTCCTCGGCAAAACCATCCCACTCCCAGAAACCCACACAGGGATCGTCGCTCAAAAGACAACCCGCCAACTACCACAACCCACACGACCTCGCACCAACGCCAGCTCCCATGACGCAGAAGATGAAGAAGAAGAAGAAGAAGAGCAGCACTGTCTCCCACCAGAAACCTTCATCCTCGAGCCACACGCCGAATTCCATTCCATCACAATTTGGTCGCATGAGAAGGTTCCCTCGAATGAAGAGGACTGCTATATAAAAGGCGTAGAAGAGTGGATCGGGTTTGCGGAGAGTGTAAGTGCCAACCTCACACAGAACAAAACGTGCAAGGACAGAAAGGAAGGGAGAGCTGACGAGTAAATGAACGTACAGATACACGCGTACGACTCTGCCCGACCCACGGCGGAAACGTGAAAGTGACTCGAAAGTCGCGAAATCTTCCCTCGAGGGTTGGAAGACATGGGAGAAACTCCGGCCAAGAACGCGCAAGGGAAATCGAGGAATCAACAGCACGAGACAAATGCCATCATTTCTCGCGTATCTAAGCATAATCACACAGGCTGCCACTGTGGCAGACGTGCGTTGTGAGGTCAGTCTGAGCGACCGAAAAGACTGCCCTTGTATCGTCTTTCCGTTCTATGACCCTTTCTCTGGCTCCCACCACAAGGCATGCCCGTGGATGAGGGAGGGAAGATGCTAGGGAAAAGGCACCGAGGCTCGTCCAAATTTCATCATCATTGCCGCCAGCCATATCTCAACACTTCGTTGCACCTCATTTGTCCTTCGCGTCCCATACGCTTGTATCAGAGACGCGAGAGTTCCGAATCTTCGTGGCCAGCACACTACTACAAGAAGTAATCTGGTGTTCTGCGGGAAACCATAGGCTCGCCGGCGCGTGGGCATGGGTCGAATTGCAGGCTAGAGGAAACGAGGTGTTAGCTATTGTGGCGCACATTCAAGGTCGAACGAGCAACATACAAGGTGTATTTCAGGTGCTCGTCAATTTCCATAATCGCAGCCTGGTTACCGCAACGGTAGCAGTAATTTGGTGCTGTAAACATTGTCAGCGCAAGGTCAAAGCGGACCATCTCCCCACTCCAAACCCACCAGAGAATATCGTAACCACGTTCCTGTCCTGGCTCCAGTTGTACCCTTCCATGACCAGCTGATGCGCTCTCGCCACCAACGTGAGGCCGTTGTTATGGTTGAACGCTTCGCTTATGTCCTGTCCAAACGTATATCCGGCGCCACGGGGACTGATCCCCCACCCGCATCTGTCATCGGGGTCTGACCAGAGGAGATCGCACATGGGGCCCTCGTGCGGCACTTCCTGAATGCGGTCGAGAGCGCGAATGTTGTCCAGCGTGTCGATGCTTGGCGAAAGTCCACCGTGCAAGCAGAAGATCTGGTTGTCGATCAAGGCCGTGAGAGGGAGATAATCGAACAGATCGGTGAAGAATTTCCACACGTTGGCATTGCCGTACTTGCGCAGACACTCGTCATAGAAACCATAGACTTGCGTGATCTGTCTCGACTCGTGGTTCCCGCGCAGAATCGTGATGCGCTGCGGGTAGCGGATCTTGAGCGCGACGAGCAACGTGACCGTCTCGACGGAAAAGTATCCGCGATCGACGTAGTCGCCCATGAAGAGGTAGTTGGTATCGGGATTGGGCCCTCCAATCTTGAATAGCTCCATCAGGTCGTGGAACTGGCCGTGTATGTCGCCGCAAACAGTGACCGGACACTTCACCGGCTGCACGTTCGACTCTTCTTGCAGCACCTCGCGCGCCTTCTCGCACAGCCGTCTCACGTCGTCTTCTGCGAGCTGCTTGCAGGTCATGAGCGACTCAATCCAGCCGTCGAGAGTAGGTATCGTGGGCGGGTCGACTGGCGTGCCCAGGCTGTGCTCGACCTTGCCGGCGTCCTCCATCGCTGTGTCGCCCATGACGGGCTGCTGCCTCAGCGCGGCAGCTTCCGACATGGTGGTGATATCAGCAGGAGCGGTGAGTGGCGGGTCCGTCGTCAGGCGGCGCAGTCAAACGCAGGAGGTGTCGTGTCCAGAGGGTACTGATTCGGGCGCAATGTGGTAGGCCCGGTTGGTCGTCGGCGGTCCAAGTGAGGTGCACGTGCTCGGATGAAGAGATGGGAGGTACTGAGCGGTGGAGCGGCGGCGGTGCGGCGATTGTGGGCGGGTGGGCAATGTGGCGCGAGAGACGTGGTGGATGTTTTGAATCTTGATGTGCAGCTTCTCTCGTGCCTGCCCTCTCCTATGGAGGTGACGAAACCGAAACTGTCCGAGCGTCTGCAAGGCTTGGCATGAATGTGCTCGCGTGTCACAAGAAACACAACATCACAACATCCTCTAATCATTGAATGATGCGGACGAGGAGGATTGTCGTGATGAAATCGTTGGATTTAACGTCTACTGTAGTAGAAGCCGAGAAGCGAAACAAAACGCAATGTCCGAACCTCCACCTTCACCACGAACTACCCAGCCTCCTCGCGGCCAGTACTCAGACTGCGCTCCACGACTCCTCTCAATGTTTCCTCCCCTTGCCCTTACCTCCTGCTCCTGGAAGACTCGGAAAATGATCATGCTGCTCCACTGCCGCCTGCTTGCTCTGCTGTTCAGCCAGACTCAACTGAATTGCAAAGTCTAGGTCGCTCATCTCGTTCTCCTGACTGGAGCTTGCAAGCGGCGGAGATGATCGAGGAGACGTCTGCATTGATGGTGCTCGCTTGGGCTTCGGCTTCGCGTGTCTGATAGGGATATCATAGCCACCAGCAGGAGAAGTGGCCAAGCTTTGGCGAATGGCCTCAGCAATGTCTGCGTCCAGCTCATCCTCGGTCTTTGGCGTTTGCTGGCGTGGCGGGCTGTATGCTGGTGTGAAGTCGGTGCTTTGGTCGGTGCTGCCTGCGGAGACACTAGGTGTAGCATTTGTGTCGGAAGCTTTGCGAGCATTGTCCTGCTCGTAGGCCTCTTGACTCAGCATCGCAGCATAGGCAAGCATTTCTTCTTCGCTACCGCCAAGCAAGTCAGTGCCGAAGCGACCAGCAAAGCGCTGGGATTCTTTGCTGCGTTGCTCTTTCTCGCGGTGCAGCTCGAGTTGTTCGTGCTCGATGTAATTCTTGAGATTGCTTCGAGTGGCAACCGAGAATCGCTCACCGGCCGCATTACTGCCGCGCTCTGACCTGCGCAGACGACGCTTGCTTGACTTATACTGATCGGCTGCTGACGAACTGTAGGCCCAATAGAGTAAGTGAGTGCCGAGAGACACGATACCACGGAGTACCGTCGGATCAGGATCGAGAGCGATTGCGCCCGCGGCAAATAGATTGATGCCAACGCCCTGAGCGCTAGCCTGTGCTTGCAATAATCTACGGCGAGCGCGCGAAGAAAAGCGCGAGTTGAGGGTGCGGATGGGTTGCATGTCCGACGCCAGTACATCCCATGCCTGCACGAGCCCATCATTACCGCCATGTACGAGACAAAGCGACGAGAGTGCCAAGCAGGAGATCTCCGGTGAGTCGGTGTGGATGATGCGCACCGGGTCAATGGTGTTAATGATTTCAACGGAACGTGACACAGGAGCTCGCATGTCCCAGAGCAAGACGGTGCCCAGCCTAGTGCCAGCTGCGAAGAGGCGAGCCCGTTGACCTGGCACATCTGCACCAGTGGCTGGTTGGTTCGCGGCCGTGAGAGGTGTGTATGAAGGAGATGAGGTCGCAGATGGGCCAGAGAAACCCAGGAGAGGATCTTCGGATGCTGTCTGAATGGCATACGTCGACTGGTCCATGCAAGTTGCAAGGATTTCGACGTTCTTCAATCCACTGAGGGTGTATTTGGTGGTCCTCCACTCCTCAGTCATTGGTCTCGGGGTGTCCACGCCATCAAAATCATGGTCGAGAGTGTCGCTCAACCGCTCGAAGGAGAATCCTGAGGCTGGAACCGTAGTAGGGGAAGCAGAACCCCCGAACAAAGACGGTGGCGTTGAAGCTTCGGTACCAGCAGCAGTAAGGGGTGGCGTTGAGGCAGATTGCGAGCCCCTACGGTCTGGGAATCGACGTCGACTATAACGTTTCACTCCAGCGAGGCTGTCATCCCGCCCGCAATCGAAGACGAGAATATTCTCTCCAGCATGGTTCCCATCGTCTCCCGCGAAGTCCACCTCAAGCCTCCGACGCATTTCCCATCCTATGCAAGAATGTTGAAAGTCCTTTGGCTTCCGGGCAACGAACGACTCGATTTCCCTGGCTTCGGCGCTGACCTGCGCGGCACTCAGACACATGCCGTTCCATGAAGAGCGTGGAGAATAGCTTCCATCAACGCTGGCGTCAGCATACGGGTCGATCTTGGCGGTACGTCTGCTCGGCTCAACAGCTTTCCAGTAGACAGTACGTCCAGACTGCCATGCCAAGCGTTCCACAGTTTCATCGTCGAGGCGGATTCCGCGATCGACGTGCGGCCGCTTGGGAAACTTGGTCAGATAGAAGATTTCGCCAAGCGCATTGAGCACCACTGCCCAAATGCGATTCTGCGCCATTCGTTTCAAGCTGTACTCATTGTCCACGGCGATCGCGATGATGGGAACACCTGGACTGAGTACCCATCGGGCAGTCATTTCACCTCGACCAAATCTCTGATCACGATTGTTGCCACTGCTTGAAGCGCCAAGACTATAGGCTGTGAGTACTCCCAAAGACGAGCCGGAGAAGAGGCCGATCAGGCCATCGGTAAGACCGGGAATAGCTGCAGACTTGGCAATCCATGTCGAGGTGACTGCTTCCTTGCTTGGAGTGATCTTTGGAATGCCTAGTTCGTGCGAGACCATGGCAGATGAAGAAAGTAAAAAGCGGCCGCGCATCTCCTCTGTAGACCGGTAGTAATTGCCGCCACCAGGAGAGCCCTCGCCCACGATCATGCCGAATGGTTGGCTGACATCCATGGAATTAGGAACGCCTACGATTTCTCCAGGTCCGAGACCAAACTGAGCATCGCCAGGATGGCGGTCGGCGAACGGAGGAATCATCTGAGGATCAGACAAGCCCCAGTTATCAACCTTTGCCGCAGTAGGATCGCTGCTTGTGGCGGTGCCAAACTCGTCCGCGCCGTGGGCGAAGCGTGGGAACTTCTTGTTCAAAGTCGACCCAAAAGCGGCATGTATATGATTGATAGTCGTGAAGAGTTGAGAGTTGTACATGACGGTCGGCGCAACGGTCTGACTCCGAGTAGCATGCGAACTCGCAGCCTGCACCGGCTTGCCACGAGACAGAGATCGGAGTAGTCGAGTTCGCAGGATATACTCGCTTCGCC
This sequence comes from Cercospora zeina, assembly GCA_022702355.1. Taxonomy (NCBI): domain Eukaryota; kingdom Fungi; phylum Ascomycota; class Dothideomycetes; order Mycosphaerellales; family Mycosphaerellaceae; genus Cercospora; species Cercospora zeina. The sequence goes on from JAKLWX010000010.1 coordinate 266,818, forward strand.
AGGACGCCAGGGCAGTAAGACGCGTAAATGCGCGTCTCTTCGACTTGATGATAGCCTGATCATCGCTGTCATCTTCTGGGAGTGCAGCATTGATCGAGTCGGGACCTGGGAAAAAGTGCGAGAAAGCAGTTCGCCATGCATGCGGTCCCGTTACCAAGTCATGAAGACGCTTCGACACGAGCGATACAGATGCTAAATCGTTAGGGCCGAGGCGCGCCAAGGCATGCGTCAAGACCTCTGCACTGCTTCAGCGTGGTCCGTCTTCCACATGTCGCAGTATTGACCTACCATTAGGCAAGTCCAAGATAGGGGACCTCATGTCTCCCGGGCTACGCGGCTTCTTGATAACCTCAAATACTGGTCCTTCTTTCTTTCTGATGGGCGGCGTAGAAGCCTGCTCATATTCCAAGATACGGTTTCGCGCTGGCGGCGAAGGCGTTGCGCGCGCGTTCAATCCGCTCTCTGCAGAGTCGCGCTTTCCGGCATCGCTCTCTGCCTCTTGTAGGGACGCTGCGATCGCTGCATCAAGGGCAGACTGCTCCTCTGCGCTTGCACGCTCTGCACTGGAGTGTGGCAGAGGGACTGCGGAAAGGTCATCGCGAAGGCGGCCATGATGGGTGGAAGGCGATTTCTGAGTGGTGGGTTGCTGGGTGGTCGCTGTGGGGGAAAGCGATGAGGGCTCTGGTAGCATAAAAGGTGCGGTGGCGGCGGCGGGTTTGTCTATCGACTGAGCCGTTTCTGGTTCAGTCAGTGCGCAGGTGGGCTTGCGAGAGCGTGTGGCGGGTTGATTGTTGTCGACAAGCCAAAGCCGCTCTGACGTGTGGAAGTAGGAGTGTCCGCGGGGAAACTTCGGGGTGGCGCCTCAGGCCGAAAGTTCGACGATTCTATGAGGAACTATGAGCACGGAGAAGGTACTGAACAGCGCCGGAGAACAGCAGAATTTGTCGTTTACATCATTCATATCGCAAGGTATCATCCAATCCCATGCCTGCCGTGCCCATACCTGCAAGTCTTGAAAACGCCGATCGTTGTCGCTCATGCTGAGTTCATCGCCTGCCAAATAAGGTCTACAAGTCCTCCGTTGAGCAATTTGGATGGACAACATAGACAGTCTTGCTGGTTCTTTCCAACCCCGTTCCATCCTCATCCGCAAGACCCTCTCCTTGCACCTTCATCAAGACGTTGTTCTGAAAAGAATGTTAGTGAAAGGATCGATATCAGCAGGTTCTGACATTCACATACCTTGACCATTCGCTTCAGCACCTTTCTTGCAAGGGCTCTGGCATCTGAAAGACCTTCCGTGTCATGGATGCCTTCCTCCACCTGCTCAATGTACGACTGCAGCAGATCATCCTCTTCGACGCCATCCTGTTCTTCGTTCTGGTCTTCATTCACACGCCTCAACAGCATGTTCTGGATCCTGATGAAGTCGTCATACTTGATTTGTGTCTTGGGTCGCTGAGGGGCAGGGGTCTGTGAGGCTCTGGTCGCAGGCGTTGCCGCAGCAACACCGTCTTCTCCACCCATCTGAGCATCCTCGTCGTCGGCAGCACCGGCTTCTGCATTCTCTGCGGCTGCCGTCTCGTCTTCATCTTCGAATTCAACATCGTCTTTGTCGACGCTGATGATGCTTTGCTGTAACAGCTTGAACGCTTCGTCAACGAAGGCCGGTGTGACATCGTCAACGCAGTTCGCCTTGGCGATAGCCTCACTAAGGCGAATCAGCGATTCCAGCTGGCGAACAGTAATGCGGTACGAGTTTCGACCAATGCCGCCCTGCGCATCGTCCGCTCGGAGCTCCTTGTACTTCTGCACAAGGTATGCCCTCGCTTCCTCGGTGAAGACGGGCTGGAAGAGACGAGCGAAACGGATATAGCGCTGCAGCTGCTCCGTGCTGAATTCAGGCTCGATTGCTTCGTCCGTCTTTTGGTGAAGCCCGACAATATGCCTGGCCAAGTGCTCATCCACATCCTCGTTGCAATCATCAAGAACAACAAAGAAAAGATCGAAACGCGACATGATAGGCGCACTCATGTTGATGTTGGCACGCAGTGTGGTCTTGCGGTTGTATCGGCCTGAGACGGGATTGGCAGCTGCAAGGATAGACGTGCGAGCGTTCAATGTTGCTTGAATGCCGGCCTTCGCGATGGAGATTGTCTGCTGCTCCATGGCTTCGTGGATGGCAACCTGATCGGCGATGTCCATTTTGTCGAATTCATCAATAGCGCAAATGCCATTGTCTGCCAACATGAGGGCACCGGCTTCGATGGTGAACTCGCCAGTCTCTTCGTCTTTCACCACAGCGGCTGTCAAACCAGCGGCAGAAGATGCCTTGCCAGATGTGTACACAGCGCGCGGCAGGAACGAGCAGACATACTTCAAGAATTGTGACTTGCTCGTTGAGGGGTCACCCACGATGCAGATGTTGATATCGCCACGAAGCGCCATGCCTTCGGGGGTCGTCTTGCTAACCCCACCCAACATCTGCAACAGCAGGCCCTTTTTGATGACCGTATGTCCAAAGACCGTAGGGGCAAGGGAATCCACGAGACGCATATAGATGTTGTCTGATTGCACCATTTCTCTTAGCTCGTCGATTTCTGTTGCCGTAAGAGTGTCCAGGTAATCTTGCTGTGCCTTGTCCCCACCCAGGCTATCCGAGGTATCAACATTTTGCGCCAGCGAGCTCATTAGATTCTCAGCCTGGCCTTTCAAATGTTGGCTGGAGTGCCGTCCTTGCGTCGAGGTGTCTGGAGTGATCATGTTGGCGAGGAAAGCCATGCGATAGGTCAAGTCGCGCACTCCGAGTGCCTTCAATCCAGATACACCTCCACCTCCTGTGTCAGACCCACGAGGTGCCTGAGTATCGCGGACCGCTTGCACTCTCATTCCCGGCACTCGGAACTGACTGACATCTGGCACCACTATCAAAGTGCCAGTGAAGATGCACTTCTCACCGGCCTTCGCGCGATCTACCATCTCACCACGGAGAATGACTTCCATCGTCCTAGGCATGCTGCCAGTGGGAATCTCGGAGCTGTTCTCCTGGATCTTCACTTTTTGCCAATCGATAAACGTGCTCTGACGGATATCGAGTCGCCAGCCTTGCCTGTTACCACACGTCGCATTGGGACATTGTGTGGGCTCTGAGTATTTGAAAATCTGCTCCACATCGGGCACAAGACTGTTACAGACCTCGCAGATGAACGTCGCGAGATGCAGTTCTGGTCTGACCTCGGATGTTCTCGTCACTGTGCCAGATATTGACACCAATCTGCCAATCTGCTCCGTGCGCAGTTGTCTCACCCTGGAGACCAGCGGCAGATTGTAGAAAGCCAACGTGAAGATCTTGTCCGTCTGTTGATTCGGCGTCTTATCGTTCAAATTGCTTTCCTCCTCCTCGCTAATGCTTTGCGTGGCCTGTGATGTGTCGGTCCTTGCTGTCGTAGATCCCGGCTGTCTGTGCATGCGATGGTATGCTGGCTCATACTTGGCGATGAGGCTGTTCAGTGCACGAAGCATGTATGGTTGGAAACGGTAGTAGTCTCCTTGAATTGCATTGGCCAGAATGCCCCGCTCGTGATCCATGAGGTGTGTGAAATCGACGTAGAGAGTGGAAAGCCCAAGATGCGCCAAGCCATGCACTTGCGCAATGTAGTACTTGCTCGATTTCACTGCACTCGAGACTGGCTGCGCCGAAGGCGTGGGCTCTTCGGCAAAGTTTTCGAGGAAGCGCTCGAATTGTATCCCCAATGTCTCCGCTGTCGTGTCGACGACTCGTGGTACATCTGTGGCACCTGTCGTGGCTCGCCTCATGCCTCTTCGACCGACAACCTCATCATCCGCAAATCCATCAGTGTCGCTGTGCAGTCCGGGTGTACTGATGGATGGCGGGCCTCTTGGTGTGGCTGCGCCCCGTGGTCGTGATGAAGAGCGGGCCTGCCGTCTGCGTCCATCTGATGCATCGCTTCGCGGGTCACGCGGTGTCGGGGCATTGTCAGAGCCCACGGCCAGGTTAATAAGCGACGACATGTTTGGAAATGTGGGCGTTGCTATCGTTGTTAGGTGGAAGTGGTTTCTTGGGCAGAAGCAGAAACGAGAGGACTGGATTTCGCGGCGGGGCCAGACGACGCGTTCTACCGTGCAGGTTTCGCGTCTCTAGGGCAAATGTCGAGGCAGAGAGACATAGATGGGAGCTCTAGTGTGGCACAATCAAACATGAGAAGGCCTTGCACGAGACTCTGGAGCACGTCGATTCGATCGCGTCAGGATTGCCGGCTGCTTCATCCAGGTCGCTCTCATCGTGCGGTCGGCGAGAACGATGATTCCACAACCACGACCTTTACGCTTCAGAATCACGCGTAAAGTGGCCCACTAGCGCGAAGTTCCTGCAGGGCCGAGCGGGCGACTTGCCAGGGATTGTCTGGAGACGGGCCCGCGCCCGTCCACAAAGAAACATCGAACGACTTTTGTGCAAGAAACGATTCAACCTCTTGCCCTCGCCACGACTCCGCACAAACTCATGCCACAACATACCATGACTGCCACGGCGACTGTAACGCAGAATGCGTCCCCGTCCTCGGCGGAGAACATTCTTCGCCAATTCCCAGAAATCAACACCGACCTCGCAACTCAAACACAATCTGCCACTCAAGATGCCGACATGGCGGGGTACGACGAGGAGCAGATCCGACTCATGGACGAGGTGTGTATTGTGCTAGACGACAACGATCTTCCTATTGGCAGTGGCTCCAAGAAGATGTGCCATCTCATGGACAACATCAACAAGGGCTTGCTTCACCGCGCATTCTCCGTCTTCCTCTTCGACTCACAGAACCGACTGCTGCTGCAACAACGGGCTTCCGAAAAGATTACGTTTCCCGACTTGTGGACCAACACATGCTGCTCACATCCCCTGGGCGTGCCTGGTGAGACTGGGTCCACATTGGATGCTGCGGTGTTGGGGGTAAAGCGAGCAGCACAGAGGAAGCTCGATCAGGAGCTGGGAATCCGGGCAGAGCAAGTGCCAATTGAAAAGTTCAACTTCTTGACACGTATACACTATCTCGCACCCAGTGATGGCAAGTGGGGTGAGCACGAGATTGACTACATCCTGTTCATCAAGGCCGACGTGGACGTGGATCCGAACCCAAACGAGGTGCAGGCGACTGAGTACGTGACGCCAGAAGATCTCAAGAGCATGTTCGCGGAGGGCAAGCTCAAGTTCACGCCGTGGTTCAAGCTCATCTGCGAGAGCATGCTTTTCGAGTGGTGGAAGCACCTGGACAGCGGTTTGGACAAGTACATGGGCGAGACTGAGATCAGGCGGATGCTGCCAGCGCAGGTCACCAGCAAGTAATTTCATGATACGTCTGCACGCATCTTTGATGGCATCGGCCAGTGCCGACGCCATCATTGGCGGTCATGTCCACGCTGCCAGATCCAGAATCCAACTAAGAGCTTCATGTTCAATCTGCAAGTAAGAAGACGATCCAGGCTCACATCTCAGAGCGTGTGCTAGGTGTTGAGAAGTTTCGTCTGCCGTCGTCGTCGCTCTTTCCGTGGGTGCGTAGCACCTGCTCTTTCCTTTCTCGTTCCGCGCCATCTGCCTAGCTGCGGGCCTGCATTTCTTCTTCGCCACTTCAACCATGACCTCGCTAGCAGATGACTGACAATGCCCAGGACTCAAGGACAGGGGAGACGCATGGCTCCGCCGAATGGGAGACATTCGCCTGCAGCTGTGACAGTCGACAAGTGCAGAGGGCAAGCAATCCCACTGAAAGGGAACCAGTTTCTGCGGCGGGACCCGTACGATATTCCAGAGGAAGGAGATGGGGAATTTCCAGTGCTACCGCGGGACCCCAACCCCAGCAAGACTCGATTAGCAACAGACGGAGACCCAGACGACTCGCCACTATCGGAAAATGAGCTTGAGGCAGTCTATGGCCAGAATGCAAGCCCAATCTCCTCGTCACCTCTTTCTGCGTTACTGAGCTGTAAGGGAACTGCAAATCAAGAGCAGACACCAACCAGAGATGCTCGGCCCAAGAGGAGAAGAATCCTCCAACTCGATGCTCGAGATTCTGAAGTGTTCCGTCTACAAGCGGATGGCAATGCAGTGGCTCGCAGCCCCACGACACCCACGCGTCGCCACCCCAATGAGCGGGTCTCTCTGCCAACAACAAAGGGGAACAAGACTGAATACCGCAAACACGTGCATCTTCCGCTCTCGGGACGTCGTCCGTCCGTGGCGCACGCTGCAACCAGAGAAGCTGTCAAGGCCAAGGCAAGCACCACGGCAGAGGTTTCGACGCACTCCAAGCACCGTTCGGCTATCGGACGACTTCCATCGAATGAGCTGCTGCTAGTGAAATGTCCCGCCGAAGCTGGCTTCACGCCCGATCCACTCGGTAGCTCGCCTGATCCAGACACTCAAGACCCCATCGAAACTTGCTTTCCTGGCCGATTGGAACGTAATACAGGCGCCGATCATGTGAAGAAGTCACCCTATAAAGCTCCCCTGACTTCAATCAGAAAACGCATCAAAACGCCCAGATCTTGTCACAAGTCAATTGTTGCGCTGCGAAAGAAGCAGGATGCTCGTGCACCTTTCTTCAAATCCATGAAGCGACAATCTGCATCCGGCGATGGATTCGAGCCCTCAGAGCTAAAGATCACTCATTCGAAGCGTGTGGTCAGGCAGCGCCGTGGTCGCCAAGCTTTGGCGATGGGCTTTGCGACTTTGAGTGTCAAACCAGGCCCCTTGCCCGCTGTTGAATTCAAGCAAGAAGTTGTGACAAGTGAGATCAAGCCAGAAGGCGGCGAAGATCAATCGACTGGAGGGACAGCACTGGAAAATGGCGACAGCACCTCCGATCCACAGCATCTGACCGAGAAAGCACAACATCGCACAGTCACGTTCAGTGACCGCGTTCTGGACCCAATAATCTCGCAGCGTCTGGCTGCTATCACGGCGCCTAAACGCGCATATTCCATATCTTCTGATGAAAGTGAAGACGAGTACGAAGAACACGCCGATTGGAATCAATCTGAAGCTGAAACACTTTACGAAGACGATCAAACACACGAGAAGTCAGGAAATAAATGGCCTTCTGCCGTTGCTACGCCGCCCAGCAATCAGCGTGCACTGGAATATGTCACTCATTTCGATCGCTCTTCACCGTGCCATCTCTCGTACCAAGCTCGCAGCACGGGGGTTCAGTTCGACTTTCGCAAGTCTCCTGTCACTTCCACTTCCAGAACTCCATTCGACAAACGCCATCTGATCGAAGTCGATGACATGATCATGGATGAGCCTGATACCGATTTTATCTTTCCACCATGCGATTGGGACAATCACGATGTGGAGGAGCCAAAAGAACCTGTACTGGCGCACATCGACCAGGGTACGCCTTTTCCTTCGAAGCCGCCAGCGCCGCGGTCCATATTGCGCCGGAAAAGCTCGATGGAGAAAAGAATCAACACCCGCCCAGAGAACACGGCAGCGAATACGAGACGGAATAGTATGCGTGCCAGTGAGCAGAGCCATTACTTCAACGTGCAATTGACGGAAAGCGAGGAAAGTAAGCACGACTCCGAGCAGCCCCGAGAGCCTATGCAGCGTAGACGAAACACCGAAATCAACCTCGACGAAAGCCGCTACTTCAAGCAAGCAGCCAATCGGTTGCAACAACACTCCACGGATAGACCTCGCATCATCAAACAGCGCTCCAGTGAAGCGCGACGAGCCAGCTGGCTCAGTCAGCAAGAAGTTCTGATTGCCGACAGTGATGCTGCGGTCCTTGAATCCACGGATGTGCACGAAGCCTTCCCCGAGCCGCCGGATTATACCAACTTCAGCAAGCGCAATGTTGTCGTGCGCAACGCCGACAACATTTGGACGTCCTCGAACGTGCCAAGGATGTATAGAGATCTGAAGACACTGACGAGAACGGTCAGCCGCGAGCATGGCACGTTGAGTCAATCAGTGCGGAGGAAATCGAGTTTGATGTTTCGATCGCCCACGAAAATCAAATAGTCCGCAATGACTGACCGACATCGGGCGTAAAGGAGCAAGTCTTGAAGGAGAACATGTACATGGCTCGCATGAGATCTTGATTTGGGAAATGTTCGCGAAGAGAAGTTCTTCGGCATCATGTAGTTGTCGTGAGCTCTCGCTGTCTACTAGCTATCATGTGCGCCAAATCTGTGTCGCAGCTGTCTCGAACTCCGGGCGTACAATTGGTCTCGTGGAAGAGTGTGTTGTGACGAGGAGAAAGTATTGACGTGATTTGATGGCTGCGCAGGCAATATTCCGCTGAACGATGAGCGCGCACGAGCCAATTGATGACTAAGGCTTCGAGAAAGTCTCGACCTGAACTTTTGTGAACCTGCGACAAACCACGCACAAATTCATCACTTGTAATGTCTAAGCGAGGCCGACAGGAAGAAGAAGGCGACAGACCGCTAAAGCGGGCGCGTTCTGAGCATCAGCCGGCGCAAATCTTCCAGGTTGAATATGCGCGAGATCTGCAGCGGTATCTGGTCTTCCGCCAAGATGGCGAACAGCAGCAACTCCTGAACGGCATCGCGTCTTTCAAGGCCTTTCTGGAAAGCATCCTCTATCACAAGGAAGAGGAAAATCGAGGACGGCAAGTATCAATCCTGAGGGAATACATGGACACACAGAAGCCGAGCGACCCCAAGGACACCGAGCATCCATTTCTCACACAACTATGGCAGGCTTGGTCTTTTGCCAATCAGAACAACAAAGACCACCTGGCATCTGCCGTTTGCGCAGTACTTTCGCTACTTCTCAAGACCCTGTCGGGAATTTTGGACCTTCGAGAATATGGGCTGCTGTTGTGTCGGACGGTCCTGCAACACCAGCATCTTCGACTCATTAAGCGCTGTCTCGACGGGCCCAAGCACAGAGACTTCATCATCTCTCCATCTTTACGACTTCTCATAGAGGTCACCAGTTTCGATGGGGGGGTTTTGGCTCGAGAAGTATACAAGCGTCGTGAGCAGACATTCGACACTAGCACGATTCGCCGCAATCTCGGGCTTGTCAAATTCGACCTGTCAGAAGAAGACGCACGGAAGAGACCATCTGTCCGTATCCTCACTGTGCGATATGTTCTGATACTGTTCAAGCATTTGCACGAGGGTGGCAAGATTGATATTCTCAAAAGCAAACCGCTCTGCGGCGCTCTTTTCCAGTTCGTGCACACTGATCCCGCCGATCTGGTCGCGGAGCTGCTATCAACTGTCGAACAGAATGTTCTCAAGGACGACAGTGTACCTCGGGCCTCTAAAGCAGCCCTGCTGACGTCGCAGAATCTGGAAAAAGTGACTGCAGTCGCAACTCGTACCCTTGAACACGCTGCTGCAGATCGCGCTTTTGCCTGGGTGAAGGCTGTCTGCAGTAAGGAGTCCTATGGAGTGCTGAGGATAGCCGGCTGGTATCCCGCTGGAACTATGGAGCCTCGATCGAAGCAGTCTGAGGACAGTATTGACCTCGGGTTGGACAGTCTCGAATTCTACGACGATGGCGAGCCTATCAATGTTCGCAATAGTATTCTCCTATCTTATATTGCAAACCTGCGCGCTCATGCTGATGAGAGGGAGCGTGAGCTGCTCTTGACGTGCTTTCAGTCTGCTCCAGAGCTTGTAGCGGCATATTTCCACAATAGCAAACTCCAGCTCGACCCAAAGCTGTCCAATACCTGGATCGGATATGCCTCGCTCGTGTTTGAGGTCGTACAACTTCGTGCGCCTTCGATCCTTGCCGAGGACGGCGAAGCACCAGCGACTCCACCACAAACAACAATCATGATCGAGAACGTTTTGCCTCGGCCATTGACACTGCAAGTACTCAATCGCTGTCTGAGTCAACCCGAGGCGCTTATCTCCTTCTTCGCTACTCGCGTCCTGATCGCTGCTCTGCAAAAGTTGGATACTGTGCTCGTGCAGCTACGAAAGCACAGCAAGGGGGACTTGTGGACGCAGGCGAGCGAGCGACTGGTGCAACGCTTTATGGAGCGGGCACCAAAGCTGAAGGATGTGGTCTCCCTTTTCCGGAAGATGCCTGATGACCATTCGCATGCTTTACAGAGAGAGTCCATCGCCCGACTGATGCGCTTATACTACGAAGTGGTCCCTATTCAAGCGCTTGAAGATCCCATAGACATCTCCAACGCATTGACAGAAGCACTGCTGCACAGTGAAATGCCTGCAGTGAACGCAAACGAGGAGACAGGTGGTCTGCGAGAGCTCGAGCTCGAGCATCTCCTCACCATCGCTCGGCACAGCACCGGCATGCGCTGGTTCCATAAGCAAGGCGGACTAAAGTTCACTCCTGTTGTTACCCTGCTACGAATCCATCGAAGAAACGTGGCAAACTTGCAGATTCGCGCACTGGTTGAGAGCGTGCTCGCTGAGAACGGCATACTGAATAATGCTGCCGAGTGCCAGCACTTATCGCCTTTCGATGCCCTCGTTACGAGCGTGACAGATCTGGCCGATGGTAACACTGCTTGGGATTTCATCGACGACTGCATTGGACGCGCAACGAGAAAGCCGGTCAAATACGTTGATGATCTCGAAGCCCTCGTCACTTCCGATGCAGCGGTGCCCAGCGTTCTTGCAGCAGTCGTACTTGAACAGGCCTCCTTCGTGGCTGCGAAGGATGCCGCGCAGGCGAAGGAAGAGGCACATTGGATTGTTCACTTCGTAACATTGCTGCAGTTGACTTCGGATGGTAATTCAGTACTCGTGGCCCTCTCGAAGATATGCATGGAATTGTTGGCCAAATCAACGAAGGTTGACAAAGTGCGTGCTTCAGAGGCTCTTGCGAACCTCAAAAAATCACTGCCAAAGCAGACTTCTGTGACCGATGAGGACATGGTCAACAGCACCCCATCAGCACCTGCTCTATCATTTGAGCCTCCTCCCGGCGAGCGCGAGAACCATACCGAGCTTTTCCGCTGGGCTCAGAAAGATATTGACCTCGCAATCGAAGATGGCGACGTTTCGGCCCTGATTCTCTGCCTCTGCTCCAAACACAACGACATCCGCCGCCAAGCACTCATCCAGCTCAACAAAATCAAGCTCCAGCTCCGTCCATCCCCCATCGACCCGGAAACGATCGCCGACGACCACGCCCACATCTCCCTCCTCATAGGCGAACTCACCGAAACCTTCGAACTCCATTACCTTTCGCTTGACAAACCTCTTCCCTACCTCGCCGGAACTTTCGCCTCCCGTGCCCTGAGCATCCAATCCCAACCATCTCATTATCTCTACGCCAAACTCAACCACTTCCTCATCCGCGGCGCGAAATGGGACGTCAAACGTCTTCCTCGATATTGGATCGAGAAAACTTTCCTCTCCGAGCCTGATGACGATGATGCGTATTGGAAAGAAATCCAGTGGGTATTAGACTGGCTCGTCGATGGCACTCGCAATTCCGCAGATCTCGAAATTTTGAGAAAGGGAGATCAGAAGAAAAATGCGACGAAGAAGCCGGAGGTGATGGAGATGGTTCTGGCATTATGGGGGAGTGCTGGCGCGAAAAGGAATCGGATGGTGATGGAGCGGCTTGCGGAGTTGGTGTTTAGGATCAGTTGTTTGGAGGGTGGAGGAGATGTTCTGATTACGAGGAGTGGAGGACTGAGCTGGTTGGAGATGGCGAAGAAGGAAGGGGGAGAAGGACTGATGGAGGCGTTGAAGAAGAGGGTTGAGGAGAAATGCGATAAGGACAGGATTGGGAACTGGAAAGGATTGAAGATGTTGCAAGCTTAGTCGCTGTCAGTCGAGTCGGTTGTGTGTAAAGATATGTTCGCTTTGTCGCGCTGTTTGTTGAAGGAGAGCCTTGTATGACGGACCGAGCGACTACTCGGTGCAAAGAACGGGCTAGTGGCGCATGCGAGGAACTGCCTTCCCACCCATGTTGCGCCACTGCCGCTCGTGTGAGTGGCAGACGAGATTTGTTTGCGTCGAGGAGTCCAAGATATCAGGGCCTCTGTTCCATCGCATTCGGCGACGATCGCGACCTGGCAGTATCCAAGAGCAACTCAATTGGACGAGGCCAGCGTCGACATTCAGTTTCTTTCCCGCTCGAGTTTCATTGTGTCAGGCGGAAAATGGCCAAAGGCGAGGTTCAATCGTCCTCATCCTCCTCTTCGCCTCCCTCATCCCGATCTTCGATTCCATTCGTCATGTCGAGACCTTCCATCCCATCGTCATCATGTCCAGGAGCCCCGAGTAAATTGGCGCCATTCTTCGACTTTTGCGCTCTCAGAATCACCAGCCTCGCCCTCCTGATAGCTTCCTCCTCGACCTTCTTGATGGTACCACTGACTCGCACAACTTGTACCACGCAGGGTTGGTCCAAAGGCTTCGGCAACTTCGTCACGAACGACAAAGCAGCCCAGACGAGTCGATAGTGCTCTCTTGCCACTCGGACGATGGCAGTCGACGTGGCCGATGAGCAGTATTTGACTGTGTGAATGTCAGCATTCGACTTCCGGTGAGTGGAGAAGAAGGTTTGATGGCAGAAAAGACGCACTTTGAAGGCTACCAGCAATCTTTCCGGCTCCATAGTCTCCAAAAAGCTCAGAAACTCCATTCTTGATCATCTTGTGCATTGTTCCGCCATTGAACTGGTCCGAGCTCGGACTCCGGAATTGGACTGCCCATGGCAACTCGTCTTCTGTTTTGTTCGCATTTCGTGCATTCCGCTTCTCTTCGTTCGGATAGAGGATATTGACTAGGAGATAGCGGTGCTTGATGCGGACCATCGTGGATAGTCTCAGCCTTCTTCACGCGAGATCTGACGGTTTCGAGTATCCGGAGAGATTATCATAGTCCTTGCTTCAGCGTGTCACATGTTGTGTCGTTGATGTCGTTGTCGCGCAGCCAAGAACTGACGTCGCGCCGCAAGGAAAAGTCAAGCGGAGCCAATTCCGCCTCGCGACCTCGAAAAAAGTCCAGACGCACGACAACTTTGCATCGACACCACCACAACGCCTTTCACCATGTCTGACAGTCGCTTCGACGCTCTCCAGAAGGATCCGCGATATCGCTTGCCGTCCCGGCAAGAAGCGCGCACGTCGATTGATCCACGCTTCAAAACTCTCTTTACCGATCAGGATTTCCGCAAGAAGGCGACTGTCGATCGCTATGGACGGAAGATCAAACCCGAGGCCGGCAAGAAGGAGCTTGAGAAGTTGTACAGGTTAGAAAAGAAGCCGAAGAAGCAGGAGCGGGAAGTTGTGGGTAGTAGCGAGGAGGACAGTGACGAGAGTGGTGACGAAGAGGAGGAAGAGCTTGCTGCGAAGAAGCACGATCCTGCGCGCGATGGAGGCTTTGATGAGAGTTCATCGAGTGAGGAAGAGACATCGGACGAGGAAGAGGAAAGCGAGGAGGATGGAGAAGAGGACGAGGAGGCAGAGCTTGCGGATGCGACAGCAGGACACGAGCAGACTGAAGACATTCCCATGGGCGAAGTCACAAAACGAATTGCTTGTGTGAATCTGGATTGGGACAACATACGAGCCGCGGACATTATGGCTGTAGCAAAGAGCTTCTTGCCTGCGAGCGGGAAGGTGGGGAGTGTCATAATATATCCCAGCGAGTTTGGGAGAGAGCGTCTTGCAAGGGAGGAGGTGGAAGGGCCGCCTAGAGAAATCTTTGCCTCAGCGAAACGGAAAGTCAAGGAGGGGGAGGATGATGCCAGCGAGAGTGAAGACGATGAGAAGATCAAGGAGAGGCTGTTGAAGCAGCAGGCAAGTGAAGGAGAGGAATTCGACTCGGGCAAGCTGAGGCAATATCAGCTGGAACGCCTGCGATATTACTATGCTGTGATTGAGTGTTCAGATGAGCACACTGCCAAGACTCTGTACGATGCCATGGACGGGCGGGAATATCTGTCGACGTCCAATTTCTTCGACATGCGCTTTGTTCCTGACGACACATCTTTCGAGGACGACGAGGTGCACGACGAATGTCTACAACTCACGCCAGGATACGCACCGAACGACTTTCGAACGGAGGCTCTGACGCACTCGAAAGTGCAATTGACATGGGACCAAGACGATGCGACACGGAAGGAAGTGCAGAAGCGAGCTTTCTCTCGAGCAGAGCTGGATGAGAATGATCTGCAGGCGTATATCGGGTCAGACGACAGTGATGCAGACAGCATTTCATCGCGCATGTCCGTGGCAGAAAAGAAGAAGGCGGCCAAGCGGGCGAGTCTGCGAGCTGCTCTGGGACTGGGCGCTGAACCTGAGAAGACTTCCGGCAACGAAAAAGAAGTTGTGGGAGACATGCAAATCACTTTCACTTCGGGTCTAAGCAATACGAAGGATAAGGGTGGTGTCTTTGAGAACGAGCCGCAAGACGAGGAGTCGACGAAACAGCGCTATATTCGCAAGGAGAAGGAAAGAAAGCAGAAGCGCAAGGAGAGAATGAAGGCTCGAGCGAACGGGCAAACCGAAGGCTCAGATGCCGAAGAGCAGCCTGCAAAGACCGCAACTAACGGCGTCGAAGCCGATTCGGAAGATGACGACCCCTTTAACGACCCATTCTTCAACGATCCTACCCTCGCAGCTAAACAAGAAAAAGCTGCCAAGAAAGCGGAACGATATGTCAAACGAGCCGCAAAGGAAGCCGCCGCAGCAGCAGCCGAAAGCCGCAAAGCAGAACTCGAGCTCCTGATGGCAGGCGAAGATGACGCAGAGCACTTCGATATGCGGGACATTGAGAAAGCAGAGAAGCAAGCGAAGAAGAAGGGCAAGCATGCCAAGAAGAACAAGAAAGATGTTGTGGAAGATGACTTCAAAGTCGAGACCAACGATCCCAGATTCGCTGCCCTGTTCGAGAGCCATGAGTATGCGATCGATCCGACGAACCCGAAATTCAAAAAGACAAAGGGCATGGAGACATTGCTAGAGGAGGGAAGGAAGAAGAGGAAAGGAAGACACAACGAGGACGATGATGATGCTCCGCCCAAGGAGGGCAGGAAGAAGGCCAAGTCGGAGCAGAAGCATAGTGCTAATGGTGCGGGAGATGATGTGAAAGGTCTTGTGGCGAGGTTGAAGGGCAAGAACAAGGGCAAAAATAAGACTCGATAGTTACGCTCTTTCAAGACAAGTGCCTCGTCAGACTGGCCGGCCTCAACCAATTCGAAGCGCCCAGTGTTGGGCACAAAGTGCTCCCTTCCATTTCTTTCGCGCCGTCCAGTTGCGGAGCAAAACAATCGCGAATGGGCTGGCGGTGGGAAGATGAACTCACACCCGTAGGCCTCGGAACAGCCTATCTTGATGAATGCCATAAACCGGATGTCAAGCATAACGCTAGTCGCAACGACTTCATGTCGAAACGCACCGGACCAAGCACGATCGTTGAAACACAACATGTTTGGCCGTAAATGAACACCCATGAGCACCTTAACAACTGCAGACCCCTTCTCGCCGGTCGAAACCGCATACTTCTTGACACGAATAGTGAGAGCAGGGCAAAAGGAGTGGCAAAGCTGAGACCCAGAGGCAAAATAATCTTACCGGACGAACTTGCTGGGTGCGAGGAATTCTACCTGAACCAAGTTGCATACTTGCCTTGGATTGGAGAAGCCACTGGCATCCAAGCGTCAAGCATCGAATCAACCATCGACTTACGACTCGACTACCTTGCCGGATGCGATCTTGGGAAGCCACATTCTCGATTTTATTTAGAGCTCAGTCAACGGAGCGGGAACGCGATCATAAAATCGTTGTTATAACAACCATATATTTCAAGCATACAAAAGAGTGGCTCCGAAGAGTGAGAAGAGTATACGTCTTTTCGAACTTCCGGCATCGACAACGCATCGTACATCAACCATCATTCACTACCATCATCGAATCGACATATCCGCAGTTCCTCAAGAAACGGTAACCGAAGCGCTGCCCGAGCCGCTGAAGGCTTCAGTGGCAAAGACCTGGTAGTTGAAGTTGCTGTTACCGAAGCCCTTGGTAGCCCAGTACTTGAAGTGGTTACCAGTGGTGACAGAGCCCGAGGTGCGCTTGCTCTGTCTGACGGAGAAGAACTGAGTGAAAGTTGCTGTGCCGACGATGGAAGGCTGGTTGACCTGAGTGTGGGTGCAGACCTGGTAGGTGGAGCCATCAGACGTGACAGAGCCTTGTTGCGTGACTCCAGAGCCCGAGCATGGGTTGAATGAACCGTAGTCTTCGACGATGTAGTACTCTGTGAGTGGGGAGTTGAGCCAGCCGTATACGGTGTGGTAAGAGCCGCTACCGCCAGGGCTGTAGGTGCCGGAGAAGTTGATGGTTCTGTTGTGAGGTTAGCACGAAAGAACAGAATACATGAGGAGCTCTGTATGTTACCGAGCACTGCCCGTGGTCCAGCCAAGGCCGACAACAACATCTGTATTTCCGTTCCAGTTCAGGCTGTAGGTACCTGTTGGGATATCAGCACTTCCTTCTCCGTCAGTGAAACCCATGCAACATACCCGCGCCCTGGTTGTACTTGAAGTTCGCAGCAGCACCATTGTAGTTCTGCACGTAATTGAGAGTGGCACGCTCCTCCAGGGAGGCTGGAGCTGCCAGAGCTGCGCCTGCGAAGGCAAGGAGTGGCGTAAAAGAGAACTTCATTGTTGCTGCGGTTGTGTAGGAGCGGGCTGCGTATTCAAGATGCGATGATGAGCTTGTGAGGGAGCTTATCGATGACAAGACGTCCAAGACCTGCATTTATATCTTGGCCGATGTACGTGAAGATGCTTCGGTCTATCTGCACCGGATAAATTGATCGAGGCAACGCCGAGGCCATGCATATACATCTTATTGCTCATGCGTATTTGACCGAGCTTTTCCAGCCGGACTTCTTGGTTCGAATAGATGATTTTGGCTGATAGCCTGTGTTCTCTCGTTCGAGAGTGCTGCAAAATCTTGTCGGCTAAAGGGGAACTATGGGCTAGCCCAGCGATCGTCGTCAGTCGTACAGCTGCTGAAACAGTTGGTGAAATGCAGAGTGTATTGGCTGATTACTAGACGATCCACTCGTCCGAGAGCCATCCACGCCATCTTGAGGAGGCACTATCCCCGTTTCATGTAAACGTTTCGTCCGGCAAAAAGCGAATGTGGCTGCAGATTGAAAAGGCGTGGTTGCATTAAGCCTTCAATTTGAAGCTTCGTGGACAATGATGTCGACGGTCGTGCGGGGACAGTTCACGTCAGCGACACCGCACGGCGGCGAGGGACTCATCACTCGTGATGTGCATTGTCACCGAATGTGGAAGGTCGTTTCCAAGAAGCGAACGTAGTCGCCTCGCGTATTGTGAGTGAACGGCCGCGATACTCGAATAGGCAAGCCTAGCAGCCTGCAGGGGACACTGCTCTAGAATGCAACCACGCGCCTCGAACGTCGCCTACCATTTGCACACAGACCCACTGCTGCAGTAATTGGCGAGTGGTGGTTCTGGAGCTGCGGAGTACGGAAAAAGCGCAAGAACTTGTTTGTCATATTTGGGAACATCACTCATCATTTCCCAGCCAAGTTTCGCCAGCGTTGCCGCCCATATACCTCATACATCAATTTGGACCTCATCAACTAAATTGCTCGTCGCATGCGAGAGCCATATATCCACATTGCGCTCTTTTGCCTTGGGCATGCATTACGGCAGAACGCGACTGGCAACGGACTACATTGTCAGCTTCTCGACTCGAAGGCTTCGGATGTCGTAGCGCAAGAAGTTTCAGGAGGTGACAGACCAAAGGCATTCAGCGAAAGAGTAAAAACTCCAAGGACCAAAACGAAAAGCCCACAGGTCAGCTCTCTCGATGCATCTCCGTCTGAAAATCAGCATCAAGTATATTGATACCTTACGGCCGAGCTACCTTGTCGAATGCGATCATTAGATCCGTAGAAGCCAAAGACTTCATCTATATCAATGGCGGAGCTACTGCTATAAGCAACGATGCGACAGCACGAGCGAGTCTGCTTCCCCGAAGATCTGCCTAAAAATCTCTGCAAACACTGACATCACGCACTTACGGCTCGAACTTAAACCATCTTGCCGGCTACAATTGTCTACTTCGTTCGTGATTGAGACTTTGGCGGAGTTCTAGCCATTCAGGATCTAGAAATACCGACCATTATTACACATGTCTACTTCAGCCGTTAGCCTTGAGATGGTCGAAAGCTTCTCGATTTCCCCGAATTATCCATTCAGTTCTATTCCTCTCAGCATTGGCCAAGCAGAGGCTCTAGAAACACCGCATACGCCATAGCCGCGGACCTATGGCGGATTTTAATATTAAAAGTGCAAAAACCCAGAAACAGATTCTAGCGCAGCGCGGGACGCAGAAAGCGTAGCAGAAAGTGTAGCACTAAACGTAGAATCCTGCTTTCCTGCTATCGCCTTCCGTACGTCGCCGTTGCGATTTTACGTCGTCGTCGCGATTCTTCGTTATCGTCGCGATTCTATAAGCTTGTCGTTACTCTAATTCTATTATCGTATATCGTCGCGATTCTATAGGCTTATCGCCGTTCTAATTCTATCGTTGCGTATCGTCGCGATTCTACGTTAGCGTCGCGATTCTACGTCGGCGTCGCTATAATTCTACTACGTCGTCGTCGAAGCTTTATATTATCGTTACGATTCTATATTATTATTATTAAATTCTATTCTACTATCGTCCTTATAATACTATTTTTTTTATTATAGTTTAACTATCTTAAAAAGAATATTAATTAAGCTTAGCGTAGGCTTAGCTAAATATTGGTAGGAGTCTAGCTTAGATTCTATTAGAAACGCTACTAAGTCTACTTTTAAACTAACTAAAAATTAATTGCTACTCTACTATTAGTTTATTAGAATAGCGACGATAATATAGAGAAGAATGTAGTAACGTACATCGCAACGACGACGTAGAATCGCGACGCTAATATAGAATCGCGACGATAACGTAGAATCGCGACGCCGACGTAGAATCGCGACGATATACGACGAAGAATCGCGACGACGACGTAGAATTGCGACGACGTAGAATTAGAGGGACGATAAGCCTATAGAATCGCGACGACACGCGACGAAGAATTACGACGACGACGTTGAATCGCGACGACGACGTAGAATCGCGACGATACGCGACGATAGAATTAGAACGACGATCAACCTATAGAATCGCGACGACGACGTAGAATCGCAACGATAATACGCCCACGGAGAACGGAAGACTATAGCAGCACGACAGCGATTTGTCCTTAGCCTTATGCTTGAATCTATTTTTGGGGTTTTGCACTTTTGGTATCGAAAATCCGCTATACGGACCCCATCTAGTACTCCAGTAGCAATTACTTGGCAGCGTCTAGGGTAAATCCATTATAGACCCAACAGTTCCTACCTACCCTAGTCTATCAAACCTAAACTTGACTACACTCTATCTATTTCCTTCCCTTACGCGCTGTTCCCTGTCTCCCTTATCTGCTAAGAAGACAATGTCCGATAACATATAACCACCCAACTTCCTCTCTAATCCCCGGCGCCTGCCACCGTCCCCGGCACTAGCACCTCCTCTCCTCTAGCCTGCAAACATCCGGCTCTTCGGTCTCTACAATCTCCCTCCCCTGCTAGGGACGCAGTTGCAGAACTAAGCAAAGAGACCGAAGGGAAAATCGAGAAATTAGTATATCTAGCCGCTATAGCTGCGCAGCCTAGAGAGACAGATCACGGGGGGTTTCCGAACGGAGAGGGAATAGATATACAAGTTAAGGTTCGTCTTCATTGCGTTGCTTCTTATTATTACAATTTCTTGGCCTCCTTGTTTTTCCATAATCTAATCTTGAGGAACGAGAAGAGACCTGATTTGTCCGACCCTATAGCTGTTCTGTACTCTACACCTTTCACATCTACTTACCATTCCATCACAGGACCGCATCGCCGACTTTACTCGTTCTACTTCTTGTCTATACAAACACGACATCGAGGATCCCAAGCTTATCGAAGAAGTCGCATCACATCTCGTTCCCATGTCCATCTCCGCAGCACCGGAGCCTGTACAGCCTCTGCCGTGAAACGAAATTCCTCGTACGTCCATTTACACGACCGAGGATTTGTGTCTGCCGTATACGTCGCAACAGAAGATGATGGAGGCGATTGGGGGAGCACAGGAAGAAAAAGAACTAGAAATTAAGTGTTAATGTCTCGTATCATCAGGATGGGGAGGAGGGGCAAGTCTTGAGCACATAGAAGGAACGCAAAGCTGACAAAAAATTGTAAATCCGTATTATAGACCGTGACGATGGAAACGGGCCATAGTCTGTTTTTTTTTTCTTGGCGAGTCCGGATGAAGTGGCGAGGGTGTGTTGATAGAGATTGCGGGTAGGAAGTGAAAATGGGCCAAGTCAGGTCAAAAGATTTGGACGCTCGTAGAGAATGAGAAGGACAAGGTTGTATCAGAGAGGCTCTTGCGAAAGCCGACACAGGCAGGATAAAAAGCAGCCGCTACGTAGATCGTTGAGAACCTGAGCAGTTGGAAATGGGTCGAAAAAGGGCAAAACCAATCGCACTTGGCGAGGGACTTTATGCCCGGGGTCTACTTCTTCATTACTTGTGAATTCCAACTGACAAGCGGAAATGACGAAGACATTGGATAACCACGCATCGGCGAAGCAGATGACTTATTGACTCAGTCACCAAGCCAAGCATAACAGTGGCATGATTTTTTTCTACCAGTCCCATTTCAAAGTCTCAGGAGCACGCCAGATGCAAACTTTGTGAATGCGCGACTCGGCTGAGATAAGTGAATGGACTTCAAGGGAAATCATGGAAAAGAACAAGTTCTTCAGCCTTTCTCTGATCCATGCAAACTGACTGTGTGTGGCACTACTCTTTACATTCAACGTCATCCATCACACCTCCCCAACTACGCTCCCCATCAACAACGCCTCACACTTCTCGCCCTTCTTCAACGCCGCCTCCCTCATTGGTAAGCAAAGCAAAGCGTTCGCGCCCTTGAAACTCCCGATGGCACTACTTCTCTGAAAGCCTGTACTCGTTGCGCACAACTGCCCATCAGCTTTTCTCGCCCTCACGACAACACGATGATAATCGGCTCTCTTGGGATCAGGGTTCACATCCTGTTCTAGCAATACCATCACCGTTGGGAGTCCTGCGGGAGAGATGCCGCTCATCCTGTGCAAAGCCGGCAGGACGAAGAGATGGAATGTGACGATCGCGCTTGCAGGATTGCCAGGTAAGGAGAAGATGACTTTTGTTTCGTCTTCTCCTGTGTTGGATTTGCATGGCACCGTGGCGAAAGTGGTTGGTTTACCAGGTTTCATGCTCACGCGGCCAAAGTGGATCGTCCCTCCGAGTTGACGTTCGATGGTCGGTTTGAGGAGATCGAGTTCGCCCATACTCACGCCGCCGCTGGTGACGATGACGTCGCATTTCCGCATCGCAGAGCGAATGGATTCTTCCAAGGCGCCGGGCTGGTCAGATGCGATGCCGAGATCAACCGCTTCGTATCCCTGTTCTCGAATAGCCGTGAGAAGCGTTGGGCGATTCGTGTCGCGGACTTCACCGAGACGGAGTTCACGCGGAGTGTCGTGCGGGATGATCTCGTCGCCCGTGCTGAGCACTCCAACGACCGGACGAGTATAGACGGCGACTTCCCTGGTGCCAACAGATGCGAGAAGTCCAAATTCGCCACCGATGGCGGTGATTGCTTCGCCTTTGCGCAGAATCGTGGCGCCAGCCTTGACATCTGACCCGGGCTCGCGTACGTTCTCGCCGGGCCTGATCGCATCCGTGAGGATTTCAATCTCGGCCTCTTCTTTCTCGTCCTCTGTCATCGTCCGCAAGATGGTGTCTTCAACCATGACGACTGCCGTCGCACCTGGAGGCAAAGGTGCGCCAGTGGTGATGCGCGCAACTTCTCCCATTTCCAGCTTCGGCATCTCCTTTCCCGCTTGAGCGTGCGAGATGCTGACTACGGGAAAGACGCCCCTGGTGGAGGGCACAAGGGGATGATCCGCAGCCAAGATGGCGTAGCCGTCGACGATACTCGCACGAAATGCAGGCACGGACTCGGAAGCGACGACATCTCCGGCAAGAACGGAGCCGATCAAGGATTCACTGATAGATGCTTTGACGACTTTTGGGGAGGGTGTGTGGGTCGCGATCTGGGCGAGGGCTTCTGGGACGGGCAGCATTGGGTAGGGCGACTCTCGATATCTACGAGACGCACCTGCGCTGGGGTCGTTTGTGACAGGGCGATCTTCGGGGTTGGTGTGAGCTCGAGGACCATGATGATGGCCATGTCCGTGGCTGTGGCCGTGGGAGTGAGAATGTGAGTGGGAATGGGTGTGATGATTGCCCACACCAGCCTCTTGCTCCAGCTTCTTGACACCTCCGACGTGCAGTGTGCGTGAGTCAGCCTCCGCGGCCTGCTGGCATGCATGCGGCAAGAGTTTCAGCACGGCTTCGAGGTTCTCCCTGGCGCCTTTCGGTGAACCGGGCAGAGTGAGAATCAACGTCTTGTTGCGCACACCAGCGACGGGACGAGCCATGGAGGCGACTGTGGAGTCAGTATTGTATACAACATGGCTACGTCTCGGAAGCCTCACAAGGAGTGATGGCCAGAGAGGCGGCCAACATGGTATGCACCAAGCCGGAGGCATGCTTGTGAATGAGTGGCGAGACGGCCTGTTCATCCGTCAACTCCGGCACAGCGATGTCCGAGTACCCGGCGGATGGGATTACAACGCCGCAGCGTGACTCGACTCACCTCGGGCGTCACATCTTGCTGCGCAAACCCCGTGCCGCCGCTGGTGAGGATCAAGTTGACCGGCTCGGCGCCATCGGTCCACTCGGCGATGGTTCGCTGGATATCGAGGACGTTATCCGGCACGATTCTGGTGTCGGCGGCGGTCCATTGGTCGCCGCCGTGCTGGGCAAATACTTGTTGCAGCGCCGGAATGCCTTTGTCGGTGCTCGCATCTTGGCTCGCCGTCTCGGATACAATGAGAATGGCAGCACGAAGCGGCGACATGGCGGAACGAGGGCGTGTACTCGACGACGGAAATAGAGGTTGGTTGGACGGGCGATAGAACTATCGGTGAGGATGTAGATTCCATCACGGCGTGCATAGAATTGAGCCTGCCCATTCACCTCCCACCTCCTGGATGCAGCTCCAAAGCCTTTTGCTACATCATCATGTCCGCTCTCATGTCTGTCATGTCCTACGACGCTTGCACTGGCATTCACTTACATCTTGACGCACATGTCATCTCATGCCTGCACTCACAGCCCTCGATTCTATTGGGGCTGCAATTGCACATCCATGATCGAGCGGGGACGACTTGATATTGTGGAATGGTATGGTTAGATGGCCGATGACTCGCACGCCAGCATCCTGGTGGTGGTGCGGGCGCGAATTGTCCGTCGTTTCGACCATCTGATGGACATGTCGCTCTTCCAAGTTCCAACCTCCCACCAATGCCGAAAGCAAGATTCGCGCCGAATATAACAATTCCAAAAACCGCACAACATACATCGGCTGATCCGGAGGAATCCGAAACATGTCCTCGTCGTCCACGCGAGCAGCGGAGCATGTATGCTGTTACAGAAGTGCAGACCGAGCAGCTGCACATGACCTGCACGCGTCCGAGTCAGCGCAATCGACATGAAAACTCAAGCACCCGTTCGCCGTATCGCCGTGGCCCATTCGAAACTCGAGCCTGCACACACCGCTCTCACGAACAACAGGTACACGTGCTTGACACTTCTGCCTTGGACGGGCACCGGCAGACATCCCGCTGATGCGACCCAACCAGCTGGATGAAAGCCTATGCTGGGTATTCCTAATGTTCTTGTCAGACCCTGTTGTTAGTTTGGACCTTGAACACCGTGGCCACCACTCCGGACGTGGTCATTGGATCGAGCCGTTGAACGGCACGGACTTGGCTTATAGCTGATCACAACGTCCAAAAGTGATCGCCTTGCCGCTGTTCTGGAGATAGTCGCGCGTCTTCACTGGACCACTCCCGCCGACTTCATCATGTACTGGAATGGAATCATAGCTCTATCGTTTCTGCTGCTACCATTCGGTCTGGCTGCCTCCACGGGCTACGATCCTACAAATGTAACCGAGAGTCGCCGCGAACTCCACGACTTCCTCTCCAAACGGCAGCAACCGGGCTCGTGCACGCTCAATTGCTTCACCAAAGTCCTGCCGCAGTTCAATTGTCCGGACTTGCTACAATGCATATGCCACAACGGTGCAGTGGCTGCTGCACTCCAGCAATGCTCCGTCGCGAGCGGATGTTCGATCGAGGAAGCGCTCCAAGGACAGAAAACCCAGGCCGAGACGTGCGGCTTTCCCAAGCGCGACCGTGTCATGGTCTTCACCGTCACCCAGACCGCCCTCTTCACGCTTGCCACCGTCTGCGCCATTATGCGATTGCTCGCCCGAGGTAAGAGCTTTGGCGGAGCGGGATATGGCTGGGACGATGCAATGCTGTTTGCAGCCTGCCTGCCGTTGCTCGGTTTGACCGTGGTAGGATACATGGAGCAGATGGCCGGGCTGGGCAAAGACATATGGGAACTGGAGTTTCCGCAAATCGAGAGGGTGCTCATGGTGAGTCGTCAATGCGTGATGCCGTGAGTGAAGGGACGCCCGACTGACAGGGAACAGCTGTTCTACATTGGAAACACATTTTACTCGCCAGTGGTTTTTGGTACCAAAATGGCTTTCGTCCTTCTCTATATCCGAATCTGGAAGGACTCATCGATCATCTTCCGCCGCATATGCCAAATTGTCCTCGTCCTACTGGCCATGGCTACCATCGGCTTCACCTTTTCGACCATCTTCTTGTGCACGCCCATTTCCTACACTTGGAAGGCCTTGTCGGGCCTCAAGGGCACTTGCGTGGATCGCAATGCGCAGCTGTACTCCAATTCTGCAGTAAACGTCGCAATGGACGTGATCGTGTTACTGTTGCCCGTGCGCAAGATCCTACAGTTACGCCTGCACTGGCCGAAAAAGATTGGGCTTTTGTGCACATTCTTTGTGGGCTTCGCCACCACAGCGACGAGCATCATTCAGTTCTACTATCTCATCACCAGGCTCAACAGCACACAAAACCCCACCTGGGACTACTTTGACATCGGCATCTGGCGCATTACGGAAATGTATCTGGGCGTCATTTGCTGCTGCATGCCCATGATCGCAGGCCTCGTCAAGCGCAGCGTACAGCGCGCTTCACAAGCAGTGAGCTTTCCGAGTCCCATCGGCGAATTGTGGAGCAAAACCAGGAGCCTAGCGACGAACACTACCACATCTTCCAAGCCGAAAATAGACCCCAAGTTGACTGCCCATGTCACTTTGACCGGGAGTCTAGGATTGAACAGCTCGTTGCTACATTTGAAATCCGATGACACACCTCGTTCGGAGCAGAGTGTAGAGCTGAGAAATATCAGCACGCGAAGCTATGGCGAGAGCATCGAGGACCATCCGGAAGACTCCCGTCCGAATAGAGACGGCCATGTATCCGCACTGAGCAACGCATCCACGGCAGTCACAGCAACTATATCGGCGGCACAGATTCAGGAAAACATGGCGCGCCAACAGCAATGGGAAATCTACCAAAAGGAGCATCCCGTCAGGTCGAGGTCGGCCGCGCGGCGGCGGGGTCACTGTCTTCCACACAGGGAGCAAGACACCATGGTCTTGTCCGCACCCTACGAGGACATGAAATCTCGAATCTCAAGAATAGAGCCCGACGAGCCTTCTTTTCTGGCGACCGTAGCTCGGCAGGCTGCCTTCTCCACTTACGTTGATAGGGCTGCGGGAGCAGACCATTCCAGCCGTCCGTCTAGACCTAGCCTGCCCAGGGCAGATACGATGCCCTCTACATCCCCAATACCGTATATGTTCCCAATACCGTACCGGCCCTCTCCTTCTCCAGCCCCTTCGTCAAGTCACAGCAACCGAGGCAGCAGGGTGGCTGTGCAGATATCGAGCGCAAGCCATCGTTATGGAGGACTTGAATCCAACAACGGCGTTTGGACCGCATTACCTCCAATCACGCGGTCGCCGATGTCCAACGACAGTCAGACAACGTCCATCACACCTGACAAGATCCTGTCATGGGCAAGCCGTTCGCAGCGGCAGCCGCAGCCCCCTGTGTCACGCGAGACGAACGCTCAACATCACCCGGGCTGGGCAGAGCGGAGAAGGTTAGAAGTCCGCAGTTATAGCGATCGCGCCTTGCCCAAGCCACCGAGTCCTTGGCCGCCGAGCGGTGAGAGAAGAGGCTGACCATGCAGCCTACGCAGTCTTCATATCCTCGCATTGCGGTCCATAGCGAATACCCATGAACATACGATAGTAATTTCACATCTCGCACATCACTACTGCACACTCGTAGGTGAAGCACTCTCGGGTCTGATGTGCTAATATGGGATTCTGGTACCACAGCCCATATTGCTGCTTTATTATTAATAGCATCAGGTCCAAGCGAGCGACGCAAGAGGCGGAGCGCATCCCAAACCCGCCACCACTTCTGAATTCAGCCACAATCTACGGCGAAAGCCGCTGAGATCGATCGTTTCATCAGAATAAAATACACCCGCTCGCCAACGCCTTGCATGACTTCTCTCAAATCGCTCGCATGTCACTTGCATACCTTGATGCATCTGGCGGTGCTCACATGAGGTCAAGGGATCCCAGTCGGTATCGGAACACTGTCCGGCACTTTTGACTCGCATATACCAACCCACGAGCGCTGATGTGCCTGGAGGCGCGCGCTAGTGGTAACGCTAAGAACTCGTGGTGAAGCTTGAATTCGCAAGTCAGCGGGCACAGCTCCGCCATCTTCATTATTCCACGTTTGAGACTTCGAGTCAATTGCTGGTTGCTTTGTTCTTCCGTCACACTCGCATCGGTAAATGATGCTCAAATCTTCTTCCACGTTGAGAACGTGGGTGCACGTTGAAAACGTGGGTGCTCAAGTTAGGCTAAGTTCTGTCCCTACAACTGGGCGGGAATTCTGCCTTTTTCGAGCTGCCGGCAACAGAACAATCTGTACAACCCCATTTGCTTGGCGATTGGAAACGAAGACAGCAAATTCCAAATTTGTCTCTAGACGTGGCGAACGAAGAGAAGCTCTTACCAGAGCGAGGCGACAATCTCGAGCTCACCACATGTTGAGAAACACCTGTGCTCGTTTCTTCCGTTGCAACCGCATTGGGAGATGATGCCCAATTTTCCTTCGACGTTGATCACGACTCAAGACAGTGTGGCCATGAGTCGAGCAGACGCGTGATCTGGATTTCCGCGCAGCCGCGTACTTCATGTGGCGACGCCTCTTATGTGTTGCTTCCAAGCCTGGCACAGCTGGCGACTTTTGGGGGAGAAGCAACAAGACGCCTTTGCATAAGCTTCGCAGAGACCTCCCACATACGTATTCTCGTGTGGTCTTGCTTCTTTCCTGCCCGTTGGCACATATAAGATCGACAGACTCGGCTCGCAAGACTGCTACAACTCTTCGGCAGGTCAACAACTTTCCCTTCACTTCACACACCGAGCGACCGTCGATTCGATTTCTTTTTCATTCGTTCATACAATCGAGCAAGATCATCCTTATCAATAATGTCTTCTTCCATTCTCCTCGCACTGGCGTACGCAAGCCTCGCGCTTGCTTTGCCTCAAAGCAACTCGGTTCAGAGCCAACCACAATGCAGAGACGGCGGCCAACTCCACTGCTGCCAGGCAACCTTCACCGGCGCAGCCCTCCCCGTCGTCCTCGCGGCCGATCTCCTCTGCTATGATTTGACTCCTGCAGTTGTGAATTGCGTGATCAGTACGTAACATCTCTCTACCTCCTCCTCGTCCTCCTCCTCCACTTCGATCCTCAACACCCTCCCTCATAACCTCCAACAATGACAACCACATCATCTAATCCCTGCTCCAACTCCCGCAGCCAACGCCCCCTCCGACCCCGACACAGGCTGCAACGGCGAACCCCTCTGCTGCCAAGTCAACGCCCTCGCGCCCGCTCTAGGCCTCTTCTGCTCCAAACCTCCCGGCGACTGCGTCGAAAAGGAAGCCGACGGACGGTGCGTGGACGTCTTGACCGACAGATTTGGAAACTGCACCGAGTCGGATATCAATCGGCAACGAGGAAATTTGGGTTTGGGTCCAGTTGGGGATGTGGCGGAGAAGATTGCGGGAGGGCCGGTTGGTGGGCTTGTGAAGGGAGTGACGGGACCGGTCGGAGGGGCTTTGAATAAGCTGACGGCGCCGATGGGTCGCGTTGTGAAGAATGTGCTGGGTTACTTGAAGGGTAATATGTTGGGTTGAGGAATGCTGTCGTTGGGGATGTAATGAGCCGAAGGGGGGAGAGACGGGAAGGGGGGAGAGACGGGAAGGGGGGAGAGACGGGAAGGGGGGAGAGACGGGAATAACGGGATGCGTTGATGAAGAACGAAAATCGAAAATTTGTGGAGATTTGTATTGGATTGAGTATATTATTAATGTTGATGATTAGCACATATGGGAAGTAAAAGGTCTGAACTTCGTACAACGATCTCCGCTCTTCCTCGGTTCCAGATTCAGATTTTGATGTATGTCAGAAGCGAGGCACTGAAGCACAAGTCTGGAATCATGCACTCGACTCGCAGATGTCATATGTATGGACCGTAAAGTCATGGTACCGGTCGAGCAAGTTGCACTCCAGCACGATGGAAGACACAAGGGTCCTGAACTCCATGTACCAACGCTAATCTGTCCTAGGTACTGAACCGCGTACTTTTCGAGATGTCATCTCGAGTCACACTCGAGAACAAAAGACTCGAAGGCTCTGTCTCATCTTGGCTAATGATAAGCCTCGTCCCAAACGCAAAAGTAGCAGCGAGAGAAACACTCCACTGGAGCCCTTGCAAGACTTCCAACGCCCAGAAAGATATTAGAGCCAAATTCCTACGAACAGAAGGCCCCAACAGCGCTCCCATTGGTGGCGTGGTGAAAGATATAATCAGTCCCTTTGGCTTCAGATGCAGCAGAAATACTGCCTCCCTCCGCAAACTCTTCGATCGTCGAACTGTTGACTTCGTAATTCCAGCTTCCTCAAACATCTGCACTGTCACTTCCACTCCGTGTAGCAGATCTCCCGAGAGAGCAAACACGTTCCTTCATAGGAGCGCCGATCATTTGTTCAAAAAGTTCTCTTGAAGTTGGCTCATTCAATCAAGAACACGGCAATCCTTTTGCTATCGACCTCGAGCTCTTCTCAATCCTGCTACAACTTGTGGCACACGGGGGCCATCGTCAATGCGATAGTTTTTCCGTCACAACTATGCTGCCCTGCCGTTGAGACCACTGCCCTATCTTCGGCTTCCATGCTGCTGTACTCTCTTGCACAAGAAATGTTCGCAGATCGGGCACTGTCGGCGCAAAAAGCAAGTACGTTATTGGGTTACTGATCGCGATAGCGTTGTCGAGAACACTCAAGGTAAGTGCAGTGTCGAGTCACGCCGCGCAGTTTCGAAAGTCCAGTTGGAAGCGTTTCTGAACGATCATGCCGAGCCATAATGGTGGACGGGAGCAAGCGGAGGTGCCACCGAATGTTTGCCAAACCAGGAGATTTTCTTGCAGGGTCACAGTGTTTTCAGCAATCACACTCGCGAAAATGGCAGGTGGCATGCACCGAACATACTCAACGAAGGCTCAGTATGAATTAGCCAAGGAAACAATCCGGCATCACACCAAATTGAGACAGTTGTTCAAATGGAAGCCACTTCCCAAAACTTATCTCCTAGGAGATAAGAACACAAAAATAGACATATTCGAATCCTTCTTTCTACAATCACTCCTCTTTATCGAAAATGACAAATCTCATAGCACAACACAACCCATTTCTTTTCCACCACATCCACATCCAATAACATCCATCCATCCATCTCATCCATCCATCCCATCCATCCATGCCATCCATCCATCCCATCCATCCATCCCATCCATCCATTTACAAAAATTCCCCCAAAAATATCAGAGATATTATTCTTATTCTTATTCTTTCAATTCTTATTCTTTCACACGTAGGCACGGTACCGTATCTCAATCGAATCATATAGTATCAGTCCAGTCATATCTCATAGTTCTCATCACCCCGACCTAGTTAGGTAGTTAGCGAGATTTATGTAGCGAGATTATATGTACGACGACAAATACGATGATGGCATGCATCCCACATACACACACATACACACACACACACACACACACACACACACACACACACACACACACACACACACACACACAGACAGACAGACACACACACGGGGTCTCTTCAAAAATCAGAAAAGACACAGCCCATGAATCAGAGAAACACGAATCCCACCTCCGTCAAACCCTCATCCCATATCCCAAACGACACACATGATGACACACGAGCATTCGGAAAAAAAATCAGAGAAAACACTCAAATTAAAGTCACACACAAATCATTATCATTATTCATGCTATCATTACGCTCATCGCTGATGCAATGCAAACGCAGGCTCGCCCCGTACAGTGGTGGGGGGGCGAGCAATGGGGTATCTCCAACGACAGACCCTCCCAGCCCATAACGTTCAACCACACACAAAACAAAACGCCAATTGTCCCATGCATGCAAAATGCTTTTTCCGAAGCATGCCATGCCCATTTTTGATGAGCCCATTTACAGCTCAAAGCTTTTCCCAAACCCGCCATCCAGCAAAACGCACGTGATGAACTCCCTTGCCCGCTTCATGTCTCTTACAGGCTTCACCGCTTCAAACTCCAGTCCCTTTGCGCTAGCCAGCGCGTTCATGCAAGTAAAAACTCCGCAGTCGTCCATGTTCAACTGCAGTTGGCTCTTTGATTCGAGCTCAGTCCATTCGGCCTCGACGTATTTGGTTCCCAGCTCCATGGCCAGCCAGTCGTGGGCGAGCTTGAAGAAGGAGCGACCGCTTCCTCCAGCGCTGTCGAGG
Source organism: Cercospora zeina (assembly GCA_022702355.1). Classification (NCBI taxonomy): domain Eukaryota; kingdom Fungi; phylum Ascomycota; class Dothideomycetes; order Mycosphaerellales; family Mycosphaerellaceae; genus Cercospora; species Cercospora zeina. The sequence goes on from JAKLWX010000010.1 coordinate 297,842, forward strand.
AATTCCAAGGTGCGGTCTTTGGGAGAGATGATGAGAAGGACCCAATGGGCGCCGGTGTTGACGGGGAAGAAGATCTTCTCGCATTCAAGGAGTTTCTGATCTCCGATCTGCTGGCGGCGAGCCCATCTGCTGATCGACTTGATCGTGCCTTTCCTCACTGTCGTGTACCATGCGCAACCGAAGGCCGCGTAACTGGGGGTGCCCTTTCCCTTGACGTAGCCTTCTTGCTCGCGCTTGCGGTCGACGATGGCGCCAATAAAGCCATCGACACCTTCATCGTTAAGCCAGCCCGAAGGTCCTCTGCGAGCGTCGGGATGCTGAGCAGCCTTGATTTGGTGCTCGTTCTGTTGTGGTAAAATGCAACCAAATGTCTTGCGGGTCAATTCGACTCCGCGTGTGCTGTGAGCCACAGTCTTGGCTGGATCTGTGGTAGCCAGATCTATGGCAATTTTCTGGTGCCAGTCCTCGGAAATGGTTGGCACAAAGTTCTTTCGCGCTTCCTGGCGTCGTGCTGCTTCAGCTGCGGCAGCTTCCTCTGCCAGTCTGAGTTCGTCCTCCGCCTTCTTCTTGGCCTCCTCAGCTTCGCGTTCAGCCTGGAGTCTGGCTTCATCCTCGGCTTTCTTGGCCTTTGCAGCTTTTTGCAGACGGGCCTCTGCTTGTTCTTGGCGAGACTTGCGCGCACGCACGCTTTCTCGCACTGCTTTCTGCTCTGATGGCTCGATGGTGACACGCTGCGCCTTTTCGACGATCGCATCGACTCTGTCATTGGCCTCCCTGTTGTTTGCGGCCCGATCTGGTGGGCTGCGCGTCGTAAGTCCAAGCTGTGCCCTCGTAGGAAGTGGACGGAATTTTGCTTTAGAGTAGTCTGCGCCTCGCATGCGGAAGGGAACTTTCAAATTGGGGTATCGCAACTTTCGGATTTCTTCCGCTGTGGCAGCATTGGCCGTGGTGTACGCTGGTGGTTGCGACGGCTTCACTTTGCTACCAGCTGGGCTGGAAATCAGACCTTGCAGGAGTGATGCGGCTGATATGTTCTGTGTCTGAGTGCTGGAGCCTGCTGATGGCGACGTGCCCTTCATCAGATTGGCCAACTCTTCTGTTGGAGATGGCAGTTGTGGTCTTGTGTTGTGACCCTGTGACAGATTCGGCATACTGCGTGACTTGGGGGTCGTGCGCGTGGGCTCGGGAGACATTTTCTCCATGCTGCCTGGCCGTGAGTCTGGTGGTGTCACAAGTGTAGTAGTGTATGGTGCCAATCTCTGGACTGGTGCAATGATGTCCTTCATCTGCTCTTCAGCGCCAGGATAATAGCCCGGCATTGGATCAGCCTCAATGTCCTCCCTTCGGATAGCGCGTCGCTTGTTGCGCTCGCGCGATGACAGTCGGAACGCGACAATCTCCTGCTCTTGTGTATTGCGCTTGGCGCCCCGGCCAATGAAGCGCGCGAGAAAGCCGACCACTGATGACGCAACCGATCTGAGCAGGCTGAAGAAGCAAGCCGTCACCGTCTGTGGTCGGTCGTCCTCCTCATACACGTCCTCGATGGCGTCTTCGAATCTGCGCTTCTGGCCCGCGATCTGTGGGCTCGTGATCCGTAGGCTGGGATAGAGAGTTTCTGGAGAGAGGGTGGTCGGCTGACGTGGTGGTGACGTCGAGGTGGTAGATGGTTTGGGAGACACTGGCGACAGGATGGGTCGACCTTGGGGTGTGAGGCGCTGTTTGGGAGGAGAGATGCGCCACGATGCCGCCTGTCTCGGCGAGAAGGGGAATGGAGTAGACGCGTTTTCTGGAGAGAGGTCGCTAAAGGACGAGTCGTCGGGGACGGTAAATGTATTGGTGACGCGCTCTTTCTTCGCGGGGGGTGTCCTGCCCGCAGTGCTGTTGAGCAATGGCTTCACCGGCGGCGTCTGGGCGATGGTGCTGCAGTAGAGAGATGGGTGGGAGTAGTCGACGTCGGGGTTGAGGGCGTACGGCTCCTGAGGCACGTACGCCCCGAGCTGGTTGATGAGATGGATGCGCTTGGAGAGGGCGGTGCGAGGCAGCATATTGCCGTTGCCTGGGTGCGAGGAGGACGATGGCCGACTGTAGTCTGGCGGCGGGGTGAATTGTACGTGGCGCACGGCGGGCGCGTCTTCCATGTCCAGGTCGCTGGTGTCAGCCTGGGGCATCGGCGGCGCAGAGTCAATGTCCATGGGCTCGGGCTCGACACGCGGCGGGAAGTCTGCGACGCGGCGGAAACCCAGCGATTCGGAATGGAAGATGGCTTCGTAGACATAGCGCGCGGGCGAGACGGATGCTTGCGGCGCCCAGGCGTAGTGCTGGTAGACGCGTTGCTCGTTCTTGTTCAGTCGTCCGTTTGGACCGTATCCGGCGAGCTCACATGACAGGGGCATGTGTGGCAAGCGTAGAAGTAAGGGGCGCGCGGACTGGAGTGTGGTATGTGGTCGTGCGTCGATGTTTCCGCATGCGCGTGTCGATGGAAAGTGGGATGTTCTGTGCTTCCTTGCATGCCACGCCTGCCAGACAAAGCCAGCCGAGTCATGCGACGGGGCCAGGTCCGGTGTCACGTGCGCTCGTCATTCACGTTCCCGCTCTCCACAATCGTCCCTCTGTCAAGGCAGTTTCTTCACTTGACACCACACGACGAGCTCGCTTCACTCTCTCCCCGGCAACACCGCCATTCAGCTGCTCGTTGATCATCAAATGGCGAGCCTCTGCGACCTTCTGCCAGGACGACGACGACGACGACGACGACGACGACGAGCAATGACCACCGCGTTGCGAGGAGCGATGACGCCTTCCACTGCAGTGCAAACTCTGGCATTCGACTCAAGATGAATACAATACAGCATACGAAGCCAATGCTCTTCCGCGAACTCTTTCCGTGTCAAACGAGCGACCTGTGCAACGTCCAACGCACAAACCCAAGCAGTACAAATCATCACATACCAATCCCTACCCCGTCTGCCCATGCGTGGGAGATGCTGGACCTCTCAGCTCCATTGGGGAGCTGATTGTTGCCGAGAGCCTTGGCGCCGTTGGCGATGCTGCTGGTGGAGGCAGTCTTTCTCCCGCAGGTGCTACGTCAATCAGGTCACCAGAGACTGGGCGATCCGAATCCACTGGCTCCCCTCGCATCGCCATCTCAGTTGTGTGCAGTTCATGGAACAGTCCAGAGCCGCTGGAGCCAACCCACGCCGGATTGGCGCCATTTACTGTGGGCGACGGGTGTCCAGGTGACGGCGACTGCTCCTGGCGCGGACTCGGCTGACCCAGAGAACTGCCATAGGACATGCTGCGAGTATGGCGATTCGACATGGGCGAGACGGCCGTCCGAGAGAAAGTGGTCTGCTGGGACGCCCTTCGTACACTTCCCGCTGACAGCTCGTGCCGATGATACGAGTTCATCCCCCGAGCAGTGCCGGTTGCATCAAGCTCCGGTTTATGCTGTTCCATACCCGGCTGCGGGTCCGCCTTGAAAAACTCCATGTGATGTGGCGTTTCATTAATTGTCGTCCCTGCGATTGAGTCGCGCGAGAAGACGCCGGATGCAGCGTACTGCAGCTCACGCTTTTGCTTACGAGGACGCCACCAGAACCAGAACGCCAACGCGAGCAGTATGATGACGAGTGCCCCAACACCCACTGCGATGCCGACGATCGCGCCAACGCTGAGACCTTCGCCACCGGACCCACCATCGGAACCACCAGTCTCACCATTTGGAAGTACGAGTCGAGTCTCGGACGGTGTTTCTGGAAACTGTACTTGGGAGAGGTAGAACTCGCGCTTGTCGTAGTCAACAGCAAGGTACCTACGGGAGAGTCAGCTGTTGCTTGAGGCGACCACTGGCATTCTGTCGGGCGCAATCGGGTGAACAATGGCAGTGACGCACGAGACCAGCGGGCTCATATCGAGCTTGCGAGCGGGGACAATGTCAGTGCACTTACGCTTCTTGCAGGAAAACACGACCTAGAATGCTAGTTCCAGTCGTGCGCCGCAGCGGAAAGTATCGCCGCTTGGCGCTCGGGTCCGTGAAGCCCGGTACAGGCCAGGAGAGCTGCAAATCGAATGCGGCGTATGGTAATTCGATCGGGACTGCCTGCGAGACACTGTCGTTCGCTAAAAGGAATGTGACCGAGCGCTGAAGCTCGAGCAACTGCTGATGCTGAGTGTCGTTGACAAAATAATATCCCATAGTGCTGTTCCATTCTAGGTCGAATGCCCTCTCGAAAACCTCACAGGCTGACTGTGGCAGCCATATTTCTGGAACGCGAGAGTTTACTTGGGCTGCGATGGGCGAGCCCACGGTCAAGTCGGAAGTCAATCTGATGTCTCGAATGTTGACGATCAAATCCGAGGTGCTATCGTCGCTGAGGGCGACCGCGAGTCTGGAGCTCTTATTGTTGCCGCGGAGAGTATCGTAGCCACCAAGAGTCAGACTGGCCCATTGTGCTGGCTCGCCGCGGTAATACGCCCCTGCGGTATATGCGAAGTACTTGTTTGAGATCGCACCATCCGATTGTAAGGTCTGCAGCATTGACGACTGCGCGTCATCTGGAAGGGAGCTGTTCACGTTTTCGCTGTATCCACTCAGACCAAACGACCCTATGAATGGCCTGGACTCGGCGTAGGCACCGATCACCTGCTGGTCCACACGCGGTGATGTGTCTCTAGTACCCAGCAAAACAGTGTCGTTACCAACTTGTGCTGCGGCAGCATACCCGATGGCTGCTTCCGCAGCGTTGTACGGGAGTTGGCAATACGCTTGACCGTCACACGTGATATTCACGAAAGTGACCGAGCCACTGGGCGCGAACAGCCCGCCTCTGAGGTCTTCGCAGTCTGCCGGCTCTTGTGCGATGCCGCCGGACGGGCGATAGCAGCCATCTTGTCTGTTGACTGGCTGGAACGTGGTTCCAATTGTCGCTGGCAGCAAACGGACCGCCTGTGGGGGAGTTCCTATCTGTTTCGAACCATGAGTTACAGTCGCTCCGGTCATACGAGCCGTCAAGCATTACCTGAAACTGAAAAGTGGACCAGTTGCCATCGTTTCCTTCCCAGAAACGACTCGAGAATATTGACATCGGTCCGGGCATCGCATCGAAAGCTTCCGGAGAGCGCTCAGTTCAACTTCGAAACAACAGCTTGGAAATACGAAAGTGCCACAAGGACTCAGCATGCGACGGACAGCAGGATGTCAAGCACGCGGCTCTTGAACACGCTCTTGCCTAGATCGAAGTCGCCGCATCCATCGCGGGAAGACAGACACATGGCGCACAGCTCGGCCGACCTAGAACAGCACCTGGATGGTACATATGTACGTAACATGCCGCAACATGCACGGCGCAAGGCTGAGCGATCGTAGACACAATCGAGCAAAGCCGGGACATGGTACCACCCGCCGGTCACAGTGTGCTGAATGCATCGCAGGGCGCCGCGACTACGACGCACCTTTTCGTTCTCGTTGCACCAAGTCGCTTGCATCGCAAGCTGCGCACGCGACGAGTTTCACATGTCAGGTCAGACGGACGCGTAGATAGCACCGTGGCGCAAGCAGCCACGAGTAGCGGAACGGCCTGGCGTGCATATGCCAACCGCGTGGAAGGCAGGATTCTGCATCTACGACAAGCAACTCTGAAGCCCACCACAGCCTCGTCAACAGCACTACGCAAGGCTGTGGGCAAGTATCCGACCATTCTCTATCATCGGCATGATCTTGGGACACAAATGCAGCTGCATTACGTGTAACCATCACTGTCGTTTCCCAGTATCGATTTCCACAGTCATAGCACGTTCGGACGGTCCTGTACAGCCAAGTAACATCCGGCGCGAGAACCGCAGCGGAAGCCTCGCAGGATCAGCAAGCTCCAGATGCCCACGAATCCGAAAACGTCGTCCACCCGAAGCATGCAGCCGCACAGCGAACTCCAATAGCTCGAGCAACGCTAGGTGCAACGCACCGCCTGCCAGAAACGGTTCCACCTGGTGTCGCTCAGCCTCCACAGTCCAACGGTCTTGCGGCCTCTGGTGAGCTGTATGCAGATGTGCAGGGTGGCAATGCACGGTGCCGCCATGGCCAGCTTTCACTGGCAGGCTCATCGCCATGTCAGCCTTTCCTGTGTCCACGATTGGCAGTTGAGCTGGCCGTCGGCTGGGCAGAAGCAAGGGCAGACCTATCCGATCACGAGAGCTGGAGCCACACTCCTACGCTTGCGCGCACCATGGGTCCTTGATGCCATGTCTGGACTTTTGAATCAGCAATCTTCCACCTCTGCCGTTTCTGCACGGCCCCGAATGCAATGGGCAATCGATCGCCAACACTGACGCTATGGAAGCGTGACGAGGCTTGAGACTCAGCCTGTCCAGCAGCTGGTGATTAAGAGCTGCCCCTCGTGCCTTGATGCGCTACTTCCTGCTATTCTTGTTTACGTCTGGATTGTGATCAAGCCGCGACCAGGGTGATCAACAAATTGTCCGAGTATAGCTATCGCGAGCTTTGAACAATCTTTTCTCGTCGAGGTGCAGTGTTTCATTGCATACAAGCAGCGATGAAGCTCACCTCGAGCGCAATAGTTCTTGTGGCTGTGGCCTTGCAAAGCAGCTTGCTTGTCGCTGCCGACGATTATGAGGTCAGAACATACACCACAGAGGAGCCATCAGTGGTGGGGTATACCACTGCATATGAAACACCTTGCACTACCGCGATCGAATATCCCGACCCGCCCACATACGAGACGAAAACCGTCACCGCGACGTACTATGAGCCCGGCAAGACGATCAAGAAATACAAGTGAGTATTAGAACTTGCCGCATGCAGCGCTACACTAACGGGACGTCATAGGACTGTGACGGAGACCAAAACTTTACCACCCAAGACACGTACAGTCACTACAACTTACAATACCACAACGACCGAGGTGTACAAAAAGACCATCTACAACCCCGTGACTTATACAGCAACGGCGACAGTCACGGATCGCACCACTGATACCGCGACAGTCACAGATCGCACCACTGATACCGCGACAGTGACGGATCGCACCACTGACACTGCCATCATTATCAAGACATCGATCATAGTCTCTGAAGTCACAAGGACGCGAGATGGCTCCACATTCATCCAAACTACGACGATCACCCAACCCACTACGATCGTAATAAGCCAGCCTGCTCCGCCGCCAGTCGTGGTCACTTCGCTGATCACAGAGGTGCGCACCACCACTCTTCCAGCAAGCACGATCACAACAACCACTGTCGAGAGTGGTACAACCATTACCACGGTTATTACGCTGCCGCCAAGTGTCGTGGTGGAGACAGCCACAGTGACACAGACTCCTGAAACAGTCACGATCAGTCCAGAGCCACAGCCAACAGTCACGATCAGTCCCGAGGCACCCACAGCACAAATCATCACTCAGTCTGCTCCTCCCGCTGAGACTGTCACAATCACGGTTGCGGGTCCTATACAGATCACCACCGTCTCCCCACCTCCGCCACAGTGCTCGGAGACTGGACTTGTTCCCGTCTCAGATACTGCGGGCTGTCAAGGCCGGGGCTGCCAAATCGAATTCGAAGAAGCGGCAGCTGTCCACTGGTCGGATTTTCCCGATTCCCCACCCTTACGCACAGCCATCACGTTCATCAACACCGACAAGCGACAAACTTGCATCACAACATCTTGCAACACCGAAGAGTTCAGCCGGTTCTATTATACTAGTCGCACCTCATGCATCCGGCCACCTTGCCCATCCAACTCGCTCAACTCCGACTGCAGCATCGTCGTTGGCCCTCTCGTCCTGCCAGACGGCCAGACCACTTCTGTCACTCAGGTAGATACATCCGGTTGGAACTTGAGATTGGGGCCAACGGCCACTGCGAATGATGTCGGCTTGTGCGGCGGTGGTGTGCCATCATGCGTCACCGCTTCGTCGCGCGCACTCTCAACACCACTGATATATATTGGAGATGTCGAGCCGTTGTCCGACAACACCACCAATGCCGTCCCGACGGATTACCTGTTGCCGCAAATCGGAGAGTATTTCCCTCCAGGAGATCCATTTGGTGCCTGTCAGACCGTGACACTCAATTCCTTGGGGGGCTATGGTGTGCAAGAGAGACTTCGTCTCCGCGCAAGACAGAAACAGCAACCGATTGATCCAAAAGTCAACCCTTGGAGAGGGGCGAATCAGTTGATTGCGCAAGAGGTTTATCCAATCGGAGATGCTCAGGCTCTAGTAACTGGGTCGACGCCATCAGAGCCGTCTGGCACTTCTGCTGAACCCACGGTATCGGCTCCCGAGCAATCAGGGCCGTCCGCGACGCCTGGCACCCAGCCCGATGCCCAGCCGTCAGTCACGGCGTCCAGCACTGAGCCGGAGCCACAGCCCTCAGCAGCGACCTCCGATTATGTCACGGACGGATCCACCGTAATCGGCCAACCCGCTCCTACAAACCCAGCAGAGACATCAGCATCAGTATCACCCGCCTCTTCCGTCGGAACAGGCACTGTTGAGAATATCTCCGGCACAATGGTCGTGACGAACACAGTCTACTACAGCATGGTCGCCCCACCAAACCAACAACGCCTCCTCGAAGCGGTTTCGTCTTTGCAGACCATAATTGGTACTCTTCCTTCGGAATCGCTGGGTGAAGTTTTGACGAGCTTGGTGAACCTTGCAGAAGAAGATCAAACTCCCGCGACAACGTCGGCGACGGAAACGGGAGCGGAAGGAGATGCGAGTCAGACAACTAGTGAAGGTGGTAGTTCTGCGACTGCTACCGGCGCCGGTGAGGGATTGGCGGCGTGGAGAATGGGTATGATGAACTGGTGGATCGTGGGGCTTGGTGCGGTTCTCGTGATTTGAAAAACTTGTCTCCGAGTCATGATTCGATGAGATGATGAATGAACGCGCAGCTTAATAGTTTCTCTCGCTTGCTTGTCTCTTCTGCGTCTTTGCAGATGAAGTTTTAAGATAAAATCATAATAGTAACAAGTAAAATATGGAGGAGACGTTGATAGAAGAAGGTACATACTGGCCAGCAGCAGCTGTCTTTGATCCCACAACGCCAATCATGATTTAACATGTAACATTCCGCATACCCACGAGACTGCAGCTCGTGCAGCGGCGCAAGCTTCCAATTGCTGCTCGGAACGAGAGACAGCTACTATAAGTTTTCAGTATCTATACATACGCATCGGTGCGAAATTCTTGCATTCATTCGAGTATCTATCTGGTCTCCAAACAAAAAAAAAGATCAGCGTAGAGAAGAGAATATGTGTGTAAGAAGAAAAAAAAAGAATTCGTAGTCCGGCAGACCAATTTTTTCTTCTTTATCGAGGATAGGGAAATTATCGGTTGTATTTAGTTAGTTAGTACGAGAAAAATATATATATATATATAATCTATAAGAGGAGGGAATAAATAAATAATGCTAAACTAGAGTAGCGAAAGAAATTAGCGACATAGGCGAAATGGTCTTGCATGCATTTTTTCTTTTATAAATAGGAGGTCGCTTAACTATCTTACGATCGAGAAGAGGAGGGAGTATAACTAAGTCGCATTAGAGTTACCGGCAGACTCGTATCCCTACTACGGTAGACTTACTCGCGTTCACTATAGACGGATAGGTAGTAGTTAGTAACCTATACTAGACTCTAAGTTAGTACGTACAAGTCGTTTGCTATAGTTAAACGAAAATCCTCGTAGATAGAGGGAAGAAGAAGAAAAGAAGATCGGATAAGGATAAGGACAGGCTAGGGACTTCTTGCATGCAAGACGCTATAAATATATATATATATATATATAGTATTATTATATAGTGTAGCAGTAGACGAGACGAGCTCCGCAGAATCTCGAAATCTCGAGATCGCTCTTATGCATCTGGATAGAGTACTATAGTTCTAAAACGCTTTTCTACACACACACACACACACACACACACACACACACTGACAAATCCGCAGAGTCGATTCTAAGTTAGTTACGTAGAATCCCATAGAACTATTTATCGCCAAAGCTTCGCTATCTTGCGAGTTAGTTGGCATCTTCGAACGGGCGTCTGCGATAGATAGAACGTACGTCCTTACCCCGCTCTACATATTCTACTCGACTAGGTAGTAAGAGCTATAAGTAAGACCGGTCCATATGTTCTTCTGACTTTTGCTAAGCTGAGCTACAAAACTTTTCCTCTAAAATAGAATAGCGAAGAAGCCGCGTAGGTAGTCCCCGCTGCACTTATGAAGTATCGGCCGTGGAATCAGAGAAGGGGGTGGGAGTATTTTGTGATTTTGGCTGGCAGGTTTTTGTTGTTCATGACCAGCAGTGGCTGCTCTTGCTCTTTTCGGGCGCCTCAGCGCAGTCATGCGCCCGACAGTGGTATCGAAGGAAATACTCTGACTGCCGGTTGTGAGGACTTGCCTAAGCGCAGTGTTGTCCTTTCAGGTGCTGGATACGAGTATGAACGAAGAGTTACGGCTTGCAAGGCGGAAGTGCTCACTGAGGGGAGTGAGGTAATCGTAGGGGTAGCGGGAGGTGCTCTCGTTACGTAACATTGCAGACCGGCAGACATCGACTGCTGTCCGAGCATCCGCTAATGACAGTTGGCCAGACAGGTGCTGTACTTCTTGCGGCATCTGTGTCTTACAGATATGCTGCTCATCGAGGGACTCCTTCAATGGGGCATATTATAAAATATACGTTACATATTGTAGTTGTCTGATAATAGTACTTGCGATCTTATCTTTGCCGATGCCGCATCATTGTGTACTGATCAGCAGATGCCCGTCTTGTAGAGCATTCCCAAAACGTCATAGTGATACAGCGTCCTTCATACCTCGAAGAGGTCCTAATTCCTCCTCTTTGTAAGCATCCAGCCATCGCAGAACATCACGACAGGTACAGCAGTAACCCCACAAAGCACTCCCAGCGTCATGGTTCCCATCGCCCAGCCTCGTGCTTCGACAACGAACCCACAGAGGATAGGTCCCAGAGTATCGCCGAGTGCCCAAGCCATGTTGAAAAACCCGTAAGCTTGTCCGTAGTAGCTTCTTTGACAATCCTTGCCTGCATCAAGGTCCTCCTGCGCAAGCTCACGAGATCGATGAGCGATTTCTCCGAACAATGGCTCCAGGATGACAGCAAGGCAGCATCCGATGAGTGACAGTAAGATGATGAGGATCGCTTTCTGGCCTGACGTATCCTGGTCCACCACTCGCAGAACGATGAGAACAGGACACAAGACCAGAAAGGCACCCGCGAGGAACCAGCGTCCACCGTATTTGTCCGTGAGCTTTCCGATCAACGGGCCTGCGATCGCTGGTAGGGAAAGGGGCAAGAAGACTGATCCAGAGCTCTCGGCATCCCAGCCGAATAGTTCATTCACGGTAATGGAGAGGACAGTCTCGAAGCCGGCGAAGACCATCGAGAGGATGAAGACGCCCCAGAGAGCGACCAGGAAGCGCCATGAACATAGAATCCTGATCATTGCAGGTTTGTTGGAGTGCGGAGGCAGAGAGTACCGCGTCGAGGGCATTTCGGCTGAGGAGGCTTTGTCGTGTCTCGAAGATGAGATTTCTGAATCCGTCTTGGGTTCTGCTTGCAAGAGTGTATTATCACTCGTTCGTTCCGAGGTTGCGCGGCCAGAAGGCACAATCGGTTCTCGCTCTTTCACAATCAGTAGCAAGAGTGTACCCAGGCCAATTACGGCGAGAATGACAGCAAATACAGCGTTGTATCCGCTGCGTTTGAATGTCATTCCGCCCAGTGCAGGCGCGGCGACAGTTCCAGCATTCAACGAGATGCCGAGATAACCGGCAGCCTAAAGCTTCGAGTCAGCTTCCGTAGCAGCAGCAGAAGGATATAAGCTGACCTCTCCGACACGTTCAGGCGAGACACTTTCCGCAAGGAGAGCCAAGCCCGTCGTCCACACGACCGTGCTCGACATGCCCTGAAAGACGCGGCCACAAACCTGTGCGGCCATATTCGGCGCGAGCCACAACAGCACCGTCGCTCCAAACATCACCCCCATTCCAAAAAGCAGTGCCACTCGACGGTTCTGTGTGCGATCAGTATACCACGCCCAGAGAGGTGAGCTGACGAAACAGCCTGCTCCGGAGACAGCCAGGAGAATTGTGGTCCAGGTCTGGATGCCGTCCTCGCTGATATGTCCACGGTCTTTGAGGGCGAAGGGCACGACAGGGACGATTGCCGCATAGACGAATTGCTCGGTGAAGACGGCGAAGGCTATGACGGAGATGATAAAGAAGGTGGAGGAGCGAACGGGTTTTGGCAAGGTTGTCCATTTTTTGCAGGTACGTCTCATTTGGTCCATACTGGGCGTTTTCCAGCTCTTTCAACTTTTCCGATCAAACGGTCTGCGAGGGACTCGGGTGGAGACTCTTGAAGATTATCGAGACTCGGGACAGTATGGCCTGCGTGTGTGTATGGCGACTTGATATGCTCTGGGTCTGCTTCATAGCAACACTCGGGCTGCGTGTGCACATGCAATTTCGAAGCTTCTCCCTTCAGAAATGCTTCGCGGCTTTTGTGCTGTGCAGAGCTGGCTGGATAGGACGATCTCTGTTGCTGTCGATTGCACGTTGTGTTCACTCGCGAAGCAGTATGTCCATGACCCGATCTTGACGGCGGTAGAAGAGCGGAAGAGAATGCCGGCAGGCAGTGCTTTGGCTGTTATCGGTGCGCGGGTTGCGATGAGGATGTTGACACGGGCAGGGTGGGTTTTGCGGGTCGGAAGGTACAATATCGTTCATCGAGGCGCGGTGAAGCGGCATAGGAACGAAGCGGGCCGTTGGTAGGAGTTCCGTTCTCAGGAAGATGGGCGATGGTGTGAAGTGTGTGGAAGCGGTTGCTTGATGATTGGGGAAGCGACTTTTGGGCGTCAGGGAAGAGGCAGATGCTGCCACTGCAAAGACACTCGCATTACTTTCGCCATATCTCGCCAACACAACATGCACTGCTGCCTCTACACTCCGAACGCCCTCCCTCGACATCTTGATGTGACCGCACTCGTGGCACGATCGATAAACTACCCACACGAAACCTACCACTGCGAGACCCCGAACACGAAACGACTCCTGCAACGACAGCATCCCATATCGACCGAGTGTACTAGCGAGGGATGAGGTGTGGTTCTCGATCAGGCCGTGAAGAGCGCAAGCAGATTGTGGCCTTGTACAACAGAGTGCTTGAATTCGTGTGAAGGAGCATGGAAATAGAAAGAGCCGAGACCTGCTGGGAATGAGGACGTTCTGGTTTCTAGTCAACGCCGCGCTTGAGGATAACTTCGTTCTCGATGATTGCACCGTGGGTTGTTGCAAGAGCTAGCATTCATCATTGGGCCGTCTGGTATTGACATGTTGCTGCTGATCCTGACACTACGATGTAATCTCAACCCATACCAGCACTGTACTGGCACGAGCATCTGTCTCCATCGAGAAGGCTTCCAGCTAGGCCTGCTGGCATTCCATCTCTACGATGACGACGAATCTCCCTCTGCTTCGCATCGTGCGAACAGCCTATGCTGCGTACACGCTTTGCTATCCACAGCTCGGCCGGCTTCGTGCTCGATCCGTGGACAGCATCGGCCGAGATGGGGAGCACGGTAGCGTGCCGCGGAATGTCCGGCTGAGCACGTATTGACACGCTGCTGAGGAACATGAAGCATTGCCCGTCTGGTGGTAACGCACGACATACACACTGAGGCAACAGGAGGCGGCAAGTCAGACCATCGCCTTTGCCGACGCCAAGTTCACGCCCAGCCAGGGGGGGATCTGATAAATTTTATCAGATCAAATGCTCGGCCGAGCATGGCGCATCCTTCGCGTTGCTGTACCAAGTACCCAAAACCTACTCTACGCGAGCCCGAATGTCCCCACCAGTCTCTCTCGGAACGCAGCATACCACATGTTAGTCACGCGAGGACACGCGGGATCTTCATATCCTCTCCCCTCCCTCGAATCGTAGGTCTTCACTCTCCATTTCTCTCGTACTGATACCGCAGCCATGGTCAAGTTCGTCGACCACATCTCGCAAGACCACCAAGAATGGGCCCTCCGACAGCCTTTGTTCTTCATTGCCTCTGCTCCTCTCACGGGCAAGCACATCAACTGCTCACCCAAAGGTCGACCTTCTGCGACACTAACCGTCTTCAACGAGAACCTCGTAGGGTATATGGACGCGACAGGTTCCGGTATCGAGACGATCAGCCACTTGTATGAGAACGGCAGAGCAACAATCATGTTCTGCAGCTTCGAAAGCTCTCCTCGGATCATGAGATGGTTTTGCAGAGGAAAAGTGTATGAGACCGATCATCCCGAGTATGAGTATTGGTTGAAGAGGATGGGCAAGGCTGAATATCCTGCTCTGCGGGCCGTCATCGTACTGGAAGTGTTCAAAGGTCGGTTGCGCCGCTCACGATAATCCATCCAACTAACACACTTCCCACAGTACAAACTTCCTGTGGCTTCGCCGTACCACTCCTCTCGCATTACGTCGACGAAGCAAAGGGCCCTCGAGGACGATTCGTAGACCGCAAAACATTGGATAATTTCGCCCTCAAGAGCGCAGCAGTTCCCGGAATCATGTCGAATTATAGAGCGAAAATGAATCCTAAAAGCTTGGATGGGCTTCCGGGTCTGCGGCGAGCGATGAAGACGAATGGACAGAATGTGGCATTGCAAGAGACAGTATGGCGGGTGAAGAGAACGGCTTCGCAATGGCAGCCTATGCTGCTAGGTGCGATAATCGCTGTGCTGGTCATGTTGGTATTGGATGCAGCTGTAAGAAGCTTGGATTTGAGATTGCCGGGTCGGGTCACGATTTGATAAGATCTGGGAAGGGAACAAAGGAGAAATGACTTTTTAGTACAAGGGGAAATGATACACGATACAAATCCTTTGTCCTCTTCGAGAGCGAGCGATTTTTGTCCGGAAACGAGAACGTTCAAGCTTCGCTTCGCAGGTCTTCGTTCTTTGTCTCAACCGATCACCTGGTCATACTCTCTCGTTGCAAGTAGCCGCATCATCCTCTTCGAACAAAGTCCGATATACTGGTTTTCAATCCCAATCCCACCTTTTGCATGCGAGCACTGCTTTGGAAGGTCCCATTATCAGTCATTCACATGATTTCCTGCATGTACCAGCTACCTGGAGGAGAGCAGAAGCTGGACACCATTGGCATGGCCGCCTTACAACGCAATCCTGGCTGTCTTTGTTGTTGTATCAATTCAGCGCTCACAATGAAAATTCCGTATTAAGATGGTGAGCTCAGAAGATCACATATGAAAGCGAACGAAAAAGTGATCCACTGCAGGGAGAAGCACACTCAGGACTTACAGACTGCAGTCTTCACTTATCTCGATCTTTGAAAAGCAACAATATCTGGTCAGCTTGTTTCATGCACAGACTATTACCAGCGTACATCGGCACAGGCACACTCCTTTGCGTGAGCACCAATGGCCGTTCTCGAGAATTCTTTTGCCTGGGGGCGTCGCCAGATCTTCCCGAGGACGCGGATCAAGTTCGGCGACACCGTATTGAATTCCTGGATCGCGAATGGTTTTCTGTCTGCCACACTCGGCTGGACCAGCGCCGGTTAACGAGCGTGTTCACAGGGGATAACCGGCTCATGCACATCTGCCACAAACACGATATCCTTCGACTCCTTACCTCGAGGGGACCGGACGGCTCTGCTACCACGATTGCAGTGGCTCAGCAGTCAGTCATGGGCATCAGAACGAGCACCATACGCGTGGAAATCTACTCAGCTACCAACAGTACCCTTATTCCGCGGTGGAGTTCGACACAGCTTGCCTTATAACACGTCCAATGCCCGAGCGCGAAGCTCTAGTTCCAACACCAAAGTTAATTGATTCGACAGCCGCATGCTCTGAATCAATCATGCGGACCTAGAAGCTGCGTCTGCTGCACCCGAGCTCCAGTGTCGGCTACATCGTTCACGAATGGGATCTTTCCCTTTCAAATTACCGCAGACTACATCTCGTCTTCTGGAGCGAAGCGATTCCGATCCGCATATTCTTCTGGCATCATTTGGTCCTTTCTACACAAACACAGCTATCTCCTGTGTATTGCACTCTAGACCTCTAGCTGCTCAGTCACTCTGGAAGAATTACATCGAGCGACTTTCCAAGCATATTCCGCCCGGCGAGCTTTCAGAAGAACAGGACTCGAGGAATCGTTGCGAGCAGGAAGCAAGAGCGATTTCCTAGCTTCCACCACCCGAGCCGTTCATTTCCCCGGCGGACCCATGGAGAAACATGCCGATCTCCAATTGCCTAAGACAAGGTTCTCAAGCCAGCCGAAGGATCAGGATAGCATCTTAATTCCATCATCATGAACGACGTTTTCATTCGGAAAGTCTTGTGAGAGAAGTGGAATTGATTGCGCAGAGTATACGAGTACTTTCGTTCCATGCTTCTGCATCTGGCCAACATCGAACTTTTTGACTTATCTGTACCATGAGCAGCATTCAAAACATCAAAATTCCAGAGAAAGCGGTGGCCGAGACTATGTCTCAGCCTGCAGCAAGTTTCAGAGTACTGCGTCGTCTGCATATCGAATGCCTCCGAGGTTACAGAAAGCACGGAGAAAGGGGCATAATCATCGAACGAAATTGATCTGTTCCGTGTCTCCCCGCAGGAGAGCCAAAGCATATTCTGACACGATTTGGAGACTTGGGAGCTCGAGGAGATACAATGGAGACCGAGAATGAATGAAATGCGATCTTCCTGTCCCTCTATGAGGATCTCCAAGTGCTGTTAGGCATGATCTGAAGACTCGGTGGCTCTCAATGGTATAGTCAGCACGGAGATAGAGATTAAAATCTTCCGAGCTCTTACGACGATCTCTGCAAAGTCTTTGCAGCGCTATTTAGCATGATATGCAGGCTCTGCGGCTCGAAAAGATCGACCAAACCCAGAGATTACACAAACAGTCTATCAGGTCTTGACCAGGATCTCACCGTGCTGCTTGACACGATCTTAAGGCTCCGTGGCTCGAAAGAACGCAAGATTACAGAAAACGAGAACCCCAATCTATCAAGTCTTCTTGTCGCTCAGGCAGGCCCTTATGGCGGAAGACGGCACGATTCGGATGCTTAGTAGCTCGAGAAAATGCAACAGATGCAGAGAACGAACAATCACAGTTGACCAACCCTGCAAAGAACCACGAAAAAGGAAGTGTAAAACTCATCCTGACCCAGAAACAAAACTTTTGTACTCACGCATCAACTGTCAAGAGAAAGCACAACACACACCACAACAGAACGCAACGACACACCCCTCTCCATCCATCCATCCAATCTACTGCTTCCGCCCTTTCCCCTGCCCCTTCCCCTTCTTCACCTCCTGCCCCGGCCACTTCATCGGCCCCATATCCACCGGAGTCTTCCTCGTCTCACTCCCCGCACGCACCGCACCCTCAGCACCACCCTCCTCGCCACCCTTCTTCACCTTCGACTTCCCCGGGCCACCCTCCTGAAAAGCGCCCAGAGCACCGTCGACGTGCTCATCCGTCGGTCTCTTCTTCACCTTCTGCTGCTGCGAGAGATTGTCCGAGCCGAGCAGCAGGACCTCCTTGTTCCTTGGCTCCGCGGTGTAGAACGCTGCGGCGCGACGGGCAGCTTGTTCGGCTTTTGGAGCGGCTTTGCGCCCGCGGGGAGGAGAGTCGGGAAGGGCGTAGGACTCTTCGTTCGGCTCGAAGAGAGCGCGCATGAACTCACTTGAGCGTCGGGATGCTGGTGTCCTCGACTGCTGGCGTGGTGGTGGAGCAAAGCCGGAAGCGGGAGGTGAAGGCTTCTTGGTTGCCTTCTTGCGTGGCTTCGTCGTGTGGGTTTCCTCCTTCTTGTATGGGCTCACGAAGAGGCCCGAGGAAGAGGAGCTGCCACTCTCTTGCGATGCGGCGTTGGAAGAACGACGGCGAGGGGAGCCAGGCGGGCTCGGATTCTGCTCTGCGTCAAGGAGAGACTGGAAAGGTCTCTCATCGCCAGCATCCTCCATGACAACGTCTCCGCCTGACTCCTTTTGCCAGGCTCCAGGCTTCGCCCACTCGCTTGGTATATCGGCGCCTTCGTCTCCTGTAGCCGAGAAGAGACTGTATAGTGACGATTTTCGGGTCTCAACTGAGGCTTCTCTCGAGGTGGCAGTGGGTGTTGTACGGTTCTCAACGACTTGCTGTGCGGCACTCTCCTTCTTCTGGATGTCTGAGAGAAGCGCGCCTCGAAGTAGACTCGCAGACTCGGGCTGAGACATGAAGCGGCCTCCTTTACTCTTCAAAAAAGTAGTCTCATCAGACTTGCGCTTCATCTCGCGCGTCTCGACCTTCTCGGGCCGCTTCTCTGGCCGCGGAGCACTACGATCTCCAAGCTGCGAGATCCAACTCTTATCAGTGTTGGATGGTACACTCTTGCTAACTTCAATAATCTCCTCGGGCGAATTGTTGCGCTGCTTCATTTCGTCTCTCGTCTTCTTGGCTAGTCTGGCTGCGTAGGAGCTCGCAGCACTCGCAGGCTTTCCAGAACTCTGGTCGCTGTCATCGCCATTCTCATCTGCTCCGTCGGTACGTCCGTCGAGCAGCTCCTTCTTGGTGGCCTCGGAGACTCGAACTTTGTTGACGTCGAATATTGGCGCCTTCTCCATGCGCCGCTGGAACGGGGCGGGTCCAGCCTTAGTCATGCCCGTGAATCCCTCATCTTTCTGCGCACTTATGTTCACTGGTGCCTGCATCATCTTCTCATCGTTTTTCAATTTTGGCGACGGCTTCTTTCCACTAATGATCCCATCAGAGACTTTCAGGTCTTGAACCAGCACTTTGAGATCGGGTATGCCCCAGCTGCGGGTCTCGTCATCCAAGATCTTCTCCAGAGTCGCTCGACCAGTCTTCGCATCGACGCCTGCCACCACCTTGCCTAGCTTTCTGTGGCGATCCTTGATGAGCTCAATGTCCTCTTCTAGAGTTTCCATCGATGCGATTTCCTGGCCGACTGGAACATCTCCTTTGTCAAAGACCACATCGAGATCGGCTGCGACATTGTCTAATCGCGCTTGCTTCGATTGGCGGACTTCTTCGAGGATGTCGCGAAAGTCTTTGATGAATTGGCTGGGGGTTGTGCGATTCGGCTGCGCAGGAGTTTGGGGTGCCCGATGAGCCCCTTCAGGGAAGACGGAAAGGGACGGCATGGCGGCGACGAGACTTGCAAGGAGGCGGTAAGTCGGTGCGGAGGGGCTGCGAGGCTGATAGATTCACCGTATGGCGGTATGTACGTTCGCAGAATGGTTGGGTGGGTAATATTCCAGGTAGACTTGGCGAGGTGAATCAAGGCCGGCGGGAAGTGGCGCAGGCTTCGAGGCGGAGTGAGAGTGAGGTCCTCGTAGATTATGCCTCGCGAAAGGGAGATTGATGGAAGTTTGGTGATGATGCAGTCGGCGTGGGTGTTGTTGCGGAGGAAGGCGGCGAGCAACGGCAGCAGGAAAAGGCAGCAAGGAGAGATGCCTGGAGCACGAACTGAGCGGGTGGCTTCATATGAGGCGTCCCTTTTGTGCAGCTGACCATTTTCGCAGTGGACAAACGACATACGGACCTTCTTGTTCCGCCCAGCTTCATCATACCAATGCCGGTGCACAGCAAACTCCCGATCAGGAGGCAGCTTGACCGTCAGAACGGTCACATTCACGACGTTCACATATCTACACAGCCAGTCTCGATGAGAGGAGGTCTTATCAGCCGCCTTCCACCATCCTGATATCAGCAACATCGATGAAGTGAACGCAGTCGATCACTGATGACAGCGAGGAACACTGGCTACCCATCCATGCAACGGTGAAGGCCCAGCCAATGTCAACCCAGCACTGTCGCGCTCGACGATACAACGCCGCGGAGCCGCTCTCCAAAAAAACGCCGATGATAATCGCACACGGTTCGAAGTACACTCCTCCTTCCGCACGGAAGCACATCAACCCAGCCTGATTCTTTATGAGGCATGACCCAGGGGCGCAGCTCCTCCATCACTCGAATTCAAAGTCACTCACATGGTCAATCACTATCACTCAGCTGGACTACCTCCACCATGATGAACCCGCACAACCCCATGCGAAACCACGGCATCGCTCGTCGCGGAACTCGGTGATAGCCCAGAGGCATCGAAGGATCATACAAACCATGAAAAGTGTAAACTTCGGTCGTGACAAACAAAGCTCGCAGGCGCGGACCTGTGCTAGCCAGCGCAAATACAGCACACATCGAGTTCCGAAGGGCGGTCCGCAAAAGAGGAGAGAAGCCATGTTCCATACTTGCGTTGACCTCGCTGCCGCTGTTGTCGTCTCTTTTTTCCGCAATCTCCGTCGTCTTCGCTCATCTTCCATTCCCGATTCCTATCCCATCTATCCGACTCGTTCGGAAAACAATAATCCCCCATCCATGCTGCCGCCTGCCTACCCTACCGACCTGCCTACCTGCTTACGTACCCGCTCCTCCCTCCCTCCTATGGATTGAACGGTATACTGTAAAGTAGCTATCTCTTTTTTTTATTATTTTTATATATATCTATCGTACAAGATTAGTAGTAGTAGTAGTAGTAGTAGTAGTAGTAGTAGTAGTAGTAGTAGTAGTGTACCCAAGAAAAGAAAAAAGAAAAAAGAAAAGAAAAAAGAAAAAAGAAAAGAAAAAAGGAGACAGAGAAAGAGCAGCAGCAGAGTCATTCAGGATATCTGTTCTGTCCTGCACCATGCCGCCGCTTCTCAGCTCCTGAACCAGAAACAAAAACGCCTCGCGGACTGCCCTGTATCTCAAGGCGGGGCCCCTTCGTTCATTCTTTTTTCTTTTTTTTTTTTGGAACCTGCCTTGCGAAAGTCACTCTCCGCCCTTCGTGAAGACCCCCCCTGCCTGCGCCTGCAAGCATTGAAAGTGGTCATGATCCATCAATCTTTGTGCAAAACATCGTCCAAATCTAATTTCCTGCGCTTTCGACTGGGAGAACGCGAGGCACCCGCCGTGCCTTCCTCGCCCGAAACTTCGCCCGATCTTCCCGTGTCGCCAGCGACATGGCTCGATGGGCCGGATACTGTGGTGGTGGTAGTGGTGGTGGTGGTCGATTGGCTGACTGCCGGTGCTGCGCCAGTCAATATGGGCGGAAGCTGAATCACGCGACGTAGGTCTCGCGATTGCGGTAGATGCGGAGCTTGCTGTGATGTAAAGGGTCGTGTTTCTGAGGAGCGATCCGCGGGCGAGATTCGAGGTGGTGGTACAGGTCCTGGTGGAAATGGACTCGGAATGGCAAAGCTTGGGGCTGGCTGATGAGCGGGATGGCGAATTTCTCGTTGATACGGTAGCGGCGGTTGAGGTGGTGGATAAGAACGCGTTGGCTGATGACCGGGCGTTCGAAGTGGGGCTAGTATCGGCGCTGTTATGGAATGTTGCCGAAACGGTGCCGAAGGTGCCGACAGCGATGCATAATGTCGAGGCGCGGTGTTGCGATCTTTCAGCTGCCGAGGAAAGTCGAGAGGAGGCGGATGCGGAGGTTCGAGAGCGGGACGAAAGCTCGGGAGCGTGATGGCGACAAAGTATGCGTCCGTTTTCGCAAGCCTCACGCGAGCAGGAAAGTTCTGAGATCTGTATCCAGCTTTTGTCTGAGTCCAGGTATGCACTCGATCGACGGATCCCTCGGTGTATCGATTCACGTCGGTGAGCATTGCACCATCCAGAGGATCGTGGTTCGCTCGCACCATTGGGGCCATGTAGGACGGGTCCCGACGCTCACGCTCGATTCTCATCGCGGCTCTCATCGCTTGGAAGCTTGCGCCGTCCATTGGTCTCGCGACCTCACCGAGTGGACACCCAACTGCCTCTGCTCCAGCCAGGAACATGATTTGACAGAACGATTCATTGGCTTTCTGAATAGTCAGGTCCATGTCAAGAAATGCGGTGGGTATCTCGTAGTCTGATGGGTACGGCGGAAACGGATGCTGGAACGGGGGCGGCCCTGTTGCACGGCCTGAGTCTGGACCTGGATCATATGAGATTGTACCTTCGCTCGTCACGGGCCGGGTCTCGTCTTCTGATCGCACCGAGCGGAACGACTCAGTGCGTCGGGATCGTGGTGTGGCTATGTTCCGCAGTCCCGCTTCAAATCCTCCGATGTGCATTGGGGTGGGTACGGCACGGTCCGGCACCGTTCGTGCGACCTTGGAGTTGCTGTCGTCTCGGAGGCGTGGCCGACCGCGCTTTTTGTGCTGGACATCGAAGCAGGTATCCTAGAATTCGTGTTAGCTATGGCGCTCTCGGGGGTCGTTGTGTGGAAAGACATGCCTGCTTCCCCGTCGATACACATCGTGTGCACGGACGGTTGACATCACAGCTCAAGTGGGCTCGTTTGCAATTGATGCATGCCGATGCCACATGAGCTTTGGATTTGCGCCCACCACGTTGGCCGGTGGGCGCGTCTGTGGATGAGCTGGTGGCGCTCGCAAACGACGCAGGGTGCCCGACGAAGGATGGATGAGACTGTGTCGTGCCGCATGACGAGAAGGGGCGAGCAGGGTGCGAAATGGTTGCAGTTGGATATGCGTGACGGAAGAGTGCTGATGCCCCGGATGGATGTGAAACTGGGCCGTATGCCGGGCTGATGGCCGCCGCAACGGGCATCGAAGGGGAAGTGACGGGCGGTGCTGGTGTCGCAACAGCGGTCCGCGGCTCACGGAGAGGAGATGCAGGTTCATGTCGCGGAGGCCTTCGCGGCGAAGGAGGATTGGACATGGGCGGGGAGGGATAAGGGACGGCGATGCGCTGATGCGCGAGGGACAACAGGCGGACTTTGCGCGTGGGTCGCTCGGAGCGCAGAGACGACAGGATCGGTTCTGGCGGACGGCGTGGGAGGCAGATCACGCGGCCTTCGTCGCGCATTGCTGTTCTTGTCCGCGGAGGAGGAGGAGCGGCCAGCGGCAGGAGCGTTTCTGCTCAGATCTTTGCGCCGAGTGGATGTGGAGCACATTGGGGCCCGGAGAATGGCGTGCGAACAATGGAAACTGTCTCGCGGCGCAGAAGAGGCTTCGAGGATGCACGTGGCGGAATGATGCGCGCTCCCAGGCAAGCAGCCTCCGCCGGGATGGAGGGTCTTGGACCGATGGGCAGTCGAGGCCGTGACGAGACGGGCAAGAGGCACGCGTCCGAGACGTGGCGGGATGGGGCTCCCTCCATAGAACGATCCCCACAGCGTTCAGGCGACGGGAATGGGTGCATGGCCTGTGGTGGACTCAGCTTTCTGCAAGCCCCCCTGGCATCGAGTCCTCTAGGCTCCCATATGTCCCGAGGGTTGGGCGCGTGAATGATCCAAGCGTTCGCGATAAGAGAGTGTGCTCGGTGGGCATTGCAGCCATCATGATTGGACTTGGGACGTGCGGAAACGGACGGCGAGTGTCACATTGCTCCGCCATCCGGGCGGCATCGAAGCTTCGTGGGAGGCGATGCCATGTGCCGGGCGCAACCATCATCAGCGGTCCAGCTCCATCACCGTCGGCTTCCTCATCGCCGGTAGAAGTACGCCGCCCGCCCGTTGCTCATCAACGTTGGCAGTTGGCCGTTCGTCAACGACCCACGAACCACACACGCTCTGCACAGTCGGAGGCGCCGTCTGCGGCGTATTCCGGCAGCCGGCGTGTAGTTCTATCAGATCTCCGAGCGCGCTGCGGAGATGGAAGGGAAATCGTGCAGCGGGAGAGGAGCCGAAGGCTGACAAGGCCGAACAGCGCTGCTCCCGAGGAACGGCCAGCGAGCATCGACGACGACATGCGACACCACTGCAGCGAGCACACGATGAATGCCGCCTCGCACGATGCGCAGCAGAACAGGTGGGAGAGGTGAAGTGCTGGGGCCGGCCGGGGCCTGTTTCACGCCCAACCAGGAGCCTCAGTTAGTTAGAACTAAGTTAAACTCCATGCGGACCGTCGACGTGATGAGATCTGCACCAACGACACCTCCACAGGGCTGAATGGACAACAATGCCCTCACCGTCGTCTCTCGGAGAAATCTCCCTCCGTCGGGCACTGACTTCCTCGGACCAATGTTCCGACGGGACCCAACGATCGCGCAGCATCATCGAATACGAGCCACCGATTCTCACGATTCCCATCTTCGCTGCTTGGGACATGCTTTGATGATGAGAACACGTTCGACCGACGCCCGGTTCCTGTCACTGACGACACCCTTCCTCCCGCTTGATGAAACGACGCGCATTCTGTGCGGATGCAGGTCCGAAGTACAACACCACCCTCTCCAGTTTCAACTTCCAAGTGTTTGACTTCCCCAAAGCTCATTGCCACTGGGCCGCGATCAAGAACTCACAGAAATTGCGGCGTCTTCACACACGGCTGCCAACCTGTACCGGTCTGGCGGCAAACCCTCCCCTGGTTCAGCCAACTAACGGGGCGTTTGAAACGGGAACCCAAACATGATGTGACTTCACCACGCATACTTGTCATTTCGGAACACCTGACACCTGACAGACTCGCAGCATATGTACCACGTGCACAGAGGCTGGAGTTCGACACCTGTCCCCGCTTCATCACCTGCAGACGTTCGATCGGTCAATCCATCCGGGCGCAGCGTCGTTCGTGGGTTCTACCAAACTTTGCACGCCCCTCAATCCGTTCGGCAGGACATGTCCTTGATTTCTGCGAGACAGCATCACATGCCGCTATGGACATCATGCAGCATGCCAGACCATCCCCTCTCGCATTCGCAACATACTGCCCATCATACCAATCCCGCGCACGATACCTCTCCCCTCTCACAGTCACAATCGAACTCCACGCCGTACGGCCACCTCGACCATCTGATAGAATTTCGTAAACTGGAGTGTCAGACTTGCTGTGATCAAAGTCCAGGCCCCGTGGGCGCCTTGGCATTGTTCGGATTGATTTTAAGTATTCTGGTGGATTTGCGTTGATAGTCTTCACCGTGGGAATCCGAATACCTTGAAGGCCGAGTCATCGAACTTCTCCTTGTTTACATCAAATCATGCGAGGCGTAGCGTAATATACAATTATATACTTGCAGAAGTATCCGCAGCATGAGTTGAACTGATTCGAATTGATGCGGAAGAATAATAAATAGGAAGCAGCCAGCCAGCATATCCACAGTCTCCACTCCTCATCCTCTATAATCCACAGCGCGTCGCGCCTGAGGCACCCCGCCTCAAGCGACAGATCAACAAACACACGTCACGTCACTCTTCGCAAAACACAACATCGCGCCCCTCCATCACCAAAACAACCCAAAACAAGAAAAGAAGAGAAGAAGCACCATGGCGCGCTTCCGCGAATCCAACGCGTCCATGCACTTCCGCTCCCACCTCCCCAACGCAGCAGGCAGAATCCCTCTCACGCCCGCAGCGTCAAGCAGCGGAAACATGGACCGCCGCACTCCAGCAGCATCCGCATCCGCATCCGCATCCGCATCAAGCAGTGGAAGAACGTTCAATGACCGCACTTCCGCTTTCGCAAGCGGTCGCAGATCCGAGAGCTATCAAAGACCAGGCTTAGGTCTCGCAGGCAAAGGCCTCAAACGTCACCGGTACATCTTCCTTTCCTCTCCCTTTCTCTTCCCCATCCCCACAACCCTTCCCCCCCCCCCCCCCCCGCCCAACCCTTTCCTCCTCCTCCTCCTCCTCCTCCTCCTCCTCCTCCTCCTCCTCCTCCCCCCAACCCTTCCTCACCCCGGTTTGTTTTTTTTTTCTCTTTTCTTTTCTTTTCTTTTTTTTTTTCTTCTCTATTTTTTTTCTATCGATTCTGTTCTAACCAACACCTCTCCCCCCCCTTCCCACCCAACAGCAAAATCAAAATCCTCCGCGACAACATCCTCGGCATCACCAACGGCAGCCTGCGACGGCTCGCGCGCCGCGGAGGCGTCAAACGCATGTCCCCCACCATCTACGACGCCACGCGACTCGTCGTGCGCACGCGCCTCGAACTGTTGCTCAGAGATATCTGTGCCGTGGTGGAACATGGTGGGCGCAAGACGGTGTGTACGAGTGATGTGGTGTTTGTGTTGAATCGCGTGGGCGCGACGCTTTACGGGTTTGGGTTGGGGGAGAAGGGGGGTGGTGGGTTGGGGGGTTTGTGAGGTTGGAAATTTTGGGGGTTTGGTGTGATGGGGGGGGGGGGGATGGCGTGGAATGCATGGCGTGGCATGATGGAGGGAACTGGTTGCTGGTGCTGGAGCGCGTTCATGTGAAGCTGCAAGGGTCGGGGTGTGACATCATCATAGCATAACGACATGGTTGTAGTAAAGACCACGACGAGAGTGAAGAGGTAATCTCATATCATCATATCTCACATGAACATGCTCATCTATCTATACTGCGCTATGCTTCCCGTAGCAGCAGCAAAAAGCAGCCTCCACGATCCCGACATCTATTCGGGAGCCAATGCTCTTCGGTCGTTTCAATCTACACTGCATAATCACGTCCATCCTTCTAGGAAGAGAAGTAAACGAGAGTCGATTCCTTCCCTGGTCCAGTCCCATCGGAACCATGGCGACTCTATTGGCGATCACCCAACTTCACCATGACGTACGGAATCTCGACATCCTCCTCTGTCATGTCTTCGGCGGTGATCTCGAAAATGACATTCTTCTGATGCTCGGGGATCTTCTTCTTGGAGATGTGCTCGACAAGTTTCGACAGCCTGGAGTAACACGTTAATATATTGACTCATCAGGACGGAACCTGTGATACTCACTTCATCGGCAAGCGATCCTTGTTCTTGGACGCAGCGTAGAAGCTGGCGTACAGCAGACTCACTCCGGAGCTGATCATAGTGACGCCAAGTCCCTTTTCTTTGAAGTCGTCAAGGAACTGCTGCAATGTGACATCTTCACTCTCGAAGCGATCCCACAACTTGTCAATCGTCTCCTCTCCGTTCTTTCCCTGGTACTTGCCCTTGGGTGATGCAATGGGCTCCGAGAAGCCAAAGAATGGCAGCGCCAGGTTGACGAAGCCGTTCTTGTACTGCTCGATATCAGTCTTGCCGTCAATGATCTTGTACAGCTCAAGGATGACCAGGCCAGTGACGAGTGCTGTCGTCGTGGCAATGGCAGGAATGATCTTGCCAGCGATGAACTTGATCTTGTGGCGATCTGCGGTCGGGATCTTGTAGTTCTCCGCGCGAAGGTTCGCCGCAGCGGTGATGAAGTCAATGTGGAAGTTGGTGTCATCGTCCTTCTCAAACTCCACGCCCTCGATACGGAAGTCGCCCAATCGCTTCGGCTGAGGAAGAGACTTGGCAATCTTCTCCAGCTGGGCGTTGTCGTCGTCTGCCCCAGACGGCTGTGCGTTCGGATCCGGTTCCTTGTCGTCTGCTTGGATCTTGACACCAGGATCAGGCTTGAAATCTGGCACAATCATGCGGTTGAGGACGCCCACAATGTGATCGCGGTCAGTGGTCTGCTTGATGCCATAGTTGAACGCGTGCAGATTGGCAGCAGCGAGCACAAAGTTGTAATGCGTCTCGTTGTTGGGATCGAATGTCAGTGCGTCAGGAGCGCGCTTCGGCCCCGACCAGAAGGGCTGGCCAGAGGAAGTCTTGCTGTCCTTGGGGAAGTTGTACAGCAGCTGCTGAATGGCATTGTTGTAGTGCTTCTCGAATTGCAGACGTGCCCACTCGATGCAGTCTTCGAAAGACTTGGGCTTGCTGGTGACGAGGAACTCTTGCAGTGTCTCGAGGGTTTGCTTCTCGTTGCCAGACTGCTTGAGGGCGGTTCCCAGGTAATCTTTTTGTGTAATGTACGAGTTGACGATGTCGGCTGGCGCAGTGAAGGCAGTATTGAAGAGCTCCTTCGCCCAAGCGATCGTGTGCTCGATGCGATTTGGGAATGAGCGAAGTGTGCACATTGGGAATGACTGCTCCGGAGGGTCCTGTGAGCTGGAGTACGACTCGGTCTGACGAGGAAGCACGACTTGGGTGTTGCCCTTGGTGCCGAGAGTGCCGCTGTCCAGCAGGGGCTTGAGGAAGAAGACGCATCGCCGATCAACGTATGTGCGAGCGTCCACATTGTCAAGAGCATTGGTGACGCCATCAAGATTCTGCCAGAATTCCTCGTTGAAGACGTGTTCGGTGTCTTGTGCCACACGATCCTTCAGCATCTCAATGTGCCCCTTGAGGTCAGGGTTCATCGCTTGCACAGCACGAGCCGCGCACTCCGACTTGAGCTGACCAACATCCTTGGGCCGAAAGAGGAATTGTCTGTTGAGATTGCTCTTCTCGATCTGGTCCATGTCCGTCACCCATATCCTACCCTCGGGCCCAGTGCCGAGACCGATCATTGCCCAGTTCTTCAGCATCTCACAGCCAATGGCACCAGCACCGACGAGGAACTGCTTGACGTTGGAGATTTTCTCTTGATACTCCTTGCCAAACACTGCAATCTGACCATCGTATCGTGATCCAACCGGCTTGCACAATTCTTCCGAGCGCTTGACGGATGTAGGAAGAGACTCCAGAGAGTCAAGGTACAGCCACTGCTTGATGGGGTGGAACTTTCCAGACACCGACTTGAGAACCTCTTGCGCGGCCAGACCTCCGAAGAATGCGGCCATGGGTGATAGGTCACCACGTGCTTGGTATGACACCTCAGTGATGATCTTGTCGTCCAGCTCTGCCTTCTCTTCCGATTGCTCATTAATCTCGTGAGCAAGCTTGAGGACCTCCTTTGCGTCTTCATCGTTGTGTGCCCGTGGTAGCTCCCCATTGTGCTTTTCGGCAAACGCGTGGAGTGCTTGGAAGCCTGCATGGAGTTGTCCGGGACGATCGAATTTGGCAAAGTCGGAGATGAGTTGTTCTGGCTTCTTGAGCTGCTTGCTCAGAGGCTCGAAGTCCAGGATCTTTGGCATCTTGACCTGTTGGTATAGTCCTCCTCGCTGATACTGCCCTGCATTCGCCGGGAGATCGATTTGGAAAGTGTATGGCCCCTTGACTGTGATCTTGCGAGGCGTGCCATCGTTCAGCGCCTCCATGCCTTCCACCTCGGAGAAGGTGACAAAGTCTCCATCTTCCAAGCCGTGGCGTGTCTCGTCGAGAGCAGACACTAACCCATCCGAATCGATGCCAGCGACAATGCCGTTGAGCGGGTTCTCGCCTGTGGGATCGCCGACAGTGAAGTTCTTCCCGAAATCGGTGAAGATGTGGCCAAAGAGACCATACGTATCGGTAATGGTAATGTAGATGCCGTTCTCATGACAGAAATCGGCAATCTTGAGCTGGTCTTTGAGTGGCGTGGCAGTCAGCACGATGCTCTGATACTGCTTGAGTTGGCTCAAATCGCTCGTTAGATCCTTTGCTTGGTGGACCGAAACAGGGGTGTATGGGTTCAGCTCGGCCACTCGCGGCGCAGTCAGATCGGCGCGAGGCTTGCCCACATCTTCGGGATGCAGGAAGAATTGGGACGAGAGGTCCTCAATCCGCGTCGGCTTGGGATCGAACAGTGTCAAGCTCTTCACGCCCGCGAGGGCAATGTTCTTTGCGATCTCCACGCCCAGGCCGCGCAGACCCACGACCAGGACGTTGCTGCTACCCATGCGCTTCATGGCCTCGTGGCCCAGCACGTACAGCTGACGAGAGTAGAGGCTCTCGTCGATCTCGCCATGGCCATTGCTGGCCTCCTTCAGCTGCTGCACAGCCTTCTGGGGATGATCCACATCCATGGGCGTGCTCATCGTGCCGTTGCCGTTTGCACGAGGCTCGGAAATGGATCGCTTCTGCTGGGGCGGGGCGTCGGAGTGTTCGTGCGGGGGAGACTCTGCTGGTCTCTTCATATGAGCGAGTGTCGAGCAAGGCGCAGCGAGCTGAGCGGGATGTCGAAAGAGCAGCAGTAATGACTGGTGGACCTTACACTGCTCCCACTCCCACTGGTGTTTGCCTTGCACCGGTTCAACGCCCTCTCCGGATGTTCTGTGTGATGTTGTGGTGTGCTGTGTTCAGCGGGTTCGAGGTGGTGGAAAAGGTCAACAGCGTTGGCGATGTGCGGAAGGTGTCAGAGAGTGCGGCGCGTGTTTGATGGAGGCAACCAAGACAGCTTCAAGCGGGCATGCGTCAGGGACCCGCTTTGTAAGGCATCATCAGGCAAACTCGCTTACAGTATAGGATGGAAGCAACGAGACACTTCAGCTCTGCTTGGGATGAAACTGAAATTGGGCACGATAGATGCATACCCCACCTACAATGGAATTCAGTACTGAACATGTTGCACGTTTCGTCAGTGACCAGTTTCACTGCAACAAAACGCCTCACGCCACGCTGTGCTACGCTAAAATATGAGCAATCAAAAAACAGTCTGCCCTCGTGGTTATTATCATCACCACCGCTCCGCTCATCTCCTGCCCGTCCTCGTGCTCCTCTGTGCAGCAGGAGGTGTCTCAAACGCATCGTCGTCGCTAATCTCATCATCGCTGGGCTCGCGACGCTTCGATGCCGCCGGCTTGCTCGTGCCACTGGCCTTCATTGTCGATTCAGGTTGCGTGCCGAAGCTCAGTGTCTGCTGTGTGGCATTCGATCTGCTTGCAGCGGCGGCGCCTCTCCCTCTCCCACGAGTTGTTGCACGTGCTGGTGCTTTCTTCGACGGGCTGGCCGAGCGCTGAGTGCGAGAGGCTTGGCTCACAAAGAGCAGACTGTCGTTGTCCGCCTCTTCTTCATCATCGTCGTCAAGCATGATCACGTCCTCATCGTCTGAGACGGGCTTCTTCTTCCCACGGGTCGTCGTAGTCGTCTTTGCCGGGGCCTTCTTGGTCGCCGCGGTGGCGGCCTTGCGAGTCGTGCCCGCTGCAGCTTTACCGCCTCTGCCACCACGACTGCCTCGCCCTCTAGCAGGACGAGTATTGGATGCAACACTCGCGCCATCGTCATCGTCATCGTTCTCTTCTGCTCCTTCGGGCGGGATCCACGATAGCATACAATCGTTCCAAGATTGTCCTTGCTCGTCGCTGTCCCAGTCCTCGGGCCGGGGATTTCGAGTTGCCTTTCGATTCTTGTTCCTACGCTCGCCCTTATCGTGTTCGTCTTCAAAAATCTTGCGGTTCCTCTCGAGTGTTTCGCGCATGATATCACCATCCATCAGCTTGCCGCCCTCGCTGTCGCCTTGAGTTTCTATCAAACCGTTTTGTTGTTGCTTCAAGTAATCATGGACAAATTCGTGCATTGCAAACTTGTCGTCCTTGTCCACAAACTGCGAGACAGCCTCGCTGAAGGTATTCTGGGGGAGGATCGTCAGAGCTTGGAATGTCAAATACTCTTTGACCAGTTTATGCACTCCAGCCGTGTCGATGGCCCCACTCTTGTTGACGAATTGCTGCTCATCAATGTCGGGTACATCAGCATCCATCTTCTTGCGGCCGATAGCCGTGCGTTTGCGATGATACTGCACCACATCCGTGGAGTTCGCCACGACATCTGCAAAGCGTCCAGAGAAGCGCTGCGGATTGTCGACCTCGAATTCGCCACCTTCGGGTGGGGTCGTTTCGACGCGAAGTCTGACAATTGGCTTTGGAGGCTCATCGTCCTCGTCCACGTCTCCTTCGTCTTGAATGTCCCACCACTCTTGCTTGGCCTCGTCAATGAGCTGGTAGACAATCTTGGCGAGGAATTTGGAGACTTCGCCTCGTTTGTCGACTTTGTTCGACATGGCAATCTCGCATGCCTCAGCATAGTCCTTCAATGCGATCTCCTTGATGATGAAGGGTCGCACAGTCTTCAATCTGATGGTGTCGATTTCATACTCTTGGCCAGTCACGCTCACAATGGCAACATGCTTGGGAACAGCCTCCCCCTTGACCAGTGACGTTGCGACCGACGAGCCGGGCTGCATGACTTTGAAGCCCATCTCTGGGTTTTTTTCGGGGTCAATCTTACATTCGTGTTCGTGCCCCCAAATGATGAGATCCATGAAGTTTGGCAGGAATTTCTCGGGCAAGTACGACGTCTCGGTATATGCGTGGTGATTTTGATGCACGCTCATGATGTTGAACCAGTCTCCCGTCTGTCTCGATGGCTGGTAGAATTTGACTTGCTCGTCGCGAAAGGTTCGGAAGAGTCGCTCATCGCGAACGTTGCTCATGCCGTACAGAGCGAGCTTGGTCTGTCCCTTCTGCAGTAGCACCGGCTTGACGTGGATGTTGTCTGATTCTGGCGTTCTTCCATAGTAGTTGAGCAGTCCGGCCGCCTGGAGGATGTCGAGAGCGGCGAGATGTCCTTCGCCTGATGGATCGTCATGGTTGCCATGAATGGAGAATACGGGGATCGCCACGTTGATGTTCTCATCGTCATAATTGACGTGGTTGAAGGCACTGCGTGGAGGTCAGTATTTCCACCACTGTAACGAGCACGGGGAGTAGGAAGCCGGCAGGAACAGGCGTGGTTGAGCTTCGAAACGTGGGCTTACCCAGCAAAATGTTCGCTGCTGTCGCTCAGCATTTGCAGCTCGCACGGCTTATCGCCGAAGCAGTTCTCACGCAAGCTTCGCATCACCTGATACATGGCCTGTCGAGACGGCTTATTCTCGTGGAACAGGTCGCCAGCGAGAAGAACCATATCGACGTCGCGAGTCTTGGCCAACTGCATGATTTCGTCGAAAGTCTGCCAGCTGTCGTTGCCGCGAACGGGATCGCGCTCATTGTAGCCAACATGATTGTCAGTGGCCACGAGGATGCGAATGGTATCGGCTGCTGTGAAAGCCTTTGGTGAGCGTTGAATTCTTTCGAGTTTCATTTGGCACGGGCTTGGGGTGGTACCTTGCTGCGATGGCATGATGCCTGCCGAAGTGTGGGAGAGAGGACGGATGCAAGCAGGCAGGCCTGAAGTAGAGGACTACATCGAGCGAAGGGCAAACGACAGAACAAACGTGCTCGCGCGAACGTGCGAGACACGCGAGGGAGGTTCAGTTCATCAAAGGACGGCAAGCATCGCAGCGGAGGGGATTGATTGGGCGACAGGCGATGGCAGCCTGGGCGGAGCAGCGCGAGAGCAACGCGTGGCACGTGAGCGGGTAGCTCCGTCGCGCTTGCCTCTTCCGCTCGACGTCAACCGAAAGGACGCGGCCATTTCACCACTGTCAACAGAGCGATGCGATGAGGTCCACCGCGGCGCTGCTGGCGCGATCGGTATGGAAAGGTGCGTGCTCGATGGTTATGCTGTCCACATCATCGGCAGCGCTGACCGCGTCTCTCAGGACCGCACATTGTTCCGTACGCCTCCTCCTTCCCCCGAGCGACCTTTTCGCGACTGTCGTGTCCCTGTGCATGATGCTGACTGCTGGAAAGCCTGCCCATAATGCGACCGAAGGCAGGTGAAAGGACACCGCCGATCAAGACCCAGGCGAGAAGTGCCACAATACTGCCCAACTTCGTCGGGCTCGTCTTTCAAGTACACAACGGCAAGATGTACCACGATGTGCGCATCACGGAAGACATGGTCGGACACAAGCTTGGCGAGTTCTCTCCGTAAGTTGCTGGTCGCTGTGCGCTGGCTGATTCCTCCCTGCTGACTGTTCAGCACCCGGAAAGCGTTCATGTACAAGCAGACCAAGAACAAGTGAGCAATGGGCATTCGTGGACAGGCATCATGGCGTGTGGAAGATGTGGAAATCCGACGCGGCGTCGTCGAGGATGGTAAAGTAAACACTGGCTTCCATGCCATATTTCGGTCGTGGACGTGTACACCTCAACGAAAGGTCAGTCACGGGCGTGACTGGAGGACAGCTACTGCCCGTGCAATGCGAATGAAAAACGATTTCCCCCCATTTGAGAGCATCTCTCGCTGTGGAGTCAGGGGTCACAAGTGGACCTCTCTCCCCCTGCAGTGGAAAGAGCACACGGTGCTGCTTGCCCCGTCGCTGGTCTGGTCTGGTCTGCAGATCGTCGTGGATGACTTTGAACGACAAGGCGGTGCGGCGCGGTGCGGTGCTTGCGGTTGCGGCCGCGAGTTCCTGATCGGGTCCTGCTTCGGGTCACGCGCCTTCCATGCGTCGGTGCAGGCTGCCGCCTGGTTGCGCTGCGTCGCCGAGCAACTCTTGCTCGACGCAACGACGTCGACGCGCTCTTGCAAGTCGTCGCCGGGCAGTGCAAGAGGCAGTGCTCCGTCCGTACACTGTCCTCTTCCCTCTGACCCTCCGCTGCAGCAACCCATTCCAACCACTCGCCTTTCGTTGTCGCGTCGCGCTCCATTGCAACTCCGGAACCATTGACAGCTTCTTCATACTGACTGGCAACGGCCTGCCTCGCTCGCTCCACCACTCACCTCGCGCCTCGCCCGGGTCCGTCCGGGATTCTCTGCGATCAGTCGACGGCTCTCTCCGCCTGTTGGTCCTGCAGGGCGTTCACGTGGTGAGTGTGCGATGGATGGCAACGGTCGTCAATGCCGCACAGAACGACGCTGATCCGTCGTCGGCCTAGCACGCAAACGACCGCCGGCTCCACTCCGCTGCGGCCTGCCGAATCCCAAGCCTGCAGCCTGCGGCCCGGCTTAACTTTCCGTTCCGTCGGGCCCCTTCCGATGGCTACAAACGCTGCTCCCAGAAACACTCGCCGTGTCTATTCTGCCGAAGAGCTTCATCGCCTGCGGAACACGCAATCGCAGCCCAAGCTGTCCGAGGCCATCGAAGCGCACGAGGGCGAAGACGCAGAGCTGATCAAAGGTATGATTGGTCCACAGCAACCTCACTTTTTCCTGCGCAGCCGTTGCGTGAGCCTTGCCTTCTCGAGCTCTCATAGGCCGAGCGGCCCATTGTTGAGCAGCTCACTTGGCACGCGTCCGCCCACCCGCAACAGCCCACGCACTTCCACGTGCTTCCGCTCACCTGCAACCACCCGGAACACACATCCCCCCATCACCCCCCATCATCATGGCCGAGGCGGAGGCGGCGAACCGACGCTTCACGGCTCGAGTCCTCCACTCCACCGACGTCCCACAACACGCAAACCATCACCATTACCCCCATCTCCACCCTCCCGCTGACGGCTTCTTCCCGCCAGAGCACGTCCTGCGTGGATCAAAGTCGTTCACGGCGCGCTCGTTCCGCGGACGGCAATCCACCTCCAGCAGCCTCCGTGTGCCGTCGAACAACGAGAACTCCGCTCTCGCCCCCTTCGACGCCTTTCACGCACCGACCCTCAACGCGCCACAACTCCCCGCTGCTCCATCAGCGGTTCTCGGTGAGATACCCCCCAACGGTCAGCTTTTACGCGGCGGCGTGTTCAAGCCTGGCCGGTCCCCGACCCCCTCACTGAAGAAGAAGGCGGTGGAAGCGATCGTCAGAAACCACGGATCGCCCAGTCACATCCGCGTCACTGCTGGTGGTCGCATCGTCCCGTCGGAGCAGTCGCCCCTCTGTCAGCCCCGCTACGGCTACAGCGCCATCAGAGTCAACGGAGGACTCATCAAGTTCGCACCCAACCAGCGCTACCACAATCGGCCAGACGAACTCATGCAGCCCGTCAATCAGAACGGCAACATCATCCACGATCAGCAGGGCAACTACTTCCAGATCATGGACAACACGCTCATGCCCCTTTCGATCAACCAAGATGGCACCGTCGCGCTGTACACCGACGACACCCCCAACCTCAACTTTGCGGGGCGCCCGACTTCACAAGCCCCAGCCGCGCCACAGTTTCCACCCCCTCCTCCGGGGGCTGATGCGCTGAACGGCCCATTGCCTGCTTCAGACCCTTCAGTGTCATCGCAGATCACATCACTGGAAGCTGAGTAAGTCTGAGTATATCCGCAAATTCTTCCGTGACAGTGCTAACAACGGTGTCAGGAGCGTGCGTCTGCACGAGGAGTCGAAGGCTCTGGACCAAGCGGAAGCCAAGTTCGGCAAAGACATGTCCAGATTGGAGAAGACCAATCTATACACTCGACGCAGGGAGATTGTCAGACAGCTGGACAAGATTCGCAAGTCGCTCATCGCACTCAAGCGTCCAGCGCTGCCACGTGCCACGCAGAGCAGAGGCTCGGTGTCACCACATGGACGCGGACGTTTCCATCCACATTTGCAGATGAGCGCGGTCAACAACACCGCTCCGTTGCCATACGGCGCAGCCTTCGGCCCCGCTCAGGCTACGTTTGGTGCCCCGTATGGCCCAGCGCCTTCGCCGGTGGACAATTTCGGTGCCGCTCCGTGGGCATACGTTCCGCCAAACTCGTTCCAACAGCTGCCTCCATTCGACGGAGCAATGGCACCACCACATCCCGGCCTGATGCCTTCACTGCCACCAAGCAACATGGTCGCACCTGTGCCGGCCAATATCCCCCAGAGCGACGGTGCTCACTCCTTTTCAGAGTCTCGTGCAGATCCAGCTGAGCGTTCGCACGCCGTTCCCATCACAGCGCCGAACTCCAAGCCAACCCACAACATGAGATCGAGGCTCAACCCCACGAGTCCAGCTTACAAGCCGACTCTTCCATCTGACGATTCTGTGGTCGAGCGTCGTGCGGGTTTGACACATTCTCCCGGGCAGAAACTTCCAGCTCTCGCCGAGAGCGTCTCAAAGTCGTCAACTGCAACGGATGAAACGATCAGCCCGATCAAGCGAGATGCCCTCACGCACAGTTCGAGTGTTTCCAGCTTCGCGACCGCCGACTTCTTTCCGCGCAACCCTCGCGAGCACTCAACACGTCAGCATGCCTATGTCCAATCCGGCAACAAGGAGAACGAGGATCCAGAAAATGATCATTCCAACATCAACACTCCACATCGCGATGGGCGCCACTCAGACCACCCCGACACGAACGGGTCCCGCGCGCCTGTCGCTCCACCGGGCACTCCGGTGTACTACAGCGCAGCTGCCACACATGCACCGCAGCCGGCAAATGCCATCCAGCCTGCTCACCAGCAGAACCGTTCGGGTTTCGCCGATCGCGAAATGAACAACATCAGCCCCAAGAACAAGCGAGAGTATGCGTTCGTGTTGGAGCAACCAGGCAAGGGCGGTCATTACCCCTCATCATCGCCAGCGGGCACCACCAATTCCGATGAAGGCGTCGGTGCTGTGAACCTCAAGGACAAGTCTCCGGAGTGGCTCACGGGGTACACATGGGGCCTGCAGCGTCGGAACTTCCAGCCAGAGTGCGGAAGCGACTGGTTGGATGGCTACTGCGATGGCTTGAAGGCATCTGCATCACGTGCGATGCCTGCCCGCTCCACGGTACCTCTCAGCGGCAGCCCGAAGAAGTCGATCTCGCGCCGCCCCAGCCCTGCAGTTCCATCGCGATCTGGGAGCGCATTGCAACCGACGCAATATGCTCCTAACTTACCGCGCCCCCCATTCGAGACCAACACCACCAGCACCGACTGCCTCAAGCAAACCATCATTGCCCCACACAACGAGTATGCACTCATGATCCCCGGAGTCAATGGCCCGCAGTTCAATGAGCCTATGCCAAACCTCGGCACCTGGGCGAAGAAGCAGCCGCAGATCCGTCCAACTATGGAGCTTCCTGGTCTTGGCTGTGCCCTTCCTCAGCGCAATGTGACTGC
Source organism: Cercospora zeina (assembly GCA_022702355.1). Classification (NCBI taxonomy): domain Eukaryota; kingdom Fungi; phylum Ascomycota; class Dothideomycetes; order Mycosphaerellales; family Mycosphaerellaceae; genus Cercospora; species Cercospora zeina. The sequence goes on from JAKLWX010000010.1 coordinate 335,388, forward strand.
TGATCGTCAGGGCATCATGTCCGAGGGCAACAATGATGTGAAGAGCAAGGCATTCAGCGAGCGTGTATCGGAGCACTTGCAGACTGTGAGACCGACACTGCCAGCGACATTGAGCACTGCCAGCATTGCGTCTGGAAGTGTAGGCACTGGCGGTGGTATTCCCACGCCTTCCAACCGCATCACCAGCTTGGGCAGCATTGAGTCAAGCCTCTTCAATCAGTGGCCTGGCAATCGCGTGATGACTCCTGGAGAGTGGAGATCCGCTGGTACTTCTCCGAACCCTGCCCTCACGACCGGTTTCTTCGCTCATGGACAGTTTGACGGTACGATCGATCCCCAGATCTCTCGCCGAGCAAGCCAGCTGACTGCTGGTATTTCAGGAGCTCCTCGGCGAGTCACGAGCGACAACCACGCTCGCATGTCCTCCGGTGGTCGGTTCAGAGAAGCCTCACTCGATGGCATCACGAGCCCGCCAAAATCTCCTCGTGCAATGACTCCACCGACTTCCCCTGCCGGCACTCCTTCGCGCCGCGACAGCAAGAAGCACAGCCCGCGCAAGGGCCCTTCGCCAACTAAGGGCAAATTCGAGTCTCTGGCTGGCAAAGTCGGCATCAAGGTCACCTCTCCCACTCCATCTGAGGTGGGCGACGACATGACCGAGACCAACAGTCCTTCGGGCAAGCGCCACTGGGGAGTTCGCGACTGGATCAAGGGCGGCAAGGGCCACAACGCCTAAGTCTGCTGACCTCACGCGACACCCTTCCCGTGCGACATCTTTCAGGATATACCGCAGTCTCTTTGGCTACCGTTATGGTATCTCAACTGACGCAGCAGCACCCATCCTGGACTTGCGACACTCTACTTCAACCACAGCACTATCAGCACAAAAATTCCCCTTTGACATTGTACCCCCAAAAAGCCTCGCGATCCACCGACGAGGCGTTCCTTGCACAGCTACTACGCCACCCTTGTTCTTCACTCTGGCGGGATTGAGTCTTGACAGGCTTTCGAAATTGCTTTCGACATACCTTGTTCGCTATCTGGCCATTCACCTGCTCAGATGTTCACACAGAAGATGCCAGCGCATCCTGTTTGTATCAGCAAACTTGACGATCGAATATCAAAATTGAAAAGAGGAAAAAAAAAGATTGAAGGAGATGAGTGAGCATGATTGAGTGTATGATTGTTGTTTTGTCGTGTACTGTACCAAAAGCTGTAATAATGTAACTTGTGCTGTGGCAATACTTTTCTTCTCATCCTTGTAATGTTTTTACTGCTTCTTCTTGAGATCTCTGGAGTCGTGCTGAGGATCACTTTGTCTGAAAATTGTGAAACGTACAACATGCTGAGTGCCGGCTCCAGGTAAGATACCGATGAGCTTTATATACTTATCAGCTGCGGATTGAAATTCCGAGTGGCGCCTACCGTGCATCGGACTCGGATCAGAGGTTGCTCGACACAAAAAGTGGAAATGGTGAAAGCTATCGAAAGTTGCACCTCTATGGTCATAGTGGGAACGCGGAGGATAATGCACCCACCCGTTTCCGCTCGCCTCCCCCCGCCCTCCTTTTCATCGCGGCAAATTTCTTTAGTCAATCAGTCAGTTAGTCAGTGAGTTAGCAGTGGGCTTTTTGGTTCTTTCTATTATTCATCCAAAACACCTTCCGCCACATTCCTTGACCCCAGAGTGAAGGCTGATATGGTTGCTACATGGCAGGCGATTCGACAGACTTTGTATGGGGCGTTCTCGACGTGTGAGTATCATCCCGCAACCCTAGTCATCATGTCCTTGCTGATCAGGATTGTTTGCAGCGTACCCATCACCGACTTCCCGGACATTCGGATGCGTTGCGCGATCCACCCGGCGTCTTCTGGCAGTTTGATGGTTATTCCGCGAGAGAATAAGCTTGTTAGACTTTATATCCAGCTGGCGGCGACTGAGAAGATCGGTGAAGCAGGCCCCAAAGCGGACAGGTCCAGGATTTATCCAGAGGTGATTTTGCAAGCTGCACAGCGCATTCTTGCTCCGTACAAGATTACGTATCGCCAGTTGGACTGGGTAAGAAGTCTCAGAATCGGAGCGTGTGTGGGATCGCATTGCTGATTGTGGCTTCCCTAGTGGACTGCAAACCAGATTGGCCAGCGTGTTGGAACATCCTTTTCGGCACACGAGAGAGTTTTCTTGGCTGGTGATGGTGAGCTCTGGACTTCTGCAAGATTCTTCGGACGATTACTGATTTGCTCTATAGCCGTACACACCCGCAGCCCAAAAGCCAGCCAGGGCATGTAAGTATCTCGACCGCCGCTCGATCAGCTACTGCCTCCACTAACACCACTGCAGGAACGTCAGCATGCAAGACTGTAAGCAAGCCCAAGAGATGTTCTCCCCCCCCCCCCTCAATAACAACAACTAACCCATCTCATCCACAGCTTTCAACCTCGGCTGGAAGATCGCCAGCGTCGTCAAAGGCACTGCCACGCGAGCAATTCTCAAACTTTACCAATCCGAACGCCGCCGCATCGCCCAAGACCTCATCGACTTTGACCACAAATTCTCTCGACTCTTCTCCGGCCGACCAGCCAAAGACGTCATGGATGCCGAAGGAATTTCCATGGACGAATTCAAAGAAGCGTTTGTCAAGGGGAATATGTTTTCCAGTGGAATCGGTAAGCTTGCCCCCAGCTCACACCATCTCAAGCGCTTCGGGGATGCAAATGCTGACCATGTTCTGTTTCGGACTAGCCGTCAACTACGGCACCAGCACAATCGTCGCCAAAGAAGGCACAACCACCACCCAAGACGACGGAACCGACGTCTCCCTCAACATCCCAACAAAAACCCAGCACCAGGCATCGAAGTCGGCAAAACGCACGAGCGTCAAAGTCCTAAACCAATCCGATGCTCGCCCCTAGCATTTCCAAGAACTTCTGCCCCGCACCAGCCGCTGGCGAGTCGTAGTTTTCCCAGGAGACATTTCAAAACCAGATATTAAAAAAGCCAAGTGGGGAAAAAAAAAAAGTAGGAGCCGCTATCAATGATGAGACTTCTTCGTTCCTCTGCATCGATTCACTCCGCCAGGGAGTCGAAATGATACAGTGTCTGAGATTCTTGCTGTGTATAGCGCTCCGAGAGCCACGACGCGCGATTTTTTTTTGATTTTCCTGAAGTCTTTCGGCCATATGATGAAGAAGTGGATGGATGGGATTATTTCAAAGATTTACGTGGATGATGAGTCGTATCATGAAGAGCACGGGAAGATTTACGAGACGTTTCAAATTTCGCCAGATGGGGTGATTGTGGTTCTGCGGCCGGACCAATATGTGTCGTATGTTGGTCCGTTGGAGGATACAGAGGCATTGAATCGGTTTTTCGCGGGCTTTACGGAAGGTGCCAAGGCGACAATTAAGCCAGCGGCGACAGATCGTGTTGATGCCATGGTGATATGAGAGCGGCAGGATATCGTTTCGTATTGTTTGGTCGTTTGAGTTGTGCTCACATATCCTCGCGAACGCTTGCATTGTTCTGCCAAAACTTATATAAGGTCCACGCGAATCTGCAGCCTTCTGATATCGCACGAGCGCAACACACCTTATCCATGGTAGACCGACAAAACCGCATGCAGTGTCTTGTCGCAGTCGTGCTTTCAAGTACTGCATCTTCTCTGGGTCTCCTTGCCGTCCACCTTCTGTGAAGTCTCAAGCACATCCGACAAGCGTCTCTTAAGGTCCGCGATTTCGCCACCTGCACCATCGCTCAACATGGCAGCAACGCACTCTCTGACATTGGCAGAATTATGTCCAGCGCAGCTAGCAAACTTGGTCGGAAAAGCACCTTTGCGGAGGGCGTGCAGTGTCTGTCGGCGCTCCATTTGAGTACCAAACCTGCACAGGAGTTCGCAAGCGACTATTCCTAGCGCAAAGATATCGAGCCGAGGGCTTGCAGGAGGAGTGGCACTCGTCGGCCGATATATTTCGGTTCCCACGGCTGTGACAGCGGGCGAAGGAGGCGCTTCAGGCTCCGCGATCTGTGCGACAAGGCCAAAGTCGCCAATGCAAACACTCAATGTCGCGGGGTTAAAAAACCCACCTGCAACTATACATTAGTAACCGAAAGACAGAAGAGCCCGATGATGGGGACAAACCTTGTTGGCAGTCGGGACAAGATGACAGATCAACACAACCGTGCATACTCTTGGGGCTCTCTTCATGCCTCAAGAAAATGTTCGCGGGTTTGAGATCGCGATGGACTACACCCTGGCTGTGCAAATACTCGACTCCGTCAAGCAAGGCAAGCAAAATGCGGATGGAGGGCTCCAGGTGGAAGCAATGCGCCAGTGGTTTGACCATGCTGTCAGTTTGCGGCGGTGACAGGAATTCGGACAGCGTCATCGGATGTACACTCATTTGTAAGTGCAGTGCCAATGTGGGTTTCGTCGTGAGGATGGCGCCGTTGGTGAAGTCGGTGAAGGATCGAGTGAGCTCAACACTCGAAGCATTGCCATCAGTCTCTCCGTCTGCTTTTGAGGCTACAGCAGATTGTTTCGACTGGCTGCGATCGAAAGTGAACTCAACGTTTCCGTTTGTGTCACTTTCGGTCTTGATCCGCTCCAAAGAATTAATCGACGAGGATTCCTCGGCACCAGTCACTGCACTGTGACTCTGTTGGCGATGTGCCTCACTCGAGGACGTGGCGAAAGTATTTCTAGTTGTCCATTCAACCCAGCTGTTGTGATAACGAACAACGTTTGGATGTTGAAGCTTCGACAGAGAGCGGACCTCAGCTAGCAGTTCGTCAAGAGCGGCCTGACCTCCAGCAGCTTCGATACGTTTTATGGTAGAGTCTCGAATAGGAATCTTCTTCACTGCGTATATGCAGTGGTCCTGTGTGATAGTCAGCACGTGTCCGCACTGCGATGGTCATGTTGGCAAATCGCGAATAGTGATCTGTTGTCAGAATGGGGAGAATTGGCTCTGCGGTTGCATCACTTACAAGTTTATGGCGAACTTGATATACCTACACAGCGTCAGTATCCATGTTTGAGCGCGGCTAGTGTCGTTACACGCATACCTCTCCGAAACCGCCCTTGCCAAGAAGACCGATCTCCTCGAAGTCTTGAATATATCTGCTCCGCACTTGAGAAGACACGCCAAGTGCCACATTATCGAGCAGACTGGCAGGACTTCCTGGTTCCAATACGCGACCACGATGCAGTGCACCAGTCAGCAACAATTGCGTGCCTGCTGGGACCGCTTTCGGCGCTGACGACTGTGAAGTGCCGGCCATGCGCTCGAGACCTTTGCCGATTTGTTGCCTAACCGCAGCGTGACGATCGTCGTCCAAGCCATGCGACACGACGTTGTATTTTGACAAGCCTTCCACCAGCGTGTGATACTGCTCGCGGGTTTCTCGATCAATGGCCGCTTTGTCGTTCACTGATTGACCAGTTTCTCTTCGGTGCGTGAGGACTTGGCTCCTTGCTTCGCGTTCGAGCAATGTATGCATGAGCATCTCCCGGGTTTGTGCCGCAGAACCATTCCGCGGTCGATCGATAGCGAGTGCGTCCAGGGCCAGATTGGAGACATGTTGGCTGTTGTTGCGCGACACTTCTAACGATTGACTTGACACTTCTTCGGTCTCTTCGTCGCTAGTTTCGCTGGAGCTGCTTCCGCTTGAGTTGGCAGAACGAAAGAACTTGGACATGATGCATTGAAAGCAATGTGGTGCATCTGCGCCTCGAGGATCAGAGTGGCGTAAAGACGCATTGGGCGCCCGAATGAATGAGTGAAGTGCAGGCGGAGGAGGCGTTTGTGGTCGCTAAGAGCACACGCGTGACATGACTGCGAGAGAGTGAGAGAGAGAGAGTGAGTGAGTGAGAGAGAGAGAGGGGAATACAACGAGACTGGGCGATGCTTCTGTTGTCTTCTGTCGCAACTTGTCCTTCCCAGCAGTGACTGCCTGAAGAGTGACTGGTCGTTGCTACGCGGAGGGCGTTCCCAAATCTCGTGGGACGGCGTTTCTTCGGACGTCCGCGTCGCCGCAACCGTGTCCAGGTCCGTCCGTCGAGTCGATGCCATCACCGTCCTTCGCGCTTGCACATTGACGCACCGACCATGGATCGATCATGCTGAGCCTCTTGTCGCGCACTGCGAGGAATAGAGGCTCATGTCACTGTCCGCAATGCCGTCACACAGTTCACGCCGCAGCGAAGCAGGCGGGCACTGCCGGGAGTGTGCTGCGGCCACAATACTGGACCTCTTCCACGCTATGGTACTCGGGCATCTTCGCCGTCGCAGCGACCTACGATGCTGGGGCCAAGATTCAGCGCCGACAGCAATGGAATGACGCTATTGATGAAGTCAAGAAAGAGCTAGGACATGCTAGTCATGCCGAGAGCGACATGGACAAGTACCGCGAAATCGATCCTGATGAGCAGCCAGGCCGGGTCTCCCAGGGACGTGATGGCTCTGATGCGTGGCAAATGCGTGCTGGTGCCGCTGAAAACTCGGACGCCGCCCTCGGTGCTTCGACAGAGATGGCAGAAGACTTCGACTCAGATTTGGCCCGGAACCTGGACAGCAGCTCTTTCCGCACGTACGTTCCCCCATGGCCAACAACCACTGGCGATCCACCCGTGAGGCATCACATGCCTCCACAGTCCATCTATACCTATAGATTCCGTAAGCGGACGGCTGAGGCGAGCCGGTGGGTCTCCAAGAAGCTGTTGAGAGTTGAACTATCAATGGATATGCTGCAACTGAGGTTCTTTTTATGGCTTCACAAACATCAGCTTGTCGATAATGCTGCCCGTACAGTGCCGGCCTCATATGCCGCCATGATGCAGCAGCATCCAGCCAGCCTTGAGCGTGCCTTTCTCCAGAAAAAGGCTGATTTCGACCGCTTACTCCATACACACAGCGATGAATCGGGTTTGTTCCACTTCAGTCGATCGCCTGGCGATGTTCCGTTGTGTCAATATGTCGAGGAATGCCACGGCGGACATCGGCAAGCACAGCACGAGCTTCAACGCGAAATCGATGCGTTGCTAAGTGCCGATACAAGAGATTGTGGCGCCACAAGTCCTGCTGAGCAATACCGGCACCTAACAAACGTATTCTGCCGCCTTTCGGAGTACGCTGCACCACCCAACATCGATGTCTTCAACACCTTGATTCACAGACTGCGCAAATCAGGCCGTATAACGTTGACTGATAACACCATTTCTGCCGTCCTGAACAGCAAGGTACGACCGAATGAGGTTACGCTCGCAAGCATTTTGACTCACTACACCAATTCGAATAACGTTGGACTATTCAGTGACTGGGTCCTGCTCATACGTGGCAAACGAGGCGGTTTGATGGAACCTGCACCTTGGCTTGTGAGAGCCCCGTGGTTCCGAAAATCCAATGCGGACTTGGGCAGGATCGTAGAACGCGAAGACAAGCCGGGCCGCTTGATTCAATTGCCATATCCCACTCCACTGGTCTTCAATGCCGTGGTCAAAGGTGTCCTTCACTTTGGCGGCTTTGGACATACTTTAGAAATCTGCAAATTGATGATTGACCAAGGCTGGGGACTGGACATCCGTGGGTTTGGCATGCTTCTGAGTGACTGTGCGGTCCGGAGTGATTGGGATTCTGGTCTTGCCATATGGAACCAAATTTTGGGGCTACAAAAGAAGAGCACTCGCCGGGTAGATGGACTCAAACCAAAGGAGATTATTATGGCGCCAATCTTTGCGGATATGTTGCGCCTTTGCAGACGTTGCGACAAGAGACAGGCATTTGTCGATGTATGGGACCAGGCTAAAAAGACGCATCCAACAGCGGTGAAGCATATCACTGAGATGATCAAGGTTGATAGCGCCTCAGACAGGGCGCGAAGAAGTCAGCAGTCCAAACAAGAAGCAAAGCTCGATCATGCGACCGCCTCCAGAGATCCAGTCCAAACTTGTCCGCAATCTCAACAAACAGCATTAGAAGCATTGTCTGAGCTACGTGCACAGCAGTCCAATACTACTCCCGATGCCAACTCGCAACAAGAGTATCTGGCTTTGCAGGCCGATGTTGAGTTTTTGAAGATTCTGAAAAACACAGAGGAAGCAGAGCGACCAACGACACGCAGCTTGGCAGAGCTCGCGAGAAGTGCGTACCATCTGGTTGCCGCGCCCTCAGGGACTCTCGAGAAACGTGCGATCCCGCACCGCCGGGAGGGAATCCCTACCAGGGGTGATCAAGAGCGACCTATGTCATATACTGAGCTGGTGAAGAATGCATACCATCTCATCGCCGATCACCCCAGCACTCTCGAAAGACGAGCGTCGTTGTCTGGCACTCCGACAGCAGACTTCCGGCGTTCGGGACATGTTGCCGAAGATGATGCTCAACACCCTCACTCACGGGAAGAGAACTTCGATGAGAGCATGGCGGACTGGAGGGACTTCACTCCACGAGACTATGAGCCCACATGGCAGAAAAACCCGACCACAACTTACGACTTTCTCGCTAAGAATGCCGATGCGGACCATCCACGTACCTTAGAACCACCAAGGCTACCCAGGATGCGAACGCAATATGAGATACGCAAAGTATACACGGACACCGTCCCTCCTTTTGAAGAACCTGAGTGCGATCAGCAAAGTAAATCTGTTGATGCTGAACAGCAGGAGCCTCCAAAAAGCGATCGATGAGGATCAGCGGCACGCAACCTTGGAGTTGACTCCGAACGTTCACCATCGTAGTGGACACTTCTCCCCCTGGATTTTGAAGAATGCACAAATACCGGATCAGTGCCTGATGGCTTCCTAGCACGGCCATGGTGTTTCGTATCACGAGGCGGGCAGCGACTGTTTTTGGAAGATAGATGAGATGATACCCACTTGCTCACGCGCGACAATCGAAACAAACAATTTTGAATGAATATTACTTGTTTGCTCTTCTCGTACCTCATATGTTGATGCGAATACTGTACAGCCTTTCCACGCCGTTCATAAACGACACCTTCTTTTCGCGACGCAGGTCCATCAAGTGCAACTCTATTGTCATCGCAGGCATTTGCGTTTGCCTAATTCCTCATTCGTTCCAACAAAGACTTGTCACCCAACTGTGCGCAGCAGCATTTGACGCTCATCTCGACTTCATACGCCGCCACCTGTACGAACAATCCCATTCATGTCAGCATGGAGATGAAATAAAGTCTAGAAGTTGCGCAACGTTCCACGAACACCAATTCCCACCAACACACTCGACACTGTAAGAAGGGAGGAATCAGATAGACCACGCACCTGACCTCTCCGTCCTCACATGATACGTATCTTTATTCCGCTTCACATTCTGATCTTCGCGGTATCGCACGGCAAAGTATGACGCTGCGACGGCTGTGAGGGATATGAAGGCTGTGTTGCGGCGGCTGGATCGATCGGACGTGGAAGCGGTTAGTGGGGTGTTGATGATGATGATGAGGAAGAGATGAGGAGTGTGGGATGTGTGTACGTTATGTAGCGTTCTAGACCCATGGTTGGGGATTATTGGGTGGCGAGGACTTGGTTGATGGGGATGGGGGTTCGGTTGGGATGGAGGAATGGTTGGTTGATTGTACGGCTTGATGTTGTTTTCCGGTTGGGGCTGAAGTATTGCTTCTTGACGGTTATGCTGATGTGGCAATTGGTTGATGATGATGTTCGTCGTATGTTCACGGCGTGCCTTTCCAAGAAGTATCAAGAGTTGTCTGTACCACCGTCCGACTCGGCGTGTGGCCGGAAGGAAGTGGTTTGGTGGCCGGTCAAGCGAGAGATTGAGTTACACCTTCCCCCCGGACCCCGCAAAGTGAGGTTGACGAAGGAAGGTGTGCCGATGGTGACGTCTCGTCGTCGCCAAGACGGTTTGCCTGCACGTCCATGATCGCGACACAGCTACACACCACTACGGTCTCGATACCATCCAGCTTATCACCAACCGATCATTCTGCCCCCGCTATCATGGCCTCCAGCTCGAGCGCCACCCCGCTCCTCTACAGCTGCATCGCCCACAACTCCACCATTCTCACCGAACACACCTCCAGCGCCTCGAGCAAAACCTCCAACCTCGCCTCACTCATCCTCCCCAAAATCGACCACAAATCCGCCCAAAAGCTCACCTACACCCACCAAGAGAATTTCATCCACTACATCGCCGACGCCGCCCCCTCATCCTCCGACCCGTCCTCCCTCAGCGCCGCAGGCCTCACCTACCTCGTAGTCGCCAAATCCGACCTCGGCCGACGCGTCCCCTTCGGCTTCCTCGTCGAGATCAAAAAGCGCTTCCTCGCACAATATGATCCAGAAAGCACGACGTTCGACTCGTTACCTGCCTACGGCGCCGCGGCGTTTAATGCGGAGTTGAAGAAGTTGATGGTGGAGTTTGGGACGACCAAGGCGGGGCAGGAAGATGCGTTTCGGAATGTGCAGAGTGAGATTGAAAATGTGCGAGGGATCATGACGGAGAATATTGAGAGGGTGTTGGAACGTGGGGAGAGGATTGATTTGTTGGTTGATAAGACGGACCGGTTGGGTGGGAGTGCGAGGGATTTTCGGGTGAGGAGTCGGGGGTTGAAGAGGAGGATGTGGTGGAAGAATGTCAAGTTGATGGTGTTGTTGGTTGTGGTGATTGTGTTTTTGCTGTATTTGTTTGTTGGGTTTGGGTGTGGGCTTCCGGCTTGGGGGAAGTGTATTGGACGTGGTTGAAGTGCGGGATGGATTGGGATGTGGATTCTAGATTGCAGAACGAAGCGTGTAAAAGTACGGGTGTGGCTTGTATGAGTGGGTGGAGGGCGACGGGGTGGCGAACAGGTGCATTCATGATTCCAGTATCACGACTACTAGCGTTCATCAGCACATACACCAGTAATGCAACGACGACTATAACGACCACGACCATTACTGCACAAAGGTACAGTCCCATTTCAAGCAGCTTTTTCCGGCGTTCGCTCTGCTCTCCCACCAACTCAGTGCCGATTCCTCTTCACTGGTCTCCATTGTCCAGAACCAATGAGGCTCAACATGTTGAGGGTACAAGTAATCTACATCATGAAGTAGAAAGATCTTCTTCCCGCGCTTACCTCCTAAATGCGAGCTACCGTGGAGCTGTGGAGTTCGTAGGTAGAGCTTGAAAGGCAAGCTCCTTCAAGCTTTCGGCTCCTTCGTCATCCTGCAGACGTGCACTGGATGATGAGTGAACCAACCTCGGGCATGTCTTCAGCAAGTAACTAATGCCTTTGTCCAGAGTCCCGGTAATGACAAATCTTGCTAGCAGCTACTCCTCATAAAGAGCTGTAGTTTTCGTTCTGCACATACCTCCCATTTCTTTTGGTTATCTGACCTACTGCAAAAGATCTCTCTCTATACAATTTCGAAACACAAGAACGAAGCAAAGAACGAGCCAGAAACCATCACCCTCCATCTCGTTCACTCACTCACTCACTCACCACCACCACCAAAAAAGAAAAAGAAGAAACCCAAAAATGCCCCTCTACGAAATCCGCCACACAACCCCCCTCACCCCGCAACAACACGACGCCCTCGCCCAAGGCCTCACAACCCTGCACTCGATCAAATTCACCACCCCGAAACTCTTCGTCAACGTCCTCTTCACCCCCTTCTCCACCGTCCCCTACTACGCCGGCGGCACCGCCAAAAAAGGCAACCACATCATCGCAAACGTCCGCACAGGGCCCTCCCGTTCCAAAGCGGACTGGGATGCTCTGAGTCGGGAGGTCGTGGCTTTGTGGGAAGATGTTGTGGGAAAGGACGATGATGGAGATGGAGGGAAAGGATTGGGGTTACATAGTCTTTTTATTTTGGGAGGTATGGTGGGGGGGTATGAGGCCGGGTTTTTGATTCCAGAGGCGGGTGGGGATAAGAAGTGGTTGGAGGAGAATTGGGCAGAGTTTGAGGAGAAGGCTAAGAAGGGGGATCGGGATTTTAAGGAGTTGATGGAGGAGGTGAGGGAGAGGGGGTTGTTGTAGTTGGGTAGTTGGTATTTGTAGTTGTTGTGACGTGATGGTGGTGATTTGTTTGGTTGCGTGCGGTTTTCATAGATAGATGGATGGATAATATGGGGAAGCTGGCGGCAACTAACTAGGAGGTATGATGAAGCAAGCAAGCAAGCAGGCAAGCAAGCAATTCTCCCAAACAAAAACTCGCTGTCGATATCAATTACAGCAGCAAAGCAGCAGTCGCGACATAACCCCCCTCTCTCTTTCACACACACACACACACACACACACAAAACCACTCTGCTCAAGCGCCGCCGAAGAAGAGAGAAGAAAAAACACAAAGCTGATGCCGCCAACCATGTAAATAAATGCAAGCTCCAAACATGCACAAACAAAGTACAGAATGATACGCTCAACAACAGGGACAACCGCAATGCTCTAATGTATCATGCATCCACGCCACCAACGAATCAAGGCCAGCCATTTCCTGCCTCTGTCTCTGTCTCTTCATCTTCATAGTTCGTGTTTCTTTCATAATCGTACAGTTTCACCGATCGACCCTCTGTTTCTCTCTTTCTCTCTCTACTATTCATTGCATCTAATCCACTCTTCCTTCCAGATCGATAAGCTCATCATCATGAATCGCCGTACTCGGCCGCTGCGGATTCGGTCGCGAAGAAGCAGAAGCAGAAGTGGAAATGCTGCTCTTCCCAACAACGTTCCCGTCTTCGCGCTCATGTTCTTCAATCTTGGGTTGGATTTCAATCACACTTCGGACAGACACCGGGCTGTTACCCTCTTCATCATCGGGTTGCACTTCGCGTGCTAGAGCGTGTAGTTGCTCGTGAGACTGTTGCAGCTCGCTGCCACTTGATGCAGTGGTCGGAGCACCAGTGGTGAGCCTTCCACTGCTGCCGGGCCGGAATTCATTATCTGTTCCACGTTTGCTACTCCCTCGTACCATTTTTTTCCCCGGACTGGCTTTTTTGCTCTTCTCGTTTCCTCCAATTCGGCCGATTGCGATTGGGTTGCGTGGAGTAGACCAACCTGTAGCAGCCAGGTCACGAACTTCAATATTGGTCTTCGATGCCGTCTTCTTATGAGCTGCGCGTTTCGGTGCACCACCAGAGTCGGCCTCGGACTCTCTTCTTGAAGAGTTGGTTTGTTGGCTCATGTCTTTGATCTCCTTCAACACCTCTCGGAAGCCTTCTTCAAGTGTGTGCATTCTGGCCAGCATAATTCGATTGACCATTCCCTTTTCTTCTTCCTCGCTGCGTCGACGGTCCTCCTCCGCCCGCCGACGAAGGTTTTGTTCACGCATCAGCTGCTCGTTGAATGAGGCTGGCATTCCGTCGATACCTCCAGCATCTATGCCAGGTGCACCAGTAAACTTATTGTCACCAATCTCACTTGCCAAATCCAGTGCACGCGCGTTGAAAGACGTCACTCGTGGCCGCGGAGCGTCGAGGAAGCCGAGACCTCCAAGAGTTGCGAGATGGGGGACCGTCTGCTGACGATTCGGCATGATTGGTCGAGCTTTCGTTGGCTGTGTCGTTTGTCGTTTGGGTGGCCGTGTGCCTGGTACGTGGAGGTTCGCTGTTGGCGTGATAGTGGATGACCGAGTGACACCACCGCTGGCCTTGGTTGTTGCGCCTCGCGCTGGCTTCTGATTTGATACCGAAGAGTCATAGTTCACCTGAGGTGCGAACAAGATGGTACCACTCGAGGCCTGTCGATCATGCTGCGTACGCGATGGCCTGGCAGAAATTCCTATACGATTCCCGTTGCCTCTCGTGATCTCTGGCGAGTACTGCAAAGTGCGAGCTCGGGCAGCATGCGACATCTGCAGCACGGGCGAATTGGCACCCAGAGGCGTCTGAAAATCTTCAGACTCGCTTTCATCGGCCGCAGCACCAGACTGCTTGATGGAGATTGCACTTTCGCCAAGAGCTGGAGCATTGGCATCCGATTCATCATTAATCTCATCATCGCCATCAGCTTCAGTATCGTGTGGGACAGTGTCTGTGACTTCCTCAAGATCCTCGGATTCCTCAACGATCCGATTTGGTCTCCTTGAGAGGGGCCTCTGGTTGCCGTCACTTGCGACACTGCGAGTAGCTGTTGAAAAGTCCCTAGGCGGTTTCATCATCCTGAGGCGATCTCCGGTGTTGGCACGCTTCATCTTGGGCCGGCGGTACTCCAAGCGCTCGAGCACACTCCTAGGCTGTTCAATGGGTGGACTAGCACCACCTTCATTATCGGCATCTAGCATCCACCTGCAACTCGTTAGCATGTGTGCGTGTCGAAGACGATCTCGGCTGTGGCAGCGATGAAGGCCAAAGCATGATCCTCCCGTGTGAGAGGCTCGAGGGTGCTGAACATCTGATGGGGCCTGGGTCAACTCACCTATTGACAGCATTGTCCGGTCCATTCCGATCCACCTCCATCTCTCGTGTTGTCGTGCGGATTGTGTCTCCTCTAAAGGGTCTCCGGAACACTTCATCCAAGGCACGGTCCTTGCGGAAGCTGACCACCGATGGCTCTCTGAGGCGATTCGCTGTAGCATACGGCTCTGGTCGCGTTTTGAACGCAGCTGGTTTGCGATGATCAACCTCGCGCCGTTCGATCATTTCGACGGGAGCGTAGCCACTCCGTGACATCAGCATGCGCTCGTACAGGAAAATAATGAACAGGACCGGAAAGTGTGTGATCTTTATGGCTGTACGATTTCCTTTGACGTACTGCCGCAACGGCACCATGAAGCGTAGCGGGCTCAACGCCCAACCTATGACGTTCGTCGGCGGAATGTAGCTGAAGAGCGCATCCGACTTGACCATCGAGATTGTATTGACAGCGAACAGGAATTGATGCTCCTCCTCCGCATTCTTGACAATCGCCATGAAGCTGTTGGTAAGGACGGTAATGAGAATTGTCACGATGAGGAAGTGGCAGATAGTCAGGAAGATTGCGAGGATCGACCTTCCAAGCACGTTGTATTCCGCCCAGTGATCCCAGACCGTTGGTGTGAAGCCCATGAGTATTTGAAACAGTGCGTACACCACGTCAGATGCATTGGTTCCGTCTGGTGCGAAGGACAGAGAGAGGGCAACGAAGAAGCCCGAACAGCAGATGACGATCAGTATCAAGACAGCCATGAGATCCTGCACCATCATGCGGAATGCGATGAGAAGCTGCGAGAAGTAGCGGTAGTGGTCCAGCACGTTGAACAGACGTGGAAACAGTAAGATGGCAGTCGATGCGAGGACGTCGTACGCTATGCCGGCGATTCTCTGCCTTCCGCTATCGGCAAGAACAATTCCGTACAGTCGCAACACGTAGTAGACGCCAAAGAGGAATAGAATGCCCAGGTCGAAGGCGTTCCAGAAGCTGAGGATGTACAGTCCAAAACCTTGCTCGGTGAAGCCAACGACTTCATCCAACATGTAGCCAATGCTCCAGATCCAGAAGAGCACTTCCAAGGCGGTGATCTCGATGCTGCGATCGGCAAGCACCAGGATGAACAAGGCGAGCATGGTCGCAAAGGAGAGGGTGCTGAAGATCTGTCGATAGCGCGGAACTCGTAGCCGACTCAACTTGAACAGCGATGCATCGCGCGGGTTGTATAGGGTGACGGTCCTCCGAAACGTGGGCTGCTCGGGTTGTGCTCTGACCTGCTTGCTGGTATGTGCCTTCCTCGATAGGACAGCCTCGGCAGGCACCTCTGCCCCATTTCCTGTTGTGCCATAACCGACCGGACGGCCTCTGGTCTGCGAGGTTGATTGACGCTGCCTGCGGTGGAGATTGTCGGCCTCGGAGTGGAAGACGATGTTGCCGGCCCAAATGGCCTCGAGGTGCTGGACAACGAGCGGGTGTGCCAGGAAGCGCTTCGCCTCGGCACGGATGGCGATCTCAATCGTACTCACTCTTGCAAACCTACCTTGCGGCCTGCGCACCATGGCAGGAGCAGGCGTCTCCATGCCCTGCAGAGGGTCGAAGTCGTAGGATAGAGAGTCGATCAACTCGCGAGTCGAGAACTCCCGCAGCAGCCGCATGGTCAGGAGCTCGCTGATCAATGCTCGGGTTCGACAGACTCCAACATTCCCGGGCGTGACCTGGCCCTCCTTCTGGAACTGCAAGCAATTGGCGAGCAGAGCACAGAGGGTGGCTCTGTTGAAGTGGTCTGCCCTGATCTGGCTCTGGATGGGCTTCACCAAGAACTGGCTGACCTGCGGGCTGCGCAATTGATCCCACGACAGAGTGGTCTCGCACCGCTGCACAATCAGCAGTCGCAGGGCGTGTGTAATGTTGTACAATGGCAGCCGGTCAAGATGCGCCGCCGAGAAGATGGGTAACAGTGGCGTCTCGACGGCGTCTCCATCCTCGTGGTCCTCGTCATCCTCCTCTTCATCATAGTCGTCATGGTCGATGTCGTGTCGATGGAAGTAGTCGCCGCGGGGCCGCTGTCGGGGGGAGATGTCGTCTCCATCGTCGTCGTCGTCAACGGCAATCTCGCCCGCGAGCAACCTCTGTCCAACAGCTCGATGCCGCGATCGTTCGGGGGAGGAGGCCGTGTACCACGGCTCGTCTTTGTTCCTGTCGCTCGCTCGTCGGCCTCTGCTGATGCTTCGGAATAAGCGCAGCATGGCAGCTGGGCGGACGAGTGTGCGTGAGACACGTCTCTCCACCAGCAACCCAGCAGTCCCAGCGTGGCCGACTCGCCGCAGAACCCACAGGTCGAGTCGAACGGCTCGTGCACGCGGATATCAACAAGCGAGGGGGATGTTACTGCATGCTCGAGCACACGGGAAGCGGCTGTGGTCGTCGTCGTCGGAGGAGGAGGAGCAGGAGGAGGAGGCTGTCTCCGCGCCTCTGCCCCGTTCGCGCCTTATCTCTCGTGCTCGACGACATCAGTACCACGGCTGCACGTGAAATTCCAGGCTTCCGATGCACACCATCAGTTGCACGCGTTTAACCCCAACAAGGTTAAACTCTCGCCGCACATGCGCAAGGGTCGAACTCGGCTGCGCGGGTACCGTCATTCCTCCCGCGACTCACCACTCATGAAGGAGAATGCAAGCACTTCACATCAGATCTCGTGTCACTCCGCAACCGACACGAAATGCTGCTGACAGCCATGTCCATTGCACAATCCGTCGTCAACATCAACCATGTTCCGATCATCACGCCAGGTCGGAGACGAGCGCGCGGATCAATGACCTGCAGCGCCGCGCCATATCGCTTGCGTGAGTAGCGCCGCCGTGGGGTGCATGAGCGCCAGAGCCTCCTTGCCACTTCAGGCTATCAAACCCGGATCTTCGCAAGAAAAACGCTCACTCGTGCGACATCTTGTGATCTACCAGCAACGTCGGGCCCTGCAACCAGCTTCACCACTGCACGGCCACACAGCCAAATTGCGAGACCTGGCAACGCGTGTACGGCAGACCTCGTTCTCCTTGACCGCCTCTTTCAAGCTTCGAAAAAAAAGTGCAGATCTGCACCCACCACACCTGCCGTGCGAGCGTAGCTCCCAGCCTTCTACCATCCCACGACGTGCCAATCTTACCCGAACAAGCTACCGCTCTCCTTGTGCGTGGAGGGTCAGTCTTCACACAACCATGCCGAAGCCGAAGCGCAACGTCCAAGCTGTAGCGGAGGAGACATTGACCCCTCCACCCACCCTGTCAGACACGCAGAAAATCGCGCGCGTCAAAAGTGCCGCTGGCAACAATCTGTACAACCTCCAACTAGCTTCCGGTGAGGCACTTTTGGCCGAGCTCGACGCCAAATTTCGCTCCACCATCTGGATGAAGCGTGGAGGCTATGTCCTCGTCGATACTGGAGCTCTAGCCGAGCGCGGCAATAAGCTCGGTGGCGAGATCATCAACATTGTCGGCGACGAAAAGGTATGGCGGAAAATGCCTTACTGGCCAAAGGAGTTCGCGGCGAAGCAAGCGAGCTACGCTGCGAATTCGGATGACGATGACGATGACGATGAGGACCAGGGACCCAAAATGCCGCCGTCGGACTCCGAGGACGAAGCTTGAGCAGTGCCTTTGAAGCTTGAAGCTATTCTACATGCTCACGTGCAGCTTCACTTTGCTGTGGCGGTGGCTGCGGCGGTGTCTGCTGTTGCTGCTGTTGCTGTGGCCGTCGTTCGAGATATGGACTCGTGCCGATCCAAATGCCGAAGACCGTCACTGCCAAGCATCCCACCACTACTCCCGAGCTGACATTGGTGCTCGGGTACACATTCCATGCCCACTCCTGCGCAGCGCATATCCCATATATCAAAGTGACCGGCATGCCGCTCCTCCACAGCAGATATGGAGTCGACCAGGCAATATACACGAAAAATTGGTAGTGCAGACTCCTCGCGCACAGACAACCAATAACCATGGCCGAGAGGACCGATGTGAGGACGAAGTCGGGAGTGACTCGTCGAGAGATGCGCTCTTGCTCGGACTTTGGCGGAGGTTCCATCAGGTAGTTGATCATTTCCGGCAGACTCCACAGGCTTGGCCATGTCCATCTGCCCACGATGAAGGTGTACAAGATCATCGCATGAGTAGCGAGCAGTCCGTAGGAAAATGGCCTGGAGAGGAATATCCTCTCGCCCACAAACCACCAATTCACTGTCCACTTGAACATGAACTGCCTCGTGAACTCAAACGCCCGTGTCAAGTAGCTCCATAGCCCACCCATGATGAAAGGATACGCGATGAGTCCCTACAAATAATCAGCTCAGCACCTCTTTCACAAACTTTGTCAAAGATGAAAAGAAAGATCCCAACTCACCTGCACCTGCACCATCATCTGCGCCTGCCAAACCGCCTTATCCCTCCCCACCCCCTGCCACAACACCATCCCCGCCGCCGGCAGCGCCAACACCACCGTCATCTTCACGCCGACCCCCAACGTAAAACAAACCGACCCAAAAGTCCACAACCTCCTCTGCCAAAACCACACGGCAAAAAACAAAAACCCCACCGCAAAACAATCATTAAACAACCTCAGGAGAAAAATGCTATGGATGCGCTTACTCAGACTCAAGAGCGGGAGGAGATATGGTGGAGCGCCGGCTTTGCGGTAGCAGGACAGGACGATCAAGAGGGTGAAGAGGTAGAGTGCCAGAAAGAGTTTTTGGGCCAAGAAGATGTTTGTTCCGGACGAGGTGAGAGATGACAAGTACGAGTAGATGTGGACGTGCATGGCTGGGTAGACCAGGGGTCCCGTGGAGCCGGTGAGGTGGGCGTAGTTGCGTTCGCCGGAGTTGTAGAGGGCGATTTGCTGCATGTAGGTTGTCCAGTCGATTTCGGTGTCTGTGGGTTTACAAGGGGTCAGTTGAGGGTATGCGCTGGGGGATGGGATGTGGGTGTTTTCTTTCCTGGCTTACATGGGATTTTGAGGATGATCAAGATGCAGAGTACTGCGTCGCCGAGGAGTTGGAGAGGCGCGGTGTAGCGTGTGTAGTATGGGTCAGTGACTACTTGCCAGGCCTGTCGTACGAGAGCCATGATGGGCGACGAAACATGTGAGTGCGATGTGTCGTGTCGTCTGTGTGGTGGTGGTGGTGGCAGTGGTATTGGAGTTTTGGAGTGCAGTCATTGGCTTTCTCGCTTGCCGGACTGCGCTCCGACACTAGCGCGCATTCTTGAAAAGGAGGTTCGAACATCACATTGGCACTTGCTTCTGTATTTGCATCTTTTGCCATCCGTCACGCAGTGTTTCTTCTCCATTCTGGCTGCTTCGAATGTACGAAAACGTACTGTCTCTTGTTTCGTCGCCGAAGCAATTGTCTTGGCGCTATACCGCACCCTAATGAGCTCAGAGAAGAATATCACAAGCTTAGAGGCGTCCAACAGGCAAGAAAAGCTCCACGTCGAAGACGGACACAGCGATACTGCCACGTTCGAATCTTCCTCCACAAAAGGTGTGCGGCTGAAGGTACATATATTTGAACGGCTACTCCCGCAATTGCCTGCACGAGGCCCAGCTTAGCTTGGAGTGTAACACCCTTGACGCAGTGGCTTAGCGTGTCGTTCTTATATTTATCCCTCGGGATCTATATGCCAGAAATGCGAAAGTCGCGAGTTCGAAGTGAGTAATTTACTTCTCTTGATTCAATCAAGATTTCTCGCAAACAGACGCATATGCTAATAATATATGCAGTCTCGCAGGGTGTAATGGAAATCTTTTTTTGCCTCTTTCTCTCTACCTTTTTTTCATGTGTTTATGTTGATACCTTTTCCATTGACAGTTCGAATGGAGTCTGGTTCTCAATTCTTTCCAGGAAGGCTTGCTCCACTTACAGCTTCTTTTGCGTCTGGTGACTTCATTGCGGGCACATCAGCGCCGTCAATCCGGTATTCAAGAAGCAGTTATTTGTTCATGGGAATGTCAAGAACGATGGGAGATGCAGTGGCCTTCTGCATTACCTCTCCGTACCAGGCGATGGCTTCCATGATGACGAATGCGAGCAGTCGCTCTTTCGTGCGCGTTGGACTGAAAAGCCTTCTTCACAGACTTTTCTGACGTGTGTGAGGTCCATGCGCCCATCTTCTGCAATTCTCAGTCTGGCGATCCAACTCGAGCTTCAGGAACTCGTTCTTTCTGTTTCCCCTGCATGTCAGATCACTCGAAACTGCGCTATTCTGACGCCATCTTGCGATCGTGAACATCTATGCAACGACAAAATATCGCCCCAGAAATTATCGCGACTGAACGAAAAAGTAGGTTGCATTCATGATTGAGTGGGTTCTTGCACCACCTACGCCGCTTTTGATACGACTGCGGTTGCATGGTCTGTCCAATATATGCACGATATCACGGAGAAAGCCCGGCAATTGTGATAAGCAAAGAGAACAACCGATATGGCACTCGCTGGTCTTCCCCATGAGGTAAGTCTATCAAGCCAGGCGGCGTGATACGCGGCAATGTTGACAGAAGTTCTGCGTCGTCAGCATTGAAGGTAATGTCTCGTAGACGACGAATCAGAGGTTCCGATATCATAAGTTGCTGTTTCTTTACGATGACCCTCGTCGGAAGAAAGCTAAAGAATTCAGGCCCATCTCTGATACAAATATATATTCTTTGCCGATCTGCCACTTTCTTTCTGTACTCAGAGACAGCCTCACCAGATTGATTTCAAGATGAAGCTCCTATCATTTTTGACTGCAATCTCCTGTGGAGCAGGAATCGTAGCTGCTGCTCCTTCACAACAGCTCAAGAGACAGCTAAACACGACGAAAGGTACGTGAAGCAGTTTCCCAAGCCATTCGGAGCCTACGACAAGAACACCTCAATCGCGAGGCCCAGCATCGACTCCCAGCATCGACTCCCAACCTGAACCAGGCACGTAGTCATCTTTCAAGGCATGCACTAACCAATTCTCAGGCAAAGTAATTCTTGACAATGATTGGAGCACGACTGGATTCATTCCCATTCTCCAAGCTGTCAAAGCTGGATGGGACGTCCTTGGGGTGCTGAGCGATACTTCAGACACTTGGGCACTCCAAGCCGGACTCCACGCACTGGCGACTTTAGAGGTCGGCGATCTGGATTGCATTCCCGTATATCGCGGCTCCGACTACCCAATCCTCAACACTCCAACACTCTTCCAGACGTGGGAAGAAGTCCACGGCGTGTTGCCCTGGGAAGGTGCATTTAAGCCTGAGAACTTGACCAACGAAGCACAAGGCAACGACCCAACCTCCGGTGACCCAAATCGTGTCTCCAAATCAGCCTTCTCTGAAGGCTTCCCCAACACAACCTTCGCATCCAGCATCTCGGCCGCCGAATTCCTCGTCCAACAAGTCCGAAAATATCCAGGAGAAATCAGCATCTACTCCGCCGGCGCACTCACCAACATCGCCCTCGCCATCCGTCTCGACCCCAACTTCGCCAAAAACGCCAAAGAACTCGTCATCATGGGCGGCTACCTCGACGTAAACCTCCTCCAAACCACCGGCTCAGTCCTCCTCGCAGACATCAACAGCGACATCAACCTCATCATCGACCCGGAAGCCGCCAAAATCGCCCTGACAGCCTCCTTCCCCAACATCACCATCACCAGCTCCGTCACAAACACCATCCCCATCACGCAAACCTTCCTCGACGATGTGATCAAAATCGAAAACCCTTACACCCGTCTCTACCACGACTACGCATCCACAGAGTTTCCCTTTTGGGACGAAACCGCGGCGGCAATCATGTTGGATCCCACGGTCGTGACGAACAGCACGAAATTTTACGTGGATGTCGACACGAGTTATGCGAGTCCTTCGTATGGGAATATTCGGGCGTATCAGAAGGCGTTGGCGCCGAAGAAGCAGGCGTTGAGAGAGGTGAATTATGTATTGGAGATTGATGCGGATAGAGTGCAAGAGTCGATTAAGACGGCGTTGCAGTACCCGCCGAATTGTAAGAGTGGTTGGTGAGCTGTTGGCTTGTGGTGGTCATCAGTCTATTGTTGCAGGCATTGCTTGTTGTGTACATTGATAAAGATGAGTCAATCTTTCTGACGCTTCTTCGTAGGCTTTGGCATTGGCATTGAGTATTTCGCGGCATGTTGTGTACTTTGTAGTCGGTGTGTTGTTCGAAATGTTTACACGCTAAGCCGCAGGGCGTGAGAACAGGGACCCACCTGCCTCGCTTGTACTTGCGATACCGGGCCGGTCTACATATTCTGAAGTAACTACATTGTACTTGTTCGATTGTGCTCACTGCCAGCTACATCGATTGCCCTTTCACAACAAACAACAACCAAGCGCGGTTCCTCTAAGTACTCTCTACATCTACTTCTCAATCTCAGGCTCCGCATCCCGCGCGATCAAAAATGTCAAACATCGTCGTGCTCGGGTACGTAAGAAACCATAAAAAATGAAGCTTGCGTTAAATGTGGAATATGAGAAGAGCTGTCAGACTGACGATACCGTGTTCGCATAGTGCCGGCGTCTCAGGCCTCACAACAGCTTTGCTCCTGGCGAGAAAAGGTCATCATGTCACGGTTGTCGCGAAGCACATGCCCGGAGACTACGATATTGAATATGCTTCACCGTGGGCCGGGGCGAATTATTTTCCGTGAGTACAAAAGTGAAAATTACGGGAGATTCATGAGAAACATACATCTCTTCCTCTAGGCGTCTGACTCTGTGGAGAGGGTTGTTCAGTCGCTGATCCAAGTTTGCATCAAGTACGAGCAAGCCGGACACCGACATTCAGTCCTGGGAGAAAGCGACATGGCCGGAACTCGAACGGCTTGCGAGAGATGTTCCAGAGGCGGGAGTGCATTTTCAAGGTTGATCATTTCGTGGTAATATGCGGGCACCAAAGAGCGACTGCTGATGATCAAGTCCAGATGCGTACGTGTATCGAAGAGCCAAAGATGCCGGAACACCAGTCGCGGAGTGGTTCAAAGAGTTGGTTCGAGAGGATGCGTGGTTCCGCGATGTGGTGCCAAATGTGAGGCATTTCGAATTCCTGTTCTAAATGAAATACTAACAGAGTGAGCAGTTCCGGGTTCTATCGAAATCCGAGCTTCCGGAAGGCATGGAAGGCGGCACAGTCTTCACATCCGTATGCATCAACACAGCCATCTACTTACCCTATCTCGTATCAGAACTCCTCAAGCGCGGATCGGTCATCAAGCGTGGTGTTCTGAAGCACATCTCCGAAGCAGCGAATCTGCATCACTCTGGCAGGCCAGCTGATCTCATCGTGAACGCCACCGGTCTGGCATCGCTCACATTGGGCGGCGTCGAGGATAAGAAAGTGTATCCTGCGAGAGGCCAGATCGTGCTCGTAAGGAATGAGCCAGGACACATGGCTTCTACTTCCGGCACCGACGATGGCGATGACGAGGCGTGCTACATCATGCAGCGCGCCGCTGGCGGTGGTACGGTGCTGGGAGGATGTCTGCAAGCCGGACAATGGGAAAGCCAGCCTGATCCGAATCTGGCGACGAGGATTATGAAGCGGGCGATAGCGCTCTGTCCGAGTTTAGTTCCCAAGGGAGCGGGAATTGAGGCTCTGAGTGTGGTTCGACATGGAGTCGGACTGAGGCCCATGCGGGAAGGTGGGATTCGTGTTGAGAAGGAAGTCTTGTCGGGTCCAGGTGGGCGAAAGGTTGCAATCGTGCACAACTATGGCCATGGAGGGTATGGCTATCAGTCGTCGTACGGTTCTGCAGAGGCGGCTGTCAAGTTGGCCGAGGAGGCGTTGAAGACGAAGGCGAGATTGTAGTTGTCGACTGACATGTGTGATATGACTTCTTGACTCTTTGAACTTTCCAACATGAATCGTGTACTATGGCAGAAATAGCACGTCGCCCTCGCGTGCTTCGGTCCGCGGGTGTGTGACGTCGTCTCTCGCGTGGCACGGCACGGCCCAACCAGCAGCAACGATTCAAGCTGTGCTTCTGCTGCTCCAGCCAGGAGACTCTGCTGCAACCAAAACAACCGAATCCACCGAACACGACAACTTCCTCGTTCTCTTCTTCCTCTTCTCTCCCTCTCACCACTCACCCTCCCGTCGCAAGTCCCTCGATACCGCCATCCATCACTCGCACCGCGCAAACATGGACTTCTCAGACGCCTTGTCAGTACAGTACTCTTCTGCGCGCAGAATCCTGCTGCCTGCTGCCTGCCTGGCGCGAGCTGCACACCGAAGCGAAAACAAACAACTAACTGACATGACTTCCTCTGACAGCCGATTCGTGAACTTGGCCGTGGGAATCTTGATCATTCTGGGAGGTGTGGGACAATTCTGGCCTTCGATTACGGTGTAAGAACAACGAACACAGTTTCGCGCGCATTCCAAGCGCGGCTTCTGAGAGAAGAGATGAAATGGGACACAAGAGACTCATGATTTTGCGATACCAACAGGCAAGGCGTCATTATTGCTGTCTATTGCTGGGTATTCGGACTGGGTAAGAGAAGATTCGAGGACGCAGACATGCAGTTGCGATCGCGGTCGCGGACTCTTTCCTGGAGAATTGAACAATGATGCTGACGACTTGGATTCTTTCCTACAGCGACGGCTGCGCTTGGTATGATACACCCCGAATCGGAAAGAAAGTCCTTTTGGCTGAAGAATCGCGCTGACTTGGTTTACGCGCGCGCAGAATTCCAGATCCCACCTCAGATTGCCCGATATGGCTCTTTCATGTTCTCGTTCATCGGACGCGGAGTTTGTAAGTCGAAACGCGCGATCAACGCTCACGGCTTTGTACTTTCGCGCGAACTGGCAGAGCGCATGATGATGATGATGAAGAAGCAAGCAAGCAAGCAAGCAAGCACTAACAGAAACTCACGCAGTCTACATCTTTTTCGGTTGCATTCAGATGGGCGATAACTGGTATGTCAACTTTTTTGATCTCTTCGCAACTCACGGCAGCACGTTCTGATCATGAATTCTTTTTTCTCTTAGGTGGAAGTACCTCAGTGGCGCCCTCGTCGTTTTCGCCGGTATTGCGTACGTCGTACTCGAATTCACGCCGAGCATCGAGCCCCCTGCGAACATGAGAGATGCCGATGCTGGTTGGGGCGCAGAACAAGTCTAAGAGTGTGGAAAATGGATCGCAGGCCTGGAGAAAGGGTACAGGAAGTGAAAGAGGAGATGCTTTGATGCAAGCAGAAGTCTCATTGTGGAGTGACGGAGAAGAGAAGAAGAAGACGATCTAATGAGCATGAGTGTGGGAGTGGCCCGGTCAGCTTGTAACATATTGTATCAGCTAGTCACAGTGGTTCCGCAGCGAGGCGTTCCCAGGTACAGATGTCAAAGGACTTCGTAGTGGATATGAATGAGAAGCGACAGCGAGAATGAAAGACATCGTTGACGAGAGACACCGGTACATTTCACGAGTTCAAGCGGCTCTGATCTTACTGCAATGAGCTTCCGCTCTGGATCCCAGCATTCATTGATTGGGAAAAAGTAGCTCACGCGCTTCTCAGACGTAACGCCTTGAAGACCAGAAAGCACCATCGTACTACTGCTGCTGCAAGCGAATCCTTCTCCCGCAAAAGCAGACACAACCGAAGGCACAACTCCATCCATTCCCATGCCATGTTCTCACGGGGATGCACTCTTCCCCATTTCCAGGAGTACGACTATTCCCAAAGAGACCTCTGCGCCGTGGACAACATGTTGGGATAACAGCAGCACATTCTCACTGCACACCAAAAGGAACTCGTGATAAAACGGCGATTCCCACTTCACACATTCTCCACTTGCACAAACCACAATCCTATCCCATCTCCTCCTCCTCCTCCTCATCACCTACCCACTTGTCTCCATACCTCACACCACCTCCCACCCCCCACCCCTCATCCTCCCACCTACAAAATTCCCCCAACCCCCAACCCCAACAACCCCCCCCCTCCTCCAGCAGCAGCAGCAGCCGTAGGCGCCGCCCCAACAACATAAGCAGCCGTATACCCCCTCATATCATAAGGACATCTCGACCCCCCACCAACAATTTCCATACAAAGCCCCGAAGTAAAATACAACCCGGAACAACCGCCCGTACACTGCGCGATACAAGATGCCAAATTCGTGATGGCGGCGCCGGTTCCGGAGTATGTTGCTGTGGCGCCACAGTGAGCGGCGTTGCAGGTGATTTGGAAAGGTCGGGAATTGAGGGTTGTGAGGGCGGCGTTGGCGGCGGGACAGATTGTGGGGGCGGGAGAGGGGGGAGAGGGGGGAGAGGGGGATTGTGGTGGAATAGGGGTGGGTGTGGTGATGAGGGTGGTGGTGGGGTTGAGTTGTACTGGGGCTGCTGAGGAGGAGGAGGAAAGGGGGGCGGATGGCGGTGGTGGTGGTAGTGCCTGGTTAGGGGAGGATGTGGACTGTGGCAAAGACGCGACTGGTACTGCAGCAGAAGCACTCGCCGCCGTGGTAAAGGTAGAAGACTCTGGTATCGGGACTGGAACAACAACCGCTTCGGACGAGAAAACTCCAGCAATCGTCGAGCTCGGAGAGGGCCCAGCTGGAAAAGCTTCCGGCGTCGTGGTGGCAACCACCACAGTTTCGATCCCAGCACTCGGCGACAACCCAGCACCAAGCAACGTGCTCGTAGCAGGCACAGGCGGCCCTCCAGGCTGTCCGGTAAAATTGTACCCAGTAATCCTCAAGAAGGCCGTGATATCTGAGCCCCAGTCATTCCAGTAAGCCTCTCTCAAAGGTGGAACCATGAACTTCTTGCAATAGCATTCGAATTTGCTGTAGCCCCATCCCAGGCACTGCGAACCGGACTGCTCGCACCAGAGAGCACAATCGTCAATGTTGCACGTACTCCATGCTGTGTCGCCGCCGTAGACAGAGTTGTCGAGGAACATGTAGGGATTCGCATAGTGGTACACGTCGCCGTTCCAGAAAGTGGTTGCAATGGGGCAAGCAGCGTTGGAATAGATGCCAGTTGCGGGTTCACAGGTGGGGATGGTGGGAGTGTTTGTGGCGGTTGCTCGCCAATTCTCGGGGAAGTCAGAAAATGAACGACGTTGAGCAGAAGTAGCACTGATCCAGGATAGGAGAAGAAGTGCGTAGGCCATGTTGGCTATGAGCCAGGAGGTGATGCTCGGTTCTAGGTGCCACCAAGATGCCCAGCATCATATATATGAGATGCTGTCCATGATGAGCTGGAAATACTACGCCGTGGGTCCGTTCCTACACGTTCTTGTGTATGGTCGCCTCGGATACTGCATTCTTCCTTTTCCATATCGTGATCATGAGGTCTTCACGCAAGGGATATTAGCTTGATTCATCGGACGGCCCGACATCACTTCGCGAGTGGTCGGTTCCGTGATTTTCGGCTCGCATTGGCTTCCCAAAACAGCACCGTTTAGCGGCTTGTTCGCACGGAGACATCCCAGACTGCCGGTATATCACCTTTTGCAGCTCATGCCGAAGCTCACCGATGCCAGTCATCTCATCAGTCACCATAGAGACGAGCCTTGGATCAATCTGGACAGCGTCATTCTTGGAATTAGGAAAGACGATCTTGCGTTCTAAATCTGCCTGGGTGTCCAGGTAGGCATCATCTCCATCGGTCGCTGCCTCAAACGCCGCTGGCCGGAGATGAAGAAGCAAAGTGCATAGCCTACCACGAAGAAATACAGCAGAACCGTCCAATTCATATCTGCGGCACGTGAACTGTTCTGAGTAGGCCAGAAAGACCAGAAGAATGCCCATATCGAGTACAAGACTGCGATCGTGTTGACCCAGATGCCGGCTCTGCCAAGTGACTAGCTTGCACGCGGAATGTCATCTCGAAGGCGTCTGCGGATCAAGCTGCCAATCACTATGATGTATGTTGTCATCAATGTTGCGACCGCTAGTCCCATCATGGTATTGAGCGGTGCGGTGGTGGCCATGTTGGCGAGTACCAAGACGAAGCCGAAGAATACGGTGGAGTAAATGGCATTGAGGGGAACTTGCAGCCTTGAGTCGACTCTTCCAAACTACGGTGCCGAATAGAGTGACCTGTCTCGCCTGCGTAGTGTCAGCGTCGTAGATAAAAGCAGTTCAACTCAAGACTAACCCAAATGTGAAGAGATGCCGAGACGTTGTGACCATGGTGCTGACAGCTATCATGAAGAGCAACGACATCACGACGACCAAGAAGCCGGTGGTCGCGGCGGCAGATTGCAATGCCATTGACAGGACGGAAGCGAATGGAACGATGGCTTCTGCTGTCACTTCGAGATCCGTGACATTGAAGGCGTAGGTGAGCAGTAGTAGCAGTGTTCCAGGGAGATTGGCAAGATAGCTCCACAACATGCACCTTGGAAGGACAGTCTCTGGTTCTTCGACTTCCTCTGGTATGTGTGCTGTGGCTTCACTTCCCAGGACTGTGAAGAATGCAGGGATTTGTCCCACCAGGACGCCGAGGATGGGAGAAGGCCATTCACCACCATTGTCCGTGTAATCGAGGAATACCTTGGCGATGGGTTGTTTCGGAGCGAGGACCCAGAGAGATACCACGATCGGCACCAATGCGTAAACATGACAAATGGCAAACAGTCCCTCGGCGACCGAGAGATGGCCTGCCGCCAGCGCATTGAAGGCCGAAACAACAACAACCACGCCCAAAGTGAGGATGTTTCGCTGCCAACGGGTAGGGGAAAACTCGGCATGATTCGTATCAACGAGGGCTAAGATGACGCCCGCTAGAATGTGGCATATCGCAGTGAGCCTTGCTTGCCATCCGATTGAGCAAAGTGATCCTGTGAAGTATGAAAGAAACTGCTGGTATCGTGGTGCGGCCAAAGCTGACACCCAGCGATACTGTCCTCCTGTCGGCACCATGGAACTGATCTCGGCCAAAGAAAGCACGATGAATAGTTGTCCGACGTGTGCGAAGATCATCGACCAGACAAGCCCGGGCAAGCCACCGTTGAACAGAATATTGGAGTTGCCGGAGAGAAGCACTTCCTAGGTGCCGGTGACGAGAGACGTGAAGCCAATGGTGGAGACGAGGCGGAAACTGCGTTGCATCTCTTGCTTGCGGCTGATTGGTTCGACGGGGCGGAAGTCCATGGAAAGGCGAGCATGACGACGCTTGGTCGAGAAGATGAATTCATCACTGGTGGGAGTATCGGGGTCTTGTGGCTTAGGGAAATCGCTTTCGTGTGCGATAGGAAGATGCGGTCGCAGAGTGAGCGTGCAAGATTCTGACTGCATGGCGGATGGTGTGGATGTAGGCGTGGTGTGTGTGGTGGAAGGAAATGATCGTGGAGGAGCGCCGTGATATGTCGGACAGCTTCCACTTCTTCGTGACTTCCCGCGACGCAGTCACAACGCCGCTGCCTCTCGGATTCGATGTCGATCGGCCCGTTGCAGTCTCGGTATCTCCACCTGCAAGTCCATCTCCGCGCTCTTCGTCCACTCGCCTTCGCCGACGCCTTTCTCCTGACCGAACACTCGCCGTCTGCCATGAGCGCCATGCGTCTCCATGTCCGCCCTCGATATTCCTAGCGCAGCCGCATACATTGCCATCACCTGCGCCGTCGCTATTGTCTGGACCATCTTCACCTTCCTCATTCGCGCTCTTCTGCGCACCAAAGTGAACGGCCCCTTTGGCCTTGACGATACTGCATGTTTGATTGCCACTGTGAGTACTGCAGTCGGGTACAATATGCCTGGCGTGGAGACTGAATGCTGCAGATTCTCGGGGTGGGTCAGTCTGCAGCGACGCTCGTGGCGATTCACTTTGGCCTGGGTTACCACGCCTACTACCTCTCCACGTTTAGCTTCGAGCAAGTCTTTCTCTGCCTCTGGGTCTCTGAGCAGCTGTACATTCTGTCCGAGGGAGCAGCACTTTTGTCCATCTCTTTTTTGATCTGCCGGATCGCGTTGTCCAAGACTCACCGCCGGATTTGCTTCGCAGTCGGGTACCTGACAGTGAGCTGGGCGCTATCTTCCTGGCTCCTGCACATATTCAAATGCCCGCTTCCTCGGCCTTGGGACATCTTCAACACGGATAAGTGCCTCGATCGCGTTGCGGTCCGGTTGAGTATCACCATCTGCGCAGCCCTCCTGGAGGTAACGAATGTTATCATCGCGATATACGTCGTTTGGAATGTGCAAATGTCGCGGCGGCCCAAAGTTGCAGTGATGATAGCTTTCCTACTCCGGCTGTTGGTGCTTCCAACAATGTTTCTCCGATTCAACTTCTTCGCCAGTGTGGTACACGACGACGACGAGACGTACGCCCGAACAGACGTGACCATCATCACCCAGGTTGCAACGCATTTGAGCATCATCCTGGCGACTGTCCCTTGCGCGAAACCATTTTTCGTTGTTTTCGACGGTGGAGTCTTTCGGTCCCCACACGATCAACGCAGCACAACTTTGTCGAATCCGAGTGGCGGATTGCGGCGGACAGGTCCCGGTGATGGCAGTCGAGCAGATTCCAACACGGCGCTGGAACTAGCAGAGCGAGCAGCCGCACAGCCAACCTGGGATCGACGAACCACGTTTGCGAGACCAAGCATATCGGCATTGGAGCCTCCTCAAAGAGTTCTCACGTCGAAGAAGTCCTCGAAACCAGTCGTTATGAAGCTCCCTCCTCTCATCTGGAACCGAAAAAAGACATTGACGCGAGGAGAGGAGACCCCTACTCCGAATAATCACCCGCAGCACAAGCCGTCAACATCGAGCAGGTCCGATCCGTGGTCCAAGTCTTCCAGCAGCCGCAGTTCGCACACATTGTTGCAGCAGTATGCTCTTCATGACCTGTCAAGACCAAGCGTGCAGAATCGAGGAGATAGTCGCCATTTCGGCCGGACCATTAGTCAGGATAGCCTACGCACCAGTATCAGGGATATTCAGGCACCCGTGTTGCGTCCAGATCAAGCAGAGACCACCACGGTGATCGCGCATGACCCAGATGCTTCGAAGAGAGGAATGGCATCCATCGCCGATGCTCGCGAGGGTGCAGGTGGGGAGCGGCCAAGTGGATTCATCGAGCTGAGAAAGGAGGTCGTTGTCACCTACGAAGATGCCGAGCAGTCCTAGCGACAGCACAAGACCTCTGCGGGATCGAAAGAGCGGAAACCTGCTGTGTCGTAAGATCGAACGTTGTGGCAAGTGTCTATACCAACTCGGCACATGTACAAAATGTCGCATCTCGTCAGCTGTTCCAGCCCGGCGACCTCATTACTCTCCTCATGGTCGCAACAGATCGTCTGTCTTCAGTGTTCATGTATCCTTATCACTCCCCGCATCATCGTCCTCCCCTTCCACTTGAACCCGCTTTCCCTCAACTCCCTTCTCCACCTCTTCAACCAGACTCTCCATATACTCCTTATCCTTCCCCACCAAAGTCACCGTATTCCGACTCTTGCCCCATCGCGGATAACTCCCCACCTTAATCCCCTTACTTTGCACCTCACTCGCCAGCTGCGTCAAATAATCCGCAACCGCACTCTCCGCCAACGGCGTAGAAAACAATATCCTATGCACACCCTTCCCCTCGGGATCCACCAACCGCGGCAAAATCCTCGGTTTGAGCCCTTGCAACAACTTCTCAAAAAGTCGCGGAATCCCCGGCAGAATATGCACATTCCCATTTACGACCGAAATCGGCACCCACAAATCCTCCGACGTGAAAACGACTTGATCCCCATCCGGAAGACTCTTGTCGTACGGCAACTGAATCATCCGCAACTTGGCCCTGCGCGCAGGCGAATCGACCTCCCAGCTGAAATCTTTCTGGCTCGGATGCGGGCGGGAGAGGAGTTTCATTTTGGTGTAAGCGTCTTCGTGCAGGACTAGAGGAAGTCCGAAGGCTTTGGCGATGGAGCTGTAGGTGATGTCGTCGTGCGTGGGGCCGATTCCACCGGATGTGACGACGAAGTCGTAGGTGGTTGACATGCGGCGGGCGGCTTCGATGATTTCGGATTCGTCGTCGGCGATGACTTCGATGCGTTCGAGGGCGATGCCGAGGGAGAAGCAGAATTTGGCGAAGTAGGCGGAGTTGGTGTCGACGGTCTGGAGGACTTGAAGATGAGGGGTGGAGTTCTTTCTTTCTTTTCGGCTTGATGGAAGAGTGGGTGGTTTGGGGTATGTAGAGAAAGAGACTGACCTTGCCCCCGAGGACTTCATCGCCTATGATCAGGCATGCTGCGGTATGGATTTGTCGTTTACTTCGTTCGGCTGCCATTGTACGTGACGTCAGGATGGAGGTTGTTGTTCGTGCGGCAGAGTTGTGGAGGTAATTGGGAAGTGGACGCGAAAGATGGCGAGCGAGCTGATTGACTCGAGAGAACATGGATGGTGTGAGGGGATTGACGGTGGAAGATTAGAGTGAGGGAAAGGAGGGCGACATTGCGGGAGGAAGTCAGTCAGACATTAAAAGTGATGTTGTCACTGTTTACGGGTTTAACGCGGGGGGAACTGGAGCCTCATCACTCATCATCTCTCTCCCACTTGCATGGACTGCGCTTGCACACCTGCAGCCTTGACGAGAACACGATTCACGAAACGATCTCACAGCAACACCGCCAAAATGGTACCTTGACCTACTGACCATCTCCACCACCGCATACTGACATTCCTCGCCCAGTCCTCCGAATCCCGCCTCTACACCATCTCGACCGAAACCAAAGACAAACTCCGCAAATTCCGCCTGGGAACATCTCGCGCCAAAGATCCTCAAGCGATCATATGTGCGTCTGATTTCACTGTTTAGCCCTTCCCACCGACACTTTCCGACCATCGAGCTGCACACAATCCTCCATGTACAATCACCAGCCCACCCGCCCCACCCCAGCTGATGATAAAAACTGCCGTCCCCGCCAGAAGACCACATCCAAAAATCCAACATGGAAATCTTACCCGAGGACAACCAAATCTACACCAACATGCAAGAACTCGCCGACGAGCTCCCAGACAACACCCCACGATACATTCTGCTCAGTTATCCTCTGACACTCGTACGTACAAAATCCAAACCAAACCAAACCCAACCCACCGACCCACCCACTTTTCCTCCATGATCACTAACCAAAAATGAATGCCGTTCTAGCCCTCCGGCCGCCTCTCCGTCCCCTACGTCCTCCTCAACTATCTCCCCCCAACGTGCAGCGCCGAGAACCGCATGCTGTACGCCGGAGCAAAAGAGTTGATCCGAAGTACGTCGGAAGCAGGGAAATTGATCGAGATTGATGCGGCGGAGGATTTGGAGGGGATTGAGGAGAAGTTGAAGGGGGAGGATTATTAGGTCTTTTACTGTTGTTGTTGTTGTTGTTTTCTTTTTTTTGGTAGGAAAAAGTGGGGGAGGGGAGGGAGTGAGGAGAGGGGGAAAGGAAGAGAAAAGACGAAACGCCCACAAATCACATGATTTGTGTTTTGAGATGGAATGAATGAATGAATGAGGACGCAAAGTAGGATGGAAGGATGAACGACATGAGTAGTAGTAGAAGAAGAAGAAGAAGAAGAAGAAGAAGAAGAAGAAGACGTCTAAAGATGGTAAGTCAAGAGTGAGAGGCTCTTCTAGTACTTCTGTCGAAGAGGGAAGAGGCATGGCGCGCCTTTCACGGTTTCGGTGGATGATGATTGGGGCCATTTTGGGGGGTATGTGTGTGTGTGTGATAGAAAAGAGGCCGTAAGCAGCAAACCAGGAGGCAGAAACTTTGTTCCATACTCTGCATTCCCGCTGCTCCGGTGGTCGTCTTGGTTAAAATGGCCTTGTCATGATTGCACACGCGCGCCGAAATCCATGCCCTTTCTTCTGCCGCGCGCACTCGGTGTGTGTGTGTGTGTGTGTACAGGGCGTTTCGTTGTCGCCCCTCTTTCTCTGCTCCTGAGGTACCCAATGCTGCAGTTCTTGATTCGTCTTTCCTTTCCTTCCCCGGTTCCGATCCTCCCCACCACTCCCTGCTTATGCGCGATACTGTCGCTGGGTGAATATTGCATCGCATACTGCAGCACACTCCACATCCTTCGTGTTTCAGACACGAACCGCGCGGTCTACATGACTGCGCATTTCCCACAGCACCCTGCATCTTGCTCCTGATCCACTTGGAACTCATCCTTGGGCTTGCTGCCCGAACCACCGCCACCGGGGTATCCCGACATGTCCTTGTTGTATTTCCGAATCTCGCGTACGATGTCGTAAAAGGCATTCTCTACATTGATCCTCGATTTGGCCGATGTCTCGATGAATTTGCAACCGAACTGTCGCGCGAGTTGTCTGCCCTCTGCGGGAGCATGCACGGTTAGCAAATATTCCGCATGCTGCATAATCGTATGCAGGTGCTGGATGTTTCACCGCACGCGTGGCTTGTACGTGTGTTGATCGCAACCGTTCACGCCTTCGCAGCAGTATGCCCAACGAAAAGAAATGGCGACGATGCGTACCTTCTGTGCTCACTTGTCGCTCGTTCTCCAAATCGCACTTGTTGCCCACGACGATGATGGGGAAGTAGTCCTTGTCCTTGACGCGCAATATTTGTTGTTGGAAGGTCACAATCTCTTCGAAGCTCTGCCGTGATGTGATGCTGTAGACCAGTAGGAAACCTTCTCCTGTCCGCATGTACTGTTCGCGCATGGCCGAATACTCCTCTTGACCGGCGGTATCGAGCACATCGAGGAGCGCGACTTCATCGTCGATGACGCATTGCTTGCGATAGGAGTCTGTGGGGCGGCGGGTGTCAGCGTATCGAGTTCCATGGCAGCGCGCAATGGCTCGTCGAGATACCTTCAATGGTCGGGTCGTACTCGTCGACGAAATGCGATTGGATGAGCTGGATGGTCAGACAAGACTTTCCCACACCACCACCACCAACGACCACCAGCTTGTATTCCCGGAGAAACTGCGACATGACGGTCAGTAGGCTGCACGGGGCCGAGCTTGGCGGCGCAGCGGAGGGAGCACAGGAAGACGGAGCGTGCGAGCTGCGGAGGGGGCAGCGGAGGGGACGAGGGAGGTGAGAAGAGCAGTAGAAGGATGTGGAGCGCGGCGTACTTTGGATGCCATCGCGGAGGAGCAGCAGAAGCAGTAGGCGCAGCGTGCCTTAGTCGTGCGCTATGCAGCGGCGGGATTTGAGGCGCGGGAAGCCGGTACCGTGGAGGCAGACGATACTTTGAGCAGTCAGTGAGCGGTCGGGGGGGGATCCAAGGAGCAAGCACGAGATGCGCCTTCGGCTCGGCGAGAGCTGCACTGTGATGACGCCGATCGACAAACGCGCGCGTGTGCTGTGTGCGTGATGAGAGGCCAACAACACGCGAGTCGGCACGTCTGGTCGGGAGCGGCGATGATGGTGACAACGACGGCGAGGTGCGATGAGCGGCGGCGGCGGTGGGAGGAAGGGAGGGCGGAGGACAGCGACAGGAATGTGTGTGTTGGCGTGCGTGCGTGCGTGCGTGCGTGCGTGCGTGCCGTGCTACGCCAACCACAGTGCCCAAGCGCTCGCTCGGCGTGTGCTTGGTGACTTCTGGCGTCGTTCGCGTGTTCAAGCAATCACCACCACCGCCGGACATGTTCCTACGCACCAGACGCTCGTTGTGCACATCCATCACCACATGTCTGACGGCGCCGTGATCGACAGCGCTACCGGGCTTGTATTTCCCACGAACAGACGCCTCCTCCTTCCGCACCCATATGCATAGCTGCTCTCCTGCTTGTCAAGCAGCGCTCTGCCCGCCCCAGAGCGCCGTCCGCCATCCAATGGCCGGCGGCAAAGCGCGTGCATGCACGACACTGCGGACCACTGTTCCAATGGCGTACAGCTATACCGCTCCGCACCCGCCTATAATGCAACACCGCCAACACCGCCGCCGGCGGATGTCGCAGTCCCGGACGTGGTGGGCAGGAGACTTCCCGACGGCAGCCACACCAGCCTCTGACTCGGACAGCCGAGCTTGCGCCCACGCTGACGCCTCGCATTTCTGCTGGCTCACAGACCTCGTTCCCATCTTGCATCCACGCTGGACGCCAACTATCTACCGACCTGCAGCTGCCACTGCAACTCAAACCTGCTGTGAGCGCGCTTGCGGCGGTGGAGGCCTGAGGTTCACGCTTCCCAATCACCTGACCTCCTCGCCATGCGTGACACACTGCACACCTCCCCCCAGGCACAACATGTAATTGCCCCCACGAGGCCATAGCTTCGACCATAGCGTCCACGGCTGCAAGTCGGATCGCGGTCCGTCATTCGACACCATGTGGTGCACATGGCCCCCTGCAGCCCGACACAGAATGCATGCAGAAACGAACCACAGGCGCCGGCGTCCGTTGATCGGCTTCCCTCGCGCGTCTCCGTCTTGCTGAAAGACCACGCGTTCCACAGCAGGGCGAGGGCGTGGTCAGATGAGGTCCCAGTGGACGACCGCTGCAGACTGCGGCCGCGAGAGATCGCGAACGACATCCAGGCGAATGGTTCTGCATGTGAAGCATTTCCCACCCTGAGTCTCTCCAGCCAGTGATGGTGAATCTCGGTCGACCCGTATGCGTCGCTTATTAGATCTGCGACATTGTCTCGGCAGCCGCCGACTGCAACGGCCAGATTCCAGGCGTATTCAAGAATACTGCAGCATCATGGCGAGGTAGGTGTCGGGAACATTTCGTGAAGACTAGTTACATCGACTCCAATTTCGTGCACTGCCAAGTTCTTCGCTTAACTTTCACGAAGAAGGGGCGACGGGTGTGGCTGCATCGCTGCCTG
This sequence comes from Cercospora zeina, assembly GCA_022702355.1. Classification (NCBI taxonomy): domain Eukaryota; kingdom Fungi; phylum Ascomycota; class Dothideomycetes; order Mycosphaerellales; family Mycosphaerellaceae; genus Cercospora; species Cercospora zeina. Next base: position 372,519 of record JAKLWX010000010.1, read on the forward strand.
GCTCAAGACATCACGCCACAACGAGCAGCTTGACATGTCTCGCACTTCATGACTTTGCATCTCTGAGCCCGCGAACATTGGTCTCGTGGGCAGAAACTACAAGAGCTAACACCCGACCAATGTACCGGATCCGACAAGTCAAGACACCGGAGCTCACCAGCAGCGTTCCCCTACATGTCAAATATGCTGTGGTTCTGAAGAGAGATACGGAATGGGAACGATCGAGTCTTGACTCTGTGAGGAGGTGAGCATCTTCTACATGATCGATCCGATCCGACTGGATTGCCATTTGGCTTTTATGCATTCTGATCTTTGGAGGGCCTATAGCGGCTGGCATGGCCTGCTTTGTCCACCTTCCTTTGGCTCCCCGCATCTGTAGATTCAGCGTGTTCCGAACATCCATGGGTTCACGGGTGCGTGCGAGAACTTCTGATGATCAAGCTGGAAAAGGTTCATCATTCAATCATTCATCCTTGGAGAGCTGCAGCAGCAGCAGCTTCCAGATCACCGAACGACTCAATTTCCATCTCACGATCATCGAGATCCTTGCGACGGCCTTTTTCTTGGAACCATTTCGCTTTCTTCTGCGGGCGTTCACTTTCAGCTTCGCTTTCACCACCACCACCACCACCACCACCGCTTGATTGAGTTTCGCTCAGGAACTTGGCAAACTCGTCTCTCGCGTCCTCCAATGGAGCGCCGCCATCATCGCTTCCGCCCTCATCATCACTATGCACACCTGCCGCAGCAGTCTTCTCCTTCGCCTTTCGCTTCTCTCTCTTCGCCTTTCTCTTCTCCTTCGCAAGCGCCTTGTCCTCCACATCCGCCTGCGCAGCGCGTTCTGCCTCTTTCTCCAAGAAGCGTTTCCGTTGCTCCTCAGCCTCTCCCTTGGCGCGGAAATCCTCTTCGTTCTCGAGCTCGTAGAGTTGGTGAGCATTGCCTTCATCATCAAAGACGAGTTTCTGGCCCTTGTCTTTGAGTTTGGTGAGCTTTTTCTTGGACTTGAGAAGTTTTTCGCGACGCTTGGAATCGAGTACGAGTGGAGTCTTTGCACCGGGAATATTGACTTTGCGTATTCCTGTCGTGTCGTCCTCGTCGGCGGAAGAGGCAGCTTCGGATTCTTCTGCTTCCGCGGGTATGCGTCTCTTGACAGCGAATAGATCGTCGTCGGAGAGTTGTTCTCCATCTAGCCTGTTGATGTCCACGTCATCATCATCATCATCATCATCATCATCGCGCACGAGCTTGCGATTATGCTCTGCCAGGATGTCTTGGTTTTGTCTCTCGAACATGCGATCGTACTTCGTGCGAACGCCATCTTTCTTCTTGGCTTTCTTGTCTTCTTCGTCATCGGAATCCTCATCTTCGTCCTCGCTCCGAATCCTGGCTTGACGCGATTCATTCTTCTTGCGTTTCTGTTCTTCTGGATCTGCTTTGAGAAACTTGATCCGTGGAGCACCTGGAAGACCCATACTGGATGCCCATTCGTCAAGCTTGTAATTTTCGAGCTTGAATATGTCCTTGTCTTTCTGAATGTGTATACTCTTGACATACGCCACGAAAGCCTTCATGCCAAGCTGCTTGAGATGCGGATCCTGAAAGCACATATTCTGCAGCTGATCTTTGATGCTCTGTTGCTTCTTCTGCTTGACATTGATGCGCTCAATCGGCACCTTTTTCTGCTCCAATCGGGTGAGCATGCCTTCTTCCTCACTGGGATCCAGAAAGAGCACTGCGCGCCCATTCCGCTCATATCGAGCAGTACGTCCAACGCGATGAATGTAGGTATCTGCATCTTCCGGACAGTCGACTTGCACCACCCAATCGACAGCTGGAAAGTCCAGTCCTCGTGCCACGACGTCAGTAGTGAAGAGACAACTGTGCTTGGCTCTCGAGAACTTTTCAGTGGTCTCTAGACGCGTCGTGTCTTTCATTCTCCCATAGAGATGCAGAAGCGGAATACCAGGCTGCATGTGTCGGAAGGCTTCGTACACGAAACGTACTTGCTTTGTGGCCGAAAGGAAGACAATAATCTTGGTTTTCTTCGCTGATTGGATGAACGACCAGAGCGTGTCCAGTTTCTCTGGCAAAGGCGTGAGGACGTAGTTCTGCTGGAGCGTCGCTGGAGTGGCCGAAGAAGCCGCCTCGTGAACAGAGATATATTCAGGATCCTTGAGCGACAGCCTTGCCAGATCAGACACCCTCTTGCTCTGTGTCGCGCTGAACAACATGGTCTGCCTCTGCTTTGGCAAGTATTCGATGATCGCATCCACCGCGTGCTGAAAGCCCATGTCCATGATTCTGTCTGCTTCATCGAGGACCAACATCTGCAGGTTGTCCGCGTTAAAGCCTGCCGTCTGCTCCAGATGCTGCTTTATCCGTCCTGGTGTACAAACCAAAATGTTCATTCTCAGCATAGCGTCGGCCTCTTCTCTCACGCTTTTTCCACCTATCACCAGCCCCGCTGAGAAGAGATGTCCTTTGCCTCCCACTTTGCGTAGCACATCGAAAATCTGAATCGCGAGCTCTCTCGTTGGCGTAATGATCAAGGCACCCAGCCCAGCATCGGCGCCGACGCATTGCGCTCTGTATAAATTCTCCAAGACAGGGACAATGAATGCAAGTGTCTTCCCACTGCCCGTCTTCGCAGCTCCCAAGACGTCGCGTCCTTTCAAGGCTAACGGTATCGCTTTCGACTGGATGTCGGTCAGAGTGCTGAAGTGGGACGACTTCAGACCTGCTTTCGTCGGTTCGGATAGCGGTAAATCGGCGAAGGTCTCGATTTTGCTGCTTTTGGGATCCAGTTCCTTGACTGCGGTCTCAAGGGTTTCGACATCAACATCGTCTCTCTTTCGCTTCTGGCCTCGAGCTTGCTTTTTAGGTTTGGTGGGCTTCGTACGCCCGCTGATCATAGGCGCCATATTTCTCCAGTGGCGATTGCAGACCCTCAAGCCGTCTGAGCTCGGCGTGGTCTGGACTCGCGCACTCTCGCAGAGCCGGGTGGTCGTGAAGCAGAAATCGCTGGAAGAGAGAAAGTTATGTCCGAAAAATCCGCCAGCGCCAATCAAAGTTCGCGCTAGTGAGAGAACCCGTGACATTCGAGCTCTCGGTTGCCGCCTTTCGTGCAACTTCGAGAAGCGCTTTCTGGACAACACGAACCTCGGATATCGAATCGCACGAACGTACCATGGCCGAAAAGAAAGAGCCCGAGCCGGAGAAGAGTTCGAAAGAGCGGGAGAAGCAGCAGGAGTTGGAAGACGCCGCCTTTCTCGCCAACCTGGAGAAAGACTCGAAGGAGTTTGACAAGGTGCGCTCGCATAGGCCGTTGGGCTGACTACCAGTGCAGTCATGTTATTGCTGCTTGGTACTTGGGCTCTTCAAAGTGATGTACTGACTCTCACAAGGACTCTGAGATCGACCGCATTAGGAAGGCTTTCCGCGCCAACGCATACGATGTACTCGACTTGCAGCCAGGTGTGCCAGACGAGGATATCAAGAAGACGTACAGGAAAAAGTCGCTTCTGATCCATCCTGACAAGACCAAGAACCCCTACGCGCAAGACGCCTTCGACCGACTCGCCAAAGCTTACCAAGCCCTCCTCGACGAGAAGGAACGCGGGAGGCTGGACGAGGCGATCGCGGATGCCCGAATGCTTCTGATGCGCGAGAAGAAGCTCACAGTGGACAGTGAGGAGGTGAAAGACCCAGACATTGACTTCATGAATGCCTGGAAGGACAAGGTCAAATGGGTTCTGGCAGACAACGAGCTTCGCCGGCAACGACAGTTGAAGGCACAGATGCAGGAAGAAGGGCGTCAAAAGAAGCAGGAAGAAGCAGAGTTGGCTGAACGCAAGCGTAAGCGTGAGCACGAGCAGGATTGGGAGAAGACGAGAGACCAGCGCATTGGAAGCTGGCGCGAATTCACACAAAAGAAGAACAGCGAGAAGGCGGGGAAGAAGAAGAAAATGAAGACACTTGGTTGAGGACCATCGCGCTGTGTGGTGGTCTGGCACGATTGAGACGAGTATGGTGTGGTTTAGCGTGGCGTTTGGAGCATGCGCGTGAGCCGAGTGCTCTTGCAGCAGGAGAATATGACTTTTTGGTTTTCAATGTTGTCCGGCTCTTTGTCTCGGTTGCTTGAAGCGAACCGTTTGAGCACTTCAGTTGCGGCTTCTGCCTGGCGTAAACAAACTCGCGAGCGGAAAGATCGATCTGTGACTTCCTTCGCTCGCACACATCCGGCAAGTGAACGTCCATCAAAGACATCAAGCCCGGTGCCACCGCCGGCGTTCATGGCGCCATCGCCACCAGTGTCGACTCAGACAGAGACGGTCAACGGCAAAATTACCACTAGCAATAAAGGCGCCAGACGCAAAGACAAGTGCGGCAAGGACATGCACCCCACCGAGGAGGCAGCAGACAAAATGCTGCTCCATGAAAGCTCCATTGACTCTTTCGACACCAACAATGGCGCATCTAACGATGAGGACGGGACGGCGCTCGGTCTGGAGACGATGCGCAAGGCCTCTTTGTCCACGCAAAAAAGGCCAATCAAGAACCACCGCAAGAGCTCCGTTCCACCCACTGGACGCTACGCTACCAAGACTGGTAGTCAAGGACTGAAGAAAGGCCTGCCCAATCCGGCTGAAGGAAACGCTCACACCTCGCAGGCACAGCGCCACGAAGAAGATCAAGAGACCGGAGCCTCAAAGCACGAAGCTTCCGGCATGGGAGGAAGCCATCAAGAAACAGGCAGCACTCGCACAGCGCTTTCACGTGGTGTAGCGCGGGTGATTGCTACGTCCAAACGTCTGCCCGCGCAGCTCTCTTCTACTGGCTCACTCATTCTTCGCCCTTCCGGTGCTGCTCGTCCCATCTCAACAGACGCTGACGCTGATATCCCGAAGCATGCAAAGCCTCGATTCAGTCAGTCTTCGAGAATCAATGCCTCGATTCAAGCAGTCACCATATTTGATGAAGCAATTGAGCTCTCGCTGAACGCGCCTTACATCCAAGAGCCCAATTTGAGGAACCTGCACTGCCTCTCAGATGAGCCAATCAAGAACGTACTCCGTTACCAGAAAGAAGCCTTGCAAGCATACTACAGCGAGAACAGATTTGTATGCGCGTTCCATAACCCATTGAGAAAGGTACAAAATAGAACGCGATTAGACTGAGCCTTGCCCAACTTACACCTTGCAGTTCCTACGCCAGATGCCCAGCGAATATTTAAAGTGCCTCAAGCCAGGATCCGTGCGACTGTCGAGCAAGCTAAGTCACATGGGGTTTGTGCATCGAGCGCTGCAAGACTTGAATGCACGCAACGCCGATGGACTTCGCTCTGATGTAGCACTAGTTCCAATTACCGTCGACGGGGAAGCAGACGATGTCTGGATCAGCTGGAACCACATCGATGATTACGATGGCATACGTGGTGGCTGGGCTGCAGGCCAAGGCAAAGTAGCCAAGAGGAGGAGGCATCCTGCTCGCTCTTCTTACGAATGCGACGAGGACGAGCTCTACACGTAGCCGTGAGATGGCGTGGGAACGCCATGTCATCTTCGTGTCGGGATGTGGTCAGGCAAGTGGCTTGTCCTTGTCGTGTGAATGTGTGCGCTATGTACAACGTATGCGCTTACCGGCGGGTAAGTACATGGAATTTGTGCGCATGTCCGCTGCCTGCATTTCTCGTGGCTTGCAGGTGCGTGTGACGCCGCCGCCTGAGTTCAGTCCGCAACGCCTCACGCCTGCCCGCCGAAGTCGGTGCTCCGACATCGCCCGACCACGAACAAGGCCCGCAACAACAACAAACACGACTTCGAAGCAACTGCCACTTCGACGCACATCGACACTTCCAACATCGACATGACGGGCTTGTTGGATGTGCCCGCCGAGTTGCGCACCCGCATTTACGAACTGGTCATCCCGCACAACCAACCCATCCCGCTTTCCCAAACTGTTGGCACAGCCCCAACTCCCTTCCAACAGAACAACCCCGCATATCGAGACCATGAAGCAACTCTACCCCGACTTCCAGTTCTATCTGCAGTGAATCGTCAAGTCCGCACAGAGGCTCTGGCGATCTTCTATGGCAGCAACACCTTCACATCGTACGTCCTCTGACCCAACAACAGACATCAAAGACCGCTGACCAACAACAACTCAGCCACACCATCACCTGCACCCACGTCTTCTTGAAAAATCTCGACAAGCAATCGCTCACCTTATTGCGCGATGTGCGCTGCATGACATACCAGATCAGCGCCGTCCAGCAGATTCTCATTCCCAAGCTCGCGAAACTGGTGGCGTGTGCCGGTAGAGGACATTTGAGCTCTCATGCGGCCAAAGTTCCGCTCCGGACGAAACGCATTGGCATGGGAGGGCTTGATGAGGATTTTGAGGTCAGTTGGGTGAGTTTGGCGCAGCTGGGAATTTGGGAGAGAGACCCGAGGGATATCGACATGGTGAGGAAGAGGACGCTGTTGAGTGGGTATTAAGACTTGGGAAGGCGTTCAGGCGTTGTGCTGTGCTGTGAGCGTTGCATGTGGAATGCTTGTTCTGCGCCCTTTGGGCTGGACTCGCGATGCAGTCCTGGAATCCTTGTGAAAAGGGCAACGATAGTCAAAAGACTCTTCTCGGATTCTACTCAGTGGTCTCTCTCAATCGATTTCACCTTCGAGAAACTTACATAATTCGAGACGAAAGGAAACGAAACAACCCCCTTCTCAATTCTTTTGGTCCTCCCAGAACACCAAACATCTCACCTCCACACTCTCCCTCTCAGGTCCATGATCCTGATCAGTGATAAAAGCACAATGCGGAACTCTCCTCGCCCTCGCCTTCTCCACTTTCCGCCCATTTTCCGTTACTTCTCTCGTCTTGGAAGTATCGTAGATCTTGAACACCAGCGCTTCCTCTGGCGTCAAATTCGAAGCGTAGTACCAATGGTGTGTGGCGTTGGCAGTTACGGCCCACGCGATAAATTTGTCGGAAGTGTTGACGCTTGCGAACATGGAAGTTTGGGCGATGTGCAGTCTGACTTCGTGGAGGTCCGTGGCGTCGGAGACTGTGCGGGCGTCGCAGACGGCGAGGGCCTCCCGGGTGACGGGACGGGCGATGGGGCGCCTGAGATGGCGTCAGTCAAGTGGAGTTCATCAGAGACGGATGTTTTTTTGCCGGCAAGCATCCATGGAGATTAGGTGAAGGAGGAGTTGGACGTCGCATACATACCAAACGTTGATGATTGCCCAGCGAGTCTTGCCGAGACGCTCGGCATCTTGGGGAAGTTCGTCGCGGAGTATGGCTTCGGCGCCGTTGTAGGATTGATCAATGTGGCAGTATCGGTTGGTGGAGTAGCTTTTCAATGGGACGAGGTCCTTGTCGTCGAGATCCTTGATGGCTTCTGCGGCGTTCTCCCAGCTGTGCCTTCTGACGAAATGCCCGATGATGTGAACGTGTGAGGCGCCAGTTCTGGATTTTGTGATCAGTCATGGTTGGTGTTTGAACGATATCGTTCAGGTGGCGGGACGACGGGGCAGCTTACACTCTCTTCACAAGATCTCTGACCTCTGGATAAGCTATTTCTCGTATCTTGTCGTCATCTTTCCACTCTTTCTCTGAACAGTTATGCTTCTCAACTTGGAAACCTTGTTCGTCAAGACTGAAATCTTCACCAGTCGTACGGATGTCCGTTACGCTTGCGGGATGAACATCGAATTTTTGTCGATAATTCGCTGCTCTTCCTGGGTATATGTCCTTCGAACCTCCTTTTTCGGGAGTCAGATAGTAGTTGAGTGTTGTTTGCACAGTCTTTGGGACTGTGGTTGTGAGTGTTGAAGTGGACATTTTTGATGGAGCAAAGCTTCCGATGATGGACTGTTGATGGATGTTGATGAATAGCTCATCGGCGGATTTTATGTACATCTGATATACGATAGGCGTGCGGGGCATCATGTACTCGCCTCTGCAGGTCGACACCTGGTATCCCTGCTAGCAGGCGGCCAGCTTGTCAAGCACCACTGTACCCTATATTCTCGTTATGCATCCGTGGAACACAAGGGTACAAGCTCAATACTGTCTGTACAAAGCCTTTGTTAGCTAATTCCCTGCGATATCGACCCAATTGGAGAGCTGTATTGGGCACTTCCAGTTCCTCCTACCAAATAGAGTTCGGCGATAGAGAGAAAGTCATCCGAATAGGCTGCCAGAAAGGCAGCAAAAGTCGAGGCATCGATTTATACCCTGCGTCCTGTTCCCGTATGCATATTTACAACTGTACATGTGGTGGCTCGCGAGGATCGTCTGACGACGTTAGCACGTCTGTACTTCGTAGCTCGGCCTCAGCGCGTTTGATGGATATGCATTAATAGTCTGTGAGAGATACAGGAATACTCCGTGCATCTGAAGGTAAAGTTGAGTACTTTCTCCAAGGCCCGTCTTTTCTCTAAGGAGCAGGTGTGGTGGACATGTTTGTGCTCGGCGGAATCCTTGGCAATGCAATGTTTTTTGATCCTGAGGCATCAAACCTGAGGCATCCCACCACGTCGCGTATTACTACCCGCGTCTTGCCCTTTGCTCTTTGACTTCTGCCCTTCTTCTTGTCTGCAGCAGCATCAGAACATCCATCTTAATGGCACTTTCGTTCTCTTACACGGCCGCGATAGCACTACGTACGAGTTCGCGAAAGAATGACTTCAGAGCACCGCCACGCACAATCGCACGTTGGCAGACGCGCCACCTAGTATGAAAGAGGTATTCCTAGGAGGTATCAGTGACAACACGCACTGGTCTGACGAGCCCGAAGGCATTAATGATACCACGAGACTGGAGAGAAGAACGAGACGACATTGTGGAACCAATCCGCAGACGTGATCATCGACAGCGTCCAAGCCATCTTTCTAGCTCAAATCGACGTCCATTATTACCACGTGCCGAATGCCTGGCTACCACACCAGAACATGTGGTGTTGCCACCATACGGCATCAAGGTCGCCCTGGATGGGGAAGGATTGGTCAGATCGAGATGACCAGATTTCACCAGACAACTACCAAGTCGGTGATCAACTTCACACTCCTTGTGGATAACATCCGTATCTCTCATCCCCGGAATCCCAGCCAATACACCCAAAGCAAGTAAAGACATTATCAGGGTCGATCTGTCGCTTGATGCTCAACAAGCGGTCATAATTCTCCTCGCCCCAGAACGTCGCCGGATAATTATCTTCGAAGACATCGGCTTCGTTCAGATACGCTCCGCTGTTGGGCGTGATCTGTCGCAGAGGGTCGATCGCTTCATGCGCATTCTTGTAAGCTTGCGTGACGCTGCCAGCGCCGCTAGCAGTCGGATCGACAGGGTCCCAAATGGATGGCATAACAATATGCCAGAGGGAATTGCGCCACGCGGGCGTCACTGAGGCGTAGCCAGGCCCCCAGGAAGATCTGTCGACGGGAGCTCATAAGCCGAGGGCGGCACGAAGAGGACGTAGAATGGTACTCCAGGGTTGGGCTGGAGATTCTTGTTCAATGTCCGGAATGTCTCAACGAGTTGCTGTTTGGACGCTTCTGTTTGGAAGTTTTCACGGGGGACGAGGCGTGAGACCAGAGTTGCCCCTGTGCCGAGGAAACCGCCGATGATCTCTGACATGGGTTGTTGAATGTAGTCGTGGTATCCATTGGGAAGAGTCGTGATGTTGATCATCACCGGAATGTTGCCGAGAGACAAAGCAAAGTCGACGACAGGTTGCATTGAGTCCTTGGCTTCAGCAAGAGTGAGCTTCGGCGTCAGGATGTTCATCGTCGCGGCTGTTCCTTGGAGGGCGCCGGGCAAGACATACCCTCCCCAGCCTTCGGCAGCCCGCTTCTCGGCATTATCAAGGAGGATCTTGTGGAACGTGGAGCCTTGATCAACACCGACGTGGGCGAATACAATGGACACACTCTGCGAACATTAGTATAATGCAAACGGTTGCCGCGCTGCGATTACTCTGCTCACCTGCATTGGCACGATCTTGTGCAGCACGCTCGTCGTCTCGACAATGACGGCAAAGGTCCCGCCACCGCCACCACGCAGTGCGAAGAAGAGGTCTGTGTTCTGACATCGATTGGCCGTCACTATCTGGCCGTTCGCGAGGACAGCCTTCATCTCAAGGACGTTGTCAACTCCAAGATCATAGCTGTTCGTCAGAGCACTGTGTCCGCCGCCAGTCACCCAACCACCAGATGCGCCCACTGAAGGGCTTGCACCAGCGACCATCTGGCCCAGTCAGTCTCATTTCAGGCTCTCAAATGTCGGCGCAACGTACGAAATAGCCTTGGGAGAAAGCAAAATCATTCAATTGCTGGAATTGTGCTCCAGCGCCGAATGTCAGTGCTGGTCCTGCTGAAGCTGAACAGCCCGATGGAGTGAAGTTCTCGGTGACCTGCAGCGGCGGTTGTATATTGTGCGTCCTGCTTCAGTATGAGCACTTTTCGCTGCCGTCATGACCTTTCAGCGAGCTCACCATAAAGCGAACGTATTCTGTCCCGTGCTGCGCGATCGATAATCATGACCAGTGTTCTTGATCACAAGCGGCACGGAGTAGTTTTTCACAAAGGCCAGCCCCGCTTGCACGTCAGCCGCGCTGTGACAGTCAACGTAGTAACTCGGCACCGTTCCTTGGTGGCAGGTCTTCAATGTGGGCGATAGAGGATCGATGGGGAGGAAGGCACTGATCGCGCAGTCTTGTCCGGTGGGTACGCATTGTTGGACATTAGGAGAGTGGTAGCCGCGTTCATAATCGTTCTCCAACATCTCCCGACTGGAGTTACTGAGACTTTTCTGGAATATACAAGCCATATCTCAGATCATTACACGCTACAAAGCGCTATTCCATTTGTCAATACACTGGAGCTATCGCTGGCATGATCAGCTTGTTGACCCATATGTGCTCTTAGCGGTTCTGCAGCAGTATCGATCCAGCTCGGAGATACTGAGTTTGGATGACTCGGAGAAAAGAGCACTGATCTATTCAAGAGACGAGTCCAGAGGCTTCGCGTATGGCCTGAGCATCTCGCGTGCCTTGACTCCGATATATCTCGAGAATGCTCTTCTCTTTGGCAGTCCACACTGGACCACGGACGACGACCACAGTCAATTTGCATTCGCTTTGCCGCCTTCTCTAGGGTCTCTCGCCATGTATGGTTAGAAGGGCTTGCGTACACTGCCGGACGCCATTCGAGCTCTACGCGCCAACTGGACCGACATCCTAGCAAATGTGTGGCTCATGTTCCACCGAGGCGCAGAGACATAGGACTTGCGCTTATGTTCCTCGCGAGCGGAGATGTATATGCGCATGCCCCCTCTGCAGTGGACCATGAACCAATCATACATTCTGATTTCAATGGATTGTAGCGCTGGCTGCAAGGGACATTATCCTCCTGAGACTCTGATGGGAGAAATCATCCGACTTGCAGACAGCGGAAAGATTCAGAAGATACTTGATGATATTTACCTCCTCGATCCTCTCGATCCTTGTAAGTACGCCGACTCGAGGACCAGATCGATATACGCCGAAGACTCAGAATCTAGGTTTGTTTCCTCTGCGTTGACGGCGAGTATGGTAATCTAAAGTGTGAGAGCGGAGACCTCGAATGTCGACCTTGGTCCGTCGATCTTTGCGCTTTCCGACATGCTTGGTTCATCAGGGCAAGCTCAGAGCATAATGGGAGCAGCTTATGAGAAGGATGTATCTGACTTGTGTGGGTACTTGTACTTGTGCAGAGTATAACAGGAAGTCGGAGTTCCATGAACGGGTCAAAGCAATGCCACAGGACTGAAGCGTCTCTGCTGATACCGGCGACGGTCATCACATCCGCCAGAGGTATGAGGTTGAGAAAGTTGGAAGCTTCGCCACTACTGTACGCCAATGTCAGCATCCCCGCTGACGTATGCTATGAGAAGAGGCCGCGGCTTCTCCAAACGTGCATGTACCCAGATCTTGCTTGTCCATGATGTTGCCATGCCTCCAACCCGCAGCTGACGACTGTGTTCAAAGTCCACGGCACTGGTTTCCGGCTGATTTGCTCTCTTACCAGTACTGATCACTTCATTTTGTGTGCAACAATCATGGATAAGTGGAAGAAGCGTCTATCCAGCGCGATCGACCAGGGTCGAGCTGGTATGCAAGATGGTGTTTGATAAGAAGCGCATGTCGGGACTGATCAGAACCCAGCATTGAATAAATCTAGCTCCCAGGGCGGGGCTCCGTCGCAGAACTATCCTGCACAACAGCAGCCAATTCAAGACAGTCACCCGTCCAATGCTCCGCAAGGGCAACAAGGCGGTCCATCACAAAGTCAGGATCAGCCAGTGCATGCTAATCCAGGCTCTGGCCCCATCATTCCCAAGGCAAAACGTGAACCCGAAATCCTAGGCTTAGTTGGAGATTCAAGTCTCAATCGCGACAGTGGGGGCTCGGCACGGTTTGGCGATCGTCTGTTGTGGACGTATCGTGATACCCAATTGTGCAATTCTGATGGCAGCGTCAATATGCTTCCCATCATAAGCAGCACAGCGTCTTGGTCAGATTACGATTCTGAGGGAAGACCAGCAATTGAGCGTGGCAGAGATCCGCTCAACTCTGTTGTTCTCCGACAGTATGGGAAGAATAGCCATGAGGAGAGCTTCTTTCCGTCGCCGGGGAAACATCTTTGCCACTCGCCGGCAGGTAATAGGGATGACGGGACGAGAATCGCACTGTGGCCCAATCAGCCACCTCTCGTAACTTCCGAAAATGATGGCCATACTACGGCATATACTTGGGTCCCACAAGCTCACATCAACCAAAATCTCGGCGTCGAGACGGAAAATCCTTCGACTATACTCTATAAGACTGAGTATCATCCTTCCCGCTTCCATGGCCGCGACAGTCTGCCCAAGACCAAGATCGCAGCCGAACAATTCTGGAAACAAGGTGAAATCGCATACGGTGCGTACGGTACGCTTGTTCATAATGGATATGTCTGGTTATGGGGACAGTGGGATCACAAGACTGCGCTCGCTCGGGTCCGACCTCATGAGGTAGAGAAGCGTGGCGCCTACGAGTACTGGGTTCATGGCCAGTGGACGCGAGATATGCCAAAACTTGGCCAAGATGGTATCGAGATTCCAAATGCCAATGCCGGCGGTCAGGGCACGTATTACTTCAACAAGCACTGGAATGCTTATACGTGGATCGGAGGTGATGTCTTTCCTGGAGCGGAGACGTATGTATGCACTGCTCCAGAGCCTCAAGGACCATGGACACAGAACGTGCAGATCTATACAGGTAAGAGATACCGACATGAATCAATCACAGGGTTGTATACTGACATCGGAGCAGGTCCTCGTGGTAATCATGCTCTGGGAGCATATTCTATCCAGGCGCATCCGGACATGGTTCCGAGAAACTCGACGAAGAATGAAATGTATATTACGTACACGAAGAATGATGAGGCGCAGCAGGGTGAAATTGCTGGATATACTACACCTCTAGTCTATGTCGAGTTCGAATGATGGCGGATGAATTGCTGCGTTTGGGGTCGAGTTGTAGAGTCAAAGCAGAGCGAGTATTTTATGGTGAGCGGAACGTGTGAATAGAAAGACGAGTTCTATACACCAAAATTCCATGTGATGATCTCATGTCGAGGATTGAAGACGAAACGTGAGATTGGTAGTGTTTTGGCGTGAAGGAGAAAGTTGCAGGCGATGGCATGTGCCAAGACTTTCAGCTGGTGGCGGAGGCGGGCAGGGTCTCTCGTGCTTGCGACTCCGGCCAGATGATCAGTCTCGGACATCACGTACACCTCAACGCAACGACCCGAAATTTGGCCAGCTTGGACTTCTGTCTGCTACACTCACTACCCGACTCCACGGAGACCACTTGTCGCATAGCGCTGCGGGACCAGCGCCACAAACAGCCATCGTCGGAAGTGAACATCCGACCCCTCGCGACAAGACACACCTTCCATTATGGCACGCGAACAGGACAGCGACGTTCCTCAACCTGGGCCCGCCACGCTCTCATCCCATGCCGGACCAGATGAATGGCTCGAGCAGGCGAAGCTATGCCGCTACCTCCCCGAAGCCGACATGAAACGACTCTGCGAGATCGTCAAAGAATGCCTCATGGAAGAGTCCAATATTCAGCCTGTCGAGGCGCCCGTCACAGTGTGTGGAGATATTCACGGCCAATTTTATGATCTACTGGAGCTTTTCCACGTAGCGGGTGGAATGCCGGGCGAATTGGATCAACGCGCCGCTGAGAAAGCTGCGGCGGAAAGAGAGGCGACGAAGAAAGGAAAAAGAAGTAGCATGTCTTCCGGAACGACTGCTATCAGTGCTGCCGATATTGAACCTCCGACACAAATCACAGACCCAAAGGTGAAGAGGAAGATGAAGAGGAGGTTCCAAAGAGATAGTGCTTACACATCTGCGGCGAGTGAGGATGGAAGTCAGGCGGGCGAGGATGGCGAGGAAGAAAGAGGTCGGGTACGGAGTAGAAGTATGGGTGAGGCTGTAGACGATGGAGAGGAGATCGAGGACGATGTCTCAGACGACTCGGGACTTGGTGTCAGGAGTCCTGGACCCAGCCGAAGCAAGAGCACGACGAAGAAATCCGACCATGCCAATGGAATGCAGAATTTCGTCTTCCTGGGAGACTTCGTGGACCGAGGATACTTTTCTCTAGAGACTTTCACATTATTGATGTGTTTGAAGGCAAAGTGAGTATTACTCCAGGCGTATCTGCTTGAAACAGCATGCTGACAGTCATGCAGATACCCAGACAAAGTCACATTGGTCCGAGGAAACCATGAATCGCGACAGATTACCCAAGTATACGGCTTCTACGAAGAGTGTCAACAGAAGTACGGCAATGCAAGTGTCTGGAAATCTTGCTGCCAAGTGTTTGACTTCCTGGCTCTGGCAGCCATAATTGATGGCAAAGTGCTTTGTGTGCACGGAGGCCTGTCACCTGAGATCCGAACACTCGACCAGATTCGTGTAGTCGCGCGAGCACAAGAAATTCCTCATGAAGGCGCGTTCTGCGATCTGGTCTGGTCAGATCCAGAAGAAGTCGATACATGGGCCGTTTCACCTAGAGGTGCAGGATGGCTGTTTGGTGACAAGGTCTCCAGTGAGGTGAGCAGCAGCTTTCTTCCACCCTTTTCGAGATCCCCACTCGCTAATACATACAATAGTTCAACCACGTCAATGGCCTGTCATTGATTGCCCGTGCCCACCAGCTTGTCAACGAAGGTTACAAATACCATTTTGCCTCCCAAGACGTGGTGACAGTCTGGTCTGCGCCGAATTATTGCTACAGATGCGGCAACGTCGCCTCTATCATGACACTGGGAGAGGATCTGGGGCCGGACTTCAAGATTTTCAGCGCCGTGCCTGATCATCGAAGAGCTGTTCCAGCCGGCCGCCAAGGAAGAGGGGAATATTTCCTGTAACCCCGCACGACCGTGATGAGATACGAGAATGGAGAACATGTGAAGGTGGTATTGGTGCTTCTGAATGATACCTAAACTTCTGCAGACGGAACTCGACCTGAGGATGGAGGGTCGGGCGAGGAAGGCACGCAAGTATGATGACGCTTTATCTTGTGCTTGCTATAAGAGACCTGTACAATACGCGTGAATGAGCTTTGTTGGCATTTATACCCTGGCGACTTATCTGCACATGATGAGCATGATGACGATTACAGATGCGAGATTCGCCTTTCGAACATCTTCCCGCGCAACGAATCGAGTACTATCCCAAGCCGCCTTGACACATTTGCGGAATGCGGTGCATTGCGCGAAGTGAAGCCGAAGAGCACACGTCACTGGCCAACACTCTCGTGTAGCACTCGATCAACGAAGCTCCACTTTACGCCGCGCTAGGCGTCCCCTTCATTGGCACACTCATTCACTTCCAGCCTCCAGCTTCATCCGTAACACGTCTGGGAGACATCAATGCACCCTCTCTGCACTTTCCGCTCGCAACACAAACATGACGACCGACGCACTGCAGCACAACAGCCTAAAGATGCCTACACCAGCTCGTGAGGACGATGCGTCCCAATGCGACATTCTCACAGGTGAAGGGCCGTCGAATCAGCTCCCGCTTACTTCTCTCATCACTTCGTGGCTCGCGCCATTGCTGCGAATGGTGTATAAGCCCTTTCAAGAGACCGCGAAGCCAACAGTGCCGCTCAAAGCAGTGTCACCAGAGAGCAACCCAGACGAGGAAGTGACCGCGATGTGAACCAAAAAAAAAGACCGCCACAACCGTCGTGTCCATCGCTCTTTCTCAAATGACCATCAGAGCTGCGCAATCGCATCTACGAACAAGCTTTTAACGAGACAGTAACTCGGCATGCACTGAATCAGCACCTGCCTAGCAGTCAAGGATTTCACGGCATTGTGCTCGCTTGCAAGCAAACGTACTCCGAAGCCATCGGACTGTATTACAGCTGCAACACATTCAACTTCTCAGGGAGACGGAGCCTCAACTCGCTAGTTCGGTCTTGCGTTGAATGGCTTGGTGGCCTGAAGAGACAGCATAGCCAGATGATCGAACGCATCGAGCTGGACACATCATCTATAATGTCTATTGTGCAGGCAGCATATTTTTGCGAAGCTCGCCGTGGGATATCGAGAATGAATCGCCAAAATTGCATGTCGGACAGAATCGCAAAGACCGCGGACCACACGATCAAAGCTGTTCATCATCGTTTCATGCTAAGGACTGGAGTGGTCGCTGTTGCTGTTATGAAGCAATCCAATCCTGCAGATTTGATGAATTTCGAGATCGCCCGCACTTCAAACCCGATCCGGGCTCTTGAAGATCACTGGAAGGAAATTGATCAGCGGGAGAGTAAGTTGTCCAACCAGGTTGCTCAATGATATCGTATTGATGTGAAACAACACAGATGAGCAGCAGAGCGAGTTGCAGAATACGAACTGAGCTAATTGCCACTCACGGGAGAGGTAACGAGGGACATCGTACACAACACTTCCGGGAGGGATGAACACATGACATGAGCGATTCAAGCTGCTTGTATCCAATTGGGACTTTCGTTTAGCAGCTGCACCAGGATGAGACCGACGACGATTGCAGATGCGGATTGTACCATGGTTGTTTCTTCGCAACGAGGCGACCACTTCCGCCAGTCATTTTACTGACAAAATTTTGGTCGCGCTCACAGTCGCAACGCGCGAACTAAGCCATCACGTCCACTTGCACACCTCCACCTTCACTTCACTGCGGGCCGGGCATGTGCTTTCCTGCGCTTTCACGTGCCTCCAATCTCTGACTTCACTTCATGCATGAGTCAGCAACGATACTAACACTTCCTTTGCACCCTGACACTCGACACAGACAACAACCTCCACTTGCGCCAACACTTTCGCTTCAATATGTCAGCGCCCACAACCTCGGACGGTGACGACGCCTTTCAGCGCCAAGTTCTGACAACTGAAGCGGAGATCATGCCGCCGTCGCTACTTTCTGTCATGACTACTCAGCCAAGATCGCCACTTCAGGCCCCACTGAACGGCGGTCTGGATAACAAAGAGCTCACAGTACCACTCCAGAGAGACTCGAACGAGAACGTGGTCACAGCAGCCGAACCAGAACCGAAGTAACCGTCGCGTTTCTTCAAACTACCACCAGAGCTGCGCAACCGGATCTACGAGGCAGCCTTCGCGGGAACAGTGCAGCGCAGCACAAACGTCAAAGATCTCTTTAGCCGCACAGGAAATTTCGGGATCGTGCTCGCTTGCAAGCAAACCTACGACGAATCGATCAGTCTCTACCACAGCTGCCATTCGTTCAAACTGTCCGGCAGACTCAACTTTTCGGACCCTCTGATGCTGCTCTCTGCCAAGTGGCTCAGCAACATGAAGGCACAGCATCGGGGTTTGATCAAGCGTGTTGAGCTGGACCCACTTGCGAGGGACTACCATATCGGTTCTGGCATTTTCCACCCTGGCGACCGATCTGAGAGAGACGTGCCTCTCGAAAGTGACATCGCTCTACAATGCGCCGAGGTGCTCAGAAAGATCCATGGTCTCGTGGACGTGCTGCCCGGCGTGCTTGCGGTGTCGATCATGAAGCAGCCATATTGGCCTAGAGATCTGGCCAACTCGAAGATTGTGTACACCTCGACCCCGATAAGAACACTCCTACAGCACTGGCAGGAGATCGGCTGGAACCAAGGCAGCTGGCTTCAGGAGTGGTTGGAGGAGCATGAGTGATGAATGACCCTCATCACATGGCACTGCTATTGGGCGAGGAAGCAAGGGAAAGGGCGCCGTGCTTTGATATCATGGGACTGGGAAGGCCAGCATGCATGATGCGACTATGGCCTGATCTTCGGCACCTCATTGAACACTGTGCTTAAAGGGACGATTCGCAAGAGGAATTGCACGAGACAGGAAGTCTTCGTCAGGGCTCGAAAGACACAAGCAGAAGACACGGATGGTAGTTTGAGCATCATCTTGGAACGGCAGGTCAATGTTCTAGACTATCTAGACACTTGTATGATGTCCGGCTCCAATCTCTGGTCATCAGTCGTATTCCCCGTTACTCATCATGTTCGCCGCGAGTGCCTCCTACAGTGTAACCTCGTTCCACGGCTGACCTCTCGCTCTCAAACGAACTTCATGACAGCCAATCACTACATAAAGTCCCCATCACCGAACCCTCCAAACGGGTTCGGCGGCCTGCCACCCATACCAGCACCGCGAGGATGCCCCATTCCAGGTCCAAATGGATCGTCATACCTCGCACCGGGCGGCGCTTGTCCTCCACGACCACCTCGTTGCCCCTGACCAGCGAACAGAGGGTCATCGAACGTAGGATGCATCCCTCCTCCACCAAAGCCTCCACCCGATCCGGGCCCTACACCACCACGCATCGGATGATCCGGCCCCAACCCTTGCGGATATAAGTCTCGCTCACCATATCCTCCCCCGCCCCCACCAGGCGGTACCATACCCCTCGGAGGTCGATTCACCTCATACTCGTCCTCGAACCCGGGCATTGGATCTGGTAGAGGTCCTCTCCTCGGCGGTTGCACAAGAGGATCTTGCAAAGGATAAGGGCGAGCAGGAAGATCACGGTCTTCTCTCAACGGATCATACTGCGGATCATCTCGTTCGCGGCCTGGCGCAGGCTGCCTCCTACTGCCCTCTGCTGTCTGTTCGTGTGTCTCCTCATATCCTTCTTTTTGCACGCCCGGAATCAACTTCTGAATCAATTTTACTCGCATCAGAGATCCGAAATCACTCAGTCGTCCAACGTTGATAAAGCTCGCGATAATGGCCTCTTGTTTCGACATTTCGTCTTGCTCGGACATGAGTTCGAGTGGCAGGTTTCCCGCGCTGATCCATTCGTCGACTTTCACTTCGATCGTGTATGTCTTATCATCTCCCATGCCCATTCCCATGATGATCGCTTTGTTGCCCATGCGCGAAACTTTGACAAGGTATTCCATGCTGCTTTGGCTGTGCTTGTAGCGGAAGGCGTAGCTGCCGCTTGAAGCGTTCCATTCTGCAGGCAAGGATTGTGGGGAGTCGTTGTCGGATGTGGCTTCTATGCGGTGGTCTTCTCCGAGTCCTACGAGTCGGCAGCCGATGGCTAGCATGGAAGAGTGAGCGGCGAGTGCGATGGCATCGTATGCGTGCCGTAGTTGCGGTGATGCGTTTGGAGGGAATGAAGCGAGGATGAGTTTTGAGATTGTGCTGCCGGATAGCGCGTTGATCGGTGAAGTGTCTGCCATGGCGGGATCTTTTGCTGGTGATCGAGTTCGGTGTTGTAACAGCGTTCTAGAAGTGCGCAATGGATTTATGTGCAGCTGCACGTATGCACGTCACCACGCCTGCCTGAGAGGGGAGTGGCTGAAGCTGTTTTTGGAGCTTTGACGGGCTTGGCATTTTGTGGCGGTGCATTTTTGCTGGCGGCCTTCTCTCTGCAACTCCACCTCACTCACTTGCTGACTCGCTCTACTCAATATCCACTACTGCCTTGATACTCCAGAGTGGGACATTATGTTGAGACTGTGCTCCCACTCCAGCGAATTTACTCTTCACATTACCACGGCCGCATGCCTCATCCAAGGTCACTGTCAGGGCGGAAGATCGTAGTCGAGCGACATGTCTTCTCTTGAGGACAACTTTCTAGAAGCCTATTAGCTGCCACGAGAACTCTTCGGTAACTTTCAATTCTCCATGGTTGTCAAATGACCCAACCACGGATCACAGCACGTGGTCGCTTACCTTAACCACATGACAGATCTAGGCACACGAGAGGTAAATAATTCAGCAGCTGTTCGCATTTCTCCTCCCCGCACTCCTACTCACCATGGAGCACTCCACGCTACTTACAACAATGCGAAAGCTCAGAGAAGAAGATGACAAAAATCTGAGCGTCCGCTTCTTCGAAGAAGCAGAACACACACTTCGCTGCCAACGCATATTTGAACAAGGAGCAGAACAAGCACAAATCACGTTCGAAAGCAAAGAAGAACGCGAATTTTGTTTCCGACGTTTCGTCCAGAGAGAAATAGAAGCAAAATCCCACCAACTTCTTCCTAAAGAAGAGAAAGCCAACGAACCCGAACACGAAAAATCATCATCATCCGACGCATCTCTACTACGCAACCACATCCCCAACCTCGCCCAAGAGCTTCAAGACATGATCCTCTCGGAACTGTTCGCCATGGACCCCCACGCCCAACCCCGAATCCACATCAACGAAACCTTCAAACCACCACTCGCCCTCCGCCTCTGCCGTAGAACCCGAACCCAGCACATGAAAACTTACTACACCCGTACAACCTTCATCCTCCCCTCCGGGAGTAGTAGTAGTAGTAGTAGTAGTAGTAGTAGAACAGTGTCATTCTTCCAAGAGTTCCACCACATCCCCTTCGAATGGAACTGGGGCTACAACTACCTTTTCCACGAAAACACCGGCGAACTCGAAATCTCTCGCGATCCGCAACAACGAGGACAGAAGCGTTATCGCTGCGAAACCCGTCTTATCGTCGGGGAGACGACAGGTACGAGTGAAAAGTGGTGTGGTACTTACCTTGAGGCGAAGGAATGGCATGAAGAATGTAT
Organism: Cercospora zeina; assembly: GCA_022702355.1. Classification (NCBI taxonomy): domain Eukaryota; kingdom Fungi; phylum Ascomycota; class Dothideomycetes; order Mycosphaerellales; family Mycosphaerellaceae; genus Cercospora; species Cercospora zeina. The sequence goes on from JAKLWX010000010.1 coordinate 393,647, forward strand.
CAGGAGGTATGAGCGAAGGAAATGCGAATTCGAATTGGAGAGCGCTCCGACCCTGGAGCTCATGCTCTGCTTGGGTTTCGTATGCGTAATCGGGTTTATGGCGATGTCGATGGTGAATTGCTGGAAGGAGTTAGTTGTGTGAATGCAGCACAAAGTCTTTGAGGTTGGTTCGATTGACGATAGGCACAGTGGTGGAAAATCAGGGGTAAAGACCTTGCTTGATATTGATACACATCGCTCCCGAGCACATTGATCCAGCTTATGCATAATAAAGATACCGTGTGTAGAGACAAAAATCCCGCACGTCCACATTTGAGCCAGCGTCGATAAGCATTATCACTGTTCCACAGTTGCCTCATTGCCCCATACATAGTCCTCCAGCGTCGCGTACGCCTGGCGCACCTTCCATTTATGCTGCCTCTGAGTATGGCGTTGTAAGACGTCGTGCAGTATTCGTATCGGCTTGACTCATTCCACACACCCCGAATCCATTGATAGGATCCGATGATTGCACTGTCGAGTCTTCTGTCATTGCCATGGCATCTTCAAATTCGCTTGCAAGCGGGGTGTACATTTCGTGCGGATCCTCGTCGTCCGCGTTGTCTTGAGGTCGCTCGTTGTCCGTATTCTCGTCACCAGCCAAACTGCTAGCTGGGCTTTGTGATGTCGGTGAATTTGCAGAATCCTCAAGCTGCTCCGGCGTACAGACGGGCGGGTGCTCCAAGTCTGGCCTGTCGTCAGCTGGGCTAGGCTTTGAGCTAGTCTGCTCATCAGCTATGGCGTTTTCATCTTTCACGTCAATGTCGTCTTCGCCTTCTAGGTTCGAGGCCGTGACCTTTTGTAAAGATGGCCTTGTAGTCAACTCCAGCGGCATTGCCGGACGGGGCAGTGGATACTCCATATATGGCTTCCAAATGGCCAATGTTGGGACCATGCCAGTCGTTGGTCCATCGAACATTGCTCGAACCACAGCCGTGTATGTTATTGCCGCATGGGAGCCAAGTGAAAGACTCACTCGATCTAGGACATACTGCGGCAGGGGAAAGGGCACCTCCTCGCTATGATTTGCACCGTGACAAGTCGTAGCTGGGGTGGCGGTCCCGTTGATAAGAGTAGCGCTGGTGTTGACAGTCGCGAGTGAAGAATTGCCAGACCCTACAGTGTCTTCGTTCGCCACCGCACCAGATGCGTCTGTATCTGGCAAGTTGCTCACTTGTGTGCAAGCCTCAAGTAGGTGGTAGGGCATGCCGGCAGTGCTGTCCTCGCGCGAAAGTATGCCCGGCAGATCAGGCATTAATCCATCGTATTCGTCGGCTGCCAAGTAAGACCTGCTCTTCTCGTCGCTGTCATCATTGCTGCTGATATTGATTGACTCGGCAGCCTTTGAGCCCGCTATAGCCTGAGAAAGTTCAGTGAAAGGAATCCGCATGTGAAAGAGACAAAATCTCTCGGATACACTCACCATGTCCACCAGAGCGTCGATAGCCTTGTTTCGCTTGGCTCTGAATGTCAACTTCGAAGCTGCCTTGGGCTTCGCCTTCGAAGTGCTTTGTCGAGATCTCTTCTTTTTCTTGACACGCAACGGAGGCTCGTTGCCGAGTGACTTCAGCTTCTTCCTCGGCCGGCGTGTCCCGGAACTTGTCGGCGCCATCTCGTCGTCTTCATCTGTGTCGATCTCATCGCTGCTTGGAGGTGCACGCTTCTCGGATTTTGTCGACGCAATCGAGTCTTGATGATCAGGTAGCGGATCAGCTTGCGTGAATATTGGCCGACTTCGATAGCCCGGAATTCCATGGTCCTGCGGATGATACTTCTTCGAATAGTTGATGGGTCTCCTTGCTGCATCTCGCGCAGAGTGCCGCGACGCCTTTGGATCTGGTCTGCGAGGCTCAATTACGATTGGTTGAATCCTAGTCCCCGGGTCCTCTTCATTCTGCGAGTTCTCCGAGTATGATAAGTCATAGTGAGAAGAGTCCCCGCTGAGATCTTTGTCTGTATTCATGGTCACGGAGGCATCGTCCTCGGCCTCTGACATCGCAAGAGAAGCCGACTTGGACTGCCTGCGCGTGACGGCGCTGTGGGGACGTGTCACTTTGTCCATTGGGTGGTATTTCATGTCCTGCCTACCGTTAGCGTGCGACTTGTAGAATGTACGCGGGATCACTCACGTATGAGACATCTTTTCCGAGACCTCGCGAGGCTCGAGTTGCGTGCTTTGTTGATGGCGTGCTCATGGTGCTGCCATCATCATCATCATCGTCATCATTCGCAGGCTCCACAGTGCGCTTGACATTGTCGCGAATGAGGTATTTGCTTGGGTTGAGGCCTCGCAAGGGACCATTCAATGTGGGCGACGGCGGTGATGGCGTGACTTCTATTCTTTCCTGCGTGGGCTTGACTCGTTTCTTGCCAGCCATCGTTTTTGTTGTAGGGATGTGTAGGTTCTTGTTGTGACGAGTGTGTCGTCTGAGTCGGCGCTGAAGGCCACATGTGCAGCTTTCCAGGCGGCAGACACGCTCTTGCCACGGACGCGTTCGAGGAAAGCGCCATGAGAAGCTACGCGAGCACTTCACTTCCCGCTTGGAACTTCACAGTAGATATCTGTGTTACCGACATGATCTCCCAGCTCGTGTCAGTCGCCAGCACGTGGCTCTGCAATTGCGCATCATTGTGCCGGTCTGCTGCAGCAATGCTCTCGACGTCAGGAGTGACTATGTCTCTAGAGACGACAATTGAGCTTGCTCTACGCCAACACTTACATACATTTCCTCGCTGTCTGTTCAGTAGCAAGCAAGACTTGAATCTATGCGGCGACCGGTCATTGCATCTCCACACCTCACCGCTGAAGAAGTGACTGCTGCTCAGGATGTCCGTGTGAGCGAATGCCACAGAGGCTTCTACCCACAGTGGAACTAGCTTCGATTTCTCATTTGAGCAAGACTGAATGGCAGTGGTCAGTGACACGAGGAGCACCCGCGAACATGGCGGCAAAATCGAGGCCTTTCGATCTCGTGCCAATCGGACCAAAGCGGCTTGAGAGCCTTCGACTTTATTCATATTTCTCCAGCATTGTCGATGATGCACGCCCTATGGAGAGACTGCGAATAGCCGACGCCGATGCCTGAGATGAGAAATACGGCTGTGATGTGTTGATGGAAGTGCGATGGTGGAACGCGTGTGAAAGCTCCTGCCCCGAACCCGTGCTCCAAAAGAATGATGCGCCACGAGATTGACTTTGCGCCTTCGCACAGCGGTAACTTTCGTCCTACTTCACCTCACCACTGCACTCATCGCTCTTGCCGGAAAGTTGAAGTATGCTGCAGTCGCTATAGGAAGAACCTTGTAAATCGTACCTGCAGGTGGGTGGGAAGCTTGTCTGTTTGTTGCCATTGCATCATCCGTTGCTGCCTCGAAGCTCTTCCAACACCATCAACTCTACATTTGCACAACTCACCACAACAACACGATACTCACCGAAACAGCACCGCACAGCACCATGGCAGTCGAACCAAGCAAGCGCAACAAGCGCTTCGTCCCACTCGGTAAGCCACCTCTCTTCATCAACCAACCAACCAACACCTCTAACCCACCACCAGAAAACAACCCCGAAGTAATGACCACCCTCCTCCACAACCTCGGCCTCTCCCCAACCCTCTCCTTCCACGACGTCTTCTCCCTCTCCGACCCCTCCCTCCTCGCCTTCGTCCCACGCCCCGCGCACGCCCTCCTCCTCGTCTTCCCCGTCTCCCCAACCTACGAAACCCACCGCGAAACCGAAGACTCCACCAAACCGCTCTACACCGGCTCGGGCCCCACGGAATCCGTAATCTGGTACAAACAAACCATCTCCAACGCCTGCGGCCTCATAGCCCTCCTCCACAGCATCAGCAACGGCCCCGCACGCTCCCACATCCTCCCCAACACACCGCTATCCACCTTCGTCGCCAACGCCGAACCGCTCGACCCCACGCAACGCGCCGAACTAGTCGAAACGACAGAAGTTCTCGAAACGGCGCATCAGGCAGCTGCCGCGACGGGGGATACCGTGGCGCCGAGTGCGGATGATAGTATTGACTTGCATTACGTGTGTTTCGTCAAAGGCAAAGATGGGAATTTGTGGGAGTTGGATGGGAGGCGCAAGGGGCCGTTGGATCGAGGGCCGATTGCGGAAGAAGAAGATGTGTTGAGTGAGGTGGCGTTGGATAAGGGGGTGAGGGCTTTCTTGAAGAGGGAGGAAGAAGCGGGCGGTGGGGAGTTGAGGTTTAGCTTGATTGTTTTGGCCGAGTCGTTGGATTGAGGGACGGATGAGTAAATGAGGGGAATTAAGTTTGGGGCGAAGGGTACGAGATATGATGATGATGATGATGATGATACGACAGTTTGGTGGAAAGCAGACGGACGGGATGATGCAAATGTCTGTTGCTGAGAGGTACGATCGTGGTCGCGACTGGACTTGCTCTGTGCGACCCAGCAGAGCATTCCATGGACGATAATATTTTCCAACAATGAATATGAGTGAAATGACGATTCACGACTTGGACTACGGGTATCTTTTTTTGCCCTGCCAATGAAGGCCAACATCAAAACTCTACACTATTTGTATGCGCTTCTACGCCATCCGCATGCGTTCTGTGTGCACCACATGCCTCTCGTTCGCTATGCAACGATAGTCAAAACCCACAACACAAAAAACCTCCCAACACCGATCGCTGATGCCCATGTTATGCAAAGACTTCACTCCTCTTGAGGCCGTTTCTCTTCTCGATTTCCTCCGCCCTCCTCTTGCTGGACCTCAGGCTCAAACTCAGGCTCAGGCCCAGGCTCAATTTCAGGCCCAATCTCAATCTTAGGCTCAGGCTCAGGCTCAGGCCCAGGCTCAATCTCAGGCTCAGGCTCAGGCTCAGGCTCAGGCTCAGGCTCAGGCTCAGGCTCAGGCCCAGGCTCAATCTCAGGCTCAGGCTCAGGCTCAGGCTCCGGCTCAGGCTCCGGCTCAGGCTCCGGAGGCGGAGGAGGAGGAGGCTCAACATCCTTCCCAGCCAACTCCGGCCCAATATAAAGTTCCTCACCCTCATACCCACCACACATTTCATTCCACGTGAGATACTCACCAAAATCGATCCACGCGCCACCTTTTTCATCTCGCAATTGCGGTCTCGCATGCGTAACAATCGGCACAGCACCCCTCCAATTCGTGCCAGCAGCTTTCGCAAAGACGAATTGTCCGGTGCGGAGTCCGCTTTGTTTTGCTGCAGAAGTGCTGCTCAAGACGTGCTCTTTCTTTTTGGTGGCTTTGAGGAGCTCTTCGGCGTAGGGATGGAACCACATTCGGGGCCACCAGCGGTCGCGAATGCCTTTGTCGCCGGTGATGTGGAAGAGGGGGAAGACTTCTCTTGTGACGAGGTTGGTGCCGAGGGAGGTTTCGGACCAGGATTGGTTTTTGGGAATTTTGGAGGGGAGATTTGCTGCGGCGAAGGGAGGGTCGGTTTCGAGGATATCCGGGTTGAGTTGGAGTCGGTCGATTCGGATGTCTGCGACCCAGCCTTCTGCGACTTCGCCTCCGCCGAAACGGTCGTCTTGGGGGATGTCGGGGTAAGTCTCTTCGGTCGAATCGTACCGCATCCAGGTCAAATGCTTCTCGAATCCGGCTGCTGTTTGGAACATCTCCGTCCGATAGTCGAGACAAATGTGAAATTCTGTTCTGCGGCTTCTGGGAATCTCGGGCATGAATCCCTTGACGCCCTCGAACACTTCTGGCGCTTCAAAGCTTTCCCCATATACGAGGCGACTGCGCTGAATCTCCTGCTCACCCCAGACTTCAGCAAAGTAGAGTTGATCGCTGTTTCGAAACTCATAACTCGCGTCATATCTCCGGCTGAGCATGTCCAGTGTCGCGGCGAAGTAGTCCCGAAGGTCGTTCACCGGGCCCATGATAGTACCACTATTCAGCCATCGTGGTCTCGCAGTAATCATGGTCGCATCGGTGGCAGGTCCGAAGGAGTTCTCGGGCATCGGTGAATGCGGTACAGCCCAGGTTGCGGGATCCAGAGATCCTTGCGGCCAGAAGATCTTATCTGGACCTACGACAATCGAATGGCGAATGTAATCACCTCCGTGATATTTGCCGAGAATACCCTCCGCTTTCACGCGATCGTCATTTTGCTTGATGACATTGTAGTATCTTTCAATCATGACCTCGGGCCGCAACTGTAGCCAAATGTCGTACGCATCAAGCAACAACACCAGATCATGGTCCGCACTCGGAGGAAGAGAGCGCAGATACGCCAAGGTCTCCGTGATCTTGAACAGATGCGAGTCGGTACCATTGTACATTCCTCGCCCGTCCCAGCCGATGAAGATGGGTTCCGGATAGCCCGTCACTGCGGCCGATAGCAGCAGGCGGCAGAAATGCAGGTTGGGACCCGTCGCCGGGAGAAGCAGATGGAAGCCTTTGGATCGCGAGGCATGTTTGATGTAATTGAGGGAGACGTCCTTGATCTTGGTGAAGTGGTATCCGAAGAGGAACGGAAGCAAGAGGATGCAAAAGGCCACGGACGTCAAGAAGGCGAAGCGCTTGTTGGCGATCATCGTCCAGCCGGTCGAGCGAGAGGAGGGGAAAGAATCGATTGTACTCGTCGGTGCCGCATAGATCAGGAAGTTGGCCGGTTCTCGGCGAGGTGTTACGCGTCAGCGTTCCAGGCAGCTCCAGGGAAGATCAGTCCGGTGGGGAAGGCGGCCGACGACGATGAGGACAGGATGCGCTCCCACCCGAGTTGGCTCGCCAAGCGCAAAAGGGTGGAAAGCTGAGACTCGGCCTGCGCAACCCAGGCTCGTAAGAAGAAGAAGTGAAGTTACACGTGGAAGGGATCGCCGAAACACTTGCACCAATAACGGACGGTGGCGCGTGGGTTCCAGCAAACGAACTAAGGCACCTGGCAACGGCCCAGTGCGGAGGGGACGCGCACGGCGCGAGTGGGTGAGACGCGACCTGCGGACTCTGCACCCGCGGGCGGGCGACATGGAACGGCAGGGCATTTCTCTCTTCTCGGTGCTGCATGGAACGAACGCCATCTCTTGCCGCCAAGCGAGGGGGGCGTTGTTGCCTCATGTTCGGCGCAGAGCAATCTGGAGGAGGTCCGGCAGCGTGCAATTGCCGCGCATGGGCGTCGCATGGCTCCCACGTATCGCGCCTATATTAACCCGAAGCTCGCCTGCGCACCAACACCACGCGCTCCTCCACTCCTGGAATCATGGTGATCATCGGCGAAATCCCGTGCAAGCCTGTGATGCAATCACCGGGTGCTCGCAAAACAGCACCATGCTGGCATGCACTGTCCTGCTGTCCTGCCAAATTGCTATTTCCAGGTTTGCCCGCCAGCCTGCTGTCTCATATCGTGAGAGGCCGATCGGGGGGTTCGGATGAGCATCGCTTTTCGGCTTCATCAACCAATCCTCGCGAAGAACAAACGCCGCCCAGCAGTCGACAGTACTGATTCGCCCCATGTACGAGGGCTCCATGCCACCAAGAAAAGCTGCCAAGCACACCAGAAGTCCTTCCGGTGGGAACAACACACGCATGTTCGTCCTGCGGGAGGTCTGATGAGAAGCCGTCGACCCGGACCAGAGATAAGAGTCTCAGCATACCTGCAAGGATGTGAAATGAAGTGACGACACATGAGCTGACCTTATAGGGGCCGCTAGAAGGCTTTGAATCAGCCGGGTTGACCCGGCTTGTGCGGGCCTTGGCGAAGGCTTACATATCCAACGGTCTGGAGGTAGGGGTGTGGGTATACGGTATATTTAGATTCCGGGCCGTATATATAGTATACATACCCATATATACAGCGAGATATATATTATCCTTAGCTCTTAATACAAACAATTCGTCGTCGCTATGAGCTTAACATAGTTGTTTCTCCGGCCGCGTATTACAGTAAATTAAATCGTCGTCTTATCGCTAGCTAGGTACCTCTCTTAATACGTCTTACGCGCTATCGAAAGAAGTTCGTTATTAAGCTAATTATCGGGTGTCCCGAGAACGCCATGTCCCATGCCAATGTCTGGCGGAGCGGTCAAGAGGACTGGGACCATGATGCCTGCGGCCCGAAGCGTCTTCCTCGACATCATCCCAGATCCCACGACGACCAACTCCAAGCATTGTGGGGTTCATCTCGGCGGAGAGTGCTTGGGGGAAGCTGGTCCCAGCGAAATCTCCGTTGACCTCCGGGCGAGCGTGCAAACGTCGACGCGAGAACATTCACAAACGTCGCTGTCGAGCACCTGGCTTGCCAATGCATTCGACGGTGAAGCCCAAGCTCGCAAGCTTCTGGCTGTCCACGACATTTCTTCCATCAAAGACTAATCTCGGTCGTTTCATTGAGCTGGCGATGTGCGCCCAGTCGACCCTCTTGTTGGCGGGATCAATAGGATGGACATACTCTGGTCGTTCGCGTTCAGCGGGCGCCGGGGTCCCGATAGCACTGTCCAAGAACTCACTTTCCGCTTCCGATTGTGATGACGAGTCCGAGTGGTTGTTGGCTTGCGTGGACGTTGTTTGTTTCGTCCCGTGTGCTTTCTGCTCGACGCGATCGGTCTTGAATTCGTCCCACTCAGTGAGAATGACCACCGCGCTGGCATCAACGCATGCGGAGATTGCGTCAGGGTACACGGTGACGCGCTGCTGGACAACATCCGGGCGATGTTCTCGAATCAGATCCTGCTGAATCGTGGCTTCCGACACCTGGGGATCGTAGATTGCAATCTTTGCGCCTTCAGCGATGAGCTGACCGACAATCGTGATCGCAGCGCTCTCCCTCGTGTCGCCAGTGTTCTTCTTGTAGGCGAAGCCTAAAATGGCAATCTTCTTCAAGCGAAGAGTGTTGTACAGTCGTTTCGTGATCCGCTTGGCGAACCGCTCTTTCTGGTACTCGTTGATGTCTACGACGGACTTCCAGTACGCCGAGACCTCGGGGAGGTGGAGCGTCTCAGCGATGTACGCCAAACTCAGCACATCCTTCTTGAAACAAGAACCTCCAAAGCCTGCGGATGCCTTGAGCATCTTGGGGCCTATTCTGGTGTCTTGTCCAACAGCAAATGCGAGCTCTTCGATATTCGCCCCCGTCGCTTCACAGATGGCGCTCAAAGAATTGATGCTGGAAATGCGTTGCGCGAGCATGCAATTGGCGGCAAGCTTGGCGAGCTCTGAAGACCAGAGATTGATTGTGATGATGCGATCCCGTGGGACCCAGGCGGCATACACGTCCGCCAAAGCCGTCGCCGCGACGAGCGACCTCTCGTCCTTGTGGGAGCCAATGAGCACTCGATCCGGTTTCAGTAGGTCATTCATCGCCGTGCCTTCGGCCAAGAACTCCGGGTTCGATAAAATGTCGAAGTGCACATTGGGGGCAGCGTGTGCGTCGAGGATCTCTTGGATGTTGTCCGCCGTTCCGCATGGCACCGTACTCTTCTCCACAATAATCTTGTCGCGTGTGGCGACTTCTGCAATGTGTCGCGCCGCCGATTCCACGAATGCAAGATCCGACGCTCCCCCGGCACCCAACCCTTCCGTCTTGGTAGGAGTGTTGACGGCGATGAAAATCAGGTCGGCCTCGTTGATCACAGCGGCCACGTCAGTTGAGAAGTGCAAGTTGGGCTGGCGACGTCCATCTTTGCAATCGCGGGCGACTTGGACGACGTCGACGAGGCCAGGCTCGTAGATGGGGAGAGCATTGGACTTCCAGGCCTCGATGCGAGCTTCACTGAGATCCACGACCGTCACGGTGATGTCTGGATTGTGTTGCGCAATGACGGCGCTGGTGGGTCCGCCCTATCGTGAGTGTTAAGCATGTCAAGTCGCGGATCAGCTTCGGACTGACAACATAGCCTGCGCCAATGCAGCAGATCTTCTTGACGGTCTTGCGGGCACCTTGGGCGGTGACGGCGGCGGGAGGCATAACAACGAGTGTGGGCTGTGCAAGAGCAACACAACGATGAGCTGCAGCAAGGGACAGGCACTGAAGAGAGTGGTGAAGGAGCACCCCTGGTCGAGATGAGATTTCCACGAGCCGCGGCGGTGGCGCAGAAGGGTTCGCGAAGTTAAAAGTAGACAATTGTGGCTGGCAGAGACGGCCACCGCAGCTGCACCGCCGTTGTCGCGTGATTGCGGCGCCGTGGCACACGGCTCGTTCAGATGCTGGTTCGTGCAGCGCGAGTGCCACAGCGACGAACAAGCAGTCTGGTTGCACAGCTGCTGGCGCTCGGGTGCAGGATGCTCGATTGCTCAGGGGTGAATTGTGGGCTCCGGTGCCTACATCGGATGCCGGCCTCGTCCGTCCTCGCGGGGGACCGAAGGCCCCATCTTATTACTCGTTGGAGTCGCTGCTGGTGGTGATCGGTGCGCACTTCCCTGCCGGACCGTCGTCTCGGGGCCGGCTATAAAGTGGATCCGGCTGTGGCGCCCTGGCGGCTTTTCTCGGGCATCGCTTGGCGGCAAGGGCAAACAGAAATCACCATCGGACGCCGCCATGGGATTGGCCCCGCGCAAAGCGAGCTGCTCTTTCCCACACTCTTCTTCTGGTCTACGTATGCTAGTTAGTTAGCGGCGGCGTGACTGCCAAGTGACGGCAGGAGGCAGGGAGGCGACTTCTCACCTACAGTATCACAGCCGACTCCCGCGTCGTGGACGAACTAGCTTAGTGATTGTCTCCAAGCATTGCAGCCTCTTGTCATCCACGCCGCCGCCCCATCCGACGCCTCATCACTGCCTTGGCCCGCTGCGACGTGCTGCTTCCACATAGCCACCTTGCATCCGTAATGACATGACCCTTTGCATAGACACACCATTCGTCCTTTCTGCCTCTGACCGGCCGGCCACCTTGGGATCTCGACATGGATGCGCCACGGGGTCGAGAATTCCAGGACTCCGTGGATTCGGACCACGTGCCTGAAAATCACGAACTCCTCGATAAGGACGAGCGCGATATCGAATCTCAAGACACAACCGACAACACCCCTCGCGAGTACACCGTATCGACCAGCAAGAAACTCACGTATCTCGGCCTCTATTTCCTCCTCAACCTCAGCATCACGCTATCGAACAAGGCCCTCCTCCGGACAGTGTCTTTGCCATGGCTCCTCACATTTGCACAAACCCTCGCCACCTCGACAGGGTGCTCGATGCTTCTGGCAACAGGCCACATGAAGCTCTCCACGCTGACTCTACGAGACCATATCATTCTGGTGGCATTTTCCACACTCTTCGCAGTAAACATTGCCATTAGCAACGTATCCTTGTACGTGCACTGACTCCCGCTGTCAAATTGATGCTAACCCATTGTAGGGCACTGGTATCCGTACCCTTCCACCAAGTCATGCGGAGCACCTGCCCTGTCATGACCATCTTCATCTACCGCATGGCTTACGGCCGGACCTACGACCGCGAGACATACATCTCCATGATCCCCTTGATCAGCGGAGTCGGACTGGCCACATTCGGAGACTACTACTTCAGTGCCATCGGTTTCACCCTCACTCTCTTGGGAGTGATCCTGGCGAGCGTCAAAACAGTAGCGACGAATCGCCTCATGACCGGAAACTTGCAACTGCCAGCAATGGAAGTGCTGCTGAGAATGTGCCCGTTGGCTGCAATTCAGTGCCTCTTCTACGCCGCCGGAAGCGGTGAATTCGCCAAACTCCGCGGATTCGTCAACGAAGGGGCCTTTTCCACTGGCATCCTCGTATCCATAATTGGAAACGCTGCCATGGCATTCGCGTTGAATCTCGTATCCTTCCAGACCAATAAAGTCGCCGGAGCCCTGACCATCAGCGTCTGCGGCAACGTCAAACAATGTTTGACCATCCTGCTTGGAATCGTCCTCTTCAATGTGCGAGTGGGACTTGTGAACGGTATTGGCATGTTGATCGCCACGGCGGGCGCGGCGTACTATTCCAAAGTCGAATTGGATCGGAAGCAGGCTGCTGCTGCTTCATGAAATTGGCATTTGTCGGGGGCGTTGCATTTTGTTTTCCTTTTGTTTTTGTCTTCACTCTGGCGAATACCCAAGTTATGGCATTGCATTGCATTATATTGCATAACGTAGGCAGGAAGTCGGCTGTTGGCTGTTGGCTGCAGTGGCAGTTCGAAAACCATAGACTCAAAAGTCGATAGAGAGACCAGAACTTCGCAGAGGCATACAGTGCAGACACCAGAAGTGGACTGATTTCGCATCAAACAAGTTGCCGCATCGTACGTATATCACATCTCATCAGACGAAGAGGTCGCCGCCGTCTTGGGAATGCCAAACGCCAACGCAGCGCATCATCAACCACCACGTCAACGGCAACGGAAATTGCTATATCCTAACGCCAAGCAGTCCATCGGCACAAAGTCCATCCCGATTCCTTCCAACTTCTAAACGAAAATGGGATGTGGGTTACACAACATGACTATACGAGCCAAGCTGCAGCCAGGTGGCTGCAGCACCAATTCCCATCCTTCCAACCACCTCAACCCAACCCAACCCAACCACCCAAAAGACATTGCCAAGCTTGACAAGTCTTGCATTCGAAGGATTCTGATCTGATGGGGCTGACGAGCTGCTGATTTGAGTCTGTCGTGTCTACGCCACACTCCACGGTAACAACAAAGAAAACCGGGGCGCGTACGTGATACGTGTGATACGTGAGTGATGACTACTGCGGCTGCGGCTGAAGGAACCGGACAAATCCTTTGGCGAGCGTACCGGTAGGAGGTACGACTACATATATGTGTGTGAGTGCAGATACGGTAGTGTGTGTGTGTGTGTGTGTGTGTGTGTGTGTGTGTGTGTGTGTGTGGCTGTGGCAGTGTGAGGTGACTGACTGACTGATATGATGTGACTGATATGATGTGACTGATTGTGTACTACAACAACAACAGCGGGCAGCGAGCAAACATACGAATTGCAGAATTTCTGCCTCGGGCCTAATAAACGACAGGACAGACAAGAACCTCGCACGAATCGTACTATCGATCGACCGATCCCTAAACAATCAACACAAAGCTCTGCTTTTTTTTTCTTTTCTGTGTGGTGTATTTGCTAATCAATTTGCAAAGAACTCCACGACCTCCGACCGGGCCCACATCAAGTTCAGTCTATCTTTCAATCCGCAAGCTCTGATATCGAACCCTCACTCCCTCCCAGCCTCTCCCGCCTGTTAACTCCATTCGCGATCCTCTCATTCCAACCCCTCCCAACCTTCAAACGCTCCCAACTTACTAAGAAAATCAAGAAATCAAGAAAGAAGCAAAGGAAAGGAAAAGAAGAAATGCCCTCCACCCGCACAGTAGCCATCGCCCTAGGCGTGACGACCGGAGTGTTCTTCTTGTTGGCGATTTTCATGCTCGTGAGGAAGAAACATGTTTATGTTTCGTTTATTCCCGGGTTGGGGGAGTCGAGAGATCGGTTGGCGGCGAGGACAAGGCTGGATGATGGGGGTGGTGGGGGTTATAGTGGGAGGAGGATTAAAGGGAAAGAGAAGAAGAAGAAGAAGAAGAAGAAAGGAGAAGGCGAGGGGAGGGTTGAGGTGCCGTTTGGGTTGAAGTTGGAGGTTTATAGAGGGGAGGGTGGGGTGGAGGATGGGAGTGGAAATGGGAATGGGAGTGGAGATGGGAGTGGTGCAGCAGTGGATGTCAAGAGGAACGATGAGGGGAAGGGTGAGGATGGAGCGAACGACGGGTGGAAGTGAAGAGTGTGGCAAAGGGCCTTCACTTTCCGTAATCTTGCCACCATCCGAAGACATTTCTGTGGACCGGCCCTCATCTCTCACAAATCTGATAGCCGGACAAAGCGGAGCGAGAATGCTGGAAGTGGTCGTCAACGGTAGACCTTCTTGGTCTTGATTGTGCGAGCAGCTCATCAGCCAGATCGCCTGGAGAGAACCGGAGCTGGTGCTTGTAAGAGCGGAGCTGAAGGCGGATCGATTGCACACTTCCCTCTCGCAGCATGAATACAAGTGGTTCAAAAGTGCATATCTGGTCCGCATCAAGCATTGCTCAGAGTCGATCAATCGGAACTTGCAAACCAGAACATCGGACCAGCAACGACAACGTAACCGTAACCAATAAGTGGGACATCGAGTGCACAAAATGGGATGCCAAGCACAAGGAAAGCTGTCGGACATGGGAGGTCAAAACCGACAAGCGTCGATCAAAGGGAGGAATCCGACAAATTCATGGATCGTTGCGAGTCGGACTGCGAGACTTTGGGAGAAGGGTTGCCAGTTGTTTCAGATTCAAACATGGTATGGGATCCAGGCTAAGATGGAGAGTGTACACGGGGTGGATCCCTCACAGGTGTCCATGTCTCAGCGTACCTGCGCAGAGGAATGAATTGTGAGCAGTGGATGGGAGAGAATGGTTTGATGGACACGTCGTACGACAGTGGTTCGTTCGTTTCGGGAAGATAGTGGTTCAATGATGAAGCTGTCGTTGGTGTGAAGTCCTCAGAGAGCAACATGAATTCCTTGACTGAAATTGCCAAAGCTGCTCTGCTTTCAGCCTGGCTCCATGTACAGCAGCACTCCTGGTCAATGCAGCACCAGAGAGAACTGTTCGGAGATGGCTGCCTTTGGCGATGGCTTTGGCTTTCTCTTCTTGTGCGTATCTGTCATGATCACCAATCGCACAATGTGTTCGAGGGAGCAGTGTTCCACGCATATGCAGACTAAACCTGAGCCCAAACGAAGGGACAGCTGTCAGACAAAACTCAAAGCAAGATTCTGAAACCAAAGTCAATTCTGGTTACTGTATACCTCGCACCTTGATTTGACCAACCCTGTTCTTGTCCTGTTTCTGTCCTTGTCCTGTCTTCCCATCATACAAGTCATCTCATTTCATCTCATTTCCTTCACTTCCGTTCACCATTTCCTGTACTATACTGTATTCTTCCATCCTTCCATCCTTCCATCCATATCCCCTCCTCCTCCTCCTCCCATGGATGATTGAATTTTCTCCTCCTCATCTACCGGACGAGGCTCCCACAGCCTGCTGCGATGGTGCAGTACCGGCACCAGCACCGCCAGCACCACCACCAATCTGCTGCTGACCGCCCTGGTTGGCGTAGGCGGCTTCGCGGGCCAACTGCTCTTCGGTCTTCTTGTTGCCGTGCATGATGAGCTTGTTGAGGAAACTGCCGGGTTTGCCCATGTCGTGGCCTTCGGCTTCGGCTTTTTCGATTTCGCGGTGCAGGTGGCCCGTGGTTTCTTCGTCGACGTCCGAGGCGTTTTCGTAGTCGTCGGGGTTGGCTGGGCACAGGTTGGTTTGGGGGGTGGTGGTGTTGGGAGGGGATGGGAGGTGGGGAGGGAAGTACTTACCGTCTTTGTCGCGGATGGAGAGCTTTCGCTTGATTTTGGCGCGGATGTTCTGCATGTTGGGTGTGAAGTGCGAGTGCGGTGTGGAGAGGTGGGGTTGTTGTTCTGGAGAGAGAGAGAGAGAGGTAGAGAGAGAGTGGAAGTGGGAAGGCTGGCGGGGTGGTGGTGACGATGACGGGTTGTGATGTCAACGCGTGGACGACTGGAGGAGGAGGCTTCTTTGTGTCGGAGCAACAACAGAGGCAGAAAGAAGGCGGGAGCTGGCGCGTCTTTCTTCTTCTTATTATACACTCGGCCGGCAGTCCAGAACGCAGGGTGGCAGCTGTCCAACGCGGGCACTTGCATGATATCATGCAGGTTCGACGAGCGGATCAGAGCTCCATGTCCCCACCGCCACCACCGTTCTCTCCACTCTGTTCTGTTCCATCAGCACACGAGATGCGGTCAGGTTGGCCGTCTTCCAGAAACCTGCCGGAATGAGACGTCTTTCTCCCGCCGACCACACCCTCGAATGATGCACCACATCTGCACGAGGGTCGCATCACACGCGTTGCTGTTGCGGTGGCTGCGTCTGGAGCTCCCACGTCGCTGACAGACGATCCCTTGGCGCCGGCCCTGTTCTCGCCATTCTCGCTCTTCTGAGTCGGCATCACTGGCATCACCATCACCACCGTCGTGATCAGCGCCACGAGGACCATGCTGCACGAAGTCCTCCTCGCCTTGTCTGGCCACCCGTCACCGCTCTTCAACTCGCCCGCGAATAATGGAGCCAAGGACGACTTTCCGCTGCTGTCCCCTTCAGAAGCCGCCCTGCTCAAGTCTATAGGCACGCTTTCGGGACTGCATCGCAAGCTCAAACGACATCTCGAGCTCATTGCTTCCACGCATGAGTCGGTCATATGTCGCGCCGTCGCTGCGTCCGTTCAACAAACCCATTTGGGCAGATTCCAGAACCACATCTTGCACGTCGAGGAGAAGATACTGAAGAAAGATGCAAGCCTGGTTGGCGCATACGAAATCGTTCCTCTGGCATCGATTGTGGCTGAGTTTGACGACTGGCATCGCGTCATGAACTGGTACTGGCAGGTCGCGTGCTTCATGCTCGATCCAAACGGAAAGAATAGCAAGTGCAACTCCGCCCGTCTCATTGACAAGTTGCGCTTTTCGATGCAGACGGGCTATCCGGAGGTTGAGAAGGCTGCCACGGAATTGGCGCGGGTGGCCGAAACGTCGTGGTTGCGACAATTGACTTCGTGGATTGTGCATGGGAAGCTGCCGACACATGGCGCAAAAGACTTCTTCATCACGATCGAAGGCTCGGAAGAGCCAAAGTACTTGAAAGAGAAGGCACTGCTTCCTGTATTTGTGACTCCAAGCACTGCTGCATCTATCCTCTTCATCGGCAAGTCTCTACATCAGGTGGCTCATCATCGGCGGCTAAGTCACACAACTTCCTCTTCGTCAATTTCTTCAATCAGCGATAATGAGCTCGCAACAGCTCATCTGAGTCAACTTTCGTCCCTTACACTACCGCTCATGCCAGCACAATTCTCTCGAGCGATTGCGGAGATTCGACATTCACTTTCGCGAAATGTGCTACAACGTTTGCTGCCGCTGAATGAGACGACTAAGCTTTTGAATTGTCTGCGGCGATTTTTCCTGCTTGGTCAAGGCGAGTTTGCAGCTGCACTTATCACTGAGGCTGAGGAGCGCGTGAAAGCCCGGCAGCAAAGCATGGGACGTTTGCTCGCACAGGATCCCGTCAAAGCATTGCAAGGCCTTTCGATCAAGGACGCTGAGCTCAGTCAGACTTTGCGCCAGGTTTGGAGAACCCTGATAGCACGAGAAGAGCAGGCTGAGGATGAAGTATTGGACTTTGGACAGACGAACATATCTCTTGTCAACCCCAGAGCAACGGCATCGCGCCCTTCCACTGCCGACGGGCTTGAAGGAGAAATCCCCCAGCTTTCTCCCGTGTCATTCAATAATCTCCTCTTTCCAAACCCGACCGAGCTCAATCTACGCATCACGCCGCCGATGGACCTGTTCCTTTCCTCAAGAGATATCGAGACGTACTCTTCCATCAGCTCGTATCTCCTTGCAATCAGGAGAGGAAATCAAAAACTGAGCGAGCTTTGGCGTGAGAGTTCAGTGAGAAGAGTTCTTTACACATCGCGCATTCAACACGCTGCTTACCGAGGGAGAGAATCGCAACGTTCTGCCGCGACGAGAAGTGTATGGGCTACGTGCAGTGCGGCAATGTTTCTCCTATCCGAAACATCCGCATTCTTCGAAGGCGAAGTTGTCAAAGGCTCTTGCGATCACTTTCAGCAATGGGTTGAGCAGTCTTCAGCATCCGACGCTCGAAATTCCACGCGAAGCATGGACTCGACACAACGCGATGAGCGCACTCAACGTGACCCGGAAACACTGGCATTGGGCCATCGCCTCTTCTTAGCATCCCTGACATACGCCCTCCTCCTCACCGACGTATCGTACACGAAAGAACTCCGCTCGCTGCTCGGCAACGTCGATCATCTGGTCGCATACTTCACCCGACTCCTCGGCATCCAGCAAAAGTCCGATGGCGAAGAGGAGGCCACGGGCGAAGTCTCACCGCATCTGGTCGATGAAGAGCAGAAACTTTCTGGGGAGCTCGAACGCGCGAGAGAGAGGGTTGATGGGGATTTGAAAATTGTCATTAGTCGACTGAGACGATTGGATCAGGATCGAGTGGGTTCGGCGAGGTATTTGGATTTTAAAGCTGTTGCTGCTTCTGCTGGTGGTGGCGGTGGTGGTGTTTCTGCTGGTTCTGCTTCGCAGAGAGGGGGAGGAGGAGGAGGAGGAGAGTTTGAGGTGTGGAAAGGTGGGGGAGTGGATCGTTTGCTTATGAAGTTGGAATTTGGGCGCATGATGGATGATTATGCTATTGCGAGGGGAGATGCTTTTTAGTTGTTGGGTAGAAGAGAGATGATTATTCTTACACAAGGGCTGTGGTGAATGCAAATCGAGGCAGTACTGGACACAGGCACAGGCGCAGGCAGATGTACGCAGTCATCTGAGTGAGACGACTGCACAACATGTCTTCTGGAAGGCGTATGGCGTGCGGAGCGGCTCGTGTTTGCAGAGAGGTTATTACATATCCGAATACGACCTGGGCAGTTCTCTTATTATTACCTTTGCTCGTGGCCGTTGATGAGATCCACGGGCGCACAATGCACCATGCACAACGAGGAGAGTGATGAGAGCGCCAATCGCGGAATTTTGCAAGAGTCTTGTGGTGTGCCATACGAACGATGTGTGGGTTGCATCCGGTACCTGGGTTGAATTTCCCGTACCATGTTTCGGGTCGTCGCGCAGTGCGTGTCCAACCGTCCAACCAAGTACTTATCTGGCTCTCTCCCGCCATGGGCTTTCGAATCTCGGAAGGAGCATTGCTCCTACCCGCGCGCACGAGAGGGGCACAACAAGAGTGGCAGGCGCGACACACGGTAACTTAGCCGTGGACGTCGAGGTGGCGAGGCTGTGGAAAAGGCTCACCGGCGTGGTGATGGATCTCAGTTCGATTCTTGGCCATCGTTGTGGAAGATGGTGCTTTGTGTGGAGAGCCTTGCTTGCGAACCCCTGCAGCGCCGCGACGAGAGGAGAGCAGAGTCGCACCAATCCAATATCGGAGGTTCGTGACAGCTGCGTGAAGCCGAACGGCTGGGCTGGGAGGACACCCGTGCTGGATGTGGTGATGTGAGAGGCGCGAGCTGCAATTGCAGCATCCATGGTGAGACCGCGGGCCTGCATGGGGCAACGGGTGCATGTGTGCGACTGCGGTGTTTTCTGGCACACGTTATTGTTGTTGTTACACCACCATGTCGCCGCCGCCGCGGGGACCACGGGCATGTTCGATGCATCGGAGATTCACCATCCCGTCCAGCTGCAACGGACAGGCAGCAGCAACGGCGGTGGGCGTTGGTGGAGCGGGGGGCAAGAGTTTTCACGAGCTACCCAGCTTTTGCGCGCACACCGCAACGCAGCGACCCGCGCGTCGTCGTCCACCGCCCCGTGCACGGTGTTGTGGTATACTTGGCACGGGGTGTTTGGGAGTCAAGGCAGTGCACGGAGCGAATCGCAGGCGGAAGAAATGGCTAGCGCAATGCGTTTGAAACGTGTGGTCCAATCACGGGAGGCACAGGATGGACGGGGCGTGCTGTGCTGTTCATCATCATGGCGAGCTGCTGGTCGCATGCACGCTGGGAGTCCGTTCCAACTCAACGTCAGCATGCAGCGTCGCTGTCAGCGGGAGCTGTCGCAGAGCGAAACGAGTCCCTCGTACGACGACGACCTGACATGTATCCAGTACATACGAACAGCGCCGCCGCCACCATCCACGCGCGCTGACGAGAGACTCGCCGGGTGCGACGACGAGGCTCAGCAGCCGTGTACCACCGGATTGTTGTGAATATCATCGTCAACATCGTACAACACAGAACGAGGCGGGGGCCGAGGTGCAGCGCAGCCTTGACGCACACGCGGCCGGGCCGAAGCAGACTTCGCTAAACCGCTGTTCGGTTCTTCCGTTGTTGGGCATCCATGTCTTGCGGCAGCCATCCGCCTCCTGCAACCTGTGCCTCCCCGTGCGTGTCTGCCTTTCTTCCCACAAAGCCTCCGCGACTGACTACGGATGACTGGTGATTGCACGAGCCTCGCCGGACCGCATCCATCTCGCCCGCCGTTGATTGCTCCCGTCCAATCACCCGTGCGCCTGTGCGCCACGATCCGCCCTCGGCCCATGCGCTGCAAGGGAGTTAGCCTTTACATACCCAACCTCTCCTCTCCGCTCAGCGCGTCGCCCTTCTACCAGGACCTTCGAGGCCAAACCAGCGACCTTTACTAACACGCACACGCCACTCCGCCACGCTCGCCGTCGACTTGCGCTGCTCAAGTCGCCATCAACAACCTCTCAATGTACCGACAAAGGAACGAAGCGACTCGATTCTCCGCCGCCTCTCGTCCGCCGTTGCCACACTGCCGACCTCACGGCCCCCGATAGAGCTGCCTCGACTGCACCGACCTCACGAGACCGCAGTGACCACTCGAGGCGCGTCTGGACGCCTCGCCATCGTCCATCGATGGCAACTTTCCAGACACAGGGCTACCCGGTGCCTCCGCCGGGCTACGGCGCAGCATACTATCGCACGCCGCCGCAGACTCCGCCGCCGGCCGGAGGGTATGCCGCCTACTACTCTCCAAGAAACTACTCGTACTCTGGTCAATCCGCCAAAGGCCACGCCCGACGAGCGACGGGCGACGGTACGGCCGCCTACGCCTACTCCTACTCCGCGACCCCGACGCCGCGCAAGACCGCATATTACTCCTCCGGACGATACGCGACTCCCGAGCCCGCTTACCATACTTCTGCGCAATCGACGCCTCAGCGGAAGACCGACTATGTAAGTGGCTCCGAACGCAAGCGGGAAAGCGCTCGATCCTCGTATCGTCAGCCTACCGACACCACCAAGCAGCGCACATGCTCGAGTAGCAAGCCCTTTCCCTCCTCGCGTCCGTCGTACGATGACTGCTACTACGATCGCTCGTATGAGGATTTGCCACGCTACGAGAGACATGAGCCGCGCCCACCGCCATACAAGCACACGTACACGTATCGCGAGGCACCTACTGATCACCGCTACTATGATCAGGTCCCCATTTACACTCCGGCTGCCGACTCCGAACAAACACCTCGACCGCGACGAGCGTCTCACGGCCCCAAGACTTCTCACGCCCCACCTCCGCGTCGCCCGAGCACTGCCTCCAAGCCGCCACCCAAGGCAACAGAGGAGGACGCGCGTCGCGCTGGCATTCCCGCCGGTTACTCATACAAGAACTGGGATCCCACCGAGGAGCCAATCCTGTTGCTGGGATCCGTCTTCGACGCCAACTCTCTCGGCAAGTGGATTTATGACTGGACCGTCTTCTTCTATGGTCCCGCCACACCCATGTCGGAGGTTGCAGGCGAGATGTGGCTCCTCCTCATCCAACTCGCCCACAAGGTCCGTCGGGCCGAGGACATCATGCCCAAGATCCGATCCCAAGCGTCACGCGACCTCGTCGACGACTTCCTCGAGTCAGGCGAGCGTCTCTGGCAACGCTTCAACAAGCTCCTCAAAATTTGCGAAAACTACATGTGGAAGGCCGCGAAGAAGGCGAGCGGCGGTGCAAAGAACGTCACCATGGGCAAGGATAGTGGAAGCGAGTTCGTCGACACCATCTTTGGCCGTGACAGGGAGCTGGAGAGGACGGAGAAGTTGATGACCGGCATGCGTTTGTGGAGCATGCGGTTCGATGCCAACTGCGAAGACATCCTTCGCAATCCTGGCAAATAGAAATGCTTACAGACGCTGCTGCTGCCTGGACTGGCAAACTGGCTTTTGGAGTTTATTGGCAGCGCCTCTTTCGCCTTTGGGGGCCTCGTCATCATCATCATCATCATCGCATCGCGTCGCGAGGTTTGCCTTCTGATACCCAACCACATCTGGTTTATACATGGAACCCTATTTTTGGATCATTGACACACACACACACACAATACATACACGGAGAGAGCATATTGGAGTCATTTTTTCTCGGAAAAAGTACTCAGCGGCACTCATCATCATCACATCATCATCTTCCGTTCTTGCCTCCGGGACAAGAACGCTGTACGAATAATATTACATTCTGGTCTCAACCAACCAAACGCACGCACAACGATACAGGAATCCTTTTTGCTTGCAGAGCAGGGCTGGGTGGGGGCGCGAAGTCTGTTTGGGCATGAGCATTTATTCCATGGTGGTGGCGGTGTTACTTGTTCTCGTTGTTGTTTGTCTCCAATGACTTCTCCACCCCGACGAAGAGAATTATGAGTCATTGTGTTGAGCGAGCGAGCGCGCAGGGGCACATGGGGCACTGACGGGCTGGGATTTGAAGATGCTTTTGTGCTTTGCTTTGCTTTGCATAACACCCTTCCTCTCACTTGCATTCCTGCCTTTTTTTTTTTGCATGCATGCATGCATGCATTCTTGGTGCACGGGGTGGACGGACGGCATTACCATTCGTTTCTTCTCGTTCTTTCTTTTTCTCTTTTTCACTTTTGGGATGGTGAATCTGAACTGAACTGAACTGAACTGAACTGGGACAAAAGGGCAAAAAAAAAAAGTGGGGGTTTTCTTTTGAAGGAAATCCTTCTTTTTTTTTTTGGTTGTTCTGTTCTGTTCTGTTTTGGTTTGTTTTTTTGTTGATTGATATATCAGCGATATACCCCTCTGCTGCGTGCGAAACAAATTTTTTTTTTTTGGGTTTTGAATTAGAAGAGCGTACTTTTTTAGAACTCGGAAAGAAAGTTTTATTGTTATGCTATTTTTTCTTTCATTTTTGTTTTTGCACTTTTTTCTTCGTTGCTACACACAAGGAGGGTGAATTAGTCGAGTCAACCGTGAAGTGCATAGAGGTTTCAGTATGAGGTCGGTCGCTCGCTCGCTCGCTCTCGGGGTCTCCTCTTTTTTTTTTGCAGCAGAAATCTTTTTTCAAGCGGCTCCGGTTTCTGATTTGCTTGCTCCTAACTAACTAGGAGTTTTTGGCGAATCTTTTGCAGTTTTTCCGACAAAGTAAGGGAGATTGCTTGCCGGACAGACAGACAGACAGACAGATTGAGATCAAAGCAGCTTTTGCAGCGAAGATCCCGCGTTCCATGTCCCTGTTCTCATCGGTAGTGCATATGTATGTTCCACGTTCCATCGAAGCGGAAACCTTGTTGACTACGCTTCTGCACACCCTCTCGTGGTTTGAAGTTTGAAACTTTTTGGATTTGCGGAAGAGGCGAGCTGTGGAAGTGTCTGCGAAGGTCATGGCGATGATGAACGAATTGCGGCACAGGACTTGGAGACTTGTACTGGGATACCTCGCTTCTGTGGTGTTGATTTGAACGAATCAGAGGAAGCCAGACCTTACATTACTTGTGATTTCCCGTTCCCGTTCGGCACCGTTTCCGTTCGTTCGTTTTCATTCGCGGGCGGTTGGCGGTTGGCGGGAGAGCTTGGTGTGATGATGTGTTCGCAGTTCGCAGCATGCAGCATGCAGGACAAGGCTGCGGGAAGGGAAGGCGAGGCTGACGACGGGAGCGTGTAGGGCGGGTGGTGCGCTGTTCTTCCATCAGCTCATCATCAGCCAGTACGGTACACTGTACTGTATACATGCTTCTGAGAAGGGTGTCTTGCGTGTTCGCTGTCTTTACTTCATCATCGGAGTCAGCAGCTGATGAGAATGTGAGTGAGGACGTGCGTGATTCGACTCTTTTAACTTTCATTCCTTTCTTCCGGATGAATTTCCCCGGTCGGCGTGGTCGTGCGGTGCGCGGTGTGCCGGTGTGCGGTGTGTTTCAGTCAAACGGACCTTGACTCGAAAATCGCAGTCCTGTAGGAGCCTTTTTTTCTTTGCATGTGGTTTCGAACTTCTTCAGCCCTACTACACATCCAAGTCGCGCTCTGGTAAGTTGCAACGCGCTACTGCCCAACAAGGTTTTGCCTCATCACTCGCATCATCACCGCAGGCATGCATGCACGACGCGGTAATGTGGAACGGGAACCTTTATTTCCATGCAGCATTTGTTCCTGCTGTTGTGCAGCCTTGAGCGAAAAAGTCTCTGCAGGCGAGATCTATTTTCGGGTTTGTTTGGTGCTGTTGCGGGGTGGGAGTCTTTCGTACGACTGCATCGCATACCACTTGCTACCGTATGATTATCACCGACTGCACAGGATGCGTCGCGCTGATGATGAGAAGATGATGAGATGAGATCAGATGGTGGCCGCGGCGGCACTGATCCCTCGCACGGCAACCACGGCTCTTCTTCTGCACGAAACTTTCGGGGTTCAACCTTCTTGCACAGACACGAACTCCAACACGGAACGAACTTCCTCGTGGGCAAGAAGTTTCGGAAAGCTTGAACCAGGTTCATGCTCAGCTCAGCATCTGTTCGGCATGCCATCGTGGTTGGAGGCGGAGGAAGCGCCGGCATCATGCCAGCGGTTGATCTGACTTCACTTTGCTCGCTGACATGCTTGTAGGGACAAACCGGGCCCGCATTGGTACAGCATTCGAGCTTACCGAGGAAGATCAAGTGCCGTCGACGCCGCGCAGCAGCCTTCGTTACTGTTGTCTTGTATACATCCAAGAGCAGCGTCGAGTCCGTGCATCTCCTTCCCGCCAATGCGAAAGAGCGGCCGTGCATACATTCTCGACTACGAGCAGCATATGAATAGACCTCCCCATTCTCGGTCGTCTGCAATTCCATTGACCATGGACCCGATCGGGAGCTCAAAAAGGGTGGGCATGTGTGATAAAGAATCCAGATGCGGCGAAAGCTGTAGGACATGAACAAAGAAAAACGTAGGTGTATAGCATTACTTGGGTCAACATGGACTCTCGCGTGCCGACAGAGGAGCATGCATTTCTTCCAGGACTGTCACAATGTCTACAAACAAGCCTGATATATTTCGAAAGCAGAGAGACCTTGCGCGTTCGAAATATGCCTCTAGTTCTGAAGATGAAGATGATCGGGAAGGGCTGAATCAGGAACCAGGCGATGAAGATGGAGATGAGGGTGGTCAAGAGGGAGGCTCGTCCAACACTGCCAACAAGCCCGATATCTTTCGAAAGCAGAGAGACCTTGCGCGTTCGAAATATGCCTCTAGTTCAGAAGATGAAGATGATCGGAAGCGGTCGAAACAGCAACCAGACCCAATGCCACTAGGCGATCGAGGTGGAGATGAAGATGGTGAAGAGGGAGGCGGCGATTCAGAGAAAAGAGACTCCCCGAACGAGGGATATGGAGATGATCGTGACCAGGATACACGTGGATCTGGCAGAGTGACCGGCAGGATATCTTTCAATACCGATGACCGCAAGAGCGAATGTGAAGACACAATGCGGACTTTCGATGACAGTGCACAGCTTGATTACGATTCACGACACGTCGAGCAATTGTCAGAGTCGCAAACAACCAGCGTTCGCACCCCGCAGAATGAAGAAGACGACCCATTCGCCTCTCGAAAGTCATTTCCTTGGATGGAGAAGTCGCCGCGAAAGCCGAGAAACAGCAACAATTCCTTCGAAATACCCAGCTCGAGTGGAAGTCGTCCTACTACATCGGCTTCCTCTCGCACTCGTCCGAGCGTATACACTACAGGCAGCTACCGTGGGCAGTCAACGATGCCCAGCATTCGAGAATATCACACGAGCCTTCCGTCTTTTGATGACCAATCTCTCCAAGTCTTTGCAGTTGAGATCCGTATCAAGACGATGCTGCTTCCATGCTTGCTGGCTTTGACTCAAGGCAAAACCAAGGCGGACCTGCCAGAGTACAAGTGCAGGAATTTGACAATTGCTGCACGAAATGCCCTGGCGATGGCACGGCAGCACCACCACAATGTCGCCGAGGTTATCATCGCACGATGTTACTTTTACGTTGCCTTGACCCAATTTGCATACTCTCCGGACGCTATTCACAAAAGTGATATACGCGCGCTGAAATGGCTCAGGAAAACCAAGAAGCACTTTCCAGGGAGCGATGAAGCTGATCAGGCGCAACTATGGATCAAAGCTCTGGAGACGGGAGCCAGGACGCGAGAACGGCAGCTTAGTAGGAGATATGACGAAGGACCAGACTACAACGGCGACATCGTCATCACACGGACGTCTGTGAGCTCACCGCAACCCCGGAGACCCGCTCTTCAGAGAGCTGCTACTTGGTTGCTCAACTTGTTTGGCGGGTCTCCAGACTCTGCCAACAGGAATGGAGGAATCAGAAACCCGACCAAAGCACCACCTTTGCAGCGCCAGGCCACATCCCAGACAAGTAGCACCCAATTCCGCCCACAAATACTGCAGCCAAACCGAACGGAAAGTCTGCGTGCGACAATCTTACGAAACGGACCTGCCGGCATCAGAGAAGAAACCAGTCCTTCCGAAGTAAGTCCCACGAATATGGACAGACAATTTCCCAACAACTTCCAAAGCAGCCGCCCGAGCAATGAAAGATCTTGGTCAGGCTACAGCCCGTGGCGCAAGCCTCATCAGCGTCAACGGCCTTCGACAGCAGGGTCCGTAGGGCGATGGGTCTCTGAAAAGTTGGGTCACATTCTTGGACTTGATGTGACGTCCGTTGGGTCGGATGCGGATTCTTTGAACGGCGAGAGGTCGATGACTGCTGAGTCGGCGATTCCTCTGAAGTTGAATGTTCGGAAGAAGGGCAAGGCTGGGGCGGTTGAGGGAGGGTAGGTTTCTGGATGGGTCGAGAAATGGGTCTTTATATGCGGCATAGGATTTGAGCTTGGTGAGCGGCTGATACCAGTGGGGTGATAATGACGCTCTCGGAAGAGAGTGGGATGGATACGCCTGGCGGTCTCCGTTGTCGTGGGGGCTTGCGATCCTTGGTCATTTTTCGGTCGATGGAGAAGCAGCACTTTCATGCCTAGACGAGGACCTTGCCATAAAAGTCGAGAGTCTGCAATGAGCCAGAATCTGTTGACAAGTAGTATTCATCAGGAACATAGCGAGGATGAAGTCCATCAGAAATCTGTTGCATCGTTCCCAGAAGACATGTAAATTCACAGAGTATTATACATAGTCACCGATCAAACATCCATCTTTTTCTCGATACCTCTCACCTTTCATTCCTCCCACTTCGCCTGTCTAGCTTTCACACACAACCCATAATTCTCTCCAAGTCCCAAGTCCACACATGATTCATACAAGTTTCAAACAAGCACAACCAAGCACAACCAAGCACACCGTGCCTTCCCAAAACAAGACTTGCAGAAGCCGCGCAACGCAATGCAAACACGATCAAAAGCCGTCGACCGCCGCGATCGCCAACAACTGCACTCCACTTATTCCCACTACCACTCCACTCCACTCCCAATGCCCATATTACTTCTCCAGTGGGGATCCCGCTGGAGTACTCGTCTACTACTCTTTCCGGCTTTCCTGTTTTGAAATAGCTCGTCACACGTTCAATGGCGGTACGGGTACTGTAAAAAAAAAGGACCTGCAGAGGTAGGTACTTGCATATCTAGACGAGAAGAAAATATATATATATATATATAAGTGTAAGTGGAGGGACGTCTGCCATCTTGATTTTGATTTTGGTTGCTGATCGTCCGTCTCTCTCCTCCCTGTACTGGTTTATTCCTTGTGCTCGATTGTTGATAAGAGCTCTTGCACATCCCACCTTTCATCCTCCTCCCGTCTTGCTGACTGAAAAAAATCATCTTTCTCAATTGCAGTCTGCCTGCCTCGCGCAGAGAACTTGACGAGCTGAAAGCCAAAAAAAAATGGACCAAATGACCGGCTTCCGCGTAGCAAAACATTTGGAAAAACGCAAACTCCTCTTCGCTATAAATTCCATCGCCGCTTTGTCGATTTTCTTTTTTGGTTATGATCAAGGTAACTCGCCCCCTCCCAACCAAATTTCGCACATGTCCTCCCTCCCAGCACGATGCTTCTTCCTCTTCTTCCTCTTCTTCTTCTTCTCTTCTTCTGACGATGAATATACAGGAATGATGGGCGGCGTAAACAACAGCGACCACTACATCGACCTCATGCGAATCGGCCACATCGACCCCGTGACCAACAACCCCATCATCACCTCCTCCCTCCTCCAAGGCGGCATCGTCAGCGTCTACTACCTCGGAACGCTCCTCGGCTGCCTCATCGGCGGCGCGACCGGCGACAGTCTCGGCCGAATTAAAACCATCGCCTTCGGATCCCTCTGGGCCATTGTGGGCGCAGCGGTACAATGTTCGGCGCAGAATGCGAATTGGATGATTTGTGCGCGAGCGGTGAATGGCATCGGAACGGGAATTTTGAATGCCATTGTTCCGGTTTGGGCGACGGAGACGGCGGAGCACACGAGTCGGGGACAGTTTGTTGCGGTGGAGTTTACGTTGAATATTTTGGGGGTGGTGGTGGCGTATTGGTTGGAGTTTGGGTTGTCGTTTATGGACGGGGGTGCTTCGCAGTTTCGGTGGAGGTTTCCTGTGGCGTTTCAGATTTTGCCGTTGATGGGTTTGTTGGGGGTTGTGTGGTTTTTTCCCGAGAGTCCGAGGTGGTTGGTGAAGGCGGGGAGGGATGAAGAGGCGAGGTTTGTCTTGGGAAGATTGAGAGGGGAGGATGTGGAGGGGAGGGTCAAGGCGGAGGCGGAGTTGAGGGATATTCAGAATATTGTGGTGCATGAGCGGAAGACGGCGAAGAGGAATAGTTATTTTTCGATGTTTTTTGGGATTGGGGCTGGGAAGTTGCATACGGCGAGGAGGGTGCAGTTGGTGGTTTGGTTGCAGATTATGCAGGAGTGGATTGGAATTGCTGGTGAGTAGGCGGAGGACACGCTGTTTTGGGTGAAAACAGAAACATCTCCACTGACGAATCCCAGGTGTCACCATCTACGCTCCCACGATCTTCCGAATCGCTGGCTTCTCGAGCTCGAAGGCGCAATACATGTCCGGATTAAACAATATCTTCTACATGTTTTCGACTCTCATTTGCGTCTTCACGCTGGATCGCATCGGACGACGATATACCCTGTACTGGGGATCCGTCGGAATGGGAATCGCCATGTTCCTAGCAGGAGGCATGGCAAGAGGAGGAATCAATGCTCGCGAAGCAGGGGACGAATCCGCTGCCACTTCGTACGGTATTGCAGCGGCATCGTTCGTCTTCATCTTCACCTCGGTCTTCGGTGCGACATGGCTGACGGTGCCGTGGCTCTATCCCGCCGAGGCAAGCCAAATATCTCAGTTGATCTTGTCACTAACGAGGACCTTGCTGACACTTCTAGATCTTTCCCCTGGAAGTCCGTGCCAAAGGAAATGCTTGGGGAGTCGTGGGATGGTCCATTGGTAATGGCTGGCTGACATTGCTGTGTCCCGTCATGTTCAGCGCTATCAATGAGAAGACGCTGTACATCTTTGGCGCTTGCAATGTGATCACTATACCGATGGTCTGGGCTCTTTATCCAGAGACGAACCAGAGAACGCTCGAAGAGATGGATCTTGTGTTCGCAGCTGACAGCCCTTGGGTTTGGGATGCTGAAGCGAACTTCAAGCGACTGAAGGAGGAGAATCCAGATCTGGTGACTGCAGCTAGTCGAGGAAACTCGGTCGTGGATCCAGAAGCCGGAATTCGTAGAATCGCTGAGACGCACAAGTCGTTGTCGGAGGAGCCGAAGAAGGATGCGAACTGATGTCTGGTACCAGAATCCGTTTAGTAGATATCCCACAGCGAGACTTTGCCATCTTTACTTCCAGCCGCCAGCCAATGCGTCGTTCGTGCTTTCTCGTCCCTCTTCTCTGCAACTGTCATCCGTCTCTGAGTAACCACCTCAGCTTCCCCATCGCTCTCACGACTAGTCACATCGGCAAATGCAATCGCATAACATCCTTCTTTGTGCCACTTCAGCACGGCCAACTCCTTGAATCCTTTCGTAGAATAGACTCTCATCCGCCCATCCCACCCTGCCGTAGCGAAGACTTTCCCGTCATCGCGAACTGCCAATCCTTGTTGACCCGCGTGCTTAGTCTGCAATGTCTTCGTGTCTAATCCACTCGTCGGGTCCAGGGGATGTCGAGCAATGATTGCATCGGCACCGGACGTATAGAATTCTCTTAGAGTCACTGCAATGCCCAGGGAGAGAACAGGTTGAGAATGAGATTTTGCGCTGTACACGCATTGCCACTTTCCGGGTGCTGAAGCCTTTGACGATGACGACTGGGACCAGACACACGCATGGCCAGATTCATAACCGGCAACGACAAGAAGGTCTCGTGCAGAGGCCGTCGTCTGGGAGGTAGAGACGAATCCGAGTCCAATCGCCATAACCATGCCAGCAGCATTCTGAAACTCTTTCGGCGCGGGAATCGTAGCAACTCGATCTTCCGACGGTAGAGCCGTGACAACGATACTTCCATCCTGAACCCCAGGCGTGCCAAGTAAAATGCCTTCCGTAGCCGAATCTCCTGTCCCTTGTTCTTTCGAAGCAGCACGAACCATGCCAACAGCGCAGAAATTCAGCGCATTCACAAGTAGCGTATGCAAAAGCCACGGCCGCAGCTTGTGTTCCGCAGATCCCTCCATGCCATCAATCGGCAGCACTTTCGAAAAATCTTTCTCGTCTTCTTCTCGCAACTGCCAAACGTGCAGTTTGTTGTCTCGACCATGTCTGGAGCAGAAATCTTTTGATCAGTGACAGTACCTAACTCGTGAACACAGAAAAAAACAGAATACAAAAAAGCTGACTTCGCATCACCCCAACTCAACCAACCAACCCCACGTACGTACGTTATGATCTTATCCTCCCCCCAACTCCCCACCCCCAGAATCGTGTTATTATGCGGCCGCCACACAGCAACCGCTCGCTTCGACGCAACTCCCCAAAGTACGACCCAGCCATTTGCGTCGCCCGTGAGTAAGCGCGAGTTTTGACGAAAGAAGTGAACTGCATGGATTTGCGCTGTGTGGCCTCGTAAGATGTATGAAGGTTGTGCGGGAGGGTTTTCGGAACTTGGGAGGAGTTTTTGATCTTCGGCCATGATGATGATGATGATGTTGTTGTTGGTGGTGGTTACGAAATGGTTCTCCTGATTGAGCGAGTGCTTGACATTGTTATTTCCAGGTTGCTGCCTGAGATGCTGGCTTTAGCCGGATAGGCGCTTGACGGTCATCTGATTTGATGTGATGACTTGCGTGCAAGATGCTACAGATTTGAAGCTCAAGTGCTGGATGTGAATCTGGAGAGAGAGAGAGAGAGAGCTTGTTGACAACGAATGTTCAAGTCCGAGGGAAGGTTGGAACTGAAGAAGACTTACTATCTTGAGAACGTTAGCTAGCGTAGTGCGGATACTGCCGGTGCAATGGGATTGGCCGAGCTTATGATATAGAGTGGACAAGTTAGGGACTGGCAGTGAAGGCAATTTTTCGGTCCTGCAGCAGAACTGTGACGAGAGGAATGGGGTGAGTGTGGTGAGGCTTCACTGACATGCTCATTTCTTGTATGTTCCTGTCAAGTAACTCCCAACATTTATGGGGTTTGCGAACATTCAGAGTAAGAAATAAGGCGAGAACACCAGACAGAGCTTGGGGAAATGGGTAGGTAGTAGGCAAAGTAGCAGTAGGTCGAAACATATCTTAAATCTTTCCAGCCTGTCTCCTCTCTTTCTCTCTCACCCCAAATTAAACTCACTCGCCCCACCCATCTTCCTCGACATCTGCTGCATTTTCCTCTTCGCAGCCTCTGCATCCGTGACTTCCGTAGCAACATCCTCCAACGCCCCAGACCTCTTCCCTCCTTTCGCGGCAGCAGCAGAAGAAGCAATCGCCTGCGCCTTCCCTTTCTTATCCCTCCCAACCCCCGGTCTCGCACCTGGCACTCTAATCGCACCGGGCTTATCCCTCAGCGCAAAAGCTTTGGCCAAATGCCCCAAGTGTAATTCCTGCATATTAAAAATATGTCTTTCCGCAGAAACATGTGTAGCGTAAGCTCTCACGTGCGATTGGAAGGCTCTACGAGCTTGTTCGAGATGTTTGGGGTTCTCGAGCGCCCAGCGTTCGATTCCGAGTTGGAAGTCTGTTGCGATTTGTTCCCATTCTCGGCCTTGGATGACGCCGCTTGTGGGGGAGAAGCCTTTGCGGAGAAGATCTTCGGCGTCGTGACGAGTGAGGTTTTTGGGTATGGATTCGCGGAGGATGGTGATGTAGGTTTCTTCGGGGCCTGGTTGGAGGAAGATCATGGCGCGGCCGTCGCGGCCTGCTCGTGCGGTGCGGCCGATGCGGTGGAGGTGGTCGTCTTTGCTGAACGGTGGGTCGTATTCGATTACGAGGTCGACGTTGGGGAGGTCGAGACCACGGGCTGCGACGTCGGTGCAGACGAGGACTGCGGGATCTTCGGTTGTGGAGAAGGCTTTGAGGGTGCTGGTTCGTGTGGCTTGTTGGAGGGAGCCGTGAAGGCGGTAGACTTTGATCTCGCCGGAGTCGCGGCTGGAGATGGAAGCGGCGATGCCTTGGGTGCGTGTTTCTGCGATTGTGATGCCTTGAGGAATTTTGTTCTTGTCGACAGTGGAGTTGCTGTGTTTGCCTGGTTTGTGTTGCTTCGCTACGCTTGGACGTTCTTCTTCTGTGGATGCTGTTGTGTCGCCCCGCGTGAGGAGCTCGAAGTGGAAGTCTACACTGTCTGCGCAGCTCATGAAGACAATGCATTTCATCACGCTTCCTTTGCGTTTGAATTGTTGTTTGAGGGTGGCGACCAGTGTGACGAGTCGCTGTTTTGGAGGAACTACAGCATAACTCTGCTTCAGCTGGGCCGGCGCGGAAAAGTTGTTCTCCTCGGCGTCGCCCTCTGTCTGTGCCATTGAGTCGCTGTCCACAGATATTGAGATGGGGTCCTTCAGTGAGATGGCGCGTAGCTGTTCTACGTTTGACTTGATGGTGGCCGAGCAAAGTACAGTCGTTCGCTTGTCCGGCAGCCCTAGATTTTGTCAATATCCTTCTTCACTGGATCAAATAACGTTCAAGGCTCACCTGGCGGCGGCTGCTCAATTCGTTTTCGCGAGCGCAGGTTCAGTACACTGATAATCTTCTGAATATCCTGCTCGAAACCCAGCTCCATGAGACGATCGCCTTCATCCAGCACCAACCATCGCACCATTGACAGGTCTAACGCTTCTGTATGTTCCAAATGATCGGCCATACGTCCTGGCGTGGCGACAAGGATATTCAAGCCTTTTCGCACACGAGACTTTTCGCTTTTCTTGTTCTCGCCTCCCACGACAGTCCCGCCAACAATCCAGTGGTAACAAGATAGAAGTGAATCCAAGACAGTTGCTATTTGTCGGGCAAGTTCGCGGGTGGGAGCTAGTACGATGGCGAACAAACCACTATGGCGATCGAATTTGCCTCCTTCCTCCTTCATGCGCTTCGAGATGAGCGAGATTCGTTCGATGATAGGGAGGAGGTAAGCCAGTGTTTTGCCGGAACCAGTTTGGGCCTGTATAAATGCATCGGTGTTCTGGGAGACCAACTGTGTGACTGCCTTGCGTTGAATGGCGGTGGG
Organism: Cercospora zeina; assembly: GCA_022702355.1. Lineage (NCBI taxonomy): Eukaryota > Fungi > Ascomycota > Dothideomycetes > Mycosphaerellales > Mycosphaerellaceae > Cercospora > Cercospora zeina. Next base: position 427,119 of record JAKLWX010000010.1, read on the forward strand.
CGCAGTGATATTCAGCTTGTTGAGCAGATGAGAGGCCAGCGTGGGTGACAGTCCAAGTGAGGTGAACTTTGCGGTTTCATCATCAGCAAGAGGCGCATTACTCGCTTGAACATTTTCTTCTTGAACTTCTGACTTTGCCTCGCGTGGAGCTGTGGCCAATTTGTTGAAGGAGAAAAGTGATGAGATGACTTGGCCGTCATTGGTTTTCGGCAAGACATCGTGGCCAACGCGCGCTCGTTTCGCTGGTCGTTCGGCGAAGCGATCCTTGTTATGGTCCTGGAGAATAACATTCGAAGGCCGGGCACTCGCATCGTCGGTTTGAGATGCTCGTTCTTGGGCTTTTCTTCGTCCATATTCGGCAGACTTCCTTGCGGTGAGACGGTCCTTCCAGCTTCCACCCTTCAGTTTTGTTCTCGGCGCGGTGAAGGCATCGCTCGGCAGCTCAAAATTGAGCATCAGCCCATCGTCGGCCATGGTGACAGTGAGATGGTGGTGATGTGAAATGCACTGCTTCCACAAGTCGACTTTTTTCGAGAATCTGCCGCGCACTAGCGCCAACCTTAAATGACAGAGCTTGGTCATAGCTTGCCTCGAACCCAATGCTGATGTTGAATGCTCACGACTCCGCTGTGGACATGAGGATGTTCCACTCGGTCCAGAGGAAATCGAGTCATCGGAGTCACCATGGACTTGCTTAAGGCATCACCGTCCTTCCCGTGACAGTCTCTTCAGCCCCTTCCGCAAGTCACCTTCCCGCCGCCCTCCCAATGCTCGTCCGATCTCTTCGCAGCGCAATCAAACCCAGCCGACCCGTTGTGCCCACGCTCAGCACCCTCGCACGAAATATACACGTCTTCCGCAACGTCGAGGATGTGCGCAAGCGACGTCGTTCGTTGTTGCTTGGAGGAGAGACGGTTGGACTCGTGCCAACGATGGGCGCATTGCACGCCGGACACATTTCTCTAGTAAGAGCCGCGGCAGCAGAGAATACCCGTGTCTTCGTGTCCATCTACGTGAATCCGACGCAGTTTGGCGTGAACGAGGACTTGGACAGCTACCCGAAGACGTGGGAGAGCGACATGCAGAAGCTCGAAGCACTGGACGCTGAATTGAAAGAGAATGCGCAGGGAAGGATTGATGTCGTGTTTGCGCCCACGACGACGGCGATGTATCCTACTCTGCCGCCGGACTCGAGAATCCCTGGCCAAGGCTCTTTCGTCACCATCACGCCGTTGGGAAATCTGCTCGAGGGCAAGAGCAGACCGGTTTTCTTCCGCGGTGTCGCGACAGTCTGTATGAAATTGTTCAATATTGCGCAAGCAGATCGCGTGTACTTTGGACAGAAAGATGTGCAGCAGACTGTGGTGATCAAGAGACTGGTCAAGGACTTTCATTTGAATACAAAAGTGCGGATTCTGCCTACAGAGCGAGAGGCAGACGGCCTGGCTTTGAGCAGCAGGAACGTATACCTTGGCGAGAGGAGAAGGAAGACTGGCATTGTGTTGAACAAAGCTCTGCGAGCCGCGGAGGCTGCATACAAAAAGGGCAAGCGGGTGAGAGATGAGATCCTGGCTCAGGCCTGGGATGAAGTGAATATGAGACGATTGGAGCAAGAAGAGCAGGGAGAGATGGAGCGAGCAATGTTTGAAGTGGACTATATCTCGCTCGCGGATCCGGATACTATGGAAGAGATTGAAAATGTCGATCCAAGCAGGGGTGCCATCCTCAGCGGCGCAGTCAAGATGCTGCCGTTGGAAGTTACCCAAGAGGGAGAGACGTTGGGCTTGGGAGACGACAAAGTACCCGTGCGGCTGATTGACAACATTGTCTTATCTCCAAAGGCGCCATGAGAGAGTTCATTGGTCTGTATCATTCGATGTTCGTCGTATGGGAAACCGATCTGCGATCCCACACCAATAACGGCGCCCACAAGCAGGTCAGTCCAGATCCCAAGTCTGCATGCTTCTCACACGACATCGATGCTACACTCGATCGTCCCAAGACCATTTCAGAAATTTGACCTTGTCTGAGGCTGATCGGATGCTCATCCAAGCTGACAAAGCAATCACGACGCGTGACAGGAGCAGGGCCAGGGCAGACGACGCACCACCTCCCCTCACTCAGCAAATACGACGAGCCTGCAATGATAACTCAAAGACCACGTGCTCAGCCCACACCGCATCGCCAGTCGAAAACTCCGTGATCCATTGCGTAACGCCCAGCCCGGGCTTCATGCATGCACAAATTATATTTGTGCCGTTCCGTTCCTGCCAGAAGAATTCTCAAGAAACTTCACAAGTTCACCTGAGCTGCGTGTGATGACGATGAAGAACATCATGGTTCGTCACATTTGCGATTGGGAAAGTGCTCGAATGGGCCTGGCTCTATCTCATCGCGGCCAACGGTATCGTGCTCTTTCAGCCTGTTCCTTCCGATCGTGCAGCCAGATGCTGGGGTATACAGTAGTATAGGACCCGAGCATTTCTCCGTCTCCATCTTCGATCCCTTGAAGCGAGGGTCGTTGTCAGCACTAGACGGAGCGAACGGGTCCTAGTATGTCCAAGATGCTGGTCTATCTCATCAGTTTTCATGGTTTCGAAAATGTTTCAGCATGTCGTCCGATAAGGGTGTTGAATCTCGTTGGCAGCAGCGCATATCATCAATGATGGATGGCAGGTCTGGGAACGGGTTGCGGACAGAGCCAAGCCAAGCCAAGCAGAGCAGAGCAGACCTGACCTGATGTTTTGTCGGGGGACTTGATTCCGTTTCGAGGCATTGCGTGCGTAGGTACAGCGGAGGGGGGAAGCGAAGCAGTGGATGGAGAGGATAGATAAGGTCAAGAGTACATAGTCAGCGAAAATTGTAAGAGTGGTATTGGTGCCCTCATTGTTGCTGTGATGAGGGGAGGGGAGCGCGCGGACGTTCCATGATAGCCCGGCAATATCTCCGGAGACAGGCACACAGGACCCAAGGAGATGGAAATGATGGTGAGAGGATTGATGATCGAGGGTTCGGTGGGAGTGGTGCTTTGGTGGCCTTGCTTTCCGCATCGAGGCATGTCTCACACGTCGTACGGTAGTAGTGATACAGTAGTAAGTGACAAGAGAAGTACCTCACGGACAGCGGGCGTCGATGCCCTTTATGATTGATGATACGCCGGCCCTATAAGGCTGCAGCTCGTGGGGTTCGGTGGGTGCGCGTGCGCGGACCAGGAGAGGCCTGCGTGGTGTGCAGACGTCGGCGCGACACCGTGTCTTAGTCGTGCGCGGCGCACCGTGGCGATGGCGATGGCGATGGATGGCGAGTGCGTGTGATTCGCCTCCAATCATGGGCGCGCGAGTTGTCGAACGCGTATTCCGGCCGCATTGTCGGCGGCGTGCGAAGGAAGACGTCGTGGCAGTGCTTGATGCGCTCGACGTGACTCTGGACGCATTGCTGGATGACATAATGCGCGTGTATCGCCGGTGTGTGGTGACCTCTCCCGCCAAGGCGAGCAGAAGCGGGCTCAGCGGCGGCGGAGGAGTGGGCCGCCGGCGCCCAACGCGTGTGGATGTAGCCAACAGCAGTGCGCGAACAAGCGTCGAACAATGCGCAGTGCATATCTCGCGGTGCAACGTGCAACGATCGACAGCGGGCGGCATCAGCGGCGCAGCGAAGGAAGAGAGCGCGGCGTGCCACCAATAACGAAAGGTCGCCGGCGCGCTATCGCCCTTCCGCTCTCCTGCGCCGCACCATCCTTGCTCGATCGTCCCCGGGCGTCGCGTGGGATGTATGACTACTTGATGCACCCAATGCGCCCGGTCGCGCGAGTTCCGTCAGTCCTTTGCTTTCCCCGTGCCCTCCATCCGACTCCCACCGCCGCCGACAATGCCTCTGTTCGGCGAAAAGGAACAGGACGGCGACGTGTCGTCCGGCACCGGGCCCGACGTGGCCGAGGGCTTCAGCGCCGACAACGCCGACCAGCTGCAGCGCCATCTGGGGAACCGCCAGATCCAGCTCATCGCCATTGGAGGCTCCATCGGAACCGCGCTCTTCGTCAGCATCGGCAACGGCCTGTACCACGGCGGCGCCGCCAGTCTGCTGCTGGCCTACATTGCCCAGAGCATCGTCTTGGCCATGGTCAACAACTGCGTCGCCGAGATGACCACCGCCTACCCGGTGTCGGGCGGCTTCATCAGACACGCCGGCGAATGGGTCGACGACGCATTGGGCTTCATGGTCGGCTGGAATTTGTGAGTGGCGCGCGGTCCCCGACATCGATATCCGACTCGGCTCACATGTGCCCAGCTTCTTCTACGAGGCATTGCTCGTTCCGTTCGAGATCTCCGCCTTCGTCCTCGTCATCTCCTTCTGGTCCGAAGAAGCCACCAAGCCGGGGCCGACTGCCGCCATCATCGTCGGGGTCATTGCCTGCTATGCGTGAGTCTCCTTCCCCCGCAACAGCCCACCACCCTGACTCCTTCCCCAGCTTCATCAACGTGCTCGCCGTCGGCGCGTTTGGCGAAGCCGAGTTCTGGCTCTCCGGCGGCAAGGTCGTCTTGATCTTCATGCTCTTCTTCTTCACCTTCGTCACCATGGTCGGTGGCAACCCGCAAGGCGACGCCTACGGCTTCCGCAACTGGAAGAACGGCGGCGCCTTCCGCGAGTACATCACCACCGGGGACCTGGGCAAGTTCGAAGGCTTCTTGGGCGGCCTCACCTCTGCCGTCTTCACCGTCGTCGGTCCCGAGTACATTTCCATCGTCGCTGCAGAGGCCATCCGCCCCCGCACGTACATCAAGGCGGCGTTCAAGATGGTCTATGTGCGGTTCATGCTCTTCTGTACGTCCCCGCTCCCGCCCGGGCACCGTCCACGCTGACCATCGCCACTAGTCATTGTGGGCGCCTTGGCCGTCGGAATTGTCTGCTCTTCTCGCGACCCTGCCCTCACTGCGGTCGTCGAGGGAGGCAAGGGCAACGGCTCTGCTGCCGCGTCGCCCTATGTCATTGCCATGACGAACCTCGGCATCTCGGTGCTGCCAGACATCGTCAACGCGTGAGCATCGCTCCTGCTCGGCGTGAACCACCAAACGCTGACCATGCTAGGCTCATCCTCACCTCCATCTTCTCCGCCGGCAACACATACACCTACTGCGCCATCCGCAATCTGTACTCGCTGTCACTCGAGGGTAGAGCCCCCCAATTCCTGCGACACTGCACAAAGAAGGGTGTACCCATCTACTGCTTCGCCGTCGTCATGGTCTTCCCCATGCTCTCCTTCGTTTCCGTCTCGAGCAGCTCGCGTGTCGCCATCACCTGGTTCGCCAGCTTGGTCACCGGAGGAGGTAAATTTCCCCGTGCATCCTGAAGTCCAACCCCACACTAACTGGCCCCTCCCCCAGGCCTCATCAACTACATCGTGATGAGCTTCACCTACATCCGCTTCTACCAAGCCTGCAAAGCCCAAGGCCTCGACCGCAACACCCTCCCCTACACGGGCTACCTCCAACCCTACTGCGCCTACTTCGCCTGCGTCTGGATGTTCATCGTCGCCTGCATCTACGGCTACAGCGTCTACCTCCCCTGGAACACCTCCAACTTCTTCTCCAACTACACCATGCAACTCTTCATCCCGCCACTCTTCCTCATTTGGAAATTCTTCAAAAAGACCCGCTGGGTCAAATCCTCCGAAGCCGATCTCGTCTGGGAACGTCCGACCATTGACGCGTACGAGCAGACGTTTATTCATCCTCCGATTGGCTTTTGGACCGAAATGGGCAGGTTGGTGGGCATCAAGAAACCCGAGGAACACGGTTCGAATCGGAGGGTCAGTATTGTTCCCGAGGATGTCATGCATGCGCAGACGAACTTGAATGCGCAGATTGATCGGAAGGGTTGATGATTCGACTCTTTGGTCCATTATGGTGTGTGGATGTTTGTGCTGCTGCCGCTGCCGCTACCGCTGCTGCTTGCATATTTTTGAATGATACCAAGTTTTGTATGAAAACGACAGATGACAAATGCCAATGATGACGATGATTGCAGATGAGGATGAGGATGGAACATGAGAAACATGACGAGGGGGAGAAGAGCCATACTTCCCATTCTATTGATTATCCAAACCCCACCACCACCACCACTCATCCATCACCAACGCCACGCCACGCCGCCGCTGTAGTAGTAGCAAAAGTAGAAGTAAAGCACAGCACAGCAAAACACGGCAAATCCTATCAATCAAACCAAAGTACAATTCTTTTGAACTTTTCGGGGGGCGGGCGGGGGGGGGGGGGTCATCATTTCCATATCATATCATGGCATGCGTTGGAAAACCTTCAACCGTTCTCATTCTTCATTTCCATTCTTCCCATTCTTCTTTTTATTCCCTTCCTTTCCATTCTTATTCTCCTTTCCATTCTTATTCTCCTTTCCATTCTTATTCTTATTCTCCTTTCCATTCTTCCTTCCCTTTCCATTCTTCTTATTCTCCTTTCCATTCTTCCTTCCCTTTCCCTCCTTTACTTCTCCACTCAATCCCAATCTATTCCATCTCCCTCCTCCTCTCAACCTCCCACTTCCCCTTTCCATTTCATTTTCCTCACCCCGCCATAACAAGCGCCAACAACGCCATCCTCACAAACATCCCATACCGCATCTGCCGAAAATACGCCGCGCGCGGGTCATCGTCCACATCCGCAGCCAATTCCTCATTCCTCGGCAGCGGATGCATCACAATCATATTCTTCTTCGCATCCCGCAACGTCTTGGCACTGACGGAGAAACCTCCCTCGTCCAGCGCGGCCTGGTAAGCGGCTTCCGATTCAAAGCGTTCTTTTTGCACCCGAGTGCAGTATAGCACGTCGGTGTTGGAGATGATTTCGGGTGTGAGGTGTTCCGAGACGAGGGCGAGTTGGTTGCGGCGTTCGAGGAGGGATGTGACTTTGCTGGGGAGGCCGAGGGCCGAGGGCGCGGCGAGTTGGATTTTGACGTTGTAGTGTTGCAGGACTTCGCAGAGGGAGTGCACTGTTCGCCCGTATTTGAGGTCGCCCGTGAATGTGATGGTCAGGCCGTTGACGGTTCCGAGCTCTTCGCGGATGGTGAAGAGGTCGAGGAGGGCTTGGGTGGGGTGCTCGCGAGAGCCGTTGCCGGCGTTGATGATGGGGCAGTCGGCGTATTTGGCTGCGATTTCTGCGCTGTCGTTGTCTGGGTGGCGGAGAACGATAGCGTCGCCATACTGGTCCAGTGTTCGGATTGTGTCTGCCAAGGATTCGCCTTTCTTGGTGCTGGAGTGTGCTTCGTTGACGACGATTGTTTGTCCACCAAGACGCTTCATAGCGGCGTCGAAAGAGCATGATGTCCGAGTCGAGGGCTCGAAGAACATGCAGCACAGGACGCGGCCTTTGAGGATATCCAGGGAACCATCACGTTCGACACCCAAACGCATCTCAGCAGCAACAGTGAAGAGCAGATGCAATTCTTCCTTGGTGAGCTGTTTGACAGAAACGAGGTCCTTGCCCTTGAAGGTCGAACGCTGCAGAAGGTCCGTCACTGGTACGGCTGGTATGGGCTTTGGCACAGCAGATGGTACAAGTGCCTGCTGGGAGAAGTCCTGGTAGTCGACACTGCTGATGTTGTAGTCGTAGTTGCGCGAAATGCCTGTGATTAAGATCTTGGCAATCTTGACGTTGGTCACCAATGGGGTTTGGAAGTCGACAGCCATACGACGAGTGCGGTATCCCTTGGACATGTAGCTCGCCGGTCGTCGGTACTTGTTCGCAGATGGTAAATTGATGTACAAGTCGATCAAGTTGTTTGCCAGTGCGTGTGTCAGCGAATACTCCTCACGTTGGTCGTCCGAGCCAAGAGCTTCTAAGAATTGCACGCGAATGCCATGCTCCTCCAAGAAGTCGGCAGTACCAGCGGTCGCAAAGAGCTTGAATCCCATCTTGTAAAGCTCTTGGATACTTGGCAGCAATTCAACCTTATCTTTGAACGATCCAATCGACAGCAGGACGTTCTTTTTGGGAAGCTTGAATCCAGTCGAGATGAGACCTTTCATGTAGGCCTCGTACTTGGTGCGACCGAAACAGGCGACCTCGCCTGTAGATGCCATTTCGACACCCATGACTGGGTCGGCTCCAGCAAGACGCGCGAAAGAGAATTGTGGCACCTTGACGGCGACGTACTCGGGTGGAAGCTTGACTGCCGGGTACGCCTCGAAGGGAAGACCGGCCATAGCCTTGGTTGCCAATTCGATCATGTCCAGTCCGGTCACCTTTGACACGAATGGGAAAGATCGCGATGCCCGAACGTTGCACTCGATGACCTTGATGTCGTTGTCCTTGGCGATGAATTGAATGTTGTAAGGTCCGGTCACGTTGAGCGCATCACCGATCTTACGTGTGGCGTCTTCGATCTTGCGGACAGTCTCTGGGTCCAAATCTTGAGGAGGCAGGATGAGCGTGGCATCTCCAGAGTGCACACCAGCGTTTTCAACGTGCTCGGACACAAAGTGGCCAATCATGGTACCGTTGTGCGCAACAGCGTCCATCTCAATCTCCTTGGCGTTTTCAATGTACTTGGTGATGACTACCGGGTGCTCCTTGGAAACTTCGACGGCTTGGGCGAGGTAGGTCTTGAGGTCGTGCTCCGAGTATACAGTGTTCATAGCTGCGCCGGAAAGCACATATGAAGGACGAACCAGCACTGGGTAGGTGACTCTATCGCAGAATGCGCGAGCCTCTTCAATACTCGTGAGTTCCTTCCATTCTGGCTGATCAACGCCCAGGCGGTCGAGCATACGAGAGAACTTGTATCTATTCTCTGCAGTATCGATCATTTCTGGTGATGTTCCCAGGATCTTCACGTTGGATCGGTAGAGTGACAGAGCGATGTTGTTTGGTGCTTGGCCACCCATGGAAAGGACGACCCCACTGCTGGTCTCGAGATGGTAGATGTCCAGAACCGTCTCGAGCGTGATGTTCTCAAAGTAAAGTCGGTCGGCCTCGTCAAAGTCGGTGGAGACTGTCTCGGGGTTGAACTTGAAAGGCCATGTTAGTAGCTGGTCACGTTGTAGTAGGTAGTGAACTTACATTGACCATAACAGTCTTGAACCCAGCAGCCCTCAAAGTTCTGATGGCTCTCACAGAGCACCAATCAAACTCGACACTGGATCCGATCCGATAGACACCAGAACCCAAGACCATGACACCTCGGTCCGTGAATTCAATATCATGCTCCGCTGCATTGTATGTGGTGTAGAGGTAATTTGTGTACGCCGGGAATTCTGCAGCAACGGTATCGATCTGCTTGACGAAAGGCATCAGACCATTAGCGAGACGAGCACGTCTCACGTTACCTTCATTGCTGTCCCAGAAAAGCGAAAGTTGCTTGTCCGAAAAGCCCATTTCCTTTGCCTTACGGAACAGAGGAGCAGGAATCTTGTCGACGTCGAACTCCGTCATGAGTTTACCGAAGTCGTTGAGGCTCTTGAGTTTCCGCAAGAACCACTTGTCGATTTTGGTGAGTTCCCAGATCTTGTCGACACTGTAGCCGCTGTGGAAAGCGTTGGCCAGAGCAAACATACGCTGATCGGAGGGAGTCTGTAACTCCGTGTCGATGTCGATGGACATGAGCGCTGGAGTATTGTGGAATCCGAGATTGCTGGGGTCGACAGAACGAATGGCCTTTTGAACAGCTTCTTCGAATGTGCGGCCAATGGCCATGACTTCTCCAACACTCTTCATGGATGAGCCGAGCAGAGTGGAGACGCGGGTGAACTTCTTCAGATCCCATCTTGGAATCTTCACCACGACATAATCGAGAGAAGGCTCGAAACATGCGACAGTCTTCCTCGTGACGTTGTTCTTGATCTCGTTGAGTGGAATGTTCAATCCGAGCTTGGCTGCCACAAAGGCGAGCGGGTAACCTGTGGCTTTTGAAGCCAATGCCGAAGATCGAGACAGACGGGCGTTGACTTCAATGATGCAGAACTCTCTGCTGTCTGGGTTGAGCGCATACTGGATATTGCACTCACCGACGACCCCGAGATGTCGGATCACGTGCACGGCTGTCGTCCGAAGCATGTTGTAGTCCTCGTCAGACAGAGTCTGCGATGGCGCGACGACAATCGAATCGCCAGTGTGGATACCGAGAGGATCAAAATTCTCCATATTGCAGACCGTGATGCAGTTGTCGTACGCATCACGAACGACTTCGTACTCGATTTCTTTCCAGCCCTTCATACTGCGCTCGACCAGGATCTGAGGGCTGGCGGCGAATGCTTTGTGGCAGAGGTCGACCAATTCCTCCTTGTTCGACGCGAAGCCCGAGCCCAGACCACCGAGAGCGTACGCGGCACGCACAATGACTGGGTAGCCGATGCCCTCGACAGCCTCAAGTGCCTCCTGCATGTTGTTGGCCGATTTTGACTTGGCACATGGCTCGCCGATGGAGTCCATGCTGCGAGCAAAGAGTTCACGGTCTTCGGTGGTGATGATGGTATTGATTGGGGTACCCAACACCTTCACACCAAGCGACTCAAACTCATCTTTGAGCTGGATACCCACTTGTAGAGCAGTCTGACCTCCAAATGTGCAGTAGATGGCATCCGGATGTTCGTGCTTGATGACCTTGCGCACGAACTCGGCGTTGACTGGCAAGAAGTAGACCTTGTCGGCAAGGCCCTTGGACGTCTGAATTGTGGCAATGTTGGGGTTGATGAGAATCGTGTAGATACCCTCCTCCTTCAAAGCCTTGATAGCTTGACTTCCAGAATAGTCGAACTCTCCAGCTTGGCCGATGCTTAGACCTCCAGATCCCAGAACGAGAACCTTTTTGACATCTGGCCGTGGGTGGAGTGCTCGGTTCTCTACCCAGTTCCCGCCAGGAAACACCACAGCCTTCTGCATGAAGCTGTTGTCTTGAATGACATTTTGGATCGTGCTGATAAAGACATCGAATAAGAACTCGGTATCGCGGGGTCCCGGCGTGCTCTCTGGGTGAAACTGCACCGAGAAATATGGTCGAGAGGTATGACGGATACCCTCGTTGCTCTCATCGTTGGCATTGACGAAGAGCTCGCTCCATTCCTTGGGCAGAGAATTCGAGTCCACAGCGTAACCGTGGTTTTGCGATGTGATGTAGCACTTGCCCGAGATCATGTTCGTGCAAGGAATGTTGTGTCCACGGTTACCAAACTTCATTTTCAATGTGCTGGCGCCTGCAGCACGAGCGAGCAGCTGGTGCCCAAGACAGATACCAAAGATTGGCACTCGAGCCTCCTCCATGGTCTTCTGAATATTCTTGACTGTGGCCTCCATCATCGCTGGATCACCAGGACCGTTCGAGATGAAGAGACCGTCGTACTCCTTGCCAGCCAGGCTAGGGAAGTCGTAGTCCCATGGCACCACCTCAACCTCCACGCCGCGTTTCACCAGGCAGCGCAGCTGGTTGTACTTGAGGCCAACATCAACGCACAGAACACGTATAGGACGACCAGACGGATGACGCAACGACTTAACGGACGCAGGTGGAGAGTAAATCTTTGGCTTTGAGGTCGAAACTGAGAACTATCAGATTCCGAATTGCTACTGCTACTACGGCAAGGGAATGGCAAGTCACGCTTACCGTCTGCAACCAGGTTCCTGGTGTTGGGATCGTAAAAGTCGATCTCTTCATATACTGCCACCTCTTTCGATCTGCCAAGGTAGCCATTCACACCGTTGGTGCCATTGACGCCTTTCGGCGCCAGAGCGGTGTTGACTGCGTGGAGGTTGGCGGATGGGGTCGCGGGAAGCGTGCCGCTGGGCGTCATGGCCCCGGTGGTCGGTGACGCGTGTCCATTGACCTCTCTGCGGGTTCCCGTCTGCATGAGCAGGCGCCCGAGCATGCTGCCCTTCTCTCGGATCTTCTTCGTCAGAGCTCGAGTGTCGACGCCGCAGATGGCGGGCACATTCTGCTCCTTCAGCCATGCGCCCAGTGAAGAGCTGGCCAGATGGTGTGAGTAGTCTTCGCCGCAGTACGAGGCCACGACCAGACCGGCAATGTGGATTTGCGAGGCCTCGAAGTGCGCGGGCAGGTCGCCGAGGAGGGGGTCGAGTGCGTCGCGGGGCGGCACTCCGTAGTTGCCCACCAGAGGAAAGGTGATGACGAGAATCTGGCCGCGGTAGGAGGGGTCAGTGATGGATTCGGGGTAACCCACCATGCCCGTCTGGAAGACCAGCTCGCCGGCGATGCTGCGGTGAGCACCGAAGGACCGGCCTTCGCAAAAGCGCACGACCGTGTCGCCGTCCTTGACCTCGAGCGCCATGCCGGTGCTCTCGCCCGCCTCGAACCGCTCCAGTTGCTCCGCCATCGTGCTGCTGCTGCTGCTGCCTGCTTCTACCTCAGGTGTGGAGGAGGAGGAGGGGAGAGAGAGGCAGAGCAGAAGGGCGGAGGAGGAGATGGACACCAGCAGAGGCAGCGTCACAAGCTTGCGGCAGAGAATTGTTTCGCTTAAACTTTTATCTAGCGCCGACATGCAGAGCCCGCCAAGACCGTTTTCTACAGGCCGTGCAGATCACGAAGTCACGCCGTCGACAGCAAAGCGCACAGCATCGATCGTTGACTAAAGTGAAACGAGAGCGACGGGGAAGAGCTCTGCAACGACATGACTCTGCTGCCATTCTCCCTTGTTGGCCTTGTGCTATTCCCCGACTGCCACTGCCAGCGAGGCATGCGTGTGTCTCACTGGTATGACGTGTGCGCCACCCATGCCAATGGGAAGCAGGGACGCAGCTCGATTCACCTCGCACAACATCGATCTTTCAAGACGTCGGCTTCTTGACGCGGGGAAGAACCGCCCAACAGATGAGCATCCCAACGAAAGCTCCAATGCATACGGGATGCAGCACCCACGTACCGCTCCCCTGCGCAATGAGCCCTGTCAAGAATGGCACCACAGCGCCCCCGCTGCTTCCAGCACTCGAGATGAAACCGATAGCAATCGTTTGCAGTCTTCTCGGTAGTAGCTTCGTAAACACGGTCGCGGCTGCTGGGTAAACGGGACCCAAAAGCAGACCGAGCACAGCTACAGAGACCGCATTGCCGATAATGTTGGGGATGAGCCAGGACAGAAGCTGGAAAATGATGACTCCCACGCCAACGGCGAATACGAAGCGCACCTCTCCGACACGGTGAGCCAGATGCGTCAAAGTGAAGCGTCCGATTGTGATTCCTGCCCAGAAGCCCGAAGTAACATAACCGACCTTTGCGGGATCTCCACGTCGATAATTGATCAAGTACGAAATGAACCAACCCGATTCAGCCACTTCGGCACCTTGGTAAGCAAAGATGAAGAGAGCTCCGATGAGCGTGGTGCGATTCTTCAACGCCGTCTTGAGAAGCTTCATTTTGCTATTGTTACCGCCCTGCTGTGCAGCTTGGCTGTCGGCGAATTGTTGAAGGTCGGAGCTGAAGCTGGAAGTAGGCTCCGACTCGTAGGACCAGAACGACCATGCGGCGAAAAAGAAGCAAAGGATGCGAATCGCGATCGTGACAAGGTAGAAGCGAGCCCAGAAGATGCCATTCGAGACCATGGCCGTTGCTGCAATGGGGGCGACTATTCCGCCCACGCCATAGGAACCGTGTGCGGCCCCAAGTATTACGGTCGAGTCTGCGAGATTGGCGCAAAAGACGTTGTTGAGGGCAAGATTGGTGGCATTGCCCAGACCCTAACAATTCACAATCAGCGCTGATACTAGGTCAGAATCAGGTACACTTACCATGAAGAAGAATGCCACCACCACTACGGGGAAAGGAGGAGCACAAGTAACGACCACATACGCTCCGATCATGAAAGCCTCGGATATCATCAAGGTCCGAGCTCGACCACAACGCGTCAAGACCCATTCTGTAAGGAAGGCGCTGGAAATGAAGCCGACCGCGTTGGCGATCCAGATCATCGATACAATAGCATAGCCAATGTGGTAGAAGTCTTCCACGTAGGGAATCAGCGCTCCAGCTGCGCTATCGCTCATGCCGTTGCCAAAGTAGATGAGGCACGCACACAACACTCTCCATTTGTTCATGTGAGGGTATCGGAAGGATGGCAAAGCGCTGGTTGCCGTGCCTCGCTTCGGAGTTGGTGGTTGACTGGCTTCGAGCTCACCAGGAGTGGTCGGGATTTGCATCTCGAGATGCTGTCTGATACTCTTCGGTGTGTTCGGCATCTCGAGTGATTTTGTTCTGGCATGTTGGTTGTCGTTCGCAAGGTTACCAAGGTCTGCGAGTTCAAGAGTGTCGAGTTCTTCAATTGATGGCCCTCTGGAATGGCTGATTGCTGCTGGTGGCGATTGCACCGTAATGCCCGCCGCAAAAGGGAAGGCCGACATGTCGTCGCTGATGTGTTGTTCTGTTGATCAGTGTATTCGTTGCAAGGCAAACGAGCGAGAAGCGGCTCTTCATATGCACACCACCGAGAAGGTACGTCCTGCGGTACATAGCTCCCTCGCGCATGACTGGTTGGCGCTTTCACCATCCAGTCGCTTACCCATCTTGCCTGTGTGCTGGTTGATAATGTGGTTGGCGGTGGTGCCGCATGTGGTAAGAATGTGCATTCATGTGAGGCGGCGTTGCTTGCCCCATCTGGCCGCTCCGCCAACAGAGCAACACGAGCGACAACGCGTTGCGCGTGTCGGAATCGTGTTCGCCTCCACGCGACGACGTGTGCTGCGATGGTGTCGACGCCCTTCACCGCTGCCGCCTGCGATGCGATACTCGCGACGGGAGTTGGAACGGGAGAAGAGACGGAAAGCAAGAAGGCGCGCAGTGTAGAGGGCAGGGTCCCATGACTTGTTTGCGTGGGCAGAGGCGCATCTTGACGTCCTGCGCTGCTCGCTCGTCGTCAGTCGCCATGACGAGGTGTTTGGGCTTCCGTTTCACACCGCACACTGATCCTGTCTCTCCGCAAAAGCCACGGCATAAAGAGACGACGCACATGAGCACCTCCTGCTGCGCACCTCCCATCTTCGTCGACGCCAGCCCTCGCTCCATTTCCGCAAGCGTGCTCTCATCATGAACTGGCTGAAGAAAAGGTATTCGATGCCCGGCACGAGCACTGACCCAACACCCAGCTGATCCTCGTATTCCAGCGTGGGTCTCACAGACCACCACTATGGCACCGAGGGAGTGCATTCCGTCGCCCAGCAAGCGAAAGACACGCCCTACACCGAGCTCACCAAGCATGATTTGGCCTGGGAGGTCACGAGCGGCACCAATGTCGAGACCAAGACCTTCTACGTGGCCACCGACAGCGGCCACATCGCCATGGCCCAGGTCATCTACAGTGACGTGATGTGAGCACCATCGTGGGGGAGGATGCGATGATGCGGAATCCGCTGATGTGTCGGATCCCAGGGGCGTGCGGACCACGGCGCAATTCAGCAGCAAGATCTTCGCGAAAGATGGCGGGAAAGACCACCTGTGGGCGTCGGATAACCTGTCCAATTACTCCTTC
The DNA here is from genome assembly GCA_022702355.1 of Cercospora zeina. Lineage (NCBI taxonomy): Eukaryota > Fungi > Ascomycota > Dothideomycetes > Mycosphaerellales > Mycosphaerellaceae > Cercospora > Cercospora zeina. The sequence continues at coordinate 442,591 of JAKLWX010000010.1, forward strand.
TCCAAGGACAAGCAGAACTTCAAGGCCGATGGCTGTTCGATGGACTTGAGCGAGGATGGCAAGACATACCACATCAAATCGCGCACCAACAAGACGGCCATAGTGGATATGAAGTGGACACAAAATGCTCCCGGGTTTGTCGTGGGTAAGAATGGCAAGACCTTGTTCGGAACCGACAAGGAAAAGCCGTGGGGTAGCATGAGACATGCGTTTTGGCCGAGATGTCGAGTCGAGGGCACCATCATGACTAAAGATGGACCTTTTGATGTCAAGGGCACAGGCATCTTCATTCATGCTTTGCAAGGCATGAAGCCACACTTTGCTGGTAGGAATGATCTGCCGCTGTCTCATTGATGCTTGTACTGACGCCTCACAGCTGCAAAGTGGAACTTCATCAACTACCAATCGCCTACATACTCTGCCATTATGATGGAGTTCACCACACCCCCATCGTACGGCTCTACGTCTGTCAATGTCGGTGGCATTGCCAAGGATGGTGAGCTCATCTTTGCCAGCTCAGATCCGAGCGTCAAGGTTGAGCATACAGCCATCAAAGGTGATGAGGAGAACGATTGGCCGGAACCAAGCGCAGTCGCTGCGAGCTGGGATGGCACGACCAAGGACGGCAAAGCAGTCCACGCAGAGCTCAAGAGCGAACTTTCGCGAACAGACCGTGTGGATGTCATGGGCGAAGTGCCCAAGTTCGTCAAGCAAATCGTCGCTGGCGCCGCTGGAACGAAACCATACATCTACCAGTACAACCCGAAGCTGAAGTTGCAGCTGAAGATCGGCGACGAAGTCATCAACGATGAAGGGCACTTGTTCATGGAGGCGACCTTCATCTCGTAGCATCTTGGCCCGCGCCCGAATAGATGAACAAAGCATTGGCATTGGATGGTAGGAATGACAACCTCTCAGCATTGGAACATTGCGGAGTTGGGGGATGGCTCTCAAGTGAGCGCGCTAATGGACATGAACTGCACACTGATACCTACAACTACAACCTGAAGATACCACACCATTCACGGTTAATGACAATGAGGATAGATTTGACGCGAGCATCGTTTTAACTTCACTTTCAATTCGGTGGCGTGCTGACATGACCTGCTCAGATTGAAGTTGATCCACATGGCAGGAACGAGTGGCGCACGTCACCGCGTGACCTCCAGTCCTCATTATCGCGAACTCGTCGCGTCCAACCTCAACGGCGTTTGCTGTCTGATTTCAGATTCTTTCATCAAGACAAACCCAGGCAGTTGGCAATGGCGCGAATGCTTCACTTCGCCGCCCAGCTCGCCGACCCGGATCCCTTCACCACCGCAGCCATGTCCTCGCGCGGCGGTCTGACCAGCACTCTGCTCCCTCCGTCGCAGCTCGCCGCTGCTCCTGCCTAAACATCTGCAGCCAACTTATCCCGCCGTTAGCAACTAAAGGCATAAATGCAGCTAAGGTACCTGCCGATACTCCCGCGCTAAATTTCAGCTTGGAAATCTTACGCCTTCTGCAAGTTGTAAAGCAGATAGCAAACGAAGAGCTTGCGGTTGTAGCACGAGGGGTTTAAGATATTTCTTGCCCTTCTCACCTCGCTGTCGCAGATAACAACAACAACATCTTCTTCTTTGAGGTCCTTGACGTTATAGCAGAAGAACAACAACAACAACAACAAGCACTGCGCGACTTCTTCGAAGCTTTCGAAGAGAGGAGGACTAAGGAGGTAGAGTGCGGAATCTGTCTACTAGACGGGTATCTAGCCGACCTACAACGAATTTCTTGCGACGATAGTAGTAAGTCGGTCGCCGTTCTACGACTTTCTTTGCGAGCTAACGAGAGATAGAGTCGACGACAGATCTCCAAGCAGATCGTTCGGCGCCGACGAACGAGTCCAAGGATGGCTCCTTATCTCGGACCTCGCGGCGGCAAAAGCAAGAAGTCCGCACGCAACGTGACGCCGGCCACGGATGGTCCGTCTCCTGGTCCTGCTACGCTGCCCACAGCCCGCAAGAGCGCTCCAAACCTCGCGAGACCAACCAGTAGCGGCAACACTGCTGGAGTAGGATTTGGTCGTGGACGCACCATCACCGCTCCCCTTCACCGGTGAATCGAAACCCCCTTTCCAAAGAATCGCAAGCACAAAAACCTCGGAACACTGCTAACGAAACACACCCTGCCATAGCAAGATCCTGCGTGACAACATCCGGCATCACCAAGCCGTCAATCCGCCGACTCGCCCGCCGCGGCGGCATCAAACGCATTTCAAGCGGGATCTACGGTGAAGTGCGCATCACGCTGAAGAGGTACCTTTCCAAGGTAAGTGTTTGTTCCTGTGCTTACGATTATGTTGGCCTTTTGGCCTTTTGTTTTGTCTGTCTGGTCGACTGACGAGGTATAAATCCTTCAGGATATCGTGATCAGACTCGAATACCAGAAGCGCAAGACGGTTACGGCGATTGATGTCGCGTGGGCACTCAATCGAATTGGTAGGCCAATTTGGGGGTTTGGGCAATGGTGAAAAGCGCGGAGACTCGGTGGAAGTCAGTGTAAGTGCGATGAGAAAGTGGAGGTGGTTGGGGATCTGTGGCTGACGATGAACAGGACCAAACTGCACACACGAGAAACGAGGAGATCGATGTGTTGAGTGAGCACTCGCTTGCTTGGCTGACTGCGCTACTGCTCTGTTGAAATGTTGGTCGGACTTGCTTTGGGGCACTGACTGCTGCACAACGTGGAGAGCAGCAAAAGTGTTTGGAAGACTTAAGATTGAAAGCGACTACATCGGAAGCGACGCGCACACGAGAAGCAGTATGCAGGAATTTGCGAAGGGGACGACGCATTGCATATTGCATGTCGGCGTTGCACACACACATCAGTTTTCCCCCTTCCCTCGAAGTCGAACCACGACTCCATGAAGTGACGACGTACTTCAAGGCAGAACATAACGACCGAAACATAAACCGATTGCAGAAACTTTGAAGGATTCCATTCCACACAATTGTTCCCAAGCACACACTGCCACGAAATATTCAAAATAATAATAAAAAACAGAATCTCGATCCCATCAAAATCGCTAGAAAAATCTCATCCCATCACCAGTGCCACGACCCCACCCTATACGGCGAAGGAAACGCAGCCGTCCACGACGAACTCCTCGAATGTTTCGAATCCACACTCTCAATCGTCGGCGTAGGTGAAGGCGGGGAACTCATTCCCATCGTCTCTCCCGACATCGTCGTCGTCGCGGATCTCGAGGAGAAATTTCTCCGATGCGACTGCGACAGCGTAGTCGATGAACGAGCAGTAGAACCAGTAGTAGAAAATGAACTTCTCTCCCCGCTGGCCATTTCCACCACGTCCTGGAATTCCGGATCGATCCACGGCGCCATGCAGCTTCTCCCACTGCGACTCGAAAGGGATTGAAATTCCTCTACGTCCTCGTCTTTCCACGCCACGGATACGAGGTCCAATTTCGCTGCGATCCACGATTCGTCTTTGTACGTGTGAGCCGCCGCGTCGAGAAGTTCGGTTTTGTAAGACTGGGAACGCGCTCGACCACGTTGGGCAATATGTTCAACGATGCAGGCTGTGCAGCGGAACGTTTCGCCAATGTCGCGTGGTTGGAGGAGGTCGGGTGGGGAGCGCGTGTGGCAGTTTCGTGCGCATGGTTCGGGGTATGCGGTGATGATTTTGTGGCCGCAGGAGAGCGTGTGGTCGAGACATGAAATGGTGCAGGGGTCTCCGATATGGGCTGGTTCGATCCAAAAAGCGCCCGTGGTTTGAATGGGCACCGTGACGGGGCCTCGACGGTTGGCAGACATTACTACTCGCTGCTTCGTTGTTGTTGGAGGTGTAGGATTAGTAGTAGTAGTGGCAGGCGGTAACGCGTCGTTCTTAGGTGTGGGTGTGTCGTGATCGGGCGGTACTTTCGGCGGGTCTGGGATTTCTGACTCCGCCGAAGGTGAAACATTCCACTCGGCTGGCTTCTGTGTCGGGCGACCGAATTTTGGTAGCAGCGGGATTTTTCTGCTGGGCATTCTGCCCGCTCTCAGTATGAAAGGCTTGAGATCGGATCTTGGCGTTGGTTCTAGTCTCTTCGGCGCCAGGCCAGAGAAAAGTATTTGAATCATGTCCGTCATGCGAGCGTTGTTCTGGTGAGTTTGGCCCGTGTGATTTCTTTTCGTCACACTTTACGACGATTGTCTGCTGCGCTTGACAGGAATGATCGAGGCCAGCTCTCACTTGCAGATGACTCGTCGAGGGTGCGCGGGATCAAATCAACACGATTGTGGGCGAGACCGCAAAATCCAATTTAAAGCAGTCTTTGTGGTGCTTATTGATGAGATTCGCGTGGCGATGTCTTTGTTCTGTAAGTGGTCGTTGTCTAATAGTGCGCGAGACATTCTGCTTCTATGCTGCTAACAAAGATGCAAACTGGCAGTGTAGTATAATGCGATGCTACTTGTGAATAGTGCCGCAAGTGCATGGTCGGACGTAGCACAGTTTTGTGGACTTTGGTCTATCGAATCGCCTGTGCTACACGGCATTGTTCGAAATGGAACGTCCCGGTGAGGTAAAGCCTTTGTAGTATGTCGCTCTCGGTCCAGGCAGGCGCTCAAGTCGGCACGATCCGTGGGGATATACGCACTGCTTCTGTGCGGAGTGCGAAATGCGAACTCAGCCACTCACTCTCTGCGGCGCTGCGAAATTCGTGTGCGCTCATCAACCTTCCACGCGGTTCGGAGCTGGGCCCAAGATTTTATATCTCGCGTCTTGGATCGCAAAGCCCCCGCCCGAGGATCGGTCTACACCTCGAGTGCGCCCTTCGCAAGCGCCTTCCACAACACGACAGATCCGCACCGTGACATTGCAATTTCGTCGTTCCGGTCATCACATCCAAGCTCTCGTATTCTCCATCCAGTGGAAGGGCGCGTCATCAACGAGCGCTGACATCATGATCGAACTCGACCTCATGTTCCCGTGACCACTTCTCATCAGCGCTACGGTGTTCCAGACTCGAATGCAAAAATCCAGAAGAAGCATCATCCAGGCAATGGCGAGTGAGCCTGAGGTCTCGCATGCTGCAGAAACTCCATGCACGGATTGTAGCGCGGCGCGCCCCCCTGCGCGGGCCTATTCTTGTCCGCTGCATCCGTACTGGACGGACGACTTCCTTCAACAGCGCCTCCTGACGGATGTTGCTGCATGCCCGACAGCGGCGGCAGGATTGGTCTGCCATCGGGGGATCTTTCAAAATGTCGCAGGTCCGGAAGATTGGCCTCGGCTTCGCGCGTGGTCGAAGCGGCATCGGCCAGCATATCGAGCGATTGCAGGCGACACGAACTCCAAGCATATCGCGGGTATTCGGTCCAGGAATATTGCGGGAGTCGCTGGGCCAGGTCGGGAGAGCTGGTGGGACGCGCGGGAGACAGTGAGGACACCAGTCCCGCGGCATAGGGTTGGTCTGGCGAAGTCGGCGGCGGAGAAGAGTGGGGATGCGCTGCAATGCCCGGTGCTTGCACGTGGGCGGTGGTGGCGGCGAGTGGCTGCTGCTGTGGTCGCAGGACGCCCGCTGAGGCTCCCACGGAAGCACCTGCTCGATGCGGGTGTTGCGGCTTGGCGGTGGGCGGCGGCGGCGACGAGGGCACGTCGGACTTGGGGGGTTTGTGCTGGGTCGAGCGGCGCTTGGCTGATGTTGTCGTGGCTGCCGTCGTGGTGGTGGAAGGCGGTTTGAGGGCGGCCTTGGGCTTGCGCGGGCCAATGCGATGGCTGTGGGCGGCGGCGGCCGAGCGCACCTGTCTGCGCGTGGCCTCGTCGCGCTCGCCGTAGAACAGCACGTTGTCCATGGTGGGCGATGGGCGGTTCAAGCAGGAGAGGAGCGAGGACGAGGAGACATCATCATCATACATATCACGCATCCATTCTAGCTCACCACTTGATCACAGTTCGCCGGAGAGACTTCCGTATCTGCAGCCCGTCCTCACGACTAACTGCTTCCGGGGGCCGCAATGACCGCGCCTGACCTCATTCGCACAGCATGCTTCGTCCATCCCTCGCTTGCAAGAAGTCACCTGCCCCGTGCGATTCCTGTTTCGAGTAAGTTACTCTCGGGTCTTGGCCTGCATCTTCACCTGCCAGTAGTACCGTTCATTGCTTGCCATCACCTCCTCCTCCGGCAGTCCAGCGGGACGGGTCCAATATCCCCGCCATCTATCGCATTTGGAATCTGCATTGTTTTTCCTGGCTCGACCAGACTTTCGTTCCCCGCATGAGGATCGGACGTGGTGCACGGATCAAGCCGTTGCAACGCGGTGTGATGACTGCTGCCGTTCGCGAAGATCCGCCGAAAGCTCTCCCGGAACCGGATCGGAGGCCCACGGGTATACCTCGACAGTTGGCTGCCAAACGCGCGAATGCGTCACTTTCATGATCACAGGTACATACTTGTAGTCCTCATCACATTCGCGTGCTACTCTGTGTACTTTGCTGGTACATGCACATTACAAGCGAGCACTCCTCCTGATGATTACAGCTTACTCGCAACCCATTTCGGCTGCTTTTTCTCGGCAAACGCCTTCAATCCAATCCCGAGATTCTCTCCATTTCGCAGCCCTGCACCATACCTCTGCTCCGTATTCTGACTCGCCCTCTCCACGCTGGCCTCTTCCCAGCTCTCGCGCAAACCGTGACGAGTGACAATGATGGCGTCGGGGGATAATCCGGCAACCTTTGATGCGAGTTCCAGCGCTTCGTCTACCACCGATTCGTGCGTTTGCGATACCCTGTTCGCGATGCCGCACTGTGCTGCCTCTTGGCCCGAAAGCGTGCGACCTGCCATGGCGATTTCGCTCGCGAGCGTCATGCCCGCCAAACGTACCAAGCGAGAGAGCCCTCCTGCTCCGGCGTAGAGGCCTCGTGAAGCTTCTGGGAGGCCGAAGACGGCTTTGGGAGAAGCAACAATCATGTCACTAGAATATCACTCATCAGCTCTCTCTCTCTCTCTCTCTCTCTCTCTCTCTCTCTCTCTCTCTCTCTCTCTCTCTCTCTTCTCTCTTCTCCCTTCTCCTTCCGTAAATACAGCATCCAACTCACCTCCCCAAACAAATCTCAAACCCTCCCCCCAACGCAAACCCATTCACCGCGGCGATGACGGGCTTCTTCCCCGCCCGTCGACTAACCCCCATAAACCCCGACGGAGGATGCGACAACAGCCGCCGATCCGGAATCTCGACATTCTTCTCCCCTCGCGCTATCGCCGCCCGCAATTGCGCGATTTTGTTCTGCTCGATGAGATCTTGTCCCGCGCAAAACGATTTTCCTCCTGCGCCTGTGATGACTGCGACGCGGAGGGTGGGTTCTGCGTCGAACCATTGGAGGATTGCTTCGGCTTCCCAGTGGGCGGCGTAGGGGATTGAGTTCATTCCTTTGGGGCGGTTGATTGTTATGAGGAGGACGTGGGGCCGGGGGTAGGTGAGGAGGTAAGAGTCGCTGCTGAGTGGTGGTGGGGTGGTGGGTTGGTTGGCCATGATGGTCGTCTTGCCGGTGCGGTTGCGGGAGTTGTTGGTGTGTGGAGCGTGGTTTAAACAGTTACTCGCTTGGTTAGATCTGAGATTAGTTGGGAGGAAGCTGTATCTCAAAGTACCTTCTCCCTCTCGACAGAAGTAAACCAGACCGTGCAAGTCAATGCAATGCAATAGATCCTGATGCGCAAGAACACTTCTTCTACGCTGTGATGATGATCAAGATACCAATGCCTCGGCATCATCAACAATCACCCGACCAGGCCGACCTCAGGCTGTCAGACTCAGACTCAGACCACAGACCAACAAGCTTGTCAGCACTGCAACAGCACTGCACTGCTCATCAGCTCTGCAGGGTTTCCCGTCTGCTGTCTTCATTTCTAGGCGGCTATGCCGAATTCCGAGGAAAGCTGCGGAGACGCGAGATGCGGGAAAGTGGTGGGGATCTCTGCTTCTGCCAAGTCTGCGAACGCGAGAATCCCGAGACACGAATTTTGCGAGTCAGAAAGAAGAGTCTGATAGACAGAAAAGACTTCGTCTGTTGTCAACTGCCAGGAGAAAGAGGATGTGAAGGCGAGATGTCCGTTACGACAGCTCCATCTCCTATGCTTTCCGCACAATGCTGGGATGCAGAGTGTGCATTTTGTCACAGAACAGGTCAAGTCACTGTACTGTACCACAATTCATGCGCGGCAATTTGATGGAGTATACTGCTTGCTTGTTGACATAGATTGGATTCAACCCCCGAGATGGAAATTGGACAAAGAAGTAAGGGATATGGAGTGGAGTGGAGTGGGATTGCTTGATGAGGTAAGTGCAAATGGAAACGGTAGGATCTGTGATGGTTTGAGGGAGTCTGTGCTGACTCTTTTTGTCGTCGTCCTATGTGTCTGTTTCTTTTTCGTTAATGGTACAAAGTCGCACTCGTCCGTGTCGAAGCCCATGTCTGATATCAGGCAGTGTGCTCGAGGAGCTTGCTCCTGAATTGTGCCTCGTATCGTATCTGTAGGACTTGTTATTGCAAGTCGAAGCGATTAGGGCTGATGAGCCCGCGCCCTTCTCAAGGCCGTATTTCTGACGCTGCTGCACAAGCCATGTGAACTGGAATCATGGCCCTTTAATTCAGTGACAGCAAGCTTGCTTTTTGCGCCTCTTGAAGACCAAAAAAACCTCCCCATTAACAGCTGTCACTGGGCCAGTAGTAGTAGTCATCAGGCAATTCATTCTCATCCTCAACTTCAACTTCAGAGGCCGCTGGCTGTTGCTCTCAAAACTCGTCTACCAGCTCCTCAGCAGTTGTTGTGCGATAGCGAATCTTGTACACATGCTCGCAAGACCATGATTTCATGGTGTAAACATACACGCTTTGGTTCGACTGTGCGACTAGCATACGGCGCCAGGTCTTTGCATGAGACTTTGAGTCACGCATGAACGAGGACGCCCGGATTTCTGCGCTCACTCTGCAATCGATGTATTTGCTGTCATCCTTGATCTCGAGGATCTTGAGATCGCAGCCGCTCGACTTGCTGAACAGTGGATTGGTTCTAGTCATGTTTCGTGGTCTCTTCGCATCATTTCTGCGGCTCGAATGGTCATCATTGTTGGCAGTCCCGGTGTCGAGAAGCTCAGTGAACCACAACGCTTGTTGCAGCTTGGTAGATCCATCGATCATCCCCTTGAACATGTGATTGACTCTCTGACTGAACAGCAATGTTCTCATGCAGCGGCGGGCTTCCCCTTCGTCATACTCGTCTTCGTCATGGCTGGCGGCCTTTACACGGCCCTGGACTGCGGGTTCGCTATCCTGTTGACCGGAGTCACTCTTCCTCACTTTCTGGTCCTTTGCGGAGTTGCCCTCAGCCGATACCTTTGGGGCAAAAGCGTCCCGAGGATCGTAGACATTGAGCAAGATCATCTCCAGCAGCTCAGCGCAGTAGAGGACCTTGTGGCAAGCTTCGTACGACAATTCTCCGTCTTTGGCAGCCTTGCGCTTGGAGGACTTCTTCTTGTTATTTGTTTTCGCGGCCGCGTTGCTGGCGCGAGCCTGTGAACGTCAGTGTACGTTCCATGCATTTCTTCATGGTAGAAAGCACTTACGCGAGCTGCTTCTTTGCGGGCTGCCACTTTGAAGGCTGCTTCTCTGCGCTCGTACTTTAGCGTACGGGCCATGATGGCAGGCGGGCTATTGGTTTCAGTGTCGTGTTGTGAGATCTGATGGGTTGTGTTGCGGAAAGAAGTTGTTGTGGTGTGCGTGAAAAGAAGTGCTGAGTGGCTGGGGTTTGAGCAGCGCTGCTGATTGCAAGTGATGGTAAATGCCGACGCTGAATTTAATGTGACACAATAAATGCTCACAATGGTTCACAATTGGATCTCGGCTTAATGTGAGCTCGTCTTGATAACTCGCAGCGGTGACTTACTGTTGGACGCGACAAGCTTCACTTGCGTTTGAGCACGCGCTCCGTCGAGTCCATTCCCGGCGAGCGGTGTGTGAGTCCAGTCTTGTAACATGCGCACGGAGATCGAGCGCAGCCTTACACAGTCCACACTCTCAGCGAGTTGTCCCGTACTGCTGGCAATCCGCTCACTTCATCCTCATCACCCCCAAATGCACTCTTCTCAGATCGCGCGCCCGAAGCCGTAACCAACACCGCCCCAGCAGGATGCCAAATCGCACTTGCCACGGGCGCCTCATGCATCTTCAACGCAGCACTCGACATCTGATCCTCCTCCTTCTCTCCCGGATTCGACCACATCCTCACCACCCCATCAGTTCCCCCACCCCAAACCTCATACCCATTGACAGAAGGCACCACATCAACATACATCTTCTGCGGCGTAATCGCATACCTCCCCGTCAAGTCCGACACTTTCCGCTGCGTATTTCGAACATCATACACCTGCACCACATTGCTCTGCCGCTCCGCAACGAGTAAGTACTTACCACAAGGACTCCACTTGAGATCCGAGACGCCAGAACCGAGGTCGACTTCGAGTTCGAAGGATGAAATGAGAGATCCGAGGCCTTCGTTCGAGTACAAGGCAATTTCTCGCTCGTTGGTGCCGAGGGCGAGGAGGCCTTCGTTGCTAATGCCGAGAGCGGAGACGAAGCCTTTGCGTTGGAAGATCTGTAAGCCGCGAGGCGCTTTGCGGCCACGACGGAGTTTGTGTGAGATGCGGGGTCCTTCGCCGTATCGAGAACAGTCGAAGCCGGCGAGGAGGGAGTCGCTTCCTACGAGGAAGTGTGTGCCATCGCGGGTGAAGTCTACACTTCGTGGTGGCTGATGTTCTTCGTTGGTAGGCATGATCAGAGGGTAACTCGCTTGAACTGTGTCGTAGTGTAACGCGTTCCTCAATGTAACGGGCACGTTTGATGCACCCGCGAGCACGAATGTTGTTGCTGGGTTTTGGAGATCGAAGCCGGGATAGATGGCATAGCTTTGGATGTTGCTGCTGGCCTGCCAGATGGCATGCTCGGTCAGACAACGTGGCTCTTTTGCATCTTCTAACAAGTCCGGTGGAAGCACAAATGTGCGCAGACAATTGTCTTCATTGTGTGTGATGATGGTCGTCCCGTCCGGCGTGAACAAAGCCTTGCGGAACAGATTGGGTCGTGATTCAGCCCGTCGCTGTCCGTCTTGACGAGGGCCATCATCCCCTCTGATCGACTTGTCGAATTCGTCGCCCGTCGTCGCAATGCATTTTGGATGCAGTTCCGAAGCAGAAGAAGCCATGACTTGGTCGTTGCCCAATTTATGGGGAAAGCGTCGGCAATAAGCGCATGCGGTCTCGGCGAACCAGGATGTTGGAGCTTTCTTGACTTTCTTCCAGCTTCTAGAGCGAACAGCCCATTTCTTCTCCCATCGCCATTTCAGTCCTCGCGCTGACCAAACACTCCCGAAACCACCTTCTTCCACTTCCTCCGCCTCCGCGCTAATACACGATCACAATGGTATGTACGAATGGATGGAACTGCGCTCCGCAGACTTCTTGCGATTGCTTTGCTTGCTCGCTTACTCACTCGCTCCGCTACAGGCCACTCTGGTGAAGAACATCAAGGCTCTGACGCCCCTCCTCGACCGCGTCCTCGTGCAGCGCGTGAAGGCTGAGACAAAGACTGCCGGTGGCATCTTCCTTCCTGAGACGGCGGTGAAAGAGCTCAACGAGGCCAAGGTGTTGGCTGTGGGACCTGGTGCTTTTGACAAGGACGGCAAGCGGTTACCAATGGGTGTAAAGTCGGGCGACCGAGTCCTTATTCCTCAGGTAAGAAGAGCAATGGCACAGACAAATGATGGCTGGAACAGTACGCTGATGATGGACACAGTTCGGTGGCAGCCCCATCAAGGTTGGCGAGGACGAATACTCCATCTTCCGGGACCACGAGTAAGTTCATCACGAGTTGATCGTATGGCGAGACAATGACCAGACGACTGACCAGATCACAGCATTCTTGCCAAGATCAACGAGTAAACGGCCACAGATACCCCGACAATCAAGCGAAAAGTGTACGAATAGCATATTCTCGGTGAATGGTGTGTAGCAGTGACGGACTTTGGCTGTTGCATTTGAGGCTGCTGCCAAAATGTACTATCTAAATGTGTAGTCAAACATGTCTGAATACATCTCTACTCTCTGTTCAAGTTTGCTTATATCGGAGAGGGAGGGTTTTTTCCATGCATCGAGATTCTCACACGCATACCATGCTCGCTTCGGTGATGATGAATTGGGAGAGCAAGCACACAGCCGGCATTTGCGCTGCGCTAGAGGTCGCAGACTCATTGGTGCCTACGACAATGCTCCGCACTTATGAACATCTCATTTTGTTGCATCGCATCTATGCCATTCCTCACATAGGTACAAGTGCCCGCCGGCATTATACGTCCTTTCCGCAGATCAATTCATACTCCCCCAGCGCCGCGCTGCGTCAGCCGGCCATTTCTTTATCATTACCATGCCTACTAGATCAATGTGACCTGTACAAGAATAGCAAATGTGCTAAGTGCATTACCACTTGGCGACCTCCTCCACTACAATTCATGCTCAGCAGTTGCAGCCGCCTTCGCTTTCGGGCTTCGCTTGGCTGACGTTCACATCGATCGCTGTAGTCTTCGTTAGCTTATTGTCCCAACCTGATGGATACTGCTGCAACTCACTGTTCGCCGGCCCCTGCTGGCCTTCTCCTTCCATTCCAGGCAGCGCCTGGGCAATCTTCTTGAATAGACCCTTGACATTGTGTCCCACTTTTGCGCTCGTCTCAACGAACATGCAGCCCAGTCGTTTACTCTCCTCTTCCCCCTGCTGCGCCGTGACTTCTCTTCTCTCGCCGAGATCGGTCTTGTTGCCCACCAGCACGATAATCACATCATTGCCTCGCTCTCCTCGCACATCATCCACCCACTTTCGTGTCTGCTCAAAAGACTTTTTGCTCGTAATGTCGTAGACCACCACTGCCACGCTGGAGTCGCGAATGTATGAAGGGATCAATGACCGGAACCGTTCTTGGCCGGCGGTATCCCAGAGTTGCAGGCGCACGGTGCGGTCTTCGAGGTACATGGTTTTGGACAGAAAGTCGATGCCTATTGTGGCTTGGTACGTGCTGTCAAAGGAGTCATACATGAATCGCGTGATTAACGAGGTCTTGCCGACTGTTCACCGTGTTAGGTTTCGCCATGAGTGTACGGACGAACAGGAGAGAAGCATACCGGATTGTTCGCCCAAGAAGACCAACTTGAACTTCTTGAGCGGGTTGGTGTAGGAGCCCACTGCCTGCGCCATTGTGGCTGCCTCGTTGCCTGGTGTTGTCGCAGTGAATTTGACCGAGTCGCAATGCTGGGCAGTCGATGTGATATGGAGAGACGTAAATTGTGGACACGCGCTCGTTCGGTGTGTTGGCCGGTGGTGATGGGATGACCGGATTTGGCGTGATGTCTCGGACGAAGGCCGGGAGAGGGACAATGCGGTCGCTGCAGATGTAGGCAATGCTGCAGAATATCGATCAGTCCGCTGGAGATGGTCGAGTTGTGTCGAAAAGGTGTCGGTCAGCCTGCCGCTTGGCTGCGCAAAGCAAAGGAGATGCACGAGTGAGCGAGTGATTGTGGAAACGTCGTGGACTGATCCTGGTAGGCGGCTGCAGGGTCCGCCCCACACGTCGTACTTGGACCGAAAGCTGCTTGCGAAATAATTTTGAGGCAGCCAACATACATCCGCCACACGACTTTCTTCCATACACTTGAACTCGGTGATGATGGCTGACGATAAGAAGATGACCGCGCCTGCGACCTACAGCCAGCCATCGAGAAAAGGCAAAAAGGCGTGGCGCAAGAACGTCGACATCACCGAAGTTTCCTCCGGCCTCGACAACCTCCGCTCCGAAATCATCCAGGGCGGTCCCATCAAGGAAAAGGCTGCCGACGAGCTGTTCGCTACTGATGTCACTGGTGACGCCGAGATCGATCGCAAGCAGAAGAGCAAGAAGCTGCTCAAGGTCGACGAGATCCTCGCAGCACGCAACAGCAAAGTCGACCCGCTCCAGCCCGGACGAAAACGCAGGGTAGAGGATCATGCTGGGAGCGGTGAAGGCGGCAAGCGTGTCAAGGCCAATGGTACATATGTCTCCCACAAGGAACTCTCTCGCTTGAGGAACGTGGCAGATGGAGGGCAGATTGGCATTGTGGTTGACGATCAGCCCAGTGACGATTTGTGGGGAGCACCGCAACCTCAGCCTGGGGAGCAGTACACATTTCTCGAGAAGAAGAAGCCAAAAGTCGCGCCTGCTACAATCAAACAAGCCCCGACACCTCTCACAGTGTCCGGCAAAGCAGTGGCATCAGTACTCAAACCAGCTGCTGGCAAAAGCTACAATCCACTCGTTGAAAATTGGTCCGCATTATTAGAAAAGGAGGGTGCAGCAGCAGTCGAGGCAGAAAAGGCGCGTCTTGCCGCCGAAGCTGCGCAAGCAGAGCGTGGTCGCAGAGCAGAAGAGGAAGCTGCGAAGGCGGAGGCCGCTGAGAAAGACGAGCACGCCACAGATTACGAGAGTGCATGGGAGAGCGAGTGGGACGGTATTCAATCAGAAGGGGAGGCCGAGATACATGTAAAAAAGCAAAAGTCAAGGAAGACACCAGCGGAGCGGAACAAAGCCAAAGCACGAAAGGAGCGAGAGGCGAAGGAGAAGTGGGAGAAGAAACAAAAATTGAGGGACGCACAAGAACGAAGAATCAAAGAGATCGCGAAAGAAGTCGCGGCCAAAGAACGAGCGCGACAGCAGAAAGGCGTCGCCGCCGTGCACGACTCATCAGCGAGCGACGAAGACGAAGACGGACTACAAGTACGCAAGAGGCGATTCGGACAAGCCCAAGTACCAGATGCACTACTGGAAGTCACACTCCCCGACGAACTGCAAGACAGCTTGAGAAGACTCAAGCCGCAAGGGTCGATTCTGACAGACAGCTACCGAAATAAAATCATTAACGGCAAGCTCGAGCCGAGAAAGCGAGTCGGCCAGGTCAAGCAGAAGCAGACTCAACGTACGGAGAAATGGACCTACAAGGATTGGCAGCTCAAGTAGATACTCTGTCCATTATATTACGAGTGTTGCATTTCTCTCTGTTAACTATTGACCAATCTGTGCTGAGATTCACATACATGGCCATGCTGATCCACGCTCTCCTCTTAAGCTAATAACACCTTCTCCCCTTTTCCGCCCTCTTCGCAGCCCTCCATTCCGCCTTCTCTGCCCTCCACGCCTCGCGTCTCTCCACTTTGCGCGCGCGATAGGCTTGCCACCACGTCAGACCTTCTGGGATCTCCACCATCGAGTTACTGGCTGCCTTGGTTTCTTGGGGGAGAGTTGCTGCCATGGAGTCGACAGAGAAGTTGCTGCTGCTGCTGTTGCTGTTGACATCCTGATCTGCTTCTTTCCTATTCATCAGAGCGGGTTGTGCGTAAGGGGTTGGATTCTGATCTGGTACGATGGCGCGGTTCACAGTGACGATTGTGTCGTAGCTTGGTGGTGGGTTGATGGGGAGTTCCTTTTGTTCTTCTGCTTCTGCTTCGTCGTGTAGTCTTCCAGCGTTGAGTTCGGCCGGTGGAATTGGGATGGTGGTTGTTGGATGTTGGGGTAAGAAGGGATCGTTTGCAGCATGGTTCGTTCGTTGAGTTCTGGTTGTTGATTTGACTGTCGCTGGAGTTTATGCTGCTGGTGATATTTATTGTACGATGCTCCTGCTCCTGCCACGGCGGCGGGGAATTGTTGTTGTTGCTTGTTTCCGCGTTTGCTGCAGCACATTTTGGGGCGGTATGGGTACTGTGCTTTGAAGTAATTATTGGTGATTGATGTACAAGTTTTGTCTGTTCTCAGTATCTTTGAGTGGAGGAGGATGCGATGCTGTTTTTTGTAACTACTATGTTCCAACAAGAACGCAACGCCAGTATATATGCTTGCGACCATACGTGCGACAGACAAACTCTACATACTGATCGACCGCGAGGTCGGTATAATGGTTGCCTGGATGTTGTTCCGCTACGGAATAAAGCTCTTTCAATTCTCGGCCGCACGAAACGACGTCACAATTCGGAGGTCATTCATTCGCATTCCCGTCCCAATCGAGTTAGAATCTCTTTTGGTCGTCCTTGGCTGTCTAGTAGCTTGTGACTTCAGTCTTTCTTTCCGTATCTTACAACATATTTTCATGTTGGGTTATGACTATTCAACGACTCCTCCGTCACTCTGTCGACACTCATGCGGCTTTCTTCGGCAATGGTATTGGGTTGTATGGCGCCTCCGCCCCCGGACCCATATTCGTCACCACGCTGCGCTGCATTTTCCAGGCTTGGTCCTGGCATACCCAGATGTCTTTGCAGTAGTATTGGACTCTGAAGGTTTTGGCGATGTCGTCGAGAGCATCTGGATGCCAGTGCGTGTATTGAATACTGGTTTGCACGTTAGCAACAGCAAAGGACCTACAATCACACTGGCCACAAACAACAGAGATGGTGACTCACTAAGTTATCACTGTCGCCTTCTCGGGACTTTCCATCTCTTCCACACGTAAATTCGTCACCACGTGCGAAGTTATGGCTCCCTCGCCCGCTCTCTCGAGCGCTTGCCGTGTTTCTTCGATGCCCTCTGTTCTCCCGCCGTATTGGCCTAGGTCGGTACTGTCGTAGTAGATATCCTGCGTGAATACTTCGTTGAGACGTGTCCAGTTTTGGGTGTCGATCGTCCAGGCGGCTTTGTAACCTGCTTGTGTGAGGCCTTCGATGGCGGAGCCTGGAGGGCAGGCGTTCGGTTGGCCTGTTTGGGCGACAGCTGGGCCGGACAGGAGAAGGAGCGGGAGGAGGGCGGTGAGGTGGCGTGGGAAATGCATGGTCGCTCGATTGGTGGCCGGTTGATCGATTGCGAAGATGTTGTGCTTCTCTGCGGCTGACAATGTGTTGCGGGCTGGGTGCAGATCTGTCTATATATCAATTCCAACTTGCCTGCTATATTTTAGAACAATGCCTCATCTCCCATGTGGATACCGTCATTCTCTGGGTAACTCTGCAGAGGCTCTCACAATGCGTCTGTGGTCCGATTTTGAAACATATGGACTAGGATACCGAGGCCAACTGGTATCCGTAATATCTTTTGATGGTCTGTTCTCATTAATTCGGCGAACGAATTGATATCAAGCTTCACCAACTCGATTGAGATGATAGGGACGTGAACAAACATCTGCCATTGGAAGTGTCTATGCTATGCAGGATTGTGGTCGCAGAAACGTAAAGTTGAAGAATGTCGTTGTCGTATAAACTTTCCGCAATGTGCCTCTCACTTGTGGCGTCTCGCGAGCAAGGTTCAATCGACGCAGTCGAATAGGCTCTGGTCTGCAAGAGCCTGTTTCGTCGTTAATTGCTTCGCCAAGATGGTCAAACTCACGTTGCCTTTATGCTTTGCGTCAGTGCACATGCTCCATCTGATATTTTATCATTTATTTCGAGTCCTGCGCATATGTCTCTTCATTCATCTGTCGTTGGCTGGGTTTTCGGAAGTCGCAACATTGATTAGGAGGCTTTGTCGTCAATTCTCTCCACCTGCTCGCCCTTCTCCGCACCGCCTAGCGAGCTTCTGCGCCTCTCGACATCTTGAAGAATTTCTTCATTAGGCCTTAGACTCTCCTTGACTGGCTGGCTCTTTCTGCCGAATCTGTAAAGGCCGTCTGCGCCGTCTGTCGTGAATAGAAAATCGATCTCTTCCAAGGTTAGATTTGAGGTTTCGGGATAGAACTGTTGGTTAATCAGAGTCAGATACACTTGGTTTCGACCAGGATCTAGGGTATGTAGGATCTTACAAAATAGACGAGTGGGATGAAGGAGAAGTTGAGCGCCATGAAGATCAGGTAGCCTTTCCACGCGAGACTATTGAGAAGGGTCGCTGGTTCCCGTTAGCTTTTCCTGACAGCCGTTGAGTGTGTTATAAAACTTACGCGTGACCATGACCACGAAGAAGTTCCAGAGCCAATTACTGCTAATACCAATTGCTGTTCCCTTTGCTCTTGCGTGAAGTGGGAGAATTTCGGGCACATATACCCAGGGAATACAATTGGCCGTGGCGCCGAACACCAGCATGTAAGTGAAGAAGAACGTGACACTGGCTTGAGCCGTTTTGATAGATAGATCCGTGCGCTCCTCCGGTGGCTTTTGAAAACTGAGCAGGATCGAAATCATCATCATTGAGAGTGCGAGCCCGAGCGATCCCCACATCATAGGTCGTCGTCTTCCCATTTGGTCGAGGAAGAATGTTGGTAACAGAGATCCCACGAAGAACATACATTGGACCGCGCCACCAATGAGCAAGGACAGGTTACGGGTCAGGCCTACATTGTTTTCGAGAGCTGATGGGACGTAATATCTGAAAGAATATTAGCCGGGCCGATTGGAACTTGCGTACCGGGTCAACTGACACGACCAGATTGATGCCTCCCATCTGATTCATGAATTGCATGCCATATGCAAGCAGCACTCGTCGCCCGGTTTGTACTTCGTCGCGTTTGAAGATCTGTCGCCATTTGTATTCGCCATGTTTCCTTTCCAGTTCGAGAGCCCCGAGAATATCACTCTGCATCTTTTGCACTTTTTCGCCATCCGGCCCACAGTCCCATACATCGCACATTACTTGAAGTGCTTCTTCCTATATCATTGAACGGACGATCAGCATCCAGCCCACATACGACAGTCTGCCGCAATCACTCACATTTCTGTTCCTCGCATACAGCCATCTGGGACTTTCGGGCAGGCCGAACACCAGAACAATAACCACAACAGCAAAGATGATCTGGCATGCGATCGGCACTCGCCAAGCTGCTGAACCTCCGACGAAGGACATGCCATAATCAAAGAAGTATGCAATAACAATGCCTACTCCGACGAACAATGGTTCCGAGGAAACAAGACGGCCCCGTTTGTCTGCATCACAGAGCTCCGACTGATACATGGGCACAGTAGAGGTCTCGATGCCAGTGCCGATGCCAGTCACGTAGCGTGCCACCAGGACTTGAGGAACTGAGTAGGAAGTCGTCTGGAGGATCGCACCGCCAATCTAGACCATGTGCATCAGTAAAGCCCGCTGGCTCGGAGTCGCTACGCTGACGATGGTACTCTGTCACTCACAATGAAACCCATAGCCACCCACATGCACAATCGCCTGCCCATCTTCTCGCCAAGGAAGAAGTTGACAATACATCCGGAAAATGCGCCCAAGTTGTAGATGGAGACGATGATGCCTTCTTCGGCGCTCCCAGGATAGCCGAATGTATTTCTGAAGTCCTCATTGCCGACGATGCCAGAGAAGACGCCTTGATCGTAGCCGAAGAGGACGAACTGAGCATGACAGTCAATTTCGAATTTCTTTCAGTCGTTGCCTATGCTTACCGCAATCTGGTCCAGTTAGCATGCACTTCTTCCGAGATCTCAGTGGGGACATGCATACCTGACAAGCAATGGTGATCGCCCATCTTAGACTTCTGCCGCGCCCAAACACATTATACTGCAGCAACCTCGCCATTGTTGTGGATCAAGTATCCGTACAAGCAAGAAGCGCAATCCAAGCAAAAGCAGAAGACAATACAAGAACAAGAGCGGAGAAAGTCTTGTACTTAGCCTGAGCACCTCGTGGCCCGCAACGGCACGATATTCCAAGCACCAGGCTCCGCGTGCACTCTCGTCTAACCTACCGCTTCATCATCATAATACCGTCTCGCAATACGGCAATGATCGACTCGCCATCCTCCGAGCCGCATGACGATGTGGCGTGGTTTTCGTCCGCTCGGCTCACTTGCACGCGAGGCTCGCGTGTGGCAGATGGGAATAGCGGCGGGATACCTTCCGAGACGATAAAGCAAATCTGCGGGAAGAAGTAAAGTCTGCGCATGATGAAACTGGAGAAGGGCGGACAGCGGCCTGAATGTACAGATGTATCAACCTCGCAACTTCGTGTTTTCGATTTTTCGTATTTTCTATATACTTACCCTATTTGCGTATGTACCTCTACTTTTATATACTTTTCTCGAATATAAAATAATAATGCGACTCTTAATCTACTGTCTCTAAAGCTTTTATAGCTATAGAAACGATATAGTATTCCTATTTTAAAGAAATCTTACGATCGAGAGCGACTTTTCCTCGTCGTAAAGTTATCGTTCGGCTGCCGAGAATTTTAGAGTCTAATTAAAATTTAGTTGCTTAATAATTAAAATTTAGCTAGAATTTTTATAAGAAGGATTTTAAAAATAGTATATATTTAAAAGCTAGTTAAATATTAATTAGTAATTAATAAAATTTTAATAAGACTCTAAAATACTTAGTAGCTAAATAATAACTTTATAACGAGGAAAAGTTACTCTCGATCGCGAGATTTCTTTAAAATATAAACGCTATATTATCTTTATAGCTATAGAAACTTTAGAAATAATAAAGATAGCTTTTTTTTATTATAAGCGAATAACGCGTACGTAGATAGTTCGTAGTAGTATTTAATAAGTTTAATAGAGAAGAAGATATTTATTTTAAAGCGTTTAAAAGATATTAGTTAGTACGCTAAGCCTTTATACTAGAGAAGCTAGTACTTAGTAACTAAGGCTTCGCTCTTTATATTACCTTTCTTCTTTTCTTTAAACTATAGCGTAACGCGTAGTTATTCGTATAGAGTACTTACTACGTAAAATACTATTATAATACTATAAAGTCTTTAAGAAAAGACTTAGAGTCTCTCGCGATTAGTATAATCTACTAACGATACTATATCGATAACGTATAGTTTCTTTCGTTATAAAAGCGTAGAGCGCGTTACTTCTACTATTACTACCTTAATTATATTATTAGAGAGCGCGACTACTATTATCGTAGTTAGTACCTACTACTATTATAGTAGTCGGTACCTACTACTATTATTAAGTATATATTATCGTGCCTTCTTATTATTATTTATAGAGATATAAGCGCTTCTCTCGCTTTCTTCTTTTTTTTTCTTTTTCTTTTATAAATATATATATATTTATATATATATTTATATATATATATATATATATATATATAGTAGGCTTTTATAGCTTCTCTTCTAAAGTCCTTCTTATACTAATTAGCTTCTAGTACCTATATATATATACGTACGTAAGGTTAGGCGTCCTAGCCGTTTCCTTCGTACTTTATATAAGATTAATTAAAGGTAGATAAATACTAATATTAGTACTAGTATCTACTACTACGACTATATTAACGCAAGAGACAATTACGTTCTATAAGCTATAAGTTCCTTCTAACTCTTTTCGCGTAGGCTCTACTAACCTTCTATAGTCTACTATTATATAAGCCTACTAGGCCTATACTAATAGGCGTCGCTCTTATACTCCTTTATATATATCTTATCCTTTACTTAAAAAGCTTTACTTATCG
The DNA here is from genome assembly GCA_022702355.1 of Cercospora zeina. Classification (NCBI taxonomy): domain Eukaryota; kingdom Fungi; phylum Ascomycota; class Dothideomycetes; order Mycosphaerellales; family Mycosphaerellaceae; genus Cercospora; species Cercospora zeina. The sequence goes on from JAKLWX010000010.1 coordinate 464,028, forward strand.
CTCTTTTTAATCTACTTATAGCCTATATAGCCTATACTACCTAGACGCGCGCTACTAACGCCTAAGAGTAGATAATATTTAGCGTTCTATTAGTTTTCTACTAGCTAACGCGCGCTTTTAGGCAGCGTACTTATAATAACCTAAAGTAGGTTCTTAAGGCCTATAAGACCTTAAAGCCTTTATAGGCGGCCGGCCTACTCTTTAAGTAATTTTCTCCGTTCTCTTTTTTTATTTATATAAGCTAATTTATTTTTAACGAGGTCGCCCGCGAGATAACTACTTTAGTATTAGAAGTCGTAGCCTAGGAGAGCTAAGTATAAGTATCGTTCCTCTTCTTATATTTTTCTTTACTAACTCGTTACTATAGCCTAGATAGCGTACTACTCGCTCTAGTTCTTAGCGCTAGGCGCTATTTTTAAGTAGAGGTAGTAGTTTTTTAGTAGGGCGCCTACGGTTTTCTTAGAGTTTTTAAGGTTTTTTTTTAAAGTTTCTTCTTTTTTCTTCTTTTTATAGATATATAAACTACCGCTCGTTAGCTATCTCTTTAACTTTTTCTTCTATCTTTCTCGTTTATTAATTATTCTCCTACTACTTTCTTTTATATTTCGCCTTCTTCTTATACGAATATTCTTATAAAGGTCTATTATTAGTATTAGTATCTTTAAATCTTTTCTTAAAAGTATCTAATACTATAGTATCTACTAATTCTCTTAAAGATTCCTAGGTAGGATTATAGTATCCGACCTATTTTATAAGAACTTCTCGTCCTCTATCTTTATTTTTCGCGCGATCTTATACGTATAGAACCTCTTCTACTTACTACTCGTTATACGACTCTATTAGTATAAGTACTAGTTATTTATTATTAGTAACCTACTTAAAGAGAGGATCGTTACTCGCTAGACGAAGTAGGTCTATATAGAAAACTAAGTAAATATTACTAAGAATACTAAATAACTTAACGAATACTAGCGATAGTACTTTACTAACTATAAACTTCGTATACTACGAGTCTAGACTCCTTTTAGAATAATTAGTCGTATAGTTCTATAGCTCTAGCTATACTTTATTTATTTATTTATTTATTTATTCTATTAACGTACTATAGGAGTTAAAGACTATATAGTATAGATAGGCCTAATACCTAACCGGTCGTAGAAGAAAGAAAACTCTTAGTCTTAAGAGTATCTTATTCGCGCTAAAAACGGATATTATAGGCCGATGCCTAAGGGAACTAGAATTTCGCTCGGTACGCCTTAGCGCTAAGCGCTAAGCCTTATATATAGAATTTTAGCATCTAAAATTAGTTCTAGTAGCAGATATAGCTAGTATAGTATATCGAGTTAGTATAGAAGGCCGTTATTTCTATTCGTCTCGGATCTAGAAGGTCGTCTCTAGGAATATATATTCTAGGTAGGAAGGGTCTACCTTTCTCTCTTCTTTTTATAGCTCTTTTTAATAAGTAAATAGCTAATCTCTTATCTAGTAGCTACCTCCTCTCTTTGCTTCTATCTTACTTACTTCTATTCTATTCTCTCTTTTCTACCTCTTCTATAGTAGAGTTCTACCTTAGTTCGTTAGATAGTCTTAGGGTTATCTTAGAGTAGTTCTTATTTTATTAAGTATATAGCTAGTAGTAGCAAAGTAGGATTATCTTATATACCCTTATACTTTACTAGTATACTCGAGAGTATCTATTTCTACTTACGGCCGCGTAGAGGCGTATAATAGGACTTCGTAGGCTCTAGCTATACTTTAAGTTTATCGCTAACTCGATAGATTAGCGCTAAAGTCTATCGTTAGTTAGCGTTTCTCTCTTATTCTTAAGTAGAGGCCGCTATACTACTCTAGTAAAGTTTATTAATTTCCTTTAACTTCTTTATAAAGTTCTTTATCTTTTAACTAGCGGCTAACGGCCTTCCTACTATAGCCTCTATCGCTAATATTATAAGAGACGAAGCGTTATAACTATAAGTTATAAAGAAAGAACTTATTCTAAGGCCTAAGTAATTCTTACTATTTAGCGCTAGTTCTATACTAGAGAGCTACTTAAACTAGTTAGCTTAGTCGTAACGAATATAGTTACGGAGGTAAGCTTATACGTCTTAGTTTAGTCTCTCTAGCCTTTCGTTTATTTATAAGTAGTAAGCGAAACTAAGGCGCTACTTTATACCTAAAAACTAGTAGAGTTTCTTCTAGAATATACTCGTCTAGTTTGTCTCTTAGTTACTCGTTATAGCCCTTAGTAATCTATAATATTTTACTTAGAAGTCTAAGAATTTCTCCGCGTATTTCTTTACTTTTATATTAGGTATCGCGACTAGAGTTACTTACTTACTAAGGCGGTCCTTAATTACCTAGAGGTTCTAATTTCCTCTTAAACCTAGTAGGTTAGTTATAAAATCTATAGAGATTTCCTAGAAGAAATAATCGGGAACTAGTAATAAATAGAGGAGTCTATACTTATATTCTCTTTATATCTTATTCCTTCTATAGTAATCGTAGTTACGTAAGAACTAGTATACGTATCTTAACTAGAGTAGCTAATAGAAGTCGCGTACTAGTATTATTATAATAAAGTTCTTTCTTAGGTAGCTATAAACTAGTAAATCGTAGACGGACTAGATTAGCTTAGTTCGTAATAAGTCCTTATCTTTCTTAGCGTTATCTACGAAATTATATTCGGATTCTAATAAAATTAACGCTCTTAGCACCTATAGTTTTCCTTAATATTATAATCTTCTTATTATATTAATATTATAGTTACTTACTTATACTTTTACTTTAACTTCGCTAGGTATTATATAGGCTCCCTCTTATATTACTTAGAGAATAGTACTATAAACGTACTACTATGTCTAACGTTCTAATAACTATCTTTTAACTATAAAGTATTCTAGGTTCTTATAATCTATTTAGATAGTAAAGGACCTATACGATTTTAGTTTAGAAGCCTAGAATTTTATATAGTTTACTATAGCTAGTATTTCCTTATTATAGATATTATAATTAATTTCTACTTTATTTAGCTTTTAAGAGAAGAACTCTACGGGTCGTTAGACCCCGTTCTTTTCTTAAATTAAAGCGCCTTCTATTACGAACTCGCTACTATTTATTTAAAGGAAGGTTAAAAGGATCGAGTCCTAGTAGAAAAGTACTAGAGTATTATAATAATCTTTCTTTAGCTCCTCGAATATAGCGTTCTATTCTTTTCTTTAAAAGAACTAGATTCCTATTCTAGTAAAAGATATTAAAGGCACGGCTATCTTTAAGTAATTAGAAATAAATATCTAATAGTAGTTTACGAACTTAAGGAATCGGCGTAGCTCCTTTTAAGTCTTTAGAGTCTTTTAGTTTTAAACGGCTTTAACCTTTTCGAGGTTAGTCTCTACTTCTTTCCTATTAGTATATATAATAAATCCGAGATACTTAATCTTCTTTTATACGAACTCGCTCTTCCCGATATTTAAATAAAGGCCCTCTTATAGTAGCTTCTAGAGTATAGCTCTTACTTTTTAAAAGTAGTTTTCCTTTAAACTATTTAAGTAGATAATTATATTATTTACGAATATAGACGTATAGTCGTCTAGGAATTCTCGTAGAAGAGTATTAATATATCGTTAAAAAGTCGCTAGAGCCCCGAATAGACTAAACGAATATATTAACTACTCGAATAAGCCGAACCTCGTATAAAAAGTAGTTTTATACTTATACCTCGGAGCTATATAGATCTAATAGAAGGCTAAGACTATATTAACCTTAGTTAACTAGTAGGCTCCTATAAGATTTTATAGTATCTCTAGTACTAATAGTAGGGAATACTAATTATATTTCGTAATCGCGTTTAACGCCTTATAATTATAATAGAAACGAAGACCTCTGCCGGGTTTCTATATAAAAAGTATAAGGGCTACTACTTCTAAACTAGTAGGCCTAATATATTCCTTAGTTAAAATATATATATCTAGTAGGCGAAGAATTAGCTACTAGGAGGCCTTAAGGCCTTATAGTATACGACTATCTATCTAGAGCGATAGAAGAACTTTAGAGAGGTTATAGCGCCCGAGGGAGAAGAGGCTAGTACTCTTAGAACCTAAGGATAGCGATAACCTCTTAGAAACTACTAAACTAGCTCTTAAGGCTAGAAGATACTACTAGAGACTAATATAGTAAGCACCTAGCTCTAAAAGAACCTAATAACCCTTATAGAAACTATCTAAAAAGCCCTTAACTCTCCCTACGACTACTTTAACTCCTCTCTCCTTTCTCTTCTTTAAAGAGCCTAATAGGCCCTTCTCTATTAGGCCTAGACCTAGGCTATCTCCTCTACCTTCTAGAATATCTAGAGAACCCTTTAGAAGAAGCTAGATAGCTATAATATAGGATAATTATAGGCCTAAAAGGTAGCCTAAATCTAGACCTTAATATAGATAATACTTTAGGTAACTATAGTAATTATAGTTAAGATAGATATATAGGAAGAAAGAGATAAGATTAGAGAGATAAGTAGGAAGGAAATTAGAGTAAAGCTTAGAATCTAGTAGGTAGCTATAGTCTAAAAGCTACCTAGTAGGGACTTTAAAGTACTCCTTTATAGAGAGTAAGAAAGAGTAAAGCTAGAGGAGAACTAGGATTAGATATATATAGCCTAGCTTAGAGCCTAAGTTACTAAATATCTATATAAAGTACTTATATATAAAGTTAGAGCAAACTAGGATATTAGAGCTAAGGAATATATTAAAGTAATAAAGGAGGAGAATATCTTATAGTTCCTAAATATAAGAATTAAGTAGGCTATATAGATAAAGAGCCCTAAAGCTAAAGAAGGCTAGAGATACTCTATAATAGTTATTAGATTCTAAGATAAGTAAATAGTAAGGGCTATAGCTTAGAAAGGATTTATTATTAAAGTAAACTTCTACCTAATAGAAATCTACTACTTATAATAAAGAGTTATATAGTATATAAAGTATAATAAGTTTAGATATATTACTATATACTATAAGGAAGCTAAGGATAGATATAGAGCCTGCTTTATAAACTATAAAACATCTAATTATACTATATAAGAGAGGAAATACTATAACTATAAAGGAGACTATCTAGTATAAGTAAGGATATATAAATATAAATAAGTAGTAATAGCTAAGGCTAGAATATTCTTAGAGTTCTTTAGAGGAAAGTAAACTCTAGTATAACTAACTTATAATAAAGAAGAATTTACTATAGTAACTAATAAGAAGAGGAAACTAATAAGCTTAGTAGAATAGCTCTAAGCTAAGGAGGTACTATAAGGTAGCTAAGTAAGATAGAACAAGCTACTAGGAAAGCTATTAGGATCTAACTCTACTATTATAAATAGTAGGAGGCAGACAAATAAGCTCCTAATATATATATAAGCTAAGAGTATATAAGAGGCTTAATAAAGAGAGGGAGGTAAGCTAAAGGAGACTATTATAACTAAATAAGATAAATAGATACAACCTATAGATCTACTAATATAATATAAACTATATATATACTACTTAAGTACTACTAGTAGATAGCCTAAACCTAAGAACTACCTAGATTATAGCACTATAAGAACTATAGATTAACCTAGTAAATAGGAAAACTAAAATAAAAAAGGGTTACTACTAAGTCCTTTTAACGAATAGGTACCTAAGAGTTATATTCCTAGTATTAGAAGAGCTAGATATATTAAAGTAGGATATTATAGATAGCTAGTTAGGGGACCTTCTCTCTATTATAGTAATAACCTAAGGGAAACCTATTACTATTTATAACTACTATAACCTATTAGGCCCTAAATCCTATAATATAATAGGTATACTTATATAGCTAGAAATAGCTATCTAGAAGGCCTAGGAAGTAGCTATAAGTAAGACTATAGTAGTTAGAGACTTTAATCTCTATTACCTACTATAAGGAGGAAACCTAGTCTAGTTATAATATAATATAGTAGATACTCTTATCTAGATAGCTATATAGATAGGCCTATATCTCCTACTAGAACTAAGAACTATTATATAGGAGAGATATAACTCTAGCTACTAAATACTTAACCTAATCTTAGTTAGCTAAGCTATCTAATAGAGACTATAGAGCTATAAGGTAATAGCTAATAATATATTTAGATCCGACTATATTCTAATTCTAACTATTATAGACTAGCCTACAAACCTATACTAGAAAAACTAGAGCTTAAGACTATAATAGATAAAAGTAAAGTAGGAGAAGATAAGGTAGAAGGTTTAAAAAGCTATAGAGAAGCTAGAGCTACTACTACTTAGGAACTACTAGGAGCTAGATAAGGTAGTATAAGCTCTCTAGAAAGCCCTCTAAGAGGTAGTAAAGGAGGCAGTCCTATATATAAAGCTATTATAATATATAAAGGCAGAATAGCTAGTAGAGTATAGTAAAGCAATTAAGTATAAAAGGTTAGTATATAGCAATATATTAAGCGCCCCTAACTATACCCGTTAGAGATATTAAGAGACTAATTCTTACCGATTCCTCTATATACGTTTAGCGTACTTTTATCTTACGCTAAGTATACGCGGCGTAAGCCGGATACTTCGGCGTCTAACTTAGACGCCCTCTAAGCTATTAGCCCCCTAAGCTATCGCTCTTATAATTATCTCCTCTCCTTTATAGAGCTGCCTTAGCTCGTAGGAAAGTCTATATTAATATAGTAGCCGGCCGCTTACGTTCTTATTACGTTACGGTTGCGTTGCTCTACTACTTTATAGTCGTATACGATTTTTAGTAGTACTATAGTAACGTACTAGATCTTAAGGGACTTTTATATTATAAACCCTATATAGGCTACGCGTTAATTATAAGGCGGGTACGGGCTATAAGTTCGCGCTCTATTACGTTAATACTTATTCTAGTATACTATCTTTAGATAAGCGCCCTACTCCTACCTTATACTATCTACGTATCTCCCTAGTCTTTTCTTAGTACTTATTCCGTAAGTATTATACCTCTTAAGAAGATCCTCGCTCTTATAATCTTAGCCGATCTCTATACTATTACTAACCTCCCTACTATAAAAGATAACGACTATTATCGTTACCTCTTATATTTAGTAATAGGTAAGTCTAGCGTTCCGCGTACGTATTAGCTACGAGTTCCTTACTAATATAGTATATATAGCCGGTATTCGGCTATACGATAGGGTTATAAAACTAAGTAAGAAGAAGAATTATTAGCGCTATAATAATAATAACTACTCCTACGAGCGCTATACCGATCTAGATATTATTATATAGTCGAAGCGCTTACGCTTCTACCTCGCTAAGCTAGCCGAGGGCAGGCTAGCTATACGCGCTAAGTAGCTCTACTACTACTATACCGATCTATAGGCTCGGATCGCCGATAGCCTTAAGGTCTTATAGTTTAATAAGAGTAAGTCGGCTAGGGTCTTCGAGACCTTAAAGAAGAGTAGGGCTAGCGCGCTACTAGCTAGTAGCGGTCCTTCTACTACTAAGCTACTTATAGCTAGTAAGTAGATCGCCCTATCCTCTAGGCTCTTTAAGCTTAAGTATAAGGTATATCTTATAGGTTATATACTCCTCGTATGCGTTACTAATATTCTTCGTAGCGTCTACGCCTACTCGGCGCCTCGAAAGAGGCGCTTAATATAGCGGTCTATATCGCCTATACTAACTACCTTACTAGCTAAATAGAGAAGGTCTCTAACGACGAGGCCTTCGTAGTAGAGGAAAAGAAGAAGGATAATAATAAGAAGGATAAGAAGAAGGATAATAAGAAGAAGGAGGACGAGAGTATAGAGGAGTAAGCTAGCGTATCGCGCGCTCTTCTTATACTCTCTCCTTACGCTCCTCCTACGCTACTTATATAGTCTACTACCTTATCCTATACTTCTATTCTACGCTAGCGCTACGGCCTATTTACGTAGCGCCTACGGGCGCTATAAATAATTTCTCTCTACTCTATATCCTTTATTCCTTTTAGTAATTTTCGTAACGTAATATTTCGTCGCGGCCTTAGCGCTTAGCGCGCGCTTATTATAAGTTATAGTAGTCGCGACGGTTAATTAGTAGTATAGTAGCTACGATAGTCGACTTTATAGCTTACGTAAGCTCCTCTTACTCTACTCTTATACCTTAAATTCCTCGAGCGCTTTATATTCCCTAATATATTTAATTAGTTCCTATATATTATATTCTTCTAGCTAGCCTTTCTACTAGACTAGCTACTTCCTCTTACTTTTCTTAACTTAGGTTTCTAGTACTTTCTCGACTATCTACTCGCCCTTATTATCTACGAGAGGCAAGCTAGTCTTCTAAGATTCGCTACTATACTAGAGTTCTAGAAGGGATACGTAGAAGATATTATAGATACGTAATCCTATTAGAAGAGCTAGGTAGTACGCCTACTTCCCGACTACGTCGATTACTTTTAATAGTCTAGCGAACTTATCTACTAGCTTCTTTAATAGTACCTTTAGTTTTAAGTTCTTTATAGATAGGAGGACTATATCGCCGACCTTATATTCCTTTAGCTAATACTTCTAGTTATAATACTTAGCCTACGACTCGCTTGCTTACTACTAGCGCTTTATTAACTCCTCGTAATTCTACTTTAACCTTTCTATAGCGTCCTTTACTACTAGTACTTCTCCTTATAGAATCGCGCCTCGAGATTTAGTTATGTCCCTCTTATAGATCTCTATTATTAGGTCCGGGTCGAACTTATAAATAATATAGAATAGCGATATCTTTAGTATCGCATTTAGGCTATTATTATATACGAATTCTATAAAGGCTAGTATAGACGCTTAGTCGTCTTAGTTCTTCTTATAATAAATATATAGGTACTACTTAAGCGTCTAGTTTACGCGTTTAGTCTAGCCGTCCGTTTGCGGGTAAAATACTATACTTAGCCTACGTTTTACGTATATCTCGAAATAGAAGTCTAACTAGAACTAGCTAGTAAATATAGACTCTCTATTAGAGATAATACTACTAGGTACGCCTTAAAGTTATATAACTTTATTAAGTAGGATATTCGTAAGCTCTATACTTCTATAGTACTTTATTATCTAAACGAAAGTTACTATCTTAGAATAGCGGTCGATAATTATAAGGATCGCGTTAAATATACGACTATTACGCTTACTTAGTAGAAGGTCTATAATAAAGTCTATAGATAGATCTTTCTACGGCTATTCTAGTAGGGGAAGCGTAACTATCTCGCTATAGGGACGGTAGCGCCTCGCTTTCGCCTTCTAATAGCTACTATACGATTCGACGTATTACTTAACGTCCTCGTTAACCTCTAGCTACTAGTACTTTCTCTTAATAAGTTCTATAGTCTTATCCTTACTAAAATAGCTAGCTAGGAAGTCGTTATAGTATATACGAATTACTTACGTTCGTAATATAGGGTCGTAGGGAAGGTATAATACCTCTTCGCGATATATATACCTATCTTAGATAATATACTTATCGCCTTCGCCTCTATTACTCTCTACCTATATATATAGCTCCTTCGCTATTAGGTCTAGCTAGACTAGCGTAGCTACGTACTCGATTACTAGGTCTAAGATATTAGCGTACGGCCGTTCCTCTATAATAATAGCGCTAGCGACCTATATTAGTAGCGCGAATCTATATAGGCCCGGCTCGTAGCGTTCGAGGCTAGCGGACTACGTCCTATTAGCCGCTATCGTTACCGCCCTCTAGTTTATTATATACTAGCGGTTGCAGGCGGCCTTAATATAGTTTATAACTAGTCCGCCTACTCGGAGGTTGCTCTAAACTTAGAGTTTCTACTATAGCGATAGTAATATATTATTTATCGCCTACGTATCTTTTACGTAATCGCTACGCCTTAATAGCGCGTTAGCTACGTTTAGCTTACCTACTTTATAACTAATTATAAAGTTATATAGGGCTAAGAACGTAGCCTACCTAGCCTATTAGCCTATTAACTACTTTATATCTATAAAGGCCTTTAGGTTAGTATAGTCGACTAGTACCTCTACCTTATATATAGCGCCTTCGAGGTAAGGCCTCTATACCTTAAAGGATTCTACTACTATAAGGAGTTCCTTATTATAGACCTCGTAGTTATACTTAGTATTAATTATCTTCTATAAGAAGAACGCGATTAGGTACTATTCCGCCTCGAATAGCTAGCTTAGAATACTAGTAATAGCGAAGTTAGATATATCGGTCTCGACTCGTAGGCGTAATATAGGGTTAAAGTACCTAAGGAGTAGCGTAGTCTAGAAGCGTTCTTTTAACTTTAAGAAAGCCTACTCCTTAGCTTCGCTCTAACTAATAGGCCTAGGCTTCCTACTATTCTTTACGCCTTTCGAGAGTATAGTTAGTAGTACTATAACCCTCGAATATCTAAAGATAAAGTAGTAGTAAAAGTTCGCGAACCTAAAGAACGATTAAACCTCTATTAAAGTAGTCGGCCTCGGCTACGAAGCGATTATAGCTACTCTACTAGGGTCTATCGCTACGCCTCTAGTTGTAACTATAAACTTAAGGAAGTTAACTTATTTCTAGAAGAACTTATACTTAGCGCGTTATACGTAGAGTCCGAATTTATAGAGCCTCTTAAGTATAGCGTATATGTCTCGTACGTAGTCCTCGCGAGTCTTACTATAGATTAGGATATTATCTAGATATACTACGTAGCTTATATCTACTAGCCCTACTAGCGCGCGGTTAATATACGCCTAGAACGTTACTAGGGCGTTCGTTAAACTAAAAGGTATTACCTAGTATTAGTAGTAACTATATCGCGTATAGAACGTAGTCTTCTAGCGGTCGCTTAGTTTAATATAGATACGATAATACGCGTTTATAAGATCTAGCGACGTAAACTACGTAGCTTCTATAAGTCTATTTAGTATTTCGCTAATAAGAGGTAGTAGGTACCGATTCTTAATCGTAATCTCGTTTAGCTCGTAGTAGTCTATATATAACCGTAGCTTACTATTCTTCTTTAGTATAAATAGGATAGGCGTACCTACCTCGCTATTAGAACGCTCGATCTAATTATACTCGAGCCTAGTCTTTAGATACTTCTTAAGCTCTTCGAGCTCTCTACTTAACTAGTAGTATAGCGGCCTAAAGAGTAGTATAGTACCTAGCTTTAGGTCGATCGTATACTTAGTACTATCGATAGGTCTACTTCGTATTTCCTCTATTAGATTAAAGACATTGTCGAACTAATAGAACTCCTTTAATATTAGAGTAGGCTCCTTACCTATTCTACTTAGGCTAACTATAAATATAGTAGGTGCCTTCTAGAGGTCTTTAAGGAACTTATAGGCCTCTCGGACTTTAAATCGGCCGAAACGATCGTTACTATAACGCTATTTATTTATACTACTATCGATACTTACCTATTACGTACGTCGCTATAGATAGCTAAGGATAATATTAGGATCTAGTATATTATATATATAGAAGATCCCTCTAGTTACGCGCTCGATCCTCGAGGAGTCCGCGAGCCTTATACGTATATAGTACGTACTATAATAATAACCTAGTTTACCTATAAAGGTAGTAGCTAGCAGCAAGGCCGCGTTCGGCCGTAAGGGCAACTTATACTAGAGCACGAAGGCTTATAATACTATATTAATATTTATAGTATTATCGAGAAGGAACTTAGCTAGCCTATAGCCCTCCTAAGATTTAACTTCTCCCTATACTTATACTACTAGTACGTATTATATAGGTAGGTACCCTATACTATCTACTTTAGTAGCGAGGACTTATATAATATCTCCGTCGCTTCTACTTTTTTCGACTTGCCTATAGCTACCTTACGGACTGCTAGCTTATTACTATCCTTATTCTTATTTAGATAATCCGGACAGATATAGCCTACCTCGTTATAACTATAACACCTAGGTTACTAGTTCTTATCTTTACCTTTACGCTTATCCTAAGGGTTCTTCTTCTTTAAGCTAGACCTATAACTACCTTTAGAGGTATATACGTTACTATCGACCCTCTTACGCTTTAACTACTAGTACGACGCGTCCTTATTATAGTCGCATAAGCCTATATCGCGTAGTATTAACCTTTCTACCTATTTAAGGCGTCGTACTAGGGCGACGAGGTCGGCGCGCTTTACTAGGATAATATAGTTCTTAATAATATCCTTCTATAGTAATAGCTTTAACTTTATAAGAAGCTAGCGAACTATAAGAGCGATAGCTTAGGGGACTAATAGCTTAGGGGGCGTCTAAGTTAAACGCCGAAGCATCCGGCTTACGCTGCGTATACTCGGCGTAAGACAAAAGTACGCTAAACGTATATAGAGGAATCGGTAAGAATTAGTCTCTTAATATCTCTAACGGGTATAGTTAGGGGCGCTTAATATATTACTATATACTAACCTTCTATAATACTAATTCTTCTATCTTATTAAGGGTAGCGATCTATTAAGGCCTACTATACTTACGCGAGGAGCATCTATATAGCTAGGTAACCGTAGCGAACGTACTAGGTCTATAGTATCGCTATTAGGCTACGTAGGAGAGTTACTAGACTCTAAAGCCGAAGAAGATAAGGAGATAAACGATACTAATAATATATAGGCGAGGCGCGAGCGTCTCGAACGAGAGAACGCTACGCTACGCGAATAGCTCGAACTCTACGCCCTCTAGGTAGAGAATAAACGCTTAACGCGAGAAGTTAAGACGACTACTCTACTAATACGCTTAAGTACGATAGTAAGAAGCCTTAGCTTAGAGTACTTTAGTACGACGAGTATTACTAGAGATACTAAGGATAGCACGCGTTATAGTAGCGACGAATATACGCCTTACGAATCTATTAAGCTCCGCTCTCCTAAGCTATTTAAGGGCGAGACCGTTAAGGAAGCCTAGGAATACGTCTGCGTATATAAAGTAAACTTTATAGCCGCGCCGAGGAAGTTTATAATAGAATACTAGAAAGTAATCGCTAGTATTATATTCCTTATAGGCGAAGCGTAAGAAGCCTAGTATAACGAGCACCTTAGTATACTTCTAGTAGGGTATACTTAGGCGTAGTTCTATAAGTTCCTATATAATATTATCGGGGATTAAGCGAACTACTAGCTACTCGTAACTATTAAATACGAGATAATACGCTAAGGCGAAAATTAGAGTATACGATAATTCGTAATAGACCTCGGCAACCTCGAGGTATAGCTCGGCGACTATACTAAGGCGTAGTTAGTTCGCTAGCTTCTCGTAAAGTTAAAGCTATCGCTATAGAAGGATATTATTAAGAACTATATTATCCTAGCGAAGCGCGCTAACCTCGTTGCCCTAGCACGACGCCTTAAATAGGTAGAAAGGTTAATACTACGCGATATAGGCTTACGCGACTATAATAAGGACGCGTTGCACTAGTAGTTAAAGCGTAAGAGGGTCGATAGTAACGCGTATACCTCTAAAGGCAGTTATAGGTCTAGCTCGAAGAAGAAGAACCCTTAGGACAAGCGTAAAGGCAAAGATAAGGACTAGTAACCTAGGTATTATAGTTATAACGAGGTAGGCTATATCTATCTAGATTATCTAAATAAGGACAAGGATAGTAATAAGCCGGCGGTTCGCAAGGTAGCCGTAGGCAAGTCGAAAAAAGTAGAAGCGATAGAGATATTATATAAGTCTCCGCTACTAAAGTAGATAGCACCGGGTACCTGCCTATATAATACGTACTAGTAGTACGAGTATAAGGAGAAGTTAAATCTTAGGAGGGCCGTAGGCTAGCCGAGTTCCTTCTCGATAATACTACGGATATTAATATAGTATTACGAGCCTTCGTGCTCTAGTATAAGTTGCTCTTACGGCCGAACGCGGCCTTGCTGCTAGCTACTACCTTTACGAGTAAACTAGGTTATTATTACGGTGCGTACTATATACGTATAAGGCTCGTAGACTTCTCGGGGATCGAGCGCGTAATAGGAGGGATCTTCTACGTATATAATATACTAGATCCCGATATTATCCTTAGCTATCTATAGCGATATATATAACGGATAAGTATCGATAGCGGTATAGATAAATAGCGTTATAGTAACGATCGTTTCGGCCGATTTAAAGTCCGAGAGGCCTATAAGTTCCTTAAAGACCTCTAGAAGGTACCCGCTATATTTATAGTTAACCTAAGTAGGATAGGCGAGGAGCCTACTCTAATACTAAAGGAGTTCTATTAGTTCGACGATGTCCTTAACCTAATAGAGGAAATATAAAGCAGACCTATCGATAGCGCTAAGTATATAATCGACCTAAAGCTAAGTACTATACTACCCTTTAGGCCGCTATACTACTAGTTAGGTAGAGAGCTTAAAGAGCTTAAGGAGTACCTAAAGACTAGACTCGAGTATAATTAGATCGAGTATTCTAATAGCGAGGCAGGTGCGCCTATCCTATTTATACTAAAGAAGAATAGTAAGCTACGGTTATATATAGACTACTATAGGCTAAACGAGATTACGATTAAGAATCGGCACCTACTGCCTCTTATTAGTAAGACGCTAGATAGACTTATAGGAGCTACGTAGTTTACGTCGCTAGATCTTACGGACGCGTATTATCGCATCTATATTAAACTAAGCGACCGCTAGAAGACTACGTTCCGCACGCGATACGGTTACTACTAATACTAGGTGATGCCCTTTAGTTTAATAAACGCCCTAGTAACGTTCTAGGCGTATATTAACCGCGCGCTAGTAGGGCTAGTAGATATAAGCTACGTAGTATATCTAGATAATATCCTAATCTATAGTAAGACTCGCGAGGACTACGTACGAGACGTATACGCTATACTTAAGAGGCTTCGCAAATTCGGACTCTATATATAACGCGCTAAGTATAAGTTCTTCTAGAAATAGGTTAACTTCCTTAGGTTCGTAGTTATAACTAAAGGTATAGCGATAGACCCTAGTAGGGTAGCTATAATTGCCTCGTAGCCGAGGCCGACTACTCTAATAGAGGTTTAATCGTTCCTTAAGTTCGCGAACTTCTACTACTACTTTATCTTTAGATATTTAAGAATCGTAGTACTACTAACCGTACTCTCGAAGGGCGTAAAGAATAGTAGAAAGCCGGGGCCTATTAGTTAAGGCGAAGCCGAGGAGTAGGCTTTCTTAAAGTTAAAAGAACGCTTCTAGACCGCGCTGCTCCTTAGGTACTTTAACTTTATGTTATACCTACGAGTCGAGACTAATACGTCTAATTTCGCTATTGCCGGCATTCTAAGCTAGCTATTCGAGTCGGAATAGCACCTAATCGCGTTCTTCTTACGAAAGATAATTAACGCTAAGTATAACTACGAGGTCTATAATAAGGAACTCCTCGTAGTAGTAGAATCCTTTAAGGCATAGAGGCCTTACCTCGAAGGCGCTATATATAAGGTAGAGGTGCTAGTCGACTACGCTAACCTAAAGGCCTTTATAGGCATAAAGTAGTTAATAGGCCGATAGGCTAGGTAGGCTACGTTCTTAGCCTTATATAACTTTATAATTAGTTATAGAGTAGGTAAGCTAAACGTAGCCGACGCGCTATCGAGGCGTAGCGATTACGTAAAAGATACGTAAGTAATAAACAACCTATTACTATTACTATAGTAGAAACTCTAAGTTTAGAGCGACCTCCGAGCAGGCGGACCGGTTATAAACCGTATTAAGGCTGCCTATAACCGCTAGTATATAATAAACTAAAGGGTAGTAATAGTAGCGGCTAATAGGACGTAGTCTACTAGCTCCGAACGCTACGAGCCGGGCCTATATAGATTCGCGCTACTAATACGGGTCGCTAGCGCTATTATTACGAAGGAACGGCCGTACGCTAATACCTTAGACCTAGTAATCGGGTACGTAGCTACGCTAGTCTAGCTAAACCCGATAGCGAAGGAGCTATATACGTAGGTAGAGAGCAATAGAGGTAAAAGCGACAAGTATACTATCCGAGATAGGTATATATATCGCGAAGGGGCATTATACCTTCCCTATAACCTTATATTACGAACGCAAGTAATTCGTATATACTATAACGACTTCCTAGCCGACTATTTTAGTAAGGATAAGACTATAGAACTCGTTAAGAGGAAGTATTAGTAGCTAGAGGTTAACGAGGACGTTAAGTAATACGTCGAATCGTATAGTAGCTATTAGAAGGCGAAAGCGAGGCGCTACCGTCCCTATAGCGAGATAGTTACGCTTCCTCTACTAGAATAGCTATAGAAAGATCTATCTATAGACTTTATTATAGACCTTCTACCGAGTAAGCGTAATAGTCGTATATTTAACGCGATCCTTATAATTATCGACCGCTATTCTAAGATAGTAACTTTCGTTCGGATAATAAAGCGCTATATAAGCGTAGAGCTCGCGGACATCCTACTTAATAAAGTTATACGACTTCGAGGTATACCTAGTAGTATTATCTCTAATAGAGGGTCTATATTTACTAGCTAATTCTACTTAGACTTCTATTTCGAGGTATACGTAAAACGTAGGCTAAGTATAGTATTTTACCCGCAAACGGACGGCTAGACTAAACGCGTAAATTAGACGCTTAAGTAGTACCTACGTATCTATTATAGGGAGAACTAAGACGACTAGGCGTCTATGCTAGCTTTTATAGAATTCGCGTATAATAATAGCCTAAATGCGATACTAAAGATATTACTATTCTACGTTATCTATAGGTTCGACCCGGACCTAATAATAGAGACCTATAAGAGGGACGCAACTAAATCTCGAGGCGCGATTCTATAGAGAGAAGTACTAGTAGTAAAGGACGCTATAGAAAGGTTAAAGTAGAATTACGAGGAGTTAATAAAGCGCTAGTAGTAAGCAAGCGAGTCGTAGGCTAAGTATTATAACTAGAAGTATTAGCTAAAGGAATATAAGGTCGGCGATATAGTTCTCCTATTTACGAAGAACCTAAAACTAAAGGTACTATTAAAGAAGCTAGCGGATAAGTTCGCTAGACTATTTAAAGTAATCGACGTAGTTAGGAAGTAGGCGTACCGCCTAGCCCTTCTAATAGGATTACGCATCTATAATATCTTCTACGTATTCCTCTTAGAACCTTAGTATAGTAGCGAATCTTAGGAGACTAGCTTGCCTCTCGTAGATAATAAGGGCGAGTAGATAGTCGAGAAAGTACTAGAAACCCGAGTCGAGAAGAGTAAGAGGAAGTAGCTAGTCCGGTAGAAAGGCTAGCTAGAAGAATATAATACGTAGGAACCGATCGAATATATTAGGGAATATAAAGCGCTCGAGGAATTTAAGGCGTAAGAGTAGAGCAAGAGGAGCTTACGTAAGCCGTAAAGTCGACTATCGCAGCTACTACGCTACTAATTAACCGTCGCGACTACTATAATTTACGACGAGTACGTACTAAGCGCTAAGGCTACGACGAAACGTTACGTTACGAAAAGCTACTAAAGGGAATAGAGAATATAGAGTAGAGAGAAATTATTTATTTACGGCGCCTATAGGCGTAGCGTAAACGGGCCGTAGCGCTAGCGTAGAATAGAAGTATAAAATAAGGCGGCGAACCGTACGAGTAGTATAGAAGGAGCGCGAGGAGAGAGTATAAGGAGAGCGCGCGATACGCTAGCTTACTCCTCTATACTCTCGTCCTCCTCCTTATCGTCCTTCTTCTTCTCCTTATTCTCCTTATTATCCTCCTTCTTCTTCTTCTCTATAGAGGCCTCGTCGTTAGAGACCTCCTCTACTTAGCTAGTAAGGCGGTCGGCGTAGGCGGTATAGACTACTATATTAAGCGCCTCTTTCGAGGTGCCGAGTAGGCGTAGACGCTACGAAGAATATTAGTAATACGTACGAGGAGCATATAACCTATAAGATATACCTTATACTTAAGCTTAAAGAGCCTAGAGGATAGGGCGATCTACTTACTAGCTATAAGTAGCTTAGTAGTAGAAGGACCGCTACTAGCTAGTAACGCGCTAGCCCTACCCTTCTTTAGAGTCTTAAAGACCCTAGCCGACTTGCTCTTATTAGACTATAGGACCTTAAGGCTATCGGCGATTAAGGCCTATAGATCGGTATAGCGGTAGCGGAGCTACGTAGCGCGTGCGGCCGGCCTGCCCTCGGCTAGCTTAGCGAGGTAGAAACGCAAGCGCCTTACCTATATAATAATATCGGGGTTAGTATAGCGCTCGTAGGAGTAGTTATTATTATTATAGCGCTAGTAATTCTTCTTCTTACCTAGTTTTATAACCCTATCGTACGGCCGAACGCCGGCTATACGTACTATATTAGTAAGGAACTCGTAGCTAATACATACGCGGAACGCTAGACTTACCCGTTACTAAATATAAGAGGCAACGATAATAGTCGTCGTCCTCTATAGTAGAGAGGTCGGTAGTAGTATAGGGATCGGCTAAGATTATAGGAGCAGCGATCTTCTTAGGAGGTATAATACTTATAAAGTAGGTACTAGAAAAAGGCTAAGGAGATATATAGATAGTATAAGGTAGGAGCGGGGCGCTTATCTAAAGATAGTATACTAGAATAAGTATTAACGTAATAGGGCGCGAACTTATAGCCTATACCTACCTCGTAATCGACGCGCGGCCGGTATAGGGTCTATAATATAAAAGTCCCTTAAGATCTAGTACGTTGCTATAGCACTACTAAAAATCGCGTACGACTATAGAGCGGTAGAGCAACGCAGCCGTAATATAATAAGAACGCAAGCGACCGGCTACTATATTAATATAGACTCTCCTACGAGCTAAGGCAGCTCTATAGAGGAGAGGAGATAATTATAAGAGCGATAGCTTAGGGGGCTAATAGCTTAGGGGGCGTCTAAGTTAGACGCCGAAGCATCCGGCTTACGCCGCGTATGCTTGGCGCAAGACAAAAGCACGCTAAACGCATATAGAGGAATCGGTAAGAATTAGTCTCTTAATATCTCTAACGGGTATAGTTAGGGGCGCTTAATACATTGCTATATACTAACCTTCTATACGAACTAACTACGCCTTAGTATAGTCGCTAAGCTATACCTCGAGGTTACCGAGGTCTATTACGAATTATCGTATACTCTAATTTTCGCCTTAGCGTATTATCTCGTATTTAACGGTTACGAGTAGCTAGCGGTTCGCTTAATCCCCGACGATATCGTATAGGAACTTATAGAACTACGCTTAAGTATATCCTACTAGAAGTATACTAGGGTACTCGTTATACTAGGCTTCTTACGCTTCGCCTATAAGGAATATAATACTAGCGATTACTTTCTAGTATTCTATTATAAACTTCCTTAGCGTAGCTATAAAGTTTACTTTATATACGCGAACGTATTCCTAGGCTTCCTTAACGGTCTTACCTTTAAACGGCTTAAGAGAGCGGAGCTTAATAGATTCGTAGGGCGTATATTCGTTACTACCGTAACGCGTACTATTCTTAGTATCTCTAGTAATACTCGCCGCGCTAGAGTACTCTAAGCTAAGGCTTCTTACTATTATACTTAAGCGTATTAGTAGGGTAGTCGTCCTAACTTCTCGTATTAAGCGTTCGTTCTTTACTTAAAGGGCGTAGAGTTCGAGCTATTCGTATAGCGTAGCGTTCTCTTACTTAAGACGCTCGCGCCTCGCTTACGTATTATTAGCGTCGTTTATCTCCTCGTCTTCTTTAGCTTTAAAGTCTAGTAACTCTCCTACGTAGCCTAATAGTAGTACTATAGACCTAGTACGTTCGCTATAGTTACTTAGCTATATAGATACTCCTTATATAAGTATAGTAGGCCTTAATAGATTGCTACCCTCGATAAGGTAGAAGAATTAGTATTATAAAAGGTTAGTATATAGTAATATATTAAGCGCCCCTAACTATACTTATTAGAGATATTAAGAGACTAATTCTTACCGATTCCTCTATATACGTTTAGTATGCTTTTATCTTGCGCCGAGTATACGCGGCGTAAGCCGGATACTTCGGCGTCTAACTTAGACGCCCTCTAAGCTATTAGCTCCCTAAGCTATCGCTCTTATATTAAGGCTACTAGGGTAGCAAGAAGAGCCTAAAAGGCTATAAAGTCTAAAGAGAACTATAAATACTACCTAGATACTAGCTATAGGAAGAACAAGCTAGTTAGAAAGGTAATAAATATATCCTAGAGGTAAATAGTTAGTAAGATTACTAAGGACCTAAGTAGGATATAAAAGCTAGTAAGATAAGTAAGAGAAAAAGTATAATAAGGATATATACTACTATAATTTCCTATACTAAGTAGTAGTATATACTAAAATAGTTATATAAATAAAAGTAAAGCAAGAATCCTTATAAACTACTTCCTTCTACTACTAGTTAAAGTAGACTTAGAAGATATTCTAAATATAAACCTCTTAGCTTAGTTCTAAATAGAAGATAAGGTATCTAAAGGAGAGGTCTTTATAATACTTAAAAAGATCCTAAATAAGAAGGCTCTAGGCCTAGACTAGATCTAGAATATACTACTTAAGAAATATTAATAGGAGATTATACTATTCCTAGCTAAGCTCTTTATAGCCTATATTAGCTAAGTATACTACCTAAAGCTATTTAAATACTCTATTACTATAGTTATTAAGAAGCTATAGAAGCTTAACTATACTAAGCTAAGAGTATATAAGCTAATAGTACTTCTTAATACTTTAGCTAAAGTACTAGAAGTAGTAGTTATAAAGAGAATATCTAAAGTAGTAAAAGAGAGAGGCCTACTACTAGAATTATAAATAGGTATAAGACTAGGAAGATCTACGATTATAGTACTTAACCTTATTACTAAATAAGTTAGGATAATCTAGAAAGCTAAGCCTAGAGTAGTAGCCTTAATACTCTACCTAGATATATCTAGAGTATTTAATAAAGTATCCTACTAAAGACTCCTTTATAATATTAGGATATAAGGCTATTTAGACTAGCTAATTAGGTTTATCTAGTTATTCCTCTAAGATAAGATAACTTGCCTTAAGCTAAGAGAATTTATAGACTAGAAGAGAAAGCAAGATACTAGAATCCCCTAAGGATTAATACTATTACTAATCCTATTCTTATTCTTTATATCTATACTTCTTTTATTACTCTAAGAAAGTAATACTATAGCAATAGGGTTTATTAATAATTCTAATATCCTTATATATAGTATATCTATAAAGGAGAACTATAAATAACTAGAGAAAGCCTATAATAAATATATAGAGTAGGTAATAAAATATAGAGTAGCCTTTATACTATAGAAGTATTAGCTTATCTACTTTATAAAAGGAAGGAACTATAACCTTAAGGCTATA
The DNA here is from genome assembly GCA_022702355.1 of Cercospora zeina. Classification (NCBI taxonomy): domain Eukaryota; kingdom Fungi; phylum Ascomycota; class Dothideomycetes; order Mycosphaerellales; family Mycosphaerellaceae; genus Cercospora; species Cercospora zeina. The sequence continues at coordinate 485,330 of JAKLWX010000010.1, forward strand.
GTCTAGATCTCTAGCTTTAGAGGTAAACCTATCCTATCCTTAAGGCTATTAGGAGTTTAAGTAGATACTAAACTTAAGTAGGGCCTATATATTAAGAAGGTAGCTAAGAAAGGCATATACTAGATCTAGTCTCTATAGAGGCTATATAAGTCTACCTAAGGAGCGTTATTTAAGAAAGCAAGACATATCTATACTATAGTTATTAGGCTAGCCCTAGTATATAGATACTAAACCTAGTCTAACCTAGAAGGAATAAGCGAGTATAATAAAGGCCTTACTAAACTAATTAAGCAAGTCTAGAACTAAGCTCTAAGGAATATTATAGGTATATATAAGTTAGTTATAGCTATAGTCCTTTAAAGGGAAGCAAGCATCTCTCTAATCTAGCTCTATACTTAAGACCTTACTAAATAATATATAAGGAATAAAGTAGATAACTTAACCTACTAGTATATTAAGTAAGTATATAAAGAAATTACTTAAAGAGAATAAAGAGTAAGGAGGAGAGGCAACTAGTATAGCAAGTAATATAAGATAAGAGTATAGGAAATTTAAGAGATAACTCTAAGCTAGAGGCTACTCTAGATAAGAATAGGAGTTAAGAACTAGTAGGAGCTTACTAGATAGGACTAAGAATAGGAGAAGGCTAGATAAAAGAAGGGTATAATAAGGGAGCAACTAGTAGTATAGGCTATAGTAGGATAATTTAGGGCTAGAGAGATTTATAAGAAGGCCCTAAGGCCTATAAGTACGATAATTACTCTAATTAGGATAGGATATATTAGACTTAGAGTATACCTAATAAAGAGGAGAGTCTAGAGGTTAGAATAGGTCGGGACGGGTCCGGGTCGGGTCTAGGACCTAAATATATAGAACTATAATAGTTAGGTCGGGTCCTAGCTAGTTCCTCCTTAGTTCTAGACCTATCTAATAAATATAGGTATTAGATAGGTCCGACTCGAGTCTAACGATAGGTCTAAAGATAGGTCCTAATAGAAATATAAGATTCGATAGAATATAGTATAGAAAATCGAGAGTTATAAATAGATAGAAACTAGAGGAAGTAGAAAGTATAGAAAGCGACGGGTTTTAAAAGTATATTTAATTTAATATAGCAAATTATACGATTTAGTATAACTATAGGTATACTAACTACGAATGCCGACTATAGCAACCTCTCTACTTATATCGATTTTTACTATATATACTCTTTATAGTTATAACGATTTTCTCTATATATACTATAGAGATTTATCTCTTACTAAATATATTAATTCCTTAAGACGAGAGTAGGCTAATAATAAACTTTATATCCCTCTACTAAATAGTTACTCGCTTTACGTAAATCGCGGTAACGTTAGTACCTATAATATAGTTAATATCGATCGAATATAGAACGACTAAGAGTATATATACTCGAGAAGAGGTAGACTAGAGCACTCTCGGCAGCTTCCTATAGAGTACTAAGAGCGCTCGCCTACTAATAGTAACCTCCTTAAGAAATAGCTAAGCCTTTAGAAATATTATAGTAAACTTCGTAGATAAGGTAGCTAAAGAGTAGCTTTAGTATAAGTAGATCCGTAGACTTCTAGTACTTGCGGATCTCTCGGAGCGCGATAGCTAGAGTATAAGTTAGTAATACTAACTATATATGCCGACTATATAACTTACTACCTAGCTTATAGCGATAAGTCTTTTATATACTAGCTCTACGAGCTAGACCTCCTTTATCTACTACTACTATTTTAGCCGGTGCTTTTCTAGCCGTTCTCTTTCTAGCTAGTCTCTTCTTCGCTACTCGTTTTCTATCTAGTAATCGTTTTCTACCTACTACTCCTCTAGCTACTACTACTACCGCTACTATTACTATATTATCCCTCTTAATCTATTTCTTACGAGCTATTTAGTAAGCGAGCTTCTACTTATCGAGACGACGCCGACCGCCTAGTATAGTTTTCTATAGAGCCTTTCTAGAAAGCTAAGAGAGACGGGTAGGCGGTATAATACTCTCGTTGCTATTACTATTATCGATATTAATAACGGAGCCGTTATCTTCGTTATTTCTATTATCGCCGTTCGCGTTTCTACGAGAACTATTCTAGTCGTTTCTACTAGTAGCCTCTTAGTCGTTACTATTATAAGTAGAGAAGTTAGAAATTAAGGGAGGAGAGGTAGAAGCGCTACGTTAGTTAGAAGAGGGCGCCTAGTTACTAAGAAGTCTAAGGTCGATATTACTATTAGCTATAAGAGGATTTTCGAGTAGAGGGGAGTTTTTAAATAAAGAAGAAGCGGACGCTATATCTCGGCTAGAGAAGTATTACTTAGCGAACTAGCTAGGCTTATTAGTAGGAAGTTAAGCTATTATAAATATATAAAGGGGCGAGAGAAAAGTAGTCGATTAAGCTACGATTAACGTACGTAGTAGTATCCTTCGTACGCATAATACGAAAATTCGTTAGGAGGTATAAAAAAGGAAGGCGATAATAATAGGCTAATAAAGCGCGACTGCTAATAAGTTCTAAGAAGATAGAGGTAGTAGTATTACTAATAGTTCGGTAAGGATATATAGGTTAGCTAAGGCGGACGTTAGGCTCGCTAGCGCGCTAGCTATAGCTTTACCCGCGCTATATATATTAATTCTAAGCTTCTAAGTATAGTAACGTATACTAGGCTCTTTATAGTCGGTAATTATAGTTAGTAACCTAATATTATATACCTATATTATTATTCTCTCCTTCGTTCTAGCTAGTAAACCGGCGGCGTAGATAACTATATAGGTATATATCCTTTACTTATAGGGTAACGCGCTTCGCGTAGATCGCTAGAAGGTTAGAAATCTCGAACTCTATAACGAGAAATGCCTCTACTACTTCCTATAAGCATTTAAGTACTACTACCTAAATTCTAATAATATCGCTACTACCTCTATCTATTATAATCTCGCGGATAATACGCTAAAAAGGGACCTTATAGATATATAAAGCTATCGTTCGCTAAAGCTTACGAATCTCTCGTAAGGCTACCGTCCCTAGCTTTAACTACCTTTTCGAGATACTAGACTTACTAGCTCTCGTTTATTACTATATTATTCTTATAGCTATCGCTTTTTTCTATAGAACTACTACCTTCCTACGAGACTCGTCGTCTAGTACTATAGCCTTTAGTAGCCGTATTCGCCGCTACTTAGTAGCCTTATTTCCTACGCGTAGAGGTAGTACTAATAGCGGTATATTAGTATCTATATTAGGATATACTCGTAGAGGAGAGCTCGAGTTAAACTCTATATTAGAGTCTACTTAGGAAATAAGAGAAGGTATCAAGTAGTATAGATAGAGATATTAAAGAGTTAGAAGGAGTAGATAGATAGAGGTACGAGAGAGAAGAGCTAGGGCAGATAGGAGTACTAGAAAATCGTATACGACCGCCGGAATACGCGGGCCTATAGAGGGGGGGTTAGAGTTCGATAGCGCTATATAGTAGAACTATATCGTATTCTACTACTATATTAGGACACCTCTACCGATCTTTACCTAGTAGAAGTTATAGTTACGCGAACGCTATAATCGCTTTCGCTACTCCGTAGAATATAGTAATAGACGTAAATATTTACTATAGTATAGATTATATCCGGGCATTATATAAATAATATCGACTATAGTATATATATTTCGTTATTCGAAGTTCTTTATAAATATATAAAATACTATAGAAGGGAAAGAGCTAGACTTACTAGTACTCTATAGTATTACTAGTTAAGTAGTTATAATATAGTAGTAGAATAGAAAAATAGACTCTTTAGCCTACTTTTATATCGAGGAACTAAGTCGTTATAATAGTAGAAGAGAAGAAATAATTATCGATACTACTTTAATACTAAGAAGAGAAGTAGTTATCGATAGTATAAGCTAAGAAGTAACTATCGGCGCTAAGGAGACTAGTAGTCGTCGATAGTATAAACTAAAAAGCAATCGTTCGCGCTAAGGAGACGAGTAGTCGTCGATAATATAAGCTAAGAAGTAGCTATCTATACTAAGGAGATAAGTAATCGTCGATAGTATAAGCTAAGAAGTACCTATTAGCAACGAGTAGATAAGTAGTCGTCGAGGGTATAAGTATATAGTAGTTACTCTTTTCGGCCGGCGATAGTAAGGTTAATCTAAGTAACGTATACGACGGATTCTAGCTCTAGAGTACGTCTATAGCTATCGCTATCTATATATAGTCGTATATATTAGTATACGCTATATTAGGCAAGCGATATATTATATAATATCGCTAACTATAGTAGCCGACTATAGTATAGGAAGCTAAACTCTACGTCTAGAAGTAAGCTAGTAGCTAGGCGAGAATAGCTACGTACTAAGCTTCTAGTATACTTAAAGCTAGAATTCGTCGTACTTAGCTCCTACTATAATAACTACTACCTTAACTACTACTATACTTGTATTACTACCGAATTTTAAGCGTATATTTACTATATACCTCGCGATACTTATCTCTTCTTAGCGACTAAACTTACGACGATAGCGCGATAAAAGTAACGTCTAATAAGTGCCGCGCCCTTTAATAGTCTATAGAAGCGTCCCTACCTTATAAATAAGGATTTAGATAGTATAAGTACTTCTATACTTTAGATACGACTAGGTACTATAAAGAAAGATATAGATAACTACTCTTCTAATCTTAATACTCTTCGCGAGTATAGCTAGCGCGTAGATATATTGCCTAAGAGAGCTATAGTAGATAAGTAGCGTAAAGCTAGAAATAAGTCCTTTACTTAGTAGAAGAAGCTTTTAATCGGCTTTAATAATATATAGAGCTCCCTATTAAAAGAGTAGTAGTAGAAGAAGATTAAGGCCTAAAGAGAGGAGTATTATACTTAGTACGACTAGATAGCGTAAGTAATAATCTATATAGTCGGCTAATATAGTTAGTAGTACTAACGTATAATAGGGACGATAAGAAACGTAAGCGTACGCGGGATAGGCCTACTATATAAGTAGTAAGCTAGGATAAGGAAAGCTTTTATTTTAATATTAAGAAGGAGAAGGGCGCGGACGACCCGTACTATAACTATAACTACTAGTATAATACTAATTAGTCTAAGTTAGGTCCGGAGGCACCCTACGTATTACTAGTAAGGTCGGCTAGTACTAGCTATAAAATAACTAACCTCTACCTTTAAGTCGCTATCGAGAGCGAGTAGGCCGTATAGAGGAGCTACGCTATCTATACCTTTTAGAATAAAGCTATTCGATAGTTTAAAAAGAAGATATATACGCTTGCGATACTACGCGCGTAATATAGGAGTTAAGCCGAGTTTATCGTATAACTAATAAAGAAGAGGCCGAGTTTCTTATAATAAGAAATAGACCTTATTAAGAGGCTATAATCTAGGAATAAGAGGAGATATGTGTTCTAAGTATCTAGAGCGGACGTAAGTAGCTCTTATTAAGAGTATATCGCTACTAGAACTAATAGCTTCTTTAGGACGCATTCGAGTACCTCTAATTAGACTAGAAGTATACTCTACGCTCTATAGAGCCTTATAGAGGGCTTATAAAATTAGTCCGTATATTAGTATCTATAGCGAAAGCGAAGGTAAATTAGTACCGACTACGCCTACCGACTATATACTAACTAGTAGTAGGAGCTAATAGTAGAAGGCCGTCTTCTAACTATAACGGAAATTTTCCTACCCTATTACTATATAGTATATCGTAACTATCTCTCCTAGAAGTCCTCTAAGTTTAATATAGCTAATCGCTTTACTTAGACTCTAGAAGTCCTAGATTAGCTTATCCTATTAGAATACGATTAGGATAGTAATAGGTTCCGGAAGCTAGTTACGTCTAAAGTATAACTTTATAAGCTAAGCGAAATAGGCTAGCGTTCTAGTTATACGCTTATAAGTTCGATATAAAGAAGTTAGTATACGAAGAGCTTCTATAGGAAATATAGCTCGATTCTAAGTAGGAAGGAGGACTTAGCTTTTAGGATATCGTTAAGTAGCTTCTAGGTACGTCTACGGATAAGCTCGCTATCTCCGAGACCTTTATACGTAAATTCTAGTCGCTAGAGATAGGGTTTATATAGAAGCTCTATAACTCCTCTTAGGCTAGGTAGGATATAGATATATCTCGTAAGTTAAGATTAGTTATAGCCGCCGATAGTATATCGGTCTACGGTTTACGTCGTAGTACTAGCCGGCCCTCTTTAACTTATATCTCTTATCTCTACCTCTCGCTCTATAGTAGCTTGCCGAATATATAATTCTCCTTTATAATTCTTATAGATAGCTAGAGTCTTACCTTCGATAGCTAAGTATATTTAATACTAGCCTTATTCTCTTATATAGTAGTTATGCCTTTAGAGATATACTACTACTTTATCTTTAAAGCTAGTACTAGATTTAGAAGCTCTAGCTATACCTTAAACTTCTAGCTCGCTATATTCTTTTTCCTCTTCTTACTTTTAGTATTATTTCTAGCCTTCTACTATATAGTATTATATTGCTTTACGTAGTCTTTAGGTAGTTTCTAAATTCTCTTTATAATAGGTTTATCTACTTAGGCTAAGTCTAACTCTACTTTTTCGACTTAAGCTTTATTAACGCTACTAGCCTCTTACGCTAGTAAGATACTTGCTCTCGAAGGCGATTATAGCGTTACTATAATTAAAGAGTACTTAGTACGTTTATTAGTCGCGACTATTACGCGCTTAATAAGAGTACTAAAGGTACCCGTCTCTATAACGCTACTAGGATAGGCTATCGGCCTATAATAGAGACACCTCGCTAGTACTTATACTAATAAAACTTAATCGCCTCTATAAATATTATTACCTCTATTACTCTACTAGCTTTTACTCTCTAGTTCTACGATTCCTTCTTAGTACTATATACTTTATATTATAGTATTACTAGTATATCCTACGACTCCGATACGACGTAGTAGTACTATACTTCCTTCTTTCTTAAGATATATAAGTATATAGCTTTGCGAACGATAGACTAACTCCGAATCGTAGCTATCTCTCGTCGACTCTAGTCTAATTAAGAAGGCAGTATAATAGTAGAGGAAGGGACGCTATCCGATTATAAATACCTCGAGTAGTCGAGCTAGTATACGAGATAGGATACTACTTCTAGCTAACCTTACTAAGCTACTAGAGAATTCTAAAGACTAGGTCGAAACTAATAGCGTATAGATATAGTAGCGGGAGTATACCTAGTCGTTTAAGAGCTTTTACTACTACTATTAGTAGCTCGAAGAGGCGAGGTATTACGATAAGTATAGTAGAATATCTTCGAACTCTATAAAATAGAACTCGAATATATAAACGTTATAGGCCTAGAGATTTTTTATTAAAGGTATAGACTAGGAAACGTACGCCCTAAGAGTTATTTATAGGGGATATAATAGAGTTATTAAATACCTAGAACTAAGTAATAGAATAAAAGCTCTATAAAAGCACCTCGATTTAGTAGGCTACGAAGATGCCTCCTAGGAGCGTAGAGTTACTAGAGAAGTTATTAAGGCTACTAAAGATTAATCTATAAGTTTAGTATTTATTATTACGAAAATAAGGTGCCGACTACGCTTGCCGACTACGCTTCCCGACTACGCTTACTAACTACGCTTCCCGACTACGCTCGCCGACTATACTTTATAGAGATATATAACGTAGATATACTAACGGTCCTTATTTATAGGAATAGCTTAAGAAAAGTTTTACTAGAACCGAGTACCTAGACCGGTTAAAGTTTCTAGAGTTATATAGGCTTATAGTTTCCTAGCTTAGATTACTCTTAAACTTCTTCGAAAGTCCTATAGTTCGGCGTACCTACGAATATCTATTAGAGAAGACTAGATCTATCGACTTTAAGAGCGCTACTACGATTAAGTTATATATCTAGGATATAGTTAATTACTCCGAGGACAATCTAAAACGTTAGCTATCTAGAACCTTCTAAGTAGCTATCGCCCTCGATAGTTAGTATACTAGAGTACTCTAAGTATTATTCCTTACGATATAAGGCTACTAGATCGATAGCGAGTAGGCCTAGTATAAGGCTATACTAGCCTTTTTATATATTTCGGGCTATTATATAGGCGAAGTCCTAGCGGATCTACTATTCGACGTACTTACCCGTTTCGAAATCTCTAATAGGCTTATAGCGCTAATAGCGAATAATACTTCTAATAATAATATACTATATGCTACTATATACGTTTCCTTCCTATATATATACCTCCTAACTAATAAGTTCTAGCGTTAAGGCTATCGATATTTACTTCTACGAGCGTATACGTATAGCGAAGCTATTAGTCTTAATTAAATAACTTCCTCTTTAAGGAATAAATAGAGATATAGGAGAGATATTAGATACTAAAGACTATAAGTTCTTCTATTTAGAACGGTTCTCGTACTTTATATATATAATCTAGCTCTCTTTAAGGAAGTTCTTCGCTACTTTTAAGATCGAGCTAAGGAACGAAGAATAGGAATAATAGAACGAGGAGATAGATACGAACGCCTTACGTTAGCTTAAAGTAGGAAGTCTAGCTACGGTCCTAATAAAGGTACTATATATTCTCCCTCCGAAGTATATATAGTTAGTAAACGTAGTCGGTAGAAGCTATACTAATAACTACTCCCTATAAAGTTCTATAAACTTATAGTTAAGGTAAACTCTAGTACTTAACGCTTCGAGAGTTTTATAGTATTATAGCGAAAGAGGATCGCAGATCTATATCTATACTCGAAATAGTATAAATAGTAGAAGAAGACGCCTAATAGGGTTTTACGCCTAATATAAGATATAAAGACCCGTTAGAGCTTAACTACGATTATACTAATACGTAGTTCTTAACTATAAGATATTATCGACGAGTATATTAAGAATAAGAGTTAGCCCGAACTTAAGCTAACTACTATAAAATAGAAGAGAGTTAAATATATTATTAACCTTACTACTCCTTTCGCTAAGGCTATAATATAGATCGGTACGATAAAGGGGCTAATAATATACCTCGTTCTTAGCTACTATAATACCTTATTCGATATCCTAAATATTACGAATAAGAAACTTAAATATAAAATATAATCCTAGTAAAAGGAGATTTATTCTACTCTATAGGCTATATAGATAAAGCTCGAGAAGTATTATACTACTACTTAAGAGCGATTCGGCGATATATATAGCATTGCGATTCTTCTTAATCTAGTAGTAAAATAGACGTTCTAAGACCGCGAGACCTTCTCTAGTAAGGAGCTCGATTCCTTCTTCGAGAATTACTACTAGTTAAAATTCCGGGTCGAATACGCGTAATATAAGCCTCTCGTAGCTACGTTCTAGTCTAGGCCGAAAAAGGCCTTATACCGCTCTGCAATATTATTCGTAATAGGTCTTTATAGCAGATTAGATAGTAATAACTCCGACTTTAATTAAAGAGTATCTAGACGGCCGCGGTAGACTATATAGCCTTTAGCTAATTTAGACGAGGTATCTCGTTATTACTATACTAGATTTAAGGACTCGGCTACCTATTCTATAGAGTATCTGCTCTAGTTATAGAAGATAATCGTATTAGAATATCTAGGTTACGCGCTAATAGCCCGAGATATCCTCTCTATTCTAGTAGCTAGAACTAGTTATAAGCGCGACTTTAGTATAGCGCGTTATTAGAGCCGATATAATCGGTCCTACGATCCCTCGACGTTTAGTAATATTATATACTATCGTTCCTAAGAGTATAACGCGTAGTAATAGGCTCGGAATTCGCTTATAGAGAAGGCGCTACCGATATTAACTATATTCGAGCCTTCGAATAATATAGTAAATTAGTAGTAGAAGTAGCTCGAGGTAGATTAGAAGACGTTAGTAACTACTATATAGAGTAACTTCGACTCGATTAGTAATAACGAGGAGGATATAGTACTAATATATCTTCGCTATAGTACTTAGTAAAGGAAGTATTTACTTTCGCGTTATACTCGTAGAGTAGAATAGACTTCGTAGTCGATATTATAAATAGTATTTAATTCCGATATCTCGTAGTCGGCAAGTATAGTCGGCAAGTATAGTTAGTATCCTTATTTTTCTTTATAACTATAGTCGCTAGTTTAACTAGCGCTTCTAATATACTATAACGCTTAGTTCTATATATATATATATATTTAGTATTAGAGTAATTCTATTATCCCTACGGCGACTTAGTCTTATTCTCTAGTATTAGACCTATCTTTCTAAACTTAGGTCCCTATAAAGACCTATATAGGAACCGGTAGTATTTAGACCCGACCTATCGATTTCGTATTAGGTCGAGGACCCTATCGATTTAGGTCTTAGGTCGGTTCTCTTAGGAACCGACCTAGACCCGGAACCGACCTAAAGTCGAGGACCTATTCTAACCTCTAGGAGAGTCCTAGGAGTTATTCTAATATACCTATATAACTAAAGTATCTAGGATACTAAGTATATATATATATCCTACTAAAACTATTAGAGTAATAGATATTAGCTATTTATAGTAGTAGGAACTAGTTTATAGGAAGATATATACTTAATACTAAGAGGCCTTAATACTATAGCTAGATAGCTAATCTAAGAGGGAGTATTAAACTAGTTCTCTCTAGTTAGAGAAGAGATTAATAAGGGAGAACGAAGCTATAGAGGGATAAGGAGATAAAGAGAAGTCTAAGAAGGAGAGTAAGGCTATAAGAGAGCCTAATTTTACTTAAAGAAAGGCAAGATAGAGGAAGTAACTACTAACTAGTAACTATAAAAACAAAGAGGAAGATAAGAGGTTTTTTATAGAATTTTCCCTTTTATATAATACTAGAGCAAAGCTACTTACTCTAGATAAAGAGGTAGACCGGCAATAAGATTAATCTATCTATATTTCTTAGTTAAGAGTTCGTCTAGAAACTTCCTTAGAACTAGTAATTCGGCCTTTAATATACTATATAGCGAGCTATAAGGCAATCCTAGTAGGCTCCTATCCGCTTTCTTATAGAGCTTAATATAATAGTTTACTTTATTACGATATAGCGTAAGCTTCTTAGCTTCTTATTAATAAAATAAAGGAGCTAGCTCGCGAATCTCTAGTAGTAGTTAATTCCGTAGCTCTTCTACTATCGAGTATTCCTTATCTTAAAGAGCCTTCTTAATATTATTAGTAGTCGAAGTAGCTATCGCTATAAAGTTCGTAGAGAACGTTTAAAAATCGCTACGGTCCTAAAGACTTTAACTATATTTCCTTTTAGTAACCTAGTAATTCGCCTAGCTATAGAAAAAACGCTTCTCTTCTAGCGCGGTCTAGAGACTCTAGACTATATTATACGCCTTCTAGGAGTTTCTTAAAATAAGAGAGAACTATAATCCTAGTACTATTATTACGAGCAAAAACATATACCTCTAGTAGGTAAAGAATTAGCTACTAGGAGGCCTTAAGGCCTTATAGTATACGACTATCTATCTAGAGTAATAGAAGAACTTTAGAGAGGTTATAGCGCCTAAGGGAGAAGAGGCTAGTAACCTTAGAACTTAAGGATAGCGATAACCTCTTAGAAACTACTAAACTAGCTCTTAAGGCTAGAAGATACTACTAGAGACTAATATAGTAAGCACCTAGCTCTAAAAGAACCTAATAACCCTTATAGAAACTATCTAAAAAGCCTTTAACTCTCCCTACGACTACTTTAACTTCTCTCTTCTTTCTTTTCTTTAAAGAGCCTAATAGGCCCTTCTCTATTAGGCCTAGATCTAGGCTATCTCCTCTACTCTTTAGAATATCTAGAGAACCCTCTAGAAGAAGCTAAATAGCTATAATATAGGATAATTATAGGCCTAAAAGGCAGCCTAAATCTAGACTCTAATATAAATAATACCTTAGGTAACTATAGTAATTATAATTAAGATAAGTATATAGGAAGAAAGAGATAAGATTAGAGGAATAAGTAGGAAGGAAATTAGAGTAAAGCTTAGAATCTAGTAGGTAGCTATAGTCTAGAAGCTATCTAGTAGGGACTTTAAAGTGCTCCTTTATAAGAAGTAAGAAAGAGTAAAGCTAGAGGAGAACTAGGATTAGATATATATAGCCTAGCCTAGAGTATAGGTTACTAAACATCTATATAAAGTACTTATATATAGAGTTAGAGCAAACTAAGATACTAAAGCTAAGGAGTATATTAAGGTAATAAAAGAGGAGAATATCTTATAGTTCCTAAATATAAGGATTAAGTAGGCTATATAAATAAAGAGCCCTAAAGCTAAAGAAGGCTAGAGATACTCTATAATAGTTATTAGGTTCTAGGATAAGCAAATAGTAAGAGCTATAGCTTAGAAAGGATTTATTATTAAAGTAAACTTTTACCTAATAGAAATCTACTATCTATAATAAAGAGTTATATAGTATATAAAGTATAACAAGTTTAGATATATTACTATATACTATAGAGAAGCTAAGGATAGATATAGAGCCTACTTTATAAACTATAAAATATCTAATTATACTATATAAGAGAGGAAATACTATAATTATAAAGGAGACTACCTAGTATAAGTAAGGATATATAAATATAAACAAGTAGTAATAGCTAAGGCTAGAATATTCTTAGAGTTCTTTAAAGGAAAGTAAACTCTAGTATAACTAACTTATAATAAAGAAGAATTTACTATAGTAACTAATAAGAAGAGGAAACTAATAAGCCTAGTAGAATAGCTCTAAGCTAAGGAGGTACTATAAGGTAGCTAAGCAAAATAGAACAAGCTACTAGGAAAGCTATTAAGATCTAACTCTACTATTATAAATAGTAAAAGGCAGACAAATAAGCTCCTAATATATATATAAGCTAAGAGTATATAAAAGGCTTAATAAAGAGAGGGAGCTAAGCTAAAGAAGACTATTATAACTAAATAAGATAAATAGATATAACCTATAGATCTACTAATATAATATAAACTATATACCTACTACCTAAGTACTACTAGTAAATAGCCTAGACCTAAGAACTACCTAAATTATAGCACTATAAGAACTATAGATTAACCTAGTAAATAGGAAAACTAAAATAAAAAAGGGTTACTACTAAGTCCTTCTAACGAATAAGTACCTAAGAGTTATATTCCTAGTATTAAAAAAGCTAGATATATTAAAGTAAGATATTATAGATAGCTAGTTAGGAGACCTTCTCTCTATTATAGTAATAACCTAAGGGAAACCTATTACTATCTATAACTACTATAACCTATTAGGCCCTAAATCCTATAATATAATAGGTATACTTATATAGCTAGAAATAGCTATCTAGGAGGCTTAGGAAGCAGCTATAGGTAAGACTATAGTAGTTAGAGACTTTAATTTCTATTACCTACTATAGGGAGGAAATCTAGTCTAGTTATAATATAATATAGTAGATACCCTTATCTAGATAGCTATATAGGTAGGCCTATATCTCCTACTAGAACTAGGAACTATTATATAGGAGAGATATAACTCTAGCTATTAAATACTTAACCTAGTCCTAGCTAGCTAAGCTATCTAATAGAGACTATAGAGCTATAAGGCAATAGCTAATAATATATTTAGATTAGACTATATCCTAATTCTAACTATTATAGACTAACCTATAAACTTATACTAGAAAAACTAGAGCCTAAGACTATAATAAATAAAAGTAAAGTAAAAGAAAGTAAGGTAGAAGGTTTAAAAAGCTATAAAGAAGCTAGAGCTACTACTACTTAGGAACTACTAAGAGCTAGATAAGGTAGTATAAGCTCTTTAGAAAGCTCTTTAAGAGGTAGTAAAGGAGGTAGTCTTATATATAAAGCTATTATAATATATAAAGGCAGAATAGCTAGTAGAGTATAGTAAAGTAATTAAGGCTACTAAGGTAGTAAGAAGAGCCTAAAAGGCTATAAAGTCTAAAGAGAACTATAAATACTACCTAAATACTAGCTATAAGAAGAATAAGCTAGTTAAGAAGGTAATAAATATATTCTAAAGGTAAATAGTTAGTAAGATTACTAAGGATCCGAGTAGAATATAGAAGCTAGTAAGATAAGTAAGAGAAAAAGTATAATAAGGATATATACTACTATAATTTCTTATACTAAGTAGTAGTATATACTAAGATAGTTATATAAACGAAGGTAAAGTAAGAATCCTTATAAACTACTTCCTCCTACTACTATTTAAAGTAGACTTAGAAGATATCCTAAATATAGACCTCTTAGCTTAGTTCTAAATAGAAGATAAGGTATCTAAAGAAGAGGTCTTTATAATACTTAAAAAGATCCCGAGTAAGAAGGCTTTAGGCCTAGACTAAATCTAGAATATACTACTTAAGAAATATTAATAGAAGATTATACTATTCCTAGCTAAGCTCTTTATAGCCTATATTAGCTAAGTATACTACCTAAAGCTATTTAAATACTTTATTACTATAATTATTAAGAAGCTATAAAAGCTTAACTATACTAAGCTAAGAGTATATAAGCTAATAGTACTTCTTAATACTTTAGCTAAAGTACTAAAAGTAGTAGTTATAAAGAGAATATCTAAAGTAGTAAAAGAGAGAGGCCTACTACTAGAATTATAAATAGGTATAAGACTAGGAAGATCTATAATTATAGTACTTAATCTTATTACTAAATAAGTTAGGACAATCTAAAAAGCTAAGCCTAGAGTAGTAGCCTTAATGCTTTACCTAGATATATCTAGGGCATTTAATAAAGTATTCTACTAGAGACTCCTTTATAATATTAGGATATAGGGCTATTTAGACTAGCTAATTAAGTTTATTTAGTTATTTCTCTAAGATAGGATAACTTACTTTAAGCTAGGAGAATTTATAAACTAGAAGAGAAAGTAAGATACTAGAATCCCTTAAGGATTAATACTATTACTAATCCTATTCTTATTCTTTATATCTATACTTCTCTTATTACTTTAAGAAGATAATACTATAGTAATAGGGTTTATTAATAATTCTAATATCCTTATATATAGTATATTTATAAAGGAGAACTATAAATAACTAAAGAAAGCCTATAATAAATATATAGAGTAGGTAATAAGATATAGAGCAGCCTTTATACTATAAAAGTATTAGCTTATTTATTTTATAAGAGGAAGGAACTATAACCTCTAAGCTATAGTTTAGATCCTTAGCTTTAAAGGTAAACCTATCTTATCCTTAAGACTATTAAGAGTTTAGGTAGATATTAAACTTAAGTAAGGCCTATATATTAAGAAGGTAGCTAAGAAAGGTATATACTAGATCTAGTCCCTATAGAGGCTATATAAGTCTACCTAAGGAGTATTATTTAAGAAAGTAAGACATATTTATACTATAGTTATTAGGCTAGCCTTAGTATATAAATACTAAACCTAGTCTAACCTAGAAGGAATAAGCGAATATAATAAAGGCCTTACTAAACTAATTAAGCAAGTCTAGAACTAAGCTCTAAGGAATATTATAGGTATATATAAGTTAGTTATAGCTATAGTCCTTTAAAGGGAAGCAAGCATCTCTCTAATCTAGCTTTATACTTAAGACCTTACTAAATAATATATAAGGAATAAAGTAGATAACTTAACCTACTAGTATATTAAGTAAGTATATAAAGGAATTACTTAGAAGAAATAAAGAGTAAGGAGAAGAGGCAACTAGTATAGCAGATAATATAAGATAAGAGTATAGGAAATTTAGGAGATAACTCTAAGCTAGAGGCTATCTTAAATAAGGATAGGAGTTAAGAACTAGTAGGAGCTTACTAGATAGAACTAAGAATAGGAGAAGGCTAGATAAAAGAGAGGTATAATAAGGGAGCAACTAGTAGTATAGGCTATAGTAGGATAATTTAGGGCTAAAGAGATTTATAAGGAGGCCCTAAGGCCTATAAGTACGATAATTATCCTAATTAGAATAGGATATATTAGACTTAGAGTATACCTAATAAAGAGAAGAGTCCTAGGAGTTATCCTAATATACCTATATAACTAAGATGTTTAGAATACTAAGTATATTTATATATCCTACTAAAACTATTAGAGTAATAGATATTAGCTATTTATAGTAGTAGGAACTAGCTTATAGGAAGACATATACTTAATATAAAGATACCTTAATACTATAGCTAGGTAGCTAATCTAAGAGGGATTATTAGACTAGTTCTCCCTAGCTAAAGAAGAGATTAATAAAGGAGAACGAAGCTATAAAGAGATAAGAAGATAAAGAGGAGTCGGGGAAGGAGAGTAAGGTAATAAAAGAGCCTAATTTTACTTAAAGAAAAGTAAGATAGAAGAAGTAACTACTAACTATAAATATAAAGAGGAAGATAAGAGATTTTTTATAGAATTTTCCCTTTTATATAATACTAGAGCAAAGCTACTTACTCTAGATAAAGAGGTAGACCGGCAATAAGATTAATCTATTTATCTTATTACGAAGTCGTATATCGTCGTATATTATCGGGGGTACTAAGGGACCCTCTCTCTCGATATCGAGTAAAAGAGGATTTAAAACTATCTATACTATCGAATAGAACTATATAGGGGCTAGTATATATAGTCTAGGGTCTAAGGTATATTAGAACTAATATATATAACTTATAGGTAAACCTAGTAGAGTATTATTTTATAATACTCTCCTTAATAGTATACTAGAGTTATTTAGTCTATCTCCTTATCCTAGTTATTATCCTTATCTTATATAACTAAGGCTAAGGCCCTTAGGTCTAAGACTTTGCTCTTAGAAACTACCTTAATTATACCTTAGGCTATTTCTAAGTATAAGCAAATTATAATATAATACCTATTCTAATTATATAGCTTATATCTTATTCCTTATCTATTAGACATCTTGCTATCTAACCTTCTTCCTTTCTAAGATAATAATCCTCTTAATAATATAGCTCGGGCTATAAAGGTAATAGGTATACTACTTATAGGTATGCTTACTTCTTTCTCTTAAAGGATTAAGAGTATATTCTTAGGTAATAGTAAGAGTTAACTATCTATTATATCTCTAATAGTTAACTATTAGTCTAGAAGCTTAAATAAGAGGACTTATACTCTTGCCTTTATATTTATAGTAGTAGCTATCTTAGGTTAGGCAACTTTAATCCTTTTGCTAAGTGCCTAAAGGTATGTCTATGCTCTATTAATGCTTATATCCTCTATCTTTTAGAAACTAAAGTACTATTTTATAAGTTTCCTTCCTATTACTTAATTATCTATATACTTCTTCTTTAGCTCTTACTAAACTTCCTTTATAGTTTAGAGTTCTAAGACTAGCTCTTTATTATCCTTCCTTATATATAAAGATATCTACTAGATTGCTTTATACTATAACTTTAGAGTAATAGGTATATAAGTCTTATAGGAGATTATATAGTATAGGTCTTCTCCCCTTAAGAAGATTTCTATCCTTCTAAACTATCCTTCTATATTATTCTTATATAGGATTAGGTATAGTCTCTTCTAGAGTCTAGAGGATTTATCTTAAGTATCTATTATAGTCTTATAGAATTAGTATTAGGTTAGATAGAAAGTTATCCTTCTATTCTAAGAAGAATTAAAGCGGGGGAAAGTTAAATAATTATAGGGTTCTTCTTATATATAGGTTACTCTCTATCCCTCCTTAGATTAAAGTCTTCTATTAGAATAATCCGGCTATTAAGTAGCCGTGCTTTCCTACTAGTATATAGGAATTAAGGGAGTATACTACTTTAGTACTCTCTAGCTTAGGACTTCCTATAGCTATTCTATAAGATAAAGGTAGGTTTATAACTCCTCTTAATCCTAGATTTACTATTAGCCTCTAGAGGTAGTAAGAGGTTTAGTAAGTCTCTAAAGTATTACTAGCTAATAGCAGTCTATATTAGAACTACCTTATAACTATTTCTTACTAAATATAATAGATCTAGTATAAACTAAGCCTTTAGTTACTATAAGATCTTCCTTTAAGAGTTAGTAAATTCTCCTAGTACTAGAGATAAGTTACTAGTCTAAATATCTTAGAGTATAGTCTCTAAAGTATTATTCTGCTAATAGCAGGTTTAGTATACTATAGGTTGCTATTATACTTCCTATAGCCCTCTATTATAATATCCTCTCTTCTCGTTACCTATCTTAGTATCCTTATTCTAGCTATTATTCCTTAATACTCTTCTCTCTTCTATATTTATTCTTAGCTGCAGGTAGGCTAGCTATAGTTCTATATATAGCTATATTACTATTTTTAATCCCTTAGCTAGGGTCTATAGGGTCCTATACCTAGTTATAATCTAGGACTTATATTTAACTATAGAAAGGGTTCTACTCCTTCTTTATATAAGGGTATATTATCCTTTATCTCTAAGTATAGAAGGTATAGTCCTTCCTTTATATACCTATCTTTACTCGTAGGCTCCTAGCGTAGTCTCTACTACTACTATCCCTATTTATATAGCTATAGCTCGGGCTATTTCCTTACTCTTCTAGCTCGGTGTCTTACTATTACTAGTAGCGTTCCTATTGTCCTACCTTTAGCTTCCGTACTCTATTAGTAAACCGCGCCTTGCCTTCTATCGGAGCTCGGAGTATAATAGCGCTAACCTAAGCTTATAACCTATTACGAAGTCGTATATCGTCGTATATTATCGGGGGCACTAAGGGACCCTCTCTCTCGATATCGGGTAAAAGAGGATTTAAAACTATTTATACTATCGAATAGAACTATATAGGGGCTAGTATATATAGTCTAGGGTTTAAGGTATATTAGAACTAATATATATAACTTATAGGCAAACCTAGTAGAGTATTATTTTATAACATATCTATCTATTATATAGGAGAGACATAACTCTAGCTACTAAATACTTAACTTAATTATAGCTAGCTAAGCTATCTAATAGAGACTATAGAGCTATAAGGTAATAGCTAATAATATATTTAGATTAGACTATATCCTAATTCTAACTATTATAGACTAGCCTATAAACCTATACTAGAAAAACTAGAGCCTAAGACTATAATAGATAAAAGTAAAGTAGGAGAAGATAAGGTAAAAGGTTTAAAAAGCTATAAAGAAGCTAGAGCTACTACTACTTAAAAACTACTAAGAGCTAAATAAGGTAGTATAAGCTCTCTAGAAAGCCCTCTAGAAGGTAGTAAAGGAGGCAGTCCTATATATAAAGCTATTATAATATATAAAGGTAGAATAGCTAGTAAAGTATAGTAAAGTAATTAAGGCTACTAGAGTAGTAAGAAGAGCCTAGAAGGCTATAAAGTCTAAAGAGAACTATAGATACTACCTAAATACTAGCTATAGGAAGAATAAGCTAGTTAAAAAGGTAATAAATATATCCTAAAGGTAAATAGTTAGTAAGATTACTAAGGACCCGAGTAGGATATAGAAGCTAGTAAAATAAGTAAGAGAAAAAGTATAATAAGGATATATACTACTATAATTTCCTATACTAAGTAGTAGTATATACTAAAATAGTTATATAAATAAAAGTAAAGTAAGAATCCTTATAAACTACTTCCTTCTACTACTAGTTAAAGTAGACTTAGAAGATATTCTAAATATAGACCTCTTAGCTTAGTTCTAAATAGAAGATAAGGTATCTAAAGAAGAGGTCTTTATAATACTTAAAAAGATCCTAAGTAAGAAGGCTCTAAGCCTAAACTAGATCTAGAATATACTACTTAAGAAATATTAATAGGAGATTATACTATTCTTAGCTAAGCTCTTTATAGCCTATATTAGCTAAGTATACTACTTAAAGCTATTTAAATACTCTATTACTATAGTTATTAAGAAGCTATAAAAGCCCGACTATACTAAGCTAGGAGTATATAAGCTAATAGTACTTCTTAATACTCTAGCTAAGGTACTAGAAGTAGTAGTTATAAAGAGAATATTTAAAGTAGTAGAAGAGAGAGGCCTATTACTAGAATTATAGATAGGTATAAGACTAGGAAGATCTACGATTATAATACTTAACCTTATTACTAAATAAGTTAGGATAATCTAGAAAGCTAAGCCTAGAGTAGTAGCCTTAATGCTCTACCTAGATATATCTAGGGTATTTAATAAAGTATCCTACTAGAGACTCCTTTATAATATTAGGATATAGGGCTATCTAGACTAGCTAATTAAGTTTATCTAGTTATTTCTCTAAGATAGGATAACTTACTTTAAGCTAGGAGAATTTATAAACTAGAAGAGAAAGCAAGATACTAGAATCCCTTAAGGATTAATACTATTACTAATCCTATTCCTATTCTTTATATCTATACTTCTCTTATTACTCTAAGAAGGTAATACTATAGTAATAGGGTTTATTAATAATTCTAATATCCTTATATATAGTATATCTATAAAGGAGAACTATAAATAACTAAAGAAAGCCTATAATAAATATATAAAGTAGGTAATAAGATATAGAGCAGCCTTTATACTATAAAAGTATTAGCTTATCTATTTTATAAAAGGAAGGAACTATAACCTCTAGGCTATAGTTTAAATCTCTAGCTTTAGAGGTAAACCTATCCTATCCTTAAGACTATTAGGAGTTTAGGTAGATACTAAACTTAAGTAAGGCCTATATATTAAGAAGGTAGCTAAGAAAGGTATATACTAGATCTAGTCTCTATAGAGGCTATATAAGTCTACCTAAGGAGTATTATTTAAGAAAGCAAGACATATCTATACTATAGTTATTAAGCTAGCCCTAGTATATAAATACTAAACCTAGTTTAACCTAAAAGGAATAAGCGAATATAATAAAGGCCTTACTAAACTAATTAAGTAAGTCTAGAACTAAGCTCTAAGGAATATTATAGGTATATATAAGTTAGTTATAGCTATAGTCCTTTAGAGGGAAGCAAGTATCTCTCTAATTTAGCTTTATACTTAAGACCTTACTAAATAATATATAAGGAACAAAGTAGATAACTTAACCTACTAGTATATTAAGTAAGTATATAAAGGAATTACTTAGAAGGAATAAAGAGTAAGGAGAAGAGGCAACTAGTATAGTAAGTAATATAAGATAAGAGTATAGGAAATTTAAGAGATAACTCTAAGCTAGAGGCTACCTTAGATAAGAATAGGAGTTAAGAACTAGTAGGAGCTTACTAGATAGAACTAAGAATAGAAGAAGGCTAGATAAAAGAGAGGTATAATAAGGGAGCAACTAGTAGTATAGGCTATAGTAGGATAATTTAGGGCTAGAGAGATTTATAAGGAGGCCCTAAGGCCTATAAGCACGATAATTACCCTAATTAGGACAGGATATATTAGACTTAGAGCATACCTAATAAAGAGGAGAGTCCTAGGAGTTATCCTAATATACTTATATAACTAAGGTATCTAGAATACTAAGTATATTTATATATCCTACTAAAACTATTAGAGTAATAGATATTAGCTATTTATAGTAGTAGGAACTAGCTTATAGGAAGATATATACTTAATACTAAGAGGCCTTAATGCTATAGCTAAGTAGCTAATCTAAGAGAGATTATTAGACTAGTTCTCCTTAGCTAAAGAAGAGATTAATAAGAGAGAACGAAGCTATAGAGGGATAAGGAGATAAAGAGGAGTTTAAGAAGGAGAGTAAGGTAATAAAAGAGCCTAATTTTACTTAAAGAAAGGCAAGATAGAAGAAGTAACTACTAACTATAAATATAAAGAGGAAGATAAGGGGTTTTTTATAGAATTTTCCCTTTTATATAATACTAGAGCAAAGCTACTTACTCTAGATAAAGAGGTAGACCGGCAATAAGATTAATCTATCTATTAATTATAGCGTAATATTAGTACTCTTCGTTAATAAGAGTAGATATTCCGATATTATTCTATAGGACTACGTCGGTATATATTAGCTCTCTATTTATCTTTCTTCTAATCTTCTTCTATTTATAATATACTAATACCTCCTTTACTTCTTTTTTTTTATTTTTAAAAAGGAGTTATACTTTTCTTATAATAGATACTATAAAGTCTAAATACTTTATATCGCTTTCTAATAACGGTTTAATACTTGCCGTATTAATCGTCGTAGGCTAAACGGCTAGTACGTAAAGGTATTCCTTAATATAATATTTATTATTTCTATAGTAGAAATAGAGCTTATTTTCGTAGCGTCTCTCTCTTTCCTTCGCGCTAATCTACTTAGCTCGTTGCTTCTCTTAGGCTTTTATACGGTCTGCCTAAGATTTCCTTTATTCTTCTCTCGTACGCGTCGTAGTTATTAGAGTATTATTATTAGTATCGATCGCTAAAGCTACCTAGGTATTTAGCGTAGGTATTACGCTATTACTAATAGAAGCCTTCCTCTTATCTCTAGCCTACTTATAATTTGCTATCTTAAACTAATCCGTCGTCTTAAAGTTAGTTATAATTCTTTCGATCTTTTTAAAATATATATAGTAGTCCTCTATTTTTAGTACGGACGCCGTATAAAGTTTTATAGTATTCGAGAACGTATTCTTTAGCGTTGCGATTTTTATAGCGTCTTCTTAGTTCTCTCTACTTATACTTAGTAGAAGTCTATTAAATTCTAGCTAGTATTTATACTATAGTTACTCTTACGTATACTATAGAGTAGTAAGTTACTTTAAAGCCTTCGACTTCTCGTTACTATCTACGAAAACGTACTCGAGCTACGTAAAGAAAGCCTCGGGATTCTTATCTCCTATTACGCTCTTTTTTTTTAAAAAAATACTTTATTCTCGCTCTCTTTCTTAATAGTAGTATATCGTACGTAGTATTCTAGTAGTAATCTATAGAGAGCGTCGGTATTACTATAGATCGTACGCAATAGGAACTCTAAAGATATAATAAGTAGTCGCGAAAGGTTTTTACGCGTCTATTTTAAGTTAGTAGCTTCTAATCTCTAGAGCCCGATAGTTCTCGTCGGGCCTCTAGTATAGATATAGCTAGTAGCTTTTCTAGTAGCACGCGGAGAGCGTCTACTACCGCGCTTAAGTATATTCTTTATATAGTAGATTCCTAAGTATCTCTATTATAGAGCGCGTTTTTTAACTCGCTCTTAAGCTTACGTTACTAAGTATAGAGCTCTTTAACGATACGTTATATCTCCGCTATAGCTATTTCTAGTATTAGGACTACGTTCTCTAGTAAGTTTACTACGGCCTTCGGTATTACTACTAAGAGCGTATTATTAAGTAATAGCTTATTTATTTCTATAAGTAATCGAACTTAATATTACGGGCGAATAACGCGTACGTAGATAGTTCGTAGTAGTATTTAATAAGTTCGATAGGGAGGGAGATATTTATCCTAAGGCGTCTAAGAGATATTAGTTAATACGTTAAGCCTTTATACTAAAGAAGCTAGTACTTAGTAACTAGGGCTTCGCTCTTTATATTTTCTATTCTAGGACTATAGTATCTAGTAGATATAAGCATCCCTACGTATATAAAATAAAGAAATACGATAAAAAGTCGATTTTAATCGAGAGAATTCTTTAAAGTATAAAGGATATACTATATATCTATATTTCTATAAGCTAGGAATAGAAGGAGAGACTCTCGACGTATATACTAACTATAGTATCGAATATAATAACGCATCGTTGCGTACGTAATCGAAGAAATAATCCGAAAAAGTAGCCTTTTCGCAAGTTTGCCAAAATACGAAGTTGCGAGGTTGATACATCTGTACATTCAGGCCGCTGCCGGCGGGGTGAGGTTGCCAAGAAATGTCAGCGAACACTTTTCACGCCCAACAACGCCATGCGGCTGCCAGTTGAGTTGAATGGATGGGAAAAAGTCTCGAGACCAACACTCAGCTGTCGAGCATCACGTCCATTCGCGGAAATGGTATCATCATGAAAGCATCGCCGAACCGCGGGTGACGCGTCGTTCATTGACGCGACTGGACCTCGGTCCAATCATGCAGCAATTGAACGTGACTTCGCATCATCCAGGCACAACCTGGCCGAAGCACGAACCAGACAATACAGGGACAGAGAAGGTCGACTGCAACGACTCGGCACGTCGATGACATTGTGCCGACAAAACGCCAACACCAGACACCATGACCAACCTGAAGCTCGCAGAGGCGAAGAAATGGAACACGAGATGGGATGTTCCCGATCCGGATGCACCCTCAGCATATCAACGCGACATATACGGCTCCTTTAGCAAACCCATCTTCTCCACGAAGCCAGCGGAATGGGAAGCACTAGCGAAGCAGAAGGTGCCTGAGGCGAATTTTGGCTATGTGTACGGGTCCGCTTCGAGCCTCAAGACATACAAGGCTGTAAGTGAACTTCCTAAGAATGATGCTGGGGTCGGGATGAACCGCAGCATGTCTACAGAAACAGGTCTGAGGGACTAGCGGCGTTGACGCCCCAGAAGACTGATGGATTGTAGAATCTCGAAGCATTTGACCGATATCGCCTGCGACCTCGAATGCTCGTGAACGCCACCCGAAGAGATTTGACTGTGAATCTCTTCGGCACCACATATAACAGTCCGCTTCTCGTCGCTCCAGTCGGCGTCCAAAACATCATGCACTCCGACGCAGAAGAAGCGACCGCAAAAGCATGCCAGAATCTTAAGGTTCCTATGATCCTCTCCACGGCGGCCACAAGGACCATTGAGCAAGTCGCGCAAGCCAATGGAAATGGTGACAGGTGGTATCAACTATACTGGCCCAAGCCACAAGAAGAAGCCATCACCGCCAGCTTACTGAGGCGCGCCAAAGAAAATGGCTTCAAAGTTCTCGTCGTCACTCTCGACACCTTTACCCTGGCATGGCGACCCGAAGATCTCGACAACTCGTACTTACCATTCCTATGGGGCGATGGCTGCCAAATCGGCCATTCCGATCCCGTCTTCCAGGAACGATACCAAGAAATGCTTGCCAGCGATTCGAGATCTGCTTCGGAGAAATTGGCGGAAGCTTGGGATCTGATCAAACGACCCGGAACTCCCTTTGGCGCCATCAAATTGCTCGCCAATGCTTCGAAGCTGAAAATGTCTCGAGCTTGGCTCGATGTCATGAACTCGGGCACTTACCGCGAATGGGAACATCTCGAAACTCTCAAGAAACTGTGGGATGGACCTATCGTGTTGAAGGGCATTCAGACTGTGGAAGACGCGCGTAAGGCGATTGAATATGGCATGGATGGCATTATTGTGTCGAATCATGGAGGCAGGCAGGTCGATGGTGCCATCGCCTCTCTTGACGCTTTGGCTGAAATTGGAGCGGATGAGAAGGTGAAGCAGTCGGGTTTGACTGTGCTTTTTGACAGTGGCATCCGAACTGGAAGCGATGTGCTCAAGGCCTTGGCGTTGGGTGCCAAAGCGGTTTTGATTGGAAGGCCGTATATGTATGGGTTGGCTATTCGAGGTCAGGCTGGGGTGGAGCATGTGTTGAAGTGTCTGCTGGCTGATACGGATAATATGTTGGCCAATGTGGGGAAGAAGTCTGTGAAGGATTTGAGCAGAGATGATCTTCAAGTGCGAAGGGAGTCGAAGTTGTAGGATTAGACAGCGGATTACTAGTCGTCGTCAGCATTCCCAACTGGAGACGTTGCAGTTCGACCTTCTTCAACAAGTATCCACGCAGGCCAACATTCACCGCATTGGTCCGACGCGTATGGGTCATTGGAATACCAATCAGACGTCGAAGGATGCATATGAAACAGTCTTGGCAGGAGTGACTAACCGAACGAACAGGTGTACCAGTGCAGATAAGATCACAGGTCCCACACAGGGCAAGCGGTAGTGTCCCTTCCCGGCAACAACACTCGCCTCTGAACAAGAAAAGAAAAGCTCGAACTTATCAACCCAGCACACGAGTGACCTCGTGCGTGCAGGTCAGCTGTCCACAACAGAAAACGCCACCCAAGAAATAAAAAAACCCGCCAACATGATCAAACTCGTCGCATTCGACCTCGACGGCACCTTAGCAATCAGCAAACAACCCATCCAAGAACCCATGGCCCAAGCCCTCTCCACCCTCCTCCGCGTCTCCCACGTCGCCATCATCTCCGGCGGCGACTGGCCCCAATTCTCCACTCAAATCGCCTCTCGCCTCCCCGCCTCCGCGGACCTCTCCAAACTCTGGCTCATGCCCACCAGCGGCACCAAACTCTACAGATTCGACTCTGGAACGAACGTTTGGAAAACAATCTACGCCGACCTGTTCACTCCGGAAACCAAGCAATCCATCCTCGAAGCGTTTGAACAATCGCTTGAGGTTACAGGTTTCAAACCTGCGAAGACCTGGGGCGAGAACATCGAGGATCGCGGAAGTCAGATTACATTTTCTGCGCTGGGGCAAGAAGCTCCCATATCAGAAAAGGAAGTGTGGGATCCGGAGTTTGTGAAGAGAAAGGTTATTCAAGCTGACCTCAAGACTCGTCTTCCCGAGCTTTCGATTAATATGGGCGGGACGACGTCGATTGATGTGACGAAGATGGGCGTGGATAAGGCGTATGGGATGCGGAGGTTGAGTGAGGAGAGTGGGATTGGGTTGGATGAGATGGTGTTTATGGGGGATGCGATTTTTCCGGGCGGGAATGATTTTCCTGTTGAGGAGATGGGGGTTAAGACGGTGAGGGTGGAGAATCCGAAGGGGACGTTGGCGGCGATTGAGGGAGTTGTGGCGTGTTTGACGTAAGAGGGTGCAATGTCTTGGGGGGAACCTTGAGCCAAAGGTGCCAGGATGATCAATGATTTGTGGAGTCGGACCTGGGTGGCGTCGGAGAGCGCATACTCAAGTTGGTATGTCTCGAATCGCAACGACAGTAATACTCATTCGCCAGTCCTGCGCAATCCGGCCAGCGTCAGAGCCGCGTTCCGTGGCTCTGATAACAGAGCAGATCGCCTCATCCCATCCGTTTCACCTTCGTTGCACCAACGCCACCATCTTTAGCCTGCTGTTCTTGCCAGCGCCTTTGCTCCTCCAAAAGCTCATCTTCCCCATCAACTCCCTTCGCACCATCCTCTTTTCTCTGCACCTTTGCCGCCGGCTGTTCGGGCAACGCACCAGCCAACCTAGCCTCCTCCTCCCACATCTTCTTCTCCGCCTCATCAAACTCCTCCTTCCGATCAATCCACCGCTCCTGCACATCTCTCACATCCATCTGCCCATAACTCTGACTCATCGCCTGCGCCCAAATACTCGCCTCATCGTCCAGAGTCTTACCACTCTCATCCCTTCCTCTGGCCCCGGCGAAAACATACCCGCTCGCACGATCGATCGCTCGCAATAGCGCCGCCATACTTTTTCGATCCTCTACTGCCAACGTCTCGAAGCCCATGAGTCCGTAGTCGTCGATGAGACTGATGAGCGCTTTGTTCAAGTCGTCCCATTTTCCCGATGCGCCGCCGGGCGTCCCGGCTTGTTCCTGAGAAAGGACTGGGAGGAGATGTTCCAGATATTGGCATTCGGTGTAGAAGTCGAGATTGAAGGGGAGATCTGCGCCACCTACGGCTTTGAGGTTGTCGATTTTGGTGAGGACGTTGACGATGGGGTAGGGGAGATGGAGTGGTCCGCGGAGACAGAGGAGGAGAGAACTTAGATATAGTGAGGGTCGGGTGAGGACGACTGAGTCGAGGAGTTGGATGACGACTAGCTGACTTTTATGTGAGGAGCTGATCAGCTGTGGCGAGAGAATGAGAAGGAGAGACTTACCCGATAGCCAATCTTCTCGAGTCTGTGCAAGATTTTCGGTAGCGATTGATGATGGATGGTGAGTTCAGGCTGACCTGGCGGATCGAGTATGATTGTTTCTTCTGTTTAAACACTCAATCAGCAAGATTCCATCAAACCACCCAAAGTCACTCATGCATCATCCCCCTCGTTTCCAAACCAAAATGAACAACTCCATCCAAGCCACCAGACCTCTCATCTCATCTCGAACAAGCACCCCATCCATCTCAAAATCAACAGTAAAAAGGACTGGACAGGGAAACAAAAACTCACCACACCTCGCCACCTCTCTCTCCAACCACTCAACATTCATCTCTATCTCCTCCATGGCCCACAACACCCCGCCATTCGGACCCAATTCCTCACGTTCCATAACCTCATCGACGGAGACTAAATCTCGAACATCAAAAGCGGCTTCATATGGGATGTTATCGTTTGCGGGATCCAAGTTGCCGACGGAGCAGGGTCGAGCGATGGCTCGCATGAATTGCTGCAGGCCGTTGCACAGTGTGGATTTTCCGGCGCCGGGGGGGCCGATGGGGAGGAGGATTGTGCGCATCTTGATGAGGGAAGGTTGAGGGAGGAATGAGAATGGAGAGGTGAGAGCTTGGGGCGAAGTTCTTTTGTTGATGTTTGTGGAAGACGATCGAAGTCGAGTGTCGTGATGGTTTCATGCAAGGATTTGTGGCAATGACGTAAAGTTCTGGGACGCTCGTGAAAATGCATGTGAAAGCGAGTGATGATATTCTTCGTTCAAAGGTCACTACAATGACTATCAACACAAGTGCTTGAAAGCGAAGCGCGCCAAGAACTTCGCACAGCGGGCTTCCCTGGCGCTTGTTCGTACTCGTTCCTGTCGAAGATCCCGCAGCATCGTCCGTCATCAAGATGCTTTGGCTTCAAGACGCAGTGTTGACTGCGTGGAGCCTGCGCCTAGGCATGCCTACGCTATCCTAGTGCCACCGCATAATCACCTGCTTGCCAGTGCTCTGCTGGAGTCTCCTTCGGTCTCCTCTCCAAGAACGTCCTCATTTCTACTCGCCACCTACTAGCGGCACGCCAACATATCCGTCTCTGCTGCCTCGGCCCCAGCTTGACCAACTCAGGCATGGTCGTATGGGCTTACTTGCAGCCGATCCCAAGTGTAGAGTCGCGAGAGCTCTGTCCGTAGTCGAAGCTCCGAAGCGGATGCTCACAGGACTGCTGTTCCTGCACTCCTGAGCTTCCACTGAGCCTCCAAACCCCAATTCGGGGCAATGTTCAGATACTACTTCCCCTTCGCCGGCTTGCCCTTCGCCTCGCTTTCCCCAAGCTCTCTCACATACACCTTCACTAACTCCGGATCGGTTGGGTCGGCTTCCTTTCCATCTTCGAATCCTGGACTGATGCCGATTGCCAAATACTTTCCGTCCGAGCTGAACTGCATCGCAGCCACGCAAGCGGGCAACTTGGGGTATTGTCTGATCCTCCTCTTGGTCTTTGCGTCCCACAATGCCACCACACCATCTCCACCGCCTGTCGCGAACGTGCCGTGGACAGGATGGAAAGCAACTGCGTTGACCGGATAGATGATATCAATCGGAACCTCTTGCCCGTCTGCGTTGACACTCGTAGATTTGTCTCTGTGGCATTTGAAGGCGTACATGTTTTTGTTCTCTTCCTCGTCGAACCATTCGACGCCAACTCTGCCTTCGATTGACGAGACCGCGAACCCTTTGCCATCAGGCATCGTTGCCGTGGCGCGGGTCATGAATTTCAGACTCGATTCTCGCTCTTGCCACGGACGTGCCTGCAATAGCACTTCCTGCAAGCCCGATGCGCTGCCTACTTGTCCAATCAAGGGCTTCAGATCCGCGAGCGCATAGACATGCACTTTTCTCTCTGCCATCGTGACAACGGCCTTGTCAGCTGTGAGCGAAAGCGCGAAGGGCTTTGCAGCAAGCGGGATGGCGAGGAACTTCTTATTCTCGGCATCATGGATCATCAGCGTTGCGTTCCACGATATGCTGAGAACGACATTGTGCTCTGAGGAGAATGCGACTTTGTTGGTAGGCCTACTGGCTTTGCTGAGGACTTCCTTGCTGTCGGCGCCTTGACTGAGGTTGTATCGCGTGGTCGTTCGGTCGAGGCCAACTGTGTAGATATGATCGGAATCGGAACCGAAGCATGCGTCGAGTATCGGGGCGGATGCGGCGATTGTGCTTGCCAGTTCGAATGGCGGACTCGATTCGGTACGGCGGTAGACGTGAATTGCGCCGTGCGTGTTCCACGATGTGACGATCAGCGTGTTGTTGTCTGGGGAGAATGAAACTGAAGACACGGCATCGGTCGGCGGTTGCGCCAGCTCGAGAATGGACATGTCGGGCGACTTGTGTTGAATGCGATCGATTGTTTACTGGCGACTGGGAAGTTGTGTCGAGGTAAATCTCAAGCCGCGACTTATGTCAAGACACGAGCGTGACAAATATCGTCGTCCCCTCACGTCCCTTTCCACACAGCACGCATTTCTTCTTGATCAGCCATCCAAAAGATACATGGACTGAATACAGTATAGATTTTCGTATGGCATGCTTACACACAAAAATGCCATGGAATATCTCCTACCCTACGCGACCTTCTCAATCTCTACACGATCGCCATCAATCTTCTCATTGACATGAGACTCGAGGGCATGCTGATGCGGAATGACAGTCCTGCCGCCCTTGGACGTTGCAACACCACCTGTGATTCCTCCCGTGACAAACAGAAGCGGAATATCCTCCAGCTCAATACCCTTCGTCTCGGGATAGAAGAAGTAGACCATGGGAACGAAGGCCGCGTTCAGCACTGCGAAGACGATGAATGTTCGCCACCCAATGTTCTCAAACGAGATTGGCGTGATCTTCACTACCGCGAATACAGCCATCCAGTTCCAGCCTGAGGCAATCGCCTGCATTCGTGTTCGCACTCGGGTCGTGTTGATCTCCGTCGGATAGAACCAAGGAACTGGCAACCAACCGATCCCGTACACGACTTGGAAGATGAATATGAACGCTGTTGCACCGTATGCTGGTCCTCGATTTGTGTCGGAAGCTTGCGAGAGAAGCGTGGATACTGCGATAAAGCAGATACAGAGTCCAGCGGTGCATGAGAGGAGCAACACTCTCCTTCCGAAGCGATCCATCAAGAACACTGGAATGGCGGACCCTACAAGGTAGGTGCATTGCGCAGCGCCACCAAGAATGAGAGCCATATTTCGTGTCATACCCATCGAATCCTGGAAGATGACAGGCGCATAGTAATTGATCATGTTGAGGAATCAGAGAGGTGCTCAGGTACATACAGGAGCATACGGCTCCTTTTAAGCTATCTCTACAAAGAGATCCGGATGCGGTGAGGAATGTAGAGCCCATTGTCCAACACATGTTGGACCCAGTGAACTGCTGCCCCAGCTGCACACTGATTGTGATTAACAGTCGTCTCAGATTCTGCACCTTACCCCAGGTGAAGAGCTCTTTGAACCGGAATGGTCCTCCCTTCTGCTCTTCCTCGAGGCCGACTCGTATGTTGAGAATCACTCTTTCCACGTCAGCGTCGTGGGCATCTTTGCTCAGCAGGTGTGCGGTGACTTGAGCGGCTTCTTCGTATCGGTCGTGCTGCACAAGCCATCGTGGACTTTCAGGCAGACCAATAATCTGCAGCACCAGAAGAATGGCGAAGGCCGCCTGAAAGGACAGAGGAAACCGCCATTGGAAACTGGTCGACGAGAAGCTGGTGCCATAATCCATCCTAGTGTCTCGTCAGTAGCTGCTCCGAAACAACGTATCTTTCGGCTTACCAGTACGCGATCACGACACCCAGGATAGTCAGCGTGCCTTGCAGCGTCAAAAGCATCCCTCGATAGCTCGACGGCGCGCACTCTGATAAGTATACTGGCGCCGTGGAAGAGTTCATTCCATTCCCGACTCCAGTAATGATTCTTCCAGCGATGAGTTGCGCAACATTGATTGATGTTCCTAGAACGACCGCGCCAACAATCATGATCGACCCTCCCGCAAGCAGCATCGTCCTTCGACCCAACTTTTCGCCAACGAAGTAGCAGATGATACTTCACACGACGCAACCAATATCATACAGTGCGGTGATGTTGCCTTGCATATCGGCGTCCGGATTGTTGAAGTACCCGCCAAAGGGGTTGTCTGCACCGATGATGCCGGCCATCACACCTTTTGCCAGGGTCAGCAAACGTCAGACAATCCAACTTGAGATTGTGTACCTTGATCAAACCCCAACAACAAAAAAGCCTGACATGCTGCGGCAGTAACAGCCCACACGAGCGCCTTGCCCCGAAAGCCGTGTTTCCATAGTTGGAACATGATGTTTGCCTACCACGATTTCGTGGCACCTCAAGAATTAGTGCTTCCAAATTGTGTCTCGAATGCTCAGGCACCAGAAGGGATCCAAAATCAACAACAGCGCTCACTCAAATGTTTGCAGCCTCTGACTAGCCATCACATCCATATGTAAATAAATGCTTCTCCTTCCTAGAGATCCGCATCCTCGGCATTTCTTGCAACCGAAGCTGGGTCAAAGACAACCCGAGAGTCTTGGATTTCGAGCAGTCGCCAAGATACTTTGCTTGGAATGCCAGTGACATCAGCTATTCGATGGGAGCTGATGTCTACTAGCATGAGTGATATGAAATCCGTGATCAAACGTCGAGCTGTATGTTGAGTTGCAGATTCGCTGCGTTCTCATCTGTTGTGGGAGGTACCGGGTCAGAAGTTCGATTTCAGATCATGACCTGAGCAAAGCGACGCCCCTCAGCGTCCTTGTTGTGATTGGCAGATTCGGGCCGGGCATGACTCCATTGACTCTTCAAGTCCTTGTGACGGGTCATCTCAACGGTTCGCCATGTCGGATCAAAGCAGCTCTGCTGATGCCGACCACCAGAGACCGAGATCAGGTCCTGAAGATAGCCTTCACCTCCTGCAAGGCTGCTCGCATGATCATACACTCCCCAAGAGGTAAATCTTCTCCCGCTTCACGATGCCATTGTTCTATTACTGTCGAGCGCATCGAAGGAGGAATCAAGCCCAGCCTTTCCTGTATGCTCTCCACCAGTAGCCGTGTATTTCCCATCATGTAGCGTGGAGCGGTGTCAACCAAGTCTGGAATGGCGGGCGGTGTGAAGCCCTCGACGCCATCTTGACCAATCCACCGGTCTTTTTGACAGTTGTAAAGCACGAATTTATCGAGCCTCGAAACCAGAGGATCTTGATGCAGCAAGCGAATACGGCCTGCAAGGTAAACGTCCTCGTGCAGCACAGTTAAATGTCGTAGGGACGCTGGAAGCAAGGCTGAGAGAATTCCTTGTGGCACGTTTTCGTCATCGTCCTCGGTCTCGTTGCCGGGTTGGAAGCCAGCACCGCCGAAAAGAGCTAGGGACGGCACAATGACCTCTCTCAAACGTTCCAAGCTTCGTATTGACCCCATTGGTAGCATGTGATTCGCATGCACGTGTGGAGGAACAAGGCCATTGGCTTCTCTGTAATTTACAGTCATCAGGGGATCATGTATGTGCTCAAGTCGAAGAGATTCCAGGCTGGTCAACCTTCGAAGAGCGGCACCAAGAGTAGGCCAGTCCATGCGCCAAAAGTTGTCTTCTCTATGATACCACTCAATCGAGAGTGAGCGCAAGTTGGCACAGCATATCAGTTGAGGAGCGAAGTCCAAAATATCGAAGGCGCAATACGTCAAGTTTAGATGCTGTAACGAGCTCCTGAGGTTGGCCGTGAGGCCGGGCGCGATGGCACCTGGGTGCAATTTGAAATTGGAAACCGTGAGCTTGCTCATCGATGGAAGATGCAATATCGGCACGAGATCCGCCATCGAAATGGTGTGCTCTCCAATAGAGTTCAACTGGACATCTCGGAGAGCCAGTAATGGAGGCTGCGCGCTCATTTGGATGAGGATGGTTTTCAACAAAGAATCGCTGTTCATGTGCAGCTCGCCCTCGATCTGTAGCGCTCGTGCCTGGGGGCACATCGCCAGCAGCAAACCTGCTAAAGTCGAACGAGGCAAAGGCTCCTCATTTCGCTCGGTGGAACGCAGATATCTGATTATGGAGTGGCGCACACGCTCCGAGAGTCCAGTCAAGACCTGCTCGCATTTCTGAATGTCGAAATGGAGATAATCCGAGGGGCGAAAGTCCCTGTCGGTGCGCGTTCTTGCCAGGCGAATGGTCTTGACGTGCGCACAGCGCGGAGGATCTTCTACAAGTGTCTGACAGAGTCGTCCAAGGCGGATGATATCGCGATCACTCTCATCGTCGAATCTGTCACCCACCACATCGACGTGGCTGTAGAATAACGGAGTTGCCAAACGGTGGCCTGGCCTGTTCGTGAGACATATGCTTCCAAGAGTGGCTTTGTAGTCTAGATCAAAGTATGATAGTATCTGCTCATTGAGCTCGTCGGGGAGTTGGGAGAACATGATGTTGATGGGAGTTGTGGTGGAGAGAAACGTGGACAGTAGAAGAAGCGTGAAGTGTGAGCTGGGCCAGGCAGTAGTCAAACTTTGATGCACACGACCGTCAAAATTT
Organism: Cercospora zeina; assembly: GCA_022702355.1. Taxonomy (NCBI): domain Eukaryota; kingdom Fungi; phylum Ascomycota; class Dothideomycetes; order Mycosphaerellales; family Mycosphaerellaceae; genus Cercospora; species Cercospora zeina. The sequence continues at coordinate 519,609 of JAKLWX010000010.1, forward strand.
GAATGCGCACAACATCATGCAAAAGAATACCCACACTCCAAACGATACGCGCCTCAAGCCCAAGCACCATATGAGTCCACAATGACCTCCATCGACGAGCTCTTCCGAAAACCCAACCTTCCGCCTGCAGGCAACAAGCGCAAATACGAGGCTCCCGATGCGCAAGAAGTGTACAAAGCTTCTAAACTGACCAAATCCTCATCTCCGAACGGCCACGCCAATGGCGCAAGTGTAGAGGACGCGGAAGACGAAGACCTCGAAGCCGGACCCGAACTCCCACCCGATCTCGACGACGAAGGCGATGATGAAGATGGCAAATTCTTTGGGTCAGGAATGACGAAAGATGCGGCAGAAGCTTTGGACTACATTGATCAGGCAGACGGAGCAGATGAAGCGCTACAAGAAGAAAAGATAGACTCGGCGTGGCTGAGAAGATTAACGACGAGTTTTGAGCGAAAAGTCGCGAAAAATGCGCAGTTGAGAGCAAAGTATGAGAATGAGCCGACCAAATTCATCGAGAGCGAGGCAGATTTAGATGCGGAGATCAAGAGCTGGAGTCTGCTGGGTGAGCATCCAGAGCTTTACACTGAATTTGCTGAAGGAGGAGCTGCCGCGACTCTGGTTGGCTTGCTTGCGCATGAGAATACGGATATCGCGATCGGAGCGATACATATATTGTCTGAGCTGCTGGATGAAGATGTGCAGGCGGAGCAAGAGCAATGGGATGCGCTTGTGGCAGCGTTGCTCGATGCTGATCTGCTAGAGCTTCTGAGGAGCAACCTGGCCAGACTAGATGAAGAGAACGAAAGTGATCGGAACGGCATGTATCACTCCTTGGCCGTACTGGAGAGTCTGGCAGGGCAGCAGTCAACTGCGGAGAGGATTGGACAGGACAAAGTCTTGATGTGGCTATGCAATCGCATCAAAGTCGCCGAGAAGCCTGTGGGACAGAATAAGCAGTATGCGGCGGAAGTGCTCCAGGTCTTACTGCAGTCCTCTGCTCTGCTTCGAAAACGCTTGGCTATGGATATTGATGGAGTAGATCTATTTCTGCAGCTACTAGCGGCATACCGGAAACGCGATCCGGAAAAAGACACGCACGAGGAGGAGTTTGTGGAAAATGTTTTCGACGCGCTGACGTGTGTTGTGGATGAAGTAGAGGGGAAGACGAAGTTCGTCGAGGCAGAAGGCGTGGAGCTGTGTCTCATCATGCTCAAGGAAGGGACGAAGAACATCACGCAACGGGCGCTGCGAGTCCTGGATCATGCTACGAATGGCCAAGGAGCAGCGCCTGCCGCAGTGTGTGACAAGATTGTCGATGCAGCTGGCCTGAAACCTCTATTCAGCGCCTTCATGAAGGGCAAGGACGCAGCGAGTGCCGAACACACGCTTGGAATATTCTCTGCGATGCTACGTCTGTTGCCCGGAGAATCTGCAGCACGCATTCGCGTACTGGCCAAGTTTACGGAGAAGAAGAACGAGAAAGTCGCGAGACTTATCAAACTGCGCAAAGAATATGCTGCAAAGGTGTCGAGAGTCGAGAAGGAGATTGCACAGGAACAGAAGACACTTCCCGATGACGAGATCGAGGAGCGAGCAGATGAGTGGTTCTCACGACGTCTCGACGGCGGGCTCTTCTGCTTGCAGATGTGCGATGTGATCCTGGCATGGCTGGTAGCGGAGGACGAGGGCATAAGACAGCTGTCGCTGCAAGAGTTCCACGGTGGGTTTGGCATGATCAAGACATCCCTCGACGAGCAAGTAAAGGGTCTGGAAGGTGGTTCTGAGGAGGATGAAGAGACGAGAGAAATGCTGGAAACGTTGGTTGGGTGTCTTGGATGAAGATTCGTGGTAGGTAGAGTCAATGGTTATTGTCGAGTGACTCGAGTCTGATATTGCCAAGACCAAAGGATTGGCTTGCCGCAGCCGCAGCCACAGCCGCTCTGTTGCCTCAACCTCGACCGCTTTCCAGCAAACAATCACAGGCCATTCGGCACGCTAAGAGCTTGCTGCCTGAACCATTAGGCACATGCGACACTTCTTAAGCCGCCGGATTCCAGTCCCCGTACATCGACATCTCAAAGATTATTTGGGCTTCCCTCCTCTTCCACGCTTGCGCGCCTCAGCTGGCGCTCCCCCTGGACTCGTCAACTCGAGTATTTACGTGCGGCTTTGCAGCGAATCAGCCAAAATGGCCCGTCGCCTTCACGGTGTCGACTGTCCGATCAACGACATTGCGGACTACAGCTTCAGCTGGCGGGCACGAGACTCTCCCCGCTTCCCAAATGCCATCTCGGACTGGAGCGGGACACCGTTGACCTTGCGCGAGCGCAGAATGATGGCCTTGATGGGCGAGATTACTGACAAGCCAGAATGGGACCGCAAAGTCTTTGATGACAAGATTGTGGCCAAGTGGCGAGCTGAAGCGTTGGCGACCAATGCGGATGCCAAACCGGAGTGTGTATTGACGGAGAAAGCAATCGAATATTGCATTGAAGAACTTCGCGATCACGCCTCGAAACTGAAGGAGACTAATATGGTGCCGGCACTTGATGCCACTGGCGTGGTGTACAAGTCCGACAGTCTCGTCACGGCCGAGACGAGAGAGGCTCTCAAATTGGCTGCAGCGCCACTCGAGGACGTTGCTGACAACAAGAAGGACTGGCACCCGTACTCCAACGAAACAGTCCTCGATCTCGTCCATCCAAGTCTATTTCCCCTGCTGTATGGACGATCTACTGTGCTCTCGGAGGGAACAGTACCTCTTGACGACTGCACATCACATATTGGCAAAGGTCTCGTTGCACCTGTTCCAGACGATGAGCACGTGAAGGTGACGCATTTCCCTGGGCGTAGTGGCTGGGGTCGCTGGGGTCAAGATCCCGAGCAGCATTTCTACTCCAAGAAGTTCCAATGGCTGCCCTGCGAGGTTGCCTTTCGCGGTGCCGATGACATGGAGATTACGAGCTACATCAACAATCTTCACCCTCAGCTCCATAAACCTCTGTACGAAGCCGTCCAAGCGATCATATCCAAAGCTGTTCCAATGTGGAGTGCTTGCTTGTCGCGATCTGATGACAAGGCTTCCCCGAGAGACGACGCGGATGCTGACTGGATTGAGCCTGTTGGGAAGCGGCCTGCTGAAGAGAACGAAGACGAGCTTGATGAGGACGACATCTGGGACCTAGACCAGGATTGGATCACGGAAAATCGCACGTTGTCAATGCCAGATATCTCAAACACCTACAAGACTCGAGCGGAGCACGGCGATCCGACAAAGGTTGTTGATCTCCGCAAGACTTTTGCAGACCAAGGTCTCCAAGTCATCGTCAAATTGGCGAACATCCATCTCACGCCAGAAAAGCCAGAATACGATGGTGGATCGTGGCACATTGAAGGTCAACTCAACGAGCACATCTGCGCTTCAGCACTTTACTACTATGACAGCTCGAACATCACCGACTCGTACCTTGCGTTCCGCGAAGCCACATCCGTCGACCACTTGGAAGAGAAGGGCTACGAGCAGGGCGAATTCGAGCACTTCGAGCGCGTCTACGGCGCTTACAACGACACAGCTGCCGTTCAAGACCTGGGCCGTGTCAACACCAGCGAAGGCCGCCTTCTCACTTTTCCCAACGTCTTCCAGCATCGCGTCGAGCCTTTCGAACTTGCGGATAAGTCCCAGCCAGGTCACCGCAAGATCCTGGCCCTGTTCCTTGTCGATCCACATCTTCGAATTCCTTCTACTGCTCACGTCCCACCGCAGCAGAAGGACTGGTGGAGGGGTTTGGTGTATGGCTTGGATCGTGTCGCGAACTTGCCGCCGGAGTTGGCGGAGCAGGTTGTTGAGAGTACTGGCGACTTGCCGTTCGAGGTTGAGGAGGCCAAGAAAATTCGGTTGGATTTGATGGAGGAGAGAAAGATGTTTGTGCAGGATGTGGATACGCGTTTTCAGCAAGAGACGTTTAGCTTTTGTGAACATTGAGGGGGTGCGGTGATGTGCAGATAGGCACCTTTTGCAGTTGTCACGGGGGATCCAGTCGCTGGTAGCTTGCAGGAAGATCTTGCGCGAGGCCCAAGTCGCGCACGACTCAGATGTACTTTCGCAGGTGTGAGTTTCGGGCGTTGGCATGGTTCGATGAGAAGCCTTGTGGTGGTCATCAAAGGAAATGCGAGAGGCGTGTCCGGTTATTCAGACCGACTCACATGTGCAGCGTTGTCTATAGAACTATCGCGTGCCGTACTTCCGGATACTTTGTGACTCGACGGAGCTGAAAGCCGTGTACGTAGCAGCAGTTGTTAACTTGCCTCTTGTGTTTAGTACCTCGCGCCTCCGCGCCTCTCGTACGACTACCCGTGTTTCTACCTGCACCTCTCACTCTTGCGATTGTGCCACTATTCCCCTAAATTCCCTAAAACATTGGCGAGCATCCGACACAACACGTCATATAATAACAGCTATAGGTAAGTGCGTCGAGCGAAAGGAGCTTATCCGATATGGACATCTTACCTAGCGGATTGCACACATACGACCCGCGCCCGGACACCTTCTATTATTCTAACCCTCGGTTGAATGATTTTCCGGGGCATGCCAAGTAGGGATGGGTACCTTACGGTAAGGCCTTACAAGTCGCCTTATAAGGGCTAAAACTCGCTTATAAGCTACGTAAGGACACTATTATACGCGCAGATCTATCTTTCGCGCTTTATGAATATTCAAGTATAATAGAGAGGTACTTTTTATCTATACTCTAGTATTTTAAAGTATATATATCTCTAATATAGACAGAGATGCAGCGTTGCAAAGCGACGAGCTAGAAATAAAGTTCGTTAAGTTCTCCGGATTGCGAGATGTTTTTATAAATCTAAATCAAATATTGATGCCCTAGTTAGGCGGCACAAAAAAGCCAAGCCTTAGTTGCCTTACAGCCTTACAAGGCTTACATACGGCTTACAAGGGGATTTCGCCCCTTACAAGGATGTATGTAAGGCCTTGGCACATCCCTAATGCCAAGTATACCAATCCAAATCTGTGGCAGTTGCGTGGATCCTACTCCGTAATGACTGGTTTCTTCGGACCAGAAGCTCGCTGGCCATATTCGTGGGACTGTATATCAGCCAAAGACGAATTCTCTCCAAGATTGAAGCGCCGCCACGCCGGAGCGGCGAGAAAGATGCCTTCGGACTGGACATCCGCCCAAGATGCTGCGGGTGACTCAGAAACGTGTTCCAGGAGACGAGATTCGCATCTCGGGACTCGGCCGACAATTAGATGCAAGTTTGATGCGCAGGGAAGACACTTCCAAGCGACATTGACGGCGATGCGACATCGCCACAGGATGAGCGAGAATGAGTCGACGCGCCAAGACTTTCCTCAGGCACCAAGAAAAGTGATATAAGGCAGTCGCCATTGGCAGCAACAACAACAACACTTCACTTCTACCACCACAACACATTCCGCGATCGCGAAATCCTCCGAGTCTCTTTCCAACACTCGCGCACAGCACCGCCCCCAGCAGCAGCCTCAAGCACAAGTCGTTCACTCAACAATGGAGGCCAGCGCAGTCCTCTGCAGCACTTGTGCCACAACTTTCGACAGCCCGATGCAGCGGAGAGAGCATATGCGGAGTGCATGGCAGTGCGGAGCCCATGCCTTTATGCATTGGATGAAGCTGACGAGTCCAGTGTGTATAATGTGAAGCGAAGAGTAGATGTCTTGCCGCCGGTGCCACTGGAATTCTACCAGAACGAAGTAGTTGGGCCGTCTCGTGGCAGTGAAGAAGCGGCTTCCTCATCTATGCCGGACACGATGAACAACGGGGCTCAGCCCTCAGGCTCCACTTCCCTGTCAGACCAGGCAATGCAATGCGATCCTGTATTTGATTCGATGATCGACGATGCAGATGATGACGAGTCGGACTGCCTCTTTTGCAACCGGCGCTTTGACAGTCTCCCGGACAGCCAAGACCACATGCAGCAGGCTCACGGATTCTTTGTTCCCAATGCGGACGAGTTGGCCACAGACATGGACACTTTCATCACCTACCTCGCCCTCGTCATCGAAACCTATCACTCCTGTCTGTACTGCGGCCACGAAAAGCATTCCAAGGAAGCTGTGCAAGCACACATGCTTGACAAAGGTCATTGCCAGCTTGACCTTTCCCGAGACTCGGAATTCCTAGACTTCTGGAACCCAGAAAGCGGACTTGCGACGGACATCGACTCCGCACAGACCATCCCGACGACTGTCAACGACTTCCGATTAGCCTCAGGCCAGATCATCTCCAACAGACACGCTGGTCGTGGCTCCGTACTAAATTTCCCGAACAGGCATTCGAATCCAGAGTCATGTGCGCTAGCGCCCATACCAGCATCATCGCACCGACATTCCACATCTTATTCAGACCTCAGCCCCTCCTCCGCCTCTGATTATAAAACGCGTGCCCTCGCTCGTCGTGATGAGCGAGGAGTTGTTGGACTCTCCGACCTGCAAAAACGGGCCTTGGCGGTGACGCAGCGCAAGGCCAAGACCACGGAAGATCGGGCGAACAACAGAGCACGATGGGCGCTCGAAAGCATGGGCAACAAGGTCAAGCAAAAACACTTCAAGGTCGGTTCCATGTGCCGCTCCGGCCTCTTCATCGACCCGACCATGTTCTGATGATACATTTCTTCTCAGCCTGATACGCCCGGAAGGAGGAACGGGTGAATGGACCGCCGCCGAGGCAAGGCTCCCGGGCGCTCGCGATTCCAGGGTCGCGCGATCATCTTGCATATCTGCGCGAATAAGAGACTCCACGAAGCCACTGTTAACACGAAGCAAACTGTCAGCTGTGATTGCAATTGTACGGGAAAGACACGATCATGACTCGGTCCCACCGGTGGCGTGTTGTGTGCAGCTGGACATTGCAGTGCTGCATTGGGATCCGCCCGACCAAGCTCGCTTGCGAAGCTGCAAGCTGTTATTGGAAGCTGTTATGCGGGCGAAGCTTCCGCAAGCTCGGCTCTCAACCTGCGGAACATCTGTCATGCCGCCCAGGCTCATCGCAAGCTGTCCTCTGAGCCTCGCTATCCCGGATGGCGTGCTCACAATAATGCAGACACAGCATTTGACACGGCTTCCATGTGCGTGTCTGGGTCCTGGCGATCTGGAACCCTCGAGCTTGCCAATGCCCCACACGAGCCCACTCACAATAAGCTAGCTCGAGCATACTCCCAGGCTAGTCGAGGAACTCCACACGCCCACTGGACGGTATGGGGCTTTGACGTCCGGGAGCATCCATAGTCATGAACTGACGTCGGATGGGAGGTGATGAGGGGTACTCAATGCTCGAGGTAGGTCATATAGCGAGCGCCCTCTCTGTCAAAAATTTCTTTCTGTAACCATCCACTTCCCGAGCATTTTTCCCAAGACTTCCACAGCCTTTCCTCTACCACTTCCACTTCTCCCGCAAAGATGGCCGCAATCGCTACCGACCCAGGCAACAACCGTTTCCTCGAAGCCGCCTACAAACTGAAAAGCGGCACCGAAGCGGAATGCAAAGCTCTCTACGAAGAATGGGCGGAAACATATGACGACGACGTCCTCACCGGCCAAGCATACGTTGGTCCCATGCTCACAGCCGCCGCCGTCAAGACACATGGCGGCAACCTCTCCGGCGAATGTCTCGACGCCGGCACAGGAACTGGTCTCTGCGCCGTGGCCCTCCATCAAGCCGGCGCCCGCACAATCGACGGCATCGACCTCTCCGAAGGCATGCTCCGCGTCGCCGAGCGAACCAAAGTCTTCCGCGACTTGAAACCCATCGACATGTCCAAACCCATTGACATTCCCGCCAACAAATACGACGTCGTCACCTGCGTCGGAACTTTCACACTCGGCCACGTGGGACCCGTACCCGGCCTCTCCGAACTCACGCGAGTGCTCAAGAAGGACGGCGTCATGGCCGTGACCATCATCGACGACATTTGGATCCCGCAAGGGTTCAAAGCTGAGGTGGAGAGGTTGCGCGATGAAGGGTTGGTGGATGTTCTCAGCACCGAGCTGGCGGACTACAGGAAAGCGTATAATGTACGAGCGCGGTTGGTGGTGTTGAGGAAGAAGTAGAGGGTTTGCGCAGTGCATCTGGTGTGTGAGTCGTCTATTGTTGACTCGACTAGGTGCGGGTCGTCACAGCTCAACCTTGGTGACATGGGACCTGATATCAAAAACTTTTCTTGTGATTAGTAGAATGCAATTGAATGGAGAGGAAGCAGCGTTGGCTTTTGTTCTTTCCTTTCATCTGTAGGCTACTTCTTTCAGCACTACGCATTTGTACATCAGATTGCAGCTGACGGAGTACAGGCAAGCACTGCAGCACCATGTAGTCGTCGTTGCCCGACCTGACGACCACCTTCCTCCGCCTAGTCTGCGCTCATATTGACTTCTGTTGCACAAGTCTGGCAAGGCATCTGATCCACTTTCGTACTACCCCAAACAGATCCTGTCGTAATCCCTGTGACCAACCTGGTCCTGCTGTCATTTAGCCAGCCCTGCGAAACACAAAATCGACCAATCTCGATACCACTGCACGTCAACCACAACGCAATACAGCGCCATTCAAAGCAGCGGATCACGCTGGCCATGATCTTCGACAATGATCTTGCCGTTCTCAAACAACCAAATTTTCCAGATCCCAACTTCGCTCATCCCAGCCTTCCTCAAAACCCACCACCAGAAAAACCAAACCAAGGACAGAGCGCCTCAAATACCTTACTCCTCCCCCTCGTCCTCGTCCTCCCCCTCAACCTGCGCACCAAATTCCCCACTCAACCTCTTCTCTAACCCCCTCAAAACCAACTTCGGCCACACAACAGCATACCGCGACATCCCCTTAATCATCTCCTTCCAACTGCCCTCCATTTCCTCCCCCATCACATCTCTCAAATACACGCGACCAATCATCGTCAAATGGTCTTTATGTATTGTTTCCAGCATGCTTTCGAGCATGATGGTGCTGCAAATGACGAAGATGGTTTGGGGGGAGCCGAAGTGGGATTTGGCGTATTGTGCTCGGCTGTGGCGGTCGATGTGGAGGAGGTGGGGGAAGAGGTTGTTGTGGATTATTGAGGGTTGGTGTTGGTGACGAGTTTGTTGTGGGGGGAGATATGGGAGGAGGGATCCGGTTGTTGCAGTTCGGGGGATGTAGGAGAGTTGGAGAAGGTTTATGGTGGGTTTTGGGGCGGTGAAGGTGAGTTTGTAGATTTCGTTGTAGAGTTCTTGGGGCAGGGACTCGAGCGTGTTGCGGAGACTGAGGGTGGAGTTCTCTTCTTGGTTGGTGGTGGCGGTGGAGTTTGGTGCGGAGGTTGTTCTGGAGTTTGGAGAAGCCATGGTGGCGGGTTTTATCGTTTTTGGCTGCGGTGTGCTGGGCGACATGGTGCTGCTGGGGTGTCGGTACACTGCAGACTAGTCAGGAGGAGAAGTGGGAAGGGGAAGCTTTGTTTTGGAAGGAAGACACGGTTGCAGAAAGTGAATGAGACTCGGAGGCCGAATTCACTCGGCTTGTGAAGTGTCGGTCACGAGATCTGTAAAAGAGAGATTGTATTCTCCATAGGCATGGGATGGCGGTATGCCGTTTTGCATAGAAATGAGCATTCGCATACATCAAACCTGCGGTGTGCATATTTCTATCCCGCTGCAGATAGCTTCTCCTATCGGCGGAACTTCAAACCAATGCAGAATGCAGAAGTTCCGTGGAGCCCGATAGCATCGAATGCCAGGCCACATACTCAATATCCTGCACTGAACGGCCCGATTTAGTTAGTCGAAAACTCGCAAGATTGACGAGACATTTCTTCCAGCCCGAGCCGTGCTGCGTAGCATCCCCATCTCGCTCATGTAGACCCTCCCAGCTCCTTCACGCTGCAATCTTCCAAAGTCGTGGCGAATGACAGTAACAACTCGATCAACAAGAAATATCTCTCTGATAGCCAAACTCGAGCCTAACGGTCTGTTCCCCAAAGTTAGCATGCGCCTGCGTAAATCATCGTTATCCTTTCCCTAATTTTTACCTCCTCCAAGCCCGAAAAGTGAGCCTGCTCTGGAATCTGAACGCCAGAGCAGACTTGCAGATGAATACGTCGTGTCTCGTCGGTCTTGAAGCCAGCAGCGTTCCTGATATAGAACCGCAGAAACTTCACATGCTCTGGTTGCATGGGACGGATGAGCCGCGACAGACCGCTGGAGCCGCAGGCGACGATGACGGACTTTTCGCCATAGAACGATTTGGCGAACTTCGGTCGGCTTTCGCGGTCGACGTGCATTAGGTTCGCGGGAGGACGTTGGTTGCGGATTATGTGTTTGTGTAGAGGAGCGTCGGGGCCATAGGTTGGGTCATCGTCGAAGAGGCCATGGGTTAGATTATCGTCGGAGAAGTTTTCCTTAGGGGCTAATCTCAAAGACACGAATCTTCGTATCAGAGGTGAAAACCAGATCGTAGATTCGATTGAAGAGCTCTGGCGGGAGTGCTTAGGTGCGGTCTTCGAACGAAATGGTGTCGTCGTAGTCGTCCGTCGCAATGTTGCTCTTCGACTCGAGTACCGACGCCATCGAGTCCGAGTTGCGAGAGCGATCCCGATTGGTGGTTATGTTGAAGTAGACAGCTGGGAAAGCGCCAACAGCTGGGAAAGCGCGAGTGAAACAAAGTTCATGCCAAGCAATTTTCGGAACAGTGCAGAGCAAGTGAATATAGAAGGCAGACACAATGCTTAACGAATTGACTGCTTTTAGTTGTTTGCTTCACGCAAGCAATTTGTCGGTACAGCTTCCAGAGGGCAGAGCTACACTCCAGCAATACGCCGCAATCATTACTTGCCCCTTTCTCGAACTCGCTCGGGTAGTCGCCTCTAGAAGTCACGCCTGTACGAGTCAACCAAAACTCCATGGAGGACGTTTATTCAGGTCAAGGAGAGAACAACGGAGAAACAAAACGTTATCACATGTTCAATATCTTGCTTATAGGTATTGCATAATTAGATAGTGCACTAGAAACTCAAGTGCGATTGTTTAGTGCTCTTTTCAGCAGTCTGTTGACCTTACTGTGTCTCGTTATGGCACTATAAAATATCGAATCTCGCGTAGCACCATCTTGGTACTTGCTTCTACGTTCGGATTTGCCGAAGCCTCGGTCTCTGCTCGTCTTCTACAGACGGGGCTTCCTGCGCGTATGCGCGCTTGAGCTTATCGTTGTGTCCTGCCGTCTTGAAGTGTGTGGCTAGAATCGAGTACCAGGGCTGCGCAAAAATTGATGTAAAGAAGAGAGTGCAGAGCATGGATGACATTCAATACCTAGTAAGGACTCGGCAGAGACTCGAAAAGGTAAGTGACACCGCATTTGAGGCGGGTGAATGACAGTTGGAAGTTCACGTGATCTGGCTGACCTCACTTCGAGCGACTCAATCACTATACCCTTCCTGATCCACCTCTTGTTCTGAGGTCCATGTCTGGGTCCGCACTTCGGGGTGGCAAATCAAGCTTCATGGTGGGAGGTAAGCTCGAGGAGTCTTCCCCAGAGCCGCGAAACGATACATCGTTTGGAACGTTTGAGCGATGTTAAGAGCACATCTTGTGATCTCATACAGTGCTATTCCGATATAGCTCATAGTCAGTCCTTTCGTGATAAGCAGGAGTGGAAATTATAGCACCCGACCCATCTCCTCTCTTCACATCTGTCCTGGCACAGGCTTCCGAGGCGGCAACAACGGCGCAGCACCCTCTACCACTCCTCCTTGACCTCTCGCTGCAGTATCATTCCCATAATACTGAGTATCACGCATCATAATTATTCGCTCTCTCTGCTCAACATCTCCCGTGCCATCCAGACCTCTGCCATAGTCGCTGTGATCCTGCTCGAGCTTTGCCCACGCTGCCGAGGTTCGCGCGTAGGACATATCGCGGATTCCATGGCTGTAGAGTCGTGCCAATGCTGTGGCGGCGGCGGCCTCTTCTTGCATTCGCTTTCGGGTCAGGCTGGGTGGAGCTCAAGAACCGTGGCAGACAGCTTTGTCGGTATTGTGCAACAGGAAAGCAGGGCCTCACGCCACTAAGCTCAGCCCACCAAGCTCACATACGCACCTCGCAGCGCTGCTCGAAATCCTTTCTCCATTTTTCTGAACGATTGAAGGCTGGAGCCACGCCGAGTCAGCCACCCAAGTCTTCTGACAACCCATCCCTTGGCAGACGTCCATCCGTGCTGTTGCAGCCCGCAGGAGGCCATCACTCAGAGGAAAAGCCTTGCATTCGTTCTGATAACTGTGGTAAGGGCAAGAGCAAGTAGGAGCTAACAGTATAGAGATACAGGAGGCAACAAATCGGGCGGGTGGAGTGAGCGAGTGCAGCCGCGGAACCGGCCCGAGCCCGATTTCGGAACGACCCATCCGTCCTCAGGATCAACCAAAACAAAACCATCACAACATCTCACGATAATCACGTCGCACACTGGATGCTTCTGCACAGTTCTGGAAGCAGCCTCACCGGAACCAAACACCAGATTCACGATGCTTGATCTCAAGGAGTCGCGGCATAGCACCAACGTGACATAACATTCCGCCAGGCGGTATCGGTAGATGTCGCGCTAAGCAGCGCGTAGTCACGGAAGTATGCGGGTACCTTCCGGAGAGTCACTTGGAGTCATGTGATGTAAAATCAGCGGGAAGCGATCTCTGTCCATTCCTAGAGTTTACTATAGGAACGCTTATATATAATCGGGGCCTTAGTAGTTTAAATCCCCCTTTTAATATCCTAGGAATTCTATATATCTTAGGGTTCTCGTACCCTAAGACACCTTCTCGTATTCTAAGACATCTCCGTATTATAATATACCCCTTTAGCTTAATAGCTATTAAACTACTATTAGGTTAAATAATAAGAAGTAAGAAGATATCTCTAAGAGTTAAACTAATTCTACCTTATAAGGTAAACTAGTCTATTAAGGCCGATACTATAGTAGTAGCATAGCTATTATTTAAGCTCGTTTCTATAGTTTCTACGTTACCTTTAATAATCGGTAGGCTTTTCTCGTCCTTTAATTAGCCGTAATCGTTTAGTTCGCGAAAGTTTAACTATTTTATAAATTTAGTATATTTCTAGGCAGGTAGTAGTTTAGTTAATCTATTAGCTAGTATAGAGGTTGTCTTAATATATTCGACGTAAATTCGTCTATTCTAAACCTCTTATCGTAGCTAGTATTTATAGATATTAACGTGTTTTAGTTTACTATTAATAGAACCTAGTTTAGATAATAACCTTAGCGTTTATTAGTTATTATAGTATAGAGTTAGCGTTTCCGTAAACTTAATTCTAAGACGAGTAAATAGCAACTACTACTATATTAGCTCGGTTCTAGTATATAATAGCGCTATTAATTTAGCCTTAGTAGATAACTTCGTAACTATAGCTTATTTAGCGGCCTTCTATGCGATAAGGCCTCTAAAGGCATAGAATAGCTATCTTTTAAACGATTTATAGTCAGTATTATTAGCGAACGAGGCGTTCGTAGTAGCGAGGAACTCCTCTCGTACGTACGCTAGTAATAGTAGTTTATAGTATACTAATAGCGAGTAGTATAGCTTTTAACTATAAACTAGTAATAGTTAGTAGGTTCTATAAAGATAGTAAATATAGTTATTAGTAGCTCGGAGGTATTATTTTATTAGGTTTAGTAGATAGCGTAATAATACTAATACTAATTTAGCGATATTAGGTCTAGTCTTAATTACTACCTAGTTAATACTACTAACTCGTTCTTAATAGCTCTTAACTTCTACTAGCGTAGCTTAATAGCTTTCTAGAATCGTCTAGTCTATATTTATTAGTAGTAGCGTCGCTACCTTCTTTAAAGTATCTATAGTAATCTTAAAACGGTACGTTATCTACTTAATATAGTTACTTTATAATAGCTAGAGGAGTTTGCGCTTACGATTACGTATTACTCTAATTCCGAGAAACTACTATATAGGGCCTTATTAAGTAAGCTTATATCGTTCTATTAATTTAGCCTTTATCTCGTTTACCTTCTTCTAGTAGCGCTTATAGTATAATAAGGCGATATCGTCTATATAAAAGAAGATAATTAGGTGTTTATTAAAGTATAAATATAGATAGTCTAGAACTAGCTATAACTCGAGTTCCTCGAGAGTTTAGCTAAAGTCGTTCTACTATAATTCGATGGACGACAAACCCGCGTCCGGAAAGCGTGCTCCTCCTTTCGGTTAGCCCCCTTCCGTTTCGAGCGACGCGTCGCCCGACGCGTCGACTATCGAGGTATATAGCTGCCATTTCCCAATTCCCTCGTCTGAACTTCTCCACGTCGCCAGTCCCCTCCCTCCTCCTCGCTCGAGCGCCACCAACAGCCCCTCCTGTGTCGCTGCCGGGCTGTCGTCCAATGAGACTCGATGGGTGCGCACCTCTCCCTCGTACAGCTGCGGACAGGCTGGATCGGCTGGCTCACGGGCTCCGATGGCAAGAATACGCTCCGCTAGTCGTAATGGCTCTGACGTGGCGTGCGATCCGCACGACAGTCTCTGGAGGCGACAGTGGGAGGGAGAGAGGATGTCGCGCAGCGAGCGTCCTTACAAAGAGCGTGACCGGCGCCAGGCTTTGGACGCGAAGCTGATGCACGTCCTGTCAAGATGGAATCGATGATGCATTCGTTCCCCGCACGACCTCAGTACTCGTTCAACACGGCTTTTCGACATTTCATACCGTATGAGCAGATGGAAGTGCCCACGCCGGAGATCGATCTGGTCTCATGGACTCCAAAAGCTGCGCGACCGCAGGAAGAAGAGCTCAGCTGTTGCAGCTCTCCGGCTGTATCGATGGAAGATGATCGACCAGGCTACTTTGTGACGGCGTCCGCATCGCCGGGTCCGCATGCCGGACCAGCATCGAAACGTCACATTGTCGAGAGTGACTCTGATGGCAGTGACATCGTGCCCCTTCCACGGAGGCAGCGCCTTCGAATTGGGATTGGAAGTCCCGTTGATCAGGGACCCGACAGACACTAGCAGGCCGCATCATCGCCAACAGGCAGTGCAAAAAGCAAAGGATGGTCGGGTGATGGGAAGGTCGAATGCTACAGCACAACTGAACGCTCGACCCAGTCTATATCGGCTGCGCAGCCTGCATTGCGGATCAATAAGGAAGCAAACAACGTTGCCTATCCGCGCCTGCGTAGTCGCAACGTCCACAAAGCCCTCCAGTCGAGTTCTGCGCCAGCAGCACGAGGGCGCCGCCCTGCTAAACGGTTAGGCCGCGTGCCGGCAACGCGGATAAAAGAGCCGGAATGGTCTGTTGATCGCATAGTAGGACATAAGCGTGAGAGTGGCAGGACTTTCTACCTGGTCCGCTGGGATGAGACATGGGAGCCAGCTAGTGCTCTGTACGGAAGCGCAGACGACGCCATTGCCGAATATTTTGCGAAGAAGTAGTGTGGGATCTCGCCAAATCTCCAGTCACCAGATGCGAACACATTCTTCGTCAGTTCGCGCCTGCAACAGACGCACAATTTCGGGCAAACTTGGTGAATTGATACCTTCGCTGACTAAACTTGCGGGCGATGCTTGAGCAGAGTTGTTTCAAACTACCATTTCACAACATATTGCACCGAGCTATGCTGATGCATAGGCTCACCAAAAATCACTTTTGTTCTCTACCTTGTCTCCGGTGCAGCGCCTTGCCTGGTCCAATTCTCACTTCTTGCTGTGCTGCCTTAGTAAAGAGAAAATATTCGTACTCGGCCCGTGAGATACGACCAAGAGTAAGCACGAACTCGTACTCCAAATTTGTTAGATGGCCATTCCGCGGAATTGACACCATTTACCACGTTCTTGACAACCAGTCATAGCCCGACAGTACCTCATGGCGTTGCACTTCCTCGCGTCTTTCTGGCACGAAGCGTGTAGCACCATGTGATACAGCTCATCGTCGAAGGAAAACACTTCGGGGGCGCTCTGGTCCACCAAGCGAAATGTAATCTTGATCTTGATGCCATTTCAGTCCGACTCTAGACCAATCAAGAGTCTGTAAGGCGTGGATTGCAGTATCTGCTCACCATGCTTGAATGCGTCAGCGTCTGTCACGAGACACGGCGCATCTTGCACTGCAGAGAGCTGAGTGATGCTTTGTGCTGTAAGTTGAGGTGTGACTACTCCCACTAGCGCCGTTTCACACCCAGCAACAAGGCGCTTCTGGACACACGGCCTGTTCGGGACACGAGTACATTGCTGAGGAGTATTCAGCGTTTGTATGCGACCGCCATCTGACCGGAAGCCAATTCGCTCAGCATGCCAGATCAATGGAGCGTGTAAAGCAGCGTGCTAGTTATGGAGTGGATTTTTGACTCAGCGCCACATAACGCACACGTTAACAGATCTATGCGCTTTGCTGAAAAGGGTGTTACGCCTAATGCATCTTTGATCATGCGATGAAAGACCAATGAGAGGTCTGGCGTCAAGTCTCAGGAAAGCCGATTCGTCCCTGTGATTTTGTTGTGCATCCTCGTCCTCGGCAGTCGAAACAAGACAACCTCGTCTCAACGAGAGGCCCGAACTGGCAGGGGTACATTCTGGGACAATTGGACAGACTTGTACTGGCACTGCCTTGCCGGAGGTGAGTCCACGGCTATATTACTATGAAATACAGGTCGACACTGCGCACAATTGCACCTCAAGCAGACCTAGATATGGCGTCTCCTCGATCGCGACGAGGGTCCCGAATATAAATATTGAGGCTGCTCAAGGCTCAAATGAAACGCCACCGACGTCCGCACGAGGAGCGCGGGCACAAAGACGTAATAGTGTGCGAGCGGGCAGCCAGCCGCCAACGCCTTCGAGAGTCCAGCCTTCTGTGGTATCTAGGTCTCGAAGGCCTTCACTAACCCCTGCACAGCTGCAAGCCGTAGAGGAAGAACTAGCTACAGTTGATCAAGGACAAAGTGTGCATTCTAATAGAGCGGACGCATCGAGGACTTCTGTAGAGCTACAAGGAGTTCCCGTCCCTGTCGTCAATGCTGACGAACGGCGAACGAGCGATAATGCGGACGACAACTCCAGCAACAACGACGCTGCTCACCAGCGATCGACTGATGGAATCTCGGCGACTAGCTCGAACGACGATGGAGCTGGACCGCGAACGCAGCGCCATGCAAATGATACGAACACTGCAGGATCCAGCACCGGTGAAACACGCCCCACTATTCGCGACGACGATGCGGCTGGTCTGCAATCGCAGGAGCGAAGTGATTCAATGGATGGAGTCCGCTTTGAACCTCTGCAGGAATTTCGTGGTGGGCTTACCACTGAAGGAGAATCCTACTTAGCGTTCATACATGCAGAAACGATCTCCGGCCACGAGTGGCGTTGCCTGCCATCATACTCGCACGAAAATGATGCGGCATGGAAGCACATCCACACCTGTCTTCGAAAATTGTGTTCTGATCCTGAAAGCAGGTCCTTGCTCTCGTTGTTTGCATTGTAGAATTAGATATTGCATGATTCGTTAATTGACCAAAATGTTCAAGCCCCCGAACCACCATTCGATTCAGCGTACTGGTTGATGCAGATTGTAGAGGCAAAACGCTACTGGACCAACTGGACGAGTAATCCAGAGAGAACGGAGTTCCAAGTCACCTTGGCTAGGATAGCGAATAGTCTACGTGAGGTGGCTAGGGCAAAAGAATTCCATGTCTTTCATGCCTCTCAGTTACTTAATTGGGCTTGCACATCGACCGATGGATACCAGCGAGTGGCAGCTCCACAGCCGTCAATCCCCTTCCAGGCTTCAGACCTGTCGATGCAGGAAGTCACAGTTACCTTTCGACTAACAACAAGGTGTACTTCGTAGATCGGGGTCAGCCTACTGGAGAGTACGGTCGTATAAATGGATGGCGGAAGCAAGGCCACGGTCATCAGTTTATTGTGAAGTTCGAAAGGGACTCTCTAAGCCACTTCTTGTTGATCAAGGCTAGCTATTTCGGAAGGGGCACGTTCAACCAATTTCAGACTCTGAACAACCATGATTCGATCAGCGCACTTGATAAAGTACCCGAGGTCAAGGTGAAACCCCGGGACTTTCTTAATGGCATGCCGCTTGGACAGATGACGATCGGTGCAGTCGCATCTCTCTTCCAAGAACCGGAAAATCGCGGCCGAACGGACGTAAGACGTCGGGGACCAGTGTCGCTCGTTCTGGCCAGCTTCGACAATTTTGACAGCCATTGGTTTTCCTCGTCTAACCTGAAAGCGCGCTTTGGCACCGAAGTCATGAATGACTATGTGACGCAGTGGAGACAACATGCGGGCCAGGAGGATCTGGGTAGTTTCCGCTTCTATTCGGAGTCGCGAGAGACCACGCAAGCACCACTATCTAGAACGGCCAGTCCAACTAAGCAAGTGCCCGCTCATGGATCGATGCGCACAGGTAGGACCTCTCGCGAGGCATCGCAAGATCCAGGAGTGCGTGATCAAGGGGGCACGACTGGTCATGCAAACGCAGCTATTAATGACATTAGGCAAGCGCAAGGTGCACTGCGGGACGATCTGCAGCAAGTGAGGCAAGACATAGCTAGCCAAGCACAGCTGCTTCAGCAACTGATTGCGTTAATGTCAAATATACGAGGTAGGTTGAAGAATTGTCTCGATGAGCGTGGAACTAACTGACCGTAGTGGCCTGATAGCGGGACTATCTGATCGTGGGCAAACGGAATATGGTGCTGGCACTGTTCCTATAGTCTCCTCAGCTGGCACTAAGAGACAAATTCATCCACCAGACGATGATGCATGCACGATTTGCACGAACCCTTGGGGCGGGATCTACAGACGAGAGACTCTTGCCTGCGGGCACCTGATCTGCAGTCGATGCAGAACTCGCGTGAATAGATGCCCTTCCTGCAGGGCCGATCTTGATGAATTGGAGGCTACGTACGAGACCGTTGCACTCAGCGACTCATAAAACTTATCCGCTGACGGATCGCAGTAGTGCAGGCATAGACCGCATAGCAGGCGGCCCTACCTCCTCTCCGATCTCTTTTGCCAGCTCCACGTCCCCACCAAGCCCAGCAATAGATACTCAGGTTACGCAGTGGAGGCTTAGACAAATAGCACGTCTCATGGCGTCGATATCACAGCTACCTTATGCAGCATTCCAGCAAGAAGTTACCGAGTTGTCAGATCGAATTCGAGTCTCAAGACCAGATGCGGAGCCCGACAGAGGATTGGAAATTGAGAATCTTTTGGAGAGGATGCGCAACAGGTGAAGTTGCCGAGCCCCTGAGATATTCATCTACTAAACCACTGTAGTCCCCCAGATTCAATCCTAATGCAGCAGCAAGGACTCTTCTGGAGATTGGCTGCTTTCGACAGGGATGCGAGAGACCCTCTCGGCGCACATTTGGATGCGAATTTTGCGCGACTCAGTTCATGGGTTCACAACTTGTCAGAGTACATTGGAATACATACTGTGTACATCGACGGATCAGATGAAGAGCAACTGCACATCCTCACTGATCGAATTCTTGATCTTGAACTCCGGAGGACTCGCGGTGACTTCGAGGTCCCAATAAGATTCCGGACCGCTGTCTATATAAGCCGATCAGCGGACGGCAGAGCTCGTGCAGTCAACGTTGGAGGGCAGGCATTCCTTGTTCCGGAATTGACTCAGGCAGAGAACAGATGCCAAGTCTGTAACAGTGCATGGGATGACGACCACGTTCCTGCAAGGCTTTCTTGCCGACATGTCACGTGTAGCATGTGCCTCAACCGGCACATGTCGATCGATCCCACTGGATGCCCAGTCTGCGAACCATTTCGTTCCGTGGTGGTACAGCAGGAGATTCTCGCGAGACGCTTGATATCACTTGCAAATGGGCGCTATCGAATCCGTGGTACTTCGGAAATGTCGGAAGATGTCGAGTCAAACCTCACCAGACTTATGGCATTAGCTGTCCAAGCCTCTGCGCAGCGAAGAAGGAGCTTCGTTCCATACCCCGGCTCTAATGAGCAGCGGATGAATTCCTTGGCGCTCTTCATTGGTCGATTAGAAGCTGAGGCCGCGCAAACGGTACCAGACGAGCAACCGCGGATCGTGGACTTGAACGAGAGAGTCAACCGCGTTGCTGAGAGCCTTGGCCGGCCAAGTCGAGCATTGAACCTCGCAGCCACGCCGCAGGAACAGATCGCGAGCATTGTCGCTAGGCTGATCGATTTTGGCGCTCCAGATAGCTACACGAATCTCACGCTAGATCAGGCCGAGAACGAACTTGTCTGGCTTATCAACTCTGGTCGAGGCCGCGGCACGGCTCGTGACATTGCCGAACAGACGCAACAGATCCGCGTCGTCGGTGATCGTGTCAGAGTGGGAGGTGCCGATTTCGATATCGTGCCCAGGGAGTCTCTTTCGCAGGATTTCTGCTATGTCTGTTCAGAAGGATGGGATAACTTGCGGCATCTGCCTGCGCAATTGCGCTGTGGGCATGGGCTGTGCAGCAGTTGCATTGCCGTTTTGACCTTTCAGAATGGAAGATGCCCGCAGTGTAGGGGCGTGATTATTTGAGATCTGATGTATTCTCTTTTTGATGATAGTGTTTCAATCAACGGAATTGATCTTCTCATTCATGAGAGTGAAGTGACTTTCCGCAGCAAACAGAATTTGAGATGCGAGTAGAAATGAGATGGTGTGTGACGTGGAAGGCGGGGTGATCCAGGCACTGAGCTTGACACGAGGCCGGCTGGTCAGTGCCCTTTTGATGCCTCACTCTCAAACGTGTGAAGACGGCCATGTGATCATGGAGGAAGATATTTGGCATTTAACGTGCATCCCCCCGCAACGAACATCCTGGTGAGGGAAAGATGCTCTGATGTGACCATTGCAGAAATCTTGACCTTCTAACCCCGGTCCCTGCCTAACGGAATCCCTACGTGCCGGGATGCGAAAAAGGTACTTTATACTTTAACCTCTCGAAAGTCCGCTACTACAACTAAGATCACCTTAGATATGCATATAGTGCCAAGTGGGTATCTGCGTGAGGGCGGCGACGGTCCTGGGGTTTGCAATATCGCCAATGAACATTGCTCGCCCTCACGCATCAAGACCGCAGAAGTGCGTCGAATTGCAGATAACGCAAGAGCACGCAAGCTACTGCATTTCGGGGCTTGATAGACTATCTCTAGTGAGCCATATACTGACCGATGATTCTCAACATGCTTTGAAAGCTCTGCAAACGTCTTGACCATCAACTTGGCCACTAGCACATTCGCTGACACTGTCGCGTACAAGACGTTGATATTGTTGCTGCAGAGCCATAATATCTGCAGTAGTCTCAGGCCCGACGCAATGGACGCAAGCAGACTCGCCATGGAAGAAGCGCTCAAAGAGTATGGCCGTCAACGTGTGTGTCGGTCACTAACGTGCTAACATTATTTCTACCTAGATTATATGAAGGAGGCGACTATTCAGATCTGACTGTGATTTGCGGACCAAAACGATTTAAAGTCCACAAGGCCATCGTGTGCACCAGGTGTCATTGGTTTGCAAGTGCTTGTCAAGAAGGAAGATGGAAGGTCAGTGCTCCAGCCGTCCCCGAGCAAGAATTCGTGAACACACTGAAGCAATGAGCCCTGACCGATAGCGTAGGAAGGCGCCGAGAACGTGATCTACCTGGAAGCAGAGAAAAACAATGCCCAAGCTGAAGAAATCGAAAAAGACAACCCAGAAGCCGTTCAGCGGATGCTGGAGTTTCTATATCTGCACAACTACAGTGGAGGGTCTATAACCCTGGATACAGATACAGTACATCATGGCACAGAACTGATTCTACATGCTAAGGTTTACTCAGCTGGATGCAAGTACAACATCCCCACCTTGAAGATGGCTGCTGTCGACAAATTCCGGACTGCGGCCAAGTTGCACTGGGAACTGGATGTGTTCTGCGAGGCGGTCCGCATAGTCTTTACCACAACTCCCAACAGTAATAACGAGCTCAGGGAAGTGGTAGCCACGATCATATGTAGCCACAACACAATCCTGGGCGCTTCAACCGAAATGGACGAGGCGGTACGCACCATAGACGGTCTCGGATACTGGTTATGGAAGAGGAATAGCGCGATGCCTTACGGGCCGAATTGCAACGCTTGCGGCAACGTATCCGTAAAGGAGTGCGCACGGTGTGCCCACCGCAAGTCGAAAAAGTTCAGTGCCAACCACTTCTTTGCGATTTGCGAATGTCTCTCCGAGCAGCAGTATTGCTCAGCTCACCAGAACACGCAAGGAAGTGACGTGGTTTCGGAGGGATGGGAGCCTCCCGCCGTCGAATATGGGAACGGGGCACTAGCAGTCGGTGCACGCTTACTGCTGGGCGGTTGGCCGCAGAACTAACATAAAATCTCCTATTAAGGAATTCAACTCACCCTCTACATTCGCTTTATAGATGCTTTGAGGATTCTCCGAGGACAGAATAGAATTCCAGGTATCTTGCTCTTCTCGTCAGTTTTAATCGCAGCCATTCGGACGATGACAAGTATAGCATGTACAGGTTAGCTAAAAGGTTCACGAACACACACCCAGAGCACAGTCTGGAAATGCAGTGCTATTCACGCTGTACCTGTTAAGTGTTGATTGGCTCAGCTTAGTCAAAGTAGTAAGTCAAGCTGTCATTCAATGACCGTCTTACCGATCAACACTATGCCATAGACAACGTTGTAACAAACCTGATCATCGTGCATCAGGACTTTGCGGCCAGGCCGTTATCCGAAGGCGCAACAATCCGGAGTGACAGCCCCCGAGAAACCTGCCTTCGTGAATGGCAAAGCACATATTCGCTTCTCGCGTTTTTGCTGCAGTCGACAACCATAAATGAGCTTCGCACGTGGAAAGGCTGCGCCGGCGTTTGCGCTGAGGATGGTCGTCGTCAGGTGGCATAGAGCGGACAGAGGCGCTCTCGCGGCGCAGCCGGTTGCATGATGAATGCAGAGACAGAGCGGCTACTGCGCAGGCGCGAGATGTTTCGCTGAGCGCCGTCGGTCAATCGGCGTTGGGTGAGCAACGCCGACTGCGACACAGATGGCACCGAGATCTAACTTAGGCAGACACGCTATCCAGTGGTTAGCCGCCCGCTTTGCGCTAGCTTCTTCCTCTTGCATGGGTGAGGCGAAGCTCTAACTACCCCAGGTCTGTTTCAGGTAGCGTCATCTCGCTGCAACGTCAGCTGCGGTCGTCGGTCTCTTTTTGGCTGCGCATGCGCATCGCCCGAACATTAAGCCCCAGACTCCGTCATCTGTTGCTTCAAGACTATCCACGCACGTGGGCGCATTGCCGACCATGACAGCATGCCACGGAAGATGAGGAAGCGGAAGTCAGCGGCATTGGCGCATCAGCAAAGCCCAAAGAGGAGGAAGCACGTCAGGAAGGACGACTACAATACCAAGGATGAGAACGCTGCGCAAGAAGATGTCTTCATAAGAAACATCCATGCCAGGCCGATCAATGAGCGTTATTTGCTCGGTTACAAGCTCGGTGAGGGAGGCTTCGGAATGGTGTTCCTAGGTATGTTAGACGGACGACGCAAGGAAAAAGAAGCGTTAATACTAGAGAAAAAGAGGAGTATAGAGGTTGGAGATCTGTGTGCGAGCTTGCCCGAAGAATTCGTGAAATACATAGAGTACGTTCGCCAGCTTAGGTATGGCGAGATGCCAGATTATGCTAGAATAAGAGCGCTGTTCCGGTCTGGAGCCTGAAGTAGGGGCTGGGACGACGATGGTGTCTTCGACTGGACTGTGCTCTTGTATCTCCAGCACAAATGTGAACATCAGGATTCCTGACCAGAAGCACGATGCCCGAGCCCCTCGAGCCTCACCGGGAATGGTTTGGGATCACAACCTTTCAAGTCTTTGACTTGCCCGCTCCTCGTGTATACATATCCTGACTCCCCCGTATTACCCCAGTGCATTGACTCGGTATGCAGGGACGTGGGAGAACGCGTTGTGCTGGAACGATTCACGGATTGTGGATACATATGCCACGCATATACCAAAGAGAAAGACGACAACCTGCTGTCTTGACTAGCTTTCGAATGTTTGCACGGCTACCAGATCAACGTGTCTGTATAATAATGCACGCTGTAATGGAGAATTCAGCTGCAGCGCGACGTGAGACGAACAAGAGCCATGACATTGAACCTCAAATCACCAGCTTCTGCTTCGACATATTCCCTTATAGCTTTGAGCGCATCGTGGCGCAGCATGCCCGGCGCTGAGCTGCCCCTGTCGATGGGACCCTTGCGGTCGCCGTCCAGCTCGATCAGGCGCTGACCATGTTGAACAAAACAAATGTAGTGTAGGTCCACTTCCTCTTCTGCTGACTGCGGAGCTACACTTTGGGATCTGGCTGATGCGAGGTTGTAGGCGTCCTCAATGCTGTCCGAAGCTTCCAGGATGCGGGCGCATTGCGTCGGATCTTTTGCATCGCACTCATCAAGCAAGATTCTTAGGATTGAATCGCTTCCTGCAACGGTTAGTATAGACGGCTCGGCCGCGATTTGCGGAAAGCGTACTTAACATGCTTGCCGCTTCAGTGTTACAGATTCCATGAAGAATAGCGTACAAGCCGCACGCGTTGTTTATGGTCTGCTTGAACCAGCATATCTCACTTCTTCCCATG
This sequence comes from Cercospora zeina, assembly GCA_022702355.1. Taxonomy (NCBI): domain Eukaryota; kingdom Fungi; phylum Ascomycota; class Dothideomycetes; order Mycosphaerellales; family Mycosphaerellaceae; genus Cercospora; species Cercospora zeina. The sequence goes on from JAKLWX010000010.1 coordinate 544,294, forward strand.
CGTCCCGTATGGTCAGGGACATGGGTATCCTCGAGAGTCTTTTTCAACTCGAAAGACTCTGAAGTTGGGAGTATTAGAACAAGGGCGAGCGTAGATGGAGGCAAAAGCGTCGGATCATCTAGAGATAGCACATCTTGAAATTCAAGGTCTGCTGCAGTACCCAGGCGCTCTAAGAGGTCCGTAAAAACCTCGGGATTAGACTCCAAAGGAAAGTAGTGTTTGTTGAAATCCATTCTGCTTGTCAGGTCTCAAGAGAAACTGCTGACGTTTGAGCGCCACCTGAGTCAACTTGGAGCAGCTTACATAAGCCCGCCATCTCCACAAGCTAACTTAACAGATCCTGGACCGTTTGCCCCGCGCCAGTCCTTGCGTCTAAATCTACGCTTTGTATGCTATACTGTTTTAAAGTGTCCAATGTGGCTGCTGTTAACTCGTTCAGCCTTCGCCCACTCTCGATCTCCACCTCAATACTATGCGTTACCAGAAGTGCTAGCAATCTTGATTCTGTGGACTGGTGGGATCGATGATGGACAAGCGTAGAAAGAGCACTGAAGCCGGCATGTGCGTCATGGACGACGCGGAACGTGGCAAAGAGAGACCTGTTTAGCTTGCTGTCCTCCACCGCGGAAGCGATGCTGTCGGTCACTACCTCGAGAGCGCGCTCTGCTGTTTTGGACATTCCTTCCAACGGACTGCTCGCGGACAAGTCTTTCCGCCGAAATTTGATAATAGATCTTAGGCGTTCTTGGAGCCGTGGCTCATGACATTCCTGGGGCGAAAGTGTCGCTAAACTCGCGAGCAGAGCATCGCAAGCCCGGATCACGGCGCCGCTTCCTTCTCCTCTCTCAGACGCAGAGCTCGAGCTAGCAATCGATAGCGACATGGAAGCCAAAGAACTGATGGAACGATAAGTTTGAAAGTTGAGAAATTAAGGAAGAGCACGACGCACAGACAATGTCGTCGAACGGTTCGACTTAAGAGTCTGTGCTTTGACTTGGCGAACTCCTGTTGGCGCCAGGATGAGCAGGGGTATGTGTTGGCATTAAACGCGTGGAGCGTCTACTACCAATGAGCTGCTGCCATCATCTGCGTTAGGCTGCCCCGCGTTCCATGACACGAGGTGCAGGGCCACTTAACTACAATGCGTAGCTACGTTCGTTGGCCTCTATCGGCTCAACGATCCTCGCTTGCGATCCGTCCCCAGCTATTCCGGCCACGCCAGGCTCAAAGGAATATGCTGCGTGGACAGTATATAATTGATGTGAGCTTAGCAACTCACTGTAACGTATCCATTCACGGGGTTTTAGCAAAGGCTATGTTATAGTCATCACACGAAAGCCAATATCTTCACTACTTCCTAGCTTCGAAAAAGTTGGATTCGTTGTCTTGAAAAGCGAGGAATATAGTAGCAAGAAGACAGTGCACACTGTCGTAACACTCTAGTCCCAGTTGGGGAGGAGTTGTACATGAGTTTGCGGGCAAGTGAATAGGGACTGGGACTAAGTCACGGGGCATCAAGCGTGTTTGATATGCATGGCGTTGGGAAAGCGCCCGCCGCAGACATTCGGACAAGAACGGATGCCAATTCTGTAGATTCTTCAGAGCTGGCAAACTGCTGGTCTCCGAATACATGTGGTGCTACATAAGACCTCAAATCTGTGCCCGCTGGCTAGGACGTCTAGAGATCTCCTCAAGCGACCTCCATCTACTAAGAACACTATGGATCCGGCGATACAATGCTCTGCGTGTTGTCGTCAAAATCGACCATGCGACGGATCAGTACCAAGCTGTGTACGGCGGAAATCAAGACAATCACACCCCTGCGATCCCTGTAGGCGCCTCCATCGGCGCTGTGATGGCAGCGGGGCAGGATGTCATCGTCACCTCAATGGGCACCTTCGAAACACAAACGCTAGGCAGACATCAAGTTGCGCGAGTTGCCGAAGCCGGCGTGTACGTTGCGACGGCAGCATGCCTGGATGCTGTGGGCTCACTCAGCCATACGAACCCCTTGCTCCCTTCGTTTGCGACTACAACATCGCATATGCAACACCATGCGGATCCAGTTCCGCGACCAGACCTGCCTTGGCCGTGCATCGACTACGGGAGCACGGTTGTGGAAAGAAGTGCATGCTCTGCGGATTCACGTCTCATTCTAGAGCTGTCGTGTTCAAGCACATACGCCAGGATTGCATAAACAGAGCGTGGGCTCCAGGTGACGACACAGACGCGCTGATTCAAGATGAATTTGAAGAAGATAATGCTGTCAACATACAAGACACGTGTTCTTCCCAAAGGGAGGATGCTGACTCAAGATGAGTTTGAGGAACTCACCACGGCGATATTTCAGGATACACGTCCACTTATCGGAACTCCAGCGCGCGGTCGACTGTGTGAGAACCAGCTCTTCTACAGGCAGCAATTGGGCTCGCGCTTAGATACAAGTGTTATGCATTCGAGGTATACAAAGCTTTCAGTGTTGAATGTGCACGTTAATCCAATCGGTTCTACTCTCCTACTGTCTATTTCCTTGGCCCGTGGGGCGAATTTCTTGAAGTTGCACCTTAGCCACGATTTATGCTGTCGCGGGGCGCACTAATTGACGCTCATAACCTGTAGTCGTGTCCTAGCATCTCTCTATGTACGACATATATATTCGCCTGCCCTGCCATTGTTTCTCTGATGTTCTCTACACAACTGCACGGCAAGGATGTCCAATGTATCTTACGACCCCCAATGGCGGCTTTTCCGCAATCTCAAGGTGTTCGCCTTTAGAATCATGGTGCATTCGCTCGGCGCGCATTTCGTCGGTCACAACAGCGAGAACCATGTCACCATCAATTGCTTGATCGGAAGCGGCAGAACGGTTCGTATGGATATGAAAGTTGGTCGCGGTGAACAGCTGGAAGGCGTGCTAGACATTAGCTTGCGTCCCTTCACCGTATCGGAACCGGCAATACTGTCGCTCGACCTTCGAGCACAAGGATGTCCACACAATTTCGATCCCTCCCGGGAGACTAAGCAGAACGAATCGGCCTGTAGCGTGCGAGACGTGGTTTCAGAGCTGCTCCAGCGCAACCTTCAGAATTTCCGCTTCGTCTACATCGGAGAAGTGACAGATGAGTGTAGGTTCTGGGTGTATGTTCGCCGCAAGCTATATGAAATCCCAATGCCTTACGGCTAACAGCAGACAGGTGGACTGCAATGTCGACCTTGGCGGACGCAAATTATCTTGAGCGGCAAGACGCCTTGGTGACTCCACCCGACCGACTACCTGGCACCCATCGAGCTTCGACATCAAGCTTGTGGGTCACTTTGCATCAAAAATGGGATACACAACGCGATGCCCAGCTTTGGCCACTCATCCCTGGTTTGTGGATTATGCCGCAACGGATCAGCCAGCAAGGATTCTTCAGGGAGCTGTTAAGTGCCGGAAAGGACGCATTAGAGGTCTTGGGTTCCGCAGTCGAAGGCTCCCGATCGGAAGAGAATGGACGATTGATTCGGACAGCCGCATCCACCTATCCGGATCAACAATCACTGAGTGTGATCGAGCGTGCGCTGCATGAAGTTGTGCTGAGTCGAGACCGAGAAGCAGTAATCGACATGTTCCAACTTCCCACCACCTGGCAGGAATTGCACGATGGTCTTCGTGGACGGTTCGGACTGGCGACGAATGCAATCACGCTTGCGAGCGGTCTCCCAGAGCAGGTAACCAACCGCAGGGGTGTCATAATAGCTTTGTTGCTATCTGCAGTAATAGATATGTCTGGTCCTCCGGACGCTAGCTAAGGGCGACATCAACCCTCTTCTGATAGTCTAGAAAGTATATCGAATGCTATTTGCGTGGACTACGCCTAACAGAGAGATATCTGCTTCCATGGGCGGCGACAATTTCCGCAGGTAAGCCTTCACGCCACGGAAGAAAGGTGCTTCGGCTGCAGTCGCTACAGCCTGCAGGTACTCTAAGCTTGCGAGTTCGAACGCGGCCGGAAACCACGCCATCGACGCCCAATCGAGAACGGCGATCGTGCCATCTACCGTTAGAAGAAGATTCCTCGGAGCAAGATCAAGATGGCAAAGGACCATCTGCCGGTCTGACAGCCCAGTGGTCGCAACAGACCTTGCGGTATGACCTCGGTACACGCACCTGAGCCGGTTCTGAATGCACCGCTCCAGATCTTCTATGGTATCGAATATCCCATCTGCTAAGCCATCTCCCCACGGGAATCCGCGATGTACACTTCCAAAAAGTGGCCCTGGCGACGTCTGCTGGGTCAGCCGAGAAGCTGAAGTTGCGTGAAAGCACTGTATTGCTGCCGCAATCGCCTGAATGGTGCTCTCGTCGTTGCAAAGTCCGTCGACATCTAGGCGTTGTCCACGGACATACTCTATAACAAGATAGCCATTTGAGAATCCGTAAGAGTCGAAAGCGCGGAAAAAGCGGTATGGTCTGGCAACTTTGATCTTCTTGTTTGCCAGCATATCGTAGACGAATAGCTGGTTCTTGTATTCGCTCTCAGTGACCTCGAAGCCGAATTTGACTACCAGAGTCTCCGAAAGGCGTCTGATGTTCTGACAAGAGGCTACAGCAGAAACTGAAGGCTGCGCGCAATAATTCACGATCTCCTCGCTGGAAGCCTCTATGAATTGCGAGACATCGCTATGCCAGGAGAGCACAGGTTTTGTGGGTGCCATCTCTGCCGTGGGAGAACTCGAAACGTGGATGGTGGACTTGAGCATTCATACCGCGGCGATCGCACGTAAGTACTTATAGAATGCTGCTGGTGTCGCGGGAGGTGAGCAAGTGCGCTTGTAGGAGAAGCGCTAGGCCCGATCCGTCCTAGCAGACCGGCCCCTCCAGTATATATAATACGCGCAACAACGCCTGACAGGATTCTGCAGCTTGTCCAGCGACAACAACGTCTTGTAACATGGCTACGTTGACGGAATTTTTACGGATCTCTGAGCGCATACTTGTACTTGTTGGTGCAGGATTGTCGGCACCCTCTGGAATTCCGACCTTTCAGCAACTGCCTGCACAGTGGCACGGTTACACGTATGCCAGCCTATCTTCTCACGATACGCTAGAAAGCAATCCTGCTGTGGTGTGGGATTTCTATGAGCGCATGCGTTGCATGGCAGACCGTGCACAACCCAACATCGCTCACCAAGCTTTGGCACAGCTGGCACGCGTAAAGGCACAGTTATTAACAGTCTCGCAGAATATCGATAGTAAGATTCCAACCAAAAATTTGGATTTGAGTGCTCATACTGAAATCGAGTAGACCTACTGGAGCGTGCCGGTTACCCAGAGTTGCAGCTACAGAGGATCCACGGCTCTCTGTTCAAAGTCGTGTGCTCGAGCCCAGGTTGTTCCTTCCAACAGGTGAACAGCGGTCTCGATATATCAGCCACACCCTCTGGTTCTTCGGGTGCAACAGACCTTGGCTCTCCAAGATTCCGCGCCGCTCCTACCTGCCCAGAATGCAAAGAACACGCAGTTCGTCCAGCTATTACCTTGTTTGGCGAGATGCTTGCAGAAGGCACTCTAGAACGTATTGACCACTGGATGGATGAGTATGGAGACGTAGATCTGTTGTTGGTCATTGGGACTCGAGGCTATACCTCTTCGAACTTTGTTACCGAGGCTCGAGCAAGAGGTGCTCGTGTGGCGCACTTCGATTTGCAGGAGCAAACCGCGATGTTTGAGGAAGGCGACTGGTTTGTGCAAGGAGATGTTGCGAGCACGCTTCCCTCCATCGTCCATGCAGCTCTCAGCGGGTGCATGGTCACGGGGCGGCACTAATCACAAAAAACAACACCGGATGCCTATCCTGCATTATAGGTGGTGTACCGCTTATAGGTCTTCGCACATTTATATTAGTCCTGAACGCCATCCGTCCTTCTCTTGCGAGCCCATCAGGATGTGTAAATACACAAAGGTTGTTTATCAATGCCAGCACTTACGGTACTGTGTATCTGAATGGTGTCTGTACAGGAGTTGTGACTTCTAGGCTGAACTAACTAGGACAACAGGCCAAGAGTATACGAGATCCCACCAGAGGTGTCAAGTACGCATTACTGCAATAGAAGAAGATGACAAGAATTGTGGTAAGGCCGTCAAATACAAGATTCACGCCTGCAGCTTACCACAACCTAGGAGACTGTCGACAAACCAGTTCGTTGTTTGCAAGAAAGCCGGCATAGTGAAGTCTAGCTGGAGACCACTATGATGACACCGAATTGGCCCGTCTGAATGTGAAACAAAGACTTCCCTAAGGCTACAACCGAGCATAGAGTTAGCTAAGAATAGCTGAAACTAGAGATCCGATTTCTGATTCTTCCACTCTCAGCGCTCTTTGTATATATCACTGTCGTTCCCCTCGCACGAATCTCGCTTGCACACAACAGGAATGGCGACGACAGCAAACGCGCAGGATGATCGTCTTGCAATACTGCGGTTTCAAATTCAGCAGCTAACACAATTGATCGTCGACCGAGGAACTGTCATAGAACAGATGGTTGCTGTCGTGTCAAATAGACGAATTAAGTGCCCTTCTGGACGGACAAACATTTCTAATTACTAATTTGGTACGCTAGACCGTAGCCCGAGTAGTAACGTGTTGAACGAGACCGGACGGGCATCAACACCTCCTAGTAGTTCTGCTCAGACGAGCCCGGAATGCCTCATCTGTACATTAGAATGGGACAGCAACACGACGCCCGAGACGCTGGCCTGTGGTCATGTGATATGTGGCACATGCCGCAGTCGAGTAAGAAGATGTCCATTTTGCAGAGCTGATTTCTCAGGTAGCCCCATGCCGCTTGACTTAGAAAGCATTGAGGTGATGCAATGGAGGTCATAGAATTTGAATCCTGAATAATTTATTCAATTCAATTCAAGAAGTCAACTCTGAATTGACTTTGAATTGACGAGTTTTGAATAATCAATTCAAAAGGCCGTATTTAGGAGTCAAAACCAACCCCCTGCGATACGGTGGAGAGGGTATTTCTCGGCCCTCGGTAGTCGGCTACAAACTCTTTAGAGGGTCTAATTTAGCTATTTTCCGTATATAAATCGGACCTCCGAGAGAGAAATAGCTTAGGGTATTAGGTTAGAGGTATACGGCTGCTAAGTTAAGGCGATTCGAGGTCGATTCGAGAGGCACTAACTATACGGCAGGTACCTAGTTTATAGGACTTAGTCTTAGAGATATCTAAATCCCTACCGTCGTTTATAGAGAGTCTCGATATAGAAGAGAAGGTTGTTATACCTTAGGGCTCGCTAGTTACGACCGATACCTTTATCGATCGATTACGAGCGAATAGCTACCTTACCGCGGCGGATAATAACTAGCTTAATAACGTTATCGCTAGATTAAGAGGTTATTCGAATAAGGAGGTAGCGCGTGCCTTTAAGAAGGCTTAGGATACGCTAGATTAGTAGCGATAGTAGGAGGTAGAAATAGCTCGTTTAAGGCAGCGGTTAGCTTACTATTAAGTAATTAATTAGAGGCACCGAATTAAGCTTCTAAACCTTCTTAAACCGTAGTACCTTAACGGTAATACTAAGCGCTTAACGTTATATAGGCGCTAAAGGTAGCGGCACTAGCGCGAGTTCGGCGACGATTAGACCTCGTAGTGTCGCTATCGGCTATATATCGCGCGCTATAAACCTAGAAGTAATTTAGAAGGTATTTGCTCGTAGTATCCGCGTGTAATTAAGGCGCTAGAAGGGGTAGAAGGTGTTATTATTAGTAATTAAGTTAGAAGAGGCATTAGATAGTCGCGATAAACCTATAACTTTACTACCTTAGGGTCTAATTCTACCTTATCGCGGCTTATCTATTAGCTATTATTATCCGGCCCGTAGCTCGGCAAGCGCCGCTATGCCCTAATATATAAACTCTAAATTCTATCTTAAATCTTTAATAGGTATTTACTATAGCGCTAACTACTAGAAAATAACTATACGTTCTAATTAATCTACGTACCTATAAGCGGATTAAAGTAACTAATACTAAGGAAGACGATAGGAAAAGAGCGGGCGCGAAGAGACTACGTTTAGGTAATATGCTAGTAGAAATCGATACCTCCGAGTCTTAAAGCGTACCCGACCCTATACCGGATCCTATACCCTCGAGTTCTCTATTCGTTTCGCCGCTACCTATAATACCGATACCTACGCTAGAAAGTATAGCGAGTTTTCTAGTAAGAAAGAGGAAGGTTTATCCTTATTACGAGAAAGGCTAAAATAATAAAGAGTTATAGCAGCATATACGCTAGCCGCTACCGCACGAACCTAATAAGGACGATTATAGATATAAGCTATTTTATTACGGCATTAATAACTGCACTTATTCCGGCACCTCTTCGAATACCTTCTTCTACTTAAGAAGTTATTATATCTTTATCGGTAAGTTCGCGCCTATACCTATAGTTAAGGTATAGGCGGCTAGTCTAGCGACTAAACTTAAGGTTTAGTCGTAGAGGCATTAAGATAAGCTAAGCGTAGAGGTAGCGATTACCCTTAAGAACGCCGCTAACCCTAAGTTATTTCGCAACCTCTATATACGCTACGTTATAGAATATAACCTATCGTATAGACTCGTTACTTCTAAGCCCTTCTACAAACTTATCTTATTAGTTAACCCTAAGGCGGCTAACTGCCTTATTCGTTCTACTAGCGCTATACGCTCTCGAATTAAGCGTAACTTCGAACTCTAGTAAGACACTATAACTAGGTACCTCGCTACTGCCTTATTAAGCTTCTATATTAGTATAGATACCTAGAAGGCGCTATTCGGAAGGAAGTCGTTTTAAGCGGTTAATACGTAGTTTATTAATACCGCTAGCGAGCTTAAATAAGTACTTCTTAACCTTATTAAATTAGACGGCGAATTTAGCAAAACCGGCTCCTACCTTATAGGTATAGTTACGAAGACTCTCGAGGCCTATAATATCTAGTATCGCCTAGGGTAGATAACCTCTAATAACGTTACGACGAACGATACTATAGTACGCTCGATTAAGAGGTATATAAGAGCTAAGGGCTTTACGTTTTAGACTAAGAAGAGTCGGAGGTTACGCTATATTAGCTATATTATAAACCTCGCGACATAAGCTTTTATATTTAAGACAGACGCTAACGACGCCGAGGTAGCTTACGAGGTAGCCGAACGATTATAGTTAGCTAACACTAATATTAATAACGCTAACGTAATAACTATAGATACCGACAGCGATAGTTTAGCTTACGCTAAGGCACTAGATAAGCTTAAAACACTAGTAGTTTGCTTACGTAGCGATAAGTACTTTAAGGCCTTTAAACGCCTTACGAGGCGTTACCCTAACTATCTATCTACCGTGCCTAAGATACCTAGTAATATACGGTAGAATAGCTAGTTTCTAATAATTAAAGAGGCTAAACAAACGCGTCTAATTATAAACGACTTATTATACGAATACCGTATGCCTCTAGAGGCCCTTATTTTAAGCGATTCTAACTAGAAACTCCTCGACTACGTTTACGAGTTTTTAAAGCCTTTCTACTATATTACTCTATAACTAGAAGGCTACGGCTATACCCTTAACGCATTCTAGCCGGCTATAGAGTTTCTCGCCGTATAGTACTTTCCGGAGCAAATTAAGAAACACGCTAGTTACGTACTATTAAAGAACCCTATCTTACTAGCGTAGCGTTTATTCGACAAGTATTACGCGAAGATTAACGATTCCGGCGCCTATATAATAGCTATATTACTCTACCCTAAACGCTGCCTTAAATAGCTTAAATCTAAGTAGATAACGCCTTCTAAGCTAGAGGCTCTTAAGGCGTTATTATAGCGTATATAAGAGCTATAGAATGTCTATAAACCTAAGGTAGGGTTAGCTTATAACGAGGTAGATAAAGAATTAAGTAAATTAACTACCTATAAGCGATAGACGAAAGCTACTAACGTAGTAGCGGATTCGAACGATTTTAATACGTTTATTTAAGGTACGCTAACTCGGCTACTAACGCTAGAAGGTAGCCGTTTAATAACACCTCTTAAATAGTAGTGTTCTAAACTATAACGCAAGGCTTATCCGTTACTATTATTACTAGCGATTAATATATTGTCCGCCTTCGTAATAAGCGCTAAATTAGAACGTACCTTTAGTATAGTAAGGCGGACGATTAAATAGTTACGTTTATAACTTAATAGTAACACGATTCGGTAGATAGAGTTATCTAAGAACTAGCAGTTAATTAGAATCGCTAATATTTAGGTAAACGATAATATAGTAGTTAATAGCAGCGAGTTATTACAAATAAACGACGATATACTCTGCACGGGAGATAGCATGCAATAGAAGACGTTTTTAACTAGTGAATACACTGAATTGAATCTGAATATTCAATTCAATCCCTGAATTGAATATGAATCCGGCTAGTTTGAATTGAATATTTAGGATTCAAAATCTATGATGGAGGTTGGCCCGGATGTCAACACTTATAGTGTTAAGACCTCGAGGGCTTCCCAGGGACGCCTTTCGCGATGAGACAATGGGCATTGTAAGGAGCATAGAAACGTCGGATAGTGCTGCGGATGAGGAGATCGACCGCAGGACGCATGAATTGCGGGAGACGATGCTCGCATATCTAGGCCGTAGTAATGAGGAGGACGAGGAGGAGGAGGGCTGGAACGCGTTACAACATGTTGGAACTCGTTACCACATGCCCATAGCGAGCCGCTCTCGTTAGACCGGTCCGACGTTTCGTGTCTCAAGATCATTGGCTCTTTGCGGTACAAGCGGAGGAGAAGAACGTGGGCGGGTGGCTGAGCAGGAGCGCAGCCGTCTCAGGACGACGAGCCAACCACGTACGACATGTGATAAACAGGAGGTCGATATGAGACGTGCACCGTGAGTTTGTAGAAGAGCGGGCAAGTGTTTGCTTGGGGGTAAAACTCTAACCCCAGTCACTGCCTGACGGAATCCCCGAGTGGCGGAATGTAGACTTGAGCACACACATCCTTCGATGCTTTTTCTCAATCAGATAATGTGGGATTGTCCTGCAAATTCAGCATCGGGCAGAAGATTGTCCTGCAATCATATTCCGTTCACTTTGATAATCTCTGGCTCCACCGTTTGTCGTAGATGCGGCGCAGAAGTCTGCTCTTCGCTGCTTGACATGATACGAGCATTCTCCCTCTTGCAGTCTGAGCTGACGAACACGGACCCCATCGCCCTTAAATCCCGCAGCGATGTAGTGCTAAGCAAGGCTAGTCGGCTGAACTTTATTTCAGCAGGACTCGCCTACGGTACTTTGCACTTTCAGGGTTGAGCATGTCAGCACGGCTCCTGCCAAGATATATCGTCTAAGCCTCGAAGGTTGCCTACACCGCAATAGCCGATAACCCTCGATCCGAGCGGACATGGCCGAGGCTTTGTCAGCACAGCGCGAGTTATGCATGAAGCGAGCGAATAAATCGCAGCGCGTTCTCGAGGCTATGTTATGTTATGTTATGTCATTCAGTATAGCTATGCACAGATCTAATGTCCGTATGAGCTGTCCCTAAACGTTGACCTTACGTTTATACTCTCGTATGCTGCCTTGACTCAATTGTTCCCCAAATCTGTTTTGCAGGAGTGTAATAGGGGTAGCCACTCCATGAGAGCACTGTTACTGCTAGTGTTGTGCCTCAGTCACAGTCACAAATTTGTAACTAGGTAAAATCGTGTGACTGAGCTGTAACTAAGCGTTTTGCCCTGTAAACGGCTTGTAACTAGTGTAACTGAGATTCGTGCGTATCTCCTGCTTTCGTTACTACTCGGATACTGCTAAGAGTCTTATATATAGTTCGTAGTACTATATAGTTTTAGTTACTAGTCCTATATATACGTAGACGAAGTATAGCGGATAGTATAGAGTATTCCGTAGTTCTATTAGAGCTTCTAGCTTAGGGTCGAGGAAGCTTGTAGCTTAGAGTTTAGATTAGGGTATAGAGCTACTAGGGTTAGTTCTAGTAACAAGTATCGAGATCCTAGATCCTAGCCCTGTAAAATTTCATTAAGATCCTAGCCTTTTTAAACTAATTTATCGAGTTGCTACCTAATTAGCGGATAGTCCTCAGTCACCTAGTCACATAGCCTGTTTTGTGACTGGGGAGGCTGTTACAGCCCAGTCACATGGTTGTCACGGTGACTGGCACATCACTAGTTACTGCCAACCTAGTCAGGCAAAAACCTCATCTCGTGAGGAAAACCTGGGTCCGATAGCCTCGCCATGTTCTCACTTCCTGATTGTCGTTCCTTGGCTCAGTACATCAAACCAAGTCGTTTGCCTTTCGTTCCTTGCCTTCGTTCCATCCCTTGGCTGGGGATGGGGTCCTCGTCGCGTGTCCTTCAGTCTCTTGTCCTCGTCCCGCCGCGTGGACGCGCGCCGGTGTCTCCCCATCACGAGGTCCCTCGGCGAGAGCAAACCTCGGGCTGCCTCGTGCCATCAACTTTCCCACTCGCGGGCAGTGGTACTTTCATCTCGTTTAGTCACGTCGGGGTGTCACGTGACTTTTCCTTTCCCTGGGCAGAGCGAATCGATGCCCAGAGGGCTGTTCGACGAGGGCGCGGAACAGCCTCCCCTCCTCCTACTACCGCCTCCTTCCGGAGGGCTTCCGTGGGATAACGGTTGCTTCTTCCCGCCAGCTTTAGGCTGGAGCAACACCTGTCCGCTGGCGGTGTAGATTGGTAGTCCTCTTGCCTGTCGTACGTAGGGTTCACTACGTCCCGCGTATGTCAAGCTCTTGCGGCAGCACAGGAGCTGACGTACCCGTGCTATCCGCCTCTCCTTCTCCCTGTGTTCATCCTCTTGTCGTGAGAAACTTTGAGCGGCGACGAGCCCCGCAGACAACTTTCACCGCAGAACTCAATCTCGGACCGGTAAATCATCTCGGCGAAGGAGCTTTGAACATATACAGGTACGGATACGAAGTTTGAAGCCTTTCTGGACCGTTGTACATCTGTAGCCCAGATCAAGATTTGTTAAGCTATTGCGGTCTACGTCTCTTGCACTTCTTCGTGCCTATGGTCGTTCTTTGCTTTGTTCACCAGACTCCGGTGCATTTCCGAAAGCTGAGAGAACTCATGTTCTACATCTGCAACTGCGCGAAGTCGGGGGCGCCCGTCGGACTTTGTCAAGGCGGATCGCATAGCTCGAAGACATCGATCTCTCTCCTCAATTTGCTTCCTCGTCTGCACGACTAATCTTGCGGATTCGGAAAGTGTTTGTTGTCTCTTTGCGCGTTCCAGCTGTATCTCGCGCCACAATTTTTCATTTCCCCTCTGTAATTCTGTGATACGGTCTTGCAGTACTGTATGCTGGCCCTCGCGCGTTTCATCATCGAATCGTGTTTCCAAGGCTAAACGTTGCGCCTTCTCCGCAGAGAGTGACTTCTCCAGTCTTGCGACATCTACGACATATACCTGACGTTGCATTTCGAGTTCGCGATGGCTCAGGCGCAACTGGCAGCGAAGCGATTTACAATCGCAAGAATCAGGACGGTCACTTTGGTTTTCTGGCGATGCAATTTCGCTCTCAGATGATGGTGATGTGAACGCGGGAATTGGAGACGAGTTGTGCATCGCAAGTTCCTGCCTGCTTGTTAGCCGCGTTTGAGGTCGCAGCGATCGCGGTATTGTACATCTACTATTGATGACCACGGTTCCTCGGGGTGAGACGCATAGATTTTCCAGTAAGGTCTCTCGCCGAGAAGTATAACAACACGGGCGTCCTCGGTAGCAGTCCGCGCTAGAGAGTGGCAAAAGGCCCAAGCTTGATGAAGGAGGCTTGACGCCTGCGATTGTACGTCGGCATCCATTAATGGCAAGCTTGAGATTGGAGATGAGTAGCAGAAAGTATGTACTCGTACCATGAATTTGTACACAGCCTGACATATCCGCTAAACTTTTTTAAGCGCCGCTATAACTTAGTTCTAGCGCTACGCCCCTCGAACTCAAGAGGATGCCGGTAGCCTCCAGCGCTTACGCACACTTCTTTGAGCTATGTACACGTGAGGTATCAGACATCCCGTTCCAGGCGACGTTCGCAGGAAGTCATGCTCCGTAAGCTGCGAATACGATAGGCTCGCCGCGTCAGTCATGAACGCCCGCAGTGTGGCCGTTTCAGGACCGTCTGCTGATCTTCCGCTCTGGCATCTCGACAGGATTTCCACCAGGCTGTTGACTCCGTTCTGGCCTCCATCGTCTTGCTCCGCGACCAGCATCTCTCCCACCTTTCCTGCCATGTGTTATCCCTTTGATCTGGCTTAGCGTCGAAGCACGTACCAATTTTGACTTCGCCTTTGGCTGTGAATAAGACGTCTTCGCAGGTCGACCTGGGAGAGCACCCCAAGTCCTCTTCGAGAAATTGAAGTCCGGACAGGACCTATATCTTTCGTTAACTCGCGCTATATCAAGACGACTAGCCACAAACTTCTGCGCAAAGTGCTGCGATCTCGTATGGGCGCAGCGCAGGACTTGGGCTTGCTAGGATCTCTGCTAGTGATACAACCATGCTTTCATATATTAGGTGGATGTTGGAATCCTCCTTCCGAAACCCAAGCAGATTTACAAGGTTGGGATGGGACGTAGTCACAAGCCTTTCAGGTCGTCCACTGCATTGAATCGTCTTCTCGAACACAATCGGGAATCCTGCGTGTACCAAATGTGAAATAGTGCCCCAGCCAGCCTGGAACTCCTCCAGAATAGGGCGTGTCTCGCGTAAGTGAAAGTCTCTGCCCGAATGCGCTGCCTGCGATGCTTGCTCTGCTCGTGGATGTCTGTCGAAAAGCTGCGGCGGGTTGATCTGGAGTTCAGTGGACGAAGTCCACCCATTTGCTTGCTTCCGTTATTAGTCAGAAACCGCGTACGCTTCGTCACCTCCTCCTCCTGCAAGTCTGGGTGTGGTCGCTTGGAACCATTGCTCCGTCGGTACACATCGTATGGAGGAAAATAATCCTGAGCTGTAGGCATTGCGGGAGCATCTTCTCAATCCAGCAGAAGTCTTTTACCGCCTCCTTTCCGTTTGGTTGAGCGGCAACTACCGCAATCTCGCTTGCTCAGGAAGCCACCAGATGCGCCAAAGCAAGCATCGAGTCCCTGCCGCTCGCAGAACCATTGCATGTTCTGCGGGAAGCCTGATAGCCTGCACTGCGGTTGCATCGGGGAACGCAGACAAAGCAAGACCATGTCCGTTAGACTGGTCACATGGAATGCTATCTTCTTGCCGTAGCGTGAGCATTCAAAGCAGATGTCGTCGAGTGCAGAGATGGTACCCAGATAGCTATTGTCTTTCACGACCTCAAGAGGGGTGCCACATAAGTCCTCCAGTCGGCTCAGAAGCTCTGGCGCAGAGTTACGGCAGCGTATAACACCATGGCAGTGATATCTGCCTCCTATGTAGCGGGGTAGTGCGGTCAATTCGAAGAAGAAAGAGGCAGTAAGCAATGCAGTTGCTAGTTCCGCTCTCATGGCTCCGCCTCCAGGCTGATCCGCCACCATTGCCTTTAGTGATGGCATAGAAGCCGTATCATCTATTGCCGGCGCGTTGTCAAGTTGCAGATCTAACCTGAATTCCTGCGCTTGGACGCAACCTAAGGATCGATTGGAATAATTTGTCCATGCATTGTGCCCATCGAATTGCTTTGCAACGCTCTTGGTGATACGGGGCACAAACCCGTACAGAAAGTTGTGCGCTACTCGTGGCAGCTTCACGATTCTCTGGGGGCGATCGACTTCTTTGCCCACTGTGGTTCCAGTGCCAAGAGAGAGGACTACGTCAGGAAAGTTGTTTTGAGGCCAAATAATGCGAGCCTCTCGAGATCCAACATCGATTGGGTTATTGTAACACAGGGCACCGTCTTGAAGCACACGACTACTTAATTCAGCGGGTGGGAAGTACCTATCTGCTTGTTAGAAATGCGTTCTCTAGTCGCAAGATCGGCTGATACCCTGGTGCGGCGGTGGTAGCTCTGGCACTAAATTAGGCGCGATTAGAACATTCACAAGTTATGCTCTTCTAAGTTGTACTTACGCTTGCCACACTTTGAGTCCTCCTTCAAATGTACTATGCTGCGGAGTTTCGTAGCCTGCCGCTTATTAGCAATCGAACACATATGCACTCTCAACAACGCATACCTATCCGCTTTGTACGGGGCATGGACGCATTATAATTGGTTAGGAGCACACAAGAAGCGTCAGGAACCGAAGTCGTTGTTACTGCAACTCTTGTGCCAGATCGCTGACGTTCTGCCCATCCAAACAACGAACGAGACTCTCCGAAAATTGACTTGAAGCACTGGTCCACGGTACTCCCGCTGTACTTGCCATCTGATAGCCACCAACGCAAGTATTCTTGGATCTTGGGTCCGAAGTTTGTCTTGACTGCAGTACGTGTGAACAACTTACTCGCCACTTCTTCAAAGATGCGTAGGCCCTTGCGGGGCGACCATCCGTAGAGGAACAAGCTTAGAACGATAAGACCCCCTGCAACTTGTTCAGCAACTTCTGTGCAATATTTCAGCTAACGATGACTCACCAGAACTTGTTCCAACAGCGAGATCAAAAAGTTCCATGACGCTGCACCCCTCGCCAATTTGTTCTTGCAGCAAAGTCAAGAATTGAAGTGGTATAACCCCTCTGCAGCCTCCCCCATCTATCGTGAGTAGTCGCACGCCACTAGTTGGTGGTTTAACTCGGACCAGGAGCTCAGCCTCCGCGGCACACAGTGGACATCTAGCTATGCTGTAGCAGTATTCAGGCCCTTCGGTAATGCCATGCCTTTGAACGCAAAGATCGCATAATGTATGTCCGCACTTCTGTACGTGTACTGCTGTATTGGTAAAGCAAGCAGTGCAACATTTGCTGGACTTGAAGTGCTTCCAGAGTGGCCTTCCAGCGCTCAAAACCTGCTGATGCAAAACGTTCCGCGTCATCCCAGAATCGGAGTGTCGATTCCAAAGGCGAATAAAGGCTTTGCGCACCTCGCCTGCCATGAAGTCGGGAAAGCTCTCGTTTCTAGTGTATACTTTCAGCACGGAAGCACGGAGAAGGCCAGCATAGAGTGAGTCGAAGGTATAGCCGGGCTCGAACACTATAGTCACACGGTAAGCGACTTCAACAATGCAGGAAGATGTCGATCTTACTGTGGCATCCATGTGGATATGCATCTAGCAAAAGGCTAGAAGCAACGAGTGAGGACGTAGACTGATAGGATACGAGCCGTTGTTGTCCGTAATGAATGACTTCCGCCAGATACTCCACCGTTAAATCCGATTTCATGGGGAGATGAGCCATCCGAGTAGATTCGATGGTTAGGAAATCATTGAGCTGCGACTTCGCAACGTGGCTGAGTCGTAATCGGAAAAGTTTCTCAAGATGAGGCGCCGAAAAGCTCCAACACGCCTGTTTCAGCTTCGCGCGGCTTGACTCCAGGCCCCTGCTCAGGTGCGAACGCAGTTCTCGACACGCGCTTTCCAGCGAGTCTTCCTCTGGACATAAGTATACAGTTGTTACCAGGGAGAATAATTTAGTAAGACTGTGAAGCTCAAGACGCGCATAGAGCTCCCTCATCTCCCGGCTCGAATAGCTGTTGCCTTTAACGACAAAGAGAAGATGCGGTCGGCTTTCTAAAGGCCCGTCCGACATCACGCCAATAGCCAACCAGCGGTGCAGACTCAGGCTCACCTGCGTCAAATCCTCGAAATCGTCCACAAATAACACGAATAGATTGGCGGTTGGTAGCAGCGCTCGGGCAACGACGTGGTCGAAGACAGCATGTATACTATTCACAGAGGGTGCCCATGTTACGGGCAAAAGGTCTTCATGGTGACATCCACTTCCGCTCACGTTTCGGACTTCTAGAGTAAGCTCAGCGTCGGCGATTAGAGTCGGATGCTCGTCATGCACGCTCGCAGGGTCTAAGTAGAGCCGGGCGACATCTTCCGGCACTATAGGCTTTTTGACTTTGATCTGGGGGAACATGCTGCGCAACATTACTGACTTGAATTCTCCTCCTAGAAAGAACACAACGGACGGGTATTGCCCCTTCGGATCGGGAAGGGAATGGACGATTCTATGGAATCGCCGTGTCTCTATCAGTACTGGATGTTCATTGTCGCCACAGATCTGGAGTATAGCTTGATGGACGCATTTGCTCGGCATGACGATGGATCTCGAGCTGTCACTCTGCCTGCAGGACGTGTGAACTTGTTCCCGTAGGATCTGTGGCGAAGACTTCGATATATACCGTCAGGCATGATGGACTCTTGGCAGTCCCGAAACAGAACCCTGCCGCCTTGTTTCGGCCTATCATGATCATTGCATAACTGCTATTGTCTACCCTCAAATCCACACTGTACGGCACATGGGAATGTCAACACCAGTCTTTTTGAACAAGCGCAGCTGTTATCGCGGCCGTGCCAGAATTCAACTTTCGTTCATCAGCTCGGAAAGCCTCGAAGCACCCGGAGCGAGGTGTTTGGACGAAAAGAACGTAGCTCGACTTGTACGGATTTTTGACACAGAGGGATGCCATCAACTAGAACCCGAGAACTTTGTACCTGCTGTGCTACAGCAGTCTGTTCTAGAGCTTGCTTTGTCGCGGTCCGGTTTCGAGCAGGGTGACCTTCTCGATGGTCGACAAGTGCCCTGTTCACTGAACTTGAGTGGAGTAGAACAAGTTACTGCTCTACATGGCCAGCATCGTCTGGAAGCTGCGAGGCGGTTTCTCGCGAGCGACGAAGCCTGGTGGGTGGTTGAGCTCTATTCAGAAGATCTAGATCAAGAGTCGGTTCTTGCTTTGCGGACCAATCACCTTAACGCGAGTAGCTTTGGGGATGGAGATATATTCCGCTATCTACGACATTACGAACTGGCTGGGGATGTAGATCAAGCACTCAAGTGGCAGGCAAGGCTAACGGAAAGCAAACTGCGAGATGTATAGGCATTGACGACTCGATGCCGGGCTGTCTGCGACGCACTCGACGACTTGCTTCCTTACAGAGGGCTGTGGGGGCCGCTTCAACTCGGAACGTTTCATCGTATCTTAGGTCTACACTGCGACGAGGTACGTTGCAGCCTTCCTACAATGCGTTGAGAAGATGTTCAAAAGCCTTTACAGGAACTCTCCGCGTACCTGCAGCACATCCGTCAGGTCTGGAGCCGTATTCTACAGCCGCACGCAAATCCGAACCAGCTCGATGCCCTGACCGTGAATCAATTGCAGCTACTGTCACCAGTGCGGTCCGTGTACGATCGTAGCACGATAATCGGAAAGATGAGTTCTGGCGAGCTTTTGCCCAGCATTATAGACGAGGAGAGCAGGTCTCGAATACTGGAAGAAATTCTGCGGACCGATGGAAGAATCCCGTCGTTGCATACGTTTATTGAAGACACAAAGTACCTCGAGCCTTGTGCATCGGTGATGAGAACCTTAGTAGCTCCCAAGCTGCGAACGTCGATATTCACAGCTCTTCGCATGTGCTACTCCGCGGCAGATCGGGATTTCCAGAGTGCCTATCGGGGCCTTTGGGTTTTCACTATGCGCCACTTTGCTAGACTACAGCCTATCAATCCAAGGAAGGACGCCGGCAAACCAAAGCCGGCATACGAAATTTCTACAGACCTGCTCTGTAGCTTCGCGAGGCTGGCCTATGAGTCGGGATTCAGATCCGTTCAGATATCTACACTGCTAGAAGGAGATGCTCTTGATCAAGTGGTCCGTGCCTTTGTCCAGACAGTTAGACCGGCCGAACAATTCGACAGTGACAGGACAGCGCTGACTCACGGGATTCAAGAGTTCTGCAGTGTCTTACGCAGTATGCCTCAACGACCAGATCCCGTGACTCAACACTCCATAGTGTCGGATCGAAAACTTCCCCTGGCCTACCGATGTGGAAGGCCATTCGAGCGGACCTTTCTTGCGGACGAGAAGTCGCTCTACATGCATAATATCTACCGCTCATGGCCCGTACAGCTTAGTAACAGCTTGAGCACATTGGGTGTCAAGCGCGATATTTTCTGCTGTTTCTTCGGTTTTGGTTATGACGAGGGGAGCGACCCACACGAGGATATTGCGCCGTCCGTAGCTACCACTGTTGGGCTTCGTCTACAAAGGACCACGAGCTCAATTTACAGCAGCGGCACCACTTCTGTGGACTACTCTCCAGCGACACGGACAGCAACTATTCCAGCGATTGCTAGTAACCCCCAGAGCGCCTGCGATATCACGGAACAAATTATCACGCAGGACATGGAGTCATCCATATTCTTCTATGATATGGACGAAGATGAGGCCTGCGCTGTAGAATGCGAAGACACGACGAGCAACATCCGTGAGGCAATAAGGTCACATCAGAACGACGGACGTTTTGTTCTTGCCATCGAAGGTGGCAGCTTCGTCGGCCAACCGCTATGCGAAGCTGACCAGTCCGAAGAGACGCACCCAGTATATCTTGTAGGGAGCAAGAACCGCACAGATTACAGCCTTACTAACGGATTACGATTGCTCTTGACGGATGTATATTCACATTCAGCTTCCACCATTCTCGAGAATTGGCCCTTCTCTTGAACGCAGCTAGCTACAATATGTCACGCTCCCACGTTATCTTCTGCTTCTTCACTTGGAGGGGTCAGCTCTGATCCTCCACTGGCTGATACGACGTTGACCGTGGTAACTGTCTGAGACCAGCGCACCATGCTATGGCAATATGCTAGCAACTTGTTGTTGTTTCTGTGTGATAGATAATTAGCCAGAGCTTGCATGGAACGACGAGACCACATACTTCTCCAACACGATGATCCTTTCCATTGCTTTCTCGTACCTGTGGCATGTGAGTCTACGGAGGCACCCAGAGAGGCAATATGACCCACATTGCGCACTGTACTTGGACCAAGCTAGTTAACTGGTTGATATCTGGAATGGGTATCTTGCAGCATTCAATGTCGATCATCGGAGGTGGCTGAAGAATCCTTCTCTTCTTGCTGCTGCCATCCGGCATCTCTACGGATCCCAGCATGGAAGCTTGAGGGGCAAGAGAGCCCCATTGAGGCACATTCGAATAAGAGCCAAAACTAGGGTCGAACGCGACTGCGTCATAAGGATTCGTATTGTTTGGGACGAACGAAGGTGCTTCTGGCCGCGGGTTGCGCTGAGG
This sequence comes from Cercospora zeina, assembly GCA_022702355.1. Lineage (NCBI taxonomy): Eukaryota > Fungi > Ascomycota > Dothideomycetes > Mycosphaerellales > Mycosphaerellaceae > Cercospora > Cercospora zeina. Next base: position 565,491 of record JAKLWX010000010.1, read on the forward strand.
AGTCTGCATTTGTGCGTTGGTATACGACATGTTTGAATACAAAAGAGAGAGTTGTGGGACAATGAATCCAATGCCATAGCCAGCAGTCTATAAGCTATTTCCTCGTTTCGGCGGCGTGACAGTTTGGGCGCCGTGGCTGGCTGTGCCATCCGGCTGAGGATAGACTGTTCCAGAGATACGGAACGGGCGCTTAACGCCGCATCGGCGCTGCCACAAACAGATCAAGAGCTATGTTAATGATATACAAGCGCCGTAGAAGCGCTTGCCTTTACACACCATGCTTGCAGGCGACCTGGTGGCCCAAACTGACGCTTCTAAACTTGGAATAGAAGAGCCACACAACGACCCATCTCCAGCACGTTCGACACTCCATCCAGTGTTGCAATGGTCTGTCTGCCCGGTGGCATTGCGCTAAGTTCTATTGCAGCTCTATCGCTAATATCAATGTTAGGACGAGAATACTGCGGGTTGCTCAGTGTGCCAGAATCGGTCTGACTGGGACTTCTTGAAGGACTTCTTCCTCAGAGAGCAAACATTACTTCAACGACAAGAGGACCTGTATAATCAGCAGGTTCAGGAACGGCAGGATCTCCAATCCACGCTTGCAGCTGTACGTCTCAGTTACTACTCGGCCCAAGCACATCTGGCTACAGCGGAAGACCGGTCCAACGAGTTGAAGAAAGCCAACGCCGACTTGCAATGCCAGCGAGACTCCCTACGAGAGCAACTCAATTTGTTGGACGGGGTGCTGCGAGAGTCTCAGCGACTTCAATTGCAAGCTGAAAGCATTGCCTCCGAGCAGCAGCAAATTACTCAGGCCTGTAACGAAGTCGTTGAGCGGCAGGAACAAGAATTGCACGCACAGGCTGCAGAGCTCAAGGCCGCCGAGGCTGCTGCACGCGAGCTTGGTGACATGATGTCGAATGTCGTGTCGGCTAACGATTTTGCGGCCGCCGCATTTCGCGGAGCTGTCAATGTTGCAGATCTTGTTATGCGCAATAAATTCCTAGAGACGGAACTGGCATCCTACAAAGCGGATCCACCGTCTCTTGATCCTGCCTACACAACCACGAACGAGACCGTACCTCTTCTAGAGGAGTCGCAAACACTATGTAAGTCGCCCACGCAAAGTTTCCGAGCCCGGCTAACGCGCAGTAGGCTCATATTCATCTGAGGACGAGTCGTACGTTCCGCTGGATTTGCCGAGCGGGAACGAACACGGTTACGTTGTTGATGAAAGCACGTGCGACCAATGGGAAGCGTACAGGGAGTTGCACCCGCTGATCGAAGATGGACTGCCATGAAATATAGTTTTAGTCGAGTCAGTCGTATGTCTTTAGCCTCGAGAACGAAATCGAATGCTTCCTTTTCGCGAGATGCCTGAACGGAGGGAGTGTGTAATGATCAAATTGAAGCTTCATAAAACAAGTATCGATGCGCAGCGGCAGCATAGTCTAGCATGGTCCACCAATCGTTCGTTCAATCACTCGCGATATTCCTCATTTACAAATTCTTCAATGAAACTCCCCAAATCCTGCGATGACCCTTCTATCTTCACAGTGTCGCTGGGGCTACAAAAGCTTTGCTGAGTAACTTGCTCTTCGCACAGAAATGGGCGAATCTCCTTCTCTAACCATCGGATCCGTTGTTGCAGATAGACCAGTTCAAGCTGCAGCCAGGCAATTCTGTTGCTGACCGATGGATCGGAATAGTCGTAATCGTTAGGTGACATTACGGTGCCGTACCCTGCAGCCGGCCAGCCGTCGTGCGTTGGGGTCGCGTGGGGTGTGAGGGGAGCTTCCCCATGCAGTTGGTGCAAGGACAGAGACATGTTGTGTTCGAGTCGTGCGTGTGATGATCAGAGGGGTATGTGCCTCACAAAGCGTACGCTCTCGACGCGAATTAATAATACAACGTCTGCAATGATGTGGCGTGGGCGTGGTTCCGGACAGATTGTCCCGAACTGTCCACTCCTCGAAGGTTTGCGGTAGCAGTTCGTTAGCCCTGCATTAGTGCCTTCGTTAGCGTTCGCTACGCGCTTACAGCCTCGATCATGGAGAACTGCTGAACCGTGCCGCACAGCTCGAGCGGGACTTCACGCCTCCAAGATTTCGGGTATCTAGACGTCCCCTTCCTTACGATCGGTCAATGACATCTCAGCTCCTGCACCATGGCCTTTGTGCATCTCTCGCTCTACTCTTTCTGCCATTGCGTGCGATGCAAGGACACCATCACCTTCTGGACAAAACCAAAACACACTCAACCATTTCCAATTGACAACTGGTCACACTGCACACTGTATGCGACCCTCTGTCATACATGTTCGAAGGCCGGCGAGATTGGCATTCATGGTTCCTTGATCGACTCAACAACGCTGCAAGAGTTGATTGCGATTATATCTGCGACGAACTCCGTTCCTCACATCTGGCGCCGTGATCGTGAGATCGTCTGCACGGATCTGCGCGTAATCATGACCATGATGCCACCCTGGGATGAGGTGCAGTGGGCTCATAAATCGACCCTTCGATGCATAGGCGATTTCGTACCGGCGGCACGTCGACGAGTTCAGCGTGGAGTTGGTGCATTGCAGGCGGGCACAATGCAGAATTCAGAGGCCATTGATTAGTCCCTATATAGCTACATATGCGGACAAAGCAATCAACGTGAGTAAGTCCACGAGGACAAGAGATGGCAAAAAGCGTGGTAGTTTCCGTCGCGAGCCGTCGCCCGTCACCGGTGCGTTGTTCGCTGGGGCACTGGTGATTCCAGGCCACGCCCACGGGATAGTTGATGAATTGCCGCCCGTAAATTCACTACAGCCTGTCGGCGCAGCGAAGCCACTAGCAGTACCTGCAGAGTGCAAGTAGTATGATGCTGTAACGCAAGGATTGTAAACATAGCTCTGCGTAACGCTCCCTGAAGGTGGTACGGAAGGCCCAGTTGTGCTGGGCACATTTGTAATAAGCGATGTCCGGGGATCCACTGGAACAATTGTTCCCTCTGACTTTGCGGCTACTTGTTGCCCTGCGCGTTGCAGAAATCCCTCCCATTGCGAGCGCGGATTGATTGCGAAGACCATCCCCTCCTCACCATGAGCAACAGAGGCGTTCTGACGACAGAAAAACCATTGTGAGTCTGTAGTGGTTACTAAAAGATCCACAGGACCCCTTGTTCTGTGTGATTCGCCCAGAAAGCTAGTGTCAAAGGCAGTGCTAGCCTGGCAAGGCTCTTCAAATGAAGACTGTGTCACCGAGTGATTGCCATGCGACAATTGGAAGCGTATAATGTCCCCGATAGCTGCGGTTACATATCTAGGACAGAAAGAATCAGCCGTTTGAGTGCCCACTTCGACGGTGTGGACAATTGTTGCCTGTACATCGATATTAATGGCTGAGGAGGAAGGCAATATATCTGATGACAGCGACGCAGCCAGGCGGCTGCTAGCAGCGATTAGGACGATGCCTTTTCTACAGATATCTCGCATACTGGTCACCACTTGCGAGTAGTGTCCTAGGAGCTGGGTTTTTATGGCCACTCCTTGTCTATGTCCAGTTTCAGAAATGCCTCTGAGTTTTGCCCTTTAGGCAGAGCCGGTTTGGACGCAAAAGTGAGTAACATAAATTACCGCCGTGGCGCACTCCCAGGAGCAAGACGAGACCAGCTACGACAGGGCTTCTAATAGTAAGATGGAGCGCAAGCCGCAGGCACTCAATTTTAGCATCGGGGCAAGCTTCAGAAGACCTCGAGCTAGAACTCTGTATCCAGCCAGTCCGTATCCGCGCGCTTGCAGTCTCGGAACCATCGAGGGTATGAACTTCCAACCACGCTACAATCAGCCACAATTCTCTGTCGTGCAAGAAGCCTGTACCTTCTATTATCAGACAGAGAGCGCTGAGACATCGATCGTAGAAGAGGCGCCGGAAGATACTGCGGAATGGAGTGACGAGATTGAGAGCATAGAGAGTGAGGACGAAGCTAGCACAAGTGATGACGACGATACGGACCATTCAAAGAGTGCGGTTGGCGCCGGCGGAAGCTCGAACTGGCTCCTGCTAAGCCCTGTATCTCAGAAGACAGAACAGGATAGATGACAGAAATAGAATTAGACATATATATGACTATCGCAGCTTTCCATCCTGGGCAATCACTTAGCGATGCAAATTGTCCTTCTGATAGCCCGTCGGGGCAAGCTACAACGGCTATACAGTCTCACTCTCAGCCGCTCAAAGAAGACCCTGGGCTGTATCTCATGCGCTGTTGGTGACGCGCGGCAGAACGATCCGATGGAGGTCACAACGGGCATTATGTTGCTCCGTGTTCCTTCCTCAGTTACACCATGCGACTGTACACGACTTCAGCAGCCTGCAGATCCACCACCATACAGTATAACGCCGAGTACGCGCCATTCATCACATACCTGGCTCGAGCTAACAGCATAGGTTACATTGGTGATGGCATCTGCGTTGTCGAAAATGAGTGGGCGGCTTTGACGGAATTACCGTAGCTAGGCGATCGAAGTAACCTTCCAACCAATAAGATTCGAGGCGCTTAGCTATTGTTATAAAGTGCGGCAGCCTCCATCGTTTATATTACAGCCCGCTCATCTCCGTATGTGGTCGACAATGTCTCTCGCAACAGATAACAGCGCAGCATCACAGTATCCTATCGATCCTGTATTCCAAGAGCTGTTCGACCGACCGGATATTGCCTCAGGCGAGCCGAACTGCTCTTGCGGGTTGTGCTTGATTCGCGTCAGCTCGCACTCGATTGGCTACATCTCACTGATGTCGTTCATGCGCTTCTTGGTCACGGCATTGTGGGCCGCAGAGCAGCACTCGGCGAAGTCATCACGCTCTTGTCTACTCAATCCCCATTGGACGTGGATCAACTGTACCGGTCGCGTTCGCTCGCAGGCGTGGGATGTCGTTGGCGATGAGACGACACAGCAAGTACGCAGAGCGGTCAACATGACCTCTGTCATCACGCTTTGCAGGAGCTATGCAGCCTCTCGCAAGACCTTGGCTCTGCTCGCAACGGGAAGCGAACCAAGTCGCACTATGAGTTGGAAATCCATTGACTGCACGAGCATTACTGATGCCTTGTCGGCCATCCAGAGAGAGGGGATGTCTGTCGCGGACGTGGTACGAGTGATCAGACCAATCTGGCTAAATCAATGCTAGCAACATTGCCTACTATTCAGTCTCAAGGTCGAAATACACATGGCACTTCGGCCTCCTCGGCCCAGAAGTCCTCTCCATCACTCTCAGCAGGCTCGTTATGAGTTTCCTTCTCTTTGACATGATCGAAACAATCTCCATCGATATTCTCTGCTGGACTGCCTGGAGAAATGCAAACAGCTGGCGGGATTGATCGGGCACGCAGATTGCGCTCTGCTTCGGCAACCAATTGTTCGCTGTTTTCGCTGCGTGTCGGGCCCATGTCACTACAAGTTAGCTGGATTGGAATAGGATAGCTTGAGTTCTAATACTATCAGCCAGACTTCTTGGCTGTAATCGTGTCAACATGCAATGTCTGCTTGAGATGGCGGCCATGAAGCCTGGTCCAAAGACTTGTACGAGTAGTATCTACCGCCGTAGCGGACCAAGACATATACATGAGCGTCGCATCGTGTAGCCAATTCATGAGCCTTGTTGATTAGCGTGATTCGCCGCTTACGTCGCTTGTTGTGAAACTGTCGAGTAGATCTTGCTGTGACTGGACCATTTTCGTCTTGCCGACCAAGACCATATCGAAGCTGCAGAGACTTCATTGCTGCAATGTGGGTAATTTGAGACTGCTCAGCCAGCGGCTAGCGGAAACCATCTTTATAGGCGATGCGGGCCGCCTGATGGTTAGCTGAAACGGGCACAAGCAGTTGAAACCGGACTTTGCATATCTGAGGATGAGCATTTAGATGTTTGCTTGTGCTACCCACCCCATATATAGTGTCAAACGGCTGGAAAGCGGAAGCCTTACGACAAAAGCAACACTCACGCAACAATGCTCCTACTACTCACACTACTCAGCGCTGTACCAGCTCTTTCTCAAGGACCTCCACAGCAGTGGATACTCGGAGAGCGGACAACGACGCTCACAATCACGACCACCCGTACGCTCTACACGATTCAGACCCGTACGGTACCCACGGCGCTTTCGTCTGGAATAATCGGTAGCGCATACCGTCGAGACTGTGATGAAAAAGCTTGCGCTATTTGCAGATGGTACAATCATCAATGTGACCGCAAAACTCAAAGCTGGTAAGGTCTATGCTACTCAGTTCGACGCAGGGCTTAACTTCCATAGTTTCACATGTGACACTACACGATACTGCGAATGCCCCGGCGGTATTTTGATCCCATAGCTATCTATAGAGTGAATAGAGTATACACAACAAGCAATTCTCTCCATACCGACTCCGCAATGATTATGGTGAGTCAAGGAAGACCAAAGGTTTTGGAAACACGATCCGGGTAGCCACGATACTTTTCGGACGCTTGTGCTGAAAGGAGGAATGCCCTGCATCCCATGTGCCTGGGTCAGTGTGTAGGAGTGTCGCGAGGAGATCTGACGATGGCTGAATCGGCGATGTTGCTGTGCGTTTCCTTGCATCGTGGGACACAGAAGTCACCTGCAAGCTGTCGATGCTTGTATCCCCAGTTGGACCTTCACGGCGCAACATTGTATCATAAGGCTGGATCGTGAGCATATCATCTGGTCCCGTAGCAACCAATCCGCCGAACGTCCCGTCTTCCTCACTTCGATAGCCTTGATTGCTGACCGCGTTGTCAAATATGCTCAAAGGTGCCCGCGCAGTCAGATGAGACCTCGTGCTTGATGCTGGTGATGAGGTTTCTCGCGTTTCTACTGCACCCATCGGCGAGCTCGTCAAGAACTCTGGAGGAGAGTTCGGATGAGGTAGCAATTCTGGAAAACTGTGGTCCTCGTCAAAATCTTCAAGAAGTCCAGATGGACTGTACGAGTCCTCAATATCCTCATCAGATGGACTGTCCGCACTCGCTTTTTGCCCACTTGAAGTTTTGGATCGTCTACTCATGGCCTCTCGCGCCGCTAAGTCAGCTGGCGCCATCGAGAACAACTTTCCAGCTCCCTTGCTAAAGGTCAGCGCTGTGTCCTAGGGTCGAGTAGTGATGCGCACCAAACCATGATTATGATCAATGTTTGCAGACCACTGATTTCCTCTTTCGCCAGTGGTTGATTCGGAATTGTAATGATATGTTTCTGCTTTGCTCCTCCGCTCAATCACCATGTAGACGCGTACGTCGCCCTCGCAGATCTCAACCAGCTCGTGTGCTTTTGTGAATATGGTCTTGTACCGCTTTCGAAAAGTACCTTTTCCCTTGTTACTCATAATGGGAACTCAGTGGCTGTAGAAATACTACTGTAACACGACTCGGTTGATCAGGAAGGACGGAGGGCACATTTAAGCGCAAGTAGTCGGAACGAGCCAGAAGCGAAACGCGGCACGGTCGACGTCTCTAACCACGCTAGTACAAGCCACAGTTGGTCCGAGAAACTTAAATGCGGCTCTCAGCCCCCTCTCTCTTCACGAGATACGCCGAAGTTCCTGCCACCGTTGAACATGCAGCCCCCACTGATATACGCAACGGTCGCAGCTGGTTTGCTAAGTCTGCCATGGGTTTGCAAGCTGATCCAATATCTAGGGTCGTGTCTCAAACGTTGCTTTCCGGCACGGCCACTTCCGTACTTGTTACGCCGCAGAACCCACTTTGGTCCTATCGAATGGCACGAAGTCTGTCTGCTCGCGATCTACACATCGGCCAATGTGATAGCGAGCGCCATGCGGGTGCAGACTCCGGACCATGGCGCAAGGCGGATGGCACTGATGGCGCTTGTGAATTACGCGATTGCTTTGTCTTGGAGAATGTCAGCATACATCGCAGACATTCTGGGACTGCCGTCTTTCACTAGCACCCGAGGCATCTCAGTGATGGCTGTGATGATAATCTCGCAGACAATCTGTCACATTGCCCTGGTGTTCACGATTCAGCGCCCCGACTACCCTGGCAGGCTCTTTATCACCGGCTGTATTGTGTGCAAAATCCCGAAATCACCCAACGCGAAAGTGCAGCTGATCATTTACTTAGACTGTCTCCAGCATAGTGATCCTGACTATGACACACCTCTTGCAGGAGAGGATGATCTACGAGCTTGCACAAGTTCTGGTCCATGTGCTTGCCATGGTAGCTTTGTATGCTCTGTGGCAGCACATTCGCACGGGATTTGGTAGAAATCTCATCATGGGCATTGCTATCGCCTGGGCTGCGATCATATTCTGTGCGACAGCTCGCATTCTCTACCGCAACGTCGATCTCAGGTTCCGGAGGACGAAATCACGAACTAGCATCCAGGTGTCGCGCCGCAATGCCACAGTTGTCCTATCAATTCCGCTGACTCGCGGATGGACCGTGAGGCCGGGCCAGTACGTCCTGCTCGCGGTTCCCACAGCGTCACGCGTAGCAATCCTGCCACATCCCTTCATGGTAACTAGCTGGGATGCTGATCATAGTAACCGCGCGCTAAGCATAGATTTACTCATTGCAACTAGAAGAGGTTTTACTCGAGATCTTCGTAGACTGGAAGGCTCGACAGTGCCAATCAGAGCGTGGGTGGACGGCCCGTACGGTGGTTCATGCGGGGATCTCGACTCTTTCTGCACAGTGATCCTCGTTGCATCGGGCCTGGGCATTGCTGCTCAGCTACCATACATGAAAGAGATTGTGCGTCGGTCGCTTCGCCGTGAAGGCTCCACCACTGAGCTCTGCTTGTTTTGGCAAGCAGATGAGCATTGTATGTTGCGAATCGAACATATTGAGTTCATGCCTAACCTTAAGCAGTCGATGGCGACGGCGACCCCGTGCAACCGTGGCTCAACGATTGCATTCAGGAAGACTCTAAGCAGGCCGAAGATCAGCAGATCCTCAGCATTCAGATGTTCGCACGTAACGTGAGGGATCTGGCACCAGACATTAAGAGAAGCTGGAACCTCAGGAGGACAAGATGGGATGACAACATCGAGAACATCTATCCTCAGCTCGAATTGAAGCTGAGTGAAGCGAGGGGGAAAACACTGGTTCTCAGTACGATCCTTTCGCAACATTGCAAGTACAATTTTAGTAACAGCTGCAAGCCTCGGCCAACACGGAACTACGAGATCGTACGCGAGAGATGGTGAGGGTTTCCGGCGGGGGAAGGGCCAAGTATTGCGCCCCTCCGTTTCAGCCGTTCAATGACACGCCACGCACTCGGGCAGAAGCATCTGACGATAGTGCGTTATAATCATTTGCGGACGCAAGTGTGAGGCACAGCAATCACCGCCCAAAGGGGTGAGGTCCAATTTTTATGGATCCCTGCAGAGACCGAGCCAATCAGATTTCGTTTTGTCTTCCCATCGACCCAGTCCAGTTTCGGACAGACTACAATAGTCCTAGCGTGTCAAGGTGCGCGGGGTCTGTTTCGAGCCAGAGCTAGCAGGTGTCAGACTTGTGCAGCAGCCCAGAGGTGGCATTTATGAGGCGTTGAAGTCGCTGACCACGCAGAGCATCAAACAGAGACGATGGACCACCTTTCGGAGCAAGTATCAACTTTGAATGGGAACCGTAGCATTGCGTCGGAATTTGCAATGGAAGATCCAGAGGTATGTCCTTAGGAACACAGAATGCGAAACTTCTATTGCGGCTGCTAAGAGGTGACCAAAGGTGTTTGCTACACTGCGAGCAATATGGGCCTTACTTCGGCCTCTGTTCGAGTCCCCAGAAACCTTATCAAACAATGGCGATTGGGAAGTGGAGGCAGTTCTGGATCATCGCTGTGGCTCCGGTGGAATAGAGTACAAAGTTTCATGGGTGGACACCTGGGAGCCAGCGACAAGTCTCTTGGATTGTAAAGGTGCAATCGGAGATTATGCCCGAGCATATCGCGACCAGACGACGCAGGCTAGCATATAGATAGTATTTCAATGCTGAAGCTAGAGCAGTGTCACGCAACTTGCATGGACCACGAAATGGAGCAGCGAGAACAGAGTCTTGCGGAAGAGTCGGACAGAGGTCCAGGTACCTAGTCCTACGAAGTATAGTAACAAGGACTAAGACCGCAATCCCGAAGGCCGCAAGGATAGAAATCTAGGGATAGAATTCTATGTAAAAAAGTAACAAGGACAAAGCCCGCAGTACCGGAGGCCGTAAGGACAGAAGCACGCCGAGGCCGCAGGGATGGAGACTGCAGGGACAGAGACTATAGGGACAGAGACTGCAGGGACAGAGACTGCAGGGACAGAGACTGTAGGGAGAAGAGGCCGCAGGGACAGAGACTGCAGGGAGGAAGAGGCCATAGGGACAGAGGCTGCAGGGACAGAGACTGCAAGGACAGAGACTGTAGGGAGAAGAGGCCGCAGGGACAGAGACTGCAGGGACAGAGACTGCAGGGACAGAGACTGCAGGGACAGAGACTGCAGGAGACTGCAGAGACAGGGAGGTTGTAAATTGTCCGGTTTGAGGCCTCCGTCCACTCTTGGACAAAGAATCATATCTATTTGTGGCCAATAAGTAGTCACTGATAGTATTCAGTAGCATAGCACTCTCGCACGACTCTTCGCCGCACACATGCCTTACGAGTGGGATATCACACCGCATTGTAGGCAGGATCCGTCACACGCTTTCGAGTACCAAGCATATCCTGGTACACCAGCTCCTTCTGCAACACGACCAGCAATATCGAGAAGAAACGGGCTCGTTCGACGAAAACGGTCACCTGAATCTCTTGAGGATCAATTTGGTCCTCCGTTGCCTCAACTTTCCGAACACACGTGCTCCAGTGGGCTCGCTCCCTACAAATCGTAGCATCGGCAGTGTTGCAAACCCAATATACCATTGGCAAGACGGTCTTGCCTGTCGCTCTGTACGTCCCTCGCGAAACTCTAAACAGGCAGTCAAGTAACAATTCCAGGCCAAGCAATGCCAGATCGATATGTGTAGGAAGTATATCGAACTTGCGATGGAGTGCTTGCGGAATCTCGAGAGTCAGGGTGCACAAGAAAGTGCTTCCCTTTCTGTTAGTCGTAGTAGAATCATTCAAGGTTCTCCGGAACCATCTGTAAATACGGAGCAGGCACGTTCTCTAGCAGCGGTAGAAGGCCTGGCGAATTTTGAGGACGAGTTACATTGTGCGGAAATGATAGACTCGGGAAGCTAACTTCGTAGATGTACACAATCGTCCAGTTTCAGTCATCCTCTTGGACAAACTGTAAATAGTCCCCTTTGAGCCCACTTATTCTTAGGGATACATCACACTTATCGCCAAGTCGCGTATATCATAGGTTTTCTTGAGCCCATAGTCCTACTACTCAAACTTCACCATTGTCGTAGGTAAGTTTACTCAAATGAAGAATAATCCGCACACAACAGTATGCGCAGCTGCGTTGCCAGCTTCAGGGCTATGCATTACAAAGTCAACAATCAAATGCAAAGGGGGAGAAGAGATAGTTGTTGGTATAATCCCCTATAATTGAGGACCTAGACAGTGTATTTACTATCACTAGGAGAGACTTTCTTGCGGTCATCGAACTTGCTCCTCCACTACGCTATCAAGTCCACGCTTAGCTCAGCCTCTAAAGACATAGTGCCGCAAACAATCCTTGCGCAAGTCCAGGTACCCTGAGGCCTTTGCTATTCCGAAGCCGCTACTGTGCTAATAGCAAAGCAGCACAAAGCTCGTATTGTTCAACTAGCGAAGCAATGGATCGAAACGCCACTGAACTTCGGGCCATGGGAAGAATGGACGGCAGTTACTGAGCGCTGGAGCGATCCCCAACTGCGGCAGCACCATCTACACGAAGCAACTTACAGTGACCTCCTGGAGATGTTCCAGTTCACGCGGGATTTTGGTATCGAATCACTTTCTCGAGTGGTTGACGAGCAGTTATGGAGCGTCGCCCCCGACTTTCATGCCCTATGTCGTCTGAACTGCATGTTTCTACGTGGCCAGCTAGAGTTTACACCGTATCACAGTGGGCCACTGCTAGTGGAAACAGTGCCATTGGTGCCAGCACTGCTTGAGCTCCATGAGTATGGAGTCTTTACCTACGAGAGCAACCCATACGAGCTGGCTCTTGTCGCCGAGGACATGAGCGTCGAGTACGAGCAGAGGCCTTATCTCAACTGTGTCTTATCTGCTTCGCACTCCGCCGCATGGCTGGACTTCTTCGAGGCACTGAAATTAGTAGGCAGCCTTGTCGTCGAGGCTCACACGCTATCTCTGAATTCTGTAGTCCGCCTGGCAGGGTCAGAGAATGTGGATGGAGTTCCACACTTTCGCTTCCGTGCAGTGGGTCAGGGCTGGTCAGATCATCAGCCCTACAATGCCATCGTCGATCAATGGCAGTGGGATCCACGTCAAGAGCCACTATTCGAATGGCAAAGCGTATTGAATGTTGACCCCGTGGCATTGCGGATCATTGCCAGACAATGGGGGCCCTTCGACCTACTCGGTACTATTGCACAAGTTGTACAGCTAGTCCTTCAGCATGAGCAACCATTTTGGGGAAGAGCGGCTTGTTCTTGAGATCATCGCGAATCGGAAGCGATGTGCTGTTCGTACTAGGGTCAAGACGCAGCATGAACAGCTGTTCGGGAGTCTTGGCCTTCATTGATAGATGGAAAGCGTGGTCAGCAAACAGCAGGCCAAGTAGAACAGTCTGTGGACAGAGCAGAAGACAAGGTTCGCGAGGTATATCGGGCACGCAAAATGTATTGCTGCCACATGTTAGCACAATGCCAAACATCTGAGCAAGTGCCTCATACTGATCTTTCTCGCCTTGATACTGCTTAGTATACTTGAATGTGAACTCTGTGAGGACACGGGGTGGAGCGGCTGGCTGAGTGGGATCGCGCAACAGACTCACTGCGATATCACCGTACCGCAGCTTCATAAGCGCATCCGGACGGTTGCCACTCAATCCAGCAAGCTGGATGATTAAGGCCAACTGTGCACGCTGCCGTTCATGTGGAAATGTAATATCGCAAGAACCCCAAATCGCTTTGAGCATCTCGAATGCATCTTCAACGCGAGCAATAGACTTCGGCTTTTTGGCGGTTTGGAGGCTGTGTTTCGCAACCAAGGACAGACGGACCTAGCCAGTTAGTCTAAGCGCTGCAGGCAGAGTATTGGGGCCACGAACATCTCGCATCTTGAGCTTGACGTCGAGCGGGAAATGCACATCTCCGGTCACCCTTCTACGGACCATGCACAGTGTATTCCAGTAGGTTTGCAGCGTCGAGGAATGCTCTACATGCCGTTTTCCAAGCAGCCAAACTAAGAACGCATGCACGACTCTAATGCGGACCTGCTGAAGCTCGACGATTGCGTCAAGTTGCAACTGTTCGCAGAACCTAGACATCTTTAGCTCGGGAATGGACAAGCGACTGGCCCGTGTTGCACTTACAGTCGCCATTCCCGCTCAATGGACTGTAGGAGCTTCTCACTCTTGTACGTCTTCTGCGTCTCGAACGGCTCATCATAGTCTTTAATAAATCCCAAAAGGAATCGTGTCTGGTCTGATTGCGTGTGCAACTCGGTGTAACTAAACCCGTACTGCGATTGAGACATCCTGTCTGGAAAGCGTTGAGGGATGGTCCACGTACTTTGCGGTGTAGCTTGAGCAACAATATATGGGTGCGCACGACGCGTCACGAAGTTAACAGATGCGACGAGGCGACCTATCGCTGCGAATATAGGCGACGTTTTATAGATAGAGAGCGCGTAAAGTTAAAGCTCGGGAAACCTTATCGAAGACAAAAATTCTAGCTAAATACTTCTAGAAAGCATCTAAAAGAGGTAGTTAAATTGCCGTTCTCTTAGTAAATAGTATAATATTAGCGATTCCTTAAGACTATATAACGCTTAGTATAACCTTAGTACCTTACTAGTTTATCTAAAACCTTTAGGTAGCTATATAAATATCGTATATAATAGTTTAGCGTTAAGGAAGGCGTTAATAACGTTAAGTTATTTAATCTTAAGGTTAAAGGCAGCTACTAGCGCGTAGTAGAATCGGAATATATACGCTACTACGGTAGCTACGTACGTATTAAAAGGCGTAGACTAGAGGTTACCGCGTACTATAAGGCGTGCCTTATTACGAACGTAATAGCTATTCTTATTAAACTTATATTTAAATACCTATTAAAGAGGTAAGGCTAGTAGGAGGTATCGTTCTTATTCGCTAATTAATTTAATATTAACCTAGTTAAGCGTTCTAGTCGTAAATTGCTTATTAAACTCGTTAGCGGCGGCAGCCTTAAATTCGCGGTATCGAGGGTATTTTATTATTTAACGCTAGTTACGTAGTTCTAGCGGTAAATCCTTACGGTAAAGACGCTCGTTTACTTCCTTAGAAGCGATTATAGTAGTAAATACTATAGCGTTAATTGTTCTATATAGTTTTAGCTAGTCCTAGATAGTTATTCCTTTAACTAAAAGTTCCGTAATCGTAACGTAATAAAGGCTAGTATAAATCTACTCTATATCTATATTCTTAAGTAACTATATATTTAGCTAGAAGGAGCTATAACTAGCTTCTAATAGCTATTCTACCTATTAAGCGATAGCTATTAGTTCTTTAGCTAAATATCGGCTTATTAGCGGTTAATTAGAGTCTATAACCGGCGGTTCCTTAGGGTTTATAACCCTAGTTAATCGCTTAGCCGTATTATTAATCGTTAATTTAAGCAGAAATACTAGTTCCCCTATAATCGTTTCGTAGTCGTTAAGGCGCTAACGTTTACGCGTATAGCTATAGGGTTCGTAGTTATTAGTTATAATCGGCTTAATAACTTCTTTAGTAGTTAATTTTACCTCTTTAGAGGGACTATTACGATGGCCTAGCTCTTAGTTTAGTAGCGTATTAGCTATATTCGGAGCGATTAGATCCTAATCGCCTAGCTCGAGAGCCTACTAAACTAGTCGCTATATATAAAGCGCTAACTCTAGTCGTAACGCTAGTACCGAGAATTTAGTATCGTTCTTAGCGTTCTAATTAGCTATAACTATTCGCTTAGGCTCGTAATTAGACGTAATTATCTACTTAGGCACGTAATTAGAGGTAACGATATCCTCGTCCTTATAGTTAAATAGTTCGTTCGCGTATAATCGCTATACTAGCGCGGTTAGTAGTATTAGCGGTTACGAGCGCTATAAGTTAAATATCTCTCGCTATATAGCTACTTCTACGGATTCGTATAGTAGCTTAATATCGTTTACGATCTCCGGCGTAACCGTAGCTTAATTAAGGTTACCTAGACGGTAGAAGCTACGTTTATTAAACCGTACGTAACTCGTATTTATTACGCGGCTAAGTAAAGGTATCTAGATATAGTATACGTTATTTCTAACGTACCTAACGTAGTATCTAATATATACTCTTATAGCTATTTTATCCGCTTAATTAGGTAAATAAATACCTACTTTATACGCGTACGCTTTATAGCCGTATATTTAGAGGTTACTAAGATTAGGTTTACGGCCTATTACTATTTTAATTAGCGTTTTGCCGCTCTTGTTGCCGGGTGCTAGTAGTCGATTTAATAGGTAAACTATAGTCCTTATATATTCTAGCTATAACTTAGAGCTAAGGTTAGACTATATAGCTAAGCACCTTATAGTATCTAGTAATCGCTTACTATAGGCTTCTACTAGATCCTAGTAATAACCTTCTTTAGTTACTAGCGTCTATTTAATAGCTTTATTACGGAGTATAGTAGCGAAGTACTTCGTAACTTTCTATTAAGGAGTCTAAAACGTAGAGTCTATATTGCTAGTAAATCGAGTAACTACTCTATCTATAGTATTCGTAAACCGTACTATATCTAGTAGGAAGTTAGTTAGCGTCTTAGCTAACTTACTCTTAGTAGTAGTAGCAAACTATAGAGCTATTAATATATCGGCTAAATAAAGTATATAGCGCGATCTATCGTATACTAAGTTAAAGTAAATCGTATCTATAGTTAAATAACTAAATAGCGTATATTCCTATACTCGCTATACGCGTAAATATACTCTCGTAGATTTATTAAGCGCGTAAACCTCGTAGTCTTCGATTCGTAAAGAGTTAAGTTAGTCGTTATTACTAGTTATCTTAGCACCGTTAACGTTCTTAATAAAGTTCTTTAACCTCTCTTTACTAGAGTAGCTAAGAATTATATACTACTACCTCTAGTTTAGCTTTTATAGCGGCCTTAACTTAGTCGTACGTGCCGCTATCCTACGTAAATCGCTTAGAGGCTCGTTATTTAGCGTAAAGTTCGCTAAATTATATAGTATAAAGTGCGCTACGTATCCCTATTCTAGAATCGTAGTAGAACCGCTACCTTTAATAACTAGTCGCGTAGCTAGTTCGTACTATTCGGTAGGAGGTATTACTACGTTAAAGTATAGTATTCTACTAGCTCTTAACTATAGTTTATAAACTATAGCTAACTTGCTAGTAGGTTTATTAGTCTATTCGTATATAGTATTATATCTACTATACTACTATAAACCTATCTTTTTAAGGACTACGTAAGAGACTACGTTCTTATAGAAGTAAGGAATATAGGCGGTATTCTCGAGTTTAATAATAGCTAGTCCTATATTAAAGTATACCGTTCCGTACGTAATAACTAAGTATAGGCTCGACCTAGCCTTTACTATTTTACTTTAAGTAGTTCGCGTAGGTTTAAATCCGGCCTTTAGGTAGTAGTTAATAATATAGATATTAGCGTAGCTATCGTAACCCTAGCGATTAGTAGTATTATTATCGTAATACGCGCTAGAGTTAGCTAAGTAAACTAGCGCGTAAGACGCGCTAATTACGCGTTTATTACTATTATTCGCTAAGTCGTTACCTTCTACTCCTTTAGTAGTTATATTGTCCTTAATAAACTTCTCGCGTTCTTAATTACCCTAGAACTTTAATCGTATAGCCTTAAGAAGTTTATCGTCCTAGATAAGGTTCTTAAAGTAATTTAGAAGGTACTTCTTAAACGTAGTACTGCGTTCGCTAACGGCTAGCTGCATTTTAGAGTTAATAACCTTATATTTAGCAAGTAACTCGTAGTTCTCGTTTTCTAGTTTACTCGTAATATATTTATAGCCCTTACTTTTTAATTGTTTTTACTATAGCTCGCTACTACTTTAATTAGTAGTTTAGAGCTAACTCTCTTAATCCTTCGTAAATAAGTTCCTATATATAGCAAACGCGGATTTACTATTTCTAGTTCCTTTACTAATTAAGAGTATATCCTTAGTTAAGTTTACTTAGTAGTTAACTATCTTTAATAGTAACTATAGGTTATTATCGCCTAATAGGATTATAGTAATAGTATATAAGCTAGTTGCTAGTAACTAGTTATATTTAGCGATTATATTTAAGAACTTCTATACTAGGTCTTTACTAGTATTATATTTAGCTACCTTTATTCTTATCTTAAGAATTAGCTAGCTAGTATAACCCTAAACTATATATACTCGGGTAGCTTATATTAGTATAGATAGAGTAGGTCGTAAGGCGGGTAGGTAATAGAATACCTTATATAGCTAGTCCTCGAATACTATCTCGTCTAGCGTACCTATTTCTAGTAAGTATACGTTAGAAGCTATCGCAACTACTTCTCTACTATCTCCTCCGTATATACGACTTCGTAAGGGATAAAGGTTATAGCTACACGTCGTCGTTGCGTTACTATTTATATTCGTCCTTATTTTTTAGTTCGTATTCGAACTATAGGCTATAAGTATACCCGCCTTACTAATTAAACTCCGACTCCTAAAACTACTAAAGTAAGCCCCGAATTTAAGTTCCCGTAGTAGTAGTATGTCTTAGCTCTCGTATTAGAATAAGTAGCTAGTTAGCGTATATTAGCCGGCTAATATACTCTACCCCTATTATAAACCTAAACCTACGATATTAGTTAAATTCTAGTCTAGTAGAAGTAAAGGTACTTATAGGAAATACTTATCGTTTATAGTCTAACTTATCTCCCTCGTATTATCTACTACTATTAACTTTACTAAGCCGGGGCCCCGGGCCTTAGCTTCCTCCTATACCTCGTTCTATACCTAACCGTAGATCTCCGACTAGTTATTAATATTCGCGTCTTCGTAAAACTAAGCTATAGGCCGCTTCGAATAGTCGGCTTAGTATAGTACGTAACTATTATTTCCGAAAAACATTTATTCTAGTTCTAATACTAAGGGCTAGATACGAGTATACTCCGTAAGTACGCGGTTATAGTAGTCGGAGGCCTTAGAAAAGAAGTCTTCCTTAGAGTAAGTTATCTACTTATAGGCGTCCTTAATAACGGCCGGGTTATCCTATCGTAGCTAGCTTACGAGTACGGCCGATAGAGGACTCTATAAAGTAAAATAGGTAGAGGCTAGAAACTAGAAGGGCATAATACTATACTTATTCGAATAACCGGATAGCGTACTAACTCCTAGAAGGAGGTTATAGTATACGTTACGTAGTTTAGTATAGGTTCCTAAAGCTTTACTTATTTCTAGGCTATTATTCTTAATATCGACTCGAGTAAACTAAGGAAGTATAGTTTAGCGAGTCTTCTCGGAGGCCTTCGTACTATATAGTAGATATAGCGACGAGATATATACTTAGAAGGCGTTATAGACCTATAGTTTTATCCTATAACCGATTAGAGTATAGTCTTCTTCTATTAGTTAATTAGAGCCGATAGCCTTAATAAATAGGCCCTTATTATCCTTTAGAACCCCCCGCTTCTCTATACGCTCGAACTAAGCTTAGAAAACATCTCTCTTATATAGGCCTCTTACTAATATAGTAGTATTAGCCTCGTCCTTATTAGTAAGAGATACGCTTCCTTATATAAGATTAATACTAGTACCTTAGTATAGCTTATTAAAGGCGATATCGATATAGTAGAACTTGCTCGTACTATTCGCTTCTCTATATCCTATAGCTCTATATAAGAACTTCGCGTAGTACGAGTAGGAATATAGGTACGTCGTATAGTCTAGTTAGATTGCTATATAATATAGCTAGTATATAGAGTCCTAGTAGAAAATCTATTAGGTTAAGCTATAGTATATATTCCGTAGCTAACTAAGATTCTTACGCCTATTAGCCTCTCGAAGGTACTAGTCGTAGATATCGAACTCTTACTTAATAGCTTCCCTAACCGGCCGAAGCTAATCGAAAAGAGTAATTATAGTCGTACTAAAGTCCTTAAAATCTTAAAGTACCTTCTTGTTTAGCCTCGTTCTTAGGGCCGCTAAGGCGTTAGTATCTATAATATATTCTAGTAGAGGATCCTAGCTTAGAGTAGGTCTATATCTAAAGATACCTAAGACGTCCGCTATAATAGAAGGGCGACGCTTGCCTTAAAACTACGTAGGGTTTGTTCTCTTAACCTCGTCGATATTACTATATAGGTATACTACGAAACGACCTCTAAGCTAGTTATTCGTAATATTCGTATAAAGACTATATATTCTACTACTCGCGCGTCGAGAATAGTTCCTATATAGTAGCCTACGGCCGTTAGGTATATCCTATCGTGCTCGCTTATAGTACTATTTAATTAGTACGACGGTCTCGGATAGCTATACTACTATAGTACTCTTAATTATATTAACTATACCGATAAGCTTAGTATCCTCTATAGAGTAATTCTTATACGCTCGAGGAACTTACTTCTATAGTTTCGGGGTATTACCGGTCGAGATTCTAGAGTATAAGGAACCTAATAGAACTAATTACTAAGAGGCTATAGAGGTAGCTCGGCTACGTATAGTTAACTCCTAACTCTAACTACTCTACCTATAACTTAGGGGCTTTAATCTACGACGATCCTATAGTCCTCGAGTATGCGGCCCTATAAGTACGCTTAATAGGGGGCGATTCCTAGTCGGGGCCCCGGGCCCTAGCTTCTATAACCTAGTCGGGGCCCCGGGCCCTAACTATATACTCTATAGTACCTACTTATAGGACCGAGTAACTAAATAGCTAGTCTATTACTACTATAGGTTAATAGATATAGGACGAGGAGCGGGTACTAATAGGGTTAGTCTAGTAGTACTATCTCTTTATAGGGGACTAATAAAGTTTAAAGTAAGTTATAGGCCTCGATCTCGTAGGGCCTATTATATAGCGGCACTATTAATATTTACGTAGTTTACTTCTTCCTTAGCTTTACGAATCTTATCGAAGTTACTCTAAGTAGCCTCGGCTAAGGTAGATCTATTAGCTATTAGGTAAAGTAACCTCTAGATAATAGCCTTATAAAGGACTAGGGCGGCCTTATTCTACTTCGGGTTCTTATTTATAAAGGTAGATATCTACTTTACTATTCCTAGGTACTAAATCGTATTTATAAGTAGAGGATACTTAGCTCGTTCTAGCTCTTAGAGACTAGTAACTATCTTATAATATCTCTCTCTTCGATCTTACTAACTCTCTCTAGCCTTATATATCTTAGAGTATTTAGAGAAGTGCGAGGCTACTTCTTTAGTTATACTCTTAAAGTCGTTAAGGTAGAGCGTACTACTAAACTCGAAGGCTAGGTCGTTCTAATAAGATAGGCGCTTATCGATATAGTAGATATATTCGCTAATAACGTTACGCTACTCGTTATCGTCTTTAATTAAGTTAATATTCGCGACTAGGTCGCGAATATTAGTAGCTCTAGTCTTATAGCTCTACGCTTATAGTAATAGGTTTATATTCGCGAAGATCTCGATAGTAAGAGATATAGTTTAGATATTAAAAAAAGAAAGGAAATATAAGAAGAGGAAGGTAGGTTAGTAAGAAAAGGAAAGAAGGTTTCCGAGGAAAGAAGAGCCGCTTTTATAGTAAAGGTATAGCCGCCGCTAAGACCGGTAAATAGCAAATTAAGTAAATATTAGGTTTACTAATTATAATTACGAGTGCGCTTAGCCTCTATATATACTAAGGCTAAGGCATGCGCGTAACCGGTTCGTAACTAATTATCTTCGTTATATACTAAATTATAAGCGCTTAAGGCTTATACGGTTCTATATACTAGTTAGAGGTATTCTATTTAGTTCTTCGAGTTCGTAATATAAGGCCTTAGGCGTATACGCGGCTATCCGGTATAGTCTACGCTATCGGTATACGAGTTTATCCGATCGCGAATATTCGAGTTAAGTGCGATAGATTATTACTATATCTCCTATACGAAAGTCTTACTAGTCGACGTTCTAGACTATATTAAAGTACTCCTTTACCTACTTATAGAACTACTTATTCCTATCCTTTACTTCTTCTATTATTTCCTATATATTCTCGAGCGCGAGTAACTATATATATAGGAGATCTTCTCGAGTCTAAACCGATCCCTAATCTACTACTCTATACGTTCGTATATCTAGTTTAATTAGTAGTACTACTTCTCTTCCGATTATAAGAGTAGCTAATATCTAGCTAGTAGAAGATACTATAGTCGTTCGATCGGCCTATAATACTAATAGAACGTACGGAATCTAAGGTTTAGAACCCCCTTCTAAGTACTTAGATAGGGCGGCTAGTATTAGTTTATAGCCTACCTCGACTAAGCTATTAGATTCTAGATAATATAGAGATACTCGTAGTCGTCTAACTATATAGCTCTCGAGAAGATTAGTAATATCCTTAAAGTTAGCCTTAGTATTATCTATAATAACCTTCTATAGAGCGCTCTATCGGTAGAAGATATCCTTATAGATAAATTTAGTAATCTATAGTAAGGTAATCTCTTTCGCGGTCTTATATATAACCTTAGCTTCGATCTACCGAGAGAGTCCTTCTCTAGCTACGATTAAGGATCCCCTCTTATTTATATATATAGGATCTAGGTACTACTTCTCGCCTACGCTTTAAACCTAGACTTCCCGTATAGGAGTAGGCCGCCGTACTCTATTCCGGAAGTTATATTAAGGACACTTCCTATAGTATATCGTATATTCTAAGTATATTCTATTTTACTAGTATAGGTAGGATAGTATTTAGTATATACCTTCTATACTACGATAGCCGTTCCGCTCGTATATTAACTAAAGGATCTCTATACGAGCGTAGTCCTAATCTACTACCCTTTATAATAGTATATCTATATATCTCTAGCGATATAGCTTCCGATCTACGACTACAAACTTCTAGCTAAGTTTAAGGTACCTTCTATATTCTAATAGGGTTATCTCTTCTATACGCTTTCTACGAAGAAGTACGAAGATAATAGACTTAGTCGTGTGCTTATAGTCGTCTAGAGTACCTACTAGTTTATCTAGGAAGATAGAGTCTAAGGCTTTAGAGGAGTCGGGGCCCCGGGCCCTAGCTTAGTAAACCCGCCCTATAAATATATCGAAGAAGGTACGGTCGATTATATTATTATCCTCGCGATCCGGAACTATATTAGCCGTCTACCCTAGTTCCCTATGTTTAGGAGGGGTCTACGGTCGCCTTAATAACGCGTCTAGCCTCTAATATTTTATTCTAGGTACGTATTAGACCTCGAAGTCGAATAGTCGAATCTAGGCGATCTATTTAGTAATAGTCGCATTAGGAAGGTCGGTTAAGGCCTTGCTAAGCTAATAAACTAATATATTAGTATCGATCTCGAGTACGAAGTATACTCTAAAAAGCTATAGTTTAAACTTCTTTAGTACTCGTAGTATAGTAAGACATTCTCGTTTTCTAGTATTATACTTCCTCTACTATTTATCTTATATTCTACTCTCGTACTTAGATAGATATCTCTTATCGTCGACTATTTATATAAGTATAGCTCCTTATCCTTTAATACTAGTATTAACCGCGACGTAGATAACTCCCGTACTAGAGCCGTATCGTATAGTAACTAATATAGGGGCGGTAATTAGTAACTATACGTAGTACTTCTTAGCTTTCTTATAGATAATCGTCTATTTAAAGATAGTATCCTTATATAGGAGCTAATATAGAGGTTTAGCGATAATAGCGAAACGAGGAATCTAGATCCGGAAGTATACGATAATCCTAACGAATATACGTACCTCCTTCTAGTTAATCGGCTATAGCTACCTTAGGAGCTTAGCTATACGAACTGCGTTAGAGTATCTACTATCTTAATCTATTACGTACTCTATAACCTTAATCTTAGTTTAGAGGATCTATAACTTCTTAATAGCAACTATTATCCTAGCTCGCTCGATATCCGCGAGAACTTAATTTAAGTCTTAAATATATTCGATAATATACTACCTTATCCCTAGCTCGATCTCTTCGTTTCTATACGTAGTATATAGTCCCTTTACCTCGAAATTATCGATTAAGAGACTAGCTCTATAGGAGAGGTAATCGTATAGGACTATATTTACGATCCTCGCGAACTAAGATACTAAGTTCGTCGCTTCTTATAGTAACGTAGTTATTCTTAAAAGACCGAATAGAGGGCCGTCGAAACTAGTTAGGTCTCTACTCTTCTTAGTTAGAGGAACCTAATCGTATTCTAAGAAAAGGTCGAGAAGGCTAGCTACGACGTAACCTATAAATTACTCTAAGAAGGAATCCGTATCTAGAAGTAAGAAGGCATCCTTAATTATAACTCGGTTAATCTCTATAGCTGTATTAATTAATCTATACTTCCTCGTATCTCTTTTTAAAACTAAGAAATAGGGGTTTCTATACGTAGTATAGCTATATTCTAAGGTCCCGGCTTCTATACGGATTCGTAAAATCCCTTCGACCTATACCTTCTATAATAGGCTTATACGGAATCCTAGGTACTACTATAGCGTATATAGTATAGTACGGATAACCTATAGTAAAGCTACTCTTAGGTAAATACGACCTAAGTATTCGAAAGACGAAGCGAGTACTTTCTTATAGTTAAATAGTATATAGATTAGTAGTTCCTTCTTCTTCGGCTAGAGCTTAATCCCGACCCTATCTAGTATTAGGTTAAGTATTTCTAGTATTAGCCTACTTCCTCGCTTAATATTAAATAACTTCTTAATTAAATATTATCTATTATATAAGCCCGTCCTAGGAGGCGTTAAGGCTTCCTCTCTTAGATACTCCTCTTTCTATTTTAGTATTCCTCCTAGACTTTCTTTAGAAGTTTTATATACGCTAGTAAGTATAGGTAGTACTTTACTAGCCTTCCTTTTATAGAAAGTATATACTCGGATAATAGTAGGAGCCCGAGGTACCTCCTTCTATTTCTTCTATATTATTATAGAAGCTAATAGTATCGTCTAGATTAGGATCGTTTCCGGATCCTTAAATTCCTCTTCGGCTAAGTAGGAACCCTTATTAGCTTATATATCTAGTTCTATATCCTAATATAAGCTAAGGCCCTAGGCCCCGACCTCCTTTTTACTAAAATTTAATAGTATTATAGCTACTTACTTTCTAGCGGTTATCGTTATAGCTACGAAACCGCGTACTAGTTTCCTAAAGCTAGTTTCTAAAGGTAGTCCTAGACTAAAAGGCATCCCTTAGATCCTTTTAGTTTAGTAAAGGTAACCGATTTACCTTTCGTATTACTAATAGTTCCTTCCTATATTCTATCGTCGTAGTTTCTTCCTACGAGTCTTACCTTACGTACCTAAGTTCGTCCTAGTAGTAGAGGTATAGGTATAGCTCCTATAACTAGTTTAGAGACGAAAACTAGTACTTTAATTTCGATGCCGAAGACGCTAGTAACTAATCTCCTACTAATTCCTAAGATAGTAACTAGCCCTCCTATAGTAATTATTTTACTTTCTAGGATATTCTAGATTAAAGTAATTCCTATTTCTCGTACCTAGTTCTAATCGACGATATAAGAATTCGTACCCTCGTTAACTAATACTTAAACTTCTAGGCTTAGATTTTTGCTCGTTCTAACTATATATAGAATCTAGATAAGGGAAGCTACGATAAAATCGTCTATTACTACTAATAGGTCTATACCGAATAGAGTCTCGTATAGTTCCTCGATAGTCTATACTTTAGATCGCGTAACTATATAAGCGCGATATATATTAATCCCTTTATCCTAAAATAGTTTCTTAGAAAGGACCTTCCTAGTATAGAGATCCTAGTTCTAGAAAGCTTTATAAAGGAATTTACTAACTTAATTCTTACTAATATCGTCTAATTCCCTAGCCTACTATATATTCTCTACTAGCTAGTTAATATTTATAGGCTCGGTTTAGAGTACGTTATATAGTTTATTATTATTAGTACGGATCCTATCCTATAGTAACTTAATCGCTAGCTTAGAACTTCTAAGGAGAATAAATTCCCCGAAGGTAATTAGAATCTTATAGTAGATTAACCTCCTAAGTAACCTAGTCTCTAGTTCCTTAGTAAGTAGTAAGTTCTCCTCGTCTTTCCTTCTCTTTACTCTTATATAATTATCGAACTACTATCTCTCTAGAGGGTTCCTAGCCTTCCTTATTAGAGAGTTAACGGGTCTAGTAGTTAGAATATCCTCTATATCTTCGTCTACTATATCTTTATTTATATAGCCGAATATCTCTTAGGTCTATAATCTTAAAGGTCTAGAGCGAGGATTATCTCGCTTATCTTCTTAGGAAGCTTAGGTTTATAATACTTAGTCGGAGATCTTCGCTCGTAGCTATCTCGTCTTTACGGCCCTCTTCTATTTCTTAATTCTATCCTTAGCTATACGAGCTAATTACTTATCCTAGCTTAGGATTACTATACTACTAACCTTATTCTTACTTTTTCTCTTAGTATTTACGACTGTAGCGGTAGCTACGTTAAGGCTTCTTCTAAGCTCTTCTTCTATAATATCCTCGATCTATTCTTCGCTATAGTTATATTTATCTTCCTCTTTAACGCTAGCTTATCTAGACTAGTATATAGCCGCTCTAAAAATAGTAAGCGTAGGTACAAAACTAAAATAGATGCTACTAATAACCTAAGGAGGTACGGTTATAGTAGTATATATAGGTTCGGGCGTTAGAGGAGTTAGAATCGTAGTCGGGGCCCCGGGCTCTAACTAAATATCTTTAGGTATATACGATAATTTCCTATATAGTATCTAATATCCTAGGTTCGAGATGCTTCTAGGCGCTATATTAGTTATATCCCTTCGTATCTAGAGTACTAATAACTAATTCGCTCTTAATAGGTAAGCCGGCTATAGAATACGACCGTATAGAGGGAATAACCTCTATACTACTAGGTATATCTAAGCTATTCGTAGTATCTAGCTATCTTACTTCGGTATACTAATTAGCTAATAGTTTCTAGTAGGATAACTATAGTACTATTTCCTCCGTTTATTCTACTAGATATACCTACTTCTCTAGAGCTAGGCTATAATCGGATATTCTCTTATATAGTAGTCTTAGTCTCCGTAGTTAAAACACTTATTCTATATCGTTAGGTATACTAGGATCTGCGTCGCGAAGGTTCTAACTATGCCTACGTACGCGAGTAGTTTATTTCCTAAGCTTATAGTATTTACCTAATAAGCTTACTACGTTCTTATCTCTATAGGAGAGTTTACGGGCACGGGGCTAGTTCCGGTCCGCGGAGTAAGTCCGTATAGGATCGATATCTTCGCGAACTTGCGAGTAAAGTCGTTATTAATAAGGGTATTACCTATAGGTACCGCTAGAGCTCTTTCTAGATAGCTAGCCGAGATAGAGTTCTATAGCGAGGTTATCTATTATTTATCTCTACTTTTAGTAAGCCTAAACCCTTTAGATCCTTTAACTATTTCTTCTACCGACTTTAGAATCTTATTAAACGGTCGGAAGGACTCTAGCTTCTAGGGATATAGGCTATACTTCCTATAGATTCTTCTACTAATACTATCTAGCAAAGCTTTTAATAGTAGTATAGATCGTTCTCTATTACTTAAGTCTTCGGAATTAATATAGTTAGAAGCTAATCGAAACTATCGTAAGAATTTATTTAGATTATTACTTTCTAACCGTTAGGTCTTATAGTACGACGTAAGGTACGATACCGATTTAATAATATAATACGTATTACTATTAGCGAAGTAGTCTAATAGGGACTTCCTAAATTTAGTCTAGTTATATTTAGGCACGCCCTTTAACCGCTTTAGTTCTAGTCGTAGGATAATCTTAGTATTAGCGATAACGCTATTAATCTTTTCCTAGTTACTACGCCCTTCTAGATCGAACTACTTCTAGAGACTATCGAACCGTTCGAGGAACTTAGTAGTATTCTATTCTCTAAAGAACGGGTTCGCTTTAGTTCTAGGTAATAGTAGCTTTAGCTTATAGGTATCTAGTATACTCCTTAGGACTTCTTATAAAGTTAGGAGCTACGTTATATCTATCGCGGTAGGCGACCGCAAGGAGGGTCTTTAATTAGATATATTACTAATAGTACCTATTATAGTAGCGGTAAAGTCCGCTAGTCGGTTCCTTATATCGAACTTCTAGATACTATAATAGATTCTATCTTCCTCGATACTAGAAACTATAGTAGCTAGCCTAGGTTCCGCACGATCGTCTTAATTACCTAGTATTATAGCTCTCTCGGCTCTTAAGTAGTTATATCTTAGCGGATTCCTTTCCTCTTTTATATCTATAAGCTAAGGCTCTAGGCTCTAACTTCTATAACCTAGTCGGGGCCCCGGGCTCTAACTTTAATTTCTCTACTTAATAGATATTTTATCTTACTAGGAAATAATTTATCGTATATTCCTAGGTTGCCTTTACCTAGTCCGCGTTCGGATTAGGTTAGACTACCTAGTTTCTACTTACTACTCCTCTATAGTAGCTTCTTATCTCGTATTACCTATAGCGTATACTTAGCCTATCTATACGCTATTATCCCTTATCGCGAAATAGAACGGAGCGTAGTCTTCGTTTATTTTCGGGGTATAGGTAATGCCTACGCTACCTATATTCTAGTACTAGTCTCGACCGCGACTTCTAAACGCGTACTATATTAGATTCTAAGTCTATATTATCTACGACTCCTAAACGCGTACTATATTAGATTCTAAGTCTATATTATCCGCGACTCCTAAACGCGTACTATATCTAATCCTAAACGCTATATATATAGTAGAAATAGCTAATTTCCCGCGAATTATATACGTATACGTATGCAAATTAAATCTAAGTCTTGTCTATAGTACCTCTTTTAGTAACGTAGTATCTTTTTAGTCGTAGTCTTGCCCTACCTTCGGCTCTAGAATATAACCCTAAACTATATATACTCGGGTAGCTTATATTAGTATAGATAGAGTAGGTCGTAAGGCGGGTAGGTAATAGAATGCCCTACGTAGCTAGTCCTTAGATACTATCTCGTCCGGCGTACCTATTTCTAGTAAGTATACGTTAGAAGCTATCGCAACTACTTCTCTACTATCTCCTTCGTATATACGACTTCGTAAGGGATAAAGGTTATAGCTATACGTCGTCGTTACGTTACTATCTATATTTGTCCTTATTTTTTAGTTCGTATTCGAACTATAAGCTATAAGTATACCCGCCTTACTAATTAAACTCCGACTCCTAAAACTACTAAAGTAAGCCCCGAATTTAAGTTCTCGTAGTAGTAGTATATCTTAGCTCTCGTATTAGAATAAGTAGCTAGTTAGCGTATATTAGCCGGCTAATACTAGCTACGTAGTTCTCGACGCTTTCTCGTCTATTATAACTCTTCTTAAGAGCTATTAGCTTCTTCGAGTATATATCGATTTTTCGAGTATTTAAAGGTTCGAATTAATTCTTAAATACTTAAAATCGCTCTTAGAGAGTTATTTTATTATTAAGGAGGAGTTTAGTTATAGTCGTCGCTAACTTCTTAAAGTAAAGATTAGCTCTATAGGAGTTAGTCTTAAAGTTCTTATACTTCTTAATCCGGCGTTCTATATTCTTAATCTTTATATTATATATTATCTTCCTTTACTAAAAAGCCTATACTATTTCTAAAAGGATTTCCTCTATATTAGCTAGCTATTCTAAGTTAGAGATTAGGCGTAGTTATTCTTCTATTCTAGATAGATTAGTCTATATCTATATATCTAGTTTAGTAAATAACCGCTTAGTCTATTTACTTTATTTATTCTAGTTATAAGAGTAATAGCTTAGAGAGCTAATAGCTTAGAGAGCGTCTAAGTTAGACGCCGAAGTATCCGGCTTACGCTACGTATACTCGGCGTAAGATAAAAGTACGCTAAACGTATATAGAGGAATCGGTAAGAATTAGTCTCTTAATATCTCTAATAAGTATAGTTAGAGGCGCTTAATATATTACTATATACTAACTTTTATAATACTAATTCTTCTACCTTATCGAGAGTAGCAATCTATTAAGGCCTACTATACTTACGCGAGGAGTATTCGTATAGCTAAGTAACTATAGCGAACGCGCTAGGTCTATAGTACTACTATTAGGCTACGTAGGAGAGTTACTAAACTCTAAAGCCGAAGAAGACGAGGAGATAAACGATACTAACGATACGTAGGCGAGGCGCGAGCGTCTCGAATAAGAGAACGCTACGCTACGCGAATAGCTCGAACTTTATACTCTTTAAGTAGAGAATAAACGCTTAACGCGAGAAGTTAGGACGACTACTCTACTAATACGCTTAAGTATAATAGTAAGAAGCCTCGGCTCGAAGTACTCTAGTATAGCGAGTATTACTAGAGATACTAAGGATAGTACGCGTTATAGTAGCGACGAATATATACTCTACGAATCTATTAAGCTCCGCTCTTTTAAGCCGTTTAAGAGCGAGACTATTAAGGAAGCCCGGGAATACGTCTACTATAAGGATATATTATATAGGTACTAGTAGAATAGGCTAGCCTAGCCTATCCTTAGTAATATCCTTATACGACTTACTAAGCCTACTTAGCTTAGTAGGGAGATACTCTTTACTACTACTATTATACCTAGGATAACGAGGTAGATATTCGTATAGTCTAAATCTAAGCCTATTATCCTTCGTACTAGCCTATAGTACCTATATACTAACTCTAATACGCGAATATCTCTTAAAACTATATAATAGCTTAAAGGATATTAGGTAGAAGGACGCGTACTACGTTAGATAACGCCGCTATAGACTAGAATAGCGCCGTAGAGGGCACTCTATCCGAGACGCTACGTAGTAAAGGCGACGACGCTACTATAGAAGACTAAGAACGTTAGTTAGAGAACGACGACGAATAAGAGCGCGAACTTATACTAGATATACTCGTAGAAGACGAAGAGATCGCGAGCGAGTAGAAGAGACTACGCCTCGCGAGACTATAGTAGTAAACTCTCTAAGTCGAAGCCGAGATCGGACGACTAGAGGTAGAATCGGCTTAGTAGAAGGCTATATCCGTCGTACTAGACCTAAATAGCCTAGTCGGTAGTAACTAGCTTCTAAAAGCTAAGGAACCTCTTATATTTAAAAGAAAGAGCTAGGTATAGTACGACGACTAGACCCGCGCTATAGAGCGTTTATTCCGTAGGTATCTAGGTTTTAATAGTCGTAAGGACCGAAAAACAGATTACGCCGCTAACTATATAAGCAAGCTCTAGTAAGACTATTAGGAGCGATATATAGACTAGTTAGCGCTAGGAACTACTCTATCCTAGCCTATAATAAAGGAAGTTATAATAGACTCTATAGGTTCGCTATTTAAGCGACGTTAGAGAGCTTATAACGCGTTAAAAATAGTTAAGTAGGGCCGGCGCACCCCTACCGAGCTTCTTAAAAAGATAAAGAAGCTTTAAGAAGAAGTATAAGAAGACTAAGAAAGCTATAAGATCCTAGCTTTCTATTCGGCCCTATTACTACTACTACGATACTAGGTATAGTTATATTTAGCGCTTACTAAGTTACTTAAGGAAGTAGAAGAACGAGCTAATTAGGCCTATTATCTAATCGGAGATAGTATAGAAGGCGAAGAGCGGCGCGAAAGTAAATAGGAGGCTTAGAACCGTAAATATACTAGTATAAAGACCGCTACTTCCCTACTAAAGAGTAAGTACGCGAATAAGTAACGTTCGCCTAGGCTATTCTAAGGAAAGGATATACTAGAACAGCCTAGATCCTCTCTCGTATATTATAGTTATAGGCAAGTAGGTTATAAGAAGAGGGAATGCTCTAACTTTAACTTCTAAGACTATAACTCGGAAAAAGAGAAGGCCTATTACTAGAGGCTATAATAGTAGTAGGCTACGTATAGTATAGCGAAGAATAAAGGTAAGCCGCGAAGCTAGGCCGGCCTAAGGCTTAGATTAGAGGTTAGAATAAGTCCCCGACTTTAGGTCGGTTCTAGGTCT
Organism: Cercospora zeina; assembly: GCA_022702355.1. Classification (NCBI taxonomy): domain Eukaryota; kingdom Fungi; phylum Ascomycota; class Dothideomycetes; order Mycosphaerellales; family Mycosphaerellaceae; genus Cercospora; species Cercospora zeina. The sequence continues at coordinate 596,800 of JAKLWX010000010.1, forward strand.
AGGTCGGTTCCTAAGGGAACCGACCTAAGACCTAAATCGATAGGGTCCCTAACCTAATACGAAATCGATAGGTCGGGTCTAAATACTACCGGTTCCTATATAGGTCTTTATAGGGACCTAAGTTTAGAAAGATAGGTCTAATACTAGAGAACAAGACTAAGTCGCTATAGGGATAATAGAATTACTCTAATACTAAATATACGTATATATAGAACTAAGCGTTATAGTATATTAGAAGCGCTAGTTAAACTAGCGACTATAGTTATAGAGAAAAATAAGGATGCCGACTATACTTACTAACTATACTTACTAACTACGAGATGTCGGAATTAAATACTATTTATAATATCGACTACGAAGTCTATTCTACTTTATAGGTATAACGCGAAAGCAAATACTTCCTTTGCTAAGTACTACGGCGAAGATATATTAGTACTATATCCTCCTCGTTATCGCTAATCGAGTCGAAGTTACTCTATATAGTAGTTACTAACGTCTCTTAATCCGCCTTAAGCTACTTCTACTACTAATTTACTATATTATTTAAAGGCTCGAACGTAGTTAATATTAGTAGCGCCTCCTCTATAAGCGAATCCCGAGCTTATTACTACGCGTTACGCTCTCGGGAACGATAGTATATAATATTACTAAACGTTAAGGGATCGTAGGACCGATTATATCGGCTCTAATAATATACTATACTAAAGTCGCGCTTATAACTAGTTCTAGCTACTAGGATAGAGAGGATGTCCCGGGCTATTAGCGCGTAACCTAGATATTCTAATACGATTATCTTCTATAACTAGAGCGGATACTCTATAGAATAGGCAGCCGAGTCCTTAAATCTAGCGTAGCGATAACGAGATACCTCGTCCGAATTAGCTAAAGGCTATACGGTCTACTACGGCCGTTTAGATACCCTTTAATTAGAGTCGGAGTTATTACTATCTAATCTACTATAGAGACCTATTGCGAATAATATCGCGGAGCGGTATAAGGCCTTTTTCGGCCTAGACTAGGACGTAGCTACGAGAGGCTTATATCGCGCGTATTCGACCTAGAATTTTAACTAGTAGTAATCCTTAAAGGAGGAATCGAGCCCCTCGCTAGAGAAGGCCTCGCGGTCCTAGAACGTCCGTTTTATTACTAGATTAAGAAGAATCGCAATGCTATATATATCGCTAAATCGCTCCTAGGTAGTAGTATAATACTTCTCGAGCTTTATTTATATAGCCTATAGGGCGGAATAAATCTCCTTTTACTAGGATTATGTTTTATATTTAAGTTTCTTATCTATAATATCTAGGATATCGAATAAGGTATTATAGTAGCTAAGAACGAGGTATATTATTAGCTCCTTTATCGTACCGATCCGTATTATAGCCTCGGCGAAAGGAGTAGTAAGGTTAATAATATATTTAACCCTCTTCTATTCTATAGTAGTTAGCTTAAGTTCGGGCTAACCCTCGTTCTTAATATACTCGTCGATAATATCTCGTAGTTAAGAACTACGTATTAGTATAATCGTAGTTAAGCTCTAATAGGTCTTTATATCTTATATTAGGCGCAAAACCCTATTAGGCATCTTCTTCTACTATTTATACCGTTTCGGGTATAGATATAGATCTGCGATCCTCTTTCGCTATAGTACTATAAAACTCTCGAAGTATTAAGTACTAGAGTTTACCTTAACTATAAGTTTATAGAACTTTATAGGGAGCGGTTATTAGTATAGCTTCTACCGACTACGTTTGCCGACTACGTATACTTTAGAGGGAGAATATATAGTACCTTTATTAGAACTATAGCTAGACTTCCTACTTTAAGCCGATATAAGGCGTTCGTATCTATCTCCTCGTCCTATCGTTCCTATTCTTCGTTTCTTAGCTCGATCTTAAGTATAGCGAAGAACTTCCCTAAGGAGAGCTAGATTATATATATAAAGTATAGGAACTATTCTAGATAGGAGAACTCGTAGTCTTTAGTATCTAATATCTCTCCTATATCTCCGTCTATTCCTTAGAGGGGAAGTTATTTAATTAAGACTAATAGCTTCGCTATACGTATACGCTCGTAGGAGCAAATATCGATAGCCTCGACGCTAGAACTTATTAGTTAGGAGGTATATATATAGGAAGGAAACGTATATAGTAGTATATAGTATATTATTATTAGAAGCATTGTCCGCTATTAGCGCTATAAGCCTATTAGAGATTTCGAAACAGGTAAGTACGTCGAATAGTAGATCCGCTAGGACTTCGCCCGTATAACGGCCCGAAATATATAGAAAGGCTAGTATAGCCTTATACTAGGCCTACTTGCTATCGATCTAGTAGCCTTATATCGTAAGGAATAATACTTAGAGCACCCTAGCGTACTAACTATCGAGGGCGACAGCTACCTAGAAGGTTCTAGATAGCTAACGTTTTAGATTGTCCTCGGAGTAATTAACTACGTCCTAGATATATAACTTAATCGTAGCGGCGCTCTTAAAGTCGATAGATCTAGTCTTCTCTAATAAATATTTATAGGTACGCCGAACTATAGGACTTTTAAAGAAGTTTAAGGGTAATCTAAGCTAGGAAACTATAAGTCTATATAACTCTAGAAACTTTAACCGGTCTAGGTGCTCGGTTCTAGTAAAACTTTTCTTAAGCCGTTTCTATAAATAAAGACTATTAGTATATCTACGTTATATATCTCTATAAAGCGTAATTAGCGAGCGTAGTTAGGAAGCGTAGTTAGTAAGCGTAGTCGGGAAGCGTAGTCGGCAAGCGTAGTCGGCACCTTATTTTTATAATAATAAATACTAAACTTATAGATTAATCTTTAGTAGCCTTAATAACTTCTTTAGTAACTCTATACTCCTAGGAGGCATCTTCGTAGCCTGCTAAATCGAGGTGCTTTTATAGAGCTTTTATTCCGTTACCTAGTTCTAAGTATTTAATAACTCTATTATATCCCCTATAAACAACCCTTAGGGCGTACGTTTCCTAGTCTATACCTTTAACGAAAAATCTCTAGGCTTATAACGTTCGCGTATTCGAGTTCTATTTTATAGGATTCGAAGATATTCTACTATACTTATTATAATACCTCGCCTCTTCGAGCTACTAATAGTAGTAGTAAAAGCCCTCGAACGACTAGGTATACTCCCGCTACTATATCTATACGCTATTAGTTTCGACCTAGTCCTTAGAATCCTCTAGCGGCTTAGTAAGATTAGCTAGAGATAGTATCTTATCTTATATACTAGCTCGACTACTCGAAGTATTCGCAATTAGATAGCGTCCCTTCCTCTACTATTATACTACCTTCTTAATTAGACTAGAGTCGACGAGAGATAGCTGCGATTCGGAGTTAGTCTATTGTTCGCGAAGCTATATACTTATATATCTTAAGAAAGAAGGAAGTATAGTACTACTACGTTATATTAGAGTCGTAAGATATACTAGTAATACTATAATATAAAGTATATAGTACTAAGAAGGAATCGTAGAACTAGAGAGTAAAAGCTAGTAGAGTAATAGAGGTAATAATATTTATAGGAGCGATTAAGTTTTATTAGTATAAGTACTAGCGAGGTATCTCTATTATAGGCCGACGGCCTATCCTAGTAGCGTTATAGAGACGGGCACCTCTAGTACTCTTATTAAGCTAGTAATAGTCGCAACTAATAAATATACTAAGTACTCTTTAATTATAGTAACGCTATAGTCGCCTTCGAGGGCAAGTATCTTACTAGCGCAAGAGGCTAGTAGCGTTAATAAAGCTTAAGTCGAAAAAGTAGAGTTAAACTTAGCCTAAGTAAATAAACCTATTATAGAGAGAATTTAGAAACTACCTAAAGACTACATAAAGCGATATAATACTATATAGTAGAAGTCTAGAAATAATACTAAAGATAAGAAGAGGAAAAAGAATATAGCGAGCTAGAAGTTTAAGGTATAGCTAGAGCTCCTAGATCTAGTACTAGCTCTAAAGACAAAGTAGTAGTATATCTCTAAAGGCGTAACTACTATATAAGAGAATAAGGCTAGCATTAAATATACTTAGCTATCGAAGGCAAGACTCTAGCTATTTATAAGAATTATAAAGGAGAATTATATATTCGGCAAGCTACTATAGAGCGAGAGGCAGAGATAAGAGATATAAGTTAAAGAGGGCCGGCTAGTACTACGACGCAAACTATAAACCGATATACCGTCGGCGGCTATAACTAATCTTAACTTACGAGATATATCTATATCCTACCTAGCCTAAGAGGAGTTATAGAGCTTCTATATAAACCCTATCTCTAGCGACTAGAATTTGCGTATAAAGGTCTCGGAGATAGCGAGCTTATCCGTAGACGTACCTAGAAGCTACTCGACGATATCCTAAAAGCTAAGTTCTCCTTCCTACTTAGAATCGAGCTATATTTCCTATAAAAGCTCTCCGTATACCGACTTCTTTATATCGAACTTATAAGCGTATAACTAGAACGCTAGCCTATTTCGCTTAGCCTACGCTTTAGACGTAACTAGCTTCTAGAACCTATTACTATCCTAATCGTATCCTAACGGGATAAGCTAATCTAAGACTTCTAGAGTCTAAGTAAAGCGATTAGCTATATTAAACTTAGAGGACTTCTAGGAGAGATAGTTGCGATATACTACGCGGTAATAGAGTAGGAAAATTTCTATTATAGTTAGAAGACGGCCTTCTACTATTAGCTCCTACTACTAGTTAGTATATAGTCGGTAGGCGTAGTTAGTACTAATTTACCTTCGCTTTTACTATAGATACTAATATACGGACTAATTTTATAAGCCCTCTATAAGGCTCTACGGAGCGTAGAGTATACTTCTAGTCTAATTAGAGGTACTCGAATGCGTCCTAAAGAAGCTATTAGTTCTAGCGGCGATATACTCTTAATAAGAGCTACTTACGTCCGCTCTAGATACTTAGAACACGTATCTCCTCTTATTCCTAGATTATAGCCTCTCGATAAGGTCTATTTCTTACTATAAGGAACTCGGCCTCTCCTTTATTAGTTATACGATAAACTCGGCTTAACTCCTATATTACGCGCGTAGTATCGCAAGCGTATATACCTTCTTCTTAAACTATCGAATAGCTTTATTCTAAAAGGCGTAGACGGCGTAGCTCCTCTATACGGCCTACTCGCTCTCGGTAGCGACTCGAAGATAGAGGTTAGTTATTTTATAGCTAGTACCGGCCGACCTTACCGGTAATATATAGGGTGCCTCCGGACCCGACTTAGACTAATTAGTATTATACTAGTAGTTATAGTTATAGTACGGGTCGTCCGCGCTCTTCTCCTTCTTAATATTAAAATAGAAGCTTTCCTTATCCCGGCTTACTACTTATATAATAGGCCTATCCCGCGCGCGCTTATATTTCTTATCGTCCCTATTATACGTTAGTACTACTAACTATATTAGCCGACTATATAGATTATTACTTACGCTATCCGGTCGTACTAAGCGTAGTACTTCTCTCTTTAGGCCTTAATCTTCTTCTACTACTACTTCTTTAATAGGGAGCTCTATATATTATTAAAGCTAATTAAAAGCTTCTTCTACCGAGTAAAGGACTTATTTCTAGCTTTATACTACTTATCTACTATAGCTTTCTTAAGCGATATATCTGCGCGCTAACTATACTCGCGAAGGGTATTAGGATTAGAAGAGTAGTTATCTATATCTTTCCTTATAGTACCTAGTTATATCTAAAGTATAGAAGTACTTATACTATCTAAATCCTTATCTACGAGGCGGGGACGCTTCTATAAACTATTAGAGGGCGCGGTACTTATTAGATATCGCTTTTATCGCGCTATCGTCGTAAGTTTAGTTACTAGGAAGAGATAAGTATCGCGAGGTATATAGTAAACGTACGCTTAAAATTTAGTAGCAATATAGGTATAGTAGTAGTTAAGGTAGTAGTTATTATAGTAGGAGCTAAGTACGACGAATTCTAGCTTTAGGTACGCTAGAAGCTTAGTACGCGGCTATTCCCGCCTAGCCGCTAGCTTACCTCTAGACGTAGAGTTTAGCTTCCTATACTATAGTCGGCTACTATAGTTAGCGATATTATATAATATATCGCTTGCCTAATATAGCGTATACTAATATATACGACTATATATAGATAGCGACAGCTATAGACGCACTCTAGAGCTAGAATCTATCGTATACGTTACTTAGATTAACCTTACTATCGCTAGCCGAAAAGAGTAACTACTATATACTTATACCCTCGACGACCGCTCGTCTACTCGTCGCTAATAGTTACTTCTTAGCTTATACTATCGACGACCGCTTATCTTCTTAGCGTAGACGGCTGCTTCTTAGCTTATATTATTAACGACCGCTCGTCTTCTTAGTATAGACGATTGCTTTTTAGTTTATACTATCGACGACTACTAGTCTCCTTAGCGCCGATAGTTACTTCTTAGCTTATACTATCGATAACCGCTCCTCTTCTTAATATCGAAGTAGTATCGATAATTATTTCTTCTCTTCTACTATTATAACGACTCGGTTCCTCGATATAAAGGTAGGCTAGAGAGTCTATTTTTCTATTCTACTACTATATTACGACTACTTAACTAGTAATACTATAGAGTACTAGTAAGTCTAGCTCTTTCCCTTCTATAGTATTTTATATATTTATAAAGAACTTCGAATAACAAAATATATATACTATAGTCGATATTATCTATATAATACCCGGATATAATCTATACTATAGTAAATATTTGCGTCTATTACTATATTCTATAGAGTAGCGAAAGCGATTATAGCGTTCGCGCAACTATAACTTCTACTAGGTAAAGATCGGTAGAGGTATCCCGATATAGTAGTAGAATATAATATAGTTCTACTATATAGCGCTATCGAACTCTAACCCCCCCCCTCTATAGGCCCGCGTATTCCGGCGGTCGTATACGATTTTCTAGTACTCCTATCTGCCCTAGCCCTTCTCTCTCGTACCTTTACTTATCTACTTCTTCTAACTCTTCGATATTTCTATCTATACTACTCGATGCCTTCTCTTATTTCCTAAGCGGACTCTAATATAGAGTTTAACTCGAGCCCTCCTCTACGAGTATATCCTAATATAGATACTAATATACCGCCGTTAGTACTACCTCTACGCGTAGGAAATAAGGCTACTAAGTAGTAGCGAATATAGCTACTAAAGGCTATAGTACTAGACGACGAGTCTCGTAAGAAGGTAGTAGTTCTATAGAAAAAAGCGATAGCTATAAGAATAATATAGCGACGAACGAGAGCTAGTAAGTCTAGTATCTCGAAAAGGTAGTTAAAGCTAGGGACGGTAGCCTTACGAGAGATTCGTAAGCTTTAGCGAACGATAGCTTTATATATCTATAGGGTCTCTTTTTAGCGCGTTATCTACGAGATTATAATAGATAGAGATAGTAGCGATATTATTAGAATTTAGGTAGTAGCACTTAAATGCTTATAAGAAGCGGTAAAGGCATTTCTCGTTACGGAGTTCGAGATTTCTAACCTTCTAGCGATCTACGCGAAGCGCGTTACCCTATAAGTAAAGGATATATACTTATATAGTTATCTACGCTACTAGTTTACTAGCTAGGACAGAGGAGGGAATAATAATATAGGTATATAATATTAGGTTGCCGACTATAATTGCTAACTATAAAGAGCCTAGTATACGTTGCTATACTTAAAAGCTTAGAATTAATATATATAGCGCGGGTAAAGCCGTAGCTAGCGCGCTAGCGAGTCTAATGTCCGCCTTAGCTAACCTATATACCCTTACCGAACTATTAGTAATACTACTACCTCTACCTTCTTAGAACTTGTTAGCGGTCGCGCTTTATTAGCCTATTATTATCGCCTTCCTTTTTTATACCTCTTAACGAATTTTCGTATTATATATACGAAGGATACTACTATATACGTTAATCGTAGCTTAATCGACCGCTTTTCTCTCGCCCCTCTACGTATTTATAATAGCTTAACTTCCTACTAATAAGCCTAGCTAGTTTACTAAGTAATACTTCTCTAGCTAAGATATAGCGTCCGCTCCTTCTCTATCTAAAAACTCCTCCCTACCTAAAAACCCTCCTATAGCTAATAGTAATATCGACCTAAGACTTCTTAGTAACTAGGCGCCCTCTTCCGACTAACGTAGCGCTTCTGCCTCTCCTCTCTTAATTTCTAACTCCTTCGCTTATAATAGTAATAACTAAGGGGCTACTAGCGGAAACGACTAGAATAGTTCTTATAGAAACGCAAATAGCGATAATAGAAATAACGAAGATAACGGCTCTATTATTAATATCGACGATAGTAATAGCGACGAGAGTATTATACTACCTGCCCGTCTCTCTTAGCTTTCTAGGAAGGCTTTATAGAAAACTATACTAGGCGGTCGGCGTCGTCTCGACAAGTAGAAGCTCGCTTACTAAATAGCCCGCAAGAAATAGATTAAGAGGGATAATATAGTAATAGTAGTAGTAGTAGTAGTAGCTAGAGGAGTAGTAGGTAGAAAACGATTATTAGGTAGAAAACGAGTAGCGAAGAAGGGACTAGCTAGAAAGAGAACGGCTAGAAAAGCACTAGCTAAAATAGTAGTAGTAGGTAGAGGAGGTCTAGCTCGTAGAGCTAGTATATAGAAGACTTATCGCTATAAGCTAGGTAGTAAGTTATATAGTTAGTATATATAGTCGGTATTACTAACTTATACTCTAGCTATCGCGCTCCGAGAGATCCGTAAGTACTAGAAGTCTATAGATCTACTTATACTAAAGCTACTCTTTAGCTACCTCGTCCGCGAAGTTTACTATAACGTTTCTAGAGGCTTAGCTATTTCTTAAGGAGGTTACTATTAGTAGGCGAGCGCCCTTAGTACTCTATAGGAAGCTGCCGAGAGTGCTCTAGTCTACCTCTTCTCGAGTATATATACTCCTAGTTGTTCTATATTCGATCGATATTAACTATATTATAGGTACTAACGTTACTACGATTTACGTAAAGCGAGTAACTATTTAGTAGAGGGATATAAAGTTTGTTATTAGCCTACTCTCGTCTTAGGGAATTAATATATTTAGTAAGAGATAAATCTCTATAGTATATATAAGGAAAATCGTTGCAGCTATAGAGGGTATATATAGTAAAAATCGATATAAGTAGAGAGGTTGCCGTAGTCGGTATTCGTAGTCGGTATGCCTATAGTTATACTAAATCGTATAATTTGCCGTATTAAATTAAATATACCTTTAAAACCCGTCGCTTTCTATACTTTCTACTTCCTCTAGTTTCTATCTATTTATAACCCTCGATTTTCTATACTATATTCTATCGAATCTTATATTTCTATTAGGACCTATCTTTAGACCTATCGTTAGACCCGAGTCAGACCTATCTAATACCTATATTTATTAGATAGGTCCGGAACTAGGGAGGAACCGGCTAGGACCCGACCTAACTATTATAGTTCTATATATTTAGGTCCTAGACCCGACCCGGACCCGTCCCGACCTATTCTAACCTCTAGCTTAGATCTACTCGACGCTTATCGCTATAAGGATTACGATCGCTAGGCTAGACGAGCCTAGAGAGGTCTTAGGACTAATCGACTCTAGTATAGTAGTAAACTTTATAGACGCGCTACTCGTAAAAGAAGTTAGATAGGATACTACCCTCGGTAATAGTACGCGCTTCGTAGCGCTTAATAGCTAGAACCTCTAGGTCGTAAGTAGTATAAAGGAGTTACTATTAGTTCGGGATAGTATAGGCTAGGTTCGGGGATATAAGGCTACTATATAAGTAGGCCGCATCTACGAGTTTTAAGTCGTTCTCGGAATGCTATAGCTAGAGGCCCTAAACCCGTCGATTAACTTTATAACGAAGACGGTAACCTAGAGATATAAACCTCGGAAGAGATAAACCGTAGTAGTATTAGGCGCTATACGCTTCTAGTAGGACTATAAATCGTTTTAAGGCAATACGGTCTACGCTATATTAGTCTAGGAAGTAGTAGGAGAGGCTATAGTAACTTAAGACGAGATCCCTATAGCCTTCTATAACTTCGCTACTATATTCTCGAAGTAAAGTATAGGGGAACTACCGGAATATAGGCTAAACGATATAGCTATCGACCTAATAGAAGGCAGCTAGGCACCTTAGAGCCTAGTATACCCTATGTCTAAAGTAGAGCTATTATATACTCGCGACTATATAGAAAGTAACCTAAAGTCGGAGTTTATACGATACTCTACTTTACCGGCCGGCGTACCTATCCTATTCGTATATAAGAAGGACGGCACTCTATAGCTCTACGTCGACTATAGGGGACTAAATGTAATAACGATTAAGAACCGTTACCCGCTACCTCTAATTATAGAATCCTTAGACTAACTAGTAGGAGCTACTATATTCTCGAAGCTAGACGTTAGGAATATATACTATAGAGTTCGTATCTAGAAAGAGAACGAGTAGAAGACGATATTTAGAACTAGGTACGGCTACTACGAGTATACCGTAATACTATTTAGGCTATTAAACGTACTAGGTATATTTTAGGGATATATTAACTAGGTACTCGCTAGCCTTATTAACGTATTCTACGTAGTATACCTCGACGACATCCTAATTTACTCGAAGAACGAGGTAGAATACGAGGACTATATAAGGCAAGTATTAGCCTACTTATAATAATATAGCCTCTACGCTAAGCTAAGTAAGTACGAGTTCTACTAGAACTAGGTTAAGTTCCTAGGTTATATAGTTAGGCGTAACGAGGTCTAGATTAACCTAGAAAGGATTAGGGCCGTATAAGAATAGCCGATACCTATATCTATTAAGGATATCTAGGTATTCTTAGGCTTTACTAACTATTACTATAGATTTATTAGGAGGTTCTCTAAACTAGCCGTGCTCCTTAACTAGTATCTCGAAGGGAAGAAGAGTCTATTTAGGCGTAAGGAGGAGTTAAGGCCCCTATAGCTCGACGCTAGCGCCCTCGTAGCTTTCGCCGAGCTAAAGTAAGCGTTCTTAGTAGCACCTATCTTACGCTATTTCGACCTAGCCCTACCTATCTAGGTAGAGACGGACGTATCGGGGTCGGTAGTCTCTAGTATTATAACCTAATAGTACGACCTCGACGGTAAGAAGTAGTAGTTTCTAGTAGTATACTTCTCGTAGAAGATAGTTACTATAGAAAGGAACTATAGTACGGAAGATAGCGAACTACTAGCTATAGTAGCGTCTTTTAAATACTTTCGTTACTACCTTAAAGGTACTCGATACTAAGTCGAGCTCCTAATAGATTATATTAACCTCTAAATCTTAATAATAACGAAGATACTATCTAGGCGCTAGGTAAGGTAGGTAGAATAGCTATCGGCGATCGACTTCTATACGATCTATCGTCCTAGGCCTACTAATAGAAGCGCCGACGCGTTAAGCTATAGACTAAACTACGAGGAGGCTAATTATTTAAATAGGTAGGCTATTAAGGAAGAAGTTAGCGCAAGCTAGTAGTTTCTATAGATAGTATTAACGCCGATAGACTAATCTACTCCGGTCTACTTCGTCGCTATAGTAAAAGTAGATACTAGCCCGCCCGATAGTACGCCTATCTAAGAGCTAGATTATATAGTAGCGTACGTAAAGGAAGTATTAGACTAGGACGATACGCCTACGTAGGCCCGATAATAGTCGTTAAAAGGAGATAGTCTATACTACGAAGGCCGAGTATACGTATAAGAAGGGCTAGAATAGCTTAAATTGCTTTAGGAGTATTACGACGACTCGCTTAGCGGCTATTTTAAGTTCGCTCGTACTCTAGAGCTACTATAACGAAGCTTTTACTAGCCTAAGATACGCTAGTACGTAAAGGACTTTATACGAACGTACGAAGTATACGCTAGAGCTAAACTCTAGAGATACCTACCCTACGAGTTATTATACTTAGAGAAGCCGTTCTTAGATCTATAAGAAGACTTAACGATAGACTTTATTATAGACTTGCTACCTAGCTACCTCTAAGACTATACGTACGACTTTATTCTTATAGTTATAGATAGATTTACTAAGATAGCCTATTATATCTTATACTATAAGGATATTATAATAGAGAGGCTAGAGGAGCTACTATTCCGAGAAATTATATAGCTATATAGAGTCCCGTACTCTATTACCTCTAATAGAGGGCCTATCCTAACCTCTAAATACTAGAGTACGCTATACTACTACCTAGGCGTACGCCGGAAGCTTAGTACTACGTTCTACTCGTAGACGGACGGATAGATAGAGCGCTAGAACTAGACCTTAGAGTAGTATCTACGGACTTACTATAACTTCGAGTAAGATAACTAGGCTATATTACTATCGACGGCGGAGTTTGCGTATAAAGATAGCCGTTACGCGTCTATAGGATATATACCTTTCTAGGTAAACTACGTTCGTAACTCGTAGCGTTTAAACTAGCCTAGAATGCGCTAGGGCGCCGGCGAAGTCCCTAAAGCGGCCGCGTTAGTAGATTAGGTCCTCGTAGTATAGAAATAGCTACGCTTAAGACTAGCTATCGTACGTAAGTAGTACGTAACGGCGTATAACTAGTATTATAAGGACGTAGTCTTTTACGTAGAGAATTAGGTCTACTTTTCGACGAAGAATATTAAGTTACTACGGCCGTCGAAGAAGCTAGACTATAAATACGTAAGACCCTTCCTAGTTAATAAAGTAATAAACTACGTAACCTATCGTCTAAAACTACCGTCTAATATAAAAATATATCTAACCTTCTATATCTCGTTACTAGAAAGGGCTAGTCTAGACTAGAATAGCTAGGAATAAGCTCCTATATAGAGGTTCGACGCGAACGAGAGCGAGATCTACGAGGTTACCTCGATAAAGGAATAACGTATAGACGACTTAGGGAACTAGGAATACTTAGTCTTATAGAAGAGTTACGAGTTAGACGACGACTCCTAGGAACTAGTAGTCTATATTAATAAGAGCGTAATAAACGTATATAAAAAGAGAATAGAATAGAAAGCGCCTAAGCGAAAAGGGCGTCGACGCTAAGGGATAGTAAAACGCAACCGTAGCTAATTAGGTCTAGTTAGAGCTAGTAAGGACTAAAAGCGTCGAGGCGCGACCGAATAGTAGAAGTTATACCTTAATAACCTAAGCTAAGTTAGAATAGACTAGTAAGGACTAGTAGACGCCGAATAATACGGCGGGACTTAGAGGAATTTTAACTAAAATTATAAAAGTTCGAAGAATTTAGAACGAAAAGAGAAAAGAAGAACTATCGAGATATAATTTATAAAATAGAGCCCTATAGAATAATAGCTAGGCCTAAAAAGAGAGAGCTAGGCTAGATTAGCCCGAGATAGCGCGGGATATTATATCCTTACCCTTATAAGGTATTTACGTCCTTATCTAACTCGACCTTACTCTCTAAGTCCGCGTCTATTACCTCCGGGAGTATACTAGCTAAAGCTACCTTAGACGAGCGCTTACTAGCCCTATTTAGGGCCTTAGTATTATAAACTATAGTAGCTATAACCTTTAGGCGAGTAGTAAGGGCCTAATTCTTATTCTCTAAGGTAGTACGGGACTTAGTACTTAATTCTATAAATTTTATACGCTTCCTAGGCGTAGATATATCCTATTCGAGTTAGCTTATACTAGAATAATCTAGCCCGTTTTTAACTAACTATATTCTTAAGGAGCGCTACTACGGAGCGGTCTCTCTTAGCGACCTTAAGGCCGGACTTATTTTATACGTCTACGCTAAGGTACGTACTAAGGCTATTCTCCTTATAGACGCTACTATCGAGACTACTAAAGATACGAAATAGTTAGAATAAGCTAGAATAGGATAGGATAGAGTAACTTATAATATAATACTACCGGCCTAGATCTTAATATAGTCTTAGAGGTCCTTTATAGCCTTATCGTCCGGGATAATACTACTTATAAATAAGTCGTCGATCTCTACCTTAAAAGCGTCCTACTTAGCCTTACTTATAGTAAGGAGCTACGGAATTAGCTTATAATAACGTAAACTAGAGTAGACTAGACTAACTTAAAGATAATTAGTATTCTTATTACCTTAATAGGATAGGTAGTTATAAATAAGGCCGGGTAGAGCCTTCTCGCTAGCGATCTAGTATAAATTACGTAGGTCTACGCACTTCGACGCTTAACTAATATAGGTAAAGTAGGGATTATTATTCTTAGGGCCGGTCTTAGCCTTCTCTAAGTAGTTCTTATAGAATTTAGTAGCAGCGGACGATATATTAAGCGTACTAGTCTAAGTTAGTATAGTTCTAGCCTATTCTAGCGCTACCTAGCGCAAGTAAGGATTATCGAAATATAGGCGAGTTAGTAGTAGGGAAAAGAAAATAAAGTTAGAACGAAATAGCTAAACTCTAATAGAGGCAAATTCTAAGAACTAGCTATAATTAGCCGAATTTTTTAGAACGGCCCGCAACCTTCGTCGCCTTTAATTAGCTAACTTAACCTTAGCGGATTTACTATATAGATCCTAAAATACTTAGTAGAAAACTAAAAAAGTATAATAGCCCTACTATACTATAACGAATACGCGCTACGGATAGCGCCTATAGAAGAGAGAAGGGGATAATATAAGGATATACTATATAGGTACTAGTAGAATAGGCTAGCCCGGCCTATCCTTAGTAATATCCCTATACGACTTACTAAGCCTACTTAGCTTAGTAGAGAGATACTCTTCGCTACTACTATCGTACTTAGAATAACGAGGTAGATATTCGTATAGTCTAAATCTAAGCCTATTATCCTTCGTACTAGCCTATAGTACCTATATACTAACTCTAATATCTACGTATATAAAGTAAACTTTATAGCCGCGCTAAGGAAGTTTATAATAGAATACTAGAAAGTAATCGCTAGTATTATATTTCTCGTAGGCAAAGCGTAAGAAGCCTAGTATAACGAGCACCCTAGTATACTCCTAGCGAGGTATACTTAGGCGTAGTTCTATAAGTTCCTATACGATATCGTTAAGGATTAAGTAAACTACTAGCTACTCGTAACTATTAAGTACGAGATAATACGCTAAGGCGAAAATTAGAGTATACGATAATTCGTAATAGACCTTAGTAATCTCGAGGTATAGCTCGGCGACTATACTAAGATATAGTTAGTTCGCTAGCTTCTCGTAAAGTTAAAGCCGTCGCTACGAAAGGATATTATTAAGAACTATATTATTCTAGCGAAGCGCGCCGACCTCGTCGCCTTAGTATAATACTTTAAATAGGTAGAAAGGTTAATACTACGCGATATAGGCTTACGCGACTATAATAAGGACGCGTCGCACTAGTAGTTAAAGTATAAGAGGGTCGATAGTAACGCGTATACCTCTAAAGGTAGTTACGAGTCTAACTTAAAGAAGAAGAACTCTTAGAATAAGCGTAAAAGTAAAGATAAGGACTAGTAACCTAGGTATTACGATTATAACGAGGTAGGCTATATCTATCTAGATTATCCGAATAAGAATAAGAATAGTAATAAGCTAGTAGTCCGTAAGGTAGCCGTAGGTAAGTTAAAAAAAGTAGAAGCGACGGAGATATTACGTAAGTCTCCGCTACTAAAGTAGATAGTATAGGGTACCTACCTATATAATACGTACTAGTAGTACGAGTATAAGGAGAAGTTAAGTCTTAGAAGAGCCGTAGGCTAGCCGAGTTCCTTCTCGATAATACTATAGATATTAATATAGTATTACGAGCCTTCGTACTCTAGTATAAGTTGCCCTTACGGCCGAACGCGGCCTTGCCGCCGGCTACTACCTTTATAAGTAAACTAGGTTATTATTACGGTACGTACTATATACATATAAGGCTCGCGGACTTCTTAGGGATCGAGCGCGTAACTAGAGGGATCTTCTACGTATATAATATACTAGATCCCGATATTATCCTTAGCTATTTATAGCGACGTATATAATAGGTAAGTATCGATAGTAGTATAAATAAATAGCGTTATAGTAACGATCGTTTCGGCCGATTCGAAGTCCGAGAGGCCTATAAGTTCCTTAAAGACCTTTAGAAGGTACCTACTATATTTGCGGTTAGCCTAAGTAGAATAAGCGAGAAGCCTACTCTAATACTAGAGGAGTTCTATTAGTTCGACGACGTCCTTAACTTAATAAAGGAAATACGAAGTAGACCTATCGATAGCGCTAAGTATACGATCGACCTAAAGCTAGGCACTATACTACCTTTTAGGCCTCTATACTACTAGTTAAGTAGAGAGCTCGAAGAGCTTAAGGAGTACTTAAAGACTAGGCTCGAGTATAATTAGATCGAGCGTTCTAATAGCGAGGTAGGTACGCCTATCCTATTCGTACTAAAGAAGAATAGTAAGCTATAGTTATATATAGACTACTACGAGCTAAATAAGATTACGATTAAGAATTAGTACCCGCTCCCTCTTATTAGCGAAACGCTAGATAGACTTATAGGAGCTACGTAGTTTACGTCGCTAGATCTTATAGACGCGTATTAGCGTATCTATATTAAACTAAGTAACTACTAGAAGACTACGTTCCGTACGCGATACGGTTACTACTAATACCGAGTAATGCCCTTTAGTTTAACGAACGCTCTAGTAACGTTCTAGGTATATATTAACCGCGCGCTAGTAGGGCTAGTAGATATAAGCTATATAGTATACCTAGATAATATCCTAATCTATAATAAGACTTACGAGGACTACGTACGAGACGTATACGCTATACTTAAAAGGCTCTATAAATTCGGACTCTACGTATAACGCGCTAAGTATAAGTTCTTCTAGAAATAAGTTAACTTCCTTAGGTTCGTAGTTACGACCGGAGGCATAGTAATAGACTCTAGTAGAGTAGCCGTAATCGCCTTATAGCTAAGGCTAACTACTCTAATAGAGATTTAATCGTTCCTTAGGTTCGTAAACTTCTACTACTACTTTATCTTCGGATATTTAAGGGTCGTAGTACTACTAACTATACTCTCGAAAAGCGCGAAGAATAGTAGGAAGCCGGGGCCTATTAGTTAGAGCGAAGCCGAGGAGTAGGCTTTCTTAAAGTTAAAAGAACGCTTCTAGACCGCGCTGCTTCTTAGGTACTTTAACTCTACGTTACGCCTACGAGTCGAGACTAATACGTCTAACTTCGCTATCGCTAGTATTCTAAGCTAGCTATTCGAGTCGGAATAGTACCTAATCGTATTCTTTTTATAGAAGATAATTAATACTAAGTATAACTACGAGGTCTATAATAAGGAACTCCTCGTAGTAGTAGAATTCTTTAAAGTATAGAGGCCTTACCTCGAAGGCGCTACGTATAAGGTAGAGGTACTAGTCGACTACGCTAACCTAAAGGCCTTTATAGGTATAAAGTAGTTAACGGGCCGATAGGCTAGGTAGGCTACGTTCTTAGCCCCGTATAACTTTATAATTAGTTATAGAATAGGTAAGCTAAACGTAGCCGACGCGCTATTAAGGCGTAGCGATTACGTAAAAGATACGTAGGCGATAAATAACTTATTACTATCGCTATAGTAGAAACTCTAAGTTTAGAGCGACCTCCGAGTAGGTAGACTAGTTATAAACTATATTAAGGCCGCCTATAACCTCTAGTATATAATAAACTAGAGAGTAGTAACGAAAGCGGCTAATAGGACGTAGCCTACTAGCCTCGAACGCTACGAGCCGGGTCCGTATAGATTCGCGCTACTAATACGGGTCGCTAGCGCTATTATTATAAAGGAACGGCCGTACGCTAATACCTTAGACCTAGTAATCGGGTACGTAGCTACGCTAGTCTAGCTAGACCCGATAGCGAAGGAGCTATATACGTAGGTAGAGAGTAATAGAGGCGAAAGCGATAAGTATACTATTTAAGATAGGTATATATATCGCGAAGAGGTATTATACCTTCCCTACGATCCTATATTACGAACGTAAGTAATTCGTATATACTACGACGACTTCCTAGCTAGTTATTTCGGTAAGAATAAGACTACGGAACTCGTTAAGAGAAAGTACTAGTAGCTAGAAGTTAACGAGGACGTTAAGTAATACGTCGAATCGTATAGTAGCTATTAGAAGGCAAAAGCGAGGCGCTACCGTCCCTATAGCGAGATAGTTACGCTTCCTCTACTAGAACGGCCGTAGAAAGATCTATCTATAAACTTTATTATAGACCTTCTACCGAGTAAGCGTAATAGTTATATATTTAACGCGATTCTTATAATTATCGACTACTATTCTAAGATAGTAACTTTCGTTCGGACGATAAAGCGCTATATAAGTATAGAGCTTATAGATATCCTACTTAATAAAGTTATACGACTTCGAAGTATACCTAGTAGTATTATCTCTAATAGAGAGTCTATATTTACTAGCTAGTTCTAGTTAGACTTCTATTTCGAGGTATACGTAAAACGTAAGCTAAGTATAGTATTTTACTCGCAAACGGACAGCTAGACTAAACGCGTAAACTAGACGCTTAAGTAGTACCTACGTATCTATTACGAGAAGAACTAAGACGACTAGGCGTCTATACTAGCCTCTATAGAATACGCGTATAATAATAGCCTAAATACGATACTAAAGATATCGCTATTCTATATTATCTACGAGTTCGACCTAGATCTAATAATAGAGACTCGTAAGAGGGACGTAACCGAATCTCGAGACGCGATTCTATAAGGAGAAGTACTAGTAGTAAAGGACGCTATAGAAAGGTTAAAGCGGAATTACGAGGAGTTAATAAAGCGCTAGTAGTAAGTAAGCGAGTCGTAGGCTAAGTATTATAACTAGAAGTATTAGCTAAAGGAATATAAGGTTAGCGATATAGTCCTTCTATTTATAAAGAACCTAAAACTAAAAGTACTATTAAAGAAGCTAGCGGATAAGTTCGCTAGACTATTTAAAGTAATCGACGTAGTCGGGAAGTAGGCGTACTACCTAGCTCTTCTAACGGGATTACGTATCTATAATATCTTCTACGTATCTCTCTTAAAACTCTAGTATAGTAGCGAATCTTAGGAGACTAGCTTGCCCCTTATAGATAATAAGGGCGAGTAGATAGTCGAGAAAGTACTAGAAACCTAAGTCGAGAAAAGTAAGAGGAAGTAGCTAGTCTAGTAGAAAGGCTAGCTAAAAGAATATAATATATAGGAACCGATTAAATATATCGGGGAATATAAAGCGCTCGAGGAATTTAAGGCGTAAGAGTAGAGTAAGAGGAGCTTATATAAGCTATAAAGTCGACTATTACAGCTACTACGCTATTAATTAACTATTGCGACTACTATAACTTACGACGAGTACGCGCTAAGCGCTAAGGCCGCGACGAAATATTACGTTACGAAAATTACTAAAAGGAATAGAAGATATAAAGTAGAGAGAAATTATTTATAGCGCCTATAGGCGCTATATAAATAGGCTATAGCGCCGGCGTAGAATAGAAGTATAGAATAAAGTAGCGGACTATACGAGTAGCGCAAGAGAAGCGCGAGGAGAGAGTATAAGAAGAGCGCGCGATGCGCTAGCTTACTCCTCTATACCCTCGTTCTCTTTCTTATTCTTCTTATCCTTCTTATTATTCTTCTTCTTCTCTACTACGAAGGCCTCGTTATTAGAGACCTCCTCTATTTAGCTAGCGAGGTAGTCGGCGTAGGTAGCGTAGACTGCCGTATTAAGGGCCTCTTTTAAGGCGCCGAGTAGGCGTAGACGCTACGAAGAATATTAGTAACGCGTATAAGGAGTATATAACTCGTAAGATATACCTTATACTTAAGCTTAAAAAGCCTAAAGGATAGGGCAATCTACTTACTAGCTATAAGTAGCTTAGTAGTAGAAGGACCGCTATCGGCTAGTAGCGCGCTAGCTCTACCCTTCTTTAGAGTCTTAAAGACCCTAGCTAACTTACTCTTATTAGACTATAGAACCTTAAGGCTATCGGCGATTAGGGCTTATAAATTAGTATAGTAGTAGCGGAGCTACTCGGCGCGTACGGCTAGCCTACTCTCGGCTAGCTTAGTAAGGTAGAAGCGTAAGCGCTTCGACTACGTAATAATATCTAGGTCGGTATAGCGGTCGTAGGAGTAGTTATTATTATTATAGCGCTAATAATTCTTCTTCTTATTTAGTTTTATAACTCTATTATATAGCCGAACGCTAGCTATATATACTATATTAGTAAGGAACTCGTAGCTAATATATACGTAGAACGCTAGACTTACCTATTACTAAATATAAGAGATAACGATAATAGTCGTTATCTTTAGTAGTAGGGAGGTCGATAATAGTATAAGGATCGGCTAAGATTATAGGCGTAAAGTTTTTCTTAAGAGGTATAATACTTACGGAGCGGGTACTAAAAAAAGGCTAGGAAGATATATAAATAGTACGAGGCGAGAGCGTAGCGCTTATCTAAAGATAGTATACTAGAATAAGTATTAACGTAATTAAGCGCGAACTTATAGCCCGTACCTACCCCGTAATTAACGCGCGGCCTATATAGAGTCTATAATATAAAAGTCCTTTAAGATCTAGTATATTACTATAGTACTACTAAAAATCGCGTACGACTATAGAGTAGTAGAGCGACGTAACCGTAACGTAATAAGAACGTAAGCGGCTAGCTACCGTATTAATATAGACTCTCTTACGAGCTAAGGTAGCTCTATAGAAGAGAGGAGATAATTATAAGAGCGATAGCTTAGGAGGCTAATAGCTTAGAGGGCGTCTAAGTTAGACGCCGAAGTATCCGGCTTACGCTACGTATACTTAGCGTAAGATAAAAGTACGCTAAACGTATATAGAGGAATCGGCAAGAATTAGTCTCTTAATATCTCTAATAGGTATAGTTAGGGGCGCTTAATATATTACTATATACTAACCTTTATACTAGTCTTCTTATTTATAGTATTACCGGCGTAGTAGTATACCTACGAGTATCGTAGCGGCTATAGCGTACGTAGATATAGTAATAATTAATAAGCTAGTTTAGTAATCTAGGCTTATAACTATCGCGCTAAGTAGCGCGTAGTTACGGAAGTATATAGGTACCTTCTAGAGAGTTACTTAGAGTTATATAATATAAAATTAGCGGGAAGCGATCTCTATCTATTCCTAGAGTTTACTATAGGAACGCTTATATACAATCGGGGCCTTGGCAGTTTGAATCCCCCTTTTGATATCCCGAGGATTCTGCATGTCTCAGGGTTCTCGTACCCTGAGACACCTTCTCGTATTCTGAGACATCTCCGTGTCGCAACAGTAGACCTTTGATGTGTCAAATCTTACGCGCGAGCTATTCTGATTGGGTTGCGCAGATCTGGTGCGGTAAATGCCCCAAGCAAAGTTCAAAAGAGATGACTTGTTTGCTTTCGGGTCCTGCATATTCGAAGTCCCAAGAGGATAGCGCCCTAATCACGACCGCGACACTCGTTCCGTTCTGCGGCTCTCCGGTATTCGCAAATTTACCGATCTGGTGGGCTTGGTATTTGTGGTATCAGCCTCGACTGTGGTCTTCTCCGGATGCATGCGACCGGCATGAGCGTTCCATCGCAGAGAGCAAAGACTTTGCAGCTTGTCAGCCTGGGAATTACGCGTATTCCGGTGGTGTCTGTGACACAAGCTATGAATGGTCTCTCAACGACTCAAACCATTTTACCAACCTCTTACGTGACTCACATTGGCGAGCCAAAGACATAGTCAAAAGCGAGGCGCACATGCACTTCTCTTTCAGCAATGACCAGATCATCTTTGGTCACTCTTTGCTTGGCATTTTCCAGAGCTCGGCCCAGGTCGACAATATCGTCCCGCAGGCATACGATACTTCCAACAATCACGATGACCTTCCCCACTGAGATTTCCGTCCAGTACTACCATGCGTCAGCCCCAGTTGTGCTGTTCGCAGATGGATCGGAAGAGGACTGTCTTTACTGATCGTAGGACTGAAAATTGGCACCTCGAAATGTTTGCTGAAAATTGGACGCTAGAGCATTCATACCTATGATTAGGATATTTGGCACGCGACATATGCAGTTGGAGAATGTTGACCGCGGAGAGCGCGGCGGCTTTTAGCGTCGGACATGGCGGACAGGTGATCAATCTCATGTTCACGATGTGGCATCGTATACATACTTCCAGATCGCAGAGCTTTGGATGCCGCTGTTGCTATTGCGGTCCCCGCAACACCAGATCTTAACGAAACCTGGTGAGCTCGTTCAAAAAGATCTCGACACATAGAGTTGTTGTTCATTGTTCATCCACGCTATCCATAAACGGCAAGCCCCAAATACGGATGCACGTGCCAACCGCACATGCACTCGTCCCTCGGCATAGCTAATAAATCCTTCAGGTTTACAGCGCCACCAACAACCACATTCTCCGACTTCATCAATCCAACAATGTCGAAGTCAGAAGAGCCCGTGATAATCATCGGCGCAGGCCTCTCCGGCCTCGTCGCAGCCTACGAACTCACCAAAGCCAACAAACAAGTCATCATCCTCGACCAAGAACACCGCGCGAACCTCGGCGGCCAAGCCTTCTGGTCCCTAGGCGGTCTATTCTGCGTGAACTCCAAAGCTCAAAGAAAACAAGGCATCAAAGATTCCCGCGAACTGGCCCTCGCCGACTGGCTGAACACTGCAGGTTTCGATCGTCTCGACAAAGAAGATTTCTGGCCGCGACAGTGGGCGAAGGCGTTTGTGGATTTCGCTGCGGATGAGTTAGAGGCGTATGTGCAGAAGCTGGGGTTGAGCTTTTTGGCTGTTGGGTGGGCGGAGCGTGGGGCGGGGAGTTCGCAGGGGCATGGGAATAGTGTGCCGAGGTTTCATTTGTCTTGGGGGACGGGGCCGGAGGTCGTGAGGATTTTTGCGGAGCATGTTTTGCGTGCGGAGAAGAAGGGGCTGGTGGAGTTTAGGTTTCGGCATATGGTGGCAGAGATTGTTGTGGAGAATGGTGTAGCTGTTGGTGTGAGTGGCAGAGTTTTGGAGCCTTGTGATCAGCTTGACAGAGGTGTCGAGACGCCGAGGAGTATCGTGGACTCGTTCGAAATCAGGGGCCGGGCTGTGGTGATTGCTACTGGTGGGATCGGAGGGAATGTCGAAGAGGTCAGGAGGAATTGGCCTCTGGATCGACTTGGACCTGCGGCGCCCGTAAGCGTTGTGGTGGGCGTACCAGCGCATGTCGATGGAAAAATGGTGAAGATTGCAGCAAATCAAGGGGCCAGCGTGATCAATATGGATCGAATGTGGCATTATACTGAAGGTCTCCAGAACTGGAATCCCATCTGGCCGCTTCATGGCATTCGCATTATTCCTGGGCCATCTTCTCTCTGGTTCGATGCAAACGGCAAACGCATGCCTCCATTCCTCTTCCCAGGGAACGACACTCTCGCAACCCTACGACACATCTGCAGTACCGGCTACGACTATTCTTTCTTCATCCTGGACCGATCCATCATTGCTCGCGAATTCGCTCTCTCGGGCTCAGAGCAGAATGAAGACATCACCAGCAAGAGCTACTGGCGTACAGCATACAGATATTTCACCACGTTAGGTACGAAAGAAGTCCAGGCCTTCCAGAAAAACGGGAAAGACTTCGTCGTTGCAAACGACCTGGATTCCTTAGTCGATGGGATGAACAGGCTTGCGAAGGAACGGAACGGCCCTGTGCTGGATTACGCGGAGATTAAGCGTCAAATCGAGCTGCGAGATATGCAACTGGATAATCAGTACACGAAAGATGCACAGCTCATGACAATCAACAATGCGCGAAAGACGAGGGCAGATAGCCTTCGAATTGCACCACAGCACAAGATTTTGGGCAATAAATCTGCTGGCCCTCTGATTGCTGTGAGGCTGAATATCTTGACTCGCAAGAGTTTGGGAGGACTTGAGACGAATTTGCAAGGTCAGGTCCTTCGTTCAGATGGCAAGGTCTTCGAGGGTCTGTATGCGACTGGTGAGGCGGCAGGATTCGGTGGAGGTGGTGTACATGGATATTCGGTAGGTACTGTTCCATTCTTCAGCTTGGGCGGTAATAGCAAGGGCAAGACACTAATCAGTTCACAGGCACTGGAAGGCACTTTCCTGGGCGGCTGTATTTTCACAGGAAAAGTTGTTGGCACAGACTTGGTGAAACGTTGCTCTCCTAGTTCGCACTCTGCTGCCGACCGAAGGATCGGCGCAAAGCTATAGTCGACAGTATTGATGCTCGAATGTAGGATACTTGCTGTGTGTGACACAACATGCATTGATCCTTTCAGGAAATTATGCTGGTCATATTAAGCTCATCCAGCATGGCTCCTGCTGATCTGATGGTTTGATTTGCTCTTCCTTGTGCCAAATACGACAGCTTGTACCAACCGTTGCTCGTACGGCTTCACTCTTCACGGCGTGCCACATGAACTTTCTAGAGCTGGATTCGCTTTGCCCCAAGCGCTTGGAGGTACTACGCGGAATGCATCAATGAGATCGATCTTGAACAGACGTCAACTAAAGCTCCGAAACGCCGACCCACAGGGCTTTCTGCATAATGGCCTTGTGGCTCGGACTTGCAGATGAAGAATGATAAGGTGACAGAAATTTCGTACGACATATCGCCATCACCTCCATCGACTTCAGCCGAGATACCACTAGCTTTGGCAATAGCACTTCAACTCGAAGCCTGGGGTACCAGCAACTGACTGATCACACTCGTTGCTATATCCTGCTCTCCAGTCCCCGTCTCTTCGTCCTCGGATTCCGCATCCCCCTGCTCGTCATCTTGACTAGGAATATTGCGTAATTTGGCCTCTGCATCCAGCAGTCTCCGTCTAATGGATCGCGCATGCATCCACTTCAAAGTTCTATTCGCCGCTTCCGACTTGTCTTCGATACGATCCAGATCCGTCGGTTGGTCCTGTACCACTGTTGCGTCCGGGTTCATGTATGACTTGTAATCGCAGACGGAAAAGAAAGGGCGGATGGTCCTGATGTTGAAGTTCTCTCGTCCAAAAACTCTATCACGAACCCGTTTCTCGATACGTTCCATTCCGTTTTGATATATCTTCCACTCCTTCTGCTCAGTCGGTGTGTCGGTGTGGCGAAGAGCTTCTCCTTGTCCATCACGTGTGCGCTCATGAGGAACTCTTTCGAGCACAATCTTGTAAGCAGTTCGTGGTCCGCATGCGCCGGGTCCCATCGGATCCAGCAGTATTCTGCACGGTGGTCGTGGCGGGAGCGCTCGAACTCTTGCTCTAAGTCGTCGAGAATGTTGGAGATCTGTTCTCCTTGCCATCTCTCCAGCAGAACGTTTGCTTCTACGCCTACTCCAACGTCCGTTATGGTGAGGTTTGAGGAGCCCAGGATTGCTGTGTCGAAGTCGTAATTTTTGTACAAGAACAGCGAGTATTTGGCGTGGAAGTTGAAGCGATCGTTCCAGAAAATGTACAATTCTGTATTCGGGAGACGAGCGAGCCATTCAATCGCTTCTACTTGTGTGATGCCTCGCCGGAAGGTTGTGGCGAGTTGGATCTTGGCTCCCCGCTGACTGAATTGCGAGAATACGGGCAATACTTGCTCCAAGCCTTTGGTCGTTATGTACGAGCTGACAATGCATATTCTTCGAAGTTCGGCTGCATTCGCTACCTGGTCCTCTAACAATTTGATGTAATTGCAGATGCTTAGTGGCATCTCTGCGAGGGTGAGCGTTCGAGCTCAAGAGATGTGGGCTGGAGAGAAGGGGGACGGCGCGGCTGCGGTTGCTCGAGTGTTGGGAGGCACATGACAGAGCTGCCCCAGCCTCGCTCACGCGCCAGCTTCTGATGCTCTGGCTCGTGTTACCACCTTCTCGCCTGCACGCAGGCGCCACGGCGTTTCCAGCCCCTCGTCTTGTATATTAATTGGCTGATGTCAATGGACTATGCTCATGTCAGGATTCGACTTCAGCGATGCATCGTTGGAACGACACAATTGCAGTTCCCACGCCTCAGCTGTGGGATCATGCTGCTACTAGGGCTCGCACTATCGCCTCTGCGTCGCACGCATCCCTAGAACCTACCATCCTTCTAAGCAAGCACAACCTTCCCCCACTCTCCTTCCCCATGTCGGCCGACCATTTCCCCATCCATCATGCCATGAATATAACAATCGCCAACCAAAGAATAAGACCCGGCATATTCCGAATCGCCAGCGTACGGCCGCAACACGAATGGCACGCTACCTCCCGCGCGGAGCCAGATTTTATCTTGTGCTCTAGGCGCGTCTCCAAGACCGATGTAGTCGTGATCAGTCCTGAAAAAGGTTTGGTAATGTGTAGCGATGAAGAAGGTATTGCGAGAATTTGAAAAGTTGGAATCGATAGCGATGGCGGATGTTGACGAAGCGGCAGGTTGACAGAGCCATTGGCGGAATGATGTATAGGATGTTTCGTCGGCGGCACAAACTCTCTGTGGAGTCCGATCGGGCAGGTCGATTGCGTCTCGGGCGAGAGTGCGCCAGAATGCTTCGGATCGCTTGCAGCCGCTTGGGTACACAGCATCATAGGCATGCGATTGAAGAGCCAAGTTCTCCCATTGCTCGATGCTCTCTGCAATGTGGCCCTCGCGCCACGGTGGAGCAGTCGTCTTTACACGATCGAGGAACAATCCACGGAGAATTAGCCTTTCTGCTTCCACGTTTGAGAACAGGTCTTGCATGCCACAGGCGTTGAATAACATCTTGGCACAAATTCGTCTGAAGACGTTGTTGAGGTAGGAAATCTTTCCCGAACGAGCATTTGGAAGTAGATCTATCACCCATGTGGGCAGGCCAGGTTGATTCAGTCGAGGACCAACTGGGGCATAGAGATTATTGTTCTGCTTGATGAGCGCTTGTGTACACTTGCAGAAAATCTTCCCAACGGTCATGGAGTAGTCGGCCTCGAAGAGGAAATTTTGCTGATCAGGAAGTAAACCCTGTAGACCGTAGACTTTATCGCTGGGATTTGAAGCCTGCTTATGCCGCGAAAGCCACAGAACTTCCCAGAACATCGTTAAGCCGCCGTGAGGCGATTGCAGGAGAATTCTTTTGGTGGATTCGAAGCTCCAGAAGGTCAGACGCATTAGAATGACATCTGAAAACAAGCTCCGGCAGGAAGATGTTTTTGGTAGCTACGACAGAAGTGGTGGATGAGCTCCGATGGTACTGAAGTAGAGCCAAGAATCATTGTGGCTTTTCTCGCAAGGATAGCTTCCTGGAGGACCCAGATTCGAGACCACCACGCAAGTTTCAAAAGCTGTTGTAAAGCTTGCCATGCGTAAATATGCTTTGCAGCTACGCGGCAGTGTTCCTTGCCCTCGGTCTCGAACACCGCTTTGTCGCACCAGTGTTCGTCAATGGAGAGAAGGTAGAGTGCCGCAAAAGCTCCCAGCGCCTCACTATGGCGGTCATGGAATGCAGTCTCTTGACAAACGTGTTCGATGTTCTTGATCAGCCATGTCAGGTCTTTGCCGTCCTCGAGAGTTCCAGGGGAACATGGAAGAGATCCTTCGACGCAGAGGGAGTCACCTAACCAGATCAGGACTTCGGCTGTATTGGGATAAATAGGCCCCATCAGCGCCAATTGAGACGACCTCTCCTGCGCATCGGCCTGATTGATACAGATTGCATCGACCCAGAGTGTTCGCCGCTCGCTGCTCCTTCTCAGCCGCCGCAGTGCCGACCAAAGGTTTGTCCTGATCTCACATGGCTCACTGTTGAGGAGCATGGTCTTCATGGGGGTTTCGTCACCCCATGTGTAAGAGAGAGCCTGATATGAAGGACACTCCTTCAAGGCAACAACTTGCAACGTGCAGTTTAATGGTACTGTCCAGATTCCTGGCAGAACGTGCAGAATTCTGATCTCGCGTCGCTTCCCATCGAGAGGACCGTATCCGGAGCGCATTGTTGATCATACCATGATACAGACGGCCAAGACAGTTGCTCGAGCTTCAGCTTGCGAAAGCAACAAACGAGATGACAATCCGCTACGGAGGCGTCTCGCTTTCGCATCTCCCTGCAACGCGGCCTCACGCGCAGGCAGCACCAGGCGTCAGCTCCAGCTCCAGCTCCAGCTGAAAGCTGGTTCACCGCAGCTGACGGGAACTATATGCGAGCCTTGTCTTTTCGAGCCACTGTATCGCAGCCTGATGAATTGCGAAGGACGATGGACCTGCTCGGTTGGGTCACTGCTTATTAAATCTAGCGTTGTCAATATGATCACGATGCGAATGTAGCACAAGCAGTGAATCAGCGCAGAAGTCATCTCCGGATGCTGAAATCTGCTCGCTGATCTAGGCCCATTTGTACTCCCAGTGCTCTGCAGACTATGCTACCATCGCTTTCTCTCATCAAAGTCTTTTCCTGAACGTTCTCGCTCTATCTGGGCATCAAATTCTTTTTGTGCCTCCACTTTGGCCAGCTGCTTGTCTTCGTCTCTGGAGGAGAATGTGAAATCGTCCTCATCCAACGGCTTGGCAAAATTTGAGGGAGCTGATGTTGGAGGAGATGGAGACGACTTCCCCGTCACAGCTTGTTGCCGTAACCGCTCCCAGGCACTCCCACTCAGTGTAGGCTTTGACTCTTCTTGGCTGGAAAAGGCATCTCTCGCGGGTTCTTGCCGCGTTTGAGGGCGCGCCTGATTCTGCTGAGGTTGACGACTCCGTGAATAGCTCGCTTCTTGCTCTCGCTGAAGGCCTTCCGACTGCCTCCGCGCCTGGTCGTCGCTCATCATGGCAGTGTCTGACACTGCTGCACTTCCCATATCGACGTACTCCGACCCGAACGCGCCTCTCGTCGGGCTCATGTCATCGCCGCCACTCTCCACTTTCGCCGCGCCGAGCCCTCCCTGCCGTGATCTGCTGCTCCTCCACGCCTCTTGCGCTCTTTGGCGTTGCCGCGCCATTTCCAATGTCTCGCCTTCGCGCGGCCCGGGAGTCTGATCGACTGGGTGGTTTCCCGCCTGCCGCTTATTCTTGACATGCCGTGCCCTCGCCTCGTCCCACTCCTTCAGCCGCGGATCGGTCCTCTGTCCGACAGCGCCGACCGCCGCGCCGTAGGAGGTGAAGAAAATTTGCCCCATCAGCCCGGCGATGATCGCGTAGCTGTTGAAGCGCAGGATGTGCCACGCCACCGACGCGGCCCGGCCCTTGTAGAACAAGAACTTCTCTGGGTTGAAGGTCGCACCCGGCGTATAGCCTGGGAAGCGGAAGGTCGACATGCCTCGAATGGCCAACAACGTGCCCGCTGCGAAGCCAACGGGCAGCCCCATCGAAACAATCCTCACTGCTTTGGCAAAATGGAATGCGAGCGCGTCGGCCTCCGGTTGCTGGACCGGCCGGCCGAGGACCTGCTGTGCTTGCTGTAAAGATCGCAAGATCATGCTTGGCATCTGTGTCGCGTGGACCGCGACAAAAGGGCCCCCGAGTGGGTGCCAAGACTTCGGGAGTGAGTCGAGATGGACGTGAACGGCGGCGGCGGTGCCCTGATTAATCGACACGTACGAGGGATCGCGTGTGGCCAGCTCGGGGGGGTTGCGGTCGCCATTGTACGGATCAGCGTCAGACGAGGGGGCGGAGTCCGAGGCGAAGGCATCGAGCCCGGCGGCGGCCTCGTCGAGGACCATGCTGACGTCTTCAATGGGCGGTGGTGAGGATTGCGATCGTGGTGTGATTGTTGGAGAGAGGGAGCTCCAGCAAGCAAGCTCCGCGAGTGCGTCATTCGCTTGGCAGTGACCCGCCTCCAGCCCGCACGCGGCCCGCGCCGCTTGCCGAGCATCATCTGCTCGTCTTCCACGTCTTCTCTTGTTCGTCGCCACCACATAACATCACCCTTCATGGCTTCTCGTGGCCATCACCGCATCGACTTTGCGAACTTGAGCCTGCGCTCTTGATCAGCGTGATTGCGGACGCGTTTTTATCGTTGCTGACGCCGCGGACCTCGTTGGCATTGAGCAAGTCATCCTGGGCAATTTGGCGCTGCATCATCACCACCACTTTGCCACAGGGAGCCGGAGACTCGAGACTGACTTGAGAATTGGTTGAGGCTAGCTCTTATGATGAGGCCGGTTTTCGAATTACCCATCCGGAATGTGGATGGAGTTACACCCACACAATAGCAATTTGGTACCATTCTTACCCACTGGGAGAGGCCTTCAGGAGATGAACTCGACCGTGGAGCCCTCGAACGGGGTCATTGGGAGCTGGATGCAGAGTGCACAGGGAGTCCCATGCGGTCCTTTTGCACCACGCCACTCACACACTCGATGCAACGTGTGACAACCCAGACCTGCTTTCCTGGAGCCTCAGGTGCATGACTCGCTCGGGGTTGAAGAACACCGAAGATGCCAGTCTAACTCGAAGTCTTGCATGCTGTAAGACGCTTGCAACAGCATAGCGGACCGTTTGCGATGTGAGCTAAGAGGTTATGAGCTGCATCGTCTGTCTTGACCTGAGCTGTTGAGTTCTGCGGTCGCGAACATGATAGCTGCGGTGAGCAACAGATATCACACTTCTGACACCAAAACTGTAGCTGTCTGGAGCTCCGCGCAATCATCTGTGCACGTTCAGCGCATCGGACCTTCGCTCGCTGCCACCAGTCAACATCACGCACATCTCTGCCATTTCTTCTCTGACACAGCTTCAGCGTGTAGACCTACATTTCAGACGGATTCCTACATCGACACTGCTCATCACGTGGGCTATACCCCTGTCTCGCGACCTGCCGCGTGACACTTAGTCTGTTCCTGATCTCGAGCTACTTGGTGCGCAACAGCCCGATCATCGGATTCGCGGATGTCAGAGGGTGCTACGAACACTCGCGATCCAAGCAATAGACCAGTTTGACATAACGGAGTTACGTGGCATGCTGGAGTGCTCAAGGGATGACGATTAAAGTAGATTTTTTCCCTTGGTCAGCTTCTTCCGACTAACCACTTTCCGCATCTCTCGTTGTCTTCTCATTCTATTCACTCAACATGAAATTCGCATGCGCTGGCGCTGCCCTAGCTTTTGCTACGGCTGCTTTTGCGGGAGTCAGTCCGCAGGGCTATGGCGGCAGTCCATTTGGTGATCAGCCAGGCCCAAGTGGTCAGCCAGGCCCAAGTGGTCAGCCAGGCCCAAGTGGTCAGCCAGGCCCAAGTGGTCAGCCAGGCCCAGGTGGTCAGCCAGGCCAAGGAGGACAGCCAGGCCAAGGAGGACAGCCGAACACAGGCAGTCAACCATACAAAGGCGGCCAGCCAGGCCAAGATGGAACCAAGTCCTCTTCCGTTGGTGGCAGCGCTCCTGGCAACGGAGGCAATTTCCAGTTCCAGTTCCAGGGACCGCAGTGCTGTAGTGAATCTTCGCTTGAGATGGCAGCCGTCGTCCGGTGGAGGCGCGCCTGGTAGTCCTCCACCTGGACCCTCGCCTGGTCGTGGTGATTATCAAGGCTCGCCAGGTCAAGGCGCTTCTCAAGGTTTCGGCGGTCTATTTGGAGACGATGGTCTATCTGGAGGTACTTGGCCAGGACTTTCTACTCCTGAACATGCCTTCTCCAGGCGGTCCGCCGTCTGGTGCAGCTCAGCCGGGTCAACAAGGCCAACCGGGTCAGCAAGGCCAGCCGGCTCAGCCAGGGCACGGTCAGCCAGGTCACCAAAGCCAGCCAGGTGAAGAAGGCGAGCCATGTGAAGAAGCTCAGCCAGGTGAACAAGCCCAGCCAGGTCAAAAACCCCAGCCTGGTCAACAAGTCAAGCCAGGCCAAGCCCACCCAGGCCAAGCCCACCCAGGCCAAGCCCACCCAGGCCAGGAATCTCCCCAAGGCTATGGCAGTAAGCGATCTGTCAAGCGTCAGGCGGATGGCTCCGGATCGGCCGGTCGATGCATTTCTCCCGAGGAAGGTCTTCAGTGGCTCGATCAGTTCATCTCCGTCGTCGGCCACACTGCATCAAACCCTGAAGAGACTGCGAACAAGATCATCGCGGATCATTTTACCCAGATTTCCAACTCGATCCTGTCGATCCAAGGGAAGACGGTGAGTGTCGTCATTATGACCATTGTCTAATTGAGAGATCCATACTGATTGCTTCGCAGCTGTCCGCGGCGGACAATATCATCGCACCTAGCAAGCAAGCTTATATCCAGGGCATCAGCAGTAGGTCGTCCACTTGTTCTGGAAAACAAACATATTACTCACAACTGCATAGAAGCACCACCTCCACAGGGAATCCAAATCAAAGATGTAGTCGTTGGTTGCAATAAGCTTGTCTGGTACTGGACCTTCGAGAAAGTTGGTGCTGGCCGCTATCCTACAAATGGCTTCAACCTGTTCACTCTCTCCCGTAACGGCGGAGGACTTCAGGCTGAGAAGCTCAATATTGAATTCGACAGTATTGCTTGGGCTCTAAATGATGGCGAGGTCAGCAGCGTCACTTACGCTAACGGAACTGAAGTCAAAGCTGCTATGAAGTCCGGAGGCAAACCTGGGGCAAGTGAAGGTGCGGGATCGCAGGGTGGAAAAAGATAGGTGAGATCAGGCTTGAAGGTGGTGTAGATGAGGCAGTCTGAGTTGTGGTGAGGCACCCCGCACACATGTTATGGAATTGAACCTTTGAAGATAGGTTGTTGCAGTATTTTAACCTATGCGTACTTGGAGCATTTTCCAGCTCTGTGTTATACTGATTGCTGCTTGCCTGTCCGCACTGATTCTATCAAATGATGGACCACAAGTCTCCTGAGCGTCGGCATGCATTGTGGCAGCGCTTTTCAGACGCCAAGAGCTGTATCGCGAGTGAGTAAGTTCGTCACGCCACGTCGCAGAAAGAAGACATCTGTCTGAATCCTTCATTGGATAAAGCTGGAGAAATCTACTACTCTCTACGCTAGTCTGTATAGTTCATCACTGTCGTCTTTCTACGCAGCGCTGGATCTGCCGCCGGATCTTCACTTTCCCATCACCAATCGTCCGCAACAGTCGCTGAGCATCCTGCGCCTCCGATATAGGTTCTAGCTTGGCTTTGATCGTTCACGACTTTGGGATGCTTGTCCTTTCCCTCTGCTTCCCATTGCAAGACTCCCGTAGGATCAATGACCACGACGTTTTTGTCCTCTGCGAGCAATCGATTGATATCTTCGTGCACGATCCGTCGGGCGACCTTGTTCAGAGAGAACACGTCACGGAATGAGAGAACTACTGCGCATGCGTCTGCATATGCGCCTGATCCTGGGTCATCTGGGTCCTCGTCTCCGAGATTGCGTGCCAAGGCACGTGTCAAGATTTCGGCGCCGGCAAAGCGAACGGCTCCTCGCATGTGGAAGATTGCAATGCGGCGTGGACAGTCTTCGTCATGGGCCTCGGCGGTCTTGAGAGTGGCGATACTTGTTGCAACTGTAGACCGAGC
Source organism: Cercospora zeina (assembly GCA_022702355.1). Lineage (NCBI taxonomy): Eukaryota > Fungi > Ascomycota > Dothideomycetes > Mycosphaerellales > Mycosphaerellaceae > Cercospora > Cercospora zeina. The sequence goes on from JAKLWX010000010.1 coordinate 630,234, forward strand.
GATCTGGCTGACGTCCATCATGTGGAAGCCCATGTCGTGTGACAACTGCTCGCAGATGGAAACGCCGCGAACACTGTTGCCTTTGCTGTCGAGTTTGGGCGAGAAGGCGGCCAGACCGACTTGTCCTGGTAACGCACCGAGGATGCCCCCAGCGACGCCGCTCTTGGCTGGAATGCCTACATTCGACACCCAGTCGCCCGCAGCGTCGTACATGCCACAGGTCGTCATGACTGACAAGACCTGGCGGACGCTTGCGTGCGGGAAGATGCGTTCCCCCGTGATGGGATGATATCCTGCATTGCCCAACGTGGCAGCCATGAGTGCGAGATCCCGCACCGTGACATTGATCGAGCATTGCCGGATGTACCCTTTGACTGCCTCACGCGGATCACATTGAATTATTCCCGCCGCTTTAAGCATATGCGCCAGACCCATATTCCTGTCCCAGTCCTTGAGCTCGGCTTCATACACTTCTTCGCACACGCTCAGCTGGCGTCCAGCCAGCGTGGACATGACTTTCAAGATTCTATCCGTGCGCTGCTCGGCAGTCGCATTCGGCGCCACGACGAGCGAGTGCGCCGTGATGGCTCCGGCATTGATCATGGGGTTCATGGGCCGGTTCGAGCCTTCGTGGAGAGAAAGCTCATTGAATGCGTCGCCTGAAGGCTCCACGCCGATTTTCTCCAAAACTTGCTCTAGTCCCGCATCCTCGATGGCGAGAGCGTACACGAATGCTTTCGAGATGGACTGGATGGAGAATTCGACCTCATCGTCGCCTGCCGAGTAGACGTTGCCGTCCACCATGGCAATTGCCACGGCGAGGCGAGAAGTGTCGGCTTTTGCGAGCACGTCAATGTAGTCTGCCGGGGCGCCAGAATCATCTGGGCGTACATGCTCGAGCACTCGCTTCAGGTAGTCGGGGATTGGAGACCTCATGGTCACAATGTGCCTATTGATGTTGTGTTACCCCGGCTGCGATGCTGTTGTTCAGCTAAAGTCAACTCTTGCGGCGGTCATAGCTCCCTAGCGCTGATCATTGGCATTATTGCCAAGGTCTTGAGCTGCATGCACACTTTTGATGCCTGAGGCCTCCTTCGAGTGTATGCGGCTTTCCTCGATGGATCTGGATGGGCGACTGCTTCATCTCAATTCTCTCGAGCTGTCAGATCTGTCGTGCATCTTGGTTTCCGTTTGTTACTTCGAGGTCTTGGTACGGCAGTCATTGCCGAACTTGTCCCCTTTGGGACCAGACGATGGCATAGTATCCTCCATAGAGGATCGAGAGGGTTCATCATGTTTGTTAGAGATTTTGACGGACAATTACCATTGTATTTTCGACTCCAACGCCGATACCCGAACACTTGTCGGCAAATGTATCAGCCGCCGGCGTGAACATGGATCAAGACTCCGGCTTCACTGCTTCGACAATGAGTCAGAAGCTCCGACGTTGCCGTGATATGAGATCCCCGTCCCGCGACAAAAGGCTTCGAGCTGGGAGGCGGGTACATCATCGAAGTATCGTGGTGTCGAGTAATTCGTATCTTAATTGCCGACGGGCAAGGCGTTGCAGCATGTTTTACGATGTTTGCGAGCTGGACAAGAACGGCGGGCCACAGACTTTCTTTTCTCGGTCGTCAATAGACTGGCAGGGCACTGCGAGTTCGCGAAGTTATTGGACATCATGGCACCCAGCGGTGTTGTTCCATCGAAGCAGTTGCAGCTTGTATGGTGAGCTCAGCCGCGAGCATGTTCTACCACGTCGAGGTCGTACGATCTTCGCACGAAGGGCCAAAGATTTGCCGTACGAATCGCTTTCTTCTCGAGATATCAGTCTTGGGTCTCACCGCTCCATCTTGGGCGATAAGCAAGCTCTTGCACACAACACTTCATTTGGTCTTTTCGCGAAACGCTTGTTAGATTCACCAACTTGCACTTGACCCACATACTCCTAGTGTAACCTGTAGCACATTTTGACCGTAGAACTATGCTCGGATCCCAGACGATCTCTCCCGAGGGTTCAGCTTTATCAACCTGCCGCCAAATGTGGAGGTGGTCTGTAGTCTGATCGTGAGGTTCACACGGCCACAATCGACAATCCAAGCTGCGTACTTCCATCTCGCAGGTTCTCTGCATGACGTCGTCGAGCAATTAGAGCCAGTGGAGTGAAGTATCGCAACCTCTGGAAACTCCCCATATATTCGACGGAAGTCCTACGTAATGCAACGTGGTTTGGCCTCGGCCGACTCGCCGATCGTACACCAGGGTCAATATTCAATAGTGCTGATCTTGACCATCGCCAGGGTAGTGCAAATCCATCGCCTTCAGCACGTGGCACTGTCAGAAAGCTGTGCTAGCGTCTAATCGTACTACCGGGGCTCGAGACGTTCGAGAAGCGAGTGAGAAGAGATGCAGCGAAGGAGTGTACCGACGTCAAAGCTTCTGACTGCAGAGAGGGACGTTTAAGTGAGGACCAGATTAATTTGACGGCTTGATAGCATCGCTCTCCGGTGCAGGATTCATTCGATGTCGAAGGCGCTCGGAGGGCTCGTGTATGCAACTGTTGTTTCCAGGTGCTACTAGCATGATCACTGGCATAGACTGTTGAAACTTCAAGCGGGTGCCGTCAGGGACTACTGCAGGTCCTTGTGCCCACGTGCGCACTTGAGAGTCATGGCTTGTTGGTTGTTTCACTAGATCGAGGCTGCGCTTGCTAGCCTTTCGAGCAAGTCCGACACGAAGAGGAGCATACAGCCGCATCGAAACCCTCGCGCCTGATTAGGAACAACCGAAGGCTTCTCGCCGCTCGGGGTCCGCGACGGGAATTCTGTGGCACTCTGCGCACTAACCCTTGGAAGGGAAGCCTAGCGACCTCATTATATCCGAGCCTTAGTTCGTGTCGTTAAGAGGTATGTCTGCTAGAGTCAGGACTTGCTAGCGAGGTCCCGGTATGAAAACGCTCGCTATGCAAAATACGACGGCACTCGATAATGGGCAGAGTGAAAATACCGTGAACGTATCGAAGGATTCCCCAAACAAACAACGTATCCACCTGCATGACGAAGGCCAGCGGTAGCTATAACAGGATCCTGAACATTCACGTGGCTGATAAGTAGGTCGTGCACCATTTCTTCCCGTAGTTCAATGCTACAGTAAGTCTACGAGGATCATGGTCTGATGCTGACTACAGATGCTCACAAAGGAATTGACGCCAAGCGAACAAGAGAGATGAAGAGGTGACAAGAAGAACCAAGAAGTGACAAGATATGTGCCAAAGCTTGATCACACAACGCTAACAGCCGAAGCTTTGGCAGATCCCAGTATTTATCGACTAACAGACGCCGGGGGCCCGAGCTCGGCAACCAGAGCAATGAACGCTGCGGCGAATCTCAGTCAGATCACGTGAAGATGCTTCGAAGAACCAATCGGAGAGAGGCTGAGCGAAGATTTCTGGAGGCAAGGCCGGGGTACCTCCGCAGAGTTGAGCTTCGCGCAACTATAGCGCCTTCTGGGCAATCGACGGGCCGCGCTAACACGGAGCTTGTTGCTTCCCGATGGATCGTCCCTCTCTTCCTAGTAAACGCTGCCCAGTCAAGGCGTTCAGAAGGACGGCGGCGCTATCGATGCAATGTTGTCTTAGAACTCCACGCAGGTGGTGCGCTCACTACGTTAGAGGATTTGACGGTTGCGAAGGCAGTCCTGATGGCGACACATATGAAAGTTCAGCGCGCCCGGCGGCTGTATGGGTTTCACGTCCGCTGTATCTTCCCCGGGCTCAGCACCATGTCCCTTGTGCAGATACAATTACCCGAGCACAACTCTAAAGTCGGCACCATGGCCCATGCAGATGAAGATGACTGGAGATCGTGCGAGGATGTTCGCGAGAGGAGGAGAATGCAAAATAGACTTTCCCAACGCAACCGCCGTATAGACTCGCCTGTCTTACATGAATGCAACTCTACTGACGTTGGGTGAAAGGCACAATACTCCGATCCAGAAAAGCAACCGCAGATTCGACGCAAAACCAACAGCACAAATTCAAGTTTGTGCAGCCATACACAAACATCGTCAACAAACCAAAACCTATCTGCAACGACAAACGAGGCACGACGACAGAGCCCAAGCCGTCACTCAACCGCAATACCAGTCCTGCGGCCAATTCGAAGTCGTCGGACACTTGCAGCCCGGGCGGTGTTTGTGTTAACGACGCCGACCACTCTCCAATAAAGCAACAGTGGAATGTACCAATCGCGAACGATGGTTCGAGCCAGTCACCACAGGAAACCCTCTTTACCATTGACGATTTGACACAAGTTCCTGACATGGACATCGGTGGACATATGGCACATTTCTTCCTGCCCACGTTGGAGACGACGTGGGTCGATGGCGGGTCGATGTTCCCTCCGTTGGACGGGACTGTCAGTCAGTCGGATCATGGATGGACCAGCGACGAAAGTAGCACGTACAGCATTAGCACGTCCTGGGCTCGCGAGAATTTGGACGCTCCACGGCCTTCATCGGCTCAAAGAATCAACTCTCTGGATTGGAAAGATACGAGCGACATCGAGATGAGCAGAAGCGAGCCGAGCCGTCCAAGCTGTGAACATCTGTCTGGATACACCGCGCTGCATGTCGCTGCATATCACGGTCACCTCTCCATTGTTCAGATGTTGTTAACCAATGGCGACAACGCCGCTATGCCCGTGGATCTCCTGAACAATCGACATCAGACCGCACTCCACATTGCCTGTGCACAGGGCCATGAAGCTTTAGCACAGTTCTTACTTGACCACGGCGCGGATCCACTAGTCTGGAACTCTCACGGGCAGACGGTTCTGCACTCAGCTGTTTCGACTGGACGCGCCGCGATTGTACGTCTATTGTTGAATGCCATGCCAGATCGCAATATGCCGGATCAAGAGGGACGAACAGCACTACACACTGCCGTTGCGATGGGAAATGCCGAAATTGTGAGGCTACTGTTGGACTATGGGATGGACAGGAATGCAAGGATTCTACCTACGATACCCGGACTGTGATGGAGATGGCGCAGACTTGATGGTCGAGACGGGGATGTTCTCACGAACGATTGTACTACCACTATGCTGCATGCCCTATGTATTGATAGTACTCTTTGAACGCATGTTGCCATCGTTGCGTTGACAAATGAAGATAGACGTGTGACAAGCTGTTTCAAAGTGATGTTCCTCTTTCGTCACCGCACTACTTGGAATGGTCAGCCCATCAGCTGTGGCTCAACTCTACAGCAGCTCCGCAGTACAATAGCTCAAAGACCAAGAAACCATGGTCAGACTCTTAGAGCGGTGCCGACTAGCCATAAGACTGCTTGATCGGACAAGGCACCGACAAGTGACGGCCGAACCGCAAACTGCCTAGCGCGACGAATCTTGCAGCATTGGCGATGCAACCTTACTAGTGGGGCGTCAACGGAGATACGTACAGCCCCATGGCTCTGTGCCTCTGCATGCGCGGCTGTGCAAGGTGAGCGCTTGTTGATTCGCGGAGTTGATTCGAGCCGGGATTGAGGCTAAGCATTGCCAGATTGCGCCAGTCAAGCTTGTATCGATTAGAGGATGTGGCACTGTGCCAGGGTAAGACCACGCACGAAGTCAGCAGGTTTACAAGCGATGCAACGCGGCGCGTCGCAATTGCGCACCTCAGTCAACCCTGGAGATGGTCTCACTTCGTACTTACGTGCCACTCGCCGCCACCATTCGTACGAGCTGACAGTTCTACTTCCCAACTCGGTAATTGCTTTCACTTTGCTCCATCGTACGCTCTACGCTGCTGCCTATCCCACTCCGCAAGAAGATATTACCTTCTATTTGCGAGCTGTCAGAAAGCAATCGTGATTTCCGTAGTTATTCTAAGCTTTGGACAATGTTCGGCCGAGGTTCTTCCAGCAACAATGGCGATGGCAGAGGTGGCCTCCTCGGGGGATTGGGCGGCGGATTGGGTGGAGGATCGGGAGGCGGTCTCGGCGGCGGTTTGAGCGGACTCTTGGGCGGCGCATCCAGCAGAGGAGGGTTGGGTAGTGGCGGTGGAGGTGGTAGAAGTGGTGGATTTGGCGGCGGCCTGGGTGGTGGACTGGGCGGCGGAGGTGGAGGGGGTAGAGGTGGAGGGTTTGACGGGGGCCTGGGCGGCGGTGGAGGGGATGGCAGAGGTGGCTGGTCAGGCGGCGGGCTAGGCGGTGGAAGTGGTCGCGGTGGCGGTGGCGGCATTCTTGGTAATGGAAACACTCCCCCTCAGAAAATCATATCAGTAGCCATTGGGGGAATCTCGTCAGGGATTGGACTAATTTCAGAAAGAAAGAAGAACAAAAAACAGCGTGCCGAAGCTGAGGCTCGTTCACAAGAGCGCACCGCAAAGGCGATGCCGCAGCCCGCCAGCCCAATGGATGAATTGGAAGCCCACTGGATCTTAGACGATGCCCAGCAAGAGATAGGAACCAAGTCTGGCTATGGCCATAACAGCTACGATCAACACCGGGACATGCATTCTGATCCGGACTTTGAAGGATTTCCACCCACTTACGATCAAAGCTACGCTACAGGAAGGCTGCCATTTCCTGTTCTATTGCCTCAAAGAAGACCAACCGATCGAAGTCGAGGCTTCGTTCGGGCATACGCGCCAGTGCTGGAATCCTGTGGCATCGGTCAACATGAATGGCTGCACTTCTTGGATCAATTCGAGAAATCGACACAAGCAAGCTCATGGATTATGGCGTTGAATCTGGCGAGTATCGCCACCATGGCACTTCCCACCATCACAAGTTTTGCTGTCTCGGCCGCGATCCAAGTGGCAACGGTGGTAGCATCGGAGACACAAACGCGGTACAAGTACGTGTCTTACCATTCGCTGGCCTCGTGAAGGTCCCGTTAACACGAGAGACAGAACAAATTCATTCCTGGATAGAGCCAACAAGCTGTTCTTCCAGCCTCGCGGCCTATACTGTATGGTCATGACGTGGAATCCGGAGTCTGACCAGATCGAGCAGCCGTCCGACTTGTCTGGCGTCGTATCGAGCTCTGTGAACGATCATAGCAAATTCAGGGGCTCGGACGGCAAATCCTTTGGCGAGGGCATGTTTCCCGAGGTCGCGCCACTGATCTTCCCAGAACTCGATGAGTTGCAGCATCGCATTGGCACGGCAGCGAGCGGGACAAAGGAGAAGCTGAAGCGAGAGCAAGCCTTCGTGAATGACTATCTCGATCGCAGAAGTCGCGCAAAATATGTTTGTCTCCCGTCCTATCATCAGCCGATGTCGTTTGAATGAGTTGTACTGACTTTGAATATCACTCGCAGGCCGCGGAGCACTCCAACAGTGTCCTCGCAACTTGTGTTCCCAAGCCCGAGTTTGCCTCGCGCTACGCGGACCCATCAAATAAGGCCAGCAGCGGCGACCTCATTTCGTTCGCTACTGGCGGTAAGCTGAGCAGTGGTGGAGGAGTCCAGAAGCTGATCGGAAAGGGGGGTGGCCGAGAACACGAGCAGCCACAAAGCGGGCTTGGTGGTGGAGGACCAGGAGGGTTCGTGGGAGACCGAGGAGGATTCGGCAGCGGAGGATCAGCGCAAGGGTCGAATAGCGGCAATGGACGTGGAGGTGGGATCGGAGGAGGACTGGGAGGGCTGAATGTGAAAAGTTTACTGAGCAAGGTAAGTGGGCGGCGAGGAGCAGACGAGACACTACAGGCTTTGGTTTATGACGCTGACCGAATTGATCGTACAGAATGTGCTCTATCTCATGATTGTGAACATGCCATCGCAAGAAGAGCTTGCGGCGGCAAGAAGGGACATGGGACGCTAGGTTTTGGCTTATGGAGGTCTAGGCCGTTAACGATAGAGAATGAAATTGCAGCTCAACCCCGCCAACTTCACATTCCATTGTTCCGACTATACTTGACGTCCTCGCTCAAGCTTTACCAAGCTTTTATCCTGAGAGACGTACTTCCGTCATGGCGTCGATTTCCGCCAGGTGGCACCAGCCAGTGGCAATGACATGAGATTAAAACAGTGTTATTGAGAGTCATGAAAGTCGCTAGCAATGGGGCTCAGCACTATTCATACTGCTCTGGGCGACATTCCGGATCGTCATTGAGACACTCGTTGGGAGAAATTCTGGTCATAATCCATGATTACTGCAGATATAGACAACGACTTGAGCTCATTTGCAAAACAAAATCCATTTGCTTGTACGACGCCGTGCCATGTGCTCATCACGCTAATTATGAACCTTCAAAAGCTTGATTCAATGAGTTGATGTATAGATACAAAGCCGCACCGCTCCACCAGGAAGCCGCCACAGCCCTTCTCCGGAACAAACTCAGTCCCTTAGACTTGACTCTTCTGAGGTGCAGATCCTAGCTTGAACCCGAAACCAAGAAGGACGACCACAGCGCACATCTCCATCAGAACGTCCATGCACAGATATGCCGACTGGTTGGCATGCTCCATGTAGAAGGCGGGAATGGTGCTGTACTCGGACAAAGCAGCGTAGATGTGCTTGATTCCAATGAAGGGAAGACATAGAGCCATGGCCAAGATTGTTGAGCGGTCGGCCTGGAAAGGATAGACTGACCACTTGCATCCGAAGATGCAGGTGAGTGTCACCAGAGTCAAATACAAAGCGATAAACATTGCCATCGCAACCTTGAGGTAGACACTGGGTGTGAATTGGGTTCCCGTGCTGTCAACAGATTTATCTGCTCCGTAAATACCGAGAGCCAGCGGGACCAGGGCACCGAGGGAAAGACCTTTCAGAATTAATGGATGCACTGTTCTGGTGTGCTCGTTTCTATCAGGGCAAGCCGCGTCAGCAAAGTGTATCTGGTTGCGATTTGAGTGACGGGTTTGATACGTACACGCGATCGACCAGCATAATCGCAGCCATGGTCAACGGTGGAGTGCCGACGACTGTAGATATAATTATTGTGGTTGCGAGAGTGCCAGAGTAGTGGTGGATAGCCACAATTGTGCAGATTGCTCCAGTCAATCGCAAGCTTGTGAAAGCGGTGGCAAATCTCCATGCTGCACTGCCTGGGCGAAATCCATCTCGGAACCACAGATAGGCTGCCAAATTTACGGCAGGTAGGTAAAATAGTAATTGCAGTATGGCAATACCGTCGGCGTAGGTGACTTTGGACATGGCAGCGTTTCCTCTTGACCCTCAGAAGCTCGGTTCCATCAATTGACACAATCGTGCAGTTGGCAGACTTGGAAGACAGGAAGAACCTTTGTACGCCATAACCCAGGCAAAGAGGTGGTGGTCAAAATTATCGCTTGTCCTACTTGACGTGTTGTGCGTTGTCGCCGGGCCTAGTTGGCGCAACCACTACCGAAATGGGCAAGATGGAATGTCAGCGAGTACTCGGTGGCGGGGAAAATGGCGGCGAAAGATGTCTCGCAATCTCGGCCGGAGCGTTCTCGCCGAGAGCGCGTAAGGTGCTACGGTTGTACTGGTGCGTTTCATCAATCAAATGCCATTCGCGACCACGGCCGTAGCTCGCAGCTGATCTGAAGACCGATGATTGCTCTACGTCACGCTGCTCCACGTGGCTCTCGCGAGCTCCACGAACGATGGTCCGAGGCTTCTCGTGACCCCAATGAGATCGAGCTCGATCCACACACTCGCCTTTTATTGCGCCAAACTCGTATGGCGAATGGCTAAATGATGGATTTGTTCACCTGGTCTCGAGCCTGCCGTTTCCATGAATCAGGACGTTCCAAAGTGTGAAAAAGGCTCTCTTTGCCGACGCCAGTCATTTGTCATGTATAGGAACTGAGCAACAGTAATCAACACTGAGGTAGTAGTACCCTTTCCGGACGCAGCTGCCGCTATACGCCTGTTCTATATATATACATGTACTTTGAAAATACGACTCGAAGCTGAAGCCCACCACGGTATTTGGTATCAAAAACAACTTCGATTGGAGACAATGACCGCCTTATAGCCTCCTCTGGAATCTGACCTGGGCTCCATGATTGCTGCTCAATGTCACGCCAATATGCTCTTGCCATCGTCTGGGGTCACAATTCTCCATTTCAGCAAATGTCTGGAGCATCCGAACGACGGTGTATCTGACATTTGTCAGCGGACTGAAGTCACGAGACGAAAGCGTGTGTGCTGAATCTATGTTCTTACCCAGTCTCAGTGAGCGCGTACTGTTGACCAATACAAATTCGTCTGTAGATGAAGTCAGCATATTGCGGGGTGCCCAAACGGCTCCGAGTGACAACTTACGGTCCACCATTAAAGGGCAAAAAACCCCATCCAGGTCTCAGAGGCGTTTCGTTCTCCTCAGCGATCCATCTCTCGGGACGGAATTCTTCCGCATCTGGTCCATAAATATCTTTTCGACGATGCATGGCATATACCGAGTACAAGAAGACCGAGCCTTTGGGTACCAGAATCGGCGCTGTTCCAGACTCGCCTCCGCCTCGAGGTAGGACCGTGTCCACATTCGCGAAGCGGGTGTTGGTAGGAACCGAGGGGTACAGTCGTAGGCCTGTCAAATTGTCAGTCCACTCTTGAGGAAATCGCACATTCGTGAACCATTATACCTTCGTTAATCACAGCCTTCAAATATGGCAAGTCGCCTCTCAGTGTTTCGTAGTCCGGCAATCTGCCCTCCAGGGTGGTATCGATCTCTTGTTGTAACCGTTTCCACACTCTCGGATGGCGGGCAAGCAGGTGAAAGAGATTGCTCAGCAATCCTGCGGTAGTATCTCTACCGGCGATGAGAACATTTAAGGCCTCTGCGCGCAATTTAAGTGGATCTTTTTCCACCCTCATCAGCTCCTTCAGAAAAACGTAGTGATCTCCGGTCTGTTTCTCGCCTTCAATCTCAAACTTTTTCTTGGCATCGGCAATCAAAGCGTCAAACGCCTCGTGTAGAGTGTCACACGCTCGATCAAACTTGGAATCTCTATGCAGGAAAGAAAAGCTGGCGAGACGCATGCGAGATGCCATTTGCGTCTGTGCATAGTCGAAAGCGCTGACGACTGCTTGTGCGTGTGTGCCTTCGCGAGCGAGCTGGCAGTTTATCGATTTGCCGACCAGGAATTCGGTGGCCGTGTCGAATGTCATGTTGTAGAATAGAGGCTGGAGATCTACAGGTCGGCCATCGCGGGGGATTGCGGAGAACAGACGCTGGACATTGCCCTCCAGTTTCACCAGATCGGCAACTTGTGCTCTTGCGAAGTTGGGCCTGATCATCGCCTGCTTATGTCAGCTTGATTCAAGCCGAGAATTGTCGCTCCGCATACTCGAGAGTGCTCCCAGTGTTTGCCGTCAGATGTGAAGATGCCTTGGCCAATGAGCGGACCGAATGCATTCAAGCGGTGGCCCAGTCCATAATCAGCGAACTTGGTCGACAGGACAGTCTTGATATTCTCAGGATCCATCGTCACAATGAACGGGGTACCCATCATATTGGCCGAGTGTGTGGCTCCAAAGCTCTCCAGATCTTGTACCATCTTTTCCAACGCCTTGCGGTCAGCAATTGCGCCTGTGACTTCCAAGTATCGTTTCCAGCCGCCGATGGAAGCAGGCAAATAGGGCGGAGGCGATTTGGTCCCATGTTGCGCCGCGAGTTCGGCTAGCCGCTTCGATCGGTTGGCATATTCGATGCCAAAGTAGATGGACGCCGCGACGGCGGCGACAAAAAGGATGAGTGTCAACATTGTAAATTCGTTCGAATGTCCAGTTTCTGAACTGGAACAGCCGGTGGATACAACGGATTGTGGGTTAACGAAGACCCTTTGTTTAAAGTGAAGCGGGAAGATGGATCGACACACTAGGCGCGTTGATTGATGGGGCAATTGACCCGTTCTAGTGCCATGGGTTCCTGACCATGTAGCACTGCCTTGCGAGCATCTCCGCTTACGACGACAGCGACCCATCGGCCAAGTCGGAGAACTGAACGCGGACCCTTTGTACTGGAGAGCGAGTTGCTACGTCCTTGTACCCTGAACTTGCACATGCATAGTGTCGTATTACTGCCACTTTGAGCCACAGTAGGCGTACAACTTCACATCGAAATCCGGGAACCCACTGTATCTCGTAGACGATTACTCTCGTAAGTCGAAGTCTTGCAATCCCTCAGGTCAGCAACAGTTCCACTTCCGCCTTGCCACAATTGGCCACGACGCTGTCAGCAAAATTGCTGTTTTGGGTAATCGGGTCTAAATGCCAAGCATCGGAGTTCTGGAGCACATCCAGACATGCATCGCGCAGAGCGATGAACATGTGCATGATACGTGCCGGATGCCCACATTTACAATACTTTGATCAAAGTCTAGTCTCTTCCATTCTTCTCTGAATCAATTCGACTCTTTCCGGTCACTTCATCATGGTCGCAATCCGCTCACCTATCCCTCGGGTACAGAGGGCAATCATCGCGGGCGATGATCGAGATTTCAAGATCTCGAACGACGTTCCTGTCCCCGAGCTCGAGCCAGATCTTATTCTGATCAACACTGCTGCCGTGGCACTCAATCCTGTCGATACAAAGCTTGTCGGTGACTTTGTTACTCCCGGCGTTACCTTTGGATTCGATTGCGCCGGTGTTGTCGTTGCCGTCGGCAGCAATGTGACACGGGACATCAAGCCTGACGATCTCGTTTGTGGATCTGCAGATGGAATGAACAAGAGTCGACCAAATGGCGGCGGTTTCGCAGAATATGTCACACTCCACTCGAAACTCGCGCTGAAGATCCCGCACGGCATGTCTACGTCCGACGCAGCATCTCTTGGCACTGCCATCGCTTCTGCATCCATGGCTCTTTTCTGGTCTCTTCGAGTTCCGGCATCGTTGACTGCTCCTCCTGCCGAACGACACCATGTCCTGGTCTATGGTGGCAGTTCAGCAACAGGTACCATGACAATCCAGCTAGTGAAGGCGTGAGTTGTGCTCAGATGCAATTCATTCCCACTCAGGAACGCTAATGCGATAATAGTTGCGGTTTGATTCCAGTCACTACATGCTCCCCTGCAAATTTCGACCTGGTGAAATCCTACGGAGCAGAAGCCGCATTCGACTACAAGTCCCCAACCTGTGCAGAAGATATTCGCAGCTACACAAACAACGAACTGGAATACGCAGTAGATTGCATCACGCAGGAATCTTCGATCAAAATCTGCTACGGCGCCATCGGTCGCGCAGGAGGCTACTACACCGCCCTCGATCCTTTCCCAGAGCATCTCGCAAACCGGAAAGTCGTCAAGCCGGACTGGATTCTGGCCACGCGGATAGCTGGCATGCCTTGTCACTGGCCGGCTCCGTACGAGAGCGCACCCAACCCAGATTTCCTTGCTTGGTCCGCGCCGCTGTATGAACAGATTCAACGGGCTCTGGACCAAGGTGAAATTCGGCCGCACCCGGTTATTGCGAACCCTGGTGGGTTTGAGGCGGTTCTGCAAGGTGTTGGGAAGCTGAGAAGGAAAGAAGTCAGTGGGCAGAAACTCGTTTACCTTCTGTGAGATGATGTTTTGGAATGCCTGTATGTTGGGAAGGGGTCCATGGGGGAATGACCTGCTTTGGGATGGGTTTGTAGATGTAGCATGAATTGATTATGTTATGTCGTGTCGGCGCGTTCGTCATCATCGCGCATGCTACTTGAGTTTGCTTCGAGACTGGGATGCACCGCTGTCATCGGGGTTGGCGAATCAATTCATGGTGTCATTGGCATGCTCTGCAAGCCGCGCGCATAGATGGCCTCCGACCAGAAAATAGCCGTATGTCACCTACCTTGCATGTGGATAGCATCAGACGGAGTTCAGCAACATGAAAAGCCTGTTACGGTTGAGTACAGTCGATTGTCAGGTTCCACTCCCTTCTGGCTCAAAATTTCAAACCTTGTATCCACTATCACTGGTTACAAATATCAGACCTCGCTCGGAATACGGCTAATTCTCTTCCCAGCGAGTCTTCGCACAGGAACGAAGAAGGGATATCTACAGCCCACCTGCCCAGATATATATCGTCCAATGCGACACATGATCTCCGCCTATCAATTCTAACTGCAAGCACCTGGTAATGACATACTCCATCCCATCTTGATACTAATTTTGATTGTCGAACCTATGACCTTTCCGTCTCGATGAAACACTCGGCTTCAAACGCTGCCGCTGTGCGTCTTATTCATACCTGCACCACCACTGCTGGCATCAATCTTACAGGCTATTTTCTTTGTTCGAGATGCCATACCAATCATCAGATCCTGCTCCAGTATATAATGATCCGTTAGTCGGATAAGAGATTTCCGCAAGGTTTTGTCCGCGCTACAATTGTTGTCCCTCAACAACGTACCGTACCTGCTCTGCGACACCAAGAACTATGTTAATAGATGGCTCCGGCTTTCCCTCCATCAAGCACATAAACAGCAAGCTCTGAATCATGTGTCTAGCTTGTATCGTGGAGCTCGTGCCAGTCGATCAGTGCAGATCCTTTTGGGATTACATACTCCATGGACGAATACTCACGACCAGTCTACATTTTCGCAACTGACTCTAGATGTACCTTTACAATCTCAATTGATCTGTATGTCATAAACATTCACAATACTTCATAGCAGACAACTTTGACGCGAAATTTCCAATGGAACCTATGTTAGGAATGTCAGAGGCTGAAGACAGATAAGACTGAACGCGACCTTACCAGACGCCGCCTACCTACTCCATTCGTTCTCATAAGCTTCGCTAGTAGACTTCGAGATTTCCGTTGAGACTTGTTACAAGACTGAGACAGTAGATTGTTCTGAACTATAATATTCATGTACAAGCTGATACACATACAATCGCATCGCTTCGCACCCAAACCAAAGCAAGCCGACCCTGCGCCGAGTAAAGTAGGAATCCACACCCCCTATGACTAACACTCGAATACCTCAAACAGAATTCATAGCTGTGCTGTACTGTAACCCCTATCAATTATCCTCCAAGAAACACAAACTTGCCAATAAAAAAAGTCCACAACAACATCGCTTCCAAGAGTTCGTAAAAGTTTCCGAGCGGTCCAGCCGCCCGGTTGAATTGGATTGAATTGAATTGAATCACCTCCTCAATTCCAACTTCGTCGCAGTATCCTCCTCCTTGGAAATTGTCACATCCATAACGGCAATATGCCACGCGAAACCCGCAACCTTGGCTTTCCCAACCCATTCGTGCGGCGGGCACTGCTCGTAGGCAGAACGGTCTTTGTTCTGACTGGCAATGTAGAGTTCAATGACTTCCATGCTCAGCGTGTGCTCGCATGCATGATGCAGGATAAGATCAGAGCCAGCAGCAGCGGAACTGTTGAGAGCCATGGAAACGATCTTGTTGACGAAGGGTTCGGAGCGGATAATGTCGAATTTGCCGCTCCAGCCGTTCCAATTGGGAAGGGCTTTGATGCTGTCTGCTGTGGCGAGAAAGTCTGACAGGAGCTCAGTGGAAGCGCTCGAGGAGGAGGGGTTGGGGGTGACGCGGTGGACGGAGATGGGCAAGCGAAGCTGGTCCACGGCGTTTTGAATGTATTTTTCGCTGGCCCATTTCGATGCGACATAGCCTGAGGTGCCGTCCACGGGAGGGTGCATTGCCGGAACGGATACGCCAGATTGCTCTTCAGGTCCAGATGCAAGATCCAGGACACCTGCGCTTGAGATAAAGTGCAGAGGAACACGACCGGCAGTGGAAAGTCTGACGACTTCACGAGTAGAATGGAAGTTGGAGCCTTTGAGGACATGATAGCTGTCCCAGAAACTTCTGCTTGCGCCAAGATGAAAGATGCGGTCGACGGTCTGGCTAAGTCTCTGGAAGGAGTCATCTGAAAGTCCCAGATTGGGTTGTGCGAGGTCACCAACGTACGGGACGACTTTGGGAGGTTTCAGTCCGTATTGGCTCAGCTTGTCGGTGTTGCGCATGGCGAGGCAATGAATGGAATGCACCCGAGGATCAGCGATGAGCTGCTTCAAGAAGAAGCGGCCAAGATATCCCGTTGCTCCAGTAATGGCAATCGCGAGCCCTGCGTTGGACGTTGGAGCGCGTGCGACTGCACTGGAGTTGACCTCAATTAAGGAGCGTTCAAGAGCTGTCTCTGCATCCCAATCAATCTCGGATTGCGAGCTCGCAGTGGCCACAACTGCAGCCATGGAACGGAGATCGGTATTGCGGAGTAGCTCTGCGACAGACAGCGAGATGTCGAGCTCCTTTCGGATCAACTGCTGGACCTTGATCAGGCTGAATGAGCTTCCGCCGCTTTGAAAGAAGTCCGAGCCGGTGCGAATGGTCTTCAAGGGTACGATTTCGGCTGGTAGGACCTTTTCCCAGATGTTCTTCAAGGTAACTTCGGTCTGGGATAGCTGGTCTGGCTGGTCGCCAGAGTCGTCGACTCTCTCGAGCGTGACTTGAGCGATGGCCTTCCTGTCCAGCTTGCCGTGCTTGGTGAGCGGCACTTTGGGAATCTCGAGGATGCTTCCAGGAATCATGTATCTGGGTAGAGGCAACTTGGCACTGAGCGAACGAAGCATCTGTGGTCTGTTGGCTGTTGGGAAGTCGCTCTCAAACTCGACGTGGGCAACGAGGACGCCGTCTCGAACGCTGCAGATAGTGTGCACAACGGCACCCTTGCCGGTTTCGAGGATGGCGTGCTCCACGCTGCTGAGTTCGATTCGGATACCGTTCACTTTGACTTGGCTGTCACCAGCGATGCGGCCTTTGAAGAGAAGGGAGCCATCTTCCTGCCGGCATCCCTTGTCACCGGTACGATAGACCTTGGACCATTGTGCGTCAAAGTGGCCTGGCTGCGTGATGGTGTCTGCCAGAAACTTCTCAGCAGTCATCTCCGGGAGGTTGAGGTATCCTTCAGCCACACCCGCACCAGCGATGACGAGCTCGCCGTCGATGCCTGCTGGCAGAGGTTGCATCTTATCGTTGACAATGTAGATGGCATAGTTGGGAATCGGCGGGCCAATCGGGACAGGCTTGGCCGAGCTGGCTAAGCTGTAGTCGACGATGCATGAGGTCGCACCGATGGAGCCCTCCGCAGGACCGTAGAGATTGATCACGTTCAGATTGGAGAGCTCGCATGCTCGGAAAGAGTCGAGAAGAGAATGCGTGAGCTTCTCGCCACCCGAGATGGCAAACTTCCAGGCATTTGCCTTTTGGAGGGACTCAAATCCATGCGCCATCCAAGCATTGTATTCCGATGGGGTCGCGATGGTAGAGGTGATGTCTTCTTCCGCGAGCACGTTGGCGATTTGTGCGGGATCCGCGCGCTGATCGCTGGAAGCGACATACACCGCGCCACCATCAAAGAGCGCCATCATGACTTGTCCAAGCCCCAAGTCGAAGCTGAATGCACTTTGCTGAAGCATGTACTCGCGTTCCATTCCATTGGTCTGGGCGTGCATGATGCTCGCGTGAAGGAGATTGAAGTGCGTAAGTCTGATTCCTTTTGGCTTTCCAGTCGACCCGCTGGTGTACAGCACCGTGGAAGTTCGACCGCTCTTGGCAACAACGGGCACTGACTTTGATGTCTGCAGAGGAAGCGTACCGACTTCGAGCACTCGCAGAAGACCAAAGGAGAGCTTTTCGGCTTGTTTGGTGCTGTCGCCGAGCGTGAGGATGAGGGCGGGCTGACAGTCGTTGATGATGGATCTCAGTCGCTCATTCGATTCACGGGTATCGAGGGGAACGTAGATTGCACCCAGCTTCCAGATTGCGAGCAACGAGCAAATCCAGTATGCGGTTGGCTTCTGGTAGATGGCGACGAGTGAGCCTTCAGAGACACCCTTTTGCTGCATGGCCAAATAAATGGAGTCAATGACATGTCCCATCCGGTGGTACGTCATGGCAAGTCCCGAAGCATCTTTCAGGGCCATGTCACCTGCGTAGCGCACACGATGTTCTTCAATCAAATGTGGCAAGGTGCTGATCGTGTCGCATGGCCGGCTTTTCCCTAGAATAATCGTCAGCATGCGTCAATAAAACGAGAATGGTTCAGAGGTCAGCCGCCGTACCTCTGGCCAGCTGCTTGGCCTGTTCGATGGTCGCAGAATCGAACAGTGGAGTAGTGGACACCTCAATCTTGCCCAATGAGAAATCCGAATCCAATGCGAAAGTCTTGACGAGGTGGAGGTAGCTCTCGAGCAAAGTCTGGGTCGCCTTGTGCGAGTACAAAGACTTTTGGGCGTTCAAGATGACGTTGATCTCATCGCTTCCAACTGTGGTGATGTCGAGTACCAGATCGTGCGGAGTGCGACCTGCGGCATGGCGACCAGAAGGCTTTGCGTTCAGGACTCCCGGATCGGCGTTGATTTGACGGAAGTCAATGAACGCCTGGAAGAGAGGGTTGTATGTATCCGATCGGACCGTCTTCAACTCGTTGACGAGGACGGTGAAGGGCACTCGGGAGTGAGCGAGTGCGCCCATGCTAACGTCGCGAGCTTGCTGGAGGGCATCACCAAACTTCTCGTCCGCTGCGCCACGCTCGAACACCAGAGGCAGCAAGTTGAGGAGGTATCCCACGGTGCGGTGCGTGCGGCCGTCGCTACGTCCGGCGTCAGCCATGCCGATGCACACGCTCTCGACGTCGACGAAGCGGAAGAGAAGGATCTTGAAAATTGTCAGGAAGTAGGTAAAGACTGAGACTCTGTGGCGTTTGCAGAGATTCTTGATGGCAGCTGCAGTCTTGGCGTCGAGGGTGACTTCGTCCGACTCTTCGAACTCGTACCGCTCCGGGCTGGGACGGAAGTCGACGTGGGCCATTGGAAGCAGTGGAAGAGGCTCTAGAGCGCTCTTGAGCTGATGCTTCCAGTAGCTGATGTCTTGCGCCAGGGCGCCCGATTCGACTTGGCGGCGCTGCTCCTTGGCCCAGTCCGAGAACCTGTAGTCGATGCTGGGAAGGGTTTGACGGGCATAGAGCATGTTCATCTCGTTGAGCACCAAATTGAAACTGAAGCCATCGATGGCGATGTGGTGGAAGCCAAACAGCAAGTAGTGCCGCCGGGGAGACAGCGACAAAAGAATGGCAGAGGCAACTTCGCCACGCTCAATGTCCCATGTGCGGCTCAGCAGATTCTGCGACACGGCATCTGCCTCCGCAGCGCTCTCGATGTTCCGCGCAGCCAGCTCGAACGTGGACTCGGCCATGACGCCGACTTTGGTTCCCTCGTCCGACATGTAGAAGGCCGAGTGCAGCGCTTCGTGTCGCTGGCCCAGGGTCTGGATGACTTGTTTCAAGCGGGGAATATCGAGGTCGTGGTCGACTTCGAGACGGAACTGGATGTTGGAGGTGTCGGGATCGCTCATAGTCTGCTGCGTATACCAAAACTGAGCACTGCCGAAGGGCATTTCGAACGTGTTGACGAACCTTGGCGTTTGAGGAGCCGCAGCAGGAGCAGCGACCTTTGGCTTGCTGTAGGCCGCTCTGAGAGATTCTGAGCTTGCAAAGGAGCTGAGTTCAGTTGCGGGCGTAGAAACACGGCTGACCTCGCCGAGCATGTGATCGGGCAGCGATGAGACGGGGTCGGAGAACTCGTCTGATCCAGCATCGGACGACGCACTGCTCGTTGATCGAGTGTTGTCGGATCGCTCAGTCACTGTTCGCATCGGCATTGGTCGCACAGGAGCCGAAGTGACGGGTCTCTTGGGCGCAGGCTGCGCCAGAGAGGGCTTCGTCGGTGCAGACTCCGCAGCGACAGGCTTCGCAGGAGCAGGTTCCGCGGGCGCTGGGGTCGACGGAAACTTTGCCTTGGGTGTTGCCTGGGCCGCGGCGGGTGCTTTGGCTGCAGGTGGTGCCTCACCGCCGAGGTTTGGTGTAAGAGACTCGTCGAGCTTAGTCGCGACATCCGCGATGAGGCTGCCAATCGAGGCTCCGCCCAGCAGGGACAGAATCTGGACGTCGACGCCGAGCTCCTTGGTGAACCAGGTTCGCAAATCGACAGCCACGAGAGAGTCAGTGCCGAGTTCGACAAGACCGGAGTCTGGTGAAATGGAGTTCTCCTCTGATGGCATATTGAGCTTCTGGTAAAGCATGGCAACGAAAGCACCTGCGAGAGTTAGCAATGATCCATGGAAAGGCATGAGAGTAAACTCACTGAGAAGCACTTGGTAGACACCATCCTGTGTGGTTTGCTCTGCCAGTCGTGCTTTGATGGAGAGGGAGTCGCCTGAAGCCTTTGCACCGGCATTGCTTCCCTCGGAAAGAATGTATCGGCCGAACTTGGAGTTCGCAAGCCATGCAGGCGCAGCGAGATCCTTGGGGTGGAACGAGGAGAGACCGTTGGAGACCTCGAAGTTCACGAGCGTGGATTCGGGGCTTGCATCGGCAGCTCCGGCGAAGAATTGATGGAAATCCCACTCCGAGACACCGCCGTAGCCCATGTTCTCGAGGCGTTCGTGGATCTTCTTGTCGGTGCGAGTGATGTATCCAATACCAAAGATACCAGCGAGATTGATGACGCTGCCCGCAAGACCTCGCTTGCGTCGAGACTCTGCCATGGACACCATGAAACAGTTACTGGCGGCGTAGGGAGACTGTCCAATGTTGCCTGTAACGCACGTCAATGACGAGAACATGATGAAGAAGTCCAGCTTCGTCTCGGAGAACATCTCGCACAACAGAATGGTTCCTTCAACCTTGGGACGAATGACCGAGTTGAATGTGTCATACGGCATCTTCGCCAGCAGACCGTCCCACAGCACCATGGCACCGTTGCACACTCCGGCAACGGGAGGCATTGTCTGCTTGATCTTCTTGTAGCCAGCCAAGAGTGAGCGCGGGTTGGTGACGTCCCTGTCAATGTTAGTCATGAAATCGCCGCGAAGATTGTCTACTGGGTTACTCACATGGCAATGCCATTAACAGTAGCGCCAAGATCGTGCATAGCGGCGATCCACTTGGGATCGATCTTGGGGTTACGACTGGTGAGCGCAATGTACTTGGCGCCACGGTCAATCATCCAGCGGGAAAGAGACAGACCCAGCTCTCCCGTCATACCGACCAAAAGGTAGGTGACATCGCCCTTGAACTTGGTGTATTGCTCCGGGGGGAAGACCTGGGCATGGACCTTCTCCGTGGCCTGCCAATCCGCCAGAATCTCGGCGGTGCTCGTCGGAGTGCGGTCAGCCAGAGCGTCCAGTCCGATGATTTCGATGGGCTCATTCTCGACGGACAGCTGTGCCACTGCTTGTGAGACAGCTTGCATGAGCGCGCCACTGACGGAGGCATCGATATGCCCGCTGAAATCGTTCTCCTGCACCCAGATGGCGTCGCGAGTGTACACCTTGCACGTGCTGCTCAACTGGGATCGAAGACGCTGAGATGTGGGCCCAGCCGATGATGGTTCACCCATGTCCAACAAGACGGATGCCGTAGCGGGAACCATCTTGCGAATGGATCGAGCGGGGGTGCAGTCGGGGATGAGGGTGAAGCGCGAGTCACGAGGCTGGCGGGAGGTCATGACCAATGGGACTCGTCTTTCCTGAGCACGACGAGTCAGAGCACGAGCCAGCAATGGGCTGGGTTCGTGCACAACGAGCTCGCCGGGGCCACGAGCCAAGTCCAGGACTGCCTCGACCATGAACTCCAGTTCGACAAGCTTGAGCAATTCCGCCTCTTGCTCGGCGGGAACATTGCAAGGCGTCAGCGACGACACTGCGAGAGAGACCTTCGAGCGGAGGGTAGGCGTCAGGACGAGAACCTTGGTGCCGTGAACGTCGCCCAGGGCGAGGTAGAAGAATCCTTCGTTCTTGATCTTGCATGCGCGCAACACAGATTTGGAGATGAAGATGTCCGCGATGTTCTTGCTGTAGCCGAGAATGCTGCTTCTCCTGTTGGGGGTCTTGCGGCTGGAACCACTGCCGGATGAACTGGGAATGGTAGTACCACTGACCGGCTGCCATGGAATGAACTCCCTCAGTTGCCATGATTGACCAGGAACCAGCTCCAACGTCTGCTCCGAGGGATCGACCGCGCTCTTCAACATGCGGCGGGAAGAGTTGTAGCGATCATCGAGGCGCTTGGATGGGCCGTAGCGAGCGATGATGGTTTGGCCAGTAGAGTCGACATAGATCTCGCGCTCAAACGACCAGCACGCATTGTAAGGCTTGGCAAAGTGCGCCCACTGGCTCGAAGCATGCAGACGCAGCAATGTCTCGGCGATGAAGTGGGCTTCCGGCTTGATTGCGATATCGTAGTCGATGATCTGGAATCTGGAGTCCGAACGCTCGTGCAGCAGGCAGCGGGCGATACCGTGCATCATGTTGGCATATGGATTGCCTCCCAGTGCTCCCTGCGTGATCCAGAGCACATTCTGCGCGGTCTCGACCAGTCGCTGAAGAGCAGCATATTTTTCCGTGGTGAAGGGGCTGAACACGGGCTCATCCAGCTCGGAAAGCGAGAGAATCACAGTATCCTCAGTCAGCTCCATATCCAGTAGCTCCTCGATCTTGGTGGCAGTGCGGATGTTGGCGGTAAATGGTCGAACCAAGTCAGTGACATCGTCCACCACATCAATCGACGCCAGCTTGCCACCACCAAGGATAACGAGATCGTCAATGACAGCGCGCTTGTGAGTGGGCGATAGCGGCTGTCTGATGAGGCTGATCTGGGCATCGACGGCCTGAGTCAGCATCACAGAGTAGGGGGTCATGTAGTCGCGCGGGCCAGCCGATGTGTCGACGCCAGAGAATCCAGTAGCCAGGAACAACTCGTTCCAACGCTGTTCGGTGATCGTCGGGCCGTAAATACGACCATCTTCGCGACCAGCCCACCAATCTTCAATACCAGCCAGCATGAAGCCCGTTCGGAGCCATTCGATCTGTGTGACTTCCAAGACGATCAAGCTACCACCCGGCTTCAGCAAAGAACGAGTGTTCTTGAGCGTTGTCTCCAAGAAACGGGTGGCGTGCAGGACGTTGGATGCGAGGATCACATCGTAGCTGTGCTCCGTGAAGCCCTGCTCGGCAATGTCGCCTTCGATGTTGAGCTTTTGGTAACTGAACTTGGACTCCAGGTGCTTGTACTTCTCTTGGGCGCCCGGGAAGAAGGCAGTCGAGATATCCGTGTAGGTGTACGAGCCGAAGCCATCCTCGATCTGACGGATGGTGGCCTGTGTGGCACTACCCGTTCCCGCTCCGATTTCGAGGATGTTCATCTGCGGGTATCGGAAAGACAACTGCTTCATCAGGCCACCGAGGTACGTGTTGTACTCTGCAGTACCAACGGCTTCCTTGTACAGCCATTCGAGAATATCGTGGTTTCTGTACTCTTCCAACATGGAGATCTCGCCGCAGACCCATGGCAGCAATCTCTCGCCCACGAACAGAAGCTTCTCGAAGTCGGGGAGGATGATCACCCATTCCTCCATGTGCGGCTTCAGGTCTTCCATGGTGTCATTGCACCACTCGGGCTGGAGGTGAGGATGTTGGCCGCGCGATACGGCATCAACCAAGTACGCTGCCCAATTGAGGACGGAGATGCGGTGCTCGTCGCATGCCGCACGCTGCTCGGGAGTGATGGCGTCGTGAACTTGCTTCAGGTAGAAGAACATGCAGCGCTCGGGGAAGATACCTTGGAGCGCTCGTGGATCCGCGGAAGCTCGCTCGGCTTCGACACGTCGGACATCTGGTTCGTCATGGCCGTACTCCATCTCCGCGAACATTTGTCGATCGGAGGAGGCGTTGGGCGTGGACAGTGGCGATACGTGAAGACCTTCGACCTGCAGAATACCGTGGCCGTGCGCATCGAAAAGGTCGATGTCGGAGACCACATCGTTGGGCGTAGATCCGGTATTGATCACTGCATTGAACGGCAGCTCGGTGTTGATGCTACCGACGGTGTCTCCGGCGTGAGGGTTGAAGGAAATTCTATCAATGTGAGTGGGGATGTGGAGAGTCCAAAGACGACCGTCGCCCGGAGCACCAAGAGCGGCAAAGGACGCCTGGAAAGCGATGTCAAATGGTGCAGGGTGCATCATCAGATCGGTCTTGTAGTTTTCCGCGCCGACAGATATGATTTTGCCGGAGCATGCGTTGTTCATTCTCTCCAGGTCAGTAATACCCTTGAACATGTCTTCGTAGTTGTAGCCGATGCGAGCAAGGTCTTTGTAGAACTCGTCGGTCTCGACATAGCGCAGACCAGCAGCGGTCTTTGGCTTCTCGGGTAGCACAGACCTGGTTGGCTCGCCCAAGTGCACGGTCAACCTGCCATTGGCGATGGGAGAAAAGGCTCCCGACTCCACGTTGAGGCAGGCGTTCAAGGCAAAGGAGGCAGTAATGAAAGGACCACCATCCTGGATATCGGAGATGGTGAACAGGGTCTCCACGCTGGCATCTTCCGATGGGAGGCTCAGCGCGCGGGAGATGGCGAAGTCGGTAATCTCGATCAAGCTGATTCGGTTCTTCTCCGCGAGAGAAAGAGAAGATTCGAGCGCGAGAACCGCAAATCCAGAGCCAGGGAAGAGGATTTGACCTTGGATGTTGTGGCCAGCAAGCCAGGGCATCTCCGCGGGCTTGATGTAGTTTCTCCAGCGCATTTCACCCTTGCCCTCTTCGCTGGTGCGGATGCCGAGAAGGGAATGCGGTGCCTCTTTGCGCAGGCGCTGCGTCTTGGACATGCGAGACTCGTACCAGTGAGCACGTCCATGGTCCCATGTGTACGAAGGCAGACCCTTGACGAGGTGCAGCCTGTCTGGCATCTGAGGCTGGCACACACGAGTAAAACGGGCCATGTCGACAGCAGATGGACCAAGATGAGCCCAGATCTGGCCGAGAGCGCTGGCGAACGACTCGACGTCATTCTTCCCACGACTCAACACGCCAGTATATGGGATCTCTTGACCAAGAGTCTCTTGGATGACCTGACCGGCGGGACCCTTGAGTGCTGGGTGAGGTCCGACCTCGATGACCAGGTTCGGAGTTTCGCCCTCGTCAAGAGCCTCGTTGAGAGCCTGAGCAAAGAACACGGGCTGAACCATGTTGTCTCGCCAGTATGTGGTGGTAACATCAGAGCACCCAGCGTCCATGCGGCGACCGGGCGTAACGGAGGAGAACCAGGTGCAGCTTCCAGAGCCCTGCTGGAGCTTGATCTTGCAGGCTGCAAGAGCAGCGACATATGGAACACTGCATGGCTGCATGTGGTGCGAGTGGTAGGCGGTGTCGACCTTGAGCTGTCTTGCAAACTTGCCTTCATCCTGGAAGATCTCCATCGCGAGCTCAGCGGTCTCCACGTCACCGGAGAGGGTAACACTGGCATTGGCATTGCAAGCCGCCACCTGCAACTTGCCACGAAGGCGGCGAAGCTCGCAAAGATCGGTTGCATCCCCGTACGAGGTACCAGCTGCCAGCATACCACCTTTGGCACCTTCGGGACCCTGAGCAAGATGTGCGTAGAGACCTCTGTAGTATGCGATGCGAATGGCATCGGTGGCCGTGATCAGTCCCGCAGCATACGCAGCACCAATTTCACCACTGGAGTGGCCAACGACCGCATCGAAAGTGATGCCTGCTGCCCGAAGGAAGTCGACAAGAAGGACCTGCAAGGCAGTGCAGAGAGGCTGAGACATGAGACCCTCCCCAATGCGCGATGCTGGGGCCAAGGCGGTGATCTCGCGCTCCAAAGACCAGCTGGGACGATCGTTGGGCGGCAGTGCAGCCAGTGACGCCTCCAACTCGTGGATGATTCGCTTGGCGGCGGGCGATGTGCGGATCAGCTCGCGTCCCATGCCAGCCCATTGAGCACCTTGACCGGTGAAAACACCGACAATGCGACGGGTCTTGGGGTTCGACGAGCGGATCGCCATGGGTTGATTCTGGTTTGCTTTCTCATCGAGTGCCAGCTGCATGTTGTTGGCCAGAGCCTGTGCCGTGACGCCTGAGAAGGCAATGCGGTAAGGGAAGACAGAACGGCGTGACAGGGTCAGTGCGGCCGCAATAAGGTCGACGTTGGGATTTTCAGCCATGTAAGCTTGGTAGGTCGTGACATTCGCCACCAAAGACTTCTCGGATGTGGCGGAGAGGACGAGAGGAATTGGAAGAGTTTCGATCGTGTTGGTGGGTTTTTCGTGATCGGGTCGGTACTCTTCAATAATGGCGTGCGCGTTCGTGCCCCCGAAGCCGAAGCTGTTGACCGAGGCACGGCGGACCGCGACAGGACCGGCTTGCGGCCATTCGGTGAGCTCAGTCGGGATTCTAAGATGGTCGTAGAATGGCTTGACAGACGGATTGAGAGTCTTGAACCAGAGGTTGGGTGGGATCTTGCCATGCTGGACGGCAAGGCTGGCCTTGAGAAGACCTGCGATACCAGCGGTACCCTCCGTGTGGCCAATGACCGTCTTCACAGAGCCTACAAAGAGGACATCGTTGGGATCTCGCTGAGCGCCAGATGCAGTGGGCCCAAAGAAGGCCTCGTGAATTGCACCAGCCTCTCGGGGATCACCTGCCTGGGTTCCAGTTCCGTGGGCTTCAAAGTACTGGCAGCGGTCGCTAGCCTTTTGTGGGTCCAGGCCAGCTTTGGCATAGGTCTGTCGAATCAAGGCGGCCTGCGCCTGTGAGCTCGGCATGGTGATACCAGAAGTCCTGCCGTCTTGGTTGACACCTGGATGGAATCAGTGGTGGTCTGGAGTGTGGGCTGTGTGGGAAGAGCTTACCGGTCTCGCGGATAACGCACTCGATGTCATCGCCATCGGCAACGGCGTCGGATAGTCGCTTGAGAATCACACAAGCGACACCCTCTCCACGAGCTGCAGAGGAATGGAGTTAGCAAGCGAGTCGGGAGTGTGAAGTTGAGAAGGCACTCACCATAACCGTCAGCGTCTTCCGACCACATGCGGGACTTGCCGGTGGGCGACAACATGTTGAGGTTGGACTCGGCGATCAACATTTCTGCCACCAAGTATCAGTACTCTGTCGACAGCATCGTTGTTGCACTCTTACTGGGTCCGAAGATCAGATTCGAACCTGCAGCGACGGCAAGGTTGGAGTCTCCCGAACGGAGGACTTGCACGGCCTGGTGCACACCAACCAGACTGGACGAACAGGCGGTATCGATGGTCATGGATGGGCCCGTCCAGTCGAAAAAGTACGAGACGCGGTTGGAGAGGATGGACCGCGCGGTTCCGGTAGCAGCATATTTGGGGATGGACTCGCCATCGTGGTAGACGACGTCGCTGTAGTCGTCGCACATGACACCAACATAGACTGCGGTCGCCGATCCTTGGAGGTTCTCGATGGCGAGACCTGCCGATTCGATAGCTTCGTAGACGGTCTCGAGGAGGACTCGCTGTTGCGGGTCGATGGAGTCCGCTTCGTTGCCGGAGATGCTGAAGAACTGGGCATCGAAGCCCTTGCAGTCCTGGTCCAAGAGGTAGGCGTCCCGCACGTTGCTGGCGCCGTGGTAGTGGCCATTTGGGCTGTGCCAATTGTCGGCTCGAAAACGATCGATGCGGCGAGCGACGTCGGTGGGCTCCTGGAGGAGATTCCACAGCTTGGAGGGACTGGTGCTGCCCCCGGCAAACTTGCAGGCGCTGCCGACCACGGCAATGGGTTCGTTGATGTGAGACATTGCGGCGTGGCGGAGTCAAGACCGTGGTGAAGCCGTGCGTGGAGGCGGGGATATATTCACATCAAGAGGGTGTATTGGGAACGAGGAAGGAGGGAAGCGAATCGGTCCTCGTCGATCACACGCGTGCAGTCCGACAGCTGCGGAGATGGCACGCTGGAGGACGAGGGCGTTGCAGGCTGCTTTTGATGCCGTTGATGCTGTTTGGGGACGGGGATCGCCGCCTGCAGCATGCCCACACGCGTGACACGTGGCGACACGCTCACCGGTGCGCGTCTTGCGTGTTCGATGGGAAGTCACGATGGCGACGCTTCGCTTGGCGCCACGACGCAGCGAAATTCCCGCAAGCGGAAAGATGCTGACAACTCAAAGCGGAAGTCGGCGAACCGGGGGATCGTCAGCATCGTGGTTTCCAGATCCAGACACATGCCATGCGGAGGCAGCGACGGCCGGCACCCGCTTCGGGAGAACACCACGTGGGAGGTGCAAGCGACTGATAACCATCACGCACCCGAAGTCGCGGGCCAACGGCGTGCACACTCCACTCCGCCCACCATGACTTCCCACGCGACCGCTCTGCCGCTGTTCCACACCACGAAACCCGCTCATCACCACGACGGCGACAACGACGACGACGACGACGGCAGCGGGTCGGTCGAGCGCTTCCTCTTTCTGGGTGCGTTGCAACTGGTGCAGAATGACCGCGATGCCATTGTGCGCCGTTTTGCGGCATTTGTTGCCGACGTCACCGACGCGGACGATGTGGCATTCAACGCGCGCGGGACCGCGGGACCGGCCACAGTGCACGCGAGCTTCGCCGAGCATGGCGGGCGGCGTCCGGTGAGCGGCGCGTCGTTGTCGTACGAAAAGTCCAGCAAAGGCCTGGAGTTTGGCATCAGTATCGAATACGAAGACGACGAGGAGGAGCGGCACGAACAGGACTCTGGGTCGAGCATGGAGGAGAAATTCTCGGTAGCGCTCGCCGTACACCGCTCGAGCGATTCAGCGCAGGTCTGCGTCGCGTGTTCCAAGGCAACAGCGCCGCCCGCGGCTGCCCACCAACTGCATCGTCTGGTCTTGGCGTATCTGGGCTCCGACGCGACAGCAGGAGCCGCGCCTCTTCTTTCCGTCTTCAACTTCCCGCCGACGAACGAGCCGCTCCCGCTTCCGTGGGACAAGACGTCCTGCACCCAGCATCCGACGCTGCTCCACGCGGCATTCGAACGACGAGCCGTGGAGTATCCGACTCGCTGTGCCCTCGACTTTCTGCACCGGTCATCCACCGGCAACGTCCGAACCCAAGTCTCCTACCGCGATGCTCTGGCGCGAGTGAACGACATTGGTACATCGATCAAGACGCTGCTGGGCACGCTGGAATGGGACCCCGTCCGTGGCTCGCAGCGCGTCATTCCGCTCTTCATGTCACAATGTCCCGAGCTGTACCTCGCCATCTTGGCCGTCATGAAGAGCGGCAATGTCTTTTGTCCCATGCCCGTCGACGCACCTCGTCAGAGGTTGTTGGATATCCTGGACGACACCAAGTCTCCCGTCGTGATGGGCGTGGGCCCCGATCCTTTGGGCTCCGCCCACCACAAGTCTCTCGACCGCCTGTGGCTGGACGTGACCGATTTGACTTCGTGGCCAGGAAGCTGGAACAGGAGCGGCATTACTCGCGTTGCCACCCTGGAGCCCGGTGATCTGGCGTATCTGTACTATACCAGTGGGTAGGTCGTGGTGGCTGTACATTCCTCGCGAAAGGAACCCATGCTGATTGCTGCCTAGCTCCACCGGAAAACCAAAAGGCGTCCAGATCTCTCACTTGGCTGCCACCTGCGCCATCAGTGCCAATGCCGCCGCGATGCCGAGATTGAGTGCAGAGAAGTCGCTGCGTCACTTCCAAATGGCCGTTCCAACCTTTGACGCATTCATTCTCGACGTCTTCTTCACCCTCAGCGCTGGAGGCACGCTATGCATGGCCGATCGAGACCTGCTGCTGACCGACGTGGAAGGCGCCATCAACACACTCGAAGCAAATTCCACCCATACAGTCCCGAGTCTGGCAATGATGATGAGAAAAGAGAATGTGCCGACGCTCACCAACGTGCTCTGCATCGGGGAGCAGCTCAACAGCAAAGTCATCGACTCATTTGCCGTGGACCGCAGGGACGCATCGTCTGTCGAGCACGAGGGAGAAGGGCTGGTGAATCTGTACGGCCCTACCGAAGCGACCATCAACGTCACCATCCAGACCTTCCGACCCGACTACCGCGGCAGCATTATCGGTAGCGTTTTGCAAACCTGCTCCGTCGTCATCTTGAATGACAAGACGCTGCGCCCAGTGCCACTGGGCATTCCCGGTCATCTTGCCATCGGCGGACCTCAACTCAGCCATGGCTACCTCAATCGCCCAGAAGAGAATGCAAAGGCGTTTGTGCAGAGCGACGAGTTTGGACGTCTGTATTTGACTGGCGACAAGGCACGTGTGGTGTGGGACGAAGAAGGCCAGCCGGTGATTGAATGCATGGGTCGCATCAGTGGGGGGCAGGTAAAGCTCAACGGCCGCCGAACCGAGCTCGGAGAAATCGATGCCGTACTGATGGACACTGGTGGCGTCGTCGAAACTGCCACACTTGCCATTCAAGGAAATGGAGCCGTCATTCTGCACACTTGTGCAGTGGCCAAGCCGGGCACGACGGAGTCGGAGGCAGAAGATTTGTGTCGACAAGGAGCCGCGACGGCCCTGCCAAAATGGATGAACCCTGCGAAATACTTCTTCTTTCCAGCCCTCGCCAGGAACGTCAGTGGCAAACTCGACCACAAAGCCTTGACTGCTACCATCAAAGAGCTGGCTCGACCTAAAGTTCAAGAGGACCCTGTCATCAAACGTCCACTCCCACGATACGATTCGGGATACGGAAGTATCCACCAAATTAGCAACACTGTCGCTGACGCGGAGCTGCCATCGATCCTGTGCGCGATCCTAAAGGAGAACTTGGCCTGCGACGTTAAACAGACAACCTCACTCTTCTCTGTCGGATTTGACAGCCTGCAATCGATCAAATTCTTGCAGCAAGCTCGGGACTTTGACGTTCAGGAGCTTACCATCACAGACCTTCTCAAGGGCCCGACTCCCGCCGAGCTTGCCAACTTGATCATTGCACGTCGTCGCGAAGCGGACCATGATGCTGCTGCTGGTGCCGACAGGGAGTTCAAAGACTCCACCTCAGTCTACGAAAGCCCCAAACTCGATGCCATGCTGAGCGGCTTTGACCAGCGATGCCGGGAAATGTGTTCCGAGAAGATTGGCGTCCCACTTCACGATATCGAGGCCGTCTTTCCCACCACGAATATACAGACGAGGATGGTTGCAACATTCCATGCCGCTGTCGAGGCACACTGCCCGGCCACTGCCAAACCATGGGTTGAACATTTCCCCTACGACTGCCCTCAGAGCCTGAACACGCATCGCTTCCAGGAAGCAGTGTGCACTGTTCTCGCTCGACATGACTGCTTCCGGACAGCCTTTGTCCGCGTCGACGACCCAGTCTCTCCATTTGCCCAGGTCATTTTATCCAAGTCAAGCCCTGCCGCCACCATCCCTTTGACCACTCTGTTCTGCACCGACAGCATGATGGAGGCGCAGATTGTGAGTGCTCAGCGGGCAGCTGATGACTACATCACCATGGAGAGACCCCCGCTTGCCGTGACCTTTGTCCGATCTTCGAACGCCCCACGCACGGTCATGGTACTGTCGGTGTTCCATGGTACCTACGACGGTGCATCTCTGAAGCTGCTGCGGGAAGACATCATGGCCAATTACCTCAACGAACCTGCTCCCGATCGTCTCGGCATCGAGGCTGCAGTCCGATTGCATTATGGCGCCGACCACAAGAAGAGCACGGGGTACTGGTTTCCCAAATTCAAGACTCGGCCGTCGTTTGTCCTTGCTGGTGTTCCGCTGCCCGAAAATTTCGAGGATGCTTCGGAAGAGCAGCAGAAAGACGTCGCCGTTGTTGCTGCACACGACTCACGTGCTCTAGGATCGAAAATGCACGTCATTCAGCGTCTGTGTACTGTGAGCTACGGTGATCTTCGCGTACGGTCGCGTGCCAACTTGCAAACGACTCCGTTGTCGGTCGTTCAAGCTGCCTGGGCGTTGGTCTTGGTCGAATGTCAGCAAACCATGGACGCTGAGCGAGCCGCTGCGGCAGATCACCAGCCGGCATCCTACGACGTTACATTCGGCAGCACCGTCCACGGCCGCAACGACGAAGCATCCCGAATCTGCATGGGTACCAACATGGTGACGCTGCCCGTCTGTATGGCCGGCATGATCGGAAACGATACCAATCGCACCGTCTGTCGTATCCTCGCCGTCGACCACGCCGAAGCTCTTGGTCACCTCCAACTGCCCTGTCCTTCACTCGAATTCGCGCTATCGGCCCCTCGCTTCGACACGACCATCATCTTCCAAACCTTTGGCGAAGGCGCCGCCGAAGAACATGTCACGGACTTCCCTGGTTTCGGGGAAGGTGATGACTGGATACTCGGATACAGAGGTTCTGACTTCCGTCTGCCTTGTACCATCGAGCTCTTGCCTATGAAAGGCGGGGCTATTAGGGCCATGTGTACTTATTCGAGCGAATTCCCGGGTCATTCTTGGCTTGATGAGGCGGCTGCGAAGCGCATGGTGGATATGTTTGATGCCAATCTGTCGTGGTTGCTCGATCATCCGGAGGCGACGTTCGATTATCGAGGGCGGGGAGAATTGTAGGTTCTTTGCGCTGGTCGTGAAGAGGAGGTAGAGGCGGATGAGGTGGACGCGTCGCAGGCAGCTTCCTGCGGCTGCAAGTTATCGTGAAAACAGAGGCGTTATCGGTAAAGGTGAATGCATTTCGGAAGGCGTTTTGGGATGTGCTAGTTTGGCTGCATTGTATTGTCGTCTTTATGTTGTCGAGTGCTGGATTGCTGTCGCGCTAAGCAGCGCGTAGTCACGGAAGTATGCGGGTACCTTCCGGAGAGTTACTTAAAGTCATGTGATGTAGAATCAGCGGCAAGCGATCTCTGTCCATTCCCAGAATTTACTATAGGAACGCTTATATACAATCGGGGCCTTAGTAGTTAGAATCCCCCTTTTAATATTCCGAGGATTCTATATGTCTTAGGGTTCTCGTACTCTAAGACACCTTCTTATATTCTAAGACATCTCCGTATCGTAATATATCCCTTTAGCTTAATAGTAATCGCTATTAAGTTAAATAATAAGAAGTAAAAAGATATCTCTAGAAGGATTTAAACCTTTATTTTTTTATAACCTTTTATAAATTACTCTACGTATAGGCCGGTTCGGTTATAATAATATACTACTATTATACTATAGAGGCTTATTATAATAATAATAAATATTCTTTATATAGATAGTATAATTAGCGTATTTAAGTCTATATAAGTTAAAGCCTATACTATAGTAGTAGCGTAAATAGCGTTTAAGCTAGTTTTTATAGTTTTCGCGTTATATTTAATAATTAGTAGGCCTTTCTCGTTCTTTAATTAGCCGTACTCGTTTAGTTCGTAGAGGTTTAGCTATTTTATAAATTTAGCGTATTTCTAAGTAGATAGTAGTTTAGTTAATCTATTAGCTAGTATAGAGGTTATCTTAATATATTTAACGTAAATAACTTCGTAACTATAGTTTATTTAGTAGCCTTTTATACGATAGGGCCTCTAAAGGCGTAGAATAGCTATTCTTTAAACGATTTATAGTCGGTATTATTAGCGAACGAGGCGTCTATAGTAGCGAGAAACTCCTCTTATATATATATTAGTTTATTTATTTATTTATTTATTTATTCTATTAACGTACTATAGAAGTCGAAGACTATATAGTACGAGTAGGCCGAAGCCTATCTAGTTATAAGAGAAAAAGCCTCCTAGGCTATAAAAACTCTTTAGTCGTAGGAGTGTCTTATTCGCGCTAAAAATAGATATTATAGGCCGATGCCTAGAGGAACTAGAATTTCGCTTAGTGCGCCTTAGTGCTAAGCGCTAAGCTCTATATATAGAATTTTAGTATCTAAAATTAGATCTAGTAGTAGATATAGCTAGTATAGTATATCGAGTCGGTATAGAAGGCTATTATTTCTATTCGTCTTAGACCTAAAGAGTCGTCTCTAGGAATATATATTCTAGATAGGAAGGGTCTACCTTTCTCTCTTCCTTCTATAGCTCTTTTTAGTAGATAAATAGCTAATCTCTTACCTTAGTAGCTACCTCCTCTCTCTACTCCTATCCTATCTACTTCTATTCTATTCTCTCTTTTCTACTTCTTTTATAGTAGAGTTCTACCTTAGTTCGTTAGGTAGTCTTAGAGTTATCTTAGAGTAGTTCTTATTTTATCGAGTATATAGCTAGTAGTAGCGAAGTAGGATTGTCTTATATACCCTTATACTTTACTAGTATACTTAAGAGTATCTATTTCTACCTACGGCCGCGTAGAGGCGTATAATAGGACTTCGTAAGCTCCGTATACTAGTAGTAGTAGTAGTTTATAGTATACTAATAGCGAGTAATATAGCTTTTAACTATAAACTAATAATAGTTAGCGTATACTATAGAGATAGTAAATATAGTTATTAGGTACTTAGAGGTATTATTTTATTAGGTTTAGTAGATAGCGTAATAATACTAATACTAATTTAGTAATATTAGGTCTAGTCTTAATTACTACCTAGTTTATACTACTAACTCGTTCTAAATATCTCTTAACTTCCGCTAGCGTAGCTTAATAGCCTTCTAGAATCGTTTAGTCTATATTTACTAGTAGTAGTATTACTACCTTCTTTAAGGTATTCGTAGTAATCTTAAATCGGTACGTTATCTACTTAATATAGTTACTTTATAATAGCTAGAGGAGTTTACGCTTATAATTATATAATACTTTAATTCTAAGGAACTACTATATAGAGCCTTATTAAGTAAACTTATATCGTTCTATTAATTTAGCCTTTATCTTATTTACTTTCTTCTAGTAGCGCTTATAGTATAATAAGGCGATATCGTCTATATAGAAGAAGATAATTAGGTATTTATTAAAGTATAAATATAGATAGTCTAGAACTAGCTATAAACCGAGTTCCTTAAGAGTTTAGCTAAAGTCGTTCTACTATAATATTAGCGATTCCTTAAGACTATATAACGCTTAGTATAGCCTTAATATCTTACTATATTATCTAAATCCTTTAGGTAGCTATATAAATATTATATATAGTAGTTTAGCGTTAAGAAAGGCGTTAATAACGTCTAGTTATTTAATCTTAAGGTTAAAGGTAGCTACTAGCGCGTAGTAGAATTAGAATATATACGCTACTATAGTAGCTACGTACGTATTAAAAGGCGTAGACTAAAGATTACTACGTACTATAAGGCGTATCTTATTACGAACGTAATAGCTATTCTTATTAAACTTATATTTAAATACCTATTAAAGAGATAAGGCTAGTAGAAGGTATCGTTTATATTTGCTAATTAACTTAATATTAGTCTATTTAAAGGTTCTAGTCGTAAATTACTTATTAAATTCTCTAGTAGCGGCAGCCTTAAATTTATAGTATCGAGAGTATTTTACTATTTAACGCTAGTTACGTAGTTCTAGTAGTAAATTCTTATAGTAAGGACGCTTATTTACTTCTTTAGAAGCGATTATAGTAGTAAATACTATAGCGTTAATTATTCTATATAGTTTTAGCTAGTCCTAGATAGTTATATCTTAACTAAAGGTTCCGCGATCGTAATGTAATTAAGTCTAGTATAAATCTACTTTATATCTATATTCGCCTACGAAGTCCTATTATATACCTCTACGTAGTCGTAGGTAGAAATAGGTAGCTCCGGCTATACTAGTAAAGTATAGAGCGGCTAGATACCTATAAAGAAGTAGGGAGAAAGCGATAAAAAGTCTAGAATTTTAACCTAAGGAGATCTAAAGAGCTCCTAAGAATATAATAATAGAGTTAGCGCGGCTATTACTAATATAAGACGCTAATACTCGACTAAAGGATAGCCTTTTTAGGTAGTAAATACCCTTATAAGCCTAGAGGCTAGAGTAGTAACCTAGCCTTACTATAAGCTAAAGAGAAGGAGCTAAGTATACCTAAGAAGAAGCTTTAATATAAAAGAGTAAGGACGGGAGGAATAGAAGTAAAGGAATAGTAATACCTCTAGAGATACTAAGATAAATAGCTACTAGGAGCCTTTATTTAAATAGGAGACTCTAAGGTAGGATTAGTCCTCCTACTTTAGAGCCCTCTAAAACTTTAAGTCTAAAGGTAGAGCATCTAATATAAGCTATCTCTACTTAGGGCTACCTATAAAGATACTACTATTCTAGATACTCTAGGAAACTAGAATTTCTCTAAATATAAGTTATATAACTAGATACTAAGTAAGGTAAAATCTAAGTAGGATTTATATAGAGAGATACCTACTCTAGGAACTAGTAAGAAAGAGTTAGATATAGATTAATATAGGTACTAGTATAGAGGCAAAGGCTATATATATAGGCTAAAGCCCTTAAGCTAATAAATAAGAGGATAGGCTCCTTAAGTACTAAGGATATAGATACTATAAAGGAATATATAATAAGGGAATATTAGACTATTAAAATAACGTTTATCGTCCTATAGAGCTTAGATACTATAGAAGTAGCAAGCTATATAGAGCTTACTATAAAATATATAGATATAAGGAGGTTTTTATACCGGAGTACTTTATATAAGGGCTTTTCTACCTACGAAACATATAGGGCGTGCTACTTACTCTATATAAAGAGGTAGACTAGCGTATAAGACTTATCTATCTATCTATTATAGAGTATAGTAGCGAAGTACTTCGTAACTTTCTATTAAGAAGTCTAAAACGTAAAGTTTATATCGCTAGTAAATCGAGTAACTACTCGATCTATAGTATTCGTAAAACGTACTATATCTAGTAGGAAGTTAGTTAGAGTCTTAGCTAACTTACTCTTAGTAGTAGTAGCGAACTATAGAGCTATTAATATATCGGCTAAGTAAAGTATATAGCGCGATCTATTATATACTAGGTTAAAGTAAATCGTATCTATAGTTAAGTAACTAAATAGCGTATATTCTTATACTCGCTATACGCGTAAATATACTCTTATAGATTTGCTAAGTACGTAAACCTCGTAGTCTTTAATTCGTAAAGAGTTAAGTTAGTTATTATTACTAGTTATCTTAGTACTATTAACGTTCTTAATAAAGTTCTTTAACTTCTCTTTACTAGGGTAGCTAAGAATTATATACTACTACCTCTAGTTTAGCGCCTATAAAGTCCTATTATACGCCTCTACGTAGCCGTAAGTAGAAATAGATACTCTCGAGTATACTTAGTAAAGTATAAGGTATATAAGATAACCTTCTTTTAAGCGTATACGATAAATAAGACTCTATAGCCTCGAGCTACCTACCCGATATAGAACGATATAAACTAGATCTAGTAGAAGAAAAGAAATAAAAGAAGGTAGAAGAAATAAATAGAAGGAGGTAGATAGAGATAGTACCTATCTAAAAAAAGAAAACTATTTAAACCGCTATATAGAGCCTTAGAATAGAGAGATAAAGGTAGGCCCTCCTAGACTAGAATAACCTACTATCTAAGAGAGTCGGCTCCTAGGTATCCTACGAATAAGTAAGAAGACCTACTATATAGTACTATATCTCTCTCTTTCTCTCTAGCCTACCTACCTACCTACTAATTTAGATACTAATTTAATTGCTATATATAGGGCTTAGCACTTAGCGCTTAGCGCTTAGCGCTAAGGCGTATAGCTATAGAATTCTAGCTTCTTCTTAGGCATCGGCCTATAATATATATTTTAGCGCGAATAAGGTACCTCTAAGACTAGAGAGTTTTTTAGCCTAGGAGGCTTTTCTCTTACGACTAGCTAGGCTTTACTAAAGCCTACCCGTGCTATATAGTCTTCGACTCCTATAGTACGTTAATAGAATAAATAAATAAATAAATAAACCTCTAGTTTAGCTTTTATAGCAGCTTTAACTTAGTCGTACGTGCTACTATCCTACGTAAGTCGCTTAGAGGCTCGTTATTTAGCGTAAAGTTCGCTAAATTATATAGCGTAAAGTGCGCTACGTATCTCTATTCTAGAATCGTAGTAGAACCGCTACCTTTAATAACTAGTCGCGTAGCTAGTTCGTACCGTTCGGTAGGAGGTATTACTATATTAAAGTACGGTATTCTACTAGCTCTTAATTATAGTTTATAAACTATAGCTAGCTTGCTAGCAGGTTTATTAGTCTATTCGTATATAGTATTATACCTACTATACTACTATAAACCTATCCTTTTAAGGACTACGTAAGAAACTATATTCGTATAGAAGTAAGGAATATAGGCTATATTCTCGAGTTTAATAATAGCTAGCCCTATATTAAAGTATACCGTTCCGTACGTAATAACTAGGTATAGGCTTAACCTAGCCTTTACTATTTTACCTTAAGTAATTCGCGTAGGTTTAAATCCGGCCTTTAGGTAGTAGTTAATAATATAGATATTAGCGTAGCTATCGTAACCCTAGCGATTCGTTATATTATTATCGTAATACGCGCTAGAGTTAGTTAAGTAAACTAGCGCGTAAGACGCGCTAATTACGCGTTTATTACTATTATTTGCTAAGTCGTTGCCTTCTACCCCTTTAGTAGTAGTATTATCCTTAATAAACTTCTCGCGTTCTTAATTATCCTATAACTTTAATCGTATAGCCTTAAGAAGTTTATTGTCCTAGATAAGGTTCTTAAAGTAGTTTAGAAGGTACTTCTTAAACTTAGTACTACGTTTGCTAGCGGCTAGTCTTAGTTTAGAGTTAATAACCTTATATTTAGCGAGCGACTTATAGTTCTTATTATCCGGTTTACTTATAATATACTTATAGCTCTTACTTTTAGATCGTTTTTACTATAGCTCGCTACTACTCTAATTAGTATCTTAGAGCTAATTCTCTTAATCCTTTATAGATAAGTCCTCGTACGTAGCGAACGTAGATTTGCTATTTCTAGTTCCTTCGCTAATTAAGAGTATATCCTTAGTTTAGTTTACCTAGTAATTAACTATCTTTAATAGATAGATAGATAAGTCTTATACGCTAGTCTACCTCTTTATATAGAGTAAGTAGTACGCCCTATATGTTTCGTAGGTAGAAAAGCTCTTATATAAAGTACTTTAGTATAAAAACCTCCTTATATCTATATATTTTATAGTAAGCTCTATATAGCTTGCCGCTTCTATAGTATCTAAGCTCTATAGGACGATAAACGTTGTCTTAATAGTCTAATATTCCCTTATTATATATTCCTTTATAGTATTTATATCCTTAGTACTTAGAGAGCCTATCCTCTTACCTACTAGCTTAGAGGCTCTAGCCTATATATATAGCCTTTACCTCTATACTAGTACCTATATTAATCTATATCTAACTCTTTCTTACTAGTTCTTAGGGTAGGTATCTCCCTATATAAATCCTACTTAGATTTTACCTTACTTAGTATCTAGTTATATAACCTATATCTAGAGAAATTCTAGTTTCCTAGAGTATCTAGAATAGTAGTATCTTTATAGGCAGCCCTAAGTATAGTATAGAGATAGCTTATATTAGATGCTCTACCTTTAGACTTAAAGTTTTAGAGAGCTCTAGAGTAGGAGGACTAATCCTACCTTAGAGTCTCCTATTTAAATAAAGGCTCCTAGTAGCTATTTATCCTAGTATCTCTAGAGGTATTACTATTCCTTTACTTCTATTCCTCCCGTCCTTACTCTTTTATATTAAAGCTTCCTCTTAGGTATACTTAGCTCCTTCTCTTTAGCTTATAGTAAGGCTAGGTTACTACTCTAGCCTCTAGGCCTATAAGGGTATTTACTACCTAAAAAGGCTATCCTTTAGTCGAGTATTAGCATCTTATATTAGTAATAGCTACGCTAACTCTATTATTATATTCTTAGGAGCTCTTTAGATCTTCTTAGGTTAAAATTCTAGACTTTTTATCGCTTTCTCCCTACCTTTTTATAGGTATTTAGCCGCCCTATACTTTACTAGTATAGCCGGAGCTACCTGTTTCTACCTACGACCGCGTAGAGGTATATAATAGGACTTCGTAGGTAACTATCTTTAATAGTAACTATAGGTTATTATTACCTAGTAGAGTTATAGCGATAGTATATAAGCTAGTTACTAGTAATTAGTTATATTTAGCGATAGTATTTAAGAACTTCCGTACTAGGTTATCGCTAGCGTTATATTTAGCTACCTTTATTCTTATCTTAAGAATTAGCTAGCTAGCTACGTAGTTCTCGACGCTCTCTTATCTATTATAATCCTTCTTAAGGGCTACTAGCTTCTTTAAGTATATATCGATTTTCTATATATTAGAGAGTTTAAATTAATCTCTAAATACCTTAAATTACTCTTAGAGGCTTATCTTATTATTAAGAAGTAGTTTAGTTATTAATATTACTAACTCCTTAAAGTATAAGTTAGCTCTATAGGAGTTAGTCTTAAAGTTCTCGTACTTCTTAATCCTACGTTCTACGTTCTTAACCTTTATATTCTATATCGTCTTCCTTTACTAGAAAGCCTATATTATTTCTAAAGGTATTTCCTCTATATTAGCTAACTATTCCGAGTTAGAGATTAGGCGTAGTTATTCGTCTATTCTAGATAGATTAGTCTATATCTATATATCTAGTTTAGTAAACTATTTATTCTAGTCTTCCTATTTATAGTATTACTAGTATAGAAGCGTACCTATAGGTATCGTAGTAGCTATAGCGTACGTAGAGGTAGTAATAATTAATAAGCTAGTTTAGTAGTCTAGGCTTATAACTATCGCGCTAAGTAGCGCGTAGTTACGGAAGTATATAGGTATCTTCCGAAGAGTTACTTAAAGTTATATAATATAGAATTAGTAGGAACGCTTATATATAATTAGGGCCTTAGTAGTTAGAATCCCCCTTTTAATATTCTAAGGATTCTATATATCTTAGGGTTCTCGTACCCTAAGACACCTTCTCGTATTCTAAGACATCTCCGTATCGTAATAATTACTAATATTACGCGAGTTATTATTATTAAGACTTTTTAGCTAGTAGGATTAAGCTACTAATATACTCGTATCGGCTTTATTAGTAGAACTAAATTTAACTATTAGAATACTATACGTAATAGCGGCAGATATAAGTACGTTAACGCGATAGTAGAGACGAGCCTATTCGTACGACTCTATTAGAAATAGATTTACTCCTATTCTATAGCCTAATACGCTTCCCGAAAGACTTTAGTACTACCTTAGTAGTAGCTAATAGCTATAAGTATATCGTAGCGCAACTCTTAAGATTTTACGACCGGATTATTATCTAACTAGTATAGATTTTAATAAGTAGAACGTCGTATTATTATTCTAACGTAAGCTTAGGATAGAGAAAGGTAGATCTTGCTTTCGACGTTATCCTATACGCTACTCGTATATCGCACTATGCTCTTTAAGCTTATCTATCTAGCTCTTTGCGTTTTTAATCCAATTTATAAATCTTAGCATAGAGACTATCGTTCTAACTCTAAACATCTTAAGCTTATATAACGAAGCTGCCCTTCCAGCTCGTTATCTGCAGACAAGTCTTTATAGACTAGCTGCAACTAGCCTTGGCTGCTTTCCGTCATTCTCCAAGTTAACTCCTAGCACCACCGCGCCCTCTACATAAGCGCCTTACTTACGTACGAGTTAAGACGTAACGATTGCTGCTCTGCATTTGCGCCCGACGACCAGGGGCTCAATCTGGGTCATTGTGAGGGTCTGTTCAAGCACTTTAATAGGGGTGGGAGAAGTTTAGAGACAAGATTGTCGGCTCGACCTTCCAAACGCTGGCAACTCAATTCTACCACTCTGCTGACCACAAGCGCGAAGCACAAAGGGGCGGAGACTATGCGCGACAGATGCCTGGGTATACTCTCTGTCTACTCTATGGATCGGCCTGGAGGGCTGAAATATTAGCCGTATGATATGCTAATACCCATTCTCGAAGACTGGCGCGATTTAGCTTCCCAGTCTGCGTGCGTGGAAAGTTCTCCAGAGGCACAATGAATCAGGGTCTTATGAACGTACGTTGTCGCTAATCTTTGCTTTAGTCGTCCTAACTGTGCTTTCTGTTTGTCGGTCAGGGCAAGGGTTTTGACGAAAAGTCGATCCTAAGACCTCTTTGCATAGGGTCTGTCCGCCCATGCGCTTCGAGACCGCTATCTGAAGCTATTCTCCCGAGATCACCCGATCGAAAGAACCTGGTCATTGTCGCGTACCATCTGGGGAAAGGCTTTGGTGGTATCCTCGTGATTTCCGAGGTACTTGAAAGCAAGGATCTCACCGAGCCAGCCGGGAGGCAGGAGACGGTCGTAATTCAGAGGGTCTACAGTCCAGTACCGGTGCGCTGCTCCGTGGCCGACGTTCTTCACCGACTTCGCGCTGTTCGGCGTTACTGAACAGCACGTAGCTACTGTGTTGGTTTCGGTTGAGCCATACGGGTTATAGCAACGCGGCCCATTTTTCAACTGCCGTGGACGCGCTGATCAAGTTGCTGGACAGCTACGGGTTCTACTACCGGATCGAGAAGAAGACGGAAAAATCGCTCGAAAGCATGCTAACTATTCACCCTC
Source organism: Cercospora zeina (assembly GCA_022702355.1). Classification (NCBI taxonomy): domain Eukaryota; kingdom Fungi; phylum Ascomycota; class Dothideomycetes; order Mycosphaerellales; family Mycosphaerellaceae; genus Cercospora; species Cercospora zeina. The sequence continues at coordinate 672,522 of JAKLWX010000010.1, forward strand.
AACTCGCACTGCTATATAAGGCGTACCCTAAGTACCTTATTGTCGACAGCACGTACAAAACGAACTAATACAACATGCCGCTGTTTACTATTACTAGGGGCATAGGTAATAGCAAGGCAATACCCTATTTAGCTAGGTATTCTAGCAATTTAAGACCCTCTATACCTAATATAACCTGGACCTCCCTAGCCTCTACGTAACTAACCGTACTTACTTTCCGACTACTCCTTACCTAATTTGTGCGTAGCACGTCTTTAAGAACGTATAGGCGCAGGCTCGCAAGCGGCAAGCTTATTCTACGAGAATAATACGAAACTCCGAGACTACCCTAACCCGAACTTTTCGCATAGGGATTAGCTAGTCTACTAAAAGCCGTTTTGCGCATAATAGCCTTACCTTGTTTACTAAGCTAGTAGACAAAACGGCATAGGGTATTATATGCCGCTATTAACTCTTAATAAGGCGGCGGCGCCGATGCGGTAGCTCGTAGGCTTTATAGCCCGTAAACCCTCCGCTAGCGTTAGGCGCGAAGGGTTAGACTGCTTATAGCTGCCGCAGTCGTAGATTACCCTATAATAATTTAGTTATAACGAGGACCTAAACGTATAACTCCGCTAGCGATAGCGCTAGTATAGTTTATGCTAGTAGGGCGTAGAAACTAATTTTAAGAGGTAGTTATAGTAGATAATACGGGATTCCGTATCTAGACGGCTATATCGAACTTAATAGCTAAATAAGATCGCGTAATAGCTATATATTAACTCGCTATAGTAAGTATATAGGAGCCGAGGAGAGCTAGCCCGAACTCGACTAGCCGAGACTACGTTTAGAATAAGCCTTATATATAGTTATAGACGTAGGTAGGCGTTATAATAAAGACTATAGGAGTAGCTAGAGGCCGAGGGCGTTCTTAGTAGAAACGAGTCTAGCCTCGTCTACGCTATCCGTACGTCCTCTAATATATATACTTCCTCTAATTCCCTAGCGACTTAGCTAACGTAGTAGCCGCGAGCTGCGGAATACGGCGTTCGCCGCTAAGCGTTAAGTTAGTTGCAGCCGTACCTCCGCCTAAGTGTTTTAGCTATAACGTATTAATTCTAGTATTAAGTATTATAGCGAGGGTTCGATCTTAAACGCTTTTTATTAATATGCCTTAGCGAGTTATAGGCGTGTCTTTATCGTTTCTATTATCCTAACTACGTAGTGCGCTATTTAATAGGCAACTTACTCTTATTACCGCATTTATATCTACTTAGCGCTAGGCGGTCGATCTTTAAATTAGCCCTACGTAGGGAATCGATTAACTAGTTACGCATTAGCATAACGAATATAGAGTTTCTAGACAGCAGTTCGGAGCGCTAGAGCTGTCTTATAGACTCTAAAAACTATAGCCTATTCTTTAGTTTAGTTAAGCTATTAGTAACTATTTCTTTTATTATTATTTGTATAACCGCTATACTACGGAAGCCGGCTAAAAGAGGAACGATTCGCGTTTCGCTATAGGAAACCGAACGTAGAGCCTATATATAGGATAGACTCTTATAACTATCTCCCTCCCCCGATAGGCTCGCCTCGAGCCGTACCGAAGTACCGAGAATTACCGAGGTAAAAGAGCTCTTACCCTATCGTAGCGTATACGATACGGGCACTCGTCGCAATCGCGACGCATCGGCCGAAGCCGGAACGCGACACACCGTCGCAATCTGCTACACCGTATCCCCGTAGGCGATAAGTAGCTCTGTCGCCGCAGCGACGAACGCGATATATTATCGCAATGCGCCTTATAAGGCGACTCCGCGAAATCGCATCGCGTTATAGCGTCCGAACCGCAGCTCGAACACGGGACCTTCGGGGTACTAGTGAAAGTAGGAACGCGAATCGAGTTGTAACCGCTATACTACGGAAGCCGGCTAAAAGAGGAACGATTCGCGTTTCGCTATAGGAAACCGAACGTAGAGCCTATATATAGGATAGACTCTTATAATTTGTTTGTTTGTTTATTTATTCTATTAACGTGCTATAGGAGTCGAAGACTATATAGCACGGGTGGGCCGAAGCCCATCTAGTCGTAAGAGAAAAAGCCTCCTAGGCTATAAAAACTCTTAGTCGTAGGGGTGCCTTATTCGCGCTAAAAACGGATATTGTAGGCCGATGCCTAGGGGAACCAGAATTTCACTTAGTGTGGCTTGGCGCCAAGCGCCAAGCTACCAAGTGCCAAGCCCTACACATAGAATTTTAACATCTAAAATCAGTTCTAGCAGCAGATATAGCTAGTGCAGTGCATCGAGTCGGTATAGAGGCCTCTATTTCTATTCGTCTCGGACCTAGAGGGTCGTCTCTAGGAATATATATTCTAGGTAGGAAGGTTCTGCCTTTCTCCCTTCCTTCTATAGCTCTTTTTAGTAGGTAAATAGCTAATCTCTTACCTAGCAGCTGCCTCCTCTCTCTGCTCCTATCCTACCTACTTCTATTCTATCCTCTCTTTTCTACCTCTTCTGCGGTAGGGTTCTGCCTTAGTTCGTTAGGTAGTCTTAGGGTTATCTTAAGATAGTTCTTATCTTATCGGGTATGCGGCTAGCGGCAGCGAAGTAGGATTGTCTTATGTGCCCTTATACTTTGCTAGCATGCTCGAGAGCATCTATTTCTACCTACGGCCGCGTAGAGGCGTATAATAGGACTTCGTAGGCTATTTCTTTTATTAGAATATATTCTACTATAACCTTTCTTTGCTAGTTATATATAATATTAATACATTTAGATCTCTTATAGGTATATGTATCTTTAATAAGGGTTAGAGACTAGCCTTAGCTCTTTTACTATATTAGGATAGGCTTTAACTATTAGCTAGAATAGGCATTCCCCTACTAATCCTATATAGTCTATCTCTTCTAAGAGTACTACTAGAAAATGCATTTATAGCTATATACTTAGCTTCTATTATTAATATTATAATAGACTTCTACTTTCTGCTTATCTAATAAACTAGAGCTCTATATAGGAAGAAGATACTCTTAAGGATTAAGACTCTATCTAAGAGCTTATAGGTGTCTCTTAGTTAGGTCTAATATATATAAGCTTATTCTAAGAGAGAAAGCAATATCTAATCTTATTATAACTATAGGCTTTATTTAGGTACTAGTTTAACTTTTCTTATTATATAAGCCTATTAGTATTAGGTTCTTATAGCTATCTATAGGTAAGAGAGTTAGCTTAGCTATCTCTTTAGTTATCCCTAGCTTTATATATTCTTACTTAAGCTTTAAAGTTCTAGTCCTTAAACTAAAGTAGAATATTATCTATATAGGTTAGAATTAGGATGTTCCTTTCCTAGTAGATAAGAAGGCATAGGTCTATTTCTAATAATATAAACCTAATCTGTTTTAACCTTAAGATATAGAGTATATTCTAGTCTCTTACTGCTTGCTTTAGTCTATATAGGCTCCTTAGGGTTTATAGGACTATATTAGGTAGAATCTTAACTTCTAGAGGTAGGATTATAAAGAATTTTCCCTAAAGCTTACTCTTAGTAAATATATTATTTAAATCTACTTAGTAAAGTTCTAGATCCCTCTTATAATATAAATACCCTTAGGGTATTATATCTAACTATTAGTATAAAGGTCTCTTATAAATTAACTCTAAATTTCTAAGAGAAACCTTTTATAGCTAGTCTTATATTAAACTTCTTAGAAGGGTAAGCTTAGCTTATCCTAGACTCTATTTCCTAATTAGGTAGGCGGACAGGGGGGTACCCTATAGACTACCCTTCTAGGGTATTAGGTAACGATTACGTAACCACTACCAAACACCCTTAAACGGTTACGTGACATTACCTAATAGTTACGTAACCTGACCTAACACCTTCCCGATTCGGAAGGTAACCGGGGTGCCCCTATCCGACTACCCTTTTCGGCTAGAAGGTTCTAGAAACCTCTAGGTCGACTGCGTAAGCAGTAGACTAGAAGTTTCTATCGATATCCTTCTAGACTAGCTTCTAGAAGTCGAGAGAACCTCGTAGAATATCAATTTCTAATCGATATTCTATAGTATTCTAAGCTATTCTACGAGGTTCTATCTTTAGTATTACTAGTCCTAGAGTTGCCTAGTGCTCGTACGCGATTACGCGTACGTAGAACCTTCTAGTACGCGGTAATAGGGTATATAAGAAGGCCTATAGCGCGTAGTATAGTCGACTAAGTAAGTAAGAAAAGCTTTCTACTCTTTTACTCTTACTACTCTACTACTCTCTGCCTATCTACGACGTCTGTGCTTCTTCTAGCACTTCCGCTATTCCTAGAATACGATTCTGCTAAATCTAAAAGGTTATAAGCCCTGTCTGCATAGCCTAGAACGACGTATAAACCGACCCTAGAAAAAGCACGAGTACTTTTTCTAGACGCTTGTTTCTCTACGGATTTCTACGATTTCGACGCTTATAGAACGCCCTATACCTCCTCTACGATTATACCGGACGAGAATATACTAGAGAGCCTATAGCCCGCATAGTCCCTACTGCCTCTTACCTAGGAAACTAGGACAAACAAGAGTACTAGGAGTTAGAAAAACCGTTATACTAGTCGGACCTCCTAGCAAGCGGTATACTAAAGGGTATAGTCGGCGACCGCTAAAATCAAAGGTAACTAAGAAAGTAAGCTACTAGCCGTGCTATTCTCTCTAGAGAGAAGGAAAGAACTAGAAACACGATGTCTCTAAGCGATATATCCTTTACGTTTGCGCGTCTAAAGGGCTAAGAGAACTACGAGATACAGGCCCTTAGAATGCGCTCTTACCTAACCGAAAAAGGCTACGTAAAGGCTCTAGAACAAGATAATCTAGAAGCCTCTACTATAGCTAAAGCACTCGCTGCTATTCGGCTAGGCAGAGAGGACGGCCCGTTGCTTTAAATCTCTAATAAAGCAACGGCTAAGGACGCTTAGAATACGCTCTTAGAATTATACTCCCCTAAGGGATTTAATTCTAAGTTCTTACTTTGCAAAAAGCTATTTTAAACGACCTTAGAATCCTTAGGTTCTATAGAGTCTTATATTAACTCTATACGTCGCCTTTATAATTAACTTAAGGCAAAGGGTATAGAGTTACCTAAGCAAGTAATAATTGCTTAGACTCTAAATAACCTAAATAACGACTACGACTCGTTTATTACTTTTATAAGTTAAAGTCTTAGAAGTAACGAGGATGCCTTTACTTTAAAGACTCTTTTCGTAAATATACTCGACGAAGCTAGAAGGTATAATACTAAAGAGACTGCTTTATACTCTAGCTCGTTACGTAAATTCGGTAGTAGTAGTAAGGCTATAAAGCAAAAGTCTAAGGGCTTTAGACGCTTTACTAAGAAGGGCCCTAAAGACGCTTCTAAATACGACTGCTATATTAAACACCTAAATAAACGCCTGTAATAGTAGCGCGAGCGCGAGCTAAATAATACCTTAAGAACGCCTAATACTAGTTATAAGGAACCTGTTCTTATAACTAACGAGGCAGGAGAGGAAGTCGATCTACTATATACTCTAGTAGACGATCCTACTCGCTATTATTTAGCTTAAGAAGACTATATTATCGACTCCCCGTTAGCGGAAGCTCGGGTATCTAGAATCGAGAATCTAGAAGAAGAACAAACAATTATTCTTTACTCTAACTCGAATTCTAGAGGTTCTACTCTAAAGCAAGCTTAGATAGCTCTAGAAGAAGCTCGGGCTACCTCTGCAGAAAATCGAGATTAGGTCTTAGATTCGGGTGCTAGCCGACATATTATTAGTAATAGGTTATATTTTACGACTTTTACTAATAAGACTACTACTATAAGGTAGGGAAACGCGGGTACTATAACCTCCTACGGGGTAGGCAACGTTAGAATACGATTTAAAGATACTAATAAAATCGCTATTCTAACTAACTGCCTATATACGCCGGAATTTCGGCTTAATCTAGTCTCGCTTTTACAGCTAGATTCCCGTAGTGTTTATGCCCGACTTAAGAACGGCGTAATAGAGTTATTTAACTCGCAAGACGATTTATTAACTAAGGCAATCCTTAGTAAATCGCTCTATAAGTTAGATATCTACTTCTTCTCTTAAGGAAGTAAAGGAAGAGGCACTCTATTTAGAGTCTAAAAGCGACGCTTATACTTAGTATAAACGATTAGGGCATATAGGCAATAATACTCTTAAAAGATTAGGAGTATCCGCCGAAAATAAAGAAATAAGCCCTACGTACGAGGTATATATTTCTAGTAAGCATACTCGTAAAATAAGTCGCGCTATAACCGAGAAAGCTTAGAGTTCTCTAGATAAAGTAAGCTGCGATATTTGCGGCCCTATAGAGCCTCCTACTAAAAAAGGGTATCGTTACTTTATTAGTTTTATCGACAATTATACTAGGTATATAGAGGCGAACTTAATTTCGAGAAAATCTAAAGCTTTCTCGTGTTTTAGAGACTTTAAACTACGTGCCGAGAATTCCGAGCGGATTCTAATAATAAACGTCCTAGACTAAAGGTCTTAAAAAGCGATAACGCGAAAGAGCTCGTTAGTTCTAAAGTAGAGACTCTACTTAAGAACAGCGGCGTAAAACACGAGCTTAGTAGCCCTTATAACCCCGAACAAAACGGGCTTATAGAACGACCTAATAGGACGCTTTTAGGCAAAGTACGCGCCTTATTACTAGAATCGGGGCTTCCTAAAACGTTTTAGGGCGAGGCATTAGAAGCGGCCGTATTTCTATATAATAGAACGCCGCACTCGTCGTTAGGCTTTAAATCCCCTTACGAACTAAGATATAACAAGCCTCCTAATCTAGATAATATAAGAATCTTTAGTTCTATAGCTTACTATACTCGAGTAAAGGCTAAGAAACTAGATACTCGAGCTAAGAAAGCGATTCTTATAGGGTATAGCGACTCTAATATCTATAAACTATACGATCTAGAGTCTAGGAGAGTAGTTTAGGCGCGAGACGTTACTATATTAGAAGGACAGTACTATAAGCCTTCTAGAAATAGAGAAGAAACGCCTCTAGAATCGATGATCTCGCTTGAAAATTCTAGAGGAAGCTCGGACTCGGTCTAAGCTTCCTCTGGCAGTGAAAATCAAATCTCTCTAGACACGCCTAATAATTTACTAGATTCTAGTTCTAGAAACGACGATTCTAGATCTAGTATCGATTCTAGTAATTCTCTAGAGAGCGACGAGATAGTAGACGATTTAGAGACAGTTTCTAAAGCGCCTAAAACTACTATAGGGGATATTACGAGTTCTCGTCCTATTAGAACTCTAGAAGACGACGGCTTAGACGACGAGTTAAGCCTCTACGCCCTAATAGCTAGTAATAATAGCGACGATCCTACGAGTTATTCTAAGGCTATTAAGAGCCCTAACAAAGACGACTGGTTAGCGTCTATGTCCTCGGAAATTAACGACTTAAATAAGCTTAAAACTTGGGACTTAGTCGAGTTACCTAAGGGCCGTACTGCCGTAAAAGGCAGGTAGGTTTATAAGACAAAACGCGACCCTTACGGCAAGCTTATTAAGTTTAAAAGTAGGTGGGTTGCTAAGGGTTTTAAGCAGGTAATAGGCTTAGATTACGACGATACTTTTAGTAATACGTGCCGTCCCGAAACCTAGCGTGCTCTATTCTACTTAGCGGCGTATAACGATTAGGAAATCGAGCAAATAGACGTGAAACTCGCGTTTCCTAATAGTCCTATAGATAAGGAACTATACGTCGAGCAGCCTACCGGTTTTATAATTAAGGGATAAGAGCATAAAGTCTGTCGCTTAAACTCTGCTTTATACGGCTTAAAACAAGCTAGTAGGCAGTAGTACCTGCACTTAAAATCTATACTAGCAAGCTATAGCTTCTATCCTTTACTTAAGGATAGCGCGGCCTTCCTTAATAAAGAGACAGGCGTTTATATTACATGCTACGTCGACGATATGCTTATATTTAGCCCTAATATTAGTCGAGCTAAAGAGTTCATCTCTAAGCATCTAGATATAAGCGATTTAGGCCCTGTAAAACACTATCTAGGTATAGAAGTATCTAGAGATCGGCCTAATAAAGTAATAACTCTAAGTTAGAAGGGTTATCTACTTAAGATCTTAGAGAAATATAATAAGAAAGGGCTATAACCTATCTCTACGCCTATAGAATAGGGCGTACGCCTAGAGAAAGCTCGGATCTAAGCCTCTATAGGCAAAATTAAGGAATTTTAGGGCTAAGTCGGGTCCCTAATATATCTAGCGACTAAAACACGGCCCGATATAAGCTACGCTATCGGCTAGGTCGCTAAGTTTATATCTAATCCGGATTCTACGCACTTTAAAGCGTTAAATAGGATCTAGAAATACTTAAACGACCCTAAAAGTCTAGATAAAACGCTAGTATTTAAAGCGCAATCTCCGCCCTTACCTAGAGGCTATAGCGACGTAGATTAGGGGGGCGATTATACTACGCGTAAATCTACGACAGGGTACGTATTTTTACTAGGTAATAGAGCGCCTATAAGTTAGCGTTCTATCCTTTAAAAATCCGTAGCCCTCTCTAGCTGCGAATCCGAATATATAACCCTAAAAGAAGCTACTAAAGAGGCTATATTCCTTAAAGATTTACTAAAGGAACTCGGGCTAGAAGATAGGGCGATTACGGTCTATAGCGATAGTAATTCGGCTATAGAATTAGCTAATAACCCCGAGCACTACGCGCGATCTAAGCATATAGATATATAATATCATTTTGTGCGCGATTCGAACGAGAACGGGCTTATAAAGCTAGTTTAGATCTCTACTAAAGAGCAAGTAGTAGATATCCTTACTAAAGCCCTAGAAGGCCCCTTATTTTTATAGTTAAGGGAGGATCTACTATAAGGTGCATTAATCGGGCGATATATTAGCTTAGGGCGATTAGAATGCTAAAATATACGCCCTTAAAAGGCTTATTATAGCCTAAGAATACTTAAGAAATAAGCTCTATTCGCGATTACTAGGTTAAGAGGTTAGACTCGAGATATTATTACTTTTAGCACTAGATACGGCTTTAATATTAAGGATAATGGCGATATAGTACGCATTAATTATCCTAGTCTATAAGCTTATCGCCTATAGCTATTCTAGCGTTATAGGGACGCCTATATTCGCATTAGAATTAGTAAGAATAGGATATTAAGTATCTATAGATTTTAAAGAAAGCTTTAGAGGAAGCTTTAACTTTCTCTAAAAGCGACTCCTATAGCCTTAATTTATAGTCTAAGAAGACTATACGCGGCCGCGGATAATAATAGGCATTAATAGGAGTTATAACGCCGTAAGGACTAATATTATAAGATTATAAGACTCTAGATAAGCTAATCTTAGGAGGGCGTCTTAGAAGGGTAAGCTTAGCTTATCCTAGACCCTATTTCCTAATTAGGTAGGCAGGGGGGTACCCTATAGACTACCCTTCTAGGGTGTTAGGTCACGATCACGTGACCACCACCAAACACCCTTAGACGGTCACGTGACACCACCTAACAGTCACGTGACCTGACCTAACACCTTCCCGATTCGGAAGGTGACCGGGGGTGCCCCTGTCCGACTACCCTTTTCGGCTAGAAGGATCTAGAAACCTCTAAGGCGACTACGTAAGCAGTAGACTAGAAGTTTCTATCGATGTCCTTCTAGACTAGCTTCTAGAAGTCTAGAGAACCTCGTAGAATATCGATTTCTAATCGATATTCTATAGTATTCTAAGCTATTCTACGAGGTTCTATCTTTAGTATTACTAGTCCTAGAGTTGCTTAGTGCTCGTACGCGATTACGCGTACGTAGAACCTTCTAGTACGCGGTAATAGAGTATATAAGAAGGCCTATAGCGCGTAGTATAGTCGACTAAGCAAGCAAGGAAAGCTTTCTACTCTTTTACTCTTACTACTCTACTACTCTCTACCTATCTACGACGTCTATGCTTCTTCTAGTACTTCCGCTATTCCTAGAATACGATTCTGCTAAATCTAAAAACAGTAAGAGCAGTTCGTATTCTAACGTTGCCTACCCCGTAGGAGGTTATAGTACCCGCGTTTCCCTACCTTATAGTAGTAGTCTTATTAGTAAAAGTCGTAAAATATAACCTATTACTAATAATATGTCGGCTAGCACCCGAATCTAAGACCTAATCTCGATTTTCTACAGAGGTAGCCCGAGCTTCTTCTAGAGCTATCTAAGCTTGCTTTAGAGTAGAACCTCTAGAATTCGAGTTAGAGTAAAGAATAATTGTTTGTTCTTCTTTTAGATTCTCGATTCTAGATACCCGAGCTTCCGCTAACGGGGAGTCGATAATATAGTCTTCTTAAGCTAAATAATAGCGAGTAGGATCGTTTACTAGAGTATATAGTAGATCGACTTCCTCTCCTGCCTCGTTAGTTATAAGAATAGGTTCCTTATAACTAGTATTAGGCGTTCTTAAGGTATTATTTAGCTCGCGCTCGCGCTACTATTGCGGGCGTTTATTCGGGTATTTAATATAGCAGTCGTATTTAGAAGCGTCTTTAGGGCCTTTCTTAGTAAAGCGTCTAAAGCCCTTAGACTTCTAATTTATAGCCTTACTACTACTACCGAATTTACGCAACGAGTTAGAGTATAAAGCAGTCTCTTTAGTATTATACCTTCTAGCTTTGTCGAGTATATTTATAAAAAGAGTCTTTAAAGTAAAGGCATCCTCGTTACTTCTAAGACTTTAACTTATAGAAGTAATAAACGAGTCGTAGTTATTGTTTAGGTTATTTAGAGTCTAAGCAATTATTACTTGCTTAGGTAACTCTATACCCTTCGCCTTAAGTTAATCGTAAAGGCGACGTATAGAGTTAATATAAGACTCTATAGAACCCGAGGATTCTAAGGTCGTTTAAAATAGCTCTTTGCAAAGTAAGAACTTAGAATTAAATCCCTTAGGGGAGTATAATTCTAAGAGCGTATTCTAAGCGTCCTTAGCCGTTGCTTTATTAGAGATTTAAAGCAATAGGCCGTCCTCTACGCCTAGCCGAATAGCAGCAAGTGCTTTAGCTATAGTAGAGGCTTCTAGATTATCTTGTTCTAGAGCCTCTACGTAGCCTTTTTCGGTTAGGTAAGAGCGCATTCTAAGGGCCTAAATCTCACATCGTGTTTCTAGTTCTTTCCTTTTCTCTAGAGAGAATAGTACGGCTAGCAGCTTACTTTCTTAGTTACCCTTAAGTTTAGCGGTCGCCGACTATACCCTTTAGTATACCGCTTGCTAGGAGGTCCGACTAGTATAACGGTTTTTCTAACTCCTAGTACTCTTGTTTGTCCTAGTTTCCTAGGCAAGAGGCAGCAGGGACTATGCGGGCTATAGGCTCTCTAGTATATTCTCGTCCGGTATAATCGTAGAGGAGGTATAGGGCGTTCTATAAGCGTCGAAAACGTAGAAATCCGTAGAGAAACAAGCGAGATATAGTCGTTCTAAATCGAGGTGTCTTGTTGTCTAGAAAAAGTACTCGTGCTTTTTCTAGGGTCGGTCCGTACGTCGTTCTAGGCTATGCAGGCCGGGCTTATAACCTTTTAGATTTAGCAGAATCGTATTCTAGGAATAGCGGAAGTGCTAGAAGAAGTAGTAGAGTAGTAAGAGTAAAAGAGTAGAAAGCTTTCCTTGCTTGCTTAGTCGACTATACTACGCGCTATAGACCTTCTTATATACTCTATTACCGCGTACTAGAAGGTTCTACGTACGCGTAATCGCGTACGAGTACTAGGCAACTCTAGGACTAGTAATACTAAAGATAGAACCTCGTAGAATAGCTTAGAATACTATAGAATATCGATTAGAAATCGATATTCTACGAGGTTCTCTAGACTTCTAGAAGCTAGTCTAGAAGGACATAGATAGAAACTTCTAGTCTACTGCTTACGTAGTCGCCTTAGAGGTTTCTAGAACCTTCTAGCCGAAAAGGGTAGTCGGATAGAGGCACTCCTAGTTACCTTCTAAATCGGGAAGGTGTTAGGTCAGGTCACGTAACTGTTAGGTGGTGTTACGTAACCGTCTAAGGGTGTTTGGTAGTAGTTACGTGATCGTAGCCTAATACCCTAGAAGGGTAGTCTATAGGGTACCCCCCTGTCCGCCTACCTAATTAGGAAATAGGGTCTAGGATAAGCTAAGCTTACCCTTCTAAGATCCTAGCTAGCTAGGACTTAGGATTTATATAAACTACTACATTGCAACCCTAAACTCTATATAGAGAGGCCTTCTTAGGTAATACCTTAAATCTATTAATTTCTAGGCTATTAGCAAGCTAGAATTTAATAGGTATATAAGTATTATATAATCTTTAGAGGTTTAGATTAAACTCTTAACTACTCTATTCTAGATAGAGTTATATGCTTTAGTTATATAGAAGGAAATTCTATATTCCTTCTTCTACTACTTTAGTATAGTAAGAAGCTTTCTTACTCTATTACTCCTTATAATCTAAAGAGGATTTCCTAATTATAGCTTAGCTTTTACCTTCTAGTCTCTTAGGATACTTAGTATATCTTCTATAGACTTTATTAGGAAGGTCTATTTCTTTCTTAAGAAGTTATTAATAATCTTAAGCTACTATCTATATTCTAGTCTTAAAATAGGTAAAGGGCTATAGATATTAAGAGATAGCCTTTAGGGTTTCTACTTAGTTTCTTTTCCTTTATATTTCTTATAAGGTTAGTATTCCTTTAGAATAGGAATCTAAGCCTTTAAGTTAGATACCTTATATAGGTTTCTAAGAAGACCCTCTCTAAAGTATATAAGTCTCCTATACTAAAGCTCCTACTATTCTTAGGACTTTTCTTAGGCTTTAAAGGTATAGGCTTTATTCTCTTAATTTTAGCTAAAGTATAATATTATAAGCTCCTATAATATATTATTAATCTTCTTAATAAATAGCACTCCTCCTAATAATTTTATCTGATATACTAGTTTCCTAGATAATAAAACAAGTATAAATTTTAGTAGTTAAATACTATACTACTAAAACAAGATTTACTCCTAATCTAGGTATAAAAAGAATATTCTTAAGTATAATCTTTTTTCCTTTTCTTCTACCTATTACTATATCTCCTATATATATAGCTATTAAATAACTACCCCTAACCTTAATCTACTTTTTTCTCTAAAGAGACTTTAGTTCCCTAAAGAGTAATTATATATAATAAGAGTTAAGTAGCTATCTTAAGGGTATATACTTGCCTTTTATATCTATAGTTAAGTATATAACTTTATTAATATTATTATCCTCTAATATAGATTAAGATGCTTTAGATGCTATAGAAGGCTCTTAGGTAGCATAAGCCTTCTTAGAGAATTTCCTTAAGCTTTATCTTTTCTTAAGAGATTAGACTTTTAGGTTAGGTTTCTTTACTATTTCTTTTAGTTCTTCTTTATCTAGTAAAGATCTCCTTTTAGAGGTACTCTCTTTAGGTAGTAATCTCTTCTCTACCCTACTACTCTATCTTAGGTTAATAGATCTCTTAGCTTTATTAAGGTATAGATACTTAGTAATGCCTTCTAAATGCTCTTAGTTATAAAGGTAGCATTTTAGTTTTATGCCTTTTCCTTTAGTAAATATAGCTATTTCTTAGGACTAGTTTAGTCTTACCTTATAGGATTCTAGTAGCTATAATATACTTTTATATAATATAGACTACTAGGTAAGGATTATATACTTTATACTTTAGTATACCTTAGGCAAGGAGATACTTAAGTCTCCTCTCTAGCTTCTTATAGTATACTTCCTAAGGGATCCTTAGCTATTTAGAAGTTTATAAACTTCTAGATATATACTATTATATATTTAGTATATACCTTGCTATATTTAGCTCTTATCTTCTTCTATATCTTTAAAGCTTATCTCTCCTTAATAATCTTATTTTAGTTATCCTCTAATAGGTAGATAGTTATTTTATACCTAGTAGTTATATTAGCCTTTATATACTCTAGGTTATTTCTTAAGTACCTTAGGCTATATATAGATAGTAATAACTTAATAGGTAGCTAGGCCTCGAAGTACGTAGACCTATACGATTTATACTAGATTACTAGCGAGAAGGCCCTAGCTAGCCTTATCTATAACTGCCTATCTTATTAGGATAATAAGAATACTAACTATCTCTAGGTTAGTCTAGTCTACTCTAGTTTGCGTTATTATAAGCTAATTCTATAGCTTCCTATAATAAGTAAAGATAAGTAGGACGCTTTTAAGGTAGAGATTAACGATATATTTACGGGCGGCGTAATTCTAGATAATAAGGCCCTAAAGGACCTCTAAGACTATATTAAGATCTAGGCTAGTAGTATTATATTATAAGTTGCCTCGTCTTCTTCTATTCTAGCTTATTCTAACTATTTCTATATCTTTAGTAATAGAGAGAATAGCCTTAGCGCGTACCTTAGCGCGAATATATAGGATAAGTCCGGCTCTAAGGTCGCTAAGAGGGACCGCTTTATAGTAGCGCTCCTTAAGAATATAGTTAGTTAAAGCGAGCTAGGTTAATCTAGTATAAGCTAACCTATACCTACGCCTAGGAAGCGTACGAAGATAAAGTCCCGTACTACTCTAAAGGAGAAGAATTAGACTCTTACTACCCGCCTAAAGGTTATAGCTACTATAGTCCGCGATACTAAGGTCCTAAATAGGGATAGTAAGCGCCTATCTAAGGCGGCCTTAGCTAGTATACTCCCGAAGGTAATAGATGCCGACTTAGAGGGCAAGGCCGAGTTATATAAGAACGTAGATACCTATAAATTAGTTTAAGTATAAGAAAGAAGGAGATATAGAGCTAAATGTTCCTAAGCTTAACTAAGTAAGTAGTATACCTATTAGGAACCTAGTTAGTAGACCTCTAAAGAAGCTAGCTCCTATAGTCTAGCTAATAAAAGCTATAGGACTAATCTAACTACTCTTTATATAGTTGCTACCTCTACTAAAGAATAAGAAGGACTACTAAAGAATAGAGGATCTAAAAGAAGAAAACTCTAGGGAATTATAACCTTAGATAGAGAAAAGTAGAATAACTAAACTACTTAAGTTAAGCTAGGAAACTAATAAACAAACTAGTCCTAGCACTAGTAGGAGACTATATATAGAAGTAAGAAGGTTAACTATTATATAGTAGGACCTATAAGGATATAGGAATTAAGAGGGGAGCTAAGACTAAACCTATAGCTAAAAGAGAAGGAGATCTATTAGAAATAAAGAAAAGAGAGAGAGGAGGGGATACCTAAAGCTAAGATTTAGAGGGCATTTCTTAGTCTTATCTTAGACTAAGAATAAGAATAGATCTTTAAAACCCTATTAGAGATTAATAAGTCTGCATTTATAGCAATTGCTCCTTAAGTCTTAGCTTAAAGATAAGAGGTACCTATTCTAAAATCCTATAAAGAAGTAATATAAGATTCTAAATAGAGATATATATAGAAGGATATAGTTTAAAAGGAATTAACTATACTTTAAAGTAACTTTATCTAGAAAGAGGTTATTCTACTAAAAGGAGCAAACCTTATAACTTTAAAATAGGTATTTAATATTAAGAGAGCAATTAGTAGTACTATTAAAAAGTTTAAGGCAAGACTAGTTATAAGAGGATTCTCTTAGAAATTTAAAGTTAACTTTTAGGAGACCTTTATACTAATAGTAAGATATAATATATTAAGAGTATTTATAGCTATAGTTTATAAGAAGGACCTAGAACTTTACTAAGTTAATATTAATAATATATTTACTAAGAGGAACCCCTCTAAGAAGAAATCTTTATAATACTACTCCTAGGAGTTAAAGTTATACCTAATATAGTCCTTAAGATCTTAAAATAAGTAGTAAGAGATTAGAATAAATTCTATATCTTAAAGCTAGAATATATAGGACTTAAATAGTTAGATATTAACCTATACCTCCTTATCTATTATATAAGGAATATAATAGTCCTTACCTATATAAATAATATCCCTATTATAGTACTAAAGCTAAAAGATATACTTTAGTTTAAGGAATAGCTTAGTAAGGTCTTTAAGATTAAGGATCTTAAAGAGCTAAACAAAATCTTAGGAATAAGATTAATAAAGGATAAAGAATAAGAGACTCTAAAACTTAATTAAGAGCATTTTATCTAAGAGAGCCTTATAAAGCTAGAAATATTAAAGGAGATAGCTAGTCTATAAAAGCCTAAAGCTAATAGGCCTATATAATAAAAGAGGAAATAAGGAGGAGTACTAGTTATAAAACGGTATATAGATATAGCCTATAGCCTATAGTTATAATAAAGCTAGATATTACTTTCTCCCTTAAGAGACTAAGCTTATATATTTTAGATCTAACTAAGAAACATATATAAGCTATAAAGAAACTAATAAGGTGCCTAAGATCCTCTTAGAACTTAGGACTAATATTTAGAAAAGGAGGAGGCAAACTCCTTAGATACTTAGATTCTAACTATATTATAAATAAGGTAGATAGAGTCTCTATCCTAAGAAGTATCTTCTTTCTTTATAAAGCCTTAGTTTTATAAATAAGTAGAAAGCAAAAGTCTATTATAATATTAATAATAGAAGCTAAGTATATAGTAATAAATATATATATAAAGCAATCTTAATTCCTAGTAGTACTCTTAAGAGAAATAGACTATATATAGCTTATTAGAAAATATCTATTTTAACTAACTATTAAAGTATAGCCTAATACTATAAAAGAACTAAGACTAGTCTAGCTTATAGGAGATAACTAAGTAGCTTTAACTCTTATTAAGAATATATATACCTATAAGAGATTAAAGCATATTAATATTATATATTATTAAATTATATCTCGTAGGCACTCGGTAGGAGAGTATAATACGTAGTTAAAGTAGAGGCGATAAGTAGGAACTAACTCGTTAATTATAGATTAATCTTATTGCCGGTCTACCTCTTTATCTAGAGTAAGCAGCTTTGCTCTAGCATTATATAAAAGGGAAAATTCTATAAAAAACCCCTTATCTTCCTCTTTATATTTATAGTTAGTAGTTACTTCTTCTGTCTTGCCTTTCTTTAAGTAAAATTAGGCTCTTTTGTTGCTTTACTCTTCTTCTTAGACTCCTCTTTATCTCCTTATCCCTTTATAGCTTCGTTCTCCCTTATTAATCTCTTCTTTAGCTAGGAAGAACTAGTTTAATAATCCCTCTTAGATTAGCTACCTAGCTATAGTATTAAGGCCTCTTAGTATTAAGTATATATCTTCTTATAAGCTAGTTCTTGCTACTATAAATAGCTAATATCTATTGCTTTAATAGTTTTAGTAGGATATATAAATATACTTAGTATCCTAGATACTTTAGTTATATAAGTATATTAGGATAACTCCTAGGACTCTCCTCTTTATTAGGTATACTCTAAGTCTAATATATCCTATCCTAATTAGGGTAATTATCGTACTTATAGGCCTTAGGGCCTCCTTATAAATCTCTTTAGCTCTAAATTGTCCTGCTATAGCTTATACTACTAGTTGCTCCCTTATTATACCTCTCTTTTATTTAGCCTTCTCTTATTCTTAGTCCTATCTAGTAAGCTCTTACTAGTTCTTAACTCCTATCTTTATTTAAGGTAGCCTCTAGCTTAGAGTTATCTCTTAAATTTCCTATACTCTTGTCTTATATTGCCTACTATACTAGTTACTTCTTCTCCTTACCCTTTATTCCCTCTAGGTAATTTCTTTATATACTTACTTAATATACTAGTAGGTTAAGTTGTCTACTTTGTTCTTTATATATTATTTAGTAAGGTCTTAAGTATAAAGCTAGATTAGAGAGATGCTTGCTTCCCTTTAAAGGACTATAGCTATAACTAACTTATATATACTTATAATATTCCTTAGAGCTTAGTTTTAGACTTGCTTAATTAGTTTAGTAAGGCCTTTATTATATTCGCTTATTCCTTTTAGGTTAGACTAAGTTTAGTATCTATATACTAAAGCTAGCTTAATAACTATAGTATAAATATGTCTTGCTTTCTTAAATAATACTCCTTAAGTAGACTTATATAGCCTCTATAAGGACTAGATCTAGTATATACCTTTCTTAGCTACCTTCTTAATATATAGGCCCTACTTAAGTTTAATATCTACTTAAACTCCTAATAGTCTTAAGGATAGGATAGGTTTACCTCTAAAGCTAGAGATCTAGACTATAGCCCGGAGGTTATAGTTCCTTCCTTTTATAAAATAGATAAGCTAATACTTCTAAGGTATAAAGGCTACTTTATATTTTATTGCCTACTCTATATATTTATTATAGGCTTTCTCTAGTTGTTTATAGTTCTCCTCTATAGATATACTATATATAAGGATATTAGAATTATTAATAAACCCTATTACTATAGTATTACTTTCTTAAAGTAATAGGAGAAGTATAGATATAAAGAATAAGAATAGGATTAGTAATAGTATTAATCCTTAGGGGATTCTAGTGTCTTGCTTTCTCTTTTAGTTTATAAATTCTCTTAGCTTAAGGTAAGTTATCTTATCTTAGAGGAATAACTAGATAAACCTAATTAGCTAGTCTAGATAGCCTTATATCCTAATATTATAAAGGAGTCTTTAGTAGGATACTTTATTAAATGCCTTAGATATATCTAGGTAAAGCATTAAGGCTACTGCTCTAGGCTTAGCTTTTTAGATTATCTTAACTTATTTAGTAATAAGGTTAAGTACTATAATTATAGATCTTCCTAGTCTTATACCTATTTATAATTCTAGTAGCAGGCCTCTCTCTTCTACTACTTTAGATATTCTCTTTATAACTACTACTTCTAGTACTTTAGCTAGAGTATTAAGAAGTACTATTAGCCTATATACTCCTAGCTTAGTATAGTTAAGCTTCTATAGCTTCTTAATAACTATAGTAATAGAGTGTTTAAATAGCTTTAGGTAGTATGCTTAGCTAATATAGGCTATAAAGAGCTTAGCTAGGAATAGTATAATCTCTTATTAATATTTCTTAAGTAGTATATTCTAGATCTAGTCTAGGCTTAAAGCCTTCTTACTCGGGATCTTTTTAAGTATTATAAGGACCTTTCTTTTAGATACCTTATCTTCTATTTAGAACTAAGTTAGGAGGTTTATATTTAGGATATCTCCTAGGTCTACTTTAACTAATAGTAGGAGGAAGTAGTTTATAAGGATTCTTACTTTACTTTTGTTTATATAACCTTCTTAGTATATACTACTACTTAATATAAGGAATTATAGTAGTATATATCCTTATTATACTTTTTCTCTTACTTATCTTACTAGCTTCTATATCCTACTTAGGTCCTTAGTAATCTTACTAACTATTTACCTTTAGGATATGTTTATTACCTTCCTAACTAGCTTATTCTTCCTATAGCTAGTATTTAGGTAGTATTTATAGTTCTCTTTAGACTTTATAGCCTTCTAGGCTCTTCTTGCTGCCTTAGTAGCCTTAATTGCTTTACTATACTCTACTAGCTATTCTACCTTTATATATTATAATAGCTTTATATATAGGACTGCCTCCTTTACTACCTCTTAGAGGTCTTTTTAAAGAGCTTATACTACCTTATCTAGCTCTTAGTAGTTCTTAAGTAGTAGTAGCTCTAGCTTCTTTATAGCTTTTTAAACCTTCTGCCTTACCTTCTCTTACTTTACTTTTATTTATTATAGTCTTAGGCTTTAGTTTTTCTAGTATAGGTTTATAGGCTAGTCTATAATAGTTAGAATTAAGATATAGTCTAATCTAAATATATTATTAGCTATTGCCTTATAGCTCTATAGTTTCTATTAGATAGCTTAGCTAGCTAGGATTAGGTTAAGTGTTTAGTAGCTAGAGTTATATCTCTCCTATATAATAGTTCTTAGTTCTAGTAGGAGATATAGGCCTGCTTATATAGCTATCTAGATAAGGGTGTCTGCTATATTATATTATAACTAGACTAGGTTTCCTCCCTATAGTAGGTAATAAAGATTAAAGTCTCTAACTACTATAGTCTTACTTATAGCTGCTTCTTAGGCCTTCTAAATAGCTGTTTCTAGCTATATAAGTATACCTATTATATTATAGGATTTAGGGCCTAATAGGTTGTAGTAGTTATAGATAGTAATAGGTTTCCCTTAGGTTATTACTATAATAGAGAGAAGGTCTCCTAACTAGCTATTTATAATGTCTTACTTTAATATATCTAGCTCTTCTAATACTAGGAATATAACTCTTAGGTACCTATTCGTTAGAAGGACTTAGTAGTAACTCTTTTTTGTTTTAGTTTTCTTATTTGCTAGGTTAATCTATAGTTCTTATAGTGCTATAATTTAGGTAGTTCTTAAGTTTAGGCTATCTACTAGTAGTACTTAGGTAGTAGGTATATAGTTTATATTATATTAGTAGATCTATAGGTTATATCTATTTATCTTATTTAGTTATAATAGTCTCCTTTAGCTTAGCTCTCTCTCTTTATTAGGCCTCTTATATACTCTTAGCTTATATATATATTAGGAGCTTATTTGTTTACCTCTTACTATATATAATAGTAGAGTTAGATCCTAATAGCTTTCCTAGTAGCTTATTCTATCTTGCCTAGCTGCCTTATAGTGCCTCTTTAGCTTAGAGCTATTTTACTAAGCTTATTAGTTTCCTCTTCTTATTAGTTACTATAGTAAATCCTTTCTTATTATAGGTTAGTTATACTAGAGTTTACTTTCTTCTAAAGAACTTTAAGAATATTTTAGCTTTAGCTATTACTACTTATTTATATTTATATATCCTTGCTTATACTAGGTAGTCTCCTTTATAGTTATAGTATTTCCTCTCTTATATAGTATAATTAGATGTTTTATAGTTTATAGAGTAGGCTCTATATCTATCCTTAGCTTCTTTATAGTATATAGTAATATATCTAAACTTATTATACTTTATATACTATATAACTCTTTATTATAAGTAGTAGATTTCTATTAGGTAGAAGTTTGCTTTAATAATAAATCCTTTTTAAGCTATAGCCCTTGCTATTTACTTATCCTAGAACCTAATAACTATTATAGAGTATCTCTAGCTTTCTCTAGCTTTAGGGCTCTTTATTTATATAGCTTACTTAATCCT
Source organism: Cercospora zeina (assembly GCA_022702355.1). NCBI lineage: Eukaryota > Fungi > Ascomycota > Dothideomycetes > Mycosphaerellales > Mycosphaerellaceae > Cercospora > Cercospora zeina. Next base: position 693,635 of record JAKLWX010000010.1, read on the forward strand.
TATATTTAGGAACTATAAGATATTCTCCTCCTTTATTACTTTAATATATTCCTTAGCTCTAGTATCCTAGTTTGCTTTAACTCTATATATAAGTACTCTATATAGATGTTTAGCAACCTAGGCTTTAGGCTAGGCTATATATATCTAATCCTAGTTCTCCTCTAGCTTTACTCTTTCTTACTCCTTATAGAGGAGTACTTTAAAGTCCCTACTAGATAGCTTCTAGACTATAGCTACCTGCTAGATTCTAAGCTTTACTCTAATTTCCTTCCTACTTATTCCTCTAATCTTATCTCTTTCTTCCTATATACCTATCTTAACTATAATTACTATAGTTACTTAAGGTATTATCTATATTAGGGTCTAGATTTAGGCTGCCTTTTAGGCTTATAATTGTCTTATATTATAGCTATTTAGCTTCTTCTAGAGGGTTCTCTAGATGTTCTAAAGAGTAGAGAAGATAGCCTAGGTCTAGGCCTAATAGAGAAGGGCCTATTAGGCTCTTTAGAGAAAGGAAAGGAGAGAGGAGTTAGAGTAGTCGTAGGGAGAGTTAAGGGCTTTTTAGATAGTTTCTATAAGGGTTATTAGGTTCTTTTAGAGCTAAGTGCTTACTATGTTAGTCTCTAGTAGTATCTTCTAGCCCTAAGGGCTAGTTTAGTAGTTTCTAATAGGTTATTACTATCCTTAGGCTCTAAGAGTACTAGCCTCTTCTCCCTCGGGCGCTATACCCTCTTTAAAGTTCTTCTATCGCTCTAGATAGATAGTCGTATACTATAAGGCCTTAAGGCCTCCTAGTAGCTAATTCTTCGCCTACTAGAGGTATATAGTTTTTTACTCGTTAATTATATTAGATAGTTCTAGGTTATATCTCGCTCCTAAGATATAGCCTTAGCTTAGTTATATAGCCTAGAGTTATATAACCTATACTAACTAACTCTAATATATAGTTCCTCTTAGAAGATCTAACTAGACTATACTTTCTAATATATACTATCTTTAATAAGATAGTAGGCCTAATTAGCTTATTCTTCTGCTTCTTTAAGCGACTCGATAGGCGCTAGATATAACTATATATAGTATCTATTACGGGCGAATAACGCGTACGTAGATAGTTCGTAGTAGTATTAATAAGTTCGATAAGAAGGAAGATATTTATCTTAAGGCGTTTAAGAGATATTAGTCGGTACGCTAAGCCTTCGTACTAGAGAAGCTAGTACTTAGTAACTAGGGCTTCGCCCTTTATATTACCTCTCTTCTCTCTTCTTAACTACGCGCGACGCGTAGTCGTTCGTACGAAGTACTTCTATAGTAACTCGAGAAGCGTTTCTATTATCGTAGCTACGTAAAGTACTATTATAACGTCGCGAGAGTCCTTAGAAAAAAACCTAGAATCCCTCGCTACTAGCGAGCGATTTACTTATAATACCGCCTTAATACTATATAGTTTCTTCTACTATAAAAGCGCGGAGCGTATTACTTCTATCGTTATTACCTTAACTATATTATTAGGGAGCGCGACTACTATTATCGCGGTTAGTACCTACTACTATTATTAGGTATATATTATCCTACCTTCTTATTATTATTCGTAGAGATATAGGCGCTTCCCTCGCTCTCTTCTCTTTCTTTCTTTCTCTTTTATAGATAGATATATATATAGTAGACTTTTATAACTTCTCTTCTAGAGTTCTTCTCGTACTAACTAGCTTCTAGTACCTATATATATATATATACGCACGCACGTACGCACGTACGTACGTATAGTAAGCTCCCTACTATTCTTCTTATAAGTTCCTTCTTAATTCTAACTAGTATATAGTCTACCTCTCTATATATATATAAGATTAGGTATCTCGGCCGTTTCCTTCGTACTCTACGCGAGATTAACTAGAAGTAGATAAATACTAACGTTAGTTCCGCTATCTACTACCGCGACTACGCTAATATAGGCGACGACTACGTACTAAAGATAGTAAGTTCTCTTCGATTCTTTTCGCGTAGATTCCGCTAACCTTCTATAGTCTACTATCGCGCGCGCCTACTAGAGCTACGCTAATAGGCGCCGCTCTTATATTCCTTTTTCTATTTAAAAAACGTCGCTTATTACTCTCTTTAGTCTACTTATAGTCTATATAGCCTATACTACCTAGACGCGCGCTACTAATACCTAAGAGTAGGTAATATTTAGCGTTCTATTAGTTTTATACTAGCTAACTTGCGCTTTTAAGCGGCGCGCCTATAATAACCTAAAGTAGGTCCTTAAGGCCTATAAGGCCTTAAAGCCTCTATAGGCGGCCGGCCTACTCTTTAAGTAATTTTCTTCGTTCTTCTTTCTTATTTATATAAGCTAATCTATTTTTAGTAAGGTCGCCTACGAGGTAACTACCTCGGTATCTAGGATCGTAGCCTAGTAGAGCTAGGCGTAAGTATCGTTCCTCTTCGTATATTATTCCTACTAACCTATTACTATAGTCCGGAGGGCGTGCCGCCTACTCTAGTTCTTAGCGCTCGGCGCTACTTTTAAGTAGAAGCGGTAGTTTTTTAGTAGAGCGCGTACGGTTTCTTAGAGTTTCTAAGGTTTTTAGGGTTTTCTCTTTTATTTTCCTTTTTATAGATATATAAACTACCGCTCGTCGGCTATCTCCCTAACTTTTTCTTTTTTCTTCTTTATTTATTAGTCGTTCTTCTACTACTTTCCTCTACGTTTTGCTTTCTTCTTACGCGAATATTCTTATAACGGTCTATCGTTAGTATTAGTATCTCTAAATCTTTCCTTAAACGTATCTAATACGGCGGTATCTACTAATTCTCTTAAGAGTTCCTAAGTAGAATCGTAGTATCCGGCCTATTTTATAAGAACTTCTTATCTCTTATCTTTATTCTTCGCGCGATCTTATATATATAGAACCTCCTCTACTTACTACTCGTTATACGACTCTATTAGTACGGAAGCTAGTTATTCGTCGTTAGTAACCTAACTAGAGAGAGGATTATTACTCGCTAGGCGAAGTAGATCTATATAGAACACCGAGTAAATATTACCGGGAATCCTAGATAATCTAATAGATACTAGCGATAATACTTCGCTAACTATAAACTTCGTATACCGCGAATCTAGGCTTCTTTTAGGATAATTAGTCGAATAATTCCGTAGATCTAGCTATACTTTATCGCCGACCTAATAGATTAGCGCTAGAGTCCGTCGTCGGTTAGCGTTCCTCTCTTATTCTTAGGCGGAGGCCGCTATACTACTCTAATAAAGTTTACTAATTTCCTTTAACTTCTTTATAAAGTTCCTTACTTTTTAGCTAGTAGCTAATAGTCTTCCTACTATAGCTTCTATTACTAATACTATAGAAGATAGAGTATTATAACTATAAGTTACGAAGAAAGAACTTATTCCGAGGCCCGAGTAATTCCTACTATTTAGCGCTAGTTCCGTACTAGAGAGCTACTTAGACTAGTCGGCCTAGTCGTAACGAATATAGTTATAGAGATAAGCCTATACGTCTTAGTTTAGTCTCTCTAGCCCTTCGTCCGTTTATAAGTAGTAAGTAGAACTAAGACGCTACTCTACGCCTAAAAGCTAGTAGACTTTCCTCTAGAATATCCTCGTCTAGTTTATTCCTCGGTTACTCGTAATAGCCCTTAGTAGACTATAATATTTTACCTAGAAGTCTAAGAATTTCTCTACGTACTCCTCTACTTTTATACTAGGTATTACGACTAGAGTTACCTATTTACTAAGGCGATCTTTAATTACCTAGAGGTTATAGTTCCTCTTTAAATTAGGTAGGTCGGTTATAAAGTCTATAGAGATTTCCTAGAAGAAATAATTAAGGACTAGTAATAAACGGAGGAGCCTATACTTATATTCTCTCTATACTTTATTCCTCTCGTATTAATCGTAGTTACGTAAGAACTAGCGCACGTATCTTAACTAAAGTAGCTAGTAGAAGTCGCGTACTAGTATTATTATTATAGAATCTCTTTTTAGATAGCTATAGGCCGGTAAATTATAGACGGACTAGATTAGCTTAGTCTATAATAAGTCCTTATCCTTCTTAGTATTATCTATAGATTAGTACTCGGATTCCGACGAAATCGACGCTTCTAGTACCTATAGTTTTCTTCGATATTATAATCTTCCTACTAAATCGATACTATAGTTACTCGCCTATACTTTCGCTTTAACTTCGCTAGGTATTATATAGTCTTCTCTACGTATCGCTCGAAGAATAGTACTATAAACGACATCGTTCTCTACTACTATGTCTTATAGGTTATTTAACTTTAAGTCCTTAAAGAGCCTACCTAAACCTACTATAACTCTCGTAGAACCTAGCTAGCGCGTATTTACTAATAAGTTTCCTTCCTTATATAGCTTATTCGCGTTAATCGAGTATATCTAGACTACCTCTAGCTAGTTTCTTACGCGCGATTACTTATCGTCTTCTTCTAGTATATCCTACTCTTATCTTAAATAGGGCGTCTAGTATAATCGCTTCGGATCCTAGTCTCTATACTAGGTAATACTAGAAGTTAGATAGGGTCTCGTACTACTATATCTAATATTCCGATAACTATCTCTTAGAGACCTCCTTAGAACTAGTAGTTTAGTCTTTAATATACTATATAGCGGGCTATAAGGCAATTCTAGTAGGCTCCCGTCTACTTTCTCGCGGAGCTCGATATAGTAGTCTACTCTATCGCGATACGGCGCGAGCTTCTTAGCTTCCCGTTAATAAAATTAGGAAGCTAGCTCGCGAATCTCTAGTAGTAGTCGATTCCGTAGTTCTTCTACTATTAGATATTCCTTATTCTAAAGGGTCTTCTTAATATTATTAGTAGTCGAAGTAGCTATCGCTATAAAGTTTACGAAGAACGTTCGAAAATTACTATAGTCTTAGAGACTTTAATAGTATTTCCCTTCTATAACCTAGCGATTCGCCCGGCTATAGAAGAAACGCCTCTCTTCTAGCGCGGTCTAGACTATATTATACGCCTTCTATAGGTTTCTTAAGATAAGGGGGAACTATAATTCTAGTACTATATACGCGTAGACTAATTACTAGAACCTACCGATTTCTATTAGAAAAGTAACTACTTCTACTATATCTGCGCTATCTATAGCTTTAGACGCTCCTTTAATCTTCTGCTTCTCGCGGTTAATAAAGTTAAGGCCGAGGCTTTTTGCTAGGCCTACGTTAATTATAGTAGTACTTTTTATTAATAAGAGCAGATGTTCCGACGTTGTTCTATAGGACTACGTTAGTATATATTAGCTCCCCGTTTATCTTTCTCTTAATCTTCTTCTATTTATAATATACTAATACCTCCTCTACTTCCTTTTTCTATCTTTAAAAAAGAGTTACGCTTTTCTCGTAGTAGATACCGTAGAGTCTAGGTACTCTATATCGCTCTCTAATAACGATTTAATACTAAACGGCTAGTACGTATAAGCACTCCTTAATACGATGCCCGTTACTTCTATAGTAGAAATAGAGCTTATTTTCGCGGCGTCTCTCTCTCTTCTCTATACTTACTTATTTAGCTCGTCGCTTTCCTTAGGTTTTTATACGGTCTACTTAGGTTTTCCTTCGTCTTTCTCTTATACGCGTCGTAGTTATTAGAGTGTCTCTATCGGCGTCGATCGTAGAGGCTACCTAGGTATTTAGTATAGATACCGCGCTATTACTAATAGGAACCTTTCTCTTTTCCTTACGATTCGCTATCTTAAACTAATCGGTCGTCTCGAGATTAGTTATAATTCTCTCGACCTTCTTAGAGTATACGTAGTAGTCCTAGTATAGATGCTATATAAAGCTTCGTAGTATTCGAGAACGTATTCTTTAGCGTCGCGATCTTCGTAGCGTTCTCCTAGTTCTCTCTACTAGTACTAAGTAGGAGTCCGTCGAATTCTAGCTAGTATTCGTACTACGGTTGCCCTTACGCGTGTCGTAGAGTAGTAAGTTATTCTAGGGCCTTTAACTTCTCGTTACTATCTATAAAAATATACTCGAGCTACGTAAAGAAAGCTTCGGGGTCCTTATCTTCTATTACGCTTCCTCTCTTCTAGAAGTATCTTATTCTCGCTCTCTCTCTTAATAGTAGTATATCGTATATAGCATCCATCTACGGAGACAATCTATATTACTACGAATTATACGCGATAGGAACTTCGGAGACGTAGTAAGAGTCTTAAAAGATTTCTACGCGTCCGTCCTAGGTTAGTAGCTTCTAATCTCTAGGGCCCGATAGTTCTCGTCGGGGCTCTATAGTAGATATAGCTAGTAGCCTTTCTAATAGTACGTAGAGAGTATCTACTACCGCGCTTAACTCCGTCCTTTATATAGTAGATTCCCGAGTATCTCTATTACGGAGCGCATTTTCTAACTCGCCCTCTAACCTACGTTGCCGCGTATAGAGCTCTTCGACGATACGTTATATTTCTACTATAGCTATCTCCTATATAGAGACTACGTTCTCTAGTAAGTTTACTACGGCCTTCGGCGTTACCGCTAAGGGCGTATTATTAGGCGATAGCCTATTTATTTCTACGATTAATCGAACTTAATATTACGGGCGAATAACGCGTACGTAGATAGTTCGTAGTAGTATTTAATAAGTTTAATAAGAAGGGAGATATTTATCTTAAGGCGTCTAAGAGATATTAGTCGGTACGCTAAGCCTTTATACTAGAGAAGCTAGTGCTTAGCAACTAGAGCTTCGCTCTTTATAGTATCGTAGTAGTATTAATAGGGCTAAATAGAAAGCTAGGATCTTATAGCTTGCTCCTTTATCTCCTTAAGAAGCTTAGTAGAGGTGCGCCGGCTCTACTTAACCGTTTTTAACGCGTTATAGGCCCTCTAGCGTCGCTCGAATAGCGAACCTATAGAGTTAATTATAACTTCCTTTATTATAGGCTAGAATTAGTTAGTTCCTAGCGCTAACTAGTTTATATATCGCTTCTAGTAGTCCTACTAGAACTTACTTATATAGTTAGCGGCGTAATCCGTTTTTCGGTCCTCGTAAAACCCGGATGCCTACGGAATAAACGTTCTATAGCGCGGGTCTAGTCGTCGTACTATGCCCGGCTCTTTCTTTAAACGTAGGAGGTTCCTTAGCCTTTAGAAGCTAGTTGCTATTAGCTAGGCTATTTAGGTCTAGCACGACTAGTATAGCCTCCGCTAAGCCGATTCTACCTCTAGTCGCCTAATATTAGTCTCGACTTAAAAGGTTTATTACTATAGTCCTACGAGGCGTTACTCGCTCGCGACCTCTTTATCTTTTATAAGTACGTCTAGTATAAGTTCGCGCCCTTATTTATTATCGTAATATTCTTAGTCTTTTATAGTAGCGTCGTTACCTTCTCTACGTAGCGTCTTAGTCTAACGTAGTACGCGTCCTTCTACTAAATATTCTTTAAGACATTATATAGTTTTAGGAGATATTAGCTAGGTACTATAGGATAATAGGCTTAGATTAAGACTATACGAATATCTACCTCGTTATTCTAGGTACGATAGTAGTAGCGAGGAGTATCTTCTTACTAAGCCGAGTAAGGTTAGTACGTCGTATAGAGGTATAGCTAAGGATAGGCCGGGCTAGCCTATTCTACTAGTGCCTATATAGTATATCCTTATACCTATAGGAGGTAATACTTATTACTTTAAGAATAAGAAGGCTAACTCTTTCTACTTAGGGCCTCTCTATAAACTTAGGCTTATAACCTATTAAGATATATTCTCGTAGGTACTCGATAGGAGGGTATAATACGTAGTTAAAGTAGAGGCGATAAGTAGGGACTAACCGGGTTAATTATATTAGTTAGTTACAAGTTATATCTCTCTCCTAAGATAGGTTATTAGCTAAGTTATATAACCTAGTATTATATAATTTAGATTACCTAATCTACTTCCTAAAAGTGTCTCTTAGAATATCTAACTAGACTATACTTTCTAATAGATAGTATATTATCTATGTTACTAACGTAACTAGCACGTATACGCGAAGCCGTAAAATTTTAGTATCTAATATATAATTTAGTCCTAGCTACTAAGTAACTTAGGCACTTATAATACTAGACGTCTAGTAATAACTACGGCTTCTACAACCTAAGTATATACGTAGGAGCTAGCAAAGCGCCGCGATAGTACTATATATTAAGCATTCCCCTACTACGATTATATATATAGTATTTAGCTACTATATAGAGTTGCTAATATATCGGGTCTATCTACTAATTTAGAAAGGACGTTCTATATTAGGGATATGCTATATACCCTAGCCTTCGGTCGCAAATACCGCGTTACCGGCTTTGCCTAATAGTAGACTAGGACGGTTATCGCTTCCGTTACCCTACTTTCTACCTAGTTAGCATCGTAGTAAATTATATTTAGAGACTAGGGCAAGCAACTTACGACGAAGTCTATAGCTAGTAAGGGCTAATAAATCTAGCATCTTTTACGTATAAATAGTAAGACCTAAGACCGATAGTTAGCTATATCCTAGCCGTACCCGACGGTCGTATACCTTACTAAGAAGGCTAGATTAGCGGCGACGCGTAGAGTACTATAAGTTAGATGCAGCTAGACTACCCGGCATATAGCAAACGATGCAATTAGGACTATAGTACTACCCGAATAATATCGCTTAAGAACAGCTATAGCGTTATCTGCTATTAAATATACGAGCTATTATTAGCGCCTATAGAAAAGTAAGGATGCTTTATAAAGCAGCAGAGGCGCCTCTGCTCTATAAGAGCGTCTAATCGCTAGCTAGATCCGACTACCTCCTATAGAGGGTAAGATTAATATATTAGGCTACTTTAAGCGACGACTCTAGTATATAGAGCGTAAGATACCTAAATTTTAAATACGCGAAGTTAAAGAAGAAAGATAAGAGGGATAAGGGGTAAGTAGCGCGGTATAACTCGTAAAGCGTAGACCGTATAGGCTAGGTAGGCAAAGCATATAAGTAATTAGCAGCTATAAGTAATAGGAATCTATTAGAACATCTAAGCTAGTGTCGCATGCTACTTCTTTCTAGCAGTCTTACTTATGCCGACAAAACTTGCGGCGGTACTAATAGCGCAATACAATTACAATTCTAGATCCTAACTCGCTAGCATATCTAATCTTTACCTCTAGTAGTACGGGTTAACCTAAGGCGACTCTTTACTATCCTTAAGGGCGGGTATATATGCCCGATATATTAACCCTTACAATTTATAGCCCGGCAGACATCTCTATAGTGCGAGGTACCTCGGATTCGGCATCGCTAGTCTTAGCATACCTAGAATTAAGAGCCTTATTAGCGGTAGTTATTTAGACTTCTTAGACTTGTTGCTACAGTTCTAAGGCGCGTCTAGCAAACGACTCTAGGGGTGGATTGGCTAGTAGCTTATTACTAACACCTTCTTCATTATTAGAACCTTCTAGTTCGGCTACCTCCTTAGCAATCGCGTCAATCGCGCCTTTATCTATTCTACTGCCTTCTACCTCCGCGGCGACGGCTCCAACTCCTTTAACTACCTCCGTGGCGGCGACAACTCTATGGAACTCCTTTAACCACCTCCGCGGCGGCCGTATCGTTACGCTTTATCCGCCCGGTAATAAATCTACGATCACGAAAGAACACGTTCCCGCACGCGCCAGCTAAATATAGTGGATAATACGAGACCCCGTATCTGGACGGCTGTATCGAACTCGATGGCTAAATAAGATCGCGCAATGGCTAAATATCAACTCGCTAGCCAGGCCTGACGCATTCCGAGCTACAGGTAGCTTTTGTGGAACAGCAGCCCAGCTAGAAATTAGCATGGCGAATAGGTGTTCGCAGGTCTAGCTCAATGCTGTCCGTGCTTCCTCTAGGTCGCAAACTGCCCCTTAGCAGATCTTGAAGACCTTAGAACCAGCATTTATAATCTCGATCTCTGATTGCTTTTCATAACACATATAAGTGCTAATAGGCCTACCGCAGCATTCACTTTGTCGCTCTGCCTCACAGCAGTTTCTTAGCAGCAGGAGTTGAGTCTAAGCGTCCTCCGTCTGGGCTAGAGTGGCCAGAAACCTTGTCTCCAGTTTCTGGACGGCGGTCTTCATGAAGTCGGACATCCAAATGGAACGCTCGGAGAGGACGTGGCTGTGCACGTGTTCAGCGGCCGCCCATATGAACTCAAGTCTCCGTCAGGAAACCGTCGTAGCCGTCGACTGGCAGTCTGCGGTGACCGTATAATCAGGGACGGCGACTTCGTGGATCGGGTTGGGTCTGGTTCAGCAGGCAGTTTGGGCCGCACGGCCGAATGGTGATGATCGTCGTGTGCCATGTTCGCTCTCTGTCCTAGCCACACCCAGGCGCTTTTCACGCAAACGGCGTGCTACATTCATTGTGACTTTAGCGTGGCTTTGACTCTATCGTGGCTCTATCAGTCCAATTAGGTCTCCATCGTGACTAGCGTAGCCTCCTATCTCATGAACGCTAAGTCCACACTAAGTCCATGCGGAACCCAGAGTCCAAGATCAAGACCACCCTTGATGAGAAGTTTGCAGTTGACAAGAATAAGTGTGACCTTTCAAAGTGGTGGTCTTCGTCCTACTCCAAAACATCCCCCTCACACCCTCATCTAAAACTGATACTTACTCAAACTCGGCGGCAAGTCCTCCACCTTCGTTCCCCACTGACTCTCGTTCCTCCCCAACGTCAGCACCAACTCCTTTCCTTCCGTGAAAAAGTCATGACCGATCCAATTCTTCGTGTAATCCTGCCCATCCAGCGTTGCGCTCTGGATATAAATATTCTCATACTTCACCCCATCAAAGTTGATATTCTTAATCACCGCCGTCTTCCCCGTCACAGGATGCTTGATGCTCACCACTTCAAAGAAAGGCGGGATGATGAAATACACATCCTGACCAGGATTGGGCATCATACCCATCATGGTGAAAGCGAGGAATGCGCCCATAGTGCCAGAGTCGTCATTCCCAGGAAGACCACCGAGTGTCGGGGAGAAGAAGCTGGGTACGTAAAAGTGCGCGCGTTTGGCGGAGAGGGCGGGTCGGCCAGCATAGTGATACTGGTAAACCGTCAAGAAGGAAGGTTCGTTGCCGATGTAGGTGATGTTTTGATCGTGCATATAATCCAGTCTACGAACAAAAGTCTCCGGTCCACCGAGCGTGGCGATGAGCTGTGCCATATCGTGAGGGACGTAAAACGAATACTCCCAAATGGAAGATTCAAACGTCTCCCCGGCGGTGTTTTGCAGACTGCATGATTTGGTAGGAGAGTTGTCGATGTTGGAGCAGTAGAGCGGATCCTGGTGACCCCAAGTCTGATTGAGGTATTTGGGTTGGAAGAAGCCGGCGAAGCCCGTACTGGTGGTAGTGTTGAGAAGATCGGACGGCTGATCTTGGCGGAAGAGGTTGCGCCAGTTGCCGCTGGTCTGTTGATATTTCTCCACATCACCTTGCTTGCCGAGCCCTTGAGCAATGGTGGAAATGCAGTAGTCATTGTAGCTGTACTCAAGCGTACGGGAGATGGACCGAGTGAAAGTGCCAAAGCCTTTGTAATCAAAGTCCTCAACGGGAATGTAATGGAGGGATTTCCAGCTGTCGAGGCCGCCACGTCCTTCACAGCACCAATCTGTACATGTCAGTATATTCTCAACGCGGTGTGGATTTGAACGGCTCACCATAAGGCTCCTCTTCGGCATCCTTCACGACAGCCTCATACACTTTGTTCCAGTCAATGTTGGTAGATTCGAGCTTGGCATAGGCATCGGCCATGACCACATCAGCGTTGCTGCCGCCCTGCGTATACCCTTTGCTGAGCGACATGTGACAATCGGGCAGCCAACCTTGAACATCGTAAAGCGTCAGCAACCCTTGGATGATCTGCTCCATTGCAAGAGGATCGATAAGGACCAAGAATGGAAATTGAGATCGGAAGTGGTCCCAGATGCTGCAATTCGTCAGATCGAGCTTCAGAGCTCTACCACACGTAAGACTCACCAGTAAAAGCTGTCAAAGTAGATGGTGCTGGTATCCACGACTGGCTGCACTCCAGTGTAGTTTTGAGGATTGATAAAGGTACGGTATACTCCTGTGTCATGTCAGCTCGTTCCTCATCCAGCCCAATGCGAGACGCACCTGAGTAAAAGTTCTTCAAGGAATCATTATCCACTCCGTCCGTCTCCACTGAAATCACAGCCACCTTCTCTGTCCACGCATCTACAGCCGCTTTTTGCGTAGCCTGAAAGTCAAAATTGGGAATTTCGCTTTCCGCAAGCTGACATGCCTGCTCGCTGCTGATGAAACTGTACCCGACTCTTGCAATGACTGGTGACTTGTCTGAGAATCGCACAAAAGCGCCTCCTGGAAGTGGATATCCATTGATGCCACGAGAGATCTGCAAATTCTTCACGCTTGTACTTCCACGGCTGTTGACAACAATACCAGTGTCTCTGACAGCTCCGCCCTTGAAGTCTGCGCAAAAGTATGCGACATACTTGTCCTGCCCAAAGGATGCCTGGAAACGACCGGAACCTTTTATTCGTCCCGATCCGTCGACAGAGATTGTGGCATTATCCTGGCGCGAGTCGGAAAGATCGGACAAGTCCAGGAAGATGACCGGACTGCCGCTTTCATTTTCCGGGAACGTGAATTGGAAGAGCGCAGTATGGAACGCAGCAGTCATCTCACCGCGGACACCACTCTGAAGGTCGAGGCTAAAATACCCCGGCGAAGCCTTGAGCGAGGTGTTGACATATGGCTCAGCGCGGTCTTTCTTAGGGAACTTGCAGCCATCGACCTCGTCGCCCTCACAGCCGGCGTAAGGGAAGAGGGGAAACAGGCCGAGCGATGGGTTGCCACCAGTGCCAGAATCGTGCATTCCAGAGAAGCCAGTAACGTTAGCGCCATCTGTGGTGAATCCACCCTGTCTGGAATCGCTATCGGTATCGGCGACAGCTTTTGCCATGCCGTATGGCAGTGATGCGCCAGCAAAGACATTACCTGCGCAAGTCAGATGTCGTCTTCAGGCGTCGACCCGTGAACCTACCTCCATTCTGGGTTCCTATCAACTGATCCACGTACTGCAAAGGTTCAGTCACAAGAGCAGCTGTTGCTAGCTGTGCGGCCAGCACAACCGTGGCAAGTGAGTGAGCCATGTTATGCGAGTGTGGCGCAGAGAGAGCACGGTAGGAGTGGTACGGAAGTGAGAGTATAAGCGAATATTAGTTTGGAAATGTACCTGAGATGAAGTGGATGTTTCGGAGATCCCAACATCCCTCCAGAACGCGGCAGATCCGGAAGCTACTGCGATGATTGCATGGGAGTTGACGCTGTATTCGGCGTATGATCTTCCGCGATGCCACTACAGCTCTTGACCGCGTTCTGGGTCGTACTCGGACGGATGACTGCAGCGAGCATATCATCGCATTCATAAACTCAGTTTGTACGTGATGCCTCTTCGCAAGGGTTTAAACCCGGCCTCCAGCTCAAGCTAATATAAGGTAAGACACGGTCCGCCGAGGCCCGAAACAATGCCTGGAAGTACAAGCTTGATGATGGAAAGAAGGCGGGAAGCGAATTGGCCGTGAGAGGGAATGAATGAGAATACAGGTAGCATGTGTCTCCAAATGATTGGTAGCACCTGTGTTTAATTTCCAGAGACTTTGAGTGCGGATAGTTCGGGACGGGATTGGCCAGGCACACAGGCACGACAGGCACGACGAAGGTCGGGAATGCCTGTGACCATCGTCGCTCGAGACAATTTGGCATGCGCGCGCGTGTCTACTAGCAAGTGGCGGTGACATGGAACGCAGGCGGATGATGTAGGAACAGCGGAGCAACGTGATGGCGGTGGAGGATGGCAGCGGAGGTGATCGAACTTGATGCGCATGACTCGCCCGCTAGTCTCCACTAGAAGTGGCCCCGGCGTGCCGCCCCACCCGCCGTGCCGCCCCAAATTCAGACTTCTACTAACACCTTGATTATAGAATATCTTAACAACAACATAATGGATTGAGCTGAAACTTAGAATATAGCGTGTCTATATATGCAGCTTATTAAAGTTACATTTTAGTATAATAATCTTTAATAGTAGTAGTATAGTACTATTAAGCTAAGAAGCTAGCTGTCTTAGCTTAAGTAGCTTCTTTAGCTTACTAAACACTAGCTATACTACTAGAGGCTTAAAGGAGACGGTTTTACTACGTATTCGTCTTACTAAAGCTTATAGTTCCTTATTTAGTAGTATATTTATACTACGAGTATATTTTCTATGCTCTCGCTTAATAGCGGCTTGGCGTAGTTTCTCTGCCCTTACTCTCTTATTGTTTTCTCGCTTAATCTTACGCTATTTAGCTATAATATATTTCTCGTTATTCTTTAGAGCCTATTCTTGCTTCTTAGTAGCCTTATCTTTAACTGCCTATTATTTAGTATTGTTACGAGCCTTCTAAACTAATAATATATACTAAATCTTAGTAGGTAACTATATAATACTACCTTAGCTACCCTAGGCTCTAACCTCTTTAATAACCGTTCTACTACGCTTACGCTTCTTCTTCTCGTTATTAAGAGCTCGTTAGAAGCCCTTATTCTTAGCCTAAAGGATAGTAACCTTCGTAGTAAGCTAGTAGATAATTAAATCTAGTTTCTTTACCTTCTTATTATCGTATAAATCTAGAACTTCCTAAATTAAGGTTCTAGCTTACCTATAAGTTATCGCTAATTATACTAAGCTATTACTACTTAATAGACGAGTATTAGGCTAGCTTAAGCTTATTAGTAGGGGTAGCTCGATTAGCTTAAGATTCTTTAAAACTACGCTAGAATTAAGTAGTATTAAGCCTATAGCTGCCTAGCCTAATATAATATTCTTCGTTATAAACGCAGATGTCTATATAGGCTAAAATAGCCTAAAGAAATCGCGCTTTAAGATAGTAGATAGCCCTTAAGACTCTACTATATACTATACTAGGTTTAAGGAGTAATATAATGCTAATAGAGCGAATAACTTAATATCTAGTAGCTATAAGTAGTATATTAAATAAGGTAGAAACACTATAATTATAATCTTATAATCTAGGGCCTAATTAAGGAACTCTATAGTTAGGTAAGAGCTATAGCTATTAAGAATTAGAAGCCTCTACTACCTTCTAGCCTTTAGAGCGCTATAACGCTAAAATACGTCCTTTAGCTATAGCAATCTAATAGAGTTATTAGTCTATCTATTAGGTAAGGAAGTAAAGTTTATATAGTACTTAGTTAGCTTAAAATCCTATAGCTAAGTATCCTATAAATTGCCTATTATAGCCTTATAAATTAAGGTAGGTAGAATTACTATTCTATTAGCGTAGATATAGGCTAATATAGTAATCTATTTACGATTGCTATCGTATATATTACCTAGTAGTTTCTTAGCCTTATTAGAGCCCTTTATAAAGATATATATTATCTTCTATATAATACTAATTATATAGCCTTTCTTATTAATATTATATATATACTTAGGTAGAATGCTATATTCTTTAATCTTAGAGGCTAGCGTATAATAGAATAGCTTAATATCTTTATAGTTATTAGCCTTCTTACGTTCCTTATTAAGATTCTAAAGGTAGCGTAACTCTAGCTTATTCCGGTGCCTTTTAACGAATTAAGCTACTTAGTTCTTACTAGGCTCTTTATAGACTATCTCTATAGCTAAAGAGCGAACTATTAATAGAGTTAGTAGAATACCTCTCTAAGTAAGTATATTAATGTGTTTTATAAGCTCTCGTTCTTATATTAGCGATAATAGCTGCTGTTTCTAAGCCTTCTTAGCTATAGTAGCTTAACGGCCTTTAAGGCGCCTATTAACTATCTAACGCGACATGCTAAGCTGCCTCGCTTTCTTAGTAGCATCTTTATAATAAGGGCTTTCTAATGCATTATGAATCGTCTTATTAGGTGCTATAGTTGCAGAGATATTACGCGACAAAGTTGTGTTGGAATACGCGTTTTGGTGCGGCACGCCGGGTGGGGCGGCACGCCGGGGCCACTTCTAGTCAACTTTAGTCCCCGCAATTTCGAGATCCTCTTGTTACTTCGCCAATAGCTATCAATTGACATGTCTCGATTCATGTTCTCAACCTCGCCATTGATATAAAGAATATGCATGCCTGCTTCGTCTATTCCCAACGCCTCGCTGTCTATCAATCTGTCCTGTTGCTGGCCGAGCGAAAGTACTACCCCGTCCCACTTATTGCATGAAACTAGTACGGATCCTCTCCATACTGATCATGTTCATTCCCATGACTCCTCGCCATCCTCCCAGCACTCGTCCTTAACACCCCCTTACTAGCATCCACCACCGGACTCGCCCATCTTGACTTCCCCGTCTCCTTATTCTCAACCTTACTTGTAACACTCGGCAACCCCGAAGCATGACTGTTGATATAAATACTCTCATAATGCCCCTTGGGAACGTGATACGTCTCATGGAAGATGGAAAGATGCGGATACTGTTTCGTCGTTTTATTCCACCAATTCCACGCTTCTCGATGGTGCTTCGAATGCGCAAAAGCGTGAAGGCCTTCGATGTTGCGGAAATAGCAGACTTGGAGGATCTCGGACTTGGTGCTGCGTTGGTTGCTATTGAGCCAGGATGTCATGCCTAGGAACCCAAATTCTTCTGCATGTTCTTCGAGTTTGGCGGTAAGATTTTGAAAGTGTTGGGCAGAGGTCGGCATGCCCGGGGCGAGGATCCCGAGGGGGTGGTTGGAGCGGGTGCCGATGAGGAAGACGACAACGTCTTGGTTGGCGGGTTGCGAGCCGTAGTTTTCGTGGACGTCGGGGATTTGGGCGGAGAATTTTTTGGGTATGATGTCTTTCATATAGGGATTGGACTTGAGGCTGGTGGTAACGAGGGCCGTGTCGAGAGCTGCGAGGAGGAGGTAGGAGATGGCGGGAAGGAAAGCATAAGCGCCTAGGAGGGTGTAAAGGCCTGCTTGGGCGGCAGCACCAAAGGCGAGCCAGGTTTCGATGGCGAATTGATCTCGAAGCAATGATTGGAATCCTGCAGGGCCATAGAACTGGGATTTTGGTCGCTTGTCTTTTGTTGGTAGCAGCGGAATGAAGTCTTCACCTGCTTTCGACATTGTTGCGGGGAGTTTTAGGAGTGTGGCGGCCGATATTGGGCGTGTTGTTAAATTGTCTGTTGCGCTGATCGACTCGAATCGAATGCTGTGGAGATTGTCGTTGTGGTTGTGTTCTACAATACGCTCCGAGTGGTGGTAGTCAGATATACTTATATTCTTCACTTACACTTCGCATTAGGTATGTCTAAATAGACCGTGGCGTCCATCGCGCATTGTCCGGCCCTTCTGACGTCTCCCACTGCACGTCCGTCTCTGGTAGCTAGGTTTGCAAAGGACATGTTGCACCAGGGTTGTTCCGAGTGCTGTTCGCCTGCTGTGTCAGCTCTCCGGCCGTAAGCCACAACGTGGCAGGGCACGATCCTCACTGGCCACAGCTCCTTCGAAGGACCTCGTACTGCACGATGACGATTGTAAAGGCCGTACAAGACGGATGAACAACTTCACAAACTCAAACTGCGGAGAGGATGATGACCGGTTCCCACGTCTGCATTCGAAAGGTCGCCGATCATTTCAAAGCAGCGGGCGCACCGAAAGTCGCAGTACCGGTCCGGAGGAACAGATCAAAGGGAGATAGCTGTGATTGTATTCTGGTACTACATGCCAGCCCATTCGATGCCAAAAGCATGTATTCTGGTATTACATGCCAGCCCATTCGATGCCAAAAGCACGAATGTTTGCGTCGGTACTTTGCTGATCCGGCTTCTGTTCTTCGCCGCCGACGAGAAAGCCTTTCTTGACACACGTACCCAGGCGACCACCTCCGATCAGATCAATCAAGCTGAACTCTTGATCCCAGTCCATTCCATTACACAAAAAGTGCGAATGGAAGCGGAGAGGGTCGCCAGGATAAGCCATGTATTGACAGCCAAAGCGCAGGCCTGGAGCCATGAAATACCCATGCTGATGCAAGTGCTTGTACAGCGGATAAGATGTCGGCACCTCCGGCAATTCGACATTCTCTCGTTTCTGAAACTGAAGTGGTGGTCGTGAAGTCGTTGGTGTGACGCCATAAGGCTCGTATGCATTAGCAGAGCTCGCGACAGATTCAGCGCGTGTCACATCGGCCGTGCCTTGGGACGCGTTAGCGGGCGCACCAAATAGCGATTCGTCCTCGTCGACAGCTTCGGCAGTAGTCTCTACCTTCGGCGCCTTCTTCTTGCGGCTAGGGCCAGAAGTGAACATGTCCTCTGGAATGTCGTTCCAGTTCTCTGTTGTGTTTTGTATCTTGGACAACGCAGCCTTCTTCCTATCGTCGCTCCTCTTGCTCGCGTCCAGCGCAGCAGCCTGTCCTTGCTTTCGCAGTGCTGCCTGATACGCTCTCCTCTCTTCCTCGCTCAAGCCACTGCCCAGGAAGTTTCGTTTGTGTTCGGCAGTGTCGTCCACAATGTAAGCGACATTCTGCTCGACCAACAGCCGAGCCTCTTCCGGCATCAACTCCAGCGGCAGCCCAAGGAACACGTTCTGCTGCGAGGCTTGCGGGAGTGTGCCCATCAACACACCGCTAATGTTGTGCTCTCTTCGGAGATATGTGACATGGTTCGCATCGTACAGCACATATCGATGAGCGAGTTTGAAAATGGGAATCGGCTCCGTGACTGGGGGGGCGGTGTTTGCGTCAGCCATGGCGAGCGAGTGTAGAAATCTAGGCTTCGTCAGCATTCCGCGCAGTGCGTATGGGCGGTCACTGCGAAGGAATCAAGGTCGTAGCGTGTATCATAAAGAGCATAGCATTTTTTTTCTCGTCAATAGCGTATAGCTTCAGGGGATTGACAGATTGTAAAAAAGTGTCTAATCATGTGGAGGAGGATTGGAGGTGGTGATAAGACGTACCCAATGCTTCTCGGCCCGCACCACCGAGGTCGAGCTTGTTGTTGGTTGTTCAGCTCATGTTGTTCATGGCTGGTGGGTGAGGCAGCGGGCGGCTGTCGAATTCTGCTGAGGCATGCACGACGCGCACGGGCTCACTCTCCTCTTGGCGCTTGCGGACTCCAAATTTCTCTCCTCCGAACTCGTTGAGCTTCACCTTCACAACAACCACCACCAACATCGCCACCGGTCGCCAATGGCCGCACGTGCTACACAGCCCGGCTGACACCGAGCGCACTGCTGATGCGCCACTTCCTCAGCTTCCTTTCATGATGGATTGATCCTGTGCTTGAAGCTGCAGGCGCAGGCGCAGGCGCAATGCTGAGGCGCAAGACTGCTTCCGGTGGAGTCTTCTGAGTGAGTCTCCTCTCAACATCCACCCCCTTTCACCTGATGAATTCTTCACAATTATGTTCCGGTGATCCTCATGATCCAAGAACAAAACATGCATCACCATCTGATCCTTCTTCCCAACGTTCGCCTCGCATCCGCAGTAGCTCTGCTGAGCTGGACTGACCGAGAGGCAGCGCGAGTGTCGTGGTCTGCCTGGCATTATGAGATGCACAACCTCAGTCAATCACAAGGTACGTACTCCCTTCCAATCGCCCTCGCTTTTATGATGAATGGTTTCTTCCAGTTCTGCTACTGAACTACCATGTGGATAATAAACCATCTTACCAAATCTTGTCTGATCTAAGCGATCCTCACCTCATGCATTCCTCGTCAAACCTCGCATGGACAATCGCTGACTTCGCTCACAGATCACACTGCTTGCACCACGCAGCTTCGCCATCCGCCACGCGCATCGAGGTAAGATTTAGCAATCTTCTTCACAGCTCCCTGCAAAGATGACACCTAGTCTATCCATTCAACGAACTTGGTGTAGCCAAGTCTGTCGAGTCATCCTCCCTATACCGTACCAACGAAGCTTCGGCCGAACTGGGAGGATCGGTTGTGGAGTTGTGGCGGCGGGCAAGGCTTCGGCCGAGCTCGGGCTGCGTAATATGACTTCAGAGCATCAGACCGTGTCATTCGTCTTGGGTGTCATTGGCGAGATGCCGGTGGACGGGCATGCGTAAAACCGGCTTTTCTGAGTCCCTTCACGTCACAGCACTTACTTACTTCGCTATGATCTAGCGCAACTGCTGACATTCGATCAGCTCAGTGATTCGGGGCAAGTGTCACAGCTCATGCGCATCTTCGAGCCATCCCTCGACAGCTTTGACGAAGAGCACACCCCGACCAATCTCGGTGTTGATGTCCTGGTCGATGTGATCTTGACACCGGAGGGCCAAAGCGACCGCTCCTTTCCTGGATGGCATTTCGCAAATACTACATCAGGATGCTCGCACCACACACTCAGAAAGCGATCTCCGGCTGTCTGGTTCAATTGTGGAAAGCAGATCTCTTCACGGCCGCGTCGATGAGCAGTGGCTGTGTGGAAGCGCTCCGCGATCAACCTCCCAGGCCAACTCGATGCGAACAACCAGCTCTACAGCATGCTTGTTGGCGCGCAGCTCAACTTCCACACCGACCCATCGTCGTATGAGGCCACTGCTCCTCAGTTGGTGACCTTCGACGGCGCTGAGCTCGACATCCGTGCTTTCAGCGAGTCATGGGCGTCGCTCAACATCCAGTATCAGCAGCAGCAATCAGAATGGTTGGCGTATCGGAGCCACCGCCGTTCGGGAGGCGGCGTGTTATGCTGAGCTCCGCGCTCCTGGTAAGCGTCAACACAGCACAACAATGTGCGTTCATAGAGCAGTACGATCAACGAAAAGTCTCAGCATGTGTTGTCATAATCTTCTGCAAACTTCCCACGTGTCTGTCATCTGAAAGCGCGAGACGGCTGCGCGGTTGTGGCGCGCACGATGATCCTCCAGCAGGCCGCGTGTCTCTAAAATTGTCCTTGATCCAACGTTTTGCTTACAGGCTGACGACATGATCATATGCAATCGCCAGTGTACATATCTCGAGGCTACTGTAGAATCCGGTGTAACGTGGACAGCCCATCGTCTCGCGACTTGAAACGAGCAGCCAGTGGTGTGCGAGATAACCGACAGGGGTGCGAAGTTAGCGTTCGTCTCCCGCGCTTCTCCCTTCGAATAACTGCCAACTGCTGCGCAAGCAGACACGACACGTCAATCTCCACCGCAACACCTCCGCACTCCGAAACCGTCCTCCCCGAATACTCGCAGTGATCGCGTACCCCTTGTCCGCGCGGCAGTCAAGTTGCGAGCACCGACGACACGTTTCAGCGAGAGTGGAAAATAAGTCGCCGGCCGATCGAACGAACCCGGGAGCGGACACTCAAGGAGACACCACCACAATTCATCCCATTTCCTCACACAACCTCTCCAGCCATCCACCGCCTCCTCTCCCATCGAAATCACGAGCAACAACTGCGGTGTTGCGCCGACGGGGCCTCCAGCTGGCTTCGCATAAGCTCCACAGCTGGCCGGCCACATGTTGCCCACATATGTCAAGTCGGATCATCACGAGAAGATGAACCGACATCCATTCGGCAATGGGCAGCCCAAAGGTTCTGGTGCATACCCCATAGGCGGCGGGGGTCGGAGAGGAAGCAGCGCCTTCAATATCAAGCCCGACAAGTACGACAAATATCAGCCGCGGTCAATACGGGGGAGGAGACGCCAGGCGGCAATGCGGGTGGGCGGAGGAGTGGCCTTGCTGTTTCTCTTGCTCACGTTTCTCTTCCCATCGCTACGGCCGGCAGGCATCTTTGGGGGCCTGGGTTTGGCAATATGGGGCGGCGGAGAAGAGTTTAATATTGAGACGGTGCGATACTATGACTTGGCCAATGTTGGCGGAACATCAAAAGGTTGGGAACGAGAGGAGCGAATCTTGCTCTGCGCTCCTCTGCGAGATGCAGCGCCGCACATGCCCATGTTCTTCTCCCATTTGCGGAACCTGACATACCCGCACCACCTCATCGACCTGGCGTTCCTGGTCGGAGACAGCAAAGATGACACGCTGAACATCCTCTCGGATATGCTGACGCAGCTGCAAGCAAGCGACGAGCCTAAGATGGCATTTGGGGAAATTTCCGTTCTCGAGAAGGATTTCGGACAAAAGGTCAACCAGGATGTGGAGAGTCGACACGGCTTCGCAGCGCAGGCCAGTCGGAGAAAGAGCATGGCACAGGCACGCAATTGGCTGCTTTCTGCTGCACTGCGGCCCACGCACAGCTGGGTGTACTGGCGAGATGTCGATGTCGAGACGGCGCCATTCACGATTCTGGAGGATTTGATGAGACACAACAAGGACGTCATTGTGCCAAACGTGTGGAGACCGCTGCCAGACTGGTTGGGAGGAGAGCAGCCATATGATTTGAACAGCTGGCAGGAGTCGGAGACTGCTTTGGCGCTCGCTGATACGCTGGACGAAGATGCGGTCATTGTCGAAGGGTACGCAGAGTATGCGACCTGGAGACCTCACTTGGCATACCTTCGAGATCCATATGGAGACCCAGATATGGAGATGGAAATTGATGGCGTGGGAGGTGTGTCCATTCTGGCCAAGGCGAAGGTCTTCAGAAGCGGTGTGCATTTCCCGGCGTTCTCCTTCGAGAAGCATGCAGAGACCGAAGGTTTTGGCAAGGTGGGTTCACGTATGGCGGATGACATGTTTGGCAGTGCTGACTTAGCTCCAGATGGCCAAGCGAATGGGCTACTCCGTGGTTGGTCTGCCACATTACACCATTTGGCATTTGTACGAGCCCTCGGTCGATGACATCCGACACATGGAGGAAATGGAGCAGGAGCGAAAACAACGAGAACAGGAAGAGAAAGAGAAGCAGGAGCGCCTGGAAAAGATCAACAGCCAGTTCGAAGTCGGCTCGTCGCAATGGGAAAAGGACAAGGAAGCAATTCAAGGAGCGACAAAAGAAGCAGCAGCCAAAGAGCAGGCCGCTCGGGAGGCGAAGCAGAAAGCGAAAGCAGAAGAAGCGTAAGTGGTCAATGCAGTCGAACAAAATGTTGAGAGAGGCGAGACAGTTGACGTTGTTGTGATTGTGTGTGAACAGTGGCAGGAAGTTCGCTAACAAGTTCGCCTTGCAACAGAAGCGGGGAGTTGAAGACGAAGCATGAGCAGACTCGTGAGGATAAGAAAGCAGATGATCCTTCATCAGAGGTAAAGCAGAATCCCCATTCTCCTCAACAGAAAGCCGATGGCCAGCCGGCAAAGCACCCCGAAGAGGCCAAACGACAAGAAGCAAAACATCCTAGGGGCGAGAAGCCTGCTGCAAAAGCCAACCCACCCACGGACGAGACGGAAGCAGATATGCAAAAGACGCCTGGGCAGCGATGAGCTTGTCCCTTGGCGAAACATCTTCGCTCGCGTCCTTGACTCCGAGGGACCTGCCATGCCACATTGACCAGCGAGTCGCGGACCATACGTCACGTCTGCTTTGATCCGTGCTGAGCATTTGTTTCATCATTCTTCTCCCTTTCCCCTCCCCGCAAAAGAGCTTTTGTTGTTGTCGCGGCAATGATGTTTGATTCTGACTCGAGCTCTTTTGCGTACTCTTGTGCAGGTTGAAGAAAATGTTTCCGATGAAGAGAAAGCTTCGTCGTCGCAAAAGCGAAATGAGCAGGGGAGGAGTGACAAGGGCCAAAAGCCTCCTTCATTGCAACGAGGTGGAAAGCCGAAGAGTGAAGAGAGACAGAAGCATAGGCAGCAACAGCAACGCGGATCCGCCGCGAGAAAGTCCTCGCAGGACTCTGGAAGAATCGATGGTGGTGCAGAAATCGAAGCTCCTAGGGCGAAATTGAAGCAAGACATCCGCGATCTGCCACCTACAGAACCGAAATCGCAGTTGGAAGAGGGTGCGGGGTCGACTCGTAATCGGAAAGATTCAGTGTTTGACAGTACGATTGAGAGGCATTTGGGAAAGATGACAAACGGGGTATGAAGAAGAGGTAGATTGGCCCCATTTGCCACGTCCATGGCATAAAAGGGGGTGGGCAGTGCAGCTCTGCAGGTTGATGTCTAGACATTCTAGGGATCTCGTCACAGCGGCGGTGTGTTGTTCGACAAGGTTCGTTTGGGAAGGACAACATTCTACTTGCCTGTATTACGTTTCTCGGTGTGTTGTTCTGGGAGCGCAAGAAAGCTTGGATGACCAACAAAGTAAGGGGAGGCATGAGCATGGTGTACAGTATCGATGCAACACCATCGGTTCGATGTAGCAATATGTATGATTCCGGCATAAAACTGCTTCACATGAGACATTTGTCTTTGAAGCTGTCGATGTTGTGAGGTTATGGAGGAAGACCGTAGACGTCGCCAAACTTCAGACATCACGTCTTGGCCCCGCGAGTTACTGCTTCCTCAACGACACAACTTCGGACATCTGGGACAGAAAGACTGACAATGCACTGCACGGAGCGAACCGCTTCCTCCTGGATAGATGGCTTTCATTGCCGGCCAGATATGATGGAACCCCACCGGGTCTGAACAGCAATGTTTCGTCAGCCTCGCCACTGCTGCCGCGGATCGTCAAACACTTTGTGTGAGAAGCCCTCAGTCGTGCGCAAAATCTTCAAGCTTATCATGCGTCCGCGGTACTGTCAACAATCGAGACATGTTTATAGAGCGCATGCGCATTGTCCCGAAATGAACAGAGGAGTTCCTTTGACTTGGCTCTGCTTGTCCGCATGCAGAGGCTGCGGCAAAGAGAGCTCCTCAGTCCTTAGAGTCGACAAGAGCTACTATGACGAGCCTTCTACGGCTGTTCACATTTTGGCTCGGCGAGGAACATTGTTCACTGGCCGCGACAATTTCGGGCTCGGCCTCATAATCCGACCGGTGTGTCTCTCTTTACGCAAACTAGCTGGCGCTTGGGCATTATTCTTCGCGATGAGGGAGCTGTGTTGACGGACGGACACAGTCCGAACAACAAGATTTGGAGACAACATGTGAATCCGTACAAGGGACATCAAGAGCGATTTGGGTCTTGCCATTTCGATCACTGGATGAGACTGCGAGCAAGCAATCCATCGACCGACATGGTGTCTGAGCAGAATGTCCATGTGAGCTTCGATGCCGGTCAGCGCAACATCGGCAGTTTCTTGAACACAACCTGGCCGCTGCAATGCACCACAGAAGAATGGCCAGAGAAGGAATTCGCGGCAATGAGGATTAACGCTTTTTTTGTTCTTGAGCGCACTATGCCTCATGTCCTGTTCTCTTTCAATAAGTAGTGTGGGTGATGATTTCCCGATCCGGCCTTCCACCAAGAACCATGGTCAACAAAGAAGACATGATGAGGCCTTGTACCCGTCCAATAAGCAACGATACACTCTCTGCTCTGCAGATTCATCCTTGCGGGAGATATACGACTGGCTTTCCATTCACATCCCATCGCTACACACAGCATTACGAAAGACACTACAGACAATATCAACACCCCATCTCTCCATTCAGCTTGGCCCCGTATACAAAGGAGCCCCAAATCTCAACATGGCGAGACCTACTTGGCAGCTCGAGGAGCGACGCACTCTGTTCGTGCTGCGAGTCATCCTGGGTCTCAGTGACGAGGAAGTCCACGACATCATGGGCCGTATCTTCGGCGAGACGTGGAGCAGCGCGACAAACCCTCCGCGGAAGAAGTATAAAGTCAACGACCTCCGAGATGAAGCCAAGTTTCGTTGGTCAGCTGGCAAGCGCCATGACCATTGGCGTACGATCGATCCAGAAGGCGGGCCCAGCGATGATGAGAAGAGAGCACAAGCCGCCACGTTCAGCACCATTTCCTCAGCAGCAGCGCAGACGAACAAGGTCAACTGGCTCCTAACCAATGACAGTGGCGTTATGACCAGGCAATTGAGGGTCATCCGAATCCCAGATGTTGCAAGCAGACCTCAGTACCAACGAGACCCGGCAACGTTTGACCGCAACTTTTACACTGACGAACGCAAAGCTCCCAAACGCAAGCAGGAAAGTCCGGAAAGTGGACCGAGTAAACGGGTTTCACCGAGCAAACCGCGTACGACTCATGACACCAGGCCAAGTGTCGACGTGAAAGACCCGAGCAGTCGCGAGGAATGGGCAGCCTGGCACGTCGACATGGTTCATGAGAAGTGGTACTTGGAATGGCGACAACAGTTGGACTCAGGGGCTCAGATGACGGGCGACGAAGTGCCCGAGTACATCTTCGAAGACGGGAGAATCCGCAAGTACGGCGGTCAGTTGGTTCGCATACACAACTCTGCCAGTCCGGACCAGTACGAGGACGCGCTAGTGTGCCAAAGTACAGTTTGCGATCAATGCACTGGAGTCAATAATCTGGAAGACAAACGAATTGCAGACCTGATTCCGGGAGTTGAGCCCAAGGATGGGCCTACCGGAGGCTTGCCGTTTGTTCACAGAAAGCGGGATGTGAAAATTGCTTTTGGTGGTTCTGGTAACCTCCGTTTCATCCAGGCGAAAGATGTGGAGTATCAACCGCTGGTCCTTCCAGAACGCACGAAGACGTACGTGCTGCTATGCATGGTGAGGAACAAGCAACGGGACCGATGCTTTGCGCGACACGTCAAGGTTCTTGGATGCATCCCTGAGTATTGTGAGGTCTGCAACCAGGAACTGGCAAAGGCTAAGGAAGCTGAGAGGGCCGGACAGGGGGAAGGCCGTGTTCAGAAGGCTCACGAGAAAGAGGGCGAAGACAACGAAGACGAAGCAACTGACGCAGAGGAGGAGCAGGATGACGGTCACATGCTGAACGCCAGTGGCGACTCAGAAGATAGTGACTATGGCGAGCGGCCGAGAAAGAAAGTGCGCGGTAAGCCAAAGAAGGCGCCGGGTAGAGTAGTTGCTGGACCAGATCCACCTTCATAGATGCCTTCACATTGTTCAGGCCGAGTTTGTAGCGCAGATTAGATTAATCAACACGTACAGGTCTTTCTCAGGCGTTCATTCGCCCATCGAGAACGATTTCATGCCATTCGTCTCGGTGTCTTCATTTGCTTAGTGCCGTCGGTATTTGTTGGCCCAGGTCATTTCCTATATCAGTTTCGTCCGTTGTCTGTTGAGGTCAATTGCCTGTCAACCATCGATGCGGTGTCACAAAGAGTGCCATCAAACTCATGACAGCCTCTTTGGCTTGCCCAATTCTGCTTGATGTCAGCAAACACATAATTGAAAACAATATATCGCGCCTGGATCATGAACAACAATCGGATGCGACTTTCTCCTCGACCCCTTGAAATCCAATTTTTATCGAAACCTGGTCCAATATCAGCGCTTTTGGACGTCGTCCCTCCGCAAGAGCGCAGTGGGCCGTCTACACCGTAATCAGCCAAAGACTCTCCGGAGTGAATGGCGGATTTACCAATTGTCAATGTCGGCCTCCCAACAAAAGCGCCTTTGACAGTCGGCCTCAACACTTCCACTTTGATCGCTCAATCTGTCGCCCCCAACAACACTGTACAAGATCAAGTCACGATACCGGCTAAAACCTGCAAGATTGAGGGGCGTCGTGACTTGCTGTACACGCGCACCGAGTACGACCTGACGACGGATCAAATACATGATCTGATCGGCCGAATCTACGGCGAGGAATGGCGCACGAGTGACCCGCCTCGAAAGAAGTATACCCCGAAAGACATTAGAGACGGTAACTCCTTTCTTCATAATTGAATCCACGGTCCTTGTACTGACACATGTCGCCGACAGAGATCAGCTCGCGTTGGAAAGCTGGTCATCGGCATGGCCACTATCGAACAATCGACCCTGAGAACGGTGTATGTACCGCCAACGAGATTCAAGAGCGCGCTCGCTCTGATCAGCGTATTCAGAGCGCCGCCCAGCAGGCTGCAGGTCGGAACTGGCTGCGCGAGAACAATCAAGGGGTGTTGAAGATTTCAAACGCAGCAATCCAGCTCCGACGTAACCTTGTTCCGTACTGTCGTGAGGCTTCAACATTCCACGCCGCCTTTGCTGCGCAGCGGGCTCGAAAAGCAGGAGAGGGCGCTGCGCAGCGGGCAGCAGCCACAGGAAGCCAGGGCAAAACCACCGGTGCTCGTCCACGTCGCACTACGAGAGCAACGAGCGCAACACCTGGCGTTGCATCTTCTCAGCCTAGCACTATAGCTGGAACAACCAGACACTCAGCCGCTAGGGAATCGATCGTCTCTGGATCTTCGAGTCAGTCTTTGCAGCAACTAGAGCCGAGCGTTCTCACGCGCCCCAACCACAAACCTCCTACGCGTGTCTCTCATCAGCTCTCAATGGTTCATGGCCAATATCTCGAGATTCAAGACGACCTCTTGACGCTGCGTTCTGATAGAGCGATCAGATTCGTCGCCAAGTCTTCCGCCATCTACAAGCATGGCGGTGAGCTGATCCACGTATGGAACCCTCGCCAGGAGCGCTTCGATGACTTGATTCATTGCGACGGCGATGTGTGTTGCAAATGCAACGATTGTGGCCGAGTTGGCGAGCTGGCAATCAAGGTCCGTCGCAGCCCTACTGACGGCCTTCCCTTTGTCCACCTTGGCCAAAACAGCATCCAGAACAGCAATGGCGAGTATATTTTCAGCCATGCTGGTGCTCCATCGATCGAAGAACTGACCGTGCCACCTCAAATGCACACGAAAAAGGTTGACATGTGGTGCACGAGCGAGGGAGAGGC
Source organism: Cercospora zeina (assembly GCA_022702355.1). Taxonomy (NCBI): domain Eukaryota; kingdom Fungi; phylum Ascomycota; class Dothideomycetes; order Mycosphaerellales; family Mycosphaerellaceae; genus Cercospora; species Cercospora zeina. The sequence continues at coordinate 722,296 of JAKLWX010000010.1, forward strand.
TCACCGTGTGACGGTTCTCGGTTGCGTAGCTGAGCGCTGTGCCGTTTGTAGCTCGACTACGTTCGAACAAGATGGCGGTAATTGGGATTACCATGCTGATGGCGGCTTCTATGGCGAGAATGATGTGTCCGAGGGTGAGGAGAATGGGAATGACTGGAGCGACATCGACGATGATGGAGCTGGCGGCCATGATAATGTTGACGAAGACAATGCGTGTGATATGGCCGATGGCGCGATGGAGAAGGCCAGCTAGATGAGGGTGTTCAAGGTTCACAGTATGCTAGATTTTGTAGTGCTCAGTCGTTTCCAACCGCTAGGCAGATTGGGCAGTGGCGCTCCTATCTGATCAGGACCAGTCCGAGACATCAGTTTGTGTTTCCTCGGAGATTCATCGCATTGCCATGAACTTATTCAGAAGTGCCTTTCGCCTGATTTTCGGTGGCTCGATGCATATTTCTGCTCACGCCTTTCTCTGATTATTTGTCGATCACATTGACTGCTTTGTTTCGCAGCTGTACAACTCTTCAAAATCGGACGTTTCTCGATGAGTCCATTGCCTTCTGGGACTCTCGTCTTGTTTGGCTCTGACAAACGCAATTGCCTGTTGAGGAGCCTAAAGACGATACATTGCACCGTCACTCGTTCGCTACCCCAGGATCCGTTTGCAGATTGGCTGTAGAATCCGGAATACACGGCCAATACTTCTTCTCTCTTACACACTATATGGAGCTTGTGTATGCGGATTTTCACTGGATTCGAAAGCCCATCCGAAATAGCGTGAGGCTCACTGGCTGCTACCAGTAAAGCCTTTAGCAATATAGTGAATTCGGTGAGCCTTTCCATGGCTGTGCAAATTCGAAGGTGGTGAATGTGTCTCGTGCCGAGCTTTTGCCGGAGTGAATGCACACTTCCTGAGGCGCCTGTTTTGCTGATAAAGAGACTGACCGACTTGGTCGCAGACACTACCGCGCAACGCCGAGCCCGCAATCGAAGATTCTCCTAAACGCGCTCTACTCGCATCACAAAGTTGACACGATGGCTCCATCCTGGCAGATTGAAGAGCGCCGCGACAACTTTTGGATGCACACCGAAACTGATCTCAACAACGTGCAGATCCACGACATCATGGGTCGCATCTACGGCGAGGTCTGGCGCAACTCGGCGGGCCGGAGAAAGTACGTGCTTAAAGATATACGTGATGGTAAGCACAGCTCTGAACTCCAGAATGATGTCCTGCCTGACTTTGAACAGATGTTGCCTCCCGCTGGAAGGTGGGCCATCGACACGTCCACTTCCGTATCATCGATCCGGAGAGCGGTATCTACGACGCCATCGAAACGGCCGCACGCAATGCTACGAAGACTCGAGTCACCGCAGCAGCAACTCAAACCGGCGGACCCAACTGGCTGAGAGAGAACAACAGGGGTGTCTTGGAGTCACCGAATGTCCCAATCACTTTCAACCTGAGAGCGGTGCCGTATGTCCGTGATGCCAGCACATTCGATGCAGCATTTGCACGAGCGAGTGGCAACAGGACATCCGCGATGGAGAGGACGGGAGGACAATCAGCATCGACAACACCGTCTGCTGGGACAGCTCGCAAGAGAAAGGCTTCAGCCACGCCACCGCCCTCGCCAACCGCCCGCAGCACGTCAATTGGGACTGACGGAAGCACTGATGCTGGCAGTGATGATGAATTTGGGAACGAGGCAGAAGGCCATGATTGGGAATGGCTGGTAGGCGAAGATGCAAAGCTGTTTTATGAGCCTTTTGTGGACGATGTACCGGCTTACTGGCCTTTGGAGCACACTGAACCGAGGTAGATTGAAGATGGTGCCGTAGAGCAGGGCAGAAATATATGATTGGGTGCGGATATGTGTGTTTCATTGTCATTTGGTGGTTGTTGGGCATGCTGAGCCACGTAGAAGAATGACTGTATCTCTTTTGGGCGCTCTATCAATGGCAAGGCACCCGGAAACTCTGCACTTCCGGAAGTTCTGCCAATTCCAGAGTCCTGACCCAATTGAGCTCTACATGTGCTGGACTTGTTCGCTGGTCTCTCCATTCGCATGCTCTGACGCTTTTGGTGAGCCTCGCTGTACCTATACGAGGCATTCGAGCTACATATACACACTCAGTGCTCGGCTGGTGCTAGTTCTGGTTTCGGGAAGTATCCCCCCTGCGCATGCTTCAAGCAGAGGGTATTGCCCCCGACGTTTCGCTGTGTTTAGAGCCTCGCCACTGGGTTAGAGGTGACTAATAGTGGGCCTATCTGCTTATTGTGCTGCCTCGTTGCAGGGTAGAAGGGCCAGGGGCGACCTGACGTACTGTTCGGTGGTCGAAAGACGTCAAGAGGCTAGGTTGGGATCTCGACGGGCTAGGGAAGTCTGCAGGCGAGCCTTCGCGCGAACTGAGGCTGCCGCTTGTTGATATTCTTTGTTCCTAGGTCGAGTGTGGCTGTGAATGATCTCTCGATGCTTCTTGAACATACGATGCCAGCCGACGCCAAGGAATCTTTCTGTTCCGTTCCCCTCCCCGACTCGCGCTTCTCAGGCATTACTCCCAGCGACACAACCACAAACATGACGAAGGGCAAGGGCAAGGGCAGAGAGGCCATCCAGACTGCGCGCACTGCTTGCCAGCGCTGTACACAACTCGGCCTGTTCTGCGACGCCCCTGGCGAGTGCGCAGAATGCCACAGAAGAGGGTGTGTCTGCAGGCCCGCAGGCAATGAGGTACCGGCAATGCGCCACACTGTAACCAGGAGCGATACTCGACTCGCAGCGTATGTTGACGACGGAGGACAGCCGCGCCGCTCTGTCGCACAGCCATTGCCCAATTCACCGCCTGTGGGCCAGCTGCCCCTAGGCTGGCAGTGTTTCCACAACACCGAGGCAAAGAGGGACTACTATGTCAGCCCGACGGGCCACATTCAATGGCAGCACCCTCTCCAGGGTCCCGTTCCTCCTCCGTTGCCGCAGACCTTGCTCGTCCGAGGCTCGAGAGCAGTCATATCGACCACAGCCGGTTCTACGCACGGGACATGCGCCGTCCTACCATCCAGCTCCGTACAACAAGCGCAAGCGAACGGAAGAAGAACGCGTCCCACACATTCCAGCCCCTCCCAGACCACGCGAGTTCGGCATCAGGGGGAGGGCATCGTCCGGTCCTGCGAGCCAAACATTTGGAATCCAACGCCATGTCCACACCAGTTCGACCATTACCCAGCCACACAGCGGTCCACGCAGCATGAGACAGCCTCCACAAAGACGTGACCTCAGCAGTGGTCGTCATCTCATCCAAGCACCACCCGCACGAGGTCAGCATACCTCCCTCCAGCAAACTACGACAAGTCCGCCATTGAACAGGAGCAAAGACACCGAGCTCTCCACTTCTGATGAACATGATGGGCCAGAGAACGAGGTCGAGGCATCGGCACAGATCGAAATCGCAAGGCAGGAAGAGTCTGCAATGGCCAAGGACGACGAAAGATCAGGCGTTCAAAAGACGTCGTCGATTGAGAAGGCGCCGCGCGATTTCAGTTTGAGGTCTCGCAGCAAGCATGCTAAGCAAGACAGCAAGTTCAAGTGAAGTCGAATGGAGGGTCACTTGGATTTTTTTTCCGAAGGGATGGTGTGGAGAAGTACTGAAATTTCTCATCAGTCTCTGTCTGCGGATGCGATCAGGCCCGGGTTGGGTTGTGCTAGACTTACAAAAAGTCGTGCGTGGCTCTGTCATACAGCTACAGGAGGGCCTGTGACCCTTGGTCGTATGCTCTGTTGAACTCGAATGATCATGTTGTTTCTTCGTGCAGTGCTACGAACTCGCCTCGCAGGATTCGGAATAGCGACTAGACGGTGTATAGATGCCAGCTGATGCCTTCTTTGAGCTTCCCCGCAAGGATTGGAAGGATTTCTGGCAAAGGCCTTGTCCTCAATCGCTTGTCGCCATGCTGCCGTGCAGGATCGCAAGATGGCATCTCGTAGAGGCAGGCATGTCTGAGCAGTATCCATGCACAGTGGGTCTTGTATGTTGGAAGCCAGACGTGCACCAGAGATTTACGAACAAGCTGGAAGGTCTTGCTGTAGCTTAGTCATCATGCACGTTGCCAACATGCAGCCACGAGCTACATGTAGTATGTGCAGAGATCTAGAACATGGGGCGAGATCTGACAGAGACGGACTTAAGTGGCATGTGCACTCCTCCGGCCTGCCGCGGCCGATGAGGATCAGATATATGTTCGCAGATCGCTGGCGCGCAAGTGACCCAATGGCGGCAGTTGATCGTTTGCGGATTTCAAGGCTCCTGTGACACCCTCACATCAATACCATCATGGCTTCCGACAAAGCAATCGTCCTGATCACAGGCGGCAATACCGGTCTGGGCCTCGAAATCGTCAAAGCCTTGTACAAGTCCAACAGAGCGTACGACATCGTGATCGGCAGCCGCAGCTTGGAACGAGGGGAAGGTGCTGTGGCCAGTGTCAAGCAAGAAACTTCCAACAGCCAGAGCTCGCTCTCTGTTGTCCAGGTTGACATCTCCTCGGATGACTCTATCACAGCAGCGCGGGGCCTCATCGACTCCAAATTCGGCCGACTCGACGTCTTGATCAATAACGCAGGAGCCAATCACGATAACGACGGACTCGGGCTTCGCGAAGGATGGCTCAAGCCCTGGGACACCAATGTCGCAGGCAACATGGTGATGACGACCGAGTTCATGCCTTTACTCATCAAATCCGCTGATCCCAGACTGCTCTTAATCGCGAGCGGAACTTCCAGCTTGGCCGATACTTTGAGGATGGATCACCCGGGCTTGAAGGCAATGAACAGTGGCCCAGAGGCTGGTTGACCGAAGCCGCCGTCGCCACTGTCGGCAGTGATGTATAGGACCGTGAAAACTGGCTTGAATATGGCGATGCGTGAGTGGAGCCGCATCTTGAGCAAAGACGGAGTCATAGTCTGGGGCGTGAGTCCTGGATTTTTGGCGACGGGGCTATCTGGCGTTGGGCCGGAGAAGTTGAAGCAGGTGAGTTCTCGGGAAGCCCTCGACGCTGTAAGTGAGGATATGTGCTGATCTGTGAGTAGATGGGAGCCGGTGCGAGTCGGCGATCATTTCCATCCCATGCAAGCACCAAACTCAATCCGGATGCGCCACGTACACAGCCACCGGCGGATAGTCACACGAGCACCTTCCAGGAATTCTTCTTGTCTGGTGCAAGTACGATCCTTGGATGCAGTAGTGGCGTGTGTCCTCAATTCAAGGTTTGATATTGCCCTTGCTGGCACGTCCCACTTCGGACCTCAGTCCGGAAGAAACATGTTTGTTTCTGCTCCGTTGTGACACACCAGCGCTGTGGACAGAGCATTACCGTAAAGTTCAAAAGGATTCGCCGGAATGGTTCCTGCCCTGGCGAAGCGCTTCAGCTTCTTCGCGGCGTCGACGGTACTGTTACTACTCTTCCTTTTCAGCAGAGACAATCTGCTCCATCGCCGGCGAATCAATCACGACCATCGACCAGATCAGAGCCCAAGACGTCCTTCTTCTGCTGCCGAAATCGAAACACTGTGCCGGGGCCACAAGTTCCAACCATATCGGGCCGGGTCAACGACACACCGCAAAATTTACGACCTTTTCCCGATCTCACACGAGCTGGATTGGTTCGAGGTCCGCCTACACACCTTGGCTCCATATGTCGACTACTTCGTGGTCGTTGAGTCAAATACGACATTCACAGGCCTTCAAAAGCCATTGCATGTGCGGGAAAATTGGTCGAGGTTTAGCGACTTCCACACCAAGATCATCCACCGCGTCGTCCAAGATCCCGGTCCGAGCATTGGCATGTCGACTTGGGCCCATGAAGACTTTTTAAGGAACTCTCTGCTGCATCATGCCTTCCCCAGCTTGATATTTTCCGAGATGGAAGCCAAGGAGGGCGATGTGTTGATCGCCGGCGATGTTGACGAGGTTCCCAAGCCGGAGACTATCACCGTGTTACGACACTGTGACATCTCAGACCGTATGACTTTGAGGAGTCATTTCTATTGCTACTCTTTCCAATGGCAACATATTGGCGAACAATGGCCTCATCCCCAAGCAACCGTCTTCCATGGTTTATCAAGTACTCTCTCACCAGTGCACCTACGTCATGGCATTGGTGGCCACAGATCACGGATACCTTTATACTCTGCCTTCATTCGCTGGTGGCACGGAATCGACATGTGGGACGCAGCATGGCACTGTAGTTCGTGCTTCGCTACTGTGGCCGAGATGCAGACGAAAATGGAGAGCTTCTCTCATTCAAACCTGAACACTCTCGAGAACAAGCGCACCGAGACGATTCTTGAGCGTGTTCGAACTGGTCAGGATCTGTTTGGCAGGCCAGGCGAGCAGTATGAGAAGGTCGACCAGAATCAAGACGTCCCTCCGTACATCTTGAACAACAGTCAGCGCTTCAGCTACATGCTCGACCGCGATGGCCCTGACGCCGGCTTCCGAGACTGGAGACCATGAACTGACGACAGCCCATGATCATGAATGTCGCGCTGATTTTATGATCCTCTGGCTCATTGCAGAGTTCCGCAAGAACTCCCTGAGCACAGGCGTACCTTGGAGTACCGTTTCCTGTCCGCTCGATATTCTGCAGTGTGCTTGCATGCAGGGGATGGCAAGCAATGCATAAGGCGAGCGTTGAGCCGGGCCATCGAAAAGCTGTCGCCTGCTTGCCTTGAGGTGTGCAGGTCAAGTCGTCTACAAATCAGAGAGCGCCCTTGCATGTGCAGCGTGAAGCGCCAAGTTGAAGTCTAGAAGGGAAGCCAATACACTCGCCAACACATAATAACCTGCAGCGTCATTATACCGGCACTCGTGGTTCGAGACATGCCAGATCGTCGGCACCAATCGGCAGAGCATCCATGCCTAGGATCAACAACCATAATAACAACCCGGCCATGAATCAGACGCAGGCCAGATGACAACCAGAGAGCTGCATTGACGAGCACTGGGACCACGCTGGGCACCTGTCCGCCATCCTTGTGGTCGCAGGTTAGACAACCATTCGCTCAACTCTCCTCGTCCGGCTTACTGCAAACGGCGACAAGGGACAGCGGCCTGAATGTACAGATGTATCAGGTGGCCGATTACGTAAATTCGCAAACTCACAAACTCGCGATTTGATAGTATTCGCAGCTTATTAGCACTCTACCTACCCTACTACAACTGCTTTTATATTCGCTATATATTCCTTATTACTCGCCTTATACCTAATTTAGTATAGCCGGCGGATACGTAGACCTAGAGCCGCTACGTAGACCGATAACGGACTAGACGCTTAGATTAAATAGCCCTTAGTATATACGATAGGAAGTTTATAATCGCCTTAAGAACGAGCATAGCATTCGCTATATAGTACTAATACTCGTAAGGCGCCTTACGAACTAGGGAGTTTCTAGAATTCCTAAGGCGCCTTATTCTAACTATAACCTCGACCTGCGAGTACGGATTATTAAGCTGTTCTATAACTACGTTATATTCGATAAAGAGATGCTACGAATACTATACGTAGATACGGATCGGCTAGATAAATATTACTATCGACTCTTACTATAATAGCTTTAAGGACTACGCCGTAAGCTAGGCCTATTTAAAAGGACTGCGACTAAAAGGCTTCCTAAAGCGAATATTTAGGTTAATTAGGTACTTACGGAGGTTTAGAATTACGGTAAGATAATAGACTACGGATATAGGATACTAGCTTAGTATATTCGTAGGACTATAGGCCTTATTAGGCGGTTAGCGTATACCGTACGCGATATCTATATATTCGCTAACCGCTTCTTAGTAACTATATCTATTAGCTTATACGCCTTCGCAATCCTATACTATTCGAGCATCGCTAGATTAATAAGTAGCGAATACTTATGCGTTTATCGCAGCCTTATATAGAAGGGCTAGACGATATATAGTTAATCGATGCCTTCTATAAGTTCGTATTCTTTATACTTAGCGTATACGCTTATATTAACGTATATTCGCGGAGGATTATCTAGTAGTACTACGGAACCTACGTAAAGACTAAATTCTCTATATTCGTATAGTATCTTACTACTACGGTCGCTACCGGCCGTATACTACGAATCGTACGATCGGATAGTAGTATAGAAACGCCTATACTTATAGATACGCACCTATAGTTCCGCGAATAGTAAGAAGGCTAGCACCTACCGTTTAGCGAATGCTTCTAGTATACTACGAGTAAAGGTAATAATACTATCGAATACTAGTAGGGTAAAGGCGCTAAGGCAGCCTTTAATATATAGCGTAACTAGTTCTATAAACTTAAGTCCGTAGGCCTCTTTAAGGATTCGTAGAAGGCGCACCGAATCGCCTTTCTCGCGATATATACGCTAATTATACGCGGTATAATCGCGAACTTCGTTAATATATAGAATGCCTATAGTATTCGTAGGTAATATACGGAGTTAGCAGCCTCTAGAATTCCTAATATTAACTACTACTATCCGGAATTAAAAGGTAGCGAGCCTTGCGGACGGCTACTAGATATTCGCTACCTAATAATCTAGTAATAGACTGCTAAGACTACTTAATACGGTATATATTCGCTGCTACCTCGGCGATAATATAGCTTCCCCTCTCTAGTAGGGCTAGGTATTATAGCTATTATAGCGTATTCGCTACGAGCTAACGTATCCGCTAGTATCCGCAGACCTCGACTCGTATCTACCCGAAGCTACTCTCGAATAGTGCAATTAAGTACTCGTAGCCGGTAGATATCTATATATATTCGATAGCGGTAAGGATAGTAACTCGTTCGCTAACGACGGCCGCCGCTTAAAGCTATATAGTTTAGCGTATATCTATCTCCGCGATTAAGTTAATAACTATCTACGATTAGGTTATAATTTAAGGGAGTTTCTACGCGCTAATAAATTATCCTTATAGCCGAGTAATCGTATTAGGGCTATATTCGCTACTACGAACGAGTAGTTATAACTGCCGTAGGTACTATCGTTTTATTGCCGACTATAGAAAGCTATCGAGAACTATACCTATCTCTTACTATAAATTAGATCCCTATTATTATTATTCGTACACTGCTAGTAAAATAGCTAATAATAATAATAGCTAGACACCCTTCTACTCTAAGACTAGTAATCCGCACTTAAGCGAATATAGGTTCTGTCTATACTACCGTACTAGACCTAATCCTTATTATTCTACGAATATAACTTAGGTTAGATCGGCCTTTCTACTAGAGGCTAGTTTACTAAGTGCGAATCTAGCTATACTAGCTAGTTTAGCTACGAATCTAGTTAAACTAGCTAGTACGGCTACGAATTAGGTATTTAGCTTAGCTCCTTCCCTCTTAAATAATAGCGAACAAGCCTAGCTACTACCTATATCTAATGCTACTAAAGGTTTCTATAATATACTAGAACGTACGAATAGCGAGAAATAGCTAAATAATAAGCCGAAGGCTCGTAAGATAAAGAATAGCGGATACTATCCGATTTATTATATAAAGCGTAAAGAGTAATCTGCTACTTAGGTAGCTACTAAGCGTATTTAGTCTAGTATAGCTAGCGGCTTAGCGAATATAGCTAATAAAGCTAAAGGCCGAGCTATGCCTAAACGAGAGGTTCGCCTAAGTATAACGCTAAAGATCCTTAAGGCTAAGGATCGTCCTATTCGCAAGCGACTACCTAGAATACTAGCTATAGAGCGGAAGTTCGTAGAACTACGACAACTCGCTAGGTAGCTAGTTAAAGGGCTTGCGGATATAATAAATTCGGAACTTTAGATCGAGCTATTCGATACGCTAACTACCTAGCTTTAGAGACTAGTTACTACGCATCCTACGTGCGAATACTAGCTCTAGCAACCCTATTAAGAGGCGTATTTAGCCTATAGATTTAGCGAGGACAACTATTAGCCGATTAAACCTAGCTAATTTAGTATAAATAGCCGCGTAATTAATTATTAAGTTATAAGCTTTAATAAGATAAGGAATAACCTATAGTAGCTCTATACGAATATCGATATTACCTATATCGTTAATCGTTCTATAAAGCTAAATCTACTACCGGAAAAGCCTCTATCGGAGCCTAATATAGTAGCGAATAGACTAGCGAACTAAGCGACCGTATCTAACTATATAACGGAAGAGGACTTAGAATAATAGCTACTAGATACTAGGTTCTATAACGATAACGATACGCTAGCAAATATATAGCTAATAGTAGCCGCTAGCTTACCCGAGAAGAACGATATAGATACGCTAGCGAATATATAGCTAATAGCAGCCGCTAGCTTACCCGAGAAGAATAATATAGATACGCTAGCGAATATATAGCTAATAGCAGCCGCTAGCTTACCCGAGAAGAACGATATAGGTATACTAGCGAATACCTAGCTAATAATAACCGCTAGCTTAAGCTATAAACGAGTAGCGAGCCGGCAGATTATTCGTTCGCTAACGCTAAGACTAAAGCTAGCGGATAAGGGCTTAAAGAATACTCGATTCGCGGATTATACGTCTAATAGTATACCTATTATAACTATTAGCAGCGACGATAATTCTATATTATCTTTTAAGAGTAATCTTCTAACTACGTAGCGAATATTCGACTATATATTCGTAGAAAAGAGGGCTCTTAAAGCTATAGCTACTAATACGGACGAGGTAGCTTAGAACGTAGCGAATATAGTCTCGAAGAAAGTAGCTATATTAAAGGCTCTAGCGAACGCTCGATCGAAGGTTATAGTAGTAAAGACTAATCTAGCGGATAATACTATAATAGCCGCTAAACTACGAGTTAAGGTTTTTATAAAGCCTAATCTACTAGAAGCGTACGAGGTCTCTAAGGCTATAGCGAATAGCAACTCTAAGGCTACGGCGAATAGTAACTCTAAGGCTACGGCGAATAGCAACTCTAAGGCTACGGCGAATAGCAACTCTAAGGCTACGGCGAATAGTAACTCTAAGGCTACGGCGAACGATACCTCGGAGGCTACGGCGAATATAAAACTACGACTAAGGCAGCGAATATAGGTGCCTAAGCTAGGAATGTCTCTATGTTCGAGGACTAAAGAAGGACAATCGAAGGGCTAATAGGAGGCAGCGAATATAGTATAAATAGTAAGAGATAATACGGAGTATACGTAAATCGATTCTAATTATTCTAAGAGCTATCTATATAGGGCATTATGCTACGAATAACGCTATTAAACCTTGCGAATATCTACTTATTACCGTAGTAGAGTAGATAGCTATTCGTATTACGGAACCGGCTAGTAACGCTATAGTACGGACGCTCGAGAAACGCTAAACGCGCCTTAATCGCAACTAGGCTCCTCTTTATATTCGTAAGCTTAGCTTTATAGCTAGCGTATATATCCGTAGTATCCTCTATAGTAGTATTCTTATTATAAATTTCGATCGGCGTATTCGTAGTAGCGCTAGCGCTAGCGTTACCTATATTCTCGTTAGCGCCTTAATCCGTAGTCTCGTCTATTTGCTTATCCTTAGGCTTAGCCTTTACGTCTCTCGCGTCGCAGCCGCTTCTATTATAGCGCCGATAATATACGTACTAGCGATCGCTACGCGAAGCGAATATAGTGCAAGGCTCGGTATTAGAATCGCGAATATACCTATTATAGACGTTTAGTGCTCTTATTCCTACTTAAATTAGTAGGCGAACGCACTATAAACTCGTAGAATATAGATACCTTTATTAGTCTTTATTAGATAGCTAATAATATCGAACTTGCGTAGGTTAGCTTTAGCGCTTCGTTTAGTAGTCGGATCTATATACTTAGTTAGCGAATAAGTAGAAGGTACTATAATTACGAAGACGTACTTTAAGCGTCGTAAATAAAGCTACGCTAGGTAGCCTACGAATAGAACTAGAACTTCGTAGAATCGGTAGTAGTTAGATAGCGGAAGCGAGCTAGATTCGTAGGTAGTAGAAAGAGCGTTATAGCGGCGGCTACTAGTAAGTATAAGCGCTCGCGTACGGATTAGTCTTAAGTATTCGTAGTAGGTAGAAAGGAGGACGCGCGATTACGAAAGGCAGCACTATAACCTATTAGTTAATATTCGTAAGCGGGTTTAAGCGACTTACTTTAGCGCAGCACCCTCGGCGGTATTAATAGGCTTAAAGGAAGTTATTATATATAGTTCTAAGTAGCTAGAGATACTACGAATATAGAATAACTAGTAAGTAAGTAACTAAAGGCGAAGAAGAGGTATATCGAACCGCTACTATTATCGTAGCGGCGCGTATTATTAACTCGGTTAATAATAGGAAGTAGTAGACGGCTTTAGCGAACACTCTAGACAGCTATTATAAGGCATTGCGCTATTATAGTTACGACTATTAATAATAGAGTAATAATACTAGTGCGAATAAGTAAAGTTCGGAACATTGCGAATACACGTAATCAGCCACCTAATACATCTGTACATTCAGGCCGCTGCCAAGGACGCAGGCGGCGACCAATCACATTCCGATGATTGCGCACACACCGCAGGCATGGGCGTGCCATCTCCCACCACGACCATGCTTCGAACTTTACTGCCGACGATGTTACGGCAACAGCGATTCTGCTCCCAGAGCGCCTACTGCGGTACTGTGGACGACGTTGAATATATGAGATTGATCCGTTTTCTTTTCCCTTTGGGAGTCACTGCACCAAGCGACAATCGAACTTCCAGTTAGCCTTCGATCGATCTCGAGCTTCCCTCCAACTTCCTACCTTGCAAAACGACCCGCCCAAACTATCGAAAGTCCATCGCTGTGAGAACCCAATCCGGGACGCAAAAGGACCAAAGCCCGACGCAACACTCTGCACATAATCACGAATATCCACAGAAGGTCGTAGAAGAACGACAGCGAAAACATTTTCTGCCAGCGAAAGTGTGACACAGTCGAACCAGGGTGTCGTGACCCACACTTGGGCTTGATTGAGCTACTGTATCAAAAACCATACGCGATACGAGGAAAGGAGCGATATAACCGCACAGGCCTCCCCTCGCGACTTGCTTTCAAAATGAACACTTTCTCCCTCGTCCTCAACGGGAAGACAGATGCGTACATACGGTCTTAACCTACCGGTTCCAGAGATTCCATCAGCATAGTTCACTTGCCGGCTGCAAGGGCAGAGCCACAACGACCTTGGCTGGCCCGCTCTGCGTATACAGAACACCCCGTCGAAACTCGAACACAAAGATTCTCCTTATCGAAGTCGTTCTTATTCTCAGAGACAATGCCTTCACTGACACCCACCATGATCCCCCCGGCTCTCTCTTCACCATCTCCGTCGCGACCCAGTTCTCGACCATCTTCGAACAGAGGGAGTCCGGGCTGGTATAGCAAAGAAGGAGAATTCACGCTCGAGGATTTCGCGAAGAAGCTGCAGACGAGGAGCAAAAAGTTTGAAGTGTACATGGGCAGATGCGCGCAGAATGTGGTTATGGCATTGTGTGCGCCGACGCCGTTGGTGGTACTTTTCTTGTTCAATCCCATCAGCTTGATTTTGTGGACGGTTTTGGCCGTTTGGTGGTTAATGGGGAGGGCTTGAACTTTGGAGAAAGAATGACTTCGAGGAGAGCAGCTGTCGACATTCTCTGGATGCCAATTATGAAGATACCCAGGGACTTTTGACGGGCTTCATTATCCACGCAAGCCCAAAGGAAGAGGAAGACCCGACGGCGATCACGACGGGATATACAAACACTCTCCACCCTGATCGCCGCCTGGAATGCGAACAGCCACCATTGTAACGCCATTTGAATCATCAGGAGAAAAACATGGCATTTCCATTCCGGTCCTTTCTGACGCCCTTCTTGTAGTCCTCTTCTCTCTCCGGATCGAACTCCTCCCAACTACTCGCGGGATAGATATGTTTATTCTTTTCGTACCATCTTCGATCCACGACTTTCGTCAACGTCGGATCCTCATCGAAGCCTTCAAGTTCAGAGTCTGGGAGGGCGGATGCTATTGCTCGGTCCTTTTGTTGACGGAGTTGGGCGGCAGTTTGTACGCCGGAGATTTCCGCCGTGGAGTCGGTTGAGGTGGCGGGAGGAGGATTTGAGGGTTCGGTGTGTTCGGTTTCGGTCGCGCCTTTTGAGGGAACGAGATGTTTCGGTGTCGCTGCCGTGGGCTCGGCAGAGAACGCGTCGCTAAAAAGGCGGCCGTTGTAGCCTACGATCTTGTTCAACATGAAGTAGTGGAAGTCATAGTGCTAGGATCAGCAAGTCAACTGTCAATTCCAACGATCCCAGATATTGCAAGAATGCAGAACTCACATGCCCCAATATCAAGTCTCCCTTCACAATGATCAAATCGTCCACCGAGATCCTCGCCCAATCTTTTCGTCCCGTCTCCCCACTCTCCGCGCCCACTTTTCTCGCACGTTCCAAGAACTTCCAGATTTGCTCGCCTTTTCTCAAGCGCACTTTGCCTCCTGCCGCATTCTTGCCATTGTAGAACACGAAAGGCAAAATAAACTCCGTTGCCTTCACGGCGTCTTGAATCTGATGGTATTCTTTTCGCAAAGTCTCTTTGAGTGCGGCTTCCTTTAGCAGAGCAGATTTCGTGAGGGCCTTGGGTGCGAGGGCAACGGAGGCGTTGGGTCGGAGCGGTTTCTTTTTGAATGTGGTGGACTCGGTGTCGGAGGGCGGGTTGCCGGATGGCGTTGTGGCGCGGGTTCCGGCGAGGGGGGTTGCGCCCACGCTGGCCCAGTCGTCTTCGTTGTGCTGGCGTTTCTCGGTGGTGGACTCTTCGGCTTCCTCGTCGTCGTTGGCGAAGGAGAGGCCGCCTCTCTTTGGGGCGGACTTTTTGCGCTTTCTGAAGGGACCGCCCGTGGCTATGCTGGATGAAGTGGATTTGGGAGTCTCTTCACTGTGCTTAGACTGTGAGTGCCTGTGTAGGCAAGGGTGCGGTCTGGTTGATCTTACCGTCCATCTGGTGTGGTGGCCCCGCTTCCGCCCTCTGCTGCTTCGGCGCGGCGTTTGCGAAAATCGTCGAGGGTGACGAGGCCAACCGTGTCTGCTTTGAGGCGATCTTCGACGTCGACGGCCTTGGCCACGAAGCGCGCGTCGTTTGAATCGGCCATGGTGATGTGGGACGATGGTGGTGTGACCCGAACTCGAATGGAAGAGCTGTTGAAGCTCTCTCGAATGCGACTGCGTTTGATTGGTGCGGACTGAGTTCCGTATTCTTGCATGTGTTGGTTGAAGCTTGTCTTGCGTGTCGTCACTTTCCCGAAAACGGTGAAGTTCTGCCGACAAACAACACCATGACTAAACACAGTCGACTCTCCGCTCGCCAGCCCGGTGACGACGACTCGGACTCGGAGGCGTCCTTTTACAGCTTCAAAGACGATTCCGAGCAGCTGATACCAACAGACCCGGATCCACAGCCCACCATACCGCAACATGCGCCCGATCCCGCCAAACCGATCATCGAGCGCTTCTCGCCCGAAGAAGAAGCCACTCTACTCGCCGAATCCAACAGCCTGAAAGGTTCCGCCAACCAGCTGTTCGGCAGAGGCAGCTACGAAAACGCTATCCAGACGTACGATCGAGCTCTCGCCTCCTGTCCGAACTACCTCGATTTCGAGCTGGCGGTGCTGCGTTCAAACATCGCAGCATGTCACATAAAATTGCAAGACTGGAAAGAAGCCATAGAGAGTGCAGAAAAGGGTGTTAATCATCTCGAGAACCTGGAGCCTCTGCCTCCGTTGCCTAAGCCCCAAGACCCGAGGAAAGAGGGGCAGCCAGAAGAAAGCAAAGATGATGGAGTTGAAGAAGTTGACGACGATATGGAGGAGCGCATTGCCACCTTGCAGAAAAGTGGTAGAACACTCGATGAAGTGCGTAAACTTCAGATCAAGCTCCTCCTTCGACGAGCCAAGGCGAAGACGGAATTGGGAGGTTGGGCAAACCTCCAAGCTGCAGACGAGGATTACAAGGTCCTGTTGTCGCCCACTATGCAGCCTTGTCTCTCTCCCACCGACCTGAGATTCGTCAAGGAGGCAGTCCGATCGCTCGCGCCGAAATTGAATGAAGCCAAAGAGAAGGAGATGGGCGAGATGATGGACAAGCTAAAGGGCCTGGGAAATAGTGTCTTGGGCATGTTTGGTATGAGTACGGACAATTTTCAGTTTGTCAAAGACGAAAAGACTGGGGGTTACAGCATGAATTTCCAGCAGAATCCGAATCAGAAGTGAAGGCGATTGAATGAGGATGTGCGACACTACACGCAGCAGACGTGTACTTCCGCTGCAGTCATCTCCATCTTCCAACTTTCACCAACACCGACGCCACGCAGTGGTTCGCCGCCGCCAACCGCACGTTGGGAGAATGGGAAAGTGTACGACTGCTGAGCTGGAAATCGGGACAGGGAGGACTGGACGTTATGACACATACGAGTCCAGAAAAGCTGGCTTCTTGAGGAGCTAGCGATGCGGCATCTTCGATTCGGTGCAAAGGAGAGGTACTGCGTCTCGTGCTTATTGCCTTGGAGTGTTGACGTGCAATTGAAGCCAGGTGTCCGACGCCTATGATTGGCTGCTTGACTGCTCACTCATCAGTCGCGCGGCAGGTACAAAGGGAGACCTTCTTGTCCAGGCTTCACGTGGAACTTCAGAGACCAAGCAACAACGGAATTGCAGCTACTCGCCATTTTGCTCCAGCCTGAAGATCCGCTCACTTGCCTGACGCTGCTCCCCCGGCGCGACGCAACACGCACGATGGATTGGACTGCCATCAGCAATGGACTCGATGTCTACACGCATCGCGCCAGCTACCACTACTACGACGGCTATCAGCATCCGACGTATGGGCCGGTCGTGGTTCTGACGTCGCCAATCAATAGCAGCGTCTACATTCTGCCTCAAGCAATCTGGCTGGCTATGGTTATGTCGACGGAAGGAAACTTCGACATGATTCGACTCGAGGACCATGTTGATGGGAGAGCTGCTCGGGCACCTTTGGAGTATCTGAGACGCGTCGTGACTGCGAGGGGTCCTGTGCCGCCTTTGCACAATCAATCACCGGCGCTGGAGGACATTTTGGCGGTCAATAGATCGCATCAGGAGACGGTCGGGTTCGGCGAAGGGGCTAGTAATGAGGATCGGCATGGTTCTGCAAGGAACGGCGATGGTGGTTTGGGAAAGAGGGCGGACAGTGGGGCCCTGGAATTGAAAGATGTTGATATGGAGGATACTGAGGCCGAGGAAGAACAGAACCATACGGATCCTGGCGCTGCGCAAACTCAAACAACAGGATTCCAAACCGCTGCTCCGCCTCCAACTGCACCTCCGAACACTTCCACCACAATCACCATACCATCATGCCCAGCGCCCCACGGGCACGTCATCTTCACCGTCTGGACCCAAGCCCAAACGATCCTCTCCACCCTCACTGCGCCGAGCACAATTTCATTCGGCAATAAACCCTTCGTTGCGCCACCAGGGACGACGAAATATGCCGTCCGTTGGCGACACGAGAACAAGGCAGAAGGCACTTACAGCAAACATGGCTATGGTCGTCTCCTTGTTCTCTGGATCTGTCAGCATTATACGGAGTTCAATCTCCACGCTCGACAAACGAAACGAGTTCTCGATCTCCTGTTCCCAGACTACCTTGGTTCTCTCGGCTCCAAGTTTGTCAGCGGTTTCGATGAGCGAAACCTGAGTGCGCAGCTGAATGAGCATGCGAGGGCTGACAGGGACGTTCCGTGGGATTACAAGGAGTTTCTGAACATCAACCATGCTTCCGCGGAGAAGACTGATCGCTGGGCTACGTTTTTGGCTCACGTGCTGAGGGCTATGCGCCAACTGGAGATTGTGGGCAATCCGGAGCAGGTTTGCAATGCTTGTCAAGGTCGGCCGACGAGGATGCTGGTCAAGAAGGCGGAGGGAAAATACAAGGGGAGCGACTAAGACAGTGAACAGCTGGTTGGGCATATGAAGCTGGATAGAGATGATAGAGATAGATTCGGAGAGCCTAAGGACGAATGAGATCACGAATCTGAACTCCATACTTGTGCGCTCGAACGTGTCGAGTTGGCTTCCTCTGCGCAGTGGTCGTTAGTTCATGCTTCCACGGTTGCGCTTGGTCTGACACATTGTCGCACACGTAAATCCACAGTGTATGTGTAGGCGATTGAAGGTCGAAACAAATCGGCAGACTGGAAGGGAGTGGAAGATAGAGGTCAATTCGTGACGCGTTAGTTTGAGGCAGTGCCTACAGAATATGGATTCGCTCGTTCCCGCAAGTCGCCTACCAGCTTCTTCGGCAGGATCAAGAACTTTTCGTGTGGCCCTTCCGCCACCTAGGCCACAGGAGCCTGTCTTCTCACCAGCGTAAGCCACCACCTGCAGTGCATGATACGGGCTTTGCATCTGTGCCATTACCTCCAGAAACCTTGCTCGCCCTCCGTCCAACAACTTATGCTTCATCTTCATCCACTTCTCCCAAGCCTTCTCGTAGCGCCTTCATCAAGTCAGTGGTCGTCGCTTCACGCAAGCCAGTTAGAACGCCATCCTGATGGTGGACAGTCACGGTCAGCATCTTGCTTTCAGACACAGTGCCTTTGCACGTTACTCCGGAGACTGCAGGATGGAATTCGAGCGAACGACAGCAGTCGACGTGTTCCTCATCGTCATCGTAGAAAACGCAGTCGAACGAAACTTTCAAGCAGCTCAAACTGGCTGGCAACATGGCAGCTATGGTGGTCAGAACTTCGTAGACTGTAACCGCAGACATATGCTTCCGAGACTCGAACCGGAATGCCTTGAGATTTGGAGGAAGGAAACCGGAGGCCCGCTGGAACGAGCTTAGTGGTTCCCAGTCAAAGATGAGATCGGAGGCCTCGGATCTGAACAGAGAGGTCTCGTCAACGCGCAGTGTTTCGAGAGCCGAGAAGTGAGAGAGCGTGCCTAGATCACCACCTGTGAAAGCTGTCAGCTTATGTCCCGCAGCTGTGCTCTGATCAGCCAGCTTAGTAGAATGTAGTCTGATGTTGGAGAAGACGCGGAAGAAATCTCGGACTTACGGACCAGTACAGGATGGACGTCCTCCGTAGAGAACACCAACTCCAAGCGCTTGAGTGTGTCTGCGTGCTGACTCAGAGCTAGACGAATGTCCTCAAGGTTGATCGTTTCGGAAGAAAAATCGAGATCGAGAATGTTAGGATTCCAAATGACCTGCAACTCGATGAGCTTGTGGCATGTTCGAATAGCCAGTCCAACGTTCTCTGAGTCCATACTGATGCAGTTCAGATGGAGTCGAGTAATGTGCGCGCTGGCTTTCCCATAACTCGGAGACATGTTATGCCATGGCGCCGAGTTCCATGCTCGCAAGTCTTCCAGACGCGGAAGCGACATGTATTCGAAGGGATAGACTGCTGACCATCTATCTTCGACCAGCTCATCCTCAAGATATTCGGAATCCGCGTGCGGAAAGAACCTCAGCTTTTGTACACTGCTCAGCGCACTCTTTGGTCGAACAAGACCCGAGCTGGAACTCGCCTTCATTGGATCTGATGAAGCTGCCCACTCGATCAAGGTCGCAACAAGATCGGAGAACTTTTGGAAATTGGAATCGTCTTTCGATTGGAGGAACGCGTCATGGCCGCCCTCTACTACGAGGTCCAACTCATGAACTTCTGTGGCGAGGAGCAGTAGCAAGATAGCATTGCTGTCGTAGTAGCCACGACGTAGAGAGGTGGCCAGTTTACGATGGAAGCGACTGTCGTGAGAGGCGAGAGGCAGAATGGTCTCGAGAAAGCTGATGAGCTCAGCTCGAGCGGGTGTGAAGATGTCCCCGTTTGCCGGAAGATGAAGCTGCATGCTTTTGGTACACTTTGCCAGAACATTGTGCGGCGGACAACTTCAACCAGTGATGCAAGAGAGAGCAACCCTGAGGTCCGGTAGAGGTGAAGTCAACGGGCCAGCGGGCAGCAGTGAAGTGAAGCGAGTTCGGCCGAAAGCATGTCGAATGACCGACGCTTGTTGGTTGGCGCGGGGCACAATGATTACGCCATTCCTTGTCAGTTGCTGCTTCTGCCCTTCCAGATCTCGCCAGCAACGACTACTTTGTGTACACGCTTCCCATCTGGACACCGATTACAGTTCCGGTACGTGAACAAAACCGGCACCCGGCACTGCTCGGCTCCAGCTCGGGCACGCGCCTGCCCGTGCCGATGAGCCAACAGACTCTTTGCCCGTCTGGTGGCACGCTTAGAAAGCCGTCCCTCTGCGCGCATTATCCCTACCTATAAACACCCGCATCCCACCTTTTGCCTTGCTCTTTGTTCCATGTCTTCAACTTCCACCCTATTGCGCCAGACACTGCTCACCACGCGACTCAGCAGCAGCCGAACAACCACCACCTCCGCCTTCCGCGCTACATACCACCCCATCCAACAAACCTTCCGTCCCTTCTCCTTCACAATGGCTACGAAAGAGGCCGTTCATAACGTCAAGGCCAAGGCCGACTTCGATGTGCTCGTCGCCGACAAAGACAAGCTGTCCGTCATTGACTGCTACGCAACATGGTGCGGTCCTTGCAAAGTCATTGCGCCCCAAGTCAGCAAGTGAGTAATTACATCTCTCTCCCATCCCCCAACGACCGCTAACCACACAATGCTTCCATAGACTCGCCGACGAATTCAACAACGCGACGTTCTACAAGCTGGACGTTGACGAGCTCCCCGACGTCGCGCAAGAGCTCGGCGTGCGCGCCATGCCAACATTCTACCTGTTCAAGAACGGCGAGAAGGTCAAGGAGGTCGTGGGCGCGAATCTCAACGCTTTGAGGGCTGCCATTCAGGAGCACTACTAGAGGGGAGACAAGCAGCAGAGGCACACAACGTCATGATGATGAGTACTAGATGAAGCGAGGGGGCATGGTTACACATGTACCCTGAGGCGGAGATAAGACTGCTGAGGCTCCATGCGAAAAGCACGAGAGGAATGGTCAAAAGCAGACTCGCATATCTAGATGGACACGAAATTTCAAGAACATGTCGTCTACGAACAACATACCGATCCCAGTCGTATTGCTGAGTCGCGTCCCTTTCTTGCAAGAAGTTCTCATCTGTTTCTTCTCCCAAGCCATGATCAATTCCCATCAAAATCACTACCCTTCACTCATGTCTGATCTAGAAGGGCATGTCATGCATGCGCAAAAATGTCCACATCCCGCGCATGCATCTGTTTCTGCAAACACGCAATGGCCGCATCGGCTTGCCGAGAACTACCGAAGGTGACCCAAAGTACTGGTACTAGTTCCGTACTGCATTCCACACGCTGCGCGAAAACAAAAACAAGGGGTATCTCAGGAGCACTGCGCGCAACTTACCATAGCATTAGCAACAGTAGCCGTGCAAGAAGGAGAGTGTTGGGGGTAGTTCCAATTGCTCATTCCCTTTCTTCGAGCGGTACTCTACAGTACAGTGGGAGTAACTTAGTTGTAGTGCCGTACGTCTCCACCCATCGAGGTAAAGTACCCCGATTTGCGGTCGCCTTATCATGTCCATCCTCTAGGCACTCCACATAGCCTGCAATACATCCACCCGGCCATTCTGCCTCCCTCGTTCCTTTCTTCCTGTCGCTTCAATTTCATTCTTCTTCCACCCTGTGTGACTTTCCGACTCTCAAAGGAAAAAGACACACAATACATGAACCAGCAACCAGCAAAAAGCAGAAAGCAGAAATGCACTACGATAGATAGCAGCCAGCATCAGTCATCCATCGCCTCAAAAACTCCCATTGTTCACTCTGAAACCCCAGTGGTATCTTGATTGTTGTAAAGCAGACAGACACAGATTCTTTGCTTGTTATTGTTCTTCCTCTCTCTCTCTCTCTCTCCCCCATCCTGGTCTTTGCCTCTTCTTATTAGAACCATGGAAGTGAGATATTAGCTAGTAGTGCGGGTAATTGGGCGATGCCGACACTGTTCAGGAACATGTTAGCAACGTGATCGGTGCAGGAGATGGAATATGAGACAACATACCCAATAGCCGCGGTAACAGCAACACCGGTCAATGCCTTCCGTCGAATCTTCTCCTTACGTAGCTCGACTTCCACTGGCTTGACTTTGCTTGCTGCACGCGACGCGGCTTCAGCTTCAACTTCATCGTCCTCTTCGACAGCTTCTTCAATCTTCCTCTTCGGATTTGCGCGCGCGCTGGAGTTGCCTTCGAGCTTCCTCGCTTCAGCGACCATCTGTCTAGCCTTCTCCAGCATGTCTGCGGTGTTGTCGGGGATTTCCAGATCGGGGTGATTTGATGGCAGCTCCATCTTCAGCTTCACATCTTCGACCTCGCCCTCTCGGCTGGGCTTGGTGGTTGTCTCAACTTCGACCTTCACAGTGTCCCTTGGCGCTGAGCCATTCACCTGCTCTCCCGACGCCGGGGTCTCTTCTGGGTCTGCGGTGGTTCCTCGAGTTCGTCGCGGTCGTCGTGGAGTGGCGATTTTGCGCGGCGTCGCCTTTGCCTTTGTTGGCGATTCGGATCGCAAGCTGCGTGAGCCGCGCGTGGTGCCGCGGCGGCCAGCCTTCTCTGGCGAGCGGCCGACGCCATTCGATGGCTCACTCATGTGGAAGGGCGGCGGAGATTTGATACTCTTCTTGGGGTCGCTCGTTCCGTGCGTGATGGGTTCGGGGTCGAGAAGCGCGGCGATCCAGAGTTTGATGCCGTACTCTTCGGACAAGTCGAGCGCTGTTGGAATGTAATTTAGCTGCGGTGCGCCGCAACCGGCGAAGTCATGCATATTTACACACCTTTCTTGGGGTCGATCCAGACGTTACCGGCAACCTCTTCGCTCGAAGCCTGTTCGAGCTGCTTGATGTATTCCTTTTCCGCTGCCTCTTCAGCTGCTTCGGCCCACGGGAATGCGGCCTTGAACATGCCCGTTGCGCTGATGAAGCCGTCACGGGACCGTCGCTATATCTCCACTCAGCATTCCGTGCACGCGCCATCGTGTCCCGTCTACGTACCATCAAGAAGTATGCTTCTGGGAACTTTCGGTTTGCGCCGCGCGAAAAGATGCCGCTGCCCGTCAAGTCCTTGGGGAGGGGGACGCGCAAATGCGCGTAGTCCAACACGCCCAAGTTTTCGAGCTTGGTCGCGTTCGATGTGCCGACCTGACCAGGCTTGACCTTCAGTTCCGTCTGGCCCAAGCATCTGCGCTCCACCAAGCTCTCATCTGTGATGCACTCCGGTCAGCGCGTGTGTTGTACCCGACGATACCAATGGAATGCGACGTACGCGTTGGGGCGCGCGACTCGTCGAGCATCGTGTTGCGCCTTTCCGGCAGCTCATGCTGACGCTCGTCGGAGGATGGCATGGTTGGTGTCGCGCGACGGTCGCTGCGACTGTAGCAATGCGATGGGATGGATGCGTGCGATCGTCGCGTTCGGTCCGGCAAATGGGGTTCGCGCGCGATGGGGGGAACACGTCAGGACACGTGGAGCGGAGGCAGGCGCGACGGCGAACAGCGAATATCGCCCCGTGAAATGAGAAAAGGAGTGGTGATGATCCAACGGTCGACAATGATGACGGTGGCAGCAGCAGCAAGTCGCAAGGATGAACCTGCGCGCGGGAGAGGACGAGACCTGGGGAACTGGCGCGCCTTTGGCGTCGCGAGCGCACCACTCGGCCGCCCAAAACGCGGTGGCTGGGCGAAATTGCGGCCGTGAAGAAGTTCGGCGCTCTGTGCTGCTCTGCCGCGCCCTGCCTACAGGCTATAGCGGGAGTACGTAGTAACTATTGCTGCCAACTGCTGCTGTCGCACGAGTAATGCGCGGCACACGGTGACGACATGGCACGCGCCGGCCAGACGCGGTGAGTGCTCGTGCGCGGTCGGACATGCACAATGAGCGCAGACAGCAGCAGCAGGAGCGGGCAGTGCTGCGACGCCCGTTTCACCGTTGCTCGTGTGTGAGAAAACGGCGTGGTGTGGTGCTGCTGCGGGCGCTGTTTCGTTCCGTCCGAGAGCCGCAGGCTGCTTTGGGCCCCACCATCACTTGGCCTCTGTTCACCGCACCAACAACGCCATCTGCCTCTTCTTCCCCTCCACCACTCGCACAGTCCTTGCCCCGCAGCAGCAGGAGCGACGCGACACCACGTTGACACCTGCACTCGCTCTGAGGACGCCTCCCCGCCAACATGTCGGGCCACAATGACGATCTCGAGCCCGAGACCACCGAGGGGTTCAAGGTGGGAGAGAAGAAGACCATGCATGAGTACCAGCAGATGGGCAAGTCTCCCTTTCCTTTCTCATCGTATGCGCATGTCCTCAGCGCCACCCTGTCCGCCGTCCATGCCAGCAACCTCCATTCCAAACACTTCACGCCATCTTCAAACAAACGCGCGCAAATCGCCCCCACCCCGCCAACACCATCCGCTGACACTTTCCCCAACAGACCAAGAAGACGAATCCCTCCGCAAATACAAAGAATCCCTGGGCCTCGGCGCCACCGGCGAACGCATCGGCGACCCCACCGACCCACGCCAAGTCATCATCAAATCTCTAGGTCTCGAAGTCGAAGGCCGCCCTGATATCATCATCGACCTGACCAACCCGGGAGCCCTAGAGGATCTGAAGAACCACCCCTTCACCATCAAAGAAGGCGCCCAATTCCGCATGAAAGCGTGTTTCACCGTGCACCATGAGATCCTCAGCGGACTCAAGTACGTCCAAGTCGTTTCGCGAGGTCCTTTGAAGCAGAAGATGCAAGAAATGATTGTGAGTATTTTACTTTTGCATTCCTCTTCCCATGCAATTCGTGCAATGCGAACTCAGCGACTAATGAAATCTAGGGCTCCTACTCGCCCAACACCACCGACAAGCCCCAACACGAAAAGAAATTCGAAGCCGACACCGCTCCCACGGGCATGCTCGGCCGGGGCAAATACCACGCCGTCTCGAAATTCATCGACGACGACAAGACGACGCATTTGCACTTTGAGTGGTCCTTTGAGGTGAAGAAGGACTGGTAGGCTTTGGCTTGAATCTTCTTTTCGCTTACTTGAAGGAAAATCTCACTGCGATCGAACGAGGGACGAGAATTCGGGATTCGGAGGGTTTGAGGCTTGCTGCTTGCTGCGTGCCCGATCGAGAACGACCCCAAGGAGGTGGAGTAGAGGGGACAGGTGGCGCGAAGTGTGCTGGACCGAAAGAAATCTCCCCTCTTGTATCTAGGTCGGGGAGTCTTCCGGCACAATCGCTTCCTCCAACGGAAGATGGAGCGAGCCCGTGCCCTGAAGACTTGTTCCCTCTCGCGCGCTTGCCGACAAGAGAATGCATCTGTTGCGAAAAACACGGAAATAGCAAAATCAAATGACCAAACACCTGGAACAACGACAGTCCATTCTTCGAAACGCGGCCATCTGAACGGAAGAGCTGACTTGATTTCGTCGTATGCATGCCCGTTATGGGAGGTTCTCCAATGCCTCAGAAGTGAAAATGTACCGTGACAATGCCGCCAAAGTCGACGCTTTCCCCCGTCCCGCCAATAACGCCACCCGCTTGAACGCTACGTGTCACAAGAATGTGCATGCTGCTTGACCTTCCTGCCACCACATGCTCTGCCTTATCCCTCCCCCTCACAGTATGCTTGAAGCTGCTTCTCGTCAAATCAATTCCTAGCCATCAAGCTCCACGCCGCCTTTTTTGTACTTCATACTGTGGATCTCACTGTCGATCAAAGTCAGCGAGTCTGTGCGATTCTGCTTGGTCAGGGTATCCCATTGTTCACATACTCTAACCTCTTGACCAGAGTTCCTTCCCCGCCCTTTTCTAAATCCACCATGTACACATAGAAATCTCCCTCGCTGGTCGCGACCATGACATGGGGAACGTTATTCGCCATTGCCACGACACATCTCACAGGCTGTCCATTGCTCCCTCGCGGCACGCGCACCCATGCGAAATCCCGCTGCGGTTCCCATATTTCTGTGACGGACGACGGAAGATACCCCGCTGCCCGCGAGACGAGCGACGTGCCGACGTTTTGCGAGGTTCGGCGCACGAGAGACATGAAGCCCGCTTGGCGGGGCTGCGGTGCGTTGGCGAGAGCGCTGGGGTCGCCATCTATCGATTGCGGTTGTTCGCCGTCATAGTCGGATTGCGAGGGCGATTCACTTCGTTCCCGCGGGGACGAGAAAGAGCCGTGTCGAGGGGAGGTGGGCGGAGAGTTGGGTCGAGCGGAGCTGCCGTTGCCGTTGTGTGGGTTGGAGCTCGGTGGGGCGAGTTTGAAGATGTGCACGGTTTCGGTTGCGGAGGAGACACAGAGGAGGGTCGAAGTTGCGTTGAAGGACATGCAATAAATTCTAGCAGGCATGCTGCCGCGACGGAATTGGAACATTTTCTTGCCGGACGGGATCGAGAACACGCGGATCACCGTGCCTTTCTCGGAAGAAGTCGCGATGAGTGTGCCGTCATTGTTGATGGCAATGTAGGAGAGGGGAGCTTGGTGAGCTTGTATCACCGTCACCTCCTCCATCCTGTTCAGATCGTACAGCAGCACATCGCCACTTATGGTCTCCTTGACCACCGACTTCGGTAATTGCGAGGGCGCGGTACTGGGATGTTGTGCCGTTTTCTGGTAGTGGGGAATGGCCAGATAGTTGTTTTCCGAGTTGGGCGATATGGCGCATATGCCGCCTGGGTTGAGCGGCGACGTCTGTTGGTGCAGCATCTTCATGTTGCTAATATCATATATGAAGGCCACTTCTTCCAGCAGCACGACTAAGCGTTTCCTATTCATCTTGACCGCCACCACCATGCCGTGGAAGGTGAGCTCGCATATCGTCGAGTGTTTCTGCTTCCGCTATTCAGCCTCGTGACACGGCGATTTCTGCATTTCCGCACTGAAGTATGGCACGCACCTTGGTGTTGACGATTCGGAGCAGACGCGGAGTGAGGATCATGGCAACGAGCGAGGTGGAGAAGAGCTGTTCGACGAGGGAGATGTCCTCTTCGTAGGAATGATTGGTGAGCTCGAAGGGATCTGTCGTGTAGACGCGCAGGCCACGGGTGGTTGCTGGCGTGCTGTTAGCATCCATATCTGCATTTCGTCATACCGCGACAGAGCTCCATCTGCAGGCATACCGACAGCGAGCAGGCTGTGGTCCTGGTTGAAGGTGACATAGTTGAGCCCGGCCATGGCGAGCGCGTGGGCGTTATCGGATGCGACGATGTCTGGCGCTCGACGCGGCGGTCATTGAGAAGACGCGTGGTGGAGCGTGGTGGTTTGGTTTGGCTTGTCGGAGCAAACGATGTCATGTGCCTCCCCCATACATGTAGCTCCAGCCTGATGAGCTCCCAATTCACCTGCCCGCCCGCTTAGGCTGATCACGAGCTTGGCGGTGATCCCTGCGCTCTGATAACGATACGCGAGCCGAATGCGTATCCAACTGCCGACCCCCGATATTGAGCACTCGATGTACTCATGTTGTCGCTTCTGCAGTCCGGGCTGACCGACTCCCATGGCTTTGGTAAACCGATCGGGTGTGTACTGAAGCATGCGGTGCGCGCGCTGTAACAGGCCGGCACAGACTGACCTTCCAGCACCTTTGCGGCGGTGCGGGTTGGCGGCTGAGTATGGCAAAGTCAATGGCCGAGTACCCGCGTGTCCGCCTAAAAATATGAACAATTGAGGGCGGTCATCCTTGCAGCCCGTCGACCGGATCAGGAAGTGGATTCGTGAATTTAGGAAGGAAGGGAAATGGAGAGCCGAACCACGACAGGCAGCACGGTGAAATAGCCCGCCTTATCGCTGTACGATGCCAGTTTCCGTCGTGTCGTCTGCACTTTGCACGCGAGCCTTCCCTGCCCACGCGTCACTCGAGATTGATGGACTCCGCCGGCGTGGCAGAGCGCGGGAGCCCGCTACCCCACCTGCTGCGGCCGGGCTTCGCACCTGAAACGTCTGCCTCATCAGATGTCGACCACAGCGAGCGACACGACGCGCACATCAGCCATGCGAACGGGTCGAATAGCAAGATGCTCGCCTCGGAAAAGTCCAAGGTGCGGCGGAGCGTCAGCGTGCCCTTGCCGTTGGCCGAGACGACTGAGCAGGCCGCTGCACCCGCCCGTGATGCCGCCAAACAGCGGCGCGATGGACTCATCATGGACACGAACAAGTCCTCCATCGTCTCCAAGCGGTCCGTCGAGAAGCTCTACTACGAAGGCGAGCCCGAGTACTTTCGGCATTTCGTCACCAAGTTCAAACGAAGATCGCCGCTCATCAATCGCGGCTACTGGTTGCGCATGAAAGCCATTGAACACGGCGTCTCGCGCTTCCTCGCAGAGCGGACCGCCAAGCGCAAAGTCGTTGTCAACTTGGGTTGTGGCTAGTATGTCTGCTCCCGTCCGAAGCATGGTACAGGAATTGACAGATGCCACAGCGACCCACTGCCTTGGCTGTTCCTGGGCAAGCAACCTCTCCTCTGCCGGGGCACCACGTTCGTCGATGTCGATTATCCACTGCTGATGCAAAATAAAATGGGCATCATCCAGAAGACCTCCCAGCTCAAGACTCTTCTCCCCAAATTCACCACGACGGGCCAAGAAACGGGACTCTTGGCATCGAGTGATCCCTATGTGGCCATCGGTTGTGACTTGGCCGACCTCACGCCTCTCCAGGATATTCTCCAAGATCATCTTCAGATGGGCAACCCCGACGTTGCAGTACTCTTCACTTCGGAAGTATCGACCGCGTACATGCCACTAGAAGCATCACAGGCTGTCTTCCAGTGGGCTGCGACGTTCAACGATGTACGATTCTGTCTCCTCGAGCAACACCTCCCAGATGGGCCCGATCATCCCTTTGCAGCGACCATGTTGGCTCACTTTCAAAAATTGCGAACGCCACTGCGAGCAGTTGGTACCATGGAGCAAATGAAGCAGCGGTTCGTGGACGCTGGATTTCCTGAAAACGGAACAGAAATTCGGTCTCTGTGGGAGCTCTGGTCCGACCCTACATTCTTGAGTGCAGAGGAGAGAAGGCAATTAGACCGAGTGGAGCCATTTGACGAGTGGGAGGAATTTGCGCTGTTCGGTTCACATTACTTCTTGTTGTTCGCGGAAAAGGAGTCCAACAGGGACTACTCCAACAATTCCTACAGAACATCTCGGGCGTCCATTTTTGCCGGTTCTACGCGAGGGGGCTCTCTCGCATCCAGTCCCGCGAGCGGTACCGAAAGCCCTACCACGCCACAGTACCACTTCTCGCCTGCCGACATTCTGCAAACGCATGAGCTCAAAGAACCTCATGAATTTAGACGGTTCGGCGCTGTTATCCCACCCTTCCAAGTGGACTCGAATGGCGACTCGATTGGGCTGTATGGCGGACTCGGCACTCAAGAACGAGTGGGCACATGCAATACCTATTCGCGATTTGACAGAACAGATACAATATCCGGCCCACCGCTGCGAAATGGTCTGATGTGTCACAGCGTGACCCGACTGGGAAACACAGCGAACTGCGTGCTCACTGGCGGTCGTACGTCGCCCGACAAGGCAAGCGCCGAATCATGGCTCAGACTAGACGGGAAATGGCGGCGCGTGCAGGATTTACCTCGTGGGCGATATCGACATTGTGCCGTACCACTCGTACTACCAACGGAACCTCGTCCCGCCCACACTGTATTAATGTTTGGTGGCAAGACGGGTGACGGGCAGGTTCTGGACGAGTGGCTCACTTGGACGGGAGAAACGGGATGGCAACAAATCCCCGTCAAGGGCGACAAACCCCTAGCGCGGTTTGGAGCGGTCATGATCACCGACAGCAAAGGTGGCGTTTCCGGGGTGCTGGTGGGCGGCATGACCAGTGCTGGGCGTGTGCTCAATGATTTCTGGCAATGGACACTGGAACCCGACATGACGTTGACCTGCAAGAACATGACTTCCAAGGCCACTGCATTCTTAAAGTCAGATGGCTGCATTCTAGGCCGATTCGGAGCGCAACTCGTGAGGTCGAATCGAGGCATACTCATGATCGGAGGCATTACGGGTGCCCGTATGCTGACTCGCCAGGACGAATTACTGAACATGAAAACTCTTCGCCCGCAGCCGATCCAAGGCCCTCGGCCGCTGTTGGTAGGGCACAGCGTGCAAGATGTTGATGGAGGACTCATTGTCCTCGGCGGTGGCGCAACTTGCTTCTCCTTTGGAACGACATGGAACCGCAGCTGTGTCTTGAACGACGCGGAGCCGGGAAATTTCGAAATGGAATGGCGGTTACTGGCTACGCTTCCAGCAGTGAAGTCTGTTGAGAATCCCAACCGTGTTTCAGTTGAGTCTGCGAACGTCCGGACCAACTCAAACGGCACAATATCGTCACCTGTCACACAAAATGCAAGTGCGCAGGCTGCATCAGGCCCGATCAGCAAACTCCCCGAGCCTTCAGCTTTACACGAAGTGAAAATCTCCCATGGGATCAACTTTCCCCAATACGTGTCCGCCGGTCGCCCCGTCGTCCTGCGGAAGTGTCGACTTGGGCCCTGTCTATCCACTTGGACAAATTCCTACCTCATCGAACAGATTGGCTCGGATCGGAAAGTCTCTATTCACGTCTGTGATTCGTCCTCCGACAGCAGAGTAGCACCGATGGACTTTCAATCCAAAAACTTCTCCTACCAAACGCAAGGGTTTGGCGATTTCCTCTCGGCCGTCGAGGCCGGTAAAAAGGTGTACCTCCGATCTCTGTCGAAAGAGAACCCTTCATCCGAACCGACGAAGCTCTCCGATGACTTTCCTGCGATAGCGAATGATTTTGTACTTTCGGACGAATTAGAATACGTCACTCAAAATGCACATTCTTCGCCGCTCAGGATCTCCGGCCCAGTGCAAATGTGGTTGCATTACGATGTGATGGCGAACGTGTACTGCCAAATCCGAGGACGAAAACGAATCATCTTGTTTCCGCCCAGCGATGTGACACATCTTGGTATTGAGCCGGGCAGTACGACATCTCAAGTCGATGTCTTCTCAGGCGCATCACACCCTGGACTTGGGCACACTCATCCTCACGAGACTGTCCTGGAACCGGGCGATGTCCTCTTTATCCCACCGTTGTGGTTACACGCCACTGCTCCCGTTCTCCACGATAGCGATCTCGCTGATGAACGCTCCTTCTCACAGCAGCACTCAGCACGTAAAACGAATGGCAGCACGCATTACGAACCCAGCATCGCAGTCAACATCTTCTTCCGCAACCTCCCCAACGAAAATTCTTACGCAGCGGGCCGCGACGTCTACGGAAGCCGCGACTTGGCAGCGTACGAGAAAGGACGCAAAGATGTTGCCAAAATCGTCAAGACATTCGAGAATTTGCCTGGCGATGTCGCGAGATTCTATCTCGAACGTCTGGGCACCGAATTACGTTCCGAAGGGAAAAGACTACAGGCCTTGGGCGAGGTCGCATCCGAGGAACAAGCTGTGATCAACGGCGTCCATCCACTTCCACTACGACAAATGGAGAAAGGAAAGCAGAACATGGCTCCTACAGCCACACAGACCACGACATTCACCATGCCCACCGTCACAAGTCCCAACTCGGCGATGGTAACGGGGAGTAGCCTCACCAGCCCCTTTTCAGATCTCAGCCAGGAGGTTTGCGAGAGTTTGGCCTCTCCTGCATCTTTCTCGTCGGTGAGAACGGAGACGGCTGTTGCGGTACCGCTGTCCATGTACCAACTGGGCGGGAACTTGACCATGGAGAGAGCCAAGACGGGAAGCAGTGGTGGGAGAAGTGCGGTTGCTCACCCCGAGGACAGTTCGAGCGGGAACGACGGGGGTGTCGCGGAGGCGAACAGTGACAACAACAGCTCGTGGACAGCAGGGAGGCTGCATGATCTGTACGCGGAGTTGGGGCAATAGGCGAAGGATGAAGAGAGATTCCTCCAAGGTCGAAATGAGAACATATGAAGACATTGCTCATGCATGTTTCTCGGAGTGACTTCCCTCTTGACAATCTCTCAATACATACTCGCTTGGGCAGTCGCAGGTTGACGTCTCGAAGCGACCTCACGTGCTGCACGTGGAGGCGTGGTTCGGGTGCTGTCGCGGACCGATTGCCGTCTGCATCATCACGTCGCACCGCACCGCGCAGCCTTGAGGGCGACGGTTTGCTGTGGATGGGATGCTCGCTGTCAGTCTCACGTGAAGGTGAAGTTCAGTGCATAGGGCAGTTCGATAGAGCTCCGCGCCAGGGCACGCTTCAACCAAGTCCATGCAACCAAGTCAATCAAAGGGACAGCAGGGACGAGAGCATCATCCTGTTCCCTCGTCACAGCTGTGGGCTGACTCCCGGCTGCAGCCATGTTGCACCTTGCCTTGCCGCGACGGCAGCACCCCGACACAGTGCACCGCGCCACCATCATTGTTCACGGGTGACGGCAATGACGAGGGACGGGCGGGCAAAACCAACATGAGTCCGTCCACGTGCAGCCGTGGCCAGTGACGACGGCGGCTCTTTCTCCACCATGATCGGCAGCACTTGGCGCCCAAGCGTTTCATCAGTCGTGGGTGTGCCCCGCTGGGCCGGACGCGCTTGGCTCCAGCACATGGCATGGATGCGGCCATCCGTCGTTCGTCGTGCCCATCCCGTCTGCTTCGTGCTTCTTCTTCTTCCGCCGTCCCGCACTCCCCGGCCCGTCGCGACATTGGTGCTGCTTGCTGCTGTTTTGTCCTCGCCCCTGCCACATTCCACACATCTCGGCCCTTCCTCCGCCACGGTGCCCTACTAATTGCCCGCACACCCTCCGCCTGCGCCGCCTCCACTCCACTCCACCTCGCCCTCGACACGCGACCACTTCCCTCCGCCCCGCCCATGTGACAGGATGTCGGCCACGGTACTGGCCCGGCCGATGGAACGCCTGGGGACGGCCACTCCGCCGCCGCAGCTGTCGCTCAACACCACCCAACGAGGCACGCCCGCCCCCGTCCCCAACAAACACTTGCCCTTCTGCTCGCCCGGCCCGCGCCCGGCATCGCGCACCCTCGACCCTCCGCCCGCGTCACCCCCCTCGCCCACGCAGCTGATCGAGACCTCCTCCTTGACCTACCCGCCCCATGGCTTCGAAAGGGTCTGCAATGACCCGCCCGTCTACTCCATCACCGCCAACAAGCTGTCGCACGCCGTGGATCACCTCGCCTCACAGCCTCTCCCGCCGACCCAGCAAGTCTTCCCCTGGCTGCACGGACTCCACGCCGAGAACCAGCTGCAGCTGGCCTTTTTCATGGCGCGGAAGAAGTCACTGCGGCGGACGCCCAAATGCATTCGCGGCATCACGGTCGTCAAGGCGGGCGGTGATTTGAATCACAGCAGGATCAAGGGCGCCATTGCGCCCGAGGAGCTGCTCAAGCCCCTCTCCGTGGGTCAGAGGAGAGAAGAGCCCGAATTCCACGAGGCCGACCCCAAGGAGGGCTTCAGCGTGCGCAACTTTCAGATTCAGGCCTGCAAGATGGCCACGGTCAGCGACATCGTCGTGTATGCTGACGCAAAGACGCCGCGAGAGGAGCTCGTGCGCACCGCGAAGCGCATCGCTCGCGCGCAAACCGCCTGGCAGAAGAAGACCGAGGGCACAAACTGCGCAAGCCGTCTGTTCAATACCTTCGTCCTTCAAGGTGAGTAGCGTGGCCTTTCGTGCGCTCCCGGTCGCCGCTGATGCATCCGGCCCCAGATGATTGGGAGATTGTCGAATGCGACTACCCCGACCTCGTCCAGCTCGACGCCGACGGCTGCATGACGGGAAAGACTGTGGATTTCTTCCACGGCGAGAGACTGGAGATGTGCTCCATGTCAGCCCCTAGTGAAATAGCGCCGAACGTCTGGCTCGGGCCAACTCCGGACCCCAATCTGGGCCTCGGGAAAGATGGCCTGCACCTGAGCGACGAGCAACAGAACTTCGACCTCCTCGTCGAGTGCAGCGATGTTGCCCAAATCCCGGATCAGCGAGCCTTTCGCTACCTGGACGAGATTCTGGACCGACGCGACCGGAAGCCCACATCAGCCGACAGTCTCCCGAACCAACTCGAGTTTCCCGGATCGGGCGCAATCATGCCACCCACCTGGTCGCAAGTGGAGGTCGACGGCCTGTTGGCAATGTGCCAGTGGATTCACAAGCAAGCCAACTCTGTTTCCGAAGCCAAGAAACGAAGAGACAGCAAGCTCTCGCTGACCCCGGAGCCGGACTCGGACGGCGACGGCCACGCAGCGTCGCCAAAACGACGGAAGCACGGTGGCAGGAGGGTGCTCATTCACTGCACCGACGGCTATACGGAATCGTCGCTATTGGCGCTCGCCTACTACATGTACGCGAATTGCGTGCCGGTGCACGATGCCTGGCTACAATTGCACCGCGAGAAGGGACGCAACTTTTTCGCGTACCACTCGGATGTTCACCTCCTGCGCAGCATTCAGGCGCGCATCCTCGCAGCCTCTCCGGCTTACTCTGGCGACTTGCGTGAGCTGACGTTGCCGCACCCAGCATGGCTGGACAAAATGGACGGGTCGTTGCCTAGCCGGATCTTGCCGTACATGTACCTGGGAAATCTTGGTCATGCGAACAATCCGCAGTTGCTGGAGGAGCTCGGCATCGGCCAGATTCTCAGCGTGGGAGAGCCGGTCAGCTGGCCTCGAGAAACGATGGATTCATGGCCACAGGAGAACTTGAAGTTCATCGACCGAGTCCAGGACAACGGCGTGGACCCGTTGACGAATGAGTTTGAGAACTGTCTCAAGTTTATTGGTGAGCCCTGGTCCGACACCTACCACGTGGACGTGATGCTGATGTACGGTTTTCCAGAGAATGGTCGCAAGAAAGGTACTGCGACACTCGTGCACTGCCGTGTGGGCGTTTCACGATCCGCCACGATTTGTATCGCCGAGGTGATGAACGAGCTGGGCTTGTCCTTTCCCCGAGCATACTGCTTCGTGCGCGCGAGGAGGCTGAATGTGATCATTCAGCCGCATTTGCGATTTGCGTGAGTGTCGCCATCTCTGTGCTTGGTGTGTCGGGTACTAATCCACACTCTGCAGATATGAGCTTCTCAAGTGGGAAGAATCGCAATGTATCAAGCGTGGCAAGCCACTTCGACGCGAGCTCGAATGGGCCACGATTGCCCGAGAAATCGCGGCGATGAACAAGCCATATTCACGACAGGGCTAATTTCACGACCTGTCATTATTCGACGACCTTTCTGATCCGGTCTCCTGGATCCATGTTTTGAACAATGAAGTGGGAGCTGGCATGAACACCGAGCTACCGCGCGGGACGACTTTGACGAATTTGACGGCTTTGGGATGCTATGACTTTTATTCTGGGAATCGCGCTTTTGCATGTGCTGAGCAGAGCTGGGCGGCGACGCCTGCTCCTACGGAACTGTGGCGATGCATCTGCTTTCTTCTTTGGCAAGTTTCCATCCCTCCGAAAGGGCAGGGTTTGGGACGAGGCCTACGAAACAAATGCCGCGAATGGCAGATGTACTTGCTGCTCTTGTGGCATGAATGAAATGGGCAGCAATGGTCTGCTGGGGAAATGGAAATGGCACTGAAATTTGGGGTGCCGTGAAGGGTTTCATCTCTTGATGCATGTATGAACTATTCTTCGGGAAAAGGAGTGGAGGTGATGTAGACGAGATGCTATTTGTCATCATGAGACGACGCTTGACGAGATGGGCGTTACTTGCTGCAGATGTTCATTTCCATTTCCGTATCATTCCTCCCTTCTCAGTCTGGAAATCTTTTATCCGGCAGAACACGAAAAATGTGGGGCCGGCGGCTTGCCGTCTGTGGGTGGCGGGATTCCATTGCCTTTCTTATCGCCTCGCTGATAGGACGCGTCCCTCGCCCTGCCGATGACGACCATTGGGACAGGGATTTTCTGGCTGATTATTCCTTTTAACAAAGATTCGAATCTGATGCATGGGAGGGGTTGTTAGTTCTTTGCTTCAGACGAATTCCTCTCCAGGCTGGCACGATACCACACGAGTGGAGCGTGGCAGTCCTTTGTTGAAGTCGTCTGGGAGAAGGCTTCGGTATTCTTATCATCATCATCATCATCATCATCATCATCATCATCATCATCATCATCATCATCATTCTTATTGCTCTGCTGCGGAGAGAGCGACGAGGGAGTTTGCGCTGTCGCCACTGCGGATATCCCACTACTGCTGCTGCTCCTACAGCTCAGCAAGAAGGAGATCGCATCATCAGTATACCTACTTGGACTACTACTCCTATTATCACTACGAAAGCCATCACCATGCGCCCGCCCGTCCGCATCGCCGTCCTCGAATGCGACGAGCCCATCGGCCGCACGAAAGAGAAATACGGCGGCTACGGCAATCTCTTCCACGAACTCCTCGATCACAGCGCAAACCATGTTTCGGAAAAAGAAGGCCAAAAAGTGGAATTGGATGTGACCAAGTACGATGTCGTCCGGCATGAGGTGTATCCCGAATTGGAGAATGTGGATGCGGTCTTGTTGACGGGGAGTAAATTCAACTCGTTCGATAACGATCCGTGGATTGTGAAGTTGGTCGAGTTTACGCGAAGTGTGCTGAGGCAGGAGAGGGTGAGGTTGATTGGGGTTTGTTTTGGACATCAGATTATTGGACGGGCCTTGGATGTTAAGGTGGATCGGAGTGATCGCGGGTGGGAGATTAGTGTGAGTAAGGTGCAGTTGACGGAGGTGGGGAAGAGGTTGTTTGGGTTGGAGGAGATGGTGAGTTTTGGCTTTTCTCTTGATGAGTTTCTTTGGATTGGGGTGGTGAAGAGGAGGAGGATGGAGAGGACAACGCTTGAGAGGGATGGAACTGTCGCTGACGAATACGAACAGGCGATTCACCAAATGCATCGCGATATCGTGTACGAGTATCCGAAGGGAACAGAGCCTGTGGGGCACTCTCCCCGATGTGATGTGCAGGGAATGTACATCAAGAACCGACTCATCACGGTGCAAGGACATCCAGAGTTCAACGGCGATATTGTGGCAGAGCTGCTGGACAGCCGATATGAGAAGGGAATCTTCGACGATGCCATGTACAAGGACGGAATGGACAGGGTGCGGCTGCATCACGATGGGGTTACCATCGGAGCCGCGTTTTTGCGGTTTTTGCTGGAGGATTGAGATGAGGTGGATGTCGGACGTAGCAAGTGGGTGACAAATGTAGTGAGAATCACGCTAGTACCTTGGCAGTGTTTTGATACCTCTTCCAGCAACAACAACGCGTGTTTTCTCAACACAACCATGCCTGTTCATACCAGAAACACAGCCAGAGATGGAATAGGGCCTGGGCTCTTTAAAACACCAAGCAGGACCTTGTTTTTGCAGGCTTAGCGGAAGCATAGGCTTAATAGAACTAAAAGGTAGTTCTTTAACAAGTATTAAGATTAGGAGTAGTGTCTAAGCTATCCTACCCTCTGCAGGTGGATTCTAAAGATTAAGAAGGCTAAGGATGATTATGTTCAGTCCCCTTTAAGAAGGCTAAAGCCTGTTAAGCTAATAGGTAGGCCTAGGAAGGATATAACATAGGCTATTAATACTATAGCTAAAGGGCCTTAAGATTTAAGAAAAACA
This sequence comes from Cercospora zeina, assembly GCA_022702355.1. NCBI lineage: Eukaryota > Fungi > Ascomycota > Dothideomycetes > Mycosphaerellales > Mycosphaerellaceae > Cercospora > Cercospora zeina. Next base: position 759,924 of record JAKLWX010000010.1, read on the forward strand.
AGACTAGAACTAGTTTAAGGAATATATAAAGGTATTAATTAGAACTCTTAGAAGGAGAATAAAAGAGAGGAAGCTAAGAATTATTAGATCTAAGAGGTTAGGAACCTCTTTAATCTTAGATAAGAACAAATAGCTTAGGATTAAGAATAGGTATAAATATAGATATAGTACCTTAAATAGCCTATTTAAATAGATTTACTAGATAGATAAGGCTTATATAGATAGGGCTATATATAGTCCTTCCTTAATCTTTAAAGAGAAAAGTAATAAGGAAGGTTTAATTTAAAAGATTCCGAACCTAGCTACCTTACTCTTTATATCTTAGCCTCTATATCTTAGTATTATAAATTAAGGCTATTTATAAAAAAGGCGGAAATATATACCTCTAGTAGGCGAAGAATTAGCTACTAGGAGGCCTTAAGGCCTTATAGTATACGACTATCTATCTAAAGCAATAGAAGAACTTTAAAGAGATTATAGCGCCTAAGGGAGAAAAGGCTAGTACTCTTAGAACCTAAGGATAGTAATAACCTCTTAGAAACTACTAAACTAGCTCTTAGAGCTAGAAGATACTACTAGAGACTAATATAGTAAGTACCTAGCTCTAAAAGAACCTAATAACCCTTATAGAAACTATTTAAAAAGCTCTTAACTCTCTCTACGACTACTCTAACTCCTCTCTCTTTTCTTTTCTCTAAAGAGCCTAATAGGCCCTTCTCTATTAGGCCTAGACCTAGGCTATCTCCTCTACTCTCTAGAATATCTAGAGAACTTTCTAGAAGAAGCTAGATAGCTATAATATAGGACAATTATAGGCCTAAAAGGTAGCCTAAATCTAGACTCCGATATAGATAATACCTTAAGTAACTATAGTAATTATAATTAAGATAGGTATATAAGAAGAAAGAGATAAGATTAGAGGAATAAGTAGGAAGGAAATTAGAGTAAAGCTTAGAATCTAGTAGGTAGCTACGGTCTAGAAGCTATCTAGTAGGGACTTTAAAGTACTTCTTTATAGGAAGTAAAAAAGAGTAAAGCTAGAGGAGAACTAGGATTAGATATATATAGCCTAGCCTAGAGCCTTATTATAGTCTAGCCGGGCCTATACGGACGGCTTAGTACTTAGTATTATTAGCCGGCTAATATACGCTAACTAGCTACTTATTCTAATACGAGAATTAAGATATACTACTACTACGAGAACTTAAATTCGGGGCTTACTTTAGTAGTTTCGGGAGTCGGAGTTTAATTAGTAAGGCGGGTATACTTATAACCTATAGTTCGAATACGAATAGAAAAATAAGGACTAATATAGATAGCAACGTAACGACAACGTATAGCTATAACCTTCTTCTCTTATAAAGTCGTATATATAGAGAAGATAGTAAAGAAGTAGTTGCGATAGCTTCTAACGTATACTTACTAGAAATAGGTACGCCGGACGAGATAGTATCCGAGGACTAGCTACGTAGGGCATTCTATTACCTACCCGCCTTACGACCTACTCTATCTATACTAATATAAGCTACCCGTATATATATAGTTTAGGGTTATATTCTAGAGCCGAAGGTAGGGCAAGACTACGACTAAAAAGATACTACGTTACTAAAAGAGGCACTATAAACAAGACTTAGATTTAATTTATATACGTATACGTATATAGTTCGCGGGAAGTTAGCTACTTCTACTATATATATAGCGTTTAGGATTAGGTATAGCACGCGTTTAGAAGTCGCGGATAATATAGACTTAGAATCTAATATAGTACGCGTTTAGAAGTCGCGGATAATATAGACTTAGAATCTAATATAGTACGCGTTTAGAAGTCGCGGACGAGACTAGTACTAGAATATAGGCAGCGTAGGCATTACCTATACTCTAAAAATAAACGAAGACTACGCTCCGTTCTTATAAATATAGTTCGTAATAAGGGATAATAGCGTATAGACGGGCTAAGTATACGCTATAGGTAATACGAGGCGAGAAGCCGCTATAGGAGAGTAGTAAGTAGAAACTAGGTAGTCTAACCTAATCCGGACGCGGACTAGGTAAAGGCAACCTAGGAATATACGATAAATCGTTTCCTAGTAAGATAAAATATCTATTAGGTAGGAAATTAAAGCTAGGGCCTAGGGCCTTAGCTTATAGATATAAAAGAGGGAAGGAATCCGCTAAGGTATAACTACTTAAGAACTAAGAGAGCTGCTATACTAGGTAATTAAGACGATCGTACGGAACCTAGGCTAGCTACTATAGTTTCTAGTACTAAGGAAGATAGGATCTATTATAGTATCTAGAAGTTCGATATAAGGAACTAACTAGCGGACTTTACTACTACTATAATAGGTACTATTAGTAATATACCTAATTAAGGACTCTCCTTGCGGTCGCCTACTATAATAGATATAACGTAGCTTCTAACTTTATAGGAAGTCCTAAGGAGTATACTAGATACCTATAAGCTAAAGCTACTATTACCTAGAACTAAAGCGAACTCGTTCTTTAGAGGATAGAATACTACTAAGTTCCTTAAACGGTTCGATAGTCTCTAGAAGTAGTTCGATCTAGAAGGGCGTAGTAACTAGGAAAAGATTAATAGCGTTATCGCTAATACTAAGATTATCCTACGACTAGAACTAAAGCGGTTAAAGGGCGTGCCTAAATATAACTAGACTAAATTTAAGAAGTCCTTATTAGACTACTTCGCTAATAGTAATACGTATTATATTATTAAATTAGTATCGTACCTTACGTTATACTATAAGACCTAATAGTTAGAAAGCGATAATCTAAATAAATTCTTACGATAGTTTCGATTAGCTTCTAACTATATCGATTCCGAAGACTTAAGTAATAGAGAACGATTTATACTACTACTAAAAGCTTTACTAGATAGTATTAGTAGAAGGATCTATAGGAAGTATAGCCTATATCCCCGGAAGCTAGAGTCCTTCTAACTGTTTAATAAGATTCTAAAGTTAGTAGAAGAAATAGTTAAAGGATCTAAAGGGTTTAGGCTTGCTAAAAATAGAGATAAATAATAGATAACCTCGTTATAGAACTCTATCTCGGCTAGCTATCTAGAAAGAGCTCTAGCGGTACCTATAGGTAATACTCTTATTAATAACGACTTTACTTATAAGTTCGCGAAGATATCGATCTTATACGGACTTACTCTACGGACCGGAACTAGCCCCGTGCCTATAAACTCTTTAATAGGGATAGGAACGTAGCAAGCCTATTAGATAAATACTATAAGCTTAGGAAATAAACTACTCGCGTACGTAGGCATAGTTAGAACCTTCGCGACGTAGATCCTAGTATACCTAACGATATAGAACAAGTGTTTTAACTATAGAGACTAAGACTACTACGTAAGGGAATATCTAATTATAGCCTAGCTTTAGGGAAGTAGGTATATCTAGTAGAATAAACGGAGGAGATAGTACTATAGTCCTCCTACTAGAAACTATTAGCTAATTAGTATACCGAAGTAGGATAGCTAGATACTACGAATAGCTTAGATATATTTAGTAGTATAAAGGTTATTCCTTTTATATAGTCGCGTTCTATAGCTAGCTTACCTATTAAGGGCGAATTAGTTATTAGTACTCTAGATACGAAGGGATATAACTAATATAGCGCCTAAAAGTATCTCGAACCTAGGATATTAGATACTATATAGGAAATTATTATATATACTTAAAGATATTTAGTTAGGGCCTAGGGCCTCGACTACGATTCTAACTCCCTTAACGCCCGAACCTATATATACTACTACGACCGTACCTCCTTAGGTTATTAGTAGTATCTATTTCGGTTTCGTACCTACGCCTACTATTTTTAGAGTAGCTATATACTAGTCTAGACAAGCTAGCGTTAAAGAGGAAGATAAATATAACTATAGTAGAGGATAGATCGAGAATATTATAGAAGAAGAGCTTAAAAGAAGCCTTAACGTAGCTACTACTATAGTTATAAGTACTAAGAGAAAGAGTAAGGATAAGGTTAGTAGTATAGTAATCCTAAGCTAGGACAAGTAGTTAGCTCGTATAGCTAAGGATAGAATTAAGAAATAGAAGAGGGCTATAAAGACGAGATAGCTACGAGCGAAGATCTCCGACTAAGTATTATAAACCTAGGCTTCCTAAGAAGATAAGCGAGATAATCCTCGCTCTAGACCTTCGAGATTATAGACCTAAGAGATATTCGGCTATATAGATAAAGATATAGCGGACGAAGATATAGAGGATATTCTAACTACTAAATCCGTTAACCCTCTAATAAGGAAGGCTAGAAACCCTCTAAAGAGATAGTAGTTTAATAATTATATAAGAGCGAAAAGAAAGAAGGACGAGGAGAACTTACTACTTACTAAGAAACTAGAGACTAGGTTACTTAGGAGGTTAATCTACTATAAGATTCTAATTACCTTTAGGGAATTTATCCTCCTTAGAAGTTCTAAGCTAGCGATTAAGTTACTATAGGATAGGATCTATACTAACGATAATAAACTATATAACGTACTCTAAACCGAGCCTATAAATATTAACTAGCTAGTAGAGAATATATAGTAGGCCGGGGAATTAGACGATATTAGTAAGGATTAAGTTAGTAAATTCCTTTATAAAGCTTTCTAGGACTAGAATCCCTATACTAAAAAGGCTCTTTCTAAGGAACTATTTTAGAAGGAAGGGATTAATACGTATCGCGCTTATATAGTTATATAGTCTAAAGTATAGACTATCGAGGAACTATATAAGACTCTATCCGGTATAGACCTATTAGTAGTAATAGACGATTTTATCGTAGCTTCCCTTATCTAGGTTCTATATATAGTTAGAACGAGTAAGAATCTAAGCCTAGAAGTTTAAGTATTAGTTAACGAGGGTACGAATTCTTATATCGTTAATTAGAACTAAGTACGAGAAATAGGAATTGCTTTAATCTAGAATATCCTAGAAAGTAAAATAATTACTATAAGAGGGCTAGTTACTATCTTAGGAATTAGTAGGAGATTAGTTACTAGCGTTTTTAGTATTAAGATTAAAGTACTAGTTTTCGTCTTTAGACTAGTTATAGGAGCTATACCTATACCCTTACTTCTAGGACGAACTTAGGTATATAAGGTAAGACTCGTAGGAAGAAACTACGACGATAGAACGTAGGAAGGAACTATTAGTAATACGAAAGGTAAATTAGTTACCTTTACTAGGCTAAAAGGATCTAAGGAATACCTTTTAGTCTAGGACTACCTTTAGAAACTAGCTTTAGGAAACTAGTACGCAGTTTCGTAGCTATAACGATAACTACTAGAAAGTAAGTAGCTACGATACTATCGGATTTTAGTAAAAAAGAGGTCGAGGCCTAGGGCCTTAGCTTATATTAGGATATAGAACTAGATACTTAGGCTACTAGAGGTTTCTACTTAGTTAAAGAGGAATTTAAGAATCCGGAAACAATCCTAATCTAGACGATGCTATCGGCTTCTATAATAATATAAAAGAGATAAAAGGAGTTCTCTTAGTCTCTCGCTATTATCTAAGTATATACTCTCTATAAGAGGAAGGCTAATAAAGTACTACCTATACTTACTAGCGTATATAAAACTTCTAGAGAAGGTCTAGGAGGAATACTAAAATAGAAAGAGAAGTATCTAAGGGAGGAAGCCTTAACGCCTCCCGAGACGAGCCTATATAATAGACGATATTTAATTAAGAAGTTATTCGATATTAAGCGAGGAAGTAGGCTAATAGTAGAAATACTTACTCTAATACTAGATAGGGTCGGGATTAAGCTCTAGCCGAAGAAGAAGGAACTACTAATCTATATACTATTTAATTATAAGAAAGTACTCGCTTCGTCTTTCGAATACTTAGGTCGTATTTATCTAAGGGTAGCTCTACTATAGGTTATCTATACTATACTATATACGCTATAGTAGTACCTAGGATTCTATATAAGCCTATTATAAAAGATATAGGTCGAAGGGATTTTACGAATCCGTATAGAAGCTAGAACTTTAGAATATAGCTATGCTACGTATAGAAACCCCTACTTCTTAGTTTTAAAAAGAGATACGAGGAAGTATAGATTAATTAATATAGCTATAGAGATTAACCGGGTTATAATTAAGGATACCTTCTTACCTCCGGATATAGATTCCTTCTTAGAATAATTCGTAGGTTATATCGTAGCTAGCCTTCTCGACCTCTTCTTAGGATACGATTAGGTTCTCTTAGCTAAGAAGAGTAGAGACCTAACTAGTTTCGACGGCCCTCTATTCGGTCTTTTAAGAATAACTATATTACTATAAGGAGCGACGAACTTAGTATCTTAGTTCGCGAGGATCGTAAATATAGTCCTATACGATTACCTCTTCTATAGAGCTAGTCTATTTATCGATAATTTCGAAGTAAAGGGACTATATACTACGTATAGAAACGAAGAGATCGAGCTAGGGATAAGGTAGTATATTATTAAATATATTTAAGACTTAGATTAAGTTCTCGCGAATATTAAGCGAGCTAGGATAACGGTTGCTATTAAGAAGTTATAGATCCTCTAAACTAAGATTAAGGTTATAAGGTACGTAATAGATTAAGATAGTAGATACCCTAACGCGGTTCGTATAGCTAAGCTCCTAAGGTAGCTATAGCCGATTAACTAGAAGGAGGTATATATATTTATTAGGATTATTATATACTTCCGGATCTAGATTCCTCGTTTCGCTATTATTACTAAACCTTTATATTAGCTTCTACGTAAGGATACTATCTTTAAATAGACGATTATCTATAAGAAAGCTAAGAAGCACTACGTATAGTTACTAATTACCGCTCCTATATTAGTTACTATATAATATAGCCCTAGGATAGGAGTTATCTACGTCGCGGTAGATACTAGTATTAAAGGATAGGGAGCCGTACTTATATAGACGGTCGACGATAAGAGATATCTATCTAGGTATAAGAGTAGAATATAAGATAAATAGTAAGGGAAGTATAACGCTAGAAAGCGAGAATATCTTGCTATACTCTAAGTACTAAAGAAGTTTAAACTATAGCTCTTTAGAGTATACTTCGTACTCGAGATCGATACTAATATATTAGTTTATTAGCTTAGTAAGGCCTTAACTAACCTTCCTAATACGACTATAACTAGATAGATCGCCTAGATTCGACTATTCGACTTCGAGGTCCGATATATACTTAGAACGAAATATTAGGGGCTAGACGCGCTATTAAGGCGACCGTAGACCCCTTCTAAACATAGGGAACTAGAGTAGACGGCTAATATAGTTCCGGATCGCGAGGATAATAATATAATCGACCGCGCCTTCTTCGATACGTTTATAAAGCGAGTTCGCTAAGCTAAGACCTAGGGCCCTAACTCTTTTAAATCTCTAGACTCTATCTTCCTAAATAAACTAGTAGGTACTCTAGATAACTATAAGCATACGACTAAGTCTATTACCTTTATACTTCTTCGTAGAAAGCGTACGGAAGAGATAACTCTATTAGAATATAAGAGGTACCTTAAACTTAGCCGGAAGTTCGTAGTAGTAGATCGGAAGCTATATCGCTAGAGATATATAGATATACTATTATAAAGGGTAGTAGATTAGGACTACGCTCGTATAGAGATCCTTTAGTTAATATACGAGTAGAATAGGTATCGTAGTATAGAAGGTATATACTAAATACTATCCCGCCTATACTAGTAGGATAGAATATACTTAGAATATACTATATACTATAGGAAGTGTCCTTAATATAGCTTCCGGAATAGAGTACGGCGGGCTACTCCTATACGGGAAGTCTAGGTTTAAAGCGTAGGCGAGAAGTAGTACCTAGATCCTATATATATAAATAAGAGAGGATCCTTAATCGTAGCTAAAGAAGGACTCTCTTAGTAGATCGAGGCTAAGGTCGTATATAAGACCGCGAAAGAAATTACCTTGCTATAGATTACTAAATTTATCTATAAGGATATCTTCTACTAATAGGGCGCTTTATAGAAGGTTATTATAGATAATACTAAGGCTAACCTTAAGGATATTACTAATCTTCTCGAGAGCTATATAGTTAGACGACTACGAGTGTCTCTATATTATTCGGAATCTAATAGCTTAGTCGAGGTAGGTTATAAACTAATACTAGCCGCCCTATCTAAGTACTTAGAAGGAGGTTCTAAACCTTAGATTCCGTACGTTCTATTAGTATTATAGGCCGATCGAACGACCGTAGTATCTTCTACTAGCTAGATACCGGCTGCCCTTATAATTAGAAGAGAAGTAGTACTACTAATTAAACTAGATATACGAACGTATAGAGTAGTAGATTAGGGATCGGTTTAGACTCGAGAAGATCTCCTATATATATAGTTACTCGCGCTCGAGAATATATAGGAAATAATAGAAGAAGTAAAGAATAGGAATAAGCGGTTCTATAAGTAGGTAAAGGAGTACTTTAATACGGTCCGGAACGTCGACTAGTAAGACTTTCGCGTAGGGGATATAGTAATAATCTATCGTACTTAACTCGAATATTCGCGATTAGATAAACTCGTATACTAGTAGCGCGGACCGTACTAGGTAGCCGCGTATACGCCTAAGGCCTTATATTACGAGCTCGAAGAACTAGATAGAATACTCCTAACTAGTATATAGAACCGTATAAGCCTAAAGCGCTTATAATTTAGTATATAACGAAAATAATTAGTTACGAACCGGTTACGCGCATGCCTTAACCTTAGTATATATAGAGGTTAAGCGTACTTATAATTATAGTTAGTAAACCTAATATTTACTTAGTTTGCTATTTACTAGTCTTAGTAGCGGCTATACCTTTACTATAAAAGCGGCCCTTCTTTCCTTAGAAACCTTCTCTTCTTTCCTTACTAATCTACCTTCCTCTCTTTATACTTCCTCTTTCTTTTTTAATACTTAAACTATATTTCTCGCTATCGAGATCTTTACGAATACGAACCTATCTTTATAAGCGTAGAGCTATAAGACTAGAGCTACTAATATTCGCGACCTAGTCGCGAATATTAATCTAATTAAAGATAATAATAAGTAGCGTAACGTTATTAGCAAATATATCTACTATATTAATAAGCGCCTATCTTATTAGAACGACCTAGCCTTCGAGTTTAGTAGTACGCTCCGCCTTAACGACTTTAAGAGTATAACTAAAGGAGTAGCCTCGTACTTTCTTAAATACTCTAAGGCCTATAAGGCTAAAGAGAGTTAGTAAGATTAGAAAGAAGGATATTATAAGATAGTTACTAGTCTCTAGAGGCTAGAACGAGCTAAGTATCCTCTACTCGTAAATGCGATTTAGTACCTAGAAATAGCAAAGTAGATATCTGCCTTTATAGGTAAGAACCCGAAGTAGAATAAGGCCGCCCTAGTCCTTTATAAAGCTATTATCTAGAGGTTACTCTACTTAATAGCTAATAGATCTACCTTAGCCGAGGCTACTTAAAGTAATTTCGATAAGATTTATAAAGCTAGGGAAGAAGTAAACCGTATAAATATTAATAGTGCCGCTATATAATAGGCCCTACGAGATTAAGGCCTATAACTTACTCCGAACTTTATTAGTCCTCTATAGAGAGATATTACTACTAGACTAACCCTATTAGCTCCCGCTCCTTATTCTATAACTATTAACCTATAGTAGTAATAGACTAGTCGTTTAGTTACTCGGTCCTATAAGTAGGTACTATAAAGTATATAGTTAAGGCCCGGGGCCTCGACTAGGAATCGTTCCCTATTAGGCGTACTTATAGGGCCGTATACTCGAGAACTATAGGATCGTCGTAGATTAGAGCCTCTAAGTCGTAGGTAGAGTAGTTAGAGTTAGGAGTTAACTATACGTAGCCGAGCTACCTCTATAGCCTCTTAGTAATTAGTTCTATTAGGTTCCTTATACTCTAGAATCTCGACTAGTAATACCTCGAGACTATAGAAGTAAGTTCCTTAAGCGTATAAGGATTACTCTATAGAGGACACTAAGCTTATCGGTATAGTTAATATAATTAAGAGTACTACGGTAGTATAGCTATCCGAGACCGTCGTATTAATTAAATAGTACTATAAGCGAGTACGATAGGATATACCTAACGGCCGTAGGCCGCTATATAAGAACTATTCTCGACGCGCGAGTAGTAGAATATATAGTCTTTATACGAATATTATAAATAACTAGCTCGGAGGTCGTTTTATAGTATACCTATATAGTAGTATCGACGAGGTTAAGAGAATAAACCCTACGTAGTTTTAAGGCAAGCGTCGCCCTCCTATTATAGTAAACGCCTTAGGTATCTTTAGATATAGACCTATTCTAAGCTAGGATCCTCTACTAGAATATCTTACGAATACTAACGTCTTAGCGGCCCTAAAAACGAGGCTAAATAAGAAGGTACTTTAAGATTTTAAGGACTTTAGTACGACCGTAATTACCCTTTTTAATTAGCTTCGGCTAGTCGAGGAAGCTATTAAGTAAGAGTTTAATATCTACGACTAGTATCTTTAAGAGGCTAATAGGCGTAAGAATCTCGGTTAGCTACGGAATATATACTATAGCTTAACCTAATAGATTTTCTACTAGGACCCTATATACTAGCTATATTATATAGTAATCCGACCGGACTATACGACGTACCTATATTCCTACTTATACTACGCGAAGTTCTTATATAAGGCTATAAGATATAGAGAAGCGAATAGTATAAGCAAGTTCTACTATATCGATATTACCCTTAATAAGCTATACTAAAGTACTAGTATTAACCTTATCTAAGGAAGCGTATCTCTTACTAATAAGGACGAGGCTAATACTACTATATTAGTAAGAGGCCTATATAAGAGAGATGTCTTCTAAGCTTAGTTCGAGCGTATAAAGAAGCGAGGGGTTCTAAAGGATAATAAGGGCCTATTTATCGAGGCTATCGGCCTTAACTAACTAATAGAAGAAGACTATACTCTAATCGGTTATAGGATAAAACTATAGGTCTATAACGCTTTCTAAGTACGTATCTCGTCGCTATATCTACTATATAGTACGAAGGCCTCTAAGAAGACTTGCCGAACTATACTTCCTTAGTTTACTTAAGTCGATATTAAGAATAATAGCCTAGAAATAGGTAAAGCTTTAGGAACCTATACTAAACTACGTAACGTATACTATAACCTCCTTTTAGGAGTTAGTACGCTATCTAGTTATCCGAACAAGTATAGTATTATGCCCTTCCGGTTTCTAGCCTCTACCTATTTTACTCTATAGAGTTCTCTATCGGCTATACTCGTAGGCTAGCTACGATAGGATAACTCGGCCGTTATTAAGGACGCCTATAAGTAGATAACTTACTTTAAAGAAGACTTCTTTTCTAAGGCCTCCGACTACTACGACCGCGTACTTATAGAGTATACTCGTATCTAGCCCTTAGTATTAGAACTAGAATAAATATTTTTTAGAAATAATAGTTACGTACTATACTAAGCCGACTATTCGAAGCGGCCTATAGCTTAGTTTTATAAAGACGCGGATATTAACGACTAATCGGAGATCTACGGTTAGGTATAGAACGAGGTATAGAAGGAAGCTAAGGCCTAGGGCCTTAGCTTAGCGAAGTTAATAATAGTAGATAATACGCGGGAGATAAGTTAGACTATAAACGATAAGTGTTTCCTATAAGTACCTTTACTTCTACTAGACTAGAATTTAACTAATATTATAGGTTTAGGTTTATAATAGGGGTAGAGTATATTAGCTAGCTAATATACGCTAACTAGCTACTTATTCTAATACGAGAATTAAGATATACTACTACTACGGGAACTTAAATTCGGGGCTTACTTTAGTAGTTTCGAGAGTCGGAGTTTAATTAGTAAGGCGGGTATACTTATAACCTATAGTTCGAATACGAATAGAAAAATAAGGACTAATATAGATAGTAACGTAACGACGACGTATAGCTATAACCTTCTTCCTTTACGAAGTCGTATATATAGAGGAGATAGTAGAGAAGTAGTTACGATAGCTTCTAACGTATACTTACTAGAAATAGGTACGCCGGACGAGATAGTATCCGAGAACTAGCTACGTAGGGCATTCTATTACCTACTCGCCTTACGACCTACTCTATCTATACTAATATAAGCTACCCGTATATATATAGTTTAGGGTTATAGTATATAGACGCTTCCTTTAATAGACGTAGATAGATAGATATTAACCTTTAGTATACTTAGTCGTCCGATATAAACGTAATAACTAGTAGCTCGGAAGCGTTAATCTCGACCTTATTCGAATACCTAACTAATTAACGAACGAGGCTACGCCTATTCGGACGACCGAATATCGAGAACGTACCGACGGCTTAATTAGTAGCCGGACCTATATTCCGCGTAGATCGCGGACGCCCTATATATTCTATAAGATTATACGAGAATAATAAGGCGTATATATATAAGAACGAGTAGAGTAGTTAGAGAGTTAGCCGTCGGTTATCCGCGGCCTCTAGCTACTTAGACGCCCTCTATTTTTTTCCTAGAGCTATCTATAGGTAGTCGTAACGCCTATAGGTAGCCGCGTAAATAACGGCCTCTACTAGTCTAGACGTACTTATTCTATAAGAGTAGGAACTAGCCCTACTACCTATCCTAGTAGCTTCGATCCTACTAGATATCGACGTAGCTTCCTTATTAACTACTTTCTTCTTCTAAGTCTTCTTAATATAGGACGCGCTCTCGAGAAGGATTAGACGTAGTAAGCCTAACCTCTAGCGCTTAGTAGCGTTTATCGCGAATAACTACGTACTACTATCTAAGTACGAGCTCCTAGTTACCTCGATAGAGTATAGAATATTATAGCCGAGATATCCCTAAGACTAGGTTATAAATTTATCTAGCGTTAACGAAGTAGCGAAACTTATTCTTATATACCTTCTACTTATTTAAGACCTACTATAGTATATAGCGACCGTATCGTAGCTAGCCGCCTTTACTTTAGACGAGATACTATAAGTAGTTATTCTACGTAACCGCCTAATAAAGGCTTAGAACGAAGCCCGACGTAGATAAAGCCGCGTAGCTAGACGCCTACGCTAACTAGCGGATAGGGTCCTACGTATAGAACTATATCCCTTCTAAGAATAGCCCGATAATTCTATTTAGTAGCGCCTCGAGCGACCTCTATAGATACTAGTATAGCCGTACGAGTAACCTCTATAGATACTAGTATAGCTATACGAGCGACCTCTATAGATACTAGTATAGCCGTACGAGCGACCTCTATAGACGCTAGTATAGGAATAGAGCCGGTCCCCGAACTAGCTAGTAGCGCCGCCCTAAGAACGATAGATAGTTTACCTAGTCTAGTAGCTATACGTACTACGTAACTCGCTCGTAGAGACGTCCTCCGATTCCTCTTTCTAACGCTTACTACCGACGGACTCCTCGCTCTAGAAATCGTCGGTACGAGCGTTACTTAATACGACTATTCTATACTCGTTAGTTACTTCTAGCTCGAGGGCGCGTATACTAGAATATCTTCCGATTACGCTATATCGAGCCCCTTCGACTTCGTTATATAATATACTATATAGTAACGCTACTAGTCGTAATAATATTAACTTCCTATACTAGTATAAAAATAAGTAGCGTCGCGGACGTAACTATAATAACTACTACGACGCTCTCTCCGGACGCTAGCCTCGCTATAACTCTATACCTCTAAGGATATCTTCTTATAAGAACGTACCGCTAGGCGGCGCTCTACTATAAGAGGACGTACTACTCTAAGAAGTAGATACTAGCCTAGCTCCGCCGCCTTTATTACTATAGCGACCTCCTATACTAGCCTTAGTAGTTCTAGACCTAGATCGCTTCCTAACGTAAATTAGAGATACGCTTAGAGTATATATAGTATAAGCTTAAGAGCGTTTTAACGAGTTCTAGGGCTATTAAAATAAGTAGCTCGGCTATATAGAACGTAATTTCGACGCTCGTTTTAAGCGTTTAGAAGCGTATACTAGAAGCTAACTACTAGACGCTCTACGATACGGTATTAACTTAAAGGCTAATCGCTAGTAACGTCTATAGCGAGCGAGGCTAGTCCCTTCTCCTAGTAGAGAAGATCTACTACTACTAAGTAGTAAAGAGAACGAAGGAATATACTTATATTATAAAGGACGCTATAACCGTAGTCGGAATAATTATAGCCGCGACTAGAGGCGAGATAGCTACTATAGTAGACGGGGACGCCGAGATCCCTCGTCGTCTTTTAGTAATAGTAATAGCTCCTCGCCCGATCCGTATTATAATAGTAGTTAGCGTCCTAGCTACTCGCTAAACTAGTTACGTAGCCGTAGTCGATCTAAAGATAGCCGCTTTAAGCTAAAGGAAGTAGGTTTCTTCTATTTAGCCGCTATAACTACCGAGCTCCCTATAAGGAATATAGCTAACTAAGGAAGCAAAACCTTCTATAAGTTAGTCTACTTATTCTTAAACTCGGCTAAAGATTACGCGATAACTATAGAGTCCTAGACGACCTAATAATAGTTAGTTAAATACCTCTATAGTTTAGTAATAACCTAGTTCTTCTTAGAGCTTATAGAAGACGACCGCTATAGAATCTATAATAAGAAGAGTATCGAGCGTTAGGAGAAAGCCCTCTACGATAAGTTCTCTCTCTATCTAGCTAAAGCCTTAGTACGACTAGCTAATAAGCGTTTCGGCTAGGAGGAGGTCGCTACTAACCGTCTACTAGCCGAGTTCGTCTTAAACGTAGTTCGCTAGATAAGAGAGGCTAAGACGATTAACCGGACCGCTTAGTTAAACGTAACGTAGATAAAAATCTATCCGGACCTCTAGCTTAATATAGACCTATCTATAAATAGAATAACTATCGACGCCTTTATAAAAAGTATAGAAATATAAATATTCTCCTAGCGCTATCTTAATCCTAAGGCGAGAATAGGTAAGTATTATACCGAATATATTAATAGGAGGGATAGGCGCTACTAATAGAATACCCCTTACGAGTACGACTATACTTATAGATAATACTCGAATAGGCTCTAGTAGTATAACGACTATCTACGTTAGAATAACTAGAACGCTACTAATAATAGACTTTAGCGCTACGAGAGACGAGATAACCGCCGAAGCGGACGCGATTAAGATCGCTAGGACTACTATCTAAAAGAAGATACGCCTAATAATACTCGGGCTAAGGCTCTTAACCTAGACCTAGTAAAGCGAGAGCTCGTATACTATAACTATAATAAGTCTAGCTACTACTTCTACGAATATAAGGAACCGAGATATTAGCGCTCCTATAGTAGAGACCTATTCTATAGAAGGAAGGATAATAATACGTATGTCGCCTAAGGCGATTAGTTAGTATTACGCGATAGCGACTATACTATCGTCTTACGGCTATCTAGCTATAGCTATAGCCCCTTACTCGTCGACGCGTACGCTAGACTAGTATAGATAGTAGACTTTATAGATATAGGTACCGAACTCGTAGCGACCTCCGCTCTTATTTATACGTCCGATATAGCCTCCTTCTTAGGTCCTTTTATACTCGCCTTATTATTATATATATACGAATGCCCTACTTACGACGAGACCTTCCTCTTTATAAAAGCGCTATTTACCTATAGGGATAGTATATATCCTAGTAGCCGTAAGCTAAACTCGGACCCGTCTCGCGTAGTTAACTCGTCTACTATACTTAGCTACTTACTAGGCCCCCCTATTCGTTCCTTTTAGTATTTACGTCTAGCTCTATATACGAGTATCGACGGCTCTAATTTCGAGATTATACTCGATACGGGCGCTAGCTACTCTATCGTTAATCTTTACTTTCTAATAAAGTACTACTCGGACGTATAGCTTCGTCCTCTAAACTAGCTATTTAAGATCGGTAGGATCTCCGGCTTCTAAGAGTATACCTAATATATAGTAGTAGATATATAGGCTCTAGCTCTAATCGATAGCGACTACGTCCTAGTATACTTCCGCTACGCTACGTACGTCGTCGTAGATCTTCTAGTTAAGATACTCCTTAGTATAGACGTAATCGTAACAGAGCGTATTCTTATTAACGTTCCCCGATAGCAAGCTACTCTCGCTTCGTATAAAGGCGCTAAGGTACCTCTTCTAGTCGCTAGGAAGGCGTAGACGCTATTCCGTACCGTACTAACTATAAGAGATGCCTTTACTATTCCTCTATATACTAAGTCTAGAGTCCCTATTATTCTATAGTACCTACTACTAAACGACTACGACTTTAACTTTATGCCGGAACCCTAGTATCTCGGCGGCCTTTAAAAGAGTTTAGACGTCTATTACTTTCTAGTAGACTCGTAGACAACCTATATTTTAATTACTAACTAAATAAATATAGAGATTATCCTACTACTAGCCGCGCGTCTCGATACGATAGGCGAGGCTACGTTCGAGGGCGCCTTCGTAATAACCCTAACGTCTAACTAGGAAGATCTAGCTATAATACCGGATTTTCTATAGTAGAGTTTAAACTAGCTCGTAAGCTCGAGACCCTTATACTAGTACTACTCGCTATACTTCTATCGAATATAGAAAAGAGAATAGCGGAAGGCTATATACTATATAGTACGGCGGATAGGTAGGCTACGTACGCCGCCCTCGTATAGAAGTAGTAACGCTTATAGGTCGATAAAGGTATAGTAGTCCGAGTCCCGGAAACTAACTATATACCTATCCTACTACTATTTAGTAGCGATACCTATTACCTCCCTACTATAGTCTACTTATTATCTAAACCTAACCGAGAGGTCGTCGATAAGGCCTTCGATAGCTTATATTAATAAGGTAAAATATTATTTACTACTAAGCCTACTCTATTCGGCTTCCTAGTCTTCGTAGTATAGAAGACGGTACTATTAAATAGCTAGTTAGTACGAAAAGGTAGGGCTATAGTTAATATCCGCGGCTTAAATAAGATAGCTATTAAGGACTCCTACCTACTACTATAATAAGACGAAATCGTAGACGTACTAAGGGGCGCTAAGTATATTACTACTATAGATATAGTTTCTTTCTTTTACTAGTAGGTAGTTATAAAGGCCGACTAGTATAAGCTCGCTATTAACTTCTACCGAGGATAGGAATTAATATACGTCGCTACTATAAGCTATTCGAGTAGTATATAGTACGTATAGAGATAGCTAGATAGAATCTTAAAGCCGTATAGATCCTACTACTATATATATATTAACGATATTATAATCTTCTCCTATACGTTCGACGACTATCTACTATACCTCGACTAGTTATTTTAGCTACTCGACTCGTACGATATTAGTATCTTCCTCTAGAAGACGTTTATTAGTTACTCGTTCGCGACCCTACTTAGTTAGCGTATTAGTAGCCTAGGCTATACTATATATAAGGAAAAAGTTAAGGCTATCCTCGACCTTCCTTTTCTCTAGACTCTAAAAGACCTCGAATTCTACGTCGGCCTAACGGGTTAGTAGCGATACTATATTCTATACTTCTCGTAGATCGTCGCTCTATTCGAGAAGCGTAAAAGATAGCTTCTTTATCGGGCCTCTACCTATAATAATTCTAAGAAGAGGTTCGCTATAAGAACGTAGGTATAGAATAAGGATAATAACTTAGTAAAATAGTATTATAGTTACGATATCCTACGCGAGATATATAGAATAGCTAATTTCCTATACTATTCGAATCCGGATCGTCTACTATATATCGACTTAGATTTAAGTGCCCTCGGCTACGCTACTATCGCGTATATAGTCTAGGATAATCCTACCTCGATAGATAGTAGCAAAGCCGTCCGATTCCCTACTACTAAAGTCTAGCTAGTAATATACCTTAGTAAGGCCTTATCCGATATAGAATCCTAATATCCTACTATAGAATTAGAGGTCTCGGGGCTCTTATAGACGGTTCGGAAGCTCCGTTATATTCTATAGATAGCTAGGAGGCCGGTCTTTATATTTACTAACTATACGGCTACCTTAGGTATAATCGAGTTCGACTTATTAACGTCTACTACGTCTCTAGATAAGATAAACCTTCGCCTTATCCGAGCTAGTTAGTATCTTTCGTAGTTTCTCGAGTTAGTAGCCTTCTACTACTCTAGACGGCTATATAGTATACTTAACGCTCTTAGTCGCTTTATTAATAACTCTAAAAAGAGTAATATAGATACTCTAGATCCGCTCGTATATAATAACTCTAACTAGGCTAGGGATATAATCGATAATCCTATCTACTTCTATCTAGAGGTTTACGAGAACGCTTAATACTTCCTAGCGTCCTTAATTAACGAGTATAGTAGCCGCCCCTTTACGTTCTTAGAAGCGCTCGTCTTCTATTCTCTACTCGTCGAGCTATTACTTAAGTTTAAGGCCGATTTAGTATAGGGCTACTAAGACGACCCTACTTAGTTATAGTAGCTATAGTAACTAAAAGCTATAGAGGATCGACGCGTTCGTAAGTTAGAAGAAGACGACGATAATCGAGAATAAAACGAACCTAAGGCTATACTATTAGGCTTATAATTTTTCTTAAGGGATAGTTTAATTTATTTTAAGGACGATATAGACGGTCGCGAACGCCTATATATCCTTATAGCTATATATAAGGAGGTTTTTAAGATAGTATACGACGACTACTACTATTTAGGCTTCTACCGCGCCTACGCCTACGTTTTTACGTCGTTCTATATCTACTAACTTTCGAGAGAACTCTACTATTATATTAAATATTACCTAAACTACCTACTTAACTAGACTTATTAGTATAGGCCTTACGGCGAATTAAACTCGATCTATACGGTCGCCGTACCTAACTATATAGTTACTATAGACTAGGTCTATAGCTTGCTACCTATTAGCGATTACGACGGCTTCCTTACTAAGATATATAAGTTCTCTAAGAAGGTAATCCTTATTAAAGTTTAGTCTACTTAGACCGCTATAGAATACGGCGCGGCTTAGATTTATAGCTACGTAGTATCCGAATAGTCCCTCCTATCTATTATAATTAGAGACCGCGACCCGATCTAGATATCGGACTTTATAAAGGTAGCCTTTTAGAAGCTAGATACTTAGTTCCTCGCTACTACTACCTATTACCTCTAAGCCGATAGCTAGAGTAAATAGATAAACTAGACCGTAGAGATCGCGCTACGCTACTTTATTACGTCTTTCTCGAACGCTAAGTAGCCCGACGCGCTTCTATTTATCTAGGCCGAGCTAAATAACTCTAGAAATACCTTCTCGAGCGAGATCTCGAACGTTATTCTATAGAGTTTTAAGAATAACCTAGACGCGTTACTCCTTTTAGTAGAGCTACTAATAGCCGACTATATTACCTTATAGTAGGAGGCTAGGAACTAAGTAGCGAACGCCTTAAAATAGGTAGCTACTACGATAAAAGATAGGTACGACGTAATATACTACTCTATTCGCTTCTATTCTAGCTAACGAGTACTACTTCGCCTATATAAGGGATACTAGAACGCTAGCTAGACTAACCGGAAATTCGGTTACTAGCGCTCTAGCCTCTATACGATCGACTACTTAGTAGGACGGTTAGCGTACCGACTCTACCTACCGCTAGTAATAAAAATATACTCTATTATCTCTATAGTATAGTTAGAACCCTAGCTAGAGAGCTAAGACCTATATAACCGATAGCTACTAGAGCCTAGCCTAGTTAAGACTAGTATAGACGCCGACGACGAGGTACTCTTATACGAGATCGAGTAGCTACTTAACCGCTATACGTCTCGCGGTCGTTTATAGTACCTCGTTAAGTAGAGAGACTAGTATTATAGCTATAATATCTAGTATAATATTAATAACCTTAGGGACGTAGCCGATCTAATTATAGCTTATAACCGCGCCTATCCTTTTCTCTCGCTATATTAGCGCTATAGCTATAGATAACGTCGTAGCTCTTTTTTAGACTATTAGTTAGCGTCGCTATCGCCGCTCTAATCCCTACTAGTAGACGCGAACGTCGCGCGTCGCGTACGTATAGAACGCTAGCTATACTATTAACTCTTCTATTAACTTCCTTTACTTTAGTATCGGTTTTATAGTACGCTAAGCGAATAAATAGTCTACCTATTACTTTCTAGTAATATAGTTCTCCCTATATCTTATCTCTTCTATCCTTATATCTTTCTACTACTATTGCCGCTAATAGTACTACTTATATAGCTACTAAAGATAGCGCTACCGATACCGTCGCTACTACTACTCCCGACGATGCTACTACTACTATCGCTAGTCGCGCTACTACGTAAACCGCCGTAGGTATATCTAGTAGCTATTTCGACGGCCGCGATATTATTCTTAGTAAATCCGCTACTCTAGTAAAGTCTAATAACCGCTAGCGCTACGTTCTTGCCTTACGTAACGATAGCGCTTAGTAATACGACCCGCTCTATAAACGCGACTTTAAATATACTCTAGCTATAGCGACGATAGACTATACTAGCGCTCTAGCGCAAATACGCGTTAAGATCCGTAGTAAGTTCGACGCTAGCTAGGCTATAGTTATCGATATCGCGGCCCTACTATACGTCTCTATCGTCGCTTAGCTAATACTATAAGTCGACCTTTTAATAGCTAGCTATACGTTAACGTATACTATCGAATTTATATACTTTATTAGAATTATAGAGATTAAGAGCTAGTAGATATAGTAGTCGCGCGATATAGTATACCCCTCTTTAGTTATACTTCTTATACTACCGAATCTAATAACGGCGCTACTACTAGAGACGGAGGAATACCTTAATATAGTCGCTACTATACTAGCGTCTAGTCGTAGCGACGTCGTTCTAGTATACGCCTATATACTAGAGGAAGCCTAGGTCCTCGCTTACTACTCTCTTAGTACTTAGACTCTCCTCTTCTTCTAGTACGAGCCGCGCGACTTCTTCTATCTATAGAAGGTTTCGGACGCCTTACTCGTCCTCTCTTATCTACTATCTAAGGCCTTATTCGCCGGCTACGACCGTATCTCCCTAATAACGACCTCTTAAATATATAACGCAGTTATATACGGCCTAGTTATACTACTTCTAGAGATATAAGCGACGAAACTAGATACGACGACGTTCCCTTTCTAACTATAAGACCCTATACTACTAATAACTAGTATCTCGTAGGCGCTCCTACTCTAGCTAATAGACGATAGTATACTCGACGACGTAGTCGTACTAATAGTATTCTTTAACTATAGCGCTAACTTCGTCTTCCTCTCTTATATATAGCTTACGTTAGTACCGAAGCTACGTATTTATCTTCTAACTATATAAGAAATTTAAATAGTCGTCGATACGTAAGATAGTTATATCTACGTCTTCTATTATAACTCGTAGCTCGCGCTCTAGTTCCTTTCTTGCCTACGACTTCGCTATACTTAAATAGCTCGACTATTAGCCGACGTACTTATCTTCGGCTTTAACTTTACTCTCTTAGTAGTCCGCTATCTATTAGCGCTAATCCTCGTCGACCTAACTTAAGAGCTCGACCTTATTAGTATAGACGACGTAGTCGACTAGGTCGCTATAGTCGCCTATATAGAAGGCTACGACTTTAGCGAGTTAGTAGATAAACTAAAAGCCTCTAGGATAGCCCTACTCTTCTACTAGCTTAGAACCTTCGCCTTTAGCGATATACGAGCCTTCTAGATCGCGGCTAAGACGGCCGTTTACTAGGCACGTATTAGTAAGCTACTAAAGTAGGACTCTTTTACTAACTCCTTACTTTAGTAAACTCTACTACTAGCGTAGACTAACGCTACCGGATTTAACGAGGTATTTCGATATTACGCTATATAGATAACGGTTTACGAGGACTATAAGCTTGCTCGTAAGGTCGGCAAAGACGGCGTCCTAGACTAGTTAATTAGCGATAGGGGAAGCTAAGATAATAAGGAACTTATAGGCGCTATAGATAACGCTACTAACGAGGCCTTAGAAGGACCGCCTCTACTATTAATAACTAAGAATAAGCTCGTTATAAGACTACCTCCGCCGCTAATAAGTAAGGTTAAAGCTCTAACTAGTAAGGATAAGGCCGTTATAAGACTACCTCTACTACTAATAAGTAAGGATAAGACCTTAATAGGTCTACTACTAATACTACTACTACCGCCTCTATTAATCGATATACTCGCTTACTACTCTATTAATAATACCGTAGGGTAGGAATCTAACTAAGCGTCCTTCGACGAGGCGACTCTATAGCCTACTAATAATACGGCTTAGCGAATAGCGCTAATTACTATAGATATTCTCTACGGTTAAACGGTCGTACTATCCCGAACGCTATAATATAGTACGGTAGCTAAGAGTCTAGTAGACCTCCTTAATACTCTTTAGACCGTCTAGCTTACTATATATCTATACGTATTAACCGGCTAGGCGCTCCTTCGCGATAGCGACTACCTCCTAACCTTTATCCTATCTAAGTTTTTATAGCCGTACGAGCGAACTACTAGCTACGACGAGGACTAGCTAATAGACTACGTTATAGACGCTATAAAGTAATATATAAAGTAGGAGAGGGCGGCTCGCTAGGCTACTAACGACGGTATAACCGAGTAATATAACCGCGAGATCGTAGTACTCCGCGCTTAATATACGCGTAAGCGCGATAGTACTATCCCTCTCTAAGTCGTAAACGAGGATAGCTTTTTCGACCTTATCTACTAATAATTCTATATAGGCGTCCGAGCTAACGCCGATAGCTAGGCGGTAGTATAAGTCGCGACGTCTTACCTTTTATAGTTAATATAGACGGCTATCTAGAATAGCGATTCCTAGCTTAGTATACTAGCCGGCCTTAACTATATTACTAATAATCTTAGGTTCGATATTAGCAATATCTATTTAGTAGGTTTCTAATTCCGGACCCGCTCGTATATAATCGACTCCGTTATTTAGTATATTATAGATAAACTCTAAGTCTTATTCTCTAAGCCTTACTAGGATAAGCTAGTAAGAGCGCGATCCTTACTTTACTATCTTTATACTTATACCGCTAGCGACCTAGTTAATCTTATTAATAGCGACTAGCCTACGTACGTTAGCTTTGCTATACGCGATAAAGTAGCCCGTCGCCTAATAGAGAACTCGTCTCTAGAAGTAGTACTATTATACCTTCTAGCTAAGGATAGTAGTAGACGTTAGGTAGTTCGTAACGACTTCTTCTAGACGTTATCTAACGATAATAGTATATAAGGTAGAGATAGCCTAGTAAAGGCCTCCGATCTACTAAACTATAAGGACGACGTCTATAATTCTATATCTATAGTCTCTAACGCCCTCGCTCTACCCTCGTACGACGACCTACTACCTAATAGCTAAGCTACTACGCCTACCCTTAACGCTACTAACGACGCCGCTAGCGAAGCCTCGGCTTCCTCTAACGCGTCTAATAAGTCGAACGACTTCTTCTACTAATACTAGGGAGACTTTATCTAGTATAAGGATATCGAGCTATAGTAGCGCTTTAGTTAGGATATCGATAATTCCTACTATATTTTCGACTATATTATTTATTTTAAGGCTTTAGGGCTTACCTATATAGATACGCTACTACTAGACAGCCTATAAATAGAGGACTATTATATCGGTCGTATCTACGAGCTACTCTAAGGAAAGTATATTTCTATAGATTCTATATATAAGATATAGCCCGCCGTTTTCGACTCTAAGAGAGGCGTATTAGACGCCCGCCTACCTATAGGGCGCCTTTATATACTTAACGAGTACTACGCTATAGTATATAGCTATCGTATTCTCTATAGCAGCGCTAAATTCTAGAAGCTCTGCGACTACGGCGCTAACTAGGACTACTTTATTCTTAAGAATAGCTACTCCTCTAACTATAAGTTCGCTAATACTATAAAAGGCGCCCGACGTATTAGACTATTCGCGTTCCTAGCCGCTAGCGACCTCGTCGATTAGCCTATCTATATTAACTACGCGAGCATCCTCTCTAACGTTCTTAATAACCTCTATTAGTAGCTAATAATACTAGTACTAAAGTACTTCTTTAGTACTATCTACGTCTTAGACGCTATAGTAGACGCCCGCGGCCTACCGAGGCGTAGTAAGTTAGTAGAGCTCGGTATTAACTCCTATAATTTCGACTATAACGTAGGCTCCGACTTTAACTCTCTCGGTCTATCTACCTATTCTATTTACGGTCGTTACTAGGCCCTAACGCCTAAGTAGCGCGACGACTCTACTTTAAGCGTCTACCTCGAGCTCTATCCTAATACGTATAGTAGTAGACGAGAGACTCTAAGTAGTAGGTAAGAATTAGATAGCAAAGACCTACTAAGTAACCTCGAGCGCGCTACTATACTAGGCGACGACGATACTATAGAACGTACTATTATAGGCGACGACGATACCGTAACCGGCCTCCTTATTAATAATAGCGACGATAGCGACGCGTAGAAGAAAGCTCCTCTACTAAAAAGAAAACCTACGGCTAATACTACTATACTCGAGAGAAAGAAGGCTAAGCTATCGCTAGCTATATCTAAGGCGAAGAATATACTAGTACTACGTAGCGTACGTAGTACCCCGAAAACTACTAGAACTCCGAGGACGACCGAAGCTCTAAAGAAGGACGGTAGGAAGGCAAAGAGCGCGATCGTTACTAGCTCTATCGCCGAGAGGTAGTTATCCTACTTAAACTAAAGTATAAAGGCAGAGGATAGTTTAATAGGAGTTTAAGAAGAGTTTAGAAGAAAGAAGAGCGATTAAGACATAGATTAATATAGATTAAGAAAGTAATTATAATACGGATTAATATAGATTAAGAAAGTAATTATAATATAGATTAATATAGATTAGGAAAGGCGACTTTACGTCGCGGACGACGCTTTTTTTCTAGATAGACTAAGGGAGATTATTATAGTCTAGCCGAGCCTATACGGACGGCTTAGTACTTAGTATATAGACGCTTCCTTTAATAGACGTAGATAGATAGATATTAACCTTTAGTATACCTAGTCGTCCGATATAGACGTAATAAGCCTAGGTTACTAAATATCTATATAGAGTACTTATATATAAAGTTAGAGCAAACTAGGATACTAAAGCTAAGGAATATATTAAGGTAATAAAGGAGGAGAATATCTTATAGTTCCTAAATATAAGGATTAAGTAGGCTATATAAATAAAGAGCCCTAAAGCTAAAGAAGACTAGAGATACTCTATAATAGTTATTAGGTTCTAGGATAAGCAAATAGCAAAGGCTATAGCTTAGAAAGGATTTATTATTAAAGCAAACTTCTACCTAATAGAGATCTACTACTTATAATAAAGAGTTATATAGTATATAAAGTATAATAAGTTTAGATATATTACTATATACTATAAAGAAGCTAAGGATAGATATAGAGCCTACTTTATAAACTATAAAATATCTAATTATACTATATAAGAGAGGAAATACTATAATTATAAAGGAGACTACTTAGTATAAGCAAGGATATATAAATATAAATAAGTAGTAATAGCTAAGGCTAGAATATTCTTAGAGTTCTTTAGAGGAAAGTAAACTCTAGTATAACTAACCTATAATAAAGAAGGATTTACTATAGTAACTAATAAGAAGAGGAAACTAATAAGCCTAGTAGAATAGCTCTAAGCTAAGAAGGTACTATAAGGCAGCTAGGTAAGATAGAACAAGCTACTAGGAAAGCTATTAGGATCTAACTCTACTATTATAAATAGTAGGAGATAGATAAATAAGCTTCTAATATATATATAAGCTAAGAGTATATAAGAGGCCTAATAAAAAGAGGAAGCTAAGCTAGAGGAGACTATTATAACTAGATAAGATAAATAGATATAACTTATAGATTTACTAATATAATATAAACTATATACCTACTACCTAAGTACTACTAGTAGATAGCCTAGACCTAAGAACTACCTAGATTATAGTATTATAAGAACTATAGATTAACCTAGTAAATAGGAAAACTAAAATAAAAAAGGGTTACTACTAAGTCCTTCTAACGAATAGGTACCTAAGAGTTATATTCCTAGTATTAAAAGAGCTAGATATATTAAAGTAGGACATTATAGATAGCTAGTTAGGAGACCTTCTCTCTATTATAGTAATAACCTAAGGGAAACCTATTACTATCTA
Source organism: Cercospora zeina (assembly GCA_022702355.1). NCBI lineage: Eukaryota > Fungi > Ascomycota > Dothideomycetes > Mycosphaerellales > Mycosphaerellaceae > Cercospora > Cercospora zeina. Next base: position 786,153 of record JAKLWX010000010.1, read on the forward strand.
TAACTACTATAACCTATTAGGCCCTAAATCCTATAATATAATAAGTATACTTATATAGCTAGAAATAGCTATCTAAGAGGCCTAAGAAGCAGCTATAGGTAAGACTATAGTAGTTAGAGACTTTAATCTCTATTATCTACTATAAGGAGGAAACCTAGTCTAGTTATAATATAATATAGTAAATACCCTTATCTAGATAGCTATATAGGTAGGCCTATATCTCCTACTAGAACTAGGAACTATTATATAGGAGAGATATAACTCTAGCTACTAAATACTTAACCTAATCCTAGCTAGCTAAGCTATCTAATAGAGACTATAGAGCTATAAGGCAATAGCTAATAATATATTTAGATTAGACTATATCCTAATTCTAACTATTATAAACTAGCCTATAAACCTATACTAGAAAAACTAGAGCCTAAGACTATAATAGATAAAAGTAAAGTAGAAGAAAGTAAGGTAGAAGGTTTAAAAAGCTATAAAGAAGCTAGAGCTACTACTACTTAAAAACTACTAAGAGCTAGATAAGGTAGTATAAGCTCTTTAGAAAGCCCTTTAGAAGGTAGTAAAGGAGGTAGTCCTATATATAAAGCTATTATAATATATAAAGGCAGAATAGCTAGTAGAGTATAGTAAAGTAATTAAAGCTACTAAAGTAGTAAGAAGAGCTTAAAAGGCTATAAAGTCTAAAGAGAACTATAGATACTACCTAAATACTAGCTATAGAAAGAATAAGCTAGTTAAGAAGGTAATAAATATATCTTAAAGGCAAATAGTTAGTAAGATTACTAAGGACCTAAGTAGGATATAGAAGCTAGTAAGATAAGTAAAAGAAAAAGTATAATAAGGATATATACTACTATAATTTCCTATACTAAGTAGTAGTATATACTAAGATAGTTATATAAATAAAGGTAAAGTAAGAATCCTTATAGACTACTTCCTCCTACTACTAGTTAAAGTAGACCTAAGAGATATTCTAAATATAAACCTCCTAGCTTAGTTTTAAATAGAAGATAAGGTATCTAAAGGAGAGGTCTTTATAATACTTAAAAAGATCCTAAGTAAGAAGGCTTTAAGCCTAAACTAGATCTAGAATATACTACTTAAGAAATATTAATAAGAGATTATACTATTTCTAGCTAAGCTCTTTATAGCCTATATTAGCTAAGTATACTACCTAAAGCTATTTAAATACTCTATTATTATAGTTATTAAGAAGCTATAGAAGCTTAACTATACTAAGCTAGGAGTATATAAGCTAATAGTACTTCTTAATACTTTAGCTAAGGTACTAGAAGTAGTAGTTATAAAGAGAATATTTAAAGTAGTAAAAGAGAAAGGCCTACTACTAGAATTATAAATAGGTATAAGACTAGGAAGATCTACGATTATAGTACTTAACCTTATTACTAAATAAGTTAGGATAATCTAGAAAGCTAAGCCTAGAGTAGTAGCCTTAATACTCTACCTAGATATATTTAGGGCATTTAATAAAGTATCCTACTAGAGACTCCTTTATAATATTAAGATATAGGGCTATTTAGACTAGCTAATTAGGTTTATCTAGTTATTCCTCTAAAATAGAATAACTTACCTTAAGCTAAGAGAATTTATAAACTAAAAAAGAAAGTAAGATACTAGAATCCCTTAAGGATTAATACTATTACTAATCCTATTCCTATTCTTTATATTTATACTTCTTCTATTACTCTAAGAAGGTAATACTATAGTAATAGAGTTTATTAATAATTCTAATATCCTTATATATAGTATATTTATAGAGGAGAACTATAAATAACTAAAGAAAGCTTATAATAAATATATAAAGTAGGTAATAAGATATAGAGCAGCCTTTATACTATAGAAGTATTAGCTTATCTATTTTATAAGAGAAAGGAACTATAACCTCTAAGCTATAGTCTAGATCCCTAGCTTTAAAGGTAAACCTATCCTATCTCTAAGACTATTAAGAGTTTAAGTAGATACTAAACTTAAGTAGAGCCTATATATTAAGAAGGTAGCTAAGAAAGGCATATACTAGATCTAGTCCTTATAGAGGCTATATAAGTCTACCTAAGGAGTATTATTTAAGAAAGTAAGATATATCTATACTATAGTTATTAGGCTAGCCCTAGTATATAGATACTAAACCTAGTCTAACCTAAAAGGAATAAGCGAATATAATAAAGGCCTTACTAAACTAATTAAGTAAGTCTAGAACTAAGCTCTAAGGAATATTATAGGTATATATAAGTTAGTTATAGCTATAGTCCTTTAGAGGGAAGTAAGTATCTCTCTAATCTAGCTCTATACTTAAAACCTTATTAGATAATATATAAGAAACAAAGTAGATAACTTAACCTACTAGTATATTAAGTAAGTATATAAGGGAATTACCTAAAAAGAATAAAGAGTAAGAAGAAGAGGCAACTAGTATAGTAAGTAATATAAGATAAGAGTATAGGAAATTTAAGAGATAACTTTAAGCTAAAAGCTATCTTAAATAAGGATAGGAGTTAAGAACTAGTAAGAGCTTACTAGATAGGACTAAGAATAGGAGAAGGCTAAATAAAAGAAGAGTATAATAAGGGAGCAACTAGTAGTATAAGCTATAGTAGGACAATTTAGAGCTAAAAAGATTTATAAGGAGGCCCTAAGGCCTATAAGTATAATAATTACCCTAATTAAGATAGGATATATTAAACTTAGAGCATACCTAATAAAGAGGAGAGTTCTAGGAGTTATCCTAATATACTTATATAACTAAGGTATCTAGGATATTAAGTATATTTATATATCCTACTAAAACTATTAGAGTAATAGATATTAGCTATTTATAGCAGTAGGAACTAGCTTATAGGAAGATATATACTTAATACTAAGAGGCCTTAATACTATAGCTAAGTAGCTAATCTAAGAAGGATTATTAAACTAGTTCTCCCTAGCTAAAAAAGAGATTAATAAGGAAGAACGAAGCTATAAAGAGATAAGGAGATAAAGAGAAGTCTAAGAAGTAGAGTAAGGCAATAAGAGAGCTTAATTTTACTTAAAGAAAGGCAAGATAGAAGAAGTAACTACTAACTATAAATATAAAGAGGAAGATAAGAGGTTTTTTATAGAATTTTCCCTTTTATATAATACTAGAGCAAAGCTACTTACTCTAGATAAAGAGGTAGACCGGTAATAAGATTAATCTATCTATAAATTAAGGCTATATTTCTACTATAATAAATACTAGGACAAGTAGTATATATATAACCTCTAGAAGAAGGCTAAACCTAGGAGGAATAGAGCTAAAAAGTTAGAAGAAGAATATTAGAGAGAGATATTAATTTAGAAGAATAAATAGCCTCTAGAGATAATTAAGAAGGGCAATATAATAACTTAGTATTACTACTCTCGGAATATCCTTCTACTATATATTAGATAGATTAATTATATAAAAAACCTAGGGTTCTAAGCTATTTTAATAGAAGATAAGGACCCCTCTTATAGTTATAGATCTAGTAATAATAAGGCTAAGATTCTAAGATAGAGAGAGCTAGTTAAGCTATTTAATTACCCTCTATAGTTACTAGACTTAAATCTAATTAAGGGTATCTAGTTATTACTTAAGAAACTACTTAAAAAGAGGTATAGTAATTAACTATATACTATAGATATAAACTAGTTTAAAGGGGCTATTTTAATAGTCTAGGACTTAATTATAATAGACTAAATTAGAGATAGAATTAGTAATATATAGTAGAGATATAACTAGCTTGTTTTAATAGGTAGAAAGCGTATTAGAGGTAAGAAATAGTAGTTTATAGTCTTAAAACATAGAATTAAAACACTACTAAGGTACTAGCGTAATTCTTACTATATTTATTACCTACTTAGTAGCATCTACGAATGCACGCACGCGCTAATTATAGCGAGTCGGTAGCGTATATATATAGGAAGAGTAGTCGGTTACTATACTAAGCTATTATCGAGAGAAGGGGGAAGTAGCTAACGTATTTAATAAGTAACCTAATTAGATAGGCATTCTAATTAACTTTATAACGTATCTACCTCTACTACTATAACGCGTCTATTATTCTACTATTTTACGTAATAGGTACCTTAAATAAAGAAGCTATTTAGTATGCTATCCGTAACTACCTATTAGGTCGTTTTCTAAGTATACGACGCGCTATAGACGCGTATTAAGTGCCTTATTCTACCTTTAATACGAGACTAAATAGTATACCGCTAAAGACTAGTATACCTCTACTAAATAGAGCCCTTACTATAATTAAAGAGGAGGTTGTTTATTAGAAGATTCTAGACCTTAATTTACGTAGTTACTCGCTAATATAGGCTATAATTAGAAGCTAGGCCTCTTTAATAACTAAGGTACGGAATAGATAAGAGGTTAGCTAAAGATAGGCTTATAACTTTATTAAGCGTTACTTAGGCTTAGAAATATAGCTATTACGGAGGCTCTTAAATTAAAGGGCTAAGAATAAGGATCTAGAGGTTATTATAGAGTAGTTTAACCTCGTTTATAATATAATCTATACCTATAGAATTATACTATATAATATTTATAACTTTAATAAGAGTAGATTTAGGCTTAGATACTATTAGAATACTATAGTTATTACTACTATAGAGCGTAGGTAACGACTAAAGGCCTTAGTTTCTAATTTAATATAGTAGTAGACTATTATTACCTATATTAATATAGAAGGCTAGTTAGTACCTCTATATATTATCTTCTCTAGTAAGTAAATAAATAGGGCCTAGTTCTACTATCTGCTACTAATATAGAAACTTAGAGTTAGTCTAAAGAGCTAGACCTTATTTAATTATAGAGTAGCTTAGATTAAGCACTTTAATAAATATACTAAGTATAGGACTATTAGTTAGAAGAGGCTCTTAATTCTAGATAGCTATAATAGCTATATAATACTAGAGTTTAAGTTATTTTATAAATAGGAGGGTATTATTACCCTCTATATGCCTACCTATTTATTATACCTTTTATAGCCTCTAGATATTAGCTATTTTAGCCCTTTAAAGAAGGTATATTTAGCTAGAATCTAAAGGCTTAGCTTAGTTAGATATTACTATCTAATTAAAGAAGACTTCTTACCTAAGTTTAAGCCTACCTATAAGGCTATATTTACTTCTTAGAATATTAAGGTAGCCTTTAGAGGCTTAGGCTTAGTACTATTAAATCTATAGGCTATATTATTTAAGCTAATACTACGTTATAAAACACTAACTCTACTACTACCTTATTTATTAGATATATAGAATACTTCTTAGAATCTAAGGTAGGTTAAGAGGCAAACTAATAAGATTAAGGCTAGGGTTCTAAACTATTAAAACAGCTTACTAACTATAATCCTTAACGTAGTAGATAGGTTATTAAAAGGGTTTAAAAGATTATAAACTGCTATAATATTACTAGAGGCTAAATATAATAATATAAAGACTATTATCTAGGAATTATAGTCTTATAGAGCCCTAAGGAAGAAGATTAAGCTTATACTTAGTCTTAATACTAATAAATTAGCACTTAGAGACAATTAATAAGTATAGGCTCGATAGGTAATAGAGTTAGTTAGTTAGATTAAGAAATAGCTAAGAGCTAAACTAACCTATAGCAAGTATAGCATTTAAGGTTACAACTTAAGAGGTTGTCTATTAGATAGAGTAACTTCTAAGCATTTAATTAATCCAAGTTTAGTATAATTCTAACTCCTATAGCCTGAGAAATCAAGTGTCAAAGTTGATCCACCTGATAATTTGATCAGAATGCCTGTCTGATCAGGTTGCTTATCAAACACGTTAGGGAATGAAACAGCGCGATAATAATGGGTGCAGCTGCAGCTTGCTTACTCTGCATCCGCGAGTCCAGCGTCCGATAAAGATAGACGGAGGTACCTGTAGAGCATTGAATCGCCCTTCTGACTCGAGCGATGGCGTGATGGGTGGGCTCGTCGGTCACCAGTCTGTGAGTTGTGCGTGTGAGATGATGGATAGCGAATGCGACTGGCCATCGCGTACGTACAGCGCGTTGTTACTGCAGGATAATAAACACAGGACGGGGCATACCGGCCCGGCGCAGACCTCGGTGGGCGTGGAGGAGTGTGTCCAAAGGGATGATGATTGGATGTGTCGGCTGAATTGCCAGTGTTCCTGAATGGCCGACGCGCGTTCCCCTCGACGCTCCACAGCTGCACTTGGCCAGATTGCGCCAACGAAACGTTGACGAATCCCTGCCGCACGCTCTCTCCAGTCCAGTTGCCGAAATCTCCAGACCACCTGCCTCAACACAACAACGACAACACACGCTCGCTACTCCCACCCTGAGCCATCCTAGGCCGCCGACCCTCCTGCGCGACGGGCACGCGCAGCATGTATGATATTCACCACCTGTGCTAACACTAGAGACCCTGCGACTGCGAATACAACAAACCCCCAACAAAGGACCCGATAAAGGTGCCATCAGGAGAACTCCGTAACGCGCGCCGACACAACACCTCCCCCCCCCCCGCCATGGGCAAGCACAAATACGGCCTGGTCTTCGACGCCGGCTCGTCGGGCACGAGAGTCTACGTCTACAAATGGGACTCGGCCGCCCATTCGCGCAAAAAGGGAGACGACCTGCACCGACTGCCCGACATTGAAACCAAAAAGAAATGGATCAAAAAGGTGCATCCGGGCATCTCGACGTTCGGCGACAAACCCGAACTCGTGGGCCCGGATCACTTGAAGGAATTGGTCGATTTCGCATTGGACATTGTGCCGAAGCATGCGGTCGAGGATACTCCCGTGTTCTTGCTCGCCACGGCCGGGATGCGATTACTGCCGGATGACCAACGCGCCGCGCTGCTCGAACGCACGTGTTCGTACTTTCAGCGGAATACAAAATTCCAGCTTCCGGACTGTGGAGTGCATGTGCAGGTCATACCGGGAGAGACGGAGGGGTTGTATGGGTGGATCGCAGCGAATTATCTGCTGGGAGGGTTCGATGAGCCCGCGGATCATAATCATGGGAAACAGCACAACACGTATGGGTTCTTGGATATGGGAGGGGCTTCGGCACAGATTGCTTTCGCGCCGAATGCTACTGAGGCGGCGAAGCACGCGGATGATCTGAAGTTGCTGCGGTTGAGGAGAGTAGACGGAGAGTCATTGGAGTACAAGGTGTTCGTGACAACATGGCTGGGGTTCGGCGCGAACGAGGCGCGGAGACGATACGTGACGCGGTTACTGGAGGCGTCGCCCGACGCTGAAGAAATACCGGATCCTTGCCTTCCTGTGGGAATCAAGGTCAAAAAGACTGGACAAGAGATTGAGCCCGGGTCAAAGGATCTGGCTTTGAAGCAACCGCACTTGATCGGAACTGGCGATTTTACACAATGTCTGAAGAGCACATACCCACTCCTGGAAAAGGAGAAGGAGTGCAAAGACGCGCCCTGCCTACTCAATGGACAGCACACTCCTGCGATCGATTTCGATGTCAACCACTTTGTCGGCGTTTCAGAATACTGGCATACTACGCATGAGATTTTCGCCATGGCGCACAAGGACAAAGCGTACGACTTTGCGAGCTACCAAAAACAGGTCACGACATTCTGTTCGCGAAACTGGGCAGACATCGAGAAGGACGTCGACGAGGAGAAGTGGGGCCATAAAGTGGATGAAAAGACTGTGGAGGAGGTGTGTTTCAAGGCCAGCTGGCTGATTAACATGCTGCACGATGGTATTGGCGTCCCACGAGTGGGCATCGAAGCCGGCAAGAGCAACGTGCACAATAAGACCAATGCCATTGTGGACGGCGCGAAAGACCGAGGATTTTTGGACCCGTTCCAAGCTGTTGATAAGATTGATGGCAAGGAGGTCAGCTGGACACTCGGCAAGATTGTGCTGTACGCCTCTTCTCAGATGCCAGCCGCAGAGGAGGCCAAAGCTGTGGGTTTCGGCAGCAACATCGAAACCACGGCTCTGCCATACGACTGGCAATACCCTGCAGGACACCTACCGACCCTTCCCGCCAACGATACAGCGACGGCCGAGGGCGATGACTGGCACGACCGTATCTTGTCAAGCTCCTACAGCCGGCGAGCCCCGGGCATCCTGATCTTTCTCCTCATTTTCGCCCTCGCCGTCTACCTTCTTTGCGGCCGGGAACGACGACAATTGTGGTACCACAAGATGACCGGCGGCAAGCACCACTACAGCAAACCACGCAAAGGAGCTTCGTCTTCTCGTTTTCTCGGTGGAAAACTGTTCGGCTCCTCTCCCACCTACGAACGCGTCCTCGAAGAAGGCGCTGACCCTTCAGATTTCGAACTCGGTGATTTCTCCGACAACGAACGGCTCTCCGATTCCAGCGCCGACCTCGATTCCACTATCCGAGCAGGGCGGACTTCTGGTATCGCAACTCCCGGTCTGCGAGGTCTTTCTCCAGATATCTCGCGAGGGTCTCCTAAATTGACAAAGAACTATTTCGACACACAGCACGGAAGCAGCGTCGTCGTAGAACGACCGGGCAGCTCACATGGCTTGGGAATTGGTACTGCTGCGGCTCCTGCTGGCACGGCATTCGACCGCGGGGGACTGATGATTCGATCTGACAGCAAAGAGAGTTTGAGAGCTCCTAGTCGAAGTCGGAGAGCCAGTCCTACGAGGAGAAGTCCGCTGATGATGCCGTTAAAGGAGAGCTTGGATTGAGCTCATCCGCTATCCGTCCTCATCGATCGTATGTTTTGTGTTTTCTCCTTTTGTTTTCCGCAAAGGTCATAGCGAAGGTGTTGGATTTGGCGTTTTCCCCTTTTGGGGGATTTGCTTATAATGCTCTCCTCGCCTTCTTTCTTTCTGCAACAGAGGAAAGAAAGAGTGAGCGAGAGAGAGGAAGGAAAAGCATTCTGTCTACTTGTATGAGATCCATGACCTTGCATTTCCCCTTGGAGATGTGTATGATGAATATTGGAAAGAGAAAGAGGAGAGAACAGGAAGGAGAAAGAGTGGAAGGGCGGAACGAAGTTTACTTACTTCGTCCTTTCTGTATATAATTGGAAGATTACCTACCTGTATGTACTCTCGACATTGGAAATCTTTGGACGAGTAATCACTCATGCCTGGGCCTTTTCCTGTCCAGTATCTTCCTTCGCTCAAGATCTCGACTTGAAGGAATTGCTTCCGGGGGGGCTTTCGTCTTTATTCGAATCCTAGACGATGATCGTTTGCGTTGACGATCGATCTCTGGTGTTGATTGGAAAGCTCTTCTCGCCTCTTGGTGTCAACCGTTCTCAATGGGAAACGCAGAGTACAATTCGGCAACGGGGTGTCCAATTCTAGAAACGAATTAGATACAGCGGGTCCTGCAGGTGGAACGTGTCCGACAATGATGAAAGCGGAATGGTCAGAGTCTGAAGGAAAGCGGCTTCGAGATCGCAAGTCTTCACGTATACAGTATATGAGAGCGACAAGGTCAATGAGCTGGTTAACGCAGCCATGGTCGCTACAATGCATATGGGTATCTGGAACGCTGCATAACCAACCGTGCGCCATCTCTCGCAATGTCAACCCATCATAGAAAGTAATCAGCAACAGGCTTCTTCGCCGGCATCCCTCTGCTGTCTTGCGGAGCCGCATCGAAGACTCGATATCTCCTCCCGGGCGCGGGTTTGTTGGATGGCTCTCGCTCTGATAGGATGCTGTTTGATCTCCCTGCATCGCCGTTGCTCCTCTGTGCATACCCGGCATTCGCACCATCTTCGCTGAGCTCCAGGATCGCTGCCACATTGCCGCATCTGTAGCAGTAGTTGGGAGCTGACCACACCGTAACTATCGTGCTGTCGAACATCTCCTTGAAACCTTCCATGACGAGTTGATGGGCACGGCAGATGAGGCTGAGGTCGTTCTTGTGGTTGAAGCATTTCACAATGTCGGCGCCGAAGAGGAAGCCGGCGCCGCGTGGCGATAGACCCCAACCATCGATCTCGTCTGGGTCTGACCAGAGCAGGTCGCACATGGCACCCTCGTGCGGCACTTCTTGCTTCCGATCCAGGAGCCGAATTTTGTCGATGCTGTCGATGAGTGGACTGAGACCACCGTGTACGCACAGCACTGCACCTCCAGCGTTGTTCGCACTCCCTCGACTTGCGCCAGATGCGCCAGTGCCGGGTGGTCCAGTCCTGGATGATGGCGTCTGTTCTTGCGTCTGCGAAGGCGAAGAGGGCTCGTTTGATAATGTCGAGTTCTCCTGAGTGAGCGCGGGCCGGGAACGAGCGTAGCGGTTCATTATCTGCCCTTGCGAGTTCAGAATCTCTATTTCCACTTCTTCGTGAGGAGGATGTGAACCGGAGGGATCCGCGAACGGCGCGTCTGTGGGGTCAATGTCCCCTGCAGCACCCATCACCAAAGCGCCCAGCGCCAGATAGTCAAAGACCTCGCAGCAGTATCGCCACACATTGGCGCTGCCGTATTTGCGTAAGCATTCGTCGTAGAAACCGTAAACGGTCGTGATTTGTCGTGATTCATGATTGCCACGAATGAGTGTGATGCGGTCCGGGTAGCGGACTTTCAAGCAAAGCAACAGAAGGAATGACTCAAGCGAATAGAAGCCTCTGTCGACGAAGTCACCCATGAAAAGGTAGTTTGTGTCTGGCACATCGCCACCCACGCGGAAGAGTTCCATCAAGTCGTGGAATTGTCCGTGGATGTCACCGCATATCTAGCACGCCCGGTCAGCGCTTCGCCCGCCACTACAACATGTCGGACCGACCTACCGTTACCGGCGCATCCACGCTGACCACATTGCCCTCTTCTATCAACAGTTCACGCGCTTTGTAGCAGAGCTCTCGCACTTGCGTTTCTGGTATGGGTCGACAGGCGCGCAGTTGCGCTATGGCTTTGTCGAGATCACTCATTGCGAGCGATGCGCCGGCTGGCGCGTGGCCACACAGACCGCAGGCTGGTACGTCGAACTTCTCGAATGTCCTCCGCTGTTGGTTTTATTGATCGCTGGCGGTGGCGTGGCGATGGCTGGAGGGCGTGCGTGGGACGTTCCTGGCGTGACGGCGGAGCGGAATGGGGTAAAGACGGTGGCAGAGGCGGTACTGAGGTGGAGAGATTGCTGGCGGCGCGATATGTACAGCTGCGGGCAATCGCCGTGGTGGTGCGCGTGTCTTGAAGTCGTGTCGCAGTTGTTTCAGAGTTCGACCGGACTGGCAGTCGCGCTCGGGATCGGCCGCGCCTATTTGTCTCCATCCACAACCTCGCCTCCTCCACATACTCCCTCCCTCTACATCAGTCCTGTATCATACAGGCCGGTCGCACCGTACAGCGATAGGACAAACAACAACACAATGTTCCTGGTGCACAGCTGATGAGGGCAAAGCGCCCAGAGAAAGCGCTGAATCGCTGATGGCCAACTTCTCTTTGAACGGCACACCACAGCCACCACAACGAAACGATCGGTAGTAAGCACAGTCGATACCCTGAGCCTCACACCAACCTGCCCACGGTCGTTTCTTATTCCCGTCTTCAAGATCGCTCGTGGTGCCATGTTGTCGGAAAAGTGGAAGCCATGGCATTGACCCCGCAGCAATTGATTCGTCGCGATCGAGGATCACGAAGCTCTCAGAGAGATGCGCATGCAACTCCCCGAGACGATGTACCAGGATGAGAGGACAAGCAAGACCCAGATTTGGAGCCAGCCTGCAGGAACCTTCATTGTTCAGACTTCCAGCCAACACCTCCTCACGCTACAAACCCCGCTTGAGTGAGGCACTGCAATGCGGGCAGCTCCTAGAGCTTCGTGAGCTGTGCCGACTGCTCGGCGTGGATTATAAGTATGCGTATCCTCTCAGAACTTGGGCAAGGCGCGGTCTGTTGAAAGTCCTACCACTAGATTATTCATCAATCACAGTAATACGTTACAACAATGGCCAGCTTTAGGGGTTACGATTTGATTGTCGTAGGCTCCGGCTTCGCTGGTTCGTTCGCAACACTGAGCTTCCTTGAGACATGTAAGAGAGAAGGCAAGCAAGGTCGTGTCGCTCTCGTGGAAGTGGGCCAAGATGGCGAACGATGCGGTGCATCGCGATGGGTAAGAACTGGAACATGAAGAGGCTATCCTCTTGCATAGATGATTGACGATGCTTCTAGACCATGGCATATCTCAGACTGGACAAGGACCTGAAATTCGGTATGCACGGCCGGCCTGATGTGAAGCAACCCTGCTGACTATTCTTAGATAAGGACTGGGTCAAGGAGATGCGCCGAGTCAGCAATGGTGTCGCCGACGAGGACTATTGTGAGAAGCTTCGCAATGAAGCTCCAATCACGGCACAGTTCTGCGAAGAGCGTGGTGTCAAGTTCATTCACCACGATGAGCCAAATGTGCTACTCGAATTCGACACCGATCAACATTTCGTTTTCCCAGATGGAGGTGGTGTCGCCATCATCACCAAGATGATGGAGCACATCAAGGGTTACCCGAATGCCGACATTCACTGGGAGACAGAAGCGATCAAACTGTTGCAAGATGATCAAGGCAAGATCCGCGGCTTGAAAGTCAGGAAGAATGATGGCTTACTTCGCGACCTCCTTGCACCGGATGTTGTCCTGGCATGTGGTGGATTTGAGGGTAATCAGGAGATGTTGGCGCGCTATATTGGCCGAGACACCCACAAGCTGCCACTCATAGCGCCAGGAATCAAACATAATAAAGGAGCAGGCTTGCGTATGGCGCTAGAAGTTGGCGCGGGCACCGCAGGCTCTTTTGATGGAATGCATTGCGAGCTGGTTGATACGCGCGCGAAGAAGCCGGATGCAGTCATTTGGGGTTCGTATGAAAGTTCTGGAGTGTGAATTTCGCTAACAAACCGTAGGCCACAACTATGGTATCATTGTCAACAAAGAGTGCGAGCGCTTCTACGACGAAGGTCAACGCCATCTCTTCGCCACCTTCGAGATGGTTGCTCTTTACTGCTGGAAAGATCACAACCAATCTTGCTTCTTCGTCACAGACGATCCGATCATGCAGCGCTTCAAGGGCAGTTGGGTCTACGAGACTACCGATATCCCACCAGAAAAGGCCGACACAATCGAAGAGCTGGCAGAGAAGCTCGGCATTGACCCTGCAGCTCTCAAGAAGACGGTCGACGAATATAACGCAGCAGTGAACGACAAGCCATTCGACCTCATGAAGCTCGACGGCAAGCGCACCAATGGGCTGAAAGTCGACAAGACCAATTGGGCTGCCAAGATTGAGAAGGCTCCTTTCTACGGATACCCACTGACTGCGAACTTGACTTTCACCTATGGAGGTGTCAAGACTGATCTTAATGGCCGTGTGTTGTCGACCGCTGATGTGCCGATTCCAGGTCTGTGGGGCGCTGGTGAGATGACTGGTCTGTTCTATAACGAGTATCCACCTGCCACTTCTTGCTTGCGAAGTATGACCTGGGGTCGCTTGGAAGGCGAGGCTATTGCGAAGGATCTCGGGCAGGAGAGGAAGACGGGTGTCGCTGTGAGGTCCAAGTAGGCTACCACAATGTACATAGTGGGATAAATCACGAGACACAAGGTGAACAATCTTTCGTCATTTTCCACAGTGGAGAGTGAATGGTCAGCGCACCTGGGAGCGATCGGCTCGAGTGAAGGGTATATCTCGAGGTCCTTGCCGCTCATCTTCCACTTACTACCTTCCAGTCTACTACCATCTCTCGGGTGCGACACTCGTCGACCAAACCACTCGAGTCTAACACTCTCATCAACAAAGCCACTCGAGTCCCACGACACTACCATTTCATCAGCTTCCCAAGGACACTCGAGTCCTACGCAAAACATACAGACACCATGGACTCGCTCTACTCGTAAGTACAACGCATCAGGCCTTGCTTCGCGGCAATGTCTAACTCTTCTCCTAGGTCGCTCCGCAACGACCGCATGATTACCATCTTCGTCGGGCGCGACCACGAGCCCATCTACATCCAGCAGTCCCTGCTCTGCAACACCGCAGACTACTTCAAGACTCTTCTGCTGAACGGTCGTTTCCAAGAAGCTCTGACCGGTGTTGCTCGCTTTCCAGACGACGACGTCGAGTCGTGGAAGCTGCTCGCCTACTGGGCCATGCATCGCAACCTGCCCGACGAGGTCAACATCGTCAACTTCTGCAAGGCCTGGTATCTAAGCGAGAAGGTCAGTACGATTGATAATCAACCATCACTTGACGTTGATGCTAACGTGCAACAGTACCTCATGCATGACTTCCAAGACGAGGTCATGTACGCCATCCTGAGCGAGGCCCTCGACTCCGACACGTCCGACGAAGCTTTCGTAGAATGCTTCGCCGTCACCACTCCAGGAACGAAGCCGCGTCAGCTGTTCGCCGAATTGCTCGTCGATCTTGTCGTACACGACAGTCTCTTCCAGTGGAGCGACTTCCCACAGGTGCAGGGCAAGCACAGCTACATGGCGAGCATTCTGGCTGCGATGGACGATCTGAAGAGCGACGGGTTCTCGCGCTCTCGCGGCGACTTGCGCACTGCTGTGGGCCATGACGGCAAGCCGCTGTGGATGAGATACATGGTGGGTGCTGGTCCGCAGCAGGCCGTGGGCTGGTACTGGCACCACGATAGGGAGGAGTGGAGACTGGCTTGAAGTGCTGTCTGAAAATTGTTGAGAATGAACGAAGTGCGAGAATTACGAATGATTGGCGAATGAGCGACATTTGATTGGCTGCACACGAAAGCAGCGTCGTCGTTCGCTATTGATCAGAGAACAAGAGATGCGACTGAATGTCGGATGAGCGAAGAATGGCTGCACCAGGAAACAGCGCCTTCAAACGCCATCGACCACTGGTGGACAGATAGAATCCGCACATCAAACGCTTCCCCTAATGCTCTTGCCCTCCTCCGTTGTGCTCACATCCTGTCTGTGTCCTCGCTCCCCATCATAGATTGGCTGATGCTCTTCCCAGAATTTACTCATCACCATGCCCTTCCCAGACATAATCCCATAAAAATTAAACGGATCAATAATCGTCAGCAAGAACGGCCTCTTATCCGCCTTCGTAAACCCTGGTCCCAACCTCTCCGTCTTACCATCAACAGGGTCCAAGAAGATTTTGCTGCTGCGAGGCAGATACTTCCCAGGATGGAGGATGGCAAGCAGAATGACGAAGAGCGTAATATTCGCGATCTCGAACACCCACAAGAACCACTCGTTCCTCGATACAGGCCCGCAGTAAGGGTCTTCTCTTTCCGGATCGCAGGAAGCTGCTTCGAATCCTTCGATCGCTCGCACGATACATCGGACCAAGATCATCCCGCTGGTGATGTACAGTAGATAGCAGATGTTGCGAACATTCTTGGGAAAATTTCCACCTTTTCGCGCGCGGTATTCAAGCATGGCAACAATCGAGATGAAGAGTGTTTCGACAAAGCATTGTAGTTTGAGTGCGGACTTGAGGAGATTGAGTCCGATCTTGCGCTGGGATTCTGTTCGGCCTGTTCCGGCGCTGTTGCCTGCTCCTGAGCCGGTGAGAGATTCGACGGTGGCGGAGAGAAAGATAAAGGTGCTGAAGACCCGGCCGGGGTGGATGGGAGTGTAATACGGGAGGTAGGCGAGAAGACGGCCGAGAATGAAGTATTCTGCTGCCGAGTAGAGAGGCGGGCCCATGAGGACGAGGACATATCTAGTTACGCCTGATCAGCTGTCTCGGCTTTGCTGGATGTGGAGAGTTTCTTACTGTGCGATAAAGAGTCCGATGTTTCGCACTTGACGTACGGAGATGCTACGACACACGAAGCCGGCTATCCAGACGCTGGTCGCCCAAATCATGACAGCGCCGAACTTCTTCCATTTATAGCGGAAGAAGGACTGGTAGATTTGGTAGCCGCCTAGTGCTGTCAGGAGGACTGCAAATACGATCGGTGCTGGCTTGTTGGGGTTGTAAGGGTACAACGACCAGTCGTCTGAAGAGGCTGACATTGTTGTCGTCGATCGTATCGGCTGTTCGATCAGTGGTATCTGGTGCTGTTACGATCGAAAAGTGATAGTTGCTAAACAGCATGTATGGCTTGGGAGAATTTTGGCAACTCATTCTCAGCCAGGTATATATAATGCTCGCACGAGCCCTGCACTTGCACGAGGTCTGCTCGTGACAGCAATAAGGCTGTGTTTACGTCTGGTAGAAATGCCTGCCGATCATTGCGCAACGAGGTGCGATTGGTTGATACAAGCTTTTCTTGTGTCAGTGTGGCAGAAGATTGGTGCGCGTCTATAAATCCTTCAGGAGACGCCGTTCCGCGAATTGTTCCGCGCTCGTTGCGCAGTATTGCACTGCCTTGGACGCTTTCAGCTCGCATTCGCATTGGACGTTGAAATGCCTTAAAGCGTGATACTTCCCGTGCATACAGACATGCTTTTGCTGGAAACGATCGTTAGCCAAGAGCTTTCCGCATGCGGCATGTGTACCTTTGCAGGCTATGTCATGGCTGTGGTCGCTGGATTTGCCCGTAACTCTCAGAGGTGAAGCATGTCCTTACGAGATGAGCATTGTTACATCTGTTACAGATCACCGTTACCCGTCAGACACAGCCTCAAGCAATTCCCATTTCCACGGCCGTGGTAGACAGACATGTCCACCACGAGCGATCTGAGCGGAGGAAGCGAAGCTCGAATCTAGATATTGTAAGGACTCGGTGCAGCCATGCACTTTTCGTCGCTCATTTATCTCAACATGTGAGTAGTCGAACTCTTGAGACGAGAACGTGCGACTTCGCATTGTGCGTACGCATGTTCCATATCCTTAAGGAGCTTTGCTGCTCCTTTCTCCCTGTTTCAGCCCACCGCATTCCCTGAGGGTCGACAAGGAGCTGATCGTAGTAGATGGAGCAGAGCTATGTTCTAGGCACAAATCGCGGCGGGTTTGATAGCGAGTATCATAATGCAATTCCCGCATGGAGAGCGAAGAGCTTGTTGCCAATATGGAGGCGCGTGTGCAGAGCGAGGAGTTGAGCCAGATTAATGCTGAGTCACTCCATCGCCGAGCAAGGGCGGCCTGCCTAATTAGGCAGTCCGCGCCTAAGAAACCTACTCCTACACGCGTTCTCTAACTAGGCAAACAACGCATATGCACGGACTAAGATTACGCCGAGAAGCCAGGTTGCTGCCACTTGTCCGCGTCTGTAGGTGATTTCAATTAATCTAAGGCCGTAATTCGATTGTAGTTGAACAACGAATCGATCAACCGCCTCAATCTGGTTGATTGACTGCGATCACTGTACCCAAGCATCGCATGATATGCAGCTCCGCGTCAGGTCGAATGTTCCATCCCACTGCAAAGGGATTATCGAGCTGGGCAAGATGATCTGCATCACGACATACAACCTAAATGCTGCAGCCGTGGAACCGCAGCTAGGGTGATACTAACTCCGAGGCCCTAGTCATAGGCTCTCGGCTGCGTTCAAATTGGCAGACAGGGTTCTAGAAGCACAGAGAGGTCGCCGATTGGGTCGACGTATAGCGCGATTAACTCGCTATTGCCTTGTCGAGAGGCGAGCTTGATATTCAACCTGGCTGCGGTTCCACGGCTACAATTCAGGTTGTAAATATGCATTCGCGGAACATATGGGTATAAGCTCAACATTGTATAAAGTATTTGTAGACTCATCCATCAAATACCCTTGACTAGTGCTGACGCTCTCGATTCGGCCTACATGGAGGGTGGCTGTACAGTCAATGGAAGCGAACTGGGAGCAGGGTAATCCTTGACGATACAGTAATACTAATAACGCTAGCATACGGACACCTCCCTGTTGTTCACAGCTTCTAGGCCTGGTTTACCATACCAAGCCAAGGCTACGGGGTCAGATAGTCCTATCAAGGTGGCTTAGTGCTTTGTTATCTTACTAAAGATAAATGAGAAAGACTAGCGGTCGATTAGCAGGGGCACCCCTTCCTTCAACTCGCTTCCGCCTAGCTTCCTTTTTAATCCAAAATCTATAAACCCACCAAATATAGTACCATATGCCGTCGGTGTTTGACTCGTTTTAATTAAGTAATTAATTCGATTTTATTAGTTCCTTTTAATCGTGTCTGTGCGTAGTAATTATAGAGCCTGCCTGCATAAGCGTCGCTTAATAATCCGGAATGCCTAAAGGGGTAGTTATATGCGGAGAATCTAAAAAACACCTCTCGAGCTAGTTTCTTTAGATTATAGGCCCTTAATTATAGGGTTACGACGGTAGAACTAGGGTTTATATAGTAAACTAGCTAGTAGTTAAGCTAGCCGTATCGAGTTATTATAGCTATAGACTAAGACGAAGAAATTAAGCTAGTTACTAGCGTAGCGGCTATTACCTCCGCGGCTCTTCTACTATACTAAAACGGCGACGATAATATCGAACGAATATTATATAAACTACCTAGCGTTACGACGACGCTATTAGATCCTAGAGCTAGTAAGAGACATACTACTAAGTACCTAGCTAGCAATCCTCGTATATACTATAAGTAGATATAGCTAAAATAACGCGTACTACGTAAGCTCGTCTATAGGCTAGAATCGCTAGGGCTTAAGAACACTATTAGTATTTTAGCTACTAAGCGTATCTATATATTCCTAAATATTATACGTAGCGTAAAACGTATAAGGATTTAGCCTATAAATATTAGTATTCTTTACGTATAATCGGTAATATTATACGGCGAGTTATCTAGATTCTATGCTGCCTATATAACGAGTTCGTATAGCTACTACCTAATATAGTTACGACCGCTTCGGAGATATTAAATAACCGTAAGATTAGCGTATAGTTTTATAGCTATCTTAGTGCGCTTAATAGTACTTATATACTAGTTACGCTAAGGAGTACTAATTATAATACGTAGCGTAACCGGAAGGGTATTTATTCTATAAACGTACTAGTAGCTATAGACTTTAATATAAACTTCGTATACGTATTACCTAGTTTTAAAGGCGTTACTAACGATTAGAAGGTACTTAGAGTAGTAAGAAGTAAAGGATTTACTATACCTCGCGGAAGGTACTACCTTATAAATAGTAGTTACTCTAAGGATATATCCGGCGTTCTCGTACTCTATTAGAAGATAAGGTACTATCTTAAGGAGTTCGCTAAAGGTAGATACTAGCTAAGGACGAAGGAAGAGTTATTTAACCTACGGTACGCGTAGTAGCGTAATATAGTTAAGCGAGCCTTTAGTATTATTAAATTAAGGTAGCTAATCCTTTATAAAGGCGCTAACCGTAGGTATAGTATTAAGAATTAGAATCGCTTCGTTATCGGCCTTCTAACTCTTTATAACTTTATCTAAGCGTATAGCTAGTCTACTAATAAAGACGCGCGATTCCTTAGGTAGAAGCTAGTAGATATTAATACGCGATTCGATAATAGTACGAGCGACCGTCTAGCGGCGAATAATAATAGTAAGATAAAGGCTTATCGTAATTATATCGCGTAAGGTATATTTAATAATTATATCGGAATACTAACGGCTCGCGGCGTACTAGTTAGTAATAGCGAAGACTTAAAGGAGGAGGGTAAGGAGTTCGGTAAGGAGTAGTTCGGTACGTAGTATAAGAGCGATAGCTTAGAGAGCTAATAGCTTAGAGGGCGTCTAAGTTAGACGCCGAAGTATCTAGCTTATACCGCGTACGCTCGGCGTAAGATAAAAGTACGCTAAAAGTATATAGAGGAATCGGTAAGAATTAGTCTCTTAATATCTCTAATAGGTATAGTTAGAGGCGCTTAATATATTACTATATACTAACCTTTATAATACTAATTCTTCTATCTTATTAAGGGTAGCGATCTATTAAGGCCTACTATACTTACGCGAGGAGCATCTATATAGCTAGGTAACCGTAGCGAACGTACTAGGTCCGTAGTACTACTATTAGGCTACGTAAGAGAGTTACTAGACTCTAAAGCTAAAGAAGATAAGAAGATAAACGATACTAATAATACGTAGGCAAGACGCGAGCGTCTCGAACGAGAGAACGCTATACTACGCGAATAGCTCGAACTCTACGCTCTTTAAGTAGAGAATAAACGCTTAACGCGAGAAGTTAGGACGACTACCCTACTAATATACTTAAGTACGATAGTAAGAAGCCTTAGCTCGAGGTACTCTAGTATAGCGAGCATTACTAGAGATACTAAGGATAGTACGCGTTATAGTAGCGACGAATATACGCCCTACGAATCTATTAAGCTCTACTCTTCTAAGTCGTTTAAGAGCGAGACTATTAAAGAAGCCTAGGATTATATCCGCGTATATAAAGTAAACTTTATAGCCGCGCCGAGGAAGTTTATAATAGAATACTAGAAAGTAATCGCTAGTATTATATTCCTCGTAGGCGAAGTATAAGAAGCCTAGTATAACGAGTACTCTAGTATACTTCTAGTAGGGTATACTTAGGCGTAGTTCTATAAGTTCTTATATAATATTATTAGAGATTAAGCGAACCGCTAGCTACTCGTAACCGTTAAGTACGAGATAATACGCTAAGGCGAAAATTAGAGTATACGATAATTTATAATAGACCTCGGTAATCTCGAGGTATAGCTCGGCGATTATACCGAGGCGTAGTTAGTTCGCTAGCTTCTCGTAAAGTTAAAGCTATCGCTATAGAAGGATATTATTAAGAACTATATTATCCTAGCGAAGCGCGCCGACCTCGTCGCTCTAGTACGATACTTTAAATAGATAGAAAGGTTAATACTATACGATATAGGCTTATACGACCGTAATAAGGACGCGTCGTACTAGTAGTCGAAGCGTAAGAGGGTCGATAGTAACGCGTATACTTCTAAAGGTAGTTACGAGTCTAGCTCGAAGGAGAAGAACTCTTAAGATAAGCGTAAAGGCAAAGATAAGGACTAGTAATCTAGGTATTACGGTTATACCGAGGTAGGCTATATCCGTCTAGATTATTCGAATAAGGATAGTAATAAGCTAGCGGTCCGTAAGGTAGCCGTAGGCAAGTTAAAAAAAGTAGAAGCGAGGAAGATATTACGTAAGTCTCTACTACTAAAGTAGATAGTATAGGGTACCTACCTATATAATACGTGCTAGTAGTATAAGTATAAGGAGAAGTTAAGTCTTAGAAGGGCCGTAGGCTAGCCGAGTTCCTTCTCGATAATACTATAGATATTAATATAGTATTACGAGCCTTTATACTCTAGTATAAGTTGCCCTTACGGCCGAACGCGGCCTTGCCGCCGGCTACTACCTTTACTAGTAAACTAGGTTATTATTACGATACGTACTATATACGTATAAGGCTCGCGGACTCCTCGAGAATCGAGCGCGTAACCGGAGGGATCTTCTATATATATAATATACTAGATCTTAATATTATCCTTAGCCGTCTATAGTAACGTATATAATAGGTAAGTATCGATAGTAGTATAGATAAATAGCGTTATAGTAACGATCGTTTTAGCTAATTCGAAGTCCGAGAGGCCTATAAGTTCCTTAAAGACCTCTAGAAGGCACTCGCTATATTTATAATTAGCCTAAGTAGAATAGGCGAGGAGCTTACTCTAATACTAGAGGAGTTTTATTAGTTCGACGACGTCCTTAACCTAATAAAAGAAATATAAAGTAGACCTATCGATAGCGCCGAGTATACGATCGACCTAAAGCTAGGTACTATACTACTCTTTAGGCTACTATACTACTAGTTAAGTAAAGAGCTCGAAGAGCTTAAGGAGTACTTAAAGACTAAGCTCGAGTATAATTAAATCGAGCGTTCTAATAGCGAGGCGAGTATACCTATTCTATTTATACTAAAGAAGAATAGTAAGCTATAGTTATATATAGACTACCGTAGGCTAAGCGAGATTACGATTAAGAATCGGTACCCGCTCTCTCTTATTAGCGAAACGCTAGATAGACTTATAAGAGCTACGTAGTTTACGTCGCTAGACCTTATAGACGCGTATTATCGTATCTATATTAAACTAAGCGACTACTAGAAGACTATATTCTATACGCGATACGGTTACTACTAATACTAGGTAATGCCCTTTAGTTTAACGAACGCTCTAGTAACGTTCTAGGCATATATTAACCGCGCGCTAGTAGGGCTAGTAGATATAAGTTACGTAGTATACCTAGATAATATCCTAATCTATAATAAGACTCGCGAGAACTACGTACGAGACGTATACGCTATACTTAAAAGGCTCTACAAATTCGGACTCTATATATAACGCGCTAAGTATAAGTTCTTCTAGAAATAGGTTAACTTCCTTAGGTTCGTAGTTATAACTAGAAGCGTAGCGATAGACTCTAGTAGGGTAGCTATAATCGCCTCGTAGCCGAGGCTAACTACTCTAATAAAGGTTTAATCGTTCCTTAGGTTTATAAACTTCTACTACCGCTTTATCTTTAGATATTTGAGGGTCGTAGTACTACTAACTATACTCTCGAAGAGCGCGAAGAATAGTAGGAAGCCGGGGCTTATTAGTTAGAGCGAAGCGAAGGAGTAGGCTTTCTTAAAGTTAAAAGAACGCTTCTAGACTACGCTACTCCTTAGGTACTTTAACTCTACGTTACGCCTATAAGTTAAGACCGATACGTTTAACTTCGCTATCGCTAGTATTCTAAGCTAGCTATTCGAGTTAGAATAGTACCTAATCGCGTTCTTCTTATAGAAGATAATTAATACTAAGTATAACTATAAGGTCTATAATAAGGAACTCCTCGTAGTAGTAGAATTCTTTAAGGTATAGAGGCCTTACCTCGAAGGCGCTACGTATAAGGTAGAGGTACTAGTCGACTACGCTAACCTTAAGGCCTTTATAGGTATAAAGTAGTTAACGGGCCGATAGGCTAGGTAGGCTACGTTCTTAGCCCTATATAACTTTATAATTAGTTATAGAGCAGGTAAGCTAAACGTAGCTAACGCGCTATTAAGGCATAGCGATTACGTAAAAGATACGTAGGTAATAAATAATCTATTACTATCGCTATAGTAGAAACTCTAAGTTTAGAGTAATCTCCGAGTAGGTAGACTAATTATAAACCGTATTAAGGCCGCCTATAACTACTAGTATATAATAAACCGAAGAGTAGTAACGAAAGCAGCTAATAGGACGTAGCCTACTAGCCTCGAACGCTACGAGCTAGGTCCGTATAGATTCGCGCTACTAATATAGGTCGCTAGCGCTATTATTATAGATAAACGGCTATATACTAATACCTTAGACCTAGTAATCGAGTACGTAGCTACGCTAGTCTAGCTAGACCTAATAGCGAAGGAGCTATATACGTAGGCGAAGAGTAATAGAGGCGAAAGCGACAAGTATACTATCTAAGATAAGTATATATATCGCGAAGAAGTATTATACCTTCCCTACGACCTTATATTACGAACGTAAGTAATTCGTATATACTACGATAACTTCCTAGCTAGCTATTTTAGTAAGAATAAGACTACGGAACTCGTTAAGAGAAAGTACTAGTAGCTAGAGGTTAACGAGGACGTTAAGTAATACGTCGAATCGTATAGTAGCTACTAGAAGGCGAAAGCGAGGCGCTACTATCCCTATAGTAAGATAGTTATACTTCCTCTACTAGAGTAGCTATAGAAAGATCTATCTATAGACTTTATTATAGACCTTCTATCGAGTAAGCGTAATAGTCGTATATTTAACGCGATTCTTATAATTATCGACCGCTATTCTAAGATAGTAACTTTTATTTAGACGATAAAGCGCTATATAAGCGTAGAGCTTACGGATATTCTACTTAATAAAGTTATATAACTTCGAGGTATACCTAATAGTATTATCTCTAATAGAGGGTCTATATTTACTAGCTAGTTCTAGTTAGACTTCTATTTCGAGGTATATATAAAATATAGGCTAAGTATAGTATTTTACCTATAAACGAACGGCTAGACTAAACGCGTAAACTAGACGCTTAAGTAGTACCTACGTATCTATTACGAGGAGAACTAAGACGACTAGGCGTCTATACTAGCCTCTATAGAATTCGCGTATAATAATAGCTTAAATACGATACTAAAGATATTGCTATTCTACGTTATTTACGAGTTCGACCCGGACCTAACGATAGAGATCTATAAGAGGGACGTAACTAAATCTTAGAACGTAATTCTATAAGGAGAAGTACTAGTAGTAAAGGACGCTATAGAAAAGTTAAAATAGAACTACGAGGAGTTAATAAAGCGCTAGTAGTAAGCAAGCGAGTCGTAGGCTAAGTATTATAACTAGAAGTATTAGCTAAAGGAATATAAGGTCGGCGATATAGTCCTCTTATCTATAAAGAACCTAAAACTAAAGGTACTATTAAAGAAGCTAGCGAATAAGTTCGCTAGACTATTTAAAGTAATCGACGTAGTTAGGAAGTAGGCGTACTATCTAGCTCTTCTAACGGGATTACGTATTTATAATATCTTCTACGTATCTCTTCTAGAACTCTAGTATAGTAGCGAATCTTAAGAGACTAGCTTGCTCCTCGTAGATAATAAGAGCGAGTAGATAGTCGAGAAAGTACTAGAAACTCGAGTCGAGAAGAGTAAAAGGAAGTAGCTAGTCCGATAGAAAGGCTAGCTAGAAGAATATAATACGTAAGAACTAATTAAATATATTAGGGAATATAAAGCGCTCGAGGAATTTAAGGTATAAGAGTAGAGTAAGAGGAGCTTACGTAAGCTATAAAGTCGACTATCGCGGCTACTATACTACTAATTAACTATCGCGACTACTATAATTTACGACGAGTACGCGCTAAGCGCTAAGGCTACGACGAAACGTTACGTTACGAAAGCTAATAAAGAGAATAAAGAATATAAAGTAGAGAGAAATTATTTATTTATAGCGCTCGTAGGCGTAGCGTAAACGGGCCGTAGCGCCGGCGTAGAATAGAAGTATAGAATAAGGTAGCAGACTATATAAGTAGTATAGGAGGAGCGCGAGAAAAGAGTATAAGAAGAGCGCGCAATACGCTAGCTTACTCCTCTATACTCTCGTTCTTCTTCTTTTTCTTTTTATTCTTCTTATTCTCCTTATTATTATCTTTCTTCTCCTTCTCTACTATAAAGGCCTCGTCGTTAGAGACCTTCTCTATTTAGCTAGTAAGGCAGTCGGTATAAGTAGTATAAACCGCCGTATCGAGCGCCTCTTTCGAGGCGCTAAGTAGGCGTAGGCGCTACGAAGAATATTAGTAACGTATACGAGGAGTATATAACCTATAAGATATACCTCGTACTTAAGCTTAAAGAGCCTAGAGGATAGGGCGATCTACTTACTAGCTATAAGTAGCTTAGTAGTAGAAGGACCGCTACTAGCTAATAGCGCGCTAGCTCCGCCCTTCTTTAAAGTCTTAAAGACCCTAGCCGACTTACCCTTATTAAACTATAGGACCTTAAGGCTATTAGCGATTAGAGCTTATAGATTAGTAGAGTAGCGGCGGAGCTACTCGGCGCGTACGGCTAGCCTGCCCTTAGCTAGCTTAGTAAGGTAGAAGCGTAAGCGCTTCGACTATATAATAATATTTAGATTAATATAGCGGTCGTAAGAGTAGTTATTATTATTATAGCGCTAGTAATTCTTCTTCTTACTTAATTTTATAACCCTATTATACGGCTAAACGCTAGCTATACGTACTATATTAGTAAGGAACTCGTAGCTAATATATATATAGAACGCTAGACTTACTCGTTACTAAATATAAGAGGTAACGATAATAGTCGTCGTCTTTTATAGCGAGGAAGTTAGTAATAGTACGAGGATCGGCTAAGATTATAAGAGTAGAGATCTTCTTAGAAGGTATAATACTTATAGAACGAGTACTAGGAAAAGGCTAGGGAGATATATAAATAGTACGAGGTAGGAGTAGGACGCTTATCTAAAGATAGTATACTAGAATAAGTATTAATATAATTAGGCGCGAACTTATAGCCTATACCTACCTCGTAATTAACGCGCGGCCTATATAGGGTCTATAATATAAAAGTCTCTTAAGATCCGGTATATTACTATAGTACTACTAAAAACCGTATATAACTATAAGTAGTAGAGCAACGCAACCGTAACGTAATAAGAACGCAAGCGGCCGGCTACTATATTAATAAAGACTCTTCTACGAGATAAGGTAGCTCTATAAAGAAGAGGAGATAATTATAAGAGCGATAGCTTAGGGAGCTAATAGCTTAGAGAGCGTCTAAGTTAGACGCCGAAGTATTCGGCTTATACTACGTACGCTTGGCGTAAGATAAAAGTACGCTAAAAGTATATAGAGGAATCGGCAAGAATTAGTCTCTTAATATCTCTAATAGGTATAGTTAGGGGCGCTTAATATATTGCTATATACTAACCTTTATATATAGATCGAGGATTTAGGCGTAGTTAGTCGTTCCTATAAGTAAATTAACGCTAATTATCCTAAATCTACGACTCTCGTACTCCTTAAGGTACTATTTTGCTCGTTATAGTAGTATAGTAGTCTCTTATCGTACTAGTAAAGAGTCTACGTTCTAAGCTAGTACGCCTACTTTATCTCCGTATCGTTATATAAGTCGCGCTAGACTAAATAAAATATAATAACTACTACTACTTACGATACGAGTTTAGAGCGTATAAATCGTCTAATTGCGCGCTTTCTAATATATTAAGAATCGTTAGAATCGATAATAGCGTTATACTATAATGTCGTAAAAGAGGTTATAAATAGCTAGCGTTTAAAATAGCGGCTACCGTAGGCTACTAGTAGCGTTGCGAGCGTATCGTCGAGCTCGGATTCGTATTCTAAATAGTTATAGCTAATTAAAGGGCTAGATTTAACGTAGCGGACAAAAACGCGCGGCAGATAAAAAGTCTTAGTAAGATAGTATAGAGATTAGAAGTTAAAATAAAGTAATAGTAGCGGGTATTAAGGAGTTAAAATAGGTATAAAATAGGGGCTTAGCGCCTAGTATATAACGAGATATACGATTTTAATTCTCTAGCTATACTCTATCTAAAGAAACTACTAAATAAGTAACTAAAGTTAGTTCTACTATTTAACCTCTACCTTTACCTTATCCTTCTTTACTACTAGCTTATACTACCTCCCTATTTTTACTACGACTACGACGCCGCCGACGACGATCCGTTCTACTTACCGATTAATATCCGCGTCGCTTCGAGAAGCGCTAGCGTCTTAGGAGTTATTAGCGCTAGCGACGGCGGAGGTACTATTAATAGTATTCGAGCGATAGGAGCTACTAACGAGGCTCGCGATAGAGTTAGAGCGATAGAGGTAGCGCGGCGGCGAGAGGCGGCTAGATTAATACTATATAATAACCTTTAATAATAGGCCTCGAACTTCTTATTATCTATTATAGTAGTACGGTACTAGACGCGTTCTATTTAATCTACTAGCGATAGTTTATCGTCTATTAGAAACCTCTTCGGTAGCTTTATTACTCGCTCTACCTACTTAGTTTCTAGTAAACGAACTAGTCGGTTACGCGCTATAGCGCTAGCTTCTACGATTTAAAGAAATAGCTAGAAATACCTCTAAAGGCCTAATATAAGGTCCTATTTCTACTATCGAATAGTAGTAGCGTATCTAATACTATTAGGCGCTTCTACCTCTGCGCGACTATTACTATCGCTATTATTAATAATACTAGGCGACGATATACCTAGTTCGCCTACCTTTATAGTAGTCTCGCTAGTTACGATATTATCGCTAATAAGTACCTCTATTTATTTAGCGTAACGTAGTAGCTAGCTACGGAACTTGCGATACTCTAAATATCTCTTAAAATAGTCGTCTTTAATCTCTTTAGTAGTTATCGGTACGCCTTTACTATTAATACCCTAGCTACTAATATGTCGCAAGTAGTTCTTTTATAGTATCTATTCTATCTTTAAGATATTCTACCTATTCTTAACTTAACGCGCCGTTAATAACTTATTAAACTCTTAAGATACCTAAATAGCCGCCGCTCGAAGGTTAACGGCCTTCTAGTTACTAGAGTTAGTTTAGTAGCTATTATCCTTTAATTCTTAGAATACCTCTAGTAGGTAGATAGTTATAACTAGCGACTATAAATAGCTATTATCTAGCGCTATATACCTCGCTACCTTCCGCGCTATCTTTACTAACCTTTAACGAGCCGCTCGGTTAGTATACTAGCGAGTAATTAGCGAATTAAAGGTATATATTATTAAGTAATTCGTACGCTATAAGATAGGTAGTTCGAAGGCGTTATTACTACTATTAAGAATAACTATATTAGTAATAGAGGCTATAGTATCGACGATACGCTAATACTATTCTAAATGCTATCTATTAGGACCTTAATATACTGCTAGCTAGCCTGCTATAGTAATAAATTAGCTATAATAGGTAGCATTTAGAATACTAACGAGTCTCGTAGCGTAGGTAGTTAAATAGTAGAAAATTAACAAGTCTACTAATTATGCGACGAGTCCCTTACTTCCCGATAATCTAGTAGCAGAAGTACTATAAACTAGGGACGCTAGCGACTAAACCTATAAATTCGCGATCCGATTATTTCTAAGAGTAATATATACCTCCGGCTCTATAACGGATTATAAAGGAAGCTAGGCCTTCTATTACTGTCCCTCACATGCATAGGCGGCCTAATTACTAAATCGAGCCCCAGTTCTAATATCGAGCTCCAGCTATGCCGGCATTTACGGACAATTTGAACTGTCTATAAACCAGCGAGGCGAGCTTGCGAGCGGAACGACGACGTACGATACCCGAGCGCGTGAGGCAAGCACGTCGTTCGAAGTGGTAAGCATTATTTCTATTAGGCAACCAACGAGCGCAAGGCCCGTAGGGCGCGCGAGAGAGGCGGCAGTGCACCTCGAAAGCTGCAGTCAGCATTGATTATAACCCTCGAATCTTGATGTAATTTGATACAGCAGCTGGGGCTCGATTCAGTAGCCAGGGCATAGGCGGAACTCGGAAATGATGAGGAGATACTCAGCAATAGAGCCTACACGCCCTGGAATGGATGTCGCTACCCTGTCGCCCGTTCCACGTATGCACCGAACGCTCTCGAGGAAATTAGGCCACGGATCTACCTCTTCTATATAAAATGCTAGAGACCTTCTACATGCCAACCCGCGCACTCTTACGTTCGTTCACCCAACCAAAGCAGCTATTCTCCGACTCTCCCTAGGATTACTACCCGAAAATTTCTAAGACAAACATCAGGATGGCCCGCCTTGTATCTGCCCTCTTCGGCAGCCTTTGCACACTCCTTTTGGTCTCTACCACCAACGCATGCCTCGGCGACTCATTTTGTCTCTCTAGTTGTCTTGATACAATGGAGCAAGATGGTGTTCCTATGACCCCCGAATACGAACGATTGAATTGCGGCACCTGCGAACTGTAAGAACAGATCTCTATACGTAGGCATCCGTCCTATTTTACTTTGTATGCTAATAATCGAAACAGTAACTGCTAGACCTAGTCAGCGATGAATGATGGTTTGAAGGGGATGCTACAATACAGCCGAGAGAATAGAGTGTCAATAGACATCCGATTAAATGGCTGCAAAGTCCCTAAGTCGCAGCCTACCGCATGTCGCGCTTTCGCTGCTCTGGCAGCCCTATGTCCACCGCAGTCTTTTACTTTTATAATTCAATCATGCCTGATCCATCACCCCACTTGGCGCCTACATACATACGACATCCTATACGAAGGCACCCCAAAACAGACGAAACACACATCATTCGACGCGCCGTATCGCAGAGAGTATGTTGCCACTAGTTTGATTCGCGGTAAGCAGCAGCGCGACTGTGCCGCCGCGAAGAAAGCTTGCGAAGACAGCTCTGTTTACGCGACGCGACACCGACATAAACACGGTATACCCCTACTAAAACATACGCTTTCAGACGCATATACGGCCTTTTTAAGGCTATAACCTATATTCAGACACTGGAACCTAGGTCTAGCAGCCTGTCTAACATAGTGCGAGTAGGACAATTGTACTATATACCTAAAAAAACAGCCGAGAGCAGTAGCCTAGGTATCCTATACCGCCTGCGACACGTAAAGTAGCTAGCACCGGTTGGCCGTTCACGCGGTTAATAAACCTAGGTAGAAGACTTTCCGTACGAGGAACTATAATATATGTTTAAGGCTTTAATACGCTACCTTTCTCGGAATTATAGTGCCTTTGCCTCTTAGAGGTAGGTAGGCTAAATTAGAATTTTCTAGGCTCGGCGGTAATCGCGGAATAGGCGGCTAGAATTACTCTTTTCCCTATAGGGGTTTTTAACGAGAATTCTAAGCATAGATAGTCCGAGGATTATAACGAGATAAAAGCAGCTAAAGAGTTAGTACCCGAGGCTAGTTTAGCCGCGTAACCTATCGGGTTTCTAAATAGGCTATATAAATAATATATAGTTACTACCCTAGGCCCGATCGATAGTCTTGCTATACTATAGTAGAGTATACCCCCCTATAATATTAGCTTCTAATTAAGGTATAGTTTCCGTATTTCTAATATAGTTTTATAGCTAATTAAAGAGTTAGAATCCTTATATTATAAGCCTCTATATTACCTATATTACTCTATAAGATATAATAACTAAACTAGCTAACTATAAACGAGATAATTACTATTAGAACTACTTAATAATTAAGCTAAACATAGCTATAAAGCCTCTATTTAATTAGTACTTAGTATGCTAGCTATTCCTTACTATAACTCGTTAATAACGGGTCCTAAAACTACTAGTAATCCTTCCTATTTCTTCTAGAGTTAGCTTATCCTAAACCTACTAGATTTGCTAGTAGTATACCTACTAATTAAAAGGGTATAGATAGTCTCTATTTAGTTACTATTTTATAATAGCCTAGATATTCTTAATTAGATTTAAGTTAGGACTATTTAGTAGCTAGAAATTAAGAGAGGTTATAACTTCGGCTCTAGTAAGAGTACTACGAGTAGCGCGTAAGGTATAGATTAAGGCTCTATTAAGATAAACTAGTCGTTAAACTTTACTTAGTCTAAGAGGTAGTAGTTTAACTAGTAGCGGCTTAAAGGCTTCTAGTAACTCCTAACGGTTTATAATATAGATAGCCTCTAGAAACTTAATAATAATTAGAAGTATCCGCTAAATAAATACTTAGCTATTAATAGTTTCCTTAGAGTGCCTCCGTTCGAAGAACTAGAGCCTAGATTTAAGGTTGCTACTAATTAAACTAAATATAAAGACTATCTTAATTCTTCTAAACTTTAGCCGTAGGTATATAGGTATATAGGCTTTATCGTTACGCCTATTAATAAGGAACTTAGTTTGTCTACCTTTACTAAATCTAGTAGAGTTACTAAAGACAAAGAATATATTCTAGTTTATTAGATTAAGGCACTATTATCTAAACTCTAGCTTTAACTAGAAGGTATCTAAATCTAAGAAAGGAGCTACCTTAGTAATACGCTTATAGAAACTACGTTCTTATAATCGCCTACGAATCGTCGCTATCGAATACTCTAGCTATAGTTCTACCTTAATTTAATTATAAGTAGCACGCCTGCCTTCTATACTACCGTAGATATAGGCCTTAATCCTATTAGCTACTAAGGTTCCGTATTTCTTAAGACTACGGCTAATACGACGAACTAGTATTGCGAGCTCGTTAGCAACGGTCTAAACTATAGTATATAGCTCGTTTAAAGCGATAGTAATACGTATAAGCGTCTAGCTAGCGATACGCTTAAGTGCCTTAATTAAGGTACGAATAGAATAAGGTAGGAGGTTATAACGACGCCTTCTATATTCTACTACCTCGCGCGTATTAGCTAGAATCGTATTAAACGAGCTGTCTATAGCGATACGCTAATAGCTTAGAGTCTTAGGAAGGCTTAAGAAAGAGGTATTAGTAATAGTAGGGGTATAAGTAGCTATAGTATAGTATTATTCGAAGTTATAAAGGTTAGTATATAGCAATATATTAAGCGCCTCTAACTATACCCGTTAGAGATATTAAGAGACTAATTCTTACTAATTCCTCTATATACGTTTAGCGTACTTTTATCTTATACTAAGTATACGTAGTATAAGCTAGATACTTCGGCGTCTAACTTAGACGCCCTCTAAGCTATTAGCTCCCTAAGCTATCGCTCTTATAATTATCTCCTCTCTTTTATAGAGCTGCCTTAGCTCGTAGAAGAGTTTATATTAATATAGTAGCCGGCCGCTTACGTTCTTATTACGTTATAGTTACGTTACTCTACTACCTTATAGTCGTACGCGATTTTTAGTAGTACTATAGTAACGTACTAGATTTTAAGGGACTTTTATATTATAGACCCTATATAGGCTACGCGTTAATTATAGGGTAGGTGCAGGCTATAAGTTCGCGCCTAATTACGTTAATACTTATTCTAGTATACTATCTTTAGATAAGCGCTCTACTCCCGCCTTATACTATCTATATATCTTCCTAGCCTTTTTCTAGTACCCGTTCCGTAAGTATTATAGCTTCTAAGAAGAACTCTACTCTTATAATCTTAGCCGATCCCTATACTATTACCGATCTCCTTAGCGCTAGAGGTTAGAATAGGTTAGGACGGGTCCGGGTCGGGTCTAGGACCTAAATATATAAAACTATAATAGTTAGGTCGAGTCCTAGCTAGTTCCTCCTTAGTTCTAGACCTATTTAATAAATATAGGTATTAGATAGGTCTAACTCGGGTCTAACGATAGGTCTAAAGATAGGTCCTAATAGAAATTTAAAGTTCGATAGAATATAGTATAGAAAATCGAGGATTATAAATAGATAGAAACTAGAATAAGTAGGAAGTATAGAAGGTAACGAGATTTAGAGCTATATTTAATTCGATAGGGCAAATTAGACGATTTAGTATAACTATATATATACTAACTACGGATGCTAACTATAGTAACCTCTCTAATTATAACTATTTTTACTATATATCCTATCTATACCTATAATAATTTTCTCTATATATACTATAAAGAATTATCTCTTACTAAATATATTAATTCCCTAAGACGAGAGTAGGCTAATAATAAACTTTATATCCCTCTACTAAATAGTTACTCGCTTTATATAAATCGCGGTAACGTTAGTACCTATTATATAGTTAATATTAATCGAATATAGAATAACTAGGAATATATATACTCGAGAAAAGGTAGACTAGAGCACTCTCGGCAGCTTCCTATAGAGTACTAAGGGCGCTCGCCTACTAATAGTAACCTCCTTAAGAAATAGCTAAGCCTCTAGAAACGTTATAGTAAACTTCGCGGACGAGGTAGCTAAAGAGTAGCTTTAGTATAAGTAGATCCGTAGACTTCTAGTACTTACGGATCTCTCGGAGCGCGATAGCTAGAGTAAAAGTTAGTAATAGCGACTATAAATGCCGACTATATAACTTACTACCTAGCTTATAGCGATAAGTCTTCCGTATACTAGCTCTACGAGCTAGACCTCCTCTACTTACTACTACTATTTTAGCTAGTACTTTCCTAGCTATTCTCTTTCTAGCTAGTCTCTTTTTCGCTACTCGTTTTCTACCTAGTACTCGTTTTCTACCTACTACTCCTCTAGCTACTACGCTACTATTTATTCCGTTATCTACTATATTACTATCTACTACGTCTCTATCTGCTATATTTCTAGCTACTACTACTACTACTACTACTATCGCTACTACTATTACTATATTATCCCTCTTAATCTATCTCTACTAAGCTATTTAGTAAGCGAGCTTCTACTTATCGAGACGAGGCCGACCGCCTACCTATACTAAATCTAGTATAGTTTTTCGTAGAGCCTTCCTAGAAAGCTAAGAGAGAGAGGCGGGCGGTATAATACTCTCGTCGCTAATAGTCTCGTCGCTATTAATACTAGAGCCGTTATCCTCGTTATTTATATAGTTACTATTCGCGTTTCTACGAGAACTATCTTAGTTATCTTAGTCGTTTCTATTATAAGTAGAGAGGTTAGAAATTAAAAGAGGAGGGATAGAAGCGCTACGTTAGTTAGAAGAGGGCGCCTAGTTACTAAGAAGTCTAGGATCGATATTATAAGTATTCGTAAGAGGGTTATTAAGTAGAAGAGAGTTTCTAAACGAAGGAGGGGTAGACGCCGCGTCTTAGTTAAAGAAGTATTACTTAGCGAACTAGCTAGGCTTATTAGTAGGAAGTTAAGCTATTATAAATACGTAAAGAGGCGAGAGAAAAGTAGTCGATTAAGCTATAATTAACGTACGTAGCGGTTTCCTTTATATATAGAACGCGAAAATTCGTTAGGAGGTATAAAAAAGTAAGGTAATAATAATAGGCTAATAGGGCGCGACTACTAATAAGTTCTAAGATAGTAGAGGTAGTAGTATTACTAATAGTTTAGTAAAGGTATATAGGTTAGCTAAGTCGGAGGTTAGGCTCGCTAGCGCGCTAGCTCTAGCTTTACCCGCGCCGTATAAATTAATTCTAAGCTTCTAAGTATAGTAACGTTTACTAGGCTCTTTATTATCGGTAATCGTAGTCGGTAACCTAGTATTATATACCTATATTATTATTACCTCCTCTATTCTAGCTAGTAAACTAGTAGCGTAGATAACTATATAGGTATATATCCTTCGCTTATAGAGTAACGCGCTTCGCGTAGATCGCTAGAAGGTTAGAAATCTCGAACTCTATAACGAGAAAAGCCTCCGCTACTTCCTATAAGTATTTAAGTACTATAGCCTAAATTCTAATAATACTAATACTACCTCTATCTATTATAATCTTACGGATAACGCGCTAAAAAGAGACTCTCCGGATATATAAAGCTATTATTCGCTAAAGCTTACGAATCTCTTATAAGGCTACCGTTCCTAGCTTTAACTACCTTTTCGAGATACTAGACTTACTAGCTCTCGTTCGTCGCTATATAGTTCTTATAGCTATTACTTTTTTCTATAGAACTACTACCTTCCTATAAGACTCGTCGTCTAGTACCGTAGCCTTTAGTAGCTATATTTGCCGCTACTTAGTAGCCTTATTTTCTACGTATAGAGGTAGTACTAATAGTAGTATATTAGTATCTATATTAGGATATACTTATAGAGCTTATAGAGAAGGGCTCGAGTTAAACTCTATATTAGAGTTAGCTTATAAAATAAGAGAAGGTATCGAGTAGTATAGATAGAGATATTAAAGAGTTAGAAGGAGTAGATAGATAGAGGTACGAGAGAGAAGAGCTAAAGGAGGTAGGAGTACTAGAAAATCGTATACGACCGCCGGAATACGTAGGCCGATAGGGAGGGTTAGAGTTTAATAGCGCTATATAGTAGAACTATATCGTAGTCTACTACTATATTAGGATACGCCTACCGATCTTTACCTAGTAGAAGTTATAGTTACGCGAACGCTATAATCGCTTTTACTACTACGTAGAATATAGTAGTAGACGAAAATATTACTATAGTATAGATTATATCCGAGTATTATATAGATAATATCGACTATAGTATAGATATTTCGATATTCGAAGTTCTTTACGAATATATAAAAGACTATAGAAGAGAAAGAGCTAGACCTACTAGTACTCTATAGTATTACTAGTTTAGTAGTCGTAATATAGTAGTAGAAGAGAAAAATAGACTCTTAAACCTATCTTTATATTAAGAAGACGAGTCGTCGTATAGTAGAAGAGAAAAAATAATTATCGATACTACTTTAATATCGAGAAGAGAAGTAGTCGTCGATAATATAAGCTAAGAAGTAGCTATCGACGCTAAGAAGACGAGTAGTCGTCGATATTATAAGCTAAGAAGTAACTATTAGCGACGAGTAGACGAGCGATCGTCGATAGTATAAGTATATAGATAGATTAATCTTATTACTAGTCTACCTCTTTATCTAGAGTAAGTAGCTTTGCTCTAGTATTATATAAAAGGGAAAATTCTATAAAAAACCCCTTATCCTCCTCTTTATATTTATAGTTAGTAGTTACTTCTTCTATCTTGCTTTTCTTTAAGTAAAATTAGGCTCTCTTATTGCTTTGCTCTCCTTCTTAGACTCCTCTTTATCTCCTTATCTCTTTATAGCTTCGTTCTCTCTTATTAATCTCTTTCTTAGCTAGAGAGAACTAGTTTAATAATCCCTCTTAGATTAGCTACTTAGCTATAGTATTAAGGCCTCTTAGTATTAAGTATATATCTTCTTATAAGCTAGTTCCTACTACTATAAATAGCTAATATCTATTACTTTAATAGTTTTAGTAGGATATATAAATATACTTAGTATCTTAGATACTTTAGTTATATAGGTATATTAGGATAACTCTTAGAACTCTCCTCTTTATTAGGTATACTCTAAGTCTAATATATCCTATCCTAATTAGGGTAATTATTATGCTTATAGGCCTTAGAGCCTCCTTATAAATCTCTTTAGTCCTAAATTGTCCTACTATAGCCTATACTACTAGTTGCTCTCTTATTATACCCCTCTTTTATCTAGCCTTCTCCTATTCTTAGTCCTATTTAGTAAGCTCCTACTAGTTCTTAACTTCTATCCTTATTTAGGATAGCTTCTAGCTTAGAGTTATCTTCTAAATTTCCTATACTCTTATCTTATATTACCTACTATACTAGTTACCTCTTCTTCTTACTCTTTATTCCCTTTAGGTAATTCCTTTATATACTTATTTAATATACTAGTAGGTTAAGTTATTTACTTTATTCCTTATATATTATTTAGTAAGGTCTTAAGTATAGAGCTAGATTAGAGAGATACTTACTTCCCTCTAAAGGACTATAGCTATAACTAACTTATATATACCTATAATATTCCTTAGAGCTTAGTTCTAAACTTGCTTAATTAGTTTAGTAAGGCCTTTATTATATTCGCTTATTCCTTCTAGGTTAGACTAGGTTTAGTATTTATATACTAGAGCTAGCTTAATAACTATAGTATAGATATGTCTTACTTTCTTAAATAATACTTCTTAGATAGACTTATATAGCCTCTATAGGGACTAGATCTAGTATATATCTTTCTTAGCTATCTTCTTAATATATAGGCCCTACTTAAGTTTAGTATCTACTTAAACTCTTAATAGTCTTAAGGATAGGATAGGTTTACCTTTAAAGCTAGGGATCTAGACTATAGCCTAGAGGTTATAGTTCCTTCCTCTTATAAAATAGATAAGCTAATACTTCTATAGTATAAAGGCTGCTTTATATCTTATTACCTACTCTATATATTTATTATAGGCTTTCTTTAGTTATTTATAGTTCTCCTTTATAAATATACTATATATAAGGATATTAGAATTATTAATAAACTCTATTATTATAGTATTATCTTCTTAAAGTAATAGGAGAAGTATAGATATAAAGAATAAGAATAGGATTAGTAATAGTATTAATCCTTAGGGGATTCTAGTATCTTGCTTTCTCTTTTAGTTTATAAATTCTCTTAGCTTAAGGTAAGTTATCCTATCTTAGAGGAATAACTAGATAAACCTAATTAGCTAGTTTAGATAGCCCTATATCTTAATATTATAAAAGAGTCTTTAGTAGGATACTTTATTAAATGCCCTAGATATATCTAGATAGAGTATTAAGGCTACTACTCTAAGCTTAGCTTTCTAAATTATCTTAACTTGTTTAGTAATAAGATTAAGTACTATAATCGTAGATCTTTTTAGTCTTATACCTATTTATAATTCTAGTAGTAGGCTTCTCTCTTTTATTACTTTAAATATTCTCTTTATAACTACTACTTTTAGTACTTTAGCTAAAGTATTAAGAAGTACTATTAGCTTATATACTCTTAGCTTAGTATAGTTAGGCTTTTATAGCTTCCTAATAACTATAGTAATAGAGTATTTAAATAGCTTTAGGTAGTATACTTAGCTAATATAGGCTATAAAGAGCTTAGCTAGGAATAGTATAATCTCTTATTAATATTTCTTAAGTAGTATATTCTAGATCTAGTCTAGGCTTAAAGCCTTCTTATTCGGGATCTTTTTAAGTATTATAAAGACCTCTCCTTTAGATACCTTATCTTCTATTTAGAACTAAGCTAGGAGGTCTATATTTAAGATATTTCTTAAGTCTACTTTAACTAGTAGTAAGAGGAAGTAGTTTATAAAGATTCTTACTTTACTTTCGTTTATATAACTATCTTAGTATATACTACTACTTAGTATAGGAAATTATAGTAGTATATATCCTTATTATACTTTTTCTCTTACTTATCTTACTAGCTTTTATATTCTACTTAGGTCCTTAGTAATCTTACTAACTATTTGCTTCTAAGATATATTTATTACCTTCTTAACTAGCTTATTCTTCTTATAGCTAGTATTTAAGTAGTATTTATAGTTCTCTTTAGACTTTATAGCCTTCTAGGCTCTTCTTACTACCTTAGTAGCCTTAATTGCTTTACTATACTCTACTAGCTATTCTACTTTTATATATTATAATAGCTTTATATATAGGACTGCCTTCTTTACTACCTTCTAGAGGGCTTTCTAAAGAGCTTATACTGCCTTATTTAGCTTTTAGTAGTTCTTAAGTAGTAGTAGCTCTAGCTTCTTTATAGCTTTTTAAACCTTCTACCTTATTTTCTTTTACTTTACTTTTATCTATTATAGTCTTAGGCTCTAGTTTTTCTAGTATAGGTTTATAAGCTAGTTTATAATAGTTAGAATTAGGATATAGTTTAATCTAAATATATTATTAGCTATTGCCTTATAGCTCTATAGTCTCTATTAAATAGCTTAGCTAGCTAGGATTAGGTTAAGTATTTAGTAGCTAGAGTTATATCTCTCCTATATAATAGTTCTTAGTTCTAGTAGGAGATATAAGCCTACCTATATAGCTATCTAGATAAGAGTATCTGCTATATTATATTATAACTAGACTAGGTTTCCTCCCTATAGTAGATAATAGAGATTAAAGTCTCTAACTACTATAGTCTTACCTATAGCTACTTCCTAAGCCTCTTAGATAGCTATTTCTAGCTATATAAGTATACCTATTATATTATAGGATTTAGGGCCTAATAGGTTATAGTAGTTATAGATAGTAATAGGTTTCCCTTAAGTTATTACTATAATAGAGAGAAGGTCTCCTAACTAGCTATTTATAATGTCCTACTTTAATATATTTAGCTCTTCTAATACTAGGAATATAACTCTTAGGTACCTATTCGTTAGAAGGACTTAGTAGTAACCCTTTTTTATTTTAGTTTTCCTATTTGCTAGGTTAATCTATAGTTCTTATAGTGCTATAATCTAGGTAGTTCTTAAGTCTAGGCTATCTACTAGTAGTACTTAAGTAGTAAGTATATAGTTTATATTATATTAGTAGATCTATAGGTTATATTTATTTATCTTATCTAGTTATTATAGTCTCCTCTAGCTTAGCTCCCTCTCTTTATTAGGCCTCTTATATACTCTTAGCTTATATATATATTAAGAGCTTATTTATCTATCTCCTACTATTTATAATAGTAGAGTTAGATCCTAATAGCTTTCCTAGTAGCTTATTCTATCTTGCCTAGCTGCTTTATAGTACCTCCTTAGCTTAGAGCTATTCTACTAGGCTTATTAGTTTCCTCTTCTTATTAGTTACTATAGTAAATCCTTCCTTATTATAAGTTAGTTATACTAGAGTTTACTTTCCTTTAAAGAACTTTAAGAATGTTCTAGCCTTAGCTATTACTACTTGTTTATATTTATATATCCTTACTTATATTAGATAGTCTCCTTTATAGTTATAGTATTTCCTCTTTTATATAGTATAATTAAATGTTTTATAGTTTATAGAGTAGGCTCTATATCTATTCTTAGCTTCTTTATAGTATATAGTAATATATCTAAACTTATTATACTTTATATACTATATAACTCTTTATTATAAGTAATAGATTTCTATTAAGTAGAAGTTTACTTTAATAATAAATCCTTTTTAAGCTATAGCCCTTACTATTTACTTATCCTAGAACCTAATAACTATTATAGAGTATCTTTAGCCTTCTCTAGCTTTAGGGCTTTTTATTTATATAGCCTACTTAATCCTTATATTTAGGAACTATAAGATATTCTCCTCCTCTATTACCTTAATATATTCCTTAGCTCTAGTATCCTAGTTTGCTTTAACTCTATATATAAGTACTTTATATAAATATTTAGCAACCTAGGCTCTAGGCTAGGCTATATATATCTAATCCTAGTTCTTCTCTAGCTTTACTCTTTCTTACTTCTTATAGAGGAGTACTCTAAAGTCTCTACTAGATAGCTTTTAGACTATAGCTACCTACTAGATTCTAAGCTTTGCTCTAATTTCCTTCTTAATTATTCCTCTAATCTTATCTCTTTCTTCCTATATACCTATCTTAATTATAATTACTATAGTTACTTAAGGTATTATTTATATTAGGGTCTAGATTTAGGCTGCCTTTTAGGCCTATAATTGTCCTATATTATAGCTATCTAGCTTCTTCTAAAGAGTTCTTTAGATGTTTTAAAGGGTAGAGGAGATAGCTTAGGTCTAGGCCTAATAGAGAAGGGCTTATTAGGCTCTTTAAAGAAGAGAAAGGAGAGAGGAGTTAAAGTAGTCGTAGGGAGAGTTAAGGGCTTTTTAGATAGTTTCTATAAGGGTTATTAGGTTCTTTTAGAGCTAGGTGCTTACTATATTAGTCTCTAGTAGTATCTTCTAGCCCTAAGGGCTAGTTTAGTAGTTTCTAAGAAGTTATCGCTATCCTTAGGTTCTAAGAGTACTAGCCTCTTCTCCCTCGAGCGCTATAACCTCTCTAAAGTTCTTCTATTGCTCTAGATAGATAGTCGTATGCTATAAGGCCTTAAGGCCTCCTAGTAGCTAATTCTTCGCCTACTAGAAGTATATGTTTTTTAGTATAAGTATATAGTAGTTACTCTTTTCGGCCGGCGATAGTAAGGTTAATCTAAGTAACGTATACGATAAGTTCTAGCTCTAGAGTACGTTTATAGCTATCCCTATTCGTATTAATAAGCGGAACCTATATAACTTAGTAGGGTAGAGGCCTATAAAAACTCGTTATCTAGTAGCTCTTCGTAGAATATTATACCTCTACGATACGTTTTATACCTATTTTAATTACTATAGTTCCGTTTCTTAAAGAGCTAGTACGCGTATACGAGTAGCGGTTTAGCTAGTAACTATATAACTAGGTATAGGTATTTAATAGATTACTAACGCTATAGGCACGGTTATACCTATTAATTCTAGAGCGATTTAGTTCTAGCTACGCGTAGATAGTACCTTAGAGTAGTATATTATTCGCTTATTAAAATAGAGCCGAAGGTAGGGCTATATAATAACTTCTATAAATAAGATTATTAATAATAAGAAGAAGATATTATTCGTAGCTTAAGGCGCGAACCGTAGTAGACGAAGAAATTAAGCTACTAAGATAATAAGCTATTATACGGGCGTAATACTATATAGGCTATAGTAAGCGCTAGTAAGCTCGAAAGCAAGTATACTTTCTATATAAGAAGTCGCTAGAACCTCGAAAAGTCTAAGAACTCTTAATCTATTACGACTTAGAACGTACTAGTTATATAACCGTATATTAGTATAGAAAGAAATAGTACTACGGCATTAGACTAATCTTAGCCGTTAAGGAATCGCTTAGAGTTACTATACTTATATAAAGGGATTCCCTAGGCTTTTAGGCTAAAAATAGTAATAATACGAGCTATAGGAGATAATAGGAACGAACTAACCGCGCGGAAGTCCTATATTAGCTCTCTCTTTCTAGAAACGCTAGTAATAGCTCTATATAGTAAATTACTATTTGCCCTTATTACTATAGTATTAACTACCTCGAACTAGCGAAGCTAATACTAAGCCCCCTATTAATAGAGCCGAGAAAAGAGAGATTCTTACTCTCTCGTATTAATTCGCTTAAAAGGTCTAGGATTAGCTACTTAAGGAATAGCGCGCTATTAGAATAAGATAAAAGACTATAATATAAGCCTAGAGTACCCTTATATCGTCCCTATTACTCTAGATTAGAAGGAAACCTACTCGCTAAAAGAGGAGAAGCTATTCGAATATAGGCTCGTTACTTACCTCGAAGATATATAGGACCGACCTTCCTTACTATAAATATTCGAAGGATACGACTTCGTAAATAACGCTTAATAATAATACGAATCTCCTATATTTATTACTATTCTTCCTTTATTCCTTTTATACTAATTTATAAGTAGTTAATAACTAGAATACGAAATAATAATAAAATATCTAACTTTTAATTAAACTAACTAGTTTAATTACTAAGTCCGAATATCGGCCGAATAATATCTGCTATTCTAGATAATAAAAGAACCTTCGGGGCCTTCTATATAATAGGCATCGATAGTCTAGAAGGACTAGAAGTTATTTACGCTAATAATAACCCCGATTACTCCCTACTTTACTCTCTTATCTCTACCTTCCTTATTTTAGTAGAAACCGACGACCTTAAAGAGAACGGTAAGAATACTAACGATTCTAGTAACTCCGAGGCAAAACCGGATAGTTAGAACGAAGCTATTCGCCGATAGGAAACTTAGTTCGAATCTACTTAAGAACTAGTAGCTAGACCCTTATAGCTAGCTACTATACCGAACTCTATTAACCGTACTACTTAAGTAGTTTAGACTTTAGCTAGTTTTATCTAAATACTAGAAGGCGATACTAGCGGCTATATAGCGTTACTATCGTTCTAGAATTTCCTCGAAGGAGTAGGCCTAACTCTATCCTTAATTCTAGAACTAGTTTTTAGCTTACGTAACGAAGTAGTACTATTCGGAGTTAAAAATAGGTATACTACGGCCGTTACTAAGAAGCTCGAACTAGAAATATAAACTAAGTTCTAACCGGTATACGTGCCTTAACGCTCTATACGTATCTATAACTATAATACTAGTTATAAACTAGTTCGTAAACTCTTTTCTACTCGTACTAAAGAAAAGAGTAGAACCTTCGGACTATAAGTACCTATTAACCTAACCTACTTAAATATATAACTAAGTTTGCCGGCCGAAGCGAATAATACTAGAATTAGCTTAAACTAGCTAAACTAAATTCTTAGAATAATCCGTCTAAATATACTAGTTCTAGGCATAGATAAGGTTAAGTATTTCTAAGGTAAGGACGTAACCGAATTCCTTAATCGCTTCGATACTATATATCGTAGCTATAGTTTAACTAGAGAAACTAGAGTAACTAACCGAGAGCGATTAGACCGATTATTAGACTATATCTACCTTAATTATAAAGAATTAGTTCGTCGTCTCCTAGGCTTCTATACTAGGAACTAGGCGCTGTTCCGTATAAGCTTATATAAGGAATTCTATAACTTCGATAGTTATAAGCTTCTTTAAGATAGGTCGTACCTCGCTAAGTTATTAGAGTAGTATTATAAAGGTAATAAGGAGCTAAATAACTACGTAAGGTTATTCGAGATCTTATCTAACTAGATTAAGGAAATATAGCTTAATTATATTACTAGAACCTAGTATTTACTAAAACCGTTTCTCGAAAATCTACGTCGCTAGATTTAAAAACGAGCTCGCCTTAATAAAGATAGACTAGATACCTTCTACGACTTTAGGAATATTCTACGAGTTACTAAAGAAGTCCTCTATTATAAGAAGAGTTATATCGATATCTTTAAAGAAGGATTAGCTAAATCTATAGAGACTCTTACTAAAGCTATAAAAGGATCCGGTCTAAAGTTAGAACCTACTTCTATAGTATCTAAGACTAGCAAATCGGATATTAATAAGATAATAGAATAAATAGTAGTAATAGTAATAATATTTAGTAAGAAATAAGAAGCTAAATATAGTCCGCTAAAGAACCTAAAGTATAAGTAAGATCTTAAGAAGAAAGCTACGATCGCCGCGTATACTACTATCGATATTAAGATAGGCGAGAACTACTAGATATACGACTAGCGAGGCTATATCTCGTCCGGCTACTAGGACTTTAAGTAGCTAGAAGCTAATAAGTTCCTCTACTAAGATAAAGACTAGAGGATCTACTATAGCGAGGTAGGTAAGGGTCGCTCTAAAATTATCCGATACGTATAGGATAAGCGCTCTATAAAACTCGGGGCTATTATTCTAGTCCTTAAGGAGCGCTTTAGGCCTATTAATATAAGTATATAGCCGAGCCTATAGAGGTTTAAGGCGATACTAGAGGTTAGAGCGCATAATATAACCTTTATTAGTATTAAAGCGGGAAGTTTTAATATTAGTATAGACGTAAAGAGAGAGGAAGGACTTACTAGGGCATACGCTACCTCCTAGCTAGTTACGTCCTCCTTATAAAAGAGTAAAGCGCTAGAGAACCCTTCCTACCTATAAGCTAAAGTTATAAAAGCTATAAAGTAGAAAGCTAAGAAGCAAGTAGATACTACTCGTACCTACTAATCTATCGCGAGATTCGAGTAGGATATTATTAATAATATAGTAGAAAGCTAAGTAATATAACCTATAAAGAGTTAAACTTAAGGTCGAACTCGGGCGACGGATATAACTATAAAAGACGAAGCGTTAAGACCGGCGGCGCTACTACGTATAAAGGCTAAAGAGAC
This sequence comes from Cercospora zeina, assembly GCA_022702355.1. Classification (NCBI taxonomy): domain Eukaryota; kingdom Fungi; phylum Ascomycota; class Dothideomycetes; order Mycosphaerellales; family Mycosphaerellaceae; genus Cercospora; species Cercospora zeina. The sequence continues at coordinate 830,789 of JAKLWX010000010.1, forward strand.
GCGTAGTCCTATAAAAAGCCTACGTCTAGATAATTATTTAAAGTAGGCTACTACTAAGGAGGAATAGAAAGCGTTCTAGGCTAAGAAGATTCTTAATCTAACTCTACTAATCGAAATTAGTAAGCTATAGCTTTTTAGTTAGAAAGGAGCACTAAACCGTTTTATTTATAGCCGAAAATTAACGACTTCTACTTACTACCTTACTCTTTCTCGATACTACGTATCTAAGCGACCTATTAAACTAACTACCGTAGCTATAGTAAATTTCGAAGAAATTAGTACTAGGCTAGAAGTAGCGGCGTAAGACTATTCTAATAAAAAAGATACTAAGAAAGATACGAAGAGTAATATAGGATCCTATAAGTAAGATAGCGATAACGATAATAAGGACTAACTACTACTATAGGGAGGTCTTTTCTATATAGGCGCCCTTAGAAGAGCCGATTAGGACTTAGACTTAGTTAGAAAAGCTATAATAGCCGCAAGCGAGCTCTACTAGGATCCTAGTAATATTAATCTAGATTTCCGTATTCTATATATACTAGTTCCTAGCGTTACTATCGTTAGAAGATTTAGTAACTACTAAGTTAAGTATAAGGCCTTAATCGACGAAGGAGTAGAATATATTATTATAAGTATCGCTAGCGCTTAAGCTATATACTTACCTATCGAATACGAGAGCTTTACGAGGATATATAGTATTTTAGGACTAGTAGCCTTTTCTAGAATCTATAAAGATATTCGCGTCGAAGTTTACGATATAGTAGTTAGAACTCTAGTTTTTATTATCTCTATCCTAGATATACTACTACTTCTAGGAAGACCCTAGATATATTAGGTCCGCCTAGCGGTTTAAAATTACGATAATAGTTTATAGAAGGGATCTCTAGCTAATAAGAAGAGTAACTAGATATTCTTCTATAGTACCTAAGGAAATACTAGATACCTAACGCTAGAAGACGTTTTCTAACGCTCGAAAAAAGAGCGCGCGCTAAGAGATACTATCTAGGCTAGTCTCTAAGCGCGACTATACCTATAGCCTACTATTAGTAGAATAACGCTAGAACTATAACTATCGTAGGAGTATTTCCTACTCTTAATACGACTATATTTTTATAACTCGTTAGCGAGTTACGCTAACCGATCTAGACTAGTTTAGAGATTCTACGTAAGAGAACCTATCGAATAGTTCTCTTTTCTTCTCTAAAGACTTACTAGAGTATAACTTTCTCTACCTATACTATATCTCGTTTTTTAGAGATCCGATACTAGAAGACCTTATATTTAAAAACCTTATATAGTACGAGCTCTTTCTATTCTACTATATAGACCCTTTAAGCTAGGACCGCTCCGATAAAATAAGAGAAAATCTAGGCTTATAACGCCGATTTGCTTTATAGCTACTCCTAGCTTCGGAACTATTAGTTAAGCCCTAGAACCTATAGTATCGGGCTTAGTAGTTTAAGTATACGTAGAATCTAGACTTAATACTACGACTTCTAGAGATATACCCTTAAGAACTAGTATATACCGACTAAAGTAACTACGTACGTAGTATTAGGCTCTTACTAGAGGAAGTACCTACTAGATCTAGAGACGAATAAGGTTAGAATAAGGTCGGGAAGATACTAATAGCCTTAAGGGAGTATTAGATAGACTAGGAAGAACGCTCGGGATTAGGCGCGCTAGCTATAAACGAAGCTAAAGAAACTAGCTAGGATACTACTAGGCTAGCTAAGGAGATAGCTAGGTAAGCGAGGGAGCACGCTAGGACGCCTATAGGAATAGCTTAGGCAGCGGTTAGGTAGGTCTAGAACGTATATATAAATATAAGTAAACGAGAATTTAAGGAACTAAAACCTTAGGCTAGACCGAATAAACTAATTAGTTTATTCGGTAGATTACGTAATCGCTTATATAACCTTACCTTCTTAGTATATAGAAATTAGCTAGAGCAGCTAATAGGGCAGGCCGGGATTAGTAGCCTAACTCTAGATTCTAATAATCGAGAGATTCCTAAATACTTCTAGGTACCTAAATAGGTAATTTTAGGGATAGCTACTATAAAACCGAATATACTCTTAGTAGAAACTATCGAAAACGACCTAGAATAGCAGGAAAATCTAGTATATTTATTTATAGTATAGAATAATTAAATAATTAAAGAGGAATATAAGAAGTAGGACTAGAGGCGTACGAATCCCCCTCTAATTATATCCGAACGAATCTAGAAGTTCCTAGAACTATCGCTAGAGATTAGAGTATTTACTCTATATAAGAGAGTAGCTAATAAGATTAGGCCGATAGATATAGATATTATAATAATAGATAGATCTATACCTAGAGAGGATTCTAGCTAGAGAGATAAGGCGCTCGTACGAGAAGTATCTATACCTCTAAGGACGGGACCGTTTAACTAAAAATATCTAATTAAAAAGTTCTCGAATATACTCCGAGGATCTCGATTAACTCTAGAAATTCTAGGTTAGATCGATACTAGAATCGAGCTATTACTTAAAGAAAAGGAGCTTATACTAGAGATAGCTTTTAATCGAGAGAAGGTCTTTACTAATAGCTAGTCCTACGTTAGAGGAATTCTACTAGAAGTCTTCCTATTATAGAAGATTCTTACTATTCTATATAAGCTATAGTAAGCGAGACCGTTTTATCTTCTACTCTCGTTAATATAAGAAGTTAAATAGATAATTTAAGAGCGAGAAGATACTAGCACGCTAGAAAGATATTATAGATCGTACTATAATTTATACTTCTTAGTTAGAAAGAAGATAATACCTAGAAAGAAGTAGAAATTCCGACTTATTAACGCTACGTAATAGATTAACGAGGTTACTATCCGTAATACTAATTTGCTACTAGATATAGATAGATTTTTAGAAGCATTTATAGGATGCGTAATTGCGTCGCTAGTAGATATCTTTTCTAGCTACGACTAAATTCTACTTAACTCGAGCTATAAGGACCTAACTAGTTTCGATATACCTCTAGGACTCTACTACTAAACTACGCTACTATAAGGAGCGACGAACTCTCTAGCCTAGTTTATAAGGGCGATATATACGGTCCTATATAAGTAGATCTCGTATACTACGAAACCCTTTATAGATAATATTAGAATCCTTAGACCTAAGATACGATATAATAATAAAGAAGTAGAACCTAGCATCCGTCGCTTTATCTAAGAGCATCTAATAAACCTAGATAACGTTCTAGCAGATCTTAAACGAGCTAGATTAATAGTTTATACGCGAAAGCTTTAGATTTACTACTCGTAGATTAAGATTATTAACTATATTACGGACGCTAATAGTAGATACCTAGATGCTCTACGAGTAATTAAGATCGTAGAATAGCTTAAACCTAAGGATTAGAAAGGCGTTCGCGTATTTATTAGTATAGTAGTTTACTACTAAATCTAGATTAACGAATTTATAGTTATCCTTTAACCTCTATTTAAGTTACTAAAGAAGGATATAGAATTTAAATAGACTAAAGAATATAGATAAGCAAAGTAAAAGGTTATAGAAATGCTCGTTAGCGCTCTAGCGCTAATCTCTATTAACTATTCGTATAGTTATTACCTAATTATTATAGTAATTAATACTAGTAGAGAAGGTTAAGGAGCTATACTATCCTAAATCGAAGCGGATAGACTTCGTTATCCTACCCGATTTAAGTCTAGGCTATTCTTAGTATACGAGCGTAAATACGACGCTAGTAAGCGCGAAATGCTTAGAGTATTAAAAGTATTAAAGAAGTGCCGACCGTAGCTATTTAGAGTTTTCTTCTAGCTAGAGGTCGACGCTAATACGCTCGTATACTAACTTAATAGCGCTACGTTAGACCTACCTAACGTAGTAACTACTCGGTAGCTAGTATAGATTCGGCTATTCGATTTTAATATAGTTTATATTCTAAGGAAGTACTATACTAGCCTAGACGTATTATCTCGTAAGCTACTAACTAACTATAATTTAGAGGAGCTTTAAAGTAAATTAGATGTCGACGATCTAGTCGATAGCGCCTTCTTTACTTACTTAGCTATAGTCGAGCTAGATACCTTTCTAGCTAAAGTAGATTAAAATAAGGAAATACTAACTAGAACGTATTCGTACGATTTAAAGAATATTACTTATTTCCTTATATACTTTCGGAAACCTTAAGAAATAAGCGATACGTAGTACTAGTCTTTAAAGAAACGTGCTCGTTTCTTTTATATTAGCGACGAAGGTTAGCTAATATAGTAGCTAATACTAGAAGCAATTCTCTAGAGAGTAGTAGACGATCCGGAGTATTAGGATCGAATTATTAAAGCCTACTACGACTTCTACGGCTACCCTAGCCTAGAACGTACGTTTCGTATAGTATAAAAGCGGTAGTAGTAGGACTAGAAGTTAGAATAGGTCCCCGACTTTAGGTCGGTTCCGGGTCTAGGTTAGTTTCTAAGGGAACCGACCTAAGACCTAAATCGATAGGGTACCTAACCCGATACGAAATCGATAGGTCGGGTCTAAATACTACTAGTTCCTATATAGGTCTTTATAGAGACCTAAGTTTAAAAAGATAGGTCTAATAACGTAGTATAAAACTAGGTCGCTACGAGGATAATAGGATTGCTCTAATACTAAATATACGTATATATAGAACTAAGCGTAGTAGTATATTAGAAGCGCTAGTTAAAGTAGCGACTATAGTTATAGAGAAAAATAAGGCTACCGACTATACTTACTAACTACGAGATACGGGATTAAATACTATATATAATATCGACTACGAAGTCTATTCTACTCTACGAGTATAACGTAAAAGCAAATACTTCCTTTACTAAGTACTACGGCGAAGATATATTAGTACTATATCCTCCTCGTTATTACTAATCGAGTCGAAGTTACTCTATTTAGTACTTACTAACGCCTCCTAATCCGCCTCTAGCTACTCCTACTACTAACTAACTATATTATTCGAAGGCTCGAACGTAGTTAATATCGGTAGCGCCTTCTCTATAAGCGAATCCCGAGCCTATTACTATACGTTACGCTCTTAGGAACGATAGTATATAATATTACTAAACGTCGAGAGATCGTAGGACCGATTATATTAGCTCTAATAACGCGCTATACTAAAGTCGTGCTTATAACTAGTTCTAGCTACTAGGATAGAGAGTATATCCCGAGCTATTAGCGCGTAACCTAGATATTCTAATACGATTATTTTCTATAACCGGAGCGGATACTCTATAGAATAGGTAGCCGAGTTCTTAAATCTAGCGTAGCGATAACGAAATACCTCGTCCGAATTAGCTAATAGCTATACGGTCTGCCGCGGCCGTCTAGATACCCTTTAATTAGAGTCGGAGTTATTACTATCTAATCTACTATAGAGACCTATTACGAATAATATCGCAGAGCGGTATAAGGCCTTTTTTAGCCTAAACTAGGACGTAGCTACGAGAGGCTTATATCGCGCGTATTCGACCTAGAATTTTAACTAGTAGTAATTCTTAAAGGAGGAATCGAGCCCCTCGCTAGAGAAGGCCTCGCGGTCCTAGAACGCCCGTTTTATTACTAGATTAAGAAGAATCGTAATACTATATATATTATCGAATCGCTCTTAGGTAGTAGTATAGTACTTCTCGAGCTTTATCTATATAGCTTATAGAGCGGAATAAATCTTCTTTTACTAGAATTACGTTTTATATTTAAGTTTCTTATCTATAATATCTAGGATATCGAATAAGGTATTATAGTAGCTAAGAACGAGGTAGATTATTAGCCTCTTTATCGTACTAATCCGTATCGTAGCCTTAGTAAAAGAAGTAGTAAGGTTAATAATATATTTAACTCTCTTCTATTCTATAATAGTTAGCTTAAGTTCGGGCTAACTCTCGTTCTTAATATACTCGTCGATAATATCTCGTAGTTAAGAACTACGTATTAGTATAATCGTAGTTAAGCTCTAACGGGTCTTTATATCTTATATTAGGCGTAAAACCTTATTAAGCGACTTCTTCTACTATTTATACCGTTTCGGGTACGGATATAGATCTGCGATCCTCTTTCGCTATAGTACTATAAAACTCTCGAAGCGTTAAGTACTAGAGTTTACCTTAACTATAAGTTTATAGAACTTTATAAGGAGCGGTTATTAGTATAGCTTCTACCGACTACGTTTGCCGACTACGTATACTTCGTAAGAAGAATAAATAGTACCTTTATTAGAACCGTAGCTAGACTTCTTACTTTAAGCCGACGTAAGGCGTTCGTATCTATCTCCTCGTTCTATTATTTTTATTCTTCGTTTCTTAGCTTAATCTTAAAAGTAGCGAAGAACTTCCTTAAGAAGAGCTAGATTATATATATAAAGTATAAGAACTATTCTAGATAGGAGAACTCGTAGTCTTTAGTATCTAATATCTATCTTATATCTTCGTCTATTTCTTAAAGAGGAAGTTATTTAATTAAGACTAATAGTTTCGCTATATATATCCGCTTATAGGAATAAATATCGATAGCCTCGACGCTAGAACTTATTAGTTAGAAGGTATATATATAGGAAGGATACGTATATAGCTATATATAGTATATTATTATTAGAAGTATTATCCGCTATTAGGGCTATAAGCCTATTAGAGATTTCGAAATAGGTAAGTACGTCGAATAGTAGGTCCGCTAGGACTTTACTTATATAACGGCCCGAAATATATAGAAAGGCTAGTATAGCCTTATACTAGGCCTACTCGCTATTAATCTAGTAGCCTCGTATCGTAAGGAATAATACTCGGAGCACCCTAGTATACTAACTATTAAGAGCGATAGCTATCTAGAAGGTTCTAGATAGCTAACGTTTTAGATTGTCCTCGGAGTAATTAACCGCGTCCTAGATATATAACTTAATCGTAGCGGCGGTCTTAAAGTTAATAGATCTAGTCTCCTCTAATAGATATTCGTAGGTACGCTAAACTATAAGACTTTCGAAGAAGTTTAAAAGTAAGCCTAGCTAGGAAACTATAAGCCTATATAACTCTAGAAACTTTAACCGGTCTAGGTACTCTATTCTAGTAAAACTTTTCTTAAGCCGTTCCTATAAATAAGGACCGTTAGTATATCTACGTTATATATCTCCGTAAAGCGTAGTTAGTAAGCGTAGTCGGTAAGCGTAGTCGGTAAGCGTAGTCGGTAAGCGTAGTTAGCAAGCGTAGTCGGTAAGTATAGTCGGCACCTTATTTTCGTATTAATAAATACTAAACTTATAGATTAATCTTTAGTAGCCTTAATAACTTCTCTAGTAACTCTATACTCCTAGGAGGTATCTTCGTAGCCTACTAAATCGAGGTGCTTTTATAGAGCTTTTATTCCGTTACTTAGTCCTAGGTATTTAATAACTCTATTATATCCCCTATAAATAACTCTTAGGGCGTACGTTTCCTAGTCTATACCTTTAACGAAGAATCTCTAGGCCTATAACGTTTACGTATTCGAGTTTTATTTTATAGGTTTAAAGATATTCTACTATACTTATTATAATACCTCGCCTCTTCGAGCTACTAATAGCGGTAGTAAAAGCTCTTAAACGACTAGGTATACTCCTACTACTATATCTATACGCTATTAGTTTCGACTTAGTCCTTAGTATCCTCTAGCGGCTTAGTAAGGTTAGCTAGAGGTAGTATCCTATCTTATATACTAGCTCGACTACTCGAGGTATTCGTAATCGTATAGCGTCCCTTTCTTCGCTATTATACTACCTTCTTAATTAGACTAGAGTCGACGAGAGATAGCTACGATTTGGAGTTAGTCTATTATTCGCGAAGTTATATACTTATATATCTCGAGAAAGAAGGAAGTATAGTACTACTACGTCGTATTAGAGTCGTAGGATATACTAGTAATACTATAATATAAAGTATATAGTACTAAGAAGGAATCGTAGAACTAAAGAGTAAAAGCTAGTAGAGTAATAGAGGTAAATAATATTTATAGAGGCGATTAAGTTTTATTAGTATAAGTACTAGCGAGGTGTCTCTATTATAGGCCGACGGCCTATCCTAGTAGCGTTATAGAGACGAGTACCTCTAGTACTCTTATCGAGCTCGTAATAGTCGCGACTAATAAACGTACTAAGTACTCTTTAATTATAGTAACGCTATAGTCGCCTTCGAAGGTAAGTATCTTACTAGCGTAAGAGGCTAGTAGCGTTAATAAAGCTTAAGTTAAAAAAGCAGAGTTAGACTTAGCCTAAGTAGATAAACCTATCGTAGAGAGAATTTAGAAACTACTTAAAGACTATATAAAGCGATATAATACTATATAATAGAAGGCTAGAAATAATACTAAAAGTAAGTAGAGGAAAAAGAATATAGTAAGCTAGAAGTTTAAGGTATAGCTAGAGCTTCTAAATCTAGTACTAGCTCTAAAGAAAAAGTAGTAGTATATCTTCGAAGGCGTAACTACTATATAAGAGAATAAGGCTAGTATTAAATATACTTAGCTATCGAAGGTAAGACTTAAGCCGTCTATAAGAATTATAAAGGAGAATTATATATTCGGTAAGCTACTATAGACTAAGAGGCAAAGATAAGAGATATAAGTTAAAGAGAGCCGGCTAGTACTATAACGTAAACTATAGGCCGATATACCGTCGGCGGCTATAACTAATCTTAACTTACGAGATATATCCGTATTCTACCTAGCCTAAGAGGAGTTATAGAGCTTCTATATAAACTCTATCTCTAGCGACTAGAATTTACGTATAAAGGTCTCGGAGATAGCGAGCTTATCCGTAGACGTACCTAGAAGCTACTCGATAATATCCTAAAAGCTAAGTCCTCCTTCCTACTTAGAATCGAGCTATATTTCTTATAGAAGCTCTCTATATACCGACTTCTTTATATCGAACTTATAAGCGTATAACTAGAATACTAGCTTATTTCGCTTAGCCTACGCTTTAGAAGTAACTAGCTTCTAGAACCTATTACTATCCTAATCGTATCCTAACGAGATAAGCTAATCTAGGACTTATAGAGTCTAAGAAAAGCAATTAGCTATATTAAACTTAAAGGACTTCTAGGAGAGATAGTTATAATATACTACGTAGTAATAGGGTAGGAAAATTTCTATTATAGTTAGAAGACGGCCTTCTACTATTAGCTCCTACTACTAGTTAGTATATAGTCGGCAGGCGTAGTTAGTACTAATTTACCTTCGCTTTCGCTATAGATACTAATATGCGGACTAATTTTATAAGCCCTTTATAAGGCTTTATAGAGCGTAGAGTATACTTCTAGTCTAATCGGAGGTACTTAAATGCGTCCTAAAGAAGCTATTAGTTCTAGTAGCGATATACTCTTAATAAGAGCTACTTACGTCTACTCTATATACTTAAAACACGTATCTCCTCTTATTCCTAGATTATAGCCTCTCGATAAGGCTTATTTCTTACTACGAGGAACTCGGCCTCTTCTTTATTAGTTATAAGATAAACTCGGCTTAACTCCTATATTACGCGCGTAGTATCTTAAGCGTATATACCTTCTTTTTAAATTATCGAATAGCTTTATTCTAAAAGATATAGACGGCGTAGCTTCTTTATACGGCCTACTTAGTCTCTATAGCGACTCGAAGGCGGAGGTTAGTTATTTTATAGCTAGTACCGACCGACCTTACTAGTAATACGTACGGTACCTCCGGATCTAACTTAGACTAATTAGTATTATAGTAGTAGTTATAGTTATAGTACGGGTTATCTACGCCTTTCTCCTTCTCGATATTAAAATAAAAGCTTTCCTTATCTCGGTTCGCTACCTATATAGTAGGCCTATCCTACGCGCGCTTACGTTTCTTATCGTCCTTATTATACGTTAGTACTACCGACTATATTAGCCGACTATATAGATTATTACTTACGCTATCTAGTCGTACTAAGCGTAGTACTCCTCTCTTTAGGCCTCGATCTTCTTCTACTACTACTTCTTCGATAAGGAACTCTATATATTATTAGAGCTAATTAAAAGCTTCTTCTATCGAGTAAAGGACTTATTTCTAGCTTTGCGCTACTTATCTACTATAGCTCTTTTAAGCGATATATCTACGCGCTAGCTACGCTCGCGGAGGGTATTAGGATTAGAAGAGTAGGTATCTATATCTTTCCTTATAGCGCTTAGTCGTATCTAAAGTATAGAAGTACTTAAACTATCTAAATTATTATCTATAAGGCGGGGATACTTCTATAGACTATTAGAGGGCGCGGTACTTATTAGACGTCGCTTTTAGCGCGCTATTATCGTAAGGTCGGTCGCTAGTAGTAGATAAGTATAGCGCGTTATATAGTAAATATACGCTTAAAATATAGTAGTAATACGAGTATAGCGGCGGTTAAGGTAGTCGTTATTATAGTAGAAGCTAAGTACGACGAATTCTAGCTTTAGGTACGCTAGAAGCTTAGTACGCGGCTATTCCTACCTAGCTACTAGCTTACCTCTATACGTAGAGTTTAGCTTCTTACGCTATAGTTAGCTACTATAGTTAGCGATATTATATAATATATCGCTTATCTAATATAGCGCATACTAATATATACGACTATATACGAATAGAGATAGCTATAAACGTACTTTAGAGCTAGAACTTATCGTATACGTTACTTAGATTAACCTTACTATTACTAGCCGAAAAGAGTAACTACTATATACTTATACTATCGACGACTGCTTATCTACTCGTCGCTAATAGTTACTTCTTAGCTTATACTATCTACGACTGCTCGTCTTCTTAGCGTCGACGGCTACTTCTTAGCTTATATTATCGACGACTACTTCTCTTCTTAGTATCGAAGTAGTATCGATAATTATTTTTTCTCTTCTATTATATAATAACTCGTCTCCTCGATATAAAGGTAGGTTTAAGAGTTTATTTTTCTCTTTTACTACTATATTACGACTACTAAACTAATAATACTATAGAGTACTAGTAGGTCTAGCTCTTTCTCTTCTATAGTCTTTTATATATTCGTAAAGAACTTCGAATATTAAAATATCTATACTATAGTCGATATTATCTATATAATACTCGGATATAATCTATACTATAGTAATATTTTCGTCTACTACTATATTCTACGTAGTAGTAAAAGCGATTATAGCGTTCGCGTAACTATAACTTCTACTAGATAAAGATCGGTAGGCGTGTCCTAATATAGTAGTAGACTACGATATAGTTCTACTATATAGCGCTATTAAACTCTAACCCCTCTTATCGGCCCGCGTATTCTAGCGGTCGTATACGATTTTCTAGTACTCCTACCTCCCTCGGCTCTTCTCTCTCGTACTTTTATCTATCCGCTTCTTCTAATCCTTCGATATTTCTATTTATACTACTCGATACCTTCTCTTATTTTATAAGCCGACTCTAATATAGAGTTTAACTCGAGCCCTCCTCTACGAGCTCTACGAGTATATCCTAATATAGATACTAATATACTACTATTAGTACTACCTCTACGCGTAGGAAATAAGGCTACTAAGTAGCGGCGAATACGGCTACTAAAGGCTACGGTACTAGACGACGAGTCTCGTAGGAAGGTAGTAGTTCTATAGAAAAAAGTAATAGCTATAAGAACTATATAGCGACGAACGAGAGCTAGTAAGTCTAGTATCTTAAAAAGGTAGTTAAAGCTAGGAATAGTAGCCTTATAAGAGATTCGTAAGCTTTAGCGAATAATAGCTTTATATATCTAGAGAGTCTCTTTTTAGCGCGTTATCTACGAGATTATAATAGATAAAGGTAGTATCGGTATTATTAGAATTTAGGCTATAGTACTTAAATACTTATAGGAAGCGGCAGAGGCTTTTCTCGTTATAGAGTTCGAGATTTCTAACCTTCTAGCGATCTATACGAAGCGCGTTACTCTATAAGCGAAGGATATATATCTATATAGTTATCTATACTACTAGTTTACTAGCTAGAATAGAGGAGGCACTAATAATATAAGTATATAATACTAAGTTACTAACTACAATTACCGACTATAAAGAGCCTAGTAAACGTTACTATACTTAGAAGCTTAGAATTAATTTATATAGCGCGGGTAAAGCTAGGGCTAGCGCGCTAGCGAGCCTAATCTCTAACTTAGCTAACCTATATACCCTTACTAAACTATTAGTAATACTACTACCTCTACTATCTTAGAACTTATCGGCAGTCGCGCTCTATTAGCCTATTATTATCGCCTTGCTTTTCTATATCTCCTAACGAATTTTCGCGTTCTATATACGAAGGAAACCGCTATATATATTAATTATAGCTTAATCGACTACTTTTCTCTCGCCTCTTTACGTATTTATAATAGCTTAACTTTCTACTAATAAGCCTAGCTAGTTCGCTAAGTAATACTTCTTTAGCTAAGACGTAGCGTCTATCTCTTCTTCGTTTAGAAACTCTCCTCTACTTAATAACCCTCTTATAAATACTAGTAATATCGACCCTAGACTTCTTAGTAACTAGGCGCCCTCTTCTAACTAACGTAGCGCTTCTACCTCTCCCTTCTTAATTTCTAACTCCTTTGCTTATAATAGAAACGACTAAGACGACTAAGATAATTCTTATAGAAACGCGAATAGTAACTATATAAATAACGAGGATAACGGCTCTAGTATTAATAGCGATAAGACTATTAGCGACGAGAGTATTATACTACCTATCCCTCCCTCTTAGCTTTCTAGGAAGGCTCTACGAAAAACTATACTAGATTTAGTATAGGTAGGTAGTATAAGAGCGATAGCTTAGAGAGCTAATAGCTTAGAGAGCGTCTAAGTTAGACGCCGAAGTATCTGGCTTATACTATATATACTCGGCGTAAGATAAAAGTATACTAACTATATATAAAGGAATCGGTAAGAATTAGTCTCTTAATATCTCTAACGAGTATAGTTAGAGGCGCTTAATATATTACTATATACTAATCTTTATAATACTAATTCTTCTACCTTATCGAGAGTAGTAATCTATTAAGGCCTACTATACTTACGCGAGGAGCATCCGTATAGCTAAATAACTATAGCGAACGCGCTAGGTCTATAGTACTACTATTAGGCTATATAGGAGAGTTACTAAACTCTAAAGCTAAAGAAGACGAGAAGATAAACGACGCTAATAATATATAGGCGAGGCGCGAGCGTCTCGAATAAGAGAATGCTACGCTACGTAAATAGCTCGAACTCTATACTCTTTAAGTAAAGAATAAACGCTTAACGCGAGAAGTTAAGACGACTACTCTACTAATACGCTTAAGTATAATAGTAAGAAGCCTTAGCTCGGAGTACTCTAGTATAGCGAGCATTACTAGAGATACTAAGGATAGTACGCGTTATAGTAGCGACGAATATACGCCCTACGAATCTATTAAGCTCTACTCTCCTAAGCTATTTAAGAGCGAGACTATTAAGGAAGCCTAGGAATACGTCCGCGTATATAAAGTAAACTTTATAGCCGCGCTAAGGAAGTTTATAATAGAATACTAGAAAGTAATCGCTAGTATTATATTTCTCGTAGGCGAAGCGTAAGAAGCCTAGTATAACGAGTACCCTAGTATACTTCTAGCGAGGTATACTTAGGCGTAGTTCTATAAGTTCCTATACGATATTATTAGGGATTAAGCGAACCGCTAGCTACTCGTAACTATTAAGTACGAGATAATACGCTAAGGCGAAAATTAGAGTATACGATAATTCGTAATAGACCTCGGTAATCTCGAGGTATAGCTCGGTAATTATACTAAGGCGTAGTTAGTTCGCTAGCTTCTTATAAAGTTAAAGCCGTTACTATAGAAGAATATTATTAAGAACTATATTATCCTAGCGAAGCGCGCTAACCTCGTCGCTCTAGTATAATACCTTAAATAAATAGAAAGGTTAATACTACGCGATATAGGCTTACGCGACTATAATAAGGACACGTTATACTAGTAGTCGAAGCGTAAGAGAGTCGATAGTAACGTATATACCTCTAAAGGCAGTTATAGGTCTAGCTCGAAGAAGAAGAACTCTTAGAATAAGCGTAAAAGTAAAGATAAGGACTAGTAACCTAGGTATTATAGTTATAACGAGGTAGGCTATATTCGTCTAAATTATCCGAATAAAGATAGTAATAAGCTAGTAGTTCGTAAGGTAGCCGTAGGCAAGTTAAAAAAAGTAGAAGCGACGGAGATATTATATAAGTCTCCGCTACTAAAGTAGATAGTATAGGGTACCTACCTATATAATACGTACTAGTAGTACGAGTACGAGGAGAAGTTAAATCTTAGAAGAGCCGTAGGCTAGCCGAGTTCCTTCTTAATAATACTATAGATATTAATATAGTATTACGAGCCTTCGTACTCTAGTATAAGTTGCTCTTATAGCCGAACGCGGCCTTGCTACTAGCTACTACCTTTATAAGTAAACTAGGTTATTATTATAGTACGTACTATATACGTATAAGGCTCGCGGACTTCTTAGAGATCGAGCGCGTAACTAGAGGGATCTTCTACGTATATAATATACTAGATCCTAATATTATTCTTAGCTATCTATAGCGATATACGTAATAAGTAAGTATCGATAGTAGTATAGATAAATAGCGTTATAGTAACGATCGTTTTAGCCGATTCGAAGTCCGAGAGGCCTATAAGTTCCTTAAAGACCTCTAGAAGGCACCTACTATATTTACGATTAGCCTAAGTAGAATAGGCGAGGAGCTTACTCTAATACTAGAGGAGTTCTATTAGTTCGACGACGTCCTTAATCTAATAAAGGAAATACGAAGTAGACCTATTAATAGCGCCGAGTATATAATCGACCTAAAGCTAAGTACTATACTACCCTTTAGGCCGCTATATTACTAGTTAGGTAGAGAGCTTAAAGAGCTTAAGGAGTATCTAAAGACTAAGCTCGAGTATAATTAGATCGAGCGTTCTAATAGCGAGGCGAGTACGCCTATCCTATTCGTACTAAAGAAGAATAGTAAGCTACGGTTATATATAGACTACTATAGGCTAAATAAGATTACGATTAAGAATCGGTACCCGCTTCCTCTTATTAGTAAAACGCTAGATAGACTTATAGAAGCTACGTAGTTTACGTCGCTAGATCTTATAGACGCGTATTATCGTATCTATATTAAACTAAGCGACTACTAGAAGACTACGTTCTATACGCGATACGGTTACTACTAATACCGGGTAATGCCCTTTAGTTTAATAAACGCTCTAGTAACGTTCTAGGCGTATATTAACCGCGCGCTAGTAGGGCTAGTAGATATAAGTTATATAGTATACCTAGATAATATCCTAGTTTATAGTAAGACTCGTAAGGACTATATACGAGACGTATACGCTATACTTAAGAGGCTCTATAAATTCGGACTCTACGTATAACGCGCTAAGTATAAGTTCTTCTAGAAATAGGTTAACTTCCTTAGGTTCGTAGTTATAGCTAGAGGTATAGCGATAGACCCTAGTAGAGTAGCTATAATCGCCTCGTAGCTAAGGCCGACTACTCTAATAGAGGTTTAATCGTTCTTTAAGTTCGCGAACTTCTACTACTACTTTATCTTTAGATATTCGAGAGTCGTAGTACTACTAACTATACTCTTAAAGAGCGCGAAGAATAGTAGGAAGCTAGAGCCTATTAGTTAGAGCGAAGCCGAGGAGTAGGCTTTTCTAAAGTTAAAAGAACGCTTCTAGACCGCGCCGCTCCTTAGGTATTTTAACTCTACGTTACGCCTACGAGTCGAGACTAATACGTTTAACTTCGCTATCGCTAGTATTCTAAGCTAGCTATTTAAGTCGGAATAGTACCTAATCGCGTTCTTCTTATAGAAGATAATTAATACCGAGTATAACTACGAGGTCTATAATAAGGAACTCCTTATAGTAGTAGAATCCTTTAAGGTATAAAGGCCTTACCTCGAAGGCGCTACGTATAAGGTAGAGGTACTAGTCGACTACGCTAACCTAAAGGCCTTTATAGATATAAAGTAGTTAACGGGCCGATAGGCTAGGTAGGCTACGTTCTTAGCCCTATATAACTTTATAATTAGTTATAGAGCAGGTAAGCTAAACGTAGCTAACGCGCTATTAAGGCGTAGTAATTACGCGAAAGATACGTAGGCGATAAATAACCTATTACTATCGCTATAGTAGAAACTCTAAGTTTAGAGCGACCTCCGAGTAGGCGGACTAGTTATAAACCGTATTAAGGCCGCCTATAACCGCTAGTATATAATAAACTAGAAGGTAGTAACGAAAGTAGCTAATAGGACGTAGTCCGCTAGCCTTAAACGCTACGAGCTAGGTCTATATAGATTCGCGCTACTAATATAAGTCGCTAGCGCTATTATTATAGAGGAACGGCCGTACGCTAATACCTTAGACCTAGTAATCGGGTACGTAGCTACGCTAGTCTAGCTAAACCTAATAGCGAAGGAGCTATATACGTAGGCGGAGAGTAATAGAGGCGAAAGCGATAAGTATACTATCCGAGATAGGTATATATACTACGAAGGGGTATTATACCTTCTTTACGACCTTATATTACGAATATAAGTAATTCGTATATACTACGACGACTTCCTAGCTAGCTATTTTAGTAAGAATAAGACTACGGAACTTATTAAGAGAAAGTACTAGTAGCTAGAGGTTAACGAGGACGTTAAGTAATACGTCGAATCGTATAGTAGCTACTAAAAGGCGAAAGCAAGGCGCTACTATTCCTATAGTAAGATAGTTACGCTTCCTCTACTAGAACGGCTATAGAAAGATCTATCTATAGACTTTATTATAGACCTTCTACCGAGTAAGCGTAATAGTCGTATATTTAACGCGATCCTTATAATTATCGACCGCTATTCTAAGATAGTAACTTTCGTTCGGACGACAAAGCGCTATATAAGTATAGAGCTTATAAATATCTTACTTAATAAAGTTATATAACTTCGAGGTATACCTAGTAGTATTATCTTTAATAGAGAGTCTATATTTACTAGCTAGTTCTAGTTAGACTTCTATTTCGAGGTATACGTAAAACGTAAGCTAAGTATAGCATTTTACTCGCAAACGGACGGCTAGACTAAACGCGTAAACTAGACGCTTAAGTAGTACCTATATATCTATTATAGGAAGAACTAAAACGACTAGGCGTCTATACTAGCCTCTATAGAATTCGCGTATAATAATAGCCTAAATACGATACTAAAGATATCGCTATTCTACGTTATTTATAAGTCCGACTCGGACTTAGTAATAAAGACTCGTAAGAGGGACGTAACCGAATCTTAGAGCGCGATTCTATAAGAAGAAGTACTAGTAGTAAAAGATGCTATAGAAAGGTTAAAGCGGAATTACGAGGAGTTAATAAAGCGCTAGTAGTAAGTAAGCGAGTCGTAGGCTAAGTATTATAACTAGAAGTATTAGCTAAAGGAATATAAGGTCGATAATATAGTCCTCCTATCTACGAAGAACCTAAAACTAAAAGTACTATTAAAGAAGCTAGCGGATAAGTTCGCTAGACTATTTAAAGTAATCGACGTAGTCGGGAAGTAGGCGTACTACCTAGCTCTTCTAATAGGATTACGTATTTATAATATCTTCTATATATTCCTTCTAGAACTCTAATATAGTAGCGAATCTTAAGAGACTAGCTTGCTCCTCGTAAATAATAAGGGCGAGTAGATAGTCGAGAAAGTACTAGAAACCTAAGTTAAGAAAAGTAAGAGGAAGTAGCTAGTCTAGTAGAAAGGCTAGCTAGAAGAGTACGATACGTAGAAACTAATTAAATATATTAGGGAATATAAAGCGCTTAAGGAATTTAAGGCGTAAGAGTAGAGTAAAAGGAGCTTACGTAAGCCGTAAAGTCGACCGTTACGGCTACTATACTACTAACTAACTGTCGCGACTACTATAATTTATAACGAGTACGCGCTAAGCGCTAAGGCCGCGACGAAACGTTACGTTACGAAAGCTACTAAAGGGAATAGAGGATATAAAGTAGAGAGAAATTATTTATTTATAGCGTTTATAGGCGTAGCGTAAATAGGCTATAGCGCCGGCGTAGAATAGAAGTATAAAATAAGATAGCGGACCGTACGAGTAGTATAAAAGGAGCGCGAGGAGGAAGTATAAGAAGAGCGCGCGATACGCTAGCTTACTTCTCTATATCTTCGCTCTTCTTCTTCTTATTCTTCTTATCCTTCTTATCCTCCTTATTATTCTTCTTCTTCTTCTTTACTATAAAGGCCTTATTATTAGAGACCTCCTCTACTTAGCTAATAAAGTAGTCGGCGTAGATAATATAGACCGCTATATCGAGCGCCTCTTTTAAGGCGCTAAGTAGGTATAAATACTACGAAGAATATTAGTAACGCGTACGAGGAGTATATAACTCGTAAGATATACCTCGTACTTAAGCTTAAAGAGCCTAGAGGATAAGGCGATCTACTTACTAGCTATAAGTAGCTTAGTAGTAGAAGGACCGCTACTAGCTAGTAGCGCGCTAGCTCTACCCTTCTTAAAAATCTTAAAGACCCTAGCCGACTTACTCTTATTAGACTATAGGACCTTAAGGCTATCGGCGATTAAGGCTTATAGATTAGTATAGTAGTAGTAGAGCTACTCGGCGCGTGCGGCTAGCCTGCTCTTAGCTAGCTTAATAAGGTAGAAGCATAAGCGCTTCGACTACGTAATAATATCTAAGTTAGTATAGTAGTCGTAGAAGTAGTTATTATTATTATAGCGCTAATAATTCTTCTTCTTACCTAGTTTTATAACCTTATTATACGGCCGAACGCCGGCTATATATACTATATTAGTAAGGAACTCGTAGCTAATACGTATATAGAACGCTAGACTTACCTATTACTAAATATAAGAGGTAATAATAATAGTCGTCGTCCTCTATAGCGAGAAGGTCGGTAATAGTATAGGGATCGGCTAAGATTATAGGCGTAGAGTTCTTCTTAGGAGATATAATACTTATAGAACGGGTACTA
Organism: Cercospora zeina; assembly: GCA_022702355.1. NCBI lineage: Eukaryota > Fungi > Ascomycota > Dothideomycetes > Mycosphaerellales > Mycosphaerellaceae > Cercospora > Cercospora zeina. Next base: position 849,823 of record JAKLWX010000010.1, read on the forward strand.
GAAAAGAGCTAGGAAGATACGTAGATAATACGAGGTAGGGGCGGGGCGCTTATCTAAAGATAGTATACTAGAATAAGTATTAGCGTAATTAGGCGCGAACTTATAGCCCGTACCTACCTTATAATTAATACGCGGCCTATATAGGGTCTATAATATAAAAGTCCTTTAAGATCTAGTACGTTACTATAGTACTACTAAAAATCGCGTACGACTATAGCGATAGAGTAACGCAACCGTAACGTAATAAGAACGTAAGCGGCCGGCTACCGTATTAATATAGACTCTTCTACGAGCTAAGGTAGCTCTATAAAGAAGAGGAGATAATTATAAGAGCGATAGCTTAGGAGGCTAATAGCTTAGAGGGCGTCTAAGTTAGACGCCGAAGTATTCGGCTTATGCCGCGTATACTTAGCGTAAGATAAAAGCACGCTAAACGTATATAGAGGAATCGGCAAGAATTAGTCTCTTAATATCTCTAACGAGTATAGTTAGGGGCGCTTAATATATTACTATATACTAACCTTTATAGGCGGTCGGCCTCGTCTTAATAAGTAGAAGCTCGCTTACTAAATAGCCTAGTAGAGATAGATTAAGAGGGATAATATAGTAATAGTAGTAGCGGTAGTAGTAGTAGTAGTAGTAGTAGTAGTAGTAGTAGTAGTAGTAGTAGTAGTAGTAGTAGTAGTAGTAGTAGTAGTAGTAGTAGTAGTAGTAGTAGTAGTAGTAGTAGTAGTAGTAGTAGTAGTAGTAGCTAGAAATATAGTAGATAGAGACGTAGTAGATAGTAATATAGTAGATAACGGAATAAATAGTAGCGTAGTAGCTAGAGGAGTAGTAGGTAGAAAACGAGTACTAGATAGAAAACGAGTAGCGAAAAAGAAACTAGCTAGAAAGAGAACGGCTAGGAAAGTACTAGCTAAAATAGTAGTAGTAAGTAGAGGAGGTCTAGCTCGTAAAGCTAGTATATAGAAGACTTATCGCTATAAGCTAGGTAGTAAGTTATATAGTCGGCATTTATAGTCGGCATTACTAACTTTTACTCTAGCTATCGCGCTCTAAGAGATCCGCAAGTACTAGAAGTCTATAGATCTACTTATACTAAAGCTACTCTTTAGCTACCTCGTCTACGAAGTTTACTATAACGTTTCTAGAAGCTTAGCTATTTCTTAAGGAGGTTACTATTAGTAGGCAAGCGCCCTTAGTACTCTATAGGAAGCCGCTAAGAGTGCTCTAGTCTACCTCTTCTCGAGTATATATATTCCTAGTTATTCTATATTCGATTAATATTAACTATATAATAGGTACTAACGTTACCGCGATTTATATAAAGCGAATAACTATTTAGTAGAGGGATATAAAGTTTATTATTAGCCTACTCTCGTCTTAGGGAATTAATATATTTAGTAAGAGATAATTCTTTATAATATATATAGAGAAAATTATTATAGGTATAAATAGGATATATAGTAAAAATAGTTATAATTAGAGAGGTTGCTATAGTTAGTATCTATAGTCGGCATATATATAGTTATACTAAATCGTCTAATTTACCCTATCGAATTAAATATAGCTCTAAATCTCGTCGCCTTCTATACTTCCTACTTATTCTAGTTTCTATCTATTTATAACCCTCGATTTTCTATATCGTATTCTATTAAACTCTAAATTTCTATTAGGACCTATCTTTAGACCTATCGTTAGACCCGAGTCGGACCTATTTAATACTTATATTTATTAGATAGGTCCGGAACTAGGTAGGAACTAGCTAGGACCCGACCTAACTATTATAGTTCTATATATTTAGGTCCTAAACCCGACCCGGACCCGTCCCGACCTATTCTAACCTTTAAGTAGGACGGTATATATACGTCTATTTACTAGTAGTATAAAGAATATCCGTAATACTTATACTAGAATAGTACTCGCCGGCCTAGACTACTATTCCTACTAGAAAAATAGTTCTTAGAAGAACGTTAGTATATCGATACTATTTAGCTATACGAGCGCTTAATCTTAATTAATATAAGAGAAGCTATTTCTCGATAGCTAGAAGTACGAGTAGTATAAGTCTAACTAAACTATAAGGTTTCTACTATATAGTATATAAGGTTTATTTATAAAGAGCTTTTCTACCGATAGAAAGTAATAGCTAAGATCGTAATAGACGGCGGCCTAGAAAATAAGAAAGAAGTTCTATCTTTACTAGCTTTATATAAAGTATAGAATATTAAGATTTCGACGTATTATCCGTAATTAAATAGGATAATCGAGCGTAGCTATTAGACGATACTCGTAGCGCTTTCGAAGCTAACGAATAGTAGATTATAGAACGCTCGATCTTATATCCTAGCGTTACTATAAGCTATTCGGACGACGATAGTATAGGTAATAGAGCTAACGCTCGTAGAGATTATAATTAGAAGGGATGCTATTCTCCTATTAGAACTAGAGTTCTAGACGTATTCTATAGCCGACTAGAGAAAGGTTAGGAATAAACTCTCCTTACTCGTAATAAGAGTAGAATTAATAGTAAGGATAAATACGATCTTAGAAGAAGCTCGTTCTAGGTAGAAGAGACTATAGGAATATAATACTAAATACTTCTTTAACTATATACGTACGGATCGACAAGTATTAAGGCTAGGCGATATAGTCGTAGTTTTTCGTTCTAAATTAAAAATAAGCTTTACTAATAAGCTTAATTACTAGTAGAGAGAACTATACTTAGTATACGCGGTAGTTAGGGAAGGTAAGAGCTATAAGCTCCGGGAGCTTAATAGAGTAGTATTATAGTATACCTTCCCTAGGTTAAATCTTAAGCCTATACTATACTAAAGAGATCCGGAGAAGTAGCCGCTAGAGAATATAGTCCTAGAAGGCGAGGAGTACGTCTATTCGCAAGTATATATTAGTAAGCTATTAGGTATAACTTAAGAAGAGAAGGAGGAATATATCCGGTAGCTACCTACGAACCTAGAATAGAATTAAAGGAAAATTTAAAAATTTAGACTTTATAGAAAACCTAGTAATAGAGAACTAATACGGGCAATACTTACTCTAAACTAGCTAATAGCTACCTAAATAGGGCCGGAGTTAAGACGAAATTACGTTACCTTAAAGATTTCTAATAAATAAACTAATTAGTTTATTCGTCTAATTACGTAATCTTCCGGACTTTACTTTAAATAAAGGCGTGCGACGCCTCTACCTTAGTAATACGGACGAAGTAGTATAAGAATAGCGGACTTCGAACCTCTCTAACTAATCTATTAAACTCCTCTAATAACTAATAAAGAACCTAGTTGCTATAGTAACCGCTTTAAAGAACTCTACCTAAACGGCGATATTACTAGGATAGCGCGTCTATTTATTTACTATAATAAGCTTAGATAAGCGCGTCGTCCTAGGCTATCTACGAATAACTAGCTAGCACCTTACTAAAAATACTAACCGCGCGTATATAAAGACCTTTTTAGTATAGTAGTTCTCGCTTTACCTAGCTATTATAGCGCCTCTTTTTAGTACCCGCCCGCTCTCGCTCCTCTAAATATAAGAACTCTACTTAGTAAAGATAGCTACTTCTAGTAAGGTTATTAAGCTAAAGATCCTATCGGCGAGACTAGCTTATATACTATCTAACTACTCTACTCGCTCGCCTTCTTCTTCTTTACTTACTTACCTTCTCGAACCTATACTCGCCGTTGCGTAACTACGTACTAAGAATATCTAGACCGCTAATAACGCTCTCGACGTAGTCGGCTAGGAAGAAGCTCTTACTCGTAAGAAATTTAAGAGCGTAAGTAGTATAGAAGAAATTATTCGTAGAATTAGCGCTCTCGCGCCTAAGGCCTAGTTAGAGGCTATTAAATAATTTTATACTAATATCGAGACTACTATAAATTAAGTCGCGTTAAAAGTATATAACCTAAGTAATAAGCTAGAGAAATTCGTTAGTAAAGAAGAATATAATCGAATTCTTAGTAAGAATAATATAGTAAAGGAGCTCTAGAAGAATAGTAAAGAATAGTTAAGAAACCGCGTCTCGATTAAAGATACGCTAGATAGTCGCTTTAGTAATAAGAGAACTTTTACCTATCGCGATATATTCTTTAAAACTCGCTCGCTTACGAAGAAGGCGTTACTATAGCTTCGCCGCTTTAATATTCTTAAACTATAAGATAATCTTATCTATATTAGGCTTATATCGGCGAAGGCTATTTATTTTTAGTATTTTAAGAACGAAGGAGGCTAGAAGCGGCTAGATATAAGACCTACGTAGGCGGAGATAACTATATACTTCTAGAAGAAAGATAGATAGTCGGTCGCGTATAAGATTATATAGATTAATATATAGGATAATAAGTACGTATAGTTATATAAGGAATCGAGGACTAGAGGTTAGAATAGGTCCTCGACTTTAGGTCGGTTCCGGGTCTAGGTCGGTTCCTAAGGGAACCGACTTAAGACCTAAATCGATAGGGTCCCCGATCTAATACGAAATCGATAGGTCGGGTCTAAATACTACCGGTTCCTATATAGGTCTTTATAGGGACTTAAGTTTAGAAAGATAGGTCTAATACTAGAGAACAAGACTAAGTCGCTACGGGGATAATAGAATTGCTCTAATACTAAATATACGTATATATAGAACTAAGCGTTATAGTATATTAGAAGCGCTAGTTAAACTAGCAACTATAGTTATAGAGAAAAATAAGGATGCCGACTATACTTGCCGACTATACTTGCCGACTACGAGATGTTAGAATTAAATACTATTTATAATATCGACTACGAAGTCTGCTCTACTCTATAGGTATAATATAAAAGCAAATACTTCCTTTACCGAGTACTATAGCGAAGATATATTAGTACTATATCCTCCTCGTTATCGCTAATCGAGTCGAAGTTACTCTATATAGTAGTTACTAACGTCTCCTAATCCGCCTTAAGCTACTTCTACTACTAATTTACTATATTGTTCGAAGGCTCGAACGTAGTTAATATCGGCGGCGCCTCCTCTATAAGCGAATCCCGAGCCTATTACTACGCGTTACGCTCTTAGGAACGATAGTATATAATATTACTAAACATCGAGGGATCGTAGGACTAATTATATCGGCTCTAATAACGCGCTATACTAAAGTCGCGCTTATAACTAGTTCTAGCTACTAGAATAGAGAGGATATCTCGGGCTATTAGCGCGTAACCTAGATATTCTAATACGATTATCTTCTATAACTAGAGCGGATACTCTATAGAATAGGCAGCCGAGTTCTTAAATCTAGCGTAGCGATAACGAGATACCTTGTCCGAATTAGCTAAAGGCTATACGGTCTACCGCGGCCGTCTAGATACCCTTTAATTAGAGTCGGAGTTATTACTATCTAATCTGCTATAGAGACCTATTACGAATAATATCGCGGAGTAGTATAAGGCCTTTTTCGGCCTAAACTAAGACGTAGCTACGAGAGGCTTATATCGCGCGTATTCGACCTAGAATTTTAACTAGTAGTAATCCTCGAAGGAGGAATCGAGCTCCTCGCTAGAGAAGGCCTCGCGGTTCTAGAACGCCCGTTTTATTACTAGATTAAGAAGAATCGCAATGCTATATATATTACTAAATCGCTCCTAGGTAGTAGTATAGTACTTCTCGAGCTTTATTTATATAGCCTATAGGGTAGAATAAATCTCCTTTTACTAGAGTTATATTTTATATTTAAGTTTCTTATCTATAATATCTAAGATATCGAATAAGGTATTATAATAGCTAAGAACGAGGTAGATTATTAGCCCCTTTATCGTACCGATCTATATCGTAGCCTCTACGAAAGGAGTAGTAAGGTTAATAATATATTTAACCCTCTTCTATTCTATAGCGGTTAGCTTTAGTTTAGGCTAACCCTTATTCTTAATATACTCGTCGATAATATCTCGTAGTTAAGAACTATATATTAGTATAATCGTAGTTAAGCTCTAATAGGTCTTTATATCTTATATTAGGCGTAAAACCCTTTAAAGTGTCTTCTTCTACTATTTATACCGTTTCGGGTATAGATATAGATCTGCGATCCTCTTTCGCTATAGTGCTATAAAACTCTCGAAGCGTTAAGTACTAGAGTTTACCTTAACTATAAGTTTCTAGAACTTTATAGGGAGCGGTTATTAGTATAGCTTCTACCGACTACGTTTGCTAACTACGTATACTTCGTAGAGAGAATAAATAGTACCTTTATTAGAACTATAGCTAGACTTCCTACTTTAAGCCGATATAACGTATTCGTATCTATCTTCTCGTCCTATCGTTCCTATTCCTTATTTCTTAGCTCGATCTTAAGAGTAGCGAAGAACTTCCCTAAGAAGAGCTTAATTATATATATAAAGTATAGGAACTATTCTAGACGGGAGAACTCGTAGTCTTTAGTATCTAATATCTCTTCTATATCCCTATCTATTCCTCGGAGAGGAAGTTATTTAATCGAGACTAATAGCTTCGCTATATATATACGCTCGTAGGAGTAAATATCGATAGCCTCGACGCTAGAACTCGTTAGTTAGAAGGTATATATATAGTAAGGATACGTATATAGCTATATATAGTATATTATTATTAGAAGTATTGTCCGCTATTAGCGCTATAAGCCTATTAGAGATCTCGAAACGGGTAAGTACGTCGAATAGTAGGTCTGCTAGGACTTCGCCCGTATAACGGCCCGAAATATATAGAAAGGCTAGTATAGCCTTATGCTAGGCCTACTCGCTATCGATCTAGTAGCCTTATATTATAAGGAATAATACTCGGAGCACCCTAGCGTACTAACTATTAAGGGCGATAGCTACTCGGAAGGTTCTAGATAGCTAACGTTTTAGATTGTCCTCGGAGTAATCGACCGCGTCCTAGATATATAACTTAATCGTAGTAGCGCTCTTAAAGTTAATAGATCTAGTCTCCTCTAATAGACATTCGTAGGTACGCTAAACTATAAGACTTTCGAAGAAGTTTAAGAGTAAGCCTAGCTAGGAAACTATAAGCCTATATAACTCTAGAAACTTTAATCGTTCTAGGTGCTCTATTCTAGTAAAACTTTTCTTAAGCCGTTCCTATAAATAAGAGCTATTAGTATATCTACGTTATATGTCTCTATAAAGTATAGTCGGCGAGCGTAGTCGGCAAGTATAGTCGGCAAGCGTAGTTAGCACCTTATTCCCGCATTAACGAATACTAAACTTATAGATTAATCTTTAGTAGCCTTAATAACTTCTCTAGTAACTCTACGCTCCTAGGAGGCTCCTTCGTAGCCTACTAAATCGAGGTGCTTTTAGAGAGCTTTTATTCCGTTACCTAGTCCTAGGTATTTAATAACTCTATTATATCCTCTATATATAACCCTCGGGGCGTATATTTCTTAGTCTATGCTTTTAACGAAAAATCTCTAGGCTTATAACGTTCGCGCATTCGAGTTCTATTTTATAAGGTTCGAAGATATTCTACTATACTTATTATAATGCCTTACCTCTTCGAGCTACTAATAGTAGTAGTAAAAGCCCTCGAACGACTAGGTATACTCCTGCTACTATATCTATACGCTATTAGTTTCGACCTAGTCCTTAGAATCCTCTAGTAGCTTAGTAAGGTTAGCTAGAGATAGTATCCTATCTCGTATACTAGCTCGACTACTCGAGGTATTCGTAATTAGATAGCGTCTCTTCCTCTACTATTATACTACCTTCTTAATCGGACTAGAGTCGACGAGAGACAGCTACGATTCGGAGTTAGTCTATCGTTCGCGAAGCTATATACTTATATATCTTAAGAAAGAAGGAAGTATAGTACTACTTCGTCGTATTAGAGTCGTAGGATATACTAGTAGTACTATAATATAAAGTATATAGTACTAAGAAGGAATCGTAGAACTAGAGAGTAAAAGCTAGTAGAGTAATAAAGGTAAATAATATTTATAGGGGCGATTAAGTTTTATTAGTATAAGTACTAGCGAGGTATCTCTATTATAGGCCGACAGCCTATCCTAGTAGCGTTATAGAGACGGGCACCTCTAGTACTCTTATTAAGCTCGTAATAGTCGCGACTAATAAATATACTAAGTACTCTTTAATTATAGTAATACTATAGTCGCCTTTAAGGGCAAGTATCTTACTAGCGTAAGAGGCTAGTAGCGTTAATAAAGCTTAAGTCGAAAAAGCAGAGTTAGACTTAGCCTAAGTAGATAAACCTATCGTAAAGAGAATTTAGAAACTGCCTAAAGACTACGTAAAGCGATATAATACTATACGGTAGAAGGCTAGAAATAATACTAAGAGTAAGAAGGAGAAAAAGAATATAGCGAGCTAGAAGTTTAAGGTATAGCTAGAGCTCCTAGATCTAGTACTAGCTCTAAAGACAAAGTAGTAATATATCTCCGAAGGCGTAACTACTAGCTCGCTATATTCTTTTTCCTCTTCTTACCCTTAGTATTATTTCTAGCCTTCTACCGTATAGTATTATATCGCTTTACGTAGTCTTTAGGTAGTTTCTAAATTCTCTCTACGATAGGTTTATCTACTTAGTATACTATCGGCGGCTGCAACTAATCTTAACTTACGAGATATATCTATATTCTATCTAGCCTAAGAGGAGTTATAGAGCTTCTATACAAACCCTATCTCTAGCGACTAGAATTTGCATATAAAGGTCTCGGAGATAGCGAGCTTATCCGCAGACGTACCTAGAAGCTACTCGACGATATCCTAAAAGCTAAGTCCTCCTTTCTACTTAGAATCGAGCTATATTTCCTATAGAAGCTCTCCGTATACTAACTCCTTTATATCGAACTTATAAGCGTATAACTAGAACGCTAGCCTATTTCGCTTAGCCTACGCTTTAGACGTAACTAGCTTCCGGAACCTATTACTATCCTAATCGTATCCTAATAGAATAAGCTAATCTAGGACTTCTAGAGTCTAAGTAAAGCGATTAGCTATATTAAACTTAGAGGACTTCTAGGAGAGATAGTTACGATATACTATATAGTAATAGGGTAGGAAAATTTCCGTTATAGTTAGAAGACAGCCTTCTACTATTAGCTCCTACTACTAGTTAGTATATAGTCGGCAGGCGTAGTCGGTACTAATTTACCTTCGCTTTCGCTATAGATACTAATATACGGACTAATTTTATAAGCCCTCTATAAGGCTCCGTAGAGCGTAGAGTATACTTCTAGTCTAATTAGAGGTACTCGAATGTGTCCTAAAGAAGCTATTAGTTCTAGTAGCGATATACTCTTAATAAGAGCTACTTACGTCCGCTCTAGACACTTAGAACACGTATCTCCTCTTATTCTTAGATTATAGCCTCTCGATAAGGTCTATTTCTTACTACGAGGAACTCGGCCTCTTCTTAATTAGTTATACGATAAACTCGGCTTAACTCCTATATTACGCACGTAGTATCGCAAGCGTATATACCTTCTTCTTAAACTATCGAATAGCTTTATTCTAAAAGGCGTAGACAGCGTAGCTCCTCTATACGGCCTACTCGCTCTTAGTAGCGACTCGAAGGCGGAGGTTAGTTATTTTATAGCTAATACCGGCCGACCTTACCGGTAATACGTAGGGTGCCTCCGGACTCGACTTAGACTAATTAGTATTATACTAGTAGTTATAGTTATAGTACGGGTCGTCCGCGCCCTTCTCCTTCTCGATATTAAAATAGAAGCTTTCCTTATCCTAGTTCGCTACTTATATAGTAGGCCTATCCCGCGCGCGCTTGCGTTTCTTATCGTCCTTATTATACGTTAGTACTACTAACTATATTAGCCGACTATATAGATTATTACTTACGCTATCCGGTCGTACTAAGCGTAGTGCTCCTCTCTTTAGGCCTTAATCTTCTTCTACTACTACTCCTTTAATAGGGAGCTCTATATATTATTAAAGCCGATTAAAAGCTTCTTCTACTAAGTAAAGGACTTATTTCTAGCTTTACGCTACTTATCTACTATAGCTCTCTTAGGCGATATATTTATATACTAGCTATGCTCGCGAAGGGTATTAGGATTAGAAGAGTAGCTATCTATATCTTTCCTTATAGCGCCTAATTATATCTAAAGTATAGAAGTACTTATACTATCTAAATCCTTATCTACAAGGTAAGGACGCTTCTATAAACTATTAGAGGGCGTAGTACTTATTAGACGTCGCTTTTATCGCGCTATTATTATAAGTTTAGTTACTAAAAAGAGATAAGTATTACGAGGTATATAGTAAATATACACTTAAAATTTAGTAGTAATACTAGTATAGTAGCAGTTAAGGTAGTAGTTATTATAATAGGAGCTAAGTGCGACGAATTTTAGCTTTAGGTACGCTAGAAGCTTAGTACGCAGCTATTCCCGCCTAGCTACTAGCTTACCTCTATATATAGAGATTAGCTTCTTATACTATAGTCGGCTACTATAGTTAGCGATATTATATAATATATCGCTTGCCTAATATAGCGTATACTAATATATACGACTATATATAGATAGCGATAGCTATAGACGTACTCTAGAGCTAGAATCCGTCGTATACGTTACTTAGATTAACCTTACTATCGCCGGCCGAAAAGAGTAACTACTATATACTTATACCCTCGACGACTGCTCGTCTACTCGTCGCTAATAGTTACTTCTTAGCTTATACTATCGACGACCGCTTATCTCCTTAGCGTAGACGGCTACTTCTTAGCTTATATTATCGACGACCGCTCGTCTTCTCGGCGCGGACAATTGCTTTTTAGTTTATACTATCGACGACCGCTAGTCTCCTCGGCGCTAATAGTTGCTTCTTAGCTTATACTATCGATAACCGCTTCTCTCCTCGGTATCGAAGTAGTATTAATAATTATTTCTTCTCTTCTACTATTATAACGACTCGGTTCCTTAATATAAAGGTAGGCTAGAGAGTCTATTTTTCTATTCTACTACTATATTACGACTACTTAACTAGTAATACTATAGAGTACTAGTAAGTCTAGCTCTTTCCCTTCTATAGTATTTTATATATTCGTAGAGAACTTCGAATAACGAAATATATATACTATAGTCGATATTATCTATATAATACCCGGATATAATCTATACTATAGTAAATATTTGCGTCTATTACTAACTTGCTATATTCTATAGAGTAGCGAAAGCGATTATAGCGTTCGCGTAACTATAACTTCTACTAGGTAAAGATCGGTAGAGGTGTCTTAATATAGTAGTAGAATACGATATAGTTCTACTATATAGCGCTATCGAACTCTAACCTCCCCTTCTATAGGCCTACGTATTCCGGCGATCGTATACGATTTTCTAGTACTCCTATCTGCCCTAGCCCTTCTCTCTCGTACCTCTACCTATCCGCTCCTTCTAACCCTTCGATATCTCTATCTATACTACTTAATACCTTCTCTTATTTCCTAAGCGGACTCTAATATAGAGTTTAACTCGAGCCCTCCTCTACGAGTATATCCTAATATAGATACTAATATACCGCTATTAGTACTACCTCTACGCGTAGGAAATAAGGCTACTAAGTAGTAGTAAATATAGCTACTAAAGGCTGCGGTGCTAGACGACGAGTCTCGTAGGAAGGTAGTAGTTCTACGGAAAAAAGCGATAGCTATAAGGATAATATAGCGACGAACGAGAGCTAGTAAGTCCGGTATCTCGAAAAGGTAGTTAATACTAAAGACGGCAGCCTTACGAGAGATTCGTAAGCTTTAGCGAACGACAGCTTTATATATCTAGAGGGTCCCTTTTTAGCGCGTTATCCGCAAGATTATAATAGATAGAGGTAGTAGCGATATTATTAGAATTTAGGCAGTAGTACTTAAATGCTTATAGAAAGCGGCGGAGGCATTTCTCGTTATAGAGTTCGAGATTTCTAACCTTCTAGCGATCTACGCAAAGCGCGTTACTCTATAAGTAAAGGATATATACCTATATAGTTATCTACGCTACCGGTTTACTAGCTAAAATAGAGGAGGGAATAATAATATAGGTATATAATACTAGGTTGCCGACTATAATTGCCGACTATAAAGAGCCTAGTATACGTTGCTATACTTAGAAGCTTAGAATTAATATATACGGCGTAGGTAAAGCTATAGCTAGCGCGCTAGCGAGCCTAACGTCCGCCTTAGCTAACCTATATACCCTTACTAAACTATTAGTAATACTACTACCTCTACTACCTTAGAACTTATTAGCGGTCGCGCTTTATTAGCTTATTATTATCGCCTTCCTTTTTTATACCTCCTAACGAATTTTCGTATCGCGCGTATAAAGAATACTACTACGTATATTAATCGTAGCTTAATCGACTGCTTTTCTCTTAGCCCTCTACGTATTTATAATAGCTTAACTTCCTACTAATAAGCCTAGCTAGTTCGCCGAGTAATACTTCTTTAGCCGAGATATAGCGTCCGCTCCTCCTTTATCTAGAAACTCCCTCTTACCTAAAAACCCTCCTACGAATAATAGTAATATCGACCTTAGACTTCTTAGTAACTAGGCGCCCTCTTCTAGCTAACGTAGCGCTTCTACCCCTTCTTCCTTAATTTCTAACCTCTCCGCTTATAATAGTAACGACTAAGGGGCTACTAGCGATAATAACTAGAATAGTTCTCGTAGAAACGCGAACGGTAATAATAGAAATAACGAAGACAACGTCTCCGTTATTATTATCGACGATAGTAATAGCGAGGAGAGTAATAGCGATAAGAGTAATAGCGACGAGAGTATTATACCGCCTACCCCTCTCTCTTAGCTTTCTAGGAAGGCTTTATAGAAAACTATACTAGGCGGTCGGCCTCGTCTTAATAAGCAGAAGCTCGCTTACTAAATAGCCCGTAAGAGATAGATCGAGAGGGATAATATAGTAATAGTAGCGGCAGTAGTAGTAGCTAGAGGAGTAGTAGGTAGAAAACGATTACTAGGTAGAAAACGAGTAGCGAAAAAGGGACTAGCTAGAAAGAGAACGGCTAGAAAAGCACCGGCTAAAATAGTAGTAGTAGATAGAGGAGGTCTAGCTCGTAAAGCTAGTATATAGAAGACTTATCGCTATAAGCTAGGTAGTAAGTTATATAGTCGGCATTTATAGTCGGCATTACTAACTTATACTCTAGCTATCGCGCTCCGAGAGATCCGTAAGTACTAGAAGTCTATAGATCTACTTATACTAAAGCTACCCTTTAGCTACCTCGTCTATAAAGTTTACTACGACGTTTCTAGAGGCTTAGCTATTTCTTAAGGAGGTTACTATTAGTAGGCGAGCGCCCTTAGTACTCTATAGGAAGCCGCCGAGAGTGCTCTAGTCTACCTCTTCTCGAGTATATATGCTCCTAGTCGTTCTATATTCGATCGATATTAACTTTATTATAAGTACTAACGTTACTACAATTTACGTAAAGCGAGTAACTATTTAGTAGAGGGATATAAAGTTTATTATTAGCCTACTCTCGTCTTAGGGAATTAATATGTTTAATAAGAGATAAATCTCTATAGTATATATAAGGAAAATCGTTATAACTATAGAGGGTATATATAGTAAAAATCGGTATAAGTAGAGAGGTTGCCGTAGTCGGTATTCGTAGTCGGCATACCTATAGTTGCCCTAAAACGTATAATTTGCCGTATTAAATTAAATATGCCTTTAAAACCCGTCGCTTTCTATACTTTCTACTTCCTCCGGTTTCTATCTATTTATAACCCTTGATTTTCTATACTATATTCTATCGAATCTTATATTTCTATTAGGACCTATCTTTAGACCTATCGTTAGACCCGAGTCGGACCTATCTAATACCTATATTTATTAGATAGGTCCGGAACTAGGTAGGAACCGGCTAGGACCCGACCTAACTATTATAGTTCTATATATTTAGGTCCTAGACCCGACCTAGACCCGTCCCGACCTATTCTAACCTCTATCGAGGACGCGCTTTAACGCGTATTACTTCTTAGTAGACGATAGTATCTACGATCTAGAGAATAAAAGTAGTATACTTAAAGACTATAAGCTCGGCTATAACTTTATAAGAAAAATTAAAGTAGGTATAGAAGCTTTCGTTGCGCTTTATAATAGAGGTCTATAATAGCTTAAGAAGTAGCTAGGAACTAAGACTAATAAAGAGAATCCTATATATATTACGTATATCTACTAGAAAATATACTAGTTATACTTTAAGGACCTTATCGCCTAAGATTAAAAGAAAGGCAAAGGACCTATAAAGCGTACTTAGAAATAGCTCGCTACGCCTACTAAGCTAAGAGGCGGAATTACTACTCCCTCTACCTTCGCTCCTCTTATATTTAAAAAGGATATTCTCTACGCTAGCTATAGCTATAGCGCTAAGCCTCTCCTAACTTTATTAGTATACGAGGACGGAGATTACGATACTATAGAGCTACGCTAGGTAATACTAGTAATTCCGTATTATTAGCTACTAGAGAGACGCGCTAAATTAGGTCTCTACGAGCTAGAGGATCTCGCGCTAGCTAATCTATCGTCGGAAGTTTTAGAGCCTTCTCTTTACTATTCTTATATAACTTAATTAGTAGGAATTCTAGGCGTTCTCTACGATTCTAATAAAAAGATAGCTACGGAGAGACTAGAAGATTCTTAAGATATATCTAAGGCTATCTACGCGCTCGATACCTCTCGTAGAGAGGATAAAATAAAGAAGTATATACTAGAAGATCGAGTCTTAGGTCCTTCTCGATTTAAGCCTTCTATAATAGACGACTTAATCCTTAGTTAGCGTTTAGAGATAATCGCCCTTCGCTCGCGCGACTCTAAGCCTAAGCCTACTAGTATTAAGAAGAACGTATCGCCTAAGAAGCTATAGCTAAAGATACTAAAGAAGAAGTCTAAGACTAAGCCGCGCTTCTAAACTAATAAAGGATAAGCTTTAGAGGAGTAGAATAAGAATAATAACGCTAAGATAAGTAATATCGGAGACGGATTAAAGTATAAATCGGACGCCTCGCTATCTAGTAAGAAGAATATTTTTACTAGTTCTCGTTTTAGGTACGTTACTTCTACTTACTAGCTCTCTAATACTAAGCGAGACGAGCTACGCGAACGCTAGCTAGGCTCTTCTATTCCTCTAATATATATAGGTATATAGCTCGTCCTAGAAGTACGCGAATAGCTATAGGATCCCGAGATCCTAAAAATTATATAGATAGAGTTTAAGCTTTACCGTTACTATAATAACTATACTAGCTCCGCCTATAGCAACCTATAGAATATATTCTTCTCGTTAACCTAGTAGTTATTACGTTAGGATATTATACTATAGTTATATAATATCGTTCTATAGGATAGCGACTCTAGAAATACGGTCTAGTTACTAATTTCCTTTCTAATAGCCGCTCGCTACTACCGACCTAGTAAAATTATATACTATAGCGATAACTAGGAGCTATAACTTAATAGTAATATAGGCCTTAGTTCTCTATTTTTACGTATAGACGTCGCTCGCTTACTTTAATTTCGCCTAAACCTTCTTATCTCGACTATTACTCTAGATAATAATAAGACTAGCGATACGCTTAGTTTAGTACCGAGGAAACCTAGTAGCTACGACGTAACCGACCTACGCGACTACCTAGGATACGTTTTTAAGACTTAGGTCGATAATCGATCTAATAGGCGACGAACTAAGTACTAATATTAGGCTACTCTATATACTAAGAGTAGTAAAAGAAGAACTAAGAAATACTAAGATAGTTTTTCTTCGAGGATTTAGCGTTTAGATTAGAGATACGCTCTTCTTATACCCTACGCTTTTCTATAGTAATAGACCGAGCTTAAGAGTCCGTCGTATCGTCCTACCTACGCTAATAAAAGTCGAGAAAGGCTAGCTACTTATCGGTAATAAGAATCGGCTAAAAGAAGTTAAAGCTATATACGCCTCTTACGAACCTCTAGCGTTTTCCTTTACTAGGCGCGAACTCGACTATACTATCTATAGTTAGATTCTCTTATAGGAGCACCGTATCTACTATATTAATATTATATCTAATACTATTATTAGAGTTCGAGACTAGTTAGAAAAGTAGGTATAAATAGAGGCTCGACGCCTACTATACTTATTCTATAATAAGTTCCTCTAGACTTACTAGGACTAGACTAAGACGGCTAAAAAGAAGCTTAAGACGACCTAGGCTTAAGTCTAAGCTACTAAGAAAGAAGCCTTTAAGAAGGATAGCTTCTTCGTTATTAAAAAGTATATTATATAAGGAGACGCTACTATATTATTTAAGTAGGAGTTATAGAACTAGTCTAAAGAAGATATAGGCGTTCTGCGCGAGTTCGATTAGCGTAGAGATAAAGTATAGTAAATAAACTAGTTAGTTTATTTAGGTCTATACGTAGGCCTAACTTTAGAAAAATAATAAATAAAACTTACGAAAGTTAGAGTAGGATTTTATAAATTCTAACTAGTTTTAACTATTTATTTACTTTAATTAATATAGAGAGTATCTAGTTAGATACTAAGAAAGGGAGGATTAATAAGCGGAACTTATATAACTTAGTAGGGTAGGGGCCTATAAAAACTCGTTATCTAGTAGCTCTTCGTAGATTATTATACCTCTATAATACGTTTTATACCTATTTTAATTACTATAGTTCCGTTTCTTAAAGAGCTAGCACGCGTATACGATTAGCGGTTTAGCTAGTAACTATATAACCGAGTATAGGTATTTAATAGATTACTAACGCTATAGGTACGGTTATACCTATCGATTCTAGAGCGATTTAGTTCTAGCTACGCGTAGATAGTACCTCGAAGTAGTATATTATTCGCTTATTAGTACGTACCGTAATAATAACCTAGTTTACTCGTAAAGGTAGTAGCTGGCGGCAAGGCCGCGTTCGGCCGTAAGGGCAACTTATACTAGAGTACGAAGGCTCGTAATACTATATTAATATTCGTAGTATTATTAAGAAGGAACTCGGCTAGCCTACGGCCCTCCTAAGACTTAACTTCTCCTCGGACTTATACTACTAGCACGTATTATATAGGTAGGTATCCTATGCTATCTACTTTAGTAGTAGAGACTTACGTAATATCTCCGTCGCTTCTACTTTTTTCGACTTACCTACGGCTATCTTATAGACCGCTAGCTTATTACTATTCTTATTCTTATTTAGATAATCTAGATAGATATAGCCTACCTCGTTATAACTATAACATCTAGGTTACTAGTTCTTATCTTTACTTTTACGCTTATTCTAAGAGTTCTTCTTCGAGTTAGACCTATAACTACCTTTAGACATATACGCGTTACTATCGACCCTCTTACGCTTTAACTACTAGTACGACGCGTCCTTATTACGGTCGCGTAAGCCTATATCGCGTAGTATTAACCTTTCTACTTATTTAAGGCGTCGTACTAGAGCGATAAAGTCGGCGCGCTTCGCTAGGATAATATAGTTCTTAATAATATCCTTTTATAGCGACGGCTTTAACTTTATAAGAAGCTAGCGAACTAACTACGCCTTAGTATAGTCGCCGAGCTATACCTCGAGACTACCGAGGTCTATTACGAATTATCGTATACTCTAATTTTCGCCTTAGCGTATTATCTCGTACTTAATAGTTACGAGTAGCTAGTAGTTTACTTAATCCCTAACGATATTATATAGGAACTTATAGAACTACGCCTAAGTATATTTTACTAGAAGTATACTAGGGTGCTCGTTATACTAAGCTTCTTACGCTTTACCTATAAGGAATATAATACTAGCGATTACTTTCTAGTATTCTATTATAAACTTTCTCGGCGCGGCTATAAAGTTTACTTTATATACGTAGACGTATTCCTAGGCTTCTTTAATAGTCTCGCTCTTAAATAGCTTAGGAGAGTAGAGCTTAATAGATTCGTAGAGTATATATTCGTCGCTACTATAACGCGTACTATCCTTAGTATCTCTAGTAATACTCGCCGTACTAGAGTACTCTAAGCTAAAGCTTCTTACCGTCGTACTTAAGCGTATTAGTAGGGTAGTCGTCTTAACTTCTCGCGTTAAGCGTTTATTCTCTACTTAAAGAGCGTAGAGTTCGAGCTATTCGTATAGCGTAGCGTTCTCTTATTCGAGACGCTCGCGCCTCGCCTACGTATCGTTAGCGTTATTTATCTTCTTATCTTCTTTAGCTTTAGAGTTTAGTAACTCTTCTATATAGCCTAATAGCGGTACTACGGACCTAGCGCGTTCGCTATAGTTACCTAGCTATATAGATGCTTCTCGCGTAAGTATAGTAGGCCTTAATAGATTACTACTCTTAATAAGGTAGAAGAATTAGTATTATAAAGGTTAGTATATAGTAATATATTAAGCGCTTCTAACTATACTCGTTAGAGATATTAAGAGACTAATTCTTGCTAATTCCTCTATATACGCCTAGTATACTTTTATCTTGCGCTAAGTATACGTAGTATAAGCCGGATACTTCGGCGTCTAACTTAGACGCCCTCTAAGCTATTAGCTTCCTAAGCTATCGCTCTTATAGAAGTAGAGTACTTCTAATAGGAATACTAGTAGACTATAGTACTAATTCTAGCTATATATATATAGCTAGTCCTACCTTTAGATTAATCTATAGGAATTAGTATTAATCTTAAATTCTTTAATTAGATAGTAGGATTACTATTCCCTCTTAGAATTAAATAACTACTCTAATTCTAACCTCTGTTTAGCTCGATTTACGTAGTAGGTAAGGTCTTTAAAAGAGCCTAGAGGCATTATTAATTAGGGTAGTTTAGTGCTAATAGCGTTAAGAACGAACTAGTGTTTAGTAGCGACAGTGCTAGCTTAGCTGCATACTAAACTAGCAACACCTTACAGCCAACGCAATTCCAGTCTGATTACTGCTTACAGCCCTTGCTTAATGCTTGAAACACCCTTGATTAGTGCTAATATTGCCATCAAAACACGCTGTCAGATTGGCTGTAGAAGGCGCTATCGATCGGGCCTAGGGTGGTGACTGTATCACTCACTCACACTCACTCACCCACTTGGCGCCTCGGCTGATGAAAACACCTGCAAGCTGCTCCGACAATTTGTGCGCCTGTCAGCCTAGCTGTGCTGGCAATGACGCTGCCCAAATTCATAGCTAAGACCACGTACGAAGCGACACCGTGCTCGGTGCTGTGGCAAGTGATGATTTGATTTGCGCAGCGGGAAATTCCAGTTAGTCTACCACCTGTCCGCTGTGTCAGTGCTGCCGAGGGGCCGACCATCCGTCTTCACCACAACTTGACTCTCAACAAGATACTAGTAACACTGCAGAATACTGGCCATTGAGACAAACTCGCCTCATCAGTCGCATGCCAATGCCCATCTATGTTTTTAGAGAGCTTGAAGGATGTGGAAGTCATTCCAGGGCGTGCCTCATGCTACAGCCTCCAGAGCAAGACTTTGGAGTGAAGATTTCCATGAAACTACGAACAGACCGGGAGGTATAGGGAGAATACCGTCTTGGTCTGGAGAGATGAATCGCCCGTCTCTACGTGCAACGCAGTCGTGTTCTCTACGCACCAGCTTGCCGTCTTCCTGGCACAAACATCCACAATTTGGCTCCCGAAACTGCGGACCCAGATACCCCAAAGGGCATGGACATGAGCGTCAGAGAGTGCTACGCTTTGGTCATGTGCCACGCGATGATGCTATGGTCGATGGAAATTTTTTGACACTGCATGCTAAGGTCTCGAGTGGCGTCTTCGAAGTGAATATGTCGGTATCCCAGATCGTCAGGGGTCCAAATTCTAGAGACCCTGCACGCTCGTGGTGCTCCCGATGCTCAGCATTATGACCCAGAACTGGAAGGGATGAGTCCTGGCTTGAGATGACCTCTCCATTTATGATCCATTGCTTCAATTGAGGATATAGTCCATTTTTGTTGCGACAGTGCTTCTGCCACTCATCTTCTTGCTCCTTGAGTGTTGTGGACCTGTTCTCAAGCGCTTGCTTTAGCTCCGCAAGCTTCTCGCGGAGCTCGTTAAAAGTATAGACGAACAGTTTATAAGGACGCAACAACACAACAGGATCGTCTTCGCCTGGAGAAGCGTGGAAATCGCTATGGAACATCTGTTCCAGTATGCGCTGCAGGCTCACAGATCGTATCTTGAGCATTTCTGGTAGCTCCGATTTGTGAGATACGGTTGCGCCTGATGAGGACGCCAAATGTTCTTGCTGAACGTCCCTGGATACTGAGATTGGAGTGCGGGACTTCCGCGAGAACCTTGAGGTTCCAAGTCAGAGGAAAGCGGCATTGTGTTCAGAATTTCGATGGCAGCATCACTTTCGACGCCTACCACATGGCTATTCTATTCCTTGCAGTTGACCGTCCGAGTTTTATGCTTGAGGATCTGGCGCGGTGTCTTGAGTTCATTATCGCCACGCTTGCCGTCGGATTCAGTGTCGCTTTCATCCTCCGGTATTGTGCAATCATCCTCTTCCCGGAATAGGCGAAGGCTTTTCTCGGTAGCTTGTAAGGTCTCCACTAGCGCGGATACATCCTTCAGCTGGTCTGTCTCATACACTCTTGCGGGTCTAATCTTATTCTACAGACCTCTTATGACTTCTTCCGCGCGTTTGTCAAGCTCCTCAACCAAGTTTTGGTCGTCTCTCTGGCTCAGACAAGCATTTATAACAGTGCCGTGCTCTTTTATCAAAGCGATGGCGAAGTCGCGGCCAGTGTCGTCTCCAAGCAAATCAAAGAGTGCTCTAAGCTCATTACGCGAGACACGAGGCCTTTCCGACCTGTCAGATGATGATCTGGTCTCCGTAGTGCCACGGGATCCCGGGGAAACTTCAGGTTTCTTCGTAGCTTCACTCGCGTCCTCATCATTACCTTCGTGCTTTGTTATGGGAGTGATGGGCTCTAGATCGGCCTTTACAGCCTGCCTCGGGTCAGCCATATGCGACCCGGGAGGCTTACTGGCTACCTTACTGGCGTTGAACTTGATGAGAGCGTGGTCTGGCGTGTAATGGCGGAGAGACTGCTGTCAACCGACCCATTGCTTGACTCAGGCATCTTGCTAGGATCTGTAACATCATCGGAGTCTTCATCGGTGTTGGTCATATCGATCGAGGGATTAGAATCTCGGTGATCTTAAAGACCGGGACTAATCAGTGATCGCTACGGCAGAACGAAAACACAACGCAGAGAGAGACAGCTATAAGGCCGCGGATGAGGTGGAATCCGGCAAGATGGTTGTGCGATACAACGCTCAGCCTCGAACTCAGCTCCTATGCGCGCAGAAGTTGCGCTGAATGGTGGTGGGTCCGCGACTGCTGCTGCGTACTGCACATGCATCGCTTCAGACCCCTGGGAAACACGCATGGCTGCATGTTCTCGCGTGGACAGCAGTGCAGCCTAGTGATGTGCCAGTCACCGTGACAACCATGTGACTGGCTGTAACAGCCTCCCCAGTTACAAAACAGGCTATGTAACTGGGTAACTAAGGACTATCCGCTAATTAGGTAGCAACTCGATAAATTAGTTTAAAAAGGCTAGGATCTTAATGAAATTTTATAGGGCTAGGATCTAGGATCTCGATACTTGTTACTAGAACTAACCCTAGTAGCTCTGTACCCTAATCTGAACCCTAAGCTACAAGCTTCCTCGACCGTAAGCTAGAAGCTCGCCCTACCCTAATAGACTACGGAATACTCTATACTATCCGCTATACTTTGTCTACGTATATATAGGACTAGTAACTAAGACTCTATAGTACTACGAACTATATATAAGACTTTTAGCAGTATCCGAGTAGTAACGAAAGCAGGAGATACGCACGAATCTCAGTTACGCTAGTTACAAGCCGTTTACAGGGCAAAACGCTTAGTTACAGCTCAGTCACGCCATTTTACCTAGTTACAAATTTGTGACTGTGACTGAGGCACAACACTAGTGCAGCCTAATAGATCAACCGGTCCATCACCCTCGTTTGCGCACTCGACCGGCGTCTTAGGACATCTGAGCTTTCTACTTGAGTCTGCTACGAGTTCAGACCGCATCCCATCTTCGATCTCCCAAGTCAGGTGCGTGCTTTCGCTCATTCAATTCTTACAAATCTTTGGTGGGTTGCTGACGCGGCAGTAATGTTCGACAGCTGGACTGCAGTCGGTGATCCCGTAGGATTTTGCACCCGAACAACTACAGATTGTGATGATACAGTAATGGCGCCATAGGCTAGCCGGCAGCATCGATTGTGAGGCTTAGTCCGTTTCGCCGGATCAAGCTGCAGAATCAGTCGCTTCCTTCTGAGACGGTTGAGTCGGTTGACACAGCCAACATTAGCGAACAACATCTTCTTCACTACCGTAGCTCCTGTTTTGCCGCGATCTTCGGACGCAACGATGGACTATATTGTGCCATTTATCGTCCGCAGAGCATCTACCATAGATCCCGCGTGGAATCCTCGACCTCTGGACGCGGCATTTGCCAAGAAACGCTCACAGAAGCGCGCTGCATTACTTGCCAGGTTGGTTGTCTCATATATTCCTACAATGCGGGAAGTCTCATCAGCTTCGTAGCACGCCCGAGCAAACCAACACATGGAAACGTTTCTTGCGCGATTTCACGCGAGAAAGCAAGGAAAGATGCCTGGCACGATTCGATATCGACAAGCTTCGCTCTCTGGAAGACGTACAACTGGCCGCAGATGCCGCATTGAAGAGCTATGAAGACAAGGGAACGCTCCGTCATAATCCTGTCCGGGCCATGGGTCGGTCAGTTGGGAATAACGTATCATCTTTCGAGGCGTTTGTGCAACTCCTTTCGAGTAACGAGTATACATCTGTTGCCTGCGGCGTTCTGACCCTACTTTTCACTGTACAATTTGCAATTACCATGCTTCCACTTTGCATACTGACTTATTGGACAGGCTGCTAGTGAGGTGCAAAAAGTTCGTGAGAGCATCATCTCCTGCATCGAAAGCTTCTCGACCGTCGTGCAAGATACAAAGACATGGCTCAGGCTATATGATGATATGTGCAACAACCATGAACTCCAAAACGCCGCCGAGGGGTTGTACGTCGTTCTTCTGGAATCTTCCGAACGAATGGATAGGCTGGCTTGATGAGAGAACCTACAGTGCGGCGGTCTTGATCTTGATTCTGCAATTTCCGCTGCTGATACTGCGTAGAGCATGTTCTGAAGTCTCTTTGGCGACAAAATGCGTACTCACAACAAGTCGAGGAGGCTACTAAGACAAGGATATAGAGGATAGAGAATAGTGTCGCACTTCTTACACGTTGTGCCACCATGTGCTTGCATAGTCGCCTGAAAGAGATGCACTCCACGGTTCGTGATATGCAAGGTGATGTCCAGGATTCCGGCAAGAAGATCGATAGTGCCGGCAAAACGCTAGATCATATTCAAAAGAGCCAACAAGATCTGTCCGACAGCATCAATCGGATGATCAAGAGTCAAATGACTCTTAAAGCCCTGCTTGTGGCTCAGTACAAGGAAGCCGAATGTAAGTGCCAGCCGAGTGAGTGTTTTTGGGGACCTACTGACGTTGCGGTAGGGTATAAGCGAGAGAATGCCATGCTGAAACAAACTCAGAACATGATGCTCATGCAATATGCTCCATCCTCACTGATCCGACTTGCAAACTGGGAGTTACGGTCGCTCCTCAATGTGCCCGAAAGCGCAGACATCCTGGATCTCGGCAATGCGCTCGCTCTAGGTCGCATGCTTCCGTCACAGAGACAAGCGCGCGCTGGAGCACTCATAAGACATGAACGCTTTCAGCACTGGTTGCAAAGCGCGGGCTCTGGTATGCTCACTGTCAATGGCATGGAGCGCCTCGGGCTTCGAGACTGCTCGCCGCTAACTTATTCCATTGCTCTTCTGCGTCAGTCACTGGATGAAATGCAGGCCAGTGCTGTACCTCTTAGCTTCATGTGTGGATGGCATGCAATGCCAGATGATCCACTTACAGGCACTGCTGGTTTCCTCAGGAGTCTCTGCGCACAGACGCTGTTAACATTTCTAGACCCGAACCTTCTGAAGCTGGAAGTGCTGAATCTGGCCCATCACAAGGCTCTGAAGGAGTTTGACATCGAAGCACTGTGCCAACCTTTCCGGACTCTGCTATGCCTTGTGGCAGAAACTGGCGGACGATTTGTTTTCTTCGTCTTGGTGGATGAGGTCTTCATCTTGAGCAAGAAGAGTATTGTGGAGAGTTTGCATTCGTGTTGAAGTACCTACGTGAACTGGTCAATGAGCTGCGAGAGAATGGGGAACCTGCCACCCTCAAAGTCTTGATGACTAGCCAGTCAGCTAGCATATTCGTTGATCGTTTTCTGGAAGGTATTGACACCATCGCCATGCCTGATGCCGTTCTTGATAATGGCTACGGGTTCACGGACGCCAATATGTCCATAGAAGGTCTCGATGACTCGACCCTACTGTACTGAGTGAATCTCTATTTACGTATCAGTACCTAATTTTAACATGATGCGAGTTGCC
The DNA here is from genome assembly GCA_022702355.1 of Cercospora zeina. Lineage (NCBI taxonomy): Eukaryota > Fungi > Ascomycota > Dothideomycetes > Mycosphaerellales > Mycosphaerellaceae > Cercospora > Cercospora zeina. Next base: position 874,343 of record JAKLWX010000010.1, read on the forward strand.
TTCCATACCTTGAGCATCGATCATTGTATTGACAGCTCGATGACAGCACATGGGTGGGTTGATGGACCTCACGCTCCGCCTGCGTATTCTATACCCAAACCCAGTCACTCGCTTCGGAGAAGGGTGGTAACTCCTTCGCTGGCACGAGGACGACCCTTGGTGTTTGTAACCAATGAGGCAGCTTTTGGGCACGAGGACACTAGATAGCGTGACTGCAGTGTTGGTTGAGGAGATATAGAAGAATGTACACGGCATGCCGTAAGGTGAATGTCTCCATAGAATTCATGACTGCCTGAGGCACCATCCCCGAAGGACCCCGATGCATCAAGCTGCCTGGGCACCACGGATTGCAACCAACACCAACGCACAGCCATTGTCAGCACTTTTATGGAGCGATGGTAATCAAAGGATCTACGGGTAAGGCCGATACGCTGGTATCAAGCTTCATCTGCTTTTCGTGCTTGAGCAAAGCTGGTAGAGCAGGCCAAGTATCCCGCAATGCTGCTTTCATATCTGCTTCTCGCAATTTGTCTACGTATGTAGGGCGACGAAAGGCCGACGGCATATACTTGAGTGGGCAGAGGGCGAGAACACTGGCGACACCTTCAACCCGATCGCATCGGCGACATCTCCTGACGAGAGGCGGTACCGCGCCAACGACCCTCGAAGAACACCGGAAACAAGTCGAGCAAATATCAGCGCGAGTACGAGATTTCTATGAGCGTAAAGAGAAGTTCCGGATATACCATGGGTCAACAAATAGTACGCGCAAGTCGGCGATGGGGAGGGATCCAAAAACCGTTGTGGACACAAGCAGACTAAACCATGTGGTGTCAGTCGACACGGAACGCAAGACTGCACTGGTCGAGCCCAATGTACCAATGGACAGACTCGTGGAGGAGACTCTGAAGTATGGACTTGTACCTCCTGTCGTCATGGAGTTTCCCGTAAGTTGAGGACAATCGGCAGCATGGACAGCAACTGAGACTGGACTAGGGCATTACAGTGGGAGGTGGCTACTCTGGCACCGCAGGTGAAAGCTCATCTTTCAAGCATGGGTTCTTCGACCGGACTCTGAACAAAGTAGAAATGGTGCTAGCCACTGGAGAGGTCGTCACCGCATCAGAAACGGAGAATGCAGACTTGTTCCATGGCGCTGCGGGAGCTGTTGGCACTTTCGGCGTCACGACCATGGTCGAACTCCAACTGATCAAAGCGACGAAGTATGTGGAAGCCACATACCATCCCGTCATCAGTATGGAAGAAGCCACTGTGAAGCTCCTCGACTTCACGTCCAAGCCCGACCAATACGACTACATCGATGGCATCATGTATTCGCAACAGAGTGGAGCCATCGTCACTGGAAGAATGACCGACACACCATCCGAAGGCGTAGCAGAACAACGCTTCAGCGCTCCGAAAGATCCATGGTTCTATCTCCACGTCAAAGACCGCATTGCCAAAAACTCTAATCCAACTTCCGATGCAATTCCCTTACCAGAGTATCTCTTCCGCTACGACCGAGGAGGGTTCTGGGTTGGGGAAGGTGCTTTCGACTATTTCAAGTTTCCTTTCGCAGACTGGTCTCGCAGATGGCTCGACGACTTTCTTCACACCAGAATGCTGTACACAGCTCTCCATTCGAGTGGTCGGTCAGAGCAAATGATCATCCAGGATCTCGCACTACCTTACAACAATGCTGCTGAATTCGTGAAACGCATGGATGAAAGGCTCAACATCTGGCCCCTTTGGCTATGTCCCTTGAAGCAGAGTCCTGGTCCCACGATGCATCCTCACTATAATGTATACGGATCCGACGGCAAGACTCTTCCGTCCATGCTGAACATTGGTCTATGGGGTAAAGCCCCACCCACACATGAAGGTTTCTTGCAAGCGAATCGAGACATTGAAGCCATGCTCCAAGAACTTCGCGGTATGAAGTGGCTTTACGCACAAACATACTTCGGTGAAAATGATTTCTGGAAAGACTTTGACAGAAAGTGGTACGAGCAACTACGAAAGAAGTACTCGGCCGAGACACTACCAACTGCTTGGGAGAAAGTTTACGTCAATGTCGAAGCAGAGCGAAAGAATAGACAGCAGCAGAAGTCTTGGACGCAGAGGCTGTTCGAGACTTGGCCAATGCCCGGGTTTGTGGGTATCAGAAGGTCGATACAGAGCAAGGACTACATGCAAGCGAGGTCGGCGGCATGGAAGGACTGGGTGCCGCGGAGGGACTGAGATAGTATGTTTTGCTATCGACTCAGGATCCAGTATATTCGATGTTAAAGCTGACTCCATAGTTCTTCGCAACGAATCATTTTCACATACTTGCACAACCTCTGGCCATTGCTCTAGTCGCGCGATGGAATAAGTTACTTTTCATTCTTTTGATCAGACGAGGGAGCTTGCTCGCAAATCGAGGGGTAGGACATGGATTAACCATACTGGAGATGCAGAATGTACCTCAGAGATCACTGTGACATATACCGCAGGCCATTCCGCAGGGCATTTTTCAGTCGATGAGAGACGGCTCACCAAAGGCTGTATTGATGTCTTGTCCTCAACTTGAGTGAACTGCCCAGAACCTCCCACTTTCCGTGACGAATATGCTTTCGGCTGGATCGCTCCGGTGGCTCGTGCTTTTACGATAAGATAAGCTGAACCCTGGCGTTGTCTGCTCGCAAATAATTCTGTGGCGGCGGCACATGCGATTTTGTCATCAGTCAAGAACATTCGCACACCCAAACCACTCTCGCTACAGATCAGGACTCCGAAGTTCTAGAAGATCAGGAAGAAGCAGCCTCAAAGTCGGCAGCAGTATCACCGAAGCGCAGAAGATCCCCTCCGACCCCGCCAACATGTCCATGGACATCGACACCGTCGCCCTCGAGCAGAGGCCGGCCACGATGGCCACGGTGCTTTGCTACAACTGTGGCGCACCGATTGATGGCACACAAGCTGCAGGAGCACTCTGCAATGACTGCCTCAAGACCACCGTCGACATCACATCCAGCATCGAACGAGACGGCATATTACTCATGTGCAGAGACTGTGACAGATGGCATTCTCCTCCAGCGACATGGGTCGTCGCAGCTCCAGAGTCACGAGAACTGCTCGCGCTGTGTCTACGGAAGCTCCGGGGATTGCACAAGACGAGGATCATAGACGCGAGCTTCATCTGGACAGAACCGCATTCGAGGCGTGTGAAGTTGAAGATCACAGTTCAGCAAGAGGCGATGCAGGGCACGATATTGCAGCAGACTTTCGATGTGGAGTTTGTGCAAAATTACAAGCAGTGCCCGGATTGCGCAAAGTCATACACACACAACACATGGAGGGCTGTTGTGCAAGTACGGCAAAAGGTTCCTCACAAGAGGACGTTTTTGTACCTTGAGCAGCTGATCCTTAAGCAAGGAGCGCACAGCAACACGATCAACATCAAGGAAGTGCCGAGCGGGATAGATTTCTTCTTCGCGGAGAGGAATAGCGCGGAGAAATTTGTGGACTTTTTGCAGTCGGTCGTGCCGGTGACGACGAAGAAGGCGCAAGAGCTGATCTCGATGGACTCACACACGAGCGTCAAGAGCTACAAATTCACATTCTCTGTCAACTTGGTGCCGATCTGCAAGGACGATCTGGTCGCTCTCCCGCCGAAGCTCGCGAAATCGATCGGAAGTATCTCACCATTGACGCTGTGCTATCGCATTGGCACGTCAGTGAATCTGCTGGACCCAAATACATTGCAAACAGCAGATCTCAGCACACAGATCTACTGGCGAGAACCCTTTGCCCCGTTGGCAGACAATAAGGAGCTCATAGAATTCGTGGTGATGGACATTGAGCCTACGGGACAGCGAAACGGCCGTTTCGAGCTCGCTGATGCCACGGTTGTTCGAGCTTCAGATCTTGGCGTCAATGACAACCAATACCTCATCCGCACACATCTCGGCAGCGTCCTGAATGCAGGAGACAGCGCAATGGGATATCTTCTCGCTGGCACCCAGTTCAACAACCCGAACTGGGAAGCTCTGGAAGACTCGAAGAAATATTCGGGCACTATACCCGACGTGATACTTGTGAAGAAGCACTACGAGCGCAAGCGAAAGAGCGGCAAGGGTCGAAACTGGAAATTGAGGAGAATGGCTCGCGAGGAGAGCGAGATGAAGCCTCGCAAGCAGGATCAGGATCGTGATGAGATCGACTACGAGCAATTCTTGCAGGATCTCGAGCAAGACCCTGAACTCCGAGGTAACCTCAATCTGTACAGGAATACTCAAGTGGCAGCCGCGGCGAGCGAGATGGAGACGGACGATGAAGATGAGGGGCTGCAAATACCCATGGAGCAACTCATTGATGAGATGGAGGATATGGGAATGGAGGATGCTAGTGATGACGAGTGATGGTGAGGAACAGCCCGGAATCGAGCAAATGCAGCAAGCAGCATTGTTGGAGTTCATGCTCGGCGCTGGTAGGAGTTATTCGTATGGCATCAAGGAACGTATACGCTGCCAAGGCATGGCAGAGAGCTGCCCCAGAATTCCCTCGTCTCGTCCACGATAGAGTGAGTCTAGTCGTAGGAGATACTTCTACCGATATGCGAGACGATTCATGTGCGCGACCTCGAACCCCGCTTGTGCCACTGTGCGTGTCTAGCCAAGCTCAGCCCTGTGGGGCTATTCAAGACATCGGCGTTGGGGGTTTCGAATCATATCCCAACGACCCCCAGGAGGTATCTCCGGTGACAACGATGGCCTGACTGTATACAAAATGGAGGTAACTGCTGAGACGTTGATGCAGAGACGCTGTTCACCAATGGCTTCGACGAGTGGAGCAGTCTCCAATCCAATCGCCAGCTTAGTCTCCGCGGGATGGATGGTCGAGGTAGGTCACGAAATGTAGTCGTCATATAGCTGCCAGCCAAGGGCGGATTCTATATACGGCACTGCTGCTGGTGGCATGTCACTGCATGTTGCACGGCTCACGAAGGAACTATGTGCCAAGTATTGTTGAAGGCTGGCCAAGTTTCGATAGATGGCAGCATGTGCACGCCCAGAGCGGAGTATGTGGACGTACTCGGCGCCGATGCCGATGAAAGGCGCTTGATGGCTGTCAATGGCGTTATCCGTCCACGAGGACAATGGCGCAAACAAGGCACTGAATCCGTGTTGCCTCTGTTCTGCTCCAGCGATGACATCTTTTCGTAGCACAACGTCCATTTCGTAAGCAGTTCGTCGTCGGTTCGGTGCCACACGGACGGCTGATCGCCCGAGCCCATCGTTTAGCGTGGCTGTTCTTTCCTGATTCGTGCGCGGCTTCCTGCACTCCACCCAATTCACCACTTCGCCGGTGCGGCGGCACTTCAACTCTCGCGCTTCCCTTCCCTCCTTCACCTCCCTCGAGCCTGAAGACGTGTTCCGGGGGCGGAAGGAGAACCGACACCGAGAACAGTAAGAACACAGCGGAACGTCCAGTGGCAGATTGGTGAACAGGCGAGCAAGAGGCAGAGAAGAACCGCGCAGAGTCCATCGCGAAGATCAGGTCGCTTCCCCTCGCCATCGCCCCGTGCTGTCTCCTACCGTACTACTTCCGCCCGCGGTAATTGCAAGAGCCGTGCTATCATTTTGAGACATACCAGATACACAGCTACTAGCAAGGCCGGGCTCTGGAACGCTCGGAAAGCGCATTGGCTGCTCCCAGCTCCCGGCGTAATATACAGTACGACGAGCAAACACCACCCCGGCTGACCACGGGTCAATGGCCTCATCATCACAAGACGCCGTGGCAGGAGCATCTCTCCCAGCGACGAGTACCGCTCGAGCACTATCCGAAGAAGAGAACAAGCCCGTCGAAATGAATAACTTGAACGCCGCGGCCAACCCCGTCCCGGACACACCTGGCACTCCCGCCGTATTCGAAGATGCCCTCCAGACACAGCATGAAGCGGCAGCAGCAACAACATCTTGGCAACCACAATCACAATCCCAGCCTCCCGCCACCACCTCCACCGCACAATTGAACCTCACCAGAACCGAAACAGAACACCTGGGCCCTGCCGCAGAAGACCATACGCCCATCGCCCCAAGCACTTCTTCGACGTCAGGTCCTCATTTGATGATCTCTTTGATGCTCATCACGGGCGCGCGACACCCGTATAAGATCGATGAGAAATATCTTCGCAATCGCAAAGTGGCGGCGCAGAATGGAGCTGGAGAATTTGACCCTAGAGGACTGAGCGGGTATCAATTGAAAGAGCTGATTTGGACGGATTGGAGGCAGGAATGGGAGCCGAGGCCGAGTAGTCCTGGACGAATAAGGCTGATTATCATGGGGAGGATGATCGAGGATAAGGGGTTGTTGAAAGGTGAGCTGAGCAGAAGAAGGGGAGCAATGATGGCATGCGCATGGCCTGTCGTGTGTCATGGCAGATGGTGGGGATTGAACAACGCTGACTCGTTATGGTGCAGATCTCCCATTCAACCTCTCAACAACGAACGTCGTGCACATGACAGTCAAGCCGGCAGATATCATTGACGATGACGAGGGCGCAAATGCTAAGAGCACGGGTAAGACGGTGCGACAGCGAGATGCCGAAGAGCAAGGAGCTGGGTGTAGATGTGTCATATTATGATACTGCAAAACGACGCTTCGGGAGGCCCAAGGGCCGGCAGAGTGCAACAAATAGGACGCGGAAGGGAGCGAGCGATGTGTGCAGAAATCTGTGGAAGCAATATCCATGATAGGCGAAAGGGTCGGCGCAGCAAAGCGAACAGTCGGCGCACATTCCTTGACGGAGCATTCTTCTGTCCACTGGCGTTATGGAGGGAGTGCAAGAGTCGTTGCAGCGTATCAGCCACGGAGCGATGGAGCTATCCTCTCCCGCGCGAGGAGTCGCACTGCCTTCTTTCTTCTGGGGGGGGCGTATTTCTGGATGGGCGTATTTGCGGATCGCTTTCCACTTTCTCAAACGGAATGGAGTTGATGCCTCTTTCGCTTTTTGAGGCGCGTGGTATCGTGTAGCATAGATGTGGCATGGAAAGGGACTGCGGATGGAGCCAAGTGGCAACGTGACTTACACAGCGAGTCGATGCGGGAAACAGTGCATTCTTCTATCATCACAATTTACAAGCTTTGAGCAAAAGAGAGAGAACCATAAGCTGACTTGTGTTTTGTGTCTCATGGATTTCCTTAGTAATTATGCAGTAGTGACGTCCATCACTCAGCATCTGACTGCTCTTGCGAAGAGACAGCCTCGCTGAGAATTGGTAGTGTACAGCGAATCATAGCCTGTCTATGCGTGCATGCACGTATTCTCCATTCGCTCTATTCGGACGAGGCATCGCTCGTCTCGCATGATCCATCATCTCGTCCATCGAATGCCATCACCCATATTCTCTCCCCTCCTCCGGACTCTGTACGATCCCGTCACGCAGTCCTACTTTACCACGAATTCATCTTAAACCGCATCTCCATCTCCGTATGGAAATCCACCTCATTTCTCAACTCCTCCCCACCAAAAAACACATCCTCCCAATCGAGTTCGCAGTCCCGACCCATCAGGATATCCGCGTGCAATCCACTGCCTGTCGTCCCCGCACCGAGAACTTTTGGTCTCCATTCACCTGCCCGCACGATCCCCAGCTCCATTTGGCGTTTCACCGGCTCTGCGATCCCGAATTGGCGGCGTAGAAGCTCGTATTTGAGCGTGTCTTGTTGGGCGCGCCAGTTGGCTAGGCGGTTTTCCAAGGGGTGGGAGGATTGGAGGGTGAGATTGCTGCCGGAGGCTGTGGTTTTGGGTGCTGGAGTGCTGAGGGAGAGGTTTGAGCGGAGCGTGTCGTGCACGCCGGGGGCCGAGGGGGCGCCGAGTTGGAAATTGGCGTGGGTGGGGTTGTTGGAGGAGGGTACGATGCGGAGAGACTGTGCGAGTGCTATTAGTGGTGGTTGTGGTTGGTAGATTGGTATTGGAGCGTGCTCACCATGTTGGCGGTTTTGAGCGATGCTCAGGTGGTTTGGTTGTGTTGTTGGCGCTTCCGGAGCGCGAGGATGTATCAGGTAGAGACCTGGGCTATCGAGTGTGGCGTTTGTCGAATGGAGATGATGTTGTTGATGGCAGCGAAGTGGTGGTGTTGCTGCAAGCGTTTGGTGACGGATGGAAGTTGTCCGGCGCGTGGCAGCTTCAGGCAAGCACGATGATGCGCGGCCAGGAGCCTCACTTCATGCCCGACGGCCCGATGCCGACCCGGATTAAAGTTCAGGCACCAATAACATGGGAAAGTTCACATGAAGACATCTTTCATGACATACATTCATCGTCCCTTATTACCATTTCACCTGTTTCTTCAGTTACTCTGATCATGCTGCAGGCGTTCTCAGTCTGTGCTGACTAATGTTCCCAGTCGACGATGTGGTCGTATTGTCTTGCTACTCCCACGGCATAGATTCGAAAGCATCAAGACGGTCAGCCATTACCACGCCTACCAACCCGGTTGCTCTCAATAATCGGGCGACCTGCGACCTGCGACTCCAACAACACATCCGCTCGCTCACCACTTTGACCGACAGTTGTATGCATGCCCAAGTCGATCATCCGCCCGTCATGCCGGAGAATGATTTGTTGCAAGCACGGATGCGACAACTTCACGTCCGTAGCGAAAAGAGCCTTGAGTGTTTGTAATTGCTTTCGAACCCTTTCGAGCTCGCTCTGTCCGTGGTCAATTCCGTACCCCGCATGCATGACCAAGCTTACCCGCTCGGTGCCAAAGGGCAAGATCTGAGCCAAGGGCGGGATGGAACTAATGTTCCATCCAGCGTCTGCTCCCAGATTGAGGGCTCTGAATCCCGAACGTAAGCCGCTCCATGTCGGCGGCGCAGCGAACATCAGAAGGTCCAATTGAACCTCCTTTAAAGCCTTGAATCCGCGCAGGGAAGAGATCCCGTTCTTGATAAATCCCATTCGGTGGCGGACTGTCAGGGAGAGTTGCGTAAGTTGCGAGTCACAGCGCCGAGATACCGCAGTAGCGAAGTCACCTGCATCCCAGTTGTGGCCGCAGCCTTCCCATGTGGCGTGGTGCGAGTACTTGAGCGATATGAGACTCGGCATGCGACCGAGTATACGGCCAATGTTTACAGCATCGATGCAACAACCTTCCAAATGGAGAGCGCGTATGTTGGACATGGCGCTCTCAAGAGGCGCGGTCGGTGGGCCAGACCAGGCGAATGGACCAGGTGAACGAGACAATTGATGACCAGACAACATTTGACCTGGAAGGAGTCTGTGCATGTGGTCGTCTTCGGCCGCCATCAATTTCATAACATGGCATTTACGCAACCTTGGCAGCATGAGAAATGGGGCGATCTCCTTGACACCTGCGTCACACCCTCCATCGGAATCAATCTCCTGGGAGGGGAGTAAACGCTCCAATATCACGAGAGGCGCATCTGAATGTGCCTCCGTCCCAACCATATTTCGACGATCGGATGCCACATTCGCCATGGAAGAAAGCACTGTTCTCCAACCCACACGCTCACCTCCCCTCTGCGCGGATGCTCAAAATCGGGGCATCTGCAGTCGCTCTAGATTTGGCAGCAGTGTCAAGAGGAACACCACACGAAAAATAACCATGTCACGCAATGTCATCTGAAGAGCCTCGCGAGGTCTTTGCATGATCATCGCAATCCAGTCTTCTGCGTCTTCTCTTGCAAGGGCGAGCTGTGACGAAGCGCGGACCAAAGCCCTCACAGCTGTTCGAGCCTCGTCATACTTCGCATAATCCGGATCGCTCGGGTTGCGAAAAGCCTTGCAAAATTTGCTGTCTTCAGATGGGGCAGCGGATGATGAGTCTAGAGTCCGGATGAGTCGCGCGATGAGCGGCTCCCTCGCAATGGCGACTAGCACTTCTAGAACCGACAGTGGATTTCCGACTTCGACGTGACGCCATGCCGGCCTGAGCTCGTTGTATCTCTTCAAGTGTGGCTTGCTGAGTCGGTAGTTTCGCTTGCAGGACAGCGCCATGCTTTCTATGTCGCCATTCCTGGAAACCTGGGAGATAATGTCGTCTAGGAGCTCCGTGGGCAGACTAAGTAGAGACATGCTGAAATTCTTTGCTCGGTTGTGGATGAGGAGCTTTTGGTGTTGGCAGGACTACGTTCATCTTACGGTGGGAGATGTGCAAAGTACACGTAGAAGCATTGTGTTTGTGCACCTGGCTGCCTCATTCCCAGCCGCGGTCAGCGGGGCTGCCTTCAGTGACACCCGACCTTCCACTCTTGGCAACCCGAGGGAAGGGCCGCAAATTGTGGGAGAATGAAAGTCGAAAGTGATGTTTGAACTATGTGCATTCGTTGCCGCTAAGTTATCTCCCAGTCAAAACTCCACGCTGTATGCTGCGTACTCATAACAATCATTGGTATCATATCCCACTCCCCGAGACACTTCCGCCTCTAAACCTCCTGCTTCGTCGAGACAGCCACCGATCCTGACCTCACCGCCTCTCGTGCAGCCTCCTTGGAAGCCTCCGCAACCAAGTCATCACTGCTGCCAATCTCGAAAGGATCCACCACCGTGCCAGCGAACTTGCGAGCAGAGATCCTCTTGGCGAAAAGAATATCAAGCTCGTGGTATGTCCTGTTCCATGTCTCTGGAAGACGGAAGTAAGACCACACAAACATGCCAAAGCAAGTCGTAGCCCAGACGAAAGAAGTATATCCTCGGAGATTCCAAGCTTGAGGGTTCATCATGAATTGCTGGAGAGTGCCACCAATGAGACCGGCGATGTTGCTGGAATCTCTAGCGAGGCAAATCGTCTTTTGTCGGAGGCGCGTGGAGCCCATTTCTGCAGGGAGAGCCCAGCCGAGTTGACCAGCGGAGAGCTGGAAGATGAAAGTCCAGCCGAGGGTAAGGACCGCTTGGGCCATGGCTACTCTGTCGTTGGTGTTGGTCCAGACGCTGAGGACACCGATGAGGATGAGAATGAAGCACATGCCGCCCATACCTGCGACGTAGATTGTTCGGCGGCCGAAGTTGGGCATCAAGAAGAACCAGTTCACGAGGCAGCCAACGAAAGCGAGGCCAGTACCGCCGAGTGCGAGGGAGTATGTTGCGCTGGTGCCGAGACCGACTTGAGAGAAAAAGTAGGAGGAATTGTACGCGAAGCAAATACCGCAGAGGATTTGACCGGCGAAGCACAAGCAGGCGATTTCGGTACGGCGGAGCTCAGTGCCCTTGAAGCAGTCGATGTAGCGGGTCCCGACGGAGAGCTGCTTCTCGAGGTTGTTGGTGTAGACAATGGTGGCGAGGGTCTTGTTGGGATCCATCGTGGAGTCCTTGGATTGGAGACGCTTGAGAGAGGCCAAGGCATCGTCCATGCGACCCATACGAGCAAGATACCATGGAGACTCGGGTGCCATGTAGATCATGGGGATCAGAAACGCTGGCCACACCCATTGGAGCGCGAAAGGAATTTTGTAGCCCCACTCGTCGGTGCGAACGGACAGGCCTTTCAGGACACCAGCAGAGATGAGCTGACCCAAGATGAAGCACATGTTGGTGTATGAAGTCATGTAAGTTCGCAGGGCTGTTGGCAGAATCTCGGAAGCGTAGGCTGGAGCAGTGGTGGCCAGCATACCCCATGGCAGACCGCAAAGGACTTCTCCGAGGACGAGGACAGCGAGGTTTGGAGCGAAGAAGACGACGAAGACAGCCAGGGACAATGCGATGAGGGCGCCGAGGACAGCTTTCTTGGAACCGTAGCGGGAGACAATGACACCAGCGAGCAGACAACCGATGATGGAACCTGCGCCGCCGCCTTGGGACAAACCAGCTTGCCATTCGGCAGTCAACTGGTATCCGACTGGAGTCTGCGGGGTGATTCCGACCCAGTCACCATAGCGGATGAGGAAACTTGGGTAGGCGAAGAAGTTGGAGAGCAAGTTTGTGTCGTAGCCTTCCATAATGACGGTCGTGCTCATGACCAGAGACCAGAAGAGTGCGGGCTTGTATTGGCGAATGGCCTCGCGAATGCTGAGTTCGTGTTCTCCTTGAGTCGCATCGTGAACTGCGGTGGCGAGCTCGCTGGTTGTGGTTTTGCAGAGGTCGACCTCGTCCACCTGGCTGGAGAATTGATCCTTCTTCTCAGACATTGCGATATTGGGTCTGGAATGTAGATGGGTCGTGGTGTCGACTTATCCTGCTCGGTGGCGGATGTGGTAGAGCTTGAGAGCTGAACCTTTGTTCGAATGCTCTTGTTATCGCCGAAGAGGTTGTTGATGCTGTTGTCGATGGCCTGTCAACTCGGTGCAGGCATTGTCTAGATATATGCCTCGTCGCCTCGCATGTTGGTCCAAGGACATGTTCTGTTCGGGTTTACTGGCTTCTTGGGGCAATGGCATGATGCGAAAAGCATCGAAGCCTTCTTCCGCCGCTAGAACATGTTCTCCGCCGCGACAAGCAAACGCCATGAAAAGGTTCGAAATCAAGTGGAAAGTCACGCGTGGAAGAGGGGAACATGAGACTATGGTCGACACGGTATAGCGCCCTTCGTGCCCGGACTGGACCAAGCCACGCCCAGAGCGCTGAACCATGTTTCTCCACAGTCCGGTCCCCAGACGAATACACTTCCTCCACCTGCCGACTGTATAGACTTCCAGGTCTCCCCGTGGAGTAAAACCTTCTTTTCGGCGCACGGCACACGCGTGGCGTCCATTCTCCACTGGGGGCTGTTCAGCCACCAGACGCTTAACGACTTCTTCTCCTCATGGAGTGGAAAACATACCGCGCTGATGGAGTGTATAGCGACTGCAGTCGTGCCGAAGAACGGTATCTATCGGATAGGATCAAGATGATGAGCCCCGATATGCGATCGATGTAGCGCCGAGATTGCCACCTGTTAAGGACAAGCACGATGATGATCACACGTCCTTAGGAGATAGAACATACAAGCGCTATCAAGAGACAAGATACATACACCACGAGGCAATATACCGATACCTCGATAGCTGGCCGAAGCAGTCTGCGGCCATCTCGCAGGAAATTCTTGCATGCGTGTGCTTGTCGAGCGACACAGTCACATTGCTGTTCGGTATCGAGCCATTGCCGCCTTGAATAGCGGCACCAGAGCACTACTGCTCTCACGCACAATCAGGTCAATTTCCTTCGCCGGCAGTCGGGATCACGAGAGTGTTCGGCATCTACACTTCCTGGCGAACGAAGGTACACTCCAGAAAGCTGCAGAGAGAGACGCCACTCAGGTGTGCAATCCTGACGGTCCACGGTGTCGAATTTTCGTCCACTCCTGAGCTGCAGCAAAGGCAGTGCAGCGCGCTCGAGCTCTGCCCATATGGCACACAAGCTCATGCGAGCATACTCGACCCGAGCGGCGTGTGTCAAGAGACTGCTCTGGCACTCCACGTTCCGTTCATGCCACGTACAACCCCAGAAGCTGCAGCGATGAACGTAGATGCCGTGTGCCCGTCACACTAGCGCGGCACGCGTGGTCAAGCGTTCTAGACAGTGATGAAAAGCCTTTCGAGAGTGGAGGAGTTGTCTTGCTATTGGTTCAAGCCATCCTTGACGTCGGCACTGGCGAGATCTGATCTGCTCGCTTGAGATCTGGATCGAAAGTAAGTTCCTTGGTCGCAGTCGCGATCTTCACCTCCTCTTTGCCACGCGAGCATCTGAGGGGTAAAGATGCAGCTGCTCTGACGGGCATGAGGATGGTGGCCGTCAAGGACCAGCCCTGGAAAATCTTTCGCGCCAGAATGTTGCACTTGAGGAGAAGTACGAGCAGTGAGTTGTGTTATGCTTCTCAGCTCCAGCCTCTCTGGTTCTATCATGCCTCATGGCCTGTTCATTACATTGTCATCACACTGCACCCGCAGCATTCGAACGCTGACCCCTCATGCGGCGCACCAACCTCATAGCTCCTGCTTCACGAGACTCTTCCTCGTTTTGGACTCGCCATTCAAGGCCCGCAACCTAAAGACCTTGGCCGCATGCCGAGCAACAGGAACAGTGATCCGGCCACCCGCAGAAACAGTACCGACCTTCTCGCCAAAGAGGCGCGAATCACCTGCTGCAATCCCGTCCGCATAAGGGGTCTCAGTAGCGTTGTACACTCGCTGGCGGTGAAGTATCTGCGCTCTCGCTTCGCCAACCTCAGCAGCAAGGATCTCCTCCGCATTGACCTTTGTCATTCTGCTGTGTCCGTTGCTCCACAGGTCATGAATGGCCCAGTCCTGCTTATTTTGCGGAGCGGTACCGTGGACTCCATCCATGACGAAGATCTCCTCGAGAGAAGCCGACATTTGGAGATCTTCGTCAGCGACGTTGAGAAAGATGACGACTTGGTCTCCGTTGGCGAGTGGTCCGCTCCAGACCTGTGTCTCGCCAACATCGAATTCGTCCTTTGCGACGGAGGTGTTGCGTGAAATGCGCATCACGGCTTTGCCGCGAGGATCTTGGCCGATGGCGATGATAGCAGGATTGTTCACAATTGAGAGCGTGGTGGCGTCCATCTCGCGCAGGTCGTTGCCCAAAAGCATCGGTGACTTTAGCGCCGCCCACATGGAGAAATGTGCCTTATATTCTTCCTCGGTCTGGCCGCCGAGACCGACCTCGAGCATATCAAGATCGTTCCAGCCACCTGGTAGGGCACGATCGGTATATGGTGCGACCTTGTTAATGATGGACAACACCGAGCAGTGTGTGCCAGGTGCAACACAGTGAGGATCATTGGGATCCACGCAAGCGCAGAGCGCATCAGGTCGGGCGAAGCTATCGTAGATATCTCCTGAAATTCGCCACGAGTTGGCGATGGAGGGACCCCATGTGTGCACGTAATCTTCTCCCCAGTTACACAGGCTGTAGAGGACATCTCTGCCGGTGGCTTTGAGCGCTTTGGCCATATCGTTGTAACGATCGAAAGTGATCTTTGGTGTGCCGAAGCGTCCCATGTGGTAGCAGTTGTCGTACTTGAGGTAGTCGACTCCCCATTCGGCGAAGCTGTTTGCGTCTTGTATTTCGTAATCGAGAGAACCGGCTGTGAGGCGTTAGCAAGACTAGTTACAAGCATGGGGCAACGATGGCTTTCTGAACTCACGGTATCGGGCGCATGTCATCTCTCCTGCACTGGAGTACATGCCAAATAGCAGTCCTTGTTTGTGCAGCTTGTCTGAGACGGACTTCATCCCACGAGGGAACTTATCGTCGTCGACGATCTGGTAGCCATCGTCACCACGGCCTTTGGACCAGCAGTCGTCTAGGACAACGTAGTTGTAGCCCAGGTCTCGCAGGCCGTATTCGATGAGCAACGAAGAGGTGTCGAGCAGGAGTGACTCTGAAACTTCGCATGCGAATGTGTTCCAGTTGTTCTTGGAATCGGTTAGTAGGTGCATTGTTAAATGTGCTTCAAACAACATACCCAACCCATCTGAGGTGTTCTGGCAAGTCCATTCTCGACCGCACCAACGCCAGCAACACCCAGCAATGCCGCGACAAATGATGCCGGTCTGATGCTCTTCGAAGCCATTGTTTTGTCTGCGAAGAATGGAAACGCAGATACCTTCAGGAATGATGGGTGGCAGCTTCTCAGAAGCCTGACTTACCTATATGTACGGAGGCACTGAAGCCAAACTTCCGCCCGCATGAGAGTCAAGCATGTATTCCGCCGGCTCTGGGCGGTGCATGGAGCGGCGGAGGCAGGCGGCGGAGAATCGTCAGCGTTGGAAGCATGCGTCGAACCTAGCCAAGAGCTAGCGGGGAGGTGTATTCCGCCAGGCGGAATACTGCGCAAAACAGCGATCAATTGATTACTGCGGCTGAATCATCGCTTGGGATGGAACATGGGGTGCGTAGTGTCTGTAAAAGCTGGGTGGTCCTCACTTTGACTTGTCTTGAAGCCAGCTTTTTGTGTGCGACCAGCGCAAATTGAAGCGCCAAGGAGGTTAGAAGCACATCAACATGTCCAAATTCGACCTCTCCGCCGTCGATTTGCTATCACCAACGCTAGAAGCAACCGTTCTCAGTGGAGCATCCGGATTGCTGGCTCAAGCATTCACGGCATACAAGCAGCAGGTCAGTTCTCTTTTCGAGCATTACGGGCTGCGAATCTGACATCTATTAGCACTTCTCATTGGACCTGGCCCAGATCCTCCAGTTCATCGTCTTTTCAGCCATCACCACACCTCCGAACTATGCGTTCCAGTACTTCCTCGAGGCCTCGTTTCCTGCCAGGACTGCAGTCGCTGTGGATAAACCTCAAGCCAAAGGCGAGAACGAGAAGATCGCGCCTAGAGAAGACCGCCTGAGCATCCAAAACACCATCATCAAGTTCTTCTTGGATCAGAGTATAGCAGCAACAGTGAACACCGCTATGTATATCTGCTTGATGGGCGGTATCAAGGGTCATAGCTATGGGTATATCATCGATGATCTCTACAACGTAAGTCGAGCCTGTCAGATGCTCGTAGAATCGAGGCTAATGATGATACAGAACTTCTGTTCCCTCTTGTTCGCAAGCTACCGCTTTTGGCCCTTTGTTTGCCTGTTGAACTTTGCCGTTGTTCCGATGAGATATCGCGCGTATGTGGGTACGGCGGCTGGAATGATCTGGGGTATCTTCTTGAGCTTGAGGGACAACTAGTTTTCTTGGGCAGATCTGGCATGGATGGAAGTCGTGTTCAGTAACGCGGAGTCACGTGCCGTCATCATTCACTTTTCGGTGCGGCACGCCTCAGGGGCCAGGGCACGTGTGAGGTACAGATGTATAAAGGTTGTTCGTAGCATTCGTATAGAGTATGATGCATGATGCATGATGCATGATGTCTGATGTCTGCGACGCAGTCCACTGTATGGAGAGGTCCATAGAGAGGGAGAACCTCGAAGGTGGTTGCTGGCGGGCAAAGGCGGAGAAGTGGAAAACTGCCAAGGCTGAGGGTGGAGGAGCCGGTGCACTTCATCTTTGCTTCTCCCGAGGTCGTGACGGTTGGTGGCGCAAAACCAGTCCTCCTCCTCCATAGACACAATGCCGCTTGCTTCTCCGCCACCATTCTCCGCCTGCATTGGCTTGCTGCAATGCGTCCGCAGACGGCCTGCGAGTTCTGCCGGTGCGACTCTGTCTCAGACACGGCTAGCGTAAAGGAATTGCTGACAACGAGCACAGATCTCGGCGGCGGCGATGTCAGCCTTCAAGTGACGGAGGCCCGTGTGCCATGTGTCGAAAGCACAATGTTCCTTGTATACCATCCAGTTCCACCAGGGCCGTAGCAAGGACCGCCCGTGAACACGCTCATCGAAATGCCACATCCTCCTTCTCCACCACTTCCATCGGCCCTGCGACTTCAGTGCCAGATGAACAGGCTCTGAGCACCACATCGTACTTCAAAGAGTCGCCGCAATGCTCGTTGACGAGGCCGAATGCCACATCTTATGGCGCCGTGCCCGATGTCGAGCTGCCTCCAGCAGCGGTGTGCTTCCCCCTGGCCACGTTGTACTTTGACTACATCCACGACCAGCTGCACACCTTGTTCCAGAAACCGCAATTCATGGCAGACTTGGCAATGAACAGGACCTCGCCAGTCATCGCATACGCCATGATTGCGCTCGCTGCACGCTTCTCTTCCAACGACGTGTTCTCTGCCACGAGCCCACGTGCGCGAGGAGTGCCGTTCGCAAGAAAGGCCGCGCAATTATTAGATGTGAGCGAAGTCTCGCTGACATCGATACAAGCCTGCGTTATGCTTGGAGCATGCAGGATCATCGAGGGCGATGCACCAGGCGAGAGCGTGTATTACGGCATAGCCTGTCGTATGGCACAGCTGCTTGATCTCCCACACCGACAGTGCGAAAGCTTGCTGGAGAAAGAGATCAACATAAGGGGTGAGCACAGCTTTCCACGACAAACGACACAGCTGACGTCACAGTCTGGCACACCCTCTGCATGATTGATGAGTGGTCTTCTTCTGGTGTTCAAGTTTCTCGACAAATAGCCAACCCACCAACAGATGTCCCTCTCCCGATGGAAGAGATGGCGTTCTTACAGCTGCGCCATGAGACCTCTGTCAATATGCCTCAGCCCTCCTCAAATCCATCGCTACTCGGAGAAATGATCACATTGAACCGCATCTTCAGAGAGTCAGTAGATTCAGTGCTTCTCGTCTTATCGCAGTCTGTGGCGGGAAGCTCAAATCCAGACAAGGGGGCTGCGCTGGCAAATGTATCACGAATATTAGCTGACTCTGTGTTCCTCCAGCGTCAACCAAATGAACACATACACCGTCGGCACATCGCACCTCCCGCCAGACACAGACGCCGTACAGGCACTTTCGGAGAGACTCGATGAATGGGAAGCAATGCTTCCTGTGTACATGCGCGACGAGCCCTCCAATCTGGCACATTATGCTGCTCAAGGCCTTGGGCGCATTTACGCAGCCGTGTATCTCGGATTCTACCACTATGGCCAGCTGCTGTATTATCAATTCCTGCACGGCTCTTCAGAAGAAAGTGGTGGCGTTATCAATGTGTTTGCGCAACGATGCAAGTATCACGCTGCACGACTGTGCAACATGGTCTACTCAGCACTTGACACGCCCGGCTGCGATGTGCAATACAACATGGTCGGACACGTTCTGGTCATCGCTTCTACGGTACAAATACACACATTGCTCTTCTCTTCGGATCGGACCGAGATCGATGCAGCTCGGCAACGTCTGGAACGCAACTTCAACATTCTGCTCAAGCTTCGGGAACTATGGCCTGCCCTGGATCTGTGCATGATTCGCTTGCAAGTCTTCCACAAGGCCTGCCGCACGTCTATGGATAATTCTTTCCAGCTTGATGGGTGGATGCTCAAGTTCCTCTCCGAATTCGGCAACCCAATTGACGACAAGCCGGAAAACAGTGACGCGGAGTGGATCATTGGCGATATTGCAATCACTCCAACATCCGATTTCGGTGTGAATACCATCGCATCTGTTATTCGCGATGAGCTGAACAGATGAGCCACGGCTCGCTGCGCAGCTTTCAAGGATCTTGCCTTTCCGATGACCTCCTAGTGTTCCCTCGGGTCAACCCCGCACTAGTCATCGCTACAAAGGATGTACATACAGTATGTGTGGGGAGTTCATTGTCTCTACACATCAGAATCACTGCACAACTTTCGCGCGAAAATCAGCAATCACAATGGCTTCGGCACCATCGGCTCCCATCGTCAACCCTGCCGAGTTGTTCTCATTGGCAGGCAAGACAGCAATCGTGACTGGCGGAACAGGAGGTCTGGGCACGGCAATGACCATGGCGCTCGCATCTGGTGGTGCTGATATCATTTCGATCGAAATGACCGACGACCCCGGCAGTGGAAATTTGAGGAAATCCGTTCAAGCTGCGGGTCGCAACATCAAGCAGTACTATTGCGACATTAAATATCCCAAACAACTTCGAGCCTGCTATGACAAAATCTGGGCGGACGGGAACAAGGCTGATATCCTACTGAACTGCGCTGGGGTCATACGGAGAGCTGAAGCGGTCGACTTTACTGATGAGCAAATTGAGGATGTTCTAGACATCAACCTCAAAGCCACTTTGGTGTCGTGCCAAGAATTTGCGAAACCGTTGCTGAAGGAGGAACGACCAGGCAAGATCATCAATATCGCCAGCATTATATCCTTCATTGGTGGCAAGAATATCACTCCGTATGCTGCTTCCAAAGGTGGTGTGATGCAGCTCTCGAAGGCTTTTAGCAATGAGTGGGCCGAGAAGGGAATAAACGTGAACTCTATTCATCCTGGGTGTGTTGTGACTTTGAGTATGAAATGGTCCCAGATATCGCGAAAGCTAATGACTCGAAACAGATATTTCGCTACGGCAATGACAGAGCAATATCAGACCGATCCAAAGTACAAGTCGTTCAATGACTATGTCATGAGTAGGTGCATCCATGAGCGAGCAAGTACCGTCGGCATACTGATCGGTATCCTTGTGCAGTGAGAGTACCAATGAAACGCTGGGGCAATCCAATTGACCTCTGTGGTGCTGTGATTTTCTTGGCAAGTGCAGCGAGCGACTTTGTCACTGGTACCGGGATCTTAGTCGATGGTGGCTTGATGGGACATTAATTCATACCGAGCGAACACGGGAAAAATTGCGTTCAGCTTAACTATGCCACGATCATTCCTGGGCCCCAAACCCGAACCCCTTCACTCAACGCTTTGCTGGAGGCGGCAGAAACACATTCAAAACCCGTCTCGGGATCCTCTTAAACCTCACCTGTCCCCACACGCCCACAATCTCATCATCTTGCAACACAAAAACGTCCCCTTGCAAAACCGTCTTGTCATTCGGCAGAACTCGCATCTGAACATAATTCCTCACCACACTTCCCTCATCCCGGATCCTCTCCGGCCGAAACTTCTCACTCAACATCATCGCTCCCACCCCGCCATTGATATAGGCGAATTTGTCCCCATCCTTCTCCACAGCATTGCACACAAACCCACTCAAATGCCCTGTTCCATCTAGCAGATAAGGCCCCGGGAAATCCTTTTCGAAATCGAGATTCTGAAAATCGATTGTGGATGTGGCTTCGAGTGTTCGAGTGTCGAAAATGACTTGGGACATGTTTTGGTATTTGGGACCGTACTGCACGAACGATTCAAAGAGTTTGTAGGCTTTGTTGCGTTGCACGAGTTGGACACTGAGGTTTTCCTCTTTGATCGCGGCCGTGTGGAGGGAGTCGATGCGGTTGAGGATTGTGGGGGTGTAGACGGACCAGGTGGTGAGCCAGGTGGAGGTGGATTCAAAGGTTGCAGTGCAATGGCCCATTTCTTGGAGGCGGGTCCCCGTAGAGGTTACGGAGTGGAAGGTGCAGCGGAGGGTAGTGTCAGATATGGAGGTTTCGTTGGTTGTGTCTCCAACCTTGACTTCCATTTCGATGAAGAGGTCGAAGAGTTTGGTGGGGTCTTTGACGATCAGAGGTTTGTGGACTTGGAGGTCGCTAACGTTGATTCCTGGGGTTTCGGCGTTGGGTTCGTAGGCGCGATGGATGTGTCGTGCCACGGTGAGGACCATGTCCGAGTAGAGGCCGGAGGGCGTTAGAACGCAGTCGTTGCACTTGTGATAAAGGACGATCGGGCTCAGGTAAGCGTCGGCGAGGCATGATCGTACTGTCACTCTTGCTGTGGCTGGTGAGCCGTCTAGTTCTTCGCGTACGATCTGCTGGCACGAGGCAGAAAGGCGTATTGGTTTCGACATATTGAGCGGCATCGGTCGCACAATGTGTTGCCGATATGTCAATCGAGGATGAAAATGCAACACTGGGAGGCGTATACCGCTGTTTTATGTACACTATCGGATGGACCTGCGTAGAAGCGTTTTCGGCCTGCGACTGGAATAGAAACATCCATCATGGTACCCGATGGACGACTTGCATCTACGCGCAGATAAGCCCGGGTCAGCACAAGCAGCAGCAATCCGATGCCGATGTCAGATCAGCTCAAGTGTGAGCAGGCTTGGCAATATCCCGGCGCTCGAATCCTTCCCGACGTTGCTTCAATCTCTGCAGCTGAAGCCCATACAGGTAAAGACGAGAAGCCTTGATCAACTTCACCGACCTCCGGTCACATCGAGTACGGTGCCGGTAACGTACGACGAGGCCGGAGAAAGCAACCAGACGATGGCTTCAGCGACTTCTTCTGCTTCACCTGCGCGCCCAAGAGGCGTGGTCTTGCCGAGTCTTTCAGCTCGATCCGGATCACCAGTCGTTGAGTGTATCTCCGTGTTGATCAGGCCTGGTCGAACTCCATTGACGCGGACACCCTGCGGGCCAAGCTCTTTTGCAAGTCCAACGGTCAGAGTGTCTATCGCTCCTTTGGAACCAGCATAATCGACATACTCATTTGGCCCGCCTGCGAATGATCAGCAACTACACTCCCTAGAGTCCAACGCTGCTCACCCAGCTTCGCCGCAGCAGAAGAAACGAATACGATATTGCCACCAATGCCTCCTGTGTTGGTCGGCATACGTCTGGCTGCCTCGCGGGCGCACAGATAAGCTCCCAAGACATTGACATCGAACATCTGCCTAAGCCGACCGATATCCATATCAGCAAGGTTCATTGCAGGCTGCGTAATTCCTGCATTGACCACGACAGCATTGATGGCACCAAAATGCGTCGCCACCTCATCGAACATGCGAATCACGTCCTGCTCGTTCTCGACGCCGCCTTTGAGGATGACGGCTTTCCCGCCTGCGGATTCCACTGCGTGGGCAGTCATCTCTGCTGCTTGAGCATTCTCCTTGTAGTTCACTCCTACGTTCCAGCCTCGCTTTCCTGCCAGGATCGCCGTTGCACGGCCGATGCCACGAGACCCGCCAGTCACTAAGACAGTGGTTGGACTGTCCATTTCCGGGAATCGAGCAACGAAACAGAGAAGGATGATGTTGCCGTCTCAGAAATGCGCATGGAGGCAGAGTAGATTCCTGGATACCTGGACGCATCACCTCGGAAAGTGGGGAAGAGGCTCTTCTTGGCATTGAATGGTGCGAGGCTCTCGGTCTGGACTGCGCCGACGATCTTTCCCTCGAAACTTTCCAAAACCAAAGAATAGTCGCTACTGACGAGCTTAGCTTCAGAGATCGATACAGGCTGAAGATTCTAAGTGCGTTTCTGCCCATCTACGGACTGGTGGTCTACTATATGCTTGATCCCAGAGCAGAGTCAGCAATCGCAAGAATTGCCGAGGTCCTAGAACTTCGTCGCGCTGTTGCTGATCAATCCAAATTGTTTCGAGCCAGGGTATTCTGCCGGCCAGTAGACGAATTTCTTCATCCGCAGCGATATTTCTACATCTCCTTGGTATTGTCGCCCAATCGTTCACAGATCTCGCGGCCACTGTCGTTCGCTAGTTCCAGACTCAGCATGGCTCCAATCTCATACAACACGCCTTTCCCGGGCATACCATACTTCACTCCTCAACACGCCAACTCACCGGGAACACCTTTTCACAAGAATGCTCCAATGCCGACTCTCTTCAAGCCTCTCACCATCCGTGGCGTGACACTTCGGAATCGCATCGTCGTCGCGCCTATGTGTCAGTATTCTACTGCAGATGCAGGTCCACAGATCGGGGCTCTGACTCCTTACCACGTTGCCACACTTGGCCATTATGCGTTGAAGGGCGCATCGCTGGTCTTTATAGAAGCTTCAGGGGTCCAGCCGAATGGCCGTATTTCGCCAAACTGCCCAGGTGCCTGGTCCGACAGCCAGATTGACGGTATCAAGATGGTGGCCGACTTCATTCACAGCCAAGGCAGTCTTTGCGGAATGCAATTGGCGCACGCAGGTCGCAAAGCCAGTACTATGCCCCCGTTCATTGCTGCGGGCAAGAAAGCTGCAAGCGTGCGAGCCGCGAAAGAGGCTGGCGGCTGGCCAGAGAATGTTGTTGGCCCTTCAGGAGGCGAGGAATTTACATGGGACGGCATCAGAAGTGATGACCCTAAAGGCGGCTACTATGCGCCAAGGGAGCTGAGCGTCGCAGAAATCGATCAGCTTGTGCAGGACTGGGCCTCTGCTGCAGCGCGCAGCGTTCGAGCTGGGTGTGATGTTATTGAAATCCATGGCGCACACGGGTATCTGATTCACCAGTTCCTGAGCCCGATAACGAACAGACGCAAGGACAAGTATGGCGGCTCATTTGAAAATCGTACACGGCTGGTGATTGAGATCATTCAAGCCATTCGAAAAGTGATCCCTTCGAGCATGCCACTGTTCCTCCGCTTGAGCTCGACCGAGTGGATGGAAGAGACCGAAATCGGAAAGCAATACGGCACTTGGGACGTCGAGAGCACTATCAAACTCACCAAAATCGTTACAGATCTGGGCGTCGACCTCCTTGACGTCTCCAGTGCTGGGAACCACCCTCAACAGAGGATCACCGTGTTCAATTCGAAAGACTATCAAATCAAGATCGCAGCACAGCTGAGGAAAGAGGCCAAGGCTGCAAACAAGAAGATCTTGATCGGCGCTGTTGGTCTGATCACCGAAGCCGAGCAAGCCAGGGACATTGTGGAAGACAGCAATAGCATCAAGGAAGAGGCAGAAGTGGCAAAGGCCATGACTGACGCCACTGATAACAAAGAACCCATGGCTGACCTGATCCTGGTTGCTAGACAGTTTATGCGAGAGCCTGAATGGGTGCTGAAGGTCGCATGGCGACTTGGACTGGATATCGCATGGCCAACGCAGTTCTTGCGCGTGCGATTTCCTAAGATGTAGACGGAAGCGATGATGACTTATATGCATACCACATAGATTGAGAAATGATGACCTTGACCATCTCAGCCCATCTCGCGACTCCGGGAACTGCAGCATGCAAGTATGCAAGCGAACCGATGCTACAGCGACGTTGGAGCAAGCCGAACATTTTCCCCGTCACTTCACATACTCTGGTCGATGGATTCACAACTCGGAGAGCCTAGACCAATGACATCTTGCCACCGTACTGAGCCGGGCGACGAACCGAACCTCGAGATGCGAAAACGGCTATCGACACAGTCTCTTCCTGCCTTCCAACTGCCAACTCGAGCCGGCAACCCGACGTAGTGGGTCCGAGCCAGGATAGCGGCAGATGTCGTGATCATGCACCCAAATTCGCGACTTCAACACTCGCCAACAGGTGTGTCCAGCGCCAACAGCATGTCTGGGCTATGAAGGAGATGCAAAATTCTCTGCCGCGTTGAATGCTACCTTGCCCATGCCAAGCACGTAAAATGGCAGTTTGCGTGCTTGCACAAGCTTGTACTTATTGCCATCATGCTCCCAGCCTATGCTTGTTGCTCTTGTTCCTTCTTGAGCGATCGCCTCCGAAACAGTCATGGCTGACCCCGTGGCGCCCAAGGTGCCGACTGCCAGCATCGCAGAGACTCTTCCAACCCAGGAGCCGCGGACCAAGAAACACCGAACATGGTACCATACGACTCTTTTCAATGCTTGCGTTATCGGAGGTGTTGGGTTCATGGCACCTGGGCTGTGGAATGCCATGAACTCGCTCGGAGCTGGTGGTGCACAGGAACCATATCTCGTCAACGCAGCCAATTCACTCGTGTTTGGACTCATGGGCATTCTTTGCCTTTTCGGAGGACCCATCGCCAATCGCATTGGACTTTCGTGGACTTTATTGCTGGGTGCTGTTGGATACCCTGTCTACAGCGCGGGTGAGAGGGACAAAACACAACCCTGTCGAGTCACAGACTAATGATATTGAAGGTCTATATTGCAACAACCGATACGGCACGGTCTGGCTCGTCCTCGTCGGCGCTGCCACGTGCGGAATGTCAGCAGGATTGTTCTGGGCAAGTGAAGGTGCCATTGCGTTGGGCTATCCCGAACCTGGAAAACGCGGACGATATATGAACATCTGGCTCTGGTTCCGAACCGGCGGACCACTCATGGGCGGAGCAATTGTGCTCGGGCTCAATCATGATGCCCATGCGGCAAAGAAGGGCAAGGTCGGATACCAGACATACCTGGTATTCATCGCTCTACAATGTGTGTCCGTGCCACTCGCACTCGCGCTCAGCCCACCGGAGAAGGTGCAGCGGGCAGATGGCAGCAAGGTTATTGTGAAAGCTGAGAGCAGTTTCAAGAAGGAATTCCAAGCGCTTTGGCAGCTCAGCAAAAAGAGAGAATTGCTGTTATTGCTGCCGGTCTTTTGGGCTGCATACTTCAATCAGTATGCTGGAAACTTCCAGGTAAGAAACCATGTCCACGTCTCCAGAAGTGGTGCTAACGAGTGTACAGACATACTACTTCGGCGTGCGAGCAAGAGCTCTCATGGGCTTGTGCCAGTACATTGGTGGCCTGATCTCTTCTCAAATCATCAGTACATTACTCGATTACAAAGGCCTGCCCGTGAAAAAGCGAATTGTCTACGGTGGCTTCTACATTCTTGGACTTCACATTCTTGCCTGGGTGTATGGCTGGGTCGTCCAAGAGCAATTCACAAGCATGGATGTCGCCCCAGTATATGATTGGGTCGATGCAGGTTTCCTCAAAGGCTTCTTTGTCATCATCCTTTGGCAATTCTCGCAGCAAGCTCTGCAGAACTGGATGTACTACTTGCTGTCCACCAAGACGGACAACATCTCTGAGATGGCTCGTTACTCTGGTATTCTGCGAGGACAAGAAAGTTTCGCACAAGCTGTGTCTTATGGCATCAACTCTCAGAAGTGGAAGGGAGGGCGTGTGCCGCTCATCATCAATACTGTCTTGCTGGGTGAGTCTTTCAACCCATGTCCTGGAATGTCTCAATGCTAATTGAATCGACAGGGGCTGCCGTTGTGCCTACATGGCTGGTCGTTCGTGATCATGAGCCTATCGAACATGACAAGTTGCCAGTGCCTTTGGAGAATAGAGAAACAGGAAGTGAGACCTCCAGCAAGCATGAGGAACCGAATAGATAGACCTATTTACCCAATCGAGGACTGATGATGAAGACACTGTCTTAACATCATTTACATCACCACACCTCGGCTTTCCCGAAACCACAGTCTCATCTGGAAGTGGAGCTGTCATACCAAGTGTTTTGGAGCACAAAGGGCATCTTCGGTTTTCTCTTCTCGCGTAGCTGCACGCGATGCGACGCCGCAGAGACCTTTATCACTTGGCATCCAAAACATTGCAAAGTTGGTGCCCCGAAGCAGCAACCGATCTAGACATGCAGCTCTAGAAGACACACGAAGCCTTCTCTATGGATGAGCTACGACACAAGCCGCATTAACCTCCGCAAGGGACCGTTGCCAAGCCCTAGCTCAACCACTCGATTGGAGACCGGCCAAAGAACCTTCCGTATCAAGACAAGTGCCACCGATGGATTAAGCATTTTGCCTCTCCATCTCTTCAGCACATCGTCTTGGCATGTGTTCGTGGACAGTCAGTGGCTTGCAGATCTCCTTCTGTGCTTTGCAAAGTTTGCAACCGCTTTAGCATTCGCGCCATGGAATCACATAAGTATATTCTACCTGCCTCCAGGGTTGGTGTATCTCTTCGTCGCCCACACCTTTGATCGGGATACAACACAATCATGAAGTTCCTTTTAGCTTTGGCCTTGGCCGTGACATGTGCTTCTGCACAGCGGAAATGTGGAACTACCAATGCACCACAGAACCTCAAGTACGAGACTACGACGGAGCCTGCTGATAGTCTGGTCGCTCGCCAGGCTTCAAGAGCAAGATATACTGTCGACACATATGTCCATGTCATCACCACTCAGAACAAGAGCGATCTCTATCCTCGGGAGATGGTTGAGGAGCAGGTAGAAATGTCTCCGAATGACCATTCGTCGAATTACAGCTGATCGGCGTTACAGATGCGAGTGATGAACGAAGCATACGCATCCGCACGCTTTGCCTTCAACACAATCAGCATCGATTACACAGTCAACGATGCATGGGCTTCCGCCCTCGACGGACCCCTAGAGCTCGAGTATAAAACGGCACTGAGAAAAGGAGGCTACGATGACCTCAACCTGTATTTCCTGAGTGATCTCGGAGGTCAGTTTCCACAAACTTCCAAAGAAACTCCCACACTGACGAAAGCCCAGACGGCCTCCTCGGCTTCTGCTACTTCCCCGAACCTCTCGCATCTGCCGAACAACGCACGCTAGACGGCTGCGTCAGCCTCGCAGGCAGCATGCCCGGCGGCGAAAGATCCTCTTACAACCTCGGAGCCACCGCAGTCCACGAAACGGGCCACTGGCTCGGTCTCTTCCATACCTTCCAAGACGAAGGACTCGGCTGTAGTGGTCTCGGAGATTTTGTCCCCGATACTCCTCACCAATTGGAACCGACACAAGGATGTCCTGCTGTGAATCCCGATACTTGCCCCGGACGGAGAGGCGTGGATCCGATTCATAATTATATGGATTATTCGACGGATGTTTGCATGTTCGAGTTTACGAGGTTGCAGTCGTTGCGGATGCGGGTTATGTATGCTACGCTGAGGAGACCGCAGAGGGATAGGAAGTAGGAGATCCAGGAAGAATGATGGAGGGTTTAATGAGCATGGGACATGAGCAATAGAATCAAGAACAAATGCAGATTCACAGATTCACAGGAGAGCCAACGCTCATGTGGCATATTGCGATGATGACAGCCTAGTCAATTTACGAAGCTATGGACTCTATGAACTGGAAGGGAGACAAGGATCAACACAAATACTGTCTCGAACGGAACGCTAGGAATCCACACTTGCAATATTTTGTCTCTTTGCTGTGCAACGTGACACTGGCTAGGAGTGATTGACTAGCCATCGAAGCATTCAGATCGATCACATAACTTTCAAAAGTGTTCAAATTAAACAAAGAAATCTAGTTCAACCAAGCGTCGCCAATGATTGAGCCGGTAACTTGGACTCCAGGCATATGCAACGCACGCAATGCAGATCATAACTATCCTGGAGATACACAAACAAACTCCGTCCCAAGGGGTAAGCATTCTACAGAATTCATGCACATTCCCAGCAACCCCAAATGTTATCTCCACGCTTAACTCCGCATGGTTGCTCATCATGACATAAACAGCGTCGAATAATCAGCACGGAAAATCCTCTCCGCGAATAGAGGACATATACATGAACATATAAACCAATCTCTTCCTCTTCCCATTCATCTGTCCGCATTCACCCACACACACCGACTCTCCGGACTCTTTTTAACAAGAAGAAGAGCAGCAGCAGCAACACCACCACCTCCCCCTCATCCAAAACCAAAGCAACAGAGAAACCCCCCCCCCCCCCCAAAAAAACAAATGCAAGCCTCCGAACCCCCCAAAAGCACCCTAGCCTACCACCGCATCCTGTCCCCCTCCGCCGGAGTCCGCGTCAGCCCCCTATGCCTCGGCGCGATGAATTTCGGCGAAGCCTGGAAAGGCTTCATGGGAGAGTGCAGTAAAGACACAGCATTCGAAATGTTGGATTACTTTTACGCGTGAGAAATTCGCTCTCGATTCTGCCCCATCCTTTCACGTTCGATGTACCGAAGACGAAATTTCTTCGAAAACAAAAAAAAAAAAACACCACTACGCATCAAAATCGAAAAAAAAGCAGGCTGATGATGAATTTGGACATTTGTAGACAAGGCGGAAATTTCATCGACACGGCGAATGCGTACCAGAGTGAAGAGAGCGAGCAATGGTTGGGAGAATGGATGGAGTCGAGGGGGGTGAGAGATGAGATGGTGATTGCTACCAAGGTGAGTAAACTCTTGCTGACGACATTCCATCACGTTTTATGTTCGGGAAAGAAGTATGCTGAGGAGAACATGGGAAAAATAGTATACGTCCGGCTATCGACGCCATGCAGGAGGGATCCAGAGTAACTATACCGGCAACAACACCAAATCTCTGCACGTCAGTGTCGAAGCGAGTCTGAAGAAGATGAAGACGAGCTACATTGATATTTTGTATGTGCACTGGTGGGACTTTACAGCCTCGGTTCCGGAGGTGATGAAGGCGCTCAATACTGTCGCCGATCAGGGCAAGATTCTGTACCTTGGAGTGAGCGATACGCCGGCGTGGATTGTGAGCAAAGCGAATCAGTGGGCGAGAGATCACGGATTGCGACAGTTTGTCGTCTATCAAGGCCGGTGGTCTGCTGCGGATCGCGATTTCGAACGAGAGATCATCCCCATGTGTGAGGCAGAAGGGATGGGGTTGGCTCCATGGGGCGCGTTGGGAGGTGGTTATTTCAAGACGGAAGAACAGCAGAAGCTGCAAGAGGGTCGTAACATGAGCTCTGTTGGACGACCTCCCAACCCGAGGAACGCAGAAGTTGCCAAGGTGCTGGAGAAGGTTGCGGATCGAAAGAGCACGCTCATTACCAGTGTTGCGTATGTATCATTTCCACCGCTGGAGCGAGACGACGCTGAGATTGCTATTGCAGGCTTGCCTATGTCATGCACAAGACTCCCAACGTTTTCCCCATCGTGGGCGGACGGAAGATTGAGCATCTGAAAGGCAATATCGAGGCATTGAGTAAGTGCTGCGGAGCAATCGGAAGAGCATTGAGCTAAAAGTGTGTCGCAGGTCTCAAATTGTCCCCAGAGGACATTGATGAGATCGAATCGGCGTATCCGTTCTCCATTGGCTTCCCGATGAACTTCTTGTTCGGCAGCGAGGCTCCCAAGAGCACGACGGGCGGAGATGTAGTGCTGACCAAGCTGTCCACACATATCGACGTCGTCCAGCGTGCGAAGCCGGTTGAGCCGCGCGAGCAGGTTTGAGTGTAGTAAATATAGTAGCCCTCACGTGGCTGATTGAGTCAAGGGAGTGCATCGGAGCATATCGACACTTGGGAGCTCCAGGATTGCTCAAGTAATTAAATATGACGAAACTCCACGGGCAAGCGCAGCAGTTTGCATACGATTTCTGCAAACATCAACCGGTCGCGGACGGAAACCGAGACATCGATGATGCAGGGATGCCGCCGTCATAGCTACGACGAGCTTCGGATTGGGTTCCAGAAGAAGAGCTGACATCCTTGGATTCGTGACGTTGATTTCTGGTGGTTGTGCTGCCACGCGACGGAGGAGCCGAGCTCCTTTGCTTGCCCCGACCACACCTCACCTTGCTTGTGACGGGTTGTGCCGCCATCAACATCGATGCATCCGTGACGATACGATGTCGAGTCTCGAGAACAGGGACAAAGCAGGTGCAGGCGCGGCGGCACGTGGCCGGATGCTGATACCGAGCCAAAAGCAATGCCCCGTTGCCCACCTTGAAGCGGCGTTTTGTCCAGGACTCACGGCGGGAAGCTGGGGAGATGAGGCGTTGTTGCGATACCCGACGTCGCAGCGGTGGAAGTGTCAACCGAGAAGTGGCGGTGATGCGAAGAGAGAAGTGGTCGCGGTGATGCTGCCACGGGCGCGTTTCATTGAGAGCAAGGTGCAGTCGTCGAGGCCAGAATGGGCGAAGGTGTCAAGTGTTGCTGACGACGGCGATCTTCTCATCTCGCTTCAGCCACTGAGCCAATCACGACACGCGCGGCGGCGACGGGGATGCTGCTGCAAATTGGGCAACGGTCTGAGCTCCCCAAGCAGTGGCCGTCGAGCTCACCTTCCCCCGTGTCGTTGTCGTTGTCGTCGTCGTCGTCGTCGTCGTCGTCGTCGTCGAGCAGGAGCGGAGTCGACTGCCACTGCCTCCACCACCGCCGCCGCCAGCTCCACCGCCAGCTCCACCGCCAGCTCCGCCGCTCACCCCAGTCACTCGTTCCCGGCAGAGCGGAACCGCGCACAGCAGAGCCGAGCAGCAGTCCCGCAGGTGCAGATGCACTTCCCGCCCGACGCGTCCAACCACAGGCGGTGAAGAGAAGATCGCACCACGCACCAGGACAGGAACAGCAGCACACCCTGCGGCGAACATCGTCCCACCGACGCTCCGCGCGCACCATGCGCCACCGAGGCACCACCAGCAGCACCACCACGGCCGATCACGCCCGCGACGAGTCACGCACCGGGCATCAACACCATGCAGCTCCAGACCGCACGCCGCATCGCCACTCGCCCTCCGCGCCGCGACAAGTAATCCGCATTTCTCCTGTCACCGCGCTCTGCGCATTGCTCGCCGCCAGCATTCCCTCCGCCATGGCCCAGAATGGCTGCATACCGCTGGCCGGTTCCACCGCCTGTCCGGCCTTCAGCAGTGCCTCCATCTCCACCGACAGCAGCCTCGTTGGTCTGTTTTCCTTTCTCCGCAATGTTTCCAACGTCTCGTCCTTCGACTCGGGCATCGCGGCATACATCGAAGGCGATTTTACAGAAGCACGGTGCGTTTCGCTCCACTCCCCAGCTCCCGAGCTGCCCGTGCTAATCATTCGCCGCAGATACCAGACACTCATCGGCTGCAACAATGTCCAGCGAGGCAACACCTCCGACTTCTACGCGCGATACACCACCAGCGTCCTCTGTAACGCTATTGTCCAAAACTCCATCGACGCCTGTCGCCTGTCCGGAACCGCAACGCGACCACTGTGCGCCGACTCTTGCGCCGACTATGCCCAGAGCGAGCAACGAATCGCCGCTAGCAACATCTGCGGCACTGCGGGCCCCAACGCGCTCTCTCAAATCCGTGCCGACTTCACGAATTGCGCCTTGCCTGCTAACTCCATAACAGGAGCTTGCATTCAAGCAGTCGACAACCAGCCCAATGACTGTGGATTCACCAACAACCTGTCCGGCCTCTGCTCCTACTGCGCCGCAAGCTCCCCCAACGCCACCGACTCGTGTTGTGTGTTTTCCAAGACCGGCGACCGATGTGAAAACGTCCGACTACCGGTGATAGCATCGGCCTCACTCGCTCCCGTCACACTCACCGTGACACAGGGAGCCGCTGCAACGGGCAGCGCGGGAGCAGGAGGTGGCCACCGCAATGGACTCAGCGGCGGTCAAATAGCAGGAATCATCGTGGGTAGTGTCCTCGGTGCCATCCTCCTCCTCGGTCTGCTCATCGGTGCCTGTTTGTTGGTCAAGAGACGAAGAGACAATAGTTCGGTTTCCAGCGTCTTCAATCAGCCTTCACCACCCAGACGGCATCAAGAGATGGACTACAATGACGGCACACGAGACTTTCACGGCACCGGCATGGCAACATTGGGCGGGGGACGTGTCGCCCGCATGTCTGCACTGGAGAGCTCCGACCACGATCATCACTACGCCATGGGGCGTTACTCGAAAGACATCACCGAAGAAGAGGCGACTCCAGACTCGAGACTGGCTCCGCCTCCGCGGAAGCGCAGTGGGTCTCTCGACAGTGGATCACAACTTGGCATGGTCGGCGCTGGTGCTCTCGATACTTCCCCCAGTTCAGGCGGAGAGTTCACCTCACCTGAATCAAATGGACGGAGCGAGCAGCTCGCCTTCTTCAAGGATTACTACTCACAAGACGAGATCCACCCCGGAGACCTAGTATCGACACTATGGGCCTACGAACCTCGCGCCGGCGACGAATTCCAGCTGGAGCGAGGAGATATGATCAAAGTCATCGGAATCTGGGATGATGGCTGGGCCACTGGTGTCCGCGTCAAGCAACGCGCAGACGATTGGCGAACCAGCGGAAATGTCCTCCGCGACAGCGGGCTGAGCACCGCGCCTGGGAGCCGAGACCAGAACCAGAGTCCCGGCGAAGAGGGCGAGGTCAAAGCGTTCCCGCTCGTCTGTGTCTGCTTACCGGCACACTGGAAAAAGACGATCGAAGGCGACTCGACAGAAGGATCAGGCCCAGCTGTCTTTCCCGAACGAGGCTGATCAGTGAGACATCAGATCGATCAATCAATCCATCAGGCATGTGGTTACGATGTTACGGCATAGCGAGCGGCGTCTGCTACTTCCCCCTCCCCCGCAATCGGACAGGCACTTCCGCACAGCGTCTTTTCCTACTTACGATCTGCTGTTCCTTTTTTTTTTCACCTTCTCCACGACATCATACAAGATGCGCCAAAAGTTGCGCAATCCTTATGTTGCTTTATACCCCGAGTCTCGCGCGACGATATCTCGTATCCGCGAGCTCAGCAATTTTTTTGCGCTGATTTTTCCGAATGGGTGGATGGAGGGAGGGAGAGCGGGCTTCGCCGTTATGATCGGCATGACAGGCAGAGTCGCGAGGAGACGACAAAAGCGAAGACTTCCTGCAGATCTTGGCTACTCGCACGGCAGGAAAGATTGGCAGCCTTTGGCATCCTGTGATCTGACAAGCTGAGTTGGGCGAGTGCGCGCGGCCATCATCCCCGTCGCTCGCGTGTGCCCTTCACGGACCCTAAACCCGGCTCGGATGAAGGCGAACGGAAAAAGTACACTTTTGCGATACCCCCCACCCAATGGCCAGGCAGAAGCACGAGCGCAACAGCGAAAACTTTGTCCATAGTAGTAGTAGTAGTAGTAGAAACAGACAACCCGCAATTGAGAGAAGAATGTTCGACTGCGATACGCCACATGACAATTCTTTTTTGGCCATCTTCCAATCAAGTCATCGAGAAATGACAAAAGGTGCATGCAGGGCAGCGATGGCAGGCTGCAGCAGGTACATGGGTGCCCAATGGTGAACGCCCAATCTACGCCCGGTGCAATGGTGGCAAGGTGTGGTCGGCGGCAGCACGCAGGGACCGAAGCGAAGGAATGGAGGAAAAACGATCTGCAGTCGTCGGCATGTGCGTTCTTCGCGGGATTTTGCCACTTGCCACATGGCGGAGGAGGAGGAGGAGGAGGAGGCAAGAGGTGTCCAGTGCGGGTCCATGTACTGACTCGCATGAAGAGGTACGTACTTTCTGTCGTTCGTCTCGTCTGGAACGACGCCAGTGTCGCGCCATGGGGGGGGGGGGGGGAGCTAGTAGATCTTGTGTCGCAGAATTTGAGTCGTGAAGGTCACGAGGGCGTTCTTTTATTAATCAGTGTGGTGGTTGTGGAGGAGGAGGGGAGAGGAGGAGGGCAGAGGAGAGGAGAGAGGATGATGGGAGGGAAGTAGGGTGTTGGTGCCTGAGGTGTTTATTTGCCAAGATTGGAGTTCACGATACTAGTTAATGTTATGAGTCGCGCTGCTCTTTTACTGCAGTGAAATTGTGTTGTATTTGTTTTTCTGCATGTATGCCATCGCCTACTGAAATTTACTGACGTCTTCGTTCGAGCTGGCCCTGTTGTCGTCTCCTCCTCGGAGAGACCACCGGACGTCCCATGGAAATTACTGTCCACGGCTTGTTATTCGACGGTGAAGAGGCACCTGTATAAATCAAAAGCGAAGGCAAACGAAAAGAGACACGACAGCATAACACGCAAACGACTTCCTGCGTACGTGCGATAGTCAGACTTTTGCAACGCAATAAACATTGCAATCATGCGCAGCCTCGTTGTGGCCCTATTCGTCAATCGCGCCCGAAGAATCACCAACAAGCGGCGTGGTTGCAGTTCATCAATTGTTGTTTCTCAGCAGAGCCACGTCAAGCTTAGCATGGCTCCGCGCAAGTTCTTGTGGGTCGGTCTTCTTTTTCGGTCCCTCCGCCATCCTCATCCTCATCCTCATCCCGGAGTGTCGAGTCGAAGCAGACATTATTATTCACTTCGGTGGCGCTTTCATCATGAAACATCGGCTGATGAATGTGGTCCCGCACCAGGCGAAAGCTTCTACAGTACTGTACCGCAGTCGTTGTTGATGAAGGAGACAAGAAACAGGATATAATGTGACCCGCCACGGCCACCGCTCGAGCGCTCTCGTCGACGAGTCCTCGCCGCGAACGCCTCCGCCAAGCTCAGATATACGTACTGTATGAAGTCGATGCGTGAACGCCATTCAATGTGCCGACTTACTCCGTCTTCCAGCTAATCATCCGGCGAATATGGATAGTGCTCTGTGGAGACGTCTGTGGCTCTATGCTGTGCTCCAGATGGTGCCGGTTCTGCCGTGTCAACAAGTCGTACAAACAAAGTTTCGAATCCACGACTGACGGCATGCTTGAGCGATCGCCGAATACGAGTGTATCCCATGTTGCATCGGATTCACAGGCATAGCAGAAGCACAACAGCTGAGCAGAAGTCAGAGCAAGTGCAACGACGACAAGAATCACAAGGCCAACCTACTCGAACGGCATGTCTGAATCGTGAAACGTTGTTTTGGTTCATATCATGCTTCGCTTCAAAAACGGACGTAATGCTACAAATTACGATACAGCTCGTCATCAAAAGCGAGCCATCCATGTAACGCTTCAAGTCTGCTCCCCTCTCCTTTTTGCTCAGCAAGCTTCGAGGAGTATCTAGCAGAGCCTATTTCCCTCCAGTGTGTGTGATTTGTCATATTCTTTGTAGCACACAACATCGAACATATCGGCGCTACGTACTTGTTCGACATTGGGCTGTGCTCTTCAGCCTCGTTCTTGACTCATCCATGAGAACTCAGTTCTTAGATGGCGAACTCATGGCAGCGAGCAGGTCGAAACGATTGGCGCTGGCACTTGGCGTCCCAGCTGCCTTGGAGACGCCCGACTTGCGCTTCTCCGTAGTAGCCTCCTTTGCAGACATCGGAGTTGACTTCGCCGGTGGAGGCGTCGATGGCTTTTGGTCTTTGGCCACGTGGACGCTATTTCGCTTGGACGAAGGGCCACTGGATGTCTTTCCCGGTGTCATTGTACCGGTTGCTTCGCTCGCAGCTGACTTGGCGTTTTCGCGGTTTTCGAACTTCTTGTTGGCAGGTTTCCCCGAAGCTTTACGATCCTCACGGCTGCGAGGTGCCTGTTGATGAACTTTGGAGATATGGCTCGATTTGCGGTGGCTCGGGCTCGTTTGATGAGGCTCAGCGGCACGATGTTGCTTGCGGTTGTTCTGCTCAGGCTGTTCAGGCTGCTGTTGCTCAGAGCCGAGCGCCTGTGGACTTCGCGGCCGAGATGGAGTGTTCTTCCGTTCGTTCCGGCCTTGCCTCGATTGTTGTGGCACAAAATTCGGAGAATAGCATAGTCTGTTGTTCAGAGGAGTGTTTGGGATCTTGACGAAAATCCCAGCAGGGTTGCGCCAGAAGAAGATCTGCTCACGGAACCCAGTGTCCATCGTCCTAATGATCTTGGACGCGGGAGCCATCTTCAACAGATTGTTAGGATGAGCAGAGCCAACGTGAGCCGCATACCGAACAGCGCGTGGCACCTTGATCACAGGCAAGGAGCCGAAGCTGCGCTCATTGCTGAAGTCAATCTCGGGCTTTGATGTCGGCTCCAATGTGATGCGACCATACTGCGCTTTCTTCCCTTGTGGCAGAGACACCGTGGCGCCCCCGGTCTGCGTGGCCATTGGCTCTATGCTAGAGGACGCCACGGCGAGCGACGGACCTTGGGTCTTTGGCGGTGTCTTTGGTGGTGAAGGGGGTGCTTCGTTTGACACTTCCGCACGACCAAACAATCCATTAAATCTCTGCTGCCATTGTTCATTTGCCACGATTGGCTGCTGTGCACCAGGGAACGGCTGTCTGAACGAATGCCGCTGTGGCATCACCACGGAGCCATTGTGACGGGTCTGCGTCTGTGGTGATGTCGCAGACGGCGAAGATGGTGGGAGCCGTACCTGAGGTTGTGGCCTCGGCAACTTGACCTGTGGTTGCCGTGAGTTCCCCTCAAAGACGGGATGGCGCTCAATCTCCGGCGGCGGTGCAAACTGTTCCTTGGAAGACACGTTAGGCGCGAGTGGAGCAGCAACCACGTCTTGTTGCTGCTGCAGACGCTCAGCATGCCGACGATGTGGCGGCTCGATCGGCCGCGGCAAGCCCACATGCGCAGGGTTTCGCGAAGGGTCCGGCATGCGTATGGCAGTGTTCATCCTCGATTCTTGCGCAGGTGATGCGGCTGGTGGGGGCGCAATTGGCTGCGTTTGGGTGTTTGGAGGAGCAGGACTGAAGTTCGAAACTGTTCTGGAACCAGATCCATCGTGAATAGTATGCTCGATCGAGTCGTATCTCCGTGGTCCTCCAAGCTTGCCTTGTTCAGCAGAGGTTTTCTTGAACGTTTCTTTGAAGCGATGCTCGGGAAGAGGTGCGTTGCTCGCTGCGGCATTGGTTGCAGGGGGCGGGGCGTGGTATTGCTGGTGCATCGTGTTGGCCGCTGCCTTCCATGCAGCAATCTCTGGCGGCGGTTGTGGCTGTTGAGCTTGTTGCTGCTGGGCCTGGTTCTGGGTGCGAGACGGAGGGCCGATTGGACCGGGAGGGTGCGGACGACCAAACCCAGGGGCGTGTTGAGGGGTCAGCCGCGGCTGTGCAGGCCCGAATGGCATTGAGCGGTCAGTCATGCCAGGAGCAGGGAACGCTCTCTGTTGTTCCGTGATCTGCGGCTGGCCAAGATTCGGAGAGCGACCGTCCGGGTTGAAGCCTTGTGGGGAAATGCGGGCGGACCCAGGTGCACGAGACATGCCAGGTGGAGGTGGCAGCGAAGAGTTCTGCTGCGAGGTGGCCATTGGAGCGAACGCACTGCCGCCCTCGAATACGCCGTTCCCAAAGCCACTACCCCAGATATTATTGTTAGAGCTTGTCGTAGTAGGCCAAGGCGAGAAGGCGTCGTTGTTGGCAACGGGCGATCTTCCGAGCTGTGCTGGTTGCGATTTGCGATCGCCTGGAGAGGAGTACGAAGATGCTGGGGCTCGGTAGGCGGGCTGCTGTTGCCCAAAAGGTGCGCGCGATGTTGGCGGACGTGAAGACGCTGGCTCGGCTCGATTTGGTTCTTCCCGAGAAGGTGGTCCTGCCAGAGCTGATTGCGGCTCTGGCGGTGCGACGGGCTTCTCTGTTGGCTGCTGTGCAGGTGCAGGCGTCTCCAAAATCGCAGGGGACTTGGATGGTGCACTAGCAGAAGTAGGCGGCTTGGCAGGCAGCGTGTCCGGGGAGGTGGTCGGTTTCGCAGCATCAGCATGCTTCTCGACCTGCTTCTGGCCTTGCTTCTCACTCTGCCGCTCAATTGTCTTCGCTGCAGCTTCTGCAGCTCGCTCGCTTCGTGACTTGCCGGCGCCTTCCAGAGCGGCAAGCTTGGCCTTCAAGCGCTCCTTCCTCTCTGCCTCTTCGCGGGCCTCTTCCTCCTTGCGACGCTTGGCAGCCTCGCGCTTCTCTTGCATGATGCGCTCTTGAATCTTGACCGCATCCTCAAAAGGCGGCGTGGGCTCACCCTCGGGAGCCTGTTGCGCATCTGGAGGTGGCGGTGGCATCTGTTTGTCCCATGCGGATGGCTGATTAAATTTGGACCGTGCGGGATCAGCCCTAACAGGACCTGAAGCCGCTTCTGGGGTCGCACCAAAATCGGATTTGTTCATTGACATACGGCGTGGTGGTGGCATGCTACCTTGGCTCACGCTAGAGCCACGGCGTCTGCTTCCCCAGCTGCCGTCCATCTGCGAGCTGCTCCGAGACTGAAAGGCAGGCGAAGGTTCAGGCGCAGGAGTGAGTGCTTGAGAAGGACGCTGGAGGACGGCTGGCTTGCGAGCATTGTCCTGGCGCATACTACCGCGCCGCCCCTCAGGAGCAGGTTCATAACGGCCATTGGAGGAGTTGAACAATTCGCGAGCGCCCCCATCGCGCTGCTGCCAAGATCGGTCAAAAGTATCCGCTGCGATTTCTCGAGCTGGCGCGTAACCCATGGGTTCGCTGGCTCGTGCATCCTGGGAGGGCAGAGTACGTTGCGGCGGCGGCGCCTGCACTGGCGGATTGATGGGAGCAACAGCATCTGGCTTGGGCACTGGCGCCCAGGGCGACTTGGCCGGAGCAGGTGCTGGACTCTTCGAGGTCAGCGGGGATTTGGAGTTTGCAGGCGAGGCGGCTGAAACACTTCCGTTCAGTTTTGATTGATTCGCAGCAGCACCGGGCTTCAAAATCCGCATAGGATGCTCTGGTCGATCAGAGCGCTGCTTGACAGATAGTGTTGGCTTAACGCCTTCCGCAAGCTTGACCGCAGGTTGCGCAGCTGGCTTTTGCGGCTCTTCAACAGGCGTAGGGGCTGCGTCTTTCGGAACAGTAGACTTAGTACCATCCATCCAGACAACAGTCTCTGGCGCCCAGTCGTCCTCATCATCATCAATATCTGCCCAGTTCGAATCCTTCTTGTCCCCATCCGTCTGCAACCGGGTCGCAAGGTGAATTCCGAATTGTTGTTTGAGTTCCTCGTCCGTCAATTGTTTCGGCGGAGGTGCTGCTACGGGCTGGTTTTTGTTCCAGACCTTGCTCGCATCGGGTGCGCCTGAGCCTCCAGCGCCTGCACGAGGCTTCAGCATCGATTGAGAGCTACCGGTCTTTGCAATGAGTCGAGGCCGATTCACGGGTTGGAGCGTCGCCGATGCCGAAGAGGCTAGTGTGGGGTTAGCAACACTCTCAACGGCACTGTACCTCCCCTTCTCACCTTTGTCGCCAGTCTGCGGTGCGGCTGGTGCTGATGGTGCAATCTTGCTCATGAAGCTCTTGGTCGCATTGACTTTACTAAATGCAGCAGGTTTCTTGACCGTTGAGTTGGTGCGATTACGACCGCCTTTTTCGCCGGCATCTCCTCTGCTGTTGTCCGTGTCCGAGTTCACGCTCAGATCCACAGAGACGCCCGCCGTGCTCTTGTCGTCCGCGTGCGCATCCGCCTGACTGCCATCCTCGTGCACGCCATTTACTACATCGCCATGCGTTGGGCGGGATTTGTCGCTGCTCGTCGTCTTTGCATCTGCAGGCTTCAACGCAGCTCGGTCTGCAGCCTCACCAGCACTTGGCTCAGCTGCGACCAAGGGCGCATCCAATCCTGCGTTGCCGCTAGCAATTCCGCTGGATTGAGTTGGCGATCCGGAAGTCGTTGCAGCGTAAGAAGTGTCGGGGGGAGAGTCGTCGTTCGTTTTGCCGCTCAGGGCGGAGTTGGTCGTGGAAGTGTTCGCAGCAGTGTCGACTGGCGCAGCGCCGCCCGTCGACTCCGAGTTGATTACCACATTGTGGCCGGTCTGCTCTGCCATCACAGTATCCAAGTCTGTGTCGGCAGCCAAATGCGAGTCAGAAAATGGCGTTGACATGCCAAAGGATATTTAAGTTGGGGGCGAGGAGGCGCACATCCGGCGCAGCTGCTCGGTGACAACGCGACAGGC
Organism: Cercospora zeina; assembly: GCA_022702355.1. NCBI lineage: Eukaryota > Fungi > Ascomycota > Dothideomycetes > Mycosphaerellales > Mycosphaerellaceae > Cercospora > Cercospora zeina. The sequence goes on from JAKLWX010000010.1 coordinate 914,930, forward strand.
AGAGACAGTGTCGCGCGATGCGCAAACGCAGTCTCGGTCCCGTACGATGAAAAGAGGTGACACTGTACCTAGGATCAGAAGGAGGCTAAGACTGCCAGCGTGCGTGCTCTGTCGGGTGGTGACTTGGATGCAGCCTGTTCTGTGCTCCGCCGGTCGCTATGCGCTGCCTGTGCTCGAGTTCGTGGTCGTCGTCGCGGGATCGGAGGGCGCGCTTCGGCAACGGCTCGTTCGCGGATATCCGGCTGCTCTGAGCGCGGAGGGAGGAGTGATGTGGGATGTGTGTGGAAGGGGGAGAGGAGGAAGTGAGGTGGCCGACCGGAGGTGAGGCTGCACGATCCGACTTGGACGTCTTCGGGCGGCGAAGTCAGCCTCCCGCGCAAAGCCAAATGCAGCCTACGGGGGTGCTTCACCACGTCACGACATACCACTTTCACTGCATTTCTGCCCGATGCACGATGAGTCAAGAACTACGCAAACATGACTGGGTCATCTCACCCCTTCCGCCTTACTCTGAACCGCGTACGAGAAATGCTCGCTCACGGTCACGTGACTTGGCTGGGAAACAAGGATGATGGACGCGAACATGGCACAAAAGAAACTCGCTCGAAGCAGCTTCATATTCTTATACACAAAGAGTCTGCTTCATAGCTCTAGAGACCCCTCTGTACCACATCGCTTCATGATCCGCTTAGTGCGCGTTGTTCTTGTGGTGACCTAAAATCATGTCAGCGGCCATTCGGAGTGCATAGAACCAACCCAACTCACGGAGATGGAAGTAGTAGTTCTGCGCGTAACCGAAGACGAGAAGAGTGCCGATAATGTGGACGAGCGCTGTTCAGCTGTCAGCCCTCCGCTTTCCTTTCCATCTGCGCGACGGCTGCCCTTCCGCAGGCGCGGGCATATACGTACGCCATGGAGATGCCTTGTTGCCCATGTATCTGGCCTGGTATCTCTGGAGGAGGCCACTTGGCTTGGCTTGCGGTGCGCTGCCTCGTGGGAGCTTCTCGTAAAACCCGACAACATTTTGCATGCGCGCAGCGTCACCGGCGCTGCCGATGGCCTGTTCCAGCTCATGTCAGCTTCCGTATGATCTCTCTGTGCACATACAGTGTTGCTGAGGGCAGATTCGAAGCTCTTGGACAGATCAAAGGAGTTCGTATCGCTGTTCGGAAGCGGTCGCGGTAGAGAATGGGAGGGGAGCGGACATACGTTTGGCGAAGCAACCTGGCAGAGAACAGTCAGTAAATATTCCAGAACGCATGAGTACAACAACGTACCTTTGGAGGAATTATAGAGGAAACCATGATTGCAGTGGTGTGAATGCTGTGTCGCTGGCGAGGGAAGAGTTGATCATTCAGAGTGATGTCTGCGTCGAGATCACCAATGGCGCTTCTCGGAAAGAACCGCCCGCCGGTGCCAATCGTGCCGACCTCCATGCCATGACCACCACGCTCACATAGAACACAGCAACAAACTCGCCTACACATCTTACACCATGGTGTCACTCCGAACAGCGGCAGTCCTGCGAGCCGCAGCGGCACGGCCTGCCCTGTCGCACCGAGTTCCAGCCCTGGCGCGCTTCCAGAGCAGCGATTCTGTCGCCCCGAACCAACAGTCTCGAGACAATCGCCCAGAGTCGACCGACGCCCCGCCAGCTGCACGAGCTTCGACGTCGAGCGTGACCATTCGGCAAGAAGGAGCGTCGGAGGGACAGCCTCGACACCAGCCGGACTGGAATGTGGCAGTGGACTACAGGACATCGTAAGGAGGGAGGACTATGCGGACTAGCAGACGAGAGGTGCTGATGTGAGGGCAATAGCAACTTTTCTCCCGTGCCGCTACGTGTCATGGATGGCAGCGAGCCAGGTGTAGACACACCCGCTGCTGTGCTTTCAGGCGCACCAGTCGAGCTGCAAGCACGTACCGTCCGGTACGTTGAAGCATCTGCTGTATAGTAGCTCGAGATCTCTCCGCTAACACAACCTTCAGCATCTACAAACCCGCTAAGACCGCAACTCAGTCTGGCGACTGGACTGGTCACTCATGGCGCATGGACTGGGACCCTCTCAGCAAAGGTCACCGCTGGGAGAACCCTCTGATGGGCTGGCAATCTTCCTCGGATTTCATGCAAGGCACACATTTGAACTTCAACTCCAAGGAAGACGCCATTCGATTTGCCAACAAGCAAGGCTATGAATACTTTGTGCAGGAGCCAAACACCAGAAAGTTCGTGCCCAAGGCGTATGCGGACCAGTTCATTCACAGCCCGAAGAAGTTGAAGCAGGTGCGGACAAAGTAGAAAGCGCGAAATCCTGGCCGCGTTCCTACAGAGGCATTGCAAAGGGTTTGTATATATCCTGTGGTATTAACGAGAAGTTCACATTTACCTGTTCTTCAGTGGACGCTCAACACGTACCCCTTACTCTCACCTGTCCACGCTGTCCACCACAATCCGAAGCATGAAACCTGCGATCCAACTACAATCGAGAGTGGCGAAGCGCTGACATGTTTTTTACTGGCTTTGCGTAGCTCCACCATAGTTTGAATTCTGAGAACAAGAAGTCTGATGACCATACAAGACACTGGCATTTGTATACAACAGAAAAGCTGAAGACGCTCCGCACTCGCGATCGCCTTCATTCCGCGAAGTTTCCCAGCCCTCCTACGACTCCCACCATTCTCCCGCCCACTTCTCCCGACTTTCCTCCTGTCCAGACCGGCGCGACGTCACATACCAACCGAATACCATTCTAGTCCCAACATCCCGATACCTTTCCCTCTGCTCCTCGAGCCAGTCCTCCGCCTGGATCAGTTGAGCAATGTGCCTCTCACTCCCAGGACGAATCTGTCTGCATCTCCGGGCGCGTTGGACCGTCGTGTTTCCGCAACCAGCGTTTCCCTCTTGAAGACTGCCACCGCGAATCGTGACCTCAGCCCAGTATGTGACGTCTCGGACTTGACCTTGGGGGCGGAGAGCGCGAACGAGGGATGATAATTTGCCGGGAAACAAACGACGGAAATGCCACTTAATTGCGATCCTGCTATCGCGGCAGAGCTCGGGGAGCTTGGCCATTATGCCGTTCTTCTCGTGTTCCAGTGGTGGCGTTGGCAAACTGTAAGCCTCATCTCTGAACCAGACTGTGGTGGGCTCGAGGAAGTTCTGAGACATATTGGCGATTTGAAGGGTTGTGTTTTCTTGGCTTGTGTGGTGTAAAAACTTCTGATGCTGTGCAAGGAGACTTGAGGTGCGTGGTACTTATGACTACTGACCAGATCTGACGCAGTGTGATTCAGGTATTGAGGACATCTCGTACCGCAGAAACTTTTTTTTGAGGACAAACGCTACCAGGCAAAGCCAACTCTCAGGACCAATGAATATGCTCAGGCGCTGCTGGGAATCTTCTTCAGTACCGAACCACGCAGCAGCTGTGAATTTCCTTCGTATCAGGCTTGTGCTTTGCTCGCATATATGCTACAGCCCCCGCCCTCTCTAGCAGACTCAGAGATACTCAGGCAGGAGACAGACCTTCGGCGGCCACTCTCCAACAAAACCTCTTCCGGATACACAAGCACCGCGTCCACGCCAAGAGTCTCGCGACACTCCAAGAATGGTGCCACCACCGAGCCAGCGAGATGGCAGATCAAGCCTCAAGGCCCGAGAAAATCGATCGGCTGGTCATAGCAGCCCCCGATCACGGGCAACTTCGCTGAGCCGGAGAACGTCCAGAACAGACTTCCCTGCGAGCCTGCTGGTCAAGAGGAGATGATGCACGATGGCATAACATTCAACCCCGGCGACAAAATGTTGACCAATGGCTTCAGCGTAGGCGAGCGCTGGTAGATCTGCACCAAGCCAGGTCGCGACTCCGTCGTCATGGCAGTCAAAAACAGATACCGACCTGATCGCATCGTTCAGAGATATGTTCGTTCTCTGAAAATTGTTACCGGAGAACCCTCCAACCACCGACGGCAAACTCAAGATCGAGCACATCCAGAGCACGCAGCCACCAGATACCACCACTACACCGCTGGACAACCACAGAAACATCAATCGCGTGATGTGGTAGCACGCTAAGTATGTGGAGAAGGTACTGGACATCATCCATCTTCTCCGGGGTAGCGAGGAACCGGGCTCAGTCAACAGCGCCGCTGCAAATCGGTGTTTCGGCACGCCTGTGCCTAAGGGTGTCGGGCCGGTCGATCCAGTGGTAGTCACTCCACTATTCCCAGATCTCCATAGCGGAGATTTGGATCGCATCCTGCAGCTGTATGCGTTCTACGCCGGCGCACAACGTTCGCGGGCAACTAAAGCTAGGAAGAAGGAAGCATCGGAGGCGGCCGATTATGTGTTCTCCCTTTCTTTCAATGACGCTACGCTCCATCCAGAGGAAAAGGTTGCTTTCTACGGTGTACATATCACCGGCCTCCAGGATACGGCCGAACAGGTCCAGCGTCAGGAGATCGCCTATCGGCAAGCCAAGAAGGTCGATCCATTGGAAGATGCTCATCGCGAGTTGGCTGAGCTGGAGGCCGCCAACCTCACCGTCGACGCCGAGGAGCGGTTCGAGGTGCTAATCAATAGGATCGAGAAGTTGGTGACGTCCGTCAGTGTGGTCGACAAATGGAGCCCCGAGACCCGTATCGACGAGTTGGAGCTCGCCATCGCCGATCTAGACGTTATATACGACGATCTTCACCGCGCTTTATCCCTCGATTTCCTCGAGGCACCTAGCCACGACATCGCGGAGGAGATTACGGGCGACGCCGGCCGAGAATTGAATGCGATGCAGTCAGACGACCAACCCGTAGCCAACCCGAAGCTCTTCGCTGACCTTAACCGGACAATGTACAGCGAGACTGCCGCCCCCCAATCGTTCAAATACTGCGTAGACCGCCTGCGCTTGGATGTGAAGACCGATCTCGCCGAGCTCAACCCCATATCTACCCAAGACTTTTCGATCGCATTCCACGGCCTTGGCCTGAAGCCATGGCAACCCCAAGGCAATGTCCCTAGCGTTCAGCATATCGACGCACCCTATAAGTATGCACTCTGCTGCGACGATGTCGGTCTCGGCAAGACCGTCATGACACTCGCCGCCGTGGTTCAGCACGCACACGAATTGGAGGACAAGCGGCAAGCATGGGCCGGTAAGTCGTCCGCATACCGCTCCAAATCCCCCTGCTCAGGGAAAAGCTGGATGCCAGCGTGGATTTAAAAAAATAAAATTTACGGCGCTTTCGACGATCTCCAGAAGCATCTTGATCATGATTATTCTCTGAACTATGTCCAGACCGAAAGCCAACGTGGGTCACAAAATACCGACACGCCGCCTTGAACGACATTTGGAGGGTGCTTCTCTCAAGGCTATTCTCCAACGTAGGTCGGAAAAGCATCGAATCGTCGCATGCAAAATCTTTCACAGATAACCTCTTTTTCGGTTGTTCTCCCAATCCGCATGACAATTTAGAAGCCGGCGTAGGTCGGCAAGATCGATATGGCGCCTTCAAAGCTTCTCAGCGACGCTTGTTCACAAGTATGGGTAACTTTATCAGCAACCACCATCACAGGTGGCTCTCTGCAAAATGGCACTTGGCCCACACAACATTTAAAAAAATCTGCAACACTCCTTCACTCCGCCTTCTCCCCTCATCACCAACCGAAATCAACAACAAAACCTCAAGATGCTCGCAATTGACACAATTCTCGTAGGCGCCGTCTTCGCGATCCCTATTGTTGTAATTGCCGCCATAGGTCTTACATCGAAATACAAGTCACATCCGGGTGAGCGCTCAGACCGGGAAATGAATCAACAGGATGCGTAAAACAGCAGCCAGGCAATCACGGGGGTGAAGAGCCCCAGTGAGAAGCTCCTCGAAACTGGATGAGATGGCTCAGAGATCAAGCCCAGGTGCAGACTCTGCGAGGCCACTGCCTTTCGAAACTTTTTATCCGAACCATGTCATCGACTTTGCATGCCACTGGCTCGGTATCCTCGCGAGCCGTCACACTGGCAAGAAAGAAGAAATATCACCAGGAATTGTTCAAATTCTGTGCGTATTTAACTCACTTCTTGCATCCGAGATTTCGAAGACTTCGCTGCAACTACAATCAGTCTGAAGCGACATCATCATGCACCGCTTCTGCATCTTATGGATGCTAATGTTATCGGTCCTACTCATTGTATACCTGCATACTTGGAGCTGTCTGATCAGCCACTACTGGATCCCCAAGCCTAAACCAATGAGGCCTCTTTCTCGCCCTCCACCAAGGAGACCAACAACGATCATAAAGCCCAGGACCGTCTTCGAGGTCACCCGGCGCGAGCTGATCAGAATGCGGAATGCCGACACGAACCTCGAGGATGGGCGAGAAGAGAATGGCGTCCCGGAGTCGGAACCTCAAATTCCAGTCGAGCACGCTCGGAAAGTGATCGAAGCCTATCTCGCCTGTGAAAGGCTGAGGATGCGGCCAGGATATCGGATGAGCGAATGTCTTCCACAAAAGACGCCAATCACGACTTCACGTTCGTTCGCGCGGACGACGGCGGTGACGACCGAGGGAAGCAAGCACAGGTCGGTGGCCACAAAGCGGGCGATCAGAAAGGCTGTCGTGCGCACAAGGATACGGACTGTCCACAAGACGTACGTTCGTCCGTTGGATCGGATACGGAACACGCGGAGAGAACTTGTCGCACGGCGGGAGAACGATGGGTATAGAAATGGCCGAAAAGCTCGATCAGATGCGCAGCGTACAGGATCCTGAAGATATGGCGAAGCTTCTTGCCTCTTGAAAGCAGTCAGACGTTGTGCAGTGGGGAAAGTGCGGCTGTCCCATCGCCGGATTCCAGCGATCTAGTCTTCGTGGTCTTCGAACAATGCAGTGAGCAATCGATATCAAGATTCATGAGATGTCCAACTTCGTTGATCTTTTTCGAAGCCGAGGTGCCGTGCGAGCTCCGCGAAGCCCGCGTCCAAGCCTCCCATTCACAGATCGCGACTCCTAATTCTGCTCTCCCACAGCCTTCGCAGCGCGATACAGTATGGCAAACGCCCACCCCGTACCCGCGAAATACAACAGACTCCTCAAGACGCTCCACTTCCTCGTCTCCGCCGTCAAGTAATTCACCGTGTACAGAATCCGAATCGCGTTCCAGCCATACACGAAACTCTCCAACCCAACACTTCCCTTGCCGAGCTTGTTCTCCGCCAGCAGGCCGGCGAAAATGGCAGCAACGTACAAAGGCATGTTCTCCAGATGGTTTCGGTGGCACGACTCTGCTCGCTCGAAGGCGGCAAATTCGGCCGATGTGAGTCGTTTGCGCAAGGATTCGTGGAAGGTTGTGCCTTTGGGGTTGCGGTTGTCGTGGCGCTTCATGTCGCCTTGGGAGGCTTTTGTGATAGCCCAGCCATGTGGGAAAATGGCAAGGGCGTAGTAGAATGGGATGGAGAGGAGGGGAAGGTTGATGTTTGAGGCCATGTTTTGTGATCGAATTCTTTTTCCCCGTTGAGATTCGTGTGTGGAAGAGGGTTTGTCTCTTCGTTGAGGAGGAATACAGTTCTGGCTTGTGGTTCAATGCATTACGATGTTCGGTCGTCACTTTTAACTCGAAGACGTTGAAGATAAGGCAGGGTTTTGCAACCTCGGCAAGTTTCGTATGCCACCAGCACTAGCAACTAGCAGCGAGATCCGAACGAAGTTTTTGGACGCTTGATGATTGCACAATTCTGCACGCAATCACAATTCAGTAGAGTCTGGATTAGTGATGTGCCAGTCACCGTAACAACTATGTAACTGGGCTATAACAGCCTCCCCAGTTACAAAACAGGCTGTATAACTGGGTGACTAAGGACTATCCGCTAATTAGGTAGCAACTCGATAAATTAATTTAAAAAGGCTAGGATCTTAATGAAATTTTACAGGGCTAGGATCTAGGATCTCGATAGTTGTTGCTATAACTAACCCTAGTAGCTTGATCTAAACCCTAAGCTATAAGCTTCCTCGACCCTGAGCTAGGAGCTTGCCCTACCCTAATAGACTACGGAATACTCTATACTATCCGCTATACTTCGTCTACGTATATATAGGACTAGTAACTAAAACTATATAGTACTACGAACTATATATAAGACTTTTAGTAGTATCCGAGTAGTAACGAAAGTAGGAGATACGCACGAATCTTAGTCATACTAGTTACAAGCCGTTTACAGGGCAAAACGCTTAGTTACAGCTTAGTTACGCTATTTTACCTAGTTACAAATTTGTAACTGTAACTGAGGCGCAACACTAGTCTGGATTGATAGGTCCACTCCCGGCATTGAGGAAGCGAGTCATTGAGGAAGAGACGGCTCTTACTACTAATAGGTGTGGACTAGCCGAAACTCACCCATCGTGCAGGTGGCACAAATCGTGCAAATGTCATTGGAAGTGAAGTTCACCAGCCTCTCCTCCCTTGCGATACGAAGGCATCGCTGCATGGCGAGAGACTTGTTCCACGGACCCAGAACGCATGGCCACGATGCCGCAAAGTCAAAGCGCGAGCCAATGCTCACCCCGCCGCTGGAACAGGTCAAGCTCATCCTTCTTCCAGCCTTTCGTGGCTCGTAGCTGCATATCGCGCTGCGAGGCCTGCCGCGACTCACATGGCGTGCTGGGCGCTGACACCTTGATCGGATGCCAGGCCGATAAAGAGCTCCAACCTCTCTCGTCCGGGTCAGTGAGCCTCTTCCCTGCTCAGTGCCGCTATTTTCGAGCAACACGCCCTCTTCTCGACCTCTCGGGCGTGCGCTGCTGGCAGCAGCAGGATCGTCGACCCAACAGCCGGCGATTGGAAGCGGTCACGATGCTCGCCACCGTTGCGGCTCTTGCGGGAGCACTGCTGCTTGCGCCTGGGGCGTCTGCACAGGACACACAGAATACCACCGCACCGCGCTATGTCGTCTGGTCCAGCGTGGTCTTCACGAGGACCGGCGAACGAAGTCCAGAAATCTTGGGCACGACCCCGCCTCAGCTCACCTCCACCGGCGCTCAGGAAGCCTACGCAGCCGGCAGCTTCTTCCGCAGCCGGTATATGAGAGTGAGCGATGGTACCATTGGCGACGAAGCTTCGGGTGGCGAGCTCATTGGCCTGGACAAAAATCGCTATGACCAATATCAGACGTACGGGCTCGCGCTGGAGCAACAGTACAACCTGGCCACACAGCAGGCGTTCATGCAGGGCTTGTATCCTGCATACACGCCAGCAAACGGGACTGACGACGAAGCCGACCCGTACCATGTGTACACACTTGCGAACGGCACGGTCGTGAGTTGTCCCACTCTTCGCATTTCCGCCCACTGCTGACATGATGCTAGGTCCAAACGCCACTTGATGGCTATCAATACCCACAGCTTCGCACTGCCGGGCCCAACGATCCAAACTACATTTACCTCTCTGGCAATTTAGGTTGTCCGTCGTTCGACATCGCCGCAGAACAATCTGATACCGCCGGAGGCACTGATGGCACGGACGAAGAGTTCAACGGCACCTACGCCGCGGTGGGCAGTGCGGCACTCACTGGCGTCCTAGATCAAAGCTACTGGAGCTATGACAATGCCTATGCAATCTACGACTACCTTCGATTCCAGGATGCATATAATGAAACGGTCAGACGCGATCTGGCCGGCTATCGCTCCTCCTCCACCAATGCCACCTTCCTCAGCACCTTGCGCTGGTTGGCCGACGAGCAACAATATGGCCAGCTCGGAAACCTCACTGCTCAGTCCCTGACAAGCCAACAACGGACGCAGCAACAGCCTGTCGAAGGCAGCATCTCCACGGTCGCAGGAAACACGTTTGCCGCGCGAGTATTGGAATTGCTGAGCGGAGCGATCAACTATTCCGACTACGGCCGCAACAAACTCAACCTCCTCTTCGCCGACTACCACCCTCTCACCTCCTTCTTCGCCCTCGCCGGCCTACCCCAGCGCGATGCCCGCTTCTACGGCACCGCGAACTTCGCCTCGTCGGTCGTCTTCGAGCTCTTCAGCATCACAAACGACACGACAACATTCCCCTCAACCAACGACCTCTACGTCCGTTTCCTCTTCCGCAACGGCACCGCAGACGACGACTCCAACCCCTTCCGCGCCTACCCTCTGTTCGGCCGCGCCAACATCGAAAGCGACATGAGATGGGAAGACTTCCGCGACGAAATGAGCACCATCGCCCTCTCCGGCATCGGCGACTGGTGCAACGAATGCGGCGCCCAAACCCTCTTCTGCGCGGCCTTTGACGAAGACGGCAACGAAACCGATCCCGCATCCCGAGGAAATTCTCGCGGCGGCGGCCTCGCCCCGGCAGTCGCAGGAGTCGTAGGCGCCATCATCGCGCTCGTGATCGCGGGGTTACTCTTCGCAGTAGCCATGCTCCTCGGCGGCGTGCGAGTGCGAAGGGAAAAACACGACCGCAAACACCATCTCGGAGGCTTCAAAGGCGGAGCCAAAATGCGCAGTGATCAAGATCTGAGCATTCCCAAAGGAGGAGGAGGAGGAGGAGGAGCCATGGTGGGCGCTTCGGTGGTTGAAGAGCCTCGCGGGCACGAGAGAGTGGGATCGTGGGAGATGAAGAATGCGGAAGCGGGGAGGAACTTTCAGCAGAATCATTTGGGCGTTTCTTCTGGACAACAACAACAACAACAACAACAACAACAACAACAACAACCACAGCAGGATCCGACGAGTTTGAGGCCGAGTATGGAGGAAGTGAGGCACGATCCTTTTGCTGATCCGAATGGACTTCGACCTACGCAGACGAGGGAGCATGTTTGATGATTATTGTTGTTGTTGTTGTGGGAGAGAAGAGGAGAGATGAATTGTTTCTATGATGATATTATGACCGGTGATAATGATGATGATGATGATGATGGAGAAGAATGCGGAATGCACGCGGAAAAGAGAAAGAGCTGGACGATTGATTTGTACATACTCTTCTGTGATACCCTTTTCAATGAACGGCGTCAATTTTGCTTCCATCGTTGCCTGCGACTTCACAGCAGTCTGATCCTTATCGGACTTGGTATATCGTCGCGCGATCCGGTACTGGAGGTAGCTGAAGAGAAACCCCACCCCGGCTGTTCAGCACAAAAAGTGAACAATATTTCGCGGTAATTTGTTGGCAAGCATGCTACTAACCTGATCGTAGCGTAGCCAGGTCCAACGCAACTTGATCCTTCGTGGGTTCACCGGCCGTCTTTCCCAACAGTTCGAGGTTGTTCAAAACCAGCACGGCTGGTGTCGTCCGTCCTTGCGGGGAGCATATCATGTCTCTGCCTCGCTTCTAGACAATGCGTCTTCAGCTTCTTCGCAGCACTGCCTGCCGGAGCGAGTCCACCACATTCCCCATCCCGACCTTCGCCAACAAAAAAACGAAGAAAAAAAAAAGGCGCCAGCCAGCGCATAGTTCATTCATGTCAACCCCGTTGTACCACTCGACTGATAAGTCGCCCCTTTCCCCCTCCCATCTCAATTCCCGTTTTTTCTTTCCCTTCTCATATACGCCATCATCCTCTCTCGAAACTCTCTCCTCTCCTCTCTCCTCTCCTCCACCCTACCCATCCATATCCACCTCATTCCCGCCATCTCCACCCCCACCACCACCACCACCCTTCCCCTTGGCCCCCTCACCCTTCTTCGCCGAAATCCACAAGATGTTATTACATCTGATCAATACCTGTCCCAGCACACCATGATCCTGTCCATTGGCCGATTTTTCTTCCGCGCCGCTGAGTTGGATGTTCATGTACGAGTCGACGGACACCAAGCGGCCCGTGTATTCTTGGCCCCATTTGATGCGCACGATGACGTCTTTGTTTACGAGGCCTTGGAGCATGGGGCGGGGGTTGAGGGGGATGAACTGTTGAGGCGGGAGAGGTTAGTTGAGGGCGGTGCGGTGGATGGATGGATGGGTGCGATGTGATGGGATGGGATGGGGAGAAGGGGGGGGGGAAGACTTACGCTCATGATTGTGGGGCTGGAGTGCGCGGTGCGCGAGTTGGTTTGGAAGGGTGTGGAAAGGTGGAGGAGGGTGTGAGGTGATGTTGTGTTTGGCGCAATGTGCTGTTTGCGGTGGTGCTGTTGAACGCTGGTGGGGATTTTGGCGAGCGGAGCTTCGAAGCGCGACACCGCGACAGAAATGTGGCCTGAGGCACCATTTTCACTCGGTTCTAGGTGGTACATACGCTCGTGCCATTTTCACAACCATCCTTCACAGAGCTCTGGGGTAGAATCTGAGCAGCGGGAGCTCATAGCGACAGTGTGCATTGTGCTATGGGTGCATCTGCATGTCACCCTCCAAGTCTTATGGCAGATCAGAATCATACTCGCACGGGCAAAAGAGGAAAAGCATCAGAGCAAGCAAGTGGTATCCGCGTACAAAGTCTATATACTCCTGTGCAATGCTCCCAGCGCAACGCAAAGTATGCGCCTGTGTCGTCCGTACTCATCCGGCATGTCATTCATACGCAGCATTTTTGTGTCCCCGCAGCAATACTCGCGACCGGGTCGCTTCATTCATCCGAACTCCAGCGTCAACCATCATACAGCACGAGGAAAGAAGTTTAACCCTCAAACTCCTTGATCCCATCGTGGTACTTGCCAGGAATCAGTGCAAGTGGGACAATACCCGACACGTGCATCTCGGGGCCGAAAACGTGACCGTTCAAGTCGAGCTCCTTGAACACGGCCTTGATGTTCTTGAGACCTTCCTGGTAATTTGGACCTGCGCGACGCACCCAGATTTGGACCTTGTGCTCGTTGAGAAGAGGTGCGACTTCGCGGAGTGCACGAATGACACCCTTGAATGTACTGGCGACCTGTGCGGGAAGTTAGCGCGCGCCGGACTTTGGGTAGCTCAGCACGGACGTGGCGGAGAGACTTACGTTGGTGAAGTTGGCGATACCACCACCAATGAAGAGGACCTTGCCCTCTGGGTGTTGTGGTGCCCGCAGCATGAGGTCGAGGACTGTGCGTGCGTAGTGGAAGGTTTGTGTCTCGGTGGGAGCACCAGAGTACTCTCCGTAGTTTGCGAGCTCACTGGCGAAGCCAGCAGAAGCAATGGCATCGGCGTACACGACGGAAGCGCCACCACCAGCGACGAGTGTCCAGACACGTCCTTGTGAGTTGAGGATGGTGAGCTTGAGCGAGGCACCGGTCTTTGCGTCCATCTCTGCAATGTATGCCTCCTCTTTGCTCATTTCACGACCGAAAGGAGCGGGGAACTCGAGCGGCGGGCCAGCATCGATCGAGACCTTGCTGGCGCCGGTGGACAACACGGGAATGCCGAGGGCAGCTGGGGCGCGGGCCACGGCCCACTTGACACCGCACTCGAACTCTGCGGTCTGGTCAATCTTGGCTGCGAGATCGAGGAAGTGGACATCGGCGGAGGTTCCCTCGGCATTGGGAATGACGACGAGCGGGTTGATTTCGAGGTAGGTGAACTGGCAGTCGACGTAGACGGCGTACAATCGCGAGATGAAGTCGACGAGGACGGGGTGGACGCCCTTGGGCACATTTGGGAGTAGAGCCTTGGCGATTTCCTCGTTGCTTGGGTATTCCGTGAGGTCGACTGGGATCAGCAGCTTCGTGGCCTTCTCGTCGACATCTCCGACATCGACACCACCCTCGTGGTAGAAGAGAATCCAATCACCCTGGGATTCTGATTAGCGGAGCTGCAGCAAGAGCCGAGGAGTGGATTTCCGCGTACCTCGCGAGCGGAGTTGATGTTGATGTAGTATTCGGTTTCTTGTGGGTGGGGCACGAATGGCTCGACGAGGAAATTCCTCAAAGCGCCCTCGATGTGCTCGACTTGTTGGATCTTGTTTGCGCGTGCAGCAATCCACTCCTTTGCCTCGGCCCATGTAGCATTGAGCTTGAGAAGGCCGGACTTGCCTCGACGCTTGATCAATTGATCGGGCTTTGCAACAAACTTGGCGCCTTGCTGGAGGAGGAAAGGGTATTTGGCCTCGGCGGCGTCCAGAACACCATGGACATCGTCGCCTTCGGCAAAGGTGATTGTGGCGAGTTTTGCTGGTGGGTTGTGGGTTGTCGAGGGTGGGAGAGGAGTGGGCTTGATGACGGGTGCGCGGGTCAGGTGGTAGTTCAGAATGGCCTTGCCATCTGCTTCGGTGATTGGCTTTGCAGACATGTCGGTGGTGATTGCAAGTTTGTGGTCCAGGGGAATTGAGGTCGAGTAGGTGGGTGGGATGGAAGTGTGTGTGCGATGAAGGACGAGTGCGAGCAAGAGGAATGGAGGGCAGGAACGAGAAGGACAGCGGCACGACAATGGGTTTCGGGATTCATCCAGTCGACACACATCATCTCAACGTTGAAGCTCTCTCCCCGACGAGGAAGTGCGCTAACGTAGACGCGGGCGCAAGCTTCCCGTCGGCGATCGGCAATCAGCGCGCGCTGTTTTTGCCCCGTCACCGTCCCCAATGCATCGCGTGCATGCCGCAGCAGATATCAGCAGCTACCGTTCAGGGCCGGAACGCGAGAACGAGCACTAGTCCGCCGGCTTGCATGAATGGATTCCGACACGCTGAGATGACGATGAGCACGGATGATGGTACGATGTGGTGCTGGTGAGAGCAGCGGGCCCCGTGCCTTCCCTTCCTTCACGAGAACGACGGACCGATGAGAAGGCGCGCCTTCCCACCGGCGTCGGGTGAGGTGCGTTGCAGCCGTGATGGGATGCTTTGGGGCATGCAGGGATCCGGTCCGCGCAGCGCGAGACAACGTCCGACGACGACAAGAACTCACCACACGCACCTTCTCCTTCCCCGTCGACTCTCTGCTCCTCCTCCATCACCCTTGACGAGGCCTCCCTCTGAGCCACATTGCGAGCGCATCGGTGGTAAGTTTGCCCTTCGCACGCCCCGCCGACCTGCAACGTCGCAGGTCGCCCGTAACTGCCTCAGCTCGAAACTGCCCGCGTTCGGGTGGGTTGAGCCTGCCCGCCCGCGTCAACACACCCTCACCGTGCGGCAATCGCAGTCCCAGACGTGGCAGTCGCAGAACTGCGGAATTCGTCCATCAGAACGTACATTGACCCGCCAACTTCCAGCCAGCCCTCGAGAATTCCCTCCGTCCTGCACGCACTGGACTGAATTCGCCCACCATGGCCACCACCAATGGCGCAAATGGCGTCAATGGCACTGCACACAAGGACGCCAACCTCTCCGCCAACGATAACATCCAGCGCTTCGTTGCTCCGAGCAGGCCTCTGAGCCCCACGCCGCAGCACACTCTCTTCCACCCCAAGACGAGATGTTTTGTCTAGTACGTGCACTCCGAGTCCAATCCGCGCCATGGCAGAACTGACTCCTCCACAGCGGCATGCAGACCAAAGCCGTGCAGGGCATGCTCGACTTCGACTTCATCTGCAAGCGCAAGACTCCCTCCGTCGCCGGTATCATCTACACCTTCGGCGGCCAGTTCGTCAGCAAGATGTACTGGGGCACCTCCGAAACTCTGCTCCCCGTCTACCAGGAAGTCTCGGCCGCCGTGGCCAAGCACAGCGACGTCGACACCGTCGTCAACTTCGCCTCCTCGAGATCCGTCTACCAATCGACCATGGAGCTCATGGAGTTCCCACAAATCAAGTCGATCGCCATCATCGCCGAAGGTGTGCCCGAGCGACGAGCACGTGAAATCCTGCACGTGGCGAAGAAGAAGGGCGTCACAATCATTGGCCCTGCCACGGTCGGTGGTATCAAGCCAGGTGCTTTCAAGATCGGAAACACGGGCGGTATGATGGACAACATTGTGGCTTCCAAGCTCTACCGTAAGGGCTCCGTCGGCTACGTCTCCAAGTCTGGAGGCATGTCCAACGAGCTGAACAACATCGTGGCACAAGAGACCGATGGTGTGTACGAGGGTGTTGCCATTGGTGGTGACAGATACCCTGGCACCACCTTCATCGACCACATGCTCCGTTTCGAGGCCGATCCCGAGTGCAAGATTTTGCTCTTGCTCGGTGAGGTGGGTGGTGTCGAGGAGTACCGTGTGATCGAGGCCAAGAAGGCCGGCATCATCAAGAAGCCAATCGTCGCCTGGGCTATCGGTACTGTTGCAAGCATGCTCAAGACCGAGGTGCAATTCGGCCACGCTGGTTCGATGGCCAACTCACAGCTCGAGCAAGCTGCCGTGAAGAACAAGGCGATGAGGGACGCTGGTATCTTCGTCCCCGAGACCTTCGAGGATCTGCCAAAGGAGCTCGCCAAGGTCTACCAACAGCTCGTGAAGGAGGGCCAAATCAAGCCTGCCCCAGAGCCTGCTGTTCCCAAGATTCCAATCGACTACTCGTGGGCCCAGGAGCTTGGTCTGATCCGAAAGCCAGCTGCCTTCATCTCCACCATTTCCGACGACCGTGGCCAAGAACTCCTGTACGCTGGTATCCCCATCACTGAGGTCTTCAAGGAGGACATCGGTATTGGTGGTGTCATGTCTCTGCTGTGGTTCCGCCGCCGACTGCCCAAGTACGCCTCCAAGTTCTTGGAGATGGTGCTCATGCTCACTGCTGATCACGGTCCCGCTGTGTCTGGTGCCATGAACACCATCATCACTACCCGTGCCGGCAAGGATCTCATCTCATCGCTCGTCGCGGGTCTGCTCACCATCGGCTCTCGCTTCGGTGGTGCTCTTGACGGCGCCGCCGAGGAGTTCACTCGCGCTTTCGACAAGGGTCTCTCTCCCCGTGACTTTGTCGACACTATGAGGAAAGAGAACAAGCTGATTCCCGGTATCGGTCACCGTGTCAAGTCACGAAACAACCCCGATCTGCGTGTCTCGCTCGTCAAGGAATACTGCCAGGCAAACTTCCCATCCACGAAGCTCCTCGACTACGCCATCGCCGTCGAGACCGTCACCACATCCAAGAAGGACAACCTCATCCTGAACGTGGATGGTTGTGTCGCCGTATGCTTTGTCGATCTCCTCCGCAACTCTGGTGCATTCTCCAACGAAGAAGCCGAAGACTACCTGAAGATGGGTGTCCTCAACGGTCTCTTCGTGCTCGGTCGCTCCATCGGTCTCATTGCTCACTTCCTCGACCAGAAGCGTCTCCGCAGCGGTCTCTACAGACATCCGTGGGACGACATCACGTACATGCTCCCAGAGCTTGGCAAGGGTGCTCCAGGCAACGAGGGCCGCGTCGAGGTCTCTCTGTAAGAGCGGGAATAGCACTTATGATACACCCCTTTAACGATGAGTTGCTTCTACATTTTAGCGAAGAGAGAGAAAATGGGTCGGCGTTGTTTCGAGTTTCAACGTATTAATGAAACGGGGGCACGAGGAGAGAAATCAGTCTTGTGCTGTTTGGGCTTGCAAGTTGCGCCTTGTAGATATACCCAATAGATGTGCCACGACGAGAATGAATGCTGGCACAGAAGCGAAAAGATGACTTGCACACAAAGTGCCCCAACTTTTGCAATCTCATGATCAGTGCATCCTACTGCCACCTCGCTTCAACGTACTCTGCTGTCGGCTTTCTTCTCTCGCCTCGTGGAAGCGTCGGGAATGTGGGGAGGCAGATCGGGATCCGGTCATGTCCCATGTCTCAGCGGAGAGCCGACAACGATGAAGTCATATGACTCCCACAACGCGGTGCCAATGATACCATATACTATATACTATACACAACACAACACTCTTGTACTCATCTACGCCTATACGAATGTGGTGGGATGCTGAATGTCAGGTGATGAAAAGCGGGTCGATTGAAGGAAGCACATGTCCAGTAGAAAAAGGTGAAGAGAGAAGAAGAAGAAGAAGAAGAAGACAGAAAAAAAAACAAAATCCATGGGGATTAAAAAAAAAGGTCCGATGCTCATTCAACCACCACCACATCAACAACAGCAACAGCAGCAGCAGCAGCATCAGGCATCAGCATCATCACGAATCATCTTTTTCTTCTTTTTGGTTCTTGCTCTTCTTGTTGTTGTTGTTGTTGTTCTTCTTCTTCTTCTTCTTCTTCTTCCTTCCTTCTTCCAGTTCCTTCGCCCTGCGCTCAGTGTACTCTTTACTCTTCATATGTTCCACCACGAGCGAATCCCATCGCCATTGGGAAAGACGTAGGTCAAAGTGTTTCCACAACTTCACGAGGTCCCCTCCGAATGCATCGTAGACTTCTTCGCGTTGTATAGGAGGATCTAGTTCTTCGTCGTAGGCTCGTGCGACAGCCGCCCAAGGATCCGGGGCGTCCATGAGCGAGCGCACGAACCTGTACGCTTCGGCGAGGCGACTCGTACCCTTGTTGCTCGGAATCGTTTCCAGGAAGCGGACAAGGTTGTACATGGGTAGCGCATTCTACGGCGCCTCCCAGTCCGGGTTCTATAAAATTGTCAGAGATTAAATCGAGATGGAGGAGGATAATAGTGGGATATGCTCACCTTCTTCACTATGCATACCCCTTCCAATGTGTTCGCGACTGAGATCCACTCCTCGTCTTCCAGTTCTGCACGCTCACCATGTCCGAGCAGCACGGGCGTTGACTGTGTCTGCCAGCCAGTGATGGTCTTGGGTCGACCTGCCTGTCCCACGACATCGACGGCCTGACCCACACGGACGTTGAGCTGCACAGGCTTGAGGTCTTCGTCGAGTGTAATGAGGAAGCGAGGGTTCATAGCAATAGCTAGGTGGTACAGCAGGTAGTGATGCTCGCCCAGAATGAATGCCTTCGGGTTCTCGATGAGTGAGATGGCGACTGTGAGCAGACCAGCGGCTGACACTCTCGAGAGCACAGTCCGATCTGTGTGGAACGGACTGATGGACAATGTGCCCTTGCCCATGTGAAGCAGACCTTGTGCAATTCTGACCATGAACAGCGCACTGGGGTCTCGGTGATAGTACGATGCAAGCTGTCGAAGAAGCTGTGCGAGACGAGCATTGTTCGTGCCGGCACCAACCATGCCCATGGCGAAGATTGCGTTGACCGCAACATCGACATCGTTGTCGTGTGAGTAACGGGATAGCGTGTCGTAAATCTTCATTTGGGGATTCGACACGCTGATGAGCCCCATCGCAAGAGGTACTGCCTTTCGGATGTTGGGCTCGCCGTAATGCATCAGGTGACCAAATTGTCGGAGAACCATCTCTTGACCGATCTCCTCGCCCATCGCGACCAAAGCCAAGCCGAGCACAGCATATGCCTGGACGAGTTGCTCGCCGGCAATGTCCTTCTTCTCGTCGCCCTCTTTATTCTCCTCCTCTTTGTCTTCGTCATCCTTGTCTTCCTTGTCCTCAATGTGCTCGTTGCAAATGTGGAGAAGTTGTTGCAGCTTGAGCACAGCTCCTGTGCCGGCCCACGCGCACATCTCGATGAGCACGGACGCAGGCTTGGACATGGGGTGGTTGATGGCCTTCAGGGTCTCAAGAATGACATCGACCTCCTCTTGCTGTCCAAAGTACAACACTGCGAGGCCCAAGGTCATGAAGCGGGTCCACTTATCCTTGAGCTGCTTGTTACGATCATCATCAAGGAAAGTCTCGATAATAGCTTCGCTGACGTCCGAGTGCGCTGTGCCAACGAATACCAGGCCGAGAGACAGCGCAGCACTCGCTGACAGCTGCATTTCGAGTCCGGTATCTCTGACAAGAGGAAGGAGGACTTCAAGGACGCCCTCATTGTTTGAGCCTGCGTATGCCAGGCCGAGGCCCAGAATGCGAGCGACCTTGTCCGCGACAGTCTTGCCCTCGAAGTCGCCCAGGAGGGCGAGAGTGGGATCGCCTTCAACCTTTACACCTGCGTTCATGACACCCATTGCTAATGCAGCACCGGCCTTGATCCTATCCTCAGAGACGTACGTGTAGGCATCAATTTTGTCGAGACCGAGCTCGACGTCCCACAGGAGAAGTAGACCAGCAGATGCTGCAGCTGACAGCATGCCCTCCTCTTTCACCTTCCACACCCAACTCTGCTTGACGCCGCCTTCCACCAGCATCAGCTTGTCTTCGCCAAAACCAGCATTGACAAAGGCATTGACAAAGGTGGAGGCCAGGTTGTGTCGCGCAGAATCGGTGTTTGTCAAGCCTGCGGTACGATTTGACTCCAGATGTGATTTGTAAATGTCCTCGGGCACCTTGGGGTCCAAAACATTCAGCTCTTTCGCCAAAGATTTGTAGTAGATTGGCAAGCGGGTGTTATTCAAGCACTCTTGAAGCTCCTCATCACCAGCATCGTCTCCTGCCAATTCGATGGATATCCGCTGTCGGGCGAGCAGGAAAGCGAGCTGGCGCTTTGTGGTCTTGTCTGGCGCGGAACTGAAATCGGATTTGATGAGCTCGAGGTCGTTGAGCTTGATTGCCAATGAGATGGCTTGCGTGTATTGCTTGTACTGCAAGTACACATCGTGCGCAGTGCGGAGGAAGCGGTCGTTATCGGGGTAGGTGAGCAGCGGCACCATCGATGCCATGTACAAACACACGCGACTGTATGTGTTCTCGTCGAGATGCTCTTTGATGTGCTCAATCATTTCGAGCTCGGAGAGAATGTCCACGGCGTCAGCTTCGGCATTGTGCTTGAGGAAGAATGGCACGAGGGTCAGCGCCAAAGACGTGATGTCCTCGGAATCTTTCTCCTCCTGCTGACGGACTTCATACTCCTGCCCGATCTCCAGCGCAAGGTGTCTCATGTACTCGTGGCCCCATGAACCGATGTCGGTGCCAGGCGCGAGCAGTCGGTATTTGAGCGTGTCCCGTCGGTCCTCATCATCTGAATATGTCATGCCCAGCACGGACAGTGTGTCGGCGAGCGAGTCCTTTTCGGGACTCTTTGGCCACTTGTCGTAGGCTTCCGTGAGTTTGTCGTAGTGTGGTCGAAGAAACTTGAGCGGCTTGGGCACCGCCGTCATCGAACTGGTCGACGTCTTGATGCTCGTCTTGATGGCTTCCAGCGCGGCGGCGTATAGCGATGAGTCGGGCTCTGTTAACCGCTCCACGATCATGTCCAGCTCGTCCTTGAGCTTCTGGTCTTCCTCGCTCAACTCCTCTGGAGGCAAATCGAGGTCGTTGTCCTTCTTGCCATCCTTGCCATCTGCCTTGGCGCCATTGACGCCGTTGGCTTGTTTTACATCTTCCGCCTTTCCCTTGCCCTTGTCGACGGCCTTGGGCTTCTCCGCCTCCTTCGCCATCTCTGACGATCACGAGAGCTCTTGGGTGTTGATAGTGTTGTCGCTGCTCGACGCCGAGGCGGACGATCGTCACGGCGGGTGCGTACAAGCGGCAATTGAAAGAGCTATCCCTGTGCGCTCTCGGTGGAGATGGGCTGGTTGATGGAGAGGAGTGGTGGAAGTTGATGTTGTCAACGCGTTCGGTCGTCGCCTGAGCCCAAGTGCTTAGTTAGAGCAGCAGCAGCTCCGATGGCGTGGCTTGTTCGGGAAGGTGTGGCGGCTCCCGAACGACATCACTGCAATTTTCTGGCCACTGTCACGCAGTGGGCACTTCGAACTTCGCAACATAGTCTGGCAAGATGAAGCTCGACACTGGCGCACTGCGATATCTCAGCAGCGAAGACTGGCGTGTGCTGGCTGCGGTAGGTGCATGTATTCCAATTTTCACACGTGCTCGTACTGAGAAAAAGTGCGTAGTTTGAGCAAGGAAGCAAGAACCACGAAGTCGTTCCGACGCCATTGATCCAGTCAATCTCTGGTCTCCGAGGAGGAAGTGGTATACACAAGAACATTTCAAATCTGGCCAAGGCTGGCCTCATTGCCAAAGTCAAGAACGCAAGATGTACGCCATTGCTCACTTTCTTCGCGGACGGTGACTGATATCTCACTAGATGATGGCTACCGCCTCACTTATGGCGGTCTCGACTACCTCGCACTGAACGCGCATCGAAGATCAAACGTCATCTTCTCCCTTGGCAATCAAATCGGTGTCGGCAAGGAGTCAGACATCTACATCACAGCTTCACCGGAGGGCCGCCAACAAGTCCTCAAGCTCCACCGCCTTGGGCGAATCTCCTTTCGAACAGTAAAAGCGAACCGCGACTACCTCCGAAGGACAGGCAACTCAGGCACAGGTGATTGGAAGTACCTCTCTCGCCTTGCTGCACATAAGGAATATGAGTTCATGAGAGTCCTCTATCGCGAAGGCTTTCCGGTCCCAGAGCCACTAGCATGGAGTCGCCACACTGTCGTCATGGAGTTCATCGATTCTTTCCCGCTCCGCATGGTCGATGAAGTGGGCGATCCCGGCAAGCTGTACGCCGAACTCATGGACTTGATTGTACAACTGGCGCAACGCGGCCTCATTCACGGTGATTTCAACGAGTTCAACATCCTCATCAAAGAGAAGCCCAAGGCGGACGGGTCGGTACAAGTCATTCCAGTTCTGATTGATTTTCCACAGACGGTCAGCACAAACCATGCGAATGCGCAATACTACTTCGACCGGGATGTAGCTTGTGTCAAGAGATACTTTGAGCGGCGTTTCAAATACACAAGTGACGCGAAAGGACCCTTCTTGAAGGATGCGCTGAAGGACACCGATCCCGAAAAGAGGCTTGACATTGAGGTGGAGGCTAGTGGGTTTTCCAAGAAGATGATGAAGGAGAGCGAGAGGTTTTTGGATGGCACGCAAGCTGATACAGGGGGCGAGGATCAGAGCGAAGATGTGGACGAAGATGATGCGAGTGACAGTGAGATTGAAGACAGCGAGGACGCAGACGCACCCGGTGATGGTGATGAAGAAGCACCTGAATTGGGATCACGGCTGGAAGAGTTGGCCCTTGACGATGATGCTGGGATGAGGTCTCGGAATCTGGAGAATTTCGGCTTACAGCCCATAGAGCTTTCCCACGAACCTGATGTGGTGGCCGAAAAGGTTCGCACGAAGAAGAAGGCTACAGGATGGGCGATATGAGAGACCAAGAAAGCACAATCAATACATGGCGGGATGCTGGCACCGCATCAACCAAACGTAAACAGTCAACTCGGGCAACGAACGTGGTAGCTGCTCGCCGACGCCATGTGCGCCTTGAATCGAATTCCACTAGCCAGCCTCTCGAGCTCAGGCTCCAGTATCTTCGCGACGAGCCATCAAGACCGTCTCGGACAGATGCGCACTGAGACATGACGCGAAGCGCAACAAACATACTGCGCGTCTGTTCCGCGGCACCGAGAGCATTCGCGTCTGCCCTCGTTCTTCAACTTGCTCGCTTCAAGCGTTTGCACTTTCCTTGTGTGACGCAACGCTGCCTGCAGCCAGGCACGACCCCTGGAGAACTAAACGCGCTAAGCTGCGCGGAGCAAAACAATCGCATCGTCAAACACTGCGACAAAACAAAGACTGCCACTATCCACATCTGAGACACGGTATCACGGCGCCATGGACAACGCGGCCGCCGCCCTCAGCACGACGCTGCACCACGTCCTCTTCTTTCTGGACAGAAACGAGAAGCAGGACAACACCATCTCGCCCACCGACTCCGTCTTGTCCAACAGCAAAATCTCCATGTCGGGATCAAGTCAAGACCTCAAGACCTCGGTGAGAAGTGGTCCAGCTTCCGCAGCCACTACTCGAGCTACAAGCCCAGCAAGCGCTGAGCATGAGCAAGTTGCTCCAAAGGGAAACACCTCGCCACTCAAAGCCGACGCACCTGCTTTCGTACCGCGCGCTGTCGCGCAGCCGCTGTTCGAGATCCGAGCCAGTGAGGGCAAGGGTCTCGGAGTCTTCGCGCGTCGATACATCCCTCGCGGCACTCGACTCATCTGCGAAGAGCCTCTGCTTGAGATCGCTCAGGGCAACCTCGACCTCGCCTACCACGAGTACCTTCGTCTCCCGTCCGACAAGAAGGTCGCGTTCGACGCGCTACACAGCTACCTGCCGCCTCATCTCGACGCCGAGCACGCCGCCAGAATCTGTGCTCTCCATCGCGACGTCAGTGAAGCAGACCTGCCGCAGTACCTGGCCGATCACGTCCGTGTGATTTCCATCTTCGCTTGCAATACCTTCATACTTGCCAATGGCAACCTTGGGGTCTTCGAGGTTTCATCACGCTTGAACCACTCGTGCGTTCCCAACGTTCACCATACCAACAATCCCGTTTTGGGCAAAGAGACCGTCCAAGCAGTCCGCGACATCTTACCGGGCGAAGAATTGCAGGTAAACTACATGGGAGCCGGAGCTACGTATGAGATGCAGCACGTCCGTCTGCCGAAACTGCACGATCTGTACGGATTCAGCTGCAAGTGTGCCGCTTGCTCTGACCCTACTGGCATCTCGGACCAGAGGCGTGAACTCCTCAATGGCATATTCTGGGGCTTGAACGAATACATGAGTGGCGCGGCGTCTAGCGGACCCTTCATTCCCGACTCGCCACCCATGGCCCTGGCTCAAGCTGAAGATGGCATCCGCTTCATGATCGAGGAGCAGCTCCTATGCACTGAGCTCATCAAGGCTTATCGGGTCGCTTCCACCATGGCACTCGCGGTTTGCAACTACGAGCAAGCACTTGAATACGCCTTCAACGAGGAGGAAGTCGAGTTCAACATCTTAGGCCTCGAAGTAGACGACCTCCGGAGTATCAACATGGCCGCTAAGCAGTGGGTCGAGAAGGTCTTCACGACCGCGAGAGACGGTGGCCACATCTTCGAGAAATCCTTCTTGCGCACGCTGTCAGGGCATTGTCGGAGAGCGGTCGGATGTCTGGAGACTAAGCGTGTCCAGTCTGGGAGCCTGAAGAAGAAGGACAAGAAGAACAAGAAGAACAAGAAAGGCTTCACACATGCACAGCAGAAGAGCGTCACTCATGGGGTGGCGAACGGCCCCGCTCTCACAGCGAAGAAGAACTTCAGCCACGCAAAGAAGAAGAGCGACACTTGCGAACCGAAGAAGCAGGCTGGATCCCCACGCAAGCAGGGTTTTCAGGATGAGAACGCCGCACCAGAAGCAGCTGCTGGCGAGGGCTCAGAGAACTGATTTGCATGTCATTCTGGAGTAATCTGCGATGTTGGATGGGGTTTGGCTACGGCGTTTCTGATGACAACGGGTTTGGCGGTAGTAATTGAATCTGTCTGGCGGACGGGCGCAACGCATGCGTGAGTCGCAATGGCAACGGATCGAAGGCGTGTGTAAAGGAGATTGCTTTGCAGCGTGTAGTAATAAAAACAAACATGCCGTGGGCATGCAAAAAAATGGGAAAACACGCACTTCACCTTCGCCACCTCCGTCTGTCTCCATCCTCCTTTTCCACCAAGTGACGACTTCTGTGTTGGCTGAATCAAAGATCGACTCAAGCCTCGCTAATCTGACGCCAATCGGAGCTTGAGCTTAGTCAATGCGCGTCGCGTCGTCATAGACGCCGAATTCTGGACGAGCTTCACAATGGAACATGACCTCAATCTGTCGTTTACATTTGGCCCGATTCACTTTCGAATATCTTCCTCTACTCGCTCCGCAGACTCGTCATCCGAAGACATCCATTCCTGCAAACCCTACCCTCACGACCTCCCACACATCCACACTCGATCTAGATCGGTCAATACAGCAGCAACCATAGCTTCCAAGCAGCTCAATCGCCTCTCGTACCACCTACGCAGCCTCTCGGGCAACCCGACCACCACACCTTACGTCTCACCCACACGAACCAGCAACGGCTGGTTCCGACGAGGCATGGCCACCACAGCCAACCCCAACAGCCCACCCACGAGCGAGGCACCATGGAAGAAGCTCTTCCACTCCCACCTGAGCAAGATGGACTCGCCCGAATTCGTCTTCAGCAGCCTCACACCCTCCACCCGCTCGGAGTCCCGCGACGGCAAGACACCAGTCCCCTACGTGCCTCGCGCCCGCTTCTGCATCTTCCGCGCCTTCTGGGCCGAACTGCCAGACAACAAACACAACACGGCAGACAGGAACGATCGAGTGTACGAATCTGACCTTCCATGCTTCACCACCGATGTCCGCATGCAGAAGTCTTTTGAGATTTTTGCGTCCAGTGCGGGGAAAGCGGACGATGAGAGTTTGGTGCAAGGGAGCGGTGGTGGGGGCCCTTGTGAGGCGGTGTGGTGGGTCAAGCTGCCGGATCAGGGAATCATGATGCAGTGGAGAATTAAGGGAGAGGCGTATGTGGTTGCCAGTCAGGATATCGATTCCGCGGGGGAGGAGCAGACGAGTGGGGTGAAGACGGTGAAGAGTGAGCTGGGGAGGAGGATGAGGGTGGTGAAGGAAGATGGTGTGGAGGGGTGGAGTTGGGCAAAAGAGGTGAGAGGGCATTTTGGGAATATCAGTCCTGGTATGAGAGGTGAGTTCGTTTGCATTTTTTAATTTTCTTTTTGCATGTGTTGTTGTTTCGACGACGGCGAGGTCCAGACTGTCTATCAGCAGTCCACAAGATGCATTGGAGTGGTCGTGGAAGATGTGGCGTTCTACACAAACAGAAGCCCCAACTCCCCACCGACCAAGAATAGCGCGATGCACGCCATCGAAGGCGGCCGAGCACCATCGTTGCGTCGCCATGCATAACATGCCACAGCGCACGAGCATTCTGGTTGTCGCATGCAAGCCACGACTCACAAGGCAACGCTAGCATTGTTCATGTTTCCCCGAAGACCCCAGCTGACCACTATTCGCGCGCGCGCACAGGCAGCTTCCAAAATCCGCCTCCAGGTCAGCAAGTGGAGAAGCCCTACGACGCGAAGAAACATCAAATTGGCGAGAAAGTCGAAGACTTGGACCATCCGGTCGCGCGAGAGAACTTTCGCGTTGTGGTGATTAAGCCCGAGGAGGTCGAGAGTGTTGACTTGAGTGATCCCAAGAAGGGGAGAAGAGAAGTTTACAAGTTCAACCACCAAGATGGCACTTGGTCGCATGAGACGTGTTGGCCGTAGAAGCTACGACGCTGCGTCGCATTACATTTTCCTTGGCGATTTTCCGTATGGGAGTTTTGGTTTTGATGTTTGGGGGATGGCATGTAGAGACGACTAGTTACAGTAGAATAGCTGGATGTACAGACGAATTCGACGTAGTGTATTTGGAATACAGCACCCCACTGCTGACGACACACGCGGCAGGAGTACATGCAGTCACTCTTCCAATCCTTCGGACCCAAGCACCACAGCGACCCGATCCGATGCCAAGTTTTTTGGTTTCGTTTCGTTGGTGATTCGATCCCCGTCTCCCAAATACACATATAGCAGTGTAGGCGCGCCGTACCATGAGACTGACCTTACATATACATACCAAGTACAGTAGTCCACTCTCTCTCTCATCCACGGTAGCCATATGACTCTCGCCATCCCACGGCGAAATCTCATTCGCATGATGAGGTGCAGTACGCACGCTATACGATCCGGAAGGAATTCTGCGATTACCCGTTTCAGACGCAGCTGCGTTAGAGAATACTTCGCGTTTCCCTCGTATTCCTTTCCTCTCGCTTGTTGTTGCAACTTGGCGGGCCCCGGAGGAGGAACTTGCGCCGTGGAACTGTGACATGTTAATTCAAGCGAGCCAACTGTTGCACTACTGGTGGGAATGGGAGATGTGGCTGTTGGGTGGATGATGATGATGACTACTGTAGATACTGTTCATACCCTGGTTGCACTTGCATGCAGATGGAGTGGGACGAGGTATGTATTTGTCAATCTGCGGTGTGTCGGCTTGGATTGCCTTTTGTTGTTTGTTGTTGTACAGAGATGCGGAGGTCTTGGTCAGGGATTTGGTGTTGCTGTTGCCTTTTGTCCGCTACAGTACAATAGTGGGCAGGGGCTGCAAGCACGCGCACCCGCGAAATCCGTGGATCCAAGTCGGCGAGGCATCGCAAGATCGTGTGCGGTACCGTATGATGAGAAGGCATGCACGCAGGTGGTGTAGGATGTAGGAAAGCGGCCCAGCGTGCGTGGACGGAGCTCTGCTGTGGTTTATTATCGCCGTGGACGAGACTAAGTACTTGTGACACCCGGACGGCCAAGTCCGCTCACGTACCTGCCTTCGCAGTCTCAGCTTTGATGAGGCAAGGACTGCAGAGCAGACTGTGATGATGCGGTGCTCGCGGCAATGGAACGTTCGATGGAAGTTCGTGATCGACAGATGTTCGCCTCATCATTTCCGCACGGGCAGTGCCGTGGTGATACATCTGCAGATTGTACAGTAGTTGTTTCCAAAGCCCTAGCGCGTGGACGGGCCCCACGCAGGTGTGTACGCAAGTCGTGTCGTAATGGTCCTTGTCAAAGATTGTCAAGGCCTGCGACGCCGGTCAGGCCGAGTGCTGCACGGTGGAGGAGGTGAAGGCGTGTCGTGTCACCTCCCCGTTCGCCAGCGCGATGATCGTGTGCGGCGTAGCGGCGACGATCTCCGGCACGTGGGAGCTGATGAGATTCGCGGAACGGGGCCATATGTCCTGTCCGGCGTCTCGGATGAATCCCCCGGTCCATCATCATCATCATCATCATTCCCCGTGGCTACAGAAGGGAATGGCTCACATGGCACGATGATCACAGCATCCGAGGCGGAAGAAGTGATGGTGCGGTTCTGGCGGCCGCGGAAGCAGGAAACAAGCGCGGACATGGACGTGGCTTTGTCCCGACACACGTCTCTGCAACGGCACTGCGGGGAGGCTCACGGGGGCCGGCAAGACCACGGCATCGCGCCATTCCGGCCAGACAAGCGTGTTGCTTGTATTCCTCGGGTCTTGAACGACGACATCCCCCGGGAATGCCCTACTGTGAGCCATGCCACTTGCTATGCAAGATGCCGATGCTGCTCACAAGACTCGCTTGGCGTGTGGGAACGCAGCTCACCGGTCTTTGAGGTCGACGTGATCACAACAAGGAATCGGCTTCTTGGTGCGGCGCAGCGGAACAAGGCCCAAACCTGATGGACCAAATCCTTCCTCATCGCCATCTCATCACCATCATCATCATCATCATCATTGGCATCACGTATCCTGCACATATTAACCACCAATAATACATCCACCGTGGACTAGACTAGCGCGTGTTTCGGTTCTTTCTCGCGCACCCGACCGGCCAGTCGCCGATCGCTGCATTGGCGCGCTTCACCTCTCGTTCTCCGCAGGAACGCTCTCACACCTTCCTCCCGCTGGCTGCGTCCTCGCACCTCTCTCCATCCACCACCACCACCACCACCACGCCCACCGTCCTTTCTCGCCTTTGCTTCCTTTCCACGCCCCCGCCAGCTCCACGCCACTTGCAGCTCCACCCTGGGCGCCTGTGGAAAATCTCCGATCGCGTTCTGGCTGCCAGGTGCCGCCCGACCGCCGTCCCCGATCCGACCACTGCTCTCGCATCGGCGCTGGCGTTTTTCATGACCGCACGTTTGGACTTGGCTTCCCGTGGTGCTCACCCCGCGGCATGGCGGACGAGGCATTGAATTGCTTTACGTCGTTATTGGAGAGCGTCCCGGGCTGGATAGCAGACTTGGAGAGCATCTTGCAGTCTGCAAAGGACACACAGCAGGAGTTACTATGTGCCACGACGGCAGTCCCTTCACGGAACGATTCGAAGTCGCCGTCGCTCAATTCAACCAAGTCTAAGGATGGGCACGGCCGGCTGCGCCCCATCGTGACCCATCTCACCGCCTCATATGCTCTCCGACTCTCGCAGCGGAAACGAAAGACTGCCTCCGTCGCATCGGGAGATGGTTCGGGCACACGCAAGTTCCGCACCCGGGCAGAAGTCGTAGTGTACTATGATGGAACAACACAGAGCCGCTTCGAGCAACTCGTCCGCGCGATCAGCAGCTCGAGGAATGCAATCCGAAAGGGCAAGATGAGCGCAAAGGTGGATGCGCTGAGTCGCTCTGGATCCAGCAGTGGCGACTCAAGCTGCCTCAGTGGTGGTGAGGACATGGATCACAGCATGCTCCCGGACTTCAAATACCAACCAAGCCGGTCTCGGCTACCAGCCTTCGGCAGGAACGATGGCACCGAGGCCTTTGATAAAGTCGATGGTCGCTTGGAGAAGGCGCAAGCGCTCTGTGAGCGTGCTGCGCACCAAGTTCTCAGAGACGGAGACTGCACCGTGGAACTCAAGCAAGCCCGTGAGCACTTTTCCGAGGCTTTGACAATGGCAACCGAGGAGCTACCTACGCTACAGAAGAAGGCCGAAAAGGCAGCAGAACGTCGTCGACGAAGTGAAGAACGACATCGCCTCGATGAAGAAGCCGAAGCTGCTCTTCGGGCACTGAATCCTGACCATGCCCTCAACAAACAGGTGCACGACATTGTCGCCGACATTTCTGTCCCTAGCGATGGCGACTTGGAGGTCGATGTATTGGAGGTTGACGATGACTCGTCCTCAGATGGCGAAGAGTTCAACGTTTCCTCATTCCAATTCCAAAAATCAGGCGGGAGGTTCGCGCCACAAATGCGGACTTCACGGCTCGCCGCCCGTTAATATTCCTTTTATTGTTGATGAAATTTCCCTACATGTACGGCGATGGCGCGTTCAAGCGGTATATTACGCCTTTCCGTTGGGTCTTTCTCTCATACTTGTCAAATCTATGGAAGCGAAGGTGTCTGGGGCATAGCAGTTCAGCCGGCGTGCTGAGTGGATGAGAGGGCGATGATGTGCAACGCGAAGGGTTTTGCGGCACGCCCACGGGGCATGTTACATCCATGTTTTGTAAATATGCAACGCAATATCATGCTTGCTCGTAATACTATCGTTCGTTTTGCTGTTTCCCTTGCTGCCGCTGTCGCTGTCAATGTCGTTGAGGTGGCTAGGTTTATGTTCGAGATATCTCCGCACCAAAACTTCTGTGCAGTGGGTGAAACGCGCGAATGGGCAACACGCGGTCTCGTGCTCGCCAATTCACTTTGTTGCAGAGTCTGTGGTTCTTCAATAACAAAGTCAACCTTCAGCGGTGATGGTGGAAGCTGGCTAAGTTTGGCTTGGCACGCTGTGACTTCCTGACGAACAGCGTTAAGTTACTTGTTCTTGACCACGTCAACACCTTCAAAAGACAGCCACATGAGACTACATCTCACGGCCAGATGCGCCACGCATCGAGGCATGCCGTGATGAGTCTGTTCTCTTCAAGACGCCAATGAAGTGGTACTGGGATTCAGAAATGACCGTGGAGCCCGTCTCTCGTACCACAATATGCCACCAGACATTGAAATGGGAGACGCGAACCTTGCGCAGGCTCGCGTAGAAGGTCTCAACAGCTCTCCGGAATCTGCACAGGAACGCTACGCTTGTCAAGCGTGTGGGCTCACGTACAGTTCACCACACTCTCGGGATCGGCACATGCGCTTACACACCGGAGAGAAGCGCTTCGCATGCCCCTTTCCTAGATGCGACGAACAGTTCGCCCGTCGAGACTACTTGACAAGTCATTGGCTCACGCATGAGAACGCCCTTGGCTCCGACTTCGCAGCCTTGCCTCCAGACGGATCCATGAGTTCTCGGATGGTAGAGCATGTTAAAGTCCAACGAGATGCTGAAGTGACAGCTGCCGTTCCATATGTGGATAGAGCGCCAGATGTATTGGGATCTAGAGGACAGGGCGTGGAGTTACCAGTCAATGCCGGCAATCCAGCACGTGGAACATCGGACAAGGGAGCTAGCAGCGTCGAATTCGAGTCGGGATCACTGGCACGTACTCTGTCTCCCTCGAAAGCCTTCCACGCTTCTTCACAAGGTGCCAGTACAGCATTGCGGCAT
This sequence comes from Cercospora zeina, assembly GCA_022702355.1. Taxonomy (NCBI): domain Eukaryota; kingdom Fungi; phylum Ascomycota; class Dothideomycetes; order Mycosphaerellales; family Mycosphaerellaceae; genus Cercospora; species Cercospora zeina. The sequence continues at coordinate 946,592 of JAKLWX010000010.1, forward strand.
GATGTACACGACTCTGGCCCCAAGCTGAGGATCACGGCCTATGGAACTTATAGAGTTCGGGATTTAGACTGTTTATTGTGTGATAAAGGGTTTGGAAGGCCATCGCATCTGACGCGCCACCTCTCTCGAACTCACAAGTACTTCTCCAGCGCCCAGAACGGGACAACGGATGAACAGCGTCCAGCAAAGACAGTGTCCAAGAAGCATCACTTGAACCAGGCGAGTCCCAATGTGCCTGCTCTGGTCTGCGATTGGGAAGACTGCCGCCTGACTTTCACAAACAATGGAGAGCTTATAAGGCACCGCAAGGAACATGGCGATTTGCGTCCCGTCAAGTGCCCGGTTTGCGCGAAAGGCCTCTCCAGGTTCGACAAGCTTAAGGCTCATATGAAGCTCCATCACAGGAACCAAACCCGTCACTCTCCGGAGCTAGCGGTGAGTCCTACTACATCAGCCTCAAAAAATGCTGCGACAGCGACGCACGAGCCTTCTGCGCAGTCTGCCAACACTCTCATGGGAAGACCTCATGTGTCTCAGCGGCCCACGTCAGGAAGCCTCGCCCGATACTACGCCTGTCACTTGTGTGACTACAGCTTCGAGAGATTGCACGACCTCAAGCGTCACTTAATCAGCAAGAAACATACCACATCCGGCGAGACACCTAGTTTGGCTCGTGTACAGCGGCGAGCGAGCCGTCCAGGAAAATATCAGTGTCCGCTCTGTCCTAAGAGTTTCGACAGCACATCGCGTGTCATAAGGCACGTAGAAAGCAGCATTCACAACCGCATCGTCATTGGCCCCTCTTCTGCTTCGAACGGACGGCCATTATTTGCGAGCGACCTTGAGAAGCGTGATTATGCACAAGAATGTGTTGGCTGCAGACAGGTCTTTGTTGATGAGTCGAATTTCTTCTCTCACGCACCTTGCTACAAGCCCATGGAACAGAATGAGCAAAGATACGCAGCCGAAGTGCAGCAGGAATACAGCGAAGTTGAGGAGTCTGAAGATGATGCCGTTGAGCTCGACGATTTTCAAGCGCAGCTTGTTGCAGCAGCGAATCGTGCGAGCCCCGGCGATGCAGTCGGAGACAAAGATGATGCCCTTTTCCGAAGCCCGAGACCGACGGCGACTGTGTCCGATTCTCATGCTGCTGACGCGATTCAGGATGCTGATCAGCCGCACGGCCAGCAGTGTCACCGGGCGCCCTTTGAAAACGCCAGTCAAATCCGACACCCAGTTGTAGCATCTCCGCCACCAGCCAGCGCGTTGAACCAGCAGACTGTGAGCCGCCAGCCACCGGCAGAGCATCAATCTGTGCCTGCGTCAGATTTGTCTCCTCTGAGGACTGCCACGCGAATGCTCATAGGCGCACGTGAGAATGCGCAGGGCCAGAATAGACCACGCCCTCCACCAAATTCTTCTTCTGACCCTCGAGAAGTACGGCGTTGCTCCGTTCCCAACAAAGAGGCCTTCTGGAACCATGCTCCGTGCTTCACGACAGCTGCTCAGCCGGTTGTACGTTCCCAAAGCCCGCGTGTTGTCTCGGGTAACGATGCAGTACAGCGTTCTGTAACCCCAGACAAGCATGATTCGGGCCGGGAGATAGTGGCCACGAAGCTCAACCCACCTGCGATGCAGCTCAACGATTCCACTTCCTCAGAATCACTTGGCGACGCGATGCCATCATTGGAGGTCACGCACCTATTGATATCAATCGCACACAGTACCCCCGAAGCAAGACCCATACCGCCATGGGAGCTTGCCAGATTGACTGGTACATCGCCAGCTCTGCTTGAGACGGTCACCAGAATGGAGAAGGGAGACGCAGAATTACAGCGTACGATGAGGCAAAGCAAGGCAGTCCCGCCGTCTTTGCCTCGTAATTCAGCGAGCGGCAATACTTCGAGCATTCGCAACAACGGAGACGGAGTGGCAACAAGACCAAAGATCAGGCCAAAGACCGAACGCACAAGCGCTGAGCAGGAGAGTATGCTACATCGGTCGCCTAAAATCGCTCAATTGCGGGCATATCATCTCGTTCAGCCGAACCTGCAAAGTCGCAGCGGCCACGAGCGCGCTCATTCTAGTGCAGGCGCCTCTCGTGGAATCCTGGGTAGTGATCTTGCTCTTACACATGGATCACCTCGGAATGGATTGCAGCATGCGACCTCCAGCCATGGTCAGACACCACGGGAGCATTGGCAGGGAAGAGAACCGGCGGTTGTTGGAGCGTTGCCTGTGTTGCAAGTGCGGCAACCAGCTGTCAGCCAGAATGCTAGCCTCAGGACTATCTCTGGTCTGAGGCTGGCGGATGCAACCAGTTTCGGACTACAGTATGAACGAATCTTTGAAGATGACACACCTTGAGCCGCAGGCGCTCAGGTTCCGCTCCCGTGCACAGGGTCTGTTAGGAGCGTTCTTGGATACTTGGTCAACGGACAACATCCTCACCAGAGCTTCGCGAGTTGTTTCGGTGAACGATGGAACTGCCCGCTAGCTTCCCTGCCATCACTATCGAGAGTGATGATATTGCAATGCCTCGCATACGTGCATTTGTCGTGTGAACTCAAGACTCCCCAATCCCACACAACAAATGGCATTCCGCTTGGCATCTGCCAAGAAATCGTGACTGCGCAGTAGTGAATGACTGCACAACGTGTGCAATACCGGCATCAGAAGCAAGATTGCCAGCGTTGAGCAAGTTGACGATGTTCAAACGTCGTCGTTGCTGATCCAAAGGTTGTGCGAAGAGCATAATGTACGAAATTCCCACGCGGATGTCGCATCGCGCTGCCGGAGAGATTCCACTGGCTACCGAAAGCCCACCTCCTGGTTGAGCAACCAGAATAGACTAGCACTGTGCAGACACGCAATCGAACCTCCATTCTAGGACCGTGAGTCACAATTCCCGTTCTGTGCACAATGGTTCGCAGGACATTTCGCGTGGCAGCTACGGTTTGTCCAACTCCACGGTACTGATCAAATAGGGAGAGAAGACGTGCTCGTACTTAGGAGAAGACGTTTGCTCACAGTTGAACACTCATCTCGTGCAAGACATTCTTTTTTAACTAAACGGCAATCGATGCAACGCTCATTCATTTGACATAGACTCGCAATTCTAACATTCTCATCCATCGCCGATTCTACACATTCTTTGACTTTCGCAACGGCAAGAAACGACTCTTCACTTCATCGATACAACGAAAAACGGCAGACACGAGTCACAACGTGCCCGATTGTACTGTTGGACTAATACGAGCTTGATTAAACTAAGAAAAACGTGCAGTGGGACCCTTACGAGATGGAAAGTGCTCTAAAGCATCATACGTTGGGGGGCACGCCTTCGCCTAGACCAGACGTTGGCATCAACATCGCATTTCTTGTGGTCTTTACGATCTGTGGGGTTCTACACTTTGAGACATTTTGGCGGAACAAGAAGCAAGAAAGGCTGTTTGTGTTCAATGCCGCGACGACAGGTGAGTTCAGACTTCAGAGAAACCGACTTTTCGTTGCTTATCATACTCGCAGCATTCTGCTTCACTCGCATATTTGCCACTTCTTTGCGAGTCGGATGGGCATACGACCCCACAAACATCAGCCTCGCAGCATCCTCTCACGTCTTTGTCTTCCTGGGCACCATTATCTTGATCATTTGCAACCTCTGGTGGTCGCAACGCATTCTTCGCGCACAGCACCCCAACTTTGGCTGGACCGTTGTGCCCACTTTCACTATCCCGATCGTTGTTGGACTCAGCATTTTTACGATATCACTTTTGATCACGAGCACCTGTCTCGACTTCTACAGCAATGCCGAAGGAGCCCAGGATGCGGCACTCGGAATCCGACAATATGGTGCGGTATTGTTCGCGCTGTTCGCTTTCTTGCCTCTTCCCATTCTGATGGCTTCTGCTCTGGCGAAAACGCATCCGGATCTTAGGGACTGCGCAGAGGATAACTTTGGACGCCACTCGATTATTCGCAAAATCCTCGTTTGTTTGACCACTGCCGCATTACTTTTTACTGGCGCACTTTTCCGAGCGGTGACCAGCTTCGCTCCTCAGACTGGTGTCGACACGGCCGCTCCTTGGTACTTTTCCAAAGCCTGTTTCTACATTTGCAACTTCGCCCTCGAAATTCTCGTTGTCATGTTCTGGATCATCATCCGTGTCGACAAACTCTTCATCATTCCCAACGGCGCATGGGGACCACACTCGTACGGCGAGGGTGTCATCATCGGAGGCGACGCGGAACATCAACAACCAGCCATGGCCCACTACCAACGCGAACACCTCACCCCAGCGCAGCAATACCACGGCTTCGAAATCCAATCTACCCGCAGCAGCACAATCCCCCCACCTTCCCGCATGGGCTCCTGGGGCAGCGCAAAACGCTACATGTGCCGCTCCCCTTCCCTCCGCACCTCCCCACGCATCGACCAAACCTCCTCCTCCTCCTCCTCCCCCTCCTCCTGGGACAACGTCTCCCAAACATGGGCCGGCACCTCTCACACCCGCGTCGACTCCGCCTGGGACAGCAGCCGATCCGGAGCCCGCTTCATCATCGCCCCCACCAAAGAAAGCCTGGACCTCTCTTTCCCCCCCTCCTCCTCCTCCTCCCGCCTACAACCCTGCGCGCGCTGCGCCAACTGCGGCTCGCACGAGGATATCGGCAGCTTCAACGGAGTCGGAGTCGCATACTACTACAACAACAACAACAACAACAACAACAACAACAACAACAACAATGACAACAACAACAACACCAAAAAATGGATGCCCGAAATGGGCTTCGATCCTCGGACGGGCCGCTGGGTCCGACGACAGATGAGTTTGAGCGGGCCGAGTGTCTCGCAGTATTCGGTCAGAGAGACTTTGAGGCCGCAGAGTACGGTGGATTCGAGGCTTTCGGAGGATGCGTCGCCCGGGAGCTTTTTGGGGTGGAATCGATGAACTTTTTTTTCTTCTTCTTCTTCCTCTTTTTCTGCTTCTGCTTGGCGTGGAGGGCTTTGGGTTCCCGCGAGGAAGGATAGTCGGATGTCGAGTAGTTGGGAGTGGTTGATTGCGTTGTATCGGCGGTGATGACGACGATGATTGTGTGGTGGCCTTGTGGAGAGGGTTTGGTGAGGAGGAGGAGGAGGAGGAGGAGGAGGGGAGTTGTGTTTCATCGCTGGTCGATATGAGGAGGAGGAGTGGTGACGAGGAGGAGAGGCGGTGGTCGATCGCGACGGTAACGAATCTCTTAGATGAGAAATAGACTTGTGCAAAACAGACTCTCGATAAGCAAGAACAAAATCGAGAAGAGAATCTCGGTTGCTGAATGGAAGGCTTCATCAATCATCGGAAAAAATTAATGCAGTGCACTGTTGAGTCATCTAGGAAAAACGCCACGTGCACAAAATGTGCATGCAAAGATGACAAGACTTTATGATGCCTGCGTGATCGAATTCCCTCGCACGCCACCAGTCATCACATTCGAGTCATTCTGCTGCGTATCTCTCAAATTCTCATATTGAGCATTCGTTGGCTCGCCAGCTTCATCCTTCTTGATTATTGCTCTTCCGCCTGACGCAAGGCGCAAGCTGTCCGCTGTGACAAGGTCTTCCGGTGGCGGGGGGACCCATTTGCTCGACTTCCAGGGCTTGATTTCGAGGAGGAACTATTGAATGGTCAGTACTCATTCTCTCAAATAGACTGATGTTTGGAAATTGGTTTCACCATTGTGTCAATCTCCTCGAGCGATTTCCCGCTCGTCTCTGGGAGGAAGAAGTAGACTACTAAGACGGCGATGAAGTTGCATGCTGCGAAGAGATAGCCGTAGGAAAAACCAATGTCTGCTTCGATGAATGGGCTGTTTGGCGGAAGGTTGGTCAGTACAGGCTGCAGATGGCTGGAACGAAGATGCTTTGACGTACGTTGCGAATCCGATGAAGAAGTTGAAGGCCTGTGAAATAGTAGTCAGTATAAGATTTCTAGGATGCGGTTCAGACTTTCTTTTGGCTTACCCAGTTAGATGCAGCACAGAAGGCAATGCAGGTACTGCGGTATCTGGATGGGTAGATTTCTGACGTGACAGCCCAGGCCATTGGGCCCCATGTGGAAGCAAAGGCAGCACTATGTACTGGTCAGCGTGCTGTAGAGATGATAATGGCTTGATCACATCGGTGGCATTATCGAGGATCTCGGGGACAACTCACATGAACAAGCAGGCGAAGATAATCATCACCATGCCTATCGAAGATCGATTGCTGCCGTCTGGCGCCTCGAGCTGGAAGTATCCCAGACTTGCGAATACCATGAAGCACCTGGATTCGAATGTCAGTTGCAATGAGCCAGCGACAGATTGTAGCAGGAATTGGGGGGTTTGAGCAAACTCACATGAACATCCAAGCGGCGCCCAGTCCGAGACACTTCCTTCTGCCAAATTTCTCCACCATGTAGAGACCTGGGAAGGTCGTGACGACATTGACGGCGCCGAGAATGATTTGCGTGACGAAGGAGTTGTCGAGACCAACACTGGCAAAGATCGTTGTTCTACAGGACATTAGCTTGGAGTGGGTGAGATTGCAGGATTGTGAAAACTTACCCGTAGTAGAAGAAGAAGTTGGCGCCTGTCATCTGCTGCAAAGCCTGAACCGCTGAATTGGAAGGCCAGTCAGCATATGTTCCAGACACGTTTTTGCGGCTCAAGGTATCTTCACTTACTGACTCCGAGCAAAGTCCTGTACGCCATGCGAGGGCCGGTGAAGACTTCCCAGATCGAGTGATCGCCACCCTCTTGTTCGATGCGCAGTTTCTCTTGCATTTCTTCCAGTTGCTTCTTCACTACTTTGTGACGAGTGCTGACGCCATAAAATTTGGCAATGCTAGCAGCGGCAGAGTCGACTTTGCCATGTCTGAATTCATGGCGACTGGTCTCTGGGAAAAAGCTGGAAGGGATGTCAGAATGGGGGCGAACTCATGTCGGGGTTAAATTACACTCACAGGATTCCCACACCAAGTACAAGTGCCCAGAGGTACGAAAGTCCAACAGGTACTCTCCAGCTAGCAGAGCCCGGGATGCTTTCGGTGCCAAAGTTGATGAGATAAGCAATGAGAATACCAATGGTGATGAACAGCTGGTAGCAGCACACGATAGCTCCACGCAAATGTGTCGGCGCTGATTCTCCTTGATACGCCGGAACCATGACACTGAGTCCGCCGATCGCGAAACCAGAGATGATTCTGCCAAACATCATGATCCACCAGAAAGGATATTGTGCAGCAATCTGGAAGCAATTGCCGATGATGAAGACGATGCACCAGAGGACAATGGAATACTTGCGACCCAATCTGCGGTTGTTCGCCAGAGGGCCCGCGATGAGCGCGCCGACCAGGGTTCCAAGAGATAGAGTCGCGACAAGAAGACCGGTTCTGATTGGTGTGAGTTCCAGAACCTCGCGATCGTCTGCAAATTGGTATCGGAAGTCTTCCATCTGCAAGAAACCAGAAATTTGACCTGAGAGCTGTTATCAGCACTATGCGAAGCCTGCCATTAAGGCTGCTGACGAACCTGTGTCGTATCCAAAGCAAATACCACCAATTGACACGATCACTGTCATGCTAAAAGTCCGAAAGGTCAAGAAGGGAACTTTGCTGTCATCGTCAAAGGCCGCCGCCGAAGGAATGTCCGGGACAGAGACATTGCGATCCGCTGAAGGAGTCCGCGAGGACTTCGCGTCCTTTTCAGACATGTCGAAGGCGGATGAATTGCGACAGGACAGAGGTCCTAACCCTGGTGCCAAAAAGGAGCAAACAGATTCTTCAAGATATCATGGAGAAGACGACGGTTTTAAGCTTCTCTGCTGCTGCGACCCGCGGGCTCTCCACATGATCCATAGTAGAAGGTAGTATTATTACGGGTCTACGCTAGAGTTCCGTAGCACCAAGATCCGTATGTTCTACAACGTCATGTTATTCGTTCTCAAGGATCCGAGAATGAGCCCCAGTTGCCCACGCGACACGTTCATCAAGTGTGCCATCTGCGATCGCCGAGCGCATCAGATTTCTGTTCTAAGGAGGCACGGCCGCTTGCATTCTGTCGTCATTGTGTGGCTCGGCATCGAGGAATGTGCTGGATAGACCAATAGTCTGCTGCACAGCACGTGGGACATCGAGACAAGCATTATAGAAGGCTTGGTATGACGAGAGGCCGCGGCCATGTTTGTTTTGGAGAAAACTCGCATTTCTTGTCCGGAAACAGTGGCCGGCGTGGAACAGTCACTTGTTTATCATACATGTGCAATGGAAGCGTCCACTCTCTGCATTGAAGAATAGACTCTCCGACCAGCTGTGGAGCGATGGAGGAGCTGTTGGCGTCCGGTTGGAGGAGGTGGAGGTGGAGTTGGACGAAACGTACTGCATTCGGCCCGACTTTTGATGCCTTTCATCGGTCGGCTTGGCATCCTTCTGCGACAATCCCACGATGGCGTCGCTTCCTTCCACGTGCTCGTCTCGTCCATGGACAAGGTATAAGAATACCACATCAGAGCGACCGGCAAGAACGCTCAGTACGAGCGACCATGCGGAGTAGACGAGGGTCGATATTGATGCGTTTGTTCGCTGCCTATTGGCCAAAAACGAGACCCGTGAGACTGTTCTTATGCTGCAATCGCCTACGTCTGCCTGTCTATCCTCCATGGCGCTTCGTAAAACAGTGGGTGTCGAGTCCTGGAGCAAGTACTTCCAGTACACTAGCGAGCTGTCATTTCGCTCAAGCAGTCGCCGATCCAGATATTGCAGGAAGCTTGGTCGCGAGCTCACGCTCGATTTCTCGTAACAAGTAACGAGATCGTGGAACATGTGATTCACGGATGTGCCGTCGAAGATGCAGTGGTTAATGCAGAGTGTCACACAGGCATCTCCAAGTGCGGACTCATCGCTACCATGCAGCACTGCAAGGACAGGATCTGTGAAGAAGTCAAACTGGGCTGCTAGATCGTCAACGGCTTGATTTTCGCCCTTCAGAATGATTCGCGATCGCCACGTCGCCTGACCAGGTTCGATAACAGATTGAATTGGCTGTCCGGATGCGTCGCTTGTGAAAGATAATCGCAGCGCCTCAAGCTGGTTGAACCACAAGTGTATTGCTTCATGAAGCTTCGGAAGGTCGAATTTGCCTCGGAACAGAAGTTGATACTTGTACAAATCGCCTCTGTCCGAGCCCTGGCCAGGTGCCATATAGTGGGCCTGGAAATCAGTGAGAGGTAGAGCCTTCTCTAGGGAAGTCGGACGCGCGTCATGAACGTGTGGTAATGGTGGGGTCTTGCTACCAGAGGTGCACAACTCAGCCAGCGATTTGCCCATCATCAGATCAGCCGTGGTAAGATGGATGCCAGAATCCCTTGCTTGTTTTACAAGTTTCATTGCGTTCAACGAATCTCCGCCGAGCGTCGTCCAATTGCTCGTACTTGGGACGTGCTTCTCGTCAATGTGAAGCACTCGTCTGCACAACGAGACAAGATGCGTGACGATCGCATCCGTTCTGCCGTTCATCGATACTTCTGGCTTGGTTTCGAATGCAAAAGCTGTATCCTCGAGCTCCTCCGACTGGTTCAGCTCGTTCGCACACCCTTCTCTGAGTGTCCGTCTGCTCAATTTGCCTGTGGCAGTACGAGGCATAACCGACACTAGCACGACGTGGCTCGGCATCATCCATGATGGCACGAGTGGCTTCAGTCGAGCATGTACCTCCGTGCGGAGTTCATCAGCTGTGCAATTTTCCTTACCCGCCCGTAGTTTAATAAAGGCTACTAGCTTTCGCGCCTGCTCAGCTCCGACCTGATCGACCACGACTTGCTCAATCTCTTCACGGAACGCATTGGCGACATGAGTCTCGATATCGGCTGCCTCGACCCGCTGGCCGTTGACTTTGAGCTGAGAATCCTTGCGGCCGTATAGATGTACGTCACCATTGTGTTGATACTGGACCAAGCCTCCAGTCTTGTACCATTTCCGACCATTTAAGTCCTGCGTTCATACTCTTAGCCCAGGTAGGAGGTGAAATGAAAGCGGCCGCAGTTTTCTCGGGTTGCCCGAGATAGCCTTGGGCGATACTGTAGCCTTCCAGGAGGAGTTCACCTACGCCACCGACAGGCATCAAGCGGTCATGATCTCCCGGGTCTACAATCCAGTAGTTCAACCAGCTGTGCCTGCCGATGCTCCGAAAACTTTTCATATCGCTCTGCAGAACAGCGGTACTATTCATCCCGCACGCTTCACTTTGTCCGTACCCGTTCCGAAGCATGATTGCATCGGTCCCCAGCCATTTTTTGCCCAATGACACAGGAAGGGGTTCGCCAACTAACACCAGCGTCTTTATGCTACGCACCTCGTCTGGTTCGAGTATCTTCGCTACAGAAGGTGTGATACAAGCGTGATTGGGTTGGAGGCGCCGTATCGAGCCGCTTAGATCATTCATTCGTTCACCTGATCCCGGAATAACCACAGTCCCACCAGCGATCAGGGTGACTGTGATATCAAAAATTGCGACGGCGAAGCTGCACGATGCATACTGAAATGCCCTGACAGACCCATCGATGCCGTATTGATATCCTCCGCCGCATGCCGTTACACATGCATTGTGAGGGATATATCGCTTTGGGGATGCCGGAACTTCCCGATGTGAAAGTGTAGAATGCTGGATCTGAAGGCGAGACTCGAAGGGACCCGTTTGAGGTGATCTGCTTCTGGCCTCTTCTGCCGGTGTCTATGATACTGAAATCGCCTTGTCCGGAATGTGTGATAACCGTAGACACCAGTGTGCATGCCAGTGCCATGTGATCCTTGGAAGTAATTGTATGGGCTGTGCATACTTGATGTGCCATGATCTTCAGCCGCTCTGCAGGAAGAGAGGGATCCAGTAACAGAAATCCGGCTCCTGCTTTGCAAACTGCGAGCATGGCGACTACGCCCCAGATGGATTTGTCTAGCAATTATTCCCACCACGCCGCGAGGTCTTACGGCGCCTTGGATGAGAATTGTGGTCAAGTCATTTGCTGCCACTTCTAGCTCGTTGCGACGCATTCGGCCATCCCAAGCATCGATGGCAATTTTGTTACCGTCCTCACCGGCCTTTTCTGCTACGCAATCGTGAACGTATCTATCTACAAGCTCTTGGGATTTTCCGTTCCAGCTTTGGATGAAGGCTTCATCTTGAAGTGTGATTTCTTGCGGAACTTGCAACACGTCGAGGCTCTCAGCATGCCGAAGTCGAAGTTATGTATGAGATCAGACTCTGAAAATACCTTTCCACATGGAAAGAGCTGAGACAACGTCGGTCGAACCATGCTACCATATCTATGCAGCGCGTGCATGAGTTTGGACAGTAGCAAATCCGGAGGGGAGTCCTCTCAAAGGCCATCGATTCAACACCTTTGCGGCTCGACTCGCTGTCCGCATTCTCCAAAGTCGTGCGCAGGAGAATGGTACCACCGCTGACCATTGCACTGATGGCGGTCCGCGTCTGCTGCCCAAGATATCGTGAAGTCCCGCTCCATGACCCTTTCTGCGCTGAGATCTCATACCTTCCTATACTGAGATCCTTCAACTCATCTGGTTCCATTGTTCCGGCCACAAAACTGGCCGTTCTTCCACCTGTATTAGCCCAAAGAAGCGTAGCAAGCGCATGCTGCACGATCTTGCTGGCGTGCTCTTCAAAGTCTTGCGTCGCACGCACGTCGAGCTTGATGCTGTGCGATAATGGCGTCCATATAGCTGGCAGTCCGCCCTTTGTATTTTCAGCTTGGATTGGGAATGCTGTTAGGGACTCCATATCATTTGTTGCATGAGTTTTCGAAAATGCAGGATGTTCACTGTGTTTCTTTTCCACCGAGGTCCGCTTGCACTTGCTTCACAGTGCTGTGCTAGTATAGCACAATGCCCATTTGTTTGCTACGACGTGGAACTTCGCCGGTGCATGAGGAGGTACGGACCCATTCGTGTTATTTCATGCAATGACTCCGAAGGCAAGTGACGCCATGCTTGACAGGAGCCGGCGTTGTAAAAGTTTGGGCTCCATATTCATGTTGATTATGACCGTTTCGGGAAAATACAGAACTGTTTATTTAAAGCCAGCACAGGGCAGATCGCCAACGCTGGTACAAAGTAGAGAACCATTGCCCCAGCACTGCCGTTGCCAGCGCCGCTGCGAGTAGGAATAGACTTTTGTAGACCCAGAAATGCATGGGTATACTAAGGGGACCTGGCCTCCCGTGTGGCGAGTCTCAAAGGTACGATAACGTCGATTAATGGGTCTGAATCCTTCAGAATCAAAATAGGACGCGTTCCATTCCCACATCTCCCAAGAGACTGTCAAGCCTTTGTATATTTCACACCATGCCGAGCATGATGTCGGGAGCACAGTGGTGCAGCTTCCAGGTCTCCATGGTTGCAACATGCGGTCTCGCGAAATTGGCCAATGTCTTCTTCTACGCGATCTTGCCACCAATACTGCCGAGTGCCCTTCGAAACAGGCTTCACTTCAGCCACAACTTGATTTGATGTTTCGTTGTCACGCAGGACAATTTGCGCTGCCGTGTCTCTGCAGTGCAACTATGAAAATGCTTATTGTCGGCAATTTCAAGCATAGCTGACCAGTAAATGCAGCATCTTCGAAGCTACACGAGAGCACTGTACAACGTCTGGCTAATCTGAACGACTGCACCATGCCGCATACCAGCCGGGCTCAAAGCAGGAGAGCACGGACTATACGGCGTCTGAAACGTCTCCGTATAATAGCACTCATAGCCACTGCCGCCGTAGTTGTCTTCCCAGAGGTAATATCTCTGCGGATTATTGATATCCTGGAAAGACACCGGGCCTTCTCGAACCTGGTCCACTGGAACTCCAATGCGATTCCAAGTCCCGAAAATTCCATTGTCGCTGCGATCAACCACCACCCTTCCGACTGTGGCTGTATCGCTGAGGTATCGAATGTAGGAATTGGTTCCGATTTGTTGGATCTCTTGGTCTATGACCGTTCGGCTGTCATTTGGGTTCCACCTGGCTGGCGAAGAGAAGGTTTTGAAGTCGCTCGTGTGCGAGTAGTAGATGTATGGGCCTGTCGCTGGACCGTTGTGCTTGGGGTCGTTCGCCGCGTAAACTTGAGACGCCCAGAAGACCGCATATTGAGACTTTTGCGCATCCCAGATCGCGGATGGCGCCCAAACCTCGGAAAGAGCATATCAGTCTTTACTGCTGGGAAGCGGCATGATGACATTCTACTTACATATCCGGCTGTCGACGGCATCAGTTCGACCAACCGCTCCTTGGACCAGTTGACACCATTCGTCGACTCCCATACGTAGATGCTTCTCGAACCGTTTGCTTGTGCTTGGCCCCAGTCGGTCTTGCCGATGTCAAGATCAGTTGCCAAAACACGATGTTGCTTGCATCTTGTCAGCTTCAGCTCCATAAAGTTCAAGCTCAGGCAGAACCGACCTGCGTCTCGGACGTGCTGTAGGACTTGAGTATGAATGGATCTCTAGCACCGCCGGTCCCCGTAGTAGGCACAAGAGTTGCTCGCCCATTATTGAGTGCCTGGAAACTCATCGGTCGGTTTGCTGGTGCTTTGTAGAAGAAGACACTAGGTTCGTCGCCCTTGAAAATTGCAGCTAGATAGCCCGCGTTGGTCGCGGCTTGCGAAAGCGGCGTAGCAATTACTGATGCTGCACTGCTGGCGATGCATATAACATTGGAGAAGCGCATGTTGGATGATGACCAGCAGTGCTTGTGGATGAGTGCAGCTCAACAGCAAACTGCAGTCCAAGATCCCAAGGGAGCTCGGAGCCTTTTCTCGTATATGTCCCACGCCACAACAGTCATGGGGTTCCATTCAAGAGGCACAAGTTGAGCCATCAGAATAGAGTTGCATGTCTCTCGCTTCATGCGATCATCTAATTGGAGCAAAAACCACACCTAGTTCTCGGTCCGGCAAGTAGATTGACAAAGGCTCACAAGCGACGGAAGAATTGTAGAGCTTCGTAATGAACAATCTACGCCATGATGCCGTACTGGATGGCGGAATGGGGCTGTTGGCTTCGCCCATGAATGTTCCGACACCTGTTGCAGAAAGGCGTGTCTCTCCAGAGCAGGCCTTGGCGTCTGCAAGTTCGTAGACGAGGCCAGGGAGCTCATGTCGTGGCTTTAAAGTATAGCCTGCATTTTTCACATTGGTCATGTGCGCTTGGCAAAAGTGGATGACAGCCCATAGCCGTAGTTGAGTATACCAGTATGCGGTCAAACTTGAACTTCGTCCGCTTCACGTACCTATTCCTGCGCCAAGCATCTCGTGATTTTGTGAGATTGTCACCAAGATCGGGAAAGAGCTGGAGAGAAAGGGTATTCAAATATGGTGTCGTCGTTAGGGTTCGCCGCCAGTGAGTCCTTGGAGTACGGCTTTCAATACGTACCGAACAACGTGAGCTATGCCGGGTTCATTAGTGGTCCAACACTTGCAGCGATCGTGGCCATTCATGCTTGAGCGAAGCAATGTGTTGGTCCTGTATAGTATCGATGTTGAAAGGAAACCATCTGCAAAGAGCTTCAGTTGTGATTTTCAACTGCCTCAGGCTTAGCCACATCTTGGCAGTGCGCAAGATGGAGAACCCGGAGTGCCGAGCGTCCCACCGCCCTGCAGGTAGAAGTCAGCAATTCATCCATTGCGTCCCAAGCTCTATATGTCTTCCAAGAACATTCTGATAGTGGGCACAGGCGCCATAGGAGCTTTCTATGCTTCTCGACTATCGACAGTGCCAGGCACAAAAGTGTCTGCAATTTGTCGCTCAAACTTCAACGCAATCAAAAAGAACGGTATTCGAGTCACGAGCCCGATATTCGGCGATACCACTTTCAAACCAACATACGTCTTTGCAAGTCCAGATGAAGCCAGGGACGTAAAAAGAAAAGAGAGCTTGCTCTGGGACTACTTGATTGTGACGACGAAGGTATTGGGCGATCCGAGTGCTTTGGCTGAAGGATTGGTCGATGGCGAGTCAAGTGTTGTAGTTTTCCAGAATGGGTTGGGTATCGAGGAGCCTTACGGGAAGAGATTCCCATCGAGCACGATTTTAAGCGCTGTTACAAGGTCAGTCGCGGGGGTTTCGCATCAGATCAAACACGGCATTGACAAATGTGAACAGGACATCCGTTTCGCAACCTACACCTGGGCATGTAGAGCACGCGCAATGGACTCGCACCACGATAGGGCCTTATGAGCCGGACTCTTCTTCTGACCAAGAACTGGCCCGGACAAGAGTCGAAGGGCTCGCCGCTCTGTTGCGTGACGCTGGGATTCCAGATGTCTATGTGCTTTCTCACACAGAAATGCAATTCGCGCGATGGCACAAGACTGCGATCAACGCAAGCATTAATCCGACGTCAGTCCTCGCTGGAGGGTGCACGACCCAGGCGACAGGAGTCGACCCAGAGCTATACGCCCATGTGGAAGGTGTGATGCGAGAGATACTCGGGCTCGCGGTGAAGGTATTGGGTGCACCTCTTCCAGAGTCATTGCCGACCATCGACGCAGTACTTCAGGGAGTGAAAGAGGACCAAAGCGGGAGCAGACCAAGTATGTGGCATGATTGGGCAGCAGGCCGAAAGGTCGAGCTGGAAGCTATTCTGGGGAATGTGCTGAGGCAGGCTCGCGATGCGAATGTCGAGATTCCTCGTACACAAACGCTGTATGCTTTGCTCAGGATGGCGCAGCAGATGCGCGATGCAAACTCTTCCGCTTCGTGAGTACAAACGCATCGCGCAATTTCGGGGTACGAGTGTCCTCGGGTGAGCTTAGATCTGGTATGTTGGCCTCATTGCCGTGACGTAGTTGATGAAATGGGTGGTTAGACCCAGGTTGCTCGTCTGGAACTCCATCGCAAGTCTCTTGGAGGCCAAATGTACTATTGATCAAATGTCGTGATAGATGAACTTCGTGGCAGGTGGTCGTTTTGGGTTCAGACTGTTCATGCATTAGCTTCAATAAATTTCACGTGCTGCGATGTGACTCGCACCATTCAAGTAGTCAGCAGCCATGAGCAGCTCGAGGCAGAGTTCGGGTGGAATGTCCATGTCTGGCACGTCCCTCGCGTCCTTGTGCTTCTCGTTGTAGTAGAGGTATTCGCAGACCTTCTCGAGCACTAGGCCGCTGTGGTGAGTCAGCATGTTTCGTGGTATCAACTTCGAGAAAACGCGTACTTGATGTTATCAAATCGGCACACGCCCTCCTTGGCCTCGCGAAAACCATCTATAACACCTCAGCCTCGAGTCAGGCAAAGCGTAACACGTTGGGGCACGTACTGGTGGGGTCCAGCATGCGTTTGATGGCGCCGCTGATATTGGCTGCAGAGCGTCGAATCACGAAGGTGAAGCCGTCGCTAGAAACCAGCGTGATGTACCGAGATAAAGCCTCTGTCGCCATGTTGCGGTGCGTTGGGGAGAATGGTTTAAGATGGAGATCGGAAAAGTGAGGTTGTTGGCGAGGCAGGCAAGCAGGCAGTCGACGTGTGAGCCTGAGGCCAACTTCTTGCCAAGATTGGCTCTCTGTGCACCCACCGAGTAAGATGAGTTCTTACGTTGTTTCAGCGCTTGCTTTCTTGTGAGCAAGAATGCAAGTTGCGTGAACGCCTCTGGAATTCACTCATGAGCGACTTTCACATGAAAATGATGTCGTCGCCGCAATCAACGCCGATTGCACAATCAACACAAATACGGGTAGGACGCGGCAGTGGCTGAAGATAAACTTGTGCACACCTCACAGATATTTGTAACTAGGTGAAATGGCGTAACTGAGCTGTAACTAAGCGTTTTGCCCTGTAAGCGGCTTGTAACTAGTATAACTAAGATTCGTACGTATCTCCTGCTTTCGTTACTACTCGAATACTGCTTAAAGTCTTATGTATAGTTTATAGTACTATATAGTTTTAGTTGCTAGTTCTATATATACGTAGACGAAGTATAGCGGATAGTGTAGAGTATTCTATAGTCTATTAGGGTAGAGCGAGCTCTCAGCTTAGGGTCAAGGAAGCTTATGGCTTAGGGTTTGAACTAGATCCTGACCCTGTAAAATTTTGTTAAGATTCTAGCCTTCTTAACTATCGATATCCTAGCCCTTTGTAAATTCATCGAGTTGCTACCTAAATAGCGGATAGTCCTCAGGCATCCAGTTACAAGGCCTGTTTTGCAACTGGGAAGGCTGTTACAGCCAGTTACATGGTTGTCACGGTGACTGGCACATCACTACGCATAGGTATTCGTGTTCAAACAATAAAATTCTCACAATGTCATGAGAACCTCATTCACTTTGCGATGTCAATATACGGCAGACACTTCCTATGTGCTCATCCTCCCAGACTTCCAAGGCGATACACCGCAGTCCTGGCCATAGTGACGCTGTACTTGATACTCTGCCACCTCGCCCCTGCCCTTCAGCATGCATACAAGCCCCTGGATCTGGACCAGCTGCCGATCCGCCTCCAGCTCTCCCAAGAATTCAGAGACGCGAACATCACCACAAATTTGGTGGTAGCCAGTACGAAAGCAGAGGACACGTCTTGGACGGAGGCTCTCAGCCAACAGATACCGAATCTCAAAATCTTTCGATACATCAGCGACGACCCCACTGCCGAGTATCATCCGCCGGTGGCTCAGGGACGTGAAGCTCTCATGTACTTCACCTATCTCTTTGACAAGTACGAGAACCTTGCAGACGTCAACATCTTCATTCACGCAGAGGAGCACCCGTGGCATTTGGACAGTGCCCTCTGGCAATCAATGACATTCGCGTTGTCGCATCTAGATCTGAGTCAGGTTCTGGAGAGACGATATTTCAGTCTCTACACGAGCTTGAAGGGCGGCCGTGTAGAAGGATACAACACTTCGAAGACGTCACTCGAGACAAATGTCTCTGAGGAATCTTATATGGCCGATGCACTTCGAGCCAACTTTGGCAATGATGTTATAGTGCCGGAAATACTTCTTGGCCCTTGCTGCTCGCAGTTTGCCGTATCTCGGGACGCCATACTAAGCAGACCTCGCGAGCAATACGAGCACAGTATGAAATGGCTGACAGAAACAACATGGCCCGATCAGCTGACCGGACGCGTCTGGGTAATGCAACACCTTTTCACGTGCACTCTTCAACACTGATATCTTGAATATAGGAACATATGTGGCCATTTCTGTTTTTGCGCGATCAAGCGATAGACCAGAAAACCGAATGGCGAGCGTTGTGCCGAATGTATGGCGTCTGCTTCAAGGACGCAAGTGACCTTCGACAGTATCAAGAGACATGGACCGACATGATTCAAATTCGTGAGGAGGTCGGCTTTGGCAACGAATTGCTCACGCCATGGAGCGTTCGAAGGGCTCGGCAACGCTTGAGTCGGCTTTCTCTCCACTTGGAGCAGATTGTTCTCGAAGCACTCGAGCGTGGCCTGGACAACAAGCGACGTCACGATGCGGGGATAGACATGACCGCTCCATAATGCTAAATCCGATCCAGCTCGCAGCTTTCATGTACGGTCATCGCTCTTTCTTCTCATGGAACCCGCAATAAATTCTGGGCTGATGGGCTTGAGAGTCAGTGTTTTCGATTCGCTTAGCCCACATTTTTGGGCCATGGATCGGGACTATCTGCCCTGTAGCAAATGACGCCATTGTTGTGACGCTGGCGAGAGGCAGCCATGGAGACCTCCTACAAACATCAGGGCCCGCCGCGCGTGGAATGCTACAACAAACCGACATCCAATCACAATCGCTCCTCAGAAACCACTTAGTACGAGACGCTCCTGCGTGGATGCTCGGAACGTAGTTCAAATGGGCAAATTGATGCGGTGCTCGACCCATGATGACTCAGAGGGCTCATATGTCTACGACTTCAACCACAATTGACAATCATCGGGGCTTGTATGTGTATAGTCTGGAAGATGGCAACGTAAAGACATTTGAAGACAGGCACATTCAATTTTGAGACGCGATGTCGGTTGTTACATACTACTGCTATGAACTCGGCAAAGGCACCCGAAAGACGCTGGAGCAAATGGTTTCTGGATACGGACTCTCAAGATAAAGCTGCGTCTGTCTTGGCGACCTCGTCAGAGCCAGCTTCTTCAATCTGCGAATCCAGCTCGACTCGCGACTCGTGGTCTCCTTCCTCATCAAGATCGACATCAGCAGCGCTGTGGATTTCAGTCGAATCATCTCCGGACGCCACTTCAACAACCACAGCTGATTCTGACTCGGGAACCACCCACGTTTGAGACGTAGCAAGCCTCTTCTGGTACTCCGGGAAGTCTTCTCCTACCTTCATACCCCTTGCAGCCCATCGCTTAGCCGCCAGCAACAGGACTTCAGGATATTTGTTGTCTTGCACTGGCGTGCTCCTACTGCTCGGATCGCGACTGATCCGCGAGAGCGTGTCCTGGATGTGAATTGGCCAAGGCGGATCGTCAAGCACGGAAGCGGCAGAACAATCTCCTACCTCGGATTCCGCGTAGACGATTGGCTCTGAACTTCTACCATCGGTAGTCAGGATCTTCATTCGAGCTTCAATCTGGTCGTATACTTCCTGAGCTTCGACCCTGGCAGTATACAACTCTCCATCGTGGCTTGAGTAGATTCGTTCTCGGTTGGGGTCGTCATGTCTGCTCGTTTGCTCGCTGAAGTTGCAGTGAACGGAGACGATAGAGAGCACCAATATTTGTACCATAATAGCACAAAGAAGACAACAACATTTTCTCGTTGTCTTCGTACTCGAGACAGTGGCTACATATAGTGACTCTGTTCGAAGGCATCACACAGGGCCAAGGAGATGAGTGATGGTTCGAGAGCATGAAATGCAAAGAGCACCGGGAAGGTTCGTGAAGCCAAACTTGATGTCATTGGAGATGGCAGGACTACCCTGTGTCTGCCTTCATGTTTCTCCATTGTGCTTCGCTGTCAAAATCCCTCTGTTGTGCACTCACGGTTGCGCACACGGCATCAAGCTTCTAGAGACTCTCGTTCTCTGTCATCCCGTTTCTCTCCTCATCCCCGGCCCTCGACTATTCGTCGCAATATTATGCGACACTCGTCTCGCAGCCTCTCTCTTCTCCCTTGCCTCGACTATTCGCCGTGATGTTTCCATCCGACACTCGTCTCCGGCCTGCCCCGTATCTGTCGCCTCAATGGCATGACTGCCCGTCGTCAAATGGAGATCCTGGCCCCTGTGGCGCAGTGATCGCTCCTCGCTTACCAGCGAGGGGCGGCCGTGTCCTTGCGGTGGCGACTTTCCGCCTCGTCCTTCAACGCAGCGACGAGGAGTGGGATGTGCTTCTCCTGAGGGTACAGCGAGAAGTCATAGTCCTTGAAAGTGCGCAGCAGAGCCTTCGAGCACTTGTCCTTCGAGGGAGTCACGGGGTGACTGGCGAGCTCCTCGAGCTCGAGCCAAGTCTTTCGTGCCTCCATCTGTAGCTCGTCTCTGAGGTCACGCATGAACGCCTCCTGTTCGTGGTCGCCGAGCATTTGGGCGAGATCTTGGGCATGGGACAGCAGGTGATCAAGGTGCTCGGTCGTGCACGCTTCGCTGTGCCCCTTGATGTTGTTGGAGGGGTGGCAAGCAGCGTTGCGCGTCCTGACCACTGCATCCAGAGACAGATTGCCTGCCTCCTCGTTCCCGCGGAACAGGTCCGGGAACCTCGTGTTCCGCATCAGGTCACCCAGCATCTCGGAGCGGCCCCAACCGACATTCTCCGGGCAATCCCACTTCTCAAAGCACGTCTCTGGGTCCAGCAGGTTGAAGGCCTTGTACACTGTCCTAGAAGCGGACAGCAGGGATTCGCGGAGGATGTCAGAGATACGAGCGGAGTCGACACGACAGTGAGCGGAGGGCTGCCACAGTGCCTTCTGAGCGTCCGACACTGTGGGGACGTAAACCTCCTCCACGCCGTCGGTCCAAGCAGTGACGGTCGAAGCGTCCCACTCGCTCTCCCACGATGTCTCCGCGGAATCTGAGACGTCGTCAGCCTCGTTGGCGTCGTCGGAGGTAGCCTCAGCGGAGACCGCATCGGCGTCGTCATCACTCTGAGATCCGCCCGAGAAGTATCCGGGATCGGATTCGGCTGACAAATCACTCTCGTCGCGGAAGGTCGTCCAGTCCTGGCAGCGTGTCTCCGTGCCAGAGCAATGAAGCTGCTCTGGTGCTTCTGCAGCCTCGTTGGCTCCATTGTGGATGGACTTGCAGAATTCGTCCCAAATCCGTGATTGTGCTTCGGAATCAGCGCAATCTGGCGTTGCCGGTACATCGTGGTCTTGGCAGGTCCTGTCGTTGCTCAAAAGGGAGGACCCTTTCTCGGCAATCAGATCACGGACCAACTTCTCCAGAGCCTCAATTCTTTGATCTTTGACTTGACTCTGCAAGTACTCGTGGCAAAAGGCGTCACCGCAGTGGCAAAGGTCGATCGACATGTTTGTGATGCAGTCCGTTGTGATGGAGTGCTGTGTGATATTTTAGTATAGTTGTCTTGGTATGGTGTTCGGTATTGTCTTGTATAGACTGAGTACTCCGTGCCTCAAGTCAAAAGTCGGGAGAGATTATTGCCGAATGAAGGGTGTGCGATGGAGTGACTTGGTGGAGGAGTGAGCGAAGGGGACGCTTGTAGTTCATATAGTTGTACGTGGACGTGGTTCTTGGTTCA
The DNA here is from genome assembly GCA_022702355.1 of Cercospora zeina. NCBI lineage: Eukaryota > Fungi > Ascomycota > Dothideomycetes > Mycosphaerellales > Mycosphaerellaceae > Cercospora > Cercospora zeina. The sequence continues at coordinate 968,298 of JAKLWX010000010.1, forward strand.
CCGAAGTCCACAGTATTATACTTTGAAGACATCACAGCGGCCCCGCAGAATTCCGTGGTACATCCTCGTCTTCACCACCTATCCGGCTGATGTTGGGAAGATGAAAAAGGTATACTCTCAATACCCAGATGACCTAGAGTATGGCATCCATGGTAAGCAGCCGCGAGCAAAGAGGTTTCGTATTCGCCACGATATGGAGGAGGACGCATTAGGACGAACATTTGATGGCCATCGCAGCAGTATAGCGAAAATGTTTGAGCTCCCGAACACGTGACAATGTTTCCTCCGGCATGAGCTCCAGCGCGTCATCTGTGATGAATAGGACATCGCGGATGAAGTCGAACCAGGTCTTGGCAGGTGCACCGGTGGGTGAAGCAAAAGTCAAGTTGTAGATTTTCGAGATTTCTTCACGTGCCTCGTGACAAACGTGGGCGATGTTTGGTGGTGTCCCGTTCGACTTGAATTCCTTGCCGTTCCACGAGAGCACGATGTTTCGTGGCTCTGGTATACTGAATTGCCAGATGGCGATGCGGAGCTCGGCTGGTAGAGAGGAAAATGAGGCCATGGCTGATTTGTTTTTTGGACAGATGTTTGCCACCTCAGGATTGAACAGTGTTACAACACAAGTTTGACAATTTTCGTGAAAAGCATGCACCAGATTCCTTCACGAGCGATGAGCACGCTTGTCCTCATTATCTGGCGGCCGCAAACTTCTCGCATCGGACAAACGCGTCGAAGACCGATGACACATCCATAGCATTCCGCCTCCTCGCGGTTCTGCCGAAGTATCGATCCGCTGATGGAATGCGGTTCTTGCTCGGCGCGGTTCTTCACATTAGTGCTGCGAAATGGATGTCGTCGTCAGGCCGAAACTCAGGCGCCAGCCGCGAGCCGCGAGCCGACGGAAGCTCCCTCCCGCTAGCGCCCGCTCGAAATTCTCAAGTATATATCGAGCTTCTTCCTCGCGCTCCTCTTTGTTCTGATTAGCGATGCAAGTCTTCCCCCAACCCACCCCTCCACTTCGAGTCAAGCACTAACAACCGATGTAGTTTACTTCATAGAATCATTTCTATAGTAAACATCCACAACTGTACTTCTCACAGAAGCTACAGACTCCAACCTGGCTGATGAGTCGAACCGCGGCGCCCAAGAGTGAAGCCAATGTGTCGGCATCTTGTCGATGGCAATGATCTCGCCCTGCTTGAGCGTCTGGCTTCGGCCGGCTCTCGTAGGTGGGTACTGTCGGTCGTCTGACAGGTCACTTTTCATCAAGAGCTTGGTCGAGTGCAGACTGGGTATTGGAGAAGAGTTGCGGCAGTGATGGGATTTGGGGTGCGAGGACATGTGGATGGTGGAAGACAATACGTGACAGAGGAACACAGCTCATTGGCTTCGAACCACTCTACCACTGTGCCGTCATGTCATCGCCCTCGCGCGAGCCACTCTGCGAAGCTCATGCCTTTGCCTTTCGGGACGCAGATGACGACGTGCAACTGGTCGCGCCAGCGATCTTCGCGCTGCAACGCAAGATGCGTGGGCTGTGAAGAGGCTGCGGCTCCAAGTCGAAAAGCCACGCGGTGTGTCCCTTCGCAATATACCTGTCGTCAGGTGCAAAGGCGTTGGTGGCTCTCGAGCATCTGCGGCCGAGTATGAAATCTTTGTTACGTTACCATAGCTCGTCTGCCTCTCACCCAGCCTTCTTGCTCCTCCGACTGCCTTCTTTCTTAGGCTCCTTCTTTCCGACCTTTTCCTTGTATTCCTTCATCTGTTTGGCCGCTTCCTCCTCCTCCTTCGCATCCTGCTCCTCCCGTTTGACCTTCGCTCGATGCTCTGCTCCTCTCTTCTCCGCCTCTTCTACCATCTGCTCACTATACTGCCATAACTTCTTCTGCGCCTCCTCGTCCTCAACATCTTTTCTCAAAAATGCTCTCTCCTTGACCTCTTTGATCAATATCCCACCTTCACTCCGAGCGAACTTCTCTTCCATGCTGGCATAGAGAAAGTTTTGTGCGCCAGCGTCGGGCGATTTGAGTATCAAAACCCAGAATGGGTATGTGATCAGGTAAAGGAACAAGCCAAAAAGTGAGCCCCTGGTCATCCATCTTCTCGTTCCAGGTGTCCTACAGAATCCCGGGTCTGCGAGTATGACTTTGGCATTGTTCGGAGCTCCATCTGGTCTCTTGTAGGCAGACAAGTGTTTCTGGAATGCCATGGCAAAGGTCGTCAAAGCGAGCTTGCTCGTAGCATACGCGTTGCCCGGGCTGAACTTCGTAGGCGACGACGCTGCTTTGTCTGACTTCTTCTTGCTGTCCTTGCTCTTAGATTCAGCTCCTTGTGTGATGTGCAGCAGATCTCCGCCCAGATATGAATTGCATGTCCCAAATATCACCCTCACATCTCGATCAGGCGGCTGCGCCCTCAATGCAGGACTCAATATGCTCAACAGGTGAAAATTGCCCAGGTAGTTGATCTGCCAATTGACCTCCACCCCTTCATTCGTGCTCTGAATCTTGCTCTTTCCCGGCGTGATTGTATTAGCGAATAGAAGAATCATATCCAGTCGTCTCGGCGGAGCATTATCAATCCATTTCGTCGCGAACGTTCGAATGCTGTGAAGCGCGGACAAATCGACTTGTTCGGCAGTGATGAGCTGGTTATCGGTATCTTCGCGCAAGTCCTGAATGAAGTCGACGATGAAAGGATCGGACAGAGCATGCTGCGTCAAGAGGACAATTTGTGCTCCTCGTGCTGCGAGTGATCGTACTGTAGCTTCGCCGACGCCAGACGTGCCGCCCTGTGTTGCGATTCCCCCTCAGCATGAATCGCACGGGGCACAAGAACAAGCGCATACCGTCACAAGAATGACCTTCCCGTGCATATTCCTCTCGCTCGTGTTCTTGGCGCCTTGGAAGAAGGTTTTGAGCAGCCATAGGAGGAACAACCATGGAGCGGCCTTGAGAAGCGGCCAGAGGAATGGCACCGAGTCGATGCCATCGAAAAGCGCCTGTGTGGCGATGTATATGGCCATTATGCCCAGCAGTGCCCTTTTCGGGCGATGACCGAGTTGGGGAGCAGTGGATGTGAGTGTCGTGGATTTGGAAGTGTGAGAAGCTGGGGCACTCGGCTGCGAAAACACGATGCATGAAGTTATCGCCGCTTAAGGCCGATGCAGCAGCGGGAGACAGCCAGCATTGATTCTGATGAGGTTTCGCAAACTCGTAGCGAACGTTGCATTGTAGTGCGAGCGAGCGACCGCAGAAAAAGTCACGAGTGTTGAGCGTTTAAATCTCGGAACTATGTATACCTTTCTCCTAAAAGTACATTCTTTCATGCTTCCATCATCCACAAGCCTTCTAGCCATATGTGCAGAAACGTGCGGTCTACTGTTCTCCCCTTGCGGTGCAGCATCGCCCGTCCCCTCTGCAGTGGAATACCAGCCCATCCAAGTATGCTCGCGGAAATTTGCGCCATTGTCAAAGCAAATGGGTATCCAGAACTCATGTCAAGTTCATTGATGCGAGGCTACAACCTCCCTTCATTATACGAATCTTCGTTGATTCATTCAATCATGGTCCATAGCGCCTGTGTCAGGCACTCAAGCCCGGCGCATTGTGCCGTCCGCCGAGAGACGGCGAGTGACGACCTGGTCATTGGCCGGAAGCGCCACGCACGAGCGTCAATGTGATTAGGCGGCCGCGGTGAGCACAAAGATGTATGCTCATGTCGCGGAAACCCACATGGAGAGCTCTCATTCGATCAATGGCCTTCGCTGCGCGCCTACCATGGTCACCCCAAGAGCCCTAAGACCTGCCGGATCATTGGCCTTGATGATGGAAGCCGCAGGCAGCATAGGGTTATCAGGTGAGATATGTGCTGCATCCTTAGCTGCCTGCTCGATCGCTTCCATTTCCTCCTTGCAGCCGGCGTGATCGAAAGGACATACAACTATTGGTTGTCGGAGTAAAATGTCTCGAGCCGAGGACATCTTGGCCTAACCGAGTAGATCAGTAATGCAAATCGCGAGAACAGCAAGTCAGCTCTTACCTTTACTGTGAGGTAGTATTCAATCTTGTACAGCGTGCCAGTGGTGGTGAAGCCGCTTACGCTATACATCGGGAACTCTTTTCGTCCCCTTGGTAACACGCCCTCGTTGTCTCTCAGCTCGCGCGCAGGGAATACGAGGCCCAAATTCGTGAAGTAACCTGCTTCAGGTAGCTTGACGCCTACGCTCTGTTTATGCTTTGCCAATGTTTTCGTCTTCCGCACTGGCTCATCTCCTTCGGGATTGTAGATGATCTCTTCGTCGATCCCTACTGTGATTTCCTGTATCGTGACCCGTTTCGCCTTACTCGTCCAGTCAGGATTTGGTGACAGCTTGATGTACACTGAGACGGGATCCAATGGGCCGTAACTCCATCGTGGGAGGCTGATTCCAAGGGTGACGAGGTGGTCCGAGACCTTCTCCGCGCTTTCTGGTCGGTTGTACATGCCAAATGTGCTCAAAGTATCGTAGCGGGATATGGGCACTGGAAAAGGGTATTTCCTCTGCTCCTGATGCCCTTGCTGCACAGTGACCACGATCTCGTAATATGTTTCCGCTGTCCTCTTGTCCAGTTGTAAACTCGCCGGAGGTACACGTCGCGCGACTTCTTCGCCTCCGCGACCGTATGGGATGAATATGACAAAAGGTAGATCCATGCAGAGTATCGACTCCGACTCCTTCCCTGGCGGACATCTGAATAACAGCATCTCCTTTCCTACAATATCCGTGATCTCTTTCCGGTTCGAGGAGTTGAGGTTCCGTACAAACGAATCTGCATTTGGCTGAATCGATTCGCGCCGCTGCAGCGAGACCGTCACTAGCGATACCTGAACTGGGGCGCTGACTCCGATGCCAGGTCGGATCTCAACGCGGCCTTCTATGCGAGGCTGCAATTGCATGTCAGCACGTTCTCGACTCCCACAGTGCGCTCAGAACATGCGCCTACCAGGGTCGCAGATATGCCTGGATACCCCACCAAGAAGTTGCTGTTGGGCGGCCCCGATACCCTCACAAATGCAGCCATGGCTCACGGTAGGCGCGAAGAGAACGGCGTGTTCGTCTTAACTGCATGTGGTTCAGGCCATGCGGCAGCCTGGCTGCCTATGAATTCCAATATGCTCTCCGCTTCTCGCTTCCTCTCCCCGCTCTCGTTGCGGTATGCCAATGTCGTCGCTGCTCGACCAATCCAACGGCGAGCCCGTGAAAGTCGCACGAGACCGCGGACGTATGCTGCGGTGGTGTTGTAGACAAGACGCGAGCATGCGTCGCCTTGAGCTCGTGCGGGACGGTCCTAGTTTGTAGTCCGGCGCGCGGGTTTGACGTGCATATGCTAGGCAGAGTAGCGATCAGGGAGGCGCAATGGTGCGTGCGTGTTCCGGCGGCGGGGCGGGTCCTGCGACGCGGTGAACAGCGACTGCAAGAGTAACGGTGACGATTCTGAGCTCGAAGAACGCCTGGTAATAATCGCAGTGTCGCACAACAGCAACGGCGGCGTTGTGGTGTCGGGATCGCTGGTGTCGACCTCACCCAAACATCGGCCGCTAGCTGACCCGTTCGCTCATGCCGCCAGAGCTGATCTACCCTGATCCCTCCCCATTCGCGGACTCATCTGCCTGCTGGCACGACAACACGTCAGGTTACTGGATTTTTCAGCTGGCTGGCCACCGACTCATCTGTCGCGATCCCCCACATCCATTCTCCGGCTGACACTCCTGTCATCCGTTGCTCTGGACCGATCTTGCTGATGGTCGACTGTTCTCCTTGGCAAGACCAAGCAGCCCGCGCCGAGGTGTGACGAGCTTCCAGCATTGCAGCTTCCTGGTGATCAGGCAGTCATGTCGGTCACGCTCTTCACAACGCACGGCAATATCAAGGTCGAGCTCTTCTGCCAGGCTTGCGAAAAGACGACATACAATTTCCTCGCACTTTGCGCGAGCGGTGCCTACGATGGCTCGCCGTTTCACAGATTGATTAAAGATTTCATGATTCAGGGTGGATCTCCCGCCAAAGGCAGCACGAAGGAATCGATATCGATTTGGGGCGAGAACTTCGAGGACGAGATCAAGCCCAGTCTACGGCATCATCAAAGAGGCATGCTTTCCATGGCCAACAAAGGTCCGGCGACCAACGGCAGCCAATTCTTCATCACCCTCGCCGCAGCACCGCACCTAGACGGCAAGAATACAGTGTTCGGGAGGCTTCTAGAGGGCTGGGATGTTCTCGACAAAATGGAAGAAGTCGCGGTGGACAAGAAGAGCCGTCCGCAGGAAGCGATCAGGATACAGAGCGTCCAGATACACGCCAACCCCCTGGCAGAACAGCGATGAAGCAGGGACTTGATACATTCCAACGTATACGCACCAACTTGCCAAGTGGCTGCCGTCGTGGTTGTGGTGGTCAAGCCGAACAGACCAACCCGAACTGCTGCATTACGACCGGGACCAGGCGCCGAGTACGCTACGACTAGAGTCAATAAGCGGCGGTCGAGCCACATTGGCGCTTCCGCACGCATCGCATCGCCATGTGCGTCTTCTGCACGCCGCGATGTCGCAGAGGCGTGTCGTCACGGCTCAATGGCGGCTCCGGCTCTGCAGAAACAGGGCTTTCTCGATGCTTGACGGCATCGAGACACTTTTTGGTCCCTTTCCAATGTTCGACGACCGAAAGCATGAGAGTATCTTATGCGAACTGGGCAAGGTAGGAGGCATAGAATGCGCAAGTCTAATACACGAAGTGAAGTCAATTCAGTTCTTTCCCTACCTTCAGTTCTGGCGCGCACCTTCCCTCGCAAAGTTGCCGTTTACCTTGCTGCCTGCACGTTTGACGATGTCTTCACTTCCGTATGTCGCAACGGTTTGCACGTCGCCGAAACTTTCTTTTCGACTCGTCCTGACACCAGCATCTCTCACCTGAATCTCCGCGTCATCGCGACCTTCTTCCTTCTCCGCGCAAAGTCGCGCCGCCACGCCACCATGACCGACCTCTGCAAGAACTGTGGCTGCTGCCACCTGGGCGTCGACCCAACACCGTGCCAGAAAGTGCTCGAGTTCTGCCAGACCTGCAAGCAGTGGGGACACACTCCAAATTTCTGTCCCCTGGGCGTGCGGGATGCAAATGGTCAGATCGGGCCATTGGTAGGGAGTGCATTGTCTCTTCAGAACGTGTCCGTTTCCTGACGTCGCTTAGTACTGGATGCTCTGTTCCAATTGCGATCGCTGGCATCTTCCGCAGCCTTGTGAGCGACCACTTCAGCAGTGCACCCAATGTCTCCATTATGGACACATCGCGCATTATTGTCCAGTCGACCCGCTACCGCTGAGGGCCATGAGAAATAGTGCGCAGGCTCCTGCTCTGCAAGCACCAGGAATTGGGGGCAAACGCAAATATCAAGATGAAGAGGAGGGAGGCAGACTCATGGTTAAGCTACCGTTGGCGGTCTTAGATATCAAATACGTGCACCCCTGTGAGTACAGCCCCTCACCAGCATTCCCGGCTCCTTGCGGGCAATTGATCGAAACGAAACATGACTTTGCCAATCACTGACCTGCCATAGCACTGCTTGGGCAGGTTCGAAGGAGCCTTGCGAACGAATTCGCCCAGTTGCTTCTCAAACACACGCGCGACGATGTCCTGGCATTGATCCTGCATGGTGTTCATCTTCCACCGACAGGCAATCGGCCGGATAACGAGAACCACGCTCCGAGCACAAGGCAGGCAGTCAAAGCTGGAAGTGATGCTGCTTTGTCAATGTCGCTGGAGCAGCAGCTTGATCCGTCGCCAGCGGCAGAAGAAGCAGCTCGCGTCCCTGTCACACCGGTCACTGCTCAAAAGGCAAAGAAGCAGCCCAAGCAAGAGGGTGGAGCAAAGCCGTGCGCAGATTGCAAAGCCAGACATCTGAGGTGCAGACACCGTATCGCCAATAGGGGGCGATCAAAAGCCACGTCGGCTGTATCAGAGTCCGCCTCACAGCAGCCAGCTCTGGGCGACCAACTTGCCCTTGAGTCCGAGGTTCAGCAGAACGCTGCCGATGACGTGTTTGAAAACCAGCCGACGCTCTCTGGCAGCGAGCAGATGTCGCAGATGCCATCCGACTTCAGCATGGCCATTCCCGCCATCGATATCATGGGCCACGGTGCTCAGCAACAGCAGACGTGGATGTTCAATACTGATGTCAGCGATCTCGACATGCTTGCCGAAGCTGCCCAGCAGGCGAGTGCTCAGTTCGAGCAGTGACTTCCAGATGGTCACACTCAAGACCAAGGTGCTGCCCATCACCAGCTGCCCAACGAGCAGCTCAGCGCTATGGAGTTCAGTCAACTCCTGAACAGCGACGCCGCAGCTGTTCCTGCGAGCGGTGATATCGACGGAGAGCAATTCAATGGAGAGCTTGAGGTTCCTCCGCAAGCGGATCAGCCGAGAAAGCGTTCCACTCGAAAGAAGAGTAAGTCATGTACATCCTTCTCTCACGCGTGTACTGATTGTTTCCAGAGGCGTAGAGGCACTTCCACCTTGTGCCCGCACGCTCGGCCCTGGGCTTTACTGCCTTTTACTTGCCTTTCGCTGGGTACTGCATTCATATCTTGCTCGATGCTCGTGGAATTCCTTCGACAGCGTTATCATTCAGGGCTTAGTTCCCGCTGGCTCAAAGGCAACCGTCAGAACACCAATAGGTGTCATTGTTATCAAGAAGACGGATGATATTCTCATGCTGCCTCTCGTGCACAGCATGCTTAATCAGACACGCTCCGAGCGATAGCGCGCAGAGCAACCTGCTCAGAGATCGATCAATGCGTAGCGGTGACAAATTGACATTCCATCTTAAAGGCTTCGTCTTTCGAACGGCATCGCTTGATGAGGTTTGCTCCACCCTCTCCATGTTTCCGGAGACTTGATCGTTCGTGAGCATTGCTGTGCTTTCTGCGTGTACAATCCTAACATGCCAACAATTGGTTCTTAAAGCCTTACGGACTGCATAGACACCTCCTAGTTCGATAAGATGTTCGCTCGTTATTAAAAAGGAACTCCGTTGACGTCTGTTGACGCTGTTCCGAAGTCGTCGCAAAACAGCACGCCATTGACGCCGTCCTCGGCAGCAGCCCCGCTTGAGCTCTCCTCGCCAACCACGACCTGCATTATTGGGCCTATCGAGTTCAGGCGCATCAATCACCCGAACGTAGAAATCACAGTCAGACTTCCAGAAACCTGTCACGACAAGCCATCTCACCTCTCTTTATGAGTTTCCTCCAACCCAAACCCTTCCTCCGCACATTGAACAGCTTCGCGAAAGCCCGCTCCGCATCCTCCATCCTCGCTCGAGCTACGACGCGAAATATGGCCACTGCTATGGGGAAACGCCTTGAAGGCAAGACGGTTGTCATTACGGGAGCTTCTTCTGGCATTGGCAAATCGATCGCGCAGGAGTTCGCTCGCACGTCGCCGAAGAACCTCAAGATTGTCCTTACAGCCCGCCGCGTCGATGCGCTGAAGCAATTGGCAGCAGATATCAACAAGGAAGTCGGAGATGGAGTCAAAGTGCTGCCCGTCCAGCTCGATGTCAGTAAGCCCGAAGAAGTGAAGCAATTCATCCCCAACCTCCCGCAAGAGTTCCGCGACATCGACGTCCTGGTCAATAACGCCGGGCTCGTGAAAGGTGTGGACAAGGCAGGCGACATCAAAGACGAGGATATGGATGTGCAGTTCGCGACGAACGTGACAGGTCTGATCAACATGACGCAAGAAGCTCTCCAGGTCATGAAGAAGAAGGGCGAATCTGGAGCGGGAGACATCATCAACATTGGATCGATCGCTGGTCGTGAACCATACCCTGGAGGAAGCATTTACTGCGCTACGAAGGCTGCTGTGCGATCTTTCACAGATGCTATGCGGAAGGAATTGATCGCGACGAGGATAAGAGTAATTGAGATTGATCCTGGTCAAGTGGAGACGGAGTTCTCACTTGTGAGATTTTCGGGCGATAAGGAGAAGGCAGATGCAGTGTACAAGGGTGTTACACCTTTGACGCCGGATGATATTGCTGAGACCGTTGTGTTCGCGGCAGGGAGACCGGAGAATGTGGTTATTGCTGACCTGCTCGTGTTTCCTAACCACCAGGTGAGTCATATCGATAACCTTTCACGCCACTTTTGTTGCCCGAACCATGCTGACTGTATGCGTAGGCTGCTGCTACAGTCATGCACAGGCGATCGTAGACAGCGTTCTTCTGATTTGCGTTTCACAACAGGCCGGTGCGAGCGTCCTGCACAGGAGACATACTTCCAAGATCTAGAAGTGTATACACCTCTTTCAATTTGGAGCACTTCTCCTCAACTGTCTCCAAAGTTTCAGATTCCGCAATCACGAAACAAATTTGGCTTCGGGCACCAGCTCACCGCCATCGGGAGCCAAGACACATGCGATGCAAGGGCCCACTGTGAGTCACGTGCTCAACCAATCATTCTATGTATACGAGTTTTGGTCTCACTAATCATAGGCCACGTGCTCGTAAGTCTGTCCCAAGCAATGCAGTGGTTTCCAAACACATGCTTACTTTCCTCAAAGCTCTAGCTCAGCGGTAGAGCGTGGGATTGCAGTCCTTGCAGTCATCCTAAGGTGAGCGCATACGGTTTCGTCTCAATGTCCCCCGCCTAACTGACCGCCAATCAGGTCACTCGTTCGATCCGGTATGTTCCTCTGCAGTGTAATAAACGCTTGCAAACGTGGCCTAACAACGTCACAGGGTGGGGAGCTCTTAATCTTCATTCTTTTGCACTTTTGGCTCTTTTTCGCGTGAGGTCATGACCTGACAGCACGATTTGCCTTTTGAGGACACCTTTGGATACCTCGAAAAATGACTGACCAATCTGTTGCGTTCGAGACGAATGTTTATGTAGGATTAAGTCGTGGATGCATACTGACTTACTTACTTTTGCATTAGGTCAAGGTGCTCAGACGATCTAGGAGGGGCGTGAGCAAACGAGGGCGCGGGTAACTGGGCATGCGAGGTGGGTTCCAAGTGCGCCAAGCCTGTGTCCGTCTTGGCCTCAGGCAGGAAGTGAATGTGTCGGTGTCGTGACGGCAAGAAGCATGACGGGAGGTTGAGCTCAAGATAGCTGGCATGCAGAAGTTACGATACATGCTCGACGACGGTAGCTCTGAAGAACGACCATATACATTGAACATTTGTGCGATCTCCTCTCAAAGATGGTCCGTCACATCGCAACTCTCTACTTCTTCCCAAAGAAGGACATGATATTGCCTTGCCCTGGCTTTCCACCCTTCTTCGCCGCGGGCTTGTTTGTCGAGGGAACTGTTGCAGAGGTCTTTGGCTTCTTCGGCGCAGGCTCTTCTTCGGAAAACGACTCCCAGGCAGCCTCTTCGCGAGTGACTGGAACACATTAGCAAAGACTGAAATGCAAATGCAGTCTGTTCCAACATACCAAGATACCCCTCGTCGTCCTTGACAGTCTTCTTCTTCATGACTCTACGCCTGCCTCTTCGCCTACCATTCTCTACAGTTACGGTCTCCTTTGGCTCTTGTTTGGCAGCAGGCTTCTCAATTGCGCCCTCATCATGCTTTTCCTCCTCTGCATCTTGCTCGGATTCTGGCGTCGGCGCAGCGTCTTCCATTGGTTCATCATCCATGTCCATCATCGCTTCCAGGTCCGCTTTGCGATCTTTCTTTGTAGGTCCACTTGGTTGTTTTGTTTCTGGCTCTTCGGCGACAACACCTCCGCCGTCATCGTCATCGTCATCTGAAAAGCCTGTCATGTCTACATCTGGAACGAGCGTGGCTGCCTTCGAGCTCTGCTGAGACTCGGACTTTTTTGCATTCGCAGCGGCCGCTCCCTTGGCAAACGACTTGAAGATATTTGATGTATCTTTCTTCGTCGCTGCTGGCTTGCTCGCTGTAGCCTTCGCGGGCTCTGTTGCAGTTTTGGAAGACGCATTTGACACCGTCGAGGCCTGTTTCGTCAGTGCGGGAGTTGCGGCTGCCTTTACGGGCTCTGCCTTCTTCGCTGGGGCAGGTGCAGCTGCGGGAGGTCCATTTTGTCGCTCTCTTCTCTTCACATTCGGGTTTTGTATTACGCCATACTGCTTCCAGTCTTTGAGAGGATCCTCTGATGCGTAGTCCGTCAAGACCTTCCGACCGCATTCGGTCAATGTCTGTATATCACTCAAGCCTTTGGCCTGCAGACTGTAGATGTGTATCCCCGTAATTGCATCGAATTGTGCTTTTGCCTGTTCCAAATTCTCCTCTTTAACGATCATGATGGTCTTTACCGGTATAGACTCTTGCACGTCCTCGTCTGGCCTCGGAAAGGAGCTACTGGGCAGCGGCGGACTGCTTCGCATAACTGTGTCTTCCCCATCCTGTTGGCTTTGCACTTCGTTCGTCTGGGTGCTCTGTTGTTTCGTGCCCGTGACAAGATATGTTGCATGTACACTGCCCGGCTTCTTGGAATTCTGCTTGCGATGAAACTCATACAGCATCCTGTTCTGCATCAGCTCCTTTTCCATGTCGAGTACACTGCTCTGTTTCCATACTGCTTGGCCAAATTGCTGTGCACTTTCAACGCCCGACTCAGGTTGCGATAGCTCACCAGCTGTTGCTCGTTGAGCACGTTGATTGCCAAGTATTCGCCGTAGTCTTGCGCCATCTTTTGCCGGTTTGTCAAATCGCGTGTTTGTAGCACAGACTCGACGACGCGTAAAGTGGATGGAGCGCGTCGCTCGCATTCGGGTCCCGGATCGCCGGGCGCTAATGGATGTACTTCTGCCCTTCTCCCACGCACCTCCACGCCAAGACATTTGAGTTTCTCCCTCCCCTTTACATTCGCATCATGGACGGCGCTGAAGACGATGACGACCTGAAGCTCATCAAAGCATCAGCCGGATTGCTTGCAGATCTCGAGGCTGACCTACCCAAAGTCCTATGGCACAGAGCCAAGACCCCATCTGCCAGAAGAAGGGCTCACAAATATGTCAGGAGACGTGACCTGAATCGACTGATTCAACTTGTATGCGCTCTCAACTATGATGAAAGGAGCCTCGCTCATGGTTTGGCGTAGATTGAGCCATTTCAAGGCGAGCCACATCTTCTTGACGCAAAGCTCAAGACCCTACTGCCACCCATAGTGGATGCCTATCTGGAATACATTCGATCCGGTCCTATCCCGCGGTCTGCTCATCTCGACTTCCAATCTGCCGTCTGTACCTTGATTTACACACTATGCAAGGTTCGCGGGTACAAGATTATTGTGGGCCTCCTGAGCAATGAACCGAAATACCTCGAACCAATCCTGGTAAAGCTCGAGCAGACTGTATTTGCGACTATTGAAGACGCGAACTCTTGGCAGGTCCCATATGTACTGCTACTCTGGCTGTCTCATCTGCTTCTGGCCCCGTTCGATCTGAGCTCCATCTCGGCGACGGAACCTCCAGCAGACTCGGCAGACTATTTGCAGCTTCATCAACTGCCCCCGCTGGCGAAAAGAGTCCTTCGCCTCGGGCTGATATACCTCAATTCTCCCACAAAAGCTCAAGACGCCGCCGCTGCGATGCTCGTGAGACTTGCTGTGCGACCTGACATTCTTGGTGCACGACTGGGTAATGCCTTGCTAGACGCGAAGCTGCCGCAGTTGTCAGCGGTGGCAACCGTTACGACCGACACGTACGGACTGTTGGGTACTTTGAAGCTGCTCGCAGGAATAGCTGCAGCGGCAGAACTCAGCGATCTGGTGCCAGCAATTTATCAAAGCTGCGAGGAAGCCTTCGAGGATGAAACAAACGGCATACTGACCTCGAACGCGGTGGCGAAGAAGATCGCTATCAAGACCTTACGCAACACCGCTATCTTGTCGCTGCGCTTAGCTGGTACGACCGGAGATTTGCTTGATTTCGTCCAATCGACAAATGTGCTCGAAAATGTCGTTGACTATCTGTTGCGTTCTTTAGCGGACAAGGACACTCCAGTCCGATACGCGGCCGCCAAAGCAATCAGTCTACTCGTACTCGAGCTAGACCATGATATGGGTCATGAGGTCATCCAAGTTGTTCTTGAATCGTTCAAAGAGGATCTGCCCAGATCGTCGAATAGCATGGACTTTGCGACTGCCAATCCTTTGAAATGGCATGGGCTGACTCTAGCTCTGGCGCATACTTTGTTCAAGCGATCTGCTTCGCCGGAACAACTACCAGATATTCTTGACGCACTTGTCTCTGCTTTGCAGTTTCAACAGCGCACAAGTACAGGCACTATGCTCGGTACCAACATTCGTGACGCAGCGAATTTTGGCATCTGGTCGCTGGCTCGAAGATACACCACCGATGAGCTGCTGTCAGTGTCTGCAAACACTTTATTCAAGAGCAACCGAATGGCGGAAGAAGACTCCATAATACAGACTCTGGCAACGCAGCTCATTTTATCAGCGTGTCTCGACCCGGCTGGCAATATTCGAAGAGGATCTTCAGCCGCACTGCAAGAAGTGGTTGGCAGGCATCCGAACAAGGTCATCGAAGGAATTTCTCTTGTGCAGATCGTAGACTACCAGGCTGTGAGTCTGAGAAGTCGTGGCATGATTGACGTGGGAAATAATGCTGCCGGCCTTCATCCTCGCTACTGGCAAGCTGTCCTCGATGGCCTTCTTGGGTGGCGCGGCCTGGGATCCGCAGACGTGTTGTCTCGAGAGAGTACGGCCTCCTCGATCACGAGGCTTGCCCTCAGTAAGCCGGCTTCAGTTGCAACGGACGTGCTGCAAAACGTGCTGAAGTTGATCGAGGCATGTCCGGCTCAAGAAGTGGAAAGACTCCATGGATTGGCTCTCATCGCCGCGAATGTGACAGAGGCCCATACCTTGTCAGTTATCAAGCACGTGGATTCGCTTCGGACTGCATTTGGAGCCTTACAAGCAGCAGCTGAAGACGTTTCGCCACGGGTGCTGCGATCCGAATATCCGGCAGCTCTAGCTCGATACACAACGGCATTCTGTCGTACACTTGAGCAAGGCGCAGCTCACAGCTCAGGTTGCGATAAGCTACTGATCGACAGTATAGACGGCACTGCCGATCGTCTTCTCAGCCGCCACAATCTGGTTGCGATCCCTGACCTCGTCCGCGCCATACTGAAGCTCAAGCGAGCAGTGAAAGCGCCTCTTGGATGCATCGAAGCTGATGCGCTTGCTCAGCCTGTGATCAAAATATCAATGAAAAGCACACTTCACAATGCTGGCCGAGCAATGGCGCTTGGTGCTCTGGCATCGTCTTACGCCCCTGCAGGACTTGGAGGCGAAGAGGCAATGGTTGCGACCACAACCCTATGTGGCCTACTTGAATCTGGGAACGTGGACTGGCGCATCATGGGTGCGCAAGTTCTGATACTTGTGGTACAAAGCGTACAAGATGCAGAGGCGATTGATTTGGCCATAGCGGAGATGCTCTGTGCCGCGATGCATAGAGGCTTGAATGACTACACTATCGATGAACGTGGTGACATCGGCTCCCTCGTAAGACTTCAATGCATTGCCTGCACTTCTCGGATATTCAACACTCAGGCCTTCAGTCCGCACAGGCAGGCAACTCAGACTTTGGAAGCAGATATCTACCGACTGTCCTTGGAAAAGCTCGATCGAGTCCGTCTGCAGGCAGCAAGATGTTACAGTCAGTACCTCAATCAGCAAGTGTCTGTCACCGATGTGGCCAGCGTATCATCACAGGCGTACTTTCGCCTTGCGCTATCGCCAGTCTGGCAAAACGACACACCAGAGTGCATTCGGCAGGCGTTGATACAGGGTTGCATATCTTGTGCAGGCTCAGCCGCGGAGCCTCTTCTGGACGCTTCGCGCCAGGTGCTAGTTGGCGGATTGCAAGCAGCAGATGATGCGACACTCGAAATTTTCTTCGCCACGTTCACGACCACTATGAAAGAACAGCTTTCCTCGCCCACGCCCAACTTGCAGCCTGCGCTGGCACTCTTGGCTTTCCTAATAGATATGCGGCTCTCGCAGCGTCTGAGCGCATCGTCGTCATTCAAATGGCGCAATCTACTCTCGGTTGTACAGAAGTCGCATCACAAGTCGAATGAAATACCGAAGATTCTGGAAGCTGTGCATGTGTACACTGGGCTTGCTGAGGTGTCGGCCATACGAATCGAAACAATGAAGAAGTTGATCAGCATGCTGCGGACCAATCCCTATCCTCATGTCAGGATAGCTGTGGCCGAAGCGTTGTATGTCATCACGGGCGAAAATATCCTAGTGGAACAGGATTGGGCGAGACCAGCGAAAGAGAACGCGCATGTTGTCGAGACTCTGACGAAGTATGCTCAGGGGGTTTGATTGTGCCTGAGCAAGCTGCCAGTGATAGTCGGGCTCTCGCACCGTTGACAGGTACGAGCTTGGCTATGATCAAGGTTGTCACTTGAAGACGAGAATCTCGCAGAGAAGGAACCGCGGCGAGACTATGCGTAGTCAAGGTGCTTCCTTGTCAAACGCACAAAGAGTACGAAGTGAAAGAACGAACAAGGAGGGGTGCTGTGAGGGTAACAACGACGAAGCTGGTAGAGCTCGACAAGCGCGTGGGAGGCTGCTGTCAAGACACAGCGCTACATACGCGGTATCCGGATACTGAGATCAGTAAGGTCTAAGTGAGCGGACTCGATTCGACGGACAGCTTCCTACAGCTGACACGATCGCAAGGAAGACACCAATAGATTCAGAAGAAACTTCTAGGTCTGCAGATCCTGCCTCTTTTCCATCAGTGCGCGCACGATGTCCCGTAGAAAGGAGCGCGTGTCAGCGTGGGCTCGTGAAAACGGATTGCTCAAGGCATTGTGATCGCTCCGCGGACCATGCAGCACTCTCCGCCTCATTCAATTGAGGATAAATGATCTTGCTAACGCAACTCGCATAAACGGTGCATTACAAGATCAGCAATTGTTTTTGGCAGGGGTTCATGCGCGCCTCGAAGTCACTTTCAACGTCGGCGCGCACATGCGTCTAAACAAACTCTCAGCTCTCAGCTGTCACATTTGACTCTCAGCTGCCACACATTCAATCCTCAACTGCCACATCCAACTCGTGCTGAACGACCGCCTTCACTTGACGCCACGACTGACCGCTCCGTTTCTAGACATGCAGTAATAATAAGACATTGAACATGGAGAACCGGCGCCCAGAGAAGGGGTAGGCTGTCGTATGTGAAGATTTCAGACGGACGAAGACTGACATCAAACAGACTGCGTATCGTCACGCACAACCTGCCCGACCCATTCACGACGGATGAGACGAGGGAGGCTCTCATTGCAAGGAACCGTTTAGCGATTGTCGGCAACGATGGCGCATGGCGCTCACCACCAGACACGGTCACCTCGCTAGCAGCGCTGCCTCCATCGCCATCGGTCAGCTCACCGAGCCCCGAGGAGAGAGCGGCGGACGCACCCCTACTGCCAGGCCCTTCTCGCAGAAGCTTCAGATTGTATTTGCCTGAGATTCTGCTGTCCCAGCCAGCGACTTATCCTAAGAGCAAATGCAGCGAGTACCTCTCAACGCGACTGAACGTGCGTATCTTCACCGACCCCATCGCAGAGGTAAGTACAGATACACCAGGTCTTCTCCACCACTTGGAGGTCCCCACACAACGAGCTTGACAAATCGCTCACTCCCGCCACCAGATCTTCCCACGCAATGAGCCGGCCGGCCGAACAGGAGGTTTCCTGGGCATCCGCATCTTAGCCCACCTCGACATGAAGACACTACTCCTCGCGCAACGCGTGAACCGTCACTTCAACACCCTCATCCGCCGCTCCCCTCACCTCCAACGCCGCCTGTGGTTCAAAGACTACTCCGAGCCTCTCGTCCCGGACCTTCAACACATCGATCAACCGAATTTTATCGACCCTTTGGCCGCATTCCTCCGTACCGAGCTCAATGTCTTCTATGACTACGACCCGGAGAAGGAGATCCAATCCGTGCTGTATGTTCCCACTCGCGGCAAATATGCGTTGCCGAATGCGGTGGAAACGAGTTGGAGGAAGATGTTGGTGATGAGGAGTGCTGAGAAGGGGAAGTATTGGCGGGTCGTCATTTCGGGATACGGTCATGTCCATATGGGCGTGTTTGAGACTTCGCCGACTTTTGGGCAAGTGATTGACGCGATTGTGGATGTTTTGAGGTTTGGGGGCCGGAAGTACAAGAGGCCCACGGCGGTGTGAGGATCACTCCTTTTGTTCAAGGGAAATAGTGTCCGGATGCAACAAGTGAAGGGAGGAGTCAGCGAATTGAGGTATTGGCGCTCAGTGGTGGTTTCTGGAAATGACAAGGGCTGTAAGGGTGGCTTGACTAGAGTCATCCCGCTGTGTACCGACTCGTGCAGTCCAGTTGCTGTAGTATAAATATGAGACTATACCCATTGCAACCTCCATTCTTGGGTTGTACAAGCTCAGCACCGCCCTGGTCAACAGGGCTTTGAATCAAAGCTTCGCCTTTCTCCGTGAGAAAGAGACGTTCGCTGCTCGTCAGCTCCGCCCGAGACACCGACTCTGCTGAAGACCCAGTCCGAGAAGTTCCTCACTTCAGCCAATGGTGCTCTCAGCCAGCAAGAATCAAATCCACCAACGCCCCCATCTTGACTTCTTGGCTCCAGTCCATCTCAATCGGGATCACATCATACACGCAAGGAACATCGTCATCTTCGACCTGAACCGCCAGTGTTCCCGCTGCCCTCTCACTGGGCAAGAACACCATCATATCCCTCCAACTGCCGCCTCCCAGATACAGTAATTTGCTTTTGCGCGCGAACCTGAGCACATAGTCCGTGGCGTCGGAGTACTCGCGCTTGACGAAAGCGTTGATGGCGAGATTCGAGCGGAATGTCGCGAGGAAAGGGTTGAGGTAAGGTTTGGGATTGCGACCCGGCGGTTGAGGTGGAGGATCGATCCACAAGTGGCGGCGGAGAGCAGGGGAGTTGATGATGAGTTCTAGCCAAAAGCGGTTGACTCTGGGACAGTGCAGAAGTGTGCGGCTGTTGACGTAGTAGAGAATGTTTTCGAGGAGTTTCTGGTTCCTGAGGACGCTGTAGGTCGCAGAAGGTCTGCCAGTGAGGTCTGCGATTGGAGGAATCAGTGGAGATGGATCTGTTGGTGCATTTGATGCACTCACCGATACTGATTCTGACCGACTTTGTCTCCAGTATGCGTTCTGGGCGGTACGGGAGACTTGATCTTGGCAGGTGCTCGTGCTCGGGTGTGACTGGTGGTGACAGCGGCATTGATGAATTGCAGCCCGACATGAGCGGCATGTTGGGTGGGCTGCCAATCGAATAGCGCTGAGCCATGAGCTGCGTTCGCGGGGTTCCAGGCACGTTGATCGTCATGGTTGCAGCTGGTGAGCTGGTTTGTGCAGGAGGAGCAGTCCTAAAGAGTTGAGTGCTGAGTGTTGATGCGAGAGAACAAATTGAAATACAGCGCCGAGATGCATCGTACTGATTTCGTGCTCACTGAACGAGTCAATCACAATTGAGGGCCAAAAAGGGGAGGATCACGGCGCCGTGTGACAATTGTGTGCTCAGATCAACGGCAGACAATACAATCCATGGATTGATTTATCCTACCACATAAGGCTTCGACCCAGCCTTAAACAACAAATGCGGTTTCCTCACCGCAAGGTCCAGAATCGTCTGCGCAAACACCGAATTGGCCCAGGCAAACCAGCTTCGCGTATAATCCTTGATCTTCTCCACGTTGACGCTCTCGTGCACCAAACCTAACGGACTCGCCTTCTTCACCGCTTCCAACAGCTCCGAGATCTCTTTGTCATCATCGCTAGTCATGGCTTGAATGAGTAGCGACATCGGCCAAGCATTGTTCAAACCAACATGCGGCCCTCCAATCCCCTTGAGGGCTTTTCCTTGCAGAAAGTACGGATTGCCGTCTTTCGATAAAATCATCTTGCGAGTGTTCTGGTACGTTCGCTCATCTTTCCTAACGAATCCGAGGTATGGTAGCGCGAGCAGAGATGGCACGTTCGCGTCGTCCATCAGGAGCGAGGAGCCGTAGCCGTCGATCTCGAATGCGAAGACCGAACCCCACTTCTTGTGCTCGACCACACCATGCTCCCATACGCCCTTTTCAATTCTTTCGCCTCGTGCCTTGAGTTCTTCACCAACGACAGGTTTCCCCGATGCGGCGAGTATCTCCGCTGCCTTTTTCAGCTCCACTGCCATCATTGCGTTCGCTGGAATTAAGAAGCCAAAGATGGTGGCATCATCGCTGGGCCTGAAAGCAGAGCGAATTAAGCCAGTACCATAGTTCAATGGGTTGCCATTTCCTGCCAAGTTCAAGGTCTCAGTGCCAGTATTTGTATTCCTCTGAAACCGGTACGTTTGTTTGACAAAAGCCCCAGTCTTCGGATCGAATGTTGACTGGCTCTGCTGATCAAGCACCTTCAGCAGACTCTCCAATGCATGGAACCAACGCTGCGTCAAGAAAGCTGTCGAGCCGGTATGTTCGTAGAACTGGTTTCCCAATCTCAGAAAATGTGCCAAAGAGTCCAGCTCATATTTGCACTCAAACACCTGGCTTGGTTCGTATGCAGGGTGTACACTATCCCCTTGTCCATTATCGCTCGGCTTCAGCCTGCTTGGTGGAGGCGGCTGGAAAGCGTTGCAGTATGGAGACTCTATCACATACTCCGCCTGTGTATTTATGGCACCCAGAATCAAATTCTCAATCTTCTTATCCTTCTTCGCCAGCGGCTGATATTGTGCCAACTGGTTTGTTGAATCGCGAAGCCATGAGGCCGAAATGTCCCCCGTTACGATGAAGCTTTGTGGTCCTTTCCACGCGTCTGTTTGTCCCAAAAGTATTTGCTGCATCTTGTTCGGCTCTGCTTGTTTCTCTGTGCCATCCACATGCCATTGCACGGTGGTGTCGATTGTATTCGGGAATGCGTTCTCGAAGATTCGCGCCAGATCGGGGTCTTCTAGACTGTGGTTCATATCTTTGATGATCTTTTCGACGAGGTCCGATTCGAAAGTTCGGCAGTGTTTGGAGGGTCGCTGGTAGGGTAGGGCCATGGGGCCATCGCTGAGAGGTTGGCTGAACAGTGATTAGCCTACGGACTTGTGTTATTGATCTGCTTGTGCCGATGACTGCTTACTGTGGGAAACGAGCATAATGCTCATATGCCGGACAAGCCTCCTTGTACTTCGCTTTCGAGATGCCGCTGTCGCTGGATGCTGCGACCTCAAGGACTGAACTGGCCAGAGCCGCTACTGCAGCTGTTGTACGCGGCCGCATGGTGCTATGCTGGCTGGCTCTGTGCAAAGGTTCAGGTTGACGTAAGTCTCTCAGGACAAGCTTTGGCAGCGGCCTGAATGTACAGATGTATCAACCTCGCAACTTCGTGTTTTCGCAAACTTGCGAAAAGGCTACTTTTTCGGATTATTTCCTCGATTGCGTACGCAACGATGCGTTATTATATTCGATACTATAGCTAGTATATACGTCGAGAGTCTCTCCTTCGATTCCTAGCTTATAGAAATATAGATATATAGTATATCGTTTATACTTCGAAGAATATTCTCGATTAAAATCGACTTTTTATCGTATTTCTTTATTTTAGATACGTAGGGATGCTTATATCTACTAAATACTATAGTCCTAGAATAGAAGAAAGCTATCTTTATCGTTTCTAAAGTTTCTATAGCTATAAAGACGATATAGCGTTCGTATTTCGAAGAAATCTCGCGATCGAGAGCGACTTTTCCTCGTCGCAAAGTTATCGTTCGGCTGCCGAGGATTCTAGGGTCTAATCAAAATTTCATTAATCACTAATCAATATTTGACTAGCTCTTAAATATATGCTATTTTCAAAATCCTTCTTATAAAGATTCTAGCTAAATCTTGATTAATAAGCAATCAAATTCTGATTGAACCCTGAAATTCTCGGCAGCCGAACGATAACTTTGCGACGAGGAAAAGTCGCTCTCGATCGCGAGATTTCTTCGAAATACGAGTACTATATCGTTTCTATAGCTATAGAAGCTTTAGAGACGATAGATTAAGAGTCGCTTTATTATTTAATATTCGAGAAAAGTATATAAAAGTAGAGGTACATGCGCAAATAGGGTAAGTATATAGAAAATACGAAAAACCGAAAACACGAAGTTGCGAGGTTGATACATCTGTACATTCAGGCCGCTGTCCTTTAATCGGGCAAAGAACTGCTCGACCAGGTTCTGACACGCGTTTGTATCATGCCGCTGCGCGATGCTTTTCGCCGGAATGAAGGCCGAAGAACTGGCGAGTCGTAGACTCTAGAGCGCAGTTCAATCTCAAATGGACATTCTCATCTTTCCTTTCGCGCTTTCATGTCGTATTGTAGGCTGTTATGGCGTGCCAGTAGCAAGAGAGTGCCAGGGTAGGAGAGGTGAAGTCCGTTAGATCTGACGTGGAGCTTGCGGGCCGAAGGCGTTTCCACCAATAGTTCTACAACTGGTGAGATAACAATTTCGGACTTCGACACGCAAGAACAAAAGACGGTCGAATGATGATGCATTTGGCATTCTTGTAATATGCATTCAGTCGCAACTCTATCACGAACGTAGTTGGCGGCTTTTCGAGCGCAACAATAAGCTGTTACTCAGGCCATGAATAATAATCAGCACCCGAGACCACATCAACAACGCAGTATTTCCGGGTCGCGAAGTATTCTAGCTGCGACTTGCAAAGATATTCACTTCGTCTCGCAGGTGCCAGGGCTGCCTTAAATCCGGGGCATAAGAACAACCCATCATTCCACCCAGGCAGAACGGCAAATATGAAGCCATGGAAGCAGGTCGCCGATACCGTATCCACCGCTAAACTTCTTCAATGCTGCTCCTCCCTTGTCGCAACCAGTGTCCGTGACAGAAAGTCAGCTCGAGTCGAAATTCCGAACTTTGACCTCCTCCATCTTCCCAGCCCATCTAGCCTCTCACCCAAAGCCGATTCCTCTTCGTATCAGTCCACGTAAGAAAGGTAGCGACTTGATGCTGCAACGGCTCATCATAGCTCGCGCAAAAGACTTTTCTACTAGACACCAGGCCCTCAAGTTTCGCAAGCGCGGCCATCGTCCGACCTTTCACGATCGCGCGGTTCAGATCCCTGCTTTTCTGTCCATGGCCCAATTCGATGCGATCGGCTTGCAGGCGGAATCGAGTGGGTACCGAAATGAGCCATTTTAACACAAGATTTTGGTTCGAGGTGGTGAAGCGGAACGTTGTGCCGCGGCCGTAGTACTGCGCGGAGACTTCTTCGCGTGACGAGCAGTCGAGTTGGAGGATCGCTGGAGGGCGGTAGGTTGGCGTGATACCGATAGTGAGCTTCGAGTCGATGGTCGTGGCGAATTCGTAGATGAGCGAGAAGATTTCGGGCGGTAATTTATGGACTCTTCTGGTCAAGACGCCCATGTAACGCAAGGATACTGCGTGGCGCTTTTGTATGAAATTGGAGTCAAGTATCGAGTTGTGGTTGCGTTGTTGTTGGAAACGTCATGAGTGCGGGAATTGTCATTTGTTGTGTCAACCGTTGAGCTAAGAGCTCGAGGTTTTGCTATTGTCGGTTCACTTGAAGTGCTTATCGTGCAGCCTGTTATGTTTACTTTAGGCTCTTCGGATGTCCCAGGCTTGTATCCCGAGCTGGTGACACGGGATACCACCCAACAAAGCAAGTATCACCGCTGCATTTTGAAAGGTTTTCAATTGGTCTAGAGGACCATCATCAAGCGATACACAGAGCGTTCTGCTTTCACAAAGGTTCAGCAATCCTTCAATCATCAAATGGCCAGGCTCTGATCCATGCCGCCCTTTCCTCATCGCTGTGAGCAAATCAGTCAATCACTTGCTCCTTCATTTGCCGCAAAACATCTTTGGCTTCACCATATTGCTCTGGTCGTACTATTCCACGCTCCGAGAACAGATCGCCCAGCGCATCTTTGATCTCAGACATGGCCCGCATGCCCAGCGAGGCTGCCTCGAAATCTGACATGAGATGCTTCTTCTCCACGGCAGAGAACGGTACCGGAAGGGATGCAGATCGACCCTCTACGCCTGCTATGGAAGCGCCGCAAGGGTCTTGCATGTTGAAGCCAGTGTCGCGCGTGCGTCGGATGATGTCTGGTGCATGTTGATGGCGGAACATGGTGCATCGTGAAGACTGTAGAATAGAATAGCGCCAAGACATTTGCTGCCTTGTGGCCTGGGCGCGGCCCCTCCAGCGCGGCCTCTCCGCCTGCGCCTTCTTTCCTTCTCGATCGTACCTGACGCGAATGTCACTTTCGTAGGTCCAAAGGGCAATCATTTGGCGGCGCGGCAGGCAGGCAGGCAAACAGGCAGGCGGCCGCGCGAGGCAACAGCGTGAGTAAGTGCGACAGCGTCTCACAGCGACACACGCGCGCGCAACACAATCCACGCTCCGATTTGCTCCCATCTTCAACACCGAGACACAGCTTATCGCCGCAGCACTTATTGAGCCCGTTCTCTCCCTCGCTCCATTCTTCACTTCACGCCGGTCAGACTCCCGCCGCCTCACAAGCGCTTCACGAAGACCGAGCGCAACTGCGACAGAGCAACCACATACATTCACTACTCGCACAGGCTGCATTCACCATGGACAACGGGAACCCGTCTAAGAGGCGGCGTCTTTCCTCCTTTGACTCTGCATCGACAGCCAGCCCGGACTACAGCGCCCGCTCCGATATCATCGACTTGACGCGCGACTCCCCGCCGCCCGCCGCCACCAACCACACCGACAGCATGACCGTGACGAACGACGAGGCATTTGCTCGTCAGCTGCAAGCGCGCTACGATGCGGAGGTAAGCCGTTCTTCCTTGCCGGGCCGCTGCTCTTGCGGTAACGCAAGTAATCCACCTGGTCAACGTGTTCCTCTTTTGCTTCTGGAAGACAGTAAAGGTTGCATGCGATCTGCGCTAAAGTCTCTCCAACCTGTAGGCATCTGACTCGATTTCGGGCTCACCGCAGAGCAAAGCATCGTCAAGCCATCGTCGTTCGCATAAATCGGCGTCTGGTGATAAGGTATCCGCGCGCCAAACGAAAGCACACACGGACGGCGAAGGCTCAGCACCACGACGCTCCTCAAACCCCAAAACCACCAGCCCTGTCTCGGCGCAGCCGCATGAATTCGACAGGTCGTCTGCCACAATTTCAGCAAATCGAGGCACCCGTGCTCAGACAGGCCCGAATGTCTCGCCCGCGGACGTTCAGAAGTACATGCGCGCATATTATCAGAAGGCGTCGGCCCACAAGTGCCCTCGCTGCGCGAAAAAGTATTTTGCAGGAGAGGCGAATATCCTGAGTGTCTTCGCCCTGCTCACACAGCCTTCGTGGCGCACCGAACAAGGCACGTGGCGCGTTTTCTTCCGCTGACACTATGGCACCGAGACTGACCACGGGTGTAGGGATTCCCTGCCCCGGTTGTGGCACCGTGAGCTGGCCAGTCAACGATACCATTATTAGCATATGGGTGCTACTCTGTGGTTTCGATCACAACTCTCAGCACAACAAGCCTACGCAAAAGAGGCCTGCTAAGCCACAGGATGCGCCCCACAGAAGGCATGCTTCTGGCACTGGTTATGACAGTTATTCACCTGATCTTGGTTATGAGAACAATTCACAACAGCTGCTTGCCCTGACCTTGAGCAAAGTGTCTGGGTCGACAACATTGCCTGGGACCAATAACATGCCTGGGTCGAACAACATGCCTGGTTCGAGCAACACGCCTTGGTCCAACAACATGCTTGGGCCGAACAAAATGCCTGGATACAACGACATGCCTTGGTCCAATGACATGCCTTGGTCCAACAACACGCCCCCGTCGCATCTTAAGAGAATGGATCGAGAATCGCCTCCTCCACGATCATCGGAGCCATCGGCAGACGACAGGATGACAGAGAGGGTACTGGATCTCCTGAGCAGCCTGCTTTCGAGATTCATGAAATCAGCCTCTCCCTCAGATCGTGTTCGGGTTCATTTCTTGGGCAGCTCCATCCTGGATCGAGCTGCAGAGCTTTTCCGAAATAATGACATTGCAGATGTTACTAAGAGTGCCACACTATATTCGAGTCTTGCACGATTCACACGAGCTTTGGCAGTATATCCTGCCACAAGTGCACTTGTATCGGACGAGCGCATTGTGCGAACTCCAGGAGCCAGCATCATGCAGATCTCGCTCGGCACTGGCAACTTAGTGCGCACTGCACAGTACGATACTTCTCAGTCCCTTGTGAACTGCATGAGAGATCTGGCTACGCAGTGCAGCACAATGTTGCGCAGCTCGGGATTGGCAACGAATGAAGACCACGTCGCGACTTTTCGTGCAATTAAGGACTTGTACGCTTCCTTGAAGTCTGCGGCTGGCCGGCCGGATCCACTCGACAAAGAGTCCTGGCAAAAAGATATGATGTTGTCCGAAGTAGCTGACGACGAAATCATGCCGAAGCATAGCTTCGCGGAAACACAGCTAATGACTTCGCCGCCCAAGCGCATGACTCGAATCATGCAAGAGCTGGCTAGACTGCAGACAAGCCTGCCGAATGGTATCTTTGTCAGATACGCTTCGTCAAGGCCCGATATCATGAAGATCCTGATCGTTGGGCCTAAGGACACTCCATATGAAAATGGTCTGTTCGAGTTTGACTTGTTCTGCGACGAGAAATTCCCGCATGAGCCGCCTTACATGAAGTTCAGAACCACTGCTGGCGGCATGGTCAGCTTCAACCCGAATCTTTACTCAGACGGCAAGTACTCTTCATCACAAATGTCTGGTCATTCATGCGTCCTGACGTTCACTAGGTAAAATCTGTCTATCTCTCCTAGGGACCTGGTCGGGCGAGCAATGGAGCTCTAAAAGTACGCTGCTTCAAGTGCTTATCAGCATCCAATCGATGATCCTATGCGAGAAGCCTTGGTACAATGAACCGGGCAGAGAGAATCACTCTCATACAGATTATGCAAGCAAGAAGTACAACCGGACATTGTATTATCGCACAGTACAGAACGCCATGCTCGATTGGCTCGATCGACGCCGCTATCCAGCTGCCATTCCAAGGTATCTGACTATGACTTGGCCCAAACGTGCCCTTGACGAACGAAGCGGCGGCACGATTGATCAGAGCAAAGACATTTGGGATGATGTGGTGAAGAAACACTTCTTGTCACGCGAGCAAGAGATCCTTCAGACGGTCACGAAGTGGATGACAGAGACGCGTCGGGTCAGCACAGAACGTCCGCCTCGAGATTCGTCGTCACCTTTCCTTTCCCCCGGCATTCCACCGATCCCGCAACCAGGCCCGCCAGGTCTGCCAGGTCTGCCAGGCCTGTCGCCAATGCCCCAGGTCCCATGGCATCAGAATCTTGGATCGTCAAATCCATCCGCATCACAATGGCCAGTCAAAGAACCGCCATGGATGGGACCACCCACCACATTCATGCCGCAGCCTACCAACGGCTCGCAAGCAGGTGTTTCAGGTTCCGCAAACTTTCCTTCGTCTCTCAACGTATTCCAACCTGGAGCTTCAGGTTGGCCTTCGCCGGCTCATTCTCATCCATCTACCTCAAATTCGTCGACCGATCCAACGATCAATCGACCAACACCGCGGAAACGGTCGGCCAAGAAGACACGAGAGATACCAGAGCTCAGCGGGACAGATCTCGCAGCGAAATTACTCCAGGCAGCGGAGTTCTTGAAAGAGTTTGCTTCGCGCCACGGACACTTTTTTACAATGGATGAATGAAGAGGGTAGGACTTTTCGCTTCTGCGGCAGGTATTCGTAACGCTCATTGTGACAAGATTGGGGTGCTCGCGACATGATGATCTTTCGCTGTCGAAGGCGAAGAGTGGAAAACGATTAGCCAGCGCATCCATAGCGAATTAGGAGCGAGTGGTAGTGTTGGGTTTTGAATGAAAATGAGATCATGGTACTACGGCTATCTTTCCTCGTAGTGCAGACAGATTTCCCTTTTCTCATGCTTCACGCTTGAGTTCTTTCCAAGTCATCGGACTCGATGTAGAGTCTCCGCCCTGTGAACGCCAGGTTGAGCTTGGCCTCGCGGTCTGATCCTAGTTTGATTGCTCTGGGTCACCAGTTGGGGATGGCTGGGGACCTTCTGGCAATTCCTTGAGAGCCTTCACAATACAATAAAACAGATCACGCTCGCATTCTGGGGGAAAGGGGTCAGGAAACATTGGTGGCGGGGGGCGGTAGGGGCCCGGCGTGCGCTCTGCGCGCCCCGACTCGGTTGGAGCGGGAGTCGAAGCTTGTGGTCCGTCGTCTGTGGGCGTTGGACGACTGACATTTTTTGCGTAGGGAAGTGGAGGACTTCCGGTGAAGGTTGGGTTGGTAGCATCGATCACCATCGGGACATCGAGACTGCTGAGATCTTCCTTCGGCTTCGCCAGCATCCTCTTCAGATGACACCATGTCCCCCGGCATTCGTTCCAGGGCGTTATTCCTGGAAGTGAGTGGCGAGGGTTTGGTAGTGGGGTTGGGAGGGTGGATTCTGTGGCGATGGGGATGGAAGCGAGGGCTTCGGCGATGAGTGTCGGCATTGATATTGCGCACTATGGGTGGTAGTTGATGAGAGGGTGGTGGCCACCGAGTGGTATTGCGCACTATGGGTGGTAGTTGATGAGAGGGTGGTGGCCACCGAGGTGGAAGCCTCAGCGGGGCGGATCTTGGTGCATATTGCGTCTTTTGTGTTGCACGCGACGTAGGGCTTGCGCTCGTCTGATTGGATGGTGCTGCACTTGTCTTCTGCGGTGGCTGTTGAAAGGACGGCCGTGCTGGCCAGGAGAAGAGCTGAGGAGAGCTTCATGGTTGTGTGCTGAGCGAAGGTGTACAACGTATATGGGTCGGTAGTAGTTGGAGTTGTGGGAAGATGTGGCATGGAGAAGAGAGAGAGATTTTATATTCGCTTTGAAGATAAAAAAATGTGCGCCTGTCTGGTTCTCTTACCTATTGCATCACACAGATTCGTCGGAACGGAAACTTCAAAGTGCGCGAATTTTTGAGGCCATCGAATGGTAGGTTCTGCTTAGGTTTGCGATACCATAGTCCTCACGAGTATACAGCAGGCTTCATTGGCATGGCCGGCGATCAGAACGTCCGTACCACGCCGAGAGCGACCAAGTTTTGAAATTCTTCGCGAAATCTGACACGAATCATTGGGTGGTCAGACAAGTTGCGTTGTAGGAAGAAAAGCGAAGACTGAGGTGAAGTGAAAGGCAGGGTTGCTTGTTGACACGTGCGTCGTCCTCCGCTTCTGCCACCTGACTCGTGCTCGAGGTGTACCTCACTTTCCCACCACGCGCGTTTCTTGCTCGCCCTTTTACAACCCGTCATCTCTTGCGTGTCCGGCGCCATGGACGACTTGGAGCAGTTGGAGATACTCTCGCTGGTGAGTCGCATCGCCAGCGAGATCAACAACCACATGGGCGTCTCCGACAAAACCATCTCCGAGTTCGTCATGGCAGAGCACGCGAAATGTGCAAATCAGTCGGCCTTTCGAGACAAAATGGGCGAATTCGACTTTCCTGGGTCGCTGGCCGATAGCATAGATCGTTTGATCCGGACCATGCATCCGCGCTTCAAAAATGCATCCCATCCCAATGGAGCGAGCGATGCGACGGCGAAGCCTGCGGATAAGATCCAGAAATTCAAAGGACTCGCTATCGCCGATACCGAGCCTGTCGCCGATGACTTGGACGATACGTTTGCCGCTCTCGAGTCTCTCGCGGGTCCACCGAAGACCAACGGCCGCAAACGAAGCGTGTCTCCAGTACGATACGACGACGAGAAGCCTTCAAAACGCCACAGACGGTCGCGGTCCCGTTCGCGAGATAGGGAGCGCAACGATGAGTATCTATTCGAGGACGAGTATGGCCGCACACGAGCGCATCGACCCGATCGCGATGACAGAAAGAGGCACAGACGAGATTCTCGCGAGCGGGGCAGGAGGAAAGAGCCGCAGCTTGACGACGAAGCTGTGCTGTTCAAAATATACGATGGAAGGGTGACAGGTGTCAAAGACTTTGGGGTGTTTGTCAATATCCACGGCGTTAAGGGCAAGGTAGATGGGCTGGTACACATATCCGCCATGTCAGATCAAAAGGTCAACCATCCTAGCGATCTGGTGGAGCGCAATCAAGAGGTGAAGGTGAAGGTCATGAAGGTACAGGACAAACGGATCAGTCTTAGCATGGCGGAGGTAGATCAAGAAACTGGAGAAGACTTCGCGCCGGGGAGAAAAGTGCAGACTGGTGCGACTGGCGCAAATTCCATGGGGCTGGGTGGAGCCACGAACTTCGACAGCCTTAAATCTGCAGTCCCAGTCATCGAGACAGGTGCAGCTGGGAAGCGACAGCGGAAACGAATGACGAGCCCGGAGAGATGGGAGATTCGGCAATTGATTGCTTCAGGAGTGATCAAGGCGAGTGACTATCCGGACTTGGACGAGGACTACAACGCAGCCATGAACGGAGAACAGATAGAAGAGGAGGAGGATGTGGATATCGAGGTCCGTGAAGAGGAGCCGCCCTTCTTGGCCGGTCAAACCAAGCAATCTCTGGAACTGTCTCCGATTCGTGTCATCAAAGCTCCGGATGGCAGCATGAACAGAGCCGCGATGCAGGGAGATGTCCTAGCCAAAGAGCGGCGAGATATGAGACAGCAGGAAGCACAGGACAAAGCCAAGGCAGAGGCAGCGAAGACTGATCTGAATCAAGAGTGGAATGATCCTATGGTGGCTCCTGGAGAGCGTAGATTTGCCAGCGATCTGCGCCAGGCCAAGTCTGGTAACGGCGAGGTGCCAGAATGGAAGAAAATCGCAACTGGTCGGGGCGCTGAGATGGGGAAAAGAACAAACATGTCCATCAAGGAGCAACGGGAATCTCTACCTGCTTACAAAATGCGCAAGCAGTTCTTGGACGCCGTCCGGCAATATCAGCTCATGATTGTGGTCGGAGACACAGGATCCGGAAAGACCACCCAGCTGACCCAGTATCTCGCCGAGGATGGATTTGCGAACAATGGCATGATTGGCTGCACGCAGCCTCGTCGTGTCGCGGCCATGTCTGTCGCGGCCAGAGTGGCAGACGAAGTAGGATGCAGACTAGGCGAAGAAGTTGGATACACGATCCGTTTCGAGGACAAGACGAACGAGAACACGAAGATCAAGTACATGACGGACGGTATCATGCAGCGTGAGATTCTTTTGGACCCAGAGCTCAGCAAGTACAGCGTGATCATGCTTGATGAAGCTCACGAGCGCACTATTGCTACGGACGTACTTTTTGGCCTGCTCAAGAAGACGCTCAAGAAGCGCCCTGATATGAAGCTAATTGTTACCTCGGCGACTCTGGATGCTGAAAAATTCTCGACCTACTTCAACGAGTGTCCGATCTTGACCATTCCAGGCAGGACATTCCCAGTGGAGATTATGTACAGTCGGGAACCGGAAAGTGATTACTTGGACGCGGCATTGACCACTGTGATGCAAATACATCTCACCGAGAAGCCAGGCGACATCCTATTATTCTTGACTGGCAAAGAAGAGATTGATACGAGTTGCGAGATTCTGTTCGAGCGCATGAAAGCACTTGGTCCTTCCGTGCCTGAGCTTGTGATTCTCCCGATCTACGGTGCCTTGCCCTCGGAGATCGCCTCCAAAATCTTCGAGCCCCCTCCTCCTGGTGGTAGGAAGGTGGTCATCGCCACGAACATCGCAGAGACGAGTATCACAATCGATGGCATCTACTTTGTCATCGATCCTGGTTTCGTGAAACAGACTGCGTACGATGCGAAGCTCGGAATGGATCGCCTTCAAGTCACACCTATCTCACAAGCTCAGGCCAAACAGCGTGCTGGACGTGCAGGGCGTACAGGTCCTGGAAAGTGCTTCCGGTTGTACACTGAGTCTGCGTTTCAGAACGAGATGCTGCCCACCACGATCCCGGAAATCCAGCGACAGAATCTTTCAAATACGATTCTCATGCTCAAAGCCATGGGGATCAATGATCTTCTCGGCTTTGACTTCATGGATCCGCCACCAACGAATACTATGTTGACGGCTCTTGAAGAACTTTATGCGCTTGGTGCGCTTGATGATGAGGGCCTGTTGACTCGTCTCGGTCGCCGTATGGCTGACTTCCCTATGGATCCAGCTCTTGGAAAGGCATTGATCACCTCCGTCGAACTTGGCTGCTCCGACGAGATGCTCTCCATTGTTGCGCTCATCTCAGCCGTTCAGACAGTGTTCCATCGTCCCAAGGAAAAGCAGCAGCAGGCGGATCAGAAAAAGGCACGCTTTCACGACCCGGCTGGAGACCACCTTACTCTGCTTAATGTATACAATGCCTGGAAAGCATCTGGAAAGAGCGATCCTTGGTGTTTTGAAAACTTCATCCAGCCACGTAACATCAAACGTGCTGAGGATGTGAGGAAGCAGCTTGTGCAAATCTTGGATCGACATCGCCTCAAAATTATATCTTGCGGTCGAGATACCACTCGCGTGAGACAAGCACTTTGCGCTGGCTTCTTCCGCAATGCAGCACGCAAAGATCCTCAAGAAGGATACAAGACACTTGTTGAGGGCACTCCCGTCTATATGCATCCTGCGAGTGCGTTGTTCGGAAAACACGCAGAGCATGTGATATATCACTCGCTTGTGGAGACTACGAGGGAGTATATGCACAACGTGACTGCCATCGAACCAAAATGGCTTGTCGAAGCAGCTCCTACATTCTTCAAGGTTGCAGGAAAAGATGGAGGTGGACTGAGCAAGCGTCAGAGAGCAGAGAGGATCCAGCCATTGCATAATAAATTCGCAGGCGAGGACGATTGGCGATTGAGTGCACAGAGAAGACAAGGGCGAGGTGGCGGTGGCACTTGGGGCTAGAATGCGCAGTGTCTATGCGATACCCTACTTGATGAACCGAACTGCATTGCCGCAGTATTTGATGCAATGCTGAAATCTCCCAGAATCAGAGCATTCATTTCCTCATTGTCTCTGCACGGGATCGATCCTGAGCTGCAGCACTGGCGGATCGAACGAGGTTATCCATCGGTACAACTCTCACATGAATGCCTGGCGCCAAGCATCATGCATACCCCTCATGTGCAGCTCAACCCAGGCTTGAAGATTAGATGTTGAAGTGATGTCTCACTGACCAATGCGTTGTCCGCTAGCTGACATGTCCGCCTCAAAACAGACAAGCGTCGGATGCACGCATGAGCTCCGCACCTGCTATGGGACAATGCAACATCTTACCTGGTAACGATCGACATTGAAGACTTGCACCGCACAGCAGCTGTCTCGTATCTGCTGTAGCCCCACACGCGAGTAAAGATCGTTCGAGCGCTTCATTTCGATCGACATGAGATATAAGTACACTTGACGTCCCAACACTTGATCTGCTCTATCATCACGTCTTGACACCACAAAGCACAATCACTGCAGCAAACCATCAGAATCACTCATTGCACCCACACTTCAGCTCCGCAATGTGTCGCTGGTTCGCGTACATCTCCCCATCAGAGCCTACGCTGCTCGCCGACGTCCTGATCACTCCATCCAACGCCATCACCAAGCAATGTTCCGAACATTACCTTCCTTACCTCTTGCCTCACGGCGAAGAGAAAGAACTCGATGATGCCCCCGACGAGCTTCTTCGGATGCGGAACTCCCTCCTCAACATGGACGGTCTTGGTGTTGCCTGGTACACTCCCGCTGCTGCTGCTTTCACGAACAAAAAATCTGGAATGCGACCAGCTTTGTACAAGAGCCAGTCTCCACCGACCAACGACTTCAATTTCCGGAGTCTTTGCGAAAATACGGAGAGTATTTGTCTTTTTGCGCACATTCGTGCCACGAGCGGCAGCGTCGTTACGCCAGTGAACAGTCATCCGTTCACTTTTGGACGGCATACATTTATGCATAATGGTAGGTGATCACTTCGTGGCGTTCAAACCTTCAAGATTGCATGTACTGAAGGAAATCTCCAGGCGTCATTTCCGACTTCACTCGCGTTCGCCGCGACATGACCGATCTCATGGCATACGATGCGTACGAGAACGTCCGCGGTAGCACCGACAGTGAGCATGCCGCAGCAATATACATGACCTTTCTGTGCGGCGGGCTCCAGAACTGCACCAAAGAAGCCTGGGAGAAATCGTACCCTGTGGATGCCATGCGATCAGCCCTCCAAGCCACGGTCGTCAGCATCCTGGGACTGCAGCATAAAACTCTCGGCGAGAAGAAAACTCCCAACAGTCTGAACTTTTGCGCCACAGACGGAACCCAGCTCGTCGCATGTCGCTTCCGCAACAGCGCTTCGCAGCAGCCGCCGAGTTTGTACTGGAGTGAATTTGCTGGTCGTACGTTGAATCGGAAGTATCCTGGTGATCCGGATGGGTTGAGGGAGAACTCTGATCAGAGAGTTGGTGAGGACGAGAGGATTGGAAAGCATACAATTGTGGCGAGTGAGCCGACGACGTATGATGAGAAGGAATGGCATTTGATTGGGAGAAACTGTATTTTGCTCGTGGATGAGAAAGGAGTGGAGACGCAAGTGCCGTTGGAGTATGATGAGCAGAAGTTGAATGCGAAGGTTGGTGGGGAGAAGGTCATGTAGGATTGAGTTGCTCTTCGGGACCGGACGGCGGCTTTCCTATCCAGTATAATGTGGTAAATTCAACGATAGGGATAAGGAATCGGGGTGTGCGGTACCTTTGGGATATTCAAGCTGACTCGGTACGATGCAGCTCGCTCTCTGAGTTCAAAAAGGAGAATAAGAAAGTCAAGTCCTCCGTGTGCTCATGCATTGTAACCCCGAAATGCACTACTACCAGGACGACGAAGACGACCCGATTGACAAAGACGACCCGAACGACAAAGACGACCAGCAGGAGTACTACTACCATCTCAAAGACTACGACCGTATGAGCAGATCTGCCATCTACATGATCATACTATGCTAACGGATCTCAGAGCCCAGTTTCTACTACAGCTTCAACGGTAAGATGAGCTCCTGACATTCTCGCTCGTGGCATATGTTGATGCTAATACCTGATGGTTTGCTGGAATAATTGTTCATGCGCTGACGATATTAGACAACTTCCCCAAGCACAGCCTCCTCTAGCACAACCTCGTCGAGCACAACCGAGATGACAACGACTTCGTTCACTACGACTGCATCAACGACCACTACTAGCAGGTAAGCTCGATAATATAACCCCCCACTCATGGTTTTCAGTACTCATTGCCTGATGCAGTACAACGACAAGTTCATCCCCTGCACCATCTTGCACCAGGTCATTCGGCCCTCTTCACTTCTCATGCAACACCGATGACGGCGACGTCGAAATCTGCACGGCTGAGCCCATCTGCACCATCGAGGAGACCCGAGACGACTGTCGAATGCAGTGTACTGCCAATGACTGCGCTTTCACAGACTAGAACGGAGTGGACGACCATTGTTTCGTTTACCTCAATTGTTGTCCTAGCTAGCACCGCGTTCGGAGAAGGGTTTGATGCTATCAGCCGCAGTTACGAGCTGTTATTGATTTTCGCGATCGATTTGTGGTTAGGAGACTCTGATCCGCAATCGGTTGACTTCTTTTCCATCGGCGGACCGGACTTCACTCCACTAATTCTCGGAGTACTGGAAGGTGTCCTTTTTCTGAGACGAAGACACCAGTTCTTGTGACCTGCTATACTGATTGCTGCCCACAATGAGACGAAGCCTGCAATGGACGAGAGGAGTTAAATGTTACGGGAGATCCATCGACCTGGAGATGCAGCGGGGGTGGGGGAATGATTTGCTTTCTTTTTCGGGGAACGCGCCATCGCCTTTTCTTCAGTTTTCGACCCAAGTAATCGATTCTGGATAGGGACACGACATTTCGAACACGATAGTGTTGTTATAGACCCGCAGCGACAGGGGTGGCGTACCTGTGAAAGCAGTCCCGGTTATTTTGTCAAGTAGCACAAGCCAACAACCATTGATGGTAAACCCAGTCAAAAGTTGTTTCTTCTGGAGATACAAGCATAGTTGGCCATCGTCTGTGAACATCAACGGTCTCGTTATCAAATGGAAGTGATGACAGTGCTAGATTCGTCCGATTGCTGTTCGAGCACAAGAATTGCTTGAGCTCATCCAGCTGCCGTGTGGCATGACTCGGCTTCAATAATAATAATGACTTTCGGAAGGCCGGACGGGTGTTATCAGACTATTCCGAATGCACTCGTTGCGTTCCCGCTTCCAGCGCCCTATATTGTTGCCAAGCACGCCTCAATGGTGATGAGTAAGCAAATCTAACACGAGCGACTTCTCGTGAGATCTCGCGTCTCCTCACTGCGGAGAAACGGTGCTTGGATTCGCGCCTGAAAGATGAAGATCGTGAGCAGTTCGCCAACAACAGTTCTGAAGGTGTTGTCTTGATAGAATAAGATGGTTCCACGTTGTCCTGGCTTCTTCGACCTCGTGTAGGTGTGGCGAGGCTCGGGATCATCCCGTGAGGACAGTTTTGGCTCCGCGAGGTCGAAGTCGAAGAGCGCGTGAACTGGTGATTTATCCCACATGACCATTGGCCAGAGCATCAGTTGATGAGATGCACATCTTCTGAAACGACGAAGGAATGATATCTTCTTGGCGTTTGTAATTGCGCTAGAACAATTCCGGCTGGGGCCGCTCCTTCCTCCACCGCACGCCGTAACCGTGGTTCGACCTTGTTTCTAAAAGCATCAACATACCAGAGTTTTATCTCCACGTCGCTTGTATGTGAGTCGAGTGTCGCTTGTTACACTTTCTGGACTTTGCTGAAGCGTTCAGGAATGAACGCCATCGCGCCAATGGCAGAGTACGTCCCCCGTAAGGAGACAGAGGCGATGACAGTGTGGAGGGAAGATAAGAAAGACATGCTGTAGAAACGGAATGACATACCACAGCAAGATCGAAATCCCGGAAGATATGGGTCGTGATTCTGTCTTTGCCGCCGACGACTGCCACTCATTCCACGCTCATCCGCTTACCGCATTTCGTAGCCAGCGATCGCATCAAAGCTCGTCTAACAAAGGGAGGATAGGCAGGTGCAGTGGTCGTACCGTAGTCCGAGTGACGAAAGCAAAGAGGGGGAAGATAACAGGAATTTGCCAAAGGTCTTTTCTTCAAATTGTCTCCCGATGATCCTGGGCCAGGTCGTACGGGACATCCGCCGATATTATCGAGAGAGACGCCCCCGATCCATCCTAGATGTCGCACTTTCTTGCGGTGCTCAGCTGTTATGGTGATACCTCTTGGGGCGTCTGCAGGCATATCCTTTGTGGTGCTGACAAGACCACTTGCGTTTTGGCAGGCCTGGAGGAAGACGATGGGTCGCTGCTCGGTTCTTGTGACGGACGCACTGCTCTTCCAGGACTTTGACATGGGATCTCGGTTGTTTGACGTTGTGCTTGCAGGTTCGAGTGCGCACGTGCATTCGAGGAAGAGATGTCTGCGTGAATTGGCACCGTTCGATGGTGAATGTACTGGGCAGGCGTTGCATATTCGCCGTCGAGGCAGAGGCACTGTTGCGTTTGAGCGGATATAGCTTCTTCAGTATTGGATTCCAGTTGCATCTGGACTTCTCATGTATGTTCAACTCCTTTCGCGCTTCAAAGTCTCGTTAGCTAATTCGGGCATAGCAGGGAAGGAGAGCACCATTGCAGCATCCTGCGCCCAGGGCAATATCAACAAGTCCGCGCAACGCGCAACTGCCAGAGAGAATAAGAAACCCGCGAAGAAGCGTGCGTATTTTATTTTTTTGAGGACGACCTCCTGACGAGGCTGTTACAGCAGCAGCACTAGACACTCAAGGGATCTGTCGCGCTCCTGCGGCAACACGCTGCATGTGCTCAGTCGCCGGCGGTGACGCCGTTGTCCATTTCCTCGCACTGCGCTCGTGGCCGAGGTCGCTGGCGGAGCGGGTGTTGGTGCAGCACATGCAGCCGTCACGCTAGCGTGCCTCTTGGCGCTGGCCAGTATAATCTTCGAGCATCCGCGCTCGGAACTGTTCCACCACGACCGACACCCACCACACGCACCCACTTACACCATCCATCCTTCCATCGCCCGCATGGCGCACAACCACCAATCCTCAGCAGCCACGGCGCAGAACTGCTCCCGCTGCCACGCTCCCTTCACTTCGGGCCCTCAGGGCGCTGGCCTCTGCTGCCGCTGCCTCCACGCCGCCTCTCTCGACACCCAGCAACACTGCCCGCAGTCGCCGCTCGACCTCTTTGCGCAGGGCCTTCCATCGCTGTCCTGCATGTGCGGCAACACTTTCCTCGAGTGGGACGGACACATTGGCCTCTGCCCCGGCTGCAACACCGACCTCTTGAAAAACATCGACGCGCAGCAGCGGGCGGGCGCCGCCTTCGACCGGTCGTTTCTGACCTACTCCACCGCCGCTCAAGTTTGGCTTCTTCGCAAGGGGTTCCGAGGCCCGTTGACGCCGGACATACAGGCGCAGATCGACGGCTACGCGCGCGCGAACCAGCATCAGCAACAGAGACAAGCAATGCCTCCGTGCCTGCAGTCACTTCAGCAGCGGCAGCCGATTCTCATGCCACAGCACAATTCCACCCCGCTGCCGGGACCGTCGACGTCGCGCAGCTTCGACGCGCAGCAGCAGCATCGGACACCCGGCCCCCAAATGTCGCGTCCATCTCTCGAGCGCCGCTCGTCGCACGTGACACCGGTCGCCATGAACACCCCACCCACGCAGTTCCAGTCGCCTTCTCACCCGACTTTGCTTGGCGCATGGGCAGGCGACCGATCCCATTCGCCTTCGCACAGACCTCAAATGGCTGGCAGCGCTCCATATGCGTCTCATACTCGACCCACACATATTCCCGGAAACACTCTGCCCGCGAGGTTCCCGACGCATTGGCATGCAGCTCATGCGCCCATCCATCCTACGCCCCAGCTTGGCGGCAACAATGCGCAACTCGCGGCTCTGCAAGCTCAAAAGCGCCACGAGCACGAGCGCGCTCAGCACAGCCCGCGCGTGGGCAGCGCGAACGCCGCGCCCGGTAGGATAGTCAAGTCCGGTCGCATGAAATGCGCCCTTTGCAAGAAAGACAAACCCATCTCCAGGGACAGGAACGATGGCATGTACTGCACGCCCTGCTTCAAAGATCTCTGTAAACAGGGCGACAAGCTTCAAACTATCGCCGAACTGGAGAAGCAGCAAGCCAGTCGACCGCAGACTCCAAGTCCAGCGCCAGGCGCACCTGCACCCACGATAGCCCAACCACAAACTCCAGTCAATGCTTCAAGGGTCATGGCCTCTCCAGGCACCTCGTCAAGTTCGAGCACAATGCCTTCGCGGAGCCCACCTACATCTGCGTTGTTTTCCCAACCACGCACTCCGAACCAGGGGTCGGATGCCATCATCACCCCAGACACCACGCCTAACCTAGGCCAGACGAGACCACAAAAGCAGCAGAATGATGGACCGTGTACTCCCACTCCGATCCAACACCCAAACGGGACTTCAACAGGTCAAGCAATAATTGTGGGCCCTCCCTCAGCACCGAGTAGTACTACAACAGCCACACCGAGGCTTCGATGCTCACGAAAACTTGCGGAGGCCCTCCGGGACGCGGGTTTGGTGGAAGTTTACAAGTATGTTAGGGGAATATGAGCGACAGAGACTGCATTGTGGGGTACATGAATCGAGGGGATTTTCAAGCGTTCATCGATGCTTTGAATGGTTTATACATTGGAACTTCTTGCGGGTCTCCGCAATAGCCTGCGGGTAGTCAAAGAGAGTACGCTTGTATATGCGCTGCCATATCTGCGCTCTGGGATAGAGCATGAGACTGCTGATACTTTGGATTGGATCAGCACACATCTTGTGCAGCTTAATGCCGAAATCATAGCTAGATCACTTATCGTTTGTCAGAGCCATAGGGACTGTCCTTAATTCCGACTCAGTCTTGAATTGAACGACATCGCCGTGATCTGACAGACGCACGAAGCTCCACTTTGGCTGGCCATGCTCGGTAATGCGACTCGAATGCCGCGTAGTCAATACCTTTGTAAAATCATACGAGGACTGTCGCCCTTCTTACTGCCGCGTCAAAGGATCAGACCCCGCGCCGTGAACAATGCCTTTGCTCCACTCTACGAGGACGATATTTCTCACCGTCGATGCTGCAGAAATGCGCTGGTATCAACACTACTTTTGTGCGATCATGCAGACAAACCACTTCACTTGCCGGAACAGTGAAATAGCCTCTTTCGCCGGTCACGCACGGCGCTCGGCTGTTGCAAGCTGCATCTCATGCATCAATTATATATTCAACATCTTCGCCAAACAACTATACTCACCAGTACGAACAGAAACGGAGGGACGAGTCTCAAGATAAAGACCACAGAGCTCCAAAAATACCGGAAACATCCAACTCGAATCGTCTAGGGCAACCATCTGAATCAAGAAAAAGCCGCAGACTCGATTCACATCAAACTACGACAATGGCCAACACGCGTGAATTCCAAGACATGGAGCACATCCAAGACACACTAGGCATCAACAACATTGATGATATATCAGACATCACCACGACCTGGACAGACGAAGATTGGATCAGATTCCACCTTGCATTCGAAAACTCCACCGAACACGATAGCAAACAACTCATCAATTCCATGCGGACAGACAAGATCCCCAACTACCAGCCCGCGAGAAACAACTCCACCCCACAGGATGTTCCCCCAGAGCAGCTGGCGGGGTTCTTCAATGGGCTGCCGAATGAATATGATGTCTTTCAAGCTCCTCAGAATGAGCAGGTGTACCAGCAGTATTCTTACCCAGGCGCGGAGTCGCAGGGATACTGGCCAGAGGCAACAGCATACACCACTCCAACCTTTGACCTGGAAGGAGGCATCAAGTAC
This sequence comes from Cercospora zeina, assembly GCA_022702355.1. Lineage (NCBI taxonomy): Eukaryota > Fungi > Ascomycota > Dothideomycetes > Mycosphaerellales > Mycosphaerellaceae > Cercospora > Cercospora zeina. The sequence goes on from JAKLWX010000010.1 coordinate 1,009,326, forward strand.
GAACCCACCGACAACTCGAATCTTGACGCCCATCCCCCATATGTCGCAAACGACCAAACACCACTCCCCGCAACAACAGGCTACCGTGGCTTCTGTGCAACCATCTCCGCCGCCCACGACATCGTCGCCTCCAGAGACGTGATGATCCCACTCGGCCTCGCCAACGACGACTGGCAGCTCGTCCAAGCCCACGACGTGCACTACTACGCCGCCCGCATCTTCGACGCCCTCACCGTCCTCCCCACCGTAGTGCCCAAATCCATCGACAACGCGTTTCTGCAAGACTACTGGCATTCGCACCAAGTCAAACAACTCGTCGACGTGCAGAATCACATCACCACGTACCCCGCCAAAGCCGAAGCGCAAATTCTCATCCTCATCGACGCACTGCTCAAGCTGCACGAATTCGGCACTCCGGCTGCGGTGGCGGCTCATAAGCCATTGAAAGAGGGCTACAGACTGGAGCATGATATGATAGCTTCCGCGAGGCTGGAGACGATCATCGCGAATTCTGCCGCGGATAAGTATATCGCGTGGGATATTTTGCATGGGAATAATGTGGTGGATATTGTTCGTTCTCCTGCGTTGTACTTGAGTCGGAAGATCAGTAATAGCAAGGTCAATGGGAAGAAGGCGTTGGATAAGCACGAGGCTGATCTGGCGAAGGGTGTGATTTCGGGGGATGCAGGTGCGGATCGGGCGTCGAGGAAGAGGGGTGGGAAGAAGAGACAGCAGGTTGATGCTGATGAGGGGCCATATCCTTCTCCTGCGGCGAATTCGACTCCTGCGGCGTACGGAACTCCTGTGGACAGTTCACCGGCTTCGCACAGTTTCTTTGGGGTTCCACCGCCTGCTTTCCCCTTGGATGGTCGCGATGAGGGCAACACAACGGGCTATCTGACGCCGCAAGGGGGCTATGGTGGGGGTTTCGGATTCGAGCAGTTGGAGGAATAGTTTGGCAGGTCTGGCTGGTGATTGAATGGCGAGAGCATTGACTGGATTGGCCAGGATGCCAACATCGGGGCGCAAATTGGACGTCCTCTCCGTGGGCCATTTGTTCGGCAGGAAGGGAGCACTCTCCATGGTCGGCAGGATACGATATCGATAGAGACCTTCATGATCTGTCTCTCGATTTGAACGAATGCGGCAGAACTTTATCCACGAATGTGAAAAGGATCTTCTTTCAAATTCCCCACTTTTTTCTTCTGTCTCGTCTTCGTGCAACTTCCCCATTCTGATCTCTGTCAAGTCGTACCATCACGATCCCAGCTCAAATTTCCTAATATCATCACAGAACGCACCGACTTGCTATCCCCAAGCTTCTTCTCTCTCAATTGAAGTCCCCAAGCTCGCCCACGGACTGACATGATTGTGGCCAGGCATGAAATCGGCGGCCAAGGACTGCCTTGCAAGTCTTGAACCGGCGGCAAGCCATTGCTTCACGAAACCGTCGCGCGATATCAGAATCCCATCTTCAGAATCCAGGTCTCCATTGAGTACGAGTGTGCGAACGCCGGCTCCGATGAAATCGATCTTGCCTTGGAGTTGGCTTGCTGTCAGGAGTCCCAATGGAGAGTGGCGAGTAGCATAGAGAATAGCGACGACATAGAACTAACCAGTCTGCGTTCTTGATCACAAGGGGGTTCGTACAGCTTGATTGTTGGCTGGATGATATCGTGGATAGCGGTTCCGAGTGCCAGGGAGGTGCTCCATTGGTGGGATGAAGAGAAATTCTGTGTGGTGTCATCATAGCAGAACCACAACATATCGAGTCAGAGGTATGCTGGATGGTACATGTAGTTAAAGGTTGGGGTTAAGGGCTCATTTCGATAAAGCCGAGCTTTGGGTGAATTGTAGCAACCACAGTCCGGGGCTCGGAGGAAGTGGCCGCGTTTGTGTCTCGTGCGTGCAGCAGAAACAGAACGGTCGGTGACATTGCTCGGAAGGTTGCACGGTAATCTCTTGCAGCTCACCCGCTGTCGTGGCGGCCATGAGCATTAGTCGAACAAACAAGTCCGGATTTCGTGCGATATTGTTTGGAGGCAAGGGGTGGGCGAAAGCGGTAGCTTCGGGACTAGGGCTTCGGCCGAGGTCCCGGGCTCCGGAGAGTGTGGAGGGGAGTGTCCCCATGTGCCGTGCTCGCAATGAAGAGAAGCAGTGAGGATGGAAAAGAAGTACAGGGCAGCTACTAAGACAGACAACAAGCTCATATCTTCTGCAACTTCATCATCCCATTCACCATTCTTTCCCTGTTGTCCAGTTTTCAACGACCACCACATCCATATTTGCTTGGTCCAAAGACCAGAATGGGGAATATTGATCTCAATGCTAGCAGCATCTTAAGCACAAACAGCGAACCACCAAACATCCCAAATCGCCCATAAAGCATCTTGATGAATCGTGACATAGAACACGGCACATCAATACCAAATCTTAGGCAGCCACTCCGAAATGGTCGGGTTAATCGTTCTGGGAGGATGGGAGGAGTTCTTTCGCTTCATTGGCGAACCTTATGATGGTCCGACGTGGCCGCTAGATGATCAGAGAAATATATTTGAAGTGCTCATTCCGAACCTGAAAGCTGCCTCGGGGGGATTCGATATGGTGCCATGTCCCCAGAATAAGCAGTTCGGACCTTCGTCATACCAAGACGATGAGAACCAGTTACCGGGGAAGCTGCAGCCATATTTTCTCAAGAATGCCACAGGTCCGGCATATTTGGTAGGAGGTACGGCGTGTCGGCCTCTCATCACCACGGCGGAATCCGATGGGAAATTTGTGATTGGTAGTATCGAGGGGTCGAAGCAGCATCAGCAGGCCGATGTCTTTGGGAACGGCCGTCGACTGAAGTTCACGGATACTCATCACGCTTTTCTGGTTGTTGATGGGGCTGTCGATTTCCACATGTCCTCGTTCTCATCTACGTCATTACACGCGGGAGAGATAGTCTATGTTCCACGGGGGACGAACTTCGCTTACCAGATCCGATCCAGATATGCAAAGATGTACTGCTTTGCTAGCGGGAACGGTATAGTTGACCTTTTATGCGAGATTGGAGAGGCATACGCGGCATCAGTACCTCCAGAGAAAGCCGCGACTTTGAAGATAGCAAAGCTTCAGTCTGTTGCACGTGAGTGCTCAGGTGGGATCTGTTGATTGGTGTCAGCGAACCTCGTAGCAGGAGCATCATGGATTGGAGCCTGCCGCTCCATTATTCTATCATTGTCGTTGTATATCAAATGTAAAGAAACAGGATAGGAACCAGCATCAGCAACCCTATGCCAGACTTCAGTACGATCTCGCCACTCGCTTCTGTCATGATTCGTGGCAGATCAAGATAGACCGGAGCGGTCACAGCAGCAAAGCAGGCTGCAGAAAGCAGTACAGTGAAGAGCAAAGCCCATCTGGTCAAGCCTCTGGCAGCCAATTTCTTGAATACGCGTTCCAAGTCCTTTGCATCATTGAGTTTTGGGAATGGGACGTCAGGCATAGGTTTGTCCAGAGCCTAGATGAAGTATGGCGTCAGCATGATTCTTGTGAGATACTTGGCAACACGAGAACCCGACCTTGCAAAGAGGCTCCCAGCCATCTTTCACGTCAAAGAAGAAGAGCTGATTTTTCGGCACAGTCTGCTGAAGTTGCTCGATATGCTTCTCCCAGCACGTATCGAAAGCCTCTTCGTCCTTCATTATGGTCCCGAACTTTGTGAGGAATAGTTGTGTCAAACCGTCTGACAGTTTCGGCAGCCAGCGTACACTGGGAACCCACCAAAAGATGAAAGCCGCCAATTTGGGCTGCGAAATCTTGATGACTTCTGTCATTGACCGCATCCACGCCTCTCGGTCTCGAACTGTCACGATGACCTTGGCGTCAGGGTACAGTTTGAGGAGCTCGGGGTAGAGGACGGAGAGCGGAGGATCTGCGACTGCCACATAGCCCTCGAGAGTCTGCCGAAGTGTTGCTGCGACTGATGGCCATGTTGTTGAGTCGTAGGGATATTCTCCCGCTGCTTTCATCATGGCTCGAATATGCTTCTCGTCGCCTGCGCCTTCTGCTGCGTATTGTACGGCAGAATGGTAGCAAGGTCCATCGAGGAGGAGTTCCAGCGCGGCGCAGAATGAGTTGGTCCCTGTTCGTGGCAGGCCTGTTGTTTGATGAGAATATGTTCTTGCGATGGTTAGAAAAAGAGACCCACGGACCGGCTCCAATGACCTGGAGCTTCGCGCCCGGTTTGGGCTCCTTGAAGCGGATCACAGGCATCTTCTTGAGAGTCGGGCTAGTCCCGTGTCTCGTCAGCTCGAGGCGGCCCCGGGCTCCCTTTGGAAGATGAGATTGGGGGAGTCCGCCAACAAGAAGCTGGAAACTGCGAGGTCGACGGGATGCAGATGGAAGGATCAGCCACGTCTCTTGGCGTGAAAGTCATGTTGATTTCTTGATGCCCTCCTTTCTGTTGAGAAGCGAGTCTGACGTGTCAGCTAAGCCCTAACTTAGTCTGATTGTTGTAACACAGGTTACAACCAATCAGAGTAAGCCAAATGAATCAGAGGAGATCCTTGCAGGGTATGCAAAGTTGAGATACAGAACTACAAGCTGGTGTAAGACCAGCTTAATAATATAGTTAGAAACCCCTAACTCGGCATTGCCTAATTAAGCATATATGCAGCTGACTTAGTAGCTTCTATATCTTTTTAGAGGAATAGTTAGCGATTTATTTATAGCTAATTCTAGACTCTTAGCTAATCTATAATACTCTCCCTTAGACTAGAGTTAGACTAGAGTCTAAGAATTATATAACTCTTCTCTTTTCTTAAAGTAAATAGTAAGTACCTAAAGATTCTATACCTATATAGGTTAGTAGCTAGTTTGTCGGCTTAGTTCTAGTAACTATACTTTATATTTATTATTACCTAGCTACTTATAAGGTTACTAAAGTTTATTACCTAGTATTAGTCTAGTAAACAGCCCTTATTTTTAAGGTTTTTATATATTTAAAGTAAATGCTTACCTAATTACTAGTAGGCCTAGTATATAATAGATATAGTATAAAACTAGCCTTTTCTTCTAATTTAAAACTAATTATCTTACCTAATATCTATAGTACTAATAATTATTAATATCTAGTACTTCCTTTATAACTTCTAATCTATTCTTATCTATAGCTTAAGTTAGTAGCCGTAGTAGTAGCTATATAGCTACTAGTTTTAGTAGTAGTAGTAGTAGTAGTAGTAGTAGTAGTAGTAGTAGTAGTAGTAGTAGTAGTAGTAGTAGTAGTAGTAGTAGTAGTAGTAGTAGTAGTAGTAGTAGTAGTAGTAGTAGTAGTAGTAGTAGTAGTAGTAGTAGTAGTAGTAGTAGTAGTAGTAGTAGTAGTAGTAGTAGTAGTAGTAGTAGTAGTAGTAGTAGTAGTAGTAGTAGTAGTAGTAGTAGTAGAGGTAATAATTTAAATAAGTAGCTAAATAAGCCTCTTAGCTTAACTTATAATAAGCGAACTAATAACTATACTCTAGAATAGTTAGTTAAGTTTAGTATATTCCTTAGAGGTTCTTAGTACTTTGTTTAAGCTAATATTAGTATAGTTAAAGAATATAGTCTTTAGGCTTAGCTTAACTTAAAGAATCTAAAGAGAATCCGTCGTACTTACTTATCTACTACTTAGAGTAATAGAATACGTATTCCTCCTTAACTATATAATTTAGATTCTCGTAAGTTCTTCGTAGTAGAAGCTAATTCTATATTAAGATTAGTCTATTAGTTAGATCTTCGTAGAGATAAAGCTATATTTAATATTAATACTATATCTAATTCTAACTACCTTCTAGTAGCCTACTAGTAGGCTACTATAGGTAGGACTATATATAAAGAAGAGGATATCTATAATAGCTACTAGAATAGGTCTAGTTTATATAAGACTTATATTACTCTAGAGTCTAGTAGTTATAAGTTTCTTAAAGGTACTTACTCTAACTATAGTTCCTTTAATTAGTTTAGTAGATATACTCTTATTAACTACTAGCTAACTTCTAGAAAGAAGCTTTCTACTACTAATAACCTACTATAACGTAATCCTAGTAGTAATATCTTTATATCTATTCGTAACTTATACTTTTCTAGGGATCGTAGTTAGCGTAGCTTAGTTATTCCTAATATAAGTTTTAATTAGTTAACTCTAGCTAGTACTACTAATATTACTAAGCTCTTATCTTTAGAGGCTACTCGCTTTACTTCTCGTACTACTAAAGGTAAAGGCTTTAGTAGTAACTTAGCTCGATCTAAGCGCTCTTCTTAATAAAATTCTTAGAGTAGCTTAAGTCCTTCTAGTAGTTCTAGTAGTTCTAGAGGTAGTAACCCTCGTTCTTCTCTTACTATAAGTAGTCCTTCTCTAATAAAACTATTCTTAGTTCGTTCTAGTAGTAAGAGACCTTCTATACTAGTTTATTAGGGTGCTCCTTTAACTTCTTTTAATAGTAGAGGATCTAGTAGTTAAGCTCCTCGTAGTAGAGGTTAGGCTCCTCGTAGTAAAGGTTAAGCTTCTTATAATAGAAGTTAAGTTCCTCGTAGTAGACGTAGTAGTAAGAGTAGTTTAATAAGTCTAATCGATACTTCTTAATCTAGTAGTACTACTTAAAGCTTAGAGAGGTATATACTTTTAATAGAGATTTCCTTAGTTCTAATTATATATAGCTTAGTATACTTCTTAATATAAATAAAAGTTATAAAGGGAGTAACTATAGTTAGTTACTTACTATAAAGGAAATATCTTACTCTATTCTTATTAAAGAATAGGAGTAGGGGATTTTAGTTTAGTTAGACTATTAGCTAGCTACTTAATAGTATTAATATACTCTATATTAATTTTTCTTTTCTTATACTAGTCTCTATAAAAGTAGTTTCTTAAAGAAATATACTTAGACCTCTTTAAGTTACTATAGCTTTTAACTAGTTTAATTACTAACTAGTTATTAACTTTAATAAGTATAGAACTAGGTATAGTTTAGGTTATATTTTCTATTTTATATATTAAGTTTATTAGCTACTTAAGTTCTTTAGCTATCTTAGTAAGTACTAGGTTTTTAGCTTCTATAAAGGATAAGACTACTTTCTTTATAGCTTTAATCTCTAGATAACTAGGCCTCCTCTAACTAAGATTAGTAATCTAGAAGTTAATCTTAAAGTTAAGATATCTCTAGTAAAGTTAGAGTTAGACTATTAGAGTATAAGATAATTTCCTTATTTCTTCTATAGTAGGTAAGTTCCTTATTTATAGGTCCCTTAGTATATCTTTAAATATACTTTGCTCTAGTAATATAATCTAGTTTAGGATTTTAGAGGAACCTTATAAGATAGTTAATAGTAAAGGAGATATCTAGTCTTATTCTATTTATAAGGAATTATAGGCTTCTAATTATCTTATTAAAGATCTTATAGTCTTCCTTAGTATATAGTTTTTCCTATAGAGTATATAATATATTAATTAGATATTTAACTATCTTAGCTTTATATAGTCTATACTTCTTAAGCTTCTTCCTAATATAATATACTTAGAATAGCTTAATAGAGTTACTTGTCTTAGTAATATAAATTCTTAGGAATAGGTTAGTATTAATAGTTTTAATAGTATACTTTTTCTATAAGCTAGTTAAAAGATTATTAATCTTAGATTAGGTTTTACTAAAGATTTAGAAATTATTTATATATAAAAGAACTAAAATTCTTTCTTTAATAAAGAGGTATATATTACTCTTAGATCTATAAAGGCTAAGCTACTTTAAAGTATTAGTAGTATTATAGTACTAGAGATTAGCTAATTACTTTAGACTATATAGTCCTTTATTAACTTTAACTATAAAGTCCCTAGATATTACCTTAGAGTTATTTATCTCTATTAGTACCTTTAAGTAGATAATAAAGTTAATACTTATAAGAGCGAGAGCTTAAGAGCTAATAGCTTAGAGGGCGTCTAAGTTAGACGCCGAAGTATCTAGCTTATACTACGTATACTCGACGTAAAATAAAAGTACGTTAGACGTATATAAAGGAATCGGTAAGAATTAGTCTCTTAATATCTCTAACGAGTATAGTTAGAGGCGCTTAATATATTACTATATACTAACCTTTATAATACTAATTCTTCTACTTTATTAAGAGTAGCGATCTATTAAGGCCTACTATACTTACGCGAGGAGTATTAGTATAGCTAAGTAACTATAGCGGGTACGCTAAGTCCGAAGCGCTACTATTAGGCTATATAAAAGAGTTACTAAACTCTAAAGCTAAAAGAGAAGAAAATAAGGAGATAAATAATACTAATAATATATAAGTAAGGTGCGAGCGTCTCGAATAAGAAAACGCTACGCTACGCGAATAGCTTAAACTCTACGCCCTTTAAATAGAAAATAAACGCTTAATATAAGAAGTTAGAACGACTACCCTACTAATATACTTAAGTACGACGGTACGAAGCCTTAGCTCGGGATACTCTAGTATAGCGAGTATTACTAGGGATACTAAGGACGGTACGCGTTATAATAGCGACGAATATACGCCCTATAAATCTATTAAGCTCTGCTCTCCTAAGCTATTTAAAGGCGAGACCGTTAAGGAAGCCTAAGTATACGTCTGCGTATATAAATTAAACTTTATAGCCGCACTAAGGAAGTTTATAACTAAATACTAGAAAGTAATCGCTAGTGTTATATTCCTCGTAGGCGAAGTATAGGAAGCCTAGTATAATAAGTACTCTAGTATACTTCTAGTAGAGTATACTTAGACGTAGTTCTATAAGTTCCTATACGATATTATTAGGAATTAAGCAAACTACTAGCTCCTCGTAATCGTTAAGTACGAGATAATATACTAAGGCGAAAATTAGAGTATATAATAATTCGTAATAGACCTTAGTAACCTCGAGGTATAGCTTAGCGACTATACTAAGGCATAGCTAGTTCGCTAGCTTCTCGTAAAATTAAAGCTATTACTACGAAAGGATATTATTAAGAACTATATTATCCTAGCGACGCGCGTCGACCTCGTCGCTTTAGTACGACGCTTTAAATAAGTAAAGAGGTCGATACTACGTAACTTAGGTTTACGCGACTAAAATAAGGACGCGTCGTACTAGTAGTTAAAGCGTAAGAGGGTCGATAGTAACGTATATATCTTAAAGGGCAGTTATAAGTCTAACTTAAAGAAGGAGAACTCTTTAGATAAGCGTAAAAGTAAAGATAAGAACTAGTAACCTAGGTATTATAGTTATAACGAGGTAGGCTATATTCGTCTAGATTATTTAAATAAGAATAAGGACGGTAATAAGCTAGTAGTCCGTAAGGTAGCCGCAAGTAAGTCGAAAAAAGTAGAAGCGACGGAGATATTACGTAAGTCTCTACTACTAAAGTAAATAGTATAGGGTACCTACCTATATAGTACGTACTAGTAGTATAAGTATAGGAAGAAGTTAAGTCTTAAGAGGGCCGTAGGGAAGCTAAGTTCCTTCTCGATAATACTATAGATATTAATATAGTATTATAAGCCTTTATACTCTAGTATAAATTACCCTTATAGCCGAATATAGCCTTGCCGCTAGCTACTACCTTTATAAGTAAACTAAGTTATTATTATAGTATATACTACGTACGTATAAAGCTCGTAGACTCCTCGAGAACTAAGTATATAACTAGAGGGATCTTTTATATATATAATATACTAGATTCTAATATTATCCTTAGCTATTTATAGCGACGTACGTAATAAGTAAGTATCGATAGTAGTATAGACGAATAGCGTTATAGTATAGACCTAAACCTATATATACTAAAATTAGTAGCTTATTATACGTACGCTAGTTCTAGTAAGAGTAGCGGTATTATACGATATCCGCCCTTATATTTTATCGTCTCCTCGATACTAGAGACGCTTAGAAGACTATTAACGACGTCGAGACCTCTTCCTATATCTAGAAAACGCTAATTTCTAACCTAATAGTAAGATAAACCTCTCGGTACGTTATATTCTAATATTAGGTCTTATTCGCTCGACTTTCTAATTCTTTCTAATCTTAGAATTATAAGATTTAGATACTAGATAGTCGAGATAGAGGTTAAAGTATACGAGTATTCTATTATTATAAGTAAAAGGAGGAATTATTATACTAGAGGACTTTAGTAATATAACGAGTAGTAGATAGAGAGGTAATCGCTTTTCGAAAGTATCTAATCGTAGAAGAAAAGTCGTAAAGAGTATAGATAAAGTAGTAAGATCGCTTATCTTCTTAAGCTACTTAAAGCCTCGTCGTAAATATCTTTTTTCTTTCTACTTATTCGATATTCTTTTTTCTTCTTTCTTTTATATTCTAAGTACTCTTAGCTTCTTAGAACCCCTATTCGAACCGCGTAGGCTACTAGTTAATATATCCCTCTCTTATTTAAATATCTTTTTAGAGATATAGCGTAGATCGCGAGTAACGACGTAGTTTCTATCTACTAGCCGTATTAGCTCCGAACGATAGCGTATACTCTTCGAAGAGCTTAAGTTACTCGAATATCTCTCTAGAGATATAGCGCGGATCGCGAGTAACGACGTAGTTTCTATCTACTAGCTATATTAGCTCCGAACGATAGCGTATACTCTTTAAAGAACTTAAGTTAATCTAAGGAAATCTTATTACTACGCCTTTTATCGCGCGCCTAGAACTAGTCTAGAAACTATTAGAATCCTTTACTTATCTAATTATCGTAATTCTATTTACTTTTAAAAAGAGAATTTTATATTTTCGCTCGTAGTTTTAAGTCTTTACGGATACGTATACTATCTAGGTATTATATTTAGCATTTATCGAGTTATTTTATTTCTAGGAGGTTAATTCTAAGTTCTAAAAACTTAAAACTAGTTAAGATTTTTAGTCTTCTTATAAAGGTTAGTATATAGCAATATATTAAGCGCCCCTAACTATGCCTATTAGAGATATTAAGAGACTAATTCTTGCCGATTTCTCTATATACGTTTAGCGTGCTTTTATCTTGCGCTAAGTACGCGCGGCGTAAGCCGGATACTTCGGCGTCTAACTTAAACGCCTCTTAAGCTAGTAGCTCTTAAGCCTCTCGCTCTTATAATTATCTCCTCTTTTCTATAAAGCTACTCTAGCTCGTAGGAGAGTCTATATTAATACGATAGCCGGTCGCTTACGTTCTTATTATATTATATTTACGTCGTAACGTACGCGATTTTTAGTAGTACTATAGTAACGTACTAGATTTTAAGGGACTTTTATATTATAGACCCTATATAGGCTATACGTTAGTTACGAGATAGGTACGGGCTATAAGTTCGCGCCTAATTACGTTAATACTTATTCTAATATACTAACTTTAGATAAGCGCCTCGCTCTTACCTTATACTATCTACGTAATTTCCTAGTATCTTCCTAGTACCTACTTTATAAGTACTATAGCTCCTAAGAAGAACGCTACGCCCGTAATCTTAGCTAACCCTCGTACTATTACCGACTTTCTCGCTACTAAGAACGACGACTATTATCGTTATCTCCTATATTTAGTAACTAGTAAGTCCGGCGTCTCGCGTACGTATTAGCTACGAGTTCCTTACTAATATAGTACGTATAGCCGGCGTTCGGCCGTATAATAGAGTTATAAAACTAAGTAAGAAGAAGAATTACTAGCGCTATAATAACGATAACTACTCCTACGACCGCTTACTTACTACTAGCGCTTTATTAACTCCTTATAATTCCGCTTTAACCTCTCTATAGCGTCTTTTACTACCGGCGCTTCTCCTCGCGGAATCGCGCCTCGAGATTCGGTTACGTCTCTCTTATAAGTCTCCGTCGTTAGATCTAGGTCGAACTCGTAGATAACGCGGAATAGTAATATCTTTAGTATCGTATTTAGGCTATTATTATACGCGAATTCTATAGAGGCTAGTATAGACGCCTAGTCGTCTTAGTTCTTCTCGTAATAAATACGTAAGTACTACTTAAGCGTCTAGTTTACGCGCTTAGTCTAGCTATCTATCTACGAGTAAAATACTATACTTAACTTACGTTTTACGTATACCTTAAAATAGAAGTCTAACTAGAACTAGCTAGTAAATATAGACCCTCTATTAGAAATAATACTACTAGGTATACCTTAAAGTCGTATAACTTCGTCGAGTAGGATATTCGTAAGCTCTACGCTTATATAGCGCTTTATCGTCCGGACGAAAGTTACTATCTTAGAATAGCGGTCGATAATTATAAGGATCGCGTTAAATATACGACTATTACGCTTACTTAGTAGAAGGTCTATAATAAAGTCTATAAATAGATCTTTCTACGGCCGTTCTAGTAAGAGAAGCGTAACTATATTACTATAGGAATAGTAGCGCCTCGCTTTCGCCTTCTAATAGCTACTATATAATTCGACGTATTACCTAACGTCCTCGTTAATCTCTAGCTACTAATATTTCCTTTTAACGAGTTCTATAGTCTTATCCTTACTAAAGTAGCTAGCTAGGAAGTTATTATAGTATATACGGATTACTTACGTTCGTAATACGGGATCGTAGAGTAGATATAAGGCCCCTTCGCGATATATATACTTATCTTAGGTAGTATACTTATCGCTTTTGCCTTTATTACTCTCCGCCTACGCGTATAGCTCCTTCGTAGTAGAGTCTAGCTAGACTAGTATAGCTACGTACCCGATTACTAGGTCCGAGGTATTAGCGTACGGCCGTTCCTCTATAATAATAGCGCTAGCGACCCGTATTAGTAGCGCGAATCTATACGGACCCGGCTTATAGCGTTCTAGGTTAGTAAGCTAGGCCCTATTAGCCGCCTTCGTAGCTACTACCCTCTAGCTTATTATATACTAGGAGCTATAGGCGGCCTTAATATAGTTTATAACTAGTTTACTTACTTAAAGGTCGCTCTAAACTTAGAGTTTTTACTATAGTAATAGTAATAGGTTATTTATCGCCTACGCGTCCTTTACGTAATTACTACGTCTCGATAGCGTATCGGCTACGTTTAGCTTGCCCGCTCGGTAACTAATTATAAAGTTATACGAGGCTAAGAACGTAGCCTACCTAGCCTATTAGCCCGTTAACTACTTTATACCTATAAAGGCCTTTAGGTTAGCGTAGTCGACTAGTACCTCTACCTTATACGTAGCGTCTTCGAGGTAAGGCCTCTATACCTTAAAGAATTCTACTACTACGAGAAGTTCCTTATTATAAACCTTATAGTTATACTCGATATTAATTATCTTTCGTAAGAAGAACGCGATTAGGTACTATTCCGACTCGAATAGCTAGCTTAGAATGCCTGCGATAGCGTAGTTAGACGTATCGGTCTCGACTCGTAGGCGTAGTATAGAGTCGAAGTATCTAAGGAGCGGCGCGGTCTAGAAGCGTTCTTTTAACTTTAAAAAAGCCTACTCCTCGGCTTTACTCTAACTAATAGGCTCTAGCTTCTTACCGTTCTTTACGCCTTTCGAGAGTATAGTTAGTAGTACTACGACCCTTAAATATCTAAAGATAAAGTAGTAGTAGAAGTTCGCGAACCTAAGGAATAATTAAACTTTAGTTAAAGTAATTAGCCTTAGCTACGAGGCGATTATAGCTACTCTACTAGAGTCTATCGCTATACCTCTAGTCGTAACTACGAACCTAAGGAAGTTAACTTATTTCTAGAAGAACTTATACTTAGCGCGCTATACGTAGAGTCCGAATTAATAGAGCCTCTTAAGTATAGTATATACGTCTCGTATATAGTCCTCGCGAGTCTTACTATAGATTAGGATATTATCTAAGTATACTCCGTAACTTATATCTACTAGCCCTACTAGCGCGCGGTTAATATACGCCTAGAACGTTACTAGAGCGTTTATTAGCCTAAAGGGTATTACTTTATATTAGTAGTAACCGTACTACGTATAGAACGTAGTCTTCTAGTAGTCGCTTAGTCTAATATAGATACGGTAATACGCGTGCGTAAGGTCTAACGACGTAAACTATATAGCTCCTATAAGCTTATCTAGCGTCTTACTAATAAGAAGAAGTAGGTACTAATTCTTAATCGTAATCTCGTTTAGTTTATAGTAGTCTATATATTAGAGGTTAGAATAGGTCCTCGACTTTAGGTCGGTTCTAGATCTAGGTCGGATCCTAGGGAACCGACTTAAGATCTAAATCGATAGGGTACTCGACCTAATATAAAATTAATAGGTCGAGTCTAAATACTACTAGTTCCTATATAGGTCTTTATAGAGACCTAAGCTTAAAAAAATAGGTCTAATAACGCGGAACAAAACTAGGTCGCTACGAAGATAATAGGATTGCTCTAATACTAAATATACGTATATATAGAACTAAGCGTAGTAGTATATTAGAAGCGCCGGTTAAAGTAGCGACTATAGTTATAGAGAAAAATAAGGCTACCGACTATACTTACTAACTACGAGATGCGGAATTAAATACTATATATAATATCGACTACGAAGTCTATTCTACTCTATAGGTATAACGTAAAAGCAAATACTTCCTTTGCCGAGCACTATAGCGAAGATATATTAGTACTATATCCTTCTCGTTATCGCTAATCGAGTTAAAGTTGCTCTATTTAGTACTTACTAACGCCTAATAATCCGCCTCTAGCTACTTCTACTACTAACTAACTATATTATTCGAAGGCTTAAACGTAGTTAATATTAGTAGCGCCTTCTCTATAAGCGAATCCCGAGCTTATTACTACGCGTTACGCTCTTAGGAACGATAGTATATAATATTACTAAACGTCGAGGGATCGTAGGACCGATTATATCGGCTCTAATAACGCGCTATACTAAAGTCGCGCTTATAACTAGTTCTAGCTACTAGGATAGAGAGAATATCCTAAGCTATTAGCGCGTAACCTAGATATTCTAATACTATTATCTTCTATAACCGAAGCGGATACTTTATAGAATAGATAGCCGAGTTCTTAAATCTAGCGTAACGATAACGAGATACCTCGTCCGAATTAGCTAACGACTATACGGTCTACCGCGGCCGTCTAAATACCCTTTAATTAAAGTCGGAGTTATTACTATCTAATCTACTATAGAGACCTATTACGAATAATATCGCGGAGTAGTATAAGGCCTTTTTCGGCCTAGACTAGGACGTAGCTACGAGAGGCTTATATCGCGCGTATTCGACCCGGAATTTTAACTAGTAGTAATTCTTAAAGAAGGAATCGAGCCTCTTACTAGAGAACGCCTCGCGGTCCTAGAACGCCCGTTTTATTACTAGATTAAGAAGAATCGCAATGCTATATATATTACTAAATCGCTCCTAGGTAGTAGTATAATACTTCTCGAGCTTTATTTATATAGCCTATAAGGTAGAATAAATCTCCTTTTACTAGAATTATATTTTATATTTAAGTTTCTTATCTATAATATCTAGGATATCGAATAAGGTATTATAGTAGCTAAGAACGAGGTAGATTATTAGCCCCTTTATCGTACCGATCTATATCGTAGCCTTAGCGAAAGGAGTAGTAAAGTTAATAATATATTTAACTCTCTTCTATTCCGTAGTAGTTAGCTTAAGTTCGGGCTAACCCTCGTTCTTAATATACTCGTCGATAATATCTCGTCGTTAAGAACTACGTATTAGTATAATCGTAGTTAAGCTCTAATAGGTCTTTATATTTTATATTAGGCGTAAAACTCTATTAGGCGTCTTCTTCTACTATTTATACTATTTCGAGTACGGATATAGATCTACGATCCTCTCTCGCTATAGTACTATAAACCTCTTAAAGCGTTAAGTACTAGAGTTTACCTTAACTATAAGTTTACGGAACTTTATAAGGAGCGGTTATTAGTATAGCTTCTAAGTTCTACCGACTACGTTTACTAACTACGTATACTTTATAAGGAGAATATATAGTACCTTTATTAGAACCGTAGCTAGACTTCCTACTTTAAGCCGACGTAAGGCGTTCGTATCTATCTCCTCGTCCTATTATTCTTATTTTTTATTTCTTAGCTTAATTTTAAAAGTAGCGAAGAACTTCTTTAAGGAGAGCTAGATTATATATATAAAGTATAGGAACTATTCCGAACGGGAGAACTCGTAGTCTTTAGTATCTAATATCTATCTTATATCTCTATTTATTTCTTAAAGAGGAAGTTATTTAATTAAGACTAATAGCTTCGCTATATAAATGCGCTCGTAAGAGTAAATATCGATAGCCTCGACGCTAGAACTTATTAGTTAAGAGGTATATATATTAGAAGAATACGTATATAGTAGTATATAGTATATTATTATTAGAAGCATTATTCGCTATTAGCGCTATAAGCCTATTAGAGATTTCGAAACGAGTAAGTACGTCGAATAGTAGATTTGCTAGGACTTCGCTTATATAATAGCTTAAAATATATAGAAAGGCTAGTATAGCCTTATACTAGGCCTACTCGCTATCGATCTAGTAGCCTTATATTATAAGGAATAATACTTAGAGTACCCCGGCGTACTAATCGTTAAGGGTAATAGCTACCTAGAAGGTTCTAGATAGCTAACGTTTTAGATTATCCTCGGAGTAATTAACTACGTCCTAGATATATAACTTAATCGTAGCGGCGCTCTTAAAGTCGATAGATCTAGTCTCTTCTAATAGATATTCGTAGGTACGCTAAACTATAGGACTTTTAAAGAAGTTTAAAGGTAATTTAAGCTAGGAAACTATAAGCCTATATAACTCTAGAAACTTTAATAAGTTTAGGTACTCGGTTTTAGTAAAACTTTTCTTAAGCCGTTCCTATAAATAAGAACTATTAGTATATCTACGTTATATATCTCTATAAAGTATAGTCGGCGAGCGTAGTCGGGAAGCGTAGTTAGCAAGTATAGTCGGTACCTTATTTTCGTAATAATAAATACTAAACTTATAGATTAATCTTTAGTAGCCTTAATAACTTCTCTAGTAACTTTACGCTCCTAGAAGGCATCTTCGTAGCCTACTAAATCGAGGTGCTTTTATAGAGCTTTTATTCTATTATTTAGTCCTAAGTATTTAATAACTCTATTATATCTCCTATAAATAACCCTCGGGGTATAAGTTTCCTAGTCTATACCTTTAACGAAAAATCTCTAGGCCTATAACGTTCGCGTATTCGAGTTCTATTTTATAGAGTTCGAAGATATTCTACTATACTTATCGTAATACCTCGCCTCTTCGAGCTACTAATAGTAGTAGTAAAAGCTCTCGAACGACTAGGTATACTCCCGCTACTATATCTATATACTATTAGTTTTAATCTAGTCCTTAGAATCCTTTAGCGGCTTAGTAAGGTTAGCTAAAAATAGTATTCTATCTCGCGTACTAGCTCGACTACTCGAGGTATTCGTAATCGTATAGCGTCTCTTCCTTCGCTATTATATTACCTTCTTAATTAGACTAGAGTCGACGAGAAATAGCTACGATTCGGAGTTAGTCTATCGTTCGCGAAGCTATATACTTATATATTTTAAAGAAGAAGGAAGTATAGTACTACTACGTTATATCGGAGTCGTAGGATATACTAGTAATACTATAATATAAAGTATATAGTACTTAGAAGGAATCGTAGAACTAAAGAGTAAAAGCTAGCAGAGTAATAAAGGTAAATAATATTTATAAAGGCGATTAAGTTTTATTAGTATAAGTACTAGCGAGGTATCTCTATTATAGGCCGACGGCCTATCCTAGTAGCGTTATAGAGACGGGTACCTCTAGTACTCTTATCGAGCTTATAATAGTCGCGACTAATAAACGTACTAAGTACTCTTTAATTATAGTAACGCTATAGTTGCCT
The DNA here is from genome assembly GCA_022702355.1 of Cercospora zeina. Lineage (NCBI taxonomy): Eukaryota > Fungi > Ascomycota > Dothideomycetes > Mycosphaerellales > Mycosphaerellaceae > Cercospora > Cercospora zeina. The sequence goes on from JAKLWX010000010.1 coordinate 1,027,163, forward strand.
TCGAGGGCAAGTATCTTACTAGTATAAGAGGCTAGTAGCGTTAATAAAGCTTAAGTCGAAAAAGTAGAGTTAGACTTAGCCTAAGTAGATAAACCTATTATAAAAAGAATTTAGAAACTACTTAAAGACTATATAAAGCGATATAATACTATATAGTAGAAGGCTAGAAATAATACTAAGAGTAAGAAGAGGAAAAAGAATAGAGCGAGCTAGAAGTTTAAAGTATAGCTAGAGCTCCTAGATCTAGTACTAGCTCTAAAGAAAAAGTAGTAGTATATCTCCGAAGTTATAACTACTACGTAAGAGAATAAGGCTAGTATTAAATATACTTAGCTATCGAAGGTAAGACTTAAGCCGTTTATAAGAATTATAAAGGAGAATTATATATTCGGTAAGCTACTATAGACCGAGAGGTAGAGATAAGAGATATAAGTTAAAGAGGGCTAGCTAGTACTACGACGCAAACCGTAGACTAATATACTATCGGCGGCTGCAACTAATCTTAACTTATAAGATATAGTAGTACTAATTAGCTATCCGTATTCTACCTAGCCTAAGAGGAGTTATAGAGCTTCTATATAAACTCTATCTCTAGCGACTAGAATTTACGTATAAAGGTCTTAGAGATAGCGAGCTTATTCGTAGACGTACTTAGAAGCTACTCGACGATATTCTAAAAGCTAAGTCCTCCTTTCTACTTAGAATCGAGCTATATTTCTTATAGAAGCTCTCCGTATACCGACTCTTTTATATCGAACTTATAAGCGTATAACTAGAACGCTAGCCTATTTCGCTTAGCCTATACTTTAGACGTAACTAGCTTCCGGAACCTATTACTATCCTAATCGTATCCTAACGAGATAAGCTAATCTAGGACTTCTAGAGTCTAAGTAAAGCGATTAGCTATATTAAACTTAAAGGACTTCTAGGAGAGATAGTTACGATATACTACGTAGTAATAGAGTAGGAAAATTTCCGTTATAGTTAGAAGACGGCCTTCTACTATTAGCTCCTACTACTAGTTAGTATATAGTTAGTAGGCGTAGTTAGTACTAATTTACCTTCGCTTTCGCTATAAATACTAATATACGGACTAATTTTATAAGCCCTCTATAAGGCTCTACGGAGCGTAGAATATACTTCTAGTCTAATCGGAGGTACTCGAATACGTCCTAAAGAAGCTATTAGTTCTAGCGGCGATTAGAGGTTAGAATAGGTCGAGAGAGGTCCGGGTCGGGTCTAGAACCTAAATATATAAAACTATAATAGTTAGGTCGGGTCCTAGCCGGTTCCTACCTAGTTCCGGACCTATTTAATAAATATAGGTATTAGATAGGTCCGACTCGAGTCTAACGATAGGTCTAAAGATAGGTCCTAATAGAAATATAAGATTCGATAATTTTAATAGAATACGGTATAAAAAATTAAGGGTTATAAATAGATAGAAACTAGAGGAAGTAGAAAGTATAGAAAGCGACGGGTTTTAAAGGCATATTTAATTTAATACGGCAAATTATACGATTTAGTATAACTATAGGTATACTAACTACGAATGCTAACTACTATAACCTCTCTAATTATAACGATTTTTACTATATATACCCTTTATAGTTATAACGATTTTCCTTATATATACTATAGAGATTTATCTCTTACTAAATATATTAATTTCCTAAGACGAGAGTAGGCTAATAATAAACTTTATATCCCTCTACTAAATAGTTACTTACTTTACGTAAATCGCGGCAACGTTAGTACCTATAATATAGTTAATATCGATCGAATATAAAATAACTAAGAATATATATACTCGAGAAGAGGTAGACTAGAGCACTCTCGGCGGCTTCCTATAGAGTACTAAGGGCGCTCGCCTACTAATAGTAACCTCCTTAAGAAATAGCTAAGCCTCTAGAAACGTCGTAGTAAACTTTATAAACGAGGCGGCTAAAGGGTAGCTTTAGTATAAGTAGATCCGTAGACTTCTAGTACTTACGGATCTCTTAGAGCGCGATAGCTAGAGTATAAGTTAGTAATACTAACTATAAATGCTAACTATATAACTTACTACCTAGCTTATAGCGATAAGTCTTCCGTATACTAGCTCTACGAGCTAGACCTCCTCTATCTACTACTACTATTTTAGCCGGTACTTTTCTAGCTATTCTCTTTCTAGCTAGTCTCTTTTTCGCTACTTATTTTCTACCTAGTAATCGTTTTCTACCTGCTACTCCTCTAGCTACTACGCTACTATTTATTCCGTTATTTACTATATCTCTATCTACTACGTCTCTATCTACTATATTTCTAGCTACTACTACTACCGCTATTACGGTCTAGCCGGGCCTATATAGACGGCTTAGTACTTAGTATATAGACGCTTCCTTCGATAGACGTAGATAAATAGATATTAACTTTTAGTATACCTAGTCGTCCGATATAGACGTAATAACTAGTAGCTCGGAATAGTTAATCTCGACCTTATTCGAATACCTAACCGATTAACGAACGAGGCTACGCCTATTCGGACGACTAAATATTAAGAACGTACTAACGGCTTAATTAGTAGCCGGACTCGTATTCTACGTAGATCGTAGACGCCCTATATATTCTATAAGATTATACGAGAATAACGAGGCGCATATATATAAGAACGAGTAGAGTAGTTAGAGAGTTAGCCGTCGGTTATCCGTAGTCTCTAGCTACTTAGACGCCCTCTATTTTTTTCCTTAGGACCGTCTATAGATAGTCGCGACGCTATAGATAACGGCCCTTACTACTCTAGACGTACTTATTCTATAGTAGTAGGAACTAGCCCTACTACCTATCCTAGTAGCTCCGATCCTACTAGATATTAACGTAGCTTCCTTATTAACTACCTTCTTCTTCTAAGTCTTCTTAATATAGGACGCGCTCTTAAGAAGGATTAGACGTAGTAAGCCTAATCTCTAGCGCTTAGTAGCGTTTATTACGAATAACTATATACTACTACCTAAGTACGAGCCTCTAGTTACCTTAATAGAGCGTAGGATATTATAGCTAGAGTATCTTTAAGACTAGATTATAAATTTATCTAGCGTTAATAAAGTAGCGAAACTCGTCCTTATATACCTTCTACTTATTTAAGACCTACTATAATATATAGCGACCGTACCTTAGCCGGCTACCTTTACCTTAGACGAGATACTATAAGTAGTTATTCTATATAACTATCTAATAAAGGCTTAGAACGAAGCCCGATATAGATAAAGCTACGTAGCTAGACGCCTACGCTAACTAGCGAATAGGGTCCTATATATAGAACTATATCCCTTCTAAGAATAGCCTAACGATTCTATTTAGTAGCGCCTCGAGCGACCTCTATAGATACTAGTATAGCCGTACGAGCGACCTCTATAGACGCTAGTATAGGAATAGAGCCGGTCCCCGAACTAGCTAGTAGCGCTACTCTAGAAACGATAGATAGTTTACCTAGTCTAGTAGCTATACGTACTACGTAACCTACCTATAGAGACGTCCTCCGATTCCTCTTTCTAACGCTTACTACTAACGGACTCCTCGCTCTAGGAATCGTTAGTATAGGCGTTACCTAATACGACTATTCTATACTCGCTAGTTACCTTTAGCTCGAGAGCGCGTATACTAGAATATCTTCCGATTACGCCGCGTTAAGCTCCTTCGACTTCGCTATATAATATACTATATAGTAACGCTACTAGTCGTAATAATATTAACTTCCTATACTAGTATAGAGACGAGTAGCGTCGCGGACGTAACTATAATAACTACTATAACGCCTTCCTCGGACGCTAGCCTTACTATAACTCTACGCCTCTAAGGATATCTTCTTATAGGAACGTACTACTAGGTAGCGCTCTACTATAAGAGGACGCACTATCTTAAGAAGTAGATACTAGCCTAGCTCTACTATCTTTACTACTATAGCGACCTCCTATACTAGCTCTAGTAGTTCTAGACCTAGATCGCTTCCTAACGTAAATTAAAGATACGCTTAAAGCGTATATAGTATAAGCTTAAGAGCGTTTTAACGAGTTCTAGGGCCGTTAAAATAAGTAGCTCGGCCGTATAGAACGTAATTTTAACGCTCGTTTTAAGCGTTTAGAAGCGTACGCTAGAAGCTAACTACTAGACGCTCTACGATATAGTATTAACTTAGAGGCTAATCGCTAGTAACGCCTATAGCAAGCGGGGCTAGTCTCTCTCTCTAGTAAAGAAGACCTACTACTAGTAGATAGTAAAGGGAATAAAGGAATATACCTATATTATAAGAGACGCTACGACCGTAGTTAGAATAATTATAGCTACGACTAAAGGCGAGATAGCTACTATAGTAGATAGGGACGCCGAGATCCCTCGTCGTCTTCTAGTAATAGTAATAGCTCCTTACTCGATTTATATCGTAATAGTAGTTAGCGTCCTAGCCGCTCGCCGAACTAGTTACTTAGCCGTAGTCGATCTAAAGATAGCTACTTTAAGTCGGAGGAAGTAGGTTTCTTCTACCTAGCCGCTACGACTACTAAGCTCCTCGTAGGAAATATAGCTAACCGAGAAGGCAAAACCTTCTATAGGTTAGTCTACTTATTCTTAGACTCGGCTAAAGATTACGTAATAACTATAGGGTCCTAGACGACCTAATAATAGCTAGTTAAATGCCTCTATAGTTCGATAATAACCTAGTTCTTCTTAGAGCTTATAGAAGACGACTACTATAGAATCTATAGTAGGAAGAGTATCGAGCGTTAAGAGAAAGCCCTTCGCGATAAGTTCTCTCTCTACTTAGCTAAAGCCTTAATACGACTAGCTAACGAGCGTTTCGGCTAGAAGGAGGTCGCCGCTAACCGTCTACTAGCTAAGTTTATCTTAAATATAGTTCGCTAGATAAAAAAGGCTAAGACGATTAACTAGACCGCCTAGTTAAACGTAGCGTAGATAAAAATCTATCCGGACCTCTAGCTTAATATAGACCTACTTACGAATAGAACGACTATCGACGCCTTTATAGAAAGTATAGAAATACGAATATTCTCCTAGCGCTATCTTAACTTTAAAGCGAGAATAAATAAGTACTATACCGAACGTATTAATAGGAAGGATAGGCGCTACTAATAGAATACCTCTTATAAGTACGACTATACTTATAAACGATACTCGGATAAGCTCTAGTAGTATAACGACCGTCTACGTCGGAATAACTAGAATGCTACTAATAACGAACTTTAGCGCTACTAGAGACGAGACGACCGCTAAAGTAGACGCGATTAAGATTGCCGAGACTACTATCTAAAAGAAGATACGCCTAATAATACTCGAGCTAAGGCTCCTAACTTAGACCTAGTAAAGCGAGAGCCTATATACTATAACTATAATAAGTCTAGCTACTACTTCTACGAATATAAGAAACCGAGACGTTAGCGCTCTCGTAGTAGAGACCTATCCTACGAGAGGAAGGATAATAATACGTACGTCGCCTAAGGTAATTAGTTAGTATTACGTAATAGCGACTATACTATCGTCTTACGGCTATCTAGCTATAGCCGTAGCCTCTTACTTATCGACGCGTACGCTAGACTAGTATAGATAGTAGACTTTATAAATATAAGTACCGAACCTATAGCGACCTCTACTCTTATTTATACGTCTAATATAGCCTTCTTCTTAGGCCCTTTTATACTAGCTCTATTATTACGCGTATACGAATACTCTACTTATAACGAGACCTTCCTCTCTATAAAAGCGCTATCTGCCTATAAAGATAGTACGTATCCTAGCGGCTATAAGCTAAACCCGGACCCGTCTCGCGTAGTTAACTCGTCCGCTATACTTAGCTACTTACTAGGTCCCCCTATCTATTCCTTTTAGTATTTACGTCTAGCTCTACGTACGAGTATTAATAGCTCCGATTTCGAGATTACGCTCGATACGGGCGCTAGCTACTCTATCGTTAATCTTTACTTTCTAATAAAGTACTACTCGGACGTATAGCTTCGTTCTCTAAACTAGCTATTTAAGATTAGCGGGATCTTTAGCTTCTAAGAGTATACCTAATATATAGTAGTAGATATATAGGCCCTAGCTCTAATTAACGGCGACTATATCCTAGTATACTTCCGCTACGCCGCGTACCGTATACGTCGTCGCGGATCTTCTAGTTAAGATCCTCCTTAGTATAAACGTAATTATAATAGAGCGTATTCTTATTAACGTTCCTCGATAGTAAGCTACCCTTACTTCGTACGAAGGCGCTAAGGTGCCTTTTCTAGTCGCTAGGAAGGCGCTAACGCTATTCCGTACTATACTAACTACGAGAGACGCCTTTACCGTCCCTTTATATACTAAGTCTAAGGTCCCTATTATTCTATAGTATTCGCTACTAAACGACTACGACTTTAACTTTATACTAGAACCTTAGTACCTTAGCGGCCTTTAGAAGAGTTTAGACGTCTATTACTCCCTAGTAGACTTATAGATAACCTACGTTTTAATCGCTAACTAGATAAATACGAAGATTATCCTACTACTAGCTACGTATCTCGGTATAGTAGGCGAGGCTATATTTAAGGGCGCCTTCGTAACGACCTCGACGTCTAACTAGGAAGATCTAGCTATACTATAGTAGAGTTTAAACTAGCTCGTAAGCCCGAGACCCCTATGCTAGTACTACTTACTACGCCTCTATCGGATATAGAAAAGAAGATAGTAGAAGGCTATATACTATATAGTATAGCGGATAGGCAGGCTACGTACGCCGCTCTTATATAGAGGTAGTAACGCTTATAAGTTAATAAAGGTATAGTAGTCCGAGTCTCGGAAACCGACTATATACCTATTCTACTACTATCTAGTAGCGATGCCTATCGCCTCTCTACTATAGTCTACCTATTATCTAAACCTAACCGAGAGGTCGTCGATAAGGCCTTCGATAGCTTATATTAATAAGGTAAAATATTATTTACTACTAAGCCTACTCTATTCGGCTTCCTAGTCTTCGTAGTCTAGAAGATAGTACTATTAAACGGCTAGTTAGTACGAAAAGGTAGGGCTATAGTTAATATTCGCGGCTTAAATAAGATAGCCGTTAAGGACTCCTACCTACTACTATAATAAGACGAAATCGTAGACGCACTAAGGGGCGCTAAGTATATTACTACTATAGATATAGTTTCTTTCTTTTACTAGTAGACGGTCGCAAAAGCCGACTAGTATAAGCTCGCTATTAACTCCTATTAAGAATAGGAATTAATATACGTCGCTACTATAAGCTATTCGAGTAGTATATAATACGTATAAAGATAGCTAGATAGAATCTTAAAGCCGTATAGATCCTACTACTATATATATATCGACGATATTATAATCTTCTCTTATACGTTCGACGACTACCTACTATACCTCGACTAGCTATTTTAGCTACTCGACTCGTACGATATTAGTATCTCCTTCTAGAAGACGTTTATCGGTTACTCGTCTACGACTCTACTTAGTTAGCGCGTTAGTAGCCTAGGCTATACTATATATAAGGAAAAAGTTAAGGCTATTCTCGACTTTCCCTTCTCTTAGACTTTAAAAGACCTCGAATTCTACGTCGGCCTAACGAGTTAGTAGCGATACTATATTCCGTACTTCTTATAGATTATCGCTCTATTCGAGGAGCGTAAGAGATAGCTCCTCTATCGGGCCTCTACTTATAATAATTCTAGGAAAAGATTCGCTACGAGGATATAGGCGTAAAACGAGGACGATAACTTAGTAAGATAGCATCGTAGTTATAATATCCTACGCGAGATATATAGGATAGCCGATTTCCTATACTATTTAGATCTAGATCGTCTACTATATATCGACCTAGATTTAAGTACCCTCGGCTACGCTACTATCGCGTATATAGTCTAAGATAATCCTACCTCGATAGACGATAGTAAAGCCGTCCGATTCCCCGCTACTAAGGTCTAGCTAGTACTATACCTTAGTAAGGCTTTATCTATTACGGTCTAGCCGGGCCTATACGGACGGCTTAGCACTTAGTATATAGACGCTTCCTTTAATAGACGTAGATAGATAGATATTAACCTTTAGTATACCTAGTCGTCCGATATAGACGTAATAACTAGTAGCTCGGAAGCGTTAATCTCGACCTTATTTAAATACCTAACCGATTAACGAACGAGGCTACGCCTATTCGGACGACCGAATATTAAGAACGTACCGACGGCTTAATTAGTAGCCGGACCTATATTCTATATAGATCGCGGACGCCCTATATATTCTATAAGATTATACGAGAATAATAAGGCGCATATATATAAGAACGAGTAGAGCGGTTAGAGAGTTAGCTATCGGTTATCCGCGGCCTCTAGCTACTTAGACGCCCTTTGTTTTTTTCCTAGGGCCGTCTATAGATAGTCGCGATGCCTATAAGTAGCCGCGTAAATAACGGCTTCTACTAGTCTAGACGTACCTATTCTACGAGAGTAGGAACTAGCCCTACTACTTATCCTAGTAGCTCCGATCCTATCGGATATTAACGTAGCTTGCTTATTAACTACCTTCTTCTTCTAAGTCTTCTTAATATAGGACGCGCTCTCGAGAAGAATTAGACGTAGTAAGCCTAATCTCTAGTACTTAGTAGCGTTTATTACGAATAACTATATACTACTACCTAAGTACGAGCCTCTAGTTACCTTAATAGAGCGCGGGATATTATAGCTAGAGTATTCTTAAGACTAGGTTATAAATTTATCTAGCGTTAACGAAGTAGCGAAACTCGTCCTTATATATCTTCTACTTATTTAAGACCTACTATAATATATAACGACTATACCTTAGCTAGCTACCTTCGCCTTAGACGAGATACTATAAGTAGTTATTCTACGTAACCGCCTAATAAAGGCTTAGAACGAAGCCCGATATAGATAAAGTCGTATAGCTAGACGCCTACGCTAACTAGCGAATAGGGTTCTATATATAGAACTATATCTCTTCTAAGGATAGCCTAACGATCCTATTTAGTAGCGCCTTAAGCGACCTCTATAGATACTAGTATAGCCGCACGAGCGACCTCTATAGATACTAGTATAGCCGTACGAGCGACCTCTATAGACGCTAGTACGAGAATAGAGCCGGTCCTCGAACTAGCTAGTAGCGCCGCCCTAGGAACGATAGACGGTTTACCTAGTCTAGTAGCTATACGTACTACGTAACTCGCTCGTAGAGACGTCCTCCGATTCCTCTTTCTAACGCTTACTACCGACGGACTCCCTACTCTAGGAATCGTTAGTATAGGCGTTACCTAATACGACTATTCTATACTCGCTAGTTACTTCTAGCTCGAGGGCGCGTATACTAGAATATCTTCCGATTATACTACGTCGAGCCCCTTCGACTTCGCTATATAATATACTATATAGTAATGCTACTAGTCGTAATAATATTAACTTCCTATACTAGTATAGAGACGAGTAGCGTCGCGGATATAACTATAACGACTACTACGACGCCTTCCTCGGATGCTAGCCTTACTATAACTCTATACCTCTAAGAATATCTTCTTATAGGAACGTACTACTAGGTAGCGCTCTACTATAAGGGGACGCACTACTCTAAGAAGTAGATACCGGCCTAGCTCTGCTATCTTTACTACTATAGCGACCTCCTATACTAGCTCTAGTAGTTCTAGACCTAGATCGCTTCTTAACGTAAATTAGAGATATGCTTAGAGCGTACGTAGTATAAGCTTAGGAGCGTTTTAACGAGTTCTAGAGCTATTAAAATAAGTAGCTCGGCTATATAGAACGTAATTTCGACGCTTGTTTTAAGTATTTAAAAGCGTACGCTAGAAGCTAACTACTAGACGCTCTATAATATAGTATTAACTTAGAGGCTAATCGCTAGTAATACCTATAGCGAGTAGGGCTAGTCCCTTCTTTTAGTAGAGGAGACCTACTACTACTAGATAGTAGAGGGGACGGAGGGATATACTTACGGTAATTATAGAGGACGCTACGACCGCGGTCGGAATAATTATAGCTACGACTAGAGGCGAGATAGCTACTATAGCAGACGGGGACGCCGAGATCCCTCGTCGTCTTCTAGTAATAGTAACGGCTCCTCGCTCGATCTATATCGTAATAGTAGTTAGCGTCCTAGCTGCTCGCTAAACTAGTTACGTAGCTATAGTTAATCTAAAGATAGCTACTTTAAGCCGAAGGAAGTAGGTTTCTTCTATCTAGCTACTACGACTACTAAGCTTCTCGTAGAGGATATAGCCGATCGAGGAGGCAAAACCTTCTATAGGTTAGTCTACCTATTCTTAGACTCGGCTAAAGATTACGCGATAACTATAGGGTCCTAGACGACCCGATAATAGCTAGTTAAATACCTCTATAGTTCGGTAATAACCTAATTCTTCTTAGAGCTTATAGAAGACGACTACTATAGAATTCGTAGCGAGAAAGGTATCGAGCGTTAGGAGAAAGCCCTCTACGATAAGTTCTCTCTCTACTTAGCTAAAGCCTTAGTACGACTAGCTAACGAGCGTTTCGGCTAGGAGGAGGTCGCTACTAACTATCCGCTAGCTAAGTTCGTCTTAAACGTAGTTCGCTAGATAAGAGAAGCTAAGACAATTAACTAGACCGCCTAGTTAAACGTAGTATAGATAAAAATCTATCCGGACCTCTAGCTTAATATAGACCTACCTACGAATAGAATAACTATCGACGCCTTTATAGAAAGTATAGAAATACGAATATTCTCCTAGCGCTATCTTAATTCTAAGGCGAGAATAGGTAAGTACTATACCGAATATATTAATAAGAGGGATAAGCGCTACTAATAGGATACCTCTTACGAGTACGACTATACTTATAGATAATACTCGAACGAGCTCTAGTAGTATAACGACCGTCTACGTCGGAATAACTAGAACGCTACTAACGATAGACTTTAGTACTACGAGAGACGAGACGACCGCCGAAGTAGACGTAATTAAGATCGCTAGGACTACTATCTAAAAGAAGATACGCCTAATAATACTCGGGCTAAGGCTCCTAACCTAGACCTAGTAAAGCGAGAGCCTATATACTATAACTATAATAAGTCTAGCTACTACTTCTACGAATATAAAGAACCGAGACGTTAGCGCTCCTATAATAGAGACCTATTCTATAGAAGGAAGGATAATAATACGTACGTCGCCTAAGGCGATCGGTTAGTATTATACGATAGCGACTATACTATCGTCTTACGGCCGTCTAGCTATAGCCGTAGCCCCTTACTCGTCGACGCGTATACTAGACTAGTATAGATAGTAGACTTTATAGATATAGGTACCGAACTCGTAGCGACCTCTACTCTTATCTATACGTTCGATATAGCCTCCTCCTTATATTCTTTTATACTAGCCTTATTATTATATATATATAAATACTTCGCTTACGATAAGACCTTCCTCTCTATAAAAGTACTATTTACCTATAGGGATAGTATATATTCTAGTAGCTATAAGCTAAAACTAGACCCGTCTCGCGTAGTTAACTCGTCCGCTATACTTAGCTACTTACTAGGTCCTCCTATTCGTTTCTTTTAGCATTTGCGTCTAGCTTTATATACGAGTATCGACGGCTCTAATTTCGAGATTACGCTCGATACGAGCGCCGGCTACTCTATCGTTAATCTTTACTTTCTAACGAAGTACTACCTAGACGTATAGCTTCGTCCTCTAAACTAGCTATTTAAGATCGGTAGGATCTCTAGCTCCTAAGAGTATACCTAATATATAGTAGTAGATATATAGGCCCTAGCTCTAATCGATAGCGACTACGTCCTAGTATACTTCTACTACGCTACGTACGTCGTCGTAGATCTTCTAGTTAAGATCCTTCTTAGTATAGACGTAATCGTAATAGAGCGTATTCTTATTAACGTTCCCCGATAGTAAGCTACTCTTGCTTTATATAAAGGCGCTAAGGTGCCTCTTCTAGTCGCTAAGAAGGCGTAGACGCCGTTCTATACTATACTAACTACGAGAGACGCCTTTACTATCTCTCTATATACTAAGTCTAGGGTCCCTATTATTTTATAGTACCTACTACTAAACGACTACGACTTTAACTTTATACTAGAACTCTAGTACCTTAGCGGCCTTTAGAAGAGTTTAGAAGTCTATTACTCTCTAGTAGACTCGTAGATAACCTACGTTTTAATCGCTAACTAGATAAATATAGAGATTATTCTACTACTAGCCGCGCGTCTTAGTATAGTAGGCGAGGCTACGTTCGAGGGCGCCTTTATAACGACCCCGACGTCTAACTAAGAAGATCTAGCTATAATACCGGATTTTCTATAGTAGAGTTTAAACTAGCTCGTAAGCCCGAGACCCCTATACTAGTACTACTCGTTACGCTTCTATCGAATATAGAAAAGAGAATAGTAGAAGGCTATATACTATACGGCACGGCGGACAGGTAGGCTACGTACGCTACTCTCGTATAAAGGTAGTAACGCTTATAGGTTAATAAAGGTATAGTAGTCCGAGTTCCGGAAACCGACTATATACCTATCCTACTACTACCTAGTAGCGATACCTATCGCCTCCCTACTATAGTCTACTTATTATCTAAACCTAACTAAGAGGTCGTCGATAAGGCCTTCGATAGCCTATATTAATAAGGTAAAATATTATTTACTACTAAGCCTACTCTATTCGGCTTCTTAGTCTTCGTAGTATAGAAGATAGTACTATTAAATAGCTAGTTAGTACGAAAAGGCAGGGCTATAGTTAATATCCGTAGCTTAAATAAGATAGCCGTTAAGGACTTCTACTCGCTACTACGATAAGACGAAATCGTAGACGTACTAAGAGGCGCTAAGTATATTACTACTATAGATATAGTTTCTTTCTTTTACTAGTAGGCGGTCGTAAAGGCCGACTAGTATAAGCTCGCTATTAACTCCTACTAAGGATAGGAATTAATATACGTCGCTACTATAAGCTATTCGGATAGTATATAGTATATATAGAGATAGCTAGATAGAATCTTAAAGCTATATAGATCCTACTACTATATATATATCGACGATATTATAATCTTCTCTCGTACGTTCGACGACTACTTACTATACCTCGACTAGCTATTTTAGCTACTCGTAGAGGTTAGAATAGGTCGGGACGGGTCCGGGTCGGGTCTAGGACCTAAATATATAGAACTATAATAGTTAGGTCGGGTCCTAGCCGGTTCCTACCTAGTTCCGGACCTATCTAATAAATATAGGTATTAGATAGGTCCGACTCGGGTCTAACGATAGGTCTAAAGATAGGTCTTAATAGAAATATAAGATTCGATAGAATATAGTATAGAAAATCGAGGGTTATAAATAGATAGAAACTAGAGGAAGTAGAAAGTATAGAAAGCGACGGGTTTTAAAGGCATATTTGATTTAATATAGCAAATTATACGTTTTAGGGCAACTATAGGCATACCGACTACGAATACTAACTATAGCAACCTCTTTACTTATACCGATTTTTACTATATATGCCCTCTATAGTTATAACGATTTTCCCTATATATATTATAGAGATTTATCTCTTACTAAATATATTAATTCCCTAAGACGAGAGCAGGCTAATAATAAACTTTATATCCCTCTACTAAATAGTTACTCGCTTTACGTAAATCGTAGTAACGTTAGTACCTATAATATAGTTAATATCGATCGAATATAGAACGACTAGGAGCATATATACTCGAGAAGAGGTAGACTAGAGCACTCTCGGCAGCTTCCTATAGAGTACTAAGGGCGCTCGCCTACTAACGGTAACCTTCTTAAGAAATAGCTAAGCCTTTAGAAATATCGTAGTAAACTTCGTAGACGAGGTAGCTAAAGGGCAGCTTTAGTATAAGTAGATCCGTAGACTTCTAGTACTTGCGGATCTCTTAGAGCGCGATAGCTAGAGTATAAGTTAGTAATGCCGACTATAAATACCGACTATATAACTTACTACCTAGCTTATAGCGATAAGTCTTCTATATATTAGCTCTATAAGCTAGACCTCCTCTACCTACTACTACTATTTTAGCCGGTGCTTTTCTAGCCGTTCTCTTTCTAGCTAGTCCCTTTTTCGCTACTCGTTTTCTATCTAGTAATCGTTTTCTACCTACTACTCCTCTAGCTACTACTACTACCGCTACTATTACTATATTATCCCTCTCGATCTATCTCTTACGAGCTATTTAGTAAGCGAGCTTCTACTTATTAAGACGAGGCCGACCGCCTAGTATAGTTTTCTATAGAGCCTTCCTAGAAAGCTAAGAGGGAGGGGTAGGTAGTATAATACTCTCGTCGCTATTACTCTCGTTACTATTACTCTCCTCGCTATTACTATCGTCGATAATAATAATAGAGACAATGTCTTCGTTATTTCTATTATCGCTATTCGCGTTTCTACGAGAACTATTCTAGTCGTTTCTACTAGTAGCCCCTTAGTCGTTACTATTATAAGTAGAGAAGTTAGAAATTAAGGGAGGAGAGGTAGAAGCGCTACGTTAGCTAGAAGAGGGCGCCTAGTTACTAAGAAGTCTAAGGTCGATATTACTATTATCTATAGGAGGGTTTTTAGGTAGGAGGGAGTTTTTAAATAGAGGAGGAGCGGACGCTATATCTCGGCTAGAGAAGTATTACTTAGCGAACTAGCTAGGCTTATTAGTAGGAAGTTAAGCTATTATAAATGCGCGGAGGGCCGAGAGAAAAGCGGTCGATTAAGCTATAATTAATATACGTAGTAGTATCCTTCGTGCGCGTAATATAAAAATTCGTTAGAAGGTATAAAAAAGGAAGGCGATAATAATAAGCTAACAAAGCGCGACTACTAATAAGTTCTAAGGTAGTAGAGGTAGTAGTATTACTAATAGTTTAGTAAGGGTATATAGGTTAGCTAAGACGGACGTTAGGCTCGCTAGCGCGCTAGCTATAGCTTTACCCGCGCTATATATATTAATTCTAAGCTTCTAAGTATAGCAACGTATGCTAGGCTCTTTATAGTCGGCAATTGTAGTTAGTAACCTAGTATTATATACCTATATTATTATTCCCTCCTCTATCCTAGCTAGTAAACTAGCGGCGTAGATAACTATATAGGTATATATCCTTTACTTATAGAGTAACGCGCTTTACGTAGATCGCTAGAAGGTTAGAAATCTCGAACTCTATAACGAGAAATGCCTCCGCCGCTTCCTATAAGTATTTAAGTGCTACTACCTAAATTCTAATAATATCGCTACTACCTCTATCTATTATAATCTCGCGGATAATATACTAAAAAGGGACCCTCCGGATATATAAAGCTATCGTTCGCTAAAGCTTATAAATCTCTCGTAAGGCTACCGTCCCTAGTATTAACTACCTTTTCGAGATACTAGACTTACTAGCTCTCGTTCGTCGCTATATTATCCTTATAGCTATCGCTTTTTTCTATAGAACTACTACCTTCCTACGAGACTCGTCGTCTAGTACCGTAGCCTTTAGTAGCTATATTCGCTACTACTTAGTAGCCTTATTTCCTACGTATAGAGGTAGTACTAACGGCGGTATATTAGTATCTATATTAGGATATACTCGTAGAGGAGGGCTCGAGTTAAACTTTATATTAGAGTCCGCTTAGGAAATAAGAGAAGGCATCGAGTAGTATAGATAGAGATATCGAAGGGTTAGAAAGAGCAGATAGGTAGAGATACGAGAGAGAAGGGCTAGAGCAGATAGGAGTACTAGAAAATCGTATATAACCGCCGGAATACGTAGGCCTATAGGGGGGGGAGTTAGAGTTCGATAGCGCTATATAGTAGAACTATATTATATTCTACTACTATATTAGGACACCCCTACCGATCTTTACCTAGTAGAAGTTATAGTTACGCAAACGCTATAATCGCTTTCGCTACTCTATAGAATATAGTAAGTTAGTAATAGACGCAAATATTTACTATAGTATAGATTATATCTAGGTATTATATAGATAATATCGACTATAGTATATATATTTCGTTATTCGAAGTTCTCTACGAATATATAAAATACTATAAAAAGGAAAGAGCTAGACTTACTAGTACTCTATAGTATTACTAGTTAAGTAGTCGTAATATAGTAGTAGAATAGAAAAATAGACTCTCTAGCCTATCTTTATATCGAGGAACCGAGTCGTTATAATAGTAGAAGAGAAGAAATAATTATTAATACTACTTTAATACTAAGGAGAGGAGTAGTTATCGATAGTATAAGCTAAGAAGCAACTGTCGGCGCCGAGGAGACTAGTAGTCGTCGATAGTATAAACTAAAAAGCAATCGTTCGCGCTAAGAAGACGAGCAGTCGTCGATAATATAAGCTAAGAAGCAGCCGTCTACGCTAAGGAGATAAGCGGTCGTCGATAGTATAAGCTAAAAAGTAACTATTAGCGACGAGTAGATAAGTAGTCGTCGAGGGTATAAGTATATAGTAGTTACTCTTTTTAGCCGGCGATAGTAAGGTTAATCTAAGTAACGTATACGATAGATTCTAGCTCTAGAGTACGTCTATAGCTGTCGCTATCTATATATAGTCGTATATATTAGTATGCACTATATTAAGCAAGCGATATATTATATAATATCGCTAACTATAGTAGCCGACTATAGTATAAGAAGCTAATCTCTACGTATAGAGGTAAGCTAGCGGCTAGGCAGGAACAGCCGCGTACTAAGCTTCTAGCGTACCTAAAGCTAGAATTCGTCGCACTTAGCTCCTACTATAATAACTACTACCTTAACTACTACTATACCTATATTACTACCGAATTTTAAGCGTATATTTACTATATACCTCGCGATACTTATCTCTTCTTAGCGACTAAACTTATAACGATAGCGCGATAAAAGCGATATTTAATAAGTACTACGCCCTTTAATAGTTTATAAAAGCGTCCCTACCTCGTAGATAAGGATTTAAATAGTATAAGTACTTCTATACTTTAGATACGATTAGGCGCTATAAGAAAAGATATAGATACCTACTCTTCTAATCCTAATACTCTTCGCAAGCGTAGCTAGCGCGCAGATATATCGCCTAAGAGAGCTATAGTAGATAAGTAGCATAAAGCTAGAAATAAGTCCTTTGCTTAGTAGAAGAAGCTTTTAATTAGCTCTAATAATATATAGAGCTCCCTATTAAAGGAGTAGTAGTAGAAGAAGATTAAGGCCTAAAGAGAGGAGTACTACGCTTAGTACGACTAGATAGCGTAAGTAATAATCTATATAGTTAGCTAATATAGTCGGTAGTACTAACGTATAATAGGGACGATAAGAAACGTAAGCGCGCGCGGGATAGGCCTACTATATAAGTAGCAAACTAGGATAAGGAAAGCTTCTATTTTAATATCGAAAAGGAGAAGGGCGCGGACGACCCGTACTATAACTATAACTACTAGTATAATACTAATTAGTTTAAGTCGGGTCTGGAGGTACCCTACGTATTGCTAGTAAGGTCGGCTAGTACTAGCTATAAAATAACTAACCTCTGCCTTCGAGTCGCTACTAAGAGCGAGTAGGCTATATAGAGGAGCTACGCCGTCTACGCCTTTTAGAATAAGGCTATTCGATAGTTTAAGAAGAAGGTATATACGCTTACGATACTACGCGCGTAATATAGGAGTTAAGCCGAGTTTATCGTATAACTAATTAAGAAGAGGCCGAGTTCCTTATAGTAAGAAATAGACCTTATTAAGAGGCTATAATCTAGGAATAAGAGGAGATACGTATTCTAAGTATCTAGAGCGGACGTAAGTAGCTCTTATTAAGAGTATATCGCTACTAAAACTAATAGCTTCTTTAGGATATATTCGAGTACCTCCGATTAGACTAGAAGTATACTCTACGCTCTATAGAGCCTTATAAAGGGCTTATAAAATTAGTCTATATATTAGTATCTATAGCGAAAGCGAAGATAAATTAGTGCCGACTACGCCTACTAACTATATACTAACTAGTAGTAGGAGCTAATAGTAGAAGGCCGTCTTCTAACTATAACGGAAATTTTCCTACCCTATTACTACGTAGTATATCGCAACTATCTCTCTTAGAAGTCCTTTGAGTTTAATATAGCTAATCGCTTTGCTTAGACTCTAGAAGTCCTAGATTAGCTTATCCCGTTAGGATATGATTAGGATAGTAATAGGTTCTAGAAGCTAGTTGCGTTTAAAGTATAGGCTAAGTAAAATAGGCTAGCGTTCTAGTTATACGCTTATAAGTTCGATATAAAGGAGTCGGTATATAGAGAGCTTCTATAGGAAATATAGCTCGATTCTAAGTAGGAAGAAGGACTTAGCTTTTAGGATATCGTCGAGTAGCTTCTAGGTACGTCTACGGATAAGCTCGCTATCTCTAAGACCTTTATACGCAAATTCTAGTCGCTAGAGATAGGGTTTATATAGAAGCTCTATAACTCCTCTTAGGCTAGGTAGAATATAGATATATCTCGTAAGTTAAGATTAGTTGCAGCCGCCGATAGTATACTAAGTAGATAAACCTATTATAAAGAGAATTTAGAAACTACCTAAAGACTACGCAAAGCGATATAATACTATACGGTAGAAGGCTAGAAATAATACTAAGAGTAAGAAGAGGAAAAAGAATATAGCGAGCTAGAAGTTTAAGGTATAGCTAGAGCTCTTAGATCTAGTACTAGCTCTAAAGATAAAGTAGTAATATATCTCCGAAGGCGCAACTACTAGCTCGCTATATTCTTTTTCCTCTTCTTACTCTTAGTATTATTTCTAGCCTTCTACTATATAGTATTATATCGCTTTACGTAGTCTTTAAGTAGTTTCTAAATTCTCTCTATAATAGGTTTATCTGCTTAGGCTAAGTCTAACTCTACTTTTTCGACTTAAGCTTTATTAACGCTACTAGCCTCTTATACTAGTAAGATGCTTGCCCTCGAAGGCGACTATAGCGTTACTATAATTAAAGAGTACTTAGTATATTTATTAGTCGCGACTATTATAAGCTTAATAAGAGTACTAGAGGTGCCTATCTCTATAACGCTACTAGGATAGGCTGTTAGCCTATAATAGAGATACCTTGCTAGTACTTATACTAATAAAACTTAATCGCCCCTATAAATATTATTTACCTCTATTACTCTACTAGCTTTTACTCTCTAGTTCTACGATTCCTTCTTAGTACTATATACTTTATATTATAGTATTACTAGTATATCCTACGACTCTAATACGATATAGTAGTACTATACTTCTTTCTTTCTCGAGATATATAAGTATATAGCTTCGCGAACGATAGACTAACTCTAAATCGTAGCTGTCTCTTATTAACTCTAGTCTAATTAAGAAGGTAGTATAATAGCGAAGGAAGGGATGCTATTTAATTATAAATACCTCGAGTAATCGAGCTAGTATATAAGATAGGATACTACCTCTAGCTAACCTTACTAAGCCGCTAGAGGATTCTAAGGACTAGGTCGAAACTAATAGTATATAGATATAGCGGCAGGAGTATACCTAGTCGTTCGAGGGCTTTTACTACTACTATTAGTAGCTCGAAGAGGTAAGGTATTATAATAAGTATAGTAGAATATCTTCGAATCTTATAAAATAGAACTTAAATATACGAACGTTATAAGCTTAGAGATTTTTCGTTAAAGGTATAAACTAAGAAACGTACGCCTTAAGGGTTATATATAGAGGATATAATAGAGTTATTAAATACCTAAGACTAAGTAATAGAACAAAAGCTCTCTAAAAGCACCTCGATTTAGTAGGCTACGAAGGAGCCTCCTAGGAGCGTAGAGTTACTAGAGAAGTTATTAAGGCTACTAAAGATTAATCTATAAGTTTAGTATTCGTTAATATAGGAATAAGGTACCGACTACGCTTGCCGACTACGCTTACTAACTACGCTCGCCGACTATACTTTATAGAGATATATAATATAGATATACTAACGGCCCTTATTTATAGGAATAGCTTAAGAAAAGTTTTACTAGAATAGAGCACCTAGAACGATTAAAGTTTCTAGAGTTATATAGGCTTATAGTTTCCTAGCTAGGCTTACCCTTAAACTTCTTCGAAAGTCCTATAGTTTAGTATACCTACGAATATCTATTAGAGAAGACTAGATCTATCGACTTTAAGAGCGCTACTATAATTAAGTTATATATCTAGGACGCAGTCGATTACTCCGAGGATAATCTAAAACGTTAGCTATCTAGAACCTTCTAGGTAGCTATCGCCCTTAATAGTTAGTATGCTAGGGTACTCTAAGTATTATTCCTTACGATACGAGGCTACTAGATCGATAGCGAGTAGGCCTAGTATAAGGCTATACTAGCCTTTCTATATATTTCGGGCCGTTATACGAGCGAAGTCCTAGCGGACCTACTATTCGACGTACTTACCTATTTCGAGATCTCTAATAGGCTTATAGCGCTAATAGCGGACAATGCTTCTAATAACAATATACTATATATAGCTATATACGTATCCTTACTATATATATACCTTCTAACTAACGAGTTCTAGCGTCGAGGCTATCGATATTTACTCCTACGAGCATACGTATATAGCGAAGCTATTAGTCTCGATTAAATAACTTCCTCTTTAAGGAATAGACGAGGATATAGGAGAGATATTAGATACTAAAGACTACGAGTTCTCCTGTCTAGAACGGTTCTTATACTTTATATATATAATCTAGCTCTCCTTAAGGAAGTTCTTTACTACTCTTAAGATCGAGCTAAGAAACGAAGGATAGGAACGATAGGATAAGGAGATAGATATAAATATATTATATCGGCTTAAAGTAGGAAGTCTAGCTATAGTTCTAATAAAGGTACTATTTATTCTCCTTACGAAGTATATATAGTTAGCAAATATAGTCGGTAGAAGCTATACTAATAACCGCTCCTTATTAAGTTCCGGAAACTTATAGTTAAGGTAAACTCTAGTACTTAATGCTTTAAGAGTTTTATAGTACTATAGCAAAAGAGGATCGTAGATCTATATCTATATCCGAAATAGTATAAATAGTAGAAGAAGATACTTTAAAGGGTTTTACGCCTAATATAAGATATAAAGACCTATTAAAGCTTAACTACGATTATACTAATATATAGTTCTTAACTATAAGATATTATCGACGAGTATATTAAGAATAAGAGTTAGCCCGAACTAAAGCTAACTACTATAGAATAGAAGAGAGTTAAATATATTATTAACCTTACTACTCCTTTCGTAGAGGCTATAATATAGATCGGTATAATAAAGGGGCTAATAATCTACCTCGTTCTTAGCTACTATAATACCTTATTCGATATCTTAAATATTATAGATAAGAAACTTAAATATAAAATATAACTCTAGTAAAAGGAGATTTATTCTACCTTATAAGCTATATAGATAAAGCTCGAGAAGTACTATACTACTATCTAAGAGCGATTTAGTAATATATATAGTATTACGATTCTTCTTAATCTAGTAATAAAACGGGCGTTCTAAGACCGCGAGGCCTTCTCTAGCGAGGGGCTCGATTTCTTCTTCGAGGATTACTACTAGTTAAAATTCTAGGTCGAATACGCGCGATATAAGCCTCTTATAGCTATGTCCTAGTCTAGGCTAAAAAAGGCCTTATACCGCTCCGCGATATTATTCGCAATAGGTCTTTATAGTAGATTAGATAGTAATAACTCTAATTTTAATTAAAGGGTATCTAGACGGCCGTAGTAGACTATATAGCCTTTAGCTAATTTAGACGAGGTATCTCGTTATCGCTACGCTAGATTTAAGGACTCGGCTGCCTATTCTATAGAGTATCCGCTCTAGTTATAGAAGATAATCGCATTAGAATATCTAGGTTACGCGCTAATAGCCCGGGATATCCTTTCTATCCTAGTAGCTAGAACTAGTTATAAGCGCGACTTTAGTATAGCGCGTTATTAGAGCCGATATAATTAGTCCTACGATCCCTCGACGTTTAGTAATATTATATACTATCGTTCTTAAGAGCGTAACGTATAGTAATAGGCTCGGGATTCGCTTATAGAGGAGGCGCTACTAATATTAACTATATTCGAGCCTTCGAATAATATAGTAAATTAGTAGTAGGAGTAGCTCGAGGCAGATTAGGAGACGTTAGCAACTACTATATAGAGTAACTTCGACTCGATTAGTAATAACGAGGAGGATATAGTACTAATATATCTTCGCTATAGTACTCGGTAAAGGAAGCATTTGCTTTTATATTATACTTATAGAGTAGAGTAGACTTTATAGTCGATATTATAAATAGTATTTAATTCCGATATCTCGTAGTTAGTAAGTATAGTTAGCAAGTATAGTCGGTATCCTTATTTTTCTCTATAACTATAGTCGCTAGTTTAACTAGCGCTTCTAATATACTATAACGCTTAGTTCTATATATACGTATATTTAGTATTAGAGCAATTCTATTATCCCCGCGGCGACTTAGTCTTGTTCTCTAGTATTAGACCTATCTTTCTAAACTTAAGTCCCTATAAAGACCTATATAGGAACCGGTAGTATTTAGACCCGACCTATCGATTTTATATTAGGTTAGGGACCCTATCGATTTAGGTCTTAGGTCGGTTCTCTTAGGAACCGACCTAGACCTAGAACCGACCTAAAGTCGAGGACCTATTCTAACCTCTAGCTACTCGACTTATATAATATTAGTATCTCCCTCTAGAAGATATTTATTAGTTACTCGTCCGCGACTCTACTTAGTTAGTATGTTAGTAGCCTAGGCTATACTATATATAAGGAAAAAGTTAAGGCTATCCTCGACCTTCTCTTCCTCTAGACTCTAAAAGACCTCGAATTCTACGTTAGCCTAATAGGTTAGTAGCGATACTATATTTTATACTTCTCGTAAATCGTTACTCTATTCGAGGAGTATAAGAGATAGCTCCTCTATTAGGCCCTTACTCGTAGTAATCCTAGGAAGAGATTCGCTATAAGGACGTAGGCGTAGAACGAGGATAATAACTTAGTAAGATAGTATCGTAGTTATAATATTCTACGCGAGATATATAGAATAGCCGATTTCCTATACTATTCGAATCCGAATCGTTCGCTATATATCGACCTAGATTTAAGTACTCTCGGCTACGCTATCGTCGCGTATATAGTCTAGGATAATCCTACCTCGACGGATAGTAATAAAGCCGTCCGATTCCTCGCTACTAAGATCTAGCTAGTAATATACCTTAGTAAGGCCTTGTCTAACGTAGAATCCCGATACTCCGCTATAGAATTAGAGGTCTCGGGGCTCTTATAGATAGTTCGGAAGCTCCGTTATATCCTATAGATAGCTAGGAGGCCGGTCTTTATATTTACTAACTATATAGCCGCCTTAGGTATAATCGGGTCCGACTTATTAACGTCTACTACGTCTCTAGATAAGATAAACCTTCGCCTCGTCTAGGCTAGTTAGTATCTTTTATAGTTCCCCGAGTTAGTAGCCTTCTACCGCCCTAGACGGCTATATAGTATACCTAACGCTCTTAGTCGCTTTATTAACGACTCTAGAAAGAGTAATACGGACACCCTAGATCCGCTCGCATATAATAACTCTAACTAAGCTAGGGATATAATCGATAATCCCGTCTACCTCTACTTAGGAGTTTACGAGAACGCTTAATACTTCCTAGCGTTCTTAATTAATAAGTATAGTAGCTACTCCTTTACGTCCTCGGAAGCGCTCGTCTTCTATTCCCTACTCGTCGAGCTATTATTTAAGTTTAAGGCTAATTTAGTACGAGGCTACTAAGACGACCCTGCTTAGTTATAGTAGCTATAGCAACTAAGAGCTATAGAGGATCGACGCGTTTATAAGTTAGAAGAGGACGATAATAATCGAGAATAAAACGAATCTAAGGCCGTACTATTAGGCTTATAGTTTTTCTTAAGGGATAGTTTAATTTATTTTAAGGATAATATAGACGGTCGCGAACGCCTATATATCTTTATAGCTATATATAAGGAGGTTTTTAAGATAGTATACGACGACTACTACTATTTAGGCTTCTACTACGCCTACGCCTATGTTTTTACGTCGTTCTATATCTACTAACTTTCGAGGGAACTCTACTATTATATTAAATATTACCTAGACTACCTACTTAACTAGACTTATTAGTATAGGCCTTATAGCGAATTAAACCCGATCTATATAGTCGCCGTACCTAGAGGTTAGAATAGGTCCCCGACTTTAGGTCGGTTCCGGGTCTAGGTCGGTTCCTAAGAGAACCGACCTAAGACTTAAATCGATAGAGTCCCTAACCTAATATAAAATCGATAGGTCGGGTATAAATACTACCGGTTCCTATATAGGTCTTTATAGGGACCTAAGTTTAGAAAGATAGGTCTAATACTAGAGAATAAGACTAAGTCGCTATAGGGATAATAGAATTACTCTAATACTAAATATACGTATATATAGAACTAAGCGTTATAGTATATTAGAAGCGCTAGTTAAACTAGTAACTATAGTTGCGGAGAAAAATAAGGATGCCGACTATACTTGCCGACTATACTTACTAACTACGAGATATTAGAATTAAATACTATTTATAATATCGACTACGAAGTCTACTCTACTCTACTAGTATAACGTAAAAGCAAATACTTCTTTTACTAAGTACTATAGCGAAGATATATTAGTACTATATCCTCCTTATTATTACTAATCGAGTCGAAGTTACTCTATATAGTAGTTACTAATATCTCCTAATCTACTTCGAGCTGCTCCTACTACTAATTTACTATATTATTCAAAGGCTCGAACGTAGTTAATATTAGTAGTACCTCCTCTATAAGCGAATCCTAAGCCTATTACTATACGTTACGCTCTTAAGAATAATAGTATATAATATTACTAAACGTCGAGGGATCGTAGGACCGATTATATTAGCTCTAATAACGCGCTATATTAAAGTCGCGCTTATAACTAGTTCTAGCTACTAGGATAGAGAGGATATCCTAGGCTATTAGCGCGCAACCTAGATATTCTAATATAATTATCTTCTATAACTAGAGCAGATACTCTATAGAATAGGTAGCTAAGTCCTTAAATCTAGTATAGTAATAACGAGATACCTCGTCCGAATTAGTTAAAGGCTATATAGTCTACTACGGCCGTCTAGATACCCTTTAATTAAAGTTAGAGTTATTACTATCTAATCTACTATAGAGACCTATTACGAATAATATCGCAGAGCGGTATAAGGCCTTTTTCGGCCTAGACTAGGACGTAGCTATAAGAAGCTTATATCGCGCGTATTCGACCTAGAATTTTAACTAGTAGTAATTCTCGAAGGAAGAATCGAGCCCCTCGCTAGAGAAGGCCTCGCGGTCCTAGAACGCCTATTTTATTACTAGATTAAGAAGAATTGCAATACTATATATATTACTAAATCGCTCCTAGGTAGTAGTATAGTACTTCTCGAGCTTTATCTATATAGCTTATAAGGTAGAATAAATCTCCTTTTACTAGAGTTATATTTTATATTTAAGTTTCTTATTTATAATATCTAGGATATCGAATAAAGTATTATAGTAGCTAAGAACGAGGTAGATTATTAGCCCCTTTATTATACTAATCTATATTATAGCCTCTACGAAAGGAGTAGTAAGGTTAATAATATATTTAACCCTTTTCTATTCTATAGTAGTTAGCTTTAGTTTAGGCTAACTCTTATTTTTAATATACTCGTTAGTAATATCTCGTAGTTAAGAACTATATATTAGTATAATCGTAGTTAAGCTCTAACGGGTCTTTATATCTTATATTAGGCGTAAAACCCTTTAAAGCGTCTTCTTCTACTA
Organism: Cercospora zeina; assembly: GCA_022702355.1. Classification (NCBI taxonomy): domain Eukaryota; kingdom Fungi; phylum Ascomycota; class Dothideomycetes; order Mycosphaerellales; family Mycosphaerellaceae; genus Cercospora; species Cercospora zeina. Next base: position 1,053,061 of record JAKLWX010000010.1, read on the forward strand.
TTTATACTATTTCGAGTATAGATATAGATCTGCGATTCTCTTTCGCTATAGTACTTTAAAACTCTCGAAGCGTTAAGTACTAGAGTTTACTTTAACTATAAGTTTCTAGAACTTTATAAGGAGCGGTTATTAATATAGCTTCTATCGACTACGTTTACTAACTATATATACTTCGTAAGGAGAATAAATAGTACCTTTATTAGAACTATAGCTAGACTTCCTACTTTAAGCTAACGTAATACGTTTATATCTATCTCCTTATCTTATTATTCCTATCTCTTGTTTCTTAGCTCGATCTTAAAAGTAGCGAAGAACTTCTCTAAAGAGAGCTAGATTATATATATAAAGTATAGGTACTATTCTAGATAGGAGAACTCGTAGTCTTTAGTATCTAATATCTCTTTTATATCCTTATCTATTTATTAAAGAAGAAGTTATTTAATCGAGACTAATAGCTTCGCTATATACGTATACTCGTAGAAGTAAATATTAATAGCCTCGACGCTAGAACTTATTAGTTAGAAGGTATATATATAGTAAGGATACGTATATAGCTATATATAGTATATTATTATTAGAAGTATTGTCTACTATTAGCGCTATAAGCCTATTAGAGATCTCGAAATAGGTAAGTACGTCGAATAGTAGGTCTGCTAGGACTTCGCCTATATAATAGCCCGAAATATATAGAAAGGCTAGTATAGCCTTATACTAGGCCTACTCGCTATCGATCTAGTAGCCTTATATTATAAGGAATAATACTCGGAGTACTCTAGTATACTAACTATCGAGGGCGATAGCTACCTAGAAGGTTCTAGATAGCTAACGTTTTAGATTGTCCTTAGAGTAATCGACCGCGTCCTAGATATATAACTTAATCGTAGTAGCGCTCTTAAAGTTAATAGATCTAGTCTCCTCTAATAGATATTCGTAGGTATACTAAACTACGAGACTTTTAAAGAAGTTTAAGAGTAAGCCTAGCTAGGAAACTATAAGCCTATATAACTCTAGAAACTTTAATCGTTCTAGGTACTCTATTCTAGTAAAACTTTTCTTAAGCTATTCCTATAAATAAGAGCTATTAGTATATCTACGTTATATATCTCTATAAAGTATAGTTAGCGAGCGTAGTTAGTAAGCGTAGTCGGCAAGCGTAGTCGGTACCTTATTCCTATATTAATAAATACTAAACTTATAGATTAATCTTTAGTAGCCTTAATAACTTCTTTAGTAACTCTACGCTCCTAAGAGGCTCCTTCGTAGCCTACTAAATCGAGGTGCTTTTAGAGAGCTTTTATTCCGTTACTTAGTCCTAGGTATTTAATAACTCTATTATATCCCCTATATATAACTCTCGGGGTATACGTTTCCTAGTTTATACCTTTAACGAAAAATCTTTAGGCTTATAACGTTCGTATATTCGAGTTCTATTTTATAAGGTTCGAAGATATTCTATTATACTTATTATAATACCTCGCCTCTTTAAGCTACTAATAATAGTAGTAAAAGCCCTCGAACGACTAAGTATACTCCTGCTACTATATCTATATACTATTAGTTTCGACTTAGTTCTTAGAATCCTCTAGTAGCTTAGTAAGGTTAGCTAAAGATAGTATCCTATCTTATATACTAGCTCGACTACTCGAGGTATTCGTAATCGGATAGTATTCCTTCCTCTACTATTATACTATCTTCTTAATTAGACTAGAGTCGACGAGAGACTGCTATAATTTAGAGTTAGTCTATCGTTCGCGAAGCTATATACTTATATATCTTAAGAAAGAAGGAAGTATAGTACTACTATATCGTATTAGAGTTATAAGATATACTAGTAATACTATAATATAAAGTATATAGTACTAAGAAGGAATCGTAGAACTAAAGAGTAAAAGCTAGTAGAGTAATAGAGGTAAATAATATTTATAAGGGCGATTAAGTTTTATTAGTATAAGTACTAGCGAGGTATCTCTATTATAGGCCGACGGCCTATCCTAGTAGCGTTATAGAGACGGGCACCTCTAGTACTCTTATTAAGCTTATAATAGTCGCGACTAATAAATATACTAAGTACTCTTTAATTATAATAACGCTATAGTCGCCTTTAAGAGTAAGTATCTTACTAGCGTAAGAGGCTAGTAGCGTTAATAAAGCTTAAGTCGAAAAAGCAGAGTTAGACTTAGCCTAAGTAGATAAACCTATCGTAAAGAGAATTTAGAAACTACTTAAAGACTACGTAAAGCGATATAATACTATATAGTAGAAGGCTAGAAATAATACTAAAAGTAAGAAGGAGAAAAAAAATATAGCGAGCTAGAAGTTTAAGGTATAGCTAGAGCTCCTAGATCTAGTACTAGCTCTAAAGACAAAGTAGTAATATATCTCCGAAGGTATAACTACTACGTAAGAGAATAAGGCTAGTATTAAATATACTTAGCTATCGAAGGTAAGACTTAAGCCGTCTATAAGAATTATAAAGGAGAATTATATATTCGGTAAGCTACTATAGAGCGAGAGGTAGAGATAAGAGATATAAGTTAAAGAGAGCCGGCTAGTACTACGACGTAAACCGTAGACTAATATATTATATACTATCGGCAGCTATAACTAATCTTAACTTACGAGATATATCCGTATTCTATCTAGCCTAAGAGGAGTTATAGAGCTTCTATATAAACCCTATCTTTAGCGACTAGAATTTACGTATAAAGGTCTCGGAGATAGCGAGCTTATCCGTAGACGTACCTAGAAGCTACTCGACGATATCCTAAAAGCTAAGTCCTCCTTCCTACTTAGAATCGAGCTATATTTCCTATAGAAGCTCTTTATATACTAACTTCTTTATATCGAACTTATAAGCGTATAACTAGAACGCTAGCCTATTTCGCTTAGCTTACGCTTTAAACGCAACTAGCTTCTAGAACCTATTACTATCCTAATCGTATCCTAATAGGATAAGCTAATCTAGGACTTCTAGAGTCTAAGCAAAGCGATTAGCTATATTAAACTTAGAGGACTTCTAAGAGAGATAGTTACGATATACTATATAGTAATAGGGTAGGAAAATTTCCGTTATAGTTAGAAGACAGCCTTCTACTATTAGCTCCTACTATTAGTTAGTATATAGTCGGTAGGCGTAGTTAGTACTAATTTACCTTCGCTTTTGCTATAGATACTAATATGCGGACTAATTTTATAAGCCCTCTATAAGGCTCTACGGAGCGTAGAGTATACTTCTAGTCTAATTAGAAGTACTCGAATGCGTTCTAAAGAAGCTATTAGTTCTAGCGGCGATATACTTTTAATAAGAGCTACTTACGTCCGCTCTAGATACTTAGAATACGTATCTCCTCTTATTCCTAGATTATAGCCTCTTAATAAGGTCTATTTCTTACTACGAGGAACTCGGCCTTTTCTTAATTAGTTATACGATAAACTCGGCTTAACTCTTATATTACGCGTATAGTATCGCAAGCGTATATACCTTCTTCTTAAACTATCGAATAGCCTTATTCTAAAAGGCGTAGACGGCGTAGCTCCTCTATACGGCCTACTCGCTCTCGGTAGCGACTCGAAGATAGAGGTTAGTTATTTTATAGCTAGTACTAGCCGACCTTACTAGTAATACGTAGGGTACCTCCGGACCCGACTTAGACTAATTAGTATTATACTAGTAGTTATAGTTATAGTATAGGTCGTCCGCGCCCTTCTCCTTCTCGATATTAAAATAGAAGCTTTCCTTATCCTAGTTCGCTATTTATATAGTAGGCCTATCCTACGCGCGCTTACGTTTCTTATCGTCCCTATTATACGTTAGTACTACCGACTATATTAGCTAACTATATAGATTATTACTTATACTATCCGGTCGTACTAAGCATAGTGCTCCTCTCTCTAGGCCTTAATCTTCTTCTACTACTACTCCTTTAATAGGGAGCTCTATATATTATTAAAGCCGATTAAAAGCTTCTTCTACTAAGTAAAGGACTTATTTCTAGCTTTGCGCTACTTATCTACTATAGCTCTCTTAGATAATATATCTACGCGCTAGCTACGCTCGCGAAGAGTATTAAGATTAGAAGAGTAGGTATCTATATCTTTCCTTATAGCGCCTAGTCGTATCTAAAGTATAGAAGTACTTATACTATCTAAATCCTTATTTACGAGGTAGGGACGCTTCTATAGACTATTAGAGGATATAGTACTTATTAGACGTCGCTTTTATCGCGCTATCGTCGTAAGTTTAGTCGCTAAGAAGAGATAAGTATCGCGAGGTATATAGTAAATATACGCTTAAAATTCGGTAGTAATACGGGTATAGTAGTAGTTAAGGTAGTAGTTATTATAGTAGGAGCTAAGTACGACGAATTCTAGCTTTAGATACGCTAGAAGCTTAGTACGTAGCTATTCCTACCTAGCTACTAGCTTACCTCTATACGTAGAGATTAGCTTCCTATACTATAGTTAGCTACTATAGTCGGCGATATTATATAATATATCGCTTGCCTAATATAGCATATACTAATATATACGACTATATATAGATAGCGACAGCTATAGACGTACTCTAGAGCTAGAATCCGTCGTATATATTACTTAGATTAACCTTACTATCGCCGGCCGAAAAGAGTAACTACTATATACTTATACCCTCGACGACTACTCGTCTACTCGTCGCTAATAGTTACTTCTTAGCTTATACTATCGACAACTACTTATCTTCTTAAGTTCTTAGCGTAGACGGCTACTTCTTAGCTTATATTATTAACGACTACTCGTCTTCTTAGCGCGGACGATTACTTTTTAGTTTATACTATCGACGACCGCTAGTCTCCTTAGCGCTAACGGTTGCTTCTTAGCTTATACTATTAATAACTACTCCTCTTCTTAGTATCGAAGTAGTATTAATAATTATTTCTTCTCTTCTACTATTATAACGACTCGGTTCCTTAATATAAAGGTAGGCTAGAGAGTCTATTTTTCTATTTTACTACTATATTACGACTACTTAACTAGTAATACTATAGAGTACTAGTAAGTCTAACTCTTTCCCTTCTATAGTATTTTATATATTCGTAGAGAACTTTAAATAACGAAATATATATACTATAGTCGATGTTATCTATATAATACTTAGATATAATCTATACTATAGTAAATATTTGCGTCTATTACTAACTTACTATATTCTATAGAGTAGCGAAAGCGATTATAGCGTTCGCGTAACTATAACTTCTACTAGGTAAAGATTAGTAGAGGTGTCCCGATATAGTAGTAGAATACGATATAGTTCTACTATATAGCGCTATCGAACTTTAACCCCTTCCCTATAGGCTCGCGTATTCTAGCGGTCGTATACGATTTTCTAGTACTCCTATCTGCCTTAGCTCTTCTCTCTCGTACCTCTACTTATTCGCTTCTTCTAACTCTTCGATATCTCTATCTATACTACTCGATACCTTCTCTTATTTCCTAAGCGGACTCTAATATAGAGTTTAACTCGAGCTCTCCTCTATAAGTATATCCTAATATAGATACTAATATACTACTATTAGTACTACCTCTACGCGTAGGAAATAAGGCTACTAAGTAGTAGCGAATATAGCTACTAAAGGCTATAGTACTAGACGACGAGTCTCGTAAGAAGGTAGTAGTTTTATAGAAAAAAGCAATAGCTATAAGGACGATATAGCGACAAACAAGAGCTAGTAAGTCTAGTATCTCGAAAAGGTAGTTAATACTAAGGACGGCAGCCTTACGAGAGATTCGTAAGCTTTAGCGAACGATAGCTTTATTTATCTAGAGGGTCCCTTTTAGTATATTATCTACGAGATTATAATAGATAGAGATAGTAGCGATATTATTAGAATTTAGGTAGTAGCACTTAAATGCTTATAGGAAGCAGCAGAGGTATTTCTCGTTATAGAGTTCGAGATTTCTAACCTTCTAGCAATCTACGCGAAGCGCGTTACTCTATAAGTAAAGGATATATACCTATATAGTTATTTATACTACTAGTTTACTAGCTAGGACGAAGGAGGGAATAATAATATAGGTATATAATACTAGGTTGCCGACTATAATTACTAACTATAAAGAGCCTAGTATACGTTACTATACTTAGAAGCTTAGAATTAATATATATAGCGCGGGTAAAGCTATAGCTAGCGCACTAGCGAGCCTAACGTCTACCTTAGCTAACCTATATACTCTTACTAAACTATTAGTAATACTACTACCTCTACTACCTTAGAACTTATTAGCGGTCGCGCTTTATTAGCCTATTATTATCGCCTTCCTTTTTTATATCTCCTAACGAATTTTTATATTATATATATAAAGGATACTACTACGTACGTTAATCGTAGCTTAATCGACTACTTTTCTCTTAGCCCTCTATATATTTATAATAGCTTAACTTCCTACTAATAAGCCTAGCTAGTTCGCCGAGTAATACTTCTCTAGCTAAGATATAGCCTCTGCTCCTCCTTTATTTAAAAACTCCTCCCTACTTAAAAACCCTCCTATAAATAATAGTAATATCGACCCTAGACTTCTTAGTAACTAGGCGCCCTCTTCTAGCTAACGTAGCGCTTCTACTCCTCCTTCCTTAATTTCTAACCTCTTTACTTATAATAGTAATAACTAAGAGGCTACTAGTAGAAACGACTAGAATAGTTCTCGTAGAAACGCGAATAGCGATAATAGAAATAACGAAGATAACGTCTCTATTATTAATATCGATAATAGTAATAGTAAGAAGAGTAATAACGACGAGAGTAATAGCGACGAGAGTATTATACTACCTACCCCTCCCTCTTAGCTTTCTAGGAAGGCTTTATAGAAAACTATACTAGGTAGTCGGCCTCGTCTTAATAAGTAGAAGCTCGCTTACTAAATAGCCTATAAGAGATAGATCGAGAGAGATAATATAGTAATAGTAGCGGTAGTAGTAGTAGCTAGAGGAGTAGTAGGTAGAAAATAATTACTAGGTAGAAAACGAGTAGCGAAAAAGAGACTAGCTAGAAAGAGAACGGCTAGAAAAGCACCGGCTAAAATAGTAGTAGTAGATAGAGGAGATCTAGCTCGTAGAGCTAGTATATAGAAGACTTATCGCTATAAGCTAGGTAGTAAGTTATATAGTTAGTATTTATAGTCGGTATTACTAACTTATACTCTAGCTATCGCGCTCTAAGAGATCTGCAAGTACTAGAAGTCTATAGATCTACTTATACTAAAGCTACCCTTTAGCTACCTCGTCTACGAAGTTTGCTATAACGTTTCTAAAGGCTTAGCTATTTCTTAAGGAGGTTACTATTAGTAGGCAAGCGCCCTTAGTACTCTATAGGAAGCTGCCGAGAGTGCTCTAGTCTACCTCTTCTCGAGTATATATACTCCTAGTCGTTCTATATTCGATTAATATTAACTATATTATAGGTACTAACGTTACTACGATTTACGTAAAGCGAGTAACTATTTAGTAGAGGGATATAAAGTTTATTATTAGCCTACTCTCGTCTTAGGGAATTAATATATTTAGTAAGAGATAAATCTCTATAGTATATATAGGGAAAATCGTTATAACTAGAGAGGGCATATATAGTAAAAATTAGTATAAGTAAAGAGGTTACTATAGTCGGCATTCGTAGTCGGTATGCCTATAGTTGCCCTAAAACGTATAATTTGCTATATTAAATTAAATATACCTTTAAAACTCGTCGCTTTCTATACTTTCTACTTCCTTTAGTTTCTATCTATTTATAACCCTCGATTTTCTATATCGTATTCTATCGAATCTTATATTTCTATTAGGACCTATCTTTAGACCTATCGTTAGACCTAAGTCGGACCTATCTAATATCTATATTTGTTAGATAGGTCTAGAACTAGGTAGGAACCGGCTAGGACCCGACCTAACTATTATAGTTCTATATATTTAGGTCCTAGACCCGACCCGGACCCGTCCCGACCTATTCTAACCTCTAGCCGTACCTAACTATATAGTTACTATAGACTAGGTCTATAGCTTACTACCTATCGGCGATTACGATAGCTTCCTTACTAAGATATATAAGTTCTTTAAGAAAGTAATCCTTATTAAAGTTTAGTCTACTTAGACCGCTATAGAATACGGCGCGGCTTAGATCTATAGCTATATAGTATCCGAACGCTCCCTCCTATCTATTATAATCGGAGACCACGACCCGATCTAGATATCGGACTTTATAAAGGTAGCTTTTTAGAAGCTAGGTACTCGGTTCCTCGCTACTACTACCTATTACCTCTAGGCCGATAGCTAGAGTAAACGAATAAACTAGACTATAGAGATCGCGCTACGCTACTTTATTATATCCTTCCTAGACGCTAAGTAGCCCGACGCGCTTCCGTTTATCTAGGCCGAGCTAAATAACTCTAGAAATACCTTCTCGGGCGAGATCCTAAACGTTATTCTATAGGGTTTTAAGAATAACCTAGACGCGTTACTCCCTTTAGTAGAGCTACTAATAGCCGACTATATTGCCTTATAGTAGGAGGCTAGGAACTAAGTAGCAGACGCCTTAGAGTAGGTAGCTACTACGATAAAGGATAGGTACGACGCGATATACTACTCTATTCGCTTCCGTCCTAGCTAATAGGTACTACTTCGCCTATATAAGGGATACCGGAACGCTAGCTAGACTAACTAGAAATTCGGTTACTAGCGCTCCGGCCTCTATACGATCGACCGCCTAGTAGGACGGTTAGCGTACCGACTCTACCTGCCGCTAGTAATAAAAATATACCCTATTATCTTCGTAGTATAGTTAGAACCCTAGCTAGAGAGCTAAGACCTATACGACCGATAGCCGCTAGAGCCTAGCCTAGTCGAGACCGGTATAGACGCCGACGACGGGGCGCCCTTATACGAGATCGAGTAGCTACTTAACTACTATACGTCTCGCGGTCGTCTATAGTACCTCGTTAAGTAGAGAGACTAGTATTATAGCTATAATATCTAGTACGATATTAATAACCTTAGGGACGTAGCCGACCTAATCGTAGCTTATAACCGCGCCTATTCTTTTTCCCTACGACGTCGGCGCTATAGCTATAGACAACGTCGTAGCTCTTTTTTAGACCGTTAGTTAGCGTCGCTATCGCCGCCCCGATCCTCGCTAGTAGACGCGAGTATCGCGCGTCGCGTACGCGCGGAACGCTAGCTACGCCGTTAACTCTTCTATTTACTTCCTCTACTTCGGTATCGGTTTTACGGCACGCTAAGCGAATAAATAGTCTACCTATTACTTTCTAGTAATATAGTTCTCCCTATATATTACCTCTTCTATCTCTATATCTTCCTACTACTATTACTACCGATAGTACCGCCTATATAGCTACTAAATATAGCGCCGCCGATACTATCGCTACTACTACTCCTAACGACGCTACTACTACTATCGCTTGTCGCGCTACTATATAAATCGCCGTAGGTATATCTAGTAGCTATTTCGATAGCTGCGATATTATTCTTAGTAAATCTACTACTTTAGTAAAGTCTAATAACTACTAGTACTACGTCCTCGCCTCGCGTAACGATAGCGCCTAGTAATACGACCCGCTCTACGAACGCGACTTTAAACGTACTCTAGCTATAGCGACGACGGGCTATACTAGCGCCCTAGCGCGAATACGCGTCGAGATCTATAGTAAGTTCGACGCCGGCTAGGCTATAGTTATTAATATCGCGGCCCTACTATACGTCCCTATTATCGCTTAGCTAATACTATAAGTCGACCCTTTAATAGCTAGCTATACGTCGACGTATACTATCGAATTTACGTACTTTATTAGGGTCGTAGAAGTTAAGGGCTAGTAGATATAGTAGTCGCGCGACGCGGTATACCCCTCTCTAGTTATATCCCTTATACTACCGAATCTAATAACGGCGCTACTACTAGAGATAGAGGAATTCCTCGATACGGTCGCTATTATACTAGTATCCGGTCGTAGCGACGTCGTTCTAGCGCACGCCTATATACTAGAGGAAGCCTAGGTCCTCGCCTACTACTTCCTTAGTACTTAGACCCTCCTTTTCTTCTAGTACGAGCCGCGCGACTTCTTCCGCTTATAGGAGGTTTTAGACGCCTCGCTCGTCCTCTCTTATCTACTACCTAAGGCCTTATTTACTAGCTACGACCGCATCCCTCTAATAACGACCTTCTAAATACGTAACGCGGTTATATATAGCCCGGTTATACCGCTTCTAGAGATATAGGCGACGAAACTAGATACGACGATGTTCCCTTTCTAACTATAAGACCCTATACTACTAATAACTAGTATCTCGTAGGCGCTCCCGCTCTAGCTAATAGATAGCGGTATACTCGACGATATAGCTATACTAATAGCGTTCTTTAACTACGGCGCTAACTTCGTCTTCCTCTCTCGTATATAGCTTACGTTAGTACCGAAGCTACGTATTTATCTCCTAACTATATAGGAAATTTAGATAGTCGTTAATACGCGAGATAGTTATACCTATATCTTCTATTATAACTCGTAGCTCGCGCTTTAGTTCCTCTCTCGCCTATAACTTCGCTATACTTAGATAGCTCGACTATTAGCTAACGCGCTTATCTTCGGCTTTAACTTTACCCTCTTAGTAGTCCGCTATCTATTAGCGCTAATCCTTATCGACCCGACTTAAGAGCTCGACCTTATTAGTATAGACGACGCGGTCGACTAGGTCGCTATAGTCGCCTATATAGAAGGCTACGACTTTAGTAGGTCGGTAGATAAACTAAAAGCCCCTAGGGTAGCCCTACTCTTCTACTAGCTTAGAACCTTCGCCTTCGGCAATATACGAGCCTTCTAGGTCGCAGCTAAGACGGCCGTTTACTAAGCACGCATTAGTAGGCTACTAAAGTAGGACTCTTTTACTAACTCTCTACTCTAGTAGACCTTACCGCTAGTATAGACTAACGCTACTAGATTTAACGAGGTGTTCCGATATTACGCCGCGCGGACGACGGTTTACGAGGACTATAAGCTTGCCCGTAAGGTTAGTAAAGACGGCGTCCTAGACTAGTTAATTAGTAATAGGAGGAGCTAAGGTAACGAGGAACTTATAGGCGCTATAGGTAACGCTACTAACGAGGCCTTAAAGGGACCGCCTCTACTATCGACGAGCAAGGGCAAGAGTAAGGACAAGGCTCTAACTAGTAAGGATAAGGCTATTATAAGACTGCCTCTATCGCTAATAGGTAAGAATAAGACCCCGATAGGTCTACTACTAATACTACTACTACCGCCCTCGTTAACCGACCTGCCTACTCGCTACCCTATTTATAATACTATAGGGTAGGAATCTAACTAGGCGTCCTTCGACGAGGCGACCCTATAGCCTACCGACGATATAGCTTAGTAGATAGCGCTAATTGCTATAAATATCCTCTATAGTCGAATAGTCGTACTATCCTAGACGCTATAATATAGTATAGTAGCTAAGAGTCTAGTAGACCTCCTTAACGCCCTCTAGACCGTCTAGCTTACTATATATCCGTACGTATTAACTAGCTAGGCGCTCCTTCGCGATAGCGACTACCTCTTAACTTTTATCCTACCTAAGTTTTTATAGCTATACGAGCGGACTACTAACTACGACGAGGACTAGCTAATAGACTACGTTATAGACGCTATAAAGCGATATATAAAGTAGGAGAGGGCGGCCCGCTAGGCTACTAACGACGGTATAACCGAGCGATACGACCGCGAGATTATAGTACTCTACGCTCGATACGCGCGTAAGCGTAATAGTACTATCCCCCCCTAGGCTATAAACGAGGATAGCTTTTTCGACCTTATCTACTAATAATTCTATGCGGGCGTCCGAGCTAACGCTAATAGCTAGGTAGCGGTATAAGTCGCGACGTCTTACCTTTTATAGTTAACGTAGACGGCTATCTAAAATAGTAGTTCCTAGCTTAGTATACTAGCCGGCCTTAACTATATCGCTAACGATCTTAGGTTCGATATCGGCGACGTCTATTTAGTAGGTTTCTAATTCTAGACCCGCCCGCATATAATCGACTCTATTATTTAGTACGTTATAGATAAACTTTAAGTCTTACTCTCCGAGCCTTACTAGGATAAGCTAGTAGGAGCGCGATCCTTACTTTACTACCTCTATACTTATACCGCCGGCGACCTAGTTAATCTCGTTAATAGCGACTAGCCTACGTACGTTAGCTTTGCTATACGCGACGGAGCAGCCCGTCGCCTAATAGAGAACTCGTCTCTAGAGGTAGTACTATTACGCTCCCTAGCTAAGAATAGTAGTAGACGTTAGGTAGTTTATAACGACTTCTTCTAGATATTATCTAACGATAATAATATATAAGGTAGAGATAGCCTAGTAAAGGCCTTCGATCTACTAGGCTATAAGGACGACGTTTATAATCCTACGTCTATAGTCTCTAATACCCTCGCTCTATCTCCGAGCGACGACCTACTACCTAATAGCTAAGCCGCTACGCCTACTCTTAACGCCGCCGACGATACTACTAGCGAAGCTCTAGCTTCCTCTAATACGTCTAATAAGTCGAATAACTTCTTCTACTAATACTAGAGAGACTCTATCTAGTATAAGAATATCGAGCTATAGTAGCGCTTTAGTTAAGATATCGATAATTCCTACTATATTTTCGACTATATTATTTATTTTAAGGCTTTAGAGCTTACTTATATAGATACGCTACTACTAGATAGCTTATAAATAGAGGACTATTATATCGGTCGTATCTACGAGCTACTTTAGAGAAAGTATATTTCTATAGATTCTATATATAAGATATAGCCCGCTGTTTTCGACTCTAAGAGAGGCGTATTAGACGCTCGCCTACCTACGAGGCGCCCCTACGTACTTAATAAGTACTACGCTATAGTATACGGCCGTCGTATCCTTTATAGTAGCGCTAAATTCTAGAAGCTTCGCGACTATAGCGCTAACTAGGACTACTTTATTCTTAAGAATAGCTACTCCTCTAACTATAAGTTCGCTAATACTATAAAAGGCGCCCGACGTATCGGACTATCTATATTCCTAGCTACTAGCGACCTCGTCGATTAGCCTATCTATATCGACCGCGTAGGCATCCTCTCTAATATCCTTAATAACTTCTATTAGCAGCTAATAATACTAGTACTAAAGTACTTCCTTAGTACTATTTGCGTCCTAGATACTATAGCGGACGCCCGCGGCCTACTAAGGTATAGTAAGTTAGTAGAGCTCGGTATTAACTCCTATAATTTCGACTATAACGCGGGCTCTAACCCCGACTCTCTTAGTCTATCCGCCCGTTCTATCTACGGTCGTTACTAGGCTCTAATACTTAAGTAACGCGACGACCCTACCCTAAGCGTCTACTTTAAGCTCCGTCTTAGTACGTATAGTAGTAGACGAGAGACTCTAAGTAGCGAGTAAGAATTAGATAGCGAGGACCTACTAGGCGACCTCGAGCGCGCTACTATACTAGGCGACGACGATACTATAGAACGTACTACTATAAGCGACGATAATACTATAACCGGCCTTCTTATTAATAATAGCGACGACGGCGACGCGTAGAAGAAAGCTCCTCTACTAAAGAGAAAAGCTACGGCTAACGCTACTATACTTAAGAGGAAGAAGGCTAAGCCGTCGCTAGCTATACCTAAGGCGAAGGATATACTAGTACTACGCGGCGTACGTAGTACCCCGAAAACTACTAGAACTCCGAGGACGACTAGAGCTCTAAAGAAGGATAGTAGGAAGGCGAAGAGCGCGATCGTTACTAGCTCTATCGCTAAGAGGCGGTTATTCTACTTAAACTAAAGTACGAAGGCGAAGAATAGTTTAATAAGAGTTTAAGAAGAGTTTAGAAGGAAGAAGAGCGATTAAGATACGGATTAATATAGATTAAGAAAGTAATAGTAATATAGATTAATATAGATTAAGAAAGGCGACTTTACGTCGCAGACGACGCCTTTTTTCTAGACGGACCGGAGGAGATTATTACGGTCTAGCTAGGCCTATACGGACGGCTTAGCACTTAGTATATAGACGCTTTCTTTAATAGACGTAGATAGATAGATATTAACCTTTAGTATACCTAGTTGTCCGATATAGATATAATATTATCCGACGTAGAATCCCGATACCCTACTATAGAATTAGAGGTCTTAGAGCTCTTATAGACGGTTCGGAATAGAGGTTAGAATAGGTCGGGACGGGTCCGGGTCGGGTCTAGGACCTAAATATATAGAACTATAATAGTTAGGTCGGGTCCTAGCCGGTTCCTACCTAGTTCCGGACCTATCTAACAAATATAGGTATTAGATAGGTCCGACTCGGGTCTAACGATAGGTCTAAAGATAGGTCCTAATAGAAATGCAAGATTCGATAGAATATAGTATAGAAAATCGAAGGTTATAAATAGATAGAAACTAGAGGAAGTAGAAAGTATAGAAAGCGACGGGTTTTAAAGGTATATTTAATTTAATACGGCAAATTATACGTTTTAGGGCAACTATAGGTATACCGACTACGAATGCCGACTACGGCAACCTCTCTACTTATACCGATTTTTACTATATATGCCCTCTATAGTTATAACGATTTTCCCTATATATACTATAGAGATTTATCTCTTACTAAATATATTAATTCCCTAAGACGAGAGCAGGCTAATAATAAACTTTATATCCCTCTACTAAATAGTTACTCGCTTTACGTAAATCGCGGCAATATTAGTGCCTATAATATAGTTAATATTAATCGAATATAGAACGACTAAGAGCATATATACTCGAGAAGAGGTAGACTAGAGCACTCTCGGCGGCTTCCTATAGAGTACTAAGGGCGCTCGCCTACTAATAGTAACCTTCTTAAGAAATAGCTAAGCCTCTAGAAACGTCGTAGTAAACTTCGTAAATAAGGTAGCTAAAGGGTAGCTTTAGTATAAGTAGATCCGTAGACTTGTAGTACTTATAGATCTCTTAGAGCGCGATAGCTAGAGTATAAGTTAGTAATGCCGACTATAAATGCCGACTATATAACTTACTACCTAGCTTATAGCGATAAGTCTTCTATATACTAGCTCTACGAGCTAGACCTCCTCTACCTACTACTACTATTTTAGCCGGTGCTTTTCTAGCCGTTCTCTTTCTAGCTAGTCCCTTTTTCGCTACTCGTTTTCTACTTAGTAATCGTTTTCTACCTACTGCTCCTCTAGCTACTACTACTACTACTACTATTACTATATTATCCCTCTCGATCTATCTCTTACGAGCTATTTAGTAAGCGAGCTTCTACTTATTAAGACGAGGCCGACCGCCTAGTATAGTTTTCTATAGAGCCTTCCTAGAAAGCTAAGAAGGAGGGGCAGGCGGTATAATACTCTCGTTACTATTACTCTCGTCGCTATTACTCTCCTCGCTATTACTATCGTCGATAATAATAATAGAGACGTTATCTTCGTTATTTCTATTATCGCCGTTCGCGTTTCTATAAGAACTATTCTAGTCGTTTCTACTAGTAGCCCCTTAGTCGTTACTATTATAAGTAGAGGAGTTAGAAATTAAGGGAGGAGAGGCAGAAGCGCCGCGTTAGCTAGGAGAGGGCGCCTAGTTACTAAGAAGTCTAAGGTCGATATTACTATTATTCGTAGGAGGGTTTTCGAGTAGGGGGAAGTTTCTAGATAAAGGAGGAGCAGACGCTATATCTCGGCTAGAGAAGTATTACTCGGCGAACTAGCTAGGCTTATTAGTAGGAAGTTAAGCTATTATAAATACGCAGAGGGCCGAGAGAAAAGCGGTCGATTAAGCTACGATTAATATATATAGTAGTATCTTTTATACGCGCGATACGAAAATTCGTTAGGAGGTATAAAAAAGGAAGGCGATAATAATAGGCTAATAAAGCGCGACCGCCGATAAGTTCTAAGGTAGTAGAGGTAGTAGTGTTACTAATAGTTTAGTAAGGGTATATAGGTTAGCTAAGGCGGACGTTAGGCTCGCTAGCGCGCTAGCTATAGCTTTACCCGCGCTATATATATTAATTCTAAGCTTCTAAGTATAGCAACGTATGCTAGGCTCTTTATAGTCGGCAATTATAGTCGGCAACCTAGTATTATTCCCTCCTCCGTCCTAGCTAGTAAACTAGTAGCGTAGATAACTATATAGATATATATCCTTTACTTATAGAGTAACGCGCTTCGCGTAGATCGCTAGAAGGTTAGAAATCTCGAACTCCGTAACGAGAAATGCCTCCGCTACTTCCTATAAGTATTTAAGTGCTGCCGCCTAAATTCTAATAATATCGCTACTATCTCTATCTATTATAATCTCGTAGATAACGCGCTAAAAAGGGACCCTCTAGATATATAAAGCTGTTGTTCGCTAAAGCTTACGAATCTCTCGTAAGGCTACTATCCCTAGTATTAACTACCTTTTCGAGATACTAGACTTACTAGCTCTCGTTCGTCGCTATATTATCCTTATAGCTATCGCTTTTTTCTATAGAACTACTACCTTCCTACGAGACTCGTCGTCTAGTACTATAGCCTTTAGTAGCTATATTCGCCGCTACTTAGTAGCCTTGTTTCCTACGCGTAGAGGTAGTACTAACGGTAGTATATTAGTATCTATATTAAGATATACTTATAGAGGAGGGCTCGAGTTAAACTCTATATTAGAGTCCGCTTAGGAAATAAGAGAAGGTATCGAGTAGTATAGATAAAGATATCGAAGGGTTAGAAGGAGCAGATAGGTAGAGGTACGAGAGAGAAGGGCTAGGGCAGATAGGAGTACTAGAAAATCGTGCACGACCGCTAGAATACGCGGGCCTATAGGGGGGGGGGTTAGAGTTCGATAGCGCTATATAGTAGAACTATATCGCATTCTACTACTATATCGGGACACTCCTACCGATCTTTACCTAGTAGAAGTTATAGTTACGCGAATACTATAATCGCTTTCGCTACTCTATAGAATATAGCAAGTTAGTAATAGACGCAAATATTTACTATAGTATAGATTATATCCGGGCATTATATAGATAATATCGACTATAGTATATATATTTCGTTATTCGAAGTTCTCTACAAATATATAAAATACTATAGAAGGGAAAGAGCTAGACTTACTAGTACTCTATAGTATTACTAGTTAAGTAGTCGTAATATAGTAGTAAAATAGAAAAATAGACTCTTTAGCCTACTTTTATATCGAGGAACCGAGTCGTTATAATAGTAGAAGAGAAGAAATAATTATCGATACTATTTTAATACTAAGGAGAGAAGTAGTTATCGATAGTATAAGCTAAGAAGCAACCGTTAGCGCCGAGGAGACTAGTAGTCGTCGATAGTATAAACTAAAAAGTAATCGTCCGCGCCGAGAAGACGAGTAGTCGTCGATAATATAAGCTAAGAAGCAGCTATCTATACTAAAGAGATAACTAGTCGTCGATAGTATAAGCTAAGAAGTAACTATCGGCGACGAGTAGACGAGTAGTCGTCGAGGGTATAAGTATATAGTAGTTACTCTTTTCGGCCGGCGATAGTAAGGTTAATCTAAGTAACGTATACGACGGATTCTAGCTCTAGAGTACGTCTATAGCTGTCGCTATTCGTATATAGTCGTATATATTAGTATACGCTATATTAGGCAAGCGATATATTATATAATATCGCCGACTATAGTAGCCGACTATAGTATAGGAAGCTAATCTCTATATATAGAAGTAAGCTAGCGGCTAGGCAGGAATAGCCGCGTACTAAGCTTCTAGCGTATCTAAAGCTAGAATTCGTCGTACTTAGCTCCTACTATAATAACTACTACCTTAACTACTACTATACTCGTATTACTACCGAATTTTAAGCGTATATTTACTATATACCTCGCGATACTTATCTCTTCTTAGCGACTAAACTTACGATAATAGCGCGATAAAAGCGACGTCCGATAAGTACTACGCCCTCTAATAGTCTATAGAAGCGTCCCTGCCTTATAAATAAGGATTTAGATAGTATAAGTACTTCTATACTTTAAATGCGACTAGGCGCTATAAGGAAAGATATAGACACCTACTCTTCTAATCTTAATACCCTTTATAAGTATAGCCGGCGCGTAGATATATCGCCTAAGAGAGCTATAGTAGATAAGTAGTATAAAGCTAGAAATAAGTCCTTTACTTAGTAGAAGAAGCTTTTAATCGGCTCTAATAATATATAGAGCTCTCTATTAAAGGAGTAGTAGTAGAAGAAGATTAAGGCCTAGAAAGAGGAGTACTATGCTTAGTATAACTAAATAGCGTAAGTAATAATCTATATAGTCGGCTAATATAGTCGGTAGTACTAATATATAATAAGGACGATAAGAAACGCAAGCGCGCGCAGGATAGGCCTACTATATAAGTAGCGAACTAGAATAAGGAAAGCTTCTATTTTAATATTAAGAAGGAGAAGGGCGCGGACGACCTATACTATAACTATAACTACTAGTATAATACTAATTAGTCTAAGTCGGGTCTAGAGGCACCTTACGTATTACTAGTAAGGTCGGCCGGTACTAGCTATAAAATAACTAACCTCCGCCTTCGAGTCGCTACTAAGAGCGAGTAGGCTATATAGAGGAGCTACGCCGTCTACGCCTTTTAGAATAAGGCTATTCGATAGTTTAAGAAGAAGGTATATACGCTTGCGATACTATATATATAATATAGGAGTTAAGCCGAGTTTATCGTATAACTAATTAAAGAGAGGCCGAGTTCCTCGTAGTAAGAAATAGACCTTATCGAGAGGCTATAATCTAGGAATAAGAGGAGATATATGTTCTAAGTATCTAGAGCAGACGTAAGTAGCTCTTATTAAGAGTATATCGCTACTAGAACTAATAGCTTCTTTAGGATATATTCGAGTACCTCTAATTAGACTAGAAGTATACTCTACGCTCTACGGAGCCTTATAGAGGGCTTATAAAATTAGTCTATATATTAGTATCTATAGCGAAAGCGAAGATAAATTAGTGCCGACTACGCCTACTAACTATATACTAACTAGTAGTAGGAGCTAATAGTAGAAGGCCGTCTTCTAACTATAACGGAAATTTTCCTACCCTATTACTACGTAGTATATCGCAACTATCTCTCTTAGAAGTCCTCTAAGTTTAATATAGCTAATCGCTTTACTTAGACTCTAGAAGTCCTAGATTAGCTTATCCCGTTAGGATACGATTAGGATAGTAATAGGTTCCGGAAGCTAGTTGCGTTTAAAGTATAGGCTAAGTAAAATAGGCTAGCGTTCTAGTTATACGCTTATAAGTTCGATATAAAGGAGTCGGTATATAGAGAGCTTCTATAGGAAATATAGCTCGATTCTAAGTAGGAAGAAGGACTTAGCTTTTAGGATATCGTCGAGTAGCTTCTAGGTATGTCTACGGATAAGCTCGCTATCTCTAAGACCTTTATACGCAAATTCTAGTCGCTAGAGATAGGGTTTATATAGAAGCTCTATAACTCCTCTTAGGCTAGGTAGAATATAGATATATCTCGTAAGTTAAGATTAGTTGCAGCCGCCGATAGTATACTAAGTAGATAAACCTATTATAAAGAGAATTTAGAAACTACCTAAAGACTACGTAAAGCGATATAATACTATACGGTAGAAGGCTAGAAATAATACTAAGAGTAAGAAGAGGAAAAAGAATATAGCGAGCTAGAAGTTTAAGGTATAGCTAGAGCTCCTAGATCTAGTACTAGCTCTAAAGACAAAGTAGTAATATATCTCCGAAGGCGCAACTATTAGCTCGCTATATTCTTTTTCCCCTTCTTACCCTTAGTATTATTTCTAGCCTTCTACTATATAGTATTATATTGCTTTACGTAGTCTTTAGGTAGTTTCTAAATTCTCTCTATAATAGGTTTATCTACTTAAGCTAAGTCTAACTCTGCTTTTTCGACTTAAGCTTTATTAACGCTACTAGCCTCTTGCGCTAGTAAGATACTTGCCTTCGAAGGCGACTATAGTATTACTATAATTAAAGAGTACTTAGTACGTTTATTAGTCGCGACTATTACGAGCTTAATAAGAGTACTAAAGGTGCCTATCTCTATAACGCTACTAGGATAGGCCGTCGGCCTATAATAGAGACACCTCGCTAGTACTTATACTAATAAAACTTAATCGCTCCTATAAATATTATTTACCTCTATTACTCCGCTAGCTTTTACTCTCTAGTTCTACGATTCCTTCTTAGTACTATATACTTTATATTATAGTATTACTAGCACATCCTACGACTCTAATATAACGTAGTAGTACTATACTTCCTTCTTCCTTAAGATATATAAGTATATAGCTTCGCGAACGATAGATTAACTCTAAATCGCAGCTGTCTCTTATCGACTCTAGTCCGATTAAGAAGGTAGTATAATAGTAGAAGAAGGGACGCTATCCGATTATAAATACCTTAAATAGTCGAGCTAGTACGCGAGATAGAATACTACCTCTAGCTAACCTTACTAAGCTACTAGAGGATTCTAAGAACTAGGTCGAAACTAATAGCGTATAGATATAGTAGCGGGAGTATACCTAGTCGTTCGAGGGCTTTTACTACTATTATTAGTAGCTCGAAGAGGCGAGGTATTATAATAAGTATAGTAGAATATCTTTAAACCCTATAAAATAGAACTTAAATATACGAACGTTATAGGCCTAGAGATTTTTCGTTAAAGGTATAGACTAGGAAACGTATACCCTAAGGGTTATATATAAGGGATATAATAGAGTTATTAAACACCTAGGACTAAGTAACGGAATAAAAGCTCTCTAAAAGCACCTCGATTTAGTAGGCTACGAAGGAGCCTCCTAGGAGCGTAGAGTTACTAAAGAAGTTATTAAGGCTACTAAAGATTAATCTATAAGTTTAGTATTCGTTAATATAGGAATAAGGTGCCGACTACGCTTACTAACTACGCTTACCGACTACGCTTGCTAACTATACTTTATAGAGATATATAACGTAGATATACTAATAGCTCTTATTTATAGGAACGGCTTAAGAAAAGTTTTACTAGAATAGAGCACCTAGAACGATTAAAGTTTCTAGAGTTATATAGGCTTATAGTTTCCTAGCTAGGCTTACTCTTAAACTTCTTCGAAAGTTCTATAGTTCGGCGTATCTACGAATATCTATTAGAGGAGACTAGATCTATCGACTTTAAGAGCGCCGCTACGATTAAGTTATATATCTAGGACGCAGTCGATTACTCCGAGGACAATCTAAAACGTTAGCTATCTAGAACCTTCTAGGTAGCTATTACCCTCGACGGTTAGTACGCTAGGGTGCTCCGAGTATTATTCCTTACGATATAAGGCTACTAGATCGATAGCGAGTAGGCCTAGTATAAGGCTATACTAGCCTTTCTATATATTTCGGGCCGTTATACGGGCGAAGTCC
Source organism: Cercospora zeina (assembly GCA_022702355.1). Taxonomy (NCBI): domain Eukaryota; kingdom Fungi; phylum Ascomycota; class Dothideomycetes; order Mycosphaerellales; family Mycosphaerellaceae; genus Cercospora; species Cercospora zeina. Next base: position 1,074,532 of record JAKLWX010000010.1, read on the forward strand.
TAGCAGACCTACTATTCGACGTACTTACCTGTTTCGAGATCTCTAATAGGCTTATAGCGCTAATAGCAGATAATACTTCTAATAACAATATACTATATATAGCTATATACGTATCCTTATTATATATATACCTTCTAACTAACGAGTTCTAGCGTTAAGGCTATCGATATTTACTCCTACGAGTATATATATATAGCGAAGCTATTAGTCTCGATTAAATAACTTCCTTTTCGAGAAATAGATAAGGATATAGAAGAGATATTAGATACTAAAGACTACGAGTTCTCCCGTCTAGAATAGTTCCTATACTTTATATATATAATCTAGCTCTTCTTAGGGAAGTTCTTTACTATTCTTAAGATCGAGCTAAGAAACGAAGGATAGGAACGATAGAACGAGGAGATAGATACGAACGCGTTATATCGGCTTAAAGTAGGAAGTCTAGCTATAGTTCTAATAAAGGTACTATTTATTCTCCCTACGAAGTATATATAGTTAGTAAATATAGTCGGTAGAAGCTATACTAATAACCGCTCTCTATAAAGTTCCGGAAACTTATAGTTAAAATAAACTCTAGTACTTAACGCTTCGAGAGTTTTATAGTATTATAGCGAAAGAGGATCGCAGATCTATATCTATACCTAAAACGGTATAAATAGTAGAAGAAGACGCTTTAAAGGGTTTTACGCCTAATATAAGATATAACGACCCGTTAGAGCTTAACTACGATTATACTAATATATAGTTCTTAACTACGAGATATTATCGACGAGTATATTAAGAATAAGAGTTAGCCCGAACTAAAGCTAACTACTATAGAATAGAAGAGGGTTAAATATATTATTAACCTTACTACTCCTTTCGTAGAGGCTACGATATAGATCGGTACGATAAAGGAGCTAATAATCTACCTTATTCTTAGCTACTATAATACCTTATTCGATATCCTAGATATTATAGATAAGAAACTTAAATATAAAATATAACTCTAGTAAAAGGAGATTTATTCTACTCTATAAGCTATATAGATAAAGCTCGAGAAGTACTATACTACTACCTAAGAGCGATTCGGTAATATATATAGCATTGCGATTCTTCTTAATCTAGTAATAAAACGAGCGTTCTAGAACTACGAGGCCTTCTCTAGCGAGGGGCTCGATTCCTCCTTCGAGGATTACTACTAGTTAAAATTCTAGGTCGAATACGCGCGATATAACCCTCTCGTAGCTACGTCCTAGTTTAGGCCGAAAAAGGCCTTATACCGCTCTGCGATATTATTCGTAATAGGTCTCTATAGTAGATTAGATAGTAATAACTCCGACTCTAATTAAAGGGTATCTAGACGGCCGCGGTAGACCGTATAGCCTTTAGCTAATTCGGACGAGGTATCTCGTTATCGCTATACTAGATTTAAGGACTCGGCTACCTATTCTATAGAGTATCTGCTCCGGTTATAGAAGATAATCGTATTAGAATATCTAGGTTGCGCGCTAATAGCCCGGGACATCCTCTCTATTCTAGTAGCTAGAACTAGTTATAAGCGCGACTTTAGTATAGCGCGTTATTAGAGCCGATATAATCGGTCCTACGATCCCTCGACGTTTAGTAATATTATATACTATCGTTCCCGAGAGCGTAACGTATAGTAATAGGCTCGGGATTCGCTTATAGAGGAGGCGCTACCGATATTAACTACGTTCGAGCCTTCGAATAATATAGTAAATTAGTAGTAGGAGTAGCTCGAGGTAGATTAGGAGACGTTAGTAACTACTATATAGAGTAACTTCGACTCGATTAGCGATAACGAGGAGAATATAGTACTAATATATCTTCGCTATAGTACTCGGTAAAGGAAGTATTTACTTTTATATTATACTCGTAGAGTAGAGTAGACTTCGTAGTCGATATTATAAATAGTATTTAATTCTAATATCTCGTAGTCGGCAAGTATAGTTAGTAAGTATAGTCGGCATCCTTATTTTTCTCTATAACTATAGTCGCTAGTTTAACTAGCGCTTCTAATATGCTATAATACTTAGTTCTATATATATATATATTTAGTATTAGAGTAATTCTATTATTCCTACGGCGACTTAGTCTTATTCTCTAGTATTAGACCTATCTTTCTAAACTTAGGTCTCTATAAAGACCTATATAGGAACTAGTAGTATTTAGACCCGACCTATCGATTTCGTATTAGGTCGAGGACCCTATCGATTTAGGTCTTAGGTCGGTTTCTAAGGGAACCGACCTAGACCCGGAACCGACCTAAAGTCGGGGACCTATTCTAACCTCTATCTACTCCCGCCTCTTCTATACCTAAAGAGGATATCCTCTACGCTAGCTATAGCTATAGCGCTAAGCCTCTCCTAACCTTATTAGTATACGAGGACGGAGACTACGATACTATAGAGCTACGCTAGGTAATACTAGTAATTCCGTATTATTAGCTACTAGAGAGACGCGCTAAATTAGGTCTCTACGAGCTAGAGGATCTCGCGCTAGCTAATCTATCGTTAGAAGTTCTAGAGCCTCCTCTCTACCGTTCTTATATAACTTAATTAGTAGGAATTCTAGGTATTCTCTATAACTCTAATAAAAAGATAGCTATAAAGAGACTAGAAGATTCTTAGAATATATCTAAGGCTATCTACGCGCTCGATACCTCTCGTAGAAAGGATAAAATAAAGAAGCGTATACTAAGAGATCGGGTCTTAAGTCCTTCTCGGTTTAAGCCTTCTATAATAGACGACTTAATCCCTAGTTAGCGTTCGGAGATAATCGCCCTCTACTCGCGCGACTCTAAGCCTAAGCCTACTAGTATTAAGAAGAATATATCGCCTAAGAAGCTATAGCTAAAGACGCTAAAGAAGAAGTCTAAGACTAAGCCGCGCCTTTAAACTAATAATAGATAAGCTTTAAAGGAGTAGAATAAGAATAATAATACTAAGATAAGTAATATTAAAGACGAATTAGAGCGTAAATCGGACACCTTACTACTTAGTAAGAAGAACATTTTTACTAGTTCTTATTTTAGGTACGTTGCCTCTACTTACTAGCTCTTTAATACTAAGCGAGACGAGCTACGCGAACGCTAGCTAGGCTCTTCTATTCCTCTAATATATATAGGTATATAGCTCCTCCTAGAAGTACGCGACTAGCTATAGGATCCCGAGATCCTAGAAATTATATAGACGGAATTTAAGCTTTACCGTTACTCTAATAACCGTACTAGCTCCGCCTATAGCAACCTATAGAATATGTTTTTCTCGTTAACCTAGTAGTTATTACGTTAGAACATTATACTATAGTTATATAATATCGTTCTATAGGATAGCGACTCTAGAAATACGGTCTAGTTACTAGTTTCCTTTCTAATAGCCGCTCGCTACTACTAACTAAGTAAAATCGTATACTATAGCAATAACTAGAAGCTATAACTTAATAGTAATATAGGCCTTAGTTCTCTATTTTTATATACGGACGTCGCTCGCTTACTTTAATCTCGCTTAAACCTTCTTATCTCGACTATTACTCTAGATAATAATAAGACTAGCGATGCGCTTAGTTTAGTACCGAGGAAACCTAGTAGCTACGACGTAACCGACTTATAGGACTACCTAGGACACGTTTTTAAGACTTAGGTCGATCTAATAGGCGACGAACTAAGTACTAATATTAGGTTACTCTATATACTAAGAGTAGTAAAAGAAGAACTAAGACATGCTAAGACGGTTTTTCTTCGAGGATTTAGCGTTTAGATTAGAGATGCGCTCTTCCTATACTCTACGCTTTTCTATAGTAACTAACCGAGTTTAAGAGTCCGTCGTATCGTCCTACTTATACTAATAAAAGTTAAGAAAGGCTAGCTACTTATCGATAATAAGGATCGGCTAAAAGAAGTTAGAGCTATATACGCCTCTTACGAACCTCTAGCGTTTTCCTTTACTAGGCGCGAACTTAACTATATTATCTATAGTTAGATTCTTCTATAGGAGCACTATATCTACTATATTAATATTATATCTAATACTATTATTAAAGTTCGAGACTAGTTAGAAAAGTAGGTATAAATAGAGGCTCGACGCCTACTATACTTATCCTATAATAAGTTCCTCTAGACTTATTAGGACTAGACCGAGGCAGCTAAAAAGAAGCTTAAGACGACCTAGGCTTAGGTCTAAGCTACTAAGAAAGAGGCCTTTAGGGAGGATAGCTTCTTCGCTATTAAAGAGTATATTACGTAGAGAGACGCTACTATATTATTTAAGTAGGAATTATAGAACTAGTCTAAAGAAGATATAGGCGTTCCGCGCGAGTTCGATTAGCATAGAAATAAAGTATAGTAAATAAACTAGTTAGTTTATTCGGGTCCGTACGTAGGCCTAACTTTAGGAAAATAATAGATAAAACTTATAAAAGTTAGAGTAGGATTTTATAAATTCTAACTAGTTTTAACTATTTGTTTACTTTAATTAATATAGAGAGTATTTAGTTAAATACTAAGAAAGGGAGGATTAATAAGCGGAACCTATACTACTTAGTAGGGTAGGGGCCTATAAAAACTCGTTATCTAGTAGCTCTTCGTAGAACATTATACCTCTACGACACGTTTTATACCTATTTTAATTGCTATAGTTCCGTTTCTTAAAGAGCTAGCACGCGTATACGAGTAGCGGTTTAGCTAGTAACTATATAACTAGGTATAGGTGTTTAATAGATTACTAACGCTATAGGCACGGTTATACCTATCGATTCTAGAGCGATTTAGTTCTAGCTACGCGTAGATAGCACCTCGGAGTAGTATATTATTCGCTTATTAGTAGTACTATTACGCTCTCTAGCCGAGGACGGCGGTAGACGTTAGGTAGTTCGTAACGACTTCTTCTAGACGTTATTCGACGATAATAGTATATAAGGTAGAGATAGCCTAGTAAAGGCCTCCGATCTACCGAGCTATAAGAATAACGTCTATAATCCCGCGTCTATAGTCTCTAACGCCCTTGCTCCGCCCTCGAGCGACGACCTACTACCCGATAGCTAAGCTACTACGCCTACTCTCGATACTACTAATAATGCTGCCGACGAAGCCCTAGCTTCCTCTAATACGTCTAATAAGTTAGACGACCTCTTTCGCTAATACTAGGAAGACTCTATCTAGTATAAGGATATCGAGCTATAGTAGCGCTTTAGTTAGAATATCGATAATTCCTATTACGTTTTCGACTATATTATCTATTTTAAGGCTTTAGGGCTTACCTATATAGATACGCTACTACTAGACAGCCTATAAATAGAGGACTATTACGTCGGTCGTATCTACGAGCTACTCTAGGGAAAGTATAGTTCTATAGATTCTATATATAAGATATAGCCCGCCGTTTTTAACTCTAAGAGGGGCGTATTAGACGCTCGCCTACCTACGGGGCGCCTCTACGTACTTAACGAGTACTACGCCGTAGTATATAGCCGTCGTATCCTTTATAGCTATAAAGGGCGAAGCTCTAGTTACTAAGTACTAGCTTCTCTAGTACGAAGGCTTAGCGTACCGACTAATATCTCTCGGACGCTCTAGTATAAACGTCTCCCTCTTTATCGAACTTATTAAATACTACTACGAACTATCTACGTACGCGTTATTCGCCCGTAATATTAAGTTCGATTAACTATAGAAATAGATAGGCTATCGCCTAATAATATACTCTTAGTAGTAACGCCGGAGGCCGTAGTAAACTTACCGAGGAACGTAGTTCCTATACTAAAGATAGCTATAGTAGAGATATAACGTATCTTCGAAGAGCTCTATACTTAGTAACGTAGGCTTAAGAGCGAGTTAGAAAACGCGTTTCGCGATAGAGATACTTAGGATTCTACTATATAAAGGACGGACTTAAGCGCGGTCGTAGATGCTCTCTACGTGCTACTAGAAAGGCTACTAGCTATATCTATACTAGAGGCCTAAAGAGAACTATTAGGCCCTAGAGATTAGAAGCTACTAACCTAGGATAAACGCGTAGAAACCTTTTACGACTACTTATTATATCTACGAAGTTCCTATCGCGTATAATTTATAGCGATACTAACGCTCTCTATAGACTACTACTAAGATACTACGTATAATACGCTACTATTAAAAGAGAGAGCGAGAATAAGGTATTTCTAGAAGAGAGGAAGCGTAATAGGAAATAAGGATCCCGAAGCTTTCTTTATATAGCTCGAGTACGTTTTTATAGATAGTAATAAGAAGTCGAAGGCTTTAGAGTAGCTTACTACTCTTCGATACGTATAAGAGTAACTATAGTATAAATACTAGCTAGAATTTAATAGACTTCTACTAAGCGTAAGTAGAAAGAACTAGGAAAGCGCTACGAAGATTACGATATTAAAGAATACGTCCTCGAACGCTACGAAGCTTTATATAGCATCTATACTAAAGATAGAGGATTACTACGCGTACTCTAAGAAGGTCGAGAGAATTATAACTAATCTTAAAACGACGAATTAGTTTAAAATAGCGAACTATAAGTAGGCTAGGGAAAAGAGGAAGGCTCTTATTAGTAATAGTATAGTACTCGCGCTAAATACTTAAGTAGTCCTTACGATTAATACCGATAGCGATACTTTAATAACTATAATATATATAGAAAAAAGACGAAGGAAAACTTAAGTAGACCGTATAAAAACCTAAGGGAAGCGACGAGCTAAGTAAGTAAGTATAGAAAAGAAAGAGAGACGCCGCAAAAATAAGCTCTATTTCTACTATAAAAGTAATAAATACCGTATTAAGGAGTACCTATACGTACTAGCTGTTTAGCCTACTATAGTTAATATAGTAAGCATTAAACTATTATTAGAAAGCGACGCGGAATACTCGGACTCTATAGTATCTACTATAAGAAAAGTATAACTCCTTTTCGAAGATAGAAGAAGAAAGTAGAGGAGGTATTAGTATATTATAAATAGAAGAGAATTAAGAGAAAAATAAATAGGGAGCTAATATATATCGACGTAGTCCTATAGAATAACGTCGGAACATCTACTCTTATTAACGAAGAGTACTAATATTACGCTATAATTAACGTAGGCCTAGCGAAAAGCCTCGGCCTTAACTTTATTAACTATAGAAAGTAGAAGATAAGGGGAGCGTCTAAAGCTATAGATAGCGTAGATATAGTAGGAGTAGTCGCTTTTTAGATAGAAATTAGTAGGTTCTAGTAATTAGTCTACGCGTATATAGTACTAGGATTATAGTTCTCTCTTATCTTAAGAAATCTATAGAAGGCGTATAATATAGTCCGGACTACGCTAGAAGAGAAGCGTTTCTTTTATAGTCGAGCGAATCGCTAGGTTATAGAAGGGAAATACTATTAAAGCCTCTAGGACCGTAGCGATTTTCGAACGTTCTTCTTAAACTTTATAGTAATAGCTACCTCGACTACTAATAATATTAAGAAGGCCCTTTAGGATAAGGAATATTCGACGGTAGAAGAACTTCGGAATCGACTACTACTAGAGATTCGCGAGCTAGCTCCTCTATTTTATCGATAGAAAGCTAAGAAGCTCGCGCTATATCGCGATAGCGTTAACTACTATATTAAGCTCTATAAGAAAGCGGATAGGAGCCTACCGGAATTGCTCTATAGCCCGCTATATAGTATATTAAAGACCGAACTACTAGTCCTAAGGAAGTCGCTAGACGAGCTCCTAGCTAAGACATATATTAGGCCTACTAGTTCCGAAGTAGCGGCCCCTATACTTTTCGTACGGAAACCTAGCGGAGGTCTTCGTTTCTACTATAATTATAAGGCGTTAAATGCGATTATAAAACATAACTAGTACCCCCTACTATTAGTACTAGAGATACTACGAAATCTTATAGGAGCCCGCTAGTTAACTAAGATTAACGTAGTCTCGGCCTTCTACTAGATCTATATAGCCCCGGGGTATAAGTATAAAACCGCTTTCTATATAAGGTTCGGCTTATTCGAGTAGTTAGTATATCTATTTAGTCTATTTAGAGCTCCTGCGACTTTCTAATAGTATATTAATACTCTTCTACGAGAATTCCTAGACGACTATATATTAGTATTCGCGGACGATATAATTATTTACTTAAACGGTTCTAAGGAAGACTACTTCTATAAGGTAAGAGCTATACTCCGTAAGCTACTACGAGGTAGCTTATATTTAGATATAAGGAAGAGCGAGTTCGCGTAGAAGAAAATTAAGTACCTTAGCTTTATCGTTTATACTAATAGAAAAGAGGTAGAGACCGACCCTAAAAAGGTTAAAGCCGTTCGAAATTAAAAGACCTCGAGGACTTAGAAGGAGTTACGTCGATTTCTAGAGTTCGCGAACTACTACTAGATATTTATTCCTAATTACTCGAAGATAGCTATACCTTTAACGTCTCTTACTAGGATAGGAACCTAGTTCTTTTAAGGAAAAGAATAGGACGCTATATTTAAGGAGCTAAAGGAGGACTCGAGGAGTATTATAACGCTCCGGTACTTTCCTACTAGGACCCGATACTTCCGACCTTCCTTAAGATAAATAGTAGTAGGTTTACGATAGGAGGCGCTTTTATTTAGAAAAAGAACGGGGTCCGAAGACCCGTAAGGTTCTTCTCTTAAAAGCTAAATAAAGCGGAAATTAATTACGATATCTATAATAAGGAAATGCTAGCTATAGTAAACTATATAAAATTCTAGGCTCCCGAATTAAAATCGTATAGGTCCTTTATTATCTAGATAGACTATAAGAACCTAGAATACTTTATAGTTAAGAGGTAGTTATCGGAACGTTAGATACGGTAGTACGAGACCCTATCTAACTTCTAGTATTACCTAGTATAGAGACCGGGATCCGAAGTAATCGTACTAGACGCCCTATTAAGACGAGAGTAGAATATACTAGAAGAGGACGATAAGTAATCGCGAGTATAATAGTTCCTTTACTTAGAACGCGTAAGAAACTAGCTAGAAGTAGTCTAGATAAACTCGACTAGTATAGATAAGCTATATAAGAAGGAGGACGTATTAGTAATTACGCGCCGGCTAGGTCCTATAGGAGTTATAGTAGATTTAAATAGACTCTTTAAGGACTTAAAGTTAAACGATATATAGGACGTAGTAGTAAAAAACGATGCCGTTTATAATACCGTCCTCTAAGCGATATATAAGGGAGCCTATACGATACCTAGCGAGATTAAAGCGAAAGTATAGGTAAGTAACTATAGTATCGATTCGGTAGGAAGATTATAATATAAGGGAAAACTATAGGTACTAGGAGCGTTAATTTCGTTAGAATCTAAGTACTAAGCCGCGGACTATACTAAAAAGAATAAGGACTTATTACGTACTAAGCTAATCTAGTCTATTTATAACTTACTAGTCTACGGTTACCCGAGAAGGGACTCTACTATAATTATACTAGTACGTAACTTCTATTAGCCGCTCTAGTCGAGATACGTACGCTAGTTCTTACGTAACTACGATTACTATAGGAGGAATAAGATATAAAGAGAATATAAGTATAGACTTCTCTATCTACTACTAGTTCCCGATCGTTTCTTCTAGGAAATCTCTATAGACTTTATAACTAACCTACTAGATTCGAAGGGAAACCGTAATCTCTAGGTAATTAAGGATCGCCTTAGTAAATAGGTAACTTTAGTCGCGATATCTAGTATAAAAGCGGAGGAGTACGTAGAGAAATTCCTAGACTCCTAGGTAAAATATTATAGGCTACTAAGGGCTATTATAAGCGACCGAGGGACAAACTAGACAAGTACGTTCTAGAGGAAACTCTACTAGCTTTTAGGCGTAGAGTAGCGCCTTAGCTCCGCGTACTACCTATAAATAGATAGAGGGCTAGAGAGGCTAAATTAAGACGTATAGGCTTATCTCCGTAACTATATTCGTTACGACTAGGCCGACTAGTCTAAGTAGCTTTCTAGCGCGGAACTAGCGCTAAATAGTAGAAATTACTCGGGCCTTAGAATAAGCTCTTTCTTTATAACTTATAGTTATAACATTCCGTCTCTTATAGTATTAGTAATAGAAGCTACGATAGGAAGGCCGTTAGCTACTAGTTAAAGAGCGAGGAACTTCGTAAAGAAGCTAAAAGAAATTAGTAAACTTTACTAGAGTAGTATAGTAGCCTTTGCCTAAGAATAAAAGAGAAGCGCGAACTAACGACGGACTCTAGTACTAATCTATCGGGTCGGCGATAAAGTATAGCTAGATCTACGGAATTATTCGACTAATTATCCTAAAAAGAGCCTAAATTCGCGATACGTAAAGTTTATAGTTAACGAAGTCTTATCGCTAGTATTCGTTAGGTTATTTAGGATTCCTAGTAATATTTACCTAGTTTTCTATACGGATTTACTTCGTCTAGCAAGCAACGATCCTCTTCTTAAATAGATTACTAACGACGAATAACTAGTACCTATACTAAATAAGTCGTACGACGAGTAGTAAGTAAAGGAGGTTCTATACGTATAAGATCGCGCGAAGAATAAAAGTAAAGGACGAGAAGTTCTAGTAAAATAAGCTAGATACTATAGCTCTACCTAAGAGCCTCTAGGAGAATTAGTAGATACCGCTATATTAGATACGTTTAAGGAAAAGTTCGGAGACGCTAATACTAATAATAGACTATTATAGGATTATTCGTATAAGAAAGCGAAACGCGAAGGAAAGTCGCGAGAGAATAGCTAGTAAAAGAAGAAGGAAGGAGAAGAAGTTAGAGAGATAGCCGACAAGTAGTAGTTTATATATCTATAAAAAGGAAAAAAAAAAAGAAAGCCCTAAAAAAAAACCTTAGAAACTCTAAGAAACCGTACGCGCCCTACTAAAAAACTACTACTCTACTTAAGAATAGCGCCGAGCGCTAAGAACTAAGGCGGGTAGCACGCCCCCTAGGCTATAGTAATAAGTTAGTAGAGAATAATATATAGAAAGGAATAATACTTACGCCTAGCTCTACTAGGCTACGACTCTAAATACTAAGGTAGTTACCTTATAGGCGACCTCGCTAAAAAGAGATTAGCTTATATAAATAAAAGAGAAGAATAGAAGAAGTTACTTAGAGAGTAGGCCGGCCGCCTATAAAGGCTTTAAGGCCTTATAGGCCTTAAGGACCTACCTTAGGTTATTATAGGCGCGCTACCTAAAAACGCGTATTAGCTAGAAGAAAACTAATAGAGCGCTAAACTTTACCTACTCTTAGGCGTTAGTAGCGCGCGTCTAGGTAGCGTAGGCTATATAGGCTATAAGTAGACTAAAGGAAGCGATTAGCGATATCTTTTAAACGAAGAATAGAGTATATATAGAGGAATATAGGAGCGGCGCCTATCGGTATAGGCCTAGTAGGCCCGCGCGATAGCGGACTATAGAAGGTTAGTAGAAGCCGCGCGAAAAGAGTTAGAAGGAGCTTATAGCCTATAGTACGTAGTCGTCGCTAGAATTAGTATAGTCGTAGTAGTAGATACTAGAGCCGATATAAGTATTTATCTATCTCTAGTTAATCTCGTATAGAGTACGAAGGAAATAGCCTAGACGCCTAACCGTATATATATATATATATATATATAGAAGGGTAGACTATAGGCTAGTTAGAATTAAGAAGGAACTCGTAGGAAGAATAGTAGAGAGCTTGCTATATATACGTGCGTGCGTGCGTGCGTATATATATATATATAGGTGCTAGAAGCCGGTTAGTATAAGAAGGACCCTAGAAGAGAAGCTATAAAAGCCTACCGTATATATATATACGTATATATATTTATAGAAGAGAAAGGAAGAAAGAGAAGAGAGCGAGGGAAGCGCCTATATCTCTACGGATAATAATAAGAAGGCACGATAACATATACCTAATAATAGTAGTAGGTACTAACCGCGATAATAGTAGTCGCGCTCCTCGATAATATAGTTAAGGTAGTAATAGTAGAAGTAACGCGTTCTACGCTATTCTAGTAGAAGGAACTATACGGTATCGATACGGTATTATAGACGAATCGCTCGCTAGTAGCGAAGGATTCCGAGTCTTTTTCTATAGACTCCTACGACTTTACGATAGTATTTTACGTAACTACGATAATAAGAATATTACTCGAGTTACTATAGAAGTACTCTATACGAATAACTACGCGTCGCGTATAGTTCGAAGAGAAGAAGAGGAGTAATATAAAGGGCGAAGCCCTAGTTGCTAAGTACTAGCTTCTCTAGTATAAAGGCTTAGCGCACCGACTAATATCTCTTAGACGCTCTAGTATAAACGTCTCCCTTCTTATCGAACTTATTAAATACTACTACGAACTATCTACGTACGCGTTATTCGCTCGTAATATATACGAAAAGTACGAGAGCCGCTACTTTAGAACTAGTAGGCCTAATATATCTCTTAGCTAGAAGCTTATCTAGCGACTTCCTTAGGACTAGTAGTTCGGTCTTTAATATACTATATATTAGGCTATAGGGCAATTCCGGTAGGCTCCCGTCCGCTATCTTACGAAGCTCGATACGATAGTCGACTCTATCGTAATATAGCGCGAGCTTCTTAGCTTCTCGTTAATAAAATAGAGGAGCTAGCTCGCGAATCTCTAGTAGTAGTCGATTCCGAAGTTCTTCTACTATTAGATATTCCTTATTCTAAAGGGCCTTCTTAATATTATCGGTAGTCGAGGTAGCTATTACTATAAGATTTAAGAAGAACGTTCGAAAATCGCTACGGTCCTAGAGGCTTTAATAGTATTTCCCTTCTATAACTTAGCGATCTACTCGACTATAGAAGAAACGCTTCTCTTCTAGCATAGTCCGGACTATATTATACGCCTTCTATAGATTTCCTAAGATAAGAGAGAACTATAATCCTAGTACTATATACGCGTAAACTAATTACTAGAACCTACTAATTTCTATTTAGAAAGCGACTACTCCTACTATATCTACGCTATCTATAGCTTTAGACGCTCCTCTAATCTTCTACTTCTCGTAGTTAATAAAGTTAAGGCCGAGGCTTTTCGCTAGGCCTACGTTAATTATAGCGTAATATTAGTACCTTTCGTTAATAAAAGTAAATGTTCCGACGTTATTCTATAGGACTACGTCGGTATATATTAGCTCCCCGTTTATTTTTCTCTTAATCCTCTTCTATTTACGATATACTAATACCTCCTTTACTTTCTTCTTCTATTTTTAAGAAGGAGTTACGCTTTTTCTATAGTAAATACTATAGAGTCCGAGTATTCCGCGTCGCTTTCTAATAACGGTTTAATGCTTACTATATTAATCGTAGTAGGCTAAACGGCTAGTACGTATAAGCACTCCTTAATATAGTATTCGTTACTTTTATAATAGAAATAGAGCTTATTTTCGCAGCGTCTTTCTTTCTCTTTTATACTTATCTACTTAGCTCGTCGCTTCTCTTAGGTTTTCGTACGGTCTACTTAAGTTTTCCTTCGTCTTTCTCTTATATATATTATAGTTATTAGAGTATTACTATTAGTATCGATCGTAGGGAATACTTAAGTATTCGGCGTAAGTGCTACGCTATTACTAATAGAAGCCTTCCTCTTTTCCTTAGCCTACTTATAGTTCGCTATCTTAAACTAATCTGTCGTCTCGAGATTAGTTATAATTCTCTCGACCTTCTTAGAGTACGCGTAGTAATCCTCTATCTTTAGTATAGATACTATATAAAGCTTCGTAGCGTTTAAGAATATATTCTTTAACGTTATAATTTTCGTAGCGCTTTCTTAGTTCTCTCTACTTACGCTTAGTAGAAGTCCGTCGAATCTTAGCTAGTATTCGTACTACGGTTGCTCTTATATATATTATAGAGTAGTAAGCTACTCTAAAGCCTTCGACTTCTTATTACTATTTATAAAAACGTACTCGAGCTATATAAAGAAAGCCTCGAGATCCTTATCTCCTATCGCGCTTCCTCTCTCTTAGAAATACCTTATTCTCGCTCTCTCTTTTAATAGTAGTATATTATATATAGCATCCTAGTAGTAGTCTACGAAGAGCGTTAGTATCGCTATAAATCGTACGCGATAGGAACTCTATAGATATAGTAAGTAGTCGCGAAAGGTTTCTATGCGTCTTTCTTAGGTTAGTAGCTTCTAATCTCTAGAGCCTTATAGTTCTCGTTAGGCTTCTAGTATAGATATAGCTAGTAGCTTTTCTAGTAGCGCGTAGAGAGTATCTACTACCGCGCTTAAGTCCGTCCTTTATATAGTAGATTCCTAGGCATCTCTATCGTAGAGCGCGTTTTCTAACTCGCCCTTAAGCCTATATTGCCGAGTATAGAGCTCTTCGACGATACGTTATATCTCTACTATAGCTATCTCTAGTATAAGGACTACGTTCTTTAGTAAGTTTACTATAGCCTCTAGTATTACTACTAAGAGTATATTATTAGGCGATAGCCTATCTATTTCTACGATTAATCGAACTTAATATTATAGGCGAATAACGCGTACGTAGATAGTTCGTAGTAGTATTTAATAAGTTCGATAAGAAGAGAGACGTTTATACTAGGGCGTCCGAGAGATATTAGTCGGTACGCTAAGCCTTCGTACTAGAGAAGCTAGTACTTAGTAACTAGGGCTTCGCCCTTTATATTATAGCTATAATACCTAGGTTACTATTCCTTATTTTTACTTTTACGCTTATTTAAAGAGTTATCCTTCTTCGAGTTAGACTCGTAACTGCCTTTTAAGGCTTACGCGTTACTATTAACTCTCTTACGCTTCGACTACTAATATAATATGTCCTTATAACGATTACGTAAGCCTAAGTCGTAGAGTATCGACCTTTCTACTTATTTAAGGCGCTACGCTAGGGCAATAAAGTTAATACGCTTCGCTAGGACAATATAGTTCTTAATAATATCCTTTCGTAGTAACGGCTTTAACTTTACGAGGAGCTAGCAAACTAGCTACGCCTTAGTATAGTCGCTAAGCTATACCTTAAGGTTACTAAGGTCTATTATAAATTATCGTATACTCTAATTTTCGCCTTAGCGTATTATCTCGTATTTAATAGTTATAAGGAGCTAGCGGTTAGCTTAATCTCCGATAATATTATATAGGAACTTATAGAACTACGCCTAAGTATACTTTACTAGAAGTATACTAAGGTACTTATTATACTAGGCTTCTTACGCTTTACCTACGAGGAATATAATACTAGCGATTACTTTCTAGTATTCTATTATAAACTTCCTCGGCGCGGCTATAAAGTTTACTTTATATATATAGATATATTCCTAGGCTTCCTTAATAGTCTCGTTCTTAAATAGCTTAGGAGAGTAGAGCTTAATAGACTCGTAGAGCGTATATTCGTCGCTGCTATAGCGTATACTATCCTTAGTATCTATAGTAACGCTTACTACGCTAGAGTACCCCGACTTCTAAGCCTAAGCTACATACTATCGTACTTAAGCGTATTAGTAGAATAGTCGTCCTAACCTCTTACGTTAAGCGTTTATTTTCTACCTAAAGGGCGTAGAGTTCGAGCTATTCGCGTAGCGTAGCGTTTTCTTATTTAAGACGCTCGCGCCTTACTTATATATTATTAGCGTCGTTTATCTCCTCGTTTTCTTCTTTCTTAGCTTTAGAGTTTAGTAACTCTTCTATATAGCCTAGTAGCGGCGCTCTAGACCTAGCGGTTCCGCTATAGTTACCTAGCTATACTAATACTCCTCGCGTAAGTATAGTAGGCCTTAATAGATCGCTACTCTTAATAAAGTAGAAGAATTAGTATTATAAAAGGTTAGTATATAGTAATATATTAAGCGCCTCTAACTATACTCGTTAGAGATATCGAGAGACTAATTCTTACCGATTCCTCTATATACGTTTAGCGTACTTTTATCTTACGCTAAGTATACGTAATATAAGCCGAATACTTTAGCGTCTAACTTAGACGCCTTCTAAGCTATTAGCTCTTAAGCCTCTCGCTCTTATATCGTCCTACTAATTTTAGCGCTATTAAGCTCTTTTAAATAGTAAGTAGAATAGTTTCTCGTATAACTCGATACTTAGTAAGAGCTTTTCTACTAGAAAGAAAGCTTCTAGGAACGTAAATCTTTTATATCTCCTCTTTAAAGAACGATAAGCTAGCCTTTTATAAAGACTATATTTATTACGTTCCTCTTATTATTTATATAAAAAGAAGCTTATTTCTAAAGTCGTTTCTCGCGAGCTAACGCCTTTACTTTTATAACGTCTATAGCTTCTAAAGCTTCTACTCTCTTCTAAATAAGGTCTTTATACGTTCTAACCTTCCTTTAATCTAGAAGACTAAAGATCGTAATAGATAGTTTAATTAAAAGGACTACTTCTTAGCCGTATATAAGTAAAAACGGAGTCTAGCTAGTCGTGCTATAGCCTACGAAGTCCTATTATACGCCTCTACGCGGCCGTAGGTAGAAATAGATACTCTCGAGTATACTAGTAAAGTATAAGGGCATATAAGACAATCCTACTTCGCTACTACTAGCCGTATACCTAATAAGATAAGAACTACTCGAAGACAACCCTAAGACTACCTAACTCGAACTAAGGCAGAACCCTACTATAGAAGAGGTAGAAAAGAGAGGATAGAATAGAAGTAGATAGGATAGGAGTAGAGAGAGGAGGTAGCTACTAGGTAAGAGATTAGCTATTTATCTACTAAAAAGAGCTATAGAAGGAAGGGAGAAAGGCAGACCCTTCCTACCTAGAATATATATTCCTAGAGACGACCCTCTAGGTCCGAGACGAATAGAAATAGAGGCCTTCTATACCGACTCGATATACTACCCTAGCTATATCTACTAGAACTAATTTTAGATGCTAAAATTCTATATATAGGGCTTAGCACTTAGTAGCTTAGCGCTTAGCGCCAAGCTACACTAAGTAAAATTCTAGTTCTCCTAGGCATCGGCCTATAATATACGTTTTTAGCGCGAATAAGACACCCTTACTACCGAGAGTTTTTTAGCCTAGGAGGCTTTTCTCTCTCTTCTACGACTAGTTAGGCATTAGGCCTACCCGTACTATATAGTCTTCGACTCCTATAGTACGTTAATAGAACAAATAAATAAACAAACAAATAATAGTCGTGCTATAGATAGTAGTTCTCTTAGCCTAGAGTATAGCTAGAACGTACTTTATCTAGCTCCTCTAAGTACTATTTAATATCTTTATAATAGCTAAAAAGATAGGACGATACCTAACTTTAACGCGGTTATTTAATTCTAGGTTATAAGGCGAGATCCTAGCTTACGAAGTCCTATTATACGCCTCTACGCGGCCGTAGGTAGAAATAGATACTCTCGAGTATACTAGTAAAGTATAGAGTATATAAAATAATCTCCTTTCGAGCGTATACGATAAATAAGACTCTCTAGCCTCGAGCTACTTACTCGATATAGAATAATATAAACTAGACCTAGTAGAAGAAGAGGAATAAGAGGAGATAGAAGAGATAAATAGAAGGAAGTAGATAGAGATAGTATCTATCTAAGAAAAAAAAACTATTTAAACTACTATATAGAGCCTTAGAATAGAGAGATAAAGGTAAGCCCTTCTAGACTAGAATAACTTACTACTTAGAAGAGTCGGCTCCTAAGTATCTTATAAATAGGTAAGAAGACCTACTATATAATACTATATCTCTCTCTTTCTTTCTCTAGCCTACTTATCTACCTACTAATTTAAATACTAATTCGATTACTATATATAGGGCTTAGTACTTAGCGCTTAGCGCTAAGGCGCATAGCTATAGAATTCTAGCTTCTTCTTAGGCATCGGCCTATAATATATATTTTAGCGCGAATAAAGTACCTTTAAGACTAGAGAGTTTTTTAGCCTAGAAGGCTTTTCTCTTACGACTAGCTAGGCTTTACTAAAGCCTACTCGTGCTATATAGTCTCTAACTTCTATAGTACGTTAATAGAATAAATAAATAAATAAATAAATAGATGAATAAATAAATAAATAAATAAATAAATAAATAAATAAATAAATAGATAAATAAATAAATAAGGCGAGATCCTAGTACGCCTAACGCCGTACGAGTTTAGAAGGTCTTCGACTTCTTTTAGATAGGCCTAAGCGCTATCTAGAACTATCCTATACGGTAGACCCTATTAGTAAAAGATCTAGCGTCGAATAAAATTTACGATCTACTTAGCTATTAAGTCCTTTACTATATAAGAAAACGTTTCGCCTTCGACCTATTAGCTAAGGCCTTCGCGAGTAATAAAGAGATAGCTTTTCTTAACTCTAGTTCCTAGAATATCGCCTATATAGTAGACTATATCGTAATACTAGACTTCTTTAATAGTTTAAATCTATTATAGGACTATTTATATAGGGCGGCGTCGACTATCTCTTAGATTATAAGGTTAGTATCTTCGGATATAATTAGAAACGTCGCTATATATTCCGGACTACTAGTATATTCGCCTAATTATCTACTAGTATAAATCTATACTTCTATACCTAGAAACGTCGTATATAATCTCGGATCGTTTCTAAAGGTTATTAACGACTCGAATAACTAGTAAATTAAGACGTTCTTATCTCTAGAGATATCGTTCTTAAATAAAGAAACGGCGCGATTCTCGAATATAAGTATACTATTTCCCGCGGCTAACCGTAAGGATTCTTCGACCTCTAGAAAGAATATAAGCGTAGACTAGAGAGTCGTAAGACTATTCTTTATCTAGTATAGAACTATTAGGTTCCTCTAGAAGATTAGTAGATTCTATTAGATCGAGTTCTTTAAAGGTAGCTACTATAGAAATTAGTTCCTAGTCTTAGAATAAGTCGTTATTAATTGCCGACTTATATTTACTCTTAGATTCTATATCTATATCGGGATTTAGTAGTCGTCGAGATAAGGTATCTAGTCTAGTATACTTTAGGCTTAGAACGTATCGAATAGTAAAATTAAAGAGTCGTATCTAGGCTACCTATCGTACTATTATAGAATTCGAGAGATTAGAAGTAGGGCGACTAAGCTAGTAAGCTAGAGTCTTTGCATCTACTTCTAGAGTAAAGTAGACGCTAAAAAGCTAAGGTTTTAGCTTTTTTTAACTTTTTAGAACCGCGAGGCATTTAAGTTTTCCTATATCGTATCTTCTCTCTATATTATTCTAGAGGCTACTTTCGAAACGTATAGGACGGCGACGGCTGTCGATAACTTATATAAAGATATAGCCGTATCTATCTTCGCTTATATTTATAGCTAGAATAATCTCGCTGCTATTAGGTCTATAGTCGATAGAAATAAGCTAAGGGCAGTTAAGTAGAGCGTATCTAAGGGCTGCCTTCGCTTTCTAATAGGCTTTATTTTAAATAAACTTAGTATTCTTCTAAAGGAGCTTAGAGAGAGGCGCTATAATTAAGCTATATATCTTAATTATAAACTTAAAGTAGACTAGAAGCCCGAGATATACGCGAATATCTTTCTAATAGGTAGGGTCTAGCTAGTTTAAGATCTTCTATACTTGCTATATATTCGGCTACTACTCTTTAGGCTCGCTAATATACTCGACGACTTCTAGCTATTTATAGAAGACTTTAAACTTCTTAAACGCTACCGTTAGACTAGCTTGCTCTAGATCTGTAAGAATAGAATTAAGTATAGTAACCGCTTCCGTAATAAACTAGCGGATTCCTAGTTTAATTTCTTCGTCGTTATAGCGACTTTTTAGCTCTTTAATCGTAATATTATTAAGGAAGGGAATAGCCGTATACGGGAAATAGTCGTATAGTATAATAGCTATAATCCGGCAGAATTAAGTAACTAAATTCGTAGCTCTTTAAGGTAGGGTCGTTAATCGAACTAAACTTAAAGGCGTTATAAAACCTATTAGATTACGGCTCTCTTTATCTAGAGGAATCTAATCGTATCTAGAGAAGATATCGGTAAGGCTCGAGACTATATAGCTAGCTATCTCTTCTAGAAAGCTATTTATATCTAGTAGCGTATTTATATCTCGGATCGTAACCTCGTTAATCTTCTAAGTAGCGTTTATTAGACGATACTTATTCGTATCTACTTTATAAACTAGAAAGTAAGGATTGCTATAAGATCTATAGTAGAACTCGAGCGTACCGGCGTCTAAGCGCTACTTAATTATTTCCTCTATTATTTCTTTTAGAGCCGAGTTAAGTCGAAAACCTAGATACTACTATAGCGAATAAGGTATCGTTCTAATCTTCTAAGGTAGCGCTACCTCTAGGTTTAAGCGTCTAAGATATCGAAAGTCTATAGCAAAAATAGCTTCTCGGTTAAAGAGTATTTTATATAGTAGATATAATTTATTCTTTAAAAGTTCTATACCGAGGTCGAGAGTAGCTAGAACTTACGGCGTTAGCTAGCTACTTCTTTCTATCGTCGAGAACCTCTAAATAATATACTTAAATAATACTTCTAATCGAATAGTCTAGAACCTTTAAGTAGAAAAGACTCGCGGTCGAGGCATTTTTATTTCTACTTTAGATTTGCTTCTAGAGCTTTACTATCTATTATTAAGACATTTACGTTAACTAGTTTAACTTTATTACCTACTCTTTTATAAAGTATATTATAGAGAACCTTTCTTATTAGCTACTAGGCCTTCTAAGTAAGTTTAGTAAGATAGAAAGTAGACTAGAAAGTAGACTCTTTCTAATCTTAGTAGTAGAGGTTATCGACGTTAGAGACTAAGTTAAAAAGATTTTCTTTAACTAGTTCGTCGTCGTCGTTTACGTAAGCGCGCGTAAGTACTCTTTTAGATTTATATATTATAAGAATTCGAAGTTATTAAGTAGAGTCCCCTCCCTCTAGAGTACTTAGTTACTTAAGCTCTCCTAAGTACTAAAGGTAGTAGTAGCGCTAACCTTCTAATAACTTCTAATAAAGTCGATTATCTACTAAGGTAAGTAATCTCTATACGCGTTATTCGCCTATAATATTAAGTTCGAAATATTATATACTATTATCTTACGGAATAAATATATACCTCTAGTAGGCGAAGAATTAACTACTAGGAGGCCTTAAGGCCTTATAGTATGCGACTATCTATCTAGAGCGATAGAAGAACTTTAGAGAGGTTATAGCGCCTAAGGGAGAAGAGGCTAGTACTCTTAGAACCTAAGGATAGCGACAACCTCTTAGAAACTACTAAACTAGCCCTTAGGGCTAGAAGATACTACTAGAGACTAATATAGTAAGTACCTAGCTCTAAAAGAACCTAATAACCCTTATAGAAACTATCTAAAAAGCCCTTAACTCTCCCTATAACTACTCTAACTCCTCTCTTCTTTCCTTTCTCTAAAGAGCTTAATAGGCCCTTCTTTATTAGGCCTAGACCTAAGCTATCTCCTCTACCCTCTAGAATATCTAGAGAACCCTCTAGAAGAAGCTAAATAGCTATAATATAGGACAATTATAGGCCTAAAAGGCAGCCTAAATCTAAACTCTAATATAGATAATATCTTAGGCAACTATAGTAATTATAGTTAAGATAGGTATATAAGAAGAAAGAGATAAGATTAGAGGAATAAGTAGGAAGGAAATTAGAGTAAAGCTTAGAATCTAGTAAGTAGCTATAGTCTAAAAGCTACCTAGTAGAGACTTTAGAGTACTCCTCTATAAAAAGTAAAAAAGAGTAAAGCTAAAGAAGAACTAGGATTAGATATATATAGCCTAGCTTAAAGCCTAGGTTACTAAACATCTATATAAAGTACTTATATATAGAGTTAAAGCAAACTAAAATACTAGAGCTAAGGAATATATTAAGGTAATAAAGGAGGAGAATATCTTATAGTTCCTAAATATAAGGATTAAGTAAGCTATATAAATAAAGAGCCTTAAAGCTAAAGAAGGCTATAGATACTTTATAATAGTTATTAGATTCTAGGATAAGTAAATAGTAAGAGCTATAGCTTAAAAAGGATTTATTATTAAAGCAAACTTCTACTTAATAGAAATCTACTACTTATAATAAAGAGTTATATAGTATATAAATTATAATAAGTTTAGATATATTACTATATACTATAAGAAAGCTAAGGATAGATATAAAGCCTACTCTATAAACTATAAAACATCTAATTATACTATATAAGAGAGGAAATACTATAACTATAAAGGAGACTACCTAGTATAAGCAAGGATATATAAATATAAACAAGTAGTAATAGCTAAGGCTAAAATATTCTTAGAGTTCTTTAAACGAAAGCAAACTCTAGTATAACTAACTTATAATAAAGAAGGATTTACTATAGTAACTAATAAGAAGAGGAAACTAATAAGCCTAGTAGAATAGCTTTAAGCTAAGGAGGTACTATAAGGCAGCTAAGTAAGATAGAATAAGCTACTAGGAAAGCTATTAAGATCTAACTCTACTATTATAAATAGTAAAAGATAAACAAATAAGCTCCTAATATATATATAAGCTAAGAGTATATAAGAAGCTTAATAAGGAGAGAGAGCTAAGCTAAAGGAGACTATTATAACTAAATAAGATAAATAGATATAACCTATAGATCTACTAATATAATATAAACTATATACCTACTACCTAAGTACTACTAGTAGATAGCCTAAACCTAAGAACTACCTAGATTATAGCACTATAAGAACTATAGATTAACCTAGTAAATAGGAAAACTAAAACAAAAAAGGGTTACTACTAAGTCCTTCTAACGAATAAGTACCTAAGAGTTGCATTCCTAGTATTAAAAGAGCTAGATATATTAAAGTAGGATATTATAGATAGCTAGTTAGGAGACCTTCTCTCTATTATAGTAATAACCTAAGGGAAACCTATTACTATCTATAACTACTATAACCTATTAGGCCTTAAATCCTATAATATAATAAGTATACTTATATAGCTAGAAACAGCTATCTAGGAGGCCTAAGAAGCAGCTATAGGTAAGACTATAGTAGTTAGAGACTTTAATCTCTATTACCTACTATAGGGAGGAAACCTAGTCTAGTTATAATATAATATAGCAGATACCCTTATCTAGATAGCTATATAGGCAGGCCTATATCTCCTACTAGAACTAGGAACTATTATATAGGAGAGATATAACTCTAGCTACTAAATACTTAACCTAATCCTAGCTAGCTAAGCTATCTAATAGAGACTATAGAGCTATAAGGCAATAGCTAATAATATATTTAGATTAGACTATATCCTAATTCTAACTATTATAAACTAGCCTATAAACCTATACTAGAAAAACTAGAGCCTAAGACTATAATAGAGAAAAGTAAAGTAGAAGAAGGTAAGGTAGAAGGTTTAAAAAGCTATAAAGAAGCTAGAGCTACTACTACTTAAAAACTACTAAGAGCTAGATAAAGTAGTATAAGCTCTCTAAAAAGCCCTTTAGAAGATAGTAAAGGAGGCAGTCCTATATATAAAGCTATTATAATATATAAAAGCAGAATAGCTAGTAGAGTATAGTAAAGCAATTAAAGCTACTAAAGTAGTAAGAAGAGCCTAAAAGGCTATAAAGTCTAAAGAGAACTATAAATACTACTTAAATACTAGCTATAAGAAGAATAAGCTAGTTAAGAAGGTAATAAATATATCCTAGAAGCAAATAGTTAATAAGATTACTAAGGACCTAAGTAGGATATAAAAGCTAATAAGATAAGTAAAAGAAAAAGCATAATAAGGATATATACTACTATAATTTCCTATACTAAGTAGTAGTATATACTAAGATAGTTATATAAACGAAGGTAAAGTAAGAATCCTTATAAACTACTTCCTCTTACTACTAGTTAAAGTAAACTTAAGAGATATCCTAAATATAAACCTCCTAGCTTAGTTCTAAATAGAAAAAAAGGTATTTAAAGGAGAGGTCTTTATAATACTTAAAAAGATCTTAAGTAAGAAAGCTTTAAGCCTAGACTAGGTCTAGAATATACTACTTAAGAAATATTAATAGGAGATTATACTATTCCTAGCTAAGCTCTTTATAGCTTATATTAGCTAAGTATACTACTTAAAGCTATTTAAATACTCTATTACTATAGTTATTAAGAAGCTATAGAAGCTTAACTATACTAAGCTAAGAGTATATAGGCTAATAGTACTTCTTAATACTCTAGCTAAAGTACTAGAAGTAGTAGTTATAAAGAGAATATCTAAAGTAATAGAAGAGAGAGGCTTACTACTAAAATTATAAATAAGTATAAGACTAGGAAGATCTACGATTATAGTACTTAACCTTATTACTAAATAAGTTAGGACAATCTAGAAAGCTAAGCCTAAAGTAGTAGCCTTAATACTTTACTTAGATATATCTAGGGTATTTAATAAAGTGTCCTACTAGAGACTCCTTTATAATATTAAGATATAGGGCTATCTAGACTACCTAATTAGGTTTATTTAGTTATTCCTTTAAGATAGGATAACTTACCTTAAGCTAAGAGAATTTATAAATTAAAAGAGAAAGCAAGATACTAGAATCCCCTAAAGATTAATACTATTACTAATTCTATTCCTATTCTTTATATCTATACTTCTCTTATTACTCTAAGAAGATAATACTATAGTAATAGGGTTTATTAATAATTCTAATATCCTTATATATAGTATATCTATAAAGGAGAACTATAAATAACTAAAGAAAGCTTATAATAAATATATAAAGTAGGTAATAAGATATAGAGCAGCCTTTATACTATAGAAGTATTAGCTTATCTACTTTATAAGAAGAAGGAACTATAACCTTAAGGCTATAGTCTAGATCCTTAGCTTTAGAAGTAAACCTATCCTATCCTTAAGACTATTAGGAGTTTAGGTAGATACTAAACTTAAGTAGGGCCTATATATTAAGAAGGTAGCTAAGAAAGGTATATACTAGATCTAGTCCTTATAGAAGCTATATAAGTCTACCTAAGGAGCATTATTTAAGAAAGTAAGACATATCTATACTATAGTTATTAGGCTAGCCCTAGTATATAGATACTAAACCTAGTCTAACCTAAAAGGAATAAGCGAATATAATAAAGGCCTTACTAAACTAATTAAGCAAGTTTAGAACTAAGCTCTAAGGAATATTATAAGTATATATAAGTTAGTTATAGCTATAGTCCTTTAGAGGGAAGCAAGCATCTCTCTAATCTAGCTTTATACTTAAGACCTTATTAAATAATATATAAGAAACAAAGTAGACAACTTAACCTACTAGTATATTAAGTAAGTATATAAAGGAATTACTTAAAGAGAATAAAAGGTAAGGAGAAGAGGCAACTAGTATAGTAGGTAATATAAGATAAGAGTATAGGAAATTTAAGAGATAACTCTAAGCTAGAGGCTACTCTAAATAAGGATAGGAGTTAAGAACTAGTAGGAGCTTACTAGATAGGACTAAGAATAGGAGAAGGCTAGATAAAAGAGGGGTATAATAAGGGAGCAACTAGTAGTATAGGCTATAGTAGGATAATTTAGAGCTAAAGAGATTTATAAGGAGGCCCTAAGGCCTATAAGCACGATAATTACCCTAATTAGGATAGGATATATTAGACTTAAAGCATACTTAATAAAGAGGAGAGTCCTAGGAGTTATCCTAATATACCTATATAACTAAAGTATCTAAGATACTAAGTATATTTATATATTCTACTAAAACTATTAAAGTAATAGATATTAGCTATTTATAGTAGTAAGAACTAGCTTATAAGAAGATATATACTTAATACTAAGAGGCCTTAATACTATAGCTAAGTAGCTAATCTAAGAAGGAGTATTAAACTAGTTCTCCCTAGCTAAGGAAGAGATTAATAAGAGAGAACGAAGCTATAGAAGGATAAGAAGATAAAGAGGAGTCTAAGAAGGAGAGTAAGGCAATAAGAGAGCCTAATTTTACTTAAAGAAAGGCAAGATAGAAGAAGTTACTATTAACTATAAAAACAAAGAGGAAGATAAGAGGTTTTTTATAGAATTTTCTCTTTTATATAATACTAGAGCAAAGCTACTTACTCTAGATAAAGAGGTAGACCGGCAATAAGATTAATCTATCTACTAAGGTAAGTAGGGCTATAGAGATCGTTATAGCTTCGATTCTCGGCTCTTTATAGAGGTTAGAATAGGTCCTTAACTTTAAGTTAGTTCCGAGTCTAGGTCGGTTCCTAAAGAAACTAACCTAAGACCTAAATCGATAGAGTACTCGACCTAATACGAAATCGATAGGTCGGGTCTAAATACTACCGGTTCCTATATAGGTCTTTATAGAGACTTAAGTTTAAAAAGATAGGTCTAATAACGCGGAATAAAACTAGGTCGCCGTAGGGATAATAGGGTTACTTTAATACTAAATATACGTATATATAGAACTAAGCGTAGTAGTATATTAGAAGCGCTAGTTAAAGTAGCGACTATAGTTATAGAGAAAAATAAGGCTACTAACTATACTTACTAACTATAAGATACGGAATTAAATACTATATATAATATCGACTACGAAGTCTATTCTACTCTATAGGTATAACGTAAAAGTAAATACTTTCTTTACTAAGTACTACGGCGAAGATATATTAGTACTATATCCTTCTTATTATCGCTAATCGAGTCGAAGTTGCTCTATTTAGTACTTGCTAACGCCTCCTAATCTGCCTCTAGCTACTCCTACTACTAACTAACTATATTATTCGAAGGCTCGAACGTAGTTAGTATTAGTAGCGCCTCCTTTATAAGTAAATCCCGAGCTTATTACTACGTATTACGCTCTTAGGAACGATAGTATATAATATTACTAAACGTCGAGGGATCGTAGGACCGATTATATCGGCTCTAATAACGCGCTATACTAAAGTCGCGCTTATAACTAGTTCTAGCTACTAGGATAGAGAGAATATCCTAAGCTATTAGCGCGTAACCTAGATATTCTAATACGATTATCTTCTATAACTAGAGCAGATACTCTATAGAATAGGCAGCCGAGTCCTTAAATCTAGCGTAATAATAACGAGATACCTCGTCCGAATTAGCTAACGGCTATACGGTCTACCGCGGCCGTCTAGATACCTTTTAATTAAAGTCGGAGTTATTACTATCTAATTTACTATAGAGACCTATTACGAATAATATCGCGGAGTAATATAAGGCCTTTTTCGGCCTAAACTAGGACGTAGCTACGAGAGGCTTATATCGCGTATATTCGACCTAGAATTTTAACTAGTAGTAATTCTAGAAGAAGGAATCGAGCTTCTCGCTAGAGAACGCCTTACGGTCCTAGAACGCCTATTTTATTACTAGATTAAGAAGAATCGCAATACTATATATATCGCTAAATCGCTCTTAGGTAGTAGTATAATACTTCTCGAGCTCTATCTATATAGCTTATAAAGTAGAATAAATCTCCTTTTACTAGAATTATATTTTATATTTAAGTTTCTTATCTATAATATCTAAGATATCGAATAAGGTATTATAGTAGCTAAGAATAAGGTAGATTATTAGCCTCTTTATCGTACCGATCCGTATTATAGCCTCGGTAAAAGGAGTAGTAAGATTAATAATATATTTAACCCTCTTTTATTTCGTAGTAGTTAGCTTAAGTTCGAGCTAACTCTCGTTCTTAATATACTTATTAATAATATCTCGTAGTTAAGAACTACGTATTAGTATAATCGTAGTTAAGCTCTAACGGGTCTTTATATCTTATATTAGGCGTAAAATCCTATTAGGCGTCTTCTTCTACTATTTATACCGTTTCGAGTATAGATATAGATCTGCGATCTTCTTTTACTATAGTACTATAAAACTCTCGAAGCGTTAAGTACTAGAGTTTACCTTAACTATAAGTTTATAAAACTTTATAGGAAGCGGTTATTAGTATAGCTTCTACCGACTATATTTACTAACTACGTATACTTCGAAGAGAGAAAATATAGTACCTTTATTAGAACTATAGCTAGACTTCCTACTTTAAGCTAATATAAGGCGTTCGTATCTATCTCCTTATTCTATTATTCCTATTTTTCGTTTCTTAGCTCGATCTTAAAAGTAGCGAAGAACTTCCTTAAGAAGAGCTAGATTATATATATAAAGTATAAGAACTATTCTAGACGGGAGAACTCGTAGTCTTTAGTATCTAATATCTCTTTTATATCTCTATCTATTCCTTAAAGAGGAAGTTATTTAATTAAGACTAATAGCTTCGCTATACGTATACGCTTATAGGAGTAAATATCGATAGCCTCGACGCTAAAACTCGTTAGTTAGAAGGTATATATATAGGAAGGATACGTATATAGTAGTATATAGTATATTATTATTAGAAGTATTATTCGCTATTAGCGCTATAAGCCTATTAGAGATTTCGAAATAAGTAAGTACGTCGAATAGTAGATCCGCTAGGACTTCGCTTATATAATAGCTTAAAATATATAGAAAGGCTAGTATAGCCTTATACTAGGCCTACTCGCTATCGATCTAGTAGCCTTATATTATAAGGAATAATACTTAGAGTACCTTAGCGTACTAACTATTAAGGGTAATAGCTACCTAGAAGGTTCTAGATAGCTAACGTTTTAGATTATCCTCGGAGTAATCGACTACGTCCTAGATATATAACTTAATCGTAGCGGCGCTCTTAAAGTCGATAGATCTAGTCTCCTCTAATAGATATTCGTAGGTACGCTAAACTATATAACTTTCGAAGAAGTTTAAAGGTAATTTAAGCTAGGAAACTATAAGCCTATATAACTCTAGAAACTTTAACTAGTCTAGGTACTCGGTTCTAGTAAAACTTTTCTTAAGCCGTTCCTATAAATAAGGACTATTAGTATATCTACGTTATATATCTCTATAAAGTATAGTTAGCGAGCGTAGTCGGGAAGTATAGTCGGTAAGTATAGTAGGTACCTTATTTTCGTAATAATAAATACTAAACTTATAGATTAATCTTTAGTAGCCTTAATAACTTCTCTAGTAACTCTACGCTCCTAGGAGGCATCTTCGTAGCCTACTAAATCGAGGTGCTTTTATAGAGCTTTTATTCTATTACTTA
Source organism: Cercospora zeina (assembly GCA_022702355.1). NCBI lineage: Eukaryota > Fungi > Ascomycota > Dothideomycetes > Mycosphaerellales > Mycosphaerellaceae > Cercospora > Cercospora zeina. The sequence goes on from JAKLWX010000010.1 coordinate 1,103,561, forward strand.
GTCCTAGGTATTTAATAACTCTATTATATCCTCTATAAATAACCCTCGGAGCATACGTTTCCTAGTCTATGCCTTTAACGAAAAATCTCTAGGCTTATAACGTTCGCGTATTCGAGTTCTATTTTATAGAGTTTAAAGATATTCTACTATACTTATTATAATACCTCGCCTTTTCGAGCTACTAATAGTAGTAGTAAAAGCTCTCGAACGACTAGGTATACTCCTACTACAATATCTATACGCTATTAGTTTCGACCTAGTCCTTAGAATTCTCTAGTAGCTTAGTAAGGTTAGCTAGAAGTAGTATACTATCTTATATACTAGCTCGACTACTTAAGGTATTCGTAATTATATAGCGTCCCTTCCTCTACTATTATACTACCTTCTTAATTAGACTAGAGTCGACGAGAGACAGCTATAATTTAAAGTTAGTTTATCGTTCGCGAAGCTATATACTTATACGTCTTAAGAAAGAAGGAAGTATAGTACTACTACGTCGTATTAGAGTCGTAGGATATACTAGTAATACTATAATATAAAGTATATAGTACTAAGAAGGAATCGTAGAACTAAAGAGTAAAAGCTAGCGGAGTAATAAAGGTAAATAATATTTATAAGGGCGATTAAGTTTTATTAGTATAAGTACTAGTAAGGTATCTCTATTATAGGCCGACGGCCTATCTTAGTAGCGTTATAGAGACGGGTACCTTTAGTACTCTTATTAAGCTCGTAATAGTCGCAACTAATAAATATACTAAGTACTCTTTAATTATAGTAATACTATAGTCGCCTTCGAGGGCAAGTATCTTACTAACGTAAGAGGCTAGTAGTATTAATAAAGCTTAAGTCGAAAAAGTAGAGTTAGACTTAGCCTAAGTAGATAAACCTATTATAAAGAGAATTTAGAAACTACTTAAAGACTACGTAAAGTAATATAATACTATATAGTAGAAGGCTAGAAATAATACTAAAAGTAAGAAGAAGAAAAAGAATATAGTAAGCTAGAAGTTTAAGGTATAACTAGAGCTCTTAGATCTAGTACTAGCTCTAAAGAAAAAGTAGTAGTATATCTACAAAGGCGTAACTACTATATAAGAGAATAAGGCTAGTATTAAATATACTTAGCTATCGAAGGTAAGACTTAAGCTATCTATAAGAATTATAAAGGAGAATTATATATTTAGTAAGCTACTATAGACTAAGAGGTAGAGATAAAAGATATAAGTTAAAAAGGGCCGGCTAGTACTACGACGCAAACTATAGACTAATATATCGTCGGCGGCTATAACTAATCTTAACTTACGAGATATAGTAGTACTAATTAGCTATCCGTATTCTATTTAGCTTAAGAGGAGTTATAGAGCTTCTATATAAACCCTATCTCTAGCGACTAGAATTTACGTATAAAGGTCTTAAAGATAGCGAGCTTATACGTAGACGTACCTAGAAGCTACTCGATAATATTCTAAAAGCTAAGTCCTTCTTTCTACTTAGAATCGAGCTATATTTCCTATAGAAGCTCTCTATATACCGACTACTTTATATCGAACTTATAAGCGTATAACTAGAACGCTAGCCTATTTCGCTTAGCTTATACTTTAGACGTAACTAGCTTCCGGAACCTATTACTATCCTAATCGTATCCTAACGAGATAAGCTAATCTAGGACTTCTAGAGTCTAAGTAAAGCAATTAGCTATATTAAACTTAAAGGACTTCTAGAAGAGATAGTTACGATATACTATATAGTAATAGAGTAGGAAAATTTCCGTTATAGTTAGAAGACGGCCTTCTACTATTAGCTCCTACTACTAGTTAGTATATAGTCGGTAGGCGTAGTTAGTACTAATTTACCTTCGCTTTTACTATAGATACTAATATACGGACTAATTTTATAAGCCCTCTATAAGGCTCTATAGAGCGTAGAGTATACTTCTAGTCTAATCGGAGGTACTCGAATGCGTCCTAAAGAAGCTATTAGTTCTAGCGGCGATTAGAGGTTAGAATAGGTCGAGACGGGTCTAAGTCGGGTCTAGGACCTAAATATATAGAACTATAATAGTTAGGTTAGGTCCTAGCCGGTTCCTACCTAGTTCTAGACCTATTTAATAAATATAGGTATTAGATAGGTCTAACTCGGGTCTAACGATAGGTCTAAAGATAGGTCCTAATAGAAATATAAGATTCGATAGAATATAGTATAGAAAATCGAGGGTTATAAATAGATAGAAACTAGAGGAAGTAGAAAGTATAGAAAGCAACGGGTTTTAAAGGCATATTTAATTTAATATAGCAAATTATACGTTTTAGGGCAACTATAGGCATGCCGACTACGAATACTAACTATAGTAACCTCTCTACTTATACCGATTTTTACTATATATGCCCTCTATAGTTATAACGATTTTCTCTATATATACTATAGAGATTTATCTCTTACTAAATATATTAATTCCCTAAGACGAGAGTAGGCTAATAACAAACTTTATATCCCTCTACTAAATAGTTACTCGCTTTACGTAAATTATAGCAATATTACTACCTATAATATAGTTAATATCGATCGAATATAGAACGACTAGAAGTATATATACTCGAGAAGAGGTAGACTAGAGCACTCTCGGCGGCTTCCTATAGAGTACTAAGGGCGCTCGCCTACTAATAGTAACCTCCTTAAGAAATAGCTAAGCCTCTAGAAATATTATAGTAAACTTCGCGAATAAGATAGCTAAAGAGTAGCTTTAGTATAAGTAGATCTATAGACTTCTAGTACTTGCAGATCTCTTAGAGCGCGACAGCTAGAGTATAAGTTAGTAATACTAACTATAAATACCGACTATATAACTTACTACTTAGCTTATAGTAATAAGTCTTCCGTATACTAGCTCTACGAGCTAGACCTCCTCTACCTACTACTACTATTTTAGCCGGTACTTTTCTAGCCGTTCTCTTTCTAGCTAGTCTTCTTTTCGCTACTCGTTTTCTACCTAGTAATCGTTTTCTACCTACTGCTTCTCTAGCTACTACTACTGCCGCTACTATTACTATATTATCTCTCTCGATCTATCTCTTACGGGCTATTTAGTAAGCGAGCTTCTGCTTATTAAGACGAGGCCGACCGCCTAGTATAGTTTTCTATAAAGCCTTTCTAGAAAGCTAAGAGGAAGGGGTAGGTAGTATAATACTCTCGTCGCTATTACTCTCGTCGCTATTACTATCGTCGATATTAATAATAGAGCCGTTATCTTCGTTATTTCTATTGTCGCCGTTCGCGTTTCTACGAGAACTATTCTAGTCGTTTCTACTAGTAGCCTCTTAGTCGTTACTATTATAAGCAGAGGGGTTAGAAATTAAGAGAGGAGGAGTAGAAGCGCCGCGTTAGTTAGAAGAGGGCGCCTAGTTACTAAGAAGTCTAGGGTCGATATTACTATTATCTATAGGAGGGTTTTTAGGTAGGGAGGAGTTTTTAAATAAAGGAGAAGTAGATGCTATATCTTAGCTAGAGAAGTATTACTCGGCGAACTAGCTAGGCTTATTAGTAGGAAGTTAAGCTATTATAAATGCGTAGAGGGCCGAGAGAAAAGCGGTCGATTAAGCTACGATTAACGTATATAGTAGTATCCTTCGTATATATAATATAAAAATTCGTTAGGAGGTATAAAAAAGGAAGGCGATAATAATAGGCTAATAAAGCGCGACCGCTAATAAGTTCTAAGGAGGTAGAGGTAGTAGTGTTACTAATAGTTTAGTAAGGGTATATAGGTTAGCTAAGGCGGACATTAGGCTCGCTAGCGCGCTAGCTATAGCTTTACCCGCGCCGTATATATTAATTCTAAGCTTCTAAGTATAGTAACGTATACTAGGCTCTTTATAGTCGGCAATTATAGTCGGCAACCTAGTATTATATACCTATATTATTATTCCCTCCTCTATTCTAGCTAGTAAACCGGTAGCGTAAATAACTATATAGGTATATATCCTTTACTTATAGGGTAACGCGCTTCGCGTAGATCGCTAGAAGGTTAGAAATCTCGAACTCTATAACGAGAAATGCCTCCGCTGCTTCCTATAAGTATTTAAGTGCTACTACCTAAATTCTAATAATATCGCTACTATCTCTATCTATTATAATCTTATAGATAACGCGCTAAAAAGGGACCCTTCGAATATATAAAGCTATTATTTGCTAAAGCTTACGAATCTCTCGTAAGGCTGCCGTCCCTAGTATTAACTACCTTTTCGAGATACTAGACTTACTAGCTCTCGTTTATCGCTATATTATCCTTATAGCTATTACTTTTTTCTATAGAACTACTACCTTCCTACGAGACTCGTCGTCTAGTACTATAGCCTTTAGTAGCCGTATTCGCCGCTACTTAGTAGCCTTATTTCCTACGCGTAGAGGTAGTACTAATAGTAGTATATTAGTATCTATATTAGAATATACTTATAAAGGAGAGCTCGAGTTAAACTCTATATTAGAGTCCGCTTAGGAAATAAAAGAAGGTATCGAGTAGTATAAATAGAAATATCGAAGGGTTAGAAGGAGCGAATAGGTAGAGGTATAAGAGAGAAGAGCTAAGGTAGATAGAAGTACTAGAAAATCGTATACGACCGCCGGAATACGCGGGCCTATAAGAGGGGGATTAGAGTTCGATAGCGCTATATAGTAGAACTATATCGCATTCTACTACTATATTAGGACACCTCTACCGATCTTTACCTAGTAGAAGTTATAGTTGCGCGAATGCTATAATCGCTTTCGCTACTTCGTAGAATATAGTAATAGACGCAAATATTTACTATAGTATAGATTATATCTAGGTATTATATAGACAATATCGACTATAGTATATATATTTCGTTATTCGAAGTTCTCTACGAATATATAAAATACTATAAAAGGGAAAGAGCTAGACTTACTAGTACTCTATAGTATTACTAGTTAAGTAGTCGTAATATAGTAGTAGAATAGAAAAATAGACTCTCTAGCCTACTTTTATATCGAGGAACCGAGTCGTTATAATAGTAGAAGAGAAGAAATAATTATTAATACTACTTCGATACTAAGAAGAAGAGTAGTTATCGATAGTATAAGCTAAGAAGCAACTGTTAGCGCCGAGGAGACTAGCGGTCGTCGATAGTATAAACTAAAAAGCAATCGTCTACGCCGAGAAGACGAGTAGTCGTCGATAATATAAGCTAAGAAGTAGCCGTCTACGCTAAGAAGATAAGTAGTCGTCGATAGTATAAGCTAAGAAGTAACTATCGGCGACGAGTAGACGAGTAGTCGTCGAGAGTATAAGTATATAGTAGTTACTCTTTTCGTCCGGCGATAGTAAGGTTAATCTAAGTAATATATACGACGGATTCTAGCTCTAGAGTACGTCTATAGCTATCGCTATCTATATATAGTCGTATATATTAGTATATACTATATTAGGCAAGCGATATATTATATAATATCGCCGACTATAGTAGCTAACTATAGTATAGGAAGCTAAACTCTACGTATAGAAGTAAGCTAGTAGCTAGGTAGGAATAGCCGCGTACTAAGCTTCTAGTATACCTAAAGCTAGAATTCGTTATACTTAGCTCCTACTATAATAACTACTACCTTAACTGCCGCTATACCTATATTACTACTAATATAAGGGGCTAGATAAAGGGTTATATACTAGAACTAACCGTCGCTTACTAAGCGCGGTTACTATACCTTTTAGTTAAGTAGGTATTAGAAAGTTCTAGGCTAATTCCTTATAAGAGTAACCGCGCTTAACGGTTCTAGTATAGGTCCGGCCGAATTCGGTGTCTCGGCATATCCGAGGTCTTCGGTTCGATCCTCGCTCGGGGCTAAGAGGTAGAGTTAATATCGCGCTAGCACGTGCTATCGCGTATCCGCTCGTATCGTATATACGACGTAGTCGTGTCGTACGCTAGTATCGTGCGCGCGCTACCGTAGTCGTATCGTACGCTCGTATCGTACGCGCGCTACGTACGTATCCTACGATCCCTTACTCGATACTTCGGGGTTAATATAGCTTAGTAATCTAGGCCCTACTATTAGTTAGTTAGGACTACGGCGCGAGGGCCTTAGCGCCGGGGCGTCGCCTCTAGAAAGAGGAGATAGTTATAAGGGGCTAGATAAAGGGTTATATACTAGAACTAACCGTCGCTTACTAAGCGCGGTTACTATACCTTTTAGTTAAGTAGGTATTAGAAAGTTCTAGGCTAATTCCTTATAACTAAATTTTAAGCGTATATTTACTATATACCTCGCGATACTTATCTCTTCTTAGTAACTAAACTTATAATAATAGCGCGATAAAAGCGACGTCCGATAAGTACTACGCCCTCTAATAGTCTATAGAAGCGTCCCTACCTCGTAGATAAGGATTTAAATAGTATAAGTACTTCTATACTTTAGATATAACTAAGCGCTATAAGGAAAGATATAGATACCTACTCTTCTAATCCTAATACCCTTCGTAAGCATAGCTAGCGCGTAGATATATCGCCTAAGAGAGCTATAGTAAATAAGTAGCGCAAAGCTAGAAATAAGTCCTTTACTTAGTAGAAGAAGCTTTTAATCGGCTCTAATAATATATAGAGCTCCCTATTAAAGAAGTAGTAGTAGAAGAAGATTAAAGCCTAAAGAGAGGAGTACTATACTTAGTACGACCGGATAGCGTAAGTAATAATCTATATAGTCGGCTAATATAGTCGGTAGTACTAACGTATAATAGGGACGATAAGAGACGTAAGCGCGCGTAGGATAGGCCTACTATATAAGTAGCGAACTAGAATAAGGAAAGCTTCTATTTTAATATCGAGAAGGAGAAGGGCGCGGACGACCCGCACTATAACTATAACTACTAGTATAATACTAATTAGTCTAAGTCGGGTCTAGAGGCACCCTACGTATTACTAGTAAGGTCGGCTAGTACTAGCTATAAAATAACTAACCTCTACCTTCGAGTCGCTACTAAGAGTAAGTAGGCCGTATAGAGGAGCTACGCTATCTACGCCTTTTAGAATAAAGCTATTCGATAGTTTAAGAAGAAGGTATATACGCTTGCGATACTACGCACGTAATATAGGAGTTAAGCCGAGTTTATTATATAACTAATTAAGGAGAGGCCGAGTTCCTCGTAGTAAGAAATAGACCTTATCGAGAGGCTATAATCTAGGAATAAGAGGAGATACGTATTCTAAGTATCTAAAGCGGACGTAAGTAGCTCTTATTAAGAGTATATCGCCGCTAGAACTAATAGCTTCTTTAGAACGTATTCGAGTACCTCTAATTAGACTAGAAGTATACTCTACGCTCCGTAGAGCCTTATAAAGAGCTTATAAAATTAGTCTATATATTAGTATCTATAGCGAAAGCGAAGGTAAATTAGTGCCGACTACGCCTACTAACTATATACTAACTAGTAGTAGGAGCTAATAGTAGAAGGCCGTCTTCTAACTATAACGGAAATTTTCCTACCTTATTACTACGTAGTATATCGCAACTATCTCTCCTAGAAGTCCTTTAAGTTTAATATAGCTAATCGCTTTACTTAGACTCTAGAAGTCCTAGATTAGCTTATCCTATTAGGATACGATTAGGATAGTAATAGGTTCTAGAAGCTAGTTACGTCTAAAGTATAAGCTAAGCGAAATAGGCTAGCGTTCTAGTTATACGCTTATAAGTTCGATATAAAGGAGTTGGTATATAAAGAGCTTCTATAGGAAATATAGCTCGATTCTAAGTAGGAAGGAGGACTTAGCTTTTAGGATATCGTCGAGTAGCTTCTAGATACGTCTACGGATAAGCTTACTATCTCCGAGACCTTTATACGCAAATTCTAGTCGCTAGAGATAGGGTTTATATAGAAGCTCTATAACTCCTCTTAAGCTAGGTAGAATATAGATATATCTCGTAAGTTAAGATTAGTTATAGCCGCTAATAGTATATAATATATTAGTCTACGGTTTACGTCGTAGTACTAGCCGGCCCTCTTTAACTTATATCTCTTATCTCTGCCTCTCGCTCTATAGTAGCTTGCCGAATATATAATTCTCCTTTATAATTCTTATAAACGGCTTAAGTCTTACCTTCGATAGCTAAGTATATTTAATACTAGCCTTATTTTCTTATATAGTAGTTACGCCTTTAGAGATATATTACTACTTTATCTTTAGAGCTAGTACTAGATTTAGGAGCTCTAGCTATACCTTAAACTTCTAGCTCGCTATATTCTTTTTCCTCTTCTTACCTTTAGTATTATTTCTAGCCTTCTACTATATAGTATTATATCGCTTTATATAGTCTTTAAGTAGTTTCTAAATTCTCTCTACGATAGGTTTATCTACTTAGGCTAAGTCTAACTCTACTTTTTCGACTTAAGCTTTATTAACGCTACTAGCCTCTTACGCTAGTAAGATACTTACTCTTAAAGGCGACTATAGCGTTACTATAATTAAAGAGTACTTAGTACGTTTATTAGTCGCGACTATTACGAGCTTAATAAGAGTACTAAAGGTACCTATCTTTATAACGCTACTAGGATAGGCCGTCGGCCTATAATAGAGACACCTCGCTAGTACTTATACTAATAAAACTTAATCGCTCTTATAAATATTATTTACCTCTATTACTCTACTAGCTTTTACTTTTTAGTTCTACGATTCCTTCTTAGTACTATATACTTTATATTATAGTATTACTAGTATATCCTACGACTCTAATATAACGTAGTAGTACTATACTTCCTTCTTCCTCGAGATATATAAGTATATAGCTTCGTAAACAATAGACTAACTCTAAATCGTAGCTGTCTCTCGTCGACTCTAGTCCGATTAAGAAGGTAGTATAATAGTAGAGGAAGGAACGCTATCCGATTATAAATACCTTAAGTAGTCGAGCTAGTACGCGAGATAGGTATTACGGTCTAGCCGGGCCTATACGGACGGCTTAGCACTTAGTATATAGACGCTTCCTTCGATAGACGTAGATAGATAGATATTAACCTTTAGTATACCTAGTCGTCCGACATAGACGTAATAACTAGTAGCTCGGAGGCGTTAATCTCGACCTTATTCGAATACCTAACCGATTAACGAACGAGGCTATACCTATTTAGACGACCGAACTTCGAAGAACGTACCGACGGCTTAATTAGTAGCCGGACCCGCATTCTACGCAGATCGTAGACGCCTTATATATTCTATAAGATTATACGAGAATAACGAGGTATATATATATAAGAACGAGCAGAGCGGTTAGAGAGTTAGCTGTCGGTTATCCGCGGCCTCTAGCTACTTAGACGCCCTCTATTTTTTTACTAGGGCCGTCTATAGGTAGTCGCGACGCTCGCGGGCAGCCGCGTAAATAACGGCCTCTACTAGTCTAGACGTACCTATTCTATAGGAGTAGGAACTAGCTCTACTACCTATCCTAGCGGCTCCGATCCTACTAGATATTAACGTAGCTTCCTTATTAACTACCTTCTTCTTCTAAGTCTTCTTAATATAGAACGCGCTCTTAAGAAGGATTAGACGTAGCAAGCCTAACCTCTAGCGCTTAGTAGCGTTTATCGCAAATAACTATATACTACTACCTAAGTACGAGCTCCTAGTTACCTTAATAGAGCGCGGGATATTATAGCTAGGGTATCCCTAAGACTAGGTTATAAATTTATCTAGTATTAACGAAGTAGCGAAACTCGTCCTTATATACCTTCCGCTTATTTAAGACCTACTATAGTATATAGCGACCGCACCTTAGCTAGCCGCCTTCGCCTTAGATAAGGTACTATAAGTAGTTATTCTACGTAACTACCTAATAAAGGCTTAGAACGAAGCCCGACGTAGATAAAGCCGCGTAGCTAGACGCCTACGCTAACTAGCGGACAGGGTCCTACGTATAAAACTATATCCCTTCTAAGAATAGCTCGACGATCCTATTTAGTAGCGCCTCGAGCGACCTCTATAGATACTAGTATAGCCGTACGAGCGACCTCTATAGACGCTAGTATAGGAATAGAGCCGGTCCCCGAACTAGCTAGTAGCGCCGCCCCGGGAACGATAGACGGTTTACTTAGTCTAGTAGCTATACGTATTACGTAACCCGCCCGTAGAGATATCCTCTAATTCCTCTTTCCGACGCTTACCGCCGACGGACTCCCCGCTCTAAGAATCGTTAGTACGGGCGTTGCCTAATACGACTATTCTATACTCGCTAGTTACCTCTAGCTCGGGGGCGCGTATACTAGAACATCTTCTAATTACGCCGCGTCGAGCCCCTTCGACTTCGCTATACGATATACTATATAGTAACGCTACTAGTTATAATAATATTAACTTCCTATACTAGTATAGAGATAAGTAGCGTCGCGGATACAACTATAATAACTACTACGACGCCCTCTAGGGACGCTAGCCTCGCCGTAACTCTACGCCTCTAAGGATATCTTCTTATAGGAACGTACTACTAGGTAGCGCTCTACCGTAAGAGGACGCACTACTCTAAGAAGTAGATACTAGCCTAGCTCCGCTGCCTTTACTACTATAGCGACCTTCTATGCCGGCCCTAGTAGTTCTAGACCTAGATCGCTTCCTAACGCAAATTAGAGACACGCTTAGAGCGTACGCTATATAAGCTTAGGAGCGTTTTAACGAGTTCTAGGGCCGTTAAGATAAGCGGCTCGGCCGTATAGAACGTAATTTCGACGCTCGTTTTAAGCGTTTAAAAGCGTACGCTAGAAGCTAACTACTAGACGCTCTACGATATAGTATTAACTTAGAGGCTAATCGCTAGTAATATCTATAGCGAGTAGAGCTAGTCTCTCTCTCTAGTAGAGAAGACCTACCGCTACGTAGAGGGGATAGAGGAATATACCTACGTTATATAGGACGCTACGACCGCGGTCGGAATAATTATAGCCGCGACTAGAGGCGAGATAGCTACTATAGTAGACGGGGACGCCGAGATCCCTCGTTATCTCCTAGCGATAGTAATAGCTCCTTACCCGATCTATATTATAATAGTAGTTAGCGTCCTAGCCGCTCGCTAAACTAGTTATATAGCCGTAGTCGATCTAAAGATAGCTGCTTTAAGCCGAAGGAAGTAGGTTTTTTCTACCTAGCTACTACGACTACTAAGCTCCTAGTAGGGGATATAGCCGACTAAGGAGGCAAAATCTTCTATAGGTTAGTCTACTTGTTCTTAAACTCGGCTAAAGATTACGCGATAACTATAGGTTCCTAGACGACCTAATAGTAGCTAGTTAAATACCTCTATAGTTCGGTAATAACTTAGTTCTTCTCGGAGCTTATAGAAGACGACTACTATAGAATCCGTAGCGAGAAGGGCATCGAGCGTTAGGAGAAAGCCCTCTGCGATAAGTTCTCTCTCTACTTAGCTAAAGCCTTAGTACGACTAGCCGACGAGCGTTTCGGCTAGGAGGAGGTCGCTACTAACCGTCCGCTAGCCGAGTTCGTCTTAAATATAGTTCGCTAGATAAGAGAGGCTAAGACGATTAACTAGACCGCCTAGTTAAACGCGGCGTAGATAAAAATCTATCTAGACCTCTAGCTTAATATAGACCTACTTATAAATAGAACGACTATCGATGCCTTTATAAAAAGTATAGAAATACGAATATTCTCCTAGCGCTATCTTAACTCTAAGGCAAGAATAGGTAAGTACTATACCGAATGTATTAATAGGAAGGATAGGCGCCGATAATAGGATACCTCTTACGAGTACGACCGTACTTATAGACGATACTTAGATAGGCTCTAGTAGTATAATAACCGTCCGCGTCGGAATAACTAGAACGCTACTAACGACGGACCTTAGCGCTATAAGAGACGAGACGACTACCGAAGCAGACGCGATTAAGAACGCTAGGACTATTATCTAAAAGAAGATACGCCTAACGATAGTCGGGCTAAGGCTCCTAACCTAGAACTAGTAAAGCGAGAGCCCGTATACTATAACTATAATAAGTCCGGCTACTACTCCTACGAATATAAGGAACCGAGACGTTAGCGCTCTCGTAGTAGAGACCTATTCTACGAAAGAAAGAATAATAATATATACGTCGCCTAAGGCGATCGCTTAGTATTATGTAATAGCGACTATACTATCGTCTTACGGCCGTCTAGCCTTAGCTATAGCCCCTTACTTATCGACGCGTACGCTAGACTAGTATAGATAGTAGACTTTATAGATATAGGCACCGAACTCGTAGTAACCTCTGCCCTTATCTATATATCCGATATAGCCTCCTCCTTAGGTCCTTTTATACCGGCCTTATTATTATATATATACGAATGCCTCGCTTGCGACGAGACCTTCCTCTCTATAAAAGCGCTATCTACCTATAGAGATAGTACGTATCCTAGCGGCTATAAGCTAAACCTAGACCCGTCTCGCGTAGTTAACTCGTCCGCTATACTTAGCTACTTACTAGGTCCCTCTATTCGTTCCTTTTAGTATTTGCGTCTAGCTCTATATACGAGTATCGACGGCCCCGATTTCGAGATTACGCTCGATACGAGCGCTAGCTACTCTATCGTTAATCTTTACTTTCTAACGAAGTACTACCCGGACGTATAGCTTCGTCCTCTAAACTAGCTATTTAAGATTAGCGAGATCTTTAGCTCCTAAGAGTATACCTAATATATAGTAGTAGATATATAGGCCCTAGCTCTAATCGACGGCGACTACGTCCTAGTATACTTCTACTACGCCGCGTACGTCGTCGCGGATCTTCTAGTTAAGATCCTTCTTAATATAGACGTAATCGTAATAGAGCGTATTCTTATTAACGTTCCTTAATAGCAAGCTACTCTCGCTTCGTACGAAGGCGCTAAGGTGCCCCTCCTAGTTACTAAGAAGGCGTAGACGCTATTCTATACTATATTAACTACGAGAGATGCCTTTACCGTCCCTCTATATACTAAGTCTAGGGTCCCTATTATTCTATAGTACCTACTACTAAACGACTACGACTTTAACTTTATACTAGAACCCTAGTACCTTAGCGGCCTTTAGAAGAGTTTAGACGTCTATTACTCCTTAGTAGACTCGTAGACAACCTACGTTTTAATCGCTAACTAGATAAATACGAAGATTATCCTACTACTAGCCGCGCGTCTCGGTATAGTAGGCGAGGCTACGTTCGAGGGCGCCTTCGTAACGACCCCGACGTCTAACTAGGAAGATCTAGCTATAATACTAGATTTTCTACGGTAGAGTTTAAACTAGCTCGTAAGCCCGAGACCCCTATACTAGTACTACCCGCTACGCCTCTATTAGATATAGAAAAGAGGATAGCAGAAGGCTATATACTATATAGTACGGCGGACAGACAGGCTGCGTACGCCGCTCTCGTATAGAGGTAGTAACGCTTATAGGTCGATAAAGGCATAGTAGTCCGAGTCCTAGAAACCGACTATATACCTATCCTACTACTACCTAGTAGCGATGCCTATCGCCTCCCTACTATAGTCTATCTATTATCTAAACCTAACTAAGAGGTCGTCGATAAGGCCTTCGATAGCTTATATTAATAGAGTAAAATATTATTTACTACTAAGCCTACTCTATTCGGCTTCCTAGTCTTCGTAGTATAGAAGACGGTGCTATTAAATAGCTAGTTAATACGAAAAGGCAGGGCTATAGTTAATATCCGCGGCTTAAATAAGATAGCCGTTAAGGACTCCTACCCGCTACTATAATAAGACGAAATCGTAGATGCACTAAGGGGCGCTAAGTATATTACTACTATAGATATAGTTTCTTTCTTTTATTAGTAGGCGGTCGCAAAGGCCGACTAGTATAAGCTCGCTATTAACTCCTACTAGGAATAGGAATTAATATACGTCGCTACTATAAACTATTTAGGTAGTATATAGTACGTATAGAGATAGCTAGATAGAATCTTAAAGCCGTATAGATCCTACTACTATATATATATCGACGATATTATAATCTTCTCTTATACGTTCGACGACTATCTACTATACCTCGACTAGCTATTTTAGCTACTCGACTCGTACGATATTAGTATCTCCTCCTAGAAGACGTTTATCGGTTACCTATCCGCGACTCTACTTAGTTAGCGCGTTAGTAGCCTAGGCTATACTATATATAAGAAAAAAGTTAAGGCTATCCTCGACCTTCCCTTCCTCTAGACCCTAAAAGACCTCGAATTCTACGTCGGCCTAATAGGTTAGTAGCAATACTATATTTCGTACTTCTCGTAGATCGTCGCCCTATTCGAGAAGCGTAAGAGATAGCTCCTCCGTCGGGCCCTCGCCTATAGTAATCCTAGGAAGAGGTTCGCTATAAGAATATAGGCGTAGAACGAGGATAATAACTTAGTAAGATAGTATCGTAGTTATAATATCCTACGCGAGATATATAGGATAGCCGATTTCCTATACTATTTAGATCCGGATCGTCTACTATATATCGACCTAGATTTAAGTACTCTCGGCTACGCTACTATCGCGTATATAGTCTAGGATAATCCTACCCCGACGGATAGTAGCAAAGCCGTCCGATTCTCCGCTACTAAGGTCTAGCTAGTAATATATCTTAGTAAGGCCTTATTCGACGTAGAATCCCGATACCCCGCTATAGAATTAGAGGTCTCGGGGCTCTTATAGACGGTTCGGAAGCTCCGTTATATCCTATAGATAGCTAGGAGGCCGGTCTTTATATTTACCGACTATATAGCCGCCTTAGGCATAATTAGGTCCGACTTATTAACGTCTACTACGTCCCTAGATAAGATTAACCTTTACCTTATCTAGACTAGTTAGTATCTTTCGTAGTTCCCCGAGTTAGTAGCCTTCTACTGCCCTAGACGGCTGCACGGTATACCTAACGCTCTTAGTCGCTTTATTAACGACTCTAGAAAGGGTAATACGGATACCCTAGATCCGCTTATATATAATAACCCTAACTAGGCTAGGGACACAATCGATAATCCCGTCTACCTCTACTCGAGGGTTTACGAGAACGCTTAATACTTCCCGGCGTCTTTAATTAATAAGTATAGCAGCCGCTCCTTTACGTCCCCGGAAGCGCTCGTCTTCTATTCTCTACTCGTCGAGCTATTACCTAAGTTTAAGGCTAATTTAGTATAGGGCTACTAAGACGACCCCGCTTAGTTATAGCGGCTATAGCAACTAAGAGCTATAGAGGATCGACGCGTTCGTAAGTTAGAAGAGGACGATAATAATCGAGAATAAAACGAACCTAAGGCTATACTATTAGGCTTATAGTTTTTCTTAAGAGACGGTTTAATTTATTTTAAGGACGATATAGACGGTCGCGAACGCCTATATATCCTTATAGCTATATATAAGGAGGTTTTTAAGATAGTATACGACGACTACTACTATTTAGGCTTCTACCGCGCCTACGCTCGCGTTTTTACGTCGTTCTATATCTACTAACTTTCGAGGGAACTCTACTATTATATTAAATATTACCTAGACTACCTACTTAACTAGACTTATTAGTATAGGCCTTATAGCGAATTAAACCCGATATATATAGTCGCCGTGCCTAACTATACGGTTACCGTAGACTAGGTCTATAGCTTACTACCTATCGGCGATTACGATAGCTTCCTTACCGAGACGTATAAGTTCTCTAAGAGGGTAATTCTTACTAAAGTTTAGTCTACTTAGACTGCTATAGAATACGGCGCGGCTTAGATTTATAGCTACGTAGTATCCGAACGGTCCCTCCTATCTATTATAATCGGAGACCGCGACCCGATCTAGATATCGGACTTTATAAAGGCAGCCTTTTAGAAGCTAGGTACTCGGTTCCTTACTACTACTACCTATTACCCCTAGGCCGATAGCTAGAGTAAACGGACAAACTAGACCGTAGAGATCGCGCTACGCTACTTTATTATATCCTTCCTAGACGCTAAGTAGCCCGACGCGCTTCCGTTTATTTAGGCCGAGCTAAATAACTCTAGAAACACCTCCTCGGGCGAGATCCTAAACGTTATTCTATAGGGTTTTAAGAATAACCTAGACGCGTTACTCCCTTTAGTAGAGCTACTAATAGCCGACTATATCGCCTTATAGTAGGAGGCTAGGGACTAAGTAGCAGACGCCTTAGAGTAGGTAGCTACTACGATAAAGGATAGGTACGACGCGATATACTACTCTATTCGCTTCCGTCCTAGCTAATAGGTACTACTTCGCCTATATAAGGGATACCGGAACGCTAGCTAGACTAACTAGAAATTCGGTTACTAGCGCTCCGGCCTCTATACGATCGACCGCCTAGTAGGACGGTTAGCGTACCGACTCTACCTGCCGCTAGTAATAAAAATATACTCTATTATCTTCGTAGTATAGTTAGAACCCTAGCTAGAGAGCTAAGACCTATACGACCGATAGCCGCTAGAGCCTAGCCTAGTCGAGACCGGTATAGACGCCGACGACGGGGCGCCCTTATACGAGATCGAGTAGCTACTTAACTACTATACGTCTCGCGGTCGTCTATAGTACCTCGTTAAGTAGAGAGACTAGTATTATAGCTATAATATCTAGTACGATATTAATAACCTTAGGGACGTAGCCGACCTAATCGTAGCTTATAACCGCGCCTATTCTTTTTCCCTACGACGTCGGCGCTATAGCTATAGACAACGTCGTAGCTCTTTTTTAGACCGTTAGTTAGCGTCGCTATCGCCGCCCCGATCCTCGCTAGTAGACGCGAGTATCGCGCGTCGCGTACGCGCGGAACGCTAGCTACGCCGTTAACTCTTCTATTTACTTCCTCTACTTCGGTATCGGTTTTACGGCACGCTAAGCGAATAAATAGTCTACCTATTACTTTCTAGTAATATAGTTCTCCCTATATATTACCTCTTCTATCTCTATATCTTCCTACTACTATTACTATTAATAGTACCGCCTATATAGCTACTAAATATAGCGCCGCCGATACTATCGCTACTACTACTCCTAACGACGCTACTACTACTATCGCTTGTCGCGCTACTATATAAATCGCCGTAGGTATATCTAGTAGCTATTTCGATAGCTACGATATTATTCTTAGTAAATCTACTACTTTAGTAAAGTCTAATAACTACTAGTACTACGTCCTCGCCTCGCGTAACGATAGCGCCTAGTAATACGACCCGCTCTACGAACGCGACTTTAAACGTACTCTAGCTATAGCGACGACGGGCTATACTAGCGCCCTAGCGCGAATACGCGTCGAGATCTATAGTAAGTTCGACGCCGGCTAGGCTATAGTTATTAATATCGCGGCCCTACTATACGTCCCTATTATCGCTTAGCTAATACTATAAGTCGACCCTTTAATAGCTAGCTATACGTCGACGTATACTATCGAATTTACGTACTTTATTAGGGTCGTAGAAGTTAAGGGCTAGTAGATATAGTAGTCGCGCGACGCGGTATACCCCTCTCTAGTTATATCCCTTATACTACCGAATCTAATAACGGCGCTACTACTAGAGATAGAGGAATTCCTCGATACGGTCGCTATTATACTAGTATCCGGTCGTAGCGACGTCGTTCTAGCGCACGCCTATATACTAGAGGAAGCCTAGGTCCTCGCCTACTACTTCCTTAGTACTTAGACCCTCCTTTTCTTCTAGTACGAGCCGCGCGACTTCTTCCGCCTATAGGAGGTTTTAGACGCCTCGCTCGTCCTCTCTTATCTACTACCTAAGGCCTTATTTACTAGCTACGACCGCATCCCTCTAATAACGACCTTCTAAATACGTAACGCGGTTATATATAGCCCGGTTATACCGCTTCTAGAGATATAGGCGACGAAACTAGATACGACGATGTTCCCTTTCTAACTATAAGACCCTATACTACTAATAACTAGTATCTCGTAGGCGCTCCCGCTCTAGCTAATAGATAGCGGTATACTCGACGATATAGCTATACTAATAGCGTTCTTTAACTACGGCGCTAACTTCGTCTTCCTCTCTCGTATATAGCTTACGTTAGTACCGAAGCTACGTATTTATCTCCTAACTATATAGGAAATTTAGATAGTCGTTAATACGCGAGATAGTTATACCTATGTCTTCTATTATAACTCGTAGCTCGCGCTTTAGTTCCTCTCTCGCCTATAACTTCGCTATACTTAGATAGCTCGACTATTAGCTAACGCGCTTATCTTCGGCTTTAACTTTACCCTCTTAGTAGTCTACTATCTATTAGCGCTAATCCTTATCGACCCGACTTAAGAGCTCGACCTTATTAGTATAGACGACGCGGTCGACTAGGTCGCTATAGTCGCCTATATAGAAGGCTACGACTTTAGTAGGTCGGTAGATAAACTAAAAGCCCCTAGGGTAGCCCTACTCTTCTACTAGCTTAGAACCTTCGCCTTCGGCAATATACGAGCCTTCTAGGTCGCAGCTAAGACAGCCGTTTACTAAGCACGCATTAGTAGGCTACTAAAGTAGGACTCTTTTACTAACTCTCTACTCTAGTAGACCTTACCGCTAGTATAGACTAACGCTACTAGATTTAACGAGGTGTTCCGATATTACGCCGCGCGGACGACGGTTTACGAGGACTATAAGCTTGCTCGTAAGGTTAGTAAAGACGGCGTCCTAGACTAGTTAATTAGTAATAGGAGGAGCTAAGGTAACGAGGAACTTATAGGCGCTATAGGTAACGCTACTAACGAGGCCTTAAAGGGACCGCCTCTACTATCGACGAGCAAGGGCAAGAGTAAGGACAAGGCTCTAACTAGTAAGGATAAGGCTATTATAAGACTGCCTCTATCGCTAATAGGTAAGAATAAGACCCCGATAGGTCTACTACTAATACTACTACTACCGCCCTCGTTAACCGACCTGCCTACTCGCTACCCTATTTATAATACTATAGGGTAGGAATCTAACTAGGCGTCCTTCGACGAGGCGACCCTATAGCCTACCGACGACATAGCTTAGTAGATAGCGCTAATTGCTATAAATATCCTCTATAGTCGAATAGTCGTACTATCCTAGACGCTATAATATAGTATAGTAGCTAAGAGTCTAGTAGACCTCCTTAACGCTCTCTAGACCGTCTAGCTTACTATATATCCGTACGTATTAACTAGCTAGGCGCTCCTTCGCGATAGCGACTACCTCTTAACTTTTATCCTACCTAAGTTTTTATAGCTATACGAGCGGACTACTAACTACGACGAGGACTAGCTAATAGACTACGTTATAGACGCTATAAAGCGATATATAAAGTAGGAGAGGGCGGCCCGCTAGGCTACTAACGACGGTATAACCGAGCGATACGACCGCGAGATTATAGTACTCTACGCTCGATACGCGCGTAAGCGTAATAGTACTATCCCCCCCTAGGCTATAAACGAGGATAGCTTTTTCGACCTTATCTACTAATAATTCTATGCAGGCGTCCGAGCTAACGCTAATAGCTAGGTAGCAGTATAAGTCGCGACGTCTTACCTTTTATAGTTAACGTAGACGGCTATCTAAAATAGTAGTTCCTAGCTTAGTATACTAGCCGGCCTTAACTATATCGCTAACGATCTTAGGTTCGATATCGGCGACGTCTATTTAGTAGGTTTCTAATTCTAGACCCGCCCGCATATAATCGACTCTATTATTTAGTACGTTATAGATAAACTTTAAGTCTTACTCTCCGAGCCTTACTAGGATAAGCCGGTAGGAGCGCGATTCTTACTTTACTGCCTCTATACCTATACCGCTAGCGACCTAGTTAATCTCGTTAATAGCGACTAGCCTACGTACGTTAGCTTTGCTATACGCGATAGAGTAGCCCGTCGCCTAATAGAGAACTCGTCTCTAGAGGTAGTACTATTACGCCCCTTAGCTAGAGATAGTAGTAGACGTTAGGTAGTTCGTAACGACTTCTTCTAGACGTTATCCGACGATAATAATATATAAGGTAGAGATAGCCTAGTAAAGGCCTCCGATATACTAGGCTATAAGGATAACGTCTATAATCCTACGTCTATAGTCTCTAACGCCCTCGCTCTACCCCTAAGCGACGACCTACTACCCGATAGCTAAGCCGCTACGCCTGCCCTTAACGCTGCCGACGACGCTACTAGCGAAGCCCTAGCTTCCCCTAACGCGTCCGATAAGTTAGGCGACCTCTTCTACTAATACTAGGGAGACTCTATCTAGTATAAGGATATCGAGCTATAGTAGCGCTTTAGTTAAGATATCGATAATTCCTACTACGTTTTCGACTATATTATCTATTTTAAGGCCTTAGGGCTTACCTATATAGATACGCTACTGCTAAACGGCCTATAAATAGAGGACTATTATATCGGTTATATTTACGAGCTACTCTAGGGAAAGTATATTTCCGTAGACTCTATATATAAGATATAGCCTGCCGTTTTCGACTCTAAGGAGGGTATATTAGACGCCCGCCTACCTATAGGGCGCCCCTATATACTTAACGAGTACTACGCTATAGTATACGGCTATTATATCCTTTATAGCAGCGCTAAATTCTAGAAGCTCCGCGACTACGGCGCTAACTAGGACTACTTTATTCTTAAGAATAGCTACTCCTCTAACCGCAAGTTTGCCGATACTATAAAAGGCGCCTAACGCATCGGACCGTCCGCGTTCCCGGCTGCTAGCGACCCTATTAATTAGCCTATCTATATCGACTATATAGGTATCCCCTCTAACGTTCTTAATAACCTCTATCGGCAGCTAATAATACTAGTACTAAAGTACTTCCTTAGTACTATCTACGTCCTAGACGCTATAGTAGACGCCCGCGGCCTACCGAGGCGTAGTAAGTTAGTAGAGCTTAGTATTAACTCCTATAATTTCGACTATAACGCGGGCTCTAACCCCGACTCTCTTAGTCTATCCGCCCGTTCTATCCGCGGTCGTTACTAGGCCCTAACGCCTAAGTAACGCGACGACCCTGCCTTAAGCGTCTACCCCGAGCTCCGTCCTAGTATATATAGTAGTAGACGAGAGACCCTAAGCGGCAGGTAAGAATTAGATAGCAAGGACCTACTAAGCGACCTTAAGCGCGCCGCGATACTAGGCGACGGCGATACTATAAAGCGCACTACTATAAGCGACGACGATACTATAACTAGCCTCCTTATTAATAATAGCGACGACTAGAAGAAAGCTCCTCTACTAAAGAGAAAAGCTCTAGGCGACGACGATACTATAGAGCGTACTACTATAGGCGACGACGATACTATAACTAGCCTCCTTATTAATAATAGCGACGACTAGAAGAAAGCTTCTCTACTAAAGAGAAAAGCCGCGGCTAACGCTACTATACCTAAGGGGAAGAAGGCTAAGCTATCGCCGGCTATACCTAAGGCGAAGGATATACTAGTACTACGTAGCGTACGTAGCACCCCGAAAACTACTAGAACTCCGAGGACGACCAGAGCTACTAGTAGTATACTAAAGAAGGATAGTAGGAAGGCGAAGGGCTCGACCGTTACTAGCTCTATTACCGAGAGATAGTTATCCTACTTAAACTAAAGTACGAAGGAAGTTTAAGAAGGGTATAGAAGGACTAGAGAATAGTAAGAAAAGCGATTAAGACATAGATTAGTATAGATTAAGAAGGTAATTAAGACATAGATTGCTTTGCGTCGCGGACGACGCCTTTTTTCTAGACGGACTAAGGGAGATTATTACGGTCTAGCCGGGCCTATACGGACGGCTTAGTACTTAGTATATAGACGCTTCCTTCGATAGACGTAGACAGATAGATATTAACCTTTAGTATACCTAGTCGTCCGATATAGACGTAATAATAGGATACTATCTCTAGCTAACCTTACTAAGCCGCTAGAGAATTCTAAGGACTAGGTCGAAACTAATAGTATATAGATATAGTAGTAGGAGTATACCTAGTTATTTAAGGGCTTTTACTACTATTATTAATAGCTCGAAGAGGCGAGGTATTATAATAAGTATAGTAGAATATCTTCGAACTTTATAAAATAGAACTTAAATACGCGAACGTTATAAGCCTAGAGATTTTTCGTTAAAGATATAGACTAGGAAACGTACGCTCTAAGAGTTATATATAGGGGATATAATAGAGTTATTAAATACCTAGGACTAGGTAATAGAATAAAAGCTCTCTAAAAGCACCTTAATTTAGTAGGCTACGAAGGAGCCTCTTAAGAGCGTAGAGTTACTAGAGAAGTTATTAAGGCTACTAAAGATTAATCTATAAGTTTAGTATTTATTAATATAGGAATAAGGTGCCGACTACGCTTGCTAACTACGCTTACTAACTACGCTCGCTAACTATACTTTATAGAGATATATAACGTAGATATACTAATAGCTCTTATTTATAGGAACGGCTTAAGAAAAGTTTTACTAGAATAGAGTACTTAGAACGATTAAAGTTTCTAGAGTTATATAGGCTTATAGTTTCCTAGCTAGACTTACTCTTAAACTTCTTCGAAAGTCCTATAGTTCGGTATACCTACGAATATCTATTAGAGAAGACTAGATCTATCGACTTTAAGAGCGCTACTACGATTAAGTTATATATCTAGGACGCGGTCGATTACTCCGAGGACAATCTAAAACGTTAGCTATCTAGAACCTTCTAGGTAGCTATTACCCTCGATAGTTAGTATACTAGAGTGCTCCGAGTATTATTCCTTACGATACGAGGCTACTAGATCGATAGCGAGTAGGCCTAGCATAAGGCTATACTAGCCTTTCTATATATTTTAGGCTATTATACGGGCGAAGTTCTAGCGGACCTACTATTCGACGTACTTACCCGTTTCGAGATCTCTAATAGGCTTATAGCGCTAATAGCGGACAATGCTTCTAATAATAATATACTATATATAGCTATATACGTATCCTTACTATATATATACCTTCTAACTAATAAGTTCTAGTATCGAGGCTATCGATATTTACTCCTACGAGTATATATATATAGCGAAGCTATTAGTCTCGATTAAATAACTTCTTCTTTAAGGAATAGATAGAGATATAGAAGAGATATTAGATACTAAAGACTACGAGTTCTCCTATTCGGAACGGTTCTCGTACTTTATATATATAATCTAGCTCTCCTTAAGGAAGTTCTTCGCTACTTTTAAGATCGAGCTAAGAAACGAGGAATAGGAATAATAGGACGAGGAGATAAATACGAACGCGTTACGTTAGCTTAAAGTAGGAAGTCTAGCTATAGTTCTAATAAAGGTACTATTTATTCTCTCTACGAAGTATACGTAGTTAGTAAATATAGTTAGTAGAAGCTATACTAATAACCGCTCCTTATAAAGTTCTAAAAACTTATAGTTAAGGTAAACTCTAGTACTTAACGCTTCGAGAGTTTTATAGTACTATAGTAAAAGAGGATCGTAGATCTATATCTATATCTAAAATAGTATAAATAATAGAAGAAGACGCTTTAAAGAGTTTTACGCCTAATATAAGATATAAAGACCCGTTAGAGCTTAACTACGATTATACTAATACGTAGTTCTTAACTATATAATATTATCGACGAGTATATTAAGAATAAGAGTTAGCCCGAACTAAAGCTAACTGCTATAGAATAGAAGAGGGTTAAATATATTATTAACCTTACTACTCCTTTCGTAGAGGCTACGATACGGATCGGTACGACAAAGGGGCTAATAATCTACCTCGTTCTTAGCTACTATAATACCTTATTCGATATCCTAGATATTATAAATAAGAAACTTAAATATAAAATATAACTCTAGTAAAAGGAGATTTATTCTACTCTATAAGCTATATAAATAAAGCTCGAGAAGTACTATACTACTACTTAAAAGCGATTTAGTAATATATATAGTATTATAATTCTTCTTAATCTAGTAATAAAACGGGCGTTCTAGGACCGCGAGGCCTTCTCTAGCGAGAGGCTCGATTCCTCCTTTAAGGATTACTACTAGTTAAAATTCTAGGTCGAATACGCGCGATATAAGCCTCTCGTAGCTACGTCCTAGTCTAGGCTAAAAAAGGCCTTATATCGCTCCGCGATATTATTCGTAATAGGTCTCTATAGTAGATTAGATAGTAATAACTCCGACTTTAATTAAAGAATATCTAGATAGCCGCGGTAAACTATATAGCCTTTAGCTAATTCGGACGAGGTATCTTGTTATCGCTACGCTAGATTTAAGGACTCGGCTACCTATTCTATAGAGTATCCGCTCCGGTTATAGAAGATAATCGTATTAGAATATCTAGGTTGCGCGCTAATAGCCCGAGACATCCTCTCTATCCTAGTAGCTAGAACTAGTTATAAGCGCGACTTTAGTATAGCGTATTATTAGAGCCGATATAATCGGTCCTACGATCCCTCGACGTTTAGTAATATTATATACTATTATTTCCGAGAGTATAACGCGTAGTAATAGGCTCGGGATTCGCTTATAGAGGAGGCGCTACTAATATTAACTACGTTCGAGCCTTCGAATAATATAGTAAATTAGTAGTAGGAGTAGCTCGAGGTAGATTAGAAGACGTTAGTAACTACTATATAGAGTAACTTCGACTCGATTAGTAATAACGAGGAGGATATAGCACTAATATATCTTCGCTATAGTGCTTAGCAAAGGAAGTATTTGCTTTTACGTTATACCTATAGAGTAGAATAGACTTCGTAGTCGATATTATAAATAGTATTTAATTCCGACATCTCGTAGTTAGTAAGTATAGTCGGCAAGTATAGTCGGTATTCTTATTTTTCTTTATAACTATAGTCGCTAGTTTAACTAGCGCTTCTAATATACTATAACGCTTAGTTCTATATATACGTATATTTAGTATTAGAGTAATTCTATTATCCCTACGGCGACTTAGTCTTATTCTCTAGTATTAGACCTATTTTTCTAAACTTAGGTCCCTATAAAGACCTATATAGGAACTAGTAGTATTTAGAACCGACCTATCGATTTCGTATTAGGTCGAGGACCCTATCGATTTAGGTCTTAGATCGGTTCCCTTAGGAACCGACCTAGACCTAGAACCGACCTAAAGTCGGGGACCTATTCTAACCTCTACTAAAAAGCAATCGTCT
Source organism: Cercospora zeina (assembly GCA_022702355.1). Taxonomy (NCBI): domain Eukaryota; kingdom Fungi; phylum Ascomycota; class Dothideomycetes; order Mycosphaerellales; family Mycosphaerellaceae; genus Cercospora; species Cercospora zeina. Next base: position 1,128,673 of record JAKLWX010000010.1, read on the forward strand.
ACGCCGAGGAGACGAGTAGTCGTCGATAATATAAGCTAAGAAGTAGCCGTCTACGCTAAAGAGATAAGTAGTCGTTAATAGTATAAGCTAAGAAGTAACTATCGGCGACGAGTAGACGAGTAGTCGTCGAGGGTATAAGTATATAGTAGTTACTCTTTTCGGCCGGCGATAGTAAGGTTACTCTAAGTAATATATATAATAGCTTCTAGCTTTAGAGGACGTCTATAGCTATCGCTATTCGTATATAGTCGTATATATTAGTATACGCTATATTAAGTAAGCGATATATTATATAATATCGCCGACTATAGTAGCCGACTATAGTATAAGAAGCTAAACTCTATATATAGAAGTAAGCTAGTAGCTAGGTAGGAATAGCTACGTACTAAGCTTCTAGCGTACCTAAAGCTAGAATTCGTCGTACTTAGCTCCTACTATAATAACTACTACCTTAACTGCTACTATACCCGTATTACCGCCGAATTTTAAGCGTATATTTACTATATACCTCGCGATACTTATCTTTTTCTAGCGATTAAACTTACGATAATAGCGCGATAAAAGCGACGTCTAATAAGTATCGCGCCTTCTAATAGTCTATAAAAGCGTCCTTATCTTATAGATAAGGATTTAAATAGTATAAGTACTTCTATACTTTAGATATAACTAGGTACTATAAGAAAAGATATAGATACCTACTCTTCTAATTCTAATACCCTTCGCGAGTATAGCTAGCGCGTAGATATATCGCCTAAGAGAGCTATAGTAGATAAGTAGCGCAAAGCTAGAAATAAGTCCTTTACTTAGTAGAAGAAGCTTTTAATCGGCTCTAATAATATATAGAGCTCCTTATTAAAGAAGTAGTAGTAGAAGAAGATTAAGGCCTAGAAAGAGGAGTACTATACTTAGTACGACCGGATAGCGTAAGTAATAATCTATATAGTCGGCTAATATAGTCGGTAGTACTAATATATAATAGGGACGATAAGAAATATAAGCGCGTGCGGGATAGGCCTACTATATAAGTAGCGAACTAAAATAAAAAAAGCTTCTATTTTAATATTAAGAAGGAGAAAGGCGCGGACGACCCGTACTATAACTATAACTACTAGTATAATACTAATTAGTCTAAGTCGAGTCTAGAGGCACTCTACGTATTACTAGTAAGGTCGGCTAGTACTAGCTATAAAATAACTACCCTTCGCCTTCGAGTTACTACTAAGAGCGAGTAGGCTATATAGAGGAGCTACGTCGTCTACGCCTTTTAGAATAAAGCTATTTAATAGTTTAAGAAGAAGGTATATACGCTTGCGATACTACGCGCGTAATATAGGAGTTAAGCTAAGTTTATCGTATAATTAATAAAGGAGAGGCCGAGTTCCTTATAGTAAGAAATAGATCTTATCGAGAGGCTATAATCTAGGAATAAGAGGAGATACGTATTCTAAGTATCGAGAGTAGACGGAAGTAGCTCTTATTAAGAGTATATCGCTACTAGAACTAATAGCTTCTTTAGGACGCATTCGAGTACCTCCGATTAGACTAGAAGTATACTCTACGCTCCGCGGAGCCTTATAGAGAGCTTATAAAATTAGTCTATATATTAGTATTTATAGCGAAAGCGAAGGTAAATTAGTACTAACTACGCCTACCGACTATATACTAACTAGTAGTAGGAGCTAATAGTAGAAGGCCGTCTTCTAACTATAACGGAAATTTTCCTACTCTATTACTACGTAGTATATCGTAACTATCTCTCCTAGAAGTCCTTTAAGTTTAATATAGCTAATCGCTTTACTTAGACTCTAGAAGTCCTAGATTAGCTTATCTCGTTAGGATACGATTAGGATAGTAATAGGTTCTAGAAGCTAGTTATATCTAAAGTATAAGCTAAGCGAAATAGGCTAGCGTTCTAGTTATACGCTTATAAGTTCGATATAAAGTAGTTAGTATATAGAGAGCTTCTATAGGAAATATAGCTCGATTCTAAGTAGAAAGGAGGACTTAGCTTTTAGAATATCGTCGAGTAGCTTCTAGGTACGTCTACGAATAAGCTCGCTATCTTCGAGACCTTTATATATATATTCTAGTCGCTAGAGATAGAGTTTATATAGAAGCTCTATAACTCCTCTTAAGCTAGGTAGAATACGGATAGCTAATTCGTACTACTATATCTTATAAGTTAAGATTAGTTGCAGCCGCCGACGGTATATTAGTCTACGGTTTACGTCGTAGTACTAGCTAGCCCTCTTTAACTTATATCTCTTATCTCTATCTCTTAGTTTATAGTAGCTTACCGAATATATAATTCTCCTTTATAATTCTTATAAACGGCTTAAGTCTTACCTTTGATAGCTAAGTATATTTAATACTAGCCTTATTCTCTTATATAGTAGTTATACCTTCGGAGATATACTACTACTTTTTCTTTAGAGCTAGTACTAGATCTAGGAGCTCTAGCTATATCTTAAACTTCTAGCTTACTCTATTCTTTTTCCTTTTCTTACTCTTAGTATTATTTCTAGCCTTCTACTATATAGTATTATATCGCTTTATATAGTCTTTAAGTAGTTTCTAAATTCTTTTTATAATAGGTTTATCTACTTAAGCTAAGTCTAACTCTACTTTTTCGACTTAAGCTTTATTAACGCTACTAGCCTCTTATACTAGTAAGATACTTGCCCTCGAAGGCGACTATAGCGTTACTATAATTAAAGAGTACTTAGTATATTTATTAGTCGCGACTATTACGAGCTTAATAAGAGTACTAGAGGTGCCTATCTCTATAACGCTACTAGGATAGACCGTCGGCCTATAATAGAGATACCTTGCTAGTACTTATACTAATAAAACTTAATCGCCTTTATAAATATTATTTACCTTTATTACTCTACTAGCTTTTACTCTTTAGTTCTACGATTCCTTCTTAGTACTATATACTTTATATTATAGTATTACTAGTATATCCTACGACTCTAATACGATATAGTAGTACTATACTTCCTTCTTCTTTAAAATATATAAGTATATAGCTTCGCGAACGATAGACTAACTCCGAATCGTAGCTATCTCTCGTCGACTCTAGTCTAATTAAGAAGGCGATATAACGGCGAAGGAAGAGACGCTATACGATTACGAATACCTCGAGTAGTCGAGCTAGTACGCGAGATAGGATACTATTTTTAGCTAACCTTACTAAGCTACCGAAGAAATTAGAAGGATTCTAAGGACTAGATCGAAACTAATAGTATATAGATATAGTAGCGGGAGTATACCTAGTCGTTCGAGGGCTTTTACTACTACCGTTAGTAGCTCGAAGAGGCGAGGTATTACGATAAGTATAGTAGAATATCTTCGAACTCTATAAAATAGAACTCGAATACGCGAACGTTATAGGCCTAGAGATTTTTCGTTAAAGGTATAGACTAGGAAACGTACGCCCCGAGGGTTATTTATAGGGGATATAATAGAGTTATTAAATATCTAGGACTAGATAATAGAATAAAAGCTCTATAAAAGCACCTCGATTTAGTAGGCTACGAAGATACCTCCTAGGAGCGTAGAGTTACTAAAGAAGTTATTAAGGCTACTAAAGATTAATCTATAAGTTTAGTATTTATTATTACGAAAATAAGGTGCCGACTACGCTTACTAACTACGCTTCCCGACTACGCTCGCCGACTACGCTTTATAGAGATATATAACGTAGATATACTAATAGTTCTTATTTATAGGAACGGCTTAAGAAAAGTTTTACTAGAACCGAGTACCTAGACCGGTTAAAGTTTCTAGAGTTATATAGGCTTATAGTTTCCTAGCTTAAATTACTTTTAAACTTCTTTAAAAGTCCTATAGTTTAGTATACCTACGAATATCTATTAGAGGAGACTAGATCTATCGACTTTAAAAGCGCTACTACGATTAAGTTATATATCTAGGACGTAGTCGATTACTCCGAGGATAATCTAAAACGTTAGCTATCTAGAACCTTCTAGGTAGCTATCGCCCTCGATAGTTAGTATATCGGGATACTCTAAGTATTATTCCTTATAATATAAGGCTACTAGATCGATAGCGAGTAGGCCTAGTATAAGGCTATACTAGCCTTTCTATATATTTCGAGCCGTTATACGGGCGAAGTTCTAGCGGATCTACTATTCGACGTACTTACTCGTTTCGAAATCTCTAATAAGCTTATAGCGCTAATAGCGGATAATACTTCTAATAGATAGATAGATAAGTCTTATACGCTAGTCTACCTCTTTATATAGAGTAAGTAGCACGCCCTATATGTTTCGTAGGTAGAAAAGCTCTTATATAAAGTACTCCGGTATAAAAACCTCCTTATATCTATATATTTTATAGCAAGCTCTATATAGCTTGCCGCTTCTATAGTATTTAAGCTCTATAGGACGATAAACGTTGTCTTAATAGTCTAATATTCCCTTATTATATATTCCTTTATAGTATCTATATCCTTAGTACTTAGAGAGCCTATCCTCTTACCTACTAGCTTAGGGGCTCTAGCCTATATATGCAGCCTTTGCCTCTATACTAGTACCTATGTTAATCTATGTCTAACTCTTTCTTACTAGTTCCTAGGGTAGGTATCTCCCTATATAAATCCTACTTAGATTTTGCCTTACTTAGTATTTAGTTATATAACCTATATCTAAAGAAATTCTAGTTTCCTAGAGTATCTAGAATAGTAGTGTCTTTATAGGTAGCCCTAAGTATAGTATAGAGATAGCTTATATTAGATACTCTACCTTTAGACTTAAAGTTTTAAAGAGCTCTAGAGTAGGAGGACTAATCCTACCTTAGAGTCTCCTATTTAGATAAAGGCTCCTAGTAGCTATTTATCTTAGTATCTCTAGAGGTATTACTATTCCTTTGCTTCTATTCCTCCCGTCCTTGCTCTTTTATATTAAAGCTTCCTCTTAAGTATACTTAGCTTCTTCTCTTTAGCCTATAGTAAGGCTAGGTTACTACTCTAGCCTCTAAGCCTATAAGGGTATTTACTACCTAAAAAGGCTGTCCTTTAGTCGAGTATTAGCGTCTTATATTAGTAATAGCCGCGCTAACTCTATTATTATATTCTTAGGAGCTCTCTAGATCTCCTTAGGTTAAAATTTTAAACTTTTTATCGCTTTCTCCCTACTTCTTTATAGGTGTCTAGCCGCTCTATACTTTGCTAGTATAGCCGGAGCTGCCTATTTCTACCTACGACCGCGTAGAGGTATATAATAGGACTTCGTAGGCTAATACTTCTAATAATAATATACTATATACTACTATATACGTATCCTTCCTATATATATACCTCCTAACTAACGAGTTTTAGCGTCGAGGCTATCGATATTTACTCCTACGAGCGTATACGTATAGCGAAGCTATTAGTCTTAATTAAATAACTTCTTCTTTAAGGAATAGATAGAGATATAAGAGAGATATTAGATACTAAAGACTACGAGTTCTCCCGTCTAGAACGGTTCTTATACTTTATATATATAATCTAGCTCTTCTTAAGGAAGTTCTTCGCTACTTTTAAGATCGAGCTAAGGAACGAAAAATAGGAATAATAGAATAAGAAGATAGATACGAACGCCTTATATTAGCTTAAAGTAGGAAGTCTAGCTATAGTTCTAATAAAGGTACTATATTTTCTCTCTTCGAAGTATACGTAGTTAGTAAATATAGTCGGTAGAAGCTATACTAATAACCGCTCCTTATAAAGTTCTATAAACTTATAGTTAAGGTAAACTCTAGTACTTAACGCTTCGAGAGTTTTATAGTACTATAGTAAAAGAGGATCGCAGATCTATATCTATACTTAAAACGGTATAAATAGTAGAAGAAGACGCCTAATAGCCTAATAGGGTTTTGCGCCTAATATAAGATATAAAGACCTATTAGAGCTTAACTACGATTATACTAATACGTAGTTCTTAACTACGAAATATTATCGACGAGTATATTAAGAACGAGGGTTAGCCCGAACTTAAGCTAACCGCTATAGAATAGAAGAGAGTTAAATATATTATTAACCTTACTACTTCTTTCGCTAAAGCTATAATATAGATCGGTACGATAAAGAGGCTAATAATCTACCTCGTTCTTAGCTACTATAATACCTTATTTAATATCCTAGATATTATAGATAAGAAAATTAAATATAAAATATAATCCTAGTAAAAGGAGATTTATTCTACCTTATAAGCTATATAAATAAAGCTTAAGAAGTATTATACTACTACTTAGGAGCGATTTAGCGATATATATAGCATTGCGATTCTTCTTAATCTAGTAATAAAACGGGCGTTCTAGGACCGCGAGGCGTTCTCTAGCGAGAAGCTCGATTCCTTCTTCGAGAATTACTACTAGTTAAAATTCCGGGTCGAATACGCGTAATATAAGCCTCTCGTAGCTACGTACTAGTCTAGGCCGAAAAAGGCCTTATACTACTCTGCGATATTATTCGCAATAGGTCTCTATAGTAGATTAGATAGTAATAACTCCGACTTTAATTAAAGGGTATCTAGACGACCGTAGTAGACCGTATAGCCGTTAGCTAATTCGGACGAGGTATCTCGTTATCGCTACGCTAGATTTAAGGACTCGGCTGCCTATTCTATAGAGTATCCGCTTCGGTTATAGAAGATAATCGTATTAGAATATCTAGGTTACGCGCTAATAGCTCGGGATATCCTCTCTATCCTAGTAGCTAGAACTAGTTATAAGCGCGACTTTAGTATAGCGCGTTATTAGAGCCGATATAATCGGTTCTACGATCCCTCGACGTTTAGTAATATTATATACTATCGTTCTTAAGAGCGTAACGCGTAGTAATAGGCTCGGGATTCGCTTATAAAGGAGGCGCTACTAATATTAACTACGTTCGAGCCTTTAAATAATATAGTTAGTTAGTAGTAGGAGTAGTTAGAGGCGGATTAGGAGGCGTTAGTAAGTACTAAATAAAGTAACTTCGACTCGATTAGCGATAACGAAGAGGATATAGTACTAATATATCTTCGCTATAGTACTTAGTAAAGGAAGTATTTGCTTTTACCTTATACCTATAGAGTAGACTAGACTTCGTAGTCGATATTATATATAGTATTTAATTCTAATATCTCGTAGTCGGTAAGTATAGTCGGTAGCCTTATTTTTCTTCGTAACTATAGTCGCTACTTTAACTAGCGCTTCTAATATACTACTACGTATAGTTCTATATATACGTATATTTAGTATTAGATTAATCCTATTATCCCCGCGGCGACCTAGTTTTATTCCGCGTTATTAGACCTATCTTTTTAAAGTTAGGTCTCTATAAAGACCTATATAGGAACTAGTAGTATTTAGACCCGACCTATTAATTTCGTATCGAGTTAGGTACTCTATCGATTTAGGTCTTAGGTCGGTTCCCTTAGAAACCGACCTAGACTTAGAACCGACCTAAAGTCGAGGACCTATTCTAACCTCTACGTATAATATAGTCCGGACCGCGCCGAAAGAGAAGCGTTTCTTCTATAGTCGAGCGGATCGCTAGGTTATAGAAGGGAAATACTATTAAAGCCTCTAGGACCGTAGCGATTTTCGAACGTTCTTCTTAAACCTTATAGCGATAGCTACCTCGACTACCGATAATATTAAGAAGGCTCTTTAGAATAAGGAATATCCGATAGTAGAAGAACTTTAGAATCGACTACTACTAGAGATTCGCGAGCTAGCTCCTTTATTTTATCGACGGAAAGCCGAGAAGCTCGCGCTATATTACGATAGAGTCGACTACTATATCGAGCTCTATAAGAAAGCGGATAGGAGCCTACTAGAATTGCCTTATAGCCTACTATATAGTATATTAAAGACCGAACTACTAGTCCTAAGAAAGTCGCTAGACGAGCTCTTAGCTAAGAGATATATTAGGCCTACTAGTTCCGAAGTAGCGGCCCCTATACTTTTCGTATAGAAACTTAGTAGAGGTCTTCGTTTCTACTATAATTATAGATTGTTAAATGCGATTATAAAATATAACTAGTACTCTTTACTATTAGTATTAGAGATACTACGAAATCTTACGAGAGCCTACTAGTTAACTAAGGTTAACGTAGTCTTAGCCTTCTACTAAATCCGTATAGCTCTAGAGCATAAGTATAAAACTACTTTCTATATAAGGTTCGGCTTATTTAAGTAGTTAGTATATCTATTTAGTCTATCTAGAGCTCTCGCGACTTTCTAATAGTATATTAATACTCTTCTATAGGAATTCCTAGACGACTATATATTAGTATTCGCGGACGATATAATTATCTACTTAAATAGTTCTAAGGAAGACTACTTCTATAAGGTAAGGGCTATACTCTATAAGCTACTACGAGGAGGCTTATATTTAGATATAAGGAAGAGCGAGTTCGTATAGAAGAAGATTAAGTACCTCGGCTTTATCGTTTATACTAATAGAAAAGAGGTAGAGACCGACTCTAAAAAAGTTAAAGCCGTCCGAAATTAGAAAACCCTAAGGACTTAGAAGGACTTACGTCGATTTCTAAGGTTCGCGAACTACTACTAGATATTTATTCCTAATTACTCGAAGATAGCCGTGCCTTTAACGTCTCTTACTAGAATAGGAACCTAGTTCTTCTAGAGAAAAGAATAGAACGCTATATTTAAGGAGCTAAAGGAAGAGTATTATAACGCTTTAGTACTTTCCTACTAGGACCCGATACTTCCGACCTTCCTTAAGATAGATAGTAGCGAGTTCGTAATAGGAGGCGCTTTAATTTAGAAAAAGAACGAGGTTCGACGACCTATAGAGTTCTTCTTTTAAAAGCTAAATAAAGCAGAAATTAATTACGATATCTATAATAAGGAAATACTAGCTATAGTAAACTATATAAACTTCTAGGCTCCCGAATTAAAATTATATAGGTCCTTTACTATCTAGATAGACTATAAGAACCTAGAATACTTTATAGTTAAGAGGCAGTTATCGGAACGTTAGATACGGTAGTACGAGACCCTATTTAACTTTTAGTATTACCTAGTATAGAGACTAGGATCCGAAGTAATCGTGCTAGACGCTCTATTAAGACGAGAGTAGAATACGCTAGGAGAGGACGATAAGTAATCGCGAGTATAATAGTTCCTTTACTTAGAACGCGTAAGAAACTAGCTAGAAGTAGTCTAAATAAACCCGACTAGCGCGGATAAGCTATATAAGAAGGAGGACTTATTAGTAATTACGCGCCGGCTAGGTCCTATAAGAGTTATAGTAGATTTAAATAGACCCTTTAAGGACTTAGAGTTAAACGATATATAGGACGCGGTAGTAAAAAACGATGCTATTTATAATACTATCCTCCGAGCGATACGTAAGGGAGCCTATATAATACCTAGCGAGGTTAAAGCGAAAGTATAGGTAGGTAACTATAGTATTAATTTAGTAGGAAGATTAAGGTATAGAGGAAACCTATAGGTGCTAGGAGCGTTAATTTCGTCGGAATCCGAATACTAAGCTACGGATAACGCCGAAAAAGATAAGGACTTATTACGTACTAAGCTAATCTAGTCTATCTATAACTTACTAGTCTATAGTTACTCGAGGAGGGACTCTACTATAATTATACTAGTACGCGACTTCTATTAGCTACTCTAGTCGAGATACGTACGCTAGTTCTTATATAACTACGATTACTATAGGAGGAATAAGATATAAAGAGAATATAAGTATAGACTCCTTCGTCTACTACTAGTCCCCGATCGTTTCTTCTAGAAAATCTCTATAGACTTTATAACCGACCTACCGGATTCGAAGGAAAACTATAATCTCTAGGTAATTAAGGATCGCCTTAGTAAATAAGTAACTTTAGTCGTAATACCTAGTATAAAAGTAAAGGAGTACGTAGAGAAATTCCTAGACTCCTAAGTAAAATATTATAGGTTACTAAGAGCTATTATAAGTAACCGAGGGACAAACTAGACGAGTATATTCTAGAGGAAACTCTACTAGCTTTTAGGTATAGAGTAGCGCCTTAGCTCTACTTACTACCTATAAACGGACAGAGGACCGGAGAGGCTAAATTAAGACGTATAGGCTTATCTCCGTAACTATATTCGTTACGACTAGGCCGACTAGTCTAAGTAGCTTTCTAGCGTAGAACTAGCGCTAAATAGTAGGAATTACTTAGGCCTCGGAATAAGTCCTTTCTTTATAACTTATAGTTATAACGTTCTATCTTTTATAGTATTAGCGACGGAGGCTATAATAGGAAGGCCGTTAGCCGCTAGTTAAAGAGTAAGGAACTTCGTAAAGAAGCTAAAAGAAATTAGTAAACTTTACTAGAGTAGTATAGCAGCCTCCGCCTAAGAATAAAAGAGAAGCGCGAACCGACGATAGACTCTAGTACTAATCTATTAGGTCGGCGATAAAGTATAGCTAGATCTACGGAATTATTCGACTAATCGTTCTAAAAAGAGCCTAGATTCGTAATACGTAAAGTTTATAGTTAACGAAGTCTTATCGCTAGTATCTATTAGGTTATCTAGGATTCCTAGTAATATTTACTTAGTTTTCTATATAGATTTACTTCGTCTAGTAAGTAACGATCCTCTCCTTAAATAGGTTACTAATAACGAATAACTAGTACTCGTACTAAATAAGTCGTACGACGAGTAGTAAGTAGAGAAGGTTCTATATATATAAGATCGCGTAAAGAATAAAGATAGAGGATAAGAAGTTCTAGTAAAATAGGCCGAATACTATAACTCTACCTAGAAGCCTCTAGAAGAATTAGTAGATACCGCTATATTAGATACGTTTAAAGAAAAGTTCGGAGACGCTAATACTAATAATAGACTATTATAGGAATATTCGCGTAAGAAAGCGAAACGCGAAAGAAAGTCGTAGAAGAATAGCTAATAAACGAAGAAGAAAAGAGAAGAAGTTAGAGAGATAGCTAACAAGCGGTAGTTTATATATCTATAAAAAGAAAAAAAAAGGAGAAAACCTTAAAAAAAAACTCTAGAAACCCTAAGAAACCGCACGCGCCCTACTAAAAAACTACTGCCCTACTTAAGAATAGCGCCGAGCGCTAAGGACTAGGGCGGGCAGCACGCCCCCTAAGCTATAGTAGTAGGTTAGTAGAGAATAACGTATAGAAAGGAATAATACTTATACCTAGCCCTACTAGGCTACGACTCTAGATACCGAGGTAGTTACCTTATAGGTAACCTCGCTAAAAAGAGATTAGCTTATATAAATAAGAGGGAAGAATAGAGGAAATTACTTAGAGAGTAGGCCGGCCGCCTATAAAGGCTTTAAGGCCTTATAGGCCTTAAGGACCTACCTTAGGTTATTATAGGCGCGCTACCTAAAAACGCGTATTAGCCGGAAGAAAACTAATAGAGCGCTAAATTTTACCTACTCTTAGGCGTTAGTAGCGCGCGTCTAGGCAGCGTAGGCTATATAGGCTATAAGCGGACTAAAGGAAGCGATTAGCGATACCTTTTAAGTAGAGGATAGAGTATATATAGAAGAATATAGAAGCAGCGCCTATTAGCGTAGGCCTAGTAGGCCCGCGTAATAGTAGACTATAGAAGGTTAGTAGAAGCTACGCGAAAAGATTCGGAAGGAGCTTACGGCCTATAGTATATAGTCGTCGCTAGAATTAGCGTAGTCGTAGTAGTAGATACTAGAACTAATATAGGTATTTATTTATCTCTAGTTAATCTCGCGCGGAGTACGAAGGAAATAGCCGGGACGCCTAACCTTATATATATATATATATATATATATACGTAGAAGGGTAAACTATAAGCTAGTTAGAATTAAGAAGGAACTCGTAGGAAGAATAGTAAAGAGCTTACTATACGTACGTACGTACGTACGTGCGTGCGTATATATATATATATATATATATATATATATAGGTACTAGAAGCTAGTTAGTATAAGAAGGACCTTAGAAGAGAAGCTATAAAAGCCTACCGTATATATATATACGTATATATATTTATAAAAGAGAAAGAAAGAAAGAGAAGAGAGCGAGAGAAGCGCCTATATCTCCGCGGATAATAATAAGAAGGCACGATAATATATACCTAATAATAGTAGTAGGTACTAACCGTAATAATAGTAGTCGCGCTCCCCGATAATATAGTTAAGGTAGTAATAGTAGAAGTAACGCGTTCCGCGCTATTCTAGTAGAAGAAACTATATAGTATCGATACGGTATTATTAATAAATCGCTCGCTAGTAGCGAAGGATTCCGGGTCTTTTTCTATAGACCTCCGCGACTTTATAACGGTATTTTACGTAGCTACGACGATAAGAACGCTACTCGAGTTACTATAGAAGTACCTCGTACGAATAACTACGCGTCGCGCGTAGTTCGAAGAGAAGAAAGAAAGTAATATAAAGGGCGAAGCTCTAGTTACTAAGTACTAGCTTCTCTAGTACGAAGGCTTAGCGTACCGACTAATATCTCTCGGACGCTCTAGTATAAACGTCTCCCTCCTTATTAAACTTATTAAATACTACTACGAACTATCTACGTATACGTTATTCGCCCGTAATATAAAGTAAATAATTCTAAGTCTAAGGTACTATAGCTATTATTATTCTTAGATTCTAATACTTAGTTATTAATATTAGACTTATTACTTACTATAGCTATAGATTTCTTTATAGGCTTCTTACTTTTATTCTTAAGATCCTTAGAGCTACTTATCTTAGGCTTTTAGCTATTTAGCTTCTTATTCTTATCTTTATTTAGCCTAAGCTTAGAGTACTACTTATAATATCTTATATTAGTATATATCCTACTAAACTTATTTAGTAGATAGATAGTATTTAATAATATTATACTAGTAGCTAGGAGTCCTAGTCTAATTAGTATTCTTTAGTTCTAAAAAGAAGAGATAAGCTCTTTAAAGCTCTTCTTAGTTAGCTTATTTATAAGTCTCTAAGCTCTAAGCTATTTAATATCCTTAAGATAGTAAATAAAGAATAATTTAACTACTTCTTCTTAAAAAGTCTATTAATAGTAAGTAAAAGTATAGATACTTTTAGACTTAAGGTATTACTCTAAGGCTCGTTAATATTTCTTATACTACTTTTAGAATATAGTATAGTAGGCCCTAGTATTATTACCTCTTAGCTTTAAATAGGATAGCTTATTAAGAGTATTATTAAGTCTAATAATAAGAGAAAAAACATATACCTCTAGTAGGCGAAGAATTAGCTACTAGGAGGCCTTAAGGCCTTATAGTATACGACTATCTATCTAGAGCGATAGAAGAACTTTAAAAAGGTTATAGCGCCCAAGAGAGAAGAGGCTAGTACTCTTAGAACCTAAGGATAGCGACAACTCCTTAGAAACTACTAAACTAGCCCTTAGGGCTAGAAGATACTACTAAAGACTAATATAGTAAGCACCTAGCTCTAAAAGAACCTAATAACCCTTATAGAAACTATCTAAAAAGCCCTTAACTCTCCCTACGACTACTTTAACTCCTCTCTTCTTTCCTTTCTTTAAAGAGCCTAATAAGCTCTTCTTTATTAGGCTTAGACCTAGGCTATCTCCTCTACTCTTTAGAATATCTAGAGAACCCTTTAGAAGAAGCTAAATAGCTATAATATAAGATAATTATAAGCCTAAAAAGCAGCCTAAATCTAAACCCCGATATAGATAATACCTTAGGTAACTATAGTAATTATAGTTAAGATAGGTATATAGGAAGAAAGAGATAAGATTAGAGGAATAAGTAGGAAGGAAATTAGAGTAAAGCTTAGAATCTAGTAAGTAGCTATAGTCTAGAAGCTACCTAGTAGGGACTTTAAAGTACTCCTCTATAAAGAGTAAGAAAGAGTAAAGCTAGAGGAGAACTAAGATTAGATATATATAACCTAGCTTAGAGCCTAAGTTACTAAATATCTATATAGAGTACTTATATATAAAGTTAAAGCAAACTAAGATACTAGAGCTAAAGAATATATTAAGGTAATAAAGGAGGAGAATATCTTATAATTCCTAAATATAAGGATTAAGTAAGCTATATAAATAAAGAGCCCTAAAGCTAAAGAAGGCTAGAGATACTCTATAATAGTTATTAAGTTCTAAAATAAGCAAATAGTAAAGGCTATAGCTTAGAAAGGATTTATTATTAAAGTAAACTTCTACCTAATAGAAATCTACTACTTATAATAAAGAGTTATATAGTATATAAAGTATAATAAGTTTAAATATATTACTATATACTATAAAAAAGCTAAGGATAGATATAGAGCCTACTTTATAAACTATAAAACATCTAATTATACTATATAAAAGAGGAAATACTATAACTATAAAAGAGACTACTTAGTATAAGCAAGGATATATAAATATAAACAAGTAGTAATAGCTAAGGCTAGAATATTCTTAGAGTTCTTTAGAGGAAAGTAAACTCTAGTATAACTAACTTATAATAAAGAAGGATTTACTATAATAACTAATAAGAAGAAGAAACTAATAAGCTTAATAAAATAGCTCTAAGCTAAGGAGGTACTATAAAGCAGCTAAGCAAGATAGAACAAGCTACTAGGAAAGCTATTAGGATCTAACTCTACTATTATAGATAATAGGAGGCAGATAAATAAGCTCCTAATATATATATAAGCTAAGAGTATATAAGAGGCCTAATAGAGCAAGGGAGCTAAGCTAGAGGAGACTATTATAACTAGATAAGATAAATAAATATAACCTATAGATCTACTAATATAACGTAAACTATATATATACTACTTAAGTACTACTAGTAAATAGCTTAGACCTAAGAACTACCTAGATTATAGCACTATAAGAACTATAGATTAACCTAATAAATAGGAAAACTAAAATAAAAAAGGGTTACTACTAAGTCCTTCTAACGAATAGGTACCTAAGAGTTATATTCCTAGTATTAGAAGAGCTAGATATATTAAAGTAGGATATTATAAATAGCTAGTTAGGAGACCTTCTCTCTATTATAGTAATAACCTAAGGGAAACCTATTACTATCTATAACTACTATAACCTATTAGGCTCTAAATCCTATAATATAATAGGTATACTTATATAGCTAGAAATAGCTATCTAAAAGGCCTAAGAAGTAGCTATAGGTAAGACTATAGTAGTTAGAGACTTTAATCTCTATTACCTACTATAGGAAGGAAACCTAGTCTAGTTATAATATAATATAGCAGATACCCTTATCTAGATAGCTATATAGGTAAGCCTATATCTTTTACTAGAACTAAGAACTATTATATAGGAGAGATATAACTCTAGCTACTAAACACTTAACCTAATCTTAGCTAGCTAAGCTATCTAATAGAGACTATAGAGCTATAAGGCAATAGCTAATAATATATTTAGATTAGACTATATCCTAATTCTAACTATTATAGACTAGCCTATAAACCTATACTAGAAAAACTAGAGCCTAAGACTATAATAGATAAAAGTAAAGTAAAAGAAGGTAAGGTAGAAGGTTTAAAAAGCTATAAAGAAGCTAGAGCTACTACTACTTAAGAACTACTAAGAGCTAGATAAAGTAGTATAAGCTCTTTAGAAAGCCCTTTAAAAAGTAGTAAAGGAGGCAGTCCTATATATAAAGCTATTATAATATATAAAGGCAGAATAGCTAGTAAAGTATAGTAAAGTAATTAAAGCTACTAAGGTAGTAAGAAGAGCCTAGAAGGCTATAAAGTCTAAAGAGAACTATAAATACTACCTAAATACTAGCTATAAGAAGAATAAGCTAGTTAAGAAGGCAATAAATATATCTTAAAGGTAAATAGTTAGTAAGATTACTAAAGACCCGAGTAGGATATAAAAGCTAATAAGATAAGTAAGAGAAAAAGTATAATAAGAATATATACTACTATAATTTCCTATACTAAGTAGTAGTATATACTAAAATAGTTATATAAATAAAAGCAAAGTAAGAATCCTTATAGACTACTTCCTCCTACTACTAGTTAAAGCAGACCTAAGAGATATTCTAAATATAGACTTCCTAGCTTAGTTCTAAATAGAAGAAAAAGTATTTAAAGAAGAAGTCTTTATAATACTTAAAAAGATCCCGAGTAAGAAGGCTTTAAGCCTAAACTAGATCTAGAATATACTACTTAAGAAATATTAATAAGAGATTATACTATTCCTAGCTAAGCTCTTTATAGCCTATATTAGCTAAGTATACTACCTAAAGCTATTTAAATACTCTATTACTATAGTTATTAAAAAGCTATAGAAGCTTAACTATACTAAGCTAAGAGTATATAGGCTAATAGCACTTCTTAATACTTTAGCTAAGGTACTAAAAGTAGTAATTATAAAGAGAATATTTAAAGTAGTAAAAGAGAGAGGCCTACTACTAGAATTATAAATAGGTATAAGACTAAGAAGATCTACGATTATAGTACTTAACCTTATTATTAAATAAGTTAGGACAATCTAGAAAGCTAAGCCTAAAGTAGTAGCCTTAATACTCTACCTAGATATATCTAGGGCATTTAATAAAGTATCCTACTAGAGACTCCTTTATAATATTAGGATATAGGGCTATCTAGACTAGCTAATTAAGTTTATTTAGTTATTTCTTTAAGATAGGATAACTTACCTTAAGCTAAGAGAATTTATAAACTAAAAGAGAAAGCAAGATACTAGAATCCCCTAAGGATTAATACTATTACTAATCCTATTCTTATTCTTTATATTTATACTTCTCCTATTACTTTAAGAAGGTAATACTATAGTAATAGGGTTTATTAATAATTCTAATATTCTTATATATAGTATATCTATAGAGGAGAACTATAAATAACTAAAGAAAGCCTATAATAAATACATAGAGTAGATAATAAGATATAGAGTAGCCTTTATACTATAGAAGTATTAGCTTATCTACTTTATAAAAGGAAGGAACTATAACCTTAAGGCTATAGTCTAGATCCCTAGCTTTAGAGATAAACCTATCCTATCCCTAAGACTATTAGGAGTTTAAGTAAATACTAAACTTAAGTAGGGCCTATATATTAAGAAGGTAGCTAAGAAAGGCATATACTAGATCTAGTCCCTATAGAAGCTATATAAGTCTACCTAAGGAGTATTATTTAAGAAAGCAAGATATATCTATACTATAGTAGTTAGGCTAGCCCTAGTATATAGATACTAAACCTAGTTTAACCTAGAAGAAATAAGCGAATATAATAAAGGCCTTACTAAACTAATTAAGCAAGTCTAGAACTAAGCTCTAAGGAATATTATAGGTATATATAAGTTAGTTATAGCTATAGTCCTTTAAAGGGAAGTAAGCATCTCTCTAATTTAGCTCTATACTTAAGACCTTACTAGATAATATATAAAGAATAAAGTAGACAACTTAACCTACTAGTATATTAAGTAAGTATATAAGGAAATTACCTAAAGAGAATAAAGGATAAGGAGAAGAGGCAACTAGTATAGCAGGCAATATAAGATAAGAGTATAGGAAATTTAGGAGATAACTCTAAGCTAGAAGCTACTTTAGATAAGGATAGGAGTTAAGAACTAGTAGGAGCTTACTAAATAGGACTAAGAATAGGAGAAGGCTAGATAAAAGAGGGGTATAATAAAGGAGCAACTAGTAGTATAAGCTATAGTAGGACAATTTAGAGCTAAAGAGATTTATAAGGAGGCCCTAAGGCCTATAAGCACGATAATTACTCTAATTAGAATAGGACATATTAGACTTAGAGTATATTTAATAAAGAGGAGAGTCCTAGGAGTTATCCTAATATACCTATATAACTAAGGTATTTAGGATACTAAGTATATTTATATATCCTACTAAAACTATTAAAGTAATAGATATTAGCTATTTATAGTAGTAGGAACTAGCTTATAGGAAGATATATACTTAATACTAAGAGGCCTTAATACTATAGCTAAGTAGCTAATCTAAAAGGGAGTATTAAACTAGTTCTCTCTAGCTAAGGAAGAGATTAATAAGAGAGAACGAAGCTATAAAGAGATAAGGAGATAAAGAGAAGTCTAAGAAGGAGAGTAAGGCAATAAGAGAGCCTAATTTTACTTAAAGAAAGGCAAGATAGAAGAAGTAACTACTAACTATAAAAACAAAGAGGAAGATAAGAAGTTTTTTATAGAATTTTCCCTTTTATATAATACTAGAGCAAAGCTACTTACTCTAGATAAAGAGGTAGACCGGTAATAAGATTAATCTATCTATTAAGTCTAATAGTAATAACTAGCTTATATAGTACTTTAACTATACTAAAGAGACTTCTTACTAACTTATTACTACTTCTAAGATTTAGTCTAATATTATTATAGAGCCTACCTAAGATTAGGCTATATACTATAAAGTTATTAGCCTTATACTAGTTAAGCTAGTCTTAGTATCTAAGAGCTTATTATCTAGTTATATTTTAGAGTAGGTCTAGAGGTCTAATAATACTATACTAGTCTAAGCTATAATTAATATATCTAAGGAGATTTTTACGTAGTAGTTCTTTTATAAGTATATCTTTCTATAGGTTATAGAGCTTACCTTTCTTAAGAACTCTAATATCCTTAAAAGGATTATAGTAGTTAGAATTTATAATATTTTTATTTTTTATAATCTTTAATTAGTCCTATTAATTAGTAATAAGGAATTAGTCTATAACTATATCTTTAGAGGTTTAGTTAATATAGTTATTTTAGTACGTATTTAGAAGCGCTAGGCTTATAACCTATTATAATATAGGTTATAACTAATTAGAGTAAGCTAAATAAATTAGAGGAGATCCTTATAGGGTATATAAAGTAAGTAGATTAAGATATAGAACTATAAGCTAGTATAAGACTAGCTTAATAATATAGTTAGAAACCCCTAACTCGGCATTACCTAATTAAGTATATATGCAGCTAACTTAGTAGCTTCTATATCTTTTTAGGGGAATGGTCAGCGAGTCATTTATGGCTGATTCTAGACTCTTGGCTGATCCACAACACTAATGAATACTCTAACTAGGCTGGTAATAGTAACCATCGGGCTGCTAGGTACGCGGGTAGCCCCGTGCGGCAACCAATCCGCGGCCCGCCCGCGCGCATCGCTCCCCTGCTCGCACAGATGGCGCGTCTCCCACCGCATCTGTCCATCTTCAATGTTGCTTGCAATCCTGTTTCCATACACCATCGCAACCATCTTACTCCCCGCGCCGATCGAGCAGCTCTCGCTTCCCTCGAATCCGTCAGCATCCGCTCGCCGCGCGCCAGCATCGTCCTCGCACTGATTCGATATCGATATCGCCGTGCGGGACCGTGGAGGATATGTCATGCAGCGTGATTTCTCGTTGCAGACACCTCCCGCATCCCGTTGCTTATGTTATGGGTGACTGCTGTGTGAGGTGAGCGGCGCGATCCACTGACGCATGGCGAGCGCGCCAAGGCGGAAGTGCGTCCACTAAGTTACGGTGCATCGTGCTCGTCTCAGAAGGTACTGCGACGCTTCGTGGTATCCGTGCCGTAAACTATCTCCACCCAGCCTTCGCCGCACATACAGCCTGCTCAGCACAGCATTCATCCGTCGTGATTGGCTGTCGTGCTCCTCGCGTTGGTAGAATAATGGGTCAGATGACCTGACGGGTGGTCATGGACAGAGCCTACAGGAGAGCTGAAGAGGAGATGACTGGCTTGTTTTAGCTTCTCCATTCATTTCAAATGTGCTTCCTTGGCGCATGAAGCGCAGCGGCCTGGCTAAGGCTGCCTTGTGGCCAGAACGACGGCAGCGTGATAGTGGCTTGCAGGTCTCCAGGAAAAGTATCTCGAAGGAGAAAGTCTATGAGCTAGCGCACATTTTACGGCCTGCTGCTTTGCGCAAAGTTGATTCTAGCACGCTTTCGGTCAAGTCTTCTCATCACATACTTTCCACAAGCGAAGTATTAGCCCCGAATCCAGTTAAAGCCTCGAGCACAGCTGCGTCGGTCCTTAGCCTTCACGCAGGCTCCACGCGCAGTTGTCCATGCGTCAAAGTATGCGGAATGCGCACTGGGAGGCTTTATAATAAGGACGATGTCTGCCGCCTCGTACAAGTCTCTGCTCCGATCACCATCCCAACGAGGTCTAACACGATGCATTTGCTACTATTCACCACTTTCCTAAGTATCTTTGCCTTACTATCCTCGGCAACACCGCAGCTTCAGTGCTATTCGAACAAATGCAATCTACTTGTTGGTACTCTCTAGTCCAGCGACGTCGCAGCTTCTGATTTCTCTAGGTGCGATTCAAGGGAAAGCAAGCTTGCTCTTCTTTCCTTAAAACTACCGTGACGCCTTGTCCTGTGTAAGTTGATGCACACTTCAAAGTCTTACTCTTGCCGACCACTGATATTATTACGCAGCACGGGTACGGTTACGTCTACCTCAACTGTTACCGTCACTAGCGCAAGCACGACAACACAGCCTACGACGGTACAGACCGAAGTTACAATTACTGAAGACCCCGTCACCACGACCACTACCGTCACTACATTTACCGCAACCTCTACACTCCGAACCGCACCTGTATTGCGAAAATTGCGGCGCACAAACCCCCGTCCGTCGACATGCCCCAAAAAGAGTTCGCCATCCAAGGTCCCGGACTTCTTCTGCGGAGTCTGTAAGACACAGTCGGCCTTCACCGCCGCATGCAAATGCCTCGGGGTCAAGCCTTCCACCACCACCCTTCCAGCGAGTACCGTGTCCACTACTACCATTACGACCGAGCAGACTGTTACAGAAACTTCCATGACCACTGTTACCTCAGCATCCACCGAAGCGGTCACGGTCACCGCTCCCGCTTCCACAACAACAGTCACGAGCACCGTATCCACGTCATCGAACGCCGTAGCAAGCCCCACAAGCTGCTTCCTCCTCCGGCCCAGCAACAGTAATCTCTTCGGACAGATGTTGAGTAACGATCGTTTCGCATTCCAAGTGAGCAGCGCCTCTGCCTTCGCCCTCACCGGAGGCGCTGAGGGATTCCTCTACGATTTCTTCTTTAGGAGGACCGTAGGCGGCGTACCTCCTACGCCAGAACAATACCCCGACGATTCAGTCCGGCTCATGCGCCTGGTGGACATCAATGGCCCCCTGGTCACTTCCGTCCGATGCGTTCGAGCGGGTTCGGCGTTCACGTGTGTGGCCGCCAATGGGGGACACACCAGGTTTGTGCAGTGTAGAAGTCCGGGAACTTTGAATGATCGATCGGAGTTGGTGCTTTTGTTGGTGGGGTCTCCCGTTCCCCCTGGGTGTCAGGAGGTCGGGTTGAGGGCGGAAGATGTGAGTTGCCCGCCTTTGTAATAGTCGGTGGGATTTTGTGCTTGGTGTCTTGGTCGTCGGAGAGCAGAGTATCGATGAGAACTTCTTGTGTCCGGTAGCACCACAGCGACAATGAAATCTGAATTTGTTGCATGCAGCTAGTGCTGGTGGAATGGCCCTTCTGGAGAGAATGTAGAGAGAGATCACTCGCAAAATATCCCGCCATTATAGAGATCGAGCTCAGGATGTCTCTCTATGCTGCCTTGATCGAGGGTTGCCTTAAAGCCTCACGCTTACGGCATTACTCTGTCACAAATGCTACTAGGATGTTACTCGATTCACTTTTGTACTCGCGCGTAGACTTGAGCAAGTTTTGTAATTCACGATGTAGTAAGGACATGGCCTTCCGCTCCCGATAACAACACTATGTTTGCCATTCAGGTCGGTCACAGCTCACCTGGTGCCCTCGAAGTATTTCCATGTTCTTTACGGTAGGACATTGATAATAAATGGAGGTCCAAGAGCTGACGGCTCGCGCGTAAGCATGAGGCTACGCCGCATTGCCCTGGTCAAGGTCATACTTGTCAAGTTGGCAATTTTGGACATCGTGCCAAGGGCCTTGTGATGAAGCTATCTTCGCACAGCTCCGTATGCTCAAAACTCTGAAGAGATGAAAGTAAAGATGAAGTCTGAGGAATTCGCGGGAAGTTGCGTCTTTCTTGTTACATTCATGTCGTGGTCCGCCGCGTCGCCCAGTCTCCCCTTCCTTCGCATGCCTCGACGCCTCCTTTTTTGTGTGGACATGTCGCTCGGCCACACAATGCCTCCCACCAGAAGCGCTCTGTTTGCTGTAATACTTTGTTCGTTTGATTTGGCAATTCAACCGAATAGAGAAAATCACCCTGACGTGGAAGGCACTGTCGCCAGCATGCAAACCAAGCCGTCTTTGTCGAAGACCTAATGCCCTTTTACAAAGGCGAGCTACTGACCTTCGACCAGTATTGACTGCCACAGCACTATGTATCGACTTGCTCTTGACATTTTGCGCTCGATGTCGGTCTATGTTTTGGAACCGCACGCAGCTATACGCACAAGTCTACAGTTCTATATGTGAGCAGCGGCTACTATGCTCCACTCTGAGCACCAACTCGAGCGCTACTTTCCGATTCCTCGAAGCCTTGTTAACGAACATACTTGGCCAAGCAACATCCCACTTCACTCAACACAATACGCAATCATCAACTCGGCGCCCCATGCGAATTGGCATTTCAATTCTTCAGCCAAGAGACAATTCAGCACTCGCTCACCGTCTCGTACGCATGTGCACTGCTACACCGCTCTTTGCGTGCACCGACAAGGACAATAATGCAGCGGGCGAAACACGTGAAGTCAGAGCCTGACCAATCAAATCGTCCAGATTGAAGTGAATGGCTCTGTCAAAGTCCGCGCTTTTCCTGTTCGGGCATGGAAAAGACCAGGCTGCGGGCTTGTGATCTTTGCGGCGACTTCTCAGCGAATCCACGAAGGGTTGAAGTTGAGGTTCAGTGTCTGTTGGGGACTTGTTCTTCTGTGCTGGACTGCAACAGCCGCCAATCCTTCGAGCACACCAAATACTCCACAGTACACACTGGAGCCGGCATCGATTAGCCTCAATGGAATGGAACGAGATGTCTCCGCTCAATACATGGGATGCTCATACTACGCCTCGCTTTGGACACCCCGCATTCTCAGGTGAGTTTCTCTTTCGCTGTATTCATGATCACTGCAGCTGAGATTATACAAGGCGTGACTCGGCCTGCGCAAGCCTCGATGGGCATTCACGCCAATGCATCAGTGGCGTCACCCTTCGATGCGCAGGTGACACCATCCTCATTCAACCTCCACCAGCCGGTCAGGCAAGACTATGGACCTAGTCCTCAATCATTCCAGGCCTCTGCAGCTCCAAATGCCCTATTCCAGTGGTACACGGAAGCTCAGCAAACCGAAGGGAATGTGCAACAGACGCAAGCCCCTCAAATCACAACAGCTCCTTCCCTTCCCTCTACTACGATTCCGCGTCCAGCTGGGGCTAGCCATGTACCTCTCTACAATATCACGCCCAGACAGCAAAATGGAGACGGCGTTTGCATTGGTCACGGGATGACTGATCCTACTACGTTTGCTGGCGGGTTTGATCACACTCCTGCAACGAATGGACAGCATGAACGAGCTCCTCTCCCTGCCGAGCCTAGCCAACACGGTGCTTACCTTTCTCGATCTCTCCAGCCTTCCCATGCTCCTTCTACGCACAGCTCTCCGTGGGCATCAGTGACCAACTCACCTCACGGGAGTCAAAATGTCGCTCCGCGCCGCCAGGCGAAGCAGACTGCCACGCAACCAGTACAGATTGCCACTCCTAATCGACTCCAGCCCGATGACTCTCAAGCAAGCCAAGAGCGCTTGACTAGAAGAGTGGCTCCGAAGACCAAATCCCGCGGAGCTAAGGACATGAGCAAGCTCGTCACTCGTCTGAGCTCCGGGGAAGTACAGGCTTTGATTCAGGCGAAAAAGACATTTCCAGTCGCTGCCGACAAGCAGTACGCGAATCAATTTCACAGCAAGCAAGATGCATTGGACCATCTGAGTCGAATGACTGGTGGCCTCCATTATCACCAGCTCGCTGCCCATCTTCGTATCAAGAGAAACGGCGTCAGCTCTGAAGATCGTTTAGCAATTCTGCAACACTTTCTTGACTCAATCCGAGAGGCACCCAAAGACAGCGAGCTTCCTGACTACTTCGCGGATGACACTGAGAGGCGGAACTTTGTGCGCAAAAATAACGAGCAGCATCAACAGTGTCTCCAAAAGCTGCAAAACCTCACAGACAGCAGCGCTTGTGTCTTCCTGCTTTTGCAAACTGTAATTGATACCTATGACGAAGAAAAGGGCATTCCTCGAAGCGACCTGAATTCGCGTTTGCGAACCGCCCGGGGCAAGCACAAACTGGAAATGGATACGTCGTTTCACGAGAAAGTTGCTCTCATCGGGGACGTTCTCAAGAAATACAAGTGGGCTGGCAAGGATGTGTTGAACAACAGCAATATCTTTCTGATCGTTGTCGCGACCGAGAGTTATCTCAGAACCAAAACTCAATAACTGTGACAGCAATGCCACACGTCAAGAGTGGAAGGACGGGGAGATGAAGAGTAAAGGCATCACGAAGCCTGGTTCGAGGAGAGTCAGACCAGCTGGTTCGCACGCTCTCAACGCAACGAAGGGAGCACGTCGAGATGAGTCTGATGTCGGTTTGGGCAACACAGCCAATGCCTAGGAAGCATCTGGGCTGCTTGAAGCCCAGACTGCTTCGGGCGCTTCTGTTCAGCAGCCTCATCCATTCACAGCCACACCGCTTGCGTCTCAGCCTTTCGCAGATACTCTTACTTACGGTGGCAGCGATGCGAACAATACAAAATCCAGTGGATCTCAGCAGTTCGGCGAGGCTGAGGCCGGCAGCAACGCGAATGACTTCGGATCTGCAGACAACAGGTTCTGCTGGGAATGCTTTGGATTTGGGTGCCAGTCCTGTGCTGCTTTCTGAAAGTCGGTGTTCCACTAATGAAACGGAATCGTAAGAAAGAAATTTGCTAATTGGTCCACTGCAGCCACGTTTGTCGACATCTCCAAGCCACGCAGAGCTTCTATTCCAAATGCTGATAGTGCAAACGACGATGAGCCCAGCAATCTGCACTCTCGCAATGCGTTGAAAGGAGAAGCTTCTCAAATCGCGCGAGGCGGGCACAGAATCCGTCAGCATGTAACAAAGCGCGAAGCAAGCTTATGCAGCAAATGAACGATACGTACTTATAGGGGGGTAGCAGTCACACATATCTACCTTAAGTTTATGACTTTCATCAATGATTTCTATAACACTGATTCTCTCTCCACGTGCTGACGTTCAATATGGCCCCAGTAAGACTGTGGGGCGACGTCCTTCGGCACCAAGGTACCTTACGCTCCTCCAACGTACAACTTCGAATCGCCAGCGAGCCGCTACAATCGATATGAATCTCAAGAATCTCGTATGCTTGTCGGCTCAGACGCACAGCCACACTGGCACATTCATACGCAGCGAAGTGCATCGACCTTGACCCATTACATAAAATGGTTTCCAGTCACAACATCTGGCTTCGGCCTTATACTACATATAGCAGTCGAGCTAAGCGATATAGCTCTTCGATGCATGGCAAGATGATGTATGGTCCTTCAGAGAAGCGAAAAGCTTGAGCCTACTCGACATCGTCAACAAGCTACTATTTCCACGCCACAATTTCGATGACGTTTATAAACGTTACGTGTCTGAAGGTCATGCACTTTTGCTTGATCTCGACCACGACGATGCCGGATTGAAGACTTCGCTATATCCTTTCCGAAAACACTCATCAGAGACCATGATGCAACGCGATTCGGCGTCGATAGTGATGACCGACCTCCGCCTGGAAGCGTGAATTGACTGAGAGCACTTGTACGTGAAGGGACAGCGCCGCCCCGCAAGGCTAGAAGCACGAAAAACTTAGGTTCCTCGACTAGTCCTATGGCTGAGCAACAAACCATGAATCTCCTTGTTGTGCGGTCCGGAATTCAGCCCACAGGAACGGAGTAGTACCGAGACATCTTCCCAGACACAATATCTACTCTAATTCACCTGCTGTGGATTGGTTCTACGATCGAATACTGTCGTCTTCCAAACAACCTCTATGTTAAGGAGGCTTACCTTCCTGCCAAAGCACGATTGAGCATCCAACAGCTCGCTCTGGAGGCCATCGCATAAGCCTCTGGTGGTAAGATTGTTTCCCCAGTCCATGGGCGTCTTTAACCCAGGTCAGGCTGGTAAGCGCAGGAAGGGTAATGGGCGAGTGGCACGAAAAAGCAAGCGCCACCGCGAAAAGCTACTTGAACCACGATGGCAATACGATCCGTACCATACTCAAACGTCTTTCTGACCAACAGCTGTACAACAAGTCTAAGCAAAGTATTTACCCTCGCCGCCTCCGCTGGGGTTCTTGAGAACTGACCAGCATTAGATAAATAGCCAATACCGCTTGCAAACTATCAACCCGAACGCTTGGAGGAGACCTTGCTCCTTCTACAGTACGCCGGAGCAATAGGTGGTCATTGCGTGCCCTTGGAGACACCTAGGAGCTACCGACATCAAACAATCGAGTTGGATATGCCTGCGTATCGATGCAGCTATAAGTATGGCCAAATACTGTTGCACCGCTAATCAGTCAAAGCCTGTCCCCCACTGATAATGACTCCTTTTCGAGCCATCCAGGCATTCTCTCACCCGACCTACGCACATCTATCTGAAGCATAAGCTGTGGGCTACCCCATGCACCAAGGACAGACTCAATTGCGTTGCAATGTCACTCAATCCATAGCAAACCCCTCGAGCGACACGCAGCTCGAGCAGCATCACACATGCACAGCCTTCGCCGATAGCCCGAACATCCAGGCCAACGAGAGTGGCCAAACGCAAGTCCATGGCGCTCATATAACGCCGAGCAAGCATAGCGAAACCAAATGCACCACAATACCTGATCGATTCAGTAGTACGCGGGCTGTACTATCCGCATCACCGCCAGCCCAACTCTGTACATTCTGCCACAGCACCTTCTTGTGGGGCACCCACAGATAAGCGCGAGCACCAAGCGTACGCTGCGATAGATGGCTATGGGCGCAGTGTCCAGACCTCCTAGCGAAGGCGCTGTGCCAACGTACCTGCGGAATGACGCTGAGAGACAGAGCTTCCAATTCCAGGTGGTGCAGAAACAGTTGACCAACCCTCGAGATAGCAGTACGTGCATCTTTCTCTTGATCCAATGCTTGCTTGAGTTCATGGCGGAAGCAAGGGTACCAAACCATTTTTTGCTAAGAAAAGCCCGGGCCTGTAAGTGAAGAAGCGACTCGACGCTCGTTCACCTGCGTGCATGTGTGTGTGTCCGTGCTTCGTTGCGTGGCCTATCGGATGGCTTCAATGGAGTGAATGCCCGCTTGGGACTAGCCAAGGCTCTAGCTGAGTGAATATACTGCTGCACGGACTCCAAGGTCAAGCGCAACTTCCTTCGCGGTTCTGTCTTCAACTCCAACAGACCAATATCCCACATTAAGGCTTCACGGTTGACCTTGCGCAACCGAATCATCCTTAGCCCTTTTGGTCAAAAGGATACCACATAATGTCAGCCAGCCGCAACTTCTCACGTCCGCCGCATTGCCGACATGGAGCACCAAACACTCGTTAGGCACTCGAAGGTTCTGCCGCCTCAATGTCGTCGCATGGCACTACACTTTACAGTCAAACACCTGTTCATCAAGCCACGATGGCAGCACCAGTCCAACTACACTCGCAGCAACCAGCACAAGACTCTCATGCCTCGAGTCTGACTCCGGTGACTACCCTCGCCGCCTTCCTCTGAGTTCCTGAGAGCTGACCAGCATTAGATACAGGGCCAGAGCCACAAGGAAGCCAGCCGAGCTCTACCAACACGCACGACAAGTTTCGCTTCACCAACTCCATACCGTACCTTCGATAAAGTTACTTCCGCAATGGGCATGCCTGCCACACTGTCTGATAAGCCGGCACCGCAGCCGCACTTTGAGCAATCACAGCAGATAAATTTGCATCGTCAACAAGATCTGCGTGGATCGGCTCCAGATAACTTATATGTGCCCACGCCAGGGAGGAGTGGTAAGCGGAAGATGGGCCACGAGCGAGTGGCACGAAAGCCAGCGCTACCTCGAAAGGCCAGAGGCAAGAAGAACTTTGATGGGTTGACGAGACACCTGGTCGACGAAGAAGCCAACAACCTGATTGCGATTCGATCGGGATTGCAGCCTCCAGGTGCTCAGCCCTATCAGGACATCTTCCCCGACAAGCAAGCTGCTCTGAGCCACTTGCTGCGTGCCAGAGCCACGATTGAGTACTACCGTCTCCCACAGCAAATGCTTGTTGAAGAGACCGATCTTCACCCAGAGACACGCCTGACACTGCAACAACTCACCCTGGAGGCTTCAGCCCAGGCACCTGCATCCGACCTTGCTCCTGCGTTCCTTAAGAGCCATGAAGACAGACAGAGCTTCGTGGACAATAATCACTATCAGTTCGATATTGTGTGCAAGCAACTCGGCGATGCTCAAGATAGCAGCGCTTGCGTTTGCATTTTGATCGAAACCATACTGGACCTTCACAGTAAGGTCAAGGGCATACCGATCAGCGATCTGGATCTGACTGCCCAAACGCAATTCGACCTCAATGCTGGAACGTTCGTTGCCGCCAAATTGACGACGAAGAAAGGCAATTAATTACCCGCTAGGGATCGATCTCACCTTTCTTGAGCGGGCAACCCTGATCATTGACATTGTCAAGAAAATCAAGTGGGTGGCGAAGGATGTTCTGCAAAACACCAACATTCTCGAATTGGCAGTATCCCCACGCCATTACCTGGCGACGAAACTCAACAACGTAAGAGCCCGTTCGGTTGACCGTGATCCAGTAGCGTTATTGACTTCTAGAATCTCAAAATCCAATATTAGCATAGGATTTGGCTGCGTGTCCGGTAGACCTGATTCGAAATCTTAGAATCTAAAAGTTAATAACGCTACTATCTCGAATATACTTTAGCTAGCAGAGCGAGCTAATTACTGGATTTTCCGGCCTCGCTTAAGGTACGCTACTGCATTTTAAGATTAGATTCTAGAATGCTGCCGGGGAGCAGCATTCTAGATATAATTCTCGACGATGCTCGAGTTTAAGGTATAACTCTAGGCTCTATAGGACGATTTTAGGACTAGAACTTAGTAGGAACACGTAGTAGATGCCTTTCGATCCTACCGAATAGTGCTTTACTCGTCTCGACCTCCTATTACTATATAGTCGTCGTCGCTATATTAACCTAGTGCCCCTCTAAAATTTCATTAGAGGGCAGTAAAAGAAGGTTACGACTAAAGGGAAGATTCAACGCTAAATCGCAGATAATAGCCGTGCTTTGCGCCACGATAATAGAAACTCGATTTTGCAACCGAACGGGCTCTAAATACTGCAAAGACTCGACGGGACCGCCAGCCTCGGAACATGCACCGTGAGTCAGCGTCACGACCCGAAGATGTGGATCGGCTTTCGGCTGCACCGTCGCCTAAATCGCTTTCGTGGAATTCGGACCACGGTACCATATTGAACCCGAAAAGCCTCGTCACGCTGCCTCAAGGCTGCGAATCATCCGCAGCTCGACACCTCGTACAACAGACAAACGTCTCTTTGTACAAACCAGCCCGCAGACTCGACAAGGGCAAACTTGCGCCATCATCAAAGATGTCATCAGCCACGGATCTGCGAAGCCGTAACACTTGGCAAGTCTTGGTATGCAAGAGAAGGCGTGAAAGGAGCCGGCCAGCGTTGGATGAAGTAACGACGCGCGGTGGGTGGCGGCCGTCGCACAGCCCGCTTTTTTTCCATCAATGATCAGCCTTTTTTCCCCTCGAAAGACGTATCTTCTTCATCTTCTTCATTCATTTTGATATAAATCTCGGTCCTCATCTCTTTCCGTATTTCTTTTCGGGACTCGTCGAGCTTTATTGTTGTCAGGGACCCTTCTAGGCAATGAAACTCACCACAGTAGCAGCGGCCCTGGTGGCGGCCGGCACATGGAGCGTGGAAGCATTGCAATTCTCACAACGCTCTGGAACAGAGGCGCGCGTGGTGCATCACCAGATCAAGAGAAAACTCGTGGAGGATCCAGTGGCGAGAGATCGAAAACGACGGCTTGCGAAGCGACAATCCGGCACTCTCAACGTCCCGCTCACGAATAGTATTCTGCTCTATTACATGAACATCACTGTTGGAACCCCCGAACAGCAGTTCGAAGTCCATCTGGATACTGGGAGCTCGGATCTATGGCTCAACACGATCGACAGTCGATATTGTTCATCCGTTCAAGAGCCTTGCTTCACCGGAACGTACGATGCGAATAGCTCTTCGACCTACTCGTATGTCAATTCGGAATTCCAGATCGCATACGCAGATGGAACGGGATCGCAGGGAGACTACGTCACGGACACAGTCCGCTTCTCTGGCGTGACTCTGGAAGATCAGCAGTTCGGCATCGGATATCTTTCTTCAACGCCCGATGGCATTATGGGCATTGGTTACGTGAGGAATGTTGCATCAGCAAACGCTCGTGGAAGTGGTACTTACAGCAACATCCCTCAAAGCTTACTGGATTCTGGCCGCATCAGCACCCTGGCATATAGTATGTGGCTGAACGATCTCGACGCTGCTGAAGGAGATCTGTTGTTCGGAGGTGTGAATACTGAGAAGTATGCACAGCTTGTCTCGCTTTTCGCGGAGTAGAAACTAACCGGCTGTCGATCCCAGGTATCAAGGAGAGCTGGAGAC
This sequence comes from Cercospora zeina, assembly GCA_022702355.1. Taxonomy (NCBI): domain Eukaryota; kingdom Fungi; phylum Ascomycota; class Dothideomycetes; order Mycosphaerellales; family Mycosphaerellaceae; genus Cercospora; species Cercospora zeina. The sequence goes on from JAKLWX010000010.1 coordinate 1,159,400, forward strand.
TCTTCCGATCGTCCCGTCCTCAGATGGTGTACATCGTCAGGTCACTGTTGCTCTTCAAGGAGTCGGCAGGAATGGCGAGGATTCATCGATAGACAGTCTGAGTGATCTGGATGTGCATCTCGACACTGGCGCCAGCCTGACGTACTTGCCCGATGATCTCACTGCGAAAATTTACGATGCTGTCGGCGCGCAGTACAACCGAGCGGAGCAAGTTTCATTCATCGACTGCGACCGCGCGGACGATCGCGAGACGCTGGACTTCAAGTTCAACGACCAAAAGACAATCCAAGTCCCTATGAATGAGCTGGTGATCCGTTATACCGATGACATTTGTGTGTTCGGTATCCTGCCTTCGGGGGACTCGTCATTCGAGGAGGACTCGTATTATATCTTGGGCGACACGTTCCTTCGCTCGGCGTACGTGGTTTACGACCTGGCCAAGAACGAAATCAGTCTTGCGCAGACGGTATTCAACTCCACCGATGACAAGATCATCGAGCTCACGAACAATACCGAAGTGCCCAGTGATCCTGGCAACGGGGGAGAGACTATTGCAGCAACTGCAGTCGGGGCTTCGAATACTGGCAGCCCTGGTGAGTACTTGTCCTGGTGCGGTTTGCTCGTCCTTTCGCTCACCACGGTCCACCAGGGCCGACGGCAAGCTCCGTGCTCGGAACGAGTGCTAATCCATCTGCTACAGGGGGGTCTGGCTCAGACAGCGAGTCGTCTGCGGTGAGCACAGCAACCCTGAGCGGTTTCATGATCGCGTTGCTTGCGGGCGCTGTTGGCGGCATTTTGCTTGTTTAGATCAGTCTCTCGTGGCCTCTTCATGGTCTGAAAAACAGAAAGACGCATGAGAGGCACCTTTCCTGGATGTTCCAGGAATACGCTCGTTCGCATGAGCTTAGAAGACATCGATCCGCCGTATCGAGAATAGATGTATGAACATTTTCGCTGGGGCATGCCAGTGTATGAGGATCGTTTCTGAACGTCCTCGTTTTCAACGAATTACAGTGACCCAGGATGTGACTGGCAGATCGAGTATGCGAAGAGCAGATGACATGAAGTCGAGAACGCCCTTACCATGTCGAAGTCAAAGCTCCTAAAGTCCTAATGCTGGTCTATTCTATCATCAATTCTTTTCCCGCTTTATCCGCAACGTCCGAGTTCAATTCGTAACACGTCAAGCCTCATTTCCGGTCCTCATCCCATTTCTTGCCTTCTGCTTTCAACTGTTTGTCGTCAGGTCTTTCGAGTTCGACTTGCGGCATCAGCACAAAGCACAGGACGAATGCCAACGCCGCTAATGAAGCGCCGAGCAGGAACACGATGCGGAAGCCCTTTCTGTACGCCAGAATGATGACTTCCCGCGCCCGACTGTCGTCCAGACGCTGGCGATCAGAGAAGAAATCCGTTGGACTTTTCAACAACGCTGTAGCATCTTGATCGTCGAGGTCCAGAGAGCGCGCGGCTGAGGCAACCATGTTGTTCAAAAGGGTGCCAGCGACCGCAAGCCCTATCGTGCCACCAAAATTCCTGGCGAAGTTGCGGAAAGATGTCACAACGGCCATGTCTTTGCGGGCTACGCCGGCTTGTACTGCAATCAGTGCCGGCTGCAGTGTGTTACCACAGCCGATCCCCGTCAGGATGGCGTACCCGACCTGTTTGCCCAGGCCATCATGCTCATCGAGCGTGGAATAGAGACCGAGTCCAATCGCCCAGCACGCCCAACCAAGGAGGATGGCCTCGCGGTAACGGCCGGTCCAGTGTACTACTAGCCCGGACCCTGTGCTCGCCGCTGTCTGAAACAGCGTGATTGGCAGTAGAAGCGATGCAGAGCGCACTGCAGAGTAGCCGTACACCAGCTGATAGAAAGATGGAATGTAGTACATCTGGACCAGGAAATTCCACCCATTGATAGCCATGGTGAGACAGGCGCCGTTGACAATTCGGCCTTTGAAGACATGGAGAGGAACCAGAGGATAGCGTGGACCTTTCCACTGCCAGAGCACAAAACCGGCCGATACGCAGAACCCCACCGCCAGAGGAGCAATCACAGCTGCAGAAGCCCAGGCATATTGAGAGCCAGCCCACGTTAAGGCCATGACCAGCATTACTGTGCCAGCAAGTGCAAGGAAAGCTCCGAAGAAATCGATGGCCTTGAGTTTCAGCTTCCAATCGCCTTCCACCTTCTTGAGAGGCATCAAGAATATGGCACAAAGTGTCGTTATGGCTGTCAAGGGGAGGTTGAGTCTGAAGATCCAACGCCATCCTTGCTTGCTACTCTGTGCCAAAGCTCCTCCAATGAGCGGACCAATCGCATGCGCCACGGCCAAGACGGACCCGAGAATGCCTTGATATTTGCCTCGTTCTCGCAACGGAACCACATCAGAGACGATTATCTGAGCTACTGTCATCATTCCTCCGCCAGCGATACCAGTCAATGCTCGAAATAGAATCAGCTGAATCGAAGTCTGTGCCAGAGATGCGCCGAGAGATCCAACGAAGAAGATGAAGAGGCCAATGTACAGAATGATCTTTCTCGACCAGATGTCTGATAGTCTTCCATAGAGTAGCTGGAAGCATGTCGACGTCCTGGCCAACGGTCAGCATACGAGTTCCTGATCAAAGTCCTTGATATCACTGACACAAAGTAGCCTCCTGCTATCCACGCTTGGTCTTCGTCAGCATCCAAGGCATTGCTGATTATGGTCAAACTAGCCGCGAGCGTCGTTTGATCCATGAGAGCCAGGAAGTCTACGCTTGCCGCCGCCAGAAATATGGCGATGATGGTCTTGACCGGAACATAGTGAGTCTGTTCGTTGAATTCATGTTTCGTGTCCTTTGGCTTCTCGTCCGAACTGTCGACATCGCTGGCGGATCCTGATTTCGGGTCCAATACTTGAGCTGTCGGGACCTCTAGTCCCGTTTCTACTCGCACATCTTTGTCCATTTCTGGGACTGTCATAGTTCTCGGGCCAAGTCGAATTCTGAAAGTGGGTGGGAAAACAGTCAGTTAGGAAGTGCGGTGAGCAAGGTCGTGAACGGATCTTCCGGCACTCCAAAAGAGGGCAGTGTTCTCCACGCTGACTAGATGTAAGATAGTCTCAAGTCTCGCCCTGCTAGTGGGTGGTGGCATGGCATGGCGCAAGTATTGCTCATCGCTAAGTCCAGATCGCTTAGTGATGTGCCGGTCACTGCTAGTGGGTGGTGGCATGGCATGGCGCAAGTATTGCTCATCGCTAAGTCCAGATCGCTTAGTGATGTGCCGGTCACTGCTAGTGGGTGGTGGCATGGCATGGCGCAAGTTATTGCTCATCGCTAAGTCCAGATCGCTTAGTGATGTGCCGGTCACTGTGACCGGGCCGTGACCGGGCCGTGACCGCTGTTTTGGTCACAAATAGGGCTTGTAACCGTATGACCGAACCTAGGTAACAAGACCTGCTTTGTTTATAATTTAGTTTAGTCTCTTTAAAATTTAGTATCTAGCAGATATAATTAGAGTCTATTAAAGTACTAGGTTAGTATTTAACTAGTTAGCTTAGTATAAACTCTAAATCGATACTAGAGCTACGCGACGAGAAATACCTCGAAAATAGGACTAAATACTATATGCTATACTATAGCTAGGCTCCTAGAACTCGAGATATAAACTATATAGGGTACTATTTAGTATATACTAGCTTTTTAGAGCTAGAAAGTCCCTCGATAGTCGATAAAATACTTACGAATCTTAGTTACTTCGGTTATAGGCCGGCTATATAGCAAAAGCGTCGGCTATAGCTCGGTTACGTCGGTTATACAGTTATATAATTTTATAACGTAGCCTAGGTATAATACTAAGATCGCTATAGCTTTTATCTTCTTTTCTAACTAGCTATAACCGTTATAATAAATAAGGTCTTACTAATACTCTGCTATTCTCGTATAACCTACGTTCTACGCTATTATTATACTATATAGCGTACCTAAGTAGAGATAAGACGCCGCGGTTTAATCTAGTATACTAGGTATAGTCGCTAATCCCTTCGTTCTAATTTAACGTATTAACTTTAATTCTATACCCTATAGCTACTATATCGCTATACCTTATATAGTTTAGTCTCTTAGCGTTATTTATACCTTAATCGTTACCTCTAATTATTATAGTAGTAGTTATAGTATTACTACTACTAAAATAAGCGTTATAAGTACCTAAATAATAGTATTAAATAGTATCTAACTATAGCAATTAGTATAAAGATTTGCCTACTATAATACCTTCCTTACTAACTCGCTAGCGTAGTTAAAGTCCGCCTATTATTACTATTCTATACGATTATAATAATTACTTTAATAATTAATCGCCTTAGGTAGAGATAATTTAGCTACTAAATAAAGTAAATATTACGGAATTCTATACGTTATAGCGAAGGGTCGCTACCTTAGAAGATTAGCTAGTACGAGCGTTCGAATAAATAAAGGATAAGGTACTTATTATCCGCCGCTTATACTATATAGAAGTTACGCTAATAAGGCGGATATAAGAGGTATTCTAGCCTATACTTTACGTAAGAATAATAGGTAGAAGATAGGCGCTTTTTAGTTATCTTAGTAGTATTCTTCTTATAGTAGTAGTACTAGTAGACTCTACCTCGATTCGTTTATATAGATACTAATTTATAGGTACTAGAGTATTAGGCTATTAGCGAACGACTAGAAGTATAGCGGCGGTCGTTACGTAGCTATTTTAGCGTAAAACTATACTATTATTACTACGTTATAGACCTAAGGTATACTATCCGTTCTTATTACGCTTTATTAGCTCCTTTAGGTAAATATTAGTAGTAAAGTATTTATCTTTATAGCCTAATAAAATAAGGTACTAAGTAAGCCTTATTCTAAATTAACGCTATATAAATAGAAGTCGTTCCTTTATATATTTTAACCTTCTTAGCGCTAGAACTATATAGATACGTTTAAAGAGGTAGCGGTATATAATAAAAGCGTTAATAATAGCTATATTAAGTATATTAAACTTAAAGAATACGGCAATCTACGATTAAACGGACTTAATTTAGGTAGAGTTATAGGCTATAGCTACGTAGTTAGTTATAGATATTAATACTACTTATATAGAGGTTATAGGCAATAGACTAAATAGGTACTATAAGGTCTATAATAGCTATACCTTTCTAGACTATAGCTCTTAATTATTTAGCTAGTATACTCGTTCCTTAGAGTTTCTTATAGCGTTTCTTTTCTATTTAGCTCGGCTAGAAAGTACTACTTAGACGAGGTTCTTATTCTACTAGTATATAGCTACTATATTATCGTATATAACCTTCTAAAGTTACTAATTATAAGGTAGCCTTATAATCGCTTTATTATATACTACGAATAGTTCCTAGAGGTTAGAATAGGTCCCCGACTTTAGGTCGGTTCCGGGTCTAGGTTAGTTCCTAAGGGAACCGACCTAAGATCTAAATCGATAGAGTACTCGACCTAATACGAAATCGATAGGTCGGGTCTAAATACTACCGGTTCCTATATAGGTCTTTATAGAGACCTAAGTTTAAAAAGATAGGTCTAATAACGTAGTATAAAACCTAGTCGCCGTAGGGATAATAGGATTGCTCTAATACTAAATATACGTATATATAGAACTAAGCGTAGTAGTATATTAGAAGCGCTAGTTAAAGTAGCGACTATAGTTATAGAGAAAAATAAGGCTACTAACTATACTTGCCGACTACGAGATACGGAATTAAATACTATATATAATATCGACTACGAAGTCTATTCTACTTTACGAGTATAACGTAAAAGCAAATACTTCCTTTACTAAGTACTATAGCAAAGATATATTAGTACTATATCCTCCTCGTTATTACTAATCGAGTCGAAGTTACTCTATTTAGTACTTACTAACACCTACTAATCCGCCTCTAGCTACTCCTACTACTAACTAACTATATCGTTCGAAGGCTCGAATATAGTTAATATTAGTAGCGCCTCCTCTATAAGCGAATCCCGAGCCTATTACTACGCGTTACGCTCTTAAGAACGATAGTATATAATATTACTAAACGTCGAGGGATCGTAGGACCGATTATATCGGCTCTAATAATACGCTATACTAAAGTCGCGCTTATAACTAGTTCTAGCTACTAGGATAAAGAGGATGTTCCGAGCTATAAGCGCGTAACCTAGATATTCTAATACTATTATCTTCTATAACTAGAGCGGATACTCTATAGAATAGGTAGCCGAGTCCTTAAATCTAGTATAATAATAACGAGATACCTCGTCCGAATTAGCTAACGGCTATAAGGTCTACCGCGGCCGTCTAGATATTCTTTAATTAAAGTCGGAGTTATTACTATCTAATCTACTATAGAGACCTATTACGAATAATATCGCGGAGCGGTATAAGGCCTTTTATAGCCTAAACTAGGACGTAGCTACGAGAGGCTTATATCGCGCGTATTCGACCCGGAATTTTAACTAGTAGTAATCCTCGAAGGAGAAATCGAGCCTCTCGCTAGAGAACGCCCGTTTTATTACTAGATTAAGAAGAATCGTAATACTATATATATCGCCGAATCGCTCCTAGGTAGTAGTATAATACTTCTCGAGCTTTATCTATATAGCTTATAGAGCGGAATAAATCTTCTTTTACTAGAATTATATTTTATATTTAAGTTTCTTATTCGTAATATCTAGAATATCGAATAAGGTATTATAGTAGCTAAGAACGAGGTATATTATTAGCCCCTTTATTATACCGATCCGTATCGTAGCCTTAGTAAAAGAAGTAGTAAGGTTAATAATATATTTAACTCTCTTCTATTCCGTAGTAGATAGCTTAAGTTCGGGCTAACTCTCGTTCTTAATATACTCGTCGATAATATCTCGTAGTTAAGAACTATATATTAGTATAATCGTAGTTAAGCTCTAATAGGTCTTTATATCTTATATTAGGCGTAAAACCCTATTAGGCGTCTTCTTCTACTATTTATACTATTTCGGATATAGATATAGATCTACGATCCTCTTTTACTATAGTACTATAAAACTCTCGAAGCGTTAAGTACTAGAGTTTACCTTAACTATAAGTTTATAGAACTTTATAGAGAGCGGTTATTAGTATAGCTTCTACCGACTACGTTTACTAACTATATATACTTCGTAGGGAGAATATATAGTACCTTTATTAGAACCGTAGCTAGACTTTCTACTTTAAGCCGACGTAAGGCGTTCGTATCTATCTCCTCGTTCTATCGTTTCTATTTTTCGTTCCTTAGCTCGATCTTAAAAGTAGCGAAGAACTTCCTTAAAGAGAGCTAGATTATATATATAAAGTATAAGAACTATTCTAGATAGGAGAACTCGTAGTCTTTAGTATTTAATATCTCTCTTATATCTCTATCTATTTCTCGAAGAGGAAGTTATTTAATTAAGACTAATAGCTTCGCTATATATATATACTTATAGGAGTAAATATCGATAGCCTCGACGCTAGAACTCGTTAGTTAGAAGGTATATATATAGGAAGGATACGTATATAGTAGTATATAGTATATTATTATTAGAAGTATTATCCGCTATTAGCGCTATAAGCCTATTAGAGATTTCGAAACGGGTAAGTACGTCGAATAGTAGATCTACTAGGACTTCGCCTATATAATAGCCTAAAATATATAGAAAGGCTAGTATAGCCTTATACTAGGCCTACTCGCTATCGATCTAGTAGCCTCGTATCGTAAGGAATAATACTTAGAGTACCCTAGTATACTAATCGTTAAGGGCGATAGCTACCTAGAAGGTTCTAGATAGCTAACGTTTTAGATTGTCCTCGGAGTAATTAACTACGTCCTAGATATATAACTTAATCGTAGTAGCGCTCTTAAAGTCGATAGATCTAGTCTCCTCTAATAAATATTCGTAGATACGCTAAACTATAGGACTTTCGAAGAAGTTTAAGAGTAATCTAAGCTAGGAAACTATAAGCCTATATAACTCTAGAAACTTTAACCGGTCTAGGTACTCGGTTCTAGTAAAACTTTTCTTAAGCCGTTCCTATAAATAAGAACTATTAGTATATCTACGTTATATATCTCTATAAAGCGTAGTTAGCGAGTATAGTCGAGAAGTATAGTTAGTAAGCGTAGTCGGCACCTTATTTTCGTAATAATAAATACTAAACTTATAGATTAATCTTTAGTAGCCTTAATAACTTCTTTAGTAACTTTACGCTCCTAGGAGGTATCTTCGTAGCCTACTAAATCGAGGTGCTTTTATAGAGCTTTTATTCCATTACCTAGTCTTAGGTATTTAATAACTCTATTATATCCTCTATAAATAACTCTCGGGGCGTACGTTTCCTAGTCTATACCTTTAACGAAAAATCTCTAGGCCTATAACGTTCGTATATTCGAGTTCTATTTTATAGGGTTCGAAGATATTCTACTATACTTATCGTAATACCTCGCCTCTTCGAGCTACTAATAGTAGTAGTAAAAGCTCTCGAACGACTAGGTATACTCCCGCTACTATATTTATATACTATTAGTTTCGACCTAGTCCTTAAAATCCTCTAGCGGCTTAGTAAGGTTAGCTAGAGATAGTATCCTATCTCGTATACTAGCTCGACTACTCGAGGTATTCGTAATCGTATAGCGTCCCTTCCTTTACTATTATACTACTTTCTTAATCGGACTAGAGTCGACGAGAGATAGCTACGATTCGGAGTTAGTCTATTATTCGCGAAGCTATATACTTATACGTCTTAAGGAAGAAGGAAGTATAGTACTACTATATCGTATCGGAGTCGTAGGATATACTAGTAATACTATAATATAAAGTATATAGTACTAAGAAGGAATCGTAGAACTAGAGAGTAAAAGCTAGTAGAGTAATAGAGATAAATAATATTTATAGAGGCGATTAAGTTTTATTAGTATAAGTACTAGCGAGGTATCTCTATTATAGGCCGACGGCCTATCCTAGTAGCGTTATAGAGATAGGCACCTCTAGTACTCTTATCGAGCTCGTAATAGTCGCGACTAATAAACATACTAAGTACTCTTTAATTATAGTAACGCTATAGTCGCCTTCGAGGGCAAGTATCTTACTAGCGTAAGAGGCTAGTAGTATTAATAAAGCTTAAGTCGAAAAAGGAGAGTTAAACTTAGCCTAAGTAAATAAACCTATTATAGAGAGAATTTAGAAACTACTTAAAGACTACGTAAAGTAATATAATACTATACGGTAGAAGGCTAGAAATAATACTAAGAGTAAGAAGAGGAAAAAGAATATAGCGAGCTAGAAGTTTAAGGTATAGCTAAAGCTCCTAGATCTAGTACTAGCTCTAAAGAAAAAGTAGTAGTATATCTCCGAAGGCGTAACTACTACGTAAGAGAATAAGGCTAGTATTAAATATACTTAACTATCGAAGGCAAGACTTAAGCCGTCTATAAGAATTATAAAGGAGAATTATATATTCGGTAAGCTACTATAAACTAAGAGGTAGAGATAAGAGATATAAGTTAAAGAGGGCCGGCTAGTACTACGACATAAACTATAGACTAATATACTATCGGCGGCTATAACTAATCTTAACTTACGAGATATAGTAGTACTAATTAGCTATCCGTATTCTACCTAGCCTAAGAGGAGTTATAGAGCTTCTATATAAACTCTATCTCTAGCGACTAGAATTTACGTATAAAGGTCTTAGAGATAGCGAGCTTATCCGTAGACGTACTTAGAAGCTACTCGACGATATTCTAAAAGCTAAGTCCTCCTTCCTACTTAAAATTAAGCTATATTTCCTATAGAAGCTCTTTATATACCGACTCCTTTATATTAAACTTATAAGCGTATAACTAGAACGCTGCCTTATTTTGCTTAGCCTATGCTTTAGACGTAACTAGCTTCTAGAACCTATTACTATCCTAATCGTATCCTAATAAGATAAGCTAATCTAGGACTTCTAGAGTCTAAGTAAAGCGATTAGCTATATTAAACTTAAAGGACTTCTAGGAGAGATAGTTACGATATACTACGTAGTAATAGGGTAGGAAAATTTCTATTATAGTTAGAAGACAGCCTTCTACTATTAGCTCCTACTACTAGTTAGTATATAGTCGGTAGGCGTAGTCGGCACTAATTTACCTTTGCTTTTACTATAGATACTAATATACGGACTAATTTTATAAGCTCTCTATAAGGCTTCGTAGAGCGTAGAGTATACTTCTAGTCTAATCGAAGGTACTCGAATACGTCCTAAAGAAGCTATTAGTTCTAGTAGCGATATACTCTTAATAAGAGCTACTTACGTCCGCTCCCGATATTTAGAATATATATCTCCTCTTATTCCTAGATTATAGCCTCTCGATAAGGTCTATTTCTTACTATAAGGAACTCGGCCTCTTCTTTATTAGTTATATAATAAACTCGGCTTAACTCCTATATTACGCGCGTAGTATTATAAGCGTATATACCTTCTTCTTAAACTATCGAATAGCCTTATTCTAAAAGGCGTAAATAGCGTAGCTCCTCTATACGGCCTACTCGCTCTTAGTAGCGACTCGAAGGTAGAAGTTAGTTATTTTATAGCTAGTACTAGCCGACCTTACTAGTAAGACGTAGGGTGCCTACGGACCCGACTTAGACTAATTAGTATTATACTAGTAGTTATAGTTATAGTACGAGTCGTCCGCGCCTTTCTCTTTCTCGATATTAAAATAGAAGCTTTCTTTATTTTAGTTCGCTACTTATATAGTAGGCCTATCCCGCGCGCGCTTACGTTTCTTATCGTCTTTATTCTATATTAGTACTACTAACTATATTAGCCGACTATATAGATTATTACTTACGCTATCTAGTCGTACTAAGTATAGTACTTCTCTCTTTAGACCTTAATCTTCTTCTACTACTACTTCTTTAATAAGGAGCTCTATATATTATTAGAGCCGATTAAAAGCTTCTTCTACTAAGTAAAGGACTTATTTCTAGCTCTCTACTACTTATCTACTATAGCTCTCTTAGGCGATATATCTACGCGCTAGCTACGCTTACGAAGAGTATTAGAATTAGAAGAGTAGGTATCTATATCTTTCCTTATAGCGCCTAGTCGTATCTAAAGTATAGAAGTACTTATACTATCTAAATCCTTATTTATAAGGTAGGGATACTTCTATAGACTATTAGAGAGCGTAGTACTTATCGGACGTTACTTTTATTACGCTATTATTATAAGCTTAGTCGCTAAGAAGAGATAAGTATCGCGAGGTATATAGTAAATATACGCTTAAAATTCGGTAGTAATACGAGTATAGTAGCGGTTAAGGTAGTAGTTATTATAGTAGAAGCTAAGTACGACGAATTCTAGCTTTAGGTACGCTAGAAGCTTAGTACGTAGCTATTCCCGCCTAGCTACTAGCTTACCTCTATACGTAGAGTTTAGCTTCTTATACCGTAGTTAGCTACTATAGTCGGCGATATTATATAATATATCGCTTACCTAATATAACGTATACTAATATATACGACTATATACGAATAGCGATAGCTATAGACGTACTCTAGAGCTAGAAGCCGTCGTATACGTTACTTAGATTAACCTTACTATCGCTAGCCGAAAAGAGTAACTACTATATACTTATACCCTCGACGACCGCTCGTTTACTTGTCGCTAATAGTTACTTCTTAGCTTATACTATTAACGACCGCTTATCTCTTTAGCGTAGACGGCTACTTCTTAGCTTATATTATCGACGACTACTTATCTTCTTAGCGTAGACGATTACTTTTTAGTTTATACTATCGACGACTACTAGTCTCCTTAGCGCTAACGGTTACTTCTTAGCTTATACTATCGATAACTGCTCCTCTTCTTAATATTAAAGTAGTATCGATAATTATTTTTCTCTTCTACTATTATAACGACTCGGTTCCTCGATATAAAGATAGGCTAGAGAGTCTATTTTTCTATTCTACTACTATATTACGACTACTTAACTAGTAATACTATAGAGTACTAGTAAGTCTAGCTCTTTCCCTTCTATAGTCTTTTATATATTCGTAAAGAACTTCGAATAACGAAATATATATACTATAGTTAATATTATTTATATAATGCCCGGATATAATCTATACTATAGTAAATATTTGCGTCTATTACTATATTCTATAGAGTAGCGAAAGCGATTATTATAACCGCTATACTACGGAAGCTAGCTAAAAGAGGAACGATTCGTATTTCGCTTTTAGAAACCGAACGTAGAGCCTATATATAAGATAGACTCTTATAATTATAGCGTTCGCGCAACCGTAACTTCTACTAGATAAAGATTAGTAGGGGTGTCCCGATATAGTAGTAGAATACGATATAGTTCTACTATATAGCGCTATTAAACTCTAACTCCCCCTCTTATAGGCCCGCGTATTCCGGCGGTCGTATACGATTTTCTAGTACTTCTATCTACCCTAGCTCTTCTCTCTCGTACCTCTATCTATCTACTCTTTCTAACCCTTTAATATCTCTATCTATACTACTCGATACCTTCTTTTATTTCCTAAGCGAACTTAAATATAGAGTTTAACTCGAGCCCTCCTCTACGAGTATATCGTAATATAGATACTAATATACCGCTATTAGTACTACCTCTACGCGTAGGAAATAAAGCTACTAAGTAGCGGCGAATATAGCTACTAAAGGCTACGGTACTAGACGACGAGTCTCGTAGGAAGATAGTAGTTTTATAGAAAAAAGCGATAGCTATAAGAACGATATAGCGACGAACGAGAGCTAGTAAGTCTAATATCTCGAAAAGGTAGTTAATACTAGGGACGGTAGCCTTACGAGAGATTTATAAGCTTTAGCGAACGATAGCTTTATATATTCGGAGAGTCTCTTTTTAGCGCGTTATCTACGAGATTATAATAGATAGAGATAGTAGCGATATTATTAGAATTTAGGTAGTAGTACTTAAATGCTTATAGGAAGTAGCAGAGGTATTTCTCGTTATAGAGTTCGAGATTTCTAACCTTCTAGCAATCTACGCGAAGCGCGTTACTTTATAAGTAAAGGATATATACCTATATAGTTATCTACGCCGCTAGTTTACTAGCTAGGACAGAGGAGGAAATAATAATATAGGTATATAATACTAGGTTGCCGACTATAATTGCCGACTATAAAGAGCCTAGTATACGTTACTATACTTAGAAGCTTAGAATTAATATATATAGCGTAGGTAAAGCCGTAGCTAGCGCGCTAGCGAGCCTAACGTCTGCCTTAGCTAACCTATATACCCTTACTAAACTATTAGTAATACTACTACCTCTACCTCCTAAGAACTTATTAGTAGTCGCGCTTTATTAGCCTATTATTATCGCCTTCCTTTTTTATACCTCCTAACGAATTTTTATATTACGTATACGAAGGATACTACTACGTATATTAATCGTAGCTTAATCGACCGCTTTTCTCTCGCCCCTCTACGTATTTATAATAGCTTAACTTCCTACTAATAAGCCTAGCTAGTTCGCCGAGTAATACTTCTTTAGCCGAGATATAGCGTCCGCTCCTCCTTTATCTAGAAACTTCTCTCTACTCGAAAACCCTCCTATAAATAATAGTAATATTAACCCTAGACTTCTTAGTAACTAGGCGCCCTCTTCTAACTAACGTAGCGCTTCTACCCCTCCTCTCTTAATTTCTAACTTCTTCGCTTATAATAGTAACGACTAAGAGGCTACTAGCGAAAACGACTAGAATAGTTCTTATAGAAACGCGAACGGCGATAATAGAAATAACGAAGATAAAGGCTCTATTATTAATATCGACGATAGTAATAGTAACGAGAGTAATAGCGACGAGAGTATTATACCGCCTACCTCTTCCTCTTAGCTTTCTAAGAAGGCTCTATAGAAAACTATACTAGGTAGTCGGCCTCGTCTCGATAAGTAGAAGCTCGCTTACTAAATAGCTTATAAGAGATAGATCGAGAGGGATAATATAGTAATAGTAGTAGTAGTAGTAGTAGTAGCTAGAGGAGAAGTAGGTAGAAAACGATTACTAGGTAGAAAACGAGTAGTAAAAAAGGGACTAGCTAGAAAGAGAATAGCTAGAAAAGCATCGGCTAAAATAGTAGTAGTAGATAGAGGAGGTCTAGCTCGTAGAGCTAGTATATAGAAGACTTATCGCTATAAGCTAGGTAGTAAGTTATATAGTCGGTATTTATAGTCGGTATTACTAACTTATACTCTAGCTATCGCGCTCCGAGAGATCTATAAGTACTAGAAGTCTACGGATCTACTTATACTAAAGCTACCCTTTAGCTACCTCGTTTACGAAGTTTGCTACGACGTTTCTAGAGGCTTAGCTATTTCTTAAGAAGATTACTATTAGTAGGCGAGCGCCCTTAGTACTCTATAGGAAGCCGCCGAGAGTGCTCTAGTCTACCTCTTCTCGAGTATATATGCTTCTAGTCGTTCTATATTCGATTAATATTAACTATATTATAGGTACTAACGTTACCGCGATTTATATAAAGCGAGTAACTATTTAGTAGAGGGATATAAAGTTTATTATTAGCCTACTCTCGTCTTAGGGAATTAATATATTTAGTAAGAGATAAATCTCTATAGTATATATAAAGAAAATCCTTATAACTATAAAGGGCATATATAGTAAAAATCGGTATAAGTAGAGAGGTTACCGTAGTTAGTATTCGTAGTCGGTATACCTATAGTTATACTAAAATATATAATTTGCCGTATTAAATTAAATATATCTTTAAAATCCGTCGCTTTCTATACCTTCTACTTCCTCCGGTTTCTATCTATTTATAACCCTCGATTTTCTATACCGTATTCTATCGAATCTTATATTTCTATTAGGACCTATCTTTAGACCTATCGTTAGACCCGAGTTAGACCTATCTAATACCTATATTTATTAAATAGGTCCGGAACTAGGTAGGAACCGGCTAGGACCCGACCTAACTATTATAGTTCTATATATTTAGGTCCTAGACCCGACCCGGACCCGTCCCGACCTATTCTAACCTCTAATAGTTCCTTTAGCTAGTTACTACTAATAATTCTTACTATACCTATTACTATATAGCCTATAGCTCTTAGAACGTAGAATAGCTTATAGGTACTAAATAAGTTATTATAGAAGAGTTAGAAGAAGCGATTAGGTAGAAGTTAAGATATAAGCTAGACGACTATACGTAATATATTAGGTACTTTAGTAATAATTACCTTTGCCGCTATACTTAATCTAGCGACTACCGTAGTAATATTAATATTAATATAGCTAGTTATAGAGCTCTTAAAATAGAAGGAGTAATAATACCTATATTTAGCGAGTGCTAGTACGTAATAACCGACTAGAATTAGCTTGCCGCGTACTATAACTATATAGCTAGATCTTCTAGTAAATTATACTATTATCTTATTAATACTAACTATAGTCGCTAGTACTACGTACTGCCTAAATAGGCGCCTTAACTCGTTTACTAGAGGCTTTAACTTCTTAAAGAATTACTTCTTAAGTAAGTCTTTAATTATAGGCGCGATATAGAGGTATCGCTTAATTAATATCTAGCAATTACGAGCTATAAACTTTATAATAGAATAACTCGGCTATTTGCTACCTAACTTTATCTAGTACTTACTTACGTTTATTAGGCGTACTACTAATATATAAATAATAAGCTCTAGCTATATCTTTACGTTTGCTACCTCTACTTTAATCGCCGTACCTTACGCTACTACGTACGCCTTTATAAACCTAGTAATTATTCTAAATACCTAGTCTATAAAAAAGAGCTAGAAGAATAATAATAGTAGGTTATAACGCTATTTAGCGAACGCCGCTTAGTTCGCTACGTAGTAATTAATATAGATACCTTTAGAATACCTCTTAGTATACTAAATAATAGGTAGTATATATAGCTACGTAAAGAAGCCTTCTAGAAGGTTTACTTCGCGCTTATAATACTACTCTTTAAGAGATTAATACTCTTTAAGGTTATCTATTCTAGGCGCGTTTAATTTATTAAACTAACGCGTCTTTAGCTCTAGCTATAGTAGTAGTATAGTATTAGAGTATTTATACGGTTATTTATTATTAGAATTAGACGCCTCTTTATCCTTATTCGCGCTAGTCGCGCCGTCGCTAGTAACTCCTATAGGCGCTATTTTGCTAATATAGCTCTTAATATTATCTAGGTCTAATATAGCGCTATAATCCGGCTCTATAGGGACCTCGTAGTAGTTAGAGTGCGTATAAGAAGGCAACTAGAACGTATAGAATGCGCTAACTACTAGCGCTATAGCGACGAACGACTACCTTCTACGAGAACGACTATTTCGAATTAAAACTACCTAGGACACGACAACGGAGGTAAGACTACGACTCTACGAGTTCGATATAATTAGCTGGAAACCCCTGCAAAACGATCGCGCGGAAGGTCTTACGCGAGAATTAAGGTCTACGCTAATTCACGTTGAAAACACCTTACGTAAAGGAAGGGATCACCTCCCCTTGTAGCACTAGTTTCAGCGCATACTTGCTCATCAAGGTCGGACAGCCCAGGTTCGCCAATGCACATTTGGCCACCACATCTTGCTGGACTCTGCAATATACTGTCATCATGCCGAAGCCGCTTGCGTTTGCCAATGCTCAAGACGCATGTTCATGCGCCTATCACACGCGGTTTCAATTGTGGTAGGAAGACGCCACGACGATCATCAAAAAAATCCACCTGGACAGGCTGTCCATCTCACCAGAGTGACCAGCCGTTCAATACGTGCATTAGATGATCGACCTGTTTGGTCGCAGGAACGGCGATGCGCAAATTCACTCATCAGTCCTGGTCCGAACTTGTTGGCGTTGCCGCTAGATGGTAGCATGTGTCACTGTTAGCTGTCATGCAGTAGGACGTCTGCCACACTTTGAGACCTAGGAGAAGCTTAGACTGGCCGGAGTTGGAAGGTAGACGTCTCATCATCGTTTCTCGCGTATTACTGTTACTGTGTTGCCAAGCAGGGCCTTTATAATATCTCAGCCATCAGCCATTGCTCAGGAGAAACTCGGAGGCACTCACACTTTCACAGCTCGACCGACTCCCCGTCACTTCGCCCCCTCTATCATGGCCACGGACAATGTTAAGAACGTCTACACAGGACCAGACTCACTAAAACACTATTTTGACCCGGATCATGCTCCACCACTCCCACTCGTCGAGCTCCCGGCACACCTCAACCCATACTACGGCGATGGCATCCGGATATACGCCAAAATGATGTCCTGCCATCCAGCCAACAACGTCAAATGCATGCCCGGTAAGCATCATCAAAGCACTCCTTCAACGCTCCGCACTAACTCCGCCAGCCATGAACCTCCTGTCAAACGAAGTCGTCCCAGACAAAACAAAAACAATCGTGGAATACAGCAGTGGCTCAACAGTAATATCCATGTCCATGGTAGCTCGAGTCTTCCACAACATCAACGACACGCACGCCTACCTCAGCAACAAAACAAGCGAAGCCAAGCTGCGACTGATGCAATTTTTCGGCTTGAAATTGACGCTCTTCGGCGGCCCATCGCAGCCTGAGCCTACAGATGAACGAGGCGGGATTCAAAGCGCTCAGATGCAGTCGCAACAATCGGAATCGATCATCAATCCGAATCAGTACGAGAATGACGGAAACTGGCAATCGCACGTACGATGGACGGGACCCCAGATTCTGAGGCAACTTCCAGAAATCACGCTCATTTGTGCTGGTATGGGAACTTCGGGCACGATGACTGGCCTCGGCACGTACTTCAAGCAAGCGAAGCCTTCAGTTTTCCGCCTCGGTGTTGTGACAGCTGCCGGCGATCGCGTTCCCGGACCTCGATCGTACGCGCTTCTTGCTCCAGTAGAATTCCCCTGGAAAGAAGCCATTGACCATGTCGAGCACGTAGGCTCGCACGACTCCTTCTCGTTGTCATTGGAACTCTGCAGGAACGGATTACTCTGCGGCCCATCATCGGGATTCAACCTCAAAGGTCTTTGCAATTTGTTGGAAAAACGCAAAGCAGATGGCACGTTGGACGAGCTCCGCGCAGAAGACGGTCTCGTGCACAGCGTCTTTCTCTGCTGTGATTTGCCGTACCAGTACATGCAAGAATATTTCGACAAATTGGGGCCCGAGAATTTCCCTCCGATTACGAATGAAGTAAGCCCAACTCTCTCTCTTTCCCTATCCCGACACGCCCAAAAACAAAGAACAAAAAGTGAAAAGAACGCCTTCCACTGACCACCCACACCCTCAACAGCACCTCACAAAAGTCGACCTCTACCGCTACGACGAAAGCTGGGAACTCTGTCCCTCAACCCTAACCCTTCCCCTCCCACCCTCAACCCTCCTCATCGACTTCCGCCATCAACCCACCACCTCCTCCCACCACCCCATAACCACCACCACCTCCACCAAACTAAACATCCCCCTCCGCACCCTCTCCCCAACCTCCACCTCGCCATTCTTCAACCCCACCCTCCTCTCCGCCCAATGGCGCGAGCTCAACACCCTCTTCACCGAAACCTATCTCCACTCCCAATTCTCCAACCACCGAAACATCCTCTGTCTCTGCTACGACGGCGACACCTCACGCATCGCAACGAGTATTCTCCGCTCCCAAGGCTTCGCAGCCGAGAGTGTGAAAGGCGGCTGGAGGGCGTTGTTAGAGCAGCAGAAGGAAAAGGAAAAGGAAATGGAAATGGAAACTCGAAGCTTCAACAACAACAACAACAACAACAACAACCAAGCACAAGGACAAACACAATACGAAAACGAAGACGAAAACGAGCAGAAGAAGAACAACAAGAAGACGACGACGACGGAAAAAGAGAACGATGAAGAAGCTGAGGAGGAAGAACTGAAAGCCGATTCGGTCATGGATGATGCGAAGAGCGAGAAATCCTTGTCGTCGTCGGCGGTGGCGAGCAGTGATGATGAGAGTAGTAGTAGTGAGACGGAGGATGATGATGACAAGAAGAAAGTAGGGGAAAGCAGTACTAAGTTAGTAGTAGCAGTGGCGGCGGGCGGGGAATTGAGCGAGTTGGAATGATTCCAACTTTTTTTTTTGCTTCGGTTTTTCTCTCGCGCGAGTGCGAGTGCGAGTGCGAGTGCGATGGATAAACCCTTTTTTGACGTGGAGTCTTTTTTTTCTTTTGTGAGGTTGGTCCATGTACGTACGAATGGGAGAGAACGACAAGAATTACAAAAGAGAAACAATGAGGCGTAAAGTTTTTTTTTGTTTTTGTTTTTTACGATAGAATGAAGAAAAGATTTAAGGATTTTTATTTTTTTGTGACATATCTTCCAATTATGACTTGAATATCTTCTCCTGCACTCATTATTTTCCCTTCCCCTCGAGAGCCAAAAGTCTGGGTTGTGTTCAATCTAATAATAATAATGCCTTCGCGCAAGATCGAGCACGATTGGGGTGCCGCCACCATCAATCATCATCATCCTCATCATCAACATCAAAATATATGTACAAAAAAAGAAAAGGAGCCACTTGACATGGCGCCCGACCCAAGCCCATCACGATACTCCATGCCTTTGACCTCAGGCCCCGATAAGAGCCAAAAAAAAATTAAACAGTAAAAGCAAAACGCCGCCCTGATGTCCTGTTCTGTCGTTCGTTTCAAATTCATATATCATTCCCACTTGCACTCCCACTCTCTTCTTCCACGGTCTGTAGAATTCTCGTAAGATCTCGCGGCCTCACAGGCTTCGTCAAAAACATATCAAAACCGCACTCCACGGCTTCCTGTTTTGCCGCTTCGGAGCCAAGACACGTCAAAGCAATGATGATGGTGGGAGAGATATTGGTTTCCTTTTCGAAGGCTCGGATTTGCCGTGCGGCTTGGAAACCGTCCATTATGGGCATGTTGATGTCGAGAAAGATGACTTGGGGCCGGCCTGAGTCGCTGGGAATCGAAGCAGCGGCTTTGTAAGCGTCGACGGCTTCTTGGCCATTGGTCGCCGCGAGTCGAGGGTGTTTATTCTTGTCGGCGTACGTCGTGAGTAATCTGAGGTTCAAAGTATTGTCGTCTACTAGCAATAAGGAGAGCTTGCGAGAGATTGGCGAACCCGGAGGTTCGGGTGTGGAGGGCTGCTCGGACGAAGAGGCTTCGACTTCCTTCGTATTGCAAAGAACGGGCCCCTTTTCGTCGATACGCAACGTCAATGTCGTCGCCGAGTGATTTTCGGGTTGGGCTTCCACCAGAGCAACATCAGACATGTCTGTAGTCGTTGCATTCGACAAGGGATCGCCAGCTTCCGAATGAGGCGGTGCTAGGAGGCAGTTGGCAATGGCAGCACTGATCCGGTCAGGCCCAAACGGTTGCGGGACAAATTCAACATGGCCAACGTTAACTAGAGGTTGCGGTAGCTTCTGACGTCCATAAGTCGCGACTGGATCCTGACACAGTACGACCAGATGCGCCCCGTCCGGATGTCCAGAGAGGTGTTCTGTCTCCGTGAGTAACGGTACGTCATCTTCGAAAACCATATTGACAATGGCAGATTCCGGACATGTCAATAGTGCACCAGCACGCCTGCAAGCATTCTGCACTCCAAGCACCTGCAAAGATCGTCCTTCACTCGCTGTGTCGCCGTCATCATTGCCCTCTGACTTCATTGGCTGTAAAATGCCCACAGGCACAGAATCTTGCGCCCCGGATGGGTCGTCCGCAGCCTCTTCGCGAGGCAGAGCATCAATCGGTATCATGGCTTTCACCGTGGTTCCTGCTCCCTTCGTGCTCTGTACGTCAATTTTTCCGCCGAGACCTTTCACCAGCTTTGCCACCACACTCAAGCCTAGTCCAGTCCCTGGAGTAAGTTGATTTTCTTGCGAGAATGCTCGGAATACGCCACTATCAATGAAGTCCGGTGACATGCCACATCCGGTATCACTGACAGTCAGAATAGCCACAGACCGCTTTCGCTTGCGAGACAATGCCTTGAGCGAGACTGCCACGTGCCCAGATGTGGTAAACTTGAGTGCATTTCCGATCAGATTGACGCATAGCCGTTTCCAGGCCCCTACCATGTCACGAACGTGAAAGTCGGCGCTTGGTGATATGTCGAGTGCAAAGTCCACCTTGCTGCTAGGCTCCTCGCTTGTGCTGCAACAATGTGAGTAGTACGTCGCATCAGCAACTTCTTCCGTCAGACGGGCCAGCGACTGCACTGCTTGCTCGCTGGAGAAGCTGTAAGCAGTAGAGTCCACTGAAGGTCGTCGCTCCATCAACTTCAACTGTTTCCTCCTCATCTTCGGTCTCGAGACGTGATGATTGATGTTGGCAAAGTCTAGAAGGTGGTCGATGACATCGGTGAGCGTTGAAGTGCACTTCTCCATTTGAGCTATCAACGCTTGGTTGCCAGTATCTTTCCGGTCTTGTAGAAGCTCCAGACCTCCCACGATGCCATGAAGTGGTGAGCGGAGTTCGTGAGATACCGATGAAATGAAGTCGGTCTTGGCCCGATCAGTAGACTTTGCTTCTTGACGTGCAATTTTGGCCATGACCACATCACAGAATGCGACCATATATGTGAGTTCTCCTTGCGGTGAGAACACTCGCAGCGGACTATGCGTCCACATGAGGCCTCCAGCGAACCACCTGTTTCGGGTCGGGTCCCACATGCCCACGATGCACACAGCTCTCGCGGCAGGAAAGAGGCGCAAGATTTCAGCAGCTTCGCCGGACTTCCGTGTTCGATTCGACACCCGGCCCTTCGGTGCAGGACCGCTGTCTTCCTCCTTGGCAGGTCCCTCCTCTGAACTCGATTCCGTCGAGCTCACCTCGCCTTCTGAGTTGAATGTCCAGATCTTCCCTTCGGGATATTTGCGTAGCAAGCCCTTCAAGAAACTGCCAG
Organism: Cercospora zeina; assembly: GCA_022702355.1. Classification (NCBI taxonomy): domain Eukaryota; kingdom Fungi; phylum Ascomycota; class Dothideomycetes; order Mycosphaerellales; family Mycosphaerellaceae; genus Cercospora; species Cercospora zeina. The sequence goes on from JAKLWX010000010.1 coordinate 1,181,339, forward strand.
ACATTGGGATGAACGGTTGCTCCGAACCCTCGATATTTCGGCATGAATAGCCTAAGCTGCGACAGACATCGTGCTTGGGCTTTTCCAGTGAGTCGTCAGAACCAACGTCCGAGACAGTAGCCCCCGTGTCAGTGCCCGATCCTTGACAGCTGCCAGTCCCGTCGTACCCCGTGGATGCAGCGTCGAGGAAGAGAACGCCATCCGCATCGATGGCACGCTGGATGACATCCGCAGCCCGCTGAAGGGTATGCTTCGCTCCTGCGGCAGGGTCCTTTTCCAGTTGAGTGTCGAGTCGTCTCTGTGCTTGGCTCATGGAGCGCCGGTCGGCTGTGCCTTGTTCACTCTCGGAAACATAGTCATGCACATCTGTGTTCTTCAAATCCTCATGCGAGCGCCTGTCACGCCATTTGGCCTCGCTGCGAGAACCCAATGGAATGCCAGGCGCGGATTTGGGTCGTGCCGTGGTGGAGTCACTGCTGTGTAATGATGAGTCGCTCAATTTCGGCCTGGGTGCAGGTGGGGGACCTTTTTGAACAAAAGTGCCCAGACCAGCCAGCATTCGGCTCTGTCGGCCTAGCTCTGCTTGTGCGTGGATCATGCCCAAATGGCTCATCGTCATGGTTGCCATTTCCTTCATGAAGTCCACTTCAACGTCGGATAGGCCGTCTCTCGGCTTGTCATCCAGAACAGCGTACACACCAATCCTGACCCCGGCGGGCGTGGTTAGTGGCACGCCAGCATAGAATCGAGCTTTCGGCCCGCCCGTCACAAAGTGTCTGTCGCAAAAGGTCGACGACTCCTTCAGGTCGTTGATGATGAGCAGCTCGCCAGCAGTGGGGTCGGCGGTGTTGGATCCGGCGTTGGAGGCGGGAATGTTCATGGTGTGCTCGCATATCGTCAGGCCGCGTGGGGCGATGGCATGCCCCAACCACAGGGCGTCTTCGGGATCCTCGTAGACGTCGTGGTCGAGCAGCGACAGTGTCCGGGTAGCCTCGGCAAGCACAAAGGCGTCCCTGCGATCAAAGAAGAACAGCAACGAGCGCCGCGCGGCAAGTCTCAGGGCGCCCAGCTGGCAAAAGGCCGTCAAGGCCAGGCTCGGGCCTGGTCGAGGCACATGGTGGTCCAAGGCGTCCGCATCTTGCAAGTCGAGTCTCGTCGGCTCTGCAGCGGCCGCACTGAGGTCTTGCAGCGGATTGTAGTATCTGCAGCACGGTCAGCGCACGTCTGCTCGGCCCACGGCGACGCACCGACCTGTAGAATTCGCGCTCCCGGGTCCGCTCGTGCGACAGGTGGCCGTCGGTGGTCATGGTCGGTGACGGCGTCGTGGACTATGGAGCGCCAAGAACGGCGGGCTCGACGGCGAGAAGGGACAGGCACCAGAGCCTCATGTTCCGGCGATGGGGGATGTTGCAGAGCGTGGAGACCGCGGCGATGACAGACGAGAAGCACGCAAGGGCATCGTCAGCAGGCAGCAGAGCAGGTCTCGCGTGGCCATGATGCGCGCGCGCCAAGTGGCCGAAACTCTCTGCACAAAAGGCTCCCGGATTGCCGGGGATCGCAGCACTGGCGGCGCATCCCACAACTCAAACTCGGCCCAGCGACAACCATATCGCCGCCGATAGTCACGTCGGAGCCTCTCCTGACGCGCTTTCCCCGGCCATCGTGGAGAGTCGCTGGCTCACGCGCACGCCCACGCGCTCCCGTTGTGGTTGTCAGCAGGAAAGACTGTTGCACTCCCGATCGCGATCGTGAGAGAAGGACAGCGGTAGCCGATGACGACCAGGGCCGGAGCGCGGTCCGCACGGGCTTGCCCAGCCGAACCTTGTTTTTCTGCACATCTATTTAAATAATCCACATTGTCGGTGCTGGCTTCTGGACCGCATCGAGATCTCTTCACCATCATCCATGGAGCCCCTCGCTCCGACCAAAGCGTCTGCCTCTATTGGCTCCGAGCGTCGGATGGCATCCAGACTCGTATCGTGCACATTCGCTTCCTGATAGCGCAACACTAGACACGCCCTCTTCATGACCACTCGATTCCCCCCATTTTCTTCCATCAGGCTTTCGTCACGCCATCATCACCGCACCCTTCTCAGTCCTTCCACCAGCTCTTTCAGCCCCTCCGTGTCCACCCCACCGCCCAGGTCTCGCACCACCTCTGCCTGCAGCTCCGCACTCAAGTACAAAAATTGCTCGACCAGCTCCCCATCTACAAACCGCACAGGCCCCTCTTCACCCATGTCTCGCACCTGCGTCTTGAACCCTCTGTACTTGGCAAACCTCACATGCCCAGGCGACTTCACCATATCCGCAAGTTTCCCCTGTAATCTCATCAGCAGATCCTGCTGTTCCTGTACAATGGTCGCGAGCACGTACACGCTGCCTTCGACTGTCGCGATGAAAGCCTTCGGAACGACAACGGCGTTGGCTGTGGGAGTCACGTTGATGGGTCGGATGCGATTGACCATTTCCCCGAGGCACATTTCCGACGTGACCCGAAGGCGCCGTCGGTCCTCCGCCGAGAAGCCCGACACATCGTGTTCGAGGACGATGAGGTTGCCCTCGGCATCGGATTGGATGTACGAGTTCTGATCGATGGGCGCCACCGCCGTGCCCCACAGCGTCTCAAAGTGCCGCGCGATTTCCGTCAAGGAGTCTGCCATGCCCACCCGACCGGGCGTGTATTTGATAAGGCTGAGCGACTTCATGAGATCGGATACTGCGATGGTGTCGCCCGTGACTGAGATATCTATAGGTGCAGTGGCAGTGCGGTACGAGGCTTTCTTGACGAGTTGTGGGGAGGACTTGGGCGGAGCGAACTCGTAGGCGAGGATGACAACCTGTAGGTGTACGTGTTAGCAAATGTCACCAAACATTGTGCATGTTACTCACTGTTTTGACGAGAGCCGCCACAATGCGCCCCTGGCATGTTGCCAGACACCGGCAGGCGCCCTTCGCAGCCAGCTCTGTTACGAGCTTGATTCTGCGATCCTCGGTCACTTCCAAGACAATGATGCGCCCTCGTGCTGAGTTGGGGTTTTCGTCGTCGAGATATGCCGTGCCGACAACAAAACGCTCCACCTCATCGCCCGACCCGTCGTCGAGTTGACATCTAATGACACACTCCACCAGCTCGTCCTCGTCCAGTGCCCACGAATCTAATTCCTTAAACGCAACCTCGTCCACGAGCTTCAAGTGGCTTTGCACTTCTTCCACTCCTGCTGCAAGAGTTCGCTTGATACAACCGAGGCCAAAAGCTTTGAGCTCTGCGGAATATGCGATGCGTCGAACCGTCTCGTGCACAGCCAAGTCCTGCACATGTGTCGTTCTCTCTTCGTCAACAGACGCGAGCTTCAGTTCGGACCCGGTCGCGATCGCGATACTATTCGCGTAATCCGCGAACGAGTCGAAAGAGCAAACGCTCGTCGCGCTGTCTGCAGTGACGGCCGAATACACCATTCGTCCCTCGCTGCCGTATATGAGGGAAGGGTGCTCGCAGGTTGCAAAGACGTTCTGTAGCCCGTCTGCACGGGGCAAGACTGCGAAGTTGGCTTGCTGCGTCCCAAGGATTATGCTTTTCCGGGCGGAGAAGGGCGTCTGAGGCGACTCTACGCTGTATGTTACGACGTTACCGTCAGCCAGACCGATGAAGAGTGTCGCTGGCTGATTCGGTAAGATATTGGCGACCGTCATAGAACGTGGCACTGCAAGGCTGTCGTCTTCCGCGACGCGTTCTGTTGCAATGGGCTGCAAGTCGGACAATGCAAGTACAGATACCTTGCTGTCCTTCCAGAATCCCGCAACACAAGCTCCTGGCAGAGAGCGTGACAATGCGATGCACGAAACCTGCTCGTCGCTCCCAAACTCTCGCTGCGCTTGCACGGTAATGCTAGCTCCAGCCAAATCCAACACCACCAACGCGGCACCGCCGAGCGAGACTAGCACTTTGTCGTCCTCGACGGATACAGCTGATATAGATGCTCCATTTGGCGCCTCCCATCGATCGGAGACCATGCTGCCGTCAGCATCGGCCAACAGTACTCCGGAGCTGGTCACTTGCACTGCTCGCGCGTTCGATACATTGCCAGCATATAGCGTGCACTGCGATAGATCGAATCCTCGAAAATCTTCCCGAGCCTCAATGTCGCCATCTCCACTGAAGACAATGGCGCTGGAATGACTGACAAAGCTTGCAATCAGCGTGTCGACTGATTCAACGCTGCCGCTACTGCGCAGGCTGAATATATTTGAGATTGGCTCGCCCAAATCACCCAAGCTGCCTTTGTCTTCCAACCCAACGCCAGATCGCACCGATCTTAGACTACCGTCGTGGTAGGCTCCTGATCCAGTCACGATCCTTGCTTGTCCGCTCGAGAACTCGTTGACGGGTGCGTCGGCGCTCCTGTTGCCCATATCCATGACAGTAAAGTCCAGGATGGGCGCGACGTTGGAGAATGTCTGAACCACTTCGATCTGTTTCGGCGAGATCTGAATGATCTGACTGTCTCCTTGGTGACTTCCGACGAAGACTCGGCCCTCATCAAGGTATACCAATGTGCTTGCTCGACTGGTTTCGCCTAGCACATCTAACTGGTGACTTTGATATTCGCCGTCTGGTTTCTGGTGCACCATCAATAGGTACAGCTTCCCGTAGTCGTCCGCTAGCACAAATCTCTGCTCGTCGATTTGGCACCAAGCCACAAATATCGTGGCCTCGTCGAGCGGTTGTGTATCGATGATCTCGTACTTCCACTCGTCCACGTACGATATTCCGGTCTCGCCAATGATCAGAAAACCGTATATCGGGGCGGGCAGCGGTATCAGGTGGCTTGCGCCAATCTCTATCGTTCCTTCCACTTCATGCCCTTTTTCTAGCTCTGCCGTCGCCGGCTCCTCGGTTGGTCGCAAAGAAGGTTGGTACTCTAGCTCGCAAACCTTTACGCGCAGTCTATTCTGGCTGTCCTCATGAAGGACTGCAAACATCGGATCCGCAAGTTTTGTCCCCGCTTGCCGCTTGTGGAGAAAACAGCTACTTCGGACAAACAGCTCTGGTATCCGTACTGGTATGGGATCACCCAGCTCTCCGATCTCGTGGTCGGCCGCCTTCCTCTTGCCTTTGCCAGCGTGGGCTATCGGCAGAACATTCACAACGCCTTCATAGCACTCCAACGTCATAAAGCGTGCAGTAGGATCAATGTGCACTCTGTCGCCTGTCTGGCTATCTCTGGCACTCTTCTCCGCGATGTCCACCATGCTCTTCTCGGTGCGCAATTGCTTCTTCTCGACATCCCAGCTGAGAGTGAAGTAATGATATCGATCGGTGCCGACGAAGAGGTGATCTGTGTGACTTGTGGCCGGCTTGAGCTTCTGCAGCATTGTGATCTTGCCGTAGATGGCTTGTGTGTGCTGAAGGACCAGAGTGGGATCTCCTGGCTGCTGGGGATTCGGCGACCATATCTCCAATCGGTTCGCTTTGCTTAAGATCAAGTCGTCTGAGTCTGGAGCAGTGAAGGACAGTTTGATGGCATGCCGGACACTGGAGGGGCGGTGGATGGGAGCGAGATATGCCATGACGATGGCGGGTGAAGTGCACTGGTGCCAATGGACTGTTATGCCTTGTCAGTCGTATTGCTTCGTCGTATGCAGTCATGTAATCATTTCAATGCAGTCATGAGTGGCTTGGGCAAACCAATGGCGAGGTGATGTGCTTGAGAAAGTCGACATGTCATCGTCGCGAGAGCCTGACGCCGCAGCTTGACGCGGAGCACTCGCGTTCGTGTTTTGCCGCAAAGTGGGGCCGAGGTGAGCTCGACGCTGGCCGCGCAACTTTTTGATGCGGAATCACTAACAACACCACACTTCTTGCACACGCTCAGCGACATGGCGCGTAAGTCGCCCACGCATGATTGATTGCTCAGTCTCTGCGGAAGAGACTTTTATTGTCCACCCACTAACACGTTCGCACAGCAACCAAAGAGGAAGATGACCCAGTCATCGCCGAGTACGACGTCTTTCTCACCCCGGCACTGGAAGAGCAGATCTTGCTGCTGCAGTACCCCAATCGACCTCGCAACCGACCGTACAACAGCCAGTACGGTGCGACGCCGCACGACATGCGAATCAAGCCAAAGGCCGGCTTCGTCGAACTCGACGTCAAGCTCAACACGAACCACAACTTCAACAAGTACATGGGGTTGAAGTGGGGAGATGCTACTGCCACGTCGAAGCAGCTTCACAATGCCTCGGGGACGTACGGTCCAGCTGCTGGTTTGGCGCCTGCAAAGGCACGGAACGCGAGGAGAGATGGCACGTTGAAGGACCCGGCACAGAGGGAGTTGGACTTGGAGAACGACCTGCAGTCCTTCAGGGAGGCAGAAAGGGAACATAAGGTGCATGAGGCGCAGACACTCGGAGGACAGATCATCCGACACGACAGTGAGCTGGCGTCAGGCAAGCCTCACTACTTCGTAGGTGCCTTCCACCGCGACCAGCTATTCCTTACCAAGATCGACGGAACCGTCCAGATGCGACCCACCTTCCACCACCTCGATGCCGAGGACGAACGCGCGAGACTTGCTGCATCGCGCGCACAAGCAGACGCTGCTGGTCCAAAGCAGGAACAGGGCGCCCAGAGTCTGCTGCAGAAGCTAAAGGAGAACAAGGAACAGAAAGAGCTGAGCCTGGAGGAGAAGCTGAAGCTGATCCTGTCAGCTGCCGAAACGGAGAAATGGATACGCATGGAGTATGTCGACGATGAGGATCAGCGGGCATATGACAAGTTTGAGGAGGCGCTGAAAATCGCCAATACTGACAGTGTTCCGCACCTGAAGAGTCAGATGGACAATGATGCTTTCCTCGATGCCATTAGCCTCCCGCGAGAGGGAAGCCCGACGCGACGACGGAAGAGGGCGCCGCGACGGAAGCAGGATCCGGAACACGTTGACATTTCGGACGACGACGCGGATGAGGAGATGGGTGGTGCTCCCGCTGGCTGACGCCGGTGTCATTCGAAATGAGCACTGTTCTGCGTGCGCAGAGAAAACTGTTGCGCACACGCCCAAGAGTCGTGCAGTGTGGAGATGACAACGGAGGGACTCTTTCACACGTGGGATCTGGTCTCCATCTCTGGCGGCATCCCACGGCATCGCCGGCCGGCAATTCCCGCCGTCTGAAACTCGCCCTGCGTAGGGCGAAAGTTTGTCGAGCATCACGGTATGTTTCAGCCTCCCACGAGCGACGCGATGTTCCCGCGCGAAGCGACTCTGCCAAGAGAGAGCGAGGTTCTGTTGTACGGGCATTATGGACCAGATACCACTCCGCGACCGACCGCGCGATGAGATTTGGGCCAACGGCTGGACGGCACCACGCAAGACGACGACGAGGCGTGGGCAGTCGTACAGCGCAGCACGGTGATGACCCGACACGAAGCAACAGTACGTACTCCGGCCGGCACGAAGCACTAGCAGCACCAACTGCTTGACGGCGGACTTGGTATATGTGATGACGACCGTGCGATGAGTACCTTATCAGAGCGTCGTGCACAGTAATCAACGCCGTGGCACTTTGGCAGCAAGGTCTTGGCCCGGACGTCGGATGGCGTTGGCCCCGCGCCAGTCGTGTGCGCACACCTGTTTCCAGCAGACACGGCAGCATCCTCAGCGTCATCTCACCACCGCACCTTTCCGCCGCCCGCCGAATTGCATCCCATAGGCAGAGACGATGCGCGCGGTGGAGTTCGTCTGTCCAGTGGCGACGGTGCTCGTTTCTTCACCTGTCATTCTGCCGCCAATTGCCTGGGTCCCAAGTCCCTGACCAAGCAGCTGGAAACGTCGGCGCAGACTCCTTAAGACCCCTCGACTTCTTGCTTTGCACACCGCAATCTCTCCTTGTGACGTCTTGACAGCGCCCGCTCCGTTTCAGTGACCAAACGGCCACCGCCTCCAGCTCTCCAAGTCGCCTCTCCACGTCCTTTGGAGCCGTCTGTTCCAGGATAGCAAAGCTACTTCGAAATCGTGACGCTGCGTGTCGCTCTGGACCCCGTGCACGTTCGAGGATAACCTTGCCTTAGCCGCCTATAACACTCTAGCCCGATTCGTCGTTAACATCACCCAACGCTACGATACGCTGCCCACTTCAATTCCCTCGTGCCGAGCGAACTGCCTGGGCCCCGTCCGCGCAGTATCTTGGGCACCGCAAAGACCAAGACGTGCCTAGCACGCCTCCAGGCATCGAATTTTCGGTGCTGTCGAAATATCGTGGTCACGGACTACTGCATCTCAGCACGGCTGTGCGCAGTTAAAACTCTCCGTCGTCCGACGCCAGAGCCTCACTACTGCACCTCGTTAGACTTCTGTCTCGCACCCGGTCACGAACTTTACCGCCACGAGGTGCAGCTGCCCAAACACTCCTCAAAGGAAGCAACGCGTATCGACTATATGCCGGTGGCGTCTTCCTAAGGGCATCGGACCACAACGCCGGATCCTCGTTTCATCAGGACTACCAAGACGTTTCTGTTCAGCCACGAGGTCTGATTGCATTGCGCAGATCCTCCGGCCCTCTTGCCATTACGACTTGCTTTTGTTTGCCGTGCGTATAAGGGACAACATGCTGCCGCTTCTGCTGTTGGTGCCGGTGGCGTACGGGGTGCTCTTTGTCTTGACTTGATCACCCTCACCACCACGACCATCTTCACAACGTAGCACTGTTTTGCGCGTACTGGCAACCACACCAACCATCTGCTTCTCGTACCAATCTCAAGCTTGACAATCTCTCACACCTGGGCGACCTTGCTGCCAAACATGCAACGACGCGAATCCCGCGCCGTTCGCTCTCTGGTCACATCATCACAGCTCTACAGCGTTCCGGAACGATCTGGAGGCCTGGCGCCATCCTCTCTCTACAGTTTCGACAGCGATTCAAAGTCTTCGACAACCTCCAGCGACAGCGATACGACTAGCCCTCCCACACCTCCTCCAAAATCGCCACGTCGTTCCTGGCATCCCAGAGGCCACGTTCGTACCAGAAGCCAACTCAACACTCACCTCGCCCACCTGTTCGGCGCTCCACAATGCGGTAGCCACCGCGACAGCATCGATGGTCTGACAGAATCTTATGGACGCCTCGCTTGGAACCCGCAAGAACTGGGCTCACGAAAGAATCCCACCGCCACGAGCCCTACCATCTCCTCTGCTTCGGAATCCAATAGGAACTCATCCTCCTCATCGTGCTGGAACTCGCGCGGACGAAAGAAACGAGATCTGGTTCCTTCCAACGCTGCACTACACGACATGAAGGACCATTCAAGGGCGAAAAGTCCCGTGTCTTCCTCTTCCTCAGACAGCTGCAGTGAGGCTGATTCACCACCCAAGCCTCTCGCCAGCACGCGGCCCCCGCTACATGGGCGGAAGGCGAGCAGCGGGGGAACATTATTGTTGAAGATGAAGCATGGAAAGGTGTACGTGAGGTAATGGGTGAATTTATCGCAACGATTGATGCGGCGCACCTCTGGTTACCGGAAGGTTGTGTTTTCTTTTTTTATTGTCAGGAGCGTTGTCGTATAGCGTGCGGAGTACCAGCGTGCGGATCTCTCTCTCTCTCTCTCTCTCTCTCTCTCTCTTTCTCTCTCTACGAAACCCTATCCTCTTCTTCGATTCAGCGCACCATGAAAAACGCAGCACAGAGGAATGCAACCTGCCCTGTGTGCCTGCCCATCCGTGGCAATTCCCGCCGAAGCCCGTTTCCCATCTTGGTCGTTACATAAAGACACCATGTATGTACATACCTTATGCATCCGACGTGGCGACATCCTTCGGCCCATCGAAAGGATCGTCAAAGCATCAAAGTGTCTTCGAACGTCGCTTGAAACTCCGTGAAACGACGGCGTTCGATCTTGCTGTGCTGGATTCTGTAGGTTGTAGTTGGTAGTCTGTGCTGTTGATGAGTCTTGTGAAAGTCAGCCGCGGGTTTGCAGCGACGAGTGATGAGACACTGTCGCTTGGTCTACCGTCGTGGTGGTTCGTTCTTGCTTGCTTGCTTGCTTGCTTGCTTGCTTGCTAGTCTCTCTTACGAGCTTTGCCTGCTCGGATGCCCAACCAAGTTCCTTCCTTCTCTCCCTGCTTTCCCTCTCTCTCTCTCTCTCTCTCTCATATATGTCGCTTCTGCTCTCTGCCTTAGTGCTGCAACTCTGGCGCCTTTGACGTACGTCTGGTCGTACCACTAGGCAACTAGCCGAAGCAGCTTGCGCGCGAAAGGCAGACGCCTCGTTTCTCATCATCAGAGCTGTCATGTTTTGAGCTGCATGCCAGGATGTGTTGTTCGTCTAGACTCTGGACCCGTCCAAGGTTTCGACGCCTTTGTGGCGAGTGAGTGAGTGAGTGGTATGGCGCTGTAGCGAACCGTGTTGACAGCTATCACTGTCGTTGACACATGAATTCGCTTTCTCTTGGTGTCAGTCTCGAAACATTGTTGCCACCTTTCAGTGTAAGCGAGCAAGCGAGCAAGCGAGCAAGCGAGCTCATAGTTATCTTCGTCCTTTCTCATCTTGTACCAGACGGCCCGATGGCATGCATGCCACCGACCTGACCAGGTGCATACGTGGAGGCCTCGCTGGGTTCTTTTCAGTCTCGATCGATGATCGGACTCTTCCAATTGTCCTGGCACCATTTGGGCTCGGGAAAGGTCCTCTGTCCTCATGCTCGCGACGTTGCGGGAAGGGGATTTGCTCCACGGTAAGAAAATCTTGGTTTCGTCGCTCTTGCCTTCAACTACTTCACATCAACTATTCGGTGCTTTGGCCCGCTGTTTGCCCTCTGAGATGCAGCTAGATTCCAGTTCCTCGGCGTCAACCCTGAGAAGCCCAACAATTCTTATCGAGCTCGATGCAGGTATCTTGCACCGACATCTTCTAAAGAACGGGAGGTTGATTCCTAATCTAGGAAACCCTCAAGAAAGCCGTATGCAGCCCAGAGTCGGACCAGTTGCAACGCACACCGCGTGCCGGGCAGATATTTGTTCTTCGGCGATATGTACGGAAGGTACAAGAGCGCGGCTGTAATCAAGTTGAACCTGTGCTTACGACAGGCAGAAGTAGATGAGCCACGTCCAATTCCTTCAGCGCCAACATCCTCCACCTGGGACGCAGAGTCTCCGGAAATATCCCTCTTTTCGCCTTGCAGTCCAGCTAGTCAAGCCTTCGAAATTCGAGTCCTGAACGAAGTTGATGCTAATTCCTCCTTGGTTTTCCTTCTTGCCTTTATAATTCAGTCTCACAGGTGATGAGACCCGCGGTCCAGCCAAGTTGCGTTGCGCGCATGCTTATTAATGAATCAACGGCAGTCAGCCACTGCGTTAGTCTATATTAGCGACTCAGACCTGAGCCACTCCACATCGGTCTTCTTCTCACTTTCTCTCGCTGGCAAACTGGTGAGAGCAAAGCCATCCTGCATCTTCGATATAGCCGTTGAAAGCCACGCCACGCCACGCCGTGCCACCCTTTCCCCAAACCGCGCGATAGATGGAAGAAAACCAGTAGCCTTTCTTTTGCATGCAGCACCGTAGAGATAGATCAGCATGCACAGAAGGAGCGTATGGCAAACTTATTAACGAAAAAACTCATTCTCATTGCTCGTATCTCCATGTACGTGCGTATGCTTATCCTGCTGATGATAAGAATGTTCCCTTCCATGCAATATAATTACTCCTCCGCGCGAACTTGTTTAACACGAAACAAAACAGGGCATCCACGCCCATACTGGTATCACTGCTCTCGCCATGCCCGGTCAACGACAGCTCAAGCCCTCAAAGCAGCAGGACTTTCCAAACGAGTAATAAGACTCCGGGGGTGTCGGGGGTATCATGTGTACTGTGTCCACGTATGCACGCTTGACAGTCATTATTGAAGAATCTAGTAGTAGGCCTTTTCTTCGTAGATCGGAGGACGTCCATCCTCAGCGTCCCACACAATATGGTTCTTCTCGTCCAGATAGGCACCTTCGTCAGTCATAGGTGTAACCTGGCTAGTGTCTGCAACCTCCTTCCGGCTGACGCCAAGGTTGTCGCGTGGCACCCAGAGAAGAGGAGTTGGGCTGGAGATTGCTGGGTTGTAGAAGGCGTTGGCCGAAGTATCTTCGTCGTAGTGGATTGCGATCTCCTTGGGTACAAGACGGCGCATGGTTTGATAGTCGGTGTAGATGTCTGGGCGGAGCCACTTCATGAACATGTTCGGCTTCGGGCGGGGTGCTGGTCCCAGATTGTGGTTTGGTGCATCGAGGGCGGCCTTACCACCATTGCCGTTAGCGGGTACGTCCTTAGCGGCAAACCTTTCGCCCTCGACCTCGTCGGCGCCTCCTCGCTCAATCTCCAACAAGCGGCGCTCTTCCGCATCCAGTGACTTTGGCAAATAGTACAGCAGTGGCTCCATCGCGGAATTCAGGCTGAGATGGTAGAGCGCGGTGAAGATGAGGAACACGATCATGAGGATCAGTGGACCAAGAGCGCCCACACTCTGCCCTGTGGCGATCGCGAAAAGACCAATGAGGCACACTTCTGCGACATAGAGTCCAACGAACAAGTGTCCAAGTGCTCGGGGGTAAACCAGACCCTTGGTCTCGACTTGGGCGTTGGAGACGAACATCAGATTGTATCGGTAGGCGAAGTAGAACAAAAAGAGGCCGATGCCTGCGAAGGCGAGAACCAGCGGTGCGATGGCGGCATAGCAGATGGCAATCACCAACAAGTTGGTATAGACGGGGAACAGCGTGCCCCATCCAAGGCCGGACAGGGAGATCCACCTGTTGTACATCTTGCGTGGAGTCTTGTCAAGGATTTTGCCGAGGACGAGGAAAAGGATGAGGCCGACGAGGCCGACGAGGAGACCACTGACGATTGCCAGTCCTTGGAGAATGAAGTAAGAGAGGTAGAAATTGCTAGCCAGCGGAATGTTGGAGGCCAGAAGCATCGGAGCGCTGCTTGGGTTCTGGGCGACGCCCTCAATGACAGAAGATGCAGCAGAACCAAGAGTGGCGACCAAGAAGACCTGGACGAGCTGAAAAGCAAAGTAGCTATGCTGAACCGTCAGCTCGACGGCGCTACGCGTGGGCGCACCTCCGACCTTGGCCATGATACGCAGAATGATGGGAAGGAGAGACATGAGCACAGCAAGTAAGACGACTGGCAAGAGACCAGTGACGACCCCGAGTATGACTCTAGGGATGTCGTTGATGAAGCTGAGCCATGGCAAACAGGTCGTGAGCTTGTCGATGTTGCTGATGGCACCGACCACTGCGACGGGGACGGACCAGAAGGCGATCAGGGCAACGACGAAGCCAGTGGTAGTCACTTTTCTGACGAGGCGGCCGTACCACTTGATGCTCAAATTGGACCAAATGACCTCGTTTGGTGTCATTCCGGTGAAGCGAGGAGACATCTGCAGAACCTGGTGGTGCGTCAAGCTTTGGTACGCCGCCTGGGCCGCGCTGAGGGTGTCAAACTCCACGAAGGCAGAATTCAGTCGAGTTGCCTGGTGAGCCTTGTGCTTCGATTGTTCTGCATTGACCTGTGGAATAATTCGTTGAAGCTCGTTTCGGCACCAGTCGATGGTGTCAACTTTCTTGCCGACCAAGAACTTGATCCTGTGGGTTGGACGATCCTTCTGGGTGAGGTATTGCGCGAAGCCTGCGTTGCCCTCTCCCACGGCGGCTTCCTCGGCGCCCGCGTTGGCAGTCTTACCACCCTTCTTGTCGGCCTTCATCTTGTTCGCGCTCGCAGTCTTGATGAGCTTTGTTTCGGCGGCCTCGAGCTTCATGGCCACCTTGTCGCGCTCTTCAACCTTCTCTTGGAGATGCTCGCAATCGGTCGAGAGCCAGATCTTGCGAACACCAGGCTCGAGCATGTTCCGGAGCTTGGCTTCATCCATGTATTCCTCTGGGATCGAAGTGTACAGGACAGTGCGAGACGAGAGACGGCTGGCGTAGAGCGGGGACATGAGGTAGGCCTGTCGCAGGTTGACATAGTAGATCATCTCACGAGTGATCATGTAAATGACGAAGCTGAAGAAGATGATGGCGCATCCGGCGTGGGCGAACATCTTGTAGTACTGCAAGGTGTTAAACCACGTCGTGCGCGCGTGTGTCAAGAAAAGGGCAGGTCACTCACATTGTTCGTCACATTTCCAAAGGTGAGAAGATCCAGCTGCTTCTTGCCTCCGCCGCCAGTGGCATTGATGGGGAAGAGGACGGGCCAGGTGATGGCACAGCCCACGAAGCACGTCACGACCGAGATCTTGAGGAAGCGGAGGAAGAGGTAGCCGTCGAAGCTGTGGTGGTTGAGGACGTGCGTGTCGGGCAGCGCCCAGAATCCCTTGATCCAGCCAATGAAGCCTCCATCGACTCGCGGCGTACGTTCATTCTCGCGGAGGCTGCCCACGAAGGTGCGCGGCCGGTAATATCGCGGGAACTTGTTCCTGAGCACAAGGAACAGAATGGCCCAGACGAGAGCGAAGAGGGCAACTGTTCAACACGTGAGCGCGCTTCGCATTGATGACGCCGCCGAAGCGCGTTCTTCCGTACCTGGGGCCAACGTCGAGAGCAACTGCGAGGCGGAGCTAGAGTTGTTCTCGCTGTCCTGTGACGAGCCTTGGTTCTGGTCCTGGCTTTGATCGACCGACAAGCAGGAACCCATCCTGGCGCGGCGGGCGTGCTCCTGGAGGAGCTGTCAATGCCGTGTCGCGCTCCCGCGAGCAGGAATTAGCTGGATGCGAGGAAAAGGTGCTGAACAGAATGCGCATGCGGGTGGATGGGAATGTCGCGCCAACGAGGCCTGTGGGTGGGGGTGCGAGAGGGAGTGACTGAAGGAGAAGAAGAAGAAGCTGGTGCCAGAGTGCAGCGTTGTCACAACACCAGACAGGCACGCGCCCCTGCTCCAAGCCACTTCTCTTCACGAGCTGGCGGCGCTATGACGCAAGCTTCAGCCTCGAGATTGGATCGAATGGCGCTTGCCCAGACACGCGACTCAGATTTGGGGGAAACGACGCCGGACGCATGCTCTTCTCTGCACCTGGAAGGAGGTCTGCTGGTGGCCATGTACTCCCATTCCTGCCTTCCACGTTGCACCTGTGCGTGCACGACTCTCCTCCTGCTGCAGCGCGAATGCGGCTGAAGGCGCTCGTCCGCGGAGGTCTGGCCACTGCGCCACAGCGTTTGGACGCGCGCGAAACAGGGAACGCACGGTTTCGCAAGAACTGACTTGTGCATCCAACCCGCAACAACCATACATGTACCCGTTCACATGCTCTTTTCGCCTGCAACACCTTCTCGTACTCTTCACAATCGCAGTCCACCGCCACACCTGCCACGGGACAAATTTGTAAACAGTCTTGGGGAGCTGCGAGAAGCCCTCCACTCCACCACCCACCGCTCTCGTACCGGCCGCTCAACGTCGAACAAACTTGCAGGGCCGCCCGGGAACTGTTTCTGATCCCGGCACAGAACTGGCTGGGGGAACGACAGGGAAGAAGCTCCGCTGTGGGACCGAGAAGTCCAGCCTGATGAGATTTGCTGCGCTGGCGACGACGTGGACGTGGGCGTCGGGTCATGCCATTGTTGCCATGGTGGAGGCTGTGTTGCAGCATGGTAGTGATTGAACGGAGCTTAGGTCCCTCAAGCGAGCGACACTAATCAATCGGATGGTGGTAGCTTCGCCCGCCTCGGCAGCCGGTAGGGCAGATCGTTATCGTGTCTCACCAACTGAACTATCCGGGCTATGGATGTACCAGCTGTGCGAGATGACAAGTATTTGAGTTGGCGTGTCTGGAGCTCTTGCACCTCCTCCTCGGTAGCGAGAGCAGGTTCGAGAATCGGCATCGACCAAGCGGAATGGTCAACGTCACGGACTTCACTTGTGGAGTGTTCGATAGTGGAGATCGTCAGGTACTTACTTGAACAGATGGAGGATTGACGTAGCTCGCCAGATATGCGGGTCAGCACGTCGTGTCGTACAGCATGACGCTGCATCTGGCACTTGATCGCTACCTTCTTGACATCGCAAACAACATCCGGATCAGCTGTGAGCCACGACTTCTCTCAACGGTGATGGATTTCCCCGCTTGACGAGTACCCCCTTTCAGCCCATCACATTAGCAGCAGACACCCACCGACCATCAATCGCCTTGCTTGCTCTTCGCAGCATGCCTTCCCCACTGAGCAGACGTGCGAACAACTGCACACGATCTTCGTCGCCCATACACACGAAAGCTGGCAAACCATGCAAGCCGCCACGGCCGCGCGCTGGACTATCACCTGTGCTTTCAGCATCCACCGACGACACTTCCAGCCGCTGCAAAATGACCTGCGCCGCGAAAGCATTCAATCCTGCCTTCCGCAAGAACCGCTCCCAGTATGTCTCTTCGTGCAGCAAGATGGAACTGTCTCCATACCGTGTAATGATCCCCGCGACCCAGCGCACCAGCTGCTCGTCTCCACCAGGAACATAACAAACCTGAACCCCAGCGTCCAGCAAACCGCAATCTCCAATGAACTCGCACAGAGCATCCGCATCTTGCAAATCCAGTCCCGAAACTTCAGCATCCTCTGAGCCCGAACCCTGCTTCCTCCCTTCACTGACCAGCACGACGAGACGTTCGTACCTCACGGCTGCGGATGCCACTTGTTCGCGGATCCCGAAAAAGGCTTTTTGACCTGGCAGCGGCTTTTGTTTGAGCTTTTGCAAGTTTGTGAAGATGACACCCGTGCTTGCTGAGACTGTGATATCGGCCTCTCGCTCGCCATCGCCCGACTCTCGGATTACCAGTTCGAGTGCTGGGATGAGCTTTTCGAGCCTGCGAATCATGGGCCGGTCGTTCATTATGGCAGAAGACACGGCGATGGAGAATTGCTGATGGCCTCGGGTTAGCTTCGGCGCGGGGACGTTAAGGGTTGAATGTTGCGGCTCCTCTGGAGCTGCGGTGCTGTCCTTGTTGTGGCTTGTTGCAGAAATGGGCTGTGTTGCCCTTGAGTCGGAAACTCGAGATGTCTCTGGCGCAGCAACTTCCACTTCAGTTGTCAGGGCTATGTTTGTCTGACCCTGCAACATCAGAAACTGGCCAAAATGCTCCATTGCGTTTGGGTTGGTTGTTCGTGGGAGCTGGTGATTCTCTACAGCTGACGTCTCCTCCACTCCACGCCCTGCATCGTTGTTCGTGCTTGAGGTCGTGTTGTTGACACTTGCGAGATTCTTTGCCGCGACAGCTTTGTCGAGCTTTGCCTTGCGCTGTGCTAAAATCTCGTCCATGGAGGATTCTTTTGCTCTGCCGGTATCTTGAAGAATGTCTTGTCTACTTCTCCTTCTGGGCGGTGCCGAGAGGAAGAATTTGGATCGAGTGGGCTCGGTTTGGACGATATTGGCACTGCTGAGTGAAGCAACCGTCGACCCCTTCTGATCAGCAGGAGTTCGATGCGAATCGTAATATCGTGTGTATCCCGTCGCCGCCGCCATAGCCTTCTTCAAAGCTGGCTCTGGGACGCTCTGAGCATCATGCATCCCGAACGGAATCAAGTCTTCCTCATCACTTGACCACAGAGTACGATGCAGCTCATCCTCGCCCTCCTCTTCGTCATCCTCGTCCAGCAGTCTGAGCCCTTCTGGCTTCCATGTAAGTCGATGTACTTCAAGTTCGTCACCGAGGTGAAGATCTTGGATATAACTTGCACAGGAACCATCATCAAAGTCTCCTTCCGGCTTGATTTGGGCAAGATGAGAGGGAAACGGAACCCATGGGAGGTCTTTTTCGAGCTTGGTGGCGCCACGCCACGCGCGTTGGGTTTTGCTCAAGTCTTCTCCGATCTGATCGAGCAGTTGTTCGCTTGAGTCTGCGTCTTGCCGTGGAGCAGTGGGGTCGATTGGCGGTACCTCGGGAACAGGTACTCTTGCAATCGTGTCAAGCTCGTCGAGTTGCTCGTTCTTGAGCTGTTCGATCCCACGCTCGGCAAGAGGTCCGAGCATCTCTGTCAGTGTGGCGGTGGCGTTTTGAGCACCCACTTCGGGATCTGTCAGGTCTTCTTGTGGAGGCATCGAGCCTATGGCTACTTGTAGCTCATCGCTGAACGACACTGTTTTAATTCTCTTCGCTGGTGGCTCAGATCGCTCTGATGAGGCTTGTAGTAACAACGGATTTGAGACCTTCAGGCTTTGCAGAGCTCTGGTCTTCTTGCGCGGCGGAGTGACGGAGAATTCCGCTTCATCAATTCGACAATCTTGTACCCCTTCCATTTCATCTTTCATGCCAGCTTGAGCTTCTTGTTCATCATGCTTTTTGATTCGCGCGTGCAGTTCAGCGGCTTCTTGGACGGTCGGATCTTCGGGAGTAGATGTCAGTGCCATGTTGGCTATCTCACGGGGTATCCTCGCCGGACTCATGGGAGGTGACAGTGGCAACAACGTGGGCGACACCGTGGGAATGATCTATTGCAGTCAGTCCTGCTCTCTGCGATGTGCCCAATACGACCAACCTTCCGTTCACACTCACGCCACAGTAGATCTCCTAGGCTCTGCTGTGTCTTGCCCAAAGTTTCTTTCATGAAAGCCATGGTCTGGGTATCGACTGGCAACTTCTCGGACTCAAGTTCCTCCCGAACACATGCAGGTAAGGCTAGGTCCGCAGCGCCCCATTCTAAGCCCTCACCTTTATCGACGTCGAGATGGAATGGCATCATGCCTTGCGAAGTGATTTTGAGCTCGTTGCGTTCGCTCAATCTTCTCAATTCCGTATCGGGATCGCACTGTAAGACCGGTGGCTCTATCGTACAATGTCGCAGAGGCACAGGAAGATGGTACCGCATTCCGCCGGTTTGGTATTCTTGAATATCTCGCGCGATCGAAGCAAGTAGCATGGCGGATTCTTTGTCCACCTGCCATCGATCGTGGGAGCATCCTTCACTCTTTCCCCGAGCGAGAAGCTGTTCGACGCTGTCCACTCCCAAGGGGTCCACATCCTGTTCCGAGAAGAACGTGGAAGCAGGTGGCATATACTGCAGGAGATCATCGAAACACCGACTTTCTGCGGTTTGCAACATGTCGCGTTTGAACGCTTCATCTTCAATCCCTTCGTCACTGGCCTCGTCCACGTCCCGATCGTATTCAGATAGTTCATTACTACTGGTCAGTTGTTGCTCCTCGGAGAAGTATTGTTGGCCATCTGCAGCTTCACGATGGTGGTTCCCTTGAGAGGGGTTACAGCCATGACTTATGCCCTCCATGGAGTTCTCGTTGTAATTGGGACGGAAGCTTCCAGGGTACATTTGTCCATGTCGCACGTCACCCGTGAACATACGAGGCTCGAGAGATAGCTGAGCATGCTGGCTGGTCGCTGGGCGAGGCTGTCGATCTCCAAAGTGAAAGCCGTAGTAGCCAGAATCATCATTTCCGGCATCGTCTGAGAAAACTTGATATGCCGAATCGTCTGGTCCACAATATGCCGTGCTTTCACGTTGTCCGTGTGCGCTCTGCATCGCGAAGTGCTGTTTCGCTGGCACTGGTCCACAGCTTCTTTTCAGCGAGGCACAGCTGGTGGTGTCGTGTTGAGCATTCGGTCTGATCGAGTCAGTATATGTCATGGTTCACGACGCGTGTGAGCGTGCCTTCCCTCGCAATACGCGTGACTGCCTTGCGGTGCACATTTGCTACTAGCCACTCTGACTCGCCACATTCGATGCTTGGGGCTTGTAAAGACTCTACTGATCCTCTGTGTCATCTCGACTCTGGACACCTTGCAGTACCGAATCTGCCGTTGGATATGCTGAAGCACTTCAGCTCCGCATCTTTGGCGATGTCATGAGTCTCGTGTAGTCCACATGCAGTATAGGCGATCCGGCAGAATGCACACGCAAGGACGTGGTAAAATCGCGTGGATGCAAGTAGAGAGGTGGGGTGGATGATTGGAAGGTTGAACCTTGGCATGGCTGCACCTGCCAAGGTGCGACAGCCGGAAGATTGCACCTTAGTAGGTGCAATTAAGGGTTAATAGCACCTTAGGTTTAGCTAGTTTTTAATAGAAAGAATAAGACAACGAATATTACACCCCTACTAAACTTAACGTGTTTTGTTACTAACTAATATTAGCGCTTTTCTAGTAGATACTATAGGAACGGTCTCGGTTCTAGAACTACTAAGGTGCAACCTCTATAAGGTAATACCTTATTAAGGTACGATTATTTAGAAGTACTACTACGAAGAATATAGGAGAGGAGCCTTTGCTAGGTACTATAACCTCTCTATTAATTCTTAAGGTATAATAGAGGATTAGATCTATATCTAATATATTAGAAGAAGTTCTAGACCGCGCTAGCAGACTAGAAAGCCGCTAGAGTACTGCCCGAGATTACCTAATATATAACCTTTTTGCTATATACTATACTAACTAGTATACGATAGGAGGAATAGATAGTATTCTAGAAGTTATAAGTAAGAGCTAAGGTTTATTTATAAGAAGGTTAAACTACCCTAAAGTTAGTCTACGGAAATCTATAGAAAACTATACGTAGAAGTTACCTTGCTAAGGTATAGCTACGAGTAGACTATACCTCTCTAAAGGTACGATTATCTATAAGATCTACCTTCCTCTATAGATAGAAATTATCTTCTCTAAAATAGTAGTACCTTTAAAGATACGATAATATAGAGTTAGCACCTCTACCGAATAACCTTTAAGCGATACTTTAGTAGTATAGATCCTAGATAACTATAGGACGATCTATACTAACTACTCTTAACGAAGAACTCTATAACGTAGGATACGCTTCTAATAATTTCTTACTTATACTATTACTAATCGTCTATCCTACTACGCTACTACCTACTTAGGCACGTTTACCTCTGCCCGAAACTCTAACTAGAATAGAGAGGCTAAAGTACGCGCTAGGGCTAGAAATATATACCTTAATTAAGAACTACTATACTATAATAGAGGCTAAGAGAGATAGTATTATAAACGTCTCGCTTCTCTAGATTCTTTAATTCTTTAAGAGGGATAAGAGTAGAAAACTCTAGAATAGAACACGCTAGCTACGTAAGGTAGAGTTCGAGTTATCTAAATAATATTCCGATCGCAAGGTCCCTACTAGTAATATACTATCTACTATTAACTTATATCTATAATCTAGATTAGATATAGAAGACTAGGTAGATCGTAATCCTATAATCCGTAAGCTACTAACCGCTAAAGTAGTATCTAAAGTAATAGACGAGAACTTTGCTACTTTTAAGGCTATCTTCCTTAGAAGATACGAATAAAAGGATATACCTAAGAATAAGATATCGCTTCTAAAGCTATAGTCTCTAGTATAAGAATAGAACGAAGGCATAATAGACTACTACTAGCGCATATAAGATCTCCTCCTTAACTATAGTAAATAAGATAGAGAGGGGACTAAAGATCTTAAACTAGCCTAGAAGATACTCCTCTTAATCGCTATTACTACCTATCTTCGAGGCGTACGCGACCTTAAGTTAAAGCTTAAGGTACTAGGATACTATACCTAGCTAAAGCGTTCTCTTTAAGGTATATTTAAGTATTTACGTCTCTAGGAGCAGGCCCTATTAGAGGAGAAAGAGCTAGTAAATCGTATAGTAGAAGCTAAGAGACTTAAATTAATAGACGAGCTTATACCTACCCTTACCTTATAA
This sequence comes from Cercospora zeina, assembly GCA_022702355.1. Lineage (NCBI taxonomy): Eukaryota > Fungi > Ascomycota > Dothideomycetes > Mycosphaerellales > Mycosphaerellaceae > Cercospora > Cercospora zeina. The sequence goes on from JAKLWX010000010.1 coordinate 1,203,011, forward strand.
GATAGACGTTAAGATACTATTCGTATACCTTAAGATAAGCTAGATACCTTATAGTAGCTAAAGGAACTCTCTAAGTATAAGCCCTATCTACTTAATCGGTACCGACTTAAGGACACGCCTATCCTAGAGATTAATATTATACCGGAACTAACTAAGCCGAAGATACTTACTACTAATTAGGGAGCTATAGATATATTATTTAAAGACGTAGTTGCTATATATAAGCGTGCTAGATTTACCCTTTAGCTAAAGTAGCGACCTTATTAGAGAAAAGCTAATCGCGCTAGCTCGGGCGTAGAATTAAGTGCGATGCTACCTTAGCTTCTATACTAATTATAATAGCCTTAATAGGATTTAAAAGCTCTACCTATACCTTAAGTAACTTAACCTACTTAATAGACCTTATTATAGCCTACGAGTTCGCGTAGATAGTCGCCCTTTAAACCTAAGTTATCCTCTAACGAGTTTATTAATAGAAGTAGGAAGTACGACCGTAGTCTAGAGTTTCTATATATAAAATATAGTAAACTAGGATATAAGGTAGTAGCTAGGATAGGATGTCCTAGTAACCTACCTAACCTAAGCCGTAATAAATAGAATGCTCTTAAAAACATTATATTTAGTAATAAACTATATATACCTACTATAGGTATAAACTTAGCTACTATTAGGATATATCGACTAGGACTAGAGACGAATACTAAATCTAGAGATAATTTAGATAGTATATTCGAAATAAGGTTATATACCCTAGAAGCTTTAGACGTAGAGTTAAGCAAGAAAGCTAGAAAGAGAAATATTCGTTTCGTATATAGTAATAGTAACTTCTTTTTCTTCTAAGATAAGGAAGGCTACTAGGAACGTATCGACTTAAGAACGTATACTAGTAATAAGGTAACGAAGGATGCTAAGAAGTAAGCCTCCGTAAATCTAGTAATTTATACTAACTTTAGAGAATATCGATATAGGTTCGACCTAGTTTAAGGTACGGAGCAACTAATTTAAGAACGCTAAGATCGCATACGACGTCTAATAGGTATCTATAATATGCTAAACTATAATAACCTACTTACGAAGGGACTAATACCTCTACCTAGTTTTATTCTATAGCTTCCTTCGGCTTCTAAGAAGAAGAAGCGTTCTCGTAGAGAACTCTAACTAATTTAGTATTTTATAGAGAATAGTCCGATTAATAGAAAGGAGCTTACTAAGCGTATTTAGTAGCAGACTAAGCTAATAATCGAACCTTAGGAAATATTCTAGTTATTACTAAAATTTCGTAATAATACTATAGTACTTAGTAAGGTACCCCGAGAATCCCGGAAGAAGCTAAAAACCTACCTAGTAGAATAGCTCGATAGTATAATAAATATAGAGGACCTACCTAAAGTCGTTAATTATAACTCTGCTAAAGTAGTATTAGACTTAGAAGTTACCCGCGATTTTCGTAGCTATCTTGTCCGTAAAGGAAAGTTATACTCTATTAAGGTAGTTACTTAGAAAGATAGATTATATAAGTATATTAGGATCCCTTAGGACCTGTCCTATATAGACTAAGGCTCGGATTTAAATATAATCTATCTAGCCTTAGTAAAGAGGCTAAACCTCGAACTACGCGGTCTAAAGCAAATTAACGATCGCTAGCTATTTATAGGAGTAGCTAGTAGCTAAGCTATTCTACTATATTATTAGGTCTACGTTAATATCTTAGTAAGGAATATCTATTGCCGAACTTAGGCTATAGTAGCACCTAAAGTAACTAAGAAAGGACCTTAATACGGATTAGTACTCCTACTAGGATTACCGTAGCTTAATAGTATATATACTACCTTCGATATTCGAGAGGAGAGCCTAGTAATCGGTAACCCTCGGCGTAGAGAGAAGCGAGAGGAAGTAGCTAGTTAAACTTACTTATTATTGCTATAGTAATATAGTAAGATATCGAAGGTAATAGAAGTCTCCTCGGATAAGAGTTTAGAATCTAATTCTAATAGGTTAGACGATAGTAGTAGTTCTAAATCCTCTAGACTAGACCTAGCTAAGATTCCGAAATTAAAAACTAAGTCTACTACTTTTAATACCTTAGTAGGAGAAGATAGTAAGCTACGTAATTAGGATTTTTAAAGCGTCCTAAGTAGGACGTAAAAGGGCTCGATATCGCCGAGTCTACTATCCTTAGCTCTCTATTCTACGACGACTTTCTATATATAGCTAACCTAAAGATTCTACCTAGACTACTACCTACCCTATCCCTACTATATATAACTAAGAAGATAAATAATTCCTATACTAATAAGTTAATAGAGGCGGTATAATATAATTAACTCTGCCTAGAGTAGAGATTAAATATTAATCCTAACTAACTCTCCTATCCTTATAAATATAAGACTTAATTTTATTATATTCTATATCCTAAGGTCGACCTTAACTTAGTCTATAAGGTACATTCGATAGATATATAAGTAAGGACGACTATACCTAAATAACCTTTTTTAGTTAACCGTAGAGTTATTCGCTTAGGAAGTAATAGGAAACCGTTACCGGAGGAGCTAAAGTCTTAGTTCGTGTCTTAAGGTTTTCTACCTCTCGGTACTATAGTAAAATTAGATAAGTAGAGAACTATAGTATATCGATTACTATAGACCTATAAAGACATCTTCGTAGAGTATCTAAAGGATATCCTAGCGACTAACCTAATCTACTACTATATTCGACTAAGAGAAGGCACTTCTATCTATAATATAAAGCAACGTCGATACGTAGGCTAGAAGGAATACTAGCTAAGACGCATTATATAAGAAGGTATCGATGTAGGAATATATAAGAAAACATTCTACGCAAATAGTAGGCTGTCTAGGTAGAATACCGCCTTAATCCTAGTTCCTAAAAAGGATTAAGAATAGCCTCGACTAGTATTTAATTATTACTAGGTCTTCGAGGAACCTCTAGGGAACTAGATATAACTTTAAGATCAAGTCTATAATTTCCTCTCTAACCTATCTTACTAAGTATACTACTAGTTTAATATTAAGTATACGTATTAGTTAGTACTAGTATATCCTAATAATAGATACCTCTTAGCTTTTACTATTCTAAGTATAGGATAATACTAACTAATACGAATACCTTAAGGAACCCGTACCTTATCGTTTACTATAATAGAACTAATAAATATAGTATTAGGGCCTATTCTACTACTAAATCCTAAGCCTATACTTTAGGTAGAAGGAGGTAAACCGAGTATTTAATATATTATAGCATATATTAATAATAGCTTTATTATAATAGGTTATCCTAATCTAAATATAAATATCTTTAAGTAATGCTTTCTTTATCTCTAAAATTACCTTCTTCTACGACTACTTTAGGTATAGATAAAGTTATTACTACGCAAACTTAGGCTCTTTATTAATAAGGTCTTTATACTAGGCAGATAGTACTATATAGGAGGTGTAATCTATATTAAAGAGGAAGCTTTGCGACGTATTAAAGAATAGCTAGTACCTAGAGACCCTATAGGAGTTAGAGAGTTCTTAAGTATAGTATAGACCTATTAGCGATAGGTTAAGAATTTCTCTTAGATTATAATTCCCTTAATAATTCTTATAGATAAGAAGGAATAGATATAAGGAGAGAACTAGGAGCTAGCTTTTATTCTCCTTAAGAAGCTCTACTACTCTAAGGCAGTAATATTTAGCCGCAATCCTCGGCTAAGGTGCAGACTATACTCTAATACCTCGGGTAGAGGTACTAGATATCTTATTACTTAGATATAAGACGAAGAGGAACGTATATTATAGTACGACTCCTTCCGGTTTACTAAAACTAAACGCAATTACGATACCTATAAGAGAGAACTCCTCGCGATCGTTCGTTTTACGACTAAGTTTAAGTATATACTAGATGCTCTAGAGATCTTAGTAATCTATACGGATTAAAAGCCTTTAGCTAGGTTTATAAATTCGGATACCTACGAGGACATCTTCTTCTACTAGATATAGAAGTTAAGGATATTATATATTCGTATTAAATAGATTAAAGGAAAGAAGAATACTACTACTAATAGGCTTTCTCGTACTATCTTTAAGTTCGATAATTAGAGTAACCTAATAGAAACTCTACTTACGAAAGCTCTAGCTCGGGAGGTCTCCGATTATACTAATAACGATAACTAGTTCTAGAAAACTAGGAAAGGTAGTTATTAGGATCGGTTAGTATAGCTTTCTATAAAGATAATTCGTACCTATAAGGCTAACTATATTACCTCTATCCTTCTAAAGGAGGATATAGATCGTCTAGAGAGCTAGACGACTTTCTCTATAGCGGCTAGGTCCGTAAGTATAGTAAATACTAATCTAGAGAAGTTAACTTAGTATAGTAATCTCTACTATTACTATAGAATAGGCGAATTCCCTAATATAGATTCCGCGAAGAAGTAAGCTTTTAAAAGGAAAGCGGTATACTTTAAATACGACGAACGTACTAGTCGACTACTATACTAAAGAGTTAAAGCTATACCTTAGTCTATATACCTACTACTAAAGGAAGTAGGCCCTCTCTTTTAGTAGGTCTATAATAAGTAAGGACACTTTAAGGATAATATCGTAATTAAGAAACTAGCCTAGGTATATTAGCTAAACCTAGTAAGTAATATACGAGCCTATATAAAAGGGTATATTTAGTACGCAAGGTACGCGAACCGCACGAGAAGCTAACCTTAGATACCGATTAAAGTACTTAGACCTTAGTAACTATTTAGTATAGACTAGGTAGGCCCTTTCCTTATTACTAAGAGAGGAAATAAATATATCCTATATCTAATTAACTACTTTAACTAAATGTCCTTTACTATAGCTTCGATAAATAATACTACTAAAGATATAATTAAGGGACTTAGTAAGTACCTTTAGAACTTTCTAGTAATAGTAGCTATCTTCTACGATCCTAGAAAATACTATATTACGAAATCGGTTAAGTAATTCTATAAGAAGAATAGTATATATATTACCTTTATACTATCGGGAGCCTCGAGACCTATAAGAATAGTCGAGAAGAGGAACGATATCCTCTAAGGTACTATAATAAAGTCTATTTAGGTAGATATAGAAAGAGACTTAAGAGGATATATAGAGACTAACCTATCTTAGGATATCGATCTTCTACGTCGTACTAAAGTAGTAAACTTAAGGTATATCGCGCACCTTAGTTATTCTTCTATAGAGATTGCTTTTAGCTACTATCCTTTAGATATAGCGCTAATAGAATAGGAACTTCTAACTCTATCGAAGTAAGATCTAATAGAATAGATAACTATACCTAACTTTAATATACTATAGAATACTAAGATAGGCTTCCTAGTATATAGGTTTATAGTAGAAAGATAAGGTATATACGAAGATACCTATTTAAGAGATAAGATACGACGCGAGAACTAACGGACTAGATATAACCGAGGTATTACTAGCGAGACTTTCTACCTAGGATAGGCGGTCTTCTTAGAAGATATATCGAATAAGAGTAAACGCGAGAAGTTAGTACTAACATTTAGAGGTCCCTTTATTATTACTAGCTATAGTAGGGAATATTAGCGCTCGTATACGCTAAGATAGCTAAACGGCAAGGCTATCCGTAGTTACTTCTATAGTAACTATCTCTATCTCTTCCTACTAAGATATACGTACCTTATTCCTCCTTTTAAATCTAAGGTACCTAAATACTAACTCTTAAGAAGATAGAAAGTACTAGTAGGGTCGAGCTAAAGAGATAGTCGAGAGGAGGCTCGCGCCTTTTCTTAAAGTTAAGGGCAAGGAGAGAGTTATTAAATATTAATAGCTAATATAATAGCTAACGTAAAAAAGAAGGATATTTGCTATATTACTAGTTAAGCGAGACATCCTAAGGTAAAAATATAGGTTATTAAGGTAACTATAGTAAATCGAAGGCGACGTTATAACCTAAGGCCCTAAAGTATAGCGAAAATTCTAGTAGTAGGTAAATAAATACGAGTTTTTTATAACTATCTATAACTTTATAATATATACGCGATATCGCACCTTAACCTATATTAGAACGAATATCTCTATACCCTTACCGTTATTACTACGCGCCGCACTATAGCCGACTTTTTAAAAACTTACGTACGCTACGCTAAAGCCGAACAAGCCCCTAATTACCTCGAGTGCCTAACCTTACTAAAAGGCGAACGTAGCGGCAGCTATAGTAAATACTAGCTAGGAGCTATACCTTCGCTACGAAGAAGATAAGCGTTCTAGTACGCTATCTTATAGAGAGTACGAGTATAGACCGACCGCTCTATATTCTTTTCTAGATAAATAGAGCTAGTACGTTCGCGAGCTCGACTACTTAATTAGCTAGAAGGGTTAGTACTAGAATTCGGAGATACTAGAACTACCGACTTAGTTTCTTAGAATAGGTAAAGAAGGAGAAGTAAAAGGTATAGTAATTAGTTTTCTACGGGTTTTCTTACTAATACTATAAGAAGCGCTTATCCTTTTTAGACGCGTAATCTATAAGCATCGCGCCTACTACTCTTTTAATATAGTAGAAGAATTTAAAATATACCTTCGTAGATATATTTTAGGAAAGTACTACTATAGCGAGGAAGTAGTAGATGCCTTACTAGGTAGACCTAAGCGCGACCGGGTATACGATCTTACGTATACTATACGAATCCTAATTAATCTAAACTAGATAATCGGACTACGTAGCTATAATAGCAATTACTTCTAGCTATTCGATATAGTAGCTTCGAACTATATTCCTTATCGTCTATATAGCTAAAATATTAAGCAATAGGAAGAAAAAGTAGTAGATAGTATAGTAAAATACTATCTTTATATCCGAATTAAGTAAGAAGAAGATATTAAGGAGTTTAATAAATTCTACTAGAATACTATAGTACGATTATCTATCGACTACCTAGACTACTAAGCGAGGTTAATCTAGTGCCGGCTATATCCTACGTTATAGAATACTAAATCGGCAGCTCTAGTATAAGGCACCCTTATAATATACGGAGTAATAGAGAGTACTATACCTTCTCGTACTAAAGTTTTAGTAACTAATTTAGCTATAGGAGTATAGTACTTCTTAGGCTTAGTAGATAGTTAAACTATATTACTAGCGGACTACGACCTCTTTAATCGCCGCCTAACTATAAATAATTAATACTAATAAGCTTAACTATCCTATACTAACTTCCTTTTAGGTAAGCGGTACGAGTAATATCTACGTTTAAAGACTTAGACCTCTATCTTAATAATATAATAGCAACCGAACTAAAATAGTCTTTCTTATTTAGCCTACCTATAAACTAGAGGTCTATACTATAAAGGCAACTATAACCGTATCTTAAGAGCTAAGTATATAGGAATCTATAATCTACCGAAGCGATTAGATATAATTGTACTATACTTTCTAGTTAGTAAGAACGTTAACCTAGTCGGAATTTCTATCGCCGGCTTTAGCGCTATATCGTAAGTAGAAACTAATAAGGTACGCCTATAAACGAGCTAGGGTAATTATATACCGAAAATTAGCTTTAAGTTAGATCCTTAGATAAAGGTAGCACTTAAGTAGAGATTAATAGACCGACTTATAGAATATAATATAAAGAAGAATCGACCTAATAGGTTAAATAATGCCTAGGCCTATAAGGTAGTATATACTAAAGAGTAATCTTTTAAAAAGGAAGAATACTATTATCTAGCGAATACTAAGGTAGTAGTTAGCTCTAAGGTGCTATCGTTTCGATTCGATAACTTATAGTATAGCAAGGATAATCGCCGTATCTATAAACTTAACGAATATAATATATAATACTTAGTAGCCCCTATTCTAAAGTAGCTAGATGCTTTCGTTAATAGTATATATGCTTAATTCTGCACTATATACCTAATATACTAAGGAATATTATAAGAATAGTAGGCTGCGGTTTAGTACCTTAAGTAGTTAATTATTACTTAGCTCTATAATAGGATAAATATATACGATTTCTCTAGTAAATAGATACCGAGAGAAGGAAAGGATAACCCCTAATTTCTAGAGACACCCTTAGACATCTTAATCTTTAATATATATATATAGGTCCGCGATATATAGGATAGTATAACTTTTGCTATATAGTATATTGCTAGAAACTATTAACCCGTCTCTTCTATTAATCGCCGAATTATCCGAGCATATAATATAGCAACCCTATCCGATAAATAGTAGTATTTATAGTACTCTAGAGCATATCGTTAGGCAATTAATATACCTAAATATAATATAGAAACCGTAGCGAGGTATAAAGAAAAGAAATTTACTATAGGCTAAATAGGAATAATAAATAAAGAAACTAATAAGGTACTAGAAGTAATAGAGACTATATCCGAAGCAGATTCGACTATATTAGATATACTAGTAGGGTTTCTCGATACTACTATACTTAATAAGATAACGATATAGGCTATAGTAGACGACAAGCCTCTAATTACTAAGATTTAGCGGGCATAGATACTAGATAAAGGAAGCACGGCTTTTATACTAAAGTTAATACCGAGGGTATATAAACGAACGAAGTTCGACCTTAGTATCGGGATAGTACTATAGCATCTAGCTATATAGCTAATTTCTTTAGCTAGACTAGCTATAACTATAATTCTCGAGAAGTTCTTTTAAAAAGCGCGATGCCCTAGCTATCTTAACTTTATAATCGCAGCTATCTAGAACAACCTATCGGTAGTAAACGCTCTAACTCGCTTTACGCTAGACTTACCGATAACTAAACTACCTACCTTTAAACTTATTATAGAGAAGATGTCTTAATACGGTTTTATAGTAATACGCCTATCTACTAATTCTATATTATAGGTAATTATAAAGAACCTCGATATCGAAGATTATAAGGTATATAGGAACGAGTTTATTATATATCTAGCCTAGTACCCTTCTAAGATTAGTTCGTATTATACTAATATAGAATATCTAAATATAAATCCGGACCGAGCAAACTACTAGGTAATATTAGCCGTAGGGAGTAAGAGCCGAAAGATACTTAAGAAAGATATAATAGTATATATATTAAATATAACGACTTAACTACTTAGTACGGTTATAAAGAACGGTATAACTAATATAAAGAAGCTAGCTACTCGTAGTAGCATAAGAGGAGATAAAACTCTAGGCTCTAGCTTACGTAGCCTTACGCTTAACGGCAACCTATCTATACTAACTATACCGATAATAAGTTTACGCTAATAGGTCCTAGGATTAGTAACTCTATATTAAGGTTTAGCCTTATCGAATCTGCTACTACTAGCTACTTAGTAGATAGGAACGAGGAAGAATCTAACTCTAGGTAGTAGAGGTTAAGGTATAACTTCTCCTAATAACCTCTATAGTTTCTTAGTATAAGACTCTAGAGATCTATATAGCTTCCTAACCGACCTAGGTAAAGATATAAACGTCGAAAAGGTAGTTCTTAAGTCTCGTATCTTTTTAGTAACTAATCCTATCGAGTATAAAGAGGTACTATATATTCTTAATATAGTAAAGTCCCGCGACTACTAATTATTCTTAGCTAGCGGTTAAAAGATAGGCCTATAGATAGTCTCGGACATACTTATACCTTTCTATCTAATAACGACTACTAACTATAATATTCTTAATATATTTAGTAGGGAGTAGAGCATTCTAGATAACAATTCGACAACTAGAGCTAATAATAGTAACTACCCTTTAAAGTCGTCGGCACTAAAGGCTACGCTAATATCTCGTAAGCGTAAAGTAATAGACTCTAGTAGCTCGCTATACGGCAATCTTTTTATACCTACGCTATCGGGATAGACTAGCGGTACTAAGTATTATATACTATCTACTAAAACGCTACTAAGTATCGGGAGAAGTATAACGATACCGAGACGTTAACTATTTCTAAAAGATTTCGCTTAACCTAGACTAAACGTTATATATAACTATGCTTATACTTATCCTTATTCGACTTAAGAGCTATCTTCGTCGGTTAATATTCTAGGACGTTACCTTTAATAGAATAGCTAGACTACCGCTATATAGTTATAAGTACGTTAGAATAACCTCTAGGACTTAGTTAATAGCGATCTAGATATAAGACGCATATTCGGTACTAATAGCGAACTTGCTCGGCTAAACGAGAATATAAAGAACGACGTATAGTATAGAGATATCTCTCGCTTTAAGGAATACCTTATAGCTTTCTAGAATAAGCTATCTATCTATACTAGCGTTATATATCGCACTCTCTATTAAGAGAACTAGCTAATAGATAGTCTATATATACCTTTACTCTTAGGAACTAAAAACATAAAAGATTATATTTTGCTAAGTTACTCCTTATCGAGGATATACTATCTAGCTATACTACCTTATTATTACTCTCCCTAATTTCTTATAGTAGCAGTACGTATATTAAACCTAGATAATTATTAAAAATATCCGTACGCGTATTAAAAGTTCTATTTTAGTAATATTATACCTTAATATAGTATAATATATACTAGTAGCTCTTCTAGATAATCGTACCTTATAAAGTAATACCTTAGTTTAATCGCACCTTAGCGAGGCTAGACTATATAGCCTAAGGCTTAAATTTGCTAAGATCGCACCTTTAGGCACTAAGCACCCTACCTTAGTAAAGTAATATTACTAGATAATCGCACCTTAACTCTAATACTTATATACCGGTATATTACACTTATTTATAGAGACTTTAAAAGGATAAAGGAGGTACTTTAGGTCTATCGTAGGCGACAGACTTCCTTAGCCCCTAGTAGAGAGGTAGGGTAGATAATTAGAAGGTTAAACCTTAGCATAGCTATACCTACTAAGGTGCGATAGCCGGAAGATTGCACCTTAGTAGGTGCAATTAAGGGTTAATAGCACCTTGGGTTTAGCTAGTTTTTAACAGAAAGAATGAGACAACGAACATTACACCCCCACTGAACTTAACGTGTTTTGTCACCAACTGATATCAGCGCTTTTCTCAAGTCCTCGGCCGGCGGCGCCACACCGGAAGAGGCAGAGCGCAGGGATCCGGAAAGTCGGGCTAACCGCAGTTGTCTGTGTGTGGCCAAAGTTTCTGTCGGCATCATCCACTCTTCCCTTTTGTCATTCTCCTTCCCATCTTCTGAGTTTGCTGGAGCTGGCGGAAGAAGACACTCTTGCCATTCTGCATGAGAAGATCTGAAGATGCTGGTGCGCTCCGCCAGCCGACGACAGCAACGGCACACTTGTCGCGTCCTCGCCGCTTCCTTCGCCCAACTCTCTTTGCCATGGCTGGCTCCAGCGCAACTGCGATGGAACGTAACGCATCCATCCCCGACGCCATCACACACGATTGCATCGCCGCATCGGCATCGCCCGCGAAGACCTTCACTGCGCACATCGCAGCTCCGACAACTCGCCACAGCTTCCGAACCGCATTCTTCGACAAGCACGCCATTCGATTCGACCGGGGCCAACTTCCATCAGGATGAATACGTTCCTTTCGACTTTTCTAGCACTCCCACCCTCAGCGCCACCAGCAAGCCAGTTATTCTGAGTGCACAATCGAGAGCAGACGATGCGGTGATCCGAGCGAAAACCTCGGTCCATGGACCCGCAAAACAGCTACTGGGTCATTTACACACCAGTCTTTCAGTGGGCAGACGCGATCGCGCGGCAGAGATCATTCGAAGGCTCGCCCGGCAATGCGGTCACCAATCCGAGGAAGCGGTGTACGCTCACTCGGTGTATCTCAACGATCTGCTGCTGGCTCTGGTGCTACTGGGTCGAAACTCGCCGCAAACTGCAGTTCTGCTCGGTGAAATGCAGAAATGGTTTGAAGTGGAATTGCGGAACAAAGGCACGCAACCCAATGCGAACATTCTGGTGATGATGATGCGCGCTTCAATACGGGGCCTGGAGGGTTCACGGCGAGACCGGTCAATCCGCAGATATGCAGACCTTTCACAGCAGCTGGGTGACGAGGTTCTGGACGAGGTTCTACTTTCAGAAGATTACGATGATAACGAGTATGCGATCTTGGGCCGTGCTACTGAAGATTTCTATGAGGAGGATGTGCCTTTACAGCAGGCTTTGGACGAGGTCATGCAGGGATCGACGACTGTCGAAGACGTGCATGTGAGGAAGGACAAAGTGGATGCTTCAGGGCTGCCTGAAGTACGGCAGACCGAGCAGAAAGGCAGCGGGTTAGAAAACATCAAAAAGAGCATGAGCATATTCTCGGAATCACCCGCTGTACCAGCGGATGCCACCCCCGAAGCGCGCCGAGCATTGGCATATCAACGACAGCAGCTGTTGGAAGATACGGCAGTTGATGTGGCGGTCGATCGATGGAAGCAGGCCGACGAAGATTTGCGCAAAATAGGGATTCATACGTCGATGCAGAGCAAACCTGTCGCTGCTCTGATGTGGCAATGGTACTCCCAGATGCTGCCGGCCCTGGAACAGGAACTGGCCGAGGTGAAGAAAGTACTGGCAGGTGACGCGAACGACTCAGACCGCATCGTGTATGGTCCTTACCTGGAACTCCTACCGATCAACAAGGTTGCAGCCAACACAATCCTCTTCGTCATGTCGCGTGTGGCGTCTGGAAAGAACAAGGCGACAAACAATTACGAGAGTGATGCTAAATTAGCAGCCCTCGCGCTCAATTTGTCTGGAGTGCTCGAGTCTGAGTGTTTGGCTAGTGCTGCCAGTAAAAGCAAGAAGTCTGGCAAGGCGATCAGCAAGGCGATCAGCAAGGCGCAGCTGCGGAGACAAGCAACGCGCATGCTTGAAAAGGGGCTCGCGAAATCGAAACCCCATTCGAAAGCAAGAGAAATGAAAACGAAGCAGGCGAAGTTGACGGAGGTGGAATGGCCATTGGCTGTCCGCGTCAAACTAGGCGCCATGTTGGTGTCCAAGCTGATGCAGAGTGCTCAGCTTCCGGTCACCAGGGAACATCCGCGGACCAGAGAGCTCATAACGCAAATGCAGCCCGCATTCTTGCATCGCATCAAGTTTGTCCAGGGCAAAAGGCTTGGAGTCATGACGCCAAATCCAGCGTTAATGGAGAAGATTCGGAGTGAGCCGGTGGGTAGTCTTCTCGCGAAACGAATGCCCATGATCGTGGAGCCTCTACCGTGGGAAAGCTTCAATCGAGGAGGATATCTGCACTACTCGAGCCCCATCCTGCGACTGACAGCTGGAGACAAATCGGCCAGAGATTACTTCATGGCAGCGGACGCGCAAAATGATCTCGGCCTGCTATATAAGGGTCTCACGGCACTGGGCAAGGTGCCGTGGAAGGTATCCCATGATGTGTTCAAGGTGCAATTGGAAGCTTGGAACTCCGGAGACGCGGTCGCCAATTTCGCGCCCCTCAATCCCGATTATGAGATGCCTCCGGAACCGGATGCATCGGCAGATCCGCAGCAGCGGAAGCAATGGTTACAGGAGTGCCGTGAAGTCGCCAACCGGCAAGGGGGAAACCACTCCAAGCGCTGTTTCCAGAACTTCCAGCTTGAGATAGCTCGCAGCATGCTGAACGAGACCCTATACTTCCCCCACAATCTGGATTTTCGTGGACGAGCTTATCCCATTCCCCCGTATCTCAACCACATGGGCGCGGACAATGTTAGGGGTCTGCTCCTGTTTGGAGAGGGTAAAGAACTTGGTGAAAACGGGTTGCGGTGGTTGAAAATCCACACCGCCACAGTCGCGGGTCATGATAAAGCCAGCATGGAAGAACGCGTCGAGTTCACCATGAAGCATCTCGACGATATATATGATTCGGTCCGAAATCCGCTGGGCGGGCGCAGATGGTGGTTGCAAGCGGAAGACGCGTGGCAAACGCTCGCGGCTTGTTTCGAGCTTGTCGCTGCACTGGAATCACCCGACCCGGCAAAGTTTGTCTCCCATTTGCCGATCCAGCAAGATGGAACGTGTAACGGTCTGCAGCATTACGCCGCATTGGGTGGTGACAAAGCTGGTGCTGCGCAAGTCAATCTCGAGCCCAGCGATCGACCTGCCGATGTGTACACGGCAGTCGCCGAAGTGGTCAAGGCCGAAGTAGCGAAAGATGCTGCGGAGGGCAATCCCGTCGCTCAAAAGCTGCATGGGCGCATCACCAGAAAATGCGTGAAGCAGCCCGTCATGACCAATGTCTACGGCGTCACGTTCTATGGTGCTCGTCTGCAGGTGAGAAAGCAGTTGGAAGTCATATTCCCCGAGGTGAAAGCCCACGATCCTGTTGGCCTGCGTGACATGTCACATTACATCGCACAAAAGATTTTCAGATCTCTCGATCAAATGTTCACAGGAGCACAGGCTATTCAGAATTGGCTCGGCCAATGTGCGAGCCGGGTCGCTACGTGCCTGACTCCCGAACAAGTAGCATCATTGCAGGGCGAGAAGATACTGCGATATAAGCGAGGACGGAAGAAGAAGCAGCAGGATGACAGCGTGGAAGGCTCCCAGGAGACTGCCACGCCCGCAGCTACTCTCAAAACTGCGGCGCCGGCAAACAAGCCATTGTTCAAGACGACTGTGGTGTGGACAACTCCTTTACGTCTTCCGGTGGTCCAGCCGTACCGATCAGCCAAATCGAAGCTCATATCCACGACGATGCAGTCGATGGCCATCCAAGATCCTCAAGTGTGGGACCCCGTGAGCAGGCGCAAGCAACTCCAAGCATTTCCACCCAACTTCATCCACTCTCTCGACGCGACGCACATGCTGCTCAGCGCGCTCAAGTGCACCGAGAGGGGCATGACATTTGCGAGTGTCCACGATTCCTTTTGGACACACGCGTGCGATGTCAACCGCATGAGCGAGGTTCTCCGTGATGCGTTCGTGGCCATGCACAGCGAAGACATCATTGGACGTCTGCGGGAAGAATTCGAAACCAGGTACAAGGGCCACATGTACATGGCAAGCGTGATTGCGGACAGCGCTGTGGGTCAGCGCATTGTGAAGCATCGGAAGCAAGTCATGGAGGAGGCGAAGAAGTCGAAAGCGGCGAGCATGCCGACCGAGTTGGCGTTGGAGGCAGAACGGGCGCGACTGATGCAGAGCAAGTACGCGCACGAGCGACGAAAAGGCGAGCAGATGATCACACCAGGCAGCATCCTGAGCGCCGAGTCCGACTCGGCGGCCTTTGCCCCCGCAACAGAGCTGGCAGGTGCAACGCTGGGTGAGATGCCCGTGGACCCGGCTCATGTGGAAGAAGAGACGATCAGTGCCGATTCTGTTGATGTCGACTTGGACACGTCGATGGCGGATGAGGCTGCTGAAGTCGATATGGAAGCATCTGAATCAGGCGTGCAAGATGGCGAGGAAGGCAAGCCAGAGCCAACGAAGGAGACCACGACGACGAAAGTGCCAGTGAAGAAGCTCCACGTATGGCTCCCATTGACGTTCCCGGAAATGCCTGCGAAGGGCGATTTCGATGTGCGGCGGCTGCGCGAGAGTCGATACTTTTTCCACTGAGGAAGACGTGTACATTATTGTAATTCTTGCAGCGTGGGCGTGGCGTGGGCAAATGGGACACAAGCTGCATAGCGACGGTGTTGGCAAGAAGGGAACTGCGTCGGCAATACTATGTCGCATGATATGTACCGAAAGATTGAATTCACCATGTCTCTGTCACCACTGAGACCAGGAAGTCCCGAGCGCGCGGAACGCACGGGGCAGGATGACATGTCCGGGCGTCTGATTCGTTGCGTGTCGCAGGCGGGAGCACAGTGGAGCAACGGGCGGAGACGAGACGAGACGGGACGGGGCAAGATCTCACGAGTCGCAGCGGGCGCTAAAAGCCCGCGACAGACGGGAGGATGCGAGGAAGGCGCTTTGGGTTGGGACGGAGCCTTGTCGGGTGTGTGTGCGTGCTGTTGCGCCCGCGTGGGCGCTCGAGTCCCGTCGTGCCGGTTGCTTTCCTCCTCCACTTACTGTACTTCACTTCTCTCCTCCAATCCTGCCTGCACTCATCACTGTCGTCTCTGCACGCTCCCGCTGCAAAGCCCCTCTCTCACCGCCCCAACACCCTCCACTCACCGGCCTCGGGATGCGAGAGTGAGCGTGAACCGCGACGCGATTCGCTTGCCTCGTCGATCCGCCCTCGTCGTGACGGCCGATCGTGCTCTCGTGCGAAGTACCTCTGCTTGGCGCTGCCCGAGAGAGCGCCAGAGCAATCGCTCAACCATCTCCCTTTACACCTCGACACACTATGGCCGAGGACACATCACGGCCATCGCCCGCCGAACGTGATCGGAGGAGGGCGGGTCTGGCGAGACGCGCACTGCAGCGAGTGCGTGCTGCCATGCACCGAGCAAGGGATCCTGGGGAGCGCACGACGGAGCGGGCTGCTTCAGACGACGAAGCGAGGAATGTCACAGAGAGCACCACGAGAGCCGGGGCCGAATTGAGCGACATTCCAGAGGGCGGGACAGAGCAGCAACTTGATACGGAAGCCACGATACCCTTCGCCACACTCAACTCCATTGACGTCGACTCCAGCGAGGAAGACGCCAGAGCCTCTGCCATGCCCGCGCGATTCGGACGAGCCGGGCTGTCGAGGGAGAAGGCACGTTCACTCTTCGCCCAACACGGTTTCGACTACCAGCTTCGAACGTGGCGCGCGTTGGAGCGACCACCGAGCAAGATCAGACGAGTGGACAAGCCCATCAGACTACGAGTGCATTACACATGTCATGAGTGCACGAGACAGTTTGGCTTGGAGAGTACCTGCATGGAGTGTGGGCATCACCGGTGCCGAGAGTGTCTGAGAAACCCGCCGAAGAAAGCGAGACAGGTTCCGGATAGTCCACGAAGGTCGATGCAGGAAGACCGGGCGAGCCCTGTTGCCGGACCTTCGACAGCACCGCATGTGGCAGAATCAGCGCGACGGCAACCAGACATGCTGCCAGCGTCACTCGAACTCGACGATGAATATTCGAACGAGGATTTGCCACTGGATCACGATCTATCCATGTATATCCGATCTCGGGCAGCTCTGCAGACACTATGGAAACCTCAATCACGACCGAGACAAAAGCATGCGTACAGCGCTTCCGCCACTTCACCCGATGACGAAGCTCCCATGGTGCGCGCTGTGCAACGAGTGTACCGGAAACCTCGACAACGAGTACGATATACTTGCGAGCAATGCAGCACCATGTTCGTCGACCGGAATCAATGTAGTCGATGCGGACACGAGCGCTGCGACGATTGTGTCCGTCAACCGTGAGTCGTCCTAATTGTTTGGTGTATTCTCAGAATACTGACTGTTGCTTGCAGGGCCAAACGCGTAGCCGCAGCACCCGATCCAGAAATACTACGGTCTCTTGAGGCCAGACTAGCTGCACACGCGGAATCTTCGAGTGCCGGAGCCGCCGCGCAGCCATGAGCTCTATTTGCACAGTCCCGCTTCACGAATAACTTTCACCATTTCTTATTGTTTTGTGCGGGATGTGAACGACAGCTTCATTTACGATACCAGTTTGGGGTATCGTTTTGGTTCTTATCATTCTTGGGACGTTGAAGATACCCCTGGGCGGAAACTTCTTTCGAGCATCACCGACCACTGCAGTTTGGGATGAGATTTGCAGGGGACTGACGAGAATTATGATGGATGTGGGGGAGAAATGAAAACGAGGACGGAACGGAACACCGCAGTATCAATACTCCAGCTTCTCGTGATTATCATTTTTTGGGTCGTGGCTACGGGGAGACAGGAGAGAGAGTCGGTCCACGTAACGAATCATTTTGTGAGATAGTTGGACGATGGCGAGGAGGACCTCGTCTCTTTCATCGAGGATCATGTTGTCTGGTGAACTGATGTCACGACTCTACCGCCACCAGTACTACTACTTCTCGCTACCAAAAATCTTCTTTCACCAGGCTGTTACTATTTTGTGCCTACCATGTCATTCAGATCACGACCCATGTCAACCCCCAGACCCAACAAACCCAACAAAAGCAGCCCCGAGCCCCAAACTTGCGAACCGAGAACCTCGCCTTCGGAACCGAGAATTCGGAAACCACTTCCACTCACTCACTCACTCAGAACGGGCAACGCCGTGAAGTTGAAAGCTGTGCCTGTGCCTGTGATGATGATGATGATCCTCTCCCTGTTTTATTCTTTCTTTTCTTTCTTTCTTTTCTTTCTTTTCTTTTTTTCTTCTTTCTTTCATTAACGTCACGGCACAACACGGTAGATCACTGATGATCATGATGATGAGAGAGAGAGAGAGAGAGAGAGAGACTGAAACTGATGAGAGCGACTGACTCGTTGGGTTTTGTTTTTTTTTTGGTTGGAGCGTTCTGGAGGAGGGAGAGAATACTTGATGGCAAGGTTATATTGTTTTGTCCTTGTCCTTGTCCTTGTTCTTGTTCTTTGGGCAATCTTCTGCGTTCGACAATAATCGTGTATGTCTAATTTATTATTGTTATACGCGCGCGCAAGCGAGCGAGAGCTAGAGCTACTTATTATCTACTATCTCGAGGAGGTAGGTAGGGTAGGTACTAATAAATAAAAGATCCCTTAACTAGTTAAGGCTTCGAAGAAGTTGCTCGATTAACATCTTCTCGAAGAAGTATTCGCGCTCGAGGTCGTCGGTGCCGGGATTTATTATTATTATTATTAATGTATACTCTCTGGTCACTACTCTTACCGCTACGCGTATAGTAGACTTGCTGCAGTATCGAATCGGGAACCTTCTTTTTCAAGCCCTAGCTGGCAACTCCACTTTTTTTTTGGGGGGGGGTTGTGTGTACATATTCCTTTCTCGGTCGGTGGCTCTGCCTGCTGCTGCTGCGAGAACCTGCCAACTGCTGAGGTGATGATGACATTCGTTCAAATGAATAAGAACAGTAGGTTTGGTGGCGGGTGCTTGGTGGTGCTGATGTGATGGACGTATCGCGGCGGTGACCCGCGAGAGCATCGTGCATGCTGGCCTGCAGCGGGCTCGTATGGTCAAACACGATGAGCGCGACTGTGCGAGTCAAGATACTAGCATCACGAATACGGTGGCCACTTCTTGCATGTGCATCTGACTTCTGATGATGAGAGAGAGAAGTCAGACTCGGGATCACACGGCAACGTTGCTTGCAGACGCCGCATCATCAGTGAAGCTCATCTCCAGACAAGACGGTGAAAGGCTGCTGCATGCTTTCACGATTCAACATCCCTCCCCAAAGCGGGCCCGCTGCGAGTCCAACGCTTGATGGCTTACAGCACGGTGCTCGACGTTGAAACGCGTTGAGGCCTGAGGTGGAGGAGAAGTTGCATGTGAGGAGGTCACACCTCGATTGACCCGACTCAAGAGCATGGAGAAGGCCATCAGAATGGCAGTGTTCGCGGATCTGACTACAGTACAGGACGCAGAAAAGCAGCGTGACCGGCATCTCCGTGGCTCCAGAACTGCGACCGTGGCGCCGGTACAACTTCCGTGCAGAACCCACAGACTTGGACTCGGACGCGTACGCGAGATGCAGGAACGGAACCGCGGGCGGAATGACAGCGACGTGGGCAGAGTTGGAGTTGACTCTGCTAGAGAAGATGCGGTTGCTGAACACGTTGGATGGCGGTTCTGGAAGCATCACATGGCGAGAGAGAAATGAGTCGCATCGGAACGCTCGCAGGCGGTGTGATGGCGAGATGAACAGCAAAGACATGTCGGTACGGCTGCTGGGGAGTCTTCGATGCCGTGCAGTTACATAACCATGTGTGGCACTGTTGTCTCACCATCCCACTCGGGTCTGTCACCGTTATGCACGGCACAGGCACGACATGGTCGCTGACAGCGGCGAAGGTCTCCACGTGCCATGCTCCGCGAGCACGGCGCGGAACCAACTTCGTGGCATGTCCCGTGGGCAGCATGTGCGTGTCCATGCGATGGCCGTGGACATATCATGTTCCTGACTGCTGTCTGTATCCGAGGACACATGATGCGTCGCCGTGGATTGGTCGAGACTCACGCGTTGCCGGTGCGTGCGTGCGTGCGGGCGGTCCGTGAGGCAGAACGCGCCAGGCCCAATGACTGAATCACATGGTCTGTCTCCCGTCCACGAGCCCCGACAGACTTCCTTGCGAACACTTTGCGCCGAATGGTCCAGCACACCTTCCGGCCGTGGCGATAGCAGCGCGCGCACAATGCTCCGCCCTGGTCCACCCTGAGGTCACTCGCCTCCATCAAAGGCCGCTGCTGCCCACTGACTCGAGCAGTGCAGTCTCACCACAAAGCTACTGCGAGACTGAGCTGCGCGTGCATTTGCTGTCCACTGGAGCTCGCCCTCTCCGCCGCCGCGCCCTGGTCTCTCCGCCGCCCGCCGACGCAGTCCAGAGGCCGCATCTCAGCCTCCCTCGTCGCCGCTCAACGATGAAGTTTGGCCAGCAGCTGCCGCGCCAGCAGGTCCCCGAATGGGCGTCGGCCTACATCGACTACAAGGCCCTCAAGAAGCTGATCAAGGCCGCCAAGGCGAGCGAGGGCACCAACGGAGAGCCGGATCTGGCTGGTATACGGTGAGAGTGCTCGCGGCCGCCGACAGATAGCCTGACCGTGTGGCAGAGTTCTTCTTCACGCTTGATCGCCAGTTGGAGGACATTGACACTTTCTACAACCGCAAATATGCCGAGATCTCGCGCCGCCTCCGCCTCCTCTACGACCGCTATGGCATGGCCTCGAAGCTCAAGGACGGCATGGAAAGGGAGGACGTTCAGGACCTGACGAGCACCCTGCTGGAGCTCCGTGCCCAGGGCCGCAATCTGCGTTGGTACGGGAACATCAATCGGACCGCGTTCGTGAAGATCACAAAGAAGCTGGACAAGAAGATTGAGTCTTCGAGGCATCAGTCGCGATATCTGTCTACAAAGGTCGACCCCAAAGCTTTTGCGACGAACAATAAGCTGGAGATGGACCTGCGCAGCATCAATGACTGGCTGCTGGCGTTGACCACGATCAAAGTGGTGGACGATGATGGCTCGGTCGCCTCGGGCAGCTCGGGATCCATCCATCGCATGGGTTCGAGAGCGTCGCTGAAGATATCGACGGCCGCTCTGGACGCAATGGAGAGTGCCATCGCGCAGGACAACACCGCTGAGTTGTTCGGCTTGATCGCCGCGCATCTGCCCAATGTTGCCAATGATATGATGAAAGGTTTGTACCTCGACTTGTTGCAGCGAGCCATTTCGCACAAGTCATCCCAGTGCATCACATCGATCTTGAGCAAAGTACCTTCCATCGACGCCGATGACGATATGAACAAGCGCAATTGCTTGCACCGAATCGTGATCACCACGGGACGCACGCGGATATCTCAGATTTCGGGAGGATTTCAAGAGATTGTAAAGAACTCCAACTTCATTAATCCAGCGGAGCCGCCCACACGTTTGCCTGGACAGTTCAAAGTCGCAGAGCGAGATCCCGACCAGGGGCCTTTCAAGGACGATATCGCGGAGCGCCTCTTGGGATTCATCCTGGATCATCTGAGCCAGAAACAGAGAAAGGCGGTGCTGTCAAAGGATACGTACGGCCGAACGCCGCTTCACTATGCAGCGCAGTATGGCCTGGTATTCGCGACGCAGCTTCTCATGAAGCACCTCCAGGATTGGCACCTCTTCGAAGTGTCACACGGCATTGATTCGGAAGAATGGCAGGACGACGAGGGTTATGCGCCATTGCACCTGGCTGTCATCGGCGGACACTACCGGACAACGAAAGCCCTTCTCATGGCTGATGATTGCAGCGAGCACACCGATGCTCCGCTGACGAACAAGCATGTGGAAAAGAGCGGCGTATCACTGGCGCTGGCAACAAAGGCCAACTATCACAAGATTGTGAAGCTGTTGGTTGATGCCGGTGTGGATGTCAACTATCAGAATGAGCAAGGCGACACAGCGCTGCACATAGCTGCTAGGAACGGCCATGAGGAGTGCGCACAGGCTCTCCTTGCTGCAGCTGCCGGAGAGCATTGCACAAAGATCGACCTTCCTGACAGAGATTTCGGCTGGACACCACTCCATATTGCGAGTGTCAATGGGCATTTGAGCATTGTCAAGCTTCTTCTCGACCAAGGCGCTGATCCCAACACGAAAGACTATTCTGGCTGGAGGGCCATCGAACATGCTGCTTTGCGAGGGCACATTGACATCGCGCGCTATCTGCATCCGCTCAGTCCGACACCTGCTCTCAATCGCAGCCCAGAGCTGAAGGCGCAGGTGTCGGGTTCTCCGCCAAAAGGCGCGACCACTCTGGCCGAGCGACGATCTAATGGAGCACCCAAGGAAGACGCAAAAGCGCGCATTCCGGAGCCCGTAAAATCGTTTGGACATCGATACCTTACTGATGAGTCCATGATTCTTGTCAGTCTGGGCACACTTGACGAGAAGAAGGACTTGAAGCCAATCAGCCTCGAAGATATCGCTATCGCTGATGCGCATGCTACTGAACTGGACACTGCGTTGACTCTGGTCGTTACCGCTCAGGGCGCAACAGGCGAACCTGCTTTGATTGACCTCCCCATCCAGGAGGAAATTAGTACCACGCCGATCGTATTCAAGGCCAAGGATCCATCGAAGGTGAAGCTCTTCTTCGACCTCGTACCCACGTATGCCGGATCAACCGAGAAGCGAATCGCGCGTGCTGCAGCTCTTCTTTCGAGCATCAAGCCTGGCGTTGGATCCAAGCGTGTGACTCTGCAGACCGATCTGAGTGTGCCGTTACTGGCAGGACAGGACTTTGATGTCATTGGTTCTGTCAATTTCAACTTCCTCATCATATCGCCATTTCAGCATCCACATCTCAACATCAGCGAAGAGAAGACATACTGGACCAAGTCATCCACAATGGTCATTGGGCATCGTGGCCTTGGAAAGAATGTGTCCGCCAAGACGTCCTTACAACTGGGCGAGAATACAATTCAGTCATTCATCACTGCTGCCAACTTAGGCGCGTCGTATGTGGAATTCGACGTGCAAATGACCAAGGATCATGTTCCGGTGATATACCACGACTTCATCGTGAGCGAGACTGGCGCTGATGTGCCGGTACACACCTTGACTCTGGAGCAGTTTCTGGCTTTGAGCGATGCGCCAAAACCGTCGCGGCCCGCCTCACCACCAGCGACGAACGGGCGAAACGAGAGAAATGGTGATGGAGACATTCGGCGCGTGCAGCGCTCTTACTCGGTGGGAGCGCCTTTTACCGAAGACAAGTCAAATGACAGGCTAAAGCACACGCGCGATTTTAAGGTCAAAGGCTTCAAGGGCAACCGGCGCGGCGACGTGATTCAGTCACAATTCACGACACTTGAGGAGATGTTCCGCACATTGCCAGAAGAGGTCGGCTTCAACATCGAGATGAAGTATCCAATGCTGTTCGAATCTGTCGAGGAAGAGATGGACACCTACGCCGTCGAGCTCAATCTATTCGTCGACACAGTGCTGAAGATGGTCTACGACCGCCGCAAAAAGCGCAACATTGTGTTCAGTTCATTCCATCCGGATATCTGCTTGCTTTTGACATACAAGCAACCTTCGATACCCGTGCTTTTCCTCACCGATGCCGGGGTATCCCCGGTTGGCGACATCCGAGCATCTTCATTGCAAGAGGCCATCCGCTTCGCCTCTCGCTGGAATCTTCTCGGCATTGTCAGCGCAGCCGACCCCTTTGTGCTGTGCCCCAGCCTCATCGGCGTGGTGCAGTCTTCGGGTCTAGTCTGCGTCAGCTACGGCACTGCAAACAACGACCCCATCCACAGCAACCTGCAAGCCGAATGGGGCATCGACGCCGTCATCGTTGACAGCGTAGCTCGTGTACGAAAGGGTCTGACGGAGAAAGTCACGAATGGTGCCGAAGTCGTTTCCAAAAAAGCCGAAGTCAACGGCGTGAGCGAGTTGACCAAAGAGATCCAAAACGGTCTTGCCGTGACCAACGGAAACCACGAACCGAGACCAAACTCTACGCATTAGAAATGCTGTGAGAACAGAACTAGAGGCCGAGATGCGAGAAAGCGACATTTGTTTGGTGGAGCATTGTACGAATGTGAAAGAGAAACAGAACTTCGCGTTGGAAGAGAAAACCAGTGAGCTGTCACTGCTGCTGCTGCTGTTGCTGCTGCAGCTACTGTTGCTGCTGTTGCTGCTGCTGCTACTGTTGCTGTTACTGCTGCAGAGAGACAGAAAATGCGGCGCGTACGGAGGGACTCCTGCTTGACACCCCTCCTATTTAACATGCGCCAGTCATGTTCTTTTTTGGATTGTCAGCGTTTTGATTGTCTCCCCCGCTCCCCGCTTTTGAGAAGAGAAAAAAAAACCACCCGCGCTGAAGTGCTCGGTACGGGGGGGGGGTTTTTTTCCTTCATAGGGGCATGGGATGTGTCTGGCTGGAATAAGATTCGGCGTTCGCGTGGTGGTGGTGGTGGTGGTGGTGATGATGATTCTTTCAAGGATGGTATTATCATTCTTAACGCTTGAGCTTCAAGAAAAGATGTATGTTGGTCGGTTTGGTGTGAATGAAACGAGCGAGCGTGCGCTTAATGAGACGAAGTTTTTGAACGAGATAAGAAGAAGAAGAAGAAGAAGAAGAAGAAGAAGAAGAAGAAGAAGAAGAAGAAGAAGAAGAAGAAGAAGAAGAAGAAGAAGAAGAAGAAGAAGAAGAAGAAGAAGAAGAAGAAGAAATAGATGAATAGAGAAAGAGAGAGAGAGAGAGAGAGAGAGAGAGACACAGGTATATTTTGTGTTCGCGGCTGGTGATTTCTTGATTTTCATTAGTACTGTGTTTCTTCTTGCACGTGACATGCATGTCCTTTTGACCCACGACGCACTCACCCCCTCGTCGTCTCGGATCACACGTGAATATAGATGGGGAGACGGACTTTGCACGTGAGATAAATTTATTACGCTGTGGTTCAATGACTTATCAACGACTATGCGATTCATTTATCACTCAACCCCGTACTGGTACTATCTTATGTTCTTTACTTTAAAGTGTTTATGTATTGCCTGCTGTACAAAATATACGAAAGATGGCGATCCACGTGCCCATTCGCCAGCAAGGATCTCTCTCTCTCTCTCTCTTAAAGCGACTGCCAATCCGGAACGAGGGGAGGATAAATTGCAACAGCAGAGGTTGGAAGACCGGAACATGCCATACTCCTACTCCTCCACAGCATTCCACTTCTTTTCCAGCTCGGCCACACTAGTCACGGTCGTCACACGAGTGGCATCTTCTTTGCGAGCTCTGGCTTCCGGACGAATGATCTTGAGCAGGGGTTGCACGCGTTGTCTACGTCCGAGGCCGACGCGATGGATGACTTTGGCGTTCTTCTTGATTGGTGAGTGGCTGTTGGGATTGGGCTTCGCGTCTGGCGCGGGTGTTGTGTGCTTTGCCGACGTTTCTGTTCCGGGATTCTCAATGGAAGGTGCTGGTGTCGGCTCTTTGCTTCCTGCACCGGACTTTTTGCCTGCAGTAATGGCATTGGCATCTTTTGGCTGCAGTGCGGCGTCCGGTGTAGGCTTTTCTGAAGCGGAATTCTCTTTTGCTTTCGACGCCACGGCCTCCTTCGCCTTCATAGGTCTACCAGGCCCCTTCTTTGGCTTCGCATTGGATCGTTCGATGTCGTCTTCCAGCACGGACTCTGCTTCGGAGTCTTCCAAGGGGTCATTGTTGGTCGTTTTGGGTCGACCATGGCCGTGCTTTCTCGCAGCCTTGGAAGTGGGTTCTGCATCTTCTTCCGCTTCCAACTCGTCCTCGGTATCATCCAAGACGGTGGCACGAGAGTTTCGTTTTCCGGGCTTCCTCGGCCGCGCGATCATATCGTGGTCATCCGCATGGTCTGGTTGCACCTGAGTAGAACTTCGTTTGCCCGTTTTCTCGCTGGGCTGCTGGCCCTCATTCACGAGCTCCTCGTCCTCGACATCTACAAGCACTTTGTTCGACGCTGCAGCCTTTGCGGCAGTCTCAGCCTTTGAGGGTCGCCCTCGCTTCTTAGCCGCAGGCTCTTTAGCTGGCGACTCGTTCGCAAGCTCATCCTCGTCATCATCGTTCTGTATGATAGTACGTCGTTTCCGCTTGTTCAACTGAGCGCACGTAGGCACATCCGTGAAAGCCGCCAGTCTGTTCGCCTGCTGTTGACTCAGGCTGGGAGAACGTGAGGCTGCATGATCTTCGAAGATGGTCGTCTGGCTTCTACGAGGCGCCTTCCGTGAGGCCGATGCAGGGAGTGTCGGAGGCAGCATTTTAGTTGGTGACGTCTTGTTCGACTGCTGCGTAGTTGTCGTGGCTTTTGGAGGACTTGACTTGTCCTTGAAACTTTTTGGTGGGCTGAGCGGCGACGCTATTGGCCTCTGTGGGTCGTGTTGTGCTTCGCGTCGTGGCGTCGTCGGTGTGGATTGAGCAAGTTCCTGTGCTGCTTTTGTTGGCGACGTCTCAGCTGCAGGCTGTTCCATGTCGCGCAAACTATTTGCAATGGCCTGGTCCAGCTCTGCTTCTTCATCGCGCCTCCCGTGCCTTCTTGTCTTGGAAGTCTCCGCAGAAGATCCATGCTCATTGTTCCGTTGCCGTTTGTTGGTCTTCGAGTTTGCTTTCGTAAGCGGTGCTTGTGATTCATCGTCCAAGACATGATTGCCAACATCGACAGTCTTGCGTCGCTTCTTCGCAGCCTTCTCAGGAATGACAGAATAGTCGATGGGCTCCTCGACCGCAGTAGCTCTCCTTCGGCTTGGCCTCGGTTTGTAAAGCTCCTTGGGAAGGCCGATCGCACGATCGTCGGAGTTCAGTGGTTCAGAATCAGGTTTTTGCCCATTCAGGTCCTGCTCATCTGACGACTTGCGCTTTCGGCCTCGCGAATATTTCGAGACATCGATTATTCCATCAGACGTTGAGGCTTCAGCTGGCGGTATGATGACCATGGGGCTTGACTCAGGCGGTGCTCTGGACTTTTGCGTCCCATGCTGCACTTTCGGAGACACATTTTCTCTATTGTTCTCTCCTTCGGAAATAGGGACCGAGACCGGTCCCTGCGTTACTTGTGGCCGGGTTCTGACGACATCATTGTCTGCTTGCATGGGGGCGACCTCTGGTTCAGTGAGCGCATCGGCGTGAGAATGCTTCCTGAGATCACCCTGCTGGGAATGATGGGCAATCTGGGCCTCGTCATGACTGTCTGCAGGTGCCAACGTGGCGCTTTGCGGCAAAATCTTATCTGAATTCAGCTTGGGCGTTTGTGTCTGCGTCTCAGACGCGGACCATGCTGCAAAAGGGCTCGAGTGCTGTGGCTGTGATTCACTGGACAGCTTTTGAAGCGAAGCATCAGGCACCTGCAGAGGCTCCTTCGCGAGCTCGACCATACGCCGAATTGAGGACTCGTTGTCGGCGATTGTGGTTCCAGTGTCGGGGAATAGAGCCCGTGGTTCATGATGCTGGAAGTCCTGCAAGAGCGTGCCATCCGGCAGCCCGTCCGTAGGCTTAGCGGGATCAGAGGGCTGCAAGAACGCAGCAGACAAGGATTGTTGAGATGCTCTCTCGTCGTTGCAATACGCTTGGAAAGCTTCATCGGGAACAGGGTGCGACGAACGCTGGCTCTTGTTGCTAGCTTTGCCATAGGTGGTCGGCGTCCGCTTCATGGTCGTAGACGGTCGGGCTGTGGGAGGTCCATCGACATTGGTGTGTCGTCTGCTCGGCTTCTGCTTTGCAGAAGATGCTGGGGCGTCCTTCATCTTGGATTGGTCTGTCGTAGAGCTGAAGAAGCCTCGAGTGGCGTCTGCGATCTGTCGATTTATCTCGCCTGCCGCGGTCAGTGGTGTTCCATCAATAGATTCGGTACTCTACTGACCAGTGGACAAGCTGCTGCCATCAGCCTCACCAGGTCCTTGTGAACCAGACAGTATCTGATGCGCAAGGTCTACTGCTTGGCCAAAACTGCGATTGCTGCCGTGACTGCGTTGACTGGGTTCGTCATCTTCCACCAACACCTCCTCTTCGTCCTCGGAATCGCAAATTGCTGGAGGCATGCTCTATGACATCGCAGTTGCCACCGACGCGACTTGGACGCGACTTGGTGCCTGATTTCCAGCCCGCCTCGGGGAAGCAGCAAGTAGTCAGCGCAGACACGTCGCGATAGTAACGCGACCGTATGAAGACCGGCGAGATCAGCCGGGCAGGACGAAAGTGCTCGATGTGTTGGTCATCGTCGTTGCCGGCGGCTCTGTAAACACCTGATGTCGCGTCCGCCACGCGAGGCATGTCTTGGCAGACGCGCTTCCCACAAGCTCTCCCAGCCATTGGCAGCGGCCTTCTCTCGTCCACCAACATCCTCGCCGAACTCGACCACAGCTTCCTCTCGGAACACGACCTGACCTCACGACTCAAATGACAAGCGCTCGAATTCACCTTCCAAACCTTCGCCGATCCGGCTCACCGAAGCTCGTTTCCACCCTTGCCTGTGCATCGCGTCCACTTCTCCAAACATACCAACAGCACATACCCTCCCCACAGTCCCTCGTGTCGCATCGTCCCAATCGGGAGGCCGCAAGGCTTCCTCGTGCAAGACAACTGTCCTCGGACAGCGCCGCCTCGGACTGCGATCTTGATCGATGTGCTTGACAGCAACAAACATCACTGGACTCCGCGGGAAGAGCGTGGTCGGGTGCACACGTGGAATGACTTAACCCTAAGCAATTTTCTCGGTTCACAAAAGTATCGCGGACCTGAAGCCATGACCACACGCATGGCAGACGGGAGCAGCTGGCAATCTGATTAGTTCACCCTTCATTCGGCTCTTCGATATCAGCGAGCGGTAGGGCTGCTTAGGCGGCCGAATTTCTGTTGGTGGAGAAGATTTGATTGCAGGAGACGAGAGGATCGTTGGTACATGTCCGGTTGCGAGATCGAAAGATTCATCGCATGTAACACAGCGGCTTCATGCGTCGGTTTGGTAAGATTCTCCGCGGAGGCGCGCGTCGAGGCTGTTGGCTGGACGAATGCTCTGATCACGGACGGACAGCTGAAGAGGACATACGTTTGAGATGTCGTCGGG
The DNA here is from genome assembly GCA_022702355.1 of Cercospora zeina. Lineage (NCBI taxonomy): Eukaryota > Fungi > Ascomycota > Dothideomycetes > Mycosphaerellales > Mycosphaerellaceae > Cercospora > Cercospora zeina. The sequence goes on from JAKLWX010000010.1 coordinate 1,232,069, forward strand.
AGAGAAGTGGGCGAAGACTGCCGGGCGCATCTAGTTTGGACGCGTCTTCAGGTTCTTCGCAAGCCGAAACAGTCACGATGTGGTATGGTCGCTGACACAAGAGATGGCTATGCTGAGAACTGGATCGATGGATCTCGAGACTGCTTTGACTGTTTCACCAACACCTTCGGTGGTGTCTGTCGCCTGTGGTGCAGCTTTGCTGGTGAAAGGCTCCTCCTGGGGACATTGGCAGAGCATGTTATTGCCCCACACACAGACAATGCAGTTTGGCAGCTTCACATTTTGCACCGTATGGCACTCGTCAGCACCATGTCAGCCAGATCGGCGTCATGTAGCGAGGTCGTCGGGCTTACACGCAGAGGCACGCCATTCTTGCATCGTCCATCAGGCATGACATAGCTCCAGCTCCCCAATGGTCTCCGTGGAGCTCGTAGCCATTATTCTGTCTACTTGATGCAGGTGACTCAATTACTGCATATCCTCGGACCCCTCTATTACGATCTGGTCTTGGTACGCCTGCAGTCTTGCGTGTCGTTGCCTTACTGTCCAATCAGTTCTGTTCGGTGGAGATCCTGCGCAGTCTTCCTACGGGCTACGCTGCCATCAGCAGAAAGCCACCCGCTCTCCAACCTTTCGCATCCCAAGCATGCCAGCCTCCAAGCCCACATGACAGCATCAGCATCGATGTGGTTCTGCTTTATTGTCAGATTGTGCGATCAGCCGCGTCAATCGCCTCCCTCTACGTTCAGCGTAGAGGTCCGACAGGCGAGCGCCGAACAAATCCTGCACCGGACCTACTTGGCTTCCGGTTGCATCCTGACTGGTTGTCAGATGACGAGCGGCTTTTGAAGATGTACTTTGTCCGTTCAACATATTGCCTCCTGAACATCCCTGCGCGACGTTCTTCGTTGCGTCAGCGGACGCGGGAAGGAATCAAAGACTTGTCTCAGAGCGGTAGTGCTACAACACACTGGATGGACATTGTTCCAACACGATGCATGTGGATGAGGAGAAACGAGCTCGGCTGGCTGGTGAAACGAAGGAGTGAACACTTGCGATTGGACTTGAGACCTGAGGCATGACGGTGGTGCTTTCCGAAAGGAGGAAGAGGGCTGGCCGAGGGTGTTCGGTTGACGCGATTGTTCTAAACTCTGCATGCTTTGACTTTCGCTGAAGAGTCACAGATGCGATGCGGACTGAGATTGGCACTGTTGAAGGCACGCATACATCAATCGTAGCGGACGAACGCTCGAGTCGCGATGCTGCAGGCTGATATCCACTGGACTGGTCTGAGAGGCCAGCAATCTGCCTTGCTCGTTGACATGCGGATCAACGAGCCAGAGCAACGGGACCTCTCTCGAGTGAGGATCAAAGTTTTGTGCTTGTCTGAAGCTCTGGCTCGCCGGCTCGTCAGCGGTTGGGCAGCATTGCAAGCGTCGAAGAGCACGTTCGCGGAAGAGGCTGGTATCGGGATGAGGAAGGGCACACAAGTTCGCGAAGCGTTTGATGTGCTGTAAACGGGGCTCGTTGACGTTCGTGGATGTTGTACTGGACAGCGCATGACGAGCTGAGGAGGGAGGAGGGATCGCGAGCCGTTCTTCTACTAGTTTCCTGCTTGCAGAGGCTAGTAGGAGGCGGCTCTACAATTTTTATAAGTCTTCACGGACGATGCATGGTGTGTGAAGATCGGCTAACTGTGCTATCAGGGCGACCCGGCGTCTTTTCAAATGCGAGGCATCTTGAGTCTTGAGGTGAAGTCGAACTGAGATTCCAAGCCAGCCTGAGATGGCTAGCTTTGCGGCATTTTCGCCGAAATCCCTCAAAAGCTTCAATATAGCCTGGCCTCTCCTCTCCCCTCTACAATTCGAATAGATTTCTCTCCTCAACATGTGCTACTTGATCAGTGACTTCTCATTTTCCTGCAACTTGCAAGATGTATATCGATGGCAGTCGCCAGTAGAGCTGCAGGCTACTTGGCACGAAGTTCTACCGCCATCGAATCGGACACAAGATAGTCCAGCAAGGCCAGCGGTCATGTCGATCGTCGCATAACCCCGTGGTCAACATGGTTACGAATGCGTACTCGCTAGTCTGTCGCAGCGGGACAGAATGATAGGGAGCCGCGGATCGCGCCTTAGTCCGCATTCTGGTCACGAGGTACTCTACGCCGCTGCATCGAAGCTCCAGAATGGCCCATTTGTTGCCCAGATATTTGGTCCTGGGGGTGCAGAAGTATACTGGCCACGGTAGCGCAGACGACATGTGGTATGCTAGGCATGGTTATGCATCTTTGGTCACTTTCGCTTGTTGCTACCGGTGGAGGAAGCTTATCTGTGCGCGCCTCAGGCTCCGAGGCCAGACCTCGGGCGCTTAGGCTCGATCGGGAAGGCAGAAGCGACGCCACTCTCTCTACATGTCTGCTGCAACAAGCAGCAGGAGCAGGACGAAGACGACATTCACGCGAAGCTGTCGAATGGGCGGGATTGTGCTCGACGCCATCCCGACGCAACATGTCACACGTGCAGCAAGCTGTCGAACGAGGCGGAGGAGGCGAGTACAAAGCAGCACACATGATAAAGCCTGCTCCAGCCGCTATCTGCGGGCCGAATGCACAGCATGCGTACGTGCTGTGTCCTAGCGTGGGGTCTGTGATGGCGGAGGAGTATATGAGGCTTCCCTGTTGACCTCACGCCTCTCCTCCTCTGCTCAGACGACCCCTCCAAGCGAGCTTTAGTTACTATACCGCTGTTCTACCACGCTACTGGCCCCAGACACACGCTCACGGCACTTCAACTGCACGAGCATCACCGCCCCGCTAGCGTCCTCCTCGAGCAGAGCTGCCGCATACACGTATCTCGAAGCCGCTCCACCCACCCATCGGCAATCACCACGCTGGCCAACAACGCGAATCGTAATACCTTGATGTCGGACTTCGTAGACATCAATAAATCAGGACGCGCCTTCATCCCGCTTAGTAAACGGAATACTAAACACAACTCCAATTTATTACCAATATGGAGTCCCATCACCACCAGTTTGTCGCTGCAAAGAAGCAAGCCTTGAACGATGTAGCAACACAGGGTAGTGTGCACACTGCCTCTGGTGCGACAGACAAGGTCAAGGCTCTAGCAGCCAAAAGTGGTATAAGCGGTAATGAAGTGCGCGTCCTGACTTTGGCCGACTACAAGGAAGCCGCGTTGTCTCTGGCCGAGGCCTTCAAAGAGGACCACACCAGCACCTACTTCACCCACACTCCCGACCGTGCTCACTGGACCGAGCAGCAGAGATGGGATCTCCATGTGAAAATCATGGAATACATTGTCTACGCCCACTTGCTCAAAGGCCTGGTCGTAAGCGCCGGTCCAAACTACGAGTCCGTAGCTCTCTGGTAAGTCTTGCAAACTTTCCGCTCTCCCACCATATACACCCTACAAAAAAAAAGCAACTCAGACTGACCTTGTTTTTTTTATTAAAATCAAACAGGATGCCGCCCGGCAAAAACATGGACGACTACGCCACCATTCTCCGCAGCGGCATGTGGCGCCTCTACTACCAACTCTCCCAAGAAGGCCGCCACCGCTTCTTCCAAGAATTCCTCCCTCTCCTCGGCGACACCAAATCGCAAGTCTTGCGCGAACGCGACCAAGACTCTTGGTATCTCGTCTACGTCGGCACGCGGCCCTCCGGGCGCGGCAAAGGGTATGCGAGGAAAGTCGTGGAATACTGTACGTCCATGGCGGATGAAGAAGGGAAAGCGTGTTATTTGGAATCTTCGCACGCGGTGAATTTGAAAATTTATGAAAAGATGGGGTTTCGACTCAAGCGGGTGGTTTATTTGCAGAGGGAGGAGGACTTGATCAAGTTGGATATTATGGTGAGGGAGCCGAGGGTTTTGTTGGGGTCGGATGCGGATAGTGGGGTTGATGTGTAGTGAGGGAGGGCGAATGGAGATGTGGAAGGGGAGAGAGGGCAATGAAAGCGAAAGGAGAATGCGGTGGATATGAAACAGAATGTCCAAAATTTCTGGGTTTTTGTCGTCGGAGTTCGGGGTTCACCTTTTAGTCGCTCTTTTGGGATTCGAATCTGCTGCGAATGAGCTTTGAATGAATAGGCGGAACGAACCCACTGCTATCAAGCACATATTGCTCGAAATGAAGGCACACATTGCTAACATGCACGATTTCCCAACGCAAACCCGAAAGTACTGCACCGTCGTCGTCGGCAAATGCAAAAACTTCAGAGTCCGAACGTGAACGATAGTGTACTTGATTCATCTTCATTCTCTTCGTAGCACCAGGAGAAGCGATCCTCATAGACAAGGTGTCTCAACTGGGCCATCTCTCTGTATCTCGCAGTTCGTCGTTCCATCAATCAACAAAACCCAGCGATGCCATACCAACGGACTCCCCCTTTCTTTCCCCCCAACCCCATCTTCATAACCCTCTTCTCTCCTCTTCTCTCCTCTCCTCTCCTCTCTCTCTACCTACAAAGTATATATAAAATCCGGCCTCTTATCCCCCGCAACCCAAATCTCATCGGGCGTCATTCCAGCATGCATATTATCCCGTTTCCCCGTGCGACGCTTATGGTTCTCGGCTCGCAGCATGGAATACATGAAAATCGTACCGCCCATGAGACACACGATCAAGTAGGCGAGGACGACTCCGTGGCCGGTCCAGAAGCGGGGTCGCTCTTCGAGGAGGTAGATGTTGGAGGATACGACGCCGTTGAGGTTGCCCCAGCCCACGACGATGCCGATGATGACGCCGCGTTTGTAGACTCCTTCGATGTTGTTCGAGGCCCAGGTTAGGGTGTCTGTGGGGTTGGTTTGGTTAGCACAAGCACGGGTGTTTTGAGTTTGGGATATTGTTTTTTGGGGGGGGGGGGGGGGGGATGAGGCGTTGGTTGCAGTGAGATTGTTCGAGAAACGCATTCGCACTGGGGGGAAACATGTTTCATGGCAAGTTGTCCAACTTACTTGGAATTGTCGGATAAATTCCTGCAGCTCCGAGGAAAGTGCCTGCCCATTGTCAGAAATCTGATGCCATCGAGGTAGTTTGTGATCAAGACCTGCTTACCAGCGTACTGAATGGTCGGATTGCCCGATCCAATAAGCATGGAAAATCCCACGATTGAGAAAGTGACAGTGATCATATTGCAAATACCACGCTGTCGTGTCCGATCGGCAATGTATCCAATAGCAATAGTCATGGTGGCAGCAACGGCATATGGAGGGACGGAAAGCAGCTGAAGGCGAGTACCAGTGTAACCCATCCCACTAAGAATCGTTGGCAGGAAGAGGGAGAATGCGTAGAGTGGGCAGAGGTTGCCCATGTAAATCACGGCGTAGCCCCAGCACTTCCAATCCTTCAAAGCGGCGATGATGTGGCGTTTGTCGTACTCCTCGCCGGTGCTCGATTGCTTGTCCTCTGCGAGACGACGACGAACACGAAGGCGCTCATCCGGGGTCAGGAACCGTGCAGTGTCTGGCCAGTCGAAGACCATCCACCAACAGAAAGCGCCTACGGCCATGGTGGCGATACCTTCGATGATGAAGATCCATGCCCAACCAGGACGGCCTAGTAAACAATGTCAGCAAATCATCTACTTTTGACTCTTGAGAGATACATCTTCTCTCGTACCTCCCACGCCATCCATCTGCGCAATCGCAGCAGCGAGCAAACCACCAAAAGAACCCGCCAAAGCCGCTGCGGAGAAGAAAGTCGCGGCACGAAGCCCAAGCTCAGATCGCTTATACCAGCACGAAAGGTAGTAGTTTACGCCGGGAAAGAGACCAGCCTCGGCCAAACCGAGAAACCATCGAGAAGCGAGAAGTCCCTCATAGTTGTGCACCACACCCATTAGCGTCGCAACCAGACCCCAGATCAGAATGATGGTAGTGAAGAAGACTCTAGGCGTGAATCGCTTCAACAGGACGTTTGTTACTGGCTCCGCAAGTGCGTAAGAAACGAAGAAGATGGTGAGGGTGTTGTTGTAGTCGTGCCCCTCCATGCCGAGATCTTCTTCCATGTCGGCTGCGCGTGCATTGCCGATATTCGTTCGATCCAGGAAGGACAGCAGGTACAAAAGACAGAGCCATGGGATGAGCCAGAGGTCGACTTTGCGCATCAATTTCTTGTCCTATGATACTTGTCGTCAGTGGTCAAGGGCATGAGATTCGACTCGAGACTCGCCATCGACATACCAGCGCAGCTCTTTCTTCCGGTGTGGCACCAGGATCGGGGTCGGGTATTTGATCATCGATAGACGATCTTCTCCTCTGCTTAGCAAGGTCTTCCTCGGAGCTCATTGCGACCTCTTTCTCAATCGCTGGATCATCCTTGATATCAGTCATGGTGGGCGGCCGGTGTGGGAGCACTGGAAGGGCGCGACACAAGATCACGGCACCAAAGCAGGCGATAGCAGCGAGCGCCAGGACTTTATACATTACCGCATGGAATCCTCCCCAAACCTACGCTGACATAAACAAAGAGCACTTGTTGAAGCGGTGCAGACTACTGCCAAGGCACTTGATTGCTGCGGTGTCGAGCGTAAACCCTTGCGTTCCCCGTGGGCGTGTCCATGCAGTGCGACGGCGATCCACATGGCCTTCTCGCGCGGGCGTGCCAGAGCTTCCCGCGCATGGGTTTGCATTCGCTTCACAGCCACTTGAGATGATTGCCGAGTGGTCACTCGCAGGCCCAAGTTTTGTGCCAAGCCGCTTCCAACTCATCCGGTGCTTGGAAGCTCGGAGACAGATACGAAAGCAGCTTCGGCGCGCGAAATATCATGCAGCGGCCATCGACGACGCGGTGCGACGTCGTCGAAAGTGGTTGATTAGGCTGATTTGCATTGCGACGTGGGCGCAGTGAAGCCTTGCGAGGCGTCGTTCTTCGCATCAATGGCTGAACGCTGGTTGGAGTGAGAGCAAGCCATTCCATAGGCCAAGGGTGGTGGCCAAGGTCTTGGATTTTGCGGAGATTTCGAGACGAACGGGCGCCAGGATCTGTCGTATCGAACAGATCAAAAAGCACTGTTGCGACATCTTGGACGCTGCTTCGCCTGCCATTGCACGATGCGGATGTGAGGAGGGAGGCCGTGTATGATCACACGCTTTCTTGCTGATGAATTGGCACGCATGAACAGAAGAAGCAGCGTGCTTCCATCTCGCAGCTCAACGAGTGAAGCCGCGGACTCGACGGAGCAGAACGTGGACCTCCGGAGCCGCAGACGCCGATAACGATGAAGGTGAGAAGGGTGTCGAGCAGTTGTCGACAAGACCGCCAATGTAGCGTCCTTCCTCGTGCAAGTGGTTTCGCAAGAACGCCAATGGTCTCTTATCGGCCGGAAGCGGGCGGCGGGCATAGAAGACGAGCGACTGAAAACAGCTCTCAACAAAGTCGATAGGAAGCATGTCCGCTCCGTTCGTCCAGTTCTCGGCGTGCATTGCACCTTTCGCCAATGCCATGCTGCTCGCTTCCGCTACGAGGTACATGCAGTTGCTTTGCCGCATGTATGCCCATGCTCGCGTAAGGCAGGCTGCCGCACGTGGGAGGGCAAGTGTGGAAAGACTGCAGAATGGTCCACACGCTCCCCCATGGGGCCACAGGGGCTCTGTGCTGCGGGGGCCCGGCCGTCTGAGAGTGGCCGACATTCTGACAGCAAGACCTTATGGTCCCCAAGATTCGTAGTCATCATGCTCATTAGGTTGATACAAGAAAATAACGCTATGCCTTCGTATCTATGCAAACTGTACATCTGCTTCAGGCCAGTCCTGTGCCCTTCATCTTGCTTCCTTCGAAACTGTTATGGATATCACGCTCATCATGCCCAAACCTGACCAGATCTCCGGTCTAGCCCAAAGTCACCACATCGAAGAGCCGGGCCGGGCGTCTTCTTGCGCTCGCCACGTTGTCGTGCCCGACTTTTCGAGTGGTGCTCGCATCGAATTGAAACTCCACTCCCGCTTGCGCCAGACCCATGTGCTGACCTCTCATGTTGCTCGTTGTTCTGAGAGATTGGCTGATTGCCACCTCATGCCCCTCTGACAATCCCAGCGAAGATACTACTCTGGTCCCTTGGTGACTTTGGCAGGCAGAGGTGGTCCAGTTCCGCTTCGTGCTCTCCTTTCACGCTCCCCGACTCCAGTTTCGGGCACCTTGATTTTCAATGGCTTCCTACCGCTTTCAAATCTGCCGCTGGTGGCCCGCTCCCATTCGCTCTGCCCATCGGATTCCTCCCGTCCAAGCCAGTAGCGCTTGGTCGGGAATCTGAGCAGCGTCCTTCCCAGCTTTCCTCTCCAGCCGGCGCCTTCCAGTCGATCTGTTGAGAAGGGTGATGGCGCCATTGTGGAGTCTGCTGTTTCGCTTGTGCTGTATTGCATGCTGCTCGAGCTCGTCTGCGCCACGTATTGTCTCAAAATGCTCCGGGCGTAGCTCATTACAATGAGGCAGAAGTACACCCTCACTATCGTGAAGAGTGCGAGCAGCGCAATGCTAGTCATGCTGTCGCGCTGCAGTACTGCTCCGCCGATGGTGGCTGGTCCGCTGGGCGCTCCGTATGCTACCGCTTCTTGTCCCGTGAGCACTCCTGAAGCTGGCGCTGCAATCACGTTCACCTCCGTGACATTGTGCTCAGGGTTGGTGAAGCCTGCTGCGTCTCCCATCGTCCCACTGCCTGCCAAGCCATTGCTCCTGTTTAGTGGGTTGTCCTTGCCGGGTTCTTCGAGATGCTGCGATAGCAACAGAAACCATCCCATGCCGAACAGCGCCGTGTAAATGCCATTGACGAAAGTGTCTATCACGTAGACGTATGCTAAAGCAACGTTGCGGAGGGGTTGATCGGGCCGTCGTATGCTAGGCATCAGGTATAGTATGAGGCCGAAGACCAGGAGCGAGTAACTGTAGTGGCTGAGCTGAAGCCAGTTGAGCTCGTAGCCGGTAAGGAGCGCGAGAATGCCATAGAGGCCGGTGACTTTGTTGATGACCAGGGTGAAGTTGATGAACTCGGCGGCAGTCCGGAGTGAGACGAAGTGGAGGAGGCTCTGTGAAGCGCGCAGGTCAGTATGGAGGCGTGCACGGCGGCGCAATAAGATCTCGCAGATACATACCCGCGGCTTCGGGAAGCGCAGTATCGAGAGCGCCATGTTGCTGGCGCTCTGTTCGTCGCCGTGCGTTCGCGTCAGCCTGGTGCCGTGGTCGTCTCGTGCCCGGAGGCTGGTCGGTCGTTGAGGGTGCGCGCTCAGTATGCCGAATGTGATGCACGCAGTGGCGCGCAAAGTAGCTTTTCCGGCGCAAGAAGGGTGACAGAGGCGCGTGGGAGGGCGGAGGGTGTTTCGAAATTGCGCTTCTTGACCAGGAAGGGAGGGCTGTGGGTTATGCATCGACATCGGAAGTCGGCGGCTCGTTATCCTCATTTACCGTCGCCGCCCCTCTTGGCGCCCATCCTCCTCCGATACTGCCTGATGATGATGATTAAAACATTATACACCACGCGATGCTCTTCTCTCGTCTACCTCCGACCGCTCGGAGCGGCATGCCACAGTGCTACTCAGTCGCCTTTCATTGCTCCTCAATACGCAAGCTGCTGCATGAAACAAGCGAAGAACGCGAATCCATCCGGACTGACCACAGAGCGATACATATGACGCACAGAAGACCATCCTTCATCCTCCGTACCAGCACGTCAGGCCGTGTACATGGTATTGGCTCAGCTGACCGCAGCAGCGTAGCATGGAATCATTTAGACTCCGAAGCTGGCCGACCGTTGATATGCGCATGGATGCTGACGACTCAAAATTCGAGGCTGGTCTCAGCCTGGGATTGAGCCTCATCTAGTCCCTTAGAAACGTTGTGCTTTCCAACATGAGTTTCTTATAGCAAAAGTGATACAACAATAGGCCAGGTAGGTCCATTTTGTGGACCATCCAATTGAGTGTGCTCGACGAGCCCATGGCATTCAGATGTGTTAACGAGAAGCATGGCGCTGATGGACACAACATCTCAGCGCAAGGTGATGGTATGCGTGGCAGAATTGGCTCGGAGTCTGCTGCGTCAATTTCATGTTACATATCTGGTGGCGTCGAATGCCAAACATGAAGCGACATGTTCCCAACGGTACGGAAACCTTAATGCCATCAAACTTCATCTCGAATGCGTTTGCCACGCTGCGGGCGTGTTGGCCGTAACGTGCGAGCTACAACAGATGCAATCATGGGGGTGAAGAGCAGTGGGCCGAACAGCAGAGCGTGTTCCAATTAAATCAGTGCTTTCCAGATAAATACTATCAATCCACCTCACAACATTCATGCTAGTGTTGTGCCTGGGCCACGTCACAAAATTATGTGACCGTGTGACCGACGTGACCGAGCTGTGACCGACGCTTTTGCTGTACGGCCGGCCTGTGACCGAAATGGCCGGCCTGTGACCGAAGTGACCGAGATTCGTAGGCATTTTATCGACTATCGAGGGACCTTCTAGCTCTAGAAAGCTAGTGTATATCAAACAATACCCTATATAGTTTATATCTCGAGTTCTAGGAGCCTAGCTATAGTATAGCGTATAGTATTTAGTCCTGTTTTCGAGGCATTTCTCGTCGCGTTGCTCTAGTAAGAGTTTATACTAAGTTGACTAGTCAAATACTTACCTAGTACTTTAATAGACTCTAATCAAATCTGCTAGACACTAAATTTTAAAGAGAAATTATAAACAAAGCAGGTCTTGGCACCTAGGTTCGGTCACACGGTCACAAGCCCTATTTGTGACCAAAACAGCGGTCACGGCCCGGTCACGGCCCGGTCACAGTGACCGGCACATCACTAATTCATGCTCTCTTCCGCGCCAGCAGTGTATTTCTCCTCCTCCTTCTCAGCACTTTTGGCTTACCGCCAATAAAGATGTAACACAGGATGCTTGTGAGCAAGCAGACTGCCGCCAGGATGATGTTCATGTTGCCGTATCCGATCGCCTGCTTGAGCTCGCCAGCCAGCTCGGGTCCGACAGTCAGACCAAATGAAAACACCATGTTGCTCATACCATAGAGCTGAGCATAAGGGCCCTTCTCGCCAAAGTAGTCTGGATTGACCTCGTAGTACTTTTGCACGATCGCGCCTGCTTCAACAATGCTCGGCGCTCCGATTCCTGCGAGTCCGATGCCGCAAAGTCCAAGAAGAACGGCGTAGATCATGATTTGATCCGTACCTCCTTCATGAGGAATGCGCAGACATACCAAGACCGGAACGAGGAAGGCATAGCTGAACACTGCCACGGGTTTCGTGCCAAAGCGGTCGACGCACCATCCGAAGATGGGCCCGAGGATAAAGTCGAAGACCCCCAATGGGATGAAGAGCAGACCAGAGCGTAGTGAAGTGAAGCCAAACAGTTTTTTAGCCACAGTAGGAATCGTGCTGTCAAAAGAGCCGAGAAGGAGAGCCTGAATCATCGCAACGAGAAGTGCGGTCAGGAGCATCGGATCAGACATACAGGGCAGGATCGGGATTAGCTGGACAAGCCTTGGATACTCCTCGCGAGGCTTCAGCTTGTAATATGAGTCATCTGGATGTTTACCGCCAAGAAGAGGCTGCTCCTCATCATTGGTATCGCCGTTAGATTGAGCCTCGGGATCTTGATGTTGGCCGTTCGCATGTCCATTCTCACGAGTGGTGTTTAAGTCACTAACTGTACTTGGATCATCCGCGTAGTACTTGTTCGCAATCTTCTTCTCGATCACCATGAGACGCATGATGAAGTCCACAGCGAGGATGGAGGCACCAAGGCTAAATACGCCCTTGATACCGGTTTTCTCATACAGTACGCCACCCAGAATCGGGGCGGCAAGGGCCCCGACTGCGATGAAGCTGAAAATCTGCTCTTGCTATTAGTTCATGTCTTCGATCACTCGCGACAAATCCTACCGAGCCAATTGTCTTGCCCAAATTCTCTGGGCCGACCGTCTCCAAGCATAGTGCCAAGCCAATCGTCCAGACAAATCCAGCGCTGATTCCTTGCAAGATCCTGGCGACTACCAGAACAGGCACTGTGGTGCCCAGAAACAACAGCACGGTGGAAGCAAGAAGTGAGAGCAGACCAAGTAAGAACGGAGCTTGTCGTGTGGCCACCTTGTCGGCAAGAATTCCAGCAACAGGGGAGAAACATACGCTAGCAGCTGCATAAGCTGCTAAAAGCCCTGAAGTGAGGCTCTGTATCTGATTTTCTGGTACGCCAATCCGATCTTCGAGCATAAACGGCAGGACTGGCACGATCAAGCCATAGAGGAACAGATCCGTGAAGAGTCCTACGGCTACCGTGGCGATGATGAACAAGGTGTTGGAGCGCCATTTCAATCCGGCAGGTAGGACGGAGTAGTTCTGGTAGCCAGGGATCTGCAGCGTATTGAGCAGTTTGGCGACGCCCGACGCGTCCTTTGTCATGATCGGTTCCTCAAAGTCGGGAGGGGAAGCTTGTTTCGGTCGCGTGTAGTATGAAAGGCGAGTGTACCAGCCGTGTGGAAGCGCTTGATCAGACATGAGCTACAAGTCAGTGATAAAGCGCACCATGGCAAGGTATAGCGAGTAGAGGAGAGAAAGAAGGAGTGTGGATTGTTCACAGACATCACGTCACCATTTGCAGGAACGATTGCTACCGAACCTAAGTTAGGATTTGAGTTTCACATGGTACGAATCTGAATTTGATGCTCCGCGTTGGTGCAATTCCCCGAAATATCACTGGCCCTGTGTAATGCGTCGAGTCTTCGTTCACCAGAAGCACAGCAAGATGAAGTCCTTCTGAGAAGGTGAGACGAAGAGCAGAAAGTGCGGTGCACGAAGGAAAGGTTGATTGATTGGTGGCGCATGGCACGTGCAGCCGGAGATCAGTCCGCTCCATCGCTCTCTCCCCGACTTCACAGCTGCGCTTCTTGCACCAATACATTGCCCACTCCTACCAAGCAGATTTTACAGCACACTTCAACCTTTGTCAATATGGCAGAAGCAGCTGCCCCAAACGCAACGTTCGTACATTGCACATCGTACGGACTGCGCAAGGTGTGAGTGGAGACTGACGACGCGTGTAGCATCTATGTGCGCAACTTGGACGAGAAGGTCAAGATCCCCGCCCTGACCACGGCGCTGAAAGAAGTCTTCAGCGAGTGCGGGACTGTCATCGATGTCATCGCAAAGAGCAGTGTGAAGCGCAAAGGGCAGGCATTTGTCGTTTACGAGGAAGCGTCTGAGGCGCAAGATGCGTTGGATATTCTGCAAGGCTTTGATCTGCTGGGCCGGCCGATGGAGCTTGCTTTCGCCAAGACGAAATCCGATATCACGGTCATGAAGGAAGGAGGCGAGCCCGCACTCGAGCAACACAAGAAACATCGTTTGGCGGAAAAGGGTGAGTGGGGCCACGGCGCGTGCGAGAGCCGTCGAACACAGACTGACATGGGACAACAGAGCGCAAACAAGCACTCGAGGCTCAAGCCGCCGCTTCGAAACCCGCCAAACGCGCCGCCGACCCGTCATTGCTTGCCGAGCGTCCTGCGAAGGCCACGAAAGCAAATGGTGCTGCTGCTATGGCAGACGAATACTTGCCGCCAAACAAGATTCTCGTCTTGCGCGAGCTGCCCGAAGACTACACGAAGGAGGCTCTCACTGCTGTGTTCCAGCGGTATCCTGGCTTCAAGGAAGTGCGGATGGTGCCTGGGCGCAAGGGGCTGGCGTTTGCGGAGTACAATGAGGACAGCGAGGCGATTACCGCGAAGGAGGCAATGAACGGGGCGACTCTGGGAGATAAGACTATCAGGGTCACTTTCCAGAGGCAGTAGAATAGGCACAGTAAGCAACGGCATTTCCGTTCTGCTCAGCTCTTGCGATGGCTCCATCGAGCGTGCTCTTGCGCCGAGACGAGCAGTTCACGGCCGCGCTCGTCAATTCTGTTTCGACGGTGAAGCTCTGGTCTTGGCATGAGTGAATTGCTGGCTTCACTTGGCGAACGGCTTACCTGGGTTAGCTTCCTCCATCCCCAGCTCCTCCAACTCGACACCACCTCGCACAACGAACAGTGGCCGACAACCTGACATTCGGTATCTTCACTGCTGTCGCACCACGCACAGCCTCCACGACCACACCTCGCATCGCCTCACCACATTTGTGCTCTACCCAGAGCGAATTCGAGAGCGAATCCGCCACGTCGCGCAGGCACACAAGGCAGTCAGGCCCGATTCGACACTAGCCCGCTTCTCTGCAGCCCATAACAGCATCCTGTTAGGTCGCGAACCGTTATCATTGGACATCAGTCTGCGCTTCTGCACCACTCGGTGACCGATACATTCGCACAAAAACCATTGGACAGCATCGCAGCCGTGAAGACTGCTCGTCAGCCCATGTCGTCAGCTGAGCGCCCCGAGGAGAAGATGAAAAAAGACAAGGACCTCATCGACAACTGCATTCTTGCACTCCAATCCGACAGGCTCATCACGCTCAACATCTGCGACTCCGAAACCTCATTCTCAGTACAACTCCAGCAGAAAATCCTCGAAGCAGCCAGCCCATGGTTCCAGAAAGCACTACAAGAAGACAGATTCGTCGAGGGCCAAACCGGCGTGATATATTTCGCAGACGACGACATCGATGCGTGGAAGCTAGCGCTCTACTGGCTCTTGCACCACAGACTTCCTTTGAGAGGTGACGACGACAGAGCGACCCATTTCGTCAGTAGGGCAAAGTGCTGGATTCTTGCAGACAAGTACGGCGTGACAGGTTTCCAGAATGAAGCGATGTTTCAATTACTCGAGAGTGCAGATTCGAAATCATTCCGGCTTCGAGCGGCGCAGTACAGCGAGCTGATTGCCACTACTCCAGCGGAGTCCGTGCTGATGAGGTTGCTCGGCGAAGAGGCAGCCTTTCAATACAGACATGGATCTACCATAACTTCAGATGCGCCGATTCTGGATTCTGGCACTGGCTTCTGGCCAGCTTTCCTGTCAGGCCACTTTAAGATCCAAGCAGACTCCAAGTACTTGTCAACTCGCTTACGACGCAAGGGCCCACATAAAGATGCCCATTGGAGTGAGTATATGGTGGGCGAGCGACCTAGTATCGTGGAATACATGAAAGACTGAGACGAACAGTAAAGAGACTATGGTGGAAAGCCGCGTACATACGTTGTAATTGGGTGATTTCTGCGGCCACCTAGCCAAATGGAGGTGGTGGCATACTTTCTAGATGCTTCATGACTGGAGCTCTAGCGACACGCTCCACGATACTGCGTCTCGGATCTGGCAGTCGAACGTAACGCATCGCTATCGAGACGTGCCGCAACATCAGGGGGTCGGACAGCTCGTCACTTTTGCATGATCAAGCAGTGCCTGCCAAAGACACAAGACCCTCCTCTGGAAGCAGACCTCGATTTTGAGGATTTCAAAGCTAGGATGAGGACCTGTTGCCAGATAGGAACTCTGTTACTGGAGTAAGGACAGAATGACGTCTCGTCTGCCGACGGTGCATGACAGGGCCCTCACCCAATTCTTCAATCTTCATCCGTGCCTCCAGACATCGCGACCAAAATCCGTCAGTGCCGTCGAAAGCTTTGAGATGCTCCAGCCTAAGATTTCCTTCCAACAAAGCCAGTGCAACTTCCTCGCCAAGCAGGCGCATCAAAGCACAATTTGGTGGAGTATCGAGTATGAGCGTCTTGGTTGCCGGTAGATCTCTAGCAATCGGTGCAGGTTGCCCATGGTGTACGGCGAGGTTTCGCATTGTGCGGGCCATGCAGATATCCTGGAACCTCGATATGTTGTACTTGTCTCCCAGAAGCCAGCAGCGGGCCATGGTGCGCCAGTCTTGTGTGCTGGGAGGAAGCTCGCGGCGAATGACCCAATGAATGAATAGGCTCCAGAGTGCCGGGTCGTCTTCTGGAAAGGAGATCGTGCGGGTCTGTCCCTCCAACCACCTGTACTGCTTGAGAGCTGCGACGAACCATTCCGATGTAGCTTCAAGGACACTTTGCTGGATTTTCACTGATATGTTGTTGCCATCCGGAGGACCGACGTTGATGGTGACGAAGTGGTCTGACTTGAGGTGGCTTGTCAAATTGTGCAGAGACTGCTCCGACATGCTGGCGTGACGAGGTTGGCCGCTTCAATTCTGATCAACACGATCGGTGCAGAAGAAGCTGAGTTGATGGCCTGCGCTGAGTCTGTCCTCCATGTTGGATATATGCTGTCGTGGGGCTTTGTTGTCTCACACAATTTACTACTCAGACGCGCTTCGATGAAGCGGACACGCGACATTCTATATCGAAGTCTTAGACGAGCGTCTTTTCAATATCAGACTGTCGCGTTCTAGACCATCTGATTCGGGCCCGCAAACAGTGTGGAATTATAGTGCTGCCGTTCACGCATTCGATGCAGCTAGCCGGTCTGGCTCCGGAGTTTGCTTCAAGATGGGATTCAGTAACCTCCGCCTCATCGGGCGTGTCACCATGTGGCGTGCAAGGTGCAACTCCCGGCTGGAATCATGATGTCGTCGATGATGATCTTATTACAGTGACTGCCATCCTATGGGAAAGATGGAACGAAACTCTGTGCGTCGCTTAGGACGGCGACGGTAGCAGCTGGCTGGGCTGGGAACCATGTCTAGTGAGGGACCCTGCATGTTGCTGTGTAGAAGCACGGCAGATGGGATTCGAGAAGGATGGAGACTGGGGAAGAAGCGGTGGCGGGCGTAGGAGATGGCGTGCCAGCGGCGAGATTGAAGGGGGGAGGGCTGCAGCTGGAGGCGGTGGTCAGATGGTCAGTGCTGTCGTATTGTTTGATTGGGAGAGGCCATCGCCAAACCAGCAGAGCATTCGATGCAGAGGCGGGGCCGAGCAGGGCAGCATGTGCAACCAACCTCGCGCCATGCAGTTGGTCGTCGACTCCTCGTGGTGATGCCTGCCTTACGCATGGCGCATGATCGGACGAGCGCATGGGCGGTGACGGCGTGCAGAACAGCTTCTTTGCATCTCGTGGAGTCGTGGGCGAGGCCCGCCGCGGCCCGAATGGTGGACGAGGTGTCTTATTAGCATCGCCCGTCTACTCGTCTACTCGTCTACTGGTACTCTCCTCGCCCACCTCGCCGACGCTTTCGATGCTCCGCGCCAACGACCTGCGCGTCTCCCGCCACTGCGCAGTTGATGTCTCCTCGGCACCCGACACGCCCCACACCATGCCCATGCCGCGCGCGCCCACGACCTTGTGAGCGCATCTCTCCGGTCTAGCGAAACGCCTGCCGCATGCGCGAACATGCTCGCGGCGAGCACGCCACAGCAGTATTCGAGCGACTTTGGGAGCGCAAGTGCGGGACTCGATGCCCTCGCCGAAGGCTCGCACTACGCCCAGCAGCAGATGCAGATGCAGCAGGAGCAGCAGCACGGTCAGCCGTTGAACGGTGCGCGACCCGAGATGAAACACCGGCAGAGCTTCAGCAATGGCAGCACAGGCGCCGACGACTCCGCACTGGAAGCTACGAATGGCAGCACAAAGGGTGGCAAGACGAGTGGACAGCCGGTGCGGCGCAGAATCAGTCGCGCATGCGATCAATGCAACCAGCTGCGAACCAAATGCGACGGGCAACACCCGTGCGCGCACTGCGTAGAGTTTGGTCTGACGTGCGAGTATGCACGCGAGCGCAAGAAGAGAGGCAAAGCGTCGCGGAAGGACATTGCTGCTCAACAAGCTGCCGCTGCCGCTGGCGACACCAAAGATGACAACAGTCCGAAGTCTGGGAGCGACAGAGATGGAGGCGACGACACGGCCATCGCCCCCAGACCACAGCCCGGGAATGGCCTGAAGCGGAAACGCGCGAGTATGGACTTTCAGCAGCCGCACCTCCCGCCTCCCAGGTCGACTAGCATGACGAGCCAGCCGAACACCATCCATCCCTTGATGAGCAGACCCGGTATGGAGCCCTCGGGAGGAAGTGTCACTAGCAATGCAATTGCGCAGACGAATGGCATACACCAGCGACCGATGCCCGCTGAGCAGCAACCTCTTCCAGCGCCACGAGCGCCAGTTGCGCCCATGCAAGAGCGGAGCATGCCCCTAGGCATTGGTGAGTATGGCAGCATTGACGATTATCATCGCAGCATCCTACATCCCGGCGCTGGAGCTACTGTGGCCGGGCACAATATTCTACACTCTGGTCCTGGTGGCATGCCTCACTCGATGATCCAAGGAGGCACCATCACGGGCTACGGCGACCCTCCATATGGCGTGCCGTCTCCGACCAGTCAGCAGGGCATCACTGGACATCCCTATCACATGGGAGGCTCGCCCATGTCTGCCAGTTTCTTACGACAGTCGCCCCTCGCTGGCTCTCCGGGCTGGCTGTCGCTGCCATCGCCGACCGCTGCATTGTATCCTCAAATGCACACACAACCGTCTAATCAGACCTTGAGATACCCTGTGCTACGACCCCTCCTGCCGCACATATCTGCGATCATACCGATCGGCCTCGCCTGCGATTTACTGGATCTGTACTTTGCGAGCACATCCCAGACGTTTATGCAACCGCAATCGCCTTATGTGATAGGCTATGTGTTTCGCAAGCGATCCTTCCTGCGTCAGACGAATCCGCGATCATGTAGCCCAGCGCTGCTTGCGAGTATGCTCTGGGTTGCTGCTCAAACAAGCGAGTCAGCATTCCTGACGTCCGCGCCTTCAGCGCGTGGCAAGATCTGTCAGAAGCTGTTGGAGCTGACGGTCAGCTTACTGAAGCCCCTCGTTCACACACCGATGGACGGCACTCAGCTATACGGAGGCAACACGGTCATTAATGGTGTGGCTTTGGGTGGTTTTGGCGTCACAGTCACTGGACAGGCCGAGGCGGGCACCCCAGGAGCGAGTGCAGCATTGGATGACGTCGCGACTTACATTCACCTCGCAACCGTCGTGTCTGCGAGTGAATACAAAGCAGCCAGTCTGAGGTGGTGGAACGCAGCATGGTCTTTGGCAAGAGAGCTGAAGCTTGGCCGGGAACTCCCGCCCAATCCTGAGAACTCCGATGGGCCGGAAGCTGAAGCTGAGGCGACTGGCGAAGCAGGAGTGGGACATGCAAATGGAATTACCTCTACAGAGCAACCTGGGTATGTCTCGGAAGAGGAGCGGGAAGAGCGTCGGCGAATATGGTGGCTGCTATACAGCGTTGACAGGCATCTGTCATTGTGCTACAATAAGCCACTGTTCTTGCTCGATGTCGAGTGCGAAGGACTATTGCAACCTGACAACGAGACTGTCTGGCAGGCAGGCGAGTACTACCCTGGAGAGGGCCATGTGGATGCATTGCACTATCGGCGGCGTGGTCCAGGTTTCGAATGCACTGGACACAGCTTGTTTGGCTACTTCTTGCCTCTGATGACTATCCTCGGCGGAATCGTCGATCTTAATCAGGCCCGCAACCATCCCCGGTTCGGCATGTTCCTCAAAGGTAGCTCAGGCTGGGAGGAACAGGTTGGGGAGATCTCGCGTCAGCTCGAAGCGTATGGGAGAAGCTTACAAGAATTCGAAGCTCGCCATCTAACACCGCCTGACTCCACGAAGGAGTCAACCAACGGAACCGATGGAGCGCAAGACATCACGAGCCCGCACTCAGTCGGCACATCAAACTCGAATCAACAGCGAATGACGGAGACGATCCTCCAAACCAAGATCGTGGTAGCGTATGGGACACACCTCATGCATACTATGCACATCTTATTGAATGGCAAGTGGGATCCAATATCGTTGCTCGATGACAACGATTTATGGATCTCTTCACAGTCCTTCATCTCTGCCACCGGTCATGCTGTGTCAGCAGCTGAAGCAATCAATGAGATCTTGGACTATGATCCCGACATCTCGTTCATGCCGTTCTTTTTTGGAATCTACCTTCTGCAAGGTAGTTTCTTGCTCCTGTTGATTGCAGACAAGCTGGGCGCGGAAGCAAGTCCCAGCGTTGCGAAGGCTTGCGAGACGATTGTTAGAGCGCACGAAGCTTGCGTTGTGACACTCAATACTGAGTATCAGGTATGCTTTTTCTGACCCCATTCCCGCGATTCTGCGCTAAACTATCTCGCAGCGCAACTTTAGAAAAGTGATGCGATCAGCATTGATGCAAGTCCGTGGCCGATCGGTAGAGGATTTTGGCGAGCAACAGCAACGGAGACGAGAAGTGCTGTCTTTGTATAGGTGGACGGGCGACGGCCAAGGTCTTGCATTATAATGAAGACGTAATGACTTGGCGGCGTATTTGCCACAGAAATCTTATTTCTATGTAAATAACACGCACTCGAAAAGAGGAAATACCCTGGAGGCGGGCCAACAAAATGTCTAACATGGTTGTACACAGTGGGGAAAGCATTCCATGGCTTGCAGCGTGTGATGATATGACTCCGGCGTTCTACCGATTTCCTTCCTGATACAGATAGGCTCTACTTGGGTAGAGCGTCACGTGTGCGGAGTCATTGTCCGATCTCTAGAAGTGGCATTCATTCAGCTCCACGCAGTCCAAGCTATCCGAAACATCCAACAACAAACATTCCTCCCGAGAACTCACCCTCGCCTCTCTACACTTGGGAAGAAACAAGACCAAAAATGCTCATCCTCTCCGACTCAACCATCCACACCCTCCTCATCAACCTCTCCAAACAAGACCTCCTCCACTTCCAACAAAAACTCCAAACCTCCCTCATCAACTTCTCCACCACCTCCGAAAAAGACTTCCAACCCCCTCCCGGCATCACCGCACGCCCCAACGGCCAAAAGGCCTTATTCCGCCCCTTCACATCTCCTTCTTCCATCGGCTGCAAAATCATCGTCGACCCGGCTCCGGATCCTCTCACGAGCGACAAAGATGTCTTGCATGGTGTGCTGGTCGTGTGTGATGAGAAAGGTCTGCCCAAGGGACTGATCAATGCGGAAGAGGTTACGGGGTTTCGGACGGCGTTGTGTAGTTTGATTTTTTGGGTGGCGAGGCGGAGGACCGCGAAGGTTGTGGTTTTTGGGGCGGGGAAGGTGGCGCTTTGGACGGCGAGGTTGTGTTTGGCGCTGAGGGGGGAGGAGGTGGCGAGTTTGGTTGTGGTTAATCGGAGAAAGGAGAGGGCGGAGGAGTTGGTGGGGACTTTGAGGGGGGAGAATGAGCGGAGGTGGAAGTCGGGGGTGGAGATTAGGGTTGTGGAGAGTGGGGAGGAGGAGGAGGTGGGGAAGGTTTTGGGGGAGGCTGACGCGGTGTTTTGTACTGTGCCTTCGGATGCGGTGTTGTTTGATGGGAAGTATGTGCGACGCGAAGAGGGGCAGCCGAAGCCGTACATTTCGGCTATTGGATCTTGGAGGCCGAATATGATTGAGCTGGATCCGGAGTTGTTGAAGCGGGTGGTCAGTGAGAGAATATACAATCCCATTACTCGGAACGATGCTGGGTTCATTCTTGTGGATGATCGCAAGTCGGTTTCGGAGCATACTGGAGAAGTTCTTCAGAGCAAGCTCTCCGAAGCTCAAATGATCGAGGTTGGTGAAATGCTCGAGGTACGAGAGCACATCGGAGAGAGTGAGCAGTCTGCAAGACTCAGAACCCATCTCGAAGAAGGTTTCTTGATATACAAGAGCGTGGGTGTCAGCGTGACGGATCTGGCATCGGGAGAAGCCATTCTGGATTTGGCGAACAAGCATGGCAACCTTGGAACGTTGATCACGAACTTCTGATATGGGAGCTCTGGAAGTGCTAGGATAGAGACGTCCAAGAGAGTGAAGAAACTTGGGTATCTCATCTTTCCTCTATACTACAATCGCGCCTCGACACCAGTCCCACGCTGCCGAATCGCCAGACCATCAGATCGCATCGAACGTCCGTTTCCACCAGTTCCGTGGAAGTTCACGCAGTCTGAAAAGAAACTGCCCGTAATTCATCGCATCATCGAGTGAGCAAGACTGATTTCATGCTCAAACGGCACAAGCACCGTCAAGCCCACCAGCATCCTCTCCATCCATCTTCAGACCTTGTCCAAGCTGGACACGACCAGCCTCGTCGACCTTACAATCGCACCCATACTTCGCGCGAAAGTCGAAAGGTGCAAGACCATCGAGCTTCTCAATCGCCTTGTTGGCTACTCTCAGTCTCGCATGTCTTCCCGACTTGCCTGCACTACTGGCCATGATCCGATCGTGGATCATGACGACCGCAACCACATCCTTCTTCTCCATACCATCGACACTCGGCAATTCCTGGGCCATCAGACGGTAGTCCATGCAGCCAAACGTGGTTTGCAGCATGTTGTGAAGATGCGTGCACGGGTGATTGTTGGCGAAAGTGTCGTAGATCTTCATGTCCTCGAAGTACCACTGTACGTGCTCATCGAAGAAACGCTGTATCTCCGCGTAGTTGAAATTGGAATCGATGAACATGGCACCAATGAAGGCTTCGACAATGTCGGGCAGACATTTCGGCGGATCAGAAACTGTAGTCCAGTAATCTCTACTATCGCCTGCCACCCGCTTGGCTTCGAACAGGTCGGTCGCGTATGCCGTGATCTGCGACTGCAGGACAGCATGATGGTGGCGTAGGTGTTTGTGGAATCCGATGTTCACGCAAAGAGCACCCAAGAACTTATTGCTCACCATGGCCATTTTGTGCTCGGTGAGCCACTGCGGGTCCTTGTCGGGGTACTTGTGGAAGAGGTAGGTGATGGAAGCCTGGTCGAGCAGAGCATCGCCAAGGAATTCAAGCCGCTGGTAATTTGGGACTTTCTCGTAGATGTATGGCACCGACGGATGCATGAAGGCCGAGTAAAGCAACCGCGGGTAATTGAAGTGGTAAGCATGTTCTCGTTCGACCTTCTGTGCCAAATCACGTTGCACAGCTGTGACTTCGGCGGTCTGATAGTGAGGCTTGTTGTATGCGGATCTGTAGTCATCCCACTTCAGCATCCTGTGGTCGTCAGAATCGACCAGAGCTGTGACAGCTTTCACAGCTTGAGTCCAGTGCTCGGCTTGCCATTGCCCGGGCTTGTCCCAAGTGAGGTACGCAGCTCCAATCAGCGCCTCGCAGACATCGGCGATGGTCTTTTCACCCAAACCATGAGTTCTGGGCTCATGAAAATTCTCCTTTTCTTGACCCTTTATGACTCCAGTACCGACAAGCAGCTTCAGACCCTCGGGATACCAGTATCGACGGTTGAAAGCCATGCTGCGGATTTGCTCATACAGCTTCAGCTTGACAGCAGTGCCGAAGAGGTTCTTGTTGCAGAGCATCTGCATTCTGCGAACGTGGAACTCGAACTCATTCTCATTCGGATTCTGAATGAAGGTCGAGATTGTAGTTGCCGTCTTCAAGAAAGTATCGCCGATGAACTCTAGACGCTCGTAGTTCTCTCCCATTCCGTGCTGGAAATTGATGCGCTCTGCGCCATGCTCGCCTTGGTTGTCTGAATCTTTGGTGAAGGCGGCAAGGGCGAATTTTGGACCGCAGTCAAGTCCAATCGTCGAGCATCCTTCGATAGCAATGAGATAAGATTCGATGCGGTGAATGATCGACGGCCACACAATGCAAGAGGTAGCTACCTCAGGGGTCAAAGCCGAGATTTTCAGTGGTTCTGGGCACACATACGCCTTCTTGAGACCTTCGACCTCTTTCTTTTCTGGAGGGGCCAGCATGTTTCGGCGCAGTACTGCCAGCTCTGCCTCGATGACAGGTTGGTTTTCGGCCCAGGCAATCTTTGCTCGAGACTTCTTCCACAAGCTGACACTGTATGCGAGGATAGACTCACTATGCTTTCCCTTTGCCGCGTCATCCGGAATCGGGTCTGTCTGTTTCAAAGACGGGTCGATGCCCTTCGAAAAGAACTTGCGGCTCCCATCAAACTTGTCAACGATGAATTTGTTGGCAAAAAGACCATGCGGCCACTCTGGGGTCCACCTGAGCTCGTCATTAGCGAGCACAACGTCCAAAGCGGCCCAGTCAATCGCTTCGGCGGGGTTGATTGCTTGCTCTGCGTCCAAGCTGTTCTCCGATGTGTCCAAGCCGATATTCGAGGGAGCCATCCAGTATGAACATTTCAGAGGTTCTTCTTCATACGTCTTGCTGAAAACATCCTTGAACATGCGGAATGTGAAGGCACTAAGCTGCGACAATCGCTGCTCCGTGACCATTAACGGCAACTTCAAGCTCGCCGACTTCACTGCCGTGGGGTCTCCATTGCTCCGGAACACAGGGAAAGATGGCAATTGTGTCATTGAGGTCCTCGTCAGGAAAATAAGCGCTTGATGCGGACGATCCAGACCCTCTGGAAAGTCGACAATCGTGGCCCAGAGCTCTTTTGGCAGCAGCCCCCTGTGATCCATCCAGATCTTGGGCTTGATTTGCATCGCGTATCCAGAAGTTGCTTTCATATCTACCGCCAAGAGAGCATTCCTCATGGCCGGAAGTTTCTTCTGGTAGATTGGAATCAGATTCTCGTTGAGATAGCCGTGCGTTCGTAGATAGACGCAAGCATCGAAAGCGGCAGACCGCTTCGCTAACGACTTTTTCGCGTGAACCTTGCCAATTTTGGAGCGCAAAGGAGCGTTGCCTGGCAAGACGACCTCGGCGATGTACTTGGATCCTCTGTTGGATACCACGTACGTAGGATGTTGAGGCTCGTCGGATTCGGTGGGTATAGCAGTGACAAAGTGGGCCAGTATAGTCAGCGCGTTCGCGTATGTCAGCTTGGCTCCAGAAATTGGGTCGACCCGAGTCTCCATTGTCTTTTCCCGTTCTAGAAGAACTTCCAGGCTGTCTGAGTTGCCTTCGAGCTTGCGATCTTCTGGCAGCAGGTCGCAGTATCGTCGCATGTTTGCTTCTGCGTAACGAACTTCGCTCATGGTCGATGAGTGTATAGAGTTGCCGCGCTCAATCATGTGGATGAATTTCGAATTCTGGTTACGAGCACGGCCTCGCGATTGAACGTATTGAATCATTGTCGCGTACATGTCGAAGCGCACGATCAGATTGCAATCCGGTACGTCAAGACCTTCCTCGGCCACAGAAGTCGCGAATAAGCAGTTCAGCTCACCTTTTCTGAATTTCAGTAGCGTCAACACTTGCTGCTTGAACGAGAACGAGTCTTCATCTAGCCCGCCGTTGTTCGAGCCAACAAGGAAGTGGCCGCGCATGTGCGGCGTGCTTATCCGGAGGAAGAGGTTGTGCAGCATCCGCGCTGTATACCGACGGTCGACAAAGACGATACACCGATGGTCCGATGTACGTTCGAACTGAAGTTGCAGATAACGGTGCAACTCGTACACCTTCGAGCTAACATCAGAGCGAACATTAGTAGGCTGGAGCCGGTCGAGGACGTGTTTGCGAGTTTGCACATATCCAATCGCCTCACGAATTTCTTTCACAGCATTGTCTAACTCGGAGATTTCTTGCTGCACTTTGCGGGAGTGAAACTTCTTTTCGACCTCCATTTCGTACTTGCCTGATTTGTCGTGAGAAAAGGCATGCAAGAGGTAACTGTCTGCACACCATCCTCCTAGATGGCGAGCGATCTGAGCAGCGCGCTCAAGGACAGTTGCGAAGATGGGTATACGTTCGAATCGGCTTTTGATGTCCCGCATCAGCTCGGTCTCAAACCCTGCTTGCAGTAGTGCATCATAGATCAAAACCTCTTCTGTGGGCCTCTTGATCGCTGCCGCCAAACTCATGTCGCTCGTTGTAGCAATTTTGGAGTCTAGCAGACACTCGAGCTCAGATGCCGCTTGCACTACGTCCATCTTTGCGTCGATGGGGCTTGCAGTCATGCCGAATATACGTGGTCGTTGGGAGGGCTCTTCGGTAAGATAAAAATCTTTGATGATGCGAGCATACGAATGGTTTTTCTTGGTGTGATGGGCTTCGTCAAAGATGAGCAAATTGATCTGGCTCATTTTCAGGTAGCTGTGGGCCAGTGCTTGGTTGAGAATCTCGGCCGTGCACACGATGACTTTATTCTCCGTGAACTCCTTAAGCCATCGCGCAGCATTCCATCGATCTGTATTGTCAGCTCCGCAAAGTCGGATGACACTGGCGTCAAGGTTGCACTCCAAGACTGAGTACTGTTGATAAACCAATGTCACGGATGCAACGAGGAAGAAGGAGATCTTCGCTGGAAACCCTCTAGCACGATTCTCGATCTCGTTGTCGATGACCCATCGGAGCAGTAGAACTGCAATGAGAGTCTTTCCGGATCCAGTGTCCAAGACGGCGATGGTGTTTTGCTGCTTGGCGCGTTCAAACAGCTCAATCTGATACTCACGCGGATTCTTCACGATCTGGGAGCCGCGTTGCTGAGAGGCCAGAAGCGAGTGAATTGACTGGCTATCGTCGACGGCGTCGGCTGCCTTCTTCACCTTCGGCTTCAGTGCTGCTTGACCATCGGTACTGGTGATCCAAGAATCAAAGATGGCGCGTTGGACACGACGCTTCTGCTTCCAGCTTGCGGCTATTGGGGCGGAGTTGAGCGGCTTGACGGTATTCTCGTCATCGCCGGAGCCGACCATATCGTCGAGGTCCTGCGTGAGGCCATCCGCAGGCGGCAGCGCCCTCTTAGGGGCGCCCATTTCGGATCAAAGATGTGGATGTAATGGTGTTAGCGATCGAGGAAAGCGAGCAGAGAAGTTCTCTGCTTGCAAGCAAATACGGAGTCCCACCGCCGCCCTCCCGTGGATCGGCGCGTGCGTGTTTGTTGCAGGCACGACCATGTGTCTGTGACGTGAAAGAGCAAGGGGACTGGAATTTGAGCGTTCATCGTTTGTTGTTTGCTGTGGCGTCGGAGACAACCGGCCCGAAAGTGTGGCGTCTCGCAACGACGTTTCTGTCTCATGTGAAAGTCTTCCAGTCTTCACTTTCCACTCACGCGATCATGGCCGAAGAAAACCGCAGCCTGCGCTCTGTATACGATGAGGCCGAGAAGAAGCGCAATGCGATCGAATCCAGCTTCGACAGCAACGCCGCCAGCTTCCAGGACAACCTGACAACGACGATCCAACTCTACGAAGAATGTCTCAAGATCGCCGAGCAAATCGCCCTCTTCAGCCCAAATGAGTCCGTCGAAGACATCACGACGGGAGACCTCCAGTACCTCCTCCTCAACTACCGAATATCCGAGCTCATCCTCCGCCTCAACGACCGCGAACACCGCAAAGCCAACCTCCAACGAGCACAGCACCACTACGAACGCTACGTCAAACGTCTCGACAACTACGAACTGATCTCAAAAGAAGACTTCAAACTCTTCGAACAATACCAAGAATCCCCCAACAAATTCTCCACAGCCTCAGCAACAGACGCAGCAGCCCGCCGCGAGACCAAAATCAAGCGATTCAAAGAGGAGAAAGCACTAAAAGAGAAGCTGGCATACATGCGACAGAATCCGAGAATCGTGCAAGAAGACGACGATAGAGCACGAGAGCTCCATCTCACCAATATCGCGTACTGTACACATCAGACCTTCGCCTCGTTAGAATCGATCGCGCAGGAATTACACATTCTCTCCGTGGCACCGCCCGTTGCGCCACCTGATCCTCGTGGCCAAAGTTCTTCCGATGCCCGCGATCGAGGACGCTTCGCAGAAGGCTACTCAGATCGTCTCGATGGGCCTCAGCATCTCTCTGCAGGAATGAAAGGACCTCTGCTGGACGCCAAAGGGAAACCTCTTCGACCCTTTACATTGCTGCCGAGACAGGAGTTGAAGCAGGGAGTTTTTAGGCCTGATCATAGTTTGCCGACGATGAGCATAGACGAGTATCTGGAAGAAGAGAGGCGGAGAGGCGGGATGATTGAAGGCGGCGGCGAGGCGAGTCGGCAGACGAAGGAGGTGGATGAGGATGATTATGAGGCGGCGGATCGGGAGACGATGAAGGCACGAGAGTGGGATGAGTACGTTGAAGCAAATCCCAAGGGAAGCGGAAACACAATCAATCGTGGGTGAGATAGCTGCATTGCTGCATTGTGGTTATTCAGCCTGACTACAACTGCCCACTTCAACGTGTCGCCAATGGCCGTTGGCCAGCCTCTCCAGCGACTCGATAGACTTTGCAGCCGTACTGCATTGTGCTAGTCCGAATGTTTGCTGCCAAGGTCTTATTTGAATATGCATAGCAAAAGCGCTGGAAAGAACGTCAGCAAGCTGGCTCTCATACGGATCAAGGAAGGTTTACTCACGCCTTTGATTTCTGCGCGACTGTGCGCTCAAGTGTCTAGCAACCATGCGGGCCTGTACAGAGAACTCCTCGCTAATTATCATGCCACCCTGGACCCCCAATGCGGTGTTTCGTGCGTCGAAAGTGCCTTGCGTAGCGGCGCCCCTAGCGCATTCTCCGACGCTCGTTTTGATATCCATGCCTCAATGCCAAAGTCAACCTATCTTTCATCAATCTCTCATCGGATACTGCCACCCAACTGTGAGCCCAGACGCCCAAGTGCAAGCTGTGTCACACCCTCTCTGCACTCGCCCACAATGCCAGCAACACCAAGAATGCTCTCTTCGAAACCGCGCAAAGTAGTCGCAAGCTCGCGGACAGTGTCTTCGCCATTCGGTTGAGGACCACCAAGACCGGATCTTCGCTGAGCGAGTTGCTGGGCTTGTTGAACAGTCGAGCCTTCAATGACACGCATGTGTTGCTCAATCTCGATCAGGTTGCTGGCGTAGGAATCCATGATCTTTTGCAGGTCGGCAGCCATGGGCATGAAGTAGTTGCCAATGAGGTCGGTGTCGTAGTTCTCGTCTCCTTCGTTGGTGCTTTGTTGCTGCTGCGAGCGCTGCTGAGAGCCGTACACGCTGCTGATGCCGTTGTTGCTCAAGTTCGGGTATTGGTATGGTTGGGGCAGTGCGAGGTTCGTCACGATACGCTGCAATCGCTGCCCGTCCTTGAGATCCTTCTCGGCATTCTTGCGCTGTGCATCGACTGCGTATGCGTCTGCGGATAGCGCTTGCTCGACGTCGTCTGCCTTGTCTTTGACAAAGGTGATGTCTGGTATCAAACTGTTCAAATTCTCCTCGTGCTTGGGCAAAAAGGCTTCGATCTGCTTCGCGAACTGCTCTTGCTGCTGAATCATCTTGTCCAGTGCCTCCAGCTCTTGCTTCACGCTGTCTGCGCAGTCCTCGAATCGTGTCGTGCCTTTCAGGTTGTCGATGGTGACTTGTGACGCTGCTTGCGTTGCTGGTGCCGCGGCGCCCTGACCCATGCTCAGTCTGCCAAATGAAGTGGAGTGGTTCAGGTTGGATGCCTGCGTAGCACCAAGCAGTGACGGCGCTTGCTGCTGACTCGGTCTCGCAGTGTTGCCGAAGATACTGCTGCCGCTGTTGTTCGTGGCCGGTTGTGCGCCAAACAGACTGCTCCCGGACGCATTGTTTGTGGTGGGTGGAGCGCCGAAGAGGCTGCTGCCAGCTTGTTGCGGCTGAGTGGTGGCGGGTTTGGCGAACATGTTCGTGGCGTTGGGAGTATTGTTCGGGTTGCCGAAGAGGTTGCTGCTCGAGTTTCTCGGGGCGCCAAATGTGCTGGTGTTGCCGGTGCTGCCGGTGTTTCCGAACAAGCTCGTGCCCGCAGCTGGCTGGTTCTGCTGTGTGCTGCCGGGGTTGCCGCCGAAGAGAGAGTTGGAGGCGGTGGTGGTGTTGGTATTGTTGTTGTTGTTGTTGTTCTGCTGTGCGCTGGGCGCAGTGTCAGCTGCCTGTTTCTGCTCGGCGCGTGACGCATTCAGCATGCTCTGGAAGCTGAGCTTTGCTTCCGGCGGTGCGGCGGCGACAGCGGGCGGCGCTGGGGAGGAGGCAGCGGCGGAGACAGCAAAGGGCGCGGCCTTCACTCGGGCCTCGATGTCGGCCGGTATGGCGGCAAACAGGCCCTCGGCGTGGTACGGCGGTGCTGTGATGGTCGTGCAACCGCCGTCACCCTCATCGCCGCGCCTGCTCCTCTTTGCGGCGCTGCCATCTCCGCCGGGGCCTCCTTGTGCGCCGGGAGGAAAGTTGATCTTGCTGGGCATGGTTCTTGCTGCGGGTGCGGAAGGTGGTTTGACTGGGAACTGCGGGCAGGAGTGAGGAGAAGGATACGTACTTGAACATGGTGTTGGTAGCCGCTGTGGATATGCTGAGAGAATGGCTGCGATTGAGCATGTTGCCTATTGTTCGACTACAATACCGACAATACCGACAATCGCGGATGCTCGCATGTTGCCAAAACGCGGAGGACGCGACCGAGATCCGCTTTTCCAAGAAGGGAAATGATCGACACGCGACCATCATCTCCCTCTCGTCAACAATCACTCACATGCTCTTATTGTTACGCCCCGTCATCGTGCACGATACCATCAATGCTCCGACAGTCTTGACGCAATGGTTGCTTATCGCTACCGGTCGCTAAGATGTCCAAACTCTACAGGTACACGTAATTCTTCGTGCCATGTTCCACAAGGCAGCTTCCCCAAAACGTCTCACGGCAAACACTACAGTATCAATACCGCAGACAGGCCTCGAGCATTGGAGCAACCAAGTCGATACCCGATCAATCAAGAACCTTCCTACACAATCCGTTTTCTCATTCACCCTTAACCCTGCCCCAAAATCTTAGCCTAATACCGAACAGGCATCACACGAATAATTCTTGAGATCCTCCATGACCTCGGGAATATTCGCCTCAATCGCCTTCTCGAACTGCTCGACGTTGTCCCACAACAGTATCGCTTGCGTATGCAGACCGCCGGGATCACCCTCAGGAAACTCAACAACCGTCCAAGATTTCAAGCCACAAGCTTTCCAGTGCTTGTCGACGATTGCCAGGTGCTTTTCGAGGTAGTATTCCGAATCGAATTGAATGTCTGGTGTTCGTGGGTACGAAACGTAGACGTATGCTCCTGCGTCGTCCGTCCTGGTAGCCATGACGCTTTTCGTGCTAGAGTTTTGGTGTGACGAAGTATGCAGAGAGTTGGTGTTAAAAGTACTGTCGTCTCCCGATATCCTCAGCTTCGTGAGCGAGTAAATACATGTAGCTTGTTTCAACTAGTCAACAATGGCTACGCAACACCTGTAAGCGTGGTGTTGTCATGACTGCTCAGCAGAGACATTCTCCCCTCCACGCACTGCTCCCTCCTCGGCTAAGAGCTGAGCTCGACCACAAGCTTCAAGGCTGGAGAACACTCACAGGATTTATCAAAGCTTACGAATATCGCTCCCACGTAGCCCACGGAGTGCCAAAGTTCTTGCCCATTCACGAGTAAAGTTCTCATAACTCTCGACCCGCAGAAACCACCGACCCCATTGCATTGATTGCATTGATCATCCAGGAAGCCGCAACAAAATCAGCTTCAGAAACAAACACATACCAGAGCTTCGACTCTCATCTTCATCTATTGTAAAAATGGCCTCCGAACCATGGAACCCAGACTCCACATCATTCCCAACCATCAAAGAACTCCCCTCCATCCCCAACGCACCAAAATACGCTGCCTGGTTCTGGGGCAAAGACGACTACCTAGGCAGACTCAACCTGTTAACACCGACCAGAGTCAAAGTCGCGGCAGCAGAAATTCGCACTGGCGAAATGGCCCGAACTGATCTCCCATTAAACGTACCCGAACAGCCAGCCTTCGGACGACAGAAATTCAAGCACGAAATCAAGCCACTTCGAAAAGACTACGCATATGATGACGTGTACTCCTTGAATACGCAGAGTGGGACGCAGTGGGATGGGTTCCGACATGTGGCACACCACGATACAGGGCATTTCTATAATTGGACCAAAGGCGCTGATGTCGATGGACCGGAGCCGAACGAGAAAGCGAGTATCCACTACTGGTCGCAGCACGGGTTTGCCGGTCGAGGAGGTAGGTGTTGTTGCATTGCATTGCATTGCACACTTCTCCATTTGAAGGTCTTCCTCGCTGATCATTTTGTCGTATATGTAGTCCTTCTCGATTATCGTAGCTGGGCCACAGAGCAAGGAATCAAATACGACTCCGCCACGGCGCACAGCATCACCTACGAAAACCTCGTAGCAGTCGGCAAACATCAAGGCCTCGACATCCGACCCGCGGCCCAAGGCGGCGATATTCAAATCGGCGACATCCTCTTCATCCGCTCCGGTTTCACAGAAGACTACTATTCCCGCAGCGCGACGCTAAACACCTCCATCGGCCTCCGCGAATTCGCCTTCGAAGGCACCGACGAAGCCCAATACCAGATCTGGGCCGGCGTGAGCCAAGAAGAACAAGTCCGCGACTGGTTACACGACTGCTACTTCGCGGCCGTGGGAGGCGATGCTCCCGCGTTTGAAAAATTCCCGCCACCGCTCGACGGCTCGGGCCTGCACGCGTACATTCTGGCGTGCTGGGGCATGCCGTTGGGCGAAATGATTGATCTCGAACGCGTGGCGGAATTGGCGCGGAAGAATCGGCGGTATACGTTTTTCTTCACGAGTGCGCCCGCGAATGTGGTTCGGGGAGTGTCATCACATGTGAATGGCACGGCGATTTTCTAGAATCCAACATTATTGGGAACGGAAATTGTTGGCGTGCGAAAGGGTCGCGTGCGGCTTACCCCTTGCTTTAGGTGCCGGGGGCAAGAATGTGTGTATGCAGTTCATGCATATGGACCAGACAGGAGGGCCACACTCTGAGCTGGCGTGGGATATTGATCCTCAGGTAGCCGTCGGCGGCCACACATTGGTGAAGGAGATCATTATGGGTCCGCCTAGTATACAGCTGCACGGAAGCGCTGCCAAGTCTTTGGGAACCTGCTATTTTGATCTTGTATTACGCGAGGTATTGTTGGGATTGGACCTGGCCATCGCTTTCCTCCGAGAGGATTCAATCTTGTGCGACGTGCCTGCAGGATGCCGTTCATGCCGTGTGCGCGTGCATGAGACGTCAGTACAGCTTCATCAATGGCAGCTCTAGCCAAAATTTCTACGGTAATCTATGACGATCTGTAGCTGGGATGCAATCTCAAGCACATAAGTTGCCGTTGCGCCCAGCGAACGCTATGCATCCCGCCACCTGGTCGCAGTCAATTTTGGTGTCCTGAGAGCCCGCTGTCCGCCATGAGGAACTTCTTCGCCCTCCTCGCAGCCTGTGTGACCGGTGCCTCGGCCTACTCCTCATTTGTGATCCCAACTTTGACGGCACACCAGCCGATCGGAAGTGGCAGCACGAACTTCTACCTCATCGAATTCGACATTCAATCCGTCAACTCCGGAAACCAGAGATCCGCTTATTGTCTGAAAAGCTGGGGCGACAACGGTTGGAGTCGTCCGGAAGCATACAGCGTAAACGTACCGACCGGGGAATGGTTCAAGTGCGACTCTGCACGAGGCACGTACGATGGAGCCAGTGCCTTTTCGTTCCAGCTCCACCCCTACTTCTCCATTGGCAATTTCTCGTTGAGCGTCAAAGAAGATCTGAAAGAAGGTTCCAGGTGCGATGATCTTGCTCGCTGTCGGGGAAGTGCTCAAGCTGACAATGACCAGCATATCCGGATTCCGCGAAATCAACAATGGAACAGATCAATTTGTTTGCGATATCAATCCGGCAGAGTGGTTTCCGGCGCAGCACGCGCATGGAGACTGCAAGATACCAGAGAAAGCAGACCCTTTCCAAATCTCCGTTTCGCAGGCTGCAGCATAGTGTGGCCTCAGACGTGGGTGGAAATCGGCAGGAGTTCAAGGAGTGGCGGTCGGGTGGCCGCGACCCAGATCGCTCTCATTGTGAGGCAGCACATTTGTCAACTAGACCAGGATCCACGATGTCCAGCTGTGTGGCTGAGGTCATCCTGCTCAAATATGTAAACAAAAGCAAGGGTCATTGTTATGGCTTAGTCTGCATCGCGTGCCATTGGATCATTTGAGCTTGCTTTGCTGTGGGTAAGAGCGCCGGTTTGTATGCCGCATTGCGTTGGCGATGGTGTTCAGATACTACTGGAGCAAGTCGGTCCAAGATGTTCTACGGCGGGAATCGGTGATGATTGAGGAAAGTTGATGCTGTCTTGCTGACACAGGAGGAGAGCTGTCCAATTTCCTCCCTGAACACCGCTGTCGTATCCCGTACCTTGGCACCACTTCCTCTTCGTTGCAGAGTCAACTCTTCTTGCCGTTCGTCCACAATCCAATCGAGTCGACCGCACACTGTTCATTAATGAACTTGACTCACCACAGTACCCGTTTGATATTCAGTAATCAAGAAAATTAGTAGTGGCCATCTGCATTTCCGAATCCGACGCAACTCAGTTCAAGCCGAACCCACTGAAGCAGCCGATAGAACCAAGACCAGTTCTCTCATCGAGGAAGATATCCCAATGGCTTCAATGAAGACAGCACGAGGTCTTTATGCCGACACGCTGCTGCACATGCCCAAATCATGTCCATAACGTATCCTGACAAGACTCAGCTCTGCAGCCTCAAAACGCGGGGCTAATGGCATGAAGTTCCCCATTTGGCAAGCTGTGTGCGATCGTACCAGTGAGGAGCACTCATCGCTAGCTCATTTGTAGCTATGCCCGCGTGAGAGCCCTCGGCAACACTATCAAGTGCAACGACATCTCTTCAACTTCCCTCAACTTCTCACCAGCTTTACCAAGCAGTATCGAATTACCATGGCGGGAATCAGGGAATACACGATCAATGTCCCACAGGCCAAAATCGATCGCCTCTTCCGCAAGCTCGACGATGCTGAGTACCCGGAGGAGATTGAGAATGGCGGGGACACCTATGGCTCCCAAGTGTGGGTCAAGCTATTCTATATGAGAAGCATGGTCTCGATGTACGAGCTGACTTCAAGCAGCAAAGACGTGAAACGTATCGTGGACCATTGGCGTAACAAGTTCGATTGGTACTGCGAAACACCCTGTCGGCTCTGGTTCAATCTAACAGATGCAGGCGAGCGCACGAGAAGAAACTCAATGAATTGCCAAATTATGAAACCCAAGTCAATGTTGATGGACACGGACCCGTTGACCTACACTTCGTCCACCAAAAGAGCGACGTAGCCGGAGCGATTCCATTACTCTTCGTCCACGGCTGGCCCGGATCTTTCCTCGAAGTGACCAAAATGCTACCCATGCTCAAAGGAGGGAATGGCAAACCAGCCTTCCACGTGATCGCCCCCAGTTTGCCGTAAGTATATCCAATCAATATCAATGAAGATCTAGATTACTCACAAATCCAGAAACTACGGCTTCTCCGGCCCAGCTCTCAAGCCCGGCTTCAACCTCCGTTGTGTAGCAGAAGCCTTCGACAAACTCATGACCGCTCTCGGCTACGACCAATACGTAGTACAGGGAGGCGACTGGGGCTTTCTCATCTCCCGAGCCCTCGCTCACTTATATCCCCAGCACGTCAAAGCCCACCACATCAACTGGGCATGGGCAGGAATGCCCGAAGAGTTCGCAAACGGCACCAAACCCCAACCCGAGCTCAGCGAGCGCGAGAAGAAACAGATGGCGCAAGCCGAAAAGTGGAACCCGTTTGGCGCGGTACGTTGCACATTGTCACATTCTCATACACATATAATATCTCTTCTGACTTTGTGGACCAGGGCGACGGGCGCGGCTACGTCGCAATGCAATCTACACGACCCCTAACAATCAACTACGCCTTCCGCGACTCCCCCGTGGCTCTGCTCGCCTGGATCTGGGATAAGCTGGTCGACTGGACAGATGAGTATCCGTGGACCGACGACGAAGTTTGTCTCTGGATCTCCATCTATGTCTTCTCCAGAGCAGGACCCGACGCAGCTTCCTTTCTCTACTATGAGGCTACCCACGATGCGACAGAGATTCCGATACCGGTCGTGCAAGGCTACATCGATGTGCCACTAGGTATCGCTGATTTCCCCGTGGAACTCGCGAATATGCCGCAGAGCTGGAGGTCTGGAATGGGACCGATCGTGTTTCAGAAATTGTACGAGAAGGGCGGTCATTTTGCTGGCTGGGAACGACCGGGGGATATTGCCGAGGGCTTGTGCGAGATGTTTGGGAAAGGAGGGGGTGCGTATGGAGTTGTTGCTGGTAAGGATGGGTATTAGTAGCTCAGGACATACTACTACGAGCAGCCGAGGTTTTAGCCAAAGGGATTTGTTGCGGTACGCTTCATATATCTACAGCTCATGTTCAGAAAACAAAAGAATTGCATCAAACAGCCAGAATGTCGCTAGGTGAATTCGCGATCTGCCAATAAGAATCAACCTGCGCCAGCTCATGCTATCGATCTCGCCGAAGGCCGTCTCGCTTGATTTACATTCGGTTCACCTTCAGCAAGCGCCCGACCCATGATGAGTTCCTTATTGAAAGGCGCTGTCGTCTTCCTATGCGGAACCGGCTCTTCCGTAGCCCAGCGCCAGATATTTTTTGTTGCCCCTTTCGTCGCGAACTCGATCAAAGGCGTAATGATGATCGTCACGACGAGTAGACAGGCATAGCAAACCGCCGCTGTGATCAGCAAGATCGCCCAGTAAGGGAGTCCCAAGTCACTCATGGACACGGCGACATATGCGCCGAGACTCCAGAAGATGAAGCCGTGCAGGACTATTCTCTGTCAGTGTACATTCTCGCAGTTTCAGGGAGGTTGGTGAAAATACGGTAGAGTGTCATGATATGTGGATGGAAGAACGTCACCAGTTTGATGCTCAACGCCTTCTGCACCCATACAGACAGCTCAACGATAAGCTGTAATCCCAAACTGAAAGTGAGGTGCGCAAATGTCGGCGCGTAGTATTCTGGATAGGCATACCAAATCGAAGGTAGAGTCTCGTACTGCGGCCTGCCTGTCGCGGCTTCCGGGTGGATCGCATTATCCCAGGACATGAACGAGAAGAAATAGAACGCAGAGTTGAACAAGAGGACCAACGGCGTGGCGAGTGTGAGGAGAGTTGCGAAGACCAAAGTCGGATAGAGCAGCCATGCGCGAGCTTGGATTTTGCGTCTCCAGTCGTAAGTGATGTCCACATCAGCGAGCATAAGTCCGAGCCAGTGGCAAGCAGACCAACTTTCACCCCACCAACCCATTATTATACTGAAGATGTAAAACGACGTCCGCTTCCAGGGTTTCTTGATGTCTTTGATCAGCACCGTCGCGAGGAGAACGACGAAAGAGAATTGGAGTTGGACGGGTATTGTCCACAGGACACCAACACAGTAATTGTTGATGACTTCAGGTGGATTGTTCGGAATGATGTAGCTCAGCTCCACTAGCTGGTTGAGGAAGATGCCAAAGTTGCCTTGAGGGACGACATATGGCCAGACGCTGTAGCTGACACTCGGGAGCCACTCCAATCGGCCCGTCAAGCCCAGAGACAAAAGGAAATATGTCAGAGTCATGAAGATGAAAACTGGTATCAGCATCCGTGGTGCACGGAGTAACATCTTGTTTGCAATGTCCTCAAACTTGCCGGTCTTGAGATATCGCTGGGCCAGGAAGCGACAAGATGTAACGAAGAATGGTCCAATCCAGAGAGGCGTGAGGATATATGGGCCGATAATGTAGGACAAAATCCTGTCAGCAGCGAAGTGCATCGTAGACCCTTGAGCCTCTACGATGAACGGCCAGAAAGTCAGTGCAAAATGGCGGACTGTGACCATGACACACGATACAGCGACGAGCCCGGCCAGATAGTCGATACGCTGTTGAGTTTGCGGGACCTTGGGTGCCTGCGGAAGCTGCTCTTTGGTTGGCTCAGCAGTCGCAGCGCCAGTCAGGGCATCGGGTATACCAGTCTTCTCGTTCATGGCTTTCCCCATAGAAATGTCATTTGGAGCCTCTGGCACTTCAAGGGCAGGAAACTTTTCCTTGAGGCTTCTAAGACTCTTGTGACTTCTATTGCTGCGGATGCTCTTCTGGCTTGTAGCACGCTTGGGAGATGCATCATCTTCGAGGTCCATGAAGCTCAAACGTTTGTTGTCTCCAGCAAACTGGCCATATTCAGCCCAGCCGCGAGGTGGTGGTGGCCAAATGCTGAAGCCTCTGATCGGAGTGAGTGGTCTAATCTTATCGCGATCTTCCTCTGCATCGTCACTCGCCTCTCCATTGAGCTGGCGAAGAGCTTGCATCCGAGGACTCTCCGACGAAGAAGTCATGGAGCTCTTGCGGGTATCACTGGCACCAACAAGATCAGAGTATGCCCTCGAACGGGAGTCGAATTCGTCCTCAGCCGAATTGTCCCTCAATGGATCGGTGAGAAGGGAGACTCCTGGGTGATCGAACGATGGCGGGATCATTT
Organism: Cercospora zeina; assembly: GCA_022702355.1. Lineage (NCBI taxonomy): Eukaryota > Fungi > Ascomycota > Dothideomycetes > Mycosphaerellales > Mycosphaerellaceae > Cercospora > Cercospora zeina. Next base: position 1,270,281 of record JAKLWX010000010.1, read on the forward strand.
CAATTTCTGGTGTCCCCCGAGAATCTTGGATTCGTGGAAGTGGACTGGAAGAGCTCCGGGAGTGGCCCGGCAGCCAACGACCAGTTGCTGATCTCACACTCCGAGCCGGCGTAAGCATTGCTTGCCTTGGGTCGTACGCAGGAAGAGAAGTTGCTGATCCAGAATCGCCTCGTGAAGAATACGGAAATGGGTACGGCACTGGATTCTCGCCTCGCGAAGTATAGCCTGGCGCCGGTGTCTCGTATCCAGAAGCAGTAGCACTAGCCAAAGTCATGTATGGATGCTGGGTGGAGAGCGGCCTTGCAATTGTCATTCCCATGTTAGCACCAAGTGAATCTCGCAGAGACCTCCTCAACACATTAGTGGAATGCCGCTTTGTGCCTGGAATATCCACTTTCTTCAATTTGTGCCAAGGCCCTCGTCGAATGAGTGCGTTCACAATGGCTGCCGCACCGAAGAAGCTGAAAGCAGCTGCAACGAACCCTGCTGCATCTCTCAAGCCGCGTTGTTGCAACGTTGCCTTCCATGGGCGTGTTGCAGCACGGGAGTACTCTGTAGAGCCCCGCAGAGAGACGTCGTCGACAGAGCATTGGCTTGCTGTACTGCACCGCCTGTCATAAGAGCTGTGATCAGAATTGGTCATCAACGAGCTGTTGAAGAAAGCCCGAATCCACTTCACACTGCCATAGGAGCCGTTTGGTGGCGGTCCTTGCATGTAATTCCGGTCACCAGTGGACCAGTGGCTGAAATAGAATGTACCAGGTGCCTCGGGAATAGTTCTGTCATCTGTTGTGATGTGGCGAGAATTGTTTCCGTTGATCCAGAAGTTCACCACTGTCTCGTTCCAGTCAAAACGCACGTCCATGAAGTCCCATGGGGATCGTGCAGGGAAGCCGGGCGCGGTGCCATTCTCGATGTCTGTGTAATTCACAGCAAGGCCAGAGGAAGGATATTCGCCATTGACGGTTTGCATGACCTTAGCAAGGCTTGCGTTGTTCATGTTGAGTAGATCAAGTTCCACATCCTGTGAGGCGTTGTATTTGACATACATCGACATTGCACTGCCTCCGACCCATGGCTGCGCCGACCGCATCTCACTCCGAAAAGTGCCGTATTGAATGTCGCGTCGCATTGAACGAAGCTCCGCCCCGACCGAGAGATGATCATATTGCAAAGGAGGATCTAGGATCATTTGCATGCTTGGTTGCGTTGTGTTCAGCTCTTCCTGCCATTCCCAGCTTGCGTTCTTGCCAAATTGAATGTTGACCGGACTTGCACCTTGCGGAAATATGGTATTCCATCCTCGTTGATTTCTGTTGCGAAAGTTGCGTACTTCAAATATGTGCTGATCGACCGATTTTGTTTCGTTGAAGTAGAGTATGATGGATTCGGTGAAGACTTCTTGCGTTCTAGGATCTCGAAATCCACATGAGCAATCGCTCGAATATGTGACATTCTGTGCTCCGCTGCTGACCACGTGCCAGAAGGAGAAAAGCGCAAGAGTGACCAGCATCATGCTCGTTAGTGTCGACTCGCCACCCGTGGCGACGCAGCAGGACAAAGGAAAGATTATGAGCAAGTGAGAACGGCTCTTGAGAGAGCCGTGGCGAAGACCTGGTTCCCAGCCAGGTGCTCAGCGTCTCGTCGTGGGAAGCAGGGGATGGCAAGCCACAGCTGTCTAGATCATGGTGCATTCTCTCATCGGCAGCACGGTGGACAGACGTAAGAGCCACGCTTCATGCTTCGATTATTGAGGCGAAAGAGCGACCCCACCCGCGTGAGCCACAACGGCATAGCACGATCGATGTACTGGATCCAGAGAACCAAGCCAGCACAGCTCGGAGTCTGTCTCGCGGAGCTCAGCGTTTGGCCGCCGCATCGTGCAGCTCGCACTCGTGGCATTTGAATTCGTGCAGTCTCAGAAGCGTTGGGGGAGCATGTCTCAGTCGCACCAGTGCCCAGCCCAGCCATATCCCGCCCGGCACGAGACTCGTGCAGCTGTGCGGCTCTGGTGATCCGCTCCAGACGACAGCGGCGGGATCATGGATCACTGACCAGCAGAGCGTCGGAACTCTACGGGCCAGTCCACCGTTCACAGCCCGTCACTGCTCGGGTGCTGCCACGATGTGTTTCAGGTCTGACGCGAGCAACATCTCCCCGTTTGGCGTGTACCCGAGCGATAGCACTTCTGAATCGGATGTCGCTGATGTGACGCAATGCTTGTGGAGGCTGGATTGGGATGTCGCAGATGCGCTGATGCATGTGGAGGCTGGCCGTGTGGATGCTTCGGGTCGTCGTTCAATCGCAGGCGCAAGGAACAGCAGCATGCCGCGAGCTGCGAGCGCTTGCCAGTACCTCTCGCGGCTCATGCAGGAACAGTGTCGAGAAATGCAGGTCCCGTGCAGGAAACAAGCTGACACTGGACTGGCACTACGTGAGCAGCTGCAAGGCACATTGCGTGTTGGCGTTGGAAGGAGAGTCGAGGTGACACGGCAAAAAGGTTGTTTCGAGTTGGATGCACTGAAATATTGACGGTAAATTTCATGGAAACTGGCCACCAAGGTCATCAATACTTGGATGGGCGCCCTTGCCCACCATCAAAAGCCAAGTCGATCCCACATCAATTCACGAGCCATATGTAAGTCTTCTTAGACAACCAAATTGATGGCGCGTCAACCATTCGAAAGAAAAGCTCCGCGAAAACAGACACGGCCAGAAGGCCAACGAGGAAGACCACCCCGTTGGCGCTGGCTGTGGAAAGACCTCTTTCATCGTGGAGGACTAGCCAGAGCTGGATCCCTCCCGTCCAGAAGAATATGCATTGTGCGACGAAGATGCCTGTCAAAACAGCATTAGTGATTTGCCTCGGCCGCTCTAATCACTGCCGGGCACCTACTAAACGATCTTTCTCCCAAGTAAACCAGTGGCTTGAACGAAAGGTAGTACTGCGCATTTCCGAAAAGCTCCACCACGAGCATGATACCGACGATGACAAACCAATCATCCAATCGAGCATAGGGTCCGGTCTCGACGACTGTGCTGGGAGAATATCTTGTCGAGATGTCCAGATATGGGTGTAGCACCAGGAGCTTGTCCACGTACTGAGGTAGTACGATGAATGCATATTTGAAAGCAATTCCGATACCAAATAGCATTGGAGCGATGGCCGCATAAGGGATCCTCACATCGTCGCGGATCTTCCAACCTGATTTTAATTCGGCTTTCAGTTTGGGATTGATTGCCAGGTCGGCGAAGATTAGTCCCGTCACTGAGTACCAGCCCCAATATGCCATCCAGAAGGAACCCAAAGCAAAAAGTCCGAGACCTGCGATGTGCCACTTTGGCCGCGAGAAAGGTAAGATGACCATGAGAAAGTAAACAGTGTAGGACTAGGGGCTGTCAGCCAGAATGATTTGCAAACGAGGAAGAAATGGACGTGCCTGGGAGTATATGATTGAAGGAACCCAAAGCGTTGCAGTAGGCCAAAACATGTTGGCAGCTTGCGTGTAATGATCGTAGGTTAACCAGAAGAGGTTGAAGAGTGAGTTAAAGGCAGCTCCGCCATCGTAAACCGTTGTTGGTGTCATAATAGACTGATTCGGCAGCTTCTGCTTGAAGTCATCGATATATCCCACTCCGATGCGTGAGAAGATGAGAGTGGCCATTCCCGATCCGGCGCATAAGATGACCACCATTCTAACGTTGCGGCGAATGATTGTTGCAGCGTATGACTGTCCCGTAGGATTTGTCAAGAACGACACTGCTATGGTCCTCATGGAAAGAATGATGAAAAAGTTATAGATGAGGCTCTCGTTCCAGAAGGGTACGCTGAGTAATTTTCTCAATAGATCCTGGTAGCTCGGCCCTGGCGTATCTTTGCTGGCCAGAGTAGGTATGAATGTTTGAAAGTACGTCCAGAAGAAGCTTTGAACAACCAGTACTCCGCGAAGACCAGTGATATACACGTGATGCTTAGACTGATCGACGACGCATATGTCCTGGATAATGCCGATCGCGCCGGATCTGTCAGAAGCAGCGGCACCATCGTCCCCAACAGCAAGTGAATTTGGAGGAGATATATCTTTACTGCTGGAAGATTTCTCAATGCTGTTAGTGCTGTGCTCAAGGGTTCCTCTGGATTTCGTCGAATCGTTGGCGGTGACATTGCAAGTCGTATCTGATGCCGTCATCCCGAAGGGCATCGCTCCAGTGTCAGTGAGTGTGGTCGCCATCAGCAAAGTTGAGAAGTAGTGCCTTGAACATAGAAGTAGTCTTGAGTAGAGCGAACAGTACGCCAGCCTGATGAGCACCGTGAGATGATGTCTGGGGCTGCTATGGCGCAAGACGCCGCCGAATTCTAGGCGCAGCTTTCTGCTACGACAGGCCGGGAATTGCGTCTCCACGACCTGTGTGCAGGATGCACGTTGCGGACCAACATAGAGTATCGATCCATACCTCTGACATGTCTCATAGAGCCCGTACGATCTGCAAGCTCTGCCGTCACATGACGAGGTTGCCGCTGTGCCCGAGTCCATCAGCGCCGATTTCGATCGACATGGCCTGCGTTGTCGAAAAGGTACTGGCAAAGTGGTGACAAAACAGATATGGCTTTCTGCTGAATTTGGTACACTTCGTTGAAGCTACCAAACTTGGACTTGGGACAATGCGAGCATGTTTCGATAATTACATGTATGGAGATTCGCTTGGCAGGTCATTTGCGAGGCGTTGATGCGTGCTTCTTGATGCTGGTAATGAGACTGACTTCTGATGACCACAGAGTAGGCATGCTGATGAAGATGAACAGGTGAGTGAAGACGACCTCGAATCGAGACAACGCCAAGCGACCTGCAGCCTGAGGCCGAACTGACGCGACTTCTTACATGTACTTCCTCTTGACCTCATGCTCCAACGTCGTGTCATCATCATCATCATCAACATGGACAAACATGTCTCAGACCATCCAGATCCGCGAAAAGAAGTGTGTACCTGCGCCGTCACGCTCCGTTGCAGCCTCAAGACCCACCAGAGGATCCGCCTGACCTCACCCAAGCTACGCGGCTCCGGCTGTGTCAATAGTGTCATCTCCTCGATGGTGATGCGGAGTCGAGGCGGCCAGTCTGGAAGATCTCGGTGCATCTGGACAATTTCGACTGTGCCGAGCTTGCTTTGCGACATGCAATGCGGGTGGATCGTGATGCTTTTGATCTGAATGATATACGAACTGATCCGACGACGTAGGATGTTGCCTCTACACATAGGCATGCAGGTATTGCTTTCCACTTTCACCTCATATCTCTCATCCCTCTATCATCAATCGCCTGGCGCGGTGCTGCTGGCGGCTCCCACCAATACCCTGCCCCAATTCCCCTCGTAACGACGCACAGAAAAGCGTAACGACGATGCATTCTGTCCAGAATGTCCTCCCAGTGACACAGCGCGATGCTGCCCGCGCAGGTTCCCAAGGCTCGAGGAAGTCGGGCAAATCAATCGTTTCAGCCGCGACCACCACCGTCGCGAACAAGATTCGTGCAGGAACGCTTGCATTCTCAGACTGGCTGCTGGACACTACACCTTTCTTTCTGGTCTCCACATATTTCATCGTCACAACAGCCATATTCTGCTTCTGTAATGAAGCAGCGATCAAGGTCTTTTACTTTTTCTACATGTCAGCCAACTTCTACATTGCAGCGTGCTGCGTTGTAGAGTCATTCCTCGGACTGACACCGGTGCGAGATGCTCGCAAAGCCGCCATGGCAGTGGAAGAAAGCGGACTCTTTCCGAGTGACATCAACGGTACTGTCAAAGATCTGCCCACAATCGACCTTGTCATCGTGGCATACCTTCCCAACGAACAAGAAATCATCCGCAACCAAGTCCTCTACGCATGCGAGGAGTTGCTTTATCCCAAGGAGAAGCTTCGCATCAACCTAGTCTACAACACCCCCAAATCCATCGAACCTCTCGAGACGGAACTCTCACAGCTTCCTACCATGTACAAGAACCTCAAAGTCATCAAAGTGCCAGGATCCAAATCCAAAGCCGACAATCTGAACTACTTCTTCAGTCTCCGCTCCGAGGCTCAAATCATCGGAATCTTCGACAGCGACCACTGCCCTCACCCGCACAACCCCCGCTGGGCTGCCGAACGCTTCCTCGCCGACACTACCGTCGACATTGTCCAAGGCCGCTGCATAGTGTACAACACCAACGAAAGTTTCTGGGCCAAAATGATCGCCATCGAATTCGACAAAATCTACGCCATTTCCCACCCCGGCCGCAGCCGCATGTTCGGCTTCGGCCTCTTTTGCGGCTCCAACGGCTACTGGAAGGCGCCTCTCCTCCGCGCGCACAAAATGCACGGCGAAATGCTCACAGAAGACATCGACTCGGCGCTACGAGCGTACGGTAAAGGCAAAAAGGCCGTGCACGACATGAACGTCTGCTCCTTCGAAATGGCCCCCAACACCTTCCAAGCCTTCTGGAAACAACGCCTCCGCTGGGCCCAAGGCTGGACACAAGCGTCCTGGAAACACAAATCTCTCGCTTGGACCAACCCTCCGCCCAACGACAACCACGGCGTCACCATCACCACCACCACCACCACCACCACAAAACGTCCCTTCGACGAACGCTACGGAATCATCTCCCTCCTCGCCGTGCGAGAAATCAGCTACTACCTCGTCACAATGCACACCTGTCTGTTGCTCAGCTTCATCATCGTCAACGGGCCCTCCAACGTGCACGAACTCGGCACCTTGCTCTTTTTCCGCTACCCCATGGCCGAATGGTTCTTATTCGCGACGCTGACGGCGCTGATGTACACCTTATATTTCACCGAAAAAGTCCGATCGGAATTCACGACGTGGACGTCCATGGCCGGGTTTTGTGCGATTTATGTGCCGTATTTGGTGCTCATGGCGACGATGGGGTTGTATGGGCATGCGAGGCAGATTGTGAGGTATTCGAGTTGGAATCCTACTGCGAGGAAGTAGTATGGCGATGAAGATGATGATGAAGGGGGAGGGGGGGAGCTTTGCTTTCTTTGTTTATTTGTATGTTAAGCATATTGTGACGCGTTGAGGGAGACTTGCGCCTGCTTGCAGGGAGGTTTTTTTTTTTAAATTATTATGTCGCATTTTCGTATTATAAAATAAATATCATCTGAATCGAATTGATGTTTGTCGCAAAATGTTGCGAGAAAAGGCTAACTAGTAGCAGCGGCTGCTGCATAAGTGTGTGTGTGTGTGTGTGTCGCGAGTCGCGAGTCGCGACAGGTTCTTTCTTCTTCTTCTCAGAAGAGGAGGATTTCGCTTTCGCGCCCACACTGCACGGGTCTCTAGAGCAAGCATGTGGCATCGCCATTTAAGAGACCACCAACGAATATTATGCAAAAAATTGCCCGAACCTCCGATTGCAGCATGCATGCTGCAGCCTTTCGCATACTTCCCAAGACACGTGGCCGCGCGCGTCAAGCTTGCGCGGAACATCCTCACTCCCAATGGCGAGTTTTATTTTCCGCAGTGCGCTTGCACCTCTCTTTCACGCTTCCTGCACGATGTCTTGCAGTACCGTCCGTTCGTCCAGTATCGCATTCCAATCGTGTTGGGGGGCACGCACCTCTCACTTCTTGGCTTTCTTTTTCGAGCCTCGACCAGATTTCCCAGCAGCAGCAGCAGCAGCAGTAGTAGTAGTAAGATCAGCCTCACCATCATTCATCTCCACGTCCTCATCAGGTCCTCCACCACCGCCAGCAGCAGCTTGCTCATCATCCGCAAGCCCCAACGCAGCTCTTGCTCGCGCACCACCACGTTTCCTGAGCTCACCAGTGACACCTCGTAACGCCGGTGGAACTTCCTTGCCAGTTTTCAAGTACCACAGCTTCAAATTGCGAGCTTTATCTTTGAGTTGCACTTGATTTCTATCCTTGAGCACTTCGCTGACAGAGCCGCCTCGGCCGTACAGAGCGAGGATTTGAGACCAGTGCGGGCCATTCACGCGTTCTAATCCGTTGATCAGGGCGTCTTCTTCGGGTTTGGTCCAGGGTTGGCGCACTGTTGAGGCAGCGGCCGGGGGCTTCTTTCCCGCGAAGCCATCGCCGGATTTGCCATTGATGTTGAGGTTTTGTACGGCGGAAAGTGCTGGGTTGGCGGTATTGCCGGTTTGGCCATTGAGATCTGCAGTTGCGTTTGCGCCTTTGGAATTCGAGGTGGCGTGCGATCGAGCGGGCACGTTCATGATGCCATCGACGTTCTTCGTAATGCAAGATGCGAATTCGCGTACGAAATCACTCCAGTGATACTTCTTTGGCAGCTCGCGCATATTTTCTTCTGTCCTTGGTTCGGCGAGGAGATAGCTCTTGCGTGCTCTACTTCGGTCGATAAAGTCCTGTTCGCTGGGTGATAAGCTCGGTGCGTCGGGATGTCTTGTTAGGATTTGGGCGTCGAGGTCGGGCGGGAAAAGCTCCTCCAGCATTTCCTCGGGGTCTCCATCGCTATTCATGAGGGCGGAGATGTACGTTTGTGTTTTGAGCTCGAGGTAGATTGCCCCCTGCCATTTCAACAGGCGATGCCCCAGTGGCACAAAAGTCTCCATGAAGAACTCGTTGAGATGGAAGAAGCTCACGTCGTGTGCTCCCAAGATGCTGGAAAGGAAGGTTGCAATGTTGGCTTTGCGAATGATTTCTTGTTGCGCGGGCTGGAACATTTGGATGGCGATGGCATCGATGAAGGGCGTCTCCCGGCTGTAGACTTTCCGGGTCTGATCGAACAGGTTCTTCAGCGTGCGGTATGCTTGGCCGTCTTCGGAGCCGTCGCTGCGCATCATGTCCTGGATTTGCGGATAGCTGGCTTTGGCAATGGTGTGGATGAGCTGGGTGGCCAGGTTGTCGAGGATGGGCAGGCTTTGGCTCTTCAAGTGCATGCCGGCATGGTCGAAGTAGAAGGACGATGCGTCGAGGGCAGCGGGGACATTGGCGGCGGCGGCAGGTGCGGCGGCGGAGGGGGGAAAGTACGGCATGGCCGTCGATGCGGACGCCTCTCCTCCGGACACAGTGGCGGGCGGTGCAGGAGGGAGGTCGGCGTAGGGGTGCTGCGGCTCACTTGTAGCAGCAGGCCACGTGCCGGCGGTGGCGGCGGCAGAGGGCAGCTGGTGTTGGTAGAAATAGGGCTGGCGAGCGTAGTGGGCTAGTTCGGGATAAGAGGTTGCATAGGCCTCCGTAGGAGGAGGCAAGCCCTGGCCTGGTGGACGCGGAGGGTACTCGGCTGCTGATGCGGCATACGGTGCTGGCACTGACCCGCGCGCGGATGACGCTGCTGCCGCGTGCCACGGAGCCTCGTCGTCGCCGTCGTCGCCGTCGTCGCCGTCGTCGCCGCCGTCGTTACCGTGCCCGTCGACGCGCCGCCGCTTGTTGGAGTCTCCCGCAGCAGCGCTGTCGGGCATGGTCGGGCTCGCATACGCTGGCCGAGTTAGCGTGGAGAGGCCTCACGACGGGGGCGCGCATGGCCATGGCGGTACATATGGGCCGTGGTGAGCTGGCTACGCTGCTGCGACGAAGTTACTCACCTGCCGACTGCTGCATCCTGGCGATCATTCGGTGGCGTGGCGCCCGCGATCCTGAAGCCCTAACTGCGCGAGCCCTAAGACCCTCACGCCGCTATCCGGCTCGCTCGGCCTCGTTTCGCGTGAGAATGGCGCGCGCCTCGATGCGATGGCCGGGCCGCGTACGGGGGATGCCGCGGGCGACGACGGCCTCGCGCGGCGAAACGAGAGCGCGTGGATGCCTTTCCGATGCTGCGCGACGTTGTGCTGTGCCGAGTCCACGAGCATGCGAGGTCCACCAGCGCGCGACGCACCGGGCCAGTGCGATACTTTGCCTAAGCGGTCCAAGTGTGCCCGCACCCCCGTCAGGGCATCGGACTTCATCTGTCGCTCCCGTCGCTCGCCAACTCACGTCATCAATCTCACCGCACTCATCCAGCCCTCTTCTCGCACACCATGGCACGCAAGCAACCCTGGCACCACGCGCGACCTCATTGACATCGACTCGTCAGGGCTACGACGGCCTTCCATTGCGACACTGGGCCTATGCATACCCCTGGGAAACCGAGACTGAACGACACCGCACTCGCCAGAGCACTTTTGGTACATGCCCGACCCTAGCTAGCTATGCAGAAGTGCCACGTCTCGTGATCCGCCGAATCAGGACCATCAACACTCCGTAATGATAGTTACACACTACACCCTCGACCTCCCCTCTCCCAGCATGCCCTCCTTCCATTTGCTGGCATATCCTATAGCGAGCTGGCATCGTCCTTGCCGCGAGTGACCCATCATTCTCCTGCTTCGAGACTGACCTCTCGACACCAGCTGGCGATTCGGTACAGATCCCAGAATGGCGACGTTTCGATAAAACCACTGTCCGGAACGAATGCGTACTCAATTTGCTCCTCCACACCGCGCCGATATGGCAGGGCGTGCTCCTAGCGCCGGGCGTACAGAGCTTCGTCAAACGGCCGACGTCCGGGCACTTCGATGGGGCTCCGAATCTGCTGGTTGTGGAAGCCCGGCGGGAGATTGGGAGGCCCTCCGAAGAATCCAGGTGGAGACATGGGTCCCGCGCTGAATCCAGGTGGCGCCTGCTCACGCTGCTGTGGGAATGTGTTCACGCTGGCGAAGCCCGGAGGATAGCGTGGCATCTGGTTGAAGCCGGGAGGCGGAGCCGCGCTGCCTCCTACTGGCGAAGTGAGTTGGTGAAAGTCGGGCTGGCTGTGTTGTTGGGGTATGTGCATCTGCTGTAGAGCCGGATGGCCAGACATGCGCCGCGGGGGCTGCTGCTGCATCTGCTGGCGTTGGGAAAGTTCAGCATATTGCTGCTGCCGCCGAAGCTGGGCTTGTTGTGCTTCTCGTTCCGCGTGTTGTTGGGCCTGATGTTGTGCTTGGCGCTGTTGCTGTGCGAGCATCGCTTCTTGCTCGGGATTATAAAATCCAGGCGGTGCGCGCGGCTGTGCCCGTTCTTGCATTTGTGACATGTGCTCGTGCCGCTGTTGCTCGGGGCCGTAGTTTCTCATCAGCTGCTCCTCGAACAGCCCCGGCGGTTGCTGTGGGCCGCGCGGCTTCGGCGCAAACGTTTGCATTGGTCCTTGTGTTTGCAGTGGCTGCTGCTGCTGCTGAAGCCACCGCTCCAGTTCAGCCTGGTCAATGCCACCATTGCTCGGAATCGCTTGCTGTGACGAGGGACGCGATGACTTGGGGTTCTTTAGCAAATTCAGGAGATCTTGGCTCTGGGAGCTGGTCGTCTGCGGTCGATGGCGAGGTTGCTGTGCGAGCAGATCTTGGATGTTTCTGTCAGGTGAAGCCGCACCTCGAGAAGGCGGCTCGAATCTGTTGTAAAGCTCGTTGGGTCGACCGGATGTCGGGCGTGGCTGCTGCTCGCGCAAAGCATTGAACGGTATGCCGCTGGGCTCGGGCGAGATTGTAGCTTCCAGAGCCTGTGTGCGCGCCAACTGCGGGTTGCTAGGTTGTCTTTCCGGCTGCTTGTGGCCAAACAATTGAGCAGGAGTCTCTGGAAGACTGATGTTGGAGTGTTCCATGACACTGTCTCCAGGAAAGCTTTGTTGAGGCGACTGCAAGCGCTCGGGATTCTTGTCTTGTGCGAACATATCGGTGAAGCGGCTCTTTCGTCCTCCAGGTAGAGTTCCACTTGAGGTCATGCTCTTTGGCGGAGGCGGTGGTGACGTCGGCATGGGCTCTGCATACGATGGAGCAAGCTCTCGTGACGATTCTGGGGCAGATGGCGCTTGATTGATCTTAGTACCGCCGAGCATTGCAAGCACACGATTGAAACCCTCCTGGTCCTCAGCGGTTTTGGATCCATTGGCAGCTGGAGCCTGCGGTTCCTCAACGGGAGCCGGTGGCGCAGTAGGCTCGGCAGGTTTGAACATGGACGCAAATCGGCTGGTTTTGCCCTTTCCAGGAGCTTTGGCGCCAGAAGATGCTGTCGTTGTCGAAGGTGCGATGGGCCCAGGTGTGGTGGTTGCTGGTGCGGGACCGAACCCACCAAAGAGACCACCCTCAAATCCATCGAGCTTGAGAGTTGGTTTTGTCTGCTCTACCGCAGGTGTGCTTGCTGGCTCTGGAGTAGGAGCTTGCTCTTTCTCCACCTTTGGCTTCCCCGCCATCTGCCTCTTCCATTCCTCAAAATCATCTTGCGTTCGTGCGGTGAAGCCCAGCTCTTGATCCTTCTTCACGACTGGGTCATCCATCCACTCGGGCTCCTTCTCATGATGGTCACGGTCGCGGCGCGCGGCCTCGCGCTCACGCCAGCCACCGCCTGCTCTGTTTCCGTTGGGTCGGTCGTCTCTGCTCCAGCGCGGATCGTCTTTGTGGCCATAGCCGTTGCGGCGCTCGCCGTCGTCTTTATCGTGTCTGCCGAAACCTCGCTTGTCATCTTCAAGTTCTCCTTGCTGCCTCCTCTCACGAACACCGCTCCATCGATCCTTCGCGTCAGCTCCGTCCTTCTCAGGTCCGCTGCGGCGATTGAGCTGACGATCCGAGAAGAATCGGCTGCGCACAGAGTCCGGTTCATCACTATTCGTGGCATCTGTGCCGTTTTTGTCTTGGACGTCCGAGAGCTTCGACACATTTCTACTGCTCGGGAACATGTTCCGCGGAGGTCCCAGGGACACATCGTCTGCGCCGCACGTTAGACGGCTCTCCGATCCCAGCAAAAGCTCAATACTCACCACCATTCGCGTTCCTAAGCGTGCTGCCCCTCGAGGTCAAGGTAGGGCGACCAGTGCTGAATGCGCCCATCGGGCTGCCCTCTGCCGCTGCAGCTCCAGCCAACCCTCCTCGCGGTTGTCTTCCTTTGCCGAGTGCGCCATCGTTGCTCTTGTGGCGTTCATGATGTGCAGGCTGCGGATGTTCACTATGGGCGATCCTTAGCTTTTCCCTCTTGCCGTCTTGCTCGAGGTACACGTACTCTATCCACTGCTCGATGGCAGGGAGATTGTCAGGCCTGGTGACAAGCTTGCTGTGCGACAGAGCAATGAGTTCTTCTCGGGTATAGCGTCGGATTGTGGCCATTGTCGGGAGAATCGAGGATCACACGCGATGCTGTTATTGTGGTGGGAAAGAGCCGCACCGAGCGGGGTGCTCGAGCAGACGCTCGCGAGCGCGAGCCAACCGCCGATGTCGACTTCGGCGCCGCTGACCCAACGGCGGAAAACAACCTCCTCTATGTCTTGTCGTGCTCGCGACGCTCTGTGATGGCGGGCGACGGCGCGACGTCCAATTCGGGTGCGCGCGTGACTTTGGTGGCCACGGCACCGGATGACGCTGAGCGGTCTGTGGAGCGGCAGTGGCCGAAGCCGGCGGTGCTGCGAGTGCGGCTGTCGAGGTAGCACTGGATGTAGGTATGTAGCGGTTGCGATGGCGGTCGGTGTTGTTGTCGGGGGGCTGGCGCTATAGCGTGGCGGAGGTGATGGGCGATGCTGTGGGCGGAAGTGTACAGCTGGGAAACTTGTCTAGAGATCCATGCAATGTGTGTTTGGTGTGGAAAGACCCTGATTCAGGCGATGAAGCTGCCTGACATTGATTGGCCCATGAGAAACGCTGCTGTTCACTGTGAACGATACACGACGGATTTAGAATGTCTTCGAAGTTCATGGAGCGCGTATGAACAGCCTTCGTATTCAAGGATCGCCTGGCCTTGCCTCATGAATGGGTGCACTGCGTCATTGCCCATCCCGCAGCTGTCACTTACAAACTGCACGTACTCTTTCCACTCTCAGTTTCCAATGAAAGACCACTAGCACAGTTCTGATCATTGTTTTTTGGACCACTCTGCAACTTCCAGCTGCTCCAATGCAAAGCTCTGCAGGGCTCGATGTAGCGTTGTGCCTCAGTTACAGTCACAAATTTGTAACTAGGTAAAATGGCGTAACTGAGCTGTAACTAAGCGTTTTGCCCTGTAAACGGCTTGCAACCGGTATAACTGAGATTCGTAAGTATCTCCTGCTTTCGTTACTACTCGGATACTGCTAAAAGTCTTATATATAGTACGTAGTGCTATATAGTTTTAGTTCCTAGCCCTATATATACGTAGACGAAGTATAGCAGATAGTATAGAGTATTCCGTAGTCTATAAAGTATAAAGGTCGAGCGAGCGAGCTCTTAGCTTAGGGTCGAGGAAGCTTATAGCTTAGGGTTACTATTAGGGTTTAGAGCTACTAGGGTTAGTTGTAGCAATAGGTATCGAGGTCCTGGATCCTACTAAATATCCAAAACTGAATTGAATATTCACAACAGCCAGATTTAAAGTGAGTTCAAAGATGAATTTGAATTGAAGTTGGATAATTAATTCAGGATTTAGAACCTATGCTCGATGGAGGCGGGGGAGGAGCAGTTGCCTACGGAGGAAGGTCACAAGGCCGATGGACAGCGTTGTAGCGATCCTTGATTGCGGCCGCAGCCTACGATTCCTCTCTGCTACTCTTTTCAAGCATTTGAACTAGGCTTCGCGACTCCCGCTTGCATTGAGAGGTGAGTGCATTCAGCGTTACCTACCGGTGATATGCTCTCTCTACTTTTCTATTAAAGCGTTCGAGATGAATTACGAGGTGATTGCATTCAGAGCTGTTCACGTTTATATGCTCTCTCCGCTTCACGATTAAAGCATTCGAGACTGGCTTAGCGACTCGCGGTTGCGTTGAGAGGTGATTGTATTGAAAGTTACGCGACAGCTCGTACCTGCGGATGCACTAGAACTAATGAAACTAAAGTTACTATTTGCTTGGGCTGTATCTCCGGTAGTAACCTTAATGCATTGTATCAAGCTGTCTCTCTGGATTCGAACACCATGGCCTGTTCTGCCCAAGAATCCGCCTTCAGAAGAACGTGCTACCACGGATCGTGACTTCCATAGTTCTGCCCAAATCCCGACATGGACTCGGTTCCAATACTGTCAAGGTCCATGAACTCCTCCAGTCCCGACGTGCCAGTGTCTACCCCTTGTTCCCCAGACTCATCTGCAGTGTCAAACCGCGGATCAATCTCTATAGCCTGCGAGCTCTGCAGTCCGGGGTCGACGTTCTGCGACTGCGGAGCTTGCACTCCGTCCTCGATCTTTGTGTGTGCTGGTACAGATGCGCCGAAAGCTTCGCGACGCGTTTCCCTGCGATTGTTCTCGCGCGGCAAGCGTGGAAGATTTTCCTTGCGATTGCTATTCAGGCAATCCCCACGACTGTTCATGTAAAGGGATGCCTCTTGGGCCTCGCCTTTCGTAAAGGCGTCGTGCCATGGCTGTGGATGAAGAATCGGCATGACGATGGTAGCTTCGTACCAGCGACCCTTCACGTCATTGAGGTCCACGCGCTGCTGGGCACTAATGAGTTTCCAGTAACTCGCAACCCTCTTCATCTTGACCGATTGTGCATTGCGGATTTGCAGATCTTTTGTCATCCTCTCAGGGAGGTGTGGGTTATTGTCAGCCGGCGTCGGCATCGAAGGATTTATGTGTGGCACAGTCGCCAGAGAGTAAACATCGCCTATGAAGTGCACAGTCTGCTGTACGAGTTGTTGATTGGTGGGCGACAATCTTTGACGCTCGACAATCGAAGTCAGCACCAGAACATCAGTGCCCGAACCAATACTGAGTCGGACACTTTCTCCGCACCAAACCTTCTCTGCACCAAGAAATATGGCGTCGTAATGTGTTTCAACAACATTTGCTTCCGGACGGGAGCTGTTGTTCTTGCCGAGTAGCGTATACGAGCAATCGATCATCTTGGCGGCCATGATGGACCCATCCACTTCGAGATCTCCATTTCCATACTTCTTTTGCATCAGACCTTGCCAATCCGCGTTCTCGTAGCGCGGCGGATTGGACTGGTCATTGAGGCCCATGTTGAGGAATCTTGGTACACTCCATGCCAACCAGGGGCGAAGATCAGCGTGACCCTGCTTGACCGTAACCTGAGGGTTATTGCCGGGATAGGACAACGGCTGAACGGCATAGAGCATCGTGTTCATGTTTGTCCATCTACGGACCACGACGCCTATGCCCCAGGCTGGCCCACGAGAGAACCAGACGAGTTCCCCTGCGCGGTACAGAAATCGACCATACTTGAGATCCAGAGCTTGATCTTCGGATTTGGGCGCTGGAAGTTGCGATGGCCCAGTCCGCGGGGTTTGTGGCTGTGCGGATGGCGTACGCTGAGGCGGAGGCGCGGGTTTGACGCCTTGAGCGCTCGATTGCAGTGCCATTGTCGTGGGCGAGTCAGCCTCGAGCTTCATCAGCCTCTCTGCCTTGACCTTCGCGCCGGGAACGACATTCTCCAAGTCTTCCGGCGAACAAAGCTTGCAGGAGCAATTGTCTGGATCGCCGCTCTCGTCTGTGCAAAGCCACAAGAGATGGGGAAAGAAATCGTTGGGGCTGCGGAAGCGCTTTCTGCGTCCCGCGGGATGTCCGTAGAGGTAAGCGTCCTGTCTGTCATTCTGACCACCGGTATGTGTCTTGTTCTTGACCTCTGTCTTCCCATCGCGCTCAGTCTTCTTCACGTGCTCGTACAACCGATAGTTCTCTGGCAGGGTCACCAGCATGTAGCCGTTATCTGTTGCGCCATAAGCACGGGAGATGGACAGCCCGTTCATGTGATCTACCACATACTCACCACCTCCGGACTTGTCCTGATGCTGCAGCTCTCGCGCCAGCATGCCGCCTAGCTTTCTGCGCCATTCCACGTGTTTCTGCTCTTCTGGTAGAACTTCGCGGTAGAAGTCCGCGACGCCATTCTTGTCCGGCTTTTGATCGAGCTGATCGTCCGCGGGTCGGTTCAGCTCTGTCCGCTTGCCTTTGGCGATGACCTCCAGCTTGCCGTCGCTGCGGCGGGGATAGAGTGGATAGAAGCGTGCCATGATGGCGAGTCCGGCGCCTGACAGAATCTCCAGGAATGTTATCTCATGAGGCGCCGAGACAGCTCCTCGCCCGGTGCGGGTGCTACGTCATGTTCTTCTGGCGTCGCGGCGGTGGAGGAACAGATGATGGGTGAGGTGGTTCGTGAGGCTCAAACACAAGGTTTGGCAGACGAAGCAGATCCCTGTGCCAATCATGCCCCGACGCGCTCCGACGCGCGACGCGTCCAAATATTCATTAGTGCATGCAGGAAGTGCAGCGCGGCCGTTGACGGCACTCGCACGCGACGTTGGCGACTGATCTGAAGCGCATGCGATCGGCGTTTGCTTCCTTACCACTTGGGCTCACTTTTGTCTTCTTGCTCGTCACTTGTATTACCTCGGGCAGGTGCATTCCTCGCAAACGCCCGCCACCCCTGTCCGGCTGTCAAAGGCATCAATCACCTCACTCCCGTCCCCACGATGAACAGCGGCTCCGACGCCGACGAAGTCGTCACCACACCTTCCCCGAAGCGACGGAAACTCGTCCCCGTCGTGGCCAAACCCTCTCCGAATCGGCTGTCCGAGCTGCTCTCCTTCTTTGGCGCCCAAAAGTCATTGACCTCCGTCAGTGCAATGAATCGCTCCCCCATCGGCGGCCATAAACTGAGGACCGCCACCGGCGTCTCTTACGCCGAGTCGCCAGTCTCTTCAGCACAGAGCTCCCCACGGACGGCGTCGACTTTTGATTCCGACGCCCAAGACGATTGGGACGATGCCATGAACGGCGTCGCAAGCGAAGATGAGTTGACTTCCGAGGAAGTGATCCACGGTAGGCGTTCTGCTATTACTCGACCGTCGCGCTCACTGACAGCGACCCAGCTGTCCCACGAGGCTCAGCTGCTGTGCAGCAGCAGCTCCTCCCAGCCCGATCCCGGAGAGGCAATGTGGACTACTCACGGGTGGTACCTGTCCAGTTGAAGAAGAAGAAGAAAGTCACCAAGAAGAAAGGCTCGAATCGCCTGCTCAAATCTGACACCACTACTGGTGCGCATTCCAAAGGTCGTGGGGCAACAGCACGAAATCTTGTGCGTCAAGACATTGCTCTGCATACCAAGCCCAAGCGCGATGCCTTCCTTTTGGCCCACGCGGACTACTTCGAGCCACTGCTCCCCCAGAACAATTACATCTCCAAGCTGGCACGCTTGCAGATCGAGGATCGCCAAGCCATTGTTGATTATGTGGAACTCCACGAACAGCCTGCAGGCGTGATGGCAACCATGAAGCCTTATCAGCTGCAAGGACTCTCCTTTCTCCTCTACATGTTTGAGAACGGCATGCCAGCCATTCTGGGAGATGAGATGGGATTGGGAAAGACACTACAAACGTTATCGCTCTTCCAGTACCTCGCTGAGAACAAGCCGACAACAGGTGAACATCGCCCGAACCTTGTTGTGTGTCCATTGAGCGTGCTCTCCTCCTGGGTCGCCGAATCGAAGAAGTGGGTCCCCGGAGTCAACGTCGTTCGAATCCACGGCCCCAAGGCCGAGCGAGAACGTATCATGAAAGACTGCATGGGCCGCAAAGTGCGATCGGACAAGGCGCCGAAGCGCGAAAACAATGAAGAGAATGACCGCATCGACCTTTTCATCACCACGTACGAGACATTTTGCGCAGAGGCGGCTTGGTTCAAGCGAGCTTTCGTATGGCGTTACTGCGTGCTGGACGAAGGCCATAAGATCAAGAATGACAAGTCCGACGTTGCTTCTGCGTTGCAAGGTCTGAGTGCCGAGTACCGTCTGCTGCTGACGGGAACACCATTGCAGAACAACTTGAAGGAGGCGTGGGCTTTGCTCCACTGGCTGTTTCCTGCGGTCTTCACGCATGACACTGGCGACGCTTTTCGCAAGGCGTTTGACTTGACAAAAGGGACCGTCTCAACCTCCTTTATGGACGATGCCCGTCGTCTGTTGGAGCTGATCATGCTCCGACGAATGAAAAGCAGCCCAGGTGTAAATCTTGGTCTTCCCCCAAAGGAAGAGATTCTCTTGTACTTGCCGTTGACGCCTATGCAGCGGTTCTGGTACACGAGACTGCTCACACGTGCGGATAATGCGACGCTGTCCGATCTCTTCGCAGGCGCACAAGACAAGGAAGCAGAGATATTGAAACAGGAGAACCAGGATGAGCAACTTGTCCTTCTCGAACAAGCCGGCAAAGCGCTAGCCAAGGCGGAAGATGTCAATACCACTGGCGTATGGGCAGAATCCAAGGCTATCATGGAGCAAGCCATGGAAAGCCAGGACTCGGACAAGCGCAGCAACGGCTGGCAGAAGCTCATGAATCTTTTGATGCAACTGCGAAAGGCATGCAACCACCCTTACCTTTTGCCAGGCGCCGCTCCGCTTCAATATGACATTGGTGACCACGTGAAGAACGCTTCCAGCAAATTCTTGGTCCTCGATAAATTGATTGAAGAGCTTGTGATCAAGCAAGGCAAGAAAGTCTTGATCTTTTCTGGCTTCACGCGCGTGCTCACCTTGTGCGAGGAGCTCTTCGCTACGAAGGGCGCGAACACCAGTACTGGTCCGTTCAGATTTGCGCGCCTCGACGGCGGCACAAGTCGCGCTCAGCGGAACCTGAGCATTCGACTCTTCAACGACATGAAAAGTGACTACAAAGTCATGCTTCTTTCGACCAGAGCGGGTGGTCTAGGTATTAATCTCACCTCTGCTACAGACGTAGTCTTCCTGGATGAAGATTGGAACCCTCAAGTGACACTCCAAGCCGAAGCGAGAGCGCATCGCATCGGGCAGACCAAGAAGGTGACTGTCTACAAGTTATGCACTTCTGGAACCGTCGAGGAGCAAATGATGGGGCGTATCAGAAAGAAATTGTACCTCTCGGCCAAGATCACCGAGAGTATGCGCAACATCCATTCGGAAAACTCTTCGACCAAGAAGCGCAAGCGTGAGCCGAGTGGCAGCGCTGCCACAGAAGACGATGCGCCTCATCTCGATACCGCGTCCTTGCAATCGCTCCTGCGCCGTGGGGCTCAAACTCTGGCCAGGCCCGAAGTGCCTGTCAACGAACTCTTGTCGTGGGATTGGGCCACGACACTTGAAAAGTGCAAAGACAAGCCACTTGACTCTCTTGTGGGCGGAGAGGGAGGCGATGGAGTAGACGAACAACAATGGCTGAACACGATGGAGAAAGTAGAGTGTGCCGTGTTTGAAGGCAAGAAGCATCAAAAGGAACTCGACAAGAAGATCGAACAAGCGGCAGACCTGAATCGCGCTGATCGTCGCGCTGGCAAGAACACTACAGTCGAGATCGATGGCTTCATGATCAACAAGGAGTCCTTGAATTGTGCCGACTGGGAAGCCGTTCCAACTTTTGCAGGCAAAGATCCTCGCTTGGCCGAGTACAAGAAGGAGAAGAAGCCGCCTATCCAACACCAAGATTTTTGCCAGTGTTGCTGGGATGGTGGGGAGATCTACACCTGTTCGGGTTGCCCTCGAGTATATCACTCTGGCTGCCTGGACAAAGAATGGCAGGCGAAGATGAAGTCGAAATTGCAATTCCACTGTCCCCAGCACCAATGTCGTGATTGCGGCGGCAAGACAGGCGATGTCGGAGGCATGGTGTATCGCTGCCGCTGGTGCGAGAATGGTTTCTGCGAAGACTGTTTGGACTGGGACACAGTGAAGCTCGTGGGCGACTCGCTGCCCGAGTTCGAGATGCGCGGCTTTGGCAAAATCCCTCAAGCATACTTCATCGAATGCCCGCACTGCGTTGAGCGGATGGAATCGGACGCAGGCGATGCTAAAACGATTGCACGTGAGCGCAAGCGGATTCAGAAGGAGTACGACGAGTACCTCGAAGCTGATGAGCCGGAACCGGACTTCCTCCCTACGGCTGCTGCTGAAGACACTCCGGAGACTCTGAGCGAAGCTGTCACGCCGAGGTCTGAGCCGGAGTTGCCACATGCTCATCCCTCGAAGAAGGCAAAAGGTCGCAAGCACACGAAGATGGTGGAGGTGGTTGATCTTGATTCGGATTGAATGGATGTCAGGAGGTTTTGAAGCGGAATTTTACCTGCTCACTTGCTAGGAAAACTTGACAACGGAACACTTGAAACGACGCTACGAACACTGCGTGGAGGAGCAATCAGATGGACAAGCATATCATGTTCGTTTGAGCTTGTGCAATTTGGGGCCGTGGAAAGTGATAGAGCGTCTTCCTCTTTGCCGTGCGCTTGACACAGATCGGCGAGAGTTGTACCCAAATGCGTCGAGTTGACCTCTTTTGACAGAATAGCATTCAAAATTGGAAGCTTTACATTACACGCTTCGAAAACGCGCCAACAAAACAATCATCCCAACAACATACGAAACAGAAAAGACCTCACAACCCCGAATCATCCATCTCATACAACCTTCCCGGCTTATTCCAGTACGTCCTCCACCCATCACAAGTCTTTGCGTAATCGCCCAAATCGCCCAGAATCCCTTTGACTTCATTCTTCCTCTCCAAAAACTGCATACTCAGCCCCGCTCCCACATGCCACGGAATATGGCAATGCATCACCCACATACCCGGATTATCCGCCGGAAATCCGATAATCAACCACCCCCCTTTCGGCAATGTCGCAGTATCTCTTCGAGGCGGGTTATCGAATTCCAACTGGTCCACCTTTCCATCCCACAGCCCGCTCTCGCCCGATCCCATGACGTAGAAATCGTGGCCGTGGAGATGGATGGGATGGGGCAAGTTGACGAAATCGCCTTGTTTGGTTTGGATGACCCAGAAGGTCCATTGGTCTTTGTTCTGCACGATTTCGATGACGTTTTGTTGGTCGGCGTAGGTGTTGTTGGAGTCGAGGACTTGGCCCAAGGTGGGGTATTGCCAGTCGACGCGCATGTCGGAGCCGTCGATGAGCCATTGGACGAGAGCGCCGCCGTTGGCGGTTTGGGTTTGGTTGAAGTCGAGGTTGATGTGCTGCATTGCGGCGCTGAATTCGGAGTTGGGGACTGTGTTGTTTACGTAGGGTCGGACGCTCTCGTCGAAGCAGCCGGTGGGTTTGGTGGTTTCGGAGGCGGCTTGGGTGGGGTTGGAATTGGGTGCTCCGTCGTAGCGGATGATGCTGAGGATTTTGCCGGCCATGGAGTTGTGGCCGCAGTCGCCGACGTCTGCGCGGAGCCAGTAGTTGCCTACGGCTTGATCGGCTTTGATGATGATGTCGGCTCGTTGGCCAATTGCGATGGAAACGCTTTTGGCAACGTAGGGTTTGACGGGGACAAAGTCGGAGGCTATGACGGTGAAATTGTGTTGGTCAATGGAAATGTGGAAATGATTGTCAATGCCGGTGTTGATGAGTCGCAGGCGGAAGCGCTTTCCTTTCGTGACTTTGGTGACGTGGTAAGCTCCTTTGCCATCGTCGCGTTTCATAGTGCCATTGATCAGTCCGGTTTCGGGAGTTGGAGGGCCTCGGTCACTGTGCAGCGCCTTTACGTTATTGAAAAATGCAGTCTGATAGAACCAGTCGGTGAAAGTCAAGGTACCGAGGTCGCTATCGTAGTTACTGGTTGCTGGTCCGTTGATGACGATAGCGCCCACGATCCCATCACCATATTGTGCGGAATAGTGACTGTGATACCAGGAAGTACCATGCTGGGTACAACGAATGATGTATTGTTTCGTCTGGCCAGGAGCGATCGGGCACTCGGTCACGCCATTCACGCCGTCGTGCTGACACGTGTTGAGCTGACGAAGTCCATGCCAGTGGATAGATGTGCCGTTGTGCTGCAGCGAGTTTTTGACATTGATGATCATTCGATCACCCCACTCGGCATAGAGTGTCGGTCCAGCTGATATCGTCAGCTTTGTCTCGTTGGACGAATCCTAGGTAGCTTACGATACTGGCCATTGATGGCCATGACTATTCTGTTGAAGCCGTCGGGAGCCATGTCGGTCCTGTTGGTGATCTCGAGATCGTAGTATACATCCCGGCCCGTGTTGGGCGACTTTCTGTCGAAGTCAGTGGCGATGGAGAAGCCGCTCGACCAGCAAGCTCTCGTGTTGGGGCCGTTCTTGCAAGCTACGTCCCCGCCTGTTTGAGGTGTCCTACGCGCGATCGAGCCGGTGTCGGGGGGAGGTATTGCTTCGAGGGCGCCAAACTCGTTCACGAATTCGAGCGGCTCTGCAACGGGATTTGAGAAGACTGGGGTGAGAAAAGCGCATGCTTGTGCAAGCACAGTGAAAGTTGAGAACCTCATAGTGCAGAGCATGAAACAAGAGGCTACTCGCAGTCTCGACCAGCACACCATGGCCGATGACAGCACTCCTTATAAGGGACGAGGTGTTCATCACGATCCCAAGATAGGCACTCGGGCTTCGGGAAGGTCTCCAGCTGCACGAAGGCGTCGGACTGGCAGGCGCACGATGTCTAGGCATTGTTGACCCGGACACTTGATCTGCTCCTCGTCTTGGCCCCCGAGTCAACAGCCCAGCCTTGCGAAAATATGCTGCAAAGCTGGTGGATGAGCAGTGCTTGGTAGTGCTTAGCCGAGCCATTCTTGGGACGCTCCAGAAGCGCCGCGCAGCTGGAAGTGCAGTCGTGCCAGTCACAAGTATGCTTGCAGATCAGAATTAGAACACGAGACATTGGCGTTCAGGAGCATGCGGACGCGATGCCTTGGAAGCGCGGCTGAAGCACACTGCTCTGGGTCGGATGGAGTCAGAGCTCGTTCCAAGACTGCAGTCCGCCGACAGGATGCAGTGTCACGTCGCATGGGGTCTGTCGACTTCTTCCCGCTGTACGTTCTCGTCTCGCTGTACAAGAGCGCGTCTATTCTGGGGCAAGTGGGCCGCGCCGCCGGCACGTCTCCGCTCCGCCATTCGCCGGCGATTGTGCGTCTAAAGCGTCGGTACCACATCCGCATCCTCCTTCTCTTCTTCACCATCATCACCATCATGACCTTTCCAGTCGCCAGCGGATGCGGCGCTACTGCAGTGAGATATTGAATCGCTCTGCGCGTGGCATCAGTCGTCTCCACGAGCACATGAGCGCTCTTCTCACAGCACCGGGAGCACCTCCTGCCACATCGAGTGCTGACACGGTGGCAGTGCGGTCACCATGAAGACTGGCCGGAGTTGCTTGTCGTCGCCATGGCCTGAGAAATGAAAGCAGACGCAGCACCGAATCCGACTCCGAACGCCGCCCGCGGTGCATCAGAGGCTCTTGCGCTGCATTTCGCGGCCCCATTCCATGCCCGGCGCTCGCTCTCGCACATTCGGAACGCATATCTTCGCCACAGCAGTGCGGCTCTCGCCCTCGTGAAGATCCGTCGCTAACCAACATGGGCGCGAGCTCTCTCTGCAGCTCAGATCTTGGTGCACTGCCCCCTGTCTGCAAGCACGCGTCGGCCGATGGATGGGCTGTTCTTTTCCCCGATACCTGCAATCATACATGCATGCACACTGCAATCGCCCGCATCTCTCGTCGTCGACCGCCTGCGCTACTTGCCGTTTTCGGAAGCCATCCTGTCTATTTGTGGAGCATCCACGGTCTTCTTCTCGTGTAATCATCACGCCTGAGAAGCGACGATTGTCGAGCCACGCTCTCTTGGCAAGACACTGGGAGTGCCCGACTCACCGGTATCGACCACGCCGTGTCGCTGTATCCATCGGCTTCAACGCCAAAAACATGGCCAGCACGCGAGCTGTGCGAGCATGTGAGGTAGAACACGAGCACGGCGCATAGGGCTGAGATTTGCCCAGGGTAACGAGCTATTCTATTCCGATGCCACTGCTCCTCATCCGAAGAACGTCCCTGGAGCCGTGATGATCAGGCGTGCAGATGCTGCCGTTGCGGCGCATACTACTTGTCTATACTACTACTTATCTACTGACAGACTCTGCACGTTCTGCTCGCTTCATCTACAGACTTCAGACTTTTCCTTCCATCATGCACGCCAGGCCTCTTCTTCTTGCTGCTGCGGCAGGCACCTTCCTCAGTCAGGTCAGCGCTCAACAACTTCAAGATGTCAGGTCCGAGCGAACCCTCTCGGCGGACTTATTGAAGAGACAATCGACAGATGACGACTTCGAATATGACGAAGACAGCATCTGCTACAGCTACGGCATTGACTTCCAGCATCTTGGATCATACTTCATCGATTCACGGTCCACCGACCCTTTCACAGTCGTCTCTCAATTCAAGCAATGCGAGAACAATACGTCAGCCTACATTCTACTCGTCGACAATGACAATGACAAGCAGTACGAGTGCACTGGCGTACCGACAACACCCGACTTGACATCTCAGATGTCCAGCTGTCCGATCACCAAAAACGAGATGACTTCTGGCGCATGGTCGGTACTTGTGATAGGAAACAATGGCGACGGATCCCCTTTTGCGTGGCAACGAGACTTTACGCTCACTGTCGGAGTACCTGTGACAACAACTACGACGTCCACTGTGACATATACCCAGACGACAACCCCTGTAACCACAATCACGAGTAAGGATACAGCTCATTGACTTGCCTGCGCCATGACTGACTGAAGTTCCCAGCTACATCTACTGTCCAGACTACAACATCGGTGCCCAACAAGTCAACTGTTACGCTTCCGGCGGCCACCAAAACAATCACAATAACTCCCAAAGCCATCACGACCACGAGTACCCGCTGGTTGACACGCACTATCAACACGTGGACCAAGACTCAAAGCAAGATTACCAAGACTGTAGTCCCAACATGCACAATACCCGCACGACCAAGTCACCACGATCCAAAGTGCCACATCATACCAACCATCATACCCATCCCACAAGGTCTCCGCATCGCACCAGCCAAGAACAAGCGGACAGACGACGCCAGTCCCCGCAAACGCATCGAAAGCAACGCGGCATTCAAAGCCCGCCTCGCCCGCTCAGAAGAAGCAAACCTCCCAGAAAAACGCTCCCCCGATGCCCCCACAATCACCAAGCAAGCCAACAGCGTCGTCAACGCCACAACAACAATCACAGCACCAATCTCCACAATCTCCGACATCCAACTCACAAGCATTACGGCCACAATCACCGCACCTCCTTGCACCATCAAATCCGGAACCAAAACGCTCACGACAACTCTTCCTCCGCGGACCAAGACGGTCACGGAGATCGGACGCACGACTGTGACGAGGACGCGAACGATGGCCGTTACGTGGACGTATACGACTACCGTCAAGCCTACGTCGTCTGCGACGGCCTGTAAGCGGAACGGGGGGCATTTCGATCTTGTATGAGGAGTATGTGTAGTTGGTTGTAGAGAATAATGAGTAATGGCCCTTCCCCCCTCGAGTTTCAACGATAGAGATAGGCTGAGGACCGTGTAAATGACACGAGTGTGCGTTAACAATATCTTAGCGAAACGTAGCAGATGATTGAAACTTTGATTAGAACAATTTCTCTCAGTCTCGCCTCTTAGACCACTGCGCTATCGTTCTGGCAACCTGAGACTGTAAGAAACCCCACTTTTGGCACCTGAACAACAACAACAACAACACGCGTCACGATCAAAGAACAACGCGTCGATAGAACATGACAAGATATCAAAGTGCAAGTCATGTAACATACAACAACTCACAGTCGAACCAAAAACCCCAAGACCCAACACACTCGGACAGCTATGCCAACAACCCATTCCCCACCTCGCTAATAAAAGACATTGTGGATCTGCTCTTGTGGAGGTGATGCATTGCGCTTCCCCGTCTCGGAAGCACATGCAGCAGCCACGTTCTGACGCGGAGCCGGAGGTGCAGAAGGAGGCCTGGTCTGCGACTCCGGGGAGCTGTTGATGGCGGTCCACGATGGCAAGCCATTAGGGGTGAGGTATTGGAAGGCCTGATGTCGCATGCGAGTTCCGGTAAAGTCGTGGTCCTCGACTCGGCTTGGACTTGCGGTGTGCTGCGCGTCAGTACTGGCCAAGTGCGAAAGCACCGCGTTTCTGTTTTTGGGTGGTGCCTCGTGGTGCTCTGAAGAGTGCTTGAGGAGTGCAGTTGAAGAGCCAACGCCAGGGGAATGCAGCCAAGGTCGATGCGTTTGGTTCACGCTCGATGGACCACTGGAACGACTTTCGTCCCTGCGTGGCGGGCTCGCAGCTTGGGGAAGCACGGCTCCGTGTCGCGGGCTGGATTTCGACACGGCCTCACTGATCAAATGTTCCAGGCCCGCCGGCTTTCCACCTGGTATTTCCTCCTCCGTAATCTCGAGGTACCCTCCACGGCCATCCGGGACGAAGTGACGGGCGGGAAGCACTTCAAGATCGAGGACCGGTAACACACGCTGCACGTGGTGGTGATTGTGCACGACCCGAGATACTGCGCGTTGCACAATCTCAACGGGCTGGACAACATGCTTCTCATGCGTGACTGCCGGCTGCCAGATCACTGCAGTATGGGTTTCTTCGCTGTCTTTCAGGTTGAGAATGCCGTCGTCTTGTAGCGACTTGATAATCCTGGCATTACGAGCAGCATTCTCCTCCAGATGGCTCGTGGGGAGACGCGCGGGGGATATATGAGAAGGAAGTCCAGGCAGCTTCTTGTCCAGGCTGACTCGTGTCATCTATCTGGAGCATCAGCATCTTCACGAGGTTCTGGCGACTACAGAATCCTATTGCAGGGTGAGGCAAGCTCGTGTCTTCTCACTTACATGCTGATGACGAGTCGGAATGTTCGGGCTCTTCAGTATTCCCCCAGCGCCGGAACTAGACGATTCTCTGTTTGGCCACACAGAGCTGCGCAAATTTTCAAAACTGGACTTGCGACTCACGGAGCGATCTCGCTTTCTGCTCGTATTCCTGGATCCGTCATGTTTTGCTGCGGCTCTCGTCGTGCGCAGAGTCGCAGACAAGTGAGTATTCGAATGCGATCTGATGCTCCCGCCCGAATCTTTCCAGAGGTCTTCCCAAGTCGGCGGCTGCCATTCGATTGTCGGATCGTGCGCGGGCAAGAGAAAGTCTTCTGTTTGCTGCAGAGCATCGCGAGTCGCGTGTTGCACCTCGTCAATGTCGGATGTCTCGAGCTCCTCGTCCTGCTCGTCGTCGTGGCGATGAGGAAGCATGACATGGTCCGGCATTTTCGCTGTTGGGTTCACTTGCGTTTGCGAGCGAACATGGCATAGTCGTGCGATTTTGGGGACCGGTTGGCTGTGGATCCGACGATGCGTGCTCACGCTCGCTGTTGCGGTGTTCGCTTTGCTTCGCGAATCGTCTACAAAGAGCGCTGTTGCGGTCGACAGTGAGCTTCGGCGTCGTGAGCGCTGCCTCTCGCCGTTCCCTGCAGTATGCTGTTTGTCCTTGGTCGCGGTTGAGTCGCTTGCCGCTCGACTTCGTCCTTTGGTCGGAAAGAGTCTCCCTATGATCTCTTTGGCCCACGAAGACATGGCGACTGCTGCAATCTTCCTCTTTGCGACAAGCTCGGGACGATGATGGGTGCTGTGTTGGGCACTGCATGGCACAGCGCCTGTTGCCCCCGGCGGCAGTGCACCTTCTGTCGGTCGAGACGCTCTTCCTCGAAATTGAAGCAGGAATCGACCACGCGAGGCCTCGTGGCTCCTTTCTTGAGGCAAGCGGCAGGTACACGGCTTCCCGTCTTCTGCTCTGTTGTCTCTTCTACTTCTCCTTCTACTTCCTTCTCTTCGTCTCTCTGCACTCGTCTCTCGCACCGCCACTCTCCCGTCTTTGCAGCACTCTCATCAGCTTAGACGCATTACTCACTAGCACGCATACCTTTCACGTATACCACTCCCCGAGACAGCATACCCTGATCTCTCCGTCTCAAGATGGACGAGGCACGAAAGGCCGTCGAGGCCTTCATGGCTCGCAATGGTCGCCACGACACTACAGTCCATGAAACTGTTGCGCCTGCAGTCACACAGGAAGTCCTCACGAGAAGGGAGCATCAGGTACAGTCTCATCCTGACCGCAGGCCCACGCAGATCACGCCGCTTACATGAGATCAGGACATCACTCGTGCTGTTGACAAAGAGTTCCATCAAGACCATTACCACACCTCGGTTCAGCCAATCACAACCGAGGAGCATCGCGAAGAGCAACACCATGCTCTTGTACAGCCTGTTGACGAGCACAACTTCGAGCATGACGACCCGGCTGAGACGACCAAACACCTCGCTGCAGTGGACGCGGAGCACAGGGACACGTTTGAGTCTGTCGTGGCCGAGCGGACAACAACAGAGCTGCCAACCCTTGAGGGCCAGCACATCCATCACCACGTCCACGAGAGGATTCAGGCATGTGGTCAAGATCGGTGCATCGGCAAACAATGCTAACTCCTGTACAGCCTGTCATCCAGAAGCAGACGTTTGAGTACCACGTCTTTCACGTGGTCGTGCCCGTTCGAGAGATCCATCACAATGCCGCCCAGCACTATGCCAGTTCGTCGCTGCCGACCGTCACCCTCGACGACTTCAAGCGAGCGGGAGGCCAGCTCAACGGGCGAGAGGAACGCTACGACGCCTTCGAAGGAGAGCCACGTTCAGTCGGCCAAGCTCACGGCAGCCCGCTCTCGGCGGCGCCCAACTCTGGCAGCGCCACTGAGTACGTCTTCTTCCCGTCTCTCTTGCATTGTCCCCACTGACGGCGCCCGTAGCTCCTCCGCATCCGCGCCCAAAACGCCTGCCGATGGATCCGCAGCAGCTCCTCCAGCTGGGCCCACTCGTGTAGCGACATTTGCGAATCCACTCACCACGACGCCAAATCCAGCCGCAGCGCCTCAAGCAGACTCGAGCGCCCTCCGCGCTCCAGCTCGCGCGCCCACGGCTCCTGCCAACCTGGCTGGTGCCACGGCTACAGCGCCGGCTGTCGACAATTCCGCTGCTCCTCCTGCACCAGCTGCTGCCGACAATGCTGCCACTGCTCAGCCAACGAATGCCGCTGCCACCAATGCCCCTGCGGCTCCTGCTCCCGCCCCACTGACCCGTGATCCGGCTGCCCCAGCATCACTTAACGGCGGGCCTGGTGCAGGCACTCTGACCATGCAGCCTGGTGGCAGCATTGCTGCGAACCATCCCTTGATGCGACCGCCCACTTTGCTGTCGCAAGACGCATACCGTCAAGGCCCTGGTAGAGCTGGTGCCGTTCGGCCACACGCCCGCCACGTGAGAACAACTTCAACGTCAACGAGAACGAGACCAGACAGGACACCATCGGCTCCCGCTAACCGTCCGGCAGCCCCGGAGTCGGCCGATAGACCGCTACCAGGTGCGCCGCAGTAGTTTGGTCTCGACTGGTATGGAGATGGAGAAAGTGAACTTTTGAGGCGCCTGGGTTGGTTCGATGATTCTCTGCTGTAAACCTGGGGTGGTGATGAATCACTTGGAACCTGATGCGATGGTATCAACACCTATATAGGAGCTAGCAAGCACCTCGAATACACTTGCTGCCTTACTCTTACCTCCATGCAGGTATGCGCAGCTCATCATTCGAAGTTCACATCAATACAATAAATACTGTATCCCGCTTACCGGGGACGCTCTCAATGACATGAACCTTTCAGTTGAAGCAATTGGCTCGAGACTTCCACTCATGTAAATCCAACGATCTGAGCAGGGAGTTGTTGGCGCCAAACACGTCGTTTGACATATGCGAATGCACATGCAACCAGTAACGGTGCTTCACTTGTCCGACATAAGAGCGATCACATGAATGGCCTCCCGAGACCCACACTTGAGATCAATTGGTACCATCTTGTCCACCTGGACCCGTTGCACTTCCTCTTCCACAATATCCCTTCGCCAATTTCTTGACCATTGTCAGTTGTCTCACCCGTCGCTGATTGGTTGGTATATGGCACCCTCGTTGAAAGACCTCATTGACTTGATTGATCGCCAACCACGTCCTCACAACAGACTGCACCGCGAACCGAATCTCCACGACGGGCGACCAGTTGAGTACGTCAGTCTCGCACCGCGTGCTGACGGTGGCGATACTATCGCGCCTTCCATGTTCCCACCGGTTGCATTCGACTCCAACGGCTTTCGCCTTCGTCTGCCGACGAATCCTCGTCCTGCAACACCAACAGCACCGGAAATCGACAAGATGATCTCTGGGGATGAGATGTTCGGCGATCCTTTTCAGATCGGAGAAGCTCGTACCCCAACGAGCATGAAGCGTAGGAGAGATTCGGCGTTTCCCGAATCATCGAGAGAAGCTTCTGGACTTGAGAACGATAGCGAGCCTGGAGTTGGTGGGTCGCCGGTGAAGAAATTGAAAGTTGATGCTTCGCCATCAACCGAGCGAATCTCACCACAAACGCCAGCCTCTACCGAAATTGCTATCTCTGCTGCAAGCACACCGGATGCTGCGCCATTCCAAGGCACATCGACCTCCGGGCCAACTCAAGCATCCACTACTCCTTCTGCTCCTCCCGCAGAGCCGACAGACGCCGCGCCATTTCAGGGCACATCAACCTCAACGCAACTTCAGAGCTCTACCACTCCTGCCGTTCCTTCCGCAAACAAACCAAATGCCCCAGCAGCCCAAACCAAAACCGCTCCCGCCACGCGTGAGCTCTCCCTCCACAGAGACATGCCCCCTTACGTCGGCGCCCGTTCAATCCCACCATGGCTCACGCACCTAGCGAACGAAATCCGATCTGCCAATACAGACCCTTCTACAGGCCGCATCAAAAACGGCTCTCTCAAGAAGATCACGACGACGTTCAACAGAGTTGAAAACACTCTATCGCACTTCTCCCCTGCGTCTGGTGTACTAAGAGTCGGCCAGAGATATTCGCCACTATGGGAGTGGTGGATGGACACGCGCGTGTTGACTCCATCGCAGTGGTGGGCTGTCAACGAGGTGATTTGGAAGTCCCAGAAGGAGGGGTACAAGGAGTTGCCGGCGGGGTGTTTGCGGATGCAGGTGCTTGCGGAGGTTTGAAGGGTTGGCGAGTTGCTGCCGATCTCGCTGCGAGGTTCGAATGGGGTCTGTGTCTCTCCGCGAACAGGACGCCTTTGCACTCTCGGTGGAAGGCAGAGATACGGGGTGACGAAGGACTCGGCTCCACGCCTACAGGATGTAGTTTTGAAGTGGAAAGTGCAAAGGTCCACTTTTGCATTCCCGCGGAAGGTAGGTTGGTCGGTGAGGTGAGTTGAGGTGAGGGAGGCGTGCAAGGTGCCGATGTTTCTTTTCTATCTACGTACTGGCAGTGCGGTTTTCTTCCCACAGTGTACTGTATTTGAGCCAGAAGATTGATGTTTTTTGTTCATTTCGCCATTTGAATTGGAATTAGCTGGGAATTCAAGCCGCATATACCATTCCACAATCTGACATTATTGAGTGCGGATTTGCACTTTTGTTAGAAACAAGTGACTTGTGACATGAGGTCAATACAATTTTCTTGCAAAATTCCGCTTTCTTCAGACCAACCACACACGCCAACACTGCTTGTTTCGTGGCACGCAAGTCTCTGCAAAATTCCGTGCAAGTGGCTTGCTGGACTCTTCTTCTTGCTGGCTCGTCGGCAAGCTTCAGGGGCTGATTGCTGTCAGGAGAAAAACAATTCCAGAGACTACGAGCTCGGTTTGCTGAGGACATACATACTGATCCACACTGGGCGCCGCCATGGCTCGAGAATGGGAGCCCGGA
The DNA here is from genome assembly GCA_022702355.1 of Cercospora zeina. Taxonomy (NCBI): domain Eukaryota; kingdom Fungi; phylum Ascomycota; class Dothideomycetes; order Mycosphaerellales; family Mycosphaerellaceae; genus Cercospora; species Cercospora zeina. The sequence continues at coordinate 1,302,827 of JAKLWX010000010.1, forward strand.
CTTCAAGTTGAGGCTGATGAGTACAGTACACTCGTTTGCTGCAAGGTTGATGCTCGATGGCGGGACACTTGACAGCGCAGTCACTGGACGTTCTTAGAGGTCAAGTCACAGTGCGCGTGAATAACCTTAACAGCTGCCTTGTCATTGGCGTTCTACAGCACGCATTCACCTCCTTCCAATGATCGCAGTCAACCGATTGCAATCAATCAAAGGCCTTGATTGAGTTGCCAAGGCAAGTAATTGCAACTAGAGGTTATTTCAATTAATCGATTAAGCCGGATTGATTATAAGTAAGCAAAACTATAGTTCTTTACAGGCAAAAAGAATATAAAGAACCTAGGTTTTAACTAGCTAATTTAACTAATTTTAATGCCGAATTAGGAATTTTATAGGCCGTACCTTTACTTACTAACCGAGCGCCTCTGCAACTACCCGGCACCCTGCATCGTCTAACAACCTACCCCTAAGGATCCTTACTTTATATAGCGGCCCCTGCGAATAGCAGACGTATAAGAGACTAAATGTAGAAGAGGGGGCTAATATAGCTAACCGGAGGCCTTCTAGAGGCCTTCTACGAACTATTTATTTACTTAGCTACGTTGCTAAGCCTCCGTTTAATTAATTACACGACTCGGTTGCAACTATTCACTTGTTCCGGAACTTCCGGCACATGATTGCAACCAATTATAGTGCCAGGTTGGGTTGGAATTGATCAATCGATTGATCAATTAATTGCTAGTTGACGGTTGACTGCGATCATTGCCTCCTTCGCTCAGACCTCGCCTTTAACACACAAGGCACCGACCCGACTCGTCGACTTCACCTACTGATACACACGATCAGTTTGAACTCGAAGTTACCCGATCGCAACTACCAGCAATAAAGTCCAAGACGCTGCGACCGACAGATGCTGCTTCCAAAATGCCGAAATACCCAACGCCCGTGTCGAGGGCAAAGGTCCGAGAGTTGCACATCGAAGTTGTGCGCCTCCAGGGAAAGCTCGCCGAGCAAGCACTGCAGCACGAAAGAGAAATCGCTGATCTGCGCTATCAGCTTGCAAACAAAGATGCTCAGCTCGAGCATTTTAGGACCCTCTAGGGTCAACAGTCCAGAAACTCGTTGAGGTCTTACCTCCAGCTAACGCAAGCTACGCAGCAACGAGCATTGCTGAAGAAACCAACACTGAAGCTTCGGAATTTGATCCGTGACCCCCAAGGCAAACTGCTGGTCGACTCGAGTCTGGACACCATAGGCTACATGCAACCGACCAAGGCGACTCTAAGCAGAGAGGCCAGACTGCCTGCTTCGGTCTGTGAATACTCTAATGAATGGACGCAATGCAGAATCCACTCTGCTTTCGATGAAACTAATCCAGCTCATCAAGAACTCGAGGAGGAGAGACTCGGCCTGTTACAAGTGGAAATTGGACCGGCAGAGGAGGACAACCTTGCCTACGAGTTCACTGTCGTTTACCTCGAGAATCTAGACCACAGAGAGCTCTGTTACTGCAGCTTTTGCGAAGACTTTCGGGCAGGTCGACACATTCAAATCGTAGAAGACATCCAGGAACGAACGCGATGCCACGACAACTTCTATAAGAAGCCAAGCTTCCACATCTGCATCCCATTCAAGCACCAGGTTCGATTCATGAAAGAAGCTTACGCCATTGCTCAGAAGACCTTTTACTACGGACTCGAGAAGTACTGGCCGGGCCAAGAGATATACAACTATCCTCATGGGCCCGAAAGTGTGAGATTTGGAACCTCAGAGTTGCAACAGCTATTCGGTGACATTCAAGTCTTCAGCGACAAGCTCCGAGAGCACCTGTACCCGGACTAGAGAGACAACTTTACGACGTGGTTTGAACTGTGTACGCGCATGCCAGGATTCATCCAGCCAACGATAATGAACGTGGCGAGTCTACGTAACAATCTCGCTCATCTAGACAACAACGACTCCAACAGCTTGGACTTATTACTGAAACGAGCTCAGGACCTGGCTTGCACAATGCGAGACGAGCCCAGAGCACTCGAGGTCCGTGCACTACGAGACGAACTTCGAGAATTGACAGAGGAGGCATTCGCAGAACTCACGAGACTTGATCCTTTGATCCAGCTTCCAGACGAGATCGTGTGGCCGGCGTATCACGAAGCGACATTTCAAGATGTCATTCGCCGCCTCACTGTGAGCAAAGTCGACCCAGCATGGCAGACAGGATCTCTACAAGAGGATTTCTACGATCCAGTTGTTGTGCGGGCAGCACAATACTGGGCTGAACAGTACAAAATCCCGGGCTTGCTCAATTGGCATGTGAGTAACCGCTGGGTGTCGCTGAAGCAAGAAGAACACATGACCAATTGGACGATTGAGGGCGTCGAGAGAAGGCAGGTGGGGAGCGAGAGTGGGGTTGGAAGTTGCTGTTCTGAAGCATTGCGAGCGAACGATGCTGCTTTGATGCAAAGCGAGGCAGTGGCTCAAAGCAGAAATACAGGCAGTGCAAATGAACTTCATGGATCGAAGATGCAGTGGAGCCGGCAGAGGAAGAGGGTTGCGACGCTGCAGGTGGGCCAGGTCGGACGGGAACCACGGATTTCGTTGGTGTTTTTGGTTTCTTCCGTGTTGCTGAGAGTGAACATTCAAAACTTTAGTAGATGTCTTCTGGTTCGTCGAGACATGGATTTTCAGTCTGTTTCTCTCTGTTTCTTCTCGGTGCTTTCTTGCTGATCAACGTGGAGATCTAGTAAGGTTTAAAATTGTTTAATCGGTGGAGAAGGCGACTTTGGGTCTTACTTTTCGGCTTTCCTAGGTGTTTCAGAGCCAGCGATGGTGCAGATGGAGTGAACCCAGTCCGATTCAAATTCATAGGAACTGAATCTGAAGCTGTTTGGCTTATTGTCTCCACGACAAAGAGCCTGGCTGTCTGAGGGGTTATTTGACTGAAGCGGCTTCAATCCGAGAGTCTATAACAAAGTCATTCATGTTTAACACGAAATAGGAATCCAAAAGGAGTCGACAACAAAAGTGGCATGAATGCATGCTCCACAGATCTGCGCAACGTGCCAAGAGCTGCGGACGTTAGCTGCTACTAACTAGGAGCCTATCACGTAGAGTCCCCACTTGGACGTACACACCTTATCACGGCCCCTAATCTAGGCGAATGACAACGGCCAAGATGCGGCATAGTGTTCTGAATCTCACAGCAGTTCTGTTATTCGTGGGAACTCCGCGACCGAATTTGTTGTGCTTTGACAAAAAGCGATTCACATCTGCTGCCACGTCATGGACAAGACACAGGGAATCGTCACTCCCTCCACAGACAGTCGCGATATCTCCGAAGATGATGTTATTGCAGAGCTGGGCTACACCCCACAGTTCCAACGCAATTTCTCTCTGGCAGGCATTGTCGCATTTTCCTTTGCTGTGGTCACATCATGGACAGCGCTCGCTGGGGTTCTCATCGTCGGTGTACAATCGGGATGAGCTCCCGTGATGATTTGGTCTGGATTGGAATATGTATCGCGACGCTTTTCGTCATTGTCTTCATCGGGTTTGCTCCCTCGGTCGAGCTGACAGCACAGGCGGGAAGATCAATTTATGCATTTGCTCGCGATTCGGGGCTGCCATTCTCTCATTTCTTGAGCAGGGTCGAGCCTAGGACTCGAATGCCGGTTAATGCACTCTGCTGCGTGGCGCTCTTCCAGATGATCTTGATCGCTATCCAGTTCGGTGGAACGACGGGCTTCTCCACAGTCATTCAAATCTCAACTGAAGGCTTTGTGAGTCGTCCCATCAATGCTTGGGGGAACTGACTAACACGTCAACAGATGTTTCGTACGCTCTCCAATTAATTGCTCGGCTTCTCTCGTTATGCACGTCTGAGCCGGTATGGGAGATAGGTGGCCTCTACAGCTTGGGACGTTGGAGTGTTCCATTCAACGTTCTTCGAGCGGTGTTCTTGATGTTTGCGACAATCACGTTCAACTTGCCGACGGCGAGGCCCGTGACCAGTCAAAACATGAACTATACCTCGGCGGCGGTGGGAGCAGTCATGCTGATTGCCCTCGTAACATGGCTCACGACCGGGAAAAAGCACTTTCACGGGCATGTGAGCGGCGGCGTCCGTCTGGACCGCGTGAAGGAGGAAGTCGTCGTGCAGACTCCCGCCCGAAAGCAGGATGGAGATTAGGCCCGGCTACAATACTACAGTCTCTGCTGAAGGACTGAATTGCCTCGTCGCTCCTCGTATCTCGGACTTTTGCGGCGTGTCAAAGGCGTTCTGTCGACGAAAGGAAAACAGGCGGCTTAGCAAACTCGCGGCGAGACACAGCGTATAGGCGTGGCTCTGCAAGTCTCCATTTCGCTGTCTACAACCAGGTAAGAAAATGGAGAGGACAAAAGCAGTGACAAGAATGTAGAGACAAAGAAGTTGTTATAGTCTGTGTATCGGAGTTGCTTCACGCCAAGCCGCAGGGACGACAGAGCTCCAGCCAGATGACGACGGAGCCTCAAGGTGCCGTGAGCTCCTCCTCTTCTCCTCATTGGAGTCTCATCCGCTTCGTCTCCGTCCTCTCCCGTGTCTCGTCAGCATAGTCCGACTCCGCCTAGCCTCCTCGTCGTTACGTCCAGTTCCAATCACGACGCGCCGCAAACCTTCCCACGACATGCCACGCCAGGCCGACGAGGACCTGCTGGCGGAGCTCGACTCGCTGGGCGATCAGCTAGCAGCACCCTCCAAACCTGCCGCACCCAAGAAGGGCGCCGCTGCCAAAGCCAACACAGACGACGAAGACGCATTGGCTGACCTGGAAGACCTTGTCAAAGCCAAGCCAGCCACATCCCGACCCAGCACTCCCCGAGTGAGCTCCAGCACCACCAGCGGCACGAATAAGAGTCCCAAGCGCACAGCAGAATACACTCCCGCTACGACATCGCAGGGAAGTAGCGAACGGAACAGCAGCGAGGATCGCGCACGAGCGAATCAGACGCAGGCGAGAGTGTCCGGCGAGGGGAGCCGCAGCTTTCACACGGCGCAAACACCGCAAGCCGAAGAAGCCAAGGCACAGCAGGGAGGAGGATGGTGGGGAAGCTGGGGCAGCATCGCCAGTGCTGCCGTCAAGCAGGCTGAGACGTTGGCAAAGAATATTCAGACCAACGAAGAGGCGCAGAAGTGGGTGACACAGATTCGGCAGAACGCCAACTTGGAGAATCTGCAACATCTTGGTATGCGGGACGGGCACGGTGATATTTACTACTTGCTGACATTGGACAGGCACCGATTTGCGTTCCAAGGGACTCTCCTCCTTCACGTCCATCATCTCACACATCGCGCCTCCCATATCCGCCCATGAAAGGTTGCAAATCCACACTACTCACGATATTCTCAATTACCCTTCACTGGACCCACTGATATACAACACTTTCTCCCGTGTTATGAGCCAGGTCGAAGGCGGCGACCTGCTCGTCATCCAACGTGGGACCGAATCCAGAGGGCGAAGCTCTTCCGATGTGGGCTACCGAGGCAGTGTGCTTGGCACTGGCACAGCTGCGTGGTCAGACGGTCCCTGGTGGCGAGAGGAAGGCCGAAAGCGCAGTCTCGGAACCGTGCCTGGTCTGAAGGAGGGCACGCGACTTGCTCGTGTGCAAGCTGAAAGTTACGCAAAAGAGTTCTTTGATGCGAAGGGAGGGGTCGAAGAAGCTGCGAAGCGAGCGACTGAGACCCTATCTGAGACGAATCCAGTGCGATCGAGCGATATTTTCCTCGCAATCCAGGCCGTCAACCATGCTGTTGAAAAGGACCTATTCGCTGAAGACTCTCAGTCGGCTGCCAAGGCACAAGAAGCAGGCGTCGCCACTCCGGCCGAAAGCGAAGACGTTGTCGTCTTTGCAATCTACCTTCACGACCCTCTGCACAGCATTTCTTTCCGTGGTCTGTCACAGCCATTCCCGCAAAAGTGGGCCGAATGGCTGGATGCAGAACCGACAGTGGAAGGCGATCTGCCGGATAGCATCCTTGATATTATACACTCTGGTGGTGTTGATCCTCGCGAATGGGTTGCAGAATGGATCGAAGAGCTTCTGTCAACGGCAGTTGGCGTAGTCGCTCAGCAATATGTGGCCAAACGGATGGGAGTCGGCGAGGGTGGAATTGGGCGAGGCAAACAACGAGCCGAGGAAAATGAGTCTGCGATCAGTGGAGAAGCCGCGCGGGCGATCTGAGGGATATTCTTCGGGCGTTTGTTCAGCGAGGAGATGGGCGGAAAGGTTGCAGATAAGGCCACCTTTTGGCTGGTACCGTAATGACACAATCCTTCAATGAAGCTGGATTTGAACGCAGCTCAGAGTATGACACAGTGTGTTCCCTCCGTCTTGGCGCCTTTGGCAGTGGTCGTCCGTGCGGCTCTCCTGCTGATGTCTTCGATGGCGGCCTCACAGAGCTCTCCAGTCAAAGCGGAGCATTCGGCGTACATGTCACATCGCATTTCTTGAGCTATGCGCAGTGCTTCTTGAGGATAAACGAACGTGCGGCCATTCAGCACGGCGTCATCAGCTTCGTCTCCGTCGCTCGCATCGTTAGGGGCAGCTTTGCGGACGGTGCCTCCGTAGTCTTCTTGACTTCGTACGTCTCGCTTTAATCCTAGAATGGCCACGGGTAAGGACTCGTCATAGTTGAAGTGCGTCTCGACTTGATGCTTCCATGTGGTATGGAGAGACGCGAGGGTTGTGGGGTCTGCTATGGAGTAGCAGAGGATAATCATGGAAGGTCGGAGGAGAGTGTAGTTCTCTGGTGATGCAGTATCGTAGAATTCGAAGCGATACGGTCGGTTGTACATTCGAATGTGGAAGGCGAAAGGTTGGTCGAGGTCCCGCAGTTGTGGGAGGGGCCCTCGATAGGCGTGGCCCTTGGTGAGACGTGAGATGAAGGTGGACTTGCCCACGCCTGAGTCGCCGAGTAGCAACACTGGCACGACAGGGGCATCGCTCATGGGTGTCATGGCATCGCGGATCGTTGCTTCTGTCGGAGCTCGTGTGCCCTCTGCTCTGATGGCTGCCATGTTAACAGTCCGGTCAAGAAGCCTGTGTGTAGCAGTCTTATTTTCTGGGGTCAGGTACTGGCACGATGAAGGTGATACCGCGATTGCCGATGCGCTGGCGAGACGCCACGTGCGGAGTGAGGTGCGCATGTGAAGATCGGCACGGCAGCCGCCAATGCCGATCGGCGCAGGGACTGCCGAAAAGTTCGTCACTCCAAAGCGGGCCGGGACAGCTTTTGCTATTATTCACCATGACCACCACCTCCACGACGACAGCGCCCGACTGCCCTCCCGCCGGTCCGCCGCGACGCTCTTGCGCGCAAGCTGAGCTTGACCAGCGAACTCCCATCACTACGTGAAAGCGGGCAATCGCTTCCCCGCAGGCTGCTGGTTCAGCACGCGATCGAGTCCGACAGCATCCATTTTACAACCCCACGAGCGCCGACCTCGACTCCGCCGACCGAATAATCGCGTACCCTGAAGCACGAAAACTCACCATGGTTCGCAACATCCTCCTCTTCTCGGGCTCGTCCCACCCGCAGCTCGTCGATGGCATTTGCACGCACCTCGGCATCCCGCCCGCCAACATCGAGCTGTCAAAATTCAGCGTCGGCGAGACTCGTGTCGAAGTGGGAGAAAGTGTGCGCGGAAAAGATGTCTTCATCGTCCAGACAGCCTGCTCGCGGGCACCCAGTCCGGATCACAAGGGCGCGACGAGTCTGAACGATGGCTTGATGGAGCTCCTGATCACCATCTCCGCATGCAAGACCGCATCGGCCAAGCGTGTGACGGCCGTGCTTCCGCTCTTCCCGTACAGCAGACAGAGCGATCTGCCTTACAACAAGGTGGGCGCTCCGCTTGCGAGGATGCCCACCAAGACGGATAGTGGAAAATACACTTTCGAGTCCCGACCTACGACGCCAGGTCCCGGCCAGCGCCCACGTGACGAGAGACTGGAGAGGCAGCTCAACGGCCTGAAGTTGAATGGAGAGCTGCACCTGCCGCGGAGGAAAGACACGCTGGAGAGCAATCAGAGTGAGGCGTCCAGCGCCGGAGGTCACCCCGGCACGAATGGCACCACTTCTTCGCCCGTCACTTCTGCGCCTTCCGTGAACAGGGAGGGCAGTGGATCACACCTACCAGATTTCAAGCCCCAGAGAGGGTACAAGCAATGGGTCGCCCAGGCTGGCACTCTGATTGCAGACCTCCTGACGTGTGCTGGTGCCGATCATGTCATTACCATGGATCTTCACGACCCGCAGTATCAAGGATTCTTCGACATTCCTGTAGACAATCTGTACGGCCGACATTTGCTACGCCGCTACATTACTCATCAGATTCTGCCACAGCATGGAGGCGTGGACGACTGTGTCATTGTGTCGCCCGATGCAGGTGGTGCGAAGCGAGCGACATCGATCGCGGACAGCCTTGGAATGGATTTCGCACTCATTCACAAGGAGCGCCGTAGTCCACATGTGCCCAGCTCGACGGAGCCTCACCAACACTCGGCACTGTTGCTGGTCGGCAAAGTCAAGGACCGAGTATGCATCCTGGTTGACGACTTGGCAGACACCTCAAATACCATCACGCGTGCCGCGAAGCTGCTGAAGAAGCAGGGTGCGAGCAAAGTCTTTGCCTTGGTCACACATGGTGTTCTCAGTGGCGATGGTGTGGACAGGATCTTCCACTCTGGCCTTGACAAGGTCATTGTTACCAACACAGTGCCGCAGGACGAGCATGTGCGGAGAATCGAAGAGCTGGCTGTACAGTATGGACGACCGCAAGACGCTAGGAAATTGGAGGTCTTGGAAGTGGCGGGCGTCTTCGCCGAGGTATGTTGCGAGAGCGCGACCCTTTCCGTGACTACCACTAACATTGCGCGCAGGCGATTCGACGAGTACATCACGGAGAGAGCATCAGCGTGCTATTCCAGTACGACTAGCAGCCGCAACCGGACAGCGCGCGTGATGCTTGCCTTGACCACTTGCAGTCGACATCTTCCAAGCAGAAGCTGCAGTGGAGAGACTCGGTACTGACGAGTCCGGATCTGCCTCGAATGTGTGGACTGGGCTTGGACTGATTGGAATTGCGTTGCAGGAGGCTCTATTGCGATAGAAAAGACTTGTTGTCAAGCAAGCCACACGGCTTCAGTAATCGCTGTGAAAATGCAATGCAGGCTGTGTGTGACATGCACATTGGTACATTCAATTGGTATCGTACAACATTCACTTGGCGTCACGTGCCCTTCTGCTCTTGACGATAAATTGTAGTGGGTTATATCTGACACGAGAAGTGTTGTTCTCAGGGCTCGCACACTGACATAGCCTTTCGTGGAAGTCCGTCGATGGATGAGTGCTGTACTCACCCTCCGTCCCTCGTTATCATCGCTGCCTGGCCATCTCTCGCTCTGGCACTCAATTAGTAGACTTCCAACTTGGAACTTGGCCATTCAAGGGGCACTCAATTATGGTCTGCGTTACTGCTGTTTCTTATACAAATGTTGCACAGCTTCTGGGCGCAGTATAAACCACTCCGGCCGCAGCTGGCTGAGCTGCAGACTGCACTTCGCACTGTGAATGCTGTTTAGCCTTTTGTTTGGAACATCTGCTAGCCCCGTCATTGTTCTGTGCTGTCGCCATACGTAGCTTCCGAGTTGAGAAGAGAGTAAGTACATGTATTCTTATAGACTTATCGGGATAAGAACCGAGCGGCTGTACCGTGTCCGTGAAGTTTTCACGACATGCAATTTCCACTTCGAGAGGTGGGATGGAAATTACTGGGACTGTTGTCATCCCTACCTTGGACATTAATTTCTCATGCTGTCTCATTGGTCTCGTTGTCAGAAGATAGCTGCTGCGAGGATATCTGCTGACAAGGTTTTGCCTGTGTTGGACTTCTTCTGGAAGAAAGGGGATAGTCTCGGGTCACCGTAAACTCTGAGTAGGTTGCAGCCTGGGCGAGAGCGAACAATAATGACCTTGTTCTGCTTCTTGGTGAGAATGGGTGTGGCGAGACTACAGAGTCTCTGCCATTGGCATGCCTAGGACTGCAGTCACAGACATCGCTTGCACCAGGCAGGCTCTCTCTGCCGCTCGCCTCAGGGTGTGCCACGGAACGTAGTGGATGGGTCAGACAGAAGGCCAGCCCATGGGCATGCTGTGGTATAACTTACTGCTGAGAGATATCTCGAACATTCTCTCAATGACTCTACTACCATTGTCTCCGCTGCCCTTCGTCTCTGACCTTGCGTAGAGTCATCCGCTGCGCTGCGCCGCTGGCCCGCAATATCTCGATGTGTAGTCTCCGGTCGTCCACCGCGTGCTTTTCCACAACGTATCTGTCCCCATCAGCTCACGCAATGGATCTTCATGCCTTCGAAGGAAGTGATTCGGGCCGCAGCTGATTGGCAAAAAAGTACGTTCGCCTTGTGGGCGCCGTGTGCGTCCGCGTGCCGTTCGGTGTTGCCAATCGACACATGTTCAGATAGCTGTGCGAGATGCAAGTCGGTGCTCTTGAGCGTCGCTGTGAGGTCGTGCGCGTAGTGGTAGGAGCCTTGCTGTCCAAGCGAGAAGTGCGTAGGAAGACGTCGCGGTCGTGCGGTCGTAGTCTCTGCGGTGCTTCTGCAAGCCTTTGATCAGCAGCCTGGCGGTCAGTCTGCACATCAATTGGCACAGCTATAATGCCGCCGACGGAGACTTTTGTGCGTGAAGTTGTAGCGCAAAGGCAGTCGTATGCTGGTGGCTCAGCGCGGCGGCGAAAAACATGTGCAGCTCCAGATTTCACGTTTATGCCTAAGTACCCAATCTCAGCCTCTGACGTTTATATATTCCAGTTGCATGCATGCAACCAATGCGAGTACCACGGATGGTCTAAGCCGCGGACCTGCCCGTGAGAAAGCAGAGAGTTCCAGAGATGGCGCAGTTATTAACATTCGTGCAGAGGGTTCGTCCCCCTCTTGAACAAGGCGCCCCTCCCTTGTGATCATGAACACCGAGTTCTCCTTTTTTTTTCTTTCCCGGTCCACGGTTCATATCTTCATATGTGGACCGCAGCGATTTTTTTGAGCTACCACAGGGTGCTGGAAAGTGTTTTGTTATGGAGCGCCGTGTTTCGCCGTGAAGCTGGTTCCAGTGCCTTCGTTGATACGCAGAATTCTTGCCTCACCATGACGGATGCTCTCAGAAGAGTCGCGAATGCCAATGCCGCGAAAAACTGACTCTGAATGAACTCGCTCGTTCCCAGCAGCCCATTCATTTTGCAGTGCCGATGTCTTCACAGCGAAGCATTTGTCATGTAGAAACGAAGCATCGCCAGCCTTTCTCAAAGCTGTGCAAACACTGTGGCCCTCGCGATTCCACTGCTTGACCTATCTGGACATGTTCACCTTCCTTGCCACTTTTGGTGCAAGACCGTGGAGTCAGCATGTCCGACGACGGTGATCTGCCTGTGCAGTGCATCTTTTCGTGGCGCCTTTACCGTGATATGGCCGTTATACAAAGCCTTGGCGGAAGTCGGCGGTCTCAAATTCCATTTCCATCACCGGCGTCCAGCCCTCCATTTTCGCCACACCATCAAAACACAACATATCAAAACATTGAGCATATGAGGAAGATGAGCGGACTTTTCTGATGCTTCTCCAACTGCGTGCATGTGTTACAAGGTCCTAGTTGTGGTGTAGTGACGCCCGAGGCAAAAAGATGTCGCGTTCGAACCCCTGGATTTGAGAAACACCTCGTCACCACCCAGATTTGAACCGCGAACCAGCAAAGAAAAAGTGTGATATGCAACTTGTGCTTATGTCTTCCACTACGTAGAATGTTAGCGCACGCCCCCCAATGGATATTCTATCTACTAGACTATCTAAGGCAAGCAGCGGGCAGCGGGCAGGCAACTGGCAATGGCGAATCCTATTCTCATGTTAGCGGTGACAGCCAGCATCGCTTAAAAGACCGAATATATACCTCAAAAAGAAGCCAGCCCTACAACCGCACATGCTCCGCACCACACCACGTAGGTCCATGATCGTGCCAGCATATTGTGATTCAGGTCCATCTCAGACTCCGCGCGAAATATGGAGTGTTTTAGTCCATGGGTTGTTGAGATACGGGGTGTTGGGGCTGAGATCGCGGTGCTCGTGGTGAGCCGGCAAGCTCGGCGGATGCAGCTTCAGTATAGAAGCACTGCCCTCCACCGTTCCATCACGGCACGATAGCGCCAGCGACGCTGATTACAAGAGCGGAGTGCTACTATCTGGCGATAGAGGATGCGCCGCAGGGTATCAGGCAGCATGGGCAGGACATTGAGGCACCGAGCACAGGGGCGGGAGTACGTCCTCTTGCAGCGCCACGGAGTAAAACATGCAGCTGAGGCTGCGCGCTTCTGGGCTATTCAAACCACAGCGAGATGGCACTGCGGTCTATAATTGCTCGCCATGTAGACCCGAAAGTAGGTATGTGCGATTGCAGAGGGATCCAAGAGAGCATCCGACGACTGCGAAAGCCCGAATCAACCTCAGAAAGCCGTAGCACTGTAGCAATAGTGTGCTTAAGCTCTTCTGACCCAATTGATGACGGTGCTGTCCTGTTTGCCTTGTCTCTCGCTTGAGCGAGGACACGGCGGCGAAATTCCAGTGCTGCTACGGCAGACTTCCAAGCCCGCCCTTGAATTTGCAATGACACCGCCGCACACGACGTGAAATCAACGCGAGTCCGTCGTCCCGCAACGAACTCGCTTATCGTCCATTCATTCACGGTCGCGTCCGCAGCGACTGGAAGGACTTGGAAGCCACCAGTGAAAGTCTCAGGCAGCCAGTCGAACGAGCTGGAAGAGTGAACACCAGCACTCCCCATACAAGAGGCGCACAGTCGCGTCCATCACAGCTCCATATTCGAAAATCGACATCGAGAGGCGCGCTTAGCAGTGCATCAGCGGAAATGGCCACCCCCTGGGCGGGCAAAGGTACGATCCACGAGTACCAATTCTTCGACTGCACGACCCACGGTACAACACGATGGCACCCCTTGGGAGATAGAGGACAGAACAGACCTGCATCTGAATTGCACGAACACTTGCGTAGCGTGTTCGGCGCAAATCGCAACGAGCAGATCACCTGGCACAAAGGCAAGCCGCCAGGATTCCACACGCCGATAGGAAGTCCCGAGTCGGGAAAGTTCGAGGTATTTGTACCGCCACAGCACTGCCAGATACAGACTCGTCCACTTGAGGAGCTCTACCCGAACGAAGACAATACGCCGCTTAAAATCGGCCACGCGATCGTCTGCCTCCATGTCGACAACGGAGTGACGACGAGGCTGTTTGAAGACGAGCAGGCAGACGAGCCGCTACCACCAGACGCCGCGGGAGATATCAAGGACACAGCAGCTCAGAGTAAGAAGTCCGGAGGAAGCCCTCTGCCCAATGCTGAAACGACACAACCACTCGGCTTCGGAAGCAGCCCCGACTCTGAAGAAACGCAGAATACAGAGCCACAGGCTAGACGTGCTAAAGGCAAGGGCAAAGGCCGTGTCGTCGAGAAGGAGCGAGGAGTCGAAAGAGCACAAGCTGCACCAGCAGCGAACACAGCAAGCTCCGTGGCGAGCGCGTCGACACAGGCGGCTGGCATCAATACCCGCAGGACAGAAATGGTTCGACACCACAGGGGTCATCCGGCTGCCGTGGTAGCCGGACCATCTTCTCGTCCCGTTGCAAAGCCAGTCAACCCGCAGGTGGCATGGACCGAGGACATGAAGCTCTGTCTGTGGGTCATGGACAAGGCATTCGGCCCACAGTTGTCCACTTGGAAGCAGAAAGCGGATGTATGGAATGAAGTCTTCAAGGGCGACAAGATCTTCAAAGGAGATAATGCTGCAGTTCTCTCGAGCAGCAATTCAGTGGCGATGAACAAGCTGAGTGTCCAATACACCGAGCGCGAGAAGGCCATGAAAGAAGATGGCTCTCTTCCTCCAGCTCTTCAGCAATGGAAGGACATCACTGGCATAGACCAGACAGGTCAAAAGTTTCGTGGCATGCAGCAGAGGGTCCAGGCTGCGATCGACACTCTGAGTGCTGGGAACGACTGGACGCCTTGAGTGGGAAGACGAAGCAGAGCAGGTATTGCAGCACGCGAAGGAGTAGGCGCGAGAGCATGCGTAACAGGGCTTCACAGGAGACATCGCCGCATATGGCCGTCGAAGCCTTCCGCAAGAAGCAGGACGTCCTGATAGATAGCGGCGTTTCCTGTACGCACCGAACCAAAAGCATCGTGATTGACGTTCCTTGATCCATTGCCAATTTCGTGTAGTCGTTTGTGCTACCATCTCCCCTTCAGGACCCATTGTGGCCACCGTAGCTGTTCGTAGAAATTGCCCACGTCGAAGAGTGACTATTAGAATATTTGACCTCATCGTATTCGCTTTCATAGGAGCTGCACGATCTGCCACGCAGAGTAGCCACTGTGTTGGCGTTTCCAGGATGGTCTCCCATTCTGCATCGCGCAGCTCTGGCGTTCGACCGCATCCGCTTTGACGACGCCTTTGCCCGCAACGAGTTCTCCATGAGTTCACGCCGCATTACAGCAACGATATAGCGACAGATATGCGCCTCAATATCCCGCCCTGCCGTCGCTCAACACAGGGACAACGCCGTGGTCCGAGCCTCAAATACGTTGGAGGCGGAGCGCACGGCAAAAGCTGGACACGCACGACATTCACGAACGAGCCCGGATCTCCTCTTCATGCCCCTTCTCATGTCCAACGAGCATGATTAGAACACACAGCTTGGTGGAGGGGCTGGCGTCAAGGCTCGGAGGTGTCAAGAGTCTCCGTGCACAACGACAACGGGACCTGGCCCATCAAGTCGCTGGCGGTCATCTCATCACCATCCAGCCAGCAATCTTCGGCTTCCAGCACGAACTCGCGATGAGCTGGCATCTTCGAGAAGCCGAGCGGTGTGCGAGTTGGCTACATCCTCTCGACAGACCGCACAGGATCCTTCGAGGGACTTCCTTCGCCGCCCAAAGCCTGTTGTCTGAAGCAGCACCATACCATACACGAGCCGATCATGACAGCTAGTAATCAAGCCAACAGCTGCGCAGAAAGGGCGGCGGAGAGGCCGGCGAGGATAAGAGCATGGAATGCGGCGCCAACGGGGGGTAGTCTGGCAAGAGATGGATCTGATCCTGACGTTGGACATGCGGGCATACCTTCAGCGCTTCGGACTGAAGAATGAACGGCCATTCTGCAGACATAGCAGGATCCAGCTCGGTTTACTGGCTACCGTCCCCACCAAGGCCTTGACGATAACACAGCGCCCTGCGCAGACTGCGTCACTGAGCTGCGAAGTGTGATGCGCAACTTCGAGGACAGCCAGAAGTGCTGGAAAAGACGCGACCACAACCACACCCAGCCAGTGAATTCATATTCAGCGATCGCTGTTCCAGACAGGAGCCTCTATTACAGGAGATCGGCCCACTCGTCAGATGGCATTGTTCGCCACGCTGCTTTTCGCAAACCCAACAGCAGTGGGCATCGTCCGCCAAATTTCAAGGCCGTGTGTCATCGCCCTAGTGTGATTGGACTGCGTTGCAACCCGAGAGCAAACGATCTTTGGTGCTGCAGCTTCCCCCTTCGCAACTGATGGAATTCGTTCACAAAGGCCACAATGTACACGCAGCGAAAGCATGTACACAGCAAAGCTTGAGGACTCAATCGTGCACGCCTGAGCAAGTCTATCCACAGTGGTGCTCGAAATTCCGTATGCGTGCTGAGAAGGCAAAGCGATCAGGGGCCGGAAGTGTAGAGTGACATGCCGGTTGGTCAAGGCATTTCATTGTGTGTCCCCACGAAGAGCATTTGCCCGAGAAAGGTCCCTCATATACAGCAATGCATGGCTTGCATTGTTTGAGCTGGAACGGATTCCACGTGAAGCCGATTTCCAGAGAAGGCGTAGATCAGAGCCATGTGTTCAACATCTTCGTAGTCTGGCATGCAGGAACGAAGAGGAGAGACGCAGGTACGCGGGGCCTATGCGCTTTGCTCGATCCATATGATCTCTGCGCGTTGCGAAGACACACACGGCGCTGGATCTACAGCTATGCGCAGAGTTTCCGGGCCTGTGGTGGGGATATCCAACACCAGGTGATCAGAAAGAGCTGGTCTCGACATGTCGATGAAAATGCCCTGCGTAGCAGATTCTCGTGGAACATAGTCGACTCCAGCACTGGACCAAAGCGTCGACAGAGACTACTCGTTCCTTGGAAGACAGAAGTGCCCGCATGAATCCAGGGCCACTGGAGGGTAAGAGTAAGAGTCCAGCTACGCAAGAGGAGGACCAGAAGCCACAGCGCACAGTGCTTCTGGCAGATTGAGACTCCAGCCCTACACAGCTCCAGCTAATGGTCTGAGCGCCGAAATACGCGAGGTTGGCATAGTCTCTTTCCTCGGGATATTGTCCGAGCACGTGTGGACACGCCTGCAGCCCAAAAACGGGAGTCCAGCCTCTCAAGCCGATGTTGTGGCACCTCATGCCCAGTACGAACATTCAGGAAAAGACACACTTGTCCTTCTGTTGTCATCGCAGCATACTTATGCTGGACAATGCTGGACACCACTTTACTATAGTCTGGCAAATTGTGCTTTAATTATTTCCATTTGCACGTCGTCGAGGGGCTGTGTCAATGTCCGGAGAGTCCATGTCAACAAGGGGATGGCTATATCTGGTCTTTTTCGGGATAGCGTTCCGGTAGTGATGAAGATTCGACACCCTCGACAGTATGGCGCAGTGTGCATTCCAAGCTCCAAACTGGGAGATGAGGTGGGAGCCACCAATTCTCACATCCCGCGCCAAGATCTGACCTCCACGGGCAGGATCCACCCTGTCCCTTTGACCTCCGTTTCCGGTCGTCGAGGCTCTTTATCCTCTCTCCGCGTTCATACTCTTTCAACTCTTCTTGCTGCCATACGGGCAGCTCAGAAAGAGACAGCGAGCATTCACGATACGATTTATCCAGGTCCTCGCGACTTTGGAGTCTGGACACTATGGTTGCTACACCGATGATCGACAGAGAGCCACAAAGACGATGATTGTTCTTTCACAGGCTAGGTACCGATTCCGTGAGCCTGCATCGCGCAGTTTGTCATCTACTACAGCCTTCTGATCTTCGATTGTACGGACACTGCTAGACTTCGTACTGGAATGTCGAATCCGGGAGACCTTTCAGGATGAGCAGGAAGAGGCTGGCTGAACATCTCGAAGTTCAAGCACAAGATGAGAGTACTTCCAGAGATTTCTGAATAGTCGATGCTGCGATCAGGAACAAGGTGTTATGCTGCAGGCGCAACGAGCAGGAGGACCTGTACAATCCGGTCGAGGGTCCAGCAGCGCAGTCCACGACACTTGATCGTATCTCTGGGCTCTACGCTTGCAGCAAGTCGCGTGACAACGACAGCTTGGTGGTGACTCAAGTCCACAAGCTCCGGCTGATAGGTTTGAAGCCTTACTGAAATGCAGTAGCACTACTGGCGATGCAGCGACGCCGAGTTTGGACATTGCGATGTGTTGCTGTCTAGCCTGGTGTTGACCTGGCGTTGGTGGTGCTTGAGGAGCTCCTCGTCTTTCTGGCAGATCGTGGGCATCCACTTCTTAGGCTTCCGCGTCGGGCACGAATACAACTTCAGACAGGAGCTCATCATTCGGTGCAGTAGCCCGTAAGATGCCGATGATCCAGATGGAGTCTAGCACGATGGTATCGCGCTCCTACCGCATCCCGCGATGCAACTTCGCAATTTCCTGGCTTTTGAGGTGTGCACATCTGCCCGCTCTTGTGGTTGACCATTACGCTCTTGACGAACAGATGTTCATGGCCTGGCGCTGCCCTTTGTAGACCTTACAGGCTACGGTGGTGCTGCCCCGGCTGGCTATGGCTCGCACTTCGACCGTATCCCGCGAATCCGCATCCGCATTTGCCTGGCTCTTAAGCTGCGTACACCTACACACAGGCGAGTTGGAGGTCTTCCTGAGTGCGGGCGAGGTCGGTCTGGGTGCTGCCGAGGTGGTTCTGGGTGCTGCCCGAGGACGGTCTGAGTGCTGGCGAGGTCGTTATCGGCGAGTTGGAGGTCGTCCTGGGCGCGCGTCAGTCGTCTTGTGTCAGGTTAAGGCGTAGTTGGAGGGTTGCGGACGACCTCTCCAGCACCCCGGACCGCCTCAACAGCACCCAGACCGACCTCGCCCGCACTCAAGACGGCGCTTTATTGTGGGCTGTCCTGACCATCACGCTCTTCACCGACACATTGTTTTTGAGTTGCCGCTGGACTCTGCAGACCTCGTTGGCTTCGGTGGTGTTGCCCGGCTGGTTTTGGCTCGCGATTCGAGGATATTCTGCGAATCCGCATCCGCATTCGCATCTGTTTGGCTCTTAGGCCGTAAGCACCTGCCCGCTCTTTCGTAGACTGTCTCGGCCATCATGCTCCTGGCGGACATGTTGTCCTCGGGTTGCCGCTGGTCTCCGCAGACCTTGCTGGCATCCATGATGTGGCCTCGGCCGGCTCTTCCTCATCGACAGGCTCGAAACTGCGCTCGACCGTTGTGTAGGCTCAGGTGTCGGCGATGCGGTGATTGCGTTGGTCTGGTAGCCAAGGACGGCCGGTTTCGTGCACTGCGCTCGATCGCGTGTGGGTGTCTCGTCTTCGCCGCCTCTATCAGCATGTTCGCTGCGAAGCCGCATCGTATGGTCGCGCTCTCCCAGATAGCTGCCGGTGTTGCTAGTCGATCAGTGGCTCGATCGAAGGTGTGTTGAGCGCCGGGTGCCACCTCCAGCAACATCGTCGATGGCGGACTCTGCTATTGCCATGGCGCCGAATGTCTCTTCGCCACGGTGTAGAGTTGTTCGCTCGGGGATGGACCAAGGACTATCGCGATCTCCCGCTGCTCGAGACTTTGAGGAAATGCGAGCCTGTGTAGTGCTGCTGCCACCGCCTGAAGGCGGCGTCCCATCGACAGCGAACACTGCTATCACCATGGCGCCAGCTGTCCCAGCGACATGGCGTAGGGTCACTCGGGGATGAATCAATCGCCATCGCCGGTTCCCTGGGGTCCAAGCATTTAGGAGCATGCGGGTCCTGTTACTGCTGCTGCCAGCGGCCACCGAAAGTGTAGATGGCAAATGCCGGCCTGCTCGTGCATTCACTCGACGCCTGCTTCTCCCCTAGACCGCTGTGTCCATTATGCTTCCTGGCCTCCTCTTCACAGCTGTACTGCCTCGCAGGCGCTGTCAGCTATGCCACTCCCTCGAAGATGGAGCGCGCGGCCTTTGTTGTCGTATTAGCCAAATGGCGCTCGGTTGGGTCGGTTTGGTCGGTGCGGAGGCTGTCTGTTTGCCCAGCCATCTGGACAAGCTGGTTCAGCAGGCGTGTGTGCTCGTGCGATGTGAACGTTTTCGCGGGCTGGATGGTTGCGCTGGTCGAGGTTCATCGTCGTATCGGTTCGACCGGTGGTCGTTGCTGTGTCTGCTCGATCGCGGTACTGATCGCTGTGTCTGCTGGGTTGGCGCTCACCACTGTATCTGCTCGGTCGGTGCTCGTCGCTGGATTTGCTCGGTCGATACCCATCATTGTGCCTGCTTGATCAATTGCAAGCGCATCAAGACCATGCAGCGCTCTCGTCCGTGACCTCCCTCGCTCATCACGAGCAGCTCATGAGCGCAACAGGGGCTCTGAGATTGTGCGATCACTCTCGCATGCACAGCGAAGGTCCATAGCCAGCACGGATGGCCGATGTATTGAACGTGGCCGGCGCTTCATCAAGGACCCTGGGCGCCCGAATGTCCCTCATTCTTCGTGAGAGCTCAGGACTGTCCTACATTCCGGTCGTGCCTCTCATTGCTCGAGGCCGCAAACGTACTCATCGTTTCCTTGCCTCTCGGCTCTATTCCTGTGGTGTTGGCGGAGACAAGTGGTTTATGAATGCGCCTCTCGTTCGCCGATGCTGTAGAAATGCTCAGCGTTTCCCTCCGTGCTGGCTATATCTCCATGATATCGTCGGAGACAAGTGCTTCACGAGTGTGCCTCTCATGCCCCGAGGCTGTGAAACTGTTCAGCGTTTCCCTTTGTACTGGCTCTACCCCCGTGGCATTGCGAGAGACCGAGTGGCTCATACATCAGTTGCTGAAGGACAAAGGAGACGCCGAAAGCGGCGTGCAACTCGACAGAACGGCCTGCCGCTCTGAGCACGATGCATTTCACTGTCCATCCCATGCCGTTGGTGAAAGTGTTATGTTGCTGAGTACACAAGAAACGATAGTCTTCGCCTGGTGCCCCATTATGGCCGGACGTCATTTGGCATTTATATATTCCAGTTCGTGAACCACTTCCATCAAGTCAGACTCCCACCAATCGAGCTTCGAGCCGGTTCGATGGTCGAGCACACAACACAACACGACACAACACGAAACAACACAATGCGACACAATGATCAGGTACGTCCTTTCGCCGCAAATCTGGATTAATGAAAGTCGTCCACATGTCTATACGTAGTTGGCAGCTACTTGAATTAGACGGACCTTTCCCTTGGGGTCGGCTCCCGAGTTTTTGCTCGCGAAGTCCTCGGTTCGATTGAGGGTGCTGGAGGTTCTTTCTTTTTGCTCAACCCTCTGTTGCGCCGCCCACGGGCCTCGCCACGCCATCGAAATCTTTTGCGCTTCAACTAAACACTTTTACGACCCTCGGCATGCTATCATATCACATACACAACATGTGGTGCCGAAGATATGGCTGGCGGAGGCAAAAGGTGTTGGCTTTTGAGAAGCCTTGGCGGCTGTGTTGCTGAATTTGTCGACTTCAGCTTTTTGCCACACCACGATTTATCACAACAAGCAACACCATGCGCTCATTCACATGATACGAGCTTGTTGTAGGCCGTCAGGCAATCTTCAGCATGTTTTAGGCGTGTCTACATCACGACGGGGCGGTGAGAATTGCTTCACGAGGCAAAAGATGACAGCTCCGGTGAAGGCTTGGCAGCGCTGTTCAAATCCTCAATGCATCAGCTGGCTGGCAAGATGAGCCTCTCGCGCCACGAATAGCACGTGCAACCTGTTCGAACGGCAACGGAGTCCATCAGCAGTGGCACGCAATCTTCATCATAAATTTTACACAGCCCTTTGACGGTTGTGGAGTGTGGAATGGCGAGCTGAAGCAAAACTACGAGACTTTTGCCGTGGCGGCGGACTCCGCGATGACACACCTCCGCCACGCAGATAGCGCTCGCCAACTAGCACGTCTGCGGCACCACACCAACAACATCGCCACGAACGCCGCCATCTCCCCTGAAAGGTCCCCCGGGACTCGACGAGAAACAGACATGCCCTCCGTGACGAGCATGGAGACTGCAAAGGGTCAAACCGACACGCAGTAGCGGCACAGATCACCTATTACGAGGCCGAAATGCTTTCAGCCACATATCCAGCGGCCATACCATCAATTCGAATACGAACTCCGCGATAATCCGCCGCACGAGACTTCAGCACGATCGGCGAGCCTTCACAGCAACAACCATGGTCAACAGGAGGGACTTGAGGAAGACGAGCATTAAAAGCACTGGAGCCACGGTGGGCTGGCCTGCGCGAGATTCAACAGAACAGATAGCTCAGACACAACTATCGGCTCTTTAGGTAGAGGGCTTGGATTGGGCTGCATTGTACCCTGTGCGCCCATCGATCTTGCGAACGGCCGGTTGCGAAGGCACATTGGATAGCAGAAGCACGGCTGTGCAGGTTCATGATGTGCGTTGGCCACAACGCGAGCATGATTGAGGCACTGGGATAATACATGTTGAGCACCTACATTGAATCTCGGGGCCCACTTCGCAGTGGACATTAAATTATCGTCTTCCGTTCGTGCTCAGTACCTGCAGCAACTTTCGCATCACTGCGCACTGGCTAGTAGACAGCACGTTTGAAATGATTCTACAGACACCTGCGCGAGCGGACGCTTGGTGCTGCCACCGAGATCTGAGAAGGTAGCTGACCGCCCATCCTGCCGCGCGAACTCGATCCTGTCCGATCTTGGTCACTATGCCGAAGCTGGGATTGCCGCCTTCGAGGACTTGGAGCAAGTCGGCGTTCTCGTCTCTGCGGGCTGTCCTCTTCGTTCCGTTTCTGAGGGCCTGCTTCAGTCCTGCGTCTTCGAGTGCTCGACATTGTACGACATCACGTCAACGATATCGCGAAGTGGTGCTGCCGCACCTCTCCAGGGCGCTGATGATAGGTAATGATTGAAACTGCCAATTGATACTGGCAGGCCAGAGAAGATCTCCCCTTCTACCGCACCATCGGAGACCTCAAAAGAGATCATGCTTCCAGAAAAATAGAGCTACAACCGATCATGTTCCTGGAAGCGAGAACGTTGGCAGTCTGCCCTGGTTGGAGCTGCCTATTGCCAATCGCCCGAACGCAACTTGGAAGTGGCATGTTCGATCGCTGGCCCTTGCTACGGCTGGCGGCGGCATACCGACCCGTGTTAACCCAAAGGAACGTTCCGTCCGTAACAGAAATCGCCTCACCAGAGTTGCCACTGTGCAGAATGCCGCGCGTTACGGGGAGACGTGAGGCCACTGGCGAATCAAAATCTGGCAGAAGAACTGGACCAGGAGCAGCCATGCGGATACCGCTGGCCAGTAGGAAGAATTCAACCAACAACCTCAGGGCTTGAGCACGGCTTTGTTCACTCGTCCATCCTCGAGCACACGAGGCTGTGGCCCGACCTTTGCGTCAAGTGATGAACGGAAAGTCTTCTGTCTTCCTAATGTCGCGACATCTGCAGCCAGCTTTATCGGTTCACCACATTCCTCCCAATCGGCATGGGCACGACTCTCCAAGAACCGCACTTAAGCAGCACCGCACGTGATGATGTCGTCGGTCGATCAAGCTCATACACCAGCGGCATCACCGCCTCCGGGAATGGTTTCCAATCTGGTCGACCCCATAACGCAAAACCAACAGCCAAGCGTAGTGCTCGCCATTTGCGGAATGATTGTTGCTACGGCGTTCCTGGCGATACGTATCTACACAAAGGCCTTTCTTGCACGCATGTTTGGCCTTGACGATATGTTCCTGATCGGCTCGTGGGTAATGTCACTGCCAGCCGAAGAAGGCAATATTGCTAACAGCACAACAAGGCGATGTCAATGATCGTACCAATTTGCATCGTTTGGATGAAAGCCACCAATCTGACGGGCAAGCATATATGGGACACTTCCATCGAGTAAGTCTCACACTGTAAGGTTATTCCAAACTCACAACCGACTCTTGCAATAGAGATCTCAAGACAATCGTGCGCATCACCAATGGCTGCAGCATCATCTACGTGGCCGTTATGGCTTTTGCAAAGTTCTCAATCTTGATTTTCTACAAGCGACTTTCTCCCCAGACGTGGTTTCAATACGCGGTCAACGCCACGATGATGATCATCGTTGGTTTCACTGTCCCCCTGATGCTCTTGCTCACGTTCGCATGCGTGCCACTCAAGAGAGTCTGGGATCCGACCATCACTGAGGGCCATTGCATCAACCGAGGCTATGTGTACATGGCCACGGCTGGAACCAGCGCGGCTACTGACATCGTTATGCTCGTGCGTCTCATCGCCACGTATGGAGGAGAACTATGGGAAGCGAAAAGCTGACTTGGCCATTACAGTTTCTGCCCATGCCCATGCTGCTACGATTACAAATCCCCATGATCCAGAAAGTCGGCGTGGTGTTGATCTTTAGCATCGGCTCAGTGTAACACTAATTGTACAGCCTCCAGCTCACATACAACCAACTAACCTCCTTCCCAGAACAATGTCCACCAGCCTAGTCCGACGAAGCCTCATGCCACCTCTGATCCAAAACGTCGACATGCCCTGGACGCTCTCCATCCCCGCCCTATGGATCTGCATCGAAGGAAGCCTGGTAATAATCTGCGGCTGCCTCCCAGTCCTCCGTCTCTTCCTCAAACACACCTGCCCACGTCTGATAGGCGAGTACGGCTCCGAGACCACCGCCGCGCGCTCAGGAGGCGAAACAACAAACCCCACCGCAAACGGCCCAGCCGAGCTCTCGAATCTCGAACGGAGCAAATCCGGGCGAAGTAAACGCTACTACTCCTCTCGCATGATGAATATGACGCAAGGCCCGACGTCGGTGCAGCATGAGAATTGCAGTGAGACGTCGATTATTACAAGACATGAAAAGAATATTACATTCGAGACTGTGGAGGTGGGGAATCACAGAGGCTCGATTGGGAAAGAGAATGGGATAGCACGGAATTGATCGAGCAGGCTGGGCCGGAGAGACCGTTATACGATGGACTAGGAGTATTCGTCCGGCCTACCTGATGGGCATGCAGAAGCGCGGGAACGACCTTTTTGAGTTGAAGAACATGGTTTTACGAGAACAATGTAGACATCGCTTCAGATAGGTGGCGGATATCACCGGGGGCGGCAAATGATAGTCAGTTGCGTCGTGGGAAGCCCAGAGTACGCTCAGAATCAGATCAGATGATTTTCAATGGTCAACTCGACATCGTATTCGATGCTCTGATTTTCGCTGTTTGAACACACGTCGACAACCGGATAGGAGCGCCTGGAAACCGACGTTCAGAAGCACGAGATTGGTCGCACCTGGACTGTGGACTGAAGGCATCAGTGGAAGACCACAATGCTTCGTAGTCTTAGATCTCGAGCGATGCACAAGTCTGCGCAATCGTGTTCATCAAGTCAAAAACCGGCAATCCGTGGCAGTGTCAAATGCCATTGCGCTTGCCCTTTCCCTCCCCTTTGCTGAGAAGGTCGTTGCCACTGAGAGGCAACGGTCATGGCGCGCATTCACGATACAGAGCGCTCAAGATGGCTCTCGTTCCGGCTCGCGCTCATTCGTCCCGCGGTCTACAGTAGTCGGTAGCACATTCTCCGCGACACGATCCAACTCCGCCAGCCTCGCCCTCGTCCTCTCGGCCTCTTCTGCCTCTTCTCTGTCCTTCTTCTCCTTTTCAATCTTCTCTCTCGCTTCACGCTCGGCTCGCTCCTTGGCTTCGACCTTCTCTCTCTCCACGCGCTCAAGCGCCTCCAGCTCATCCTCCACCTCGCCTTCATCGACCTCGCCAGCAGCAATCTCGTTGATAGCATTACCGATCTCCTCTGTATCCATCATGTCTTCACGTAGGTCTTCCATGATGTCCTGTACTCGCTCCGGTCCACCAGTCTGTGCGTTCAGACTTTTCAATGCGTGTCCGCTTTGTTCTAGTACCCGCACGATCTGCACCTGGTCGGCGGCCTGCTCAATCTTGGAGTATACATCCTCTAACTGTGCGAGGGTCGCTGTCCGCTGTTCCACTTTCGACGTTGTCGCTTTCTTCTGTCGTAGAGCAGTCTTGGCTTTGATCGTTTGATTCTGTGAAACTGCAGACCGAGCTGTGCTTTCTAGCTCGGATATCTTTGCAGTCAGGTCGTCGATCTGTGGATGTAACGAGGCAATGAGAGATCGCAATGAGGCGATAGAAACGTCTTCGTCCGTGATGGGTGCAGGGGAGACCTGATTTGGTGCGGCAAATTTGACAACCCGAGATGACGGGTCGTAGGCTATGGCATTCCGGTCGCGTGCGAGATGCGTCAGGAGCACGTTCAAATCGTTCGGACTGAGCGCATTCACTCCCAGCGCGTCGGCGAAAGTTGCATCGAAGAGCTCGCGGGAGAAGACGCGCTCCGCATCGCTTGTGATGTTTTTGTTGGCTTCATCAAGCACCGCTTTAGCTGCAGCTTCCACGTTCGCCACGGCCACGAAACTGCCCTTGACCAGATGATCTTCGCTGCCCGTCCCGCCAGTGAGGCCGAGTTGTCGCAGACTCCAGCTCACCACTTGCCACGGCGTTGGAAGCCAGGTCTTGTGGTAGAGGTTTTCTTTCCGCTCGAGAAATTCCTTCAACGGCACCAGCGCTTTGCTGTTCACTGCATCTTCCAGGACTGCGCCAAGTGCCAGCGGCCTGCCATACTCTTGCGTGTTCAGTGCTCGCAGCAAACCTTCCCCGCTGTCAATCACAAATCTGCTATTTCCTCCCGTCTGGCCTGTTTGTGCTGGTATCAGGCCGGCTTTGGCTGCAGCAGATAAGGCGCGTAGCCACGCCGAGCTGTTGGCTGTGTATCCATCGGGGTTGGTGGATCGCTGGTGTCGGAAATCGCTGTAGAGTGAGGCGAGGCGTGTACGGCTGTAGCGGTGTTAGTGGTGGGATCGGCTGCGAGAGCATACGGGAGGCTTCACCTACTGAACGCTTCGTCGTGAGTTCGCAGAAACTCGAGAAGCTCACTCATGTCTGCGCAGCATGAGCCTGTGTTGAACAAGAAGCAAAGGGCGAAACGGACAAGGGTGGAGAGTGTTGGTGCAGAAGGACAAAGTACTGCGACGTCTAAGCTTTCGTCACATGTCACGCCAAGCCGCGCGGGTTTCAGGTCGTGCAGACGCGCTACGCTTTACAGGCTCCGCGCTCCTGTATGCATACTATCACGTCAATTCCGATACTTTCGTCGCTGTCATCGCTTGGTCTACATGGCTCCGTCTGTTGGGAGCGCGATATGCACTACAATACAGCTGCACAGCTTCCAGCCAATCCATCATCTAATGTCCATGCCCATCGTCCTCTCCACCTCGCTGCTCAGGATCCAGCTTGATGAGCGTATCAATCCGCATAATGGCCACGCAAGCTTCCACTGCAGACTTGAGCTGCTTGACCTTGCTCATACTCGGTTCCAGCACACCAGCCTTGATGCAGTCGTGCACCTTGCCTTTCGAGAGATCCAACCCATAGTTCTTGTAGCCCTTCGCCTTCGCCAACGCTTTCGCATCGGCATCGAGCGCTTGTTGTGTCGAGCTTCGCGCAGCAGGAGCTGGTGGTGCACCATTTGAAGGTGCGGGCGCATGTGCTGATGCAGGCTCCGAGGTGCGTTGGGAGAGAGCGTGGCGTGATCGCAGTTGTGCAACGAGCTCGGACGAGTCCTTGGCCGCGTTGACTGCAAGTGTTGTGGGGATGACGAGAAGAGAAGCAGCAAAGGCACCAATGGCGAGCTGCTCTCTTGAGCCAACCGAAGTTGCCCACTCTTCGAGGTAAATGTGCAGCGCCGTCTCAACAGCACCACCACCCGGCACAATCCGCCCAGATTCGAGCGTGCGCTTGACGGCCGACAACGAGTCGTGCACAGAGCGCTCCATTTCGTCCAGTGAGTACTCGTTGGGCCCGCGAAGAATGACTGAAGCAGCGGTGTGCACCTTGGGTCCCTTCACGAGAATACACTCGTCGTCGGAGATCCGCTCTTGCACGACCTCCTTCGCCTCTCCCAGACTCTTTGGGTCGAAGACCTCGTCTCCCGTGTTGATGTCAGCAAGGGTTGAGATCATGGTTGCTCCAGTCGCCTTCTCTATCCGTCTGAGGTCCTCCTTCTTACATCTCCTCACCGCCATGGCCCCCTTCTCCACAAAGTGCTTCAGGCACAGGTCGTCAATGCCTTTTGTGGTGAAAATGACATTTGCGCCGGCCTTGAGAATCATTTCTACTCTCTCCACGACCAACGAGCTTTCCCGCTCGCGGATCTTCTCGAGCTGTGCTGGGTCGTCGATGACCACATTCACTCCCATCTTCATTCTCTCTTTTTGCAGATTCATGTCCAGCACCGCAATCTTCGCATCCGTAATTCTCGTCTTCATCGCTTGCGAAGCCACGGTGCAGTTGAGCGCGTATCCCTTCACCAGCACCGATTCCGTCGCGCTCTTGCCGTGCGCCTTGAGCACATTCACTGCCTTGACGGGATATTTGACCTCTCCTCTCGCATTCATGGTCTTGACGCTGGTGATGGCATCCACGACCATGTTCGCAAAGAAGTCATCATCTGCGCCAATAATTTTGCTGCTCATCGACGTCTTTGCAATGTTGACCAAACTGTCTCTGCCCAGAGTTTCCACTTTCGTTGCAATGTTCTCGTTCATATATCGCACCGCCTCTCGCAACGCAAGTCTGTAGCCTGTGATGATGGTGGTGGGGTGTATCCGCATCTTCACCAGCTCGTTTGCTCTTCGCAAGAGCTCTGCGGCGATCAAAACCACGGATGTTGTGCCATCTCCCACTTCCTTATCCTGTTGTTGTGCGAGGTCGACCAAGATCTTTCCTGCTGGGTGCTCGACGTTCAGAAGAGACAGAATTGTTGCTCCATCATTGGTCACAGTCACATCGCCAATGTCGTCCACCATCATCTTATCCAGACCGGAAGGCCCGAAGCTGGACTTGACGATGTTGGCGATAGCCTGCGTGGCGAGGACATTTTGATCGCGAATGTCGCTGCCCGAGATTTTGGTGCCGCCTAGGAAGAGGGTGCCGCTGCGGGACTGCTCGAACATGGCTGCCATGGTGGCAGAGGACAGGCGAGAACGAGTCTCAGAGGAGCTTGAATCTGTGTCGCCGATACCGTGCAATCAAACGGCGGAGCGGGAGTGCGGGGGTGTGGATGTAGCGGGTGGAATATTTCTCAAGTCGTCAAGTGAAGCTCTTCGAATTTGTTTCGAGCGCCATCGGACGCGAACGTGTCGCGTCACGTGATCTTCCCCCAGATCACACTTCCTCCTCCTCCTGTGACCGCCTCACCTCTTCCAGCATCAAAACACATTCGACATTGGTATCACCGGGCACATATCTTGAATGTGCTAAAGCAGAAGGCTACATCTTAATTCCGTCGTCTGATAAGATCTCACCACATGTAATTGCTCGCACCTACGACCCCTCCTTCAATTCCTGCTCCAGATCAAACCCAGCAAAATCACAATTCAACCCATCTCCCATCCCCAAACTCCCCTCTTGCCCTTCCATCCCCGCGAACAGTTTCCCACAATCCACCTCCAAATTCGCAATAACCTTCTCCCCATCATCCGGCCATGAATCCGGATCCTTCAACAAATCCTGCAACACCGGATCTGTATTATTCCCAATTTTCTGCGCCAGCACGCCTCCCGGTTGAGGTCTCGCCGGTGGCAGGAGTAGTCGCTCGTTGAAGCCTTGCTGACAATATGAGCATTGCGATGGCATCGTGATGTGGTGTTGGCCGTGGACGATGATCCAGCAGGATTTGAGGAATTCGCCGCGCGCGCACGTCACGATGGGGAGGAATTCTCCGTGGCCACAGGAGCACCATATGAGTTCTTGGGTGCACATGCGGCGAGGCTATCGTGGTCAGATGGGGTGTTGAAGACGGATGATGGCTCAAGGGCTGAGGTGAGGAAGGTCGTCGTACGTGAAGTGGTGGGTGTCTGACAGGAGATGTTGCGAGATGAGGCTTGGGCACGGAGAAAAGAGTGCTGTACATGCAGTGGTTAGGCTTATGTTTGTGCACTGGCAAACTGACTTGGTAACAGTCATGACAGAACAGCAGTGGATGAGGATTTGGTTGGACCGGCCACAAACTTCTTCCCCCGCAAGCCGTGAACATGTTACACAATTTGCTGCCACCTTGATCCCTACAATCAACATCACACTTGCTCTCTGAATCACCTGGCTCATCTTGACGAACGGCAAAAACTCTCTGCCTCGACCGAGCCTCACAAGCGAACCTACAACAGACCTCCTCTACGCAGCGAACCAGCATGCATCGTCAGGCGTATCCCAACTTGAGTCAAAAAGTGGAAAGCATGGAGAATGAAACGTTATACGGCTACCGGTGCCGCGCCAGGAGTGAATCGGCATTTTGCTTCAACACAATGAAAACCATTTATTATTATCATACACATCTCGGCGAGTGTTACCACGACTCCTCTTTCCCACCTCTTTCCGCTTCCACCACGATGTCAGTGTTACCGCTGCATGACAAACGTGGACCCGTTTACAAGACAAGCATGGCAGCCATACCAGCAACAAGGGCACTAGCGCCGATGTGGACGTGGTTGGCAGCGCCGGTGTAAATGACGGTGCGGTTGCCGGTTTCGTTGCCGTTGACTGGGTACATCGTGTGTGGCAAATAACCGGCGCCTGATGAACCAGCACCGCCAGTCGCAGATGAAGCGCCACCGGTCTGCGAGCAGGCCTTGTCCAAGTTGGCGAAGTAAGCCTGGACAGTAGCGGTGTCCTGAGAGAATGGGTTGTAGCCGGAGCTGTTGTTGTGGTGTCAGCATAGTTCGTACATTTCAACAACTTTCACAATCTCAGGAGCAGACTTACCAGGAAGCGAAGTCAGCAGAGCATTGAGCTTGGTTGGCGTTAGGAGCGTTGCGGCAGGTGGTGTCCTGGGCGTAGCAGGCGCAGGTCTTGGAGTCAATCGGACCGCTTGGGCTTGGAACCGGGCTGGCGCTGGCGGCTGGGCCGTTCTGAGAAGATGGACCAGGAGCGCCACCAGCTGGGCAGTTGTTCTTCAGGTTGTTGAAGAAACCAGTGATGTCGAAACCAGTGGTGTATGGGTTCATACCGGAGCTAGTACATTGTTAGTCCGCGTCTCTTCCCTTCACGATCGGGCCGCAGTTCTTACCAAGAGGCGAAGTCAGAAGAGCATTGAGCCTGGTTGGCGTTAGGGGCATTCTGGCATTGGCCAAGCTGGTTGTAGCAGTCGCAGATCTTGGCATCTGGCTTGCCGCCAGTAGCACCAGCAGTTGGAGTCGCGCTGACGACAGGGCCGTTGCTGCTGGTTGGGCAGTTGTTCTTCAGGTTGTTGAAGAAACCAGTGATGTCGTAACCAGTAGTGTATGGGTTCATGCCGGAGCTAGTACATTATTAGTCCGCGTCTCTTCCCTTCACGATCGGGCCGCAATTCTTACCAAGAGGCGAAGTCAGAAGAGCATTGAGCCTGGTTGGCGTTAGGGGCATTCTGGCATTGGCCAAGCTGGTTGTAGCAGTCGCAGATCTTGGCATCTGGCTTGCCGCCAGTAGCACCAGCAGTTGGAGTCGCGCTGACGACAGGGCCGTTGCTGCTGGTTGGGCAGTTGTTCTTCAGGTTGTTGAAGAAACCAGTGATGTCGAAACCAGTAGTGTATGGGTTCATACCGGAGCTAGTACATTGTTAGTCCGCGTCTCTTCACTTCACGATCGGGCCGCAATTCTTACCAAGAGGCGAAGTCAGAAGAGCATTGAGCTTGGTTAGCGTTAGGCCCGTTCTGGCACTGGCCGAGCTTGTTATAACAATCGCAGGTCTTCGAGTCGGGCTTGCCGCTGGCGCTGACGACTGGACCGTTGGCGCTAGTAACAGATGCAGTCGCGCTGACGACTGGACCATTGCTGCTGGTTGGGCAGCAGGACTTCAGGTTGTTGAAGTAAGCCTGAACCTGGTCCGTAGAGCCCGTGTATGGGTTGGTACCTGAGCTGCTGACAGTCAGTGACCGTCCGACAGGTATCCTCTTATTTCCCCAACGTACCAAGAAGCAAAATCAGAAGAGCATTGAGCCATGTTGGCATCTGGGCCGTTCTGGCACTGGGTGAGTTCCGAATAACAATCGCATGTTTTGGCGTCCGGTGTGCCGCTTGCGCTGACGACTGGACCGTTGGCGCTAGTGGCAGATGCGGTTGCGCTGGCGACTGGAACGTTGCTGGTGGTTGTGCAGCAGCTCTTGAGGTTGTCGAAGTATGCTTGCACCGAGTCGGTAGAGCCGGTGTATGGGTTGGTACCGGAGCTGCTGATCGTCAGTGATCCAATCGGACACGTTCAACTCACTGTCTTTCGACGTACCAAGAAGCGAAATCAGAAGAGCACTGTGCCATGTTGGCATCTGGGCCGTTCTGGCACTGGGTGAGTTTCGCATAACAGTCGCATGTTTTGGCGTCTGGTTGCGACGGAGGAGCATAGCTGGCAGTGACAGTAGCCAGGCCCATAAGGCCCGCGAAGAATGTGTACTTCATCGTGTCGTTCAAACGAATGTGATGTAGTAAGCGAGTGGAAGGAGTGTGAGGATGAACGATGGGCCAACGACGAACAGGAAACACAAGGGCAGCAAGTATGTTATATGTGCCCCTTCCCAGATTGAGCCTCAAGGCGGCAGAATCTTCCGTGGCGTCCGCAGTTCGTATTTTTTCTCCCTCGCAAATAAGCAACCAGGTTGACACAACTCCCGCTGCTACTGTGCCATGATTGTTCTGCCGGCGACAGGTGCTGACAGATTGAGTAAGTCGATGTGACCTGACGTCTCGTGTTCTCCAGACTAGCGGACCAATCCTTGGATGGCTGCGACAAAGCTACTTCCATTCTGGTCGAGGAACCTAGAACGCTTCGTATCTGCACAGACGATATCAATCGGCCTGGCTCCGTATTCGATATTTTCCTGGCTACAATCTCGAAGCTAATTCGAGTCTACCCCAGTTCCGCCCTGCGCCATCGTTCGGCCATCACACTGGATGGTCTCTTCCCCGTCGCAACTGATTGTCCTATTTACCCCTGCGCGACAATGCCGAAGACCGTCATTGATCCTCGTTGCAAGAGATTCTCTATGTTCTCCTCCCGTATTGAAATTAGCATGTTTGATTCATGCGACAGAGAGACATATCACACATTGCAAGAGAATACGACCGATCTGCCGCGTAGCGCCGTGCTCTACTTTCAGGAGATCAAGATACTGTAATTACCGGAGACGAAGAGATGCCTGACTCGAATTCCACACTACTCACCGCCTACGTAATCATTACACGATTTCTAGGAGTTCATCAAAAGCAGAGCACCACTGATGCATCCATCAATGTTGATTAGTGCATCGCATTAAAAAGGCCATGGCCTAGACACGGCTGCTCGGAGCACTTTCAGGCCGAGCCGAGTGGCTAATCAAGACCAGCATTGCATGTCCAATAAGATCAGGTTTGGCTCGCGAGTGACAGGTATCACGCAGTGTGTGGCACATGTGAACTATCCTCCATGTGTGAACTCCTCGCAGAGGGTGACGATGATTGGCGATCCTTCGAACATGCAGTTGTGAATCGCACACCTGTGTGGTCCACGTCTCCAGTTCGCAATAGGGGGAACACGCGCTATAAGCATAGAGTACGAGACATTTACCAAAAAGAAGAGACGCTCATTACACTAGCGCGCTACTACAGGCATTCACACAAGACCACTGGTCTCATCGTCATCATGCAAGGTACCCGAGAAAGCGCGCCCGCGGGACACGTCGTTCATGACAAGGTGCCCCTGGGACTGACCTCCTATATGGCCTTGGTGATGATCGCGAAGGACGTTCGAAATACTGTGTGTACCGTAGCTCTCTCAACTGTGTTGATGACAGACGCCCACTACGATGTAGACAGGGAACTTCATGGACAGCAGTCTGACAACGACGACAATGCAGTAGGGAGAAAGTCGAGCTCGACAAGTCAGAGCAGAAGGGCGCAAAGAATCAATCTGCGCACCTGCGATCGCTGTCTGCTGGCTGACGAGTAGGTCACTACGCAAAGGAGACGACGCTGCAACTCGCTCGGAAAAAGAGGGAGAGAGAGGGAGACTGAGACTGATGAGAGAGAAAATAAAATGGACAACACCAAAATCTTACACCAAACTCTCTTTCTCTGTCCAATTTCCAGTACAGCTCTAGTATAAAGCGGCAGCCGTATAGTAGAGTCCTCCTCCTGGCTCCACCACATGCATACGTGAAACGGGCGACAAGGTACCAACATCGATTCACAGGGCATATAGGTCCTATTGCTGGGTCTCTCCTCATTTTGGCGTTCCGCGAATGCGTAATAAGAGACACTGTAAAGCTGCATGCAGCCAGCGTGGATGTTGAATCGAGGGCCCCTAGTTACTGTGTCTCGGCTGCGTTCTACAGTTAGTCCCTCACATGCATAACGCGGAACTCCGAAATGAGAAGATACTCATCAGCAATACTGTAGAGCCTACACACGCCCCGGAATCGATGTCGTTACCCTGCCGCCTGTTTCCACGTATGCATGTGCGAGACTACTGTTATGCATAATTGGTAGACATGATTGCAGAAAGCACAGATAGGTCGCCAATTGGATCGATTCGTGGCAAGATTGACTCGCTGTCACCTTCTTCCATCCTAGCTGTGGTTCCACCAACGCAGTATTGGAGTCCTAACCTCGATCGACTACGACCACTGCTTCCCTTGCTTCCCCGTCGCCCTTTTTTTCTACAGCACATTCTTCGAATGATTCTGCATCAATCACCAACCCATCTCATAACTCTCATCTCTCATCACGATGCAGTCGCCGACACCCTACTCTTGGGAGCACAGTAGCAAGTCTTGTACGACGTCGTGATGACAGAAGCAGGATAGTGCCAATCGCATGCTTTGACCATTCCCGCTCCACAATGGTTCGCGAGGTCTTTCAGGTGCACGCGTGCAGTCGGCATAGGAGTTGAAGATGTCGAAGTGTGACTTGTCTGCGTCTCCCTCTTCATTAATGGGCCGCTTGGGCGGTGGTAGCGGTTGTGTCCGAAGGTTTCACAGTGGAAGACGCTAGGTGCGTGCTCCTTCTCCAGGTTCTCGACCTGGCGAGTGATGCGTTTCCTTTTCGTTGTGGCTTGGATGGTGAGCGTCTGGGTGATGGGCTCGTGGAACTTGTGTTTTTCGACCTGGCGAGTGGTAATGCAATCTCTTCTCGTTATGGTAGAGGTACTGAGTGTCTCGTTGGCTACGGGAAAGACCATGCTCTCCTCCTCTTCTTCTTCTCCTTCTTCTCCTTTCTCCGGGCGCACACGAAGGATCTCGACCTCTGCAGGGTCCGGAGTGGCCGTCGACTCCGGGGTCAAGAGGGCGACTTCCGAGGACAGCGTCTGGGTCGCGATGGCCGTGGCCGCATAAAAGGCGCCAGCCACAAGCTTGGTGAGCTTCATGTTGGTGATGACATGAGAGATGCTTGTATTGAAAAGGCGTGTGGAAAAGACGGTAGCGCGTGCTGGACTGAGAAGTGATCTGAGTCGGAAGAGATGAGGCAAAGGGTATCCTATATAGTCGTGCGGCAAGAAAATTGAGGCCATTGTGGAGACGGTGTGGCCTCCTTCACATCTGGCTGACGAGAAGTGGAGCCAGTCGGTGCAAGCACGATTGGAGGGTCCACGGATATTTGACAAGCTGGATCTGTATCGCGTTAAGCGTCGTCGCAGTGCTGCATCGTCGTGTCTATCACGTTACCCATCGGTCTATTGCTTCTACCTTGGTCATAAAACCGCCATGTCTCTTCATCATGTCGTCTCGTTTTCATCTTGCTCGTAGCCTTCCGTCTTGATATCTTTCAACCCGAGATCTTCTTCTTCCTCATCGGTTCGGGTGTAATCTTCGAGGGTAAGCTTTGGATCAGGCTCTGGCGCAGTCAAACTTTGTACGTATGAGCCAGCCAGCGGGTCTTCAAGAACAAGAGTAAAGTCTTTGCGGCCTTCGATGGCATCTTCCAATAGCGAGAAGAAATCTTCCCACTGCTTTTTGCTTTCTGCAGCCATGGAATCTCCAGCACCGTCTTGTAGATCCGCATCGCCGTCTGC
Organism: Cercospora zeina; assembly: GCA_022702355.1. NCBI lineage: Eukaryota > Fungi > Ascomycota > Dothideomycetes > Mycosphaerellales > Mycosphaerellaceae > Cercospora > Cercospora zeina. The sequence goes on from JAKLWX010000010.1 coordinate 1,338,324, forward strand.
GAGACCAAACGCCTGAGCTCTAAGATCCTTGCGAATGTTGGTCATGATGCCTTCTACTGTTGTAAAGCGGCCGCCCATGGTGCCTGGCTCCACTCGTAATTGTAATTCCGGACAACTCAATGCAGCGCTCTCGCTCTTGAGAATGTCACGCGCCAAGTCTTCTTTGGTGCTGACCTTGAGCGTGATCTTGCGACCTTTTTCCGGCACTTCTCCACCTGTCTTGACTTCGTTACTTCGGTAGCCGCAGTGATCGCATACAGTGGACATGAGGACAACCTGTTTGAAGAAAGGAATGTTGACCATCTTCATGTTCGTAGCGCATGGTCGAGTGCAGCCAGGACATGATGCAGGGAAGCTGTAGACTTGATTCTCAACAATGTCCTCTTCTTGGTCAACATTATTCCCTTGTGGTGCAGCAGGAGCATCGCCTCCGACGAGGTGTTCAGCGTGATACTCGGGTCGGAGTGCAGGCGCAGGTGCTTCGGATACTGGTGCAGGCACATCATCTCCCAATCCGAGTGCCGCATTTTGCGCGGCTGATCGTATGTACTCGCTCTTGGCCCACTTGCCTGCGGCGTCACCAGGCTTTGGCTCTATGGTGCTGTTGCCCGTCGGATCGTCGACGGAAATCATGAAAGGGTACTTGTGGCCATTGAGCATATCCTCCAGCTTCCGTATGATCGCTCCCACTTTGGCACCGACCTCGGGCATTTGTTGCATGCGAGCCGCCTGGTGCATCTCCAGATCATCCTTGACTGCGCGAATGATGCCCTCTACGTTGGAGTACTGGCCTTTTCCAGGCGGCACCTCGAGATCAACATCCTCTATTCTGAATGCACACACATCGCTCTTGACCACGTTCCGCTGCAAGTCCTCGTCTTTCTCCACGCGCAGGGCGAATTTGGCACCCTTGGGCTGGATCTGCCCCGCAGATTGAATTTCGTTGTTGTGGAAGCCGCACTTTTCGCAGGTAAAGGACATGATGACGATTTCTCGGAAGAAGGGAATTCTGGTGAGCAGCAGCCTTGTCGTGCCATCCTCGTGGCAGTTCATGCACAAGCTCTCAATCTCTTCGACCACTTTCTGGTCATCGCTGCTCCCCGACACTTCTTCGGCTTTGCGGCCCATGTCGGCGAACAAGTCCTGGGCCAAGGAGGTTTGACCTCCCTGGGTGTCGGCCATGTCGAATGCTTGTGGAAGCCCCATGCTGTGTTGTGTCGAGTGGCAGAAGGCGGCAGAGCATGGCGAAGCACAATCACTCAGAAGTTCTCGAAAGATCCGAAAAGTGGGTTAGTCAGCACAATGACGCACTCGCGTGCAGGGATTGTCGCTAGTTAGCGTGTTTGCGCGAGCAACCTCCGACTTCGTCGCGTCTTCAACATGCTTCATTACTCGTGCCATTGCCCTTCTTCACCATCATCGTCGCTATCATCTCGACCGTGAGCTGCTCAATGAGTCTCTTGTTCATGAACGGCCGGCACCGGAGTGGTTGAGCCGCGGCATGACCTCATGATCTCATGATCTCACTTCGTCCACAGATGATGAGAGAGATGATATGCAAGGGCGGTGCGGAGAAGTGAATGGCGCCACAGAACAGTGGAGAGTTCGGCAGGTGCAGGCCTGGAGTGGATCTCACGAGCTGCTCTTGCCCGCGTTGGACAACATGCAGTCAGTACACGGAAACGGGCATGTACGACCCTCTGTTTGTGTGCTACGTAGTTGTTCAGCTTGCATCCATTCCCATTTCCACTTCCCCTTCCACCTCCGCTCTCCACTCGGCCACCACTTCTCTCTCGAACCACCCAATTCTTTCCAATCGCCACGGTTACTCACCACCCAAGATGCTGCTCGTCAACCTCCTCCTCGCCATCTTCGGCTTGACCGTCACCGGCCTCAACGTGACAGGCCCGCTGTATCAGATCAAGACCGAGCTCCAGCCTTCGTCGGCCAACAAGACGGACTACGACGGTGAGTCGAAATGCCATGCGCTCATCTTCCAAGCGCTCAAATTGACACACGAACAGACCTCTGGCTCACAACTTACCACACCGGCGCCGGCCTCAACGATGTCGTCTTCCAATCCACTCAGAACAGCTCGGCCAAGGCATACTTCAGTCCCACCAACGTCACAGACCGAGACAATCTCCTCTTCGATCTCGGCACCACGTTCACCTGGGGCCTGGTCATGGTCCCCAACGAGCAGTTCTACACTGCCTGGCAGCCAGTCGAATTGAATGCCGGCGTGCACGGCGGCGAGACGACTGTTTCGGGCTTCTTCATGAACGACACGGGTTTGCAGTGGAACAGCACCAACTTTGGAGGCTGGATTGGTGAGGAGATCTATTTGTTCGGCAGAATTTGTACTGATAGATGCTGACCATGTGCAGTGTGTGATTGGTGGCACGGCGTCTCTCAACTCTTCTTCCGCACCAACTATCCCAAGTCCTCCTACCCAGCGCCGGCAAGCTGTGCCGATGTCTTGCTTCGTCTTCAGACTGTGTAGAACAGCGGGGAACAGATAGTGAGTGGTAGAACTGGCACATGACAGCGGAGTGGAACCCAGGCAAAGCTATGGAAGACAATGTTGAGCAATACGTAGGTGGTACATACCATTTGTTTGCTCGAGACTATTTCATCTCCGTATCACATCATCAAACGTGATCGGTTGCATTTAGACAGACGTGGCACGACATGTGGTTCGTTGCCACACCAACTCGATGCAGCAGATCGGCTCTGCGGAATGCGATAAAGCGTCGAAGTTGATTGTAGAACTTGGGTGATCACTGCAAATTCTCAGGCGGCTACCTGACTTGATGAGACTCAGCAGAGCACTGTCAGCTGGATGTTTTGCCTGTCTCATTTCTCGCCCTTTGGCAGCTGTCCAATCCTCCGACGTGAATTTCAACGCGAGGAATTGTATCTGGGTCTGTAACTCAGGCGGTTTCGTTCATCGTTGTGGGCGCGGTGAGTTGTCTCGATAGTGCATCAACCAGCTACAGGCCGTTGACGTTGCTGATCCTTCACGAGACCACCATCGTCGCCGTCGTGAGCCTCTCGTTCAGCTGACGCCACTCTCATCACTTTCCATGGCATTCTGGCGATGCGCGGTCGTAGGCCTTTCTCCGGAAGTTGGCAAAAATGAGAGCCACCACGAGCAAATCAGGCAAGATAGAAGTTGTGATTCTGGCACATCCTGAGGCCAACTTGCTTCGGCCAATCAGAAGACGCCAAGCATTGATTCCGCTAGCGCGGTTTGGCCGCACCTGCTCTATAAACCACCTTCCGTCGCCCTCCGGCGTCCTTTCTTTCTTCTTCAGCTCTCTTTGCCTTTTGGCTTAGGTATGTCGACATCAACCACTCCCTTTGGACCTTATTATTCAATGCTGACCACGATCCCAGATCAAGTGTAGTGCGTCGCCGCCCGGATTCGATTACCCTTGATGGGCCACGTTGCTGACTGTTCCCAGGTATCTGTTCTTTTCAGTTTAATCTCTGAAACGTCACTACGGTGACATTCAAGATTATTCTTATTTTTGGAAGCAGTCCCTGGGCCGCTGCGCTTGCTCATGTCCAGAGGCACCGTGTCGCCGGTCTTCCACTGCCGCCGGCCGACGCAGATACACTTTTCATCATGCACGCGTGCCGACGGGCAGCGCGCTGGAGAAGAGTCGACCGTCATCGAGTCGCTGATTTACACCTCCACACCTCACTTGGCCGTCACACAACTTCGAAACGGCGCGGCGCCTGCCTCCCATCCCTTGTTAAGATGTCCCAGATCATGATGACCTCCGTCCTTTGGACACTGTCCAACCGACACTCGCTGAAAGCACACCTCCACTACGTGTGAGATATTCCCGAGGGACGAACGCGGATTACTCGGTACAGTGAAGCCGCTGCCGATGACGTTCCTCGCAACTATCCTAAACAATGTGTCCCGTCTAGCTGGGATCCATGCATTCGGACGCTTCGCAAGAGCGGTGTACCATGGGAACGCGTCGAGGGGCACAATCTACTGCATTGTTGCGTTCTTGTATTGCATTGTGCACAGGCTTCCTGATCTTCCAGCTGCGTGCCTACAACGGCTCTCTTTGCACTCTGTGCAGTATTTGCCCACCACGATTTCGCGGCTTTCGCAGATATCTGTACCTGGATCGCAGACGCAATATTTGAGAATTCAAGGTTGAAGTTGAAGTCGTGGATCTTCGTTGCCAGAGATGAACCGACTTTTGCAAATCTCGGAACGTGCGGGTTTCATGCACCGAAACGGAAGCACCCGTGGCATCGCTAAAGCCTGCTGCTTACGCCGCTTTACTAGATCCAGGAACTTTTTGCAAGGGTTCTGCTACGAGAAGATGCTTGCGATTGGTCCCGAGTCTTATAGCAATTTCACAATGCCTTGTTCGGCGTAGCGTTCGACTGCCTAAAAGATGCAAAGATGGTGTGAAGACGGGAGACTGGGATCTACCCCGGATAATGGGTTACACTAGTGCACATCCACACGAGATATGAATATAGATGTTCTACGAGTGGTGGGTGGCTATTCTACACATCAAGAAGTGCGCATCCTTTCTGTACGGACGAAAACCACAACTCACGTCCTCGGCAGGCATGAGCGGACTATCCTGCGCTGGCCCTCTGCCCGGAGGCACGGGAGCCAACTACAACGAAGCCAAAAGCCTCATCTCCAACTTCTGCTCCTCCGCCGCAAACAGCATCGTCAGCCCCTCGACAAACCAAACCGGACTTTACAAAACTTCCCAAGGCAACTCCGACCTCCAACTCACAATCTCCTACTCCACCACAAGACTCACCTACGACACCGCTTGCAGTCTCGACCCGGACGCCGCCCACCTCCCCGTCAGCTAGTCTTCCTGCGAACACGCTTTCTTCCGCCTCCTCGACCAATGCGACACCTCTGCTTCTTCTTCCCTCGGCAAATACGGCGGAACCGCTCTCTCCGGCTGCGGCGTCTACACGCTGACCACTTCCCCCGAGGAACTCATCGCCTGCGGCGGCAACCCGTATGTCCGAGCGACGTCCATCGCCGAGGATATTTTTCTCCCCGCGATTGAGAAATACTGCAGTGCAGACCTCTTCCTCGCCCCCGATCCCCTCTCTCCTTCCGGCGAAGCGGCGACGGCCACGTTTTGGGTCGATGTCCCCGAGGGCAAATCGTATTATAATTTTGTGAAGCACGGAGTCGTGGTGAAGATTGTGACGCAGTTCAATAATGAGGTCGGCCGCGAGGGGTGCGTGGAGCCGAAGGGTTTCGGGACCAAGGGGGACGAGTGTAGGAGGAAGTTGGGGGCTGTGAGGGAGAGGTGTGGGAAAGAGGGTGGGGGGTTGAGTGAGAATGCGAGGAATGGATGTGTGCTGTGGACGGTTTGGGGGCAGGGGGCTACGGGGTGATTCGCCTGGTCTTTCTTCTTCCGATTGGAGCTGTACGGGATGGCTTCCGTTGTGCGAGGGCCGATGCGCTGTTGAGAGAGGGTTTTGGCAGTGCTCTGTTTTTTTTTTTCTTTTGGAATGAAGGGGCGCGTGGTGGCGTGCTTGCATGAGAGAAGAGTCATGATGGCGATGATGGTAGTGTTGGAGAATGGTGACTCGGTGGCGAATTGGACTCGTCGGATGTTCAAATCATTTGGGGAGCGACAAGTCGAGGCCGAAGGCCTTTGTTGATGCTAACAATTTTCTGGCCGGGACGTCATTTGAACATCTCACTGGCATCTTTTACGAGGCAACTTCGAACGATTAGCGACAAGGAAATGTGATCCTGACACCGGCTACGGGAACGAATATCAGCCTCCGTGTCTGATCGATGTGTTAACGTGTCTTCCTGCGATTTGCGGCCAGACTACCGTGACACGAGGGACTGGTTGAGATATAATTGTGGCTTTGAGCTTGTCTCTACCATCTCCGTGGGATGTCATGACCGTCTTGCGAGATTTGGCGATGGAGCGGATGCCAGGGGTTGCGGTGAAGGTCCATTTGTAGATTTTTGTTGTAGAGTTCTGACGGTTGAAGTTTTAGGGAGAGAAGTACAGGCAGAGTGAATGACGCAGCACGTGGTATTGGTGAACAGCATTCTTGTTCCCTATCGAAGTGCGGATCTTGACTGATGCAGACGCAGGATGATATCCGGAGCTCGATCTCCAACGCCAAGTCAAGGTTTTGCAATTGGCTGTGTTCGTGAAGTATGAACTACATTGAACTCATGAGCCAGAACGTAGCCACCGAAGCCGTTTCGTTGATGATCTTGACGGCGGCTTCGAGCTCGGAGCTACCATAGTGACCTTCTTGGACTGTGCCGCGCCTATCGATGGCCAAATCGATGCCAACTTTGAGGTGCTGTAGGTGGCGTTTGGCGTATTCGCTGTTTGGTTTGACGGCAGCGGCAGGTGATTCAAGGCGGAAGTTGTGCAGATCCTTCTTCTTGTCTATGTACGTACGGTGAGCAGTCCCATTTGCAGGTCAGGTATATAGCTGAATCGCCTTCCGAGTGTAGTACAAAGTGTTATCATCCATATTCTTCTAGTTCATCACGCCACCCATAACACATGTGGCTCCAAGCAGATCTCGCACGATGTTGATGAACTGGCTGAGTGGTAGAGAGAGAGTAGGGCGGGTGTTCGACCTTGGACATTGGAAAAGCCGGGAGAGCATCGAATGCTTTATTTGACGGGCTATCTAAACAGCTTTGCATGTTTGCATTGTCTCAATTTGTTACGTCGTCATTTGCTGCACTGCGGGCGTTCCTGGTGGCCAAGACAACCCACATTAGGAGGTCAGCACGAGACTGTTCAATCTCAGCTACTGATCTCATACCATGGTACAACTTCTCAAACGTCCATACAAAGACAGCTCAAGCTCTAGCGCGGAGACTAAACACCTGTCATCTTCGACTTCCGCGCCCTTCTGCGGCGAATAGACTGGAGTGAGTGGCTGAGATGCGCTCGTCGTCGTGGGAGTGGGATATCTTCTTCCGTGGACATGCACAATTCCATGGCATCCTTCCCATACTTGTCGCCCGGAAACCCTTCCAAAGGAACCGAAGCAGGTCCGAACTGAGATTCGTCCACTCTCTGTTCGTGCCGACTCACGTATGAGTCCAGGAGTTTGCGGAAAGCCGAATGGCTAAAAGCCTCCACCTTCTGCTCGAATTCTTCGCCCGCGACCGTGACAAGGTGGCTACGTAGCTCTGCGTTCAGGTGCCCGATGTAGTAGATTTTCGGAATCATGCAAAGAGCATTGGGGTCCAAGTTCTCCGCCCAGGATTCCAGTTCCTCGAAGCCGCTGACGGCAAAGATGGAGTTTGGATTGCCGAAGTACGATGCCTTGTACTGTGCACGGCTGTGGCGATCGACGCGAGCAAGATCTGGTAGTCTCTCATTCACGGCCACGAGATTGGACGGGTAGCGCTTGGCTAGCCATTGAGGTGATGGAAGGGTTGAGTCAGGCGACAGGTAGATCCGAATTTTGCTTTCGGCGGTGAAAGTGAAGTCGTAGATCTGGTCGAAGAGTTCTTGTGGAATGTTCTGGAGGCGGCTGCGCAGCAGCGCCTGGACGTTGTTTGCGGACTTTCCGTGGTTTTGAGTCATCTTCTGCGCCATGGTTGTAAGTGTTCTTGAACGGTCGTACTAGGTCCGATGGGAAGGTCTATAGATTCTGCTTGCCTGCCGTGCAGCAAAATGCTATTATTGTTGGACATGCTCATTGTTCTACACGTTTCGTAAAAGGGTTCGAGTTCAGCTTTATCGAGTCGAGTCACCTCGTTGTGTCAGGTGCTTTGTGGTGTCTTTGTCCTTTCAGACTACTTTGTCCTGACAGGCTGCCAAAGATGTCTTGTAGTGAGTCCGAGAGCAAGAGGAGACCGCATATCGATTTCCATGTAGGCTGGAATAGGTAAATGGGATGGATCCGAGTGACCAACGCCCCAGTACCTACCCACGTGAACAATTGCTTGCTTTTGCAGGAGCGCGAGTTAGAAAGTACCATTTCGTAGTGTATTCAGCTGCCAGCAGCGATGCGTAGAGTGGAGTCGCTAGACATGCCACAAAGAACTTCGGGACAGTGCTTGTATGGGTGTCACGGAAAAATCGATCTCGCAAGCGGAGCGGTGTTGTTTCCCCATGATGATTGTTTGAAGTCGGATTTTTCCAGTGAAAGCTAATGAGGCGGAGTTCTCTCTACTTCCTGAGAGAAGGTATGCCGAAGAGTTTGTCTCTGACGCCTGGAATGTTCAAGTTTGTTCGCAGTCAAACCCGCTAGCTGAACCCGCTTTCCGGAGACGGAGATGGCGTCCGAGGATTGTCTTTCTGCTGTAGGAGCAGGAGCTATTCGTTGCATACGTCTCGGGTTCTCGTATAGATCAAGGTGTAGTCAACCGGTGGCAGGCTCCTCGGACGCCTCACTTGGGTCAAAGCCTGAGGTCCGAGTTGTCTTCAAAAGAAGAGTCAATATCCATCCAGAGAGGACGAGTCACTTTCGCAGACTGCAAGCCCAGTCGATCACAAATTAAAAAGATTCTTTCCTTGATGCGGTACCGTCGCGTCAACGCCAACTCTCCCTCTGCAACAGATCATCTCTATTCCTCCGAGGCTGACCAGGCTCAAGAGTGCGAGTCTTGACCTTTGCATGCCACCCCATGAGCTCGTCAAAATTCGACGATTCCGCGCGTGCAAGCCTCACCTTCCTCACACTCCCATCAGGCCACGATGTCCCATTCAACGCCGCGACAGCGGCCTGTGCTTGTATCCCATTTTCCATCTCGACAAAGCAGTAGAAATGCCTTCCTTTTTTGTCCGCAGTCTGTTTTACAGGATGCACCGCGACCGGCTTAGTCACATGCTTGATACTGAAACCCTGTAGCAACTCGTAAACTTCTGCTTGAAGTTCAGCTGGTCTGAAAAATCTTGGGAAAAACCCAAGAAAGATTTTCGAAGTGCCGGTCAACTGCTCTCTGACTACGATACCAACGCCACGTGAATGCTGCGCGAGAAGAACTTTATACGTTTCTCCATGCGGCGTAGGTTTGCCATCGAGCAGCTTCGCGGCGAGGTTTGCCTCCCGAGAAGTTTCTAAGTCGACATAGCAAGCGTGGCCCGCGGGATGACCGGGACCTTGTTTGCTGTGATGAGGCGACATAAGTTTACTGACAGCGAGCAACTTGAAATCTTTGAACAGCGCCTTCATTTCGAGTTCGAGGGTGTGGTGTTGTGGAATGCGTGGCATGCCGCCAACGTAGAGCCTGCGGCCTTCTTGAGCGGGAGCAGTCCAGTGAGTCTGCGCGTCGTATCGGTCCCAACGATCGAAGACGTGGGGGTTTTCGGGTTCGGCAGGAGGTTGTGGCGCTGTTTTGGTCCTCCCATTGGGGTTGCTTATCTTGTTGGCTACAGAGGGATTGACTTGCTGCTGAGCCGGGTTTCGTTCGGTCTTAAGATTGATCTTAATTGGTCTACCTCGGACATGATGGCCTTGCATGCTATTGAGCACTAGCTGTGCTGTGTCGTGGTCGTCGAAGTCGATGAAGCAGTAGCTTGGATTTCGTCCCGTGAACGGATCGATGGAGATGTCGATGTTTTTGCTGAAGTTTGGTCAGTGATGCATCAGAGCGCTCTACACCGTTCTTACATCGGTATGCGTTGGTGCTCAAACAGTGCTTCAATGTCTCGTTTCTGAGCAATGTACGGCAAATTGCCAACGTACAGCCTTGGTGACTCTTCCATGCTGTTGTCTCCTGTGCACTGGAGACGAGCCTTGCGGTACTGGTTCAATTCGCGGCTCCCAATGATGCGTGCCGGAATAGTATCCTTTGTCTGTTTGCAAGTTCAGGGCTTTGTTTCAGTAGCGCGATTCAGGCACTACCACGTGTCAGAACGTACAATTCTTGGCGCCCTCGGAAGCCGTCACTTCGATCAGTTGGAAAGCGCAAAGCATTGTCTAGTTGCTGGAGGTGGAGAAGAAGTCTACACTCGCCAGTAACCGCTTGCTTCATGCGCGAAATCCTAGCCAGCGTCTGGCCCAGTGCTGAATACATGTAATGTACAAGGAAACTTTTTATACACTGCACATGCTCAAGAGATGAGTAGTTCGTGACTAGCCATGCGCATCCAAACCCCTGTGCAAATGCCGCTGCAATACCGTCAACTGTATCTTGTCATCAATGTCTCTCTCCGCTCGCATTGAACCTCGTCTCGTTTGCGGCCCAATCAGGCCATCGTCACTTCCATTCCTCTCTGCAGCCGTCCGAGCCGGAGCATGTGATGTTGGAAAAGTGCTTTCCAAGCCCCTGCTACCGTTTTATCAGAGCGCACGCAGCTATTGAAATGGCACAGGTTGCCGCCGAGGCCGTGCAATATCCCTTATCGAAATATAAGGCAGTCGCGAGCACATTCAAACGCCTTTGCCTACTCGACGTTCACGGACTCGCCGGCGTCTGAGCTCGCTCCGGTAACGGATATGCTTGGATCAACGGCGATCATCTCGGCGAGGATATCGAGGATTGGCTGTGTTCGAGTTGGTTAGCATTTTGTTTGTCCACGGAGTTTCAGTTTCTTTGTCGCCAGAAGCTCACCTTCGGCACCGTCTTGTCGTAGATGCTGATCAACTCCCTCGGCTGAGGATAGACCTTCAATGCCTTGTAGAAGCACAGCGCAGCTTCTACCGGGTCACTTCCATCCTGGCACATTCCTTCGCCACGTGCGACCTCTTGCATAAAGTATGCCTCCGTCTCCTCAGGATCCCGTGGGAAGCCCTCCTCGTTTGCGTCATCAACGACCGCTCGAATCCTCAACTTTTGCTCCTGCTCGGCGGCCTTGGAGGATTCCGTGACTTCTTTGGCGACCTTCTTGTGCTGGCGTTTGAGATATTTGCGGAATTCGGGGTCGCTGCGTCGTCGGTGGTCGAAGTAGAGTGCGTAGCCGACGCCGCCGACGGCGAGGAGGGAAGCGATGCCAGCGACTATGGTTGTTGTTGAGGGACCGGATGATGGTGTTGTGGACGCCATTCTGTCTGTCCCAATTGCGAATTATGTACCACGTGTCTCGGCGATCCGAATGGTGATGGCGTTGCGTGAGTGTCGATTGGCAGCGGGCGAGAGAGATGTTGAAGAAGTTTTGGAGCGCGTCGGACTAGTCGAGTGATGCAAAGCTGGGAAGCTCTCGCGGTTCTTGGCTTCGCCGTCGTCACTGCACGGAGCATCGGCGGTCCACACCCGGGCGAGAGCTCAAGCTGTCACGCTCACTCTCCATACCGCACTCCCGCCACCGCTGCGATGAGTGAGAGCAAGGGCATCTCGCTGCGTCGTAAGAAGACGACAGCGGCGCGCCCCACCATCTCCGGCCCCATCCAGCAGACGCCGCGCGATCCCTCGGCCGACCGCAACAACTCCACCTACAGCAGCCTTGCCGACGCGAAGTCCACCAGGAGCGATGCCACCTCGCGCGAACGACCGCGGCTGGGCGGCGACCAGACCAGCGATCTGGTCAAGCGGCGCTACAGCACGCGCTTCACCGCCGGCGTCCCTCAAGATGGCCCCGCTCCGCCCATGCCTGCCATGCCGAGCATGCCCTCGCAGTATCGCAGCGATGCCGCGAGCCAGAGGAGCAGGTCGCGCCCGGGGCCTGTTGGAATGACTCCCTCAGCTCCGGCGAGCGGGAGGACATCGCCGGACAAGGGCGCCGAGCGAGCACCCTCGCAGCTGAAGATCGACATGCGCGCGTTGAAGGACCCCAATCTGCAAGCCGAAAAGTATGTGCAGGCGATACTGGCCGATGCCACCGCGGCCGATATCGAGGCCTACCAGAGAGACTTGCAGGGAGTCAAGGCGCATACAGATGCAGATCTACAGCATAATGTCTACCAGAATCGCACTCAGTTCATCAAAATCTCCAAGGAAGCCGATAAGCTGAAGACGGAGATGCGCACTCTACGGACTCTGATGAGCGATTTAACAGGCGCGTTGGGTCACGCTGCCAGTGCTGGGGGCGCCGACTTCAACACCGCGGCGAGTACGCTCAGCTTGGCGGACAGGAAGCGCGCAAATAGGAGTAGCGTTGCCAATCTGGAGGCCATGTGGAGTACGCATTTGCAGACGCTGTGGAAAAGGGTCGAGGGCAGTCAAAAGTATCTGCCTGCCCTGCCGGGGCGACACATTATCATGGAAAGCCAGCGATGGGTGGAGCTCAATGCCGCAACGTGGAAGCCGCGAAGGCGTGTAGCGCTGGTCCTGCTCAATGACCACTTGCTTGTTGCGAGCGAGAAGAAACGCGCTGCAGAGGCGGCACCCCAGAAGAACAATCGACAAAGCATGTACGGTGGACCGCAAGGCTCTTCACAGACCATGCTTGTAGCCGACCGCTGCTGGCCTTTGCACAACGTCAGCCTCGCGGATATCTCCACTCGCGCATCCACGACCATTGGACACTCTCGCAGCAAAGAGAACAAGGCCATCGCCGACGCCATCAATGTGCGGGCAGGAAATGAGAGTTTCACATACGCGACAGCCGACAGTGGGGACAAATTGAGCTTGATCGTCGCATTCCGCAAAGCACAGGAGGATCAGAGAAAACTCCTCGCCCAAGAGCACAGCAAACGGGAGAAAGAGCTTGATCAACTTGCATACCTCTCCGCCCGAGATCCTCGCTCGCTGAAGAAAGCTGCCGCTGCGGGCCAAGACACGAGTGAGGCGAATCCCTACAGCACTTTGTCCCGTAGCAATTCTGTGCTGGTAGACGTCGACGGCCGCCCTCAATCGATTCGCTGGGTCGAGTCACAAATCGATGGTCTTGACATCGACATTGCGCTTCAGCACTTTGAAGGCGCCGTCTCTCGAGTTGAGAAACTGCGAAAGATGGCCCGAGGAATCAAAGGCAATCAGACAGCCCAGGACATCATCCAAGCCAAAGTCAACGAACGCGCGTCTAAGCTTGCCAGTGTTGTGGCGAGGCAGCTCGGATACGAAAGTGGCGGTCAAGAGGCTACGCAGCGTTCCGTATCCTGGTTGCTTCGTCTGGGCTTCGAAGAGCTCGCTCGCACGACCTACCTCGGCGCACGAACAGATACGATTCGCATTCGCACTCGCTCTTTACCCTTTACAGGTGCGCTTGAACCGTATGTCAAGGCATTGTCGTTCACGACTTTCACACTGCTGCAGCATACCTTTCGCACGTTCAATGTCAGCTTTCCCAGCACGAGCGCCAGTGCTGTCGTCAAGTGGGCAAAAGAACGAGTGGACGAGTTCAATTCTACTCTGGCCAGACAAATGAGTAGCATTGAGAAAGATGGCGAGCTGTGGAACGTTTGCGTGAGCATCGTGCGGGAGAATGCCCAAGTGCTGCGGGAGGTTGGAGTAGACTTCCACGGCATGGTGGCGCGAGGGCTTGAACAAGGTGGTGTGAAGGAAAGACATGCTAATGGTGGTCCCGGTGTTGGCCTTGGCGTTACTACTTGACCAACGGCGCAATCCTTCCATGCGCGGCCTAGGTGAAGTCAAAGCAGTACAACCAGGACAAAAGGCCATCTGGTGCAGACAGGCAGCACACAGAACTGGGTGCGACATGAAGCGACATGAGCGGCAATTTTGCGATCAACTTCTCCATGCGTCCGATTGCCCACTCATCAATTCACCGATCGAGCTCATGGCATTATTCACCGACTACCAAGCAAGACTCGTGCCACGACAAACGGTCACCTCACGGTCGCTGTGAGCTCAGCCAGGTCCGGCCCGGTTCACCAGTGCGCAGATTTGCATCGGGTACCATTGTATCTAAGGCACCGATGCCTCGCCGCCGTCTTTGGCTTGGAAGGTCAAAGTCTGCGACTGTAAAACTGCAGATCTCGCGCATCGGAAGGGCAGTGTCGTGCACTGCTTTGTCTGACTTGCTGTACATTTCCAGGCATGATATCGTCAGCATCGAGATGACAATTTCCTTTGACTGCTCGACGTCTAGTATTGGACCGAGAACGGCCGCTCGATAAACTAGGTGCCATCACGTCACCCAGGTCAGATGAAATTATTCGGTGATATTAAGGCTACGCACAAGCAACGACAACCAGGTACCCGAGTACCTTTAACCCGGTCCATTGGCTCGACTCGTCCTGGTCGGTGGAACCCCTTCCATCCGCACAAGGCGCGACATTCTGACGCAGGTACCGCAGATCGCCGCAGAAAGCCGAAGAGACTCCGGACAACATTTTTGGGCTGATTAGGTTGAGTAAGTTTGGATTCACAATCGGGCTGACGAACGCTGACGCTCGGATGCTGATAAGCGATTGTGTGGGATTGTAGAAGTAGACAGGACATCCCACGCAGGACATTAACTAGTGTGTCGTCTCCGACGTGCGATTTCTTCCAATTGCTTTTTTGGGACACTTTGATCGTTGCGGTGAGAGCACTTTGGCCGCGGCGTTGGGTCACGTGAAGGGATTTCGTTACCAAGCGGGAGGAAGAGAGGGAGTTTGGCTGCTTGTTGCGTCGTACATCCCGCGTCGAGCGGGACACTGTCATTGTTACACGACATTGCGCTCCCCGGTTTCGGGTCCGTTTCATCGGAACAGAAGCAGACAGAAGGGGAAGTCAGCAAGGTTTCTTGAGGTCTTGAGGCCGTTCGCTTTGGTTCAACAAACAGGACCTACTTCTGCAATTGCCATCTGAACAAGCAAGAGTGGCCTCAAGCGCGACAATATACTTGAGCATCATCATGGGTTGGAATATTGTTCTTACATCTGACCAGGACGTCACACCGGTTCTTCAATCGGCCTTCTCGACAGAGCAAGAAGATACACACAGGAATCGATACAGCACTGCATCTCTCAGCAACAGAACCTCATCCGAAATGATTAAACCCCAAGACTCTTCATCGTACAACCGATCGCGCCGCCGATCCTCTACCCTCGCCGACCTCAGCGACACCGAAGACAGCCACCATTCCAAATCCCGCCGCCGCCGCTCCTCGGTGCTCAACACAACCCAATTCTCTCACCTCCGCCTTACCGCTACACCACGTCAAAAATCTCTCACCTCCCGCCTCCTCGCGCTTCCACCCGAGCTCCGCAACCAAATCTACATCACCTGCTTCACCCACCCCACCTACGCCGAAGAATCCCCACCCCGGATCCGACCCTCTTATACCCTCCCACCCCTCCTCAAAACTTGTCGTCAGATCTACTCCGAAGCGATCGGATTATACTATGCTTCCACACCAGCTTTCCGATGCTTAGACGAGGATTCCACCATCAAGTGGTTGTGCAATCTCCCCGAGCAGTATCGGAGTATGCTCCAAGAGGTGAGGTATGATACGCGCTGGATCATATTTTCTACGCCGTTCATTCCGGTTCCGGGCGCGGAGTGTTGGCTGGTGGGGGAGTTGGTTGCGAAGTTGCAGAAGAGGGGGTTTGATGTGGAGAGGTGGTTGTTTAGGCACGAGGAGAATTGTGTTGTTGGGGGTGGGGAGGAAGATGGTGGTGAGGTTGAGGTTGATGATGGAGATGGGGATGGAGATGGGGATGGAGATGGGGACAAGGGGCCGACTGTTATGACGACGGGAAAGCTGAAGTGTAGTTTCTACCGGAGGGGTGGTGGGGGACAGGAGGGGGCGATTCTTTGGACGGATCAGCCGGGGTTGATTGAGAGTGTTTCGCGGGCTGTCTGAAAGGCTTTTCTGGCTCTGATTTACTGTGGGGAAGAGGGGGTGCGTGGTTTTTGGGGCTTTTGTCTTGTGCGTTCAAGGTCTGGCGGAATCATCCGGGGGGTTTTTTTGTTCGATTTTGTTAGATCCGAGGCGTGCAGTGATATTTGTACGATTTGCACGATTTGCATGCGTGGCTGCCAAGACATGATGATTTTTCAAATACACATTTTTCTCATCCCATCATGCAATCATTGCAATTCCACGCTCATCCTCTCTCCATATCGTTCATCTCAATTCGGACAAACCCTCCTCGGCCCCGGCCCATCAATCGTAGGCTTCACCTTTCGAATCAATCCATCCTCGCCGAATTCCAACGTGTCGATCGTCGTCTCCCGATGCGTCCCATCACCATCGGGGATCCTAAATCGATGATACGCAATATACCACTCATCCGTCCCCGGCACATTCACGATGGAATTATGGCCCGTGGCGAGAATTCCTTGCCGTTCATCTTTCTCTAATATCACGCCGCGGTAGGTCCAAGGGCCTGTGGCGGAAGGTCCGGTCGCGTAGCCTACGCGGTAGGTTTCGCTTCCGGTGTCGTCGATCGAGTAGGTGAAGTGGTAGTAGGGGGCTCGGTAGACGACGAAAGAGGCTTCGCGGAAATCGGTGAGGCCGGTGATGGAGAGCAGGGTCGAGGGGATGATGCTTTTCATGTCGGGGGAGAGTTCGGCCATGACGGGGTTGCCGTTTCCCCAGTAGAGGTAGAATTTTCCGGTTTGTGGGTCGTGGAAGGCTTGGGGGTCGATGGCTTGGCCGGAGGTTATGGCTTCGTTGTTGAGGATCATGGCTTGCGGTGAGGCGGTGAAGGGGCCTTCGGGGGAAGAGGCTACGGCTACGCCGATGGTTTTGCGGTTGTAGGTGGGGTTTTGGCCGGAGAAGTAGAAGTAGAATTTTCCGTCGCGTTCGATGGAGCCTGGTGCCCAGGCGTTGCCTGTGGCCCAGGGCACGTTGCCGCTGGTGCCGTTGAGGGTGAGAAATGCTGTGTCGGAGCGGGTCCAGGAGACGAGATCGGATGACTTCCATGTGAAGAATTGTTGGCCGCCCCAGCCTGCGAAGCCATCGGTCGTTGCGTAGATGTAGTATTCGCAGCCGACGATGGCGATGTTGGGGTCGGCGTAGCTAGATGAACACGTGATGATCAGCATATGGTGTGATATTTATGAAGCTATGCTACAGGTGGGGGACTTTGAAGACCTACAGGCCTGGAATTAAAGTGCTGCGCTTCTGTAGCGTGTTTTCTTCTTCACGCTTGCTCAAAGCACTCGTCAGGCGTTGAAGTTCGGCTGCAGTCACGGGAATGACAGTTCCGTGGCGTGGGCTGGTTGGCAATTTGTACGAAGGAGATACTTTCCAATCCGGCGTTGCTATGTCTACTGTCTCGAGCGGGATGTATCCCCGGCCACCATATTCGTCCACGAAAAGGTAGAATTTGTCGCCATTCGCATCACCAGGGTTCGCGCGGAAGGATGTTGGGCCTTCGATTGCTTGAGTTCCAGCGTTCCGGCCAATGCAGGTTGCTACTGTCGTCCATCCATTACGCTGGCTCAAGAGATCGGGCGAGCTTTCTTGGATGATATCAGTACAGCCGGTGACTCCACCCTCATCTTTTGTGAAACGATAGAACTGATTGCCGGACTTGAGGACCGTGGAGTCGATGCGCGATGTTCCGGCATCTTGCCATATCTCTGCCTCGCTGAAGGTGACAAAGTCCTGAGTGGTGGCGTACATCATTCGGTGGTAGGTGTTGCCCGTGTGGTTCGGGTCGTCCTCTGCGTAAAGACTTGACGCCCAGTAAACAACGTAAGAGCCAGGTCACAAGGCAGACCTTGGCGGGGAATCCGATCACCTGTTGGCGGCGAAGCAGCGTTCATGACGCATTTGGGCGCGTGCTGGAGCGATACCGACACGTCCAGTCCGGTACAAGGCATGTGGAGCGAGGCTGTTCGAGGCAAGGGATCAGAAGGATTGATGGAGCAACACATCTCCGCACTGTAAGTTAGTCTGCTCGGCAGCCGGTTAAATGCATGCTCTTGCACTCCGTCTCGGACCGTGGATGGAATGGAGTTGGTGAGTTGGCGTGAGTGGCTGATGGAGGAGTGGCTGATGGGGGAGTGGCTGATGGAGGAGTGGCTGATGGGGGAGTGGCTGATGGAGGAGTGGCTGGTGGAGGAGTGGCTGATGAAGGAGTGGCGGATGATGCTTAGTAATCCCGCGAGACTCCGACACGACCGCCCGGAAGGACAACTGTAACTCGAAGCTGCTGCAACCCAACATGAATGCATCGATGCAACAATGCAACTTCCACCGCTGCTTTTCCGTGCCGATCGAGCCTCGCCATTCCATGATGACGCTACCTTTGCCGTTGAAGACGGAGTCGTTCCGTTCCTGAGACGCCGAGATGTGCAAGTTCGACGACCGCACGCAACTGGACGCGTTTGATCTTCCTGGGCGAAACCAGATCGGGCAGAGCATTTGGAGTCTGCTTCGTATGCTGAGCCGACTCGCAGGTCAAGAATGCCGCGCACGACTGAAACAATACTCGATGCAGAACCAAGCCAAGCGCATCCTCCCGCCGGTCGAACCGCATTCGCGCATGCGCGTGGAAAGCGCATCAAGATGCATTTATATCACCGCGGTCCAAGCAGCCTTCCGCGAGCACGCGTCCGGACCCCACCACTCCCTTCCCCGAGACGACTTCTGGCGTGAGCACGATGCATTGCGTAACGCGAGGCGGTGCGACGGCGGATGATCCCTTCTGACTTGGGACGCACGAGAGCATTGCCTCTGCCCAGCAGCCGCGGAAGTATGGACGAACCGAACATGCTTCCACGCTCCAACTGCCCTTTTGCAGGGCGTCGAAGGGTGGTGCATGGAGCTGCATCGGGTCAACCTCCTGCTGCATGGCTCCATTTCCTTGGGAGTATACATGTGGCCATTGCTCGCCCATTTTCACACTCCTTGTGATTTCTTGTCTGTTCTGTCGTTAGCTTGCCCGCTGGTGCCATGTCGTTGATCACTCTCTTCACGCTCGTGACCTGTGCCAGCGCAGTCACACGCCGGTTTGCAATCGAAGTACAATGGGGAACGGGCGCACCAGACGGCTTCCAACGCCGAATGATGTTGGTCAATGGCACTTCTCCCGGACCACCTTTGCTTGTTGATCAGGGCGATAATGTCGAGGTACGAGACACTCACCTGGCGTTTCAGCCATGTGCTCACGAGCCCGCAGTTTCATGTCCACAATGGTCTAGATGTAGAAACCACCGTACATTTTCACGGCATCGAGTAAGTCTCTATGCTCACATGACGTTTCCCGCTGTAGTTCTAACTTTGCAAGACAACGAAATACTCCTTGGTCAGATGGCGTGCCTGGACTGTCGCAACGTCCCATTGCACCTGCGTCCGATTGGCTATACAAATGGACTGCGGACGAATATGGAGCATATTGGTAAGTCCCACTTTCTGCATTGCACAATCGAACAGCTCCTCATGCGTTGCAGGTATCATGCGCATTATCAGGCTCAAGCCGGCGACGGATTCTACGGACCAATCTATATTCGCCCGCAGAAGTCGGAGCCTAAGCCTTTCAAAGGCATTTCCAGCGACCCGCAAGCACTGAGCGCAATTGAACGAGCCGAGGATAATCCTCAGTTCGTCATGGTGGCAGACTGGCAGCATGTGACTTCTGAAGAACTGTATGACATTGAGAACCGCACCAATATTGACATCTATTGCTCGCAAAGCATACTATTCAACGGAAAGGGCTCCGTTTCTTGTTTGACACCGGAGGAACAACGAGACGCCATACCACCGCCATTCCAGTGGCTTCACGCACCGGATGGCCCAATGGGTCGTGAAAACCTCACTGCTAATGGCTGCGCCCCGTTCAATGATTTCGACCAGAATCCGGGACCGATCAACCCGTCCGGACTTCCCAAAGAGGTAGTCGGATGTGAAGCCACGCAAGCCGAACTGTCCGATTTCAAAGTCAACCCCGCGGAACAGTGGGCTAATTTCCACCTCACGAGTGCCACCTCCATATTGGCACCTGTCGTCTCTCTGGATGAGCATGACATGTGGGTATATGCTGTCGACGGTCGATACATTGAGCCCTACCGCGTACAAGGAGTGCAAATTCCTAGCGGCGAACGATACTCGGTCATGATCCCGCTCAACCAGGCTCCGGGCACTTATACGTTCCGCGCAAGTCACTTTGGCTACAATCAAATTCTGAGCGGGTACGCGACTGTCACTTATGCCGGTGGCGACAGAGGCGATCATGAAGGTGGGTATAATGCGAGACCTCCTTCCTACGACAATTCTCCCAGTAAAGGTCATCATCCTCCCAGCAAAGGTCATCGTCCTCCCATTAAAGGTCATCGTCCTCTCAGTAAAGGTCATTATCCTCCCAACAAAGGTCATCGCCCTCCCAGCTCCAACAGTCACCCCTCTCGCCCTGGCAATCAGCCTGCAAATTCCGGCTCTAGATATCCTTGCCCCAGACACAATTCATCGAATGTCGGCAATACAGTACGAAGAAGCATGCAGAACGGAATTAAGTCTTTACTTCCAGGTCGCGGACTGCAAGCACCAGAAAAGCGACAATCAGGCAACACTTCCCAGGCTCATTTCACGTACGGAGGATTCCCCGTCTCACGAGATGTCATCCTGCTCAATACATCCAACATCGTACCATTCCCCAACATACCACCAGCGCGGGATGTCGACGAGACTCACATCTTCTACATGTCTCGATTTCAGGCGCCATGGCTTTGGACTGTAACCGGCAATGCCTCATACCCAAGTCACCCAGAAGAATACGCCGAAGACAATCCACTACTCTACAACCCCAACAGCGTAGAAGCGAACAATCGCGACCTCGTAGTCCGCACCCAAAACAACACCTGGGTCGACCTCGTCTTCTTCGTAACCGACATCTTCGGCCCATCGCACCCCATGCACAAGCACAGCAACAAAGCCTATGTCATCGGCAAAGGCGTCGGAAACTGGACCTGGGACAACGTCGCAGAAGCCGCCGCCGCCCAGCCCCAAAATTTCAACTTCGACAACCCTCCACTACGAGATGGATACACCACAGAGCCTTCGGCCGGGCAGCCCGTTTGGCTGGTCATCCGATATCATGTCGAGAATCCTGGCGTTTTCTTGTTACATTGCCATGTACAAACACATCTTGCGGGGGGCATGGCTGTGGCATTACTCGATGGCGTGGAAGAGTTTCCTGAGATTCCGCCTGAATATGCTGTTGATCGGAATGGGACATGAGAGGGAAAGCATTGATGAATTTTTTTTTTGATTATATTATCGACGCCACGGCAGACACGGCAGACCGATTCTTCTTATTCTGCTCTTATCACTGCAGATTCTGTTTTGTCTCAAAACTACGAATGAGCGCTTTATTCCTTTTGGGCGTCTTGAAATACCACACGCTAGTGAACGGCCTGACAATCTATGGTTGTTGTTTTTTTCCCATTGTAACTACTTTTGTATCAGAATGTAGTGTGTACGATAGGAAATATGACACGACGAACTTTTGTCTCTTTGCCGAAATCGGGTATTGTGTCACATCCAGAACACTCCGCCTTGCAGTGAGTGCGCATCGAGAGAGCCGGCGATGTGGCCTTGGTTGAAGAGTGTGACGACCTCATCGCCCTTTTTGAATCGTGCCACGCGAGAACCGATTTCTTCTACGACACCAGAGCCGTCGGAACCTGCTACGACGTTGTCGGCTAGAGGGAATGGGTATTGTCCTTTGGTGATGATGAGGTCGCGGTAGTTGAGAGAAGCTCCCTTGACTGTTTGTTCTGTTAGTCTTGAGCCATGCATCCCGATTGCTGTGAGTCCATACACCTCACAAGAACGTCTTTGTCTCCAAGCTGTGGCTTGTCCTCATCGGATTGCTTCAGGTCGCCAAACCCATTCTTGCCCGTAACTCTCCACGACTTGTTGCCAGGCATTGTGATGATCGACTAGCAGTGAAACAGCTCTTTCATATAGCAGAAAGAATAGCAGTGATGGTGGAATGTAGAACCCACGCATCATATACCAAATCACGCCACATTCGACACGGCATCATCGCTGATGATGGCATGCACTGCCGGGAGAAACGAGGCAATGACGTTCTGCGAGTGATAGTTCTCTTTGCAAGGTCTCTCTGCAAAGCCGCTAATCATGAAGGAAATCTCTCAACCCAGGTCTATGCTCAAAGCTTCGACCTATCCTTGACGTATGACAGCTGCTTGTTGATCGTGTCCAGCGCTTCTCTCTCAATTCTGGCGATCAGTACTTCGCAGGTTGGAATGTCCTTGATAAGCCCAATGCAGAGACCTGCTGTCCAGACCTGTAGGACCACATTAGCTCTATCCCACAGCACTTCTGGGATCGCAACTTACGCCGTAATCTGGATCACCATTGAGAAACACTTGCCGCCCTCTTTGCCCACTGACTAAAGGTTGCACCTCCTCGAATTTCCCCGTCGTTGACTCCCTCTCAATCTTCACTGCTTCTTGAGCGGGCTTGTTCTTGAACAGGCGATTCGTGTTCTTCCATCGTCGAAGGACCAGCTCAGTATCATTCTCATCAGCGTTCACGATCGTGTCCTTGATATTGCGATGAATTGGCGCTTCGATGGTGCACATAAATCTTGTACCCATGTTGATTCCGCATGCTCCCAGTGCCAATGCGCCAGCAAGCCCTTGACCGTCTGCAAACCCACCTGATGCGATGAAAGGCGTGTTTCCTAGTTCCTGCCGTGCTCGGGAAACCAGAATGAAGTTCGGGATATCGGTCTCGCCGCAGTGGCCTGCGCACTCGAAGCCATCAATGGATAAGAAGTCGACACCCATCTTGATCGCGGCAAGGGAATGTCTGATTGTCGTGCATTTGTGAAGAATTGTGCATCCCGCTTTCTTGAACTTGGGCACAACGTCCTTGACCAAACCAGCAGTCTCTACGATCTTGATACCCTCTGCGATAATGACATCGGCATACTCTTGGTACGGAGGTGGATTGATAGTCGGAAGCATGGTCAGATTCACAGCAAATGGCTTGTTGGTCATCTTTCTGCATCGTCGGATTTCATTGCGCAAGTCGCCTGGCGTGGGCTGTGTGAGAGCTGTGATCTGGTCTATGTCAGTACAGCCATTCCTATGTACGTCCTGTCAAAGAGAGGCACACAATGCCCAGTCCGCCGGCATTTGACACGGCAGAGGCCAGCTCTGCGTATCCAACCCACATCATGCCGCCTTGAACAACCGGCACCTTGATGCCCAGGGCCCGTGTGAGGGCAGTATCGAATGCGCCCGACATGGTGAAATCTTAATTAGTAATGCTATGCGGTCGATTCAAGAGACGTAAGATCGAGGTGAGGTGTGTATAAGCCAACGGCACGAGGTAGTACTTTTGATGTCAGCACATCCGTCGGCGCCGATTAGTGATAGCAGTCGAGCTTTACAGCTCCGCTTAAGTCCCCTCCGAGGTGAATGATGATAACCGAGATTGCCGTGGGAATAACCATCTCGTCAGCGTCACGTGAACGGGAGTCGTGGCAGTGGCCCTGATCTGGGGTGACGTATATCCTGTTTAAAGCCGAAAACTTCGAGCTGTGCACTTAGTTGCTCACGTCTACAACATATCGCCGCGAAGTGCCGTGTTGCGGATCGGATGCCACCGAGCGACAAATAGGACATCTGAAAGAATGGTCGACTTTCACAAAGCCATCACCCCTTTGACACAGTCAGCGTCCCAGGGTCAAAATGTTCAGCGCAAATTGGCTTCTTTAATAAGACTGCTGGCCGGGAGCGAGCACCTAGATATATGCCTAACATTGGAAAATGAACGATGCTGTCGATGTCCGTGTCGTACTGGAGCGCGTTGAAGCGGCCGAGATTATGAAAGGAAAGGAGAGGAGCTATTGATATGTGGCCAGACCACTATTCTTGGCAGTCCCGTACCTGCGTCAAACGAGATCGAAAGTCGACATGGTACATGCACCACATCCGTTTTCTGTGTCACAGTACAGAACAATACACGTGCGTCCAATTCCCATACGCCTGGCTGCGTGCATTGGCGTAAAACACTCCGCACCCACGATTTGGCTAGGAGAATAAGGAGCAATGGATGGCGAATGTGGAATCTCCTCGGCCTGCTAACTGCCAGGACTGGGACCGAAGCAAGCGTGACCGCCAATTCATCGGGGCGCCGCGAAGGATATCCCCGTGGGAAGAAGGCGAGATCTAATAAGGCAGAAAGCGTCAGCGGCAAGAGCCAAGTTGCTGACCTGAGCCTCCATCACGCAATCTCGCGCCATAGCACGAATGGTGAATATTGCTATGGAGGCGGTGACGTGCGTGCAGTGCACAAAAGCACTCGAGATGCCCTTGCAATGTCTTTCGCAACACACAATTCCGGCCGCATCCCAAACGGTAGAAGTGAGTCCATCAACGACCATTCGGAGACGTGCACGATCGAGTGCTTTGATCTAGGGATCCTGGTCCCAATGTCGATTCAAGTGCGACCAATTGCACCCGACCAGACTCGATTGACCGCAGCGACGAACACAGAAGCCTTCTCGCACGTCGAAGTCGTCGAAGTTAATAGCGCTGGATCGAGTCCTCCGACACGCAGCCCAGTCAGCACAGCCATCGACAGCAACGATGATGGCTCAGACGTTGCAGACGACGCCCTCCTCAGCACCACACCAGATGCCTCTTCTCCTCTCGCCCATCTCGACCTGAACGCAAACCATCTCATCAGCTCCCCGTACGACGACCTTGCAAACCAGCTCACTCTCAAGGATCTCGAAACTCCGTATCGCTTATTCGCCTTGGCTCTTACAGCACTCAAGCCCATCCGCGACGACTACGCCACGGCATCGTATCTAGAATCCTTCAACTGGTCCGAAGTCTTCGCCTTACTACGAGAATTGTGCAAACAGACAGGATTCGAGTGGAAGGAGCTCGACTTCTACACTGTCATCTTCCGATCGACTCTGCTTCCCCGCATCGATCGGGAGAGACTCGGACTTCTCGACCAAATGTCTCATCAGGAAGCTTGCGCCAGTGGAGGACTGCTGAAGTATTGGTTCGGGAGCTGCGATGGCGAATTGCGGAATTTGGCGACCTGTGAGCATCTCGAAAACTTGTGGCGGGGATCCGACTAATACCAGAATCTGTTCAGGTCTCTGGCGAAGTCGAGAAGACGCCGCAGCTGGAGGCGGAGGACCCTGGCATGCTCAAGCTCGTGCGGCGGCCAGAACAATGTGAGCCCGATCTTGGTTCATGTACCACCGGGGATTTGAAGCTGACTCCTAGTCTGATCGGCCAGGTACAAGCAAATCAGCTTCCATACACACAAGTTGGTCGTCGAGGATGGTGCGACATCCTGGCGTCTCGACGCGCATGTCGAAGGGCGTCCGAAGCGATGAACCAGTCCTACCATGCTCGAAAATAATACCTCGAGGCCATCATGCGCCAAAGCATGCCAGCATCGGTCGCCACATCATCACATGGGCATCGATATGCAGTCTTTCAACGCTCGGTTCCCGGAACGTCACGCCACCGCCCGCAGCTTACAGAACCACGAAGCATCGAGCCCGATCTCTGTTCTTTGGGAACAGAGGCATATTCACCAGCGCAATATGCACATACCAGCATCTCCCCACTGAGCTACATTCCCACCGGAAACATGCCGAAAGTCCATTCTCAGGACTCCGCACCTTTCCACGATATGCTGAAAGCACGAAGAGTACTTGCCAATCTCTTTTCATCGCAGGAGACAGGGCAAAAGTGCTCAGTACGCTCTCGATCCTGGCGCGCGCACACACACAAGTGCACGGTCATCGAAGGCCGACAGAAAGGAATGGTATAGAAATGAGAATTCATACCACAACAAAGGGATCCTCGTTTCTCATCACATTCATGCTAGCCATGCTCTGTTATGCCTTGCGCTCATCATCTAATGCAAATGAACCGCCACGCGCTTGGTCATATACTTTTCAATCCCCCAAAGCCCCAAACAGCTAACAATAGCCAGAGTTCCAAATGGAATACTCACATAAAACAACAATTGAAAACACTTCGAATACAATTCCTTTCCAGCGGCGATGATCGAAGCCAGCTCCTCCGGAGTATCGATTTGCGGGAACAGAGAGAGATAATGATCAAGTGGCCCGGCAGTCATGGTCGTGACGAGCTGCGTGATGCGGTCAATGTCGGGGAGACCGGCGTTCGGCTCGCCTTGCGGGATAATGAATCCTGCTAGAACGGCGGGAATGCCGATGATCGCGGGGGCTTTCCCTGTGACTTGTTGTCGGAAGATGTTGTAGAACATGGATTTGCCGATGACTTGGCCGATCATGCGGATCACGAGGGAGAGCGCGACGGAAGTTCCGATGAGGTCGTCGGGGGAGATGACGGAGAAGACGACCTGGGATGGGAGAAGAACTGCTCCCACGCCGATGAGGCCGATGATCATGGGTCCCCACACGGTGTTGATGTTGTTGGGATCGTAGAGCGACATGCAGGCGATGCCGACCACTTGCATGACGCAGAAGACGAGCAAGACCCATACGATGTGTTTCTTGAAGACTGTGATTGCAATCGCGGAGATGATGGCACCGCCTGCAATGCAGAATCCGAGGGGAAGGAGCCAGATGCCGGCTTCTTTGAAGGATGCCCCGTAGACGGTGTAGGTCATGATCGTCCAGAAGACGGTCAAACTGTCGGTTCAGTGAATTGAATTTCATGATTGAGAGTGCGATGCGCATGCTGTGACTTACGGGATATAGTTGAATCCAGACGTGAAGCAGAGTACAGACACGGAGATGAAGTGCCTCTTGCTCTGGATAAGTTTTCCGGGGAACATTGGGTATTCCGTCACGTAGATCTCGTACAAGATAAAGATGATAAAGGTTACGATTCCGGCAACCAGCATGCCGATGACTTGGCCAGATCCCCACGGGTAGTCTGCTCCTCCCCAGTTGATGCCGACGAGGAAGAGGACAACAGCAATGATGGATAGTGCGCTGCCGCCGTAATCAATGCGCTTGAGCAGCTCCCTCTTGCTTGCTTGGAGGGCAGCGGGTCGCGGTGGAGGATGGTACCAGATCTGGAGAACCACGAACGAGATGAAGGACCATGCCGCAAGCAGGGCGAAAATGTATCTCCAGTCGTGCTCTGCAATAAGTTGGCCGTAGAGCGAGGCGGGCGCGAATGGGATGAAGCCCATCACGATGTATCCGATTGTGGCACCACGTTTGGAGACAGGGACCAACTCCGAAGCTGCGGCAATGACAGTGAGGATCTGGATACCAATGGCAGCGCCAGCGATTGTTCCGCCGACCAGGAAGCAGCCGAAGTTGGGAGCAGCTCCTTGCAGGATGAAAGCTACGATGATCAGGAGCAAAGAGAACTGGATCACGCCTTTGCGGCCCATGAGGTCGGAGAGGGAACCCACGAAAGGCGCGACGGCTCCAGTGGCGATGTAGGGCGCAACCAAGACCCAGATGACTTTGTCAATGGCGCCCAGATCGAATGCGATGACAGTGAAGCAAGTCACGAAGAACAGCGGAGTGACTTCTGCGACGATGAAGGCCATGGCCATACCGAGCATAGTCATGAAAAACCCGAAGGTCACCTACGAACCTCCAGTCAGTGCCGTGAGGGATTACTGGCGTTCCACTACACACCTGGTTCTCACGCTCTTCCGCCTCATTGCTCACGGTGTCGCTGTTGCTTTCCACGGCCTGCAGCTTCTCCACGTCATGCTTCTCATGGTCCATGATGGCTGCTGGTGTTCTGTACGGACGAAAGAGAGGGCCGTGCAACCTCCTGCTCTCGTCAGCGGCAGATGTGGTAGACTACTACGAACAAGAAGGGCGTTATGTGCAACGAGTTCGCCGTTCGCCAAGCCCGCCCGCAGCCACGCACGAGAGACTTTGTCGTGGCATCTGGCGGCGAATGGAAGCCAATGCCAAGATGCGGTCAAGAAGTCTGGCGTCGCCTTGACTGTGGCGAGCGCGAGTCGCGTGTTTCAGAGCGTACGAGGGAGAACGAGCTCTCGACGCCTCGGTTGGCGGGGAGCTTGGCGCAGACTGTGTGCTGGTGCATTTGCAGCTCTACTTGCTACGTCGCCACAGCCGAAATGAGGGGCATGTCCGTAGACGGGAAGTTCAAGTTGGGCATCGCGGGTTGTCTGGAAAGTTGAAAGTGTACAATGAAGAAGAGGTGGAGGTGGAGGTGGAAGTGGAAGTGGAAGTGGAAGTGGAAGTGGAAGTGGAAGTGGAAGTGGAAGTGGAAGTGGAAGTGGAAGTGGAAGGAAAGCGGCAAGGACCGGAAAGGCACATCCCGACCGGACAGCAAGGATGGACTCGTCCAACCATGATGCACGTAGGAAGTCTATCAAAAATACCATTCGGCCAAGGCAGAACACCTCTCGCGGGTCGACTTGATGCATTCTATGTTCTTGAAAGCCTCAGGCCATGAGAATCCAGATATCAAGCAGTATAGCTGTCCTTCTCCATACTTTGGTAGGTCCCATACGCATAAATCCCCGAGCCTTTCATATGCCTGGGAGCCCGTCATCGACCCCTGGGATAGCCACGGACGCTTTGAACGAGGCCAGAAAATTGCTCTCGTGCGCTACTTCGAACCAAATTGTACCACACAACTCGAGCAGAACCACATCAACATCAGAGGAGTCAGAAAGCACCAGTGCCACAACTTCGAATACCCATTTGCGAGTCTTGCTTTCGAGTATCCGCGCTTGGAGGGGAGGTGGTTGATGGTGCGAGGGTGTAGGATCAGTATTTACCAAGGTCCGGATTGCGAGGATGAGCTTCCGAGGCGTGGGTTTGTGCTGTGCAGTTTGGAGATTGGAAGTGGGATTCGCTGATGATGATCATTCCAGGCTACACTGATCCCCAGGAGAAGCAGTGTCTGGATCTCCCGACCAAGGCTTGGTCTTTGCGGATTGAAGATTGCGTCTTTTGTCCCGAGGAAGGTGGTCACGAATGTTGATCGGACTATGCGCAGGTTGTCTGCGACTTGTCATGGCGGTAGATATGGCTGGACCATGACCGGCGCACGACTTGCTGAGGTGTTACCGAACCCGAAAGCCGTGCCGTGTATTCTATGTCAGATGCCTCCGAGTATGCAATCCGGCAAGATGGTCTCCATTCCAGCGCGGCAGCAAACGCGGTGCAAAGGAATGCAAATTTGCAGATTGAGCGCTTCTACAGGACGCAACAGGCGAGAACTTATAAACTTCTTCCATTTTGAACATTCCGTATCCAGCGCTCTGGATAAGCCGAGAACTGCGCATCCTCCGAGCCGCGCAGCATGGCAACAAGCGAGCTATGGTATGTAGTGTTTGCCGCCGCGGCTAATCATGATATGTGGCGTCCTCGTCACCTCCTGTAGCCCACCCCCCTTCTTCGCAGCTAGCACGGTGCTGTTCGAGCATCCACAGTCATGTACGGCAAACGCTTCGTCTCAGCTGCCATTTGCTGTCTCTTTGCCATCGCACACGCATCAGATCTGCCACTCGAGCGGTCTGAGCTCAACAATGTCAATACTGAAGAGCGACGAGCCCTAGCGGAGGCTGGAGACTTTCTTGATCGACGGGCTCAAAAGGCATCAGTCGACGAGGAGAACCCAGTGACTCACGATATTGGTCTTGCCGTAAGTCGGATAACACTACAGGCTTCGTCTCATCAACCAGCAACCTGAGTGTGATGCTTTAATATTCACCCCGAGCTGACCATTCCACCAGACACTTTTCGATGCAATCGTTAGCCCTGCAGCTGTACGCGATCCCCCAGTGCTGCCAGGGCCATACTGATTTGGAATCTAGTCTACCTTGATAAAAGTCGCTGGCCGTGCCAACAAGCTCGGAAAGCGACAGGACGTAAGTATCTATGGTCCCACATGAAACTACCTAAACTGACAATTCCCCACCAGAACGCCCAAGTCACCGCTCCAACCTCGACAGTCACAATCACCACGGCCACAACCCAAGTAGCAACCCTGACATCCAGCTTCCCATCCACCACAACCGTCGTCAGCACCCGAGACGTAACCTTCACAACCTCCTTCGTGGCAACCACAACCGCAGTCAGCACGATCCAAGGTCCGTCCATTCCCCTTCCATCCACACTCCTTCACTCACACACTAACTAACCAACACCTCCCTCCAGGTCGAACCGTCACCTCCACATCGCTGACCCTCGTAACCTCAACCTACACATCCACCGCACAAACCACGTCAGCCTCCACACTCGTCCAAACCACCACGGCAGTCAGCACACAACCCACAACAGCAATCAGCACGCTCGACGGCGGAACCGCCACGCTAGTCGCCACGACCTTCCAAACGGTGACTGCCACCGTCACGGGCCCCACGAGTACCGTGCAAGGACAAGCTGTGACGCAGACGCTGCCGCCGACGACGGTCCAGGTCCAGCGCGCGACGGCCGCGACGCGGAGCCCGTATCCGAGTAATGGGCCTTGCGCGTACGTCTTTAGGAATGGGCCGGTCGTGTATTGTGAGGGATATGCTTGAGGTTGGGGTGTGAAGGGACGGGGGGCAATGGGGACGGGAAAGAACACGTGAGGAGCAAGAAAGAGAGGGAGTACTGGGAGGGAGAGAGAGAGGGTGTGGACGCGTGTGTGTGTAATGCGAGTCTCTTCAGTCGAGAGAGAGAGAAAGAGAGAGAGAGTTTGATCGCTAGCCCAGTCAGATTCAGAGTCAGGTACACGAAACGAAGTGCGTTCTTCTTTCCGACTCTCTTCTTAGTATGCGAACAATCCCTTCAACCTCGCATCCGCTTTCATAAGAAGTCTCCGTTCTTCTCCAACATCACATTCCCTCTCAACAGCCGCACTGAGCAACTTCACAGTCTCTTTCAAGCTTTCCCTCAACCGCTCTACCTCTTCGCCATCTCCCTCTTCCATTTTGATCCAGCACGACGCCACACCCTTCAAAACCTCCCCGCGGTACCCCATCATCCTGGGCCAAGCATTTTTGATAACAGCCTGCATAGCTTCCGTCGCACTGCGCAACATCGGAATCGTAGCCGTACCCGTGGGAGAAGAAAGAGCTTCGCTCAAGATCGGAACGAGATATTTCAAGTGCTTGACGGAGTCGATGCCGAGTTCTTGTAAGTAAATCGCCAGATGAGAAAAGAGTACTGCCGTGATCTTGGGGTGCGAAGTTCCGCAGTGCGAGTAGCCGTAAATGATACCTTTGCGGATGATGGTGTCGAGGATTTGAACTTTTTGTCGAGCTTTGGGGGTGAGGGGAATCGTGGCGGGGGGATGGGATTCTTCATTGGGGTAGCGTTTTCGTGCCAGGCTGAGGAGGACTGGGTAGACGGATGAGAGGAGCGGAATGGTTTCTTCTTCTTCGGTTATGGTGGGGAGGTAGGTCAGACAGGGTATGAGGGCTTGTTCGAACACCTCGCCGAGTCCAGTGCGTTCGAGGAGGCCGGAGGGTGTGGCTTTGAGGAGTATGCCGACGAAGCTGGCGCCGATGCATTTGTATTTCGCTTCCCAGTCGTCGACAAGCGTCAGAAGAGGTGGGATGATCAAGGGCCAGACTTCAGCCACGAGCCTTTCCTCTAAGCTACGCACGACCCAGGCTAATACGTCGAGAGAATACGAGTCATGGGCTGCTTTCCATGGCTTCCTCACGCTTTCATCCATCGAGCTCATCGTGAGTTTTTCCGGTAGTCGTTCAGTAGTGACCTTGCGGCCTTGCTCAGTGACCGTTGCTGGAGTGGCCTTGATGAAAAGGGGGCGAATGGTAAGCTTCAAGAAATGGCGAACAAGATCAGAAGTAAGCTCACCATTTGTTTGGCGGTTCTTCACCTCCTCAATGGCTTGTTGAGTGTCGGTAGAGCCGGGATTCCGTAGCTGCCATGCCATCACTACGTCGAGTGCGTCCTTCATCCAAGGTCCTGGCTTGATACCGATCGCCTTGGCGAGCTCTTTCCCATCCATGAGCGTCTTGAAAGCACAGACGTCGGTAATCTCAAGCTGGCGCAAGTGCTCGACAAAGGCAGTATAACGCCGTTCGATAGCTGCTTCTCATTAGTCTGTGAGAAGGGGAATAGCAAATCAATCATGCTTACCTTCAACCTGGTCTGGCGTATTGGCCACTTCGACCAACAACGAGTATATGATCTGACTCCTCCAACTGGGGCCCCATCGTCGCATCGCCATGCCAAGCACGTCTCTTGCAGCCGGATCCCCTCCTTCAGTGACCTTGTCGGGTCGCCGCTGCTCCTGATACAATCTGTCCACGAGGTCGGATATCTCTGACTGGTTTCTGACAGAGGCATTGATCACTTCGCAAATTTTATTCGTTGCTTTGATGCCTTCCCGTGCCACTTGCACCGGAATCGGAGGCGGCGCCTTCTTCCCAGGCTGCAAAGGCTCTGGAAGTGGAGCATTGCGGTACGGCACCATTGCAGAAAGCTGCCATCCCAACACTTCCTCTTCGTGATCTCTCACGAGCTCTTCTTGTATGACACTGCCATTTCGGATGAGCTCCCGCAATGTGTCAATGAGGATCTCCCAGCCCTCGATATCAGGTACATCATGTTCGGCCTCAGCTTTGGCTGGGTCGGAGTAAATGGTCTCGTAAAGGCTGAGCGAGAAGATCAGACGAAGAGCTTCATGCGGATCAGGACCTTGCAAAGCCTTTTCTACTTCAGTTCCCACACGTTCCCTGCTGATCTTCTGGCGAAGCGCTTGTTTGATGTCTGCATTTCTCATGGCTTCCAAGGCAGTCGACTCAATCGTGTACCCAAGTCGACTTGCGAACCGTATCAAACGCAGAACACGCAGAGGATCATCTTTGAATGTTTGGTATGGTTGTAGTGGTGTTCGAATAATCTTGGCCTTCATGTCATCGTGTCCTCTCCCGGTGAAGTCCTCGATCCTGTCCTCATTCAGGTTGTAGAACATGGCATTCACTGTTGCATCGCGACGCTCTGCATCTTCTTCCGGCGTACCGAACTCAATTTGTGGAATACGGCCTTCTTCGTCCGAGTAAGTCTCTTTTCTCAGATTCACAAGATCGATGTCCAGACCCAGAATCTGCATCGTGGTGGTTTCGAGATGCTTGGATTTTTCGGGATTGGCTTCGATCTTGTGCAGACCACCCACTGCTTTGGACTTGTCACTCTTGCCCGCTTTCTGATTCTGCCTGTCATTGGAAGCAATGGACTCCAGGCCATACTTTTCGAGGTTTCCTGGAAATTCGAGGTATTCTTTCAGACGCAGTCCGAATTGGTAGCCGGTCATCTTGTTGATGGCCACATCAATATCGTGACTCTCCTGACCAAGCAGCTTGTCGCGGACCCAGCCTCCGGTGAAGCGCAGGATAATGGGCTGTTTTGCCAGTTCGTCTGGAACTACAACATGGCTTGTGGCATTTGTGT
Source organism: Cercospora zeina (assembly GCA_022702355.1). Lineage (NCBI taxonomy): Eukaryota > Fungi > Ascomycota > Dothideomycetes > Mycosphaerellales > Mycosphaerellaceae > Cercospora > Cercospora zeina. The sequence goes on from JAKLWX010000010.1 coordinate 1,371,477, forward strand.
CGTTTGCCGGTGCCGGGGTCTCGTCGATGTACGTGGCCACATCCAGCAGGAGCGTCTTGAGGGTGTTTTCGACCGGCTCCCAGTGAATACCACCAGAACGTGCGGTTGACGCCTGGTCATCGACCTCCTCTACCGCTAGCGGCGACATGGTGGAAAGAAGTCTGCGCTTGGCGGGACTCGGACTGCTGCGGTTCAGTCGCCTCCGCTTGGTGCCTTCAGGTGATGCTGCGCAGGGCCGAGCCGGAGACATGCACCGCCGGATCTGGCATTGAACTTGGGCGGCGGCACAGCAAATGCGAAGAGGTTGGTGTTGGTAGTTTTGTGGTGAGAGCGCCAAGTGAGTCAGTCTTTGGATGACTGAGTGCATCCACCGGCGAGCTGGGATGACGACGCTGCACAATGTGGTTGCCGACAATAACGGTGGTTCTGGAAAGAGCGGCTCTGTGGCGGTGATGGGTGAATGCTGGCGGTGCTCGGACGTGTGATGGTGTTGGTAGACTTTCTTCGAGGAGGCAACGCCAAGACCTACGGAAGCGGAAGCGACATGACATCCAGCGCCCGCCCATCACTCACGACGTGGCCGAGACACATTGACGTTCGCTGTTCCACCGCCGCCCTGGACATGCCCGCCCACCGCTCCGCCGACACATAACGCCGCCGCCACGACCGCTCATGCCCGCGCTTCTCCGCCGCCGACGCTGTTCATCACTCGCCCGCGCCGCCGACCTCGCTGATGCCACCGACGGCGGATGAGGGACTGCAATCGCCGCAGGAGTCGGATTCCGAGCAGCAAGCGCAGTCGCCCATCGCCGTACATAAGAGACGTTTTGGCAAATCACCGCTGTCGTCCATCTCCTCGCTGCCCTATCGCGGCTCCAATGCCTCGCTCTCCAACCTGTTCACTTCGACCACAGCGCTGCCTACAGGCTCCCCGAGCCAGTCGGGCAGATCGACGCCGGTGACGGAGAGAGTGAATGGCTCGGTCTTCTCTCCTACGGGTTCGACGGTTCGATCGCCATCTCCAGCGCCTTCAGGTCAGCTTGCCAGCAACGATGTTCGTGACCTGATCCTGCGAGCCTTTGCGCCCCATGTCTCGGTGCTTGCCTCGCAAGACACCGATGAGCTTGTGAGACACAAAGGTATTGCTGGTGGCCTTCTCGACCTCCTTCGTCCCTTTGGGGAACAGATACAAGGCAAAGTCACCATACGTGACAGCACGGGAATCAGCAAGCTCCATGACGACTTCTCGGTGCGCTTCGTCGGCGTGCGAGATGGGCTGGAGAATCCGCGCAATCCTGAGCGCAAGAGCACCGAATCTGCTCCGAAGCCACAGGGTCACAAGCGGGGCGTATCGCTGCTCGAATATAAACCCGCGCGATTGCGGACGGGCGGAGATGTGGGCCAGATAGAAGAGCTTGTAGAGCGGCATCTGACGTTCTACGAAGAGAATTCGGGTCCGATCGAGGCCAGTTATATGACCCTCAAAGATACAGCAGCCGTTCCCGATGCCCATGCGACCTCTCCGTTCTATACTTTGTACTTACGTCGGCTGCTCTCTGGCTTACCAATGGTGCCGTCCGAGACCTTTTCGCATCCAGTAGCCTCGGTCATTGCCATATCATCACGATCAACTTCGCCGATTGAGGAGCTTCGGAACTTGTATGATTCTTCGAACAGTGGCGAGCACCGGCTGCCCCAGTGGGTTCATAACGAATTTCTACGATACTATGTCTTGATACATGACGAAGACTACGACGACATAACGAAATCGATGGCATTGTACGATCAGATGAAGAGGCATTTTGGCCTACATTGCCACCTTTTACGACTGCGGAGTACGCAGTGTGTACCTTCGGACGATGACAGTTTGCGACTTCCTCCCGTCGAGTGGACGGCGGCTGGAGAAGAGCTTGCGGAGATTGTACGACGAGAAACGAGCGAGGATGAGGAGGATCCGACGCCGTACATCTTCGAATCTGACGCAACCGCACTCCGAGCGTTCGTTCGCGAGATGGTGACACAGTCCATCATTCCCTCAATGGAGCGATCATCGGCCACCTGGAATGATCAAGTAGCTTCTCGCAGACGAGGAATCAGCGGTAGATTCATGTCCATGTCCAAAAGATTCACCGCTTTCGGTGGTAGTCGCAATTCCTCGAGTCCTCTTCTCGGAGGCGCGAGCAGCAATTACGACAGCTTGCAAGGATTCTATCGCCCAGAGGCACCGGAAGCTGTGATGCGAAAGCTTGCAGATCACTCGATTATGTTGCGTGACTTCAAGCTTGCACACTCGACGTACGAGATTCTTTGTCAGGACTTCAAGAATGACAAAGCGTGGCGACACTATGCTGGCGTTAACGAGATGGCCGCCATGAGTCTGCTGTTGGCCACTGGTGTCAATCACAAAATTCGGATAGAAGGGATTGATCAATACTTGGAGACCGCCTATTATTCCTATGTGACACGAGTCGGAGCACCCTATAACGCCCTCCGGACTCTCGTCCTTGGGGTGGAACTTTTGAAGTTGCGAAGCGGTAATGCGCTGGATGATGCAGTACGCTGGGCAAATAGTATTCTGGATGACCGCCTCGTGGGATCCATTGGGCACGCTCTGCTGACTGAACGAATTGCGGCATGCTTGAACGACCGCAAGGCGGTCGGGGGTTTGCTAGGCATTGACAGGAGCCGCAAATCAGCCTTTTGGAACACTCTTGCAGCAGACGCCTGGCTGCGACTCGAGAAGGCGTCCCAGGCTGATCGATGTTTAACGGAGGCCCTCCGGTTGTACGGACTAAACCATGAGGAGAGCTCGATGGGCTTCGACAACATGGCTGCCTTCTTGCTGTCGCTTCAGGATGCCGTCTCCGCCAATCGCGGCGGCGTGCACCATCTGGACGAAGACGACTTGGTCGACGAGACCGAGCCTGTGCAGGAAGAAAGCGAACAACTTGTTCAGAAGACATCTTCTGCAAATAACCCACACAGCCACCGAAACAGTTTAAGCACAGGTGTGCCGCCACCGATGGGCACGCTAGGTCATGCTCACGCGCACAGAAGGGGCATAAGTACAGGGGCACCTCCGCCCCTCGCCTCGTCTTGTGATCCACTTGGTGCCGCTCCCACTGTGTACGAAGGTAGTGGCCCAGCACAACTGAATCCGCCTGGCATGGGCGATTTACCTCCTCCACCGTTGAGTCCTGTCCTTGAAAGGAGGGAGAAGCAGAGGGTTGATGGTTTTGAATGAGTTGACTTCTAGAGAAACGATGGGCTGTTTGATACTTAGCGTGGCGTGGGGCGTTGGCGGAAAATTCGAGCGCAGTGGCATAGCATATGATCTCCATGGATTCTCTTCAACTGACAATTGTACACCGCTTCATTCGAACGCGCATTTACTCCTGTGGGCCTAAGGAATGGTAGTTTTACCTCAAGACACTTGTTACTAAGGTGAGCTTTCTTTTTGATCCGCTCGCGGTGAAGTGGCTTAAGCACTGATCATTGGTTGCTTTCTCTTCGCTTCCGATATCAACTCGCGCTGGCTGAATACGATGACTAGAGAGCATTAGTGTCTCAGAACAACGCAGCGATGCCTTCCGCCAAGCTGTTGACTACCGGATGAATTCGTTTTTCGGAGAAGAGATGGCTTTTCGGTGGCTGCCACTGTAGACAGTCGACCCCAGCGACAAGCAAATGGCACGTGGGAGACAAGACGAATGCATGCTCTACACGTTGCTTGGCCAAGGCTCTGATCGGCGTCCTCGAAGATCTGCATCGCGAACTTCCCCAATCTGCACCGGAAGTGCGAATGCGAGATGGAAAGTTCAGCCACGAGGCCGCAGCCTGTCAAGCATACTGTTTATGCTTTCTTGCCAGGCAGTACAGCATGAGATCATTGGCTGCGAACTTTCTCTAGAAATCCTGCAATTCACACATTGGTACTGAAACAATAGCTGAGCCACCCACCTGCAGGCGACGATGTGGAAAGGATTTTGGTGCCTACGCAGCCTAGGCCTCTTTGCAAAGCATGCCCAATAAGGATTCCTGATCGACACAAACCACATGAGTACACCTTCCCAGTTGGGCACGACTATCACTTGTGCTGATCAGGGACTACTTGCATTACCGAGCGAGAAGCTGCACTGCGGTCTGGCTGTATGCTTGGATTTATATGAATTACCGCGCCATGCCCACGCATATCACTTGGACCTCTTCTTCGCCGTTTCGTCCGACGACCGGCAGGTGAGCAGGATGATAACTGATCACATCACGGTCGCGCAGGCGGCAGCTGTACTCAACGTTGCCATCGTCTTTGGTATGTTTCAAACGAATGAGTGTCCCGCCCGTTTCTGACGGTTCGCAGTACAAATTACATATCCTCTTCTCATCTCGCTGGTCGCCGTCGGAATCGTCAAGCGTAGAACGAATGTCGCAACATGGTCCGTCTTTGGCCGTTTGATCAACCACTCGCAGTGGCCATTCCTTTTGCAGACCGACGCTGCCAATGGAAAGAAGGTGGATAAGCGCATTCGAGGAATTGCCATCACATCGACACTTACCACGCTTTTACTCGCTGTTGCTGCAGTTGTCACGCCTCTGGGCTTGCACAGCAAATTGCGCGCTGGCGAAATACAGGACGTCCGATTCGAATATGTCCGGGACACTAGCGCTCTGGGCATGGCGGCGCAGTCCCGTGTTGGGTACAAACCAGATAGGCTATGCAGTGATGCAATCACCTATGAGCCGTGTCCCGGAAACGATGATGGAGTGCAGATGGTTCGCAACTCATCTGGAAGAGGCTTGGTGACCCTGCCTGGGAGGGATGATGCTACTCTCACGAGTGAGTTATGGAATGGGAACTGCCCACTAAGGACAATTGACTTACACGGTTCCGGCAGCGACTATTCCCGAAAACACAACACGATTGTTCTCAAGCTCCGATAAGGATTTTGGAGGCACAGTCGCTAACATTTTTGACATTCAATATCGGTCTTTTATAAACTACAGTGAGTAGCGACCAGACTTGAATGTACCCAAATTCAACGCTGATGTTTGTTCTCAAATGCAGACAATCAGACAGAGCCGGACAGGGAAGACCGAGCCGGGTGGGTTGACGCTGGCAAACCACGAACGCAGGGCAAATTCCAATATTACCAGCAATTTTTGCTCGAGAACAAGACTCGTGCAGTCGAAGGTTTGATCGTGTCCACGCAAATGAACCAGACTGGCATCGGCTTTCGCAATCACACATTGCCTCCCACGTCCGAGTATGGGTATTCGTGGTCTGAGTATATTCTGTGGCTGGAGCCAGAAACAGCGTGAGTGATATGTAATATGTCGTGCTATTTCCGCTGCTGATAAACCATTCACACAGATGCACAAATTTGAATCTGACCTACGAATATACCATCCCACCTCCAGGATTTCAAATTGAGCGAAACATGAACCAAACCATTGTCGACCGCGGAGGCTTCGTGAACTCACCACCAGAATTGCCATCTCCAGACTTCAATAACTCACAAGACAACCCCAAGTACCTTGAGCGCTCCCAACTGGCGGCAGCTGCCACCAACATCTTCTTGGGTAGATATATGAACGTGACCCGGAGGACGGCCGAAATGGGGAAGCGGTATTTCATCGAGGAATACCTGGACAACGGGACATTCAGCTCTTCCTTGCAGAACGCGCCTGAGCCAAACCACATTGCTTTGGCACCGTTTGGGAAATTCGACTACGCCACTAATCGTTCAAGCCCTAATTTGCCGGGCCCGTTGAAAATATTGGGGACTTACAACTTTAGCGACTCCATTGCTCCTGAGATTCTTTTGATAGGTATGGAATGCGATGGCAGCATGCCATATATCGGTCCACTGACAACGGCACAGACGATCTTATCAACGGCTACAACAGCAGCTACGCCACCAACATTACCCGAGCCGGCGCGGTAGGAGGCCTGATACTCGGCACCGGCACACAAATAGACAATGATGGGAATCCGGTCCCAGGCAGCGACGCCCTCCAGCTCAACCCTGGCCTCAGCTGGCAACAACCAATCTTTTCCTGCGTCTCGGGCGTATCAGCATCAATCAAGCTCGTCGACTTCCAGATCAACGGCACCGCAAACCTCGACAATCTCGTCATCGAAAATGTTCGATCTGTCGATTACGCATCCGAGAGCGATATGCCTACCTGGGCAATGGAGATCACGCGCCGCAGAATCAGCGATATGGATCCATATTGGGGTCTGATCTCACCGGATGCGGCAAACACACCCAACGTCTCTACGATTCGCAAGCCGGTTTTCCGACTCCCTGCAGGCGCCGCTTCAGTTTGGGGAGGTAGCACCATTATTGAAGATGCCGTGGCAGGACTCAAAGCCCCCTTCGCCGTCCTGACCGATATGTTTGGAGACTACACGGACGTGGTGCCCGGATCGCAAGACTACACCGGAGCGAGCAATTATTTGCTCTACCTGCAATGGCAACGACTTCTGGCGAGCGGAGAGACGGTCGGCAAAATCGTGGATCTCATCTGGACGGACCTCATGGCGAACAACCTAGTCAGTGCTCGAAGTACGTTATCCGCAGCGTCTGAGCAAGAAGGAATTCAACGCCGCGACGACTCTTCCTCTGAAGCATTTGCCATGAGACCTGCTGCGCAATACTCTATTGGTATCTCCTACGATTGGCGCTACGCTATTCCAGCTCTCATGTTCGCATGCGTGTACGCCGCATTATTTACGTGGTCGCTCGTCATGTTCATGACGAGGAATTTGAGTTTGGGGATACTGAAATTCATGCTTAATCAGACGTCGGCGGGACGAGCGATAACGACAGAGAGAAGCCAAGCGAACAATGAAATTGATATTGCACGAACGCCGATTTGGGCGAGGATTCGAGGAGACGAGGCTGTGAAGGTTGGGAAAGACATGGCGGGAGGTAAATATGGTGGAAATCACGGAGGACAGGAGATGGGATCGCAGGAGTATTATCCTTTGGAGTCGAAGCCGGGCATGAATCATGAGGTTGAAAGGGCTTCGCAGTAGATGTTTACAGGTTGTGTGATGGTGATGCGGTCGGCCTTTGTGGCTTGGAAATCAATCTTGAAAGCGACTGCTTCTCCTCGACAAATAGTAAGCGAGCGGCATGAAACGTTCACTGGGTCGCTGACCATGATGGGCGCGTTCAGAGACGACCTTTCGATCGCACAACAATGCGCATGCAAAGGCTGTCTTGTGATGCCTCTGTTTTCTCACAATGCTTCGAATGGTAGCGTTTCATGCTTCCGATAGGATGCGATATCTCATCTCCATTACGAAGGTGGTATAAATTATCGGCCTGAGGACTTAGCTTGCCCACAATTCAATCTTCGGTAGAACCGGCCACTTGTATGCTCGCCATATCTACAAAGTGCAATGAGTACTCTATCTGGCGCAAAGACTCCATTGCGTTCCCTGCTGTAAGACTTGAATGGCCCCCGATGTATCAAAGCGTCGAAACTGTCATCGTGCTTGCTGCTCAATTCAACAAAGCTTTCCTCTGGCTGGCATCGAATCAAGGAGAAACCATCCGGGTTTGCTATTTGTTGTTTAGCTGCAGCTCTGCTTTTTGGGACAAATGGAACTGTCTCAATGAGTTTGCTCACTGTGTTTCCAGCAAGCTTGGGCCACAACCTGATCATATATCAAGCTGCGAGAATCGGTCATGTATATCCCATGCCGACATCAACTACCGACGTCCAATGTCACATGTCTCAATCCACCAACCGCAGGAGCAAGATCAGCTGCTTTGAGCATGATGTCTGTGACTCATGCCTAGCCTGTGACCAATGACGAAGACTTCAAGCTACTCTGTCAAGCTCAGGCGTGCATCTGCTGGTGCTGAAAACTTTACCAATACATTCAGGATCAATTGCCATGATCGTTCACGAGCTGCATGCCAACCATAAATACGCGCACTTTTGCACTTTTATACCTCATCCTTTCGCTACCCCCTCATGAACTACCAGATCCAGGTCACCATGTCGACACCGGGACATAGTTGCAATTATTGCAACTTCGTCGCAAAAGCGCCCCAAGACCTGGCATCGCACCAAAAAGCGATGCACTTAGGGATCAGCTCCCGATCGAAGATGGCGACGCCAGCCTCTCGTACGCTGCTGGAGCGTCCACGCGGACCACCAGAAGTGAGCAAAGGCTCGCCACGGTAACATCACTACACGAACAACGGTCGCACAGATGAACTACAGATCTTCAAGACCACCAGCACACGCCACCATACTGGAATTGCACGCGTACGGTGGAAAGCATGCCTTCTCGCAGCCAAGCGGGCTGAGCAGGAGGGTGATGAAGAAGCTTCGACAATGGCCGACAGTGTCTGGGAGACCGGGGAGACACTGTTGCGCGGATGGAAGGACTTTTTGGAAGGAGTCACAAGGCCAGCTCAAGTCTGGCTCCTGCTTTAAGCTTGAAGGATTGGTGAGTGAATGCATTTGTATAAGCTCTTTTGGTATGTCACTAATACACCATACAGTGCCGGATTGACGGGCTTAGTTGGAAGGGTTGAAGGTGATCAGATTTTGTGGTTGAATGTGTTGGAGTATACTCGGAGAAGGACTTTACGAAGGGCGATGTCTTCTGGGCATTTTGAGAGTGCCACAGCAACTATAACTCTGACGCCGACACCAACGATGCTAACCTCATCTGAACTCCTGATGGGCCAAAGTACATGAAGCGCCTATGGATTTTTGTACTGCAGACAGAGACGTTCATGAAAGCACTACCGATCTTCTTCTGTGGAAACGGGGGGATCGATAAGATTCCTCGAGAGCGGCAGTATGAGTATTCCTGCATCTCTCAAACCAGAATTTGCGCCGGCCAAACTTCCGTCTGACTCGACTATCTTCTTTTTCGAAAGCGACAGTCCGGACTTAGAAGGTGAGGGCCACCAGTACCGTCCATTTGCTCACTGATAAGCCGATCAAATTTGACTAACCAATTACGACAGTTGGATGCTTAACGGAATCGTTGCTAGGAATTGCAAAGAATTAGATCGCTAGGGCAGAAACGACGGCTGAAGGGCGGTATAGCGAACTAACAGAGACGCAGTAGAGGAACGTCAAGATTGCAAAGGCAAAGTCGGGATTAAATCAGATGAAGGGGCTCGGAGCTCCCTCGGCGATGGCTCAGAAACGGGGAAAGAAGTGGATGTATGCACTATCGACGAAGTTGCTGATTTGATGAGAAGCAATTATCATCGAGTTTCAGACAGTGTGCTCGTTAAATTCATGACTACAGTTCATTTGTACTATCCGTGCTTGATAACTCCTTTCAGCCCCTGAGAAACAATGGCACACACGTACGAACGCACAGACTTCAGAATGCTGGACGATTTGTTTCCTCTCTTAATCTCCATCAAGGTCTTGATTGTCCTTGGCTTTTTTGTTGGACTACACACTTAGCGGTGAACGAGTTCAATCATCCTAGAGCCTCTTCCCGACGATTCATTCAATCGAGCCTGTCGGCACCTTCTGTCGCCCTCAAGTTTTGGTATTAACGTACCCCTGAACCAGAGGAGGAAGATCATGTGCGTATCCCTCTTCATTCGAACTCACTTGATAGCGGTATTCTTCATGATTGGTCCCCCAAACGTCTCCACTACTTTCATTCTTCAACTTCATCACTGGCGCTGGTGAGCAGTACGCCTTCTTATCGCCCCAGCCACGAGACCTGGAGCTGAAAAGAGGCCCGGACCGAAGCATCGCACGTCCGCTTAGCTCTTTTGCCCACTGCGCTCATCTTTCAGGCTGTTGAGATTGCCTACAGTCGCAGTGATGCCGCAATGCGTCCCTCTAATACCATCCGGCTTCTTCTAAACAATTAAACCGCGACAGACATCTTTTTCTCTGAGAACTGAAGCAGTGCTCTAACTCCGCGCTGAAAGAGGCTACCTGTTCACCCTCACACAAGTACCACTTCCTTCTCCTCAATTCGACCTTCTGCATTCAACTTGACAGCCCCTCCATGCATGAAGCCATACATCCAGCAAGGACCAACAACACTGAACGACCCATCCGTCTCAGGACGTAAAGCCATCACGAACGGACACCCTCGCGGTACAAATAGGACATCCCCCTGTCTTGCCGCAGCAGGAGCGACTCCAAGGGCATCAAACTCAGCATTCCGGATCCACGTCCGATCCCAAAACATCTGCTTAAGCTTGGGTATAAAAGTGCGTTGTTCGAAGTCTTCCATGATTTGCTCTGGTGGTTTACTCGGAAGATTATCGACCTTGGTTGGATCGAAGCAAGAGCTCAAGATGCTATTGATAGCGTCCCGGTAGTGTTGTTGGAAGCTCGGGCTCGCAGAGTGCACAGCAAGCGCAATAGCGTAAAGACGATCGTCGACGAATTTCGTATGTGTCGGATTTTCTGCGCTATGCCATGCCAAATTGTCATCCAGCAGCAAACACGCTCCGATTCGAAGGACTTTTTGAATCGCACTGAGAGAGCTTTCGCGGAGGATGGAGATGACATCGTCGATGTCTTCCCAGAATTGCTCATTTTCGTCTTCGGGGCTTTGGACACACTTGTATTGGCCGCCGCCGGCATCGATTTTGCCTATTATGAAGCCCGTGACAGCAATACTTTTATTTGGCTCCACAATACGCCAAATTGCAGTGGTCGAGCCTCCAGCGTTGACCGCATCTGGAGACTGCGGCAGAAGTGTTGATGGGACACGTAGGCTCCCGAAATTCTGGATATTAAGTTGCTGGCCACCAGGGGCTATCGCCCAGGACGGTAAGTCTTCAACCTCTGATCTCTTCTCGGTCAGCAGCTGCCAAATCTGCCATGACTTTGACATGTTGACTTCGTACTCCATGTAGTCACAGTACACCTGAGCCACGGTGCGGCCGTAGTCGACAATCAAGCCGTTCTCCGGACCTGGAACGATGAGTCGGTACAACGCATAGATCATATCGTGCGGCAAGCTGGACTTCCTCGCACGAATGACGGACATCATCTCGCGGGTACTCCTAGCGCCAGAAACAGCAAGACCGTGCGGTTTGTCTGAGAGATCGCGAATAATCTCAATAGGCCACGGTCCACCGTGAATGAGAGAGACCGGCACATTCTTCGCCGCATCATATCTCGGATGCGTATAGTCCCGAACTCCAGTATCTCCAAGTTCGTTATCAAAGTAGGCGCGTTGTACTTTGGCTAGAGAATGAGCATGCATCTGTCGCCTTCCGCACCAAATACTCGCATATCGAAATGTGAACGCAACCTCTTGCACAACCCACATGCGTGACCAATACGGATGTTCGAACAGATCCTTGACCGCCTTCCAATCCTCAAGATCAGGCGCCGGACCCAGTCGAGTAGAATCGGCAGAGCCCCTTCCTCCTCCGAATTGTAATTGGCCGGAAAACATAGACACCATCCGATCTTCCCCAAACTTCATCCTAGCCTTCTGCAAAACATCCATCGCCTCGTCACTCGTCTCCGTCGCATTTCCCAGCCAAACGATGACATGCCACGCCTTCTCATAAACATCCTTCATCCTCGGCACGCTGACATTGAGCTCCACAACTTTGCTCTGGTCAATACACAGCGCGTCAATCCAGAGCGGCATGTTTGGCGAGAATGTCGGCTCGCCCATTTCGCTGTTGACCAAGTCCTTCATCTTCATAAACATTTTGTAATAGTCCGATAATTCGACGCTTTCGAAGAGAGGTCGGCCGTCTCTTTGGTCTGTCATACATTCGCGATACCTGAGCAGGAAGTCGTAAAGATTCTGGCGAATTTGGATTTTTGGCCCATTTAAGAGGATAGTCTTTGTGGGCGTAGATTTGCCCCATGTGTATGACAGTGCGAGGTATTTCCCGTCGACGTCATTTAATGGGGCGTGGTGTATTGTTACTTCAAGTCCAGGAAGGGTCTCTCCATTGTCACCGGGCTCCAACAATTTAACCGTCAGCAGTCGGATTTCGCCCGTTGCGAAGTTGAGTGGAAGGTAGAGAGGTTGTTCGTCGGCCATTGGTCTCGTGTCGGGCCTTCAGTCTGAAGGGGAGAGGCTTTTGCGGGGGCAGAGATGCTTGCAGGAAATTAAGCTGCGCAGAACAATTAGAAATCTGCGTGTGAAGTGTTCGGCGAACGTGGTACGGTAGTGCAGAGCTCAGCTCTTGCTATGTATACAATCCCCTCCGCGCGTCGAAGGAGTAAAGCTAGGCGCCCCCCGCAGCCACAAAAGACACATCCAGACCTGTAGCAATCCTCAATTTCTGGAGATCGGATTGAAAATTGTTGGTGGCTCATTGCTCTACAGTCAATGTGCATCGCGTCTTGGTGGTTTGATTATACTGACAGCCTCCAGGATTACCTGTCTCTGGAAACCAAAGTTCTGGCTGTGTAGTGACTTCTCCCTCAGATACCATACGTTACACACACTTTCTGGAAGAGGCTCCGCTGAGAATTAGTCGTTTCTGGCAAATCGAAGTCCTAGGCCCGACATTAATGTTTCCTCAGGCATCATAGATCACATTTACTTCATGTACAGGAATTTGCTGTAGATCTCATTTAGCTATCGGCTCAAAAGATAATCTTATACCTTTCAAAGGACCGCACCAACCTTTGAACACGTGAGGTAAGTTGATCGGAAGCGTGAAAGGTCCTTGGCAGCTAACAGGGCGTGCAAAGCTCAGGAGTGTGCGTCGTTGTACTGTTGTCGGCCTCGCAGTGGAGCATCTGTTCGGTGACCTCTGACCTCGCCTCCATACTCTGACGCTTCGTACTACCAAGACGCCGATAAGCCGCCACTTGCTCATCTCGGTTTCCGTCGAGACCTTGACAACAGCCGCTGAGCGTGGCGAGCCGAACCACTTGACACAACGAAAATGCCGCGAAGCAGCCGCAAGATCAATGGACCTGGCAGATCTCCGCATTTGCTGTCGATACATACTTACAACCGTAATCCTGTAGACCGAGCTCTACACATCACCAAGAGTTCTTTCAATCAAAAGCAGAACCCCAAACGCCTTCTTCCCATATCCACACATGCGCGACATCTCATCGTATACACGTCCTCAACCTCTACATCTTTCCCTTCAAGGTCCTTGGACCTTATTATCCCCCGTCGCCTGGTGGTACGACGGCGGAGGGGCATCGTCCGTGCCATTGCTCGGTCCCGCCTGCGACGTCGTTGGTGGCTGGACATCGGCCGGTGCAGGTCTAGGCTGAGGCTTCGTTTGCTGTTGCGGGAATTGTGCATTCGGCGCGCTCGCATTCACGGTTCCGTAGCCTTGCTGTCCTTGCTGCGGTGCCGCGTAGCGTGGCTGTCCGGTGGTTTGGACGTAGTAGTATGTGACTGTGCCGCGCTCGGCGTCTTGTTGCGCGACTTGTTCGTAGGTCGGGTCGGGGGAGATGGAAATGATGTACCAGGCGTGGAGGAGGCCGGGAAGGTATGCGAGACCTGGTCGAATGGTTAGTGGAGAGTACTGAGGGAGCGGGGAGTGAAGCCTTACAGCAGAGTGCGATGTTGATCAGGCTGTCGGCCGAGCAGATGCCCCGCTTCACCCACACGGCGATGGGCGGGAAGAGGATGGCGATGAGGCCGAGGAAGATGTCGCTGCCGCACATGGTCGGCAAGTATCGTCGGTGGTATTGGTATTCGACGTGTAGAGATAGTGTAAAGAGAGAGAAGAGAGTCGGAATGTCGCCGCCTGGGATCAGGTCTCGTGAGTGTGAGTGTGAGTCTGCACAGCCACACCCCAATGACGCAGGAACGACCAATTGTGGCGCTCCACTCCGCCAAACTTCACTTCTGGCAAGTCCATGCCAAGCAATCAACATCAACATCTCTCGCAATAAGAAACAAGAACAGAAACAATGCAATCCGACCGCCGCCGCCTCAACCCCCCAGCAGGCGGCACCGCCCCGCCAATCTTCGAATACCCATCCCAAATCACAAGACCCACACGCACGCGACAAGCAGACGAACACCGCAAAATCTTCCTCCGCACCGGCGTAGTCCCCTCAGCAAGCGGAAGCGCATACTACGAAACCTCACCTCAAGACACGTCATCGAAATCACAAGACTCCAATTCCCTTTTGATCCCTCTGACTTCTTCGCTCAAAATCATCTGCACAGTTCACGGCCCGCGGCCTCTTCCACGCAACGCAGCTTTCAGCCCTAATCTTCTCCTCACAACACACATCAAATTCGCGCCTTTCGCGACTCGTGTCCGGAGAGGCTATATTCGAGATGCGAGCGAGAGGGATCTGGCGCAGCATTTGGAGACTGCGTTGCGAGGGGTTGTGATTGGGGAGCGGTGGCCGAAAAGTGGATGCGAAGTTGTCGTGACGATCTTGGAGGGGGAGGAAGATGGGTTTCCCGACCTGAGAGATGTGGACTCGGGGAAGAAGAGATCAGGGTGGGGCTTGATGAGTGTTTTGGCGGGGTGTATTACGGTGGCGAGCGCAGCGTTGTGCGATGCGGGCATCGATTGCGTAGATTTGCTGAGTGGGGGTGTGGCGGCTTTGGTTGAGAGGAAATCAGCAGCGGATGAGAGCGGGAAAGAACACGTGGAATTCGTTCTGGATCCTGCGCCGCCAGAGGAGCAAATTCGGGCGGCTTGTGTGGTGGGCTACCTGCACTCACGGGACGAGATCTCGGAGATGTGGATGAAGGGCGATGCAGGGGTGGAGAGTGAGAAATTGATCGACAGTGCTGTCAAGGCGGCTGTCCTGACGAGGACGGTGCTTGCAGAAGCGGTGAGGGAGTCAGCCGAGCTGAAGCTCAAAAAGATGCCTGTAGCTGCGAATGGTGGCCCTCCCGATGCTGCTGCGAAAGGAAAAGGAAGAGATGTGCGGATGACTGGATGAGTAACTGCTGGTGTCGAATTCACAGAGCCTCTGCCACAACTTATCGAGGAAAGCCACCTCGACTCCAGATCGGCATTGAATGACTCTTCATCACGCAGAAGAAACCGACTGGTCATGGAATCACGTACCTCTTCAAATCCTGACGCAGACGGCCTTTTGCTCCCGGTATGCATCCCTTCATCACCGGCAGCAGCTGAGGATTGGTCCTTGCGCACATACCGCCTTGCGATCGCGCTTGCATTCCAATTGGCAAACATCAGCCATTTCTGGGTCTTAAAACTCACCGAACGATTGATAAGACTAGGCAAGATGAGGCAACGAGACAAGAATTAAATTTGTCAACTCCAGGAATATAGAAGCACGATGATCAATCAATATGCATCAGACCTGCGAAGGCTTGTGGTGGTAATGAAAGCAGCGTGAAGTGGCAGCGTAAAGTCTCTGCTACACCACATCAAATACCCATCGACATGTTGCAGCATATGTTGCCTATTCTGGTTTATCCAACGTCAGACGGTCAAAGGTTATGACTTCACCAAACCCGCCCTCTCGTCGTCCTCGCTCTCTGTCTCATACTCACTCTCTTCTTCCTCATCACTCTCCTCTTCCTCACTATCAGTCTCTTCTTCTTCCTCATCGCCCCCCTCTTCCTCGCTCTCACTCTCCTCATCCAACCATGCATCCAACGTCTTTTCTTTCTTCGGCATTCCGGCCACTTTACTCTTATACCCTGGATCTTTCTCCAGTCCTTCATCCAACCTCTGTGCAGCAGTCAGCTCCCTCTCGGGAACATACCCGCCCTTTTGTGTCGCTCGATCACCATCCTCTCTCATCTTCGGATCAGGTTCTCTCCCACTTTCCACCCATTCCGGAAGTGCCTCGTACCCTCGCACACCAGTTGAACCGGCTTCAGACCCAATGACCAAGGAAGTCGTGCCCAGCAGCAGAGCCTTGCGACTTTCGGAAGGGGAGGGCGCTTGTGGAACAGGCTTTGGTGCTAGAAGTAGTAAGGAAGCAAGTTCCGTGCTGCTTTGTACTGAGAGAAGAGATTTGAAGAGGCGGGCGCGGTCGCGGAGAGAATATGAGGGCGTGTAGCGTGCGAGGAGCATCGTGTACTGATAGAGGACTTCGATGGGGTGCTTCGAGTCAGTTTTCTCTCGAGACAAGGTATCATCTTGGCTGGAGAATGCATTTTCCCGGAAGCCGTCGTTCTCTTCTTCAGTCGAAGACAGCACAGTGCTGGCAGACGTTGGCTTTGGTTCCGGATTCAACGCATCTATTGCTTTCTGCTTCTCGTTCTTTGCATTCGAATAATGCAAGTAGACTTTCGCGGCAAGCAGCACTGTCTGAGCGCGCACTTCGTCGCTCTCTTCAGCGTAGTGCTTGACCAGTATGCGAAGGACATCAGCGGCGATATTGTTCTCCGGATCCACTCCAGCGAATTCCCCGATCAGCCACACAATGCTCGCTCGTGCCGAAGGCGAAGTCAAAGTATCCAGATTCTTCGCCAGCCTAATCACAGTCTTGCGGTGTTCATCAGGCGCTCGCTGAATGAGATGTCGAATCACTTCCATCGCCTCGCCTACCAGATTCGCATCCGGACTACGGATCTGCTTGAGCAGAAGAGACAGACATCGGCGGGAAGTCCTATCACTGGATGCCTGAGCGCACCGACCAATAGCCCGAACACTTTCTCGGACAAGGTTCGTATCGTGGCCTTTTGAGAAGTGCTCCAGCTCGGCGAGAATCAGCTCTTGTATCTCTTTCCCGCTGTGTGGGAACATCAATGTCAAAACTTCTAGCTTCAGTCGCCAGATCTGTGGAGCCTCTGTCGAGCGAACGAGGAAGTGTCGGAAGTATGGTACGAATTGAGCAGGATCAATCAGGCAGACCTGGACGATATTGTAGAGAGCCACTTGCCGAATATCCTGAGGTGATCGAAGTAATGCCATGAGCGGGCCAATTGCTTTCCCGAGGTGTGTTGAAGGAGCGAGGTAAAGGTATGCCCGAGCGACGGCGAGGATGACGGCTGAGTTGCGACTTGACAGAAGTGGCTGAACCGATTTGAGGAATAGCTCAAGATCCGGGTCTATCGCTTCGACGTCCTCATAATCTTCTTCGGTCTCTTCCTTGGGATCCAGGTCCTCGTAAAAGTCCCTGGCTCGCTGTTCCTGGGTTGCTGCGCGCTTGACCCGTGTCGTCTGCTTTGGGAAGCACTTGCGCGAGTATACAGTGAACAGTCGAATCACAGCAAGCTGGCCCCACTCGTCCATGTCGACGACCATCTTGCACAGTCTTCGGTAGACGGGATGTATGAGGTCCAAGCGATCCGGGCAGATCTCCATGAAAGCTTGCACTGCAGCGCCTGCAACGTAATACTGCTGGTCTCCGAGCAGAGTAGATATGTAGTCTCCAATCTGCGGCCTTGTGCTCTCATCAAGCTGCACACATTTCACACACGCCAAAGCAGCAGCTTTTCGCACGAGCGGCGAAAGATCATTGACACCCTTCTTGATCGCCAGGCTTATGATCTGCGCAATCATGGGGATCCTGATTCCCGACATGGTCTTCAGCGCCATAGCTCGCACTCGGGGGTTGGTATCAGACAGCGATTTCTGGATTGTATTGATCGCCAGCAACGCAGTATCCGGATCCGCTTCGGCATGATGGATCAAATAATTGTATACCAGCGGCCTCGTGGACGGATACGGGTTCGACAGCGTCTTGAGCACGGCGGGAAAGAAAGTGAGAGTCGGTTGTGGAGGATTGGCATATTGCATCTACATCTCTTGAGATCAACTTGACGCCCACCATATATGTACAGTTGATGTTCCAGGCCTACCGCAACCACTTTCCGCAGCCCGTCTAGCACCTCTCGCTCGTGTTTGCTGTCCAACATTGTCTTGATCTGCGCCGCCGGCAGCGTCTTCGCCGTCCTCCGAGGTCCGGCATCGCGGGCGGCTTCGAGCGTGAGGTCGCGTGCTGTAGAAGCCCGATTAGCCAGGGCACGAGCAGGTCGTCGTTTCGTGTTCGGGAGTTCGCTGTCCATTTCGTTGGAGTGGTGTTGGGTGGGTGCATACCTTGTTCCAGCAACGAGCTGATCTTGCTGATGGACTCCATCGTGCCACAGCCAGCTCGTGGGCAAGTGCAACCTGCTGCTCCGCCGTGTATCGTTCCGCGGAAAGTGACCTGCAATGTGAGCTGGTGACATGCCTCTTCGCGTGATGATGATGTGGGGCCATCCGCTTACTAAGCAACACTTGACCCAGGACAGTTTCTGTCAACGACACTTTCATTGCTATTATACTGACTAGCAAGCGAATTCGTACCGGCTTGTGAAGCTCTTTGGTTGGAATATGATCAGGCGTTCCAGTCGTCCATCTTAGCCGTACCTCTGAAGACTGCCGCCCATCTGGCATTATCACGAGCCTGCCCATTGATCATGGTTGTCGACGCTGACACGGATTGCATTCAACAACTCTGCCGCGGGCATATGGCGCCACGCCCAGCGTTCATCGACATTATAAGCTACCAAGCCTCGCACCAAGGCAGGTAGCTCCGGGAAGGGCCTGTTCCTCACATAGCCTGTGCAAAGCTTCACGATCTGGCTAAATAGCATACCGTCCGGGCCCGCCGCTGTTACGACACTGTCTCCCGTCGCGACCGTACCATGATTGTGACGCTCAGTCAGTATATACTCGGAAATCGGAGGTTGAGAGGCAAGTTGCCTTCTCCAGGACGCGTTGTCGTATGCGAATGTTGCTTCATATTGAGGATCATTCTCTCCGACTGGCGCAATTAAGGGATGCATCCAAAGGCAGTAAGAGCTGCTCTCATACCAACAACCGCAGTGTTCTTCTGCTGTCAGGATCCATTTTCCGCTGCACCGCCATCTCCAGCTACGAGGAGCGAGTCGGAGTCGAGTGTCAGAAATGGGTTCGAAGAATAAAGCTTGTTGTAATGGTGAGGAGCCTTCCACGACAGCTTTGAATTGCTTGCAAGTGCGCTGAATGCTGACCAGGATAGTACGTGGAGGAACGTCAAGAAATATCTGCTCGGCCAGCTCAAAAGTATTGAAGACCCTAGTGGCAGCATTGGGTATCTGTGTGGTCATCAGCGTGAGTCTGTCCTTCGACGTGGACAGGGGCGTGCACGTACCTCGTCGTCCTCATCGTCTTCCACGGCAAGGTACTCAAAGAGATTGGGCGATTCCCAACGCAATTTGGCCTTCATGACAGCTGCGCGATAAAGGCGATGCTGAGATGTGCGCTCGAAGGACAAGTCTTGTGTTTATATGGATGTCTGACAAGTTTTTCTGCCCTGTTTGCTGCAAATGTCGCTTGTGGTCAACTGCACGATAGTCATTTCTTTGTGTCAGAGAGAACGACCGTCGTCGAATGCTCCGGCGAAGTTCAGGCAAGAATGCTATGGAAAGCATTGGGCGTGCTCTGGCAGCGCAATGTCCTGCATCTCACTTAACAAGAAACCAGCCTGCTCATTGGTAGATCTCACTGTACACTGAGATTGAGGCAGAGACGAGTATTTAGTCATTATCTTTGAGTCGTACCCACTGCTTCTGAACTAGAAGCTCAATCGACGTGCGAGTTTTGGCTAGCGGTATGAAAACTCTACACCAACAAACACACCCTCTTTTCGCTCCAGATGGAGAACGTGATTGAGCTCTTCATGGCAAGGTAGTCGTTCGACCTTATTGTTTTTCCTCATTTGACGTCGACAAGAGTATCCGAGAAGTCGATCTTCGTGTATACTTAAAAAACCGCGGGTTCAGAATGGCTGTCGGAATGAGCATGATGGTGCTCATCATGGGTGGACTGACAATTCTAAACCGTATAGCATGGGCCTCTGAACTCGCCAAGTTAGACGCAGTCCGGCCTCTTCCTGTGCGTAGTTGCTGTCATTAGAGTTCTGGAAACAAAGTCCGCGCGGCGGCCCGGCAATGCCAAGCAGTCCATGCGCAACCGAGAGAAAAAGCTTCTGATTTGGGACGTCAACTTTTGCACCATCTTCACACCCGTAACGCCATGCGAAGAACGCGACTTTGCATCTCATCAGACGACAGATGTACATGCTTCAGCGCCCTGTGCTTGTCAAGTCTTTGCGAGCCATCATGAGAGCAGGTCGCGGTCTCGGTTGAGCAGCATCAAAATGGCGTCTTCGCGTCACATCGTGCTGGAGATCCAGAATGTGCAAGAATTCGTACAGCATATTCTCAAGGCCCATGCTCCTCCATCGACTCTCATAGTCTGCTGTTCCAAAGAAGACTTCTTGATGACTTTCAAGGAGCCACCAGCGACAAGCTCGAGGAGCATGGACGGCCTGGACGACTGGCTGCAGATACCGACTCTCCGACTTTTGTCCACTTCACGCACGCTCAAGGTGGCCTTTTGTACGGACATCACGCATCTTCGCGCGTACTTAGCTGTCTACGGCGTGAACGTGGCAAAGCGCGCACGAGAGACGGACACTGCTCTGCGTCGAAAAGACGCCCAGCCCATCCTGGCCATCCTCAACCCTCTGGAGTTGCATCGGCCGACTTCCGCGTTCTCTGCTCAAGGGCTGAACAGAACCTTTTCTAATGCTGTCGAGGCAGCTCACAGCACGAACAGCAAGCTGATCCTAGCCGAACGCCAGTCACAGCCCGAGCACATTGGCGACTCACATGCAAATATCCAACAAGCAAGTCCATGGGATGAAGAACTTCCAATCCTGAACGTGACGACCAAACGACTTGGTGACCTATCTGTCGGCCGGACTGTCAAAGCTCAAACAGTCGCCCAGAGATGGTGTACGTTCGAGAAAATGCCGCAGGCTGTTCGGTACTGATTCTTGGTGAGTCCGCTCTTCTATTTTGCACCGATTTCATGATGAGAATCACAGTTAAACTCACAGACCTGTTCCTAACAATCGTGTGGAGCAATACGTTATTATCCCTGAATACTTGTTTCATCGTGCACCCGCTGAGCATATTCGTTGCTTGTGCCTATGCTGACAAGCTCAAAGCAGATCCCGTCTTCAAGCAACGACATGCCTCGAAGGAGCCACAAGCTCACTCAGTACAGATGTAAGTTTATTTCTGTCAACCAGTTCCCTTTTCATGATGATACACCAGCTGGCACCAGTCTGAGAAAGACTTGTACTCTTTTTGCTGCGGACTAGCTTTGCACGAGACACGATCTCTATATCTGAACATTTTGCCCTCTTCATCATTCGTTGCATCTCTCAGCAGTAAGAATGGTCACTGACTGTATGACAGGACTTGCTTGTGCAACCATGACGTGCCGTGTATGGCGAGGCGAGCCAAGGAAAGAGTCATTGGGTATCGTAAAGTATGTACAATCAGCAATCTCCAAGTGATGCGCTTCAGTGTCCAAACGCAAATCATGCTCAAAGGTTCTGCTCCATCTCTGTGATGTATAGCCGGATGTGGCTCTCCATCTTCATATACTCCTCTCTCGCAGCCTGAACTTCGTGCTCGATCTGTTCTTTCAAATCGGCCATCTGCGAATAGAGATGTTAGCGTTCCGTATCGCACTGTAATACTCAAATGGACATGTGAAACTCACCTTCTTCTCCGTCTGCTCAATCCTCACCCTCCTCTTCTCCACCTCCTCCCCTCTCTCCCTCCTCTCAGCCGTCAACTCCCTATGCGTCGCCCGCAGAGCCTCCATCTTCCCCTTCGCATTCTGCGCTCTCGTCTCCGCATCTTTCCGCAGCTTCTCCGTCCGGTCCTGCCATTGCTGTAATTGCTTTCTCAGCATCTTCTCCTGCCTCTCCACTTCCCGCACATTATTGGATTTCTCCGTTAGAGCGTCGCGATTCTTCGCCGCCGAACGTTGCTCTTCTTCTTCCTTCTGCAACTCTGAATCGAGATCTGAGAGTAATCGCGTCAGAGACGTTATATCGGTTTGGAGGAGCGAGAAAGTATCGCAGGAAGTTTGAAGCGCTCGGGCGCGTTTGTCGAGGCGTTCGATTTCGTTTCTGTCGCTCGCGAGGTTGGTGCTGAGGTCTCGGAGGGATTGCTCGAGGTGTGCGGGAGACTGCTCGGTGTAGGGACGGAGTTTCGCGGCTTCAGCGCGGGTCTGCATAACGGAGGTGGTTTTGTCTTCGAGGAGCGATTTCAGACGTGACTGCTCGCCTTTGACACGTTCTAGCTTTTCAGTGACGCGTTCTTGGGCTTTCTTGAGCTCGAGAAGGCGGGTCTTGAGTTCTTGGGATCGTTGCTCTTTTTGCAGGAGCGCGGCTTCGACGTTTTTGCGGTTCTGTTGCATTTCGTGTAATCGATCCTCCTTGTCTTGGTTGGCGTGGTAGAGTTGCTCGATGGTATTTTTTGTGCGTTCGGAGCTGTTGTAATGCTCGTCTATCACGTTCGTTTGGCTCTCGCGGAATCGGATGAAATTGATGATGTAGCTGAAAATCTTCACCAGGCGGGGATGCGTAGGTCGGTAGATGTCGCTAAAAGTGAAATCTTTGATGCCGCACTCGAGAAGCAGTTTGCGCATTGTGATGAAGAAGCCCATCAGCTCGCGCGTGTCTGCAGTAAATATTCGGTCTGCTTCGTCGCCGCACATGTCCTCCGCTGCTGCGCGCATTGCCGGCGCTACGACTTCGCGCGTGGTGTTGGTGAGCAGTTCAGCGAACCATTCGAACACCTTCTGGATCTGCTGTGGATTGGGCTTCCTAAGATCCTCCAGCGTGAAGCTGATTCCGATGTCGCTGATACATCCTGCGATCTCCTTGTCGGGCTGTCCTCTCGTCAGCACGCGCTCTCCACGCTCTCCACTGTGTATGTGCCCACCAGTGTCATGAATGCATCCTCGTCTGGCTCTTTCTGCTTCTTCTGTTGGCTGGATGCCGACCTGCCGCCGGCCATGCTCATTCTGGGATTATAGTCCATGCTCGGCATCGTCCGCCGGTATGCGCTGCTGAGAGTGATGTTGGTGCGGCCCTGGTGGCGGTGGTGGTGTTGCGCGTGTCGTGTCGCAGAATGGGGTCTGTTGATCCGGTGTCAACAAACATCGCGAGGGGTGATGTCTTGGCGCTGGCCTCACTTCCAAGTCCTCCCGCTACAACTCCGCTTTCAACATCACCAATGCATCAATCCTGCTGACACTTTCGATCATGGCGTTGGAATTCGCCGTGGGTGGCAGCTGCATGGTCAATCCGATGAGTTTCAAGCTGCCGCCATGCAGCGAATGAGGTATTCTTGTTGAGCATGACAGCTCCAAACTGTGGTACAGATAACCCGTTCAGCAAGCTGCCATTGGGGACAGGCACAACCTGAAGGCACCCAAGCTCAATGGCCAATTGTGAGCCGCATCGAAAGGCAGACCTCAACTTGCAGTGCCCTGGCCTATGCTGATAAAGCGTGATGAGAGCGCACGACAGCGATCCAAGGGTCGACTTTTAGGACACGGACGGTCAACGAAACACCTGATGCCAACGCCCCTCAGTGCCAGGATATTGCAAATGCCTCGTGCCCCTCGTAGATCCGGGCATTCCGAACAAGCTCTCCTCACAATTCATTGTCAATGCTGAAGGTCAGCTCGCGTGACGATGCCTGTCATGGCAATGGAAACATTACCGGCGGGTCTGTTCCATTGTCTTCCAACGTGCTCGCATGCTCAATGCAGCCTTCTCGCCAACGACACGTTCCTTGGTCAGCTTGGCTTCACCACAAGATTTCGATAGAGCAGCGCTCAACCAGAGATACGCTAGAGGGGCTAAGATGAAGAGCGAGCGCTCTGAGTACAATAAAAGTTGGGCTTGCTTGCTTGCTTTTCTTTTTTGCTTCCCTGAGCTCTACTCTGCTAAATCTTCGGTCAACTCGTGGCAGGATGAAGCTCACCACGATCGCTGCCGCACTGTCGGCCGCTTCCTTGGCTTATGGAGCGGACAATGGTAAGTAAAACCTAAGTTCAGTACCTTAGCCACTTCGACTGAATCTCAGCAGCGCCGCATTGGCGTCGAGTACGTCGTCAGGCAACCACGACCAGCGTTTCGTCTTCGCGTGCCTTGACCAGCACCACTTCTGGAAGCAGCACTGCTGCTGGGTCACCAACCAGGTATGCATTTCATCTTTGTCTGTCACGGTGAATTTCGCTGACAATTCTCCAGTAGCGCCAGCTCTCAGCGACCAGCAGACGTTACAGTGATCACCATTAACGAACAGCCCATTGCAGCGCCATCAGCCTCGTCTTCTGGCTCTTCCAGCTCCTCTCAAACAGCATCGGGTGTCGTTGTACTTACCGTTGGTGGGCAGTCCAGCGCAGCGTCATCAGCCTCGTCTTCTGGCTCTTCCAGCTCCTCCCAATCAGCATCGGGTGTCGTTGTACTTACCGTTGGTGGGCAGTCCAGCGCAGCGTCATCAGCCTCGTCTTCTGGCTCTTCCAGCTCCTCCCAATCAGCATCGGGTGTCGGTATACTTACCGTTGGTGGGCAGCCCATTGCAGCTCCATCAGTCTCGTTGTCTGGCTCTCCTGGCGCTGTGACTGACGTCGCAGGCACCTTTACAGGATTCGCTAGTACTCAGACCCTGCTTGTCGGTGGCCAAGCGACACTCGTCTCCGTCCGAGTGTCACCGGGCCCTGCAGTTGCTGCTAATACCGCCTCCACCGGAACACGAACTGTCACTGTTCTGACCGCCGCCACCGGTGCGGGCAGTTCGAGCTCTGCTGCATCCGGCTCCAGCTCTGCCTCCAGCACTCGTTCTACCTCCAGCGCCAGTTCATCCTTGCGGAGCTCGAACACTGCTAGCGCCACGTCTGCTGGAATTGCGGCCGTCAGTGAAATTTCATCCTCTCAGACTTCTCCCCACTCTCACGCTGCGGTAGCTGCTGGCACTTCGGTCACTACAATCAGGCAGACAATCATGGCCACCGTCACGGTCACCGAGAGGCTTCCAGGCGGTGGCCATACGACGTATGGCGTGCCAACCACTTACGTGGTTGCCTCGACCCATGCATACCAGGACACCCATAGTACCGCACCTCATGGACATCACTCCTCACACCATGGCTATCATACTTCCGTCGAGTATGAGCCTCATCACACAGATTACGAGCCTCATCGCCCTCACCACTCAACTCACCATTCCCACCACTCAACGTACGAGTCTCGCCATCCTCACTCGACAGCATCCGAGCCACACCACCCGGAACCAACTGATTATGAGCCTGAACCAACAGGTTCTGACCCTCTCCCAACTGACCAGGTGCCCGGACAGCCACCTGTCGAACAACCGGAAAACCCGCCACTCGAAGAGCCCGAGATTCCGTCTGACGAAACCCCCGAAATTCCACCTCAAGAAGGCCAGCCTGAAGGAGACATCCCCTCTCCCCATGAAAAAAAGCGTGATTTCGACCGTGCCACTTCTTCGCAGGCCACTTCTTCGCAGGCCACAGGCAATGGATATGGAGCGGCAACCACCACTCATAGCAAGCCTTGTACTGCAAAGACTTCTGCTAGAGTCTATGGAACTGTCGCAATCTCGTCGGGCCATGTACGATCGACATCGTCTGCTCTTGTGTACGAAACGCATCCTCCAACCACCCACTCCTCCAAGACTCCATGCCCAAAGGCTCACAACAGCACCACTGTGCCGGTTTATCCAACAACGATGCAGACCTACCACGTTCCAAACACCACTGCTCCGCCGCCGGTCACGACTCATGCGGTCATGACTTATCCGATCAAGAACGAGACGACGCCAGCGTCAACTCATTCGACCGTGGTAGTGCCACCATCGCCACCAGTCCAACCACCATACACTTCTGTTCCGTACCCGAACGCTACAATGATTAAGCCAGCGCCCACCTATGCCACTCAGCCGCCGGTCCAGCCTCCAGTCGAGTCACATCCGCCAGCACAACCGCCGGTCCAGCCTCCGGCCGAGTCACATCCGCCAGCACAACCGCCGGTCCAGCCTCCGGTCGAGTCACATCCGCCAGCACAACCGCCGGTCCAGCCTCCGGTCGAGTCACATCCACCAGCACAATCGACAAGCTCACCACCTGCTGAAAGTCAGCCTCCGGTCGAGACTTATTCGTCAAGTCAACCTCCTGTCGAAAGTCAGCCCTCAGCGCAACCTCCGGCGGTGCCGACATATCCTGTCCAACCACCTGCTGAGTCGCCGTCAACCAATGCCTCGCCAGAGCCGAGCGTGCAAACATATGAGGGTGGCGCTAGCAAGAAGATGGCATCTTCACTTGCCGCCGTGGCGGTTGTGTTTGCCTTCTTCTTGTAGGCGAACGTGGCTTCGAGCGAGCGAAGGCGTCTGGAGTCTATCCAGTAAGTTGAAGTTTCATGTAACACAATTTTGTGCCCCCCAACTGACTTGGTCAGATTGATCTCTCGATCCATACACAGCGCATAATGTTTAATGCTAATTGCTACATAATTGCCGGAGAAAGAAGTACTCGCTCTCTGATGGAGATGGAAAGATGAGGAGTGGTGGAAAACGGAGTAGACTTATGTTCTTCGATAATATTATTGGATGGCTCTCGACTTGCAAACCCGCCTCGTCTCATTGGTTGTCTTATCTTTCCATCCCCTCGATATCTCTCAGCAATGCTCTGCCATCACCGTCATATATCATCAGCGTCTTCGCACTCTTCCGTCAGAACACACGGATGTATGCAACCAGGCCTGCACGGACGTCCGTCTCTAAGCGTGTGTTTCTGATGCATTGAGGCCGTGATTGGCTGGAGAGAAGTCCGGGCCTGGTCGGGCATCAGAGGCTGACGCCGCTTACAGCGAGCATCCGTTGAAGCTAGCTGACATTGCCGCTTGGGGTCTCAGGGTCTCACAGGAACCGCTTGAGCTGCATCGGGAGACGGCAGCAGACTCAGCATGCGGTGCACGACGACAACATCCTCCTCTCCCCGCAGTCTGCACGGTATCCTCCCCGCAGTCTGCACGGTATCCTCCCCAGCAGCAGCAGCAGCAGCAGCAGCAGCGACGACGACGACCAGCCGCTGCCGACCATCCCTGGCGCCGCGTCGAGCGCAGCATCTCCAGCATCTCCGGGGAGAATGGTCCAGCGCTGAAGGCGAGTGAGCCCGTTGCTGCGTTCAATGGATGTGGCCACGCCCGGAAACGTGCATGGTGCTTCAGCAGGGGACGCCCGACAATCCCACGCCTTTGCAGCTGCTGCTCGTGCGCGTGACATATCATCATCCAACGCACGCTCCTCGGCCGCCTCAAATCATGCCACCGCTGCTGCTGCGGCCCATGTCCGGCAGTCCGCCGAGCCCCGCAATCGCAGACGCAAGAACAACCACGTCGAGGACGTCGACGACGCGTCCAAGAGACGATGCGTGAGCACGGCTTGCACGGCCTGTCGGTGCGTTTCCCATTCACTGGACTGCCGTCCCGCGTCCGGGAAGAGCTCCATGAATCGCCGAGGACAGAACATGACTAACGGCAACTCTCAGCAAGCGGAAATCGAAATGTGACGGCAACCTGCCCGCCTGCGCCGCCTGCTGCCAGGTCTACGGCACCGAATGCATCTACGACCCGAATTCAGATCATCGACGGAAGGGCGTGTACAAAAGTGACCAGGACAACTTGAAGACGCGGAGTTCGACTCTGCAGACCCTGATCGAGGCCATCTTGAACTACCCAGAAGATGAAGTGGCAGGACTGGTGCGGGACATCCGGACGTGCGAGAGCTTGGATGTGGTAGCCGAGAAGATTGCTGCAAAAGAGAATGGCACACTCGAGGGAGAAGCTGAAGAGGACGAAGATGTGTCTCCCACGCTGGGCAATGGCAAAGAGCCGGCGTCAATGCTCGAATCACACCTCTACGGCAAGATGGGTGACTTGCGGCTGGACGAAGGCTCCGTGCGGTACATCGGGGGTACATCAAATCTGATCCACCTGGGACCAGAGGAAATGATCAACGATGGCACGGACGAATACCTCCAGCAAGAGAATCCCGTCACTTCATGGACGAATGTGACCAACGATCCCGAGCTGGTCTTGCATCTGGTCAATATGTACTTCACCTGGCACTACACTTTTTTCACTACGCTTTCGAAACAACTCTTCTTCCGCGATTTCATGCTCGGCCGGCCTCCACTCTATGCAAGAAGGAAGACACACTATTGCACTTCGTTGCTGGTGAATGCCATTTTGGCACTGGGCTGCCACTTCACATCACATGCAGGTGCGAGAGACAATCCCGAAGACTCGGCAACCGCGGGCGATCACTTCTTTCGTGAGGCAAAGCGCTTGATCATGGAGAACGATGAGCATGAAAAGCCGCATTTGACGACTGTACAAGCACTGGCCCTCATGTCCGTCCGTGAAGCTGGCTGTGGCAGAGAAGGTCGTGGATGGGTGTACAGTGGCATGTCGTTTCGAATGGCTCACGACATGGGTCTCCACCTGGATCCCAGCCAACTTACGGGCAATGGATATGTTAGCGGCGACGAGAACGAACAAGATGTGCGGAGGGTGACGTTCTGGGGCTGCTTCCTATTCGACAAATGCTGGTCGAATTATCTCGGGCGTCTCCCGCAGCTACCTTCTGCGAATGTGACAGTCTCCAAATACGAAGTCTTTCCGGACGAGGACTCCGCTTCGTGGAGTCCATACACGGACTCTGGATTTACGCAAGCTCATGCACAGCCTTCACGAACGAGAGCTGTTGCGCTGCAGCTCACAAAATTGTGCGAGATTAGCAATGACTTGATGAAATACTTTTACAATCCCACAGATATGGATAAGGCGAAGGGAAAGGCAGCTGAGCTGAAGAAGCTTTCGGACATTCATACACGTTTGGAAGCGTGGCGGAGAGAGCTGCCCAAGGAAATGGAGCCGAAAGAGGGTGGACTTTCCAGCGTGTTGGTCATGCAGTAAGTGTTTGTCGGGCCCATACTTGGAACTGAAACACTGACCATCTACAGCATGTTTTTCCAGCTTCTCTTCGTCCACCTCTTCCGGCCTTTTTTGAAATACACGCATGCGACTTCGCCTCTACCAGCCAATGTCAGCCCGCGTAAGCTCTGCACACAAGCAGCTGCTATGATTTCAAAACTCATGCGACTATACAAGCGATCGCATGGCTTGCGCCAGATCTGCAACATTGCCGTCTATATTGCACATTCCGCCTGCACAATCCATTTGCTCAATCTGCCTGACAAAAACGCCAAACGCGATATTGTGCATGGTGTCAAGCATTTGGAAGAAATTGGTGAAGGTTGGCTATGTGCTCGAAGATCTCTCGCAATCATCGGAGTCCTGGCGAGGAAGTGGAATGTCGAGCTGCCAGAAGAAGCCACGTGCGTTCTCGCAAGGACAGATGCCAAGTTCGGTACTGTCATCGGTGAAGTTCACTCGCCGTCTAGTCAAACCAGCAGCTCAAGACGACGCCTGTCAGACGCTTCAATGGCGCCGCCGCCACTGCTACCTCAAGACGTCCAAGCCCAGAGCTGGCAACAACCTGCTCTGATGAATGATGGCCGAGTAACGCAACCGACAGCCACCACAGGTGTGTCTGCTATTGCAGCCCAAAACACCACTAATACTATGAATTATCAACTCCCGCCCCACGATGCACACAGTATGCAGCCGCAGCAGTACCCCTCAACAACAAACACACCACATGTTGCGCCAACCAGAAACTGGACCACAGCAACGAATGCTGGTCGCAGTCCAAGCGACATGTTTGGCGGCGTGGAGCAGCTCATCCGTGACAGTCAAGACTGGGCGTATCGAGATCAGGCTCAAATGGCAGCTGGATTCGGCAATTGGAACCAACTCGATATCGACTCCACAGTATGGGCACCACAGACTTCAGTCATAACTCATGCTGGCACTGCTGGGATGCATGTGCCGATGGGAATGCACAATGACATTGTAGGCGGTCCTGTCCAACAGCAGCAGCAACAACATATGAACCCCGCTGCTGCTGCTCCCACCGCTACACCCACTGCTGACTACTCCTCTCATGCAACGTCGCCTCAATCTGTGAGTAGTGATCCGGGCATGGCGAGTTGGCTGAGTTCGATGAATGCGTACAATAGCAGAGCGACGGCTTATGATGAAAATGAATGGTATCAATGAGATACGATTACGAAATAAAAAGGCTTTGGCACGGGGTCCGGTCCTTGGTTTCTAGCATGCATGCCATAGAGCGTGTTGGGTAGGATGTGGGTGTTTTGGTAATTTCACCTTCGTTTCGTGTACATGATACCCGGGTTAATTAGAGACGAAGTCATGATTATTTATGGGCATATGTAGAAGCTTGGAGGGAAATGATGGCATGCCATGCGGCTTGCCCGGTATGTCCTGTTCTTCTCGTTCTGACTGACTGGTCTATAATTTGAATTACTCTTCCTCTGCTTGCCTTGCTCTTGACGTCTTGTCCCGATTTCCATGACTTGAGAAAAAGCGAGCGAGTATTTCGCCGTTTATTATATTAACTAGAGCTCTTGGCCAAACGGATGCTTCCTGCCAAGCTTTTTGGTGGTAGAATAACTAGTGGCGAAGAACGTAAAGTAAACGTGGACACTACAACTTTTAATGAGTGTTGAGACTTGCTATGTAAAGTGGATCCTTGCAATTCCGATCTTTGCTTGCTATTTCCTTGTTGGTCTCTGGCTTCTAGCTGCGCTGGAAGAAGATAGACGCTACAAGGAGAAGTTCTGCCGGTTTGCCCGACATCGGAAGATTGAGACGTGTTGCGTTGCAGAGGGTTCGTGAGAGAGGGTCGTCGAGACTGCGACATCATCTATCCTGAGCTGCGATATTCCCCGGGAGGCATGTCTGCTGGAGAAGTACAGCCGACTGCAGCGGCGACGGCCGCAGGTGGTTCTCATGTATCACAACCCCCTTCCTTCCTTCCCAACGCATCAGCATCCATCATCATTGCGAATCCAAAGTCTAACGACTTGATATTCAGAAAACAACAGATCTGGCAAGAATCCGTGATAACCAGCGCCGATCTCGGCAAAGACGCAAGGAATACTTGAATGAACTGGAAGCGAAGTATCGAAATTGCGAACTCGTGGGGATTAGAGCTAGTGCAGAAATCCAGGCCGTGGCGAGGCAGGTTGCGGAGGAGAATCGGCGGTTGAGAGGGTTGTTGGTGAAGTATGGTGTGTCGGTTGGTGAAATTTATGGCGATGGGGATGGGGTTGGGATGGAGGATTCGAAGGTGAGGGAGTTGGAGGGGTTGATTGGAAGGAGTAGACAGTGCGGTGGAGGTGGTGGTGAGACGGGGACTTCTGAAATGGAGGCTTGCGAGGATTCGGCTGAGGTAGAGAGAGGGCGGCGTTGTCAGATGGCTGGGAAGAGAAGGAGATTGTCGCGGGAGAAGCTCGCGAATGTGCAGCGTTCTCCGTCTGCTACTGATACCAGTGAAGCGGGAGTGGCTACTTCAAGTGCCATTGTCGGCGGCCCGCAGTCTGAGAACAACGACTACACGCATGAGTTCGATATCACAAACGCACAAGTTCCATCGCTCGAGGATCTCGATCCTTATTACTCGAGCCATAAAGATTTAAACGAGTCTGCTCAGGACTGGCAACTGCCTCAAACTCCGGACAGCGGGCAACCACATCATACTTCTCGTGACCTTCAGCATCGCTCATGCAGAGATGTCGCTGAAGCTATCAGATATGTTCGACCGACGTTGTCGCAGCAGGAATTGGAACAAGAGATGGGATGTCAGCCTGGCAAGGATTGTAAGGTACGGAATTATGAGGCTTTTGATCTTATGGATCGGCTTTCTGAGAGGATGAGATAATGGGTCTCTTCTGAGTACAGTCGGGGAGAACATGCTACCGATTTCCATCCACGCATCCACGGAGTCGACTGGTTTGCATGGGCAAACGAGGAAACGAGCAACCGCACAATGGAGCAATCAGCTGCTGCTTTGTTCATAAGCTGGACAAATTCCTCCTCGTCTGAGACTCTCAGGATCCCAATGTGTGTCATTCACAGCGATTTTCACGAGCTGCGATGTCCCAATCGACGCAGTTCTCATGTATCCCAATTCACCTTTCGATAACATCAAGACCGCGACCACATGCAAAATGGCTGTGGCATACAGTTCACCCTGCTCGAATGCTTCGCTTCTCAGCTGACCCCACATATCATTCACCATCTGTTGCCACTAGCACTATACCCACCTCTTCCCCAACACTATACTCTCTTTTTGTAATCAACATCACCACGAAGACAGAACACGAAGAGACTACATCAATACACCATCGACACACAGACTCAACAGCTATAATCCATACATAGCCATACACTTCTACTCCAGCACCGAGGATAGTACTGCAACGCCATCAAAAGCAAGACGTCTGCCGCGACTCAAAGATCCCCCGCCATCATCTCGCCCCGTACCGCGCTCCTCAGGCCATACGCCCACAACATCCGTGCTGACGGCCCCATAGCCGATCAACCCACGGGAGGAAATCTGTCAGATTGGCGAGGCTGCATTCGAAGACTGGTATGATGACCTCGAGGATTGGCTCGAGAGTAACGCTGGAGATTCAGGAGCCCCGACGATGAAGTTGGTTGGTGCTTGGGCAGCGTTCAAACGTGCCGGGCAGGGGGGGGGGCGACAAGGCCAAGGAAACTGCGGAAAGTATTTGAGAGAGACGGGTAACAGGTTAATTAGGCGTTGGGAGGACTCGGTGGAGGCTTAGGTGGAGGCGAATCCGGGCTTGGCGCCTGTCTGCGAGAAACGTGCGACACAGGATCTGGTGTTGAGTTGGATGCGGTATGGGATTTCTCTTTGGTATAATGGACTCGAATGGGTAAAGGAGAGAGAGAGAGAGAGAGAGAGAGGAAGTTTCTGATTAATTGAAATTCACTCGCATAGAGACCTTGTGCTGCTGCTTTCAATCTTTCGTTTCTCGGTGACTTGTGTCATGTGAAGAGATCGAGTAGCTACTATTCCGTATCGGTATCAAAATGCAGAAAGTCAGTGTCACAATCGACCAGATGGATCGGGGGCCACTTTGTGGAAATTTCGTCTTGGACACGAGTGATTGAAATGTTCGAGCGACAATAATAAGAATTTACCAACGAACACTCGCAGACCCTGTTATCAAAGATGCTTTTCCATTTCAGGACACTAGCAGAGTGCATTCTTTCCGACGAATATATCATATCCTCTCAGAAGCAGAACAAGTCATGTCAACTCCTCCTCATTCTCTCTCATCTCCCTCATATCGTCCACCACCCTCTCTCTCTCTCTCTCTCTCTCTCTCTCTCTCTCTCTCTCTCTCTCTCTCTCTCTCTCTCTCTCTCTCCTTTTCCCCCTCCTCAGTCTCACGCCGGCGGAGCATCACTCCTCGCATACGGCATAATCGGCGGCTCATCCGCCACCTTGACCGGATACGCCACAATCGCGGCACCAGCAATAGGAATCAACGCCGAAGTGGCCAAAATATCCGCGAGCGACAAGCCAGGCGCAGCGAATTGCGAGCAGGCCAGAGTAGTATTCACGCGCGATAACCTTCCCGGTCCGCCGTTGAGAATGGCATCTTTGGCTAAAGCGTACGCGAGAGAATTGTACAGCACGCCTTCGTGGTTGACGTTGGGGCCTCCGGCGGGAAGGAGAGCGGTGCAGACGCTTTGGATTTCGGTGTTGGAGACTAAGTTGGGAGATCCGAAGAGGGAGCCGGAGGCGTTGGGGTCTTGTTGGGGTTGCACGATTTCGTCGAAGATGCTGTAGATGTTGGTTGTGGGGACGTAAGCTGAGTCGCCGCCTCGGGTGCGGAGGGTACGGATGAACGTGCTGTTGAAGTTTTGTT
This sequence comes from Cercospora zeina, assembly GCA_022702355.1. NCBI lineage: Eukaryota > Fungi > Ascomycota > Dothideomycetes > Mycosphaerellales > Mycosphaerellaceae > Cercospora > Cercospora zeina. Next base: position 1,405,145 of record JAKLWX010000010.1, read on the forward strand.
GCGCGACGGCGGGGACGCAGCCTGGGGTAGGGAAGCCTGGGCAGAGGAGTTGGGCGAGGATAGTGCCGTGGTAGTCGCCGGAGATGCTGATTTTATTGATGACGTTTTGGCGGGTGGAGGGCCAGTATTTGAGGGCCCATTGGGCGTCGATGGAGCCTTGGGACCAGGAGACGGTGTTGACCTGGGAGGAGATTAAATTTTGATTCAATTTGAAATGAGCGAAAGGCTGGGTGAACGTACTTTGCGATTTCCGCTGATACGGGAAATGTAATTGATCGCATACGCGACATACTCGGCATTGACCTGGATATCATCTAAATTCTCATTGGGAATGTTCACAAATACCGGGTCGGCAACATTCTGCTCTCGGAAGAGCTTCGCAATGTTGGGGCCAAAGTTGGAGCCAGCACGCGCGCCAGTGCCTGGAAGGAACAGAACCGGTGGCTTGCGACCATAGGTGTAATCTGGTGGGATGTAGATGACGCGTCTAAGCTGTGCTTCGGTCAAGGAGTATGGCGCATCGTCTGCGCCGGCTCTTGGAAAAACAGGTGGATTAGCTGGACGCGGATTGAAGTTGTTATTGTTGCTCTCAACAGCGTAGGCTCGAGCGATGGTCACGAAGTCTCCTGGACCAGCAAGACCTCCGAGAAGAATTTCGGCGCCATTCTGGAAGATGTCACGAGGATTGGTCGCGGCGAGCTTTTGGATCTGTTCTGCGAACTGTGGGATGCTGGATGGGCCTGGAGCTGGGACAATGTTGGTCAAGATTGCTGTTGCGACAGTTGCACCGGCGCTGAGACTCCGGAGGGCAGCATCAAGGTCCTCTTGGTTGGTGATGGGGGCATTGGTGGTCCCTTGTCGTGCCTCGACCTTTGCAACTTCATTCTCGGTTGGTGTTGGGCTCGCGAGCACAGAGGCTGCGAAGCAGACGCCTGCCAATGTCTTAAGGATGGCCATTTTCGGTCAATGGATGTACGACTTGTCAAGGCAGCAAAGCAGCAACCTGGTCCGGCACATATATATCTGCCGACGACAAACAACATTTACCACCTCATGCTTCACACGTGTATTCCCAAGAGCCTTGACAATGGATCGGTGGTCTTGAGTGCATTATTAGTGACTTCACATCACCAAATCATCTCCATGATTTCCATCCTTCCGTGGAGGCCGAGGCTAGCCTCCTCTGTGTACAAAGGGTAGCGTGGGATCGACATGCGGAAAAAGCCTACTATGGTTCCTCAGTGCCATCACTAGCGCCAAAACACTCAATCTATTTGCTCGATCAGCAGGAACATAGCTCTAGGCGGTGCAGCAGATGGAATTTTAGGCAAGCAGTGCGCTCGCGCGAAGATTCTCAAGTGTGGGGATCAATACAGAGTCTGTCGATACTTTCTCAGTGCCAGTGCCATGTGGAGAAGTATACAACAGCGACAAGACAGCCCGAGGATACTATACTTCATCTATGGTTTCCTCTGTGGTAGTCCAGCTTCTTGGCCGGCATTCATATAAAGCACGGTCGCTTCCACTTGCCGATGATGGATCCCGAGTGCCTGATTAGTTGGTCTTGGATGGACGGAAGATTCAGCCACTGAGCAGTGATGTTGATGATGCAACGCAATGGATGCCGCGGTTGAAAGGCAAGTTCCATTGTGTGTAGTGCGCGATCTGTGGGGCTCCCGCAAGCTTGGCAACAACCTTGATCAGTTCGTCAGATCGCATACCAACGGACTTGTTGCTGTGTGTTGGTGTTTGCAACAGGTGTCTTACCTCGTTTGTCTGGGCAAGTCGAGCTGGTAGAGGCAGAAGTCTGGAACCTCGATGGTTCATGTTACCTGCCATATAACTCCAGCCAAATTGGAACAATCAAGTTACTCTTACCGCGCCGCTTGTGAACTAATGCGATGACACACACTTTAGCACATCCAGACCATCGCAATCGAGGTCTTGTATTCCCTCGTACAGCTCGCAAAGTGTATTCATTTGAAATCTATGTCTGTACAATTCCGTGATTCGTTTCTCGTTAATTCGTTAGTCGTCGTTTCCCTCCCTTCCGTGGGCTGGACTCCATCAGATCATGTAATTGTTCTATCGCTTTGGCTTCGTATCGGTTCAAGGAGCCATTGTACAGCTTCGGAAGCACACGTCGTGCGTCTACACAAATGTCAATAAAAAGCCTCCAGGCACATGTCAGACTGGGGAACTTACTCGCATGGTCTTCTGCGAACTCCAATGATTCCGCACCCTTCTTCTTCGCAGCACTCACTGCGTCTTCCAAGAGCGCTGCTCCCACGCCCTTGTGTCGATATTTTAGTCGCACCGTCCATGCTCTGACGAAACCTCTCCAAGCCTTCTTTTTCTTCGTTCGACTCTCTCCGGAAACCCACTCTACCATGACAGTTCCTATCACTTCGTCGCCAAACTTGGTCACCAAAATGTCCGCATCGCCTAACCAATCGAAGTTGATCTCTTCCGCAGCACGGATATACTCTTGCGTCGCATAGCGACACCCCGCCATGACAGCCATCAAGACGCCCATGCAAGTCAGAGTGGTTGTCATCCAATCATAACTCGAATTGCGCATATGTCTCGCCAGGAAAGCCAGCGATCCCACAATGCCAGCCACGTTGAGCGGGTGCGAGAGCAGTGCTCGGTTGGCGGCTTGCCGCTGCTGTGCCACACTGTCTGCGACCAACTTCAACGCTTCCCTCTTCTCAAACTCGTCCGTCGCAACATACGACGACAACTCGGGCACGCCCGCCAGCGGATGATCCTGCGGGAGAGGCGTGTCCGGTGCGTCCATGTCGACGGTGAGGACGGGAGCAGCAAGTGGTGAAGGCGGCGGTAGCAGGGTTGTGGTCGATCCTCGCATGGAGTTTGGCGTGGAGAGCGGGCTTGCGGGTGGAGAGTCGTGTAACCTGAGATTGGTGCGAAGCGAGGCGAAGAAAGCTGAAACCCAAGGCATTGTTAGAGAAAGAAAGCACTAGTGTTGCATGTTTTGGACGTGTTGAAACGTCATCAAAGGTGCAAACATCACGACGACAAGCAGGGTGAGAGCAAGAGTATATATGGCGTTACCATGGAGAGCCAAGCTGGGAGGATTGGGACTTGCAATGGCAGGCTCGCGTGATGAGAGATACGAGCGGCATGGATGGGGGAACAGGATGCTTACCGGCAGAGGTTTTGAGGCCGGGAATGGAACTGGTGCTCACCAGCGTCCTTGCGTGCTGTTCATGATATCGCTGTCGCTGGAGCGAGATGCGCGTCGTTTCCTCCCTCGGCGCTAGTCTCAATGGAGTGATGTAGCTGGTCGAGGCCGAGTAGATGTGCGAGGGAGGCGGCTGCCAGGTGGTGGTGGTGGTGGTGGTGGAGGAAGAAGAAGAGTAGGCGGCGTTCGCGTGGTGGATGTCGAGGAAATGGGCTTTGGAGTGCTGGAAGCGGCCCATGATCATCTCTGCATTCGCTTCCGGGAGCAGCAGCAGAAATGTCGGACAGTCGGCTGGGGCGGCATCTAAAGGCTGTGGTGGTCGTCAATGGGAAGAGTTTGGTATTGTATTCTCGACAACGTGGGGACTTGAGTGGTGAAAAAAGGGCCGTTGTTTTTTTTGGCGGCGTCCGTCGGAAGGGCCTCGATCAGCGCCAGACTTTGTACAGAGAAGCCATCTCCGCCGTCTGCTGCTTCTCGCCTTATCGCCGCCTACATGGGACAGCTCTGCTTGCACCGTTGGTGGATAGCGGGTTCGACGCAAAGACAGCCAATCGACCTGGGCGATTCGCTTGTCATCCCGGCAACACATCATCACCATCATCACCACGACGATCCGCGCAGGTTCTATGTACTTGACATATCGTATCCACGCGACACAGAACGCATCCATGATCCCCTCTCGCCACGACCACGGAAAATGCCCGAGCTCACCACGCGCCATGATCCATCCTCCTCGGCCTCGCCGTCGGGTGCAGTCACACATGACCCTCTGCAAAAGGCAACGAACGCAGCTTACGCTTCTGAAACACGCGTTCTGAAGCACCATGACAGCTAACGGGGAACCGTCACCTATCGAACCTGGAGCCGTCTGCCGAATCCTACGCCGCTCCCCAGTCATTGGTTCATGTAGGCCAGGTGTTGGTGTTTGTTGCATGCCTTTCGTCATGCTTGCTCGTCTTTGCCTTGTGATGATGATGATATCCCCTCAATCCAATGCTTATTAGACCGCAGCACTCAAGTCAGCACTTGTGCACAACAAGCTTTCCCTCTCTCCGCTCCACGCCAAGCCCCGCCATATCTATGATCCAGCAAATTAACCTATCATCAACGCTCGAACGGGGGACGTGGGCATCGCATCCCACCAGCAGGGCACAGCAGCTATGTACCTCCTAGGAAGAGGATTCATTCGGCACCGTACATGACTACATGTATATACTTCGTGACTCCACCAGATAAGCTCACAGCAACCACGACTCGTTATCAACGCACCTCCCCCAAACCATCCATCCCATCCATCCATCCATACAACACTCTCATCATCATGTGAAAGGGCACGGAACAAGCAAGCTTGCTGCACAAGAGCCTTTTCTGTCGACCTCACCTCACGCCACACGACAAGACATCCCATCAGCGTCTACATCCTCTCATCGATTGGTGCTGATAGCACGCACACCCGCAACAGCCGCACAACAGCTGCAGTGCCAAGGTAACCCCCAGTACGTACCACACTACCTCCTCTATATAGATTTCCTCGCACGTTGTTGGTGGACACACAGTCACACAGTCACACATTCACGCAAGCAAAGCAAAGCAAAGCAAAGCAAAGCAAAGCAAAGCAAAGCAAAGCAAAGCAAAGCAAAGCAAAGCAAAGCAAAGCAAAGCAAAGCACCCAACAGTACATACACTTTCCCCTGGGAACCCACCGATCCGATTCTTTCCAATCGTCGCACCACAGATCCCAGCGGCAGTGCGCGCTCGTCGGATAATTGCTTGCCGTCACAAATCGTGAAAGAAAGACGGGAATGGATCTCGAAAGACACAGTTCGCATTTTCATCTTCATTCTCTTCATCGCTCACATTCATCACATTTCACCATTCCGAACAGCTAGTCTCTCTCATTCTTTTCTTGCTTTCAACGATTGTTCTCTCTTTACAATCAGCGATGTCATAATGAGCGACATGAATCCAATTCTCTCTCATCTCATTTCATTTCATCCAAGCTACCTCACTGCTCTGGGCTCTCTCTCTCTCTCTCTCCGCTCGCTCTCCTCTCGGAACGGCCAATTTCCATCTCGCCCTCAACGACCTCTTGCTATCCCTCTTTGCCCCTCTCTCCGCGCCAATCACCACTTCCACCACATTACTCCACCCCACCCAACTCAACCCATCCCACCACAACTCACGCCAACTCAACATCAACGCAGTGCAAATTCAAAATCAACGTGTTCCAGGCAGTCGTGATCTCCATGCTTCGTCATCATCCATCAATCCATCCATCCCATCGCTTCAATCAACCCATGCCGACCGATGCGTTCCACCTTTCTTCCGTTCTTTCCATCTTTCCTCCTCGCAATCCCTTGGAACCGCTGCAATCTTGCCCTACTTCTCATACAACTTTCTCGCAGCAGCAGCAGCAGCAGCAAAAGAACTTTCCAATCTTCGAATTCTTCATATATTCACAATCTGCAAAATGATCCAGAGCAGAAAGAAAAAAAAACCATTCTTGGCAAAATAAACTCGCTTTCCTCGGAAGAGAACGCCATAATTCCCCCTAAAACCTGTTGCGAGGCGCCTCTTTCCTTTCGCTTCGCTGTTGTTGAAGCTCAGCCGCTCTCGCGCAAGGAACAAAAGTTGGTATAAACAAGAATTCCTGTATCATTCTCTCTTCTTTCTGGGGTGCCTCGGTGATGCTGCCACTGCCACCATTCTAGGCTGGCGCTGCAGCGTCGTGTCCAGGATCAACGCTCGCGAGTGAGCGCATCATAGAACTTGGCCCGAATAGGCAATCCGGTCGGATCTGATTGCTTGTCCCGTCCAGCACCTCGATATCATCATCGGTGGTCCAGGCATATGTGTCTGACACGCTCATCCACTTGCGTTGCTCGGTTGCAGTGCATGTGTGTGGTTAGGTGCCTTGATAATCACGCCATTCTCTTCTTGCCGACAAACCAAAGCATTCGCGACCCATGGGTCAGCGAGAATCTCGTCCATGGTCGCTCGCTTTGCCGGGTCGAGCTCGAGCATGCGACCGATGATATGTCTCGTCTCTCGCGGGAGTAGTCGCAGCAATCGGATCGGCCCTTTGATGGTCGTCTGCTCGGATGTCGAAGTCTTGCTGACGGGAGCACTCTCCGCCGTCGACTCTCGATGGTGATGGTGTTTGTGTTCTTTTTGACCGTCATGATTCCCTTCTTCATCGTTCCCACTAGGATTACGCGAAGGCGGGGCTGTCGCCGATTTTGAAGCCACGGATCGTCGATGCTGGTCAAGGAGCTTGTCCTGATCAGCGTCGGGCGGGGAGACGAAAAGTCTGTAGCTGTTATCTGACAATCTTGGAGCTTTCCACGGGAATCTGCGAAGCGTCATACAACAGAAGATGATGGCTATTGACCAGATATCGGCTGGACGAGGATCGTATCGCGAGTGGTCATATACTTCGGGCGCAAGGTAGGGATCGGATCCAACAACACCTGGAACGTATTAGTCTCGGACGATTCCTGCCACTGCTCTCGTGCACATACCCGATGCCAGCACAATGTCCTCCTCAAATGGATACCTGAATACCACTGCAGATCCGAAATCGATCAACTTCATAATGCCGTGCTCGTTAATCACGACATTGTCCAGTTTCAGATCTCGGTGGGCAAGACCCATGCTGTGCAGGTATAGCACACCACTCAGAATCTGCAGGGTTGCACAAGTCACTTCCTCGCGTCCCATCTTACCCGTCATGACAGTCGCAAAGAGGTCGAATGGCGCGTATTCCATCACCTCGTACCATTTCCCCTTCTCTTGCACGATATCAATCGTCTCAATCACGTTTCCGTGGTGCAATGTGGACCCAATGCAGAACTCCGCCGTGACCTTTTTGTTATATTCTCGTTCGGATTCATATGCGTGGCGGTCTCGGAATTGCTTCACGGCGAAGACGGTTCCATCGCCACTCCGTTTCATCAATCGCACGGAACCTCCAGCTCCCGAGCCCAGCATTTTGCCAAACTTGCCATACTTGGATTGGATGCCGTGGTCGTCTGCGAAGGGCACGCTCGGACCATCGCCGGTAGTACTGCGCGATGGCGTTTTCGTTCCGTCCTTTGAGCCCCTATGTGCATCCTTCTCCTCCTTCTCATGCTTGTCCTTCCCGCCAAACTTGAAGAATCGCTTGAGATTCGACTTGGAGCTCGAATGTGAATGGCCCTTGTCCGCGAGCATCGATGAGCTGTCGTTGCTGCTGTGGTCCCTTTTCCCGCCAAAGAGGCTCGATCGCTTGCTGCTGTTGTCATCCGCCAAAGCGTGTTTTGGTTGGTCGAAGTTGGTGCCTGATCCCGAACGTGCCATGGGCATTGGATTGGCAGCGCCAGGCACGGCTGGCAGAGTCGGGCCCACACCCGAGTTTGTGTATCCGACCGACGGATCTCTGTCGCCGAATCTGAAGCTGTTTCTCTTCGACTGGCCGCTTTCCGATTGAGCTAGCTGCGATTGACGTAGGCCTTGCGGCTTTCCCTCGGACGGAGTGAAAGGTCGCGGGGTTCCGGGAGCGGTGCTCGCCGGGGTGCCATTCGGAGAGGCGTCCTTCGACGTCGGCTGCGAGTCGCCAGAGGGTCCAATGGAGTGAGATGGCTGTTGCTTGGGATGGCTCGAGACGGGACCGGCGATGTTCTCGTTCCGTGCGGGCGACGCTGACCGCTGCGGCGTCATGACATCGACAGGCGGCCGCACGGCGGGGGCGCTGGTGGGAGCTCGGGGGCCATCGCGAGAGCGACTGGCCGCTGGTGTCAGCGGCGGCGAGTGCACGGCAGATGTCGGCGGCGACGGCCTGGGAGAGGCGTCGACGGAGCCAGAGGGGGCGAATCGGCGGGAGGGAGTGGCAGCGCCGGAGGGAACCTGTTTGCGGGGGCGTGCCGTCAGCTTTTTGAGCCACGACCATGTCATAGCACGCTCGATGAACAACGGTGATCAGAGTTCAAGAGGGAGAGGAGAGATGGGTGCTCACTCGTGAGACAGGCTGCGAGCCGGGCAGGGACAGCGGCTCAAAGGCATGGTGCTGCATGCGCGACGACTGGATGTTGTTCTGCAGCGTATTTCGCAGCTGTGCCAACTCTTGTTGCGCGTCGCGGTGGAGGTCGTCCCGTTGGACATCTTTCAGGTCGGTGTCGGCGGACTGACGTGGAGGCCCTTGCAAGCTGGCGTGCTCGGCGGGCTCGGCCTTGAAAGCGCGTTTGATGGCATTCATGGCGCCTTCGGGGATGTCGACGGGGGTGTGGAGGGTCGGAGATGGTAGGACGCGGACTCCCAGCGCCGCCGCTCGACGTCGTCCAACGGGCGGGCTTTGTGTGGGCGGGTCGTGGATGCGAAGCGCTCGCCCGTGGAGATGCCGCTGGCTGGTCGGGCGTTGCACCGGTATCGGGGGGCGTGGCTACAGGTCCAGCGCGCCGATGGAGTGCGGGCGGTGTGCCTGGTCGTGCGATCGTGGGCGGACACGCTCCGTGTATGTATGCGCGGGTGTTCGGGTGGTGTCCAGGAGGGCGAGTGTGCGGTGGCCGTCTGTCTGCAGGTCGGCTACTGTATGACTCTCGCTGACTATCCCCGCCGGATCCTCGATGATGATGATGATGATGACGCCGGACAAGCTTCCGCTGCAACGGCGATCGCGGGCGTCTGTGTAGGGCGTGCGGCCTGTCAGCTTATTACACAGTGCGCGGCAGTAGTATGTCCGGGAGGTGATGATGGACGAGAGAGCAGGAGGACGAAGATTGGTTTTTCCCGCCCTCGACTAATAAGTCTACGCTCGCGCGCCTTGGACGTGGGGCTGCGAGAAAAAGCACCCGAATTTGGCCCGACCGACACAGACGGCGTCACCGTCAACCACCTGTCTGCAGGCTGTGTACAACGCTGGGGGGTGTGCTCCTTGGTTCCCCTGTCTTCGTGCACATTCAGGGCCATCACAGTCACATCGACCTTTTCGGAAGGCCCGTAGCTGGTTGTGCGGTCTAGTCGATCTGTATATAATAGACATGGTGACTCGTCGTAGTATGCAGTGACTGAACGGTCGAATATGTGCCTTTGTAGTAAAACACCTTCACTGCTTGATTCGTGGCGTAGCAACGCCGATTTTTGTCCATCTGCCTTTTGTTACGTCTATCCTAGGAATTTGAAAGAAGCCGTAGAGCTCGACGCTCTGTTCTTTGCGTAGTTCTTTCTCTATATATAGTGGGCGTCTTAGACTATATATCTAGCCTCGAGACTCTGTATTAGCAATTCCTAGTAGTACGTAAAGCTACGATGCTACTCAAAATATTATTATACTTATTAAGTAGTGTGAAGTAGTCTTTTCTCTACTTACTATAGTCGTATTAGTAAGTTTACAAGATAGTTCTATATAGTATAATACACCTACTACTAGTATTAACTTAAATAGACTATTAGATACCTAATAGATACTATAAGAGATAATAGCAAAAATATAGCTAGTAGTATACTAGTAGCAATAAGTATATATATACTATTAATACTAGTATAATTATTGCTTTGTTAAGTATATAGATTCGTGTAGTATAGCTAGTAAGATTACTATTAAAATAGGAGTAGTATAAAGCAAACTAATACGTTATATAGCATACTAGACTCCGCTCTAGTAGGGATCGACCCTCTACGCGCCATCCTGTCGCGCGCGCATCGTAGAGACGTAGCTAGCTGCTCCAGCTAGCCGCAGTACGTTCGAGGGCTAGATGCACTCGAATACCTTGGCCAGATTCGTGGCTGGCTGAAGTCGATTCAGATGAACTAGAATAAAGTGCTCCCGAAGCTGTCGAGAGCTCCTGCGAGGTCTGCAGTTGTGGAAACACAGTCTCAGCCCAGAAGTGAGCGGGTCTAGCTGGCCACGGCTTGTGGTCGAACCTTCCACTTGGGGATCACAGATACACGCGTGCAAGGACAGAGCAGGATCTGATCGCTCGCGATTGAAGTATAAAATGCATGATGAGGCTTTTTCACAGGAGCTTAATCGATAGCTAACGGACCAGTCAAACAAATGCACGCTCGACAATCACAAGTCATAGGCGAACCAAGCGATAGACGCGCCCAACAATTGCGTATCTCCCCAACTTCTTACTTTCCAGTCAAAACCACGTTTCGCCGAGGCTGCGAGCTCGATTTTCATCCTAGCATCGGTAAGCTTGGAGGACAATGCAAACCCGCTGATCGAAGCGACGACGGTTGGTGACCGCTTGAACGTATTCGGCATGTAGCGGACGTGATCATGATATGCCGTGGGAATTTTACTCTGGTCCTGGGGAATCGCATAGTTCGTCACTGAAAGACCAGGAGCCCAAGTGGACTCAGATGATCTGACTGAAACCGAGAAGCGGCTGAGGAGTGTTGTTCAAAGCGTCCCAAGCCGCGGACGCTGTCGCTCGGTTGTTGGCCGTCTTGTCAAGAGTAATAGCATTGGTCTGGATCGAGGTCGTCAAATTTGGAGCGGGAGGTGGAATTGGAATGAGTTGTCGAAAAACTTGAGGGCGGAGATATGCCACAGGACGCTTGACGTCGATTGCCAATGTCGGATCTTTGCTTATGCAGTCATTCTCGACCGCAATTCGGATCATAAGCGAACGGCACGTTTGGAGGACCGTGTCCAGACCAGTAAAGGTCGGCTCGAACCTCTCGATTACATGACCGGGTGTCCAATCGATATCATGAGAGTTCTGTGAAAGAGGAACACACTGCAAGCTGACATTCGCTTCTTCATTTTGATGATGATATAGCTCAATAAATCGTCACGAAGAGCAAATTGGTGCGCGGGAACCATACATTTCTCACTTTCGCCAGCTTTGACCGCTGACGCCACCGCAATTCTTCGTGGCCCGACGAACGGAACAGGTAATATAACTGGACGGTCAGGCATCGAAGCATTCCAGATTTCTATATAAGCGCTTTCACAATTGGCGCCGATGCGGGGCTCCTTGTGAGCCAGGCGAGCGAAGCACATGCATCCGTGGATCGAGTCAAAATTGATGCTGAAGCCCACGCGCTGATCTGGTCGCATACTGAGACTCTGATGAGCGAAGATGTATCGCAAGCAAGTAAAAGCTGGCAGTTTGGCATCACGGGATTCGATAGCTCGCAGGACAGTTTTGTAGATATCGCGTTGACTGACGACAACGGACTCGGGCTCGAGGATGCACGGAAGCTGGTGAAGGATTACTTAGAGCGGTTGCAGCAATGATCGCAGTCAACCGATTGCAATCAATCAAAGGCCTTAATTGAGTTGCTAAGGCAAGTAATTGCAACTAGAGGTTATTTTAATTAATCGATTAAGCCGGATTAATTATAAGTAAGCAAAACCATAGTTCTTTATAGGCAAAAAGAATATAAAGAACCTAGGTTTTAATTAACTAATCTAATTAATGCCGAATTAGGAAGTTTACTAATAATTATATATTTAGGCCGTACCTTTACTTACTAACCGAGCGCCTCTGCAACTACCCGGTACCCTGCATCGTCTAATAACCTACCCCTAAGGATCCTTACTTTATATAGTAGCCCCTACGAACGGCAGACGCATAAGAGACTAATAATACAGAAGAGAGCTAATATAGCTAACGGGAGGCCTTCTAAAGGCCTTCTACGAACTATTTATTTACTTAGCTACGTTGCTAAGCCTCCGTTTAATTAATTATACGACTCGGTTGCAACTATTCACTTGTTCCGGCATATAATTGCAACTAATTATAGTGCTAGGTTAGGTTGGAATTAATCAATCGATTGATCAATTAATTGCTGGTTGACGGTTGACTGCGATCATTGGTCAAGCCTGCCGCAAAGCCAGCATGTTGTCAATTGAGGAAGTGTGGCTCCGACCCCGTTCAAGTCATGCTGTGATAGCGTCAAAGGTGAGCCCAATGCGCGACTTGGGGGCGGGAGTCCTACAGATACCACACTCAAGTGTTGAACTTGATGGACGTTCAACAAATTTTTGTACTCTCCATCGACATTCAGCTTCCAAAGGTACTCTCTGTGGTATCCTTCCGGTCCGAGGGCGTCCTTGTAAATCATCCTAACCGGCGTTACGCAATCATCCAAACTAGATTCGATTGCGTTACGGCGCCTCACGATGTTGTTTCGTATACACCACCGATAACATGGCATAGAACATGCGTCCTCTGATGGCCAACAACGTCGCCCAACTTGGCATTGCGCCAAGGAACTGCTTCGTGCAGTCCACACCTTATGGGGTTCGATGACGACGACAGCAAATACCACTCCACGATTAGTGGAGCCGTGGATCGTCATCTGAGGCTCGACAGGAGCCAGGAGATCTTGTCATACATCAATCCGGGTGCAATACACCAGGGCCTTGATCTGCTTCGCAGGTCCTGACATCCAGGTAGTGGCAAAAGGCCCTGTGCATGCACTGGAGCATAGCACCACATAGCTGTTCGACCTGTCAGCCAACCCAGCCCTCAGCGTCAGGCCCACGCGGAGTTCGTGATGTTTCTAGAGAGTGTACCTAGCAAGACGCAGAACGATATGTTCTCGCTAGATGGCTCCACCGACCAAGACCACAAGTGCGACTTCCAGTGCCTCCCGGAACTAGAGCAGTTCTCACTACGGTCGGGACTATGGTCACACCAGGAAGCGCAATTCCACGAGGGTAGAGGGGATCGTCCAGGGAAGACGTGGCTCATGTTTAAGGGAAGAAGTAGTGCATCCCAGAATACCAGGACACATCCATCGAGCATCCGAATGATGGGACTCGGCGTCGAATAAGCGGATTCTAGGTTCGAATTTCGGAGCAATGTCTTGTTACGGCCGGGCGACGAGGCAATCGAGCCGCAGTCCCTCGTATAGGATCGGCCTTTCCCACACTTTCGCAAAGGAAGGCCAAGGTGGTTCAATGAAACATGTATTACCGCCTGTCAAGGACCTGTCATAGTGAGCTACTGTTACGCTCAAATCATTGGAGCATACGACAGTGGGAGCCATCCCCTGCCGTGCAACGCCAGAACCACCAAACTGAAGTCCCCTAACTTCTCCACACCCAGAGCAACACATTGAGTTGAAACCCATCCTCCCACACTGCAACCTTACGTCTCCACGAACCTCGAACTCATCAACTCATCCACATACGCCCTCTGGCTCTTCACCACCCCACCATCCATCTCCTCCAACAACACAGCCAACACCTCAATCGGCGGCTCCAGCCCCAACACATTCGCCCTCTTCCACCGCTTCAGCCTCGCAATCCCAATACAAGGCCCATACTGACTCTGCATATCCCACTCTCGTAAAATCTTCTCGTGCAAACTCAAATCTTCCTGATGCACTCTTGGAGCCTTGCGCTCTTGCTCCTTCGCTCTCCAGTACCGAGTAATCTGCGTGTGCGGGATCTTGCGGGCGCGAGCTTCTTCGTCGCCGAGCCAGCCGTCATTGTTCGTGCCGCTGGTGGCGCCGAGGGAAACTTCCGATGCGACGCCGCCGAGGACGTCGGATGTTTTGGATGCGACAGTGTCGAGGGCGTCTGCTTCTTCGCAAGCCTGTTGCTGGATGGCCTTTTCTGCTGTTGTGGGTTCTGCGAGCTCTGGTTCTGCCTCTTCGACTTTGGCGTCTTGCGCTTCAGGCGCCACGAAGTCCTCTACTGATGCGGCATCTTTCTTGCTGGATTTTGCTGCGCGGGGCGATTGCGCTTTGGTAACTCTGTTGGCTTTGGTATTCTTGCCGTGGAAAGAGAGTGTTTGCTGTTGTGAACTCGTGCGCGGTGGACCGGCGCTGCGTGGCCCAGTCGATCGGCGTTTGGGAGGCATGCTGGCGATAGGATGCGCTTGGTGCAGTTGTGCTGTGCTATCGCTGGACGTTGGCAGCTGTGTGGTCCTTGCGTAACTGTGACTTTCTAACTTAGAAGACGACCAGGAACGGGTGAATGGTCAGTGCTTCTCACACTCACGTCACCAGGGAAACGGAAACCGCGAACGCGTTTCCGCGACGTAAAGTGGTACCTCTTGGCATCCATCACCTCGAACATCACTCGGACCGTTCCTCTCTGCTCGTTCTCCGTCAAATCATCATCGCCATGAACAACGCGTTGCGCTCCGAGCGTCTAGGCTACGAAGCAAGCGACGCAGTCTCCTCATACGCTGTACCCAAGATCCGCAAATTGAATAAAGCACCACCCCATACCGACCACTCACCTACGGCAAAGCCCAAGCCTAAAAATGACGAGAATTCATGACTTCCTGAATACATTCCAGCCGTAATTATCTACCGCCCTCCTGTCCCCTCTTCCCCCCCTTCTCGAACCACGCCAACCTCAGCCTCCATCGGCATGCTATCCCTCAAAGACAACAACCCATCAAACGGCTGCTTTCCGCGCAAGTCCAGTCTAGGCATCATGCTCCTGCGCGAGTACTGGGCTAGGCTGAACGGCTGAGAAGCCATCACATAGGCTCTTAACGGGCGACGATCTTGCAGCGTGTTCCGCCACTCGATGCGCCGTCTGTGACGCTGATGGGGATCGCGTTGCCGGCGTTGTCGCAGTTGGGTTCGCCGTCGAACAGGAACGTATTCTCGGTGACGCCTTGCACGATGTTGAAGATGTCGACCATCCGGCAGCCTAGAATGCGAGACAATGGGTCAAGGGCTGCGAGTGGGGAAAGAGGGGATCGGTTGTTGCTCACATTGATTTGGAAATCTGCTTTGGCGAGGACTGCGAGGCCTGCGATGTCAACGCCGATGGCGGAGGGAAGAAGCATAGTGCTGATTCTTCTGAAGTCTTGGTATATTGAGGAGTTCTGCGGTAAGCTGTGGAGAGGGGAGGTAAAGCGATTGATTTGTACCAACAAGGTGGTGATCACTTTACTGACGTGATGTTCTAAATACAGTGTGCCAACAGAGCCGTACTTATACCCCCAAGCCCAATTATCGGAAGTTCTCTCAATCGAACATATCTCAGAACCAACGACAACCCCAACTTCATCTGATGAGTGATGCGACAGTGTGCAGCGCATTGCATCCGGAAACTCGTATTGAGCTGTTGTAGGCCAGTCGCGCTATGTATGTTTGTCGCGCTAGAATTCATCATGTTAGTGCGGGTCACCAGGCCGATAAATTCGTGTCCTACCTCAACATAACTGTGCTGTTCCCGCAGTTTCACCACGTACGGCACCGCAGGTTTGCCAGCCGTTAACGCAAGGAGAGCAGTCTGATCCAGCTGACACCAGGCTTCCCATTTGGCTAGCCATGGCAAGGATTGCGAGAGAGATGTAGTTGGTGATCGACATGGCGATAGAGGTAATCCAAATGTACGTAGTGTAATTAAGGTAAAGTGTCGAGTAAAGGTGAACACGACCTACACGATCTACGGCCTCTATATACCTACTTCTGAATAGTTCCAGCCCGGACCACTACGTGCTTACCTGCCCGGTCACAGCAATTTCCGACTTTCCCAATCCTTACTAGATCTATGAACCAGTTTCTCACCACACTAGAGCAATTTTTGTCTGCGAGCAGGGGCAACGGCTCCATAGCATAGACCCACAATCTGCTTCCCATGTTAAGCTTTTCTGATTCACATTAGCTTATCGAATTCGTTAGTACAGTAGAAGATGCCTGGTCGATATCCGTGCAGCAGACAGGAGGTAGCGGCAATGGCGTCCTGGGACCCACGTCTCGCTTTCATAGCGTGACAGCGTGCTTGCAATACTGATCAATCAACACCAGTGACGGCGATGGTGGTTGATAACTGTGCTTGGCGACGGTCCATAAGTGAGTGTCGGGATTCTTGTGTGCGGAACGTTGGAACCCGCCTTCGAGTCCGACTGTTCCGCGCCAACATCCCAGGAGTAGTTCAACACGACAATACATGAGGACTACAAGAACAAGCAGATTCATTCTGCAGCCTTTACCACTCGAGTTGACGCTTTATTCGTACACCCCAATACTTTTGGAATCAAGTCCAAGAAAGAATCACATACACCACGAATACACACTCGTCTTCGTCGTGCTCCTCACCTTCCGATCCTGCACCTCACTGACCTTCTTGGTCCTCCCCTCTTTGCCCCCCAACCCTTCTCGCACAATATACACCCTCCCCTCCCACGCTTGCAACCTCTCCCCAGGGTCCTGCACATTACTCGCAATCAACCGATACGTATGCCCCAAAAGATGCCTCTGCGGCGTATTCAACGGCAACTCCTCATTCGAAAAATTCAGCATAACCAACGCCATCTGCCCATCCTCGGCCATCTTCGTATACGTAAACGTATGCAGATTATCGTGATCATACAACGCAAACGTGCCAAACATGAAGAGCTCTTTGAATGCTTTCCGCATGGCAATGCGCGCTTTCCAGAAATTCCAAATACTGTCCGCGTCGGCTTGTTGTGCTTCGACGTTCAACCAGCCGAAATTGTCGTTCACTTTCATCCACGTCGGATTACTGCCCGTGAAACCTGCGTTGGCTTCGTCGGACCATTGCATGGGAGTGCGGGAATTGTCGCGACCGACTTTGAACACGCCGCGGATGGCGTTTTCGCGGGCGTTGGGGTCGGTTTCGCGGTAGTTGTTGCAGTAATCTTCGACGTAGATTTTGGCGTCGGGGTCGCGGAATTCGGATACGCCCCAGCTTTCGGGCATGTTGAGCATGCCGATTTCTTGGCCCTGGAAGACGAATTCTGTGCCCGAGAGGGTGGTTTGGAGAAGGGAGAGGAGCTTGCCAGCTTTGCGCCAGTATTTGTGCTCTGGGGTGGCGTAGCGGGCGATGCTGCGCGGTTGGTCGTGGTTCTGATACATATGTCAGCGGAGATCGTCAGTGAGGTGGGGAGGCTAAGGTCTCACCTCCATGAATACTGTTCCCCATGCACCGCTGTCTGTGATGAGAGACTGTGCCTTGCCCAACGCATCCTTGAACTTTGGTAAGGTATAGCTGTCGTTCTTGTCCATATAGTTGCTGACTTCATGCTTTGCATACTCGTCTGGGTTATCATTATTGCCGAGCTTGACCATGTCGAAATCGAAGACCATGCTGAGCTCTTTCTGAGTTGGATGCACATACTTGAGCAACTCCTCGTACGGAGTGAGTGGCAGCTCGCCAACAATCATCAAGTCTTTGCCGTTGCTATCTCGATCCATCTTCTCACGAATCTCCTTCAGCCACTTGTGCATTTCAGGACCATTGATGTAGTGCTGACTACCAGGTTGCCACTTTCCAGCAACACTCACTTCGACATCGGGATATTTTGGGTTCTTGCAGAAGCGATTCGCAGTATCCAAGCGGAACCCGTCGACTCCGCGATCGATCCAGAATTTAATGGAAGATTGATAGACTGCCTCGCGCATCTCTTGGTTGTGCCAATTGAGATCGGGTTGAGATTCCAGGAACAGATGGATGTAGTACTGGTCGCGCGCAGGAACATAGGTCCAAGCACTCCCGCCAAAAGCTGCACGCCAGTTCGATGGCTCTTCAATCAATTGACCATTAATCATATTTCCAGGGCGCTTGTCAGCCCACATATACCAGTCCGCTTTTGGGTTGTCTTTCGACTTTGCGCTCTCCCTGAACCAAGCATGCTCAACACTCGTATGGGTGATGACCAGATCAAGGATGATTCTCATGCCACGAGCGTGGACTTCTCTGATCAGAATTTCGATATCTTTAAGCGATCCGAACTGTTCATGCATATTTTCATAATCGGAGATATCGTAGCCCCAGTCATCGAGTGGCGACTTGTATGTTGGCGACATCCAAATCATATCGATACCCAGATCTTTGAGGTAGTCCAACTTGGAGACGATGCCTTGCAAGTCACCAATACCGTCCCCGTTGCTATCCTTGAATGACATGGGCCAGACTTGATACGCAACAACGCTTTTCCACCATGGCCGACCTTTGTCGTCAGTGTCGCGAATGGAGTTGATCTCGACGGTACTGCTAGAACTAGAGGATGTGTTGACTACATCATAGCTGTCAGAACCACCATCTCGAGAAGCATACCCAGATTGCGAAGGGGTGGACTTTATCGAGGCAGATTGGTGTTTGCGAGCGGAATGCATCTCAGAAGGTGTGGGCGTTTGGAAACTGTCATCCGGAGGCACTTGAGCAGCAGCGCCTTGCCCTGCGTCTCCAAGTAGAGACTCAATGGTTCTGGGATGCATTTGACTCTCAGGATTGAGGTGCTGCGAGTCGTCGTCGAGCCCCTCGAAAATTTGCTGCTGAGACGTAGACATCGACTGAGAATGGACTAGTCGTGGCCGTGGCTGGAGGAAAGGCGTATTCTGCGCTTCACGCTCCAGGCTCGCAATTGAATGACGCATGCAATTGAAGAGCTGATTAGTTGAACGCATATACTGCAGCCCTTTGCACTATACTATAGTTATCGCTCCCTGATTGCCGGGTTATAGACTTGAAGTTGTGTAGTATACGGATAGTTGCATCAGAGTCCATGATCGCGGTGAATACGGTCATGCTTTGTTTGGCGCCAGAAGAAGACTTTGCTTGTCCAAACATGTTCCAGCTGTGTGAGGCGATCTTGTGACCTGACATCGCTGAAGCATGGTGGTACTCCCGATGTTTGTCTGGTTAGGGGAGAAGCACTTCATTCTTGGTGGTCATTGGTGCCACAGGAAGATGCTCTGTGCATTGGTCGGCCTGGGCCATGGTTCTCAAAGAGAAATCCTGAAGCATTTCGACCGATGGTCATGCTTCATTGGGCAGCCTGAGGACTGCAATGCCGCATTTAAGTCCCCACAGTTGGCTCTCTTCCCTCCTTCAACGGCAAGAAGATCTGCTGCCACAACTCGCTCGACTCTCCAATTGTATAGCTCAAATCCACCAGATGCATCCCAGCGTCCTCACCACCCGCCATGTTCTCCAACTGCGAAATAACACCCTCCAACCCCAACGCCTTTCCCACAGCCTGCGTACCAGTCGCGTCCAGATTTACATGTACAGCATGCACATGAAAATGATAATACGTCGGCTGATAATGCACATAAAATTTGAGCATATCCCTCTCCAGCCCGGGATACAACCCCTCCACCGCCTCGGCAATCGTCTTCCTCAATTTCTTCAACCACTCCACATCCCTCTTCTTCAAATCCCTCACAGACCAAACATCCCTCCTCTCCACCAAAGCCAGCAAATGCAAACTCCCCAACGTCCTACGATCCCAATTCAAATCCGGCAGCAAAAGAAAATCATCATCTCCCTTCTCGCCCTCGCCCTTCGATTCCGAACTACGATGCAAAACATCCTCCTGCTCTTTCCTTCCCTCGATGATGTTGAATACCCAATTCAATCTCCCCTCCTCGCGACAAATCTCCATGTACTTCTTCACCCATTTCTCATAAATCTCCCTCGTCTCGAGAATAACTCGCATCTGCTGAAACGCATATTTTCGAAAATGCTTTTCCGTCGCAGGCCAGATCAAGTTGATCTTGAGATCCGGCGGGGTCGGTTCATCGGCGCTGTTCTCCGGTAGAGAATGTGCGAGGTACCAGCGGTAGATGTCATTTTCGCCGAGCAGTTGGACATGGCTGAGGAGGCGGGAGAAGGAAGAGTAGAACGATGTGATGGACTTGTTGGCTTCGTCTTTGTCTGAGACGGCGGGGCTTGGGGTGGGGAAGGCACCTCTTTCTGCGAGGAGGACGGCTGGCTCGCCAGAAATTGTGCCTTGGAGGATGATGCGGCGGCCTTGTTGGTCGGTATTGAGGACTTTTTGGAACTTGAAGCGCGGGAGCAATATGGAGGAGGGTGAGACTTCGGCCATGTTTCTGCTTGGTTGTTCTGGTAGCTTTTGGCTTCGGCTTGTCTGGTGATGAGGTGTGTGATCAATGGCGAGAGTGCAATGTGATGTTGAGAAGTGGGGCCACGTTGCCGACACCACGCACAGGGATTGAAGTTTACAAGTGGAAATACATGGAAAACTGAGCGTGAAGCTAGACTTCATATATGCGTATCTGTTCCAATCATCTACTGGGTATCCAATCGCTTTTCTAGCCTACTCTATCCCTACTCGATCCTGCTCTCGTCTACGTAGATCCGCAGTGCAAACAGATCATCTATTTCTTGTTCTTCAATGCATCAATGAATTCCTTTGGAGGCTGCTGTCGGTAACCTTGAGGGTTGTTCTCTGTCCATCTCCAGAGATCTGCGCAAGCATCCTCGAGAGTGAACTTGGTCTTCCACTGCAGCTCAGTGTTTGCGCGTGTGGGGTTAGCAGTCAGATCAAGCACATCACCAGCACGGCGAGGAGCAACCTCGTATGCAAGATCGCGACCGACCGCCTTGCTGAATGCCTTGATCATGTCGTAGACAGTGCTGCCACGTCCAGTTCCCAAGTTCCATGCTCGGACACCAGGATGGTTCTGGCGAAGGTAGTTGAGTGCGATAACGTGGCCCTCTGCGAGATCGACCACGTGGAGGTAATCTCTGATTGCTGTGCCGTCCTTGGAGGCATAATCTAGCAGATGTTAGCACTTTTGCAATCTCTTTTGGATGCATGAATGGCTCACCATCTCCGAACACGAGCAGCTTCTCCCGCTTGCCAACCGCGACCTGGGCCAGCAGTGGCAGCAAGTTGTATGGCACACCCTGAGGATCCTCACCCATAATTCCACTGGGGTGACTTCCTGCTGGGTTGAAGTATCTCAGCAACGCAGCGTTGTGTGCCTCGGCGCCCTTGCCCTCCTTCTTCGCCCTCGTCCTCTCTGCGTTGATGTAATCTGTAATCATTGTCTCCACTGTGAACTTGGTGTTTCCGTAAGGGTTTGTTGGACCCAATGGACACTCTTCTGGGATCGGGATCATGTTCGGGAACCTCGTCGCATCGCCGTACACTGTCGCAGAAGACGAGAAGACAATGTTGGTGACATTGTGCTTCTGCATGCTTCGGAGCAAGCAGAGTGTGCCGTACACATTGACATTGTAGTAGTCGAGCGGGATCTCGGAGCTCTCTCCCACTGCCTTCAGCGCGGCGAAGTGGATGACATTGTCGATGTCGGGGTGCTTGTCGAAGACGGCGTCCAACGACTTCTCGTCTGTGATGTCAATCTTCTCGTACTCTGGCCGCTTTCCGCAGATGAGCTCGATGCGGTTGAGAACCTCGTCGGAGGAGTTGTAGAGGTTGTCGACGATGACGACCTTGTAGTCGGCTTCGAGAAGCGCAAGGGCGGTGAAAGAGCCAATGTAGCCCGTGCCACTGTCCAGCCAAAATCAGTCAGAGCTGCGGGGAGTGAAATGTCAAGCTGTCCAATGCTGCGCGGGGCTGTGGAATGGCACTGTCGGAAGAACACACATACCCAGTAACGAGAACCGATCCCACAACCATGTTGCCTGCAGTGAAAGTGTTTGAGGGAAGAGGAAGTGGATCTCGAGCAGAAGATGGTTGAGGAGAGCTCTTGACTCGCTCTTGGAGATCTATCCCACCTACGTAAAGTAACGGTGTGTCACAGGGCTGAATCGCCGCGACTTCGGGATGTGGACACTAGTCCTCACCATCTGCAGTCACGGCGGCCATCTCTCCGTTCCATGGTCGGGAACTTTAGACACAACATATTCACTTGATGAGGGGATGCAGCGTGGAGGCGGTTCAGACGTGCCAGTTGCGGCGCGAGTCCATATTGGAAGGGCAAGGTACGATTGATTCATGGGTCTCACTCCACTGACTGGGTGTGATATTGCCCAGCTATCGTAACAACGCATACATACTTTCAGAGCCTCCCTGTGGCTCTGTCCAGTTCAGTCCCGCTAATTACATGCGTGTCCTTATTGCGCCTGCGAATGCATGAGATTGGCCACCTCGGACTCAGTGCAACTTGTTTCGATGGCACTGATGGGTAGAGATACACATCTCCTTAATGTTGACACCTAATTGCTTCCAGGCGCTGTGAAAGGGTCGGCATTTCCGCTAAGTAGTAGTCCAATGATCAACCCGAACAGTCCAAGGACGGACGAGAAAATCTCAATGACCAGCACTTTGACAAACCTATGCATTGTTAGACACCCAGGTCTTCATCACTGGCGCATATGTAACTCACAAGCTGGCATCAGCAGCGTCAGCGAGCGCTGCACTTGACCCGTTGATGCCCACAGACACACCACAGATCAAGTTGCACGCGCCCACCAACAGCCCTGACCAAAACAGTGCATATCCTGTGAAGTAGTTGCCGGCAGTGTATATCCCAGGACCTGACACATTCTCCAGTTTCGCGGAGAAGACGATGCTCATGATGACGCCGTAGATGGCCACGACTTCACAGAAGATAATCGAGATCAAGTTCTTCGTCCGGATTCGTGGTGCTTTGACACCTCCTCCGAGGATCGATGTGCCGGTGATGAAAATGCCCCTGTAGAGCACTTCTCAGCAGATGCCCAATATGATATTTTCCCCTAATGCTCTTTCGCGCATCTTTCTGGCGTGCTCCAGATGTACTGACCATGCTGCTCCCACAACTGATAACCCTATGCAAAGCCCAATACCTGTCGAAGCCCACGCGTACGGCGATATCGATTCGAGGAAGGCGCCGACATTGAAAGCCTCCCCTTCACCCTGGAAGAGCATATCTGTATCCCCATCTCGTCAGCTTCGCCTCTTCTGCCTCCTGTGGCCCTCTCTGCTTCGCGTACATAGACCGATAATGGTGAGGGCGGTGCCCGCGCCCGTGGCGCCCCAGTATAGACCACCCATCGCTGTCGCTCGTCCTCGGTGATGGAACAGGTGAAAAGAGCGTCCGAGGTGAATTGCACGTTTGCCTGTGAGAGCTGTGTGGCTGCATGACATCGGCGAGCTCACAGCGAGCCGCTAAGCCCTTTTCGGATCTCGGCTGCACCCCGCTAGCGGAGGCATGTGCCACACACTCACTCACTTCCAGTCAAACCCTTTGTTTGGCTCTCTTCTCCCTCAGACACCTCGACAACAATATTGACTAGGGGTGATCTCGCACGCGTATCAGCAGCCATCCGCATTCGCGAGAAGCAGCGGCGCCGGAATCGCTCCACAACGAACGCCGCCGGAAAGCCCGATCTAAGATGGCGCAACCAGCGCAACAGGGCTTCTACGAGCTCTACAGAGGCACATCGTACGTGCATGAGCAGGATGGTAGGTGAACGGCCGCTAATGGTATCGCACAGTATTGGCCTCGCCCTCGCCGACACGCTGGACGATTTGATTAGTTCGAGGCGGATTGAGCCACAACTTGCAATGCGCATAATGGCGAACTTCGACCAGCACATCGCGCAAGTTCTCGGGGAGAAGGTCAAGGCGCGCATGACATTCAAGGTATGACACGCGGTTGTCGAACGAGACAATGCGATTGTTGGTCGCCTGGAGCGGCGCTCACATGTAGGACAGGGACATCTGGATGTGTACAGGTTTTGTGACGAAGTCTGGACCTTTGTGATCAAGGACGTCAAGTTCAAGATGGACAACTCGCAAACGATGGAGGCGGAGAAGGTCAAGATTGTGGCTTGCCAGTCTAAGGACAAGGCGCCATAGAATGCCGCATCTGCAAGCACGACCAAGCGCTTGGCCACTCGCACGACCTGGCGCTCGATCAAGCGCACTGTTTCCGGAGATCGATGTTGAAGGAGGCAGCAAAGCAGGAGACGCATTGATACTAGTTCTGCCACCGCGAGCGGGGGACATGATATTCACGGGAACGGGACGATATGATATGCAAGGCTGCCACGGCGGCATGCAACACCAACAGGAATGTTTGGAGCAGAGTAGATCGCTTCAGAAAGTGTGATCATTGGGATAGAGAGGCGCAGGTCAGTGCCCTGGGGATTTTCAAGGCGTGCATGCTGTGCATGCGATAGCAGCCATATCACGAGCCCAGCTTCGGACACAGCAGACCGGAAGTAGACATGCAGAAATGTCAAAACTTTGAAAGCATGTCTTCAATTCCAGAGCATCAATTTGCAACCGCCTGACAGAACCCTCTCCGCAATAAGTACACAATATAGATGAATAGTATCGCATCACTCGATGCCGCCAAGAAATAGCACATGCCAAGCCACCCCTGCACCTCACTCCATGAGCATCCTACTTCCTACCCACGCCCAAGTCCATCTCGCATTTTTGACATCAAAAATGACATCACGCCCAACTCCGCAATGGCTCACCTATGCCATCACATCCGGCGGCTGCGCAGCCCTCAACGGCGTCTTCGCCAAACTTACCACAACCCAGTTGACCACAACCTGGGCAACAGCCATCTCGCACCTCCTCGGCATGAAAGATGAAAGTGTCATCGTAGAAAGCCTCGTGCGTGGCGTAAGTCAAATCTTCCCTGAGCTGTTCATCATCTTTCCATCATGTGGAGAGAGAGAAAAAAGAGAGAGACACATCGAACAGAGATGAAAAACCCCAATAAATCAGAAAGTCCATCCAAACACATGCTTATAAGGCAAAACTAACACGGGCACTCATAGTTCTTCTTCCTCATGAACCTCGCCTTCAACGCCGTAATGTGGGGTCTCTTCACCAATGCCCTCCGCCTCGCATCAAGCACAGTCCGCGTCAGCGTAATCAACACCAGCGCAAATTTCATGTTGACTGCGATTCTGGGATGGGTGATTTTCAAAGAGTCGTTGCCAGGTACGTACTTCTCGTTCCCAAACGATGCCAACCTCCTCCCATCCGCGAATTCATTGTGTACCTAAAACGACTGATTGATTTCTTGTGATCTACAGGCCTCTGGTGGCTCGGCGCCGCAATGCTGGTAGCAGGCTCCGTGATCATCGGCAGGAGGGAAGAAGGAAAAGATCCTACGCCTGCTGTCGAAGGGGATTCAATTGCTGCTGCGGGCGCGGCCGTGAATTTGGACACGTATACTGATGAGCCGGATGCGCCTCCGCCGAGTGTAAGCAGAACTCTTGGGAACACGTATGATGAGAATGGTGAGGCTCATGATAGTGATGATAGCGACAGCGAGGCGCCCGAAACGACGAGTCTGTTGCGACAAGGCGCAGCGGCAGACGCAAGTAGATGAATCGATAGAAATGGAAGTGAATGAGATGCACAGAAAAACTGCCATTCCGAAGTGCATCCATGCATGCACGGCACATCTAGATATAAGGTCGCCGAACTTGGGAACGAACTTGCTGACCATTGAGATCGAAATGGCATACTGGAAGAAGCAAGGGAACATTTGAGCAGAAGCTGATCAGTTTCATTCAGTGACGCTCATTCATTGAGGATCTTCTCTTCTATGCCGCGTCAGCCATTTCGTGCATCGTGTCTTCATTTCCTTCAGTGTTCCTCCGTCCTCGATGCCAAACGATGCCCTCTCTTCACTGATCCTTCGCATACTGCAGGTGCATTTGTCCATTATGATCCTGCCACGACCAGCCGACAATGACTGGACCTTGCGAAGCATCAGGGTCCGGCGACGAATTACGACGTGAGTGGGTAAACCCGGACACAGCGGAGTCGCCATCAACGTTCCGCTTCGGCACAGCAACACGCTCTTCCAAATCCATCGCAGTCTCCTATCGAACGCTGGCATTGATCAGAGTTGCCACAGTACACTCTCCTTGCTTGGTCCTCAAGTTGGCAACATCGGTCTTGCCGCTGTCCTTGAGCTTCTCAACCTTGGTCGGCTCGAATGCGACAACTTTGTCTGTAGTCGTTGTGAAGCCAACCTGGTTGTCCTCCCAAACCTTCTTCTTTGGGTTCAAGACAGCATCTGGCTCGCCCTCGAATCCTTCAAAATACACACGTTCGCCAGCTGGAGCATCAGCCGGTGGGCTGACGAGCTCGACGGGGCCTCCGTGATCGTCCTCGCCACGCGGTGAGGCAGCGAGGACCATGGCACACGACTTGATGCCTCGCATTGTGACCGGCTTGAGATTGCAGACGGCCACAATTTTACGGTTCTGCATCTCTTCGAGAGGAACGAGTCCGTTCAACCCAGAGCACACGGTCCGCACTGTCTTGCCCTCGTACTCGGATGTATTATCTGTGCCCGGAGCATCTCCACAGTCGATTGTGCTGACGTAGAGCTTCTCGGCGTCTGGGTGCTGGATAGCTTTGAGGATGTGTCCGACTCGTAGATCGATGAGAGCAGGGCCGAATGGCTTGTCTGGAGCTGGCGCATTCTTGGGCTGCTTGGGCTGTTTCTCCTTCTTAGGCTTCTCCTTCTTCTCTCCAGGTGTTGCTGCGCCAACAGCATCTGCCACTTTGTCTCCAAGGTCCTTCTTCTCCTTCTTGGGCTTCTGGTTCTCAGTTGGTTTCGTACCATCGCTGGCTGCCGACGTGACTGTCCCTCCAGCTGCAGCTGCACTGTCTGCTCCTGCTGCAGCGGCCACAGCCTTCTCCTTTTTCTTTCGCTCCTTCTCGGCTTTGGCGTCGATTGGCTTGATTGGTGACACGACAATGTTGGCGTCGATCTCGACCTTCTCGCTGTCGTCCACTTTCAGGCCAAACAGCTCGGCATTCTGCACAAAGTCGATAAACCGTGTGATGTGATGGTAGCCTTGTTCTCCCGTGCGCTGCTCCGGTGTCCAGCTCTTGACCACGGGAGCGAGTTTCGTGTAGAGTGCAATGTCTGCGACACTGGGTTTGCTGCCGAGAACGGTGGTTCGGGACGCGAGGTGGGTGTTGAGGTGCGACAAACGCTCGGCCGTTTTCGCAGCGTCTTCGTTCGGCGAAGCAATGTGGGCGGCCGTGGTGGTCCACTGGTCGATGTCCGTCTTCTCAGCAGGCGAGTACTGCAGTCACATGTCAGTGATGCGGTGGGTGAGAATTGGTCGCGTGCCGTACTTCGATGGTTGAGAATATGGCCGAAGTCAGCTTGGCCGGATCGCTATCTACCCCTTTGGCTTGAGAGTATGACATCTCGATGAGGCTCTTGGCCTTGTCGTCTAGAGTTGCTGCCATATTCACGATGCGGCGGGATCCAAAAGTTCGCGTTGCAGAGTGTTGTGGGCGATTGCACTGGAAGCGCGTGAGGATTGCAGGTCGTCTTGTCGCCCTCGCGAGCAGTCGAACAGAGCGAAAGGTCTTCAGTTTGGCGACTATTCTGATATAATGACTGAATGATTGAATGTTCAGGAAACAACGCTGCAGGTATTTTGTACAGTCATTGAAGAAAGCACGGACCAAGACGTCCCTGCCAGCGCCGCTTCGGCCCTGCTTCCGAGAGTTAATATTCTGTTCTCTTCACCCTTTCCCTTTCCATCCTGACTCTCACCACGACACGACACACTTTACTTACATCAACAGCACAACGTGATACACCTTTCCGGCTCTGCAAGAAGCTTCTGCCGGTGATGCAGAAGGCAGTCAGCATCGGAGGACAACTCAGGAAGCTGGAATCTACACGTCCACATAACCATTGGTTCTTCCTACCTTAAATTATATTCACTGTCGTGTGATCACAGTCATCAATTCCGAGCCCCTCGGTCGGCTTCAAAGATCCTTCCAATCAGACGACAAGAATCGTCCATTCCATTATGTTGCTGAAGCGAATACCATGGTGAATGATCGAGCAATGGCATTCTTCTCAAAGTGCAATTGAGGCGCTCCAACTCGTGTTGGGAGGAGAGAGTCCTCGTCTTGGTGCATTATCAGTTCTAGTACAATCACAGTCGCACGAAAGCTGACAGAATGTGGAGCAGTCGCGTGAAATGTAGCAGCGCAGCATCAGACTGTGTGTGTGTACGCTACGATATTGTGTACTAAGCTCAGGATAACGAATCCGAAAGCCCCAATCACTGCAGATCATGAAATCCCTACGAAACCTGTTACTTGCTCATGCAGCCGCCTTAAGGATCGGCGTGTACGTGCTGTACGCCGGGCCGTCCTTAGGCTCAATGGAGTACATGTAGTCTCCCCACCACGGTCCAGCAGCCCACCTGCACTAGTGATCAGCAACAAAATCGTTCAATACGCAGCATACCACTCACCAAATAGCTCCAGTCCAGACGTCCGAGTTCCTGGCCATGTATGCCAGCATGTCCTTGACAGCTGCTTGACATTGACTGTTGACACCACCGGCAAATTCTCCGATCAGGCCCTTCTTCTTGTTCGTGCGGAGCCAGTTCGTCGCAGCAACGAGTCTTTCACTGCCAATGGTGCTGCTGACACAGTTTGGCGAGGTTCCGCTTCCGTCGCTGTCGAGGTATTGATGCATTTGATAGACAATTTTGTTCAATGGGTCGGTAAGGTCACCCATTGTTTCGGCGTTGGTGAGGCCGTCGGTACCTTTGGAGGTTGTCCATGTCCTGGGAAACGTGGTTAGGATCATATTAGTGTGGAGTGCGATACACGATGGGCTTACCAGGCACCTGTCCAGTGGTTGCCTTCAACGTTTATGGTCTGTCTTGCTCCTGCGGCCTGGTCGCACAGGGCGTCAGCTAAATCAAATGACAACGACTGGCAAGACTTACACGGATGCCGTTAATTGCTGCCTGGTTCATATCTGCCACGACTCTTCCGGACATGCCATAGAATCTGACATCACTGATTAAATCTGATATACTTTCGATGATGGGTGGGCATTGAACTCATACTCATTGTTCGTATCAAAGATCACCCTATCATTGTTCTTGTACAGCGTCGCAACATTCTTCCACCATGTTCCAAAATCTTGCGTCGAAGTCATGATCTGTCCGTAGTATCTTCCATAGTTGTGTGGCTGAATCATCGCGTACGCGCCCCTCGAAGTGATAGCATTGATTGTCTGGGTCAAATTCGCCTGATAGTACGGTTCGAATGCACCAGTCATGCCATTGGGGGTGAGTCTTTCCATCATGAAGTTGATGCGGAAGACATTGAAGCTTGAGTCGATTTTGCCTTGGATGGTGGAGAGGTCTGGCCAGATGTAGTCTTTGTTGTAGAGGCCTGGGAGCACTGAGCCAAAATCGGGACCGGCTTCGTTCACGCCCATGAATTGTAGTTTGCGGGCTTGTCTCTCGACGTTTGGGGCGCATGTGACGAAGCCCAACAGGCCTGCGAGGGCGAGGATTTGGGAGGAGAGCATTTTGAAGTGCTGTGCCAAATGGGATGCCTGCTGGTTGTCTGCTCGAGGGTCTGTGAACCAGAAACAGTCATTAAGAATGTGAGCCTAAATATATACGTTGATGATCTAGAGGCTTAGAACGACTGTCGACGGTCATCTGCAGTATGTGAGTGGCACAAAGCCAGATTTGATGGGGCAAAGATGATTCCACGGAAATTTTTGCTCCGTGTGAAAGATGGCGTCGAGCGTCCGCAGCCACCGTGGTAATCCTGTAGTACCAATCGGTTTTTACTACAGCTCTCCAGCCTCGAATTTGCCAACTAGCACTCCGAAACGAAGCCACATTCAATCTAATTGTTCGGTGTCACGGACCGTCTGTCCATACTATACTGTGCTGCCAGCGGGCTATCTCGGCCCTTGAGGAGACTGTACGACTCTGCATGACATAGCGAGGCAACCTCATGCCTCCAAAGGTTGTCAGTCCCAGTAATTAGTTTTGACAGGTGACAAGCGTCTCGGTTACATACCGATAAGGTCTTCCAAAGCAGTTGTGGATCCTGCGCGTGATGCAATATATTTGACGCATACTGCTGGTCGGACTGGATCCCTTTCTGTATGCATGTTTGATTGCACCTCATTAATCGTTTCCGAATTTCGTTCCAGACTTCCAGTGACGCTCTTTTTCTCGCTGTTCTCACTATACGAGCACGTGCAGCTTGATTGCATAGAAGGTCTCTTTGGTCCATGGCACGCCAAACTGGAAGTGCGTCCTGTCCTTGAGCATGTGCTTGATAGCGTCCGGAACGACAACGCCGAACTACTTTGAGACTCTGCCAATTTCACCGGACAGGACCGTCGACGTTACTGCTAAATTTCCTTCTTGACTGCGGCTACCGGAACGAGTCTGCGGAATTGATCATGCGTATTCTCCGCTTCTCTTCTCTTTTTCATGGAGCAAGGACTTTGTGAAAGGAAGGGCCGACGGAGTGTACCACACATATCACCGCATTGAAACTTCGAGGCTTCGTCTTTTCAGCTCATGCATCTTCCAGGGGGAACTCTCGTCGCATCCTTTGTTGAGGTCGAGGAAACCAATGTCGGTCCAGATTCATAGAGTATTTGACGCTTCTCTCACTTGTAGCTAGAGCACACATTGTCGAGCGGACTGAACATAGCAGATGCGTAAGTGATGTGGTGGACGCGTTCTGGTCCGGCTGCAAGGACGGGTGGCGACGTCGCAGCATCAATTCCTTGGCGCTCCGACTTCACTTCATCCGGATCTTTGCTTGCAAACACAGGAAGGGACCAGGTCCACCAGTCCTGACTTCACTCGTGATCATGGCAAGATTACTTTGGAGGTCATGCAAACTTCTTACGACTCGCCAGTCCAATGTCTTCTCCGGCTGACCCCGCAATTGGCGTTCCGCCTCCGTACCTGCATCATTAGACCGAGGGCTACGACGGGACTCCACAATGGACTCCGGGATGGTCGTATCTCTTTCTCAGCCTCTCAACATGTCCAGAGAATCGCCTTGTCTGGGTAGTCCTCTAGAATACTCCATCATGGCAGCAGATTCAACCAGACCCGTCCGCGTAGCTGGTATGCTCACTCGGGATTAATCTGTGAACTCCGTGCTTACAATTGATCAGGCGTTTCCGGTTCAGTTTCCGACCGCCGTCATGCTATGCTCAACTTTGCCAAGAATCATCCCAATGATCCTGTGGATGTCATTATCGGCGACTTCATGAGCGAGGCGAATATGTGTATGACTGCCGAAGTTGTTCAAGCTACAGTAACTTACGCACGGTTACAGCTTCGAGAGGCGCCCTGAAAGCAGCAAGTGCTGCGAACGCAGCCACCAATGCGGATAAAAATTTCACCAGCGTCGTAGCATCAGGAGCTACGGATGCGTATGAGCCAACATTCCTGGAAGCACTGGCTCCCGCACTCCCGTACATCGCGAAACACAAGATTAAAGTAGCAGTAAATGCCGGAGCGTCTGACACGGAGAAGCTCCATCGAGTCGTTACCGAGATGTGCAAGAAAGGATCGCACGATCTGAAAGTGGCTTGGATCAGCGGCGACGAGGTATTTCCGGCAGTTCAGCGAGCTCGCAAGAATAGCTCGAGCACATTCGAGAATGTCTGCACTGGAGAAGTACTGGACGAGTGGGAATATGAGCCTATCTACGCACAAGCATACCTTGGAGGGCTAGGAATCGCGGCGGCTTTCTCAAAGGGCGCGGATATTGTGGTCTGTGGCCGTGTCAGCGATGCATCCCCTGTCATCGGAGCAGCGTATTGGTGGCATGGCTGGACGCGCGATATGCTTTCTGAACTCGCAAATGCGTTTGTGGCCGGCCATATGATCGAATGCAGCAACTATGTTGTGGGCGGCAACTTCACGGGATTCAAATCGCTCGAATTTAAAAATTGGAAAGACATTGGATATCCCGTCGCGGAAATTTCTAGGAGTGGCAATGTGGTTATCACTAAAGGCCAGGGCTGGGGCGGAGGCGAAGTCAGCGTACAGACCTGCTCAAGTCAACTTTTGTACGAGATTCAAGGCCCTTGGTACTTCAACAGCGATGTCACTGCAGTCCTCGATGAGATGTGGTTTGAACAAATCGGCACTGATCGAGTCGCCCTGCGAGGCATCAAAGCAGATCTTCCGCCTCCCACGACCAAAGTTGGCCTCACAGCAAGAGGAGGCTATCAGGCAGAAGTGCACTGGCTCCTCGTTGGTCTCGACATTGCCGAGAAAGCACGCATGACGGAAATGCAACTTCGACAAGCACTCGCCCCGTA
Organism: Cercospora zeina; assembly: GCA_022702355.1. NCBI lineage: Eukaryota > Fungi > Ascomycota > Dothideomycetes > Mycosphaerellales > Mycosphaerellaceae > Cercospora > Cercospora zeina. The sequence goes on from JAKLWX010000010.1 coordinate 1,437,114, forward strand.
CTCTCCCAGATTCTCCATTCTAAATTTCAGTACCAACGGCACCGCAGCGCAAAATCCCACAAACCAAGCCTCGGCCACAGTGGATCTTCGCGTTTTTGCTCAAGCAAAAAACGAAGCGGATATTGCTCCAAACAAATTCCTCCGAGTTTGCATAGACTGTATTATGCAAGGGTATCCAGGTGCAACTTTCCAATTGGATATTCGACAAGGTTTTCCGAAGCAATATTACGAATACTATGTGACGTTATTACCGCAGGCTGAGGTTGATCACCGAGTGCATTTGTGGGATGGGACGAATTTTGATGTCCCACCTCCGCAGGAAACAAAGACCTATCCCAAAAATCAGCCGGATTCTCCCACTCGACTCGTGGAAGAACACGTCGATCTTTCTATGAATCCGTTCGGTGCCACGACACCAGGACCTCTCGGCTGGATCGCACACGCGCGTTCGGGAGACAAGGGCTCCAATGCCAATGTTGGCTTCTGGGTTCGATTTCGAGACGAGTATGCTTGGTTGCGGAATTTACTTTCCACAGAGAAGATCAAAGAATTGCTCGGAGAAGAATACGACGGAAAGAAATCGGTCGAGAGATTCGAGTTGCCGAACATGTTGGCAGTGCATTTCGTGCTCAAGGATCATTTGGATCGTGGGGTGAATAGTTCAAGTAGTTATGACGTTCTGGGAAAGAATGTTGCCGAGTTCTTAAGGGCGAGATGGGTGGATTTGCCCAATAAGTTTGTGGGGAGAGGGAAGTTGTGATGAGACGTGGCGAGAGAATAGTATTAGCTTCAATGCTTCAATCGGCTGCATAGCCGTCCTGGCATACTGACCGGTTTCTGTTCTGCCCAAATTTTGGCTTATGCAAGAACGTCTTCTCCATGGTGCTGCAATGGGCGATACTAATCCCGACGCATGCGTGCGAAGATCCCGTTCGAGGCACTGCCCCCGGACAATGCATCACTCCGAATTTTTCTCACAATTTCAGAATAATCCAGCGACTGCACAAACCTTGACTTTTGCAGAACACGATCTGGTGAACTATAGCGCTCAATCGCTGTCTCCTCACCACACGCGGTCAAGTGGTAGCCGTCCGCAGAGTGGACCAGATCCAGCGCCTTGCACGCAGCGAACAGACGTTGCGCCACTTGCTTGCGTGTATTCGCGAGCGTTTCTTCAGTAGGTGAGAAGTCATTCGAAATCTCGTGTCTGGTGAAGATCTATATGCTCGTTGAGCGTGCCAGCTTGACCTGGTTCAGGCTCGGAAAGCGCGCTAAGATGGGGCTGAGAGCGTAGACCGAGACATCAGCTGGATTCAGGGCCAAGACTCGGTCGAGGAGAGCTGTTGTATCATGAGCTGTAGCCATGGCTCGGATCCCTAGCGGCGGGATAGGATGAGTATAAGTTCGGAAAAGTGGCCGGCGTTCAAATCGCGCTGCTCGTATCGCCGCGGAGTTTCGGTCAGTCGAAGAGGGTGTGTCGCCAAAGTCGTCGCCGTGAGCGACTGACAACTGGAAAACGTGCTCAACAGCTGGGTTGAAGGTCGCTGTCGAAGCAGAGACGAGCGAGGAAAGGAAATACTTGACCCCTTGCAGTGCCAGGTCGAAACCTTTCATTCGCGTCGCGCACGACAGATGCTGTGCTGTGCAGACGGACTGCTGTTGCATTTCCGCGAGACTGCTGCAAAGTGCATGTGGTTGGAGAAGTGAGAGAAGCGGACGCGGAACCTGCAACTTCGCGGCGGAAACGCGGGACCGGCACTAACCGCTTCAATTGAGGTCAAGGGCAAGTTTACCGACGGCTTTGACGGGAAGTCGCTTGGTCGCGACTTGAGTCGGCGCGTATCGCTGTCCAAGAAATCGAACTTCATCTCAACAACATCACCCATCGACCGTTCTGAGGCACCAATCGCTCTGTCACGAATCCGAACTACCCCCTTCCCTCCCAGCGAGGTGCGATTCATTGCCGCCTGCACCGCACCGTCTCCATCTCCCCACGAGTCGCCGACTGACCCCTAACCTGAACCACCTCCGCCAAGAAGAGAAGAGCGGAACAACCAAACGATCCCCCATGTTATCCGCTGCAGCGCGGCGGTAATCTCTGACCATGGAGGACCCTCTGGTCCAAGGAGTCAATGGCGTGGCCAACGGCACGTCGACCGCCCCTGCTCCGTCTGGCACGACAACCGCAGTCGATCCGCAGGCAGTAGTGAGCTACTTGACGAGCGTACTGGAGGTCACCTTAGGGGCAACGGAGGAAGAGTTGCGTGGAACCGGCAGTCTGTTGCACGAGGCTGTGCTCGAGGACACACTTTCACGATGCTTGCGATTCGCCATGGAGTCCCAGGTGGCTCTCTACGTTCTCAAGCAGGCTGGTTCTGCGTCGAGCTCAGACGATAAAGGGAATGGCACGCTTGCCAACGGCGATTCGGAATCTTATCAAGACACATATGTGCTGAGCGGAGAAGTCAGTTACTCGAAGCGGACTATTGGGTGCGTGGCTTTTCTCAAGAGGCCGACTGCGATCGCGCATGAGCTGCCCATCAGCAAGCAGGTGTCTGTGGTGAACTTGACACTACCTGGCCTCGGAGGTGCGGAAAGTGCAGGGAGCACTGTTTCCCCATACGAAAGCCTTCATGCCTTCGTTCGCGGCGCGCTTACGCCATTCTTCGAAGCTGCTGCACGAGGCTCAGATTCGGCACAGGAAAAGCCACGATCAGACGCTGAAGCTCGCACTGGAATATCTGGAGCGAGACGCAAACTCGCAGATCTGGAAATCACGCTGCAGAACTTGCAACAGAATATCGAGGTGGAAGCACCGCGATTACAGATTCACGAAGCCGTGCAAGCACAGCTAGCCGAAGCTGGTGGCGACTGGCAGGCGGCAGCAGTCGCCATTCCAGACGGTCTCGTAACAGACAGCGCACTACTCAATCGATTGCAGGCAATGGCGAATGAGTGGATCAAGCAGATCCGCGAATTCACCAAGATCATGGACGACCGGGCGGTTGGCACAACATCGCAGGAGAAGAATTTTTGGCTCGCCATGGAGACGGCGATAGAAGGGATAGAGGCTCAACTGAACAGCGGCGGTATTCAGTTGACGATGAAGATCTTGGAGAAGGCGAAGCGACACGGTATCACAGCAAGTTTTACATCGGACACTCGCCTAAAGGAAACGAAAGAGAAGGTCGTCAAATACAACCAGGTCTTCCACGGCTTCCCCATTGAGGAGCTTCTGGCTGCTCCCAACCTCGAGAAGCTGCGTGAAGCGCTCGATGACGTGTTCTCGCACCTGACCAAGAAGCTGCGCATATCACCATACCCCATCCGCCGAGCCCTGCCACTTGTAGAGGCCATCTCTGGCGATGTTGATGCCCGCGTACATCAGCAGCTGCACGGGCGCACGCTCATGCGGCTGAGTTTTGAGGATTTCCGCAAAGTGATTGAGCAAGTCCAAACCGTTTGGATGTTCTGGGATGATAACGTCAAGGAGTTCACCAATGTTGCCCGTGATGTCACTCGTCGACGGAATGATAGATTCATACCTATCAAGATCAACAAACGTCACGACAAGACTCAAGACCGAATCAGCTACATCTACAAATTCCGTGATGACCACGAGCAACTGCAGAACACGATTGCGAATGTGCTTGGACCTGACGACGACACAGGTGAGCTCACAGATGGCGCGAGGGCTCCCGTGATTGTCGAGGAAATGGGCGATGTTGATGCTGCAGAAGAGATTTTGCAAGCCTACGAAGTGGTAAAGGATGTTGACGTGCTCGACATTTCTCCGGAAGGTGAGCGCCTATGGACGCAAGCAGAAGCAGCGTACAACGAACGCACGGCCAGAGTCGAAAATTCCATCATTGCGCGGTTGCGCGACCGTCTGGCAGTGGCGAAGACTGCGAACGAGATGTTTCGAGTTTTCTCCAAGTTCAATGCACTGTTTGTGCGGCCCAAGATCAAGGGTGCCATTGCAGAATATCAAGTCCAGCTGATGAACAACGTGCGGGAGGATATCGATGCGCTTCAGCAGCGCTTCACTCACCAGTACGGCCAAACTGAGGCACACGGCATGGCACAGCTCCACGACCTGCCACCCATATCGGGAGCCATTATCCGTGCTCGGCAGATCGAACGTCAGCTCAATAGCTATCTGAGAAAAGTCGAGGACATACTTGGAGCCAAATGGCGAGATCATATCGATGGTCAACGACTTGCACAGCTAGGTGATGGCTTCAAGAGAAAGCTGGACACCAAGCCTATATTCGAAGATTGGCTGCGCGACATCGACAGACGCCACCTCTCGATATCTGGTCGTCTCTTCTCGGTCACGCAGAACAGAGCTCGAGGCGGCGTGCTCGAAATCCATGTGAATTTCGACTCCCAAGTGGTCGTGCTCTTCAAAGAAGTGCGAAATCTACTATGGCTTAATTTCAACGTGCCACATGCCATCACAAATGTCTCCAAAGAAGCTCGCCGAGTCTACCCCTACGCGACAAGTCTCATGGAGAGCTTGAACACTTACATTCAGACCAACTCAGTAATCGAAAACATGTCGGAAGTGACCGATTTGATCAGTGGATACCGCAACGACGTGCAAAGCTTCATCGGGAAGGGAACTTCCCTTCGATGGGACACATTCGTCCTCGCCTACGACGTGCACGTACCACGCATCGGAGATGGCGTTGTAGGGTCTGGGGATGACAAGCTGCACGTTCAGTTTGTGCGAAACCTGGGAGGCTCCATCGCCACGCTGTCGCAGAAAGTCACGACATTGTTGTCCATTCAGACGACAGTCGAGCAAGCGTTACGCGAGCTTCAGACATGTAATTTCACCCGTGAAGCCTTTGGCACGCATCTCGAGATATTGCAGAGGGCCATTGATCAGCTCAATCTCGAGACCTACTCGAATATTGCATATTGGGTTGAGCAGACCAACGACAAGGTGGTTGAGACGCTTCACGCACGCCTACGACAAGCACTCAAGGATTGGACAGAAGATTTCGAACATGGATATGGTGCAGACCAACAGTCGCCTCGCGAGGTTGGCACACCAAACATCAAAATATCTGCGCACAGCATCGTGATGCAGAGTCAACTCATCCAGCTCGAGCCTCCATTGGAGGATGCCAAGACAAAATGGCTTAGAAATCTCAACACATGGCTGGCCATCGTATGCAGTCTTCCCAGGTTACAGGCCTCGCGTTTTGAGAATGCCTTAGCTGTGCGATCATCAGCTTCAGCCACCACGTATTCAGAACTGCCAGTCATGTGCATAGACACACTCACCGAGCTGTATGAGCGCATTGAAGCCAAGCTGAAAGTTGCTCAGACCTATGTGGACGAATGGCTGCAGTTCCAATCGCTCTGGGATTTGCAGCTTTCTCAGATACAGGGCGACCTCAACGAAGAACTTGACTTGTGGCTACAGCTGATCCTGGAAATTCGGCAGAAGCGGGACACATTCGACACCTCTGGCAATCTCCGGTCATTTGGCTATCTAGTAATTAATTATGAGCAAGTGCAGTCCAAGGTCAACGCGAAGTATGACCAATGGCAGCACGACCTGCTCGCCCACTTCTCAGCCATGTTTGCTACCCGCCTTGTCGAAGTTTACAGCGAGCTTCAACGGGCAAGGAAAGACCTCGAAGGACAATCTATGCAAGCGTCATCTACCTCTCAGGCAGTGTCCTTTATCACTGTGGTCCAAACGTGCAAGCGACAGACCAAAGTCTGGGAACCTGAAATGGATACCTTCCGACAGGGCCAGCAGACACTGCTGCGCTTGCGTTTCCAGTATCCCAAAGATTGGCTCTATGTTGAGCAGGTGGACCATGAGTGGACAGCTCTTATCGAAGTGCTTGAGAAAAAGAGCAGACAGATTGCGGACCACACAGAAGGCTTGCGCACCAAGATTATTGCCGAAGATGGCGTGGTAGCGCGCCGCATCGCTGAGATGACGGAGAAGTGGCAAGAGCAACGTCCAGAATCTGGCTCTACGCCTCCAGCAGAGGCCGTTGCCAGCTTGGAGACGTTCGACAAAGAGCTCACCCAGCTTCAGGAGCAGCACGACATGGTTGCCAAGGCCAAAGAGGCGCTCGAGCTTCCAGCAAGCCCTGACAACATGCTCGCCGACTTGTTGGCAGAAGTGCAGGACTACAAATCAGTGTGGGCGAATTTGACAGTCGTTTGGGATCAGCTTCACGAGCTGCGGGACCAGCCGTGGAACAGCATCCAGCCCCGGAAGCTCCGACAGAGTATTGACAACCTCATCAAGACGACAAAAGAGATGCCCAGCAGAATGCGGTCATACGCAGCATTTGAGCACTTACAACAACACCTGAGGCAGCTTCTCAAAGTAAACCCTTTGCTCACCGAGATGCGTTCTGATGCTGTGCGCGAGCGGCACTGGACTAAGATCTTCAAGTCTCTGGCTCCTTCCAAACGATACTCGCCCCTTTCTATGACTCTGGGCGATGTTTGGGACCTGCAATTAGGCCCCAGCGAGGCTATTATTCGCGATGTGATTGCGCAAGCGCAGGGTGAGATGGCGCTCGAAGAGTTCGTCCGTGGCGTACGAGAGCAATGGCAAAACTATTCACTGGATTTGGTCAATTACCAGAACAAGTGCCGTCTCATTCGTGGCTGGGACGAGCTCTTCGCCAAGTGCAGCGACCATCTCAACTCTCTTCAGGCAATGCGGCATTCCCCATACTACAAGGAGTTTGAGGAAGAAGCGTCATCGTGGGAAGATAAGCTTAATCGCATCCACGTCCTGTTCGATGTGTGGATCGACGTGCAGCGTCAATGGGTCTACCTCGAAGGCGTCTTCACCGGCAATGCAGACATCAAGCATCTACTCCCGGTGGAGTCATCTCGTTTTGCGAATATCAACAGCGAGTTCATGAGCGTGCTCAAGAAGGTGTACCGCTCGCCTCTTGTCCTGGAAGTTCTGAACATCCCTGATGTCCAGAAATCTCTCGAGAGACTGGCCGATCTGCTCAACAAGATTCAGAAAGCGCTTGGCGAGTACCTTGAGAAGGAGCGTGTAGCTTTCCCACGATTCTATTTCGTTGGTGATGAAGATCTGCTTGAAATTATTGGCAACAGTAATGACACAGTTCGTGTAGCCAAGCACTTGCGAAAGATGTTCGCCGGCATCAACGGGCTCTTGCTGGATGACGAGTCGAATATCCTTGGACTACAATCTAGAGAAGGCGAAGAGGTCCTCTTCAAGACGCCCATCAACCTGATACAAACGCCGAAGATCAATGACTGGCTACGAGCATTGGAGACTGGCATGCGCGAAACACTGTCTGATTCGCTCGTAGAGGCTGTCGTTGAATACGAAGGTCTCGACGAGAATGACAATTCCGCTTTCGAGGCCTTTATTGAGAAGTATCCAGCTCAAATTGGCGTGCTAGCAACACAGGCTCACTGGACCGCACAAGTTCAGGCTGCGCTTGGCCAGGGTGGAGTGCCACTGCAGAAACTGTTTGAAACCCAAGTCAGCAAGCTGAAATTCTTGGCTACCGTCGTCTTAAAAGAGCTTACCCCTGTGCACCGGAAGAAATGCGAACAGCTGATCACCGAGTTCGTCCATCAGCGAGACAAGATCGAGCAACTGATCGAAGGTGGCGCCGACTCGCCCGGTCATTACCTGTGGCTGCTCCAGATGCGTTACGAGTTCAACGCCAGCGCGCCGCCTCTCGACCGCATGCAGGTTCAGGTTGCGAATGCGACACTCGCCTATGGTTTTGAATACCTCGGCGTGCCTGAGCGACTGGTCCGCACACCACTTACTGACCGCTGTTTCCTGACGCTCAGTCAAGCTCTCTGCCAGCGCTTGGGCGGTTCACCTTACGGTCCAGCCGGTACTGGTAAGACTGAGTCTGTGAAAGCACTCGGCGTGCAGCTCGGACGCTTCACGCTGGTCTTCAATTGTGATGACACCTTTGACTTCCAAGCAATGGGTCGCATTTTCCTTGGTCTCTCGCAAGTGGGTGCGTGGGGTTGTTTCGATGAGTTCAACCGACTTGAGGAACGCATCTTGTCTGCCGTATCGCAACAGATCCAGAATATTCAAGTTGGTCTGCGCAAGCGCGCGCTCGATGAAAGTGCTCAGATCGAGCTCGTCGGTCGTCAGCTCAAGGTGCACCCACTCACTGGAATGTTTATCACCATGAATCCTGGCTACGCTGGGCGTTCGAATCTGCCCGACAACTTGAAGAAGCTGTTCCGCAGCGTTGCCATGTCGAAGCCTGACAAGGAGATCATCGCCGAAGTCATGTTGTTCTCCCAAGGCTTTTCCGAGGCGAAGACGCTTTCGAGGCAGACTGTCCCATTCTTCGACAAGTGCAGCGCAGGACTCTCCAAGCAGCCTCACTACGACTTCGGACTTCGTGCACTGAAGAGCGTGCTTGTCAGCTCGGGTGGTCTGAAGCGAACCAGACTTGCCACTGGCGGTGATGCCGATGTTGACGTGGTGGTTGAGCCGCAAATCATTGTGCAGAGTATCCGCGAGACCATAGCGCCTAAATTGGTACGAGACGACGCATTGCGCATGCAAGAGATTGAAGAAGATTCTTTCCCCGGTGTCAAATATGTTCCCGCACCTCTCCAAAAGCTTCGCAAGGCTCTGGAAGAGGTCGTCGAGGAGCGGAAACTTGTTGCGACAGACTCGTGGCTCACGAAAGTTCTCCAACTATATCAGATTCAGAACTTGCACCATGGTGTGATGATGGTCGGAAACTCTGGCACAGGGAAATCGACCGCTTGGCAGACCTTGCTGGCCGCTCTGCAAAAAGTCGATGGCATCGAGGGTGTTTGCCACGTGATCGACCCGAAGGTCATGTCCAAAGAGAGCTTGTACGGCACTCTTGACAGCACGACACGCGAGTGGACGGACGGTCTATTCACGAGCATTCTTCGCAAGGTCGTTGACAACCTTCGTGGGGAGGACACCAAACGTCACTGGATCGTATTTGACGGTGATGTGGACCCTGAATGGGTCGAAAACTTGAACTCAGTGCTGGACGACAACAAGCTGCTTACGCTGCCAAACGGTGAGCGTCTTGGCCTGCCCTCCAACGTACGCGTCATGTTCGAAGTCGAAACCCTTCGTTATGCAACTCTTGCAACGGTGTCTCGTTGCGGGATGGTCTGGTTCAGTGACGACACTGTTGACATCGACGTGATGCTCTCACGATACATCGCGCAGCTTCGTACTGCCACGTTCGAAGATCTCGAGGAAGACACTGGCACTCCTACGTCGGCAGAAGCCAGACTGACTGTACAGAATTTGATGGCCGAGATCTTAACCCGACGATTGACCGAGAATGATTTCGTGAAGAAGAGCCTTGAGCACTGCGCGAGCATGAAGCACATCATGGAATTTACGTCCATTCGCGCCGTCGGCACACTTTTCTCGCTTCTTCGGAAGGCTTGCCGTTCGGTGCTGGAGTACAACATTCAGCACACCGATTTCCCTCTCAATGATGAGCAGATTGAAGCATACCTGGCAAAGAAAGTCCTTCTCGCTGCAGTGTGGTCATTCACCGGTGATTGCCCGCTTCTTGATCGAAAAGCTTTCGGCGACTATCTCGCTGGATTGGCTACGTTGGATATGCCTCTGCTGACCGACACCTCTTCCCTCATTGACTTCGATGTGGCCCTCCCCGAAGCCACATGGACATCGTGGCAGAACCAGGTCCCAACAATTGAGGTCAACACGCATTCGGTCACCCAGACTGACCTCGTCATTCCCACACTGGACACTGTCAGACACGAGGATGTGCTCTATTCATTCCTGGCTGAGCATAAGCCTCTGTTGCTCTGCGGTCCACCTGGCTCTGGTAAAACGATGACATTGTTCAGCGCACTTCGCAAGTTACCCAACATGGAAACCGTAGGCCTCAACTTCTCCAGTGCCACTACGCCAGATTTGCTCGTCAAGACTTTGGAGCAGTACTGCGATTACAAGAAGTCGCTTAGCGGTGTCACTATGGCTCCCCGGCAGATTGGTCGCTGGCTCGTCGTGTTCTGTGACGAGATCAATCTGCCCGCGCCTGACAAGTATGGCACACAGCGCGTCATTTCTTTCCTCAGACAACTTGTTGAGCATGGTGGGTTCTGGCGCACCACAACCAAAAGCTGGGTCAGCCTCGAGCGTATTCAATTCGTTGGTGCTTGCAATCCCCCGACTGATGCTGGACGTACTCCCTTGGGTCTGCGTTTCTTGAGGCATGCTCCGTTGGTCATGGTCGATTACCCCGGAGAGTTGTCGCTCAAGCAGATTTACGGCACCTTCAACACGGCAATTCTCAAGATTATCCCGACGCTGCGAGGCTACGCTGATGCCTTGACACAAGCCATGATCCAGGTGTATATGCTTTCTCAGAAGCGATTCACACCAGAAATACAGCCGCATTACGTATACTCGCCTCGTGAGTTGACGAGGTGGGTGAGGGCTGTCTACGAGGCCATACGTCCACTTGAGACACTTTCGCTCGAAGGACTTGTGCGTATTTGGGCCCATGAAGCCTTGCGTCTGTTCTCTGATCGCCTCATTGCCGACGATGAGAGAGATTGGACTGAAGAGACAGTCAATCGTGTCGCGATTGAACATTTCCCTAACCTGGATGAGGAGACCGCTTTGCAGCGACCAATCTTGTTCTCCAACTGGCTGTCGAAGAACTATGTTCCAGTAGCACGCGATCAGCTGCGCGACTTCGTCAAGGCTCGACTGAGAACCTTCTGCGAAGAAGAGCTCGACGTGCCGCTGATCTTGTTCAATGATGTATTGGAGCACGTCCTTCGCATCGATCGTGTCTTCAGACAACCCCAAGGACATCTGATCTTGATTGGTGTCAGTGGTAGTGGCAAGACGACACTCTCCCGTTTCGTCGCTTGGATGAACGGCCTGTCCGTTTTCCAGATCAAGGTTCATGGTAGATACTCCGCAGAGGACTTTGACGAAGACCTTCGTATTGTCCTGCGCCGATGCGGAACCAAAGGCGAGAAGATTTGTTTCATCATGGATGAGTCGAATGTCCTGGACTCCGGCTTCCTGGAACGCATGAACACTTTGCTGGCCAACGGCGAAGTGCCAGGTCTCTTCGAGGGAGACGAGTACGCGACGCTCATGACAGCTTGCAAGGAGGGCGCTCAACGACAAGGTCTGTTGCTCGACTCCCAGGAAGAGCTTTACAAGTGGTTCACTCAGCAGATTGTCCGGAACTTGCATGTGGTCTTTACCATGAACCCGCCTTCGGAGGGATTGGGATCCAAAGCTGCGACGAGCCCTGCCTTGTTCAATCGTTGCGTGCTTAATTGGTTCGGCGACTGGTCTGACCAGGCATTGTATCAGGTCGCATACGAGCTTACACAGTCCGTGGATATTGACAAGGGTAACTTCGCATGTCCCGACAGCTTGCCGATCGCTTTCGATCAGCTCGAGATGCCACTGTCTCATCGCGATGCAGTTGTCAATGGCATGGTTCACGTGCACCACTCGCTGCGTTCGTTCAACGACCGGCTGAAGCGCCAGCAGAACAAGCAGACTTTCTTGACACCGCGACAATTCTTGGATTTCGTTGCACAATTCGTCAAGTTGTTCAACGAGAAGCGCGACGACCTCGAGGAGCAGCAACGTCATTTGAACGTCGGTCTCGACAAGCTTCGCGAGACTGTGGAGAAAGTCTCGGAGCTGAAGAAGAGTTTGGCCGAGAAGAAGACCGAACTTGAGAAGAAGGATACAGAAGCCAACGAGAAGCTTCAGCGCATGTTGGCAGATCAAGGAGAAGCTGAACAGCGACGCGCCGCATCGCTTGAAATTCAGGCTGCGCTAGAGAAACAAGAGGAGGAAGTGGCAAAGAGGAGAGAAGTTGTGCTGAGTGATCTGGCCAAGGCCGAACCTGCCGTGGAAGAGGCACAGCGCAGCGTCAGCAATATCAAGCGCCAACATCTGACAGAAGTGAGGTCTATGCAAAATCCTCCTTCTGGCGTCAAGCTTGCCTTGGAGTCCGTTTGCTCTCTTCTTGGTCACAAAGTTACGGATTGGAAGACGATCGTCAGCATTGTGAGGAGAGATGACTTCATCGCGAGCATCGTTGGCTACGACAATGAACGACAGATGACACCGGCATTGAGAAACAAGATGGAGGCCGAGTATCTATCCAAGGACGATTTCACGTTCGAGCGTGTCAACCGCGCATCCAAAGCCTGCGGTCCTCTTGTGCAGTGGGTCGAAGCACAAGTCAACTACTCTTCTATCCTGGACAGAGTTGGACCACTGCGTGAAGAAGTCGATCAGCTCCAGGAAGAGGCATTGCAGACCAAGGCCGAAGCGAAGGCTATCATGAATACCCTTGAAGAGCTCGAGAAGAGCATTGCGACTTATAAGACAGAGTACGCTTCGCTGATTAGCCAGACCGAGGCTATCAAGGCCGAAATGAGCCGCGTGCAGTCCAAGGTCGATCGCAGCATGCGCTTGCTCAACAGCTTGTCCTCTGAGCGTGGGCGTTGGGAGGAGAGCAGTAAGACTTTTCAGGTGCAGATGGAAACCATCATTGGCGATGTGTTTTTGGCTTCAGCGTTCCTGGCATATGCTGGACTGTATGATCAGCAGTATCGCCGCGCCATGCTTGAAGACTGGTCCCTTCAACTGTCAGCGTCTGGCATCTCCTTCAAGCCGCAGAATGCGATTTCCGAATATCTATCAACCGCAGATGAGAGACAGCAATGGCACGAGAACGCCCTCCCTGTGGACGAACTGTGCACGGAGAACGCGATCATGCTGAAGCGTTACAATCGCTACCCACTGATCATCGATCCATCTGGTCGTGTCACGGAGTTCTTGCAGAATGAGACCAAAGATCGCCGACTCACGGTGACCAGCTTCTTGGACGGCTCGTTCGTAAAGCAGCTTGAGAGTGCTTTACGTTTCGGAAACCCCATCCTGATCCAAGATGCGGAGCACATTGATCCCATCCTCAACCATGTGCTCAACAAAGAGTACCAGCGCACTGGAGGTCGTGTTCTGATCCAGCTCGGCAAACAGGAGATCGATTTCTCGCCCGCTTTCAAGCTGTACCTCTCGACTAAGGATCCCTCAGCAGCGTTCGCGCCGGATATCTGCAGCAGAACCACGTTCGTGAACTTCACTGTCACGCAGAGTAGTTTGAAGACCCAGACGCTTAACGACGTGTTGAAGTCTGAGCGACCGGACGTCGATGAGAGACGTGCCAACCTTGTCAAGATGCAGGGCGAGTTCACGCAGCGTCTACGAAGATTGGAACGTATGCTTCTGCAGGCGCTCAACGAGTCCCAAGGCAATATTCTCGACGACGAAAATGTCATCAATACACTCGAGAAGCTCAAGAATGAAGCTGCGGAGATCACGGCCAAGGCCTCCGAGACCGAAGGTGTCATGAATGAGGTCAACACCATCATGAACACGTACGACATAATCGCGCGGTCGTGTTCGGCAATCTTTGCGGTGTTGGAACAGCTGTATCATGTGCACCACTTCTACCAATTCTCGCTGCAATACTTTGTAGACATCTTTGAGTCTGTGTTGCGAACCGCGGGAGAGTCTTCGGAGCGTGACCCGAAGAGACGCATTGATACAATCGTGCGCTCACTCTTCGGCAAGACGTACAACGAAACGTCGGCTTCGTTGCTGCAGAAAGACAGACTGACATTCGCTGTCCTGCTAGCGCAAGCTGCTCCATTCCCCATGGACAAGAGCTTGATCGATCTGGTCCTAGACGAAACCATTACCGGGGGGGATGTCACTTCCAACACGGCACACAAAGACAAGGCTGTTGCTACCGCGTCCCGTATCAAGAGCGTCAAGGACCTTGTTTCGGATCTGGAGTCACCAGAATGGGATAAATTCTTCACAATCGAGCAAGCAGAGACCTGCGTGCCAGGGGTTGCTGCTAGCGGTGGAAACGACAGCGATAGGGCGCTCAAGGAGCTGTTGCTCGTCAAACTTTTCCGCATGGACAGACTGGTGCCTGCAACAGAGCGCTTCGTCAACGTCGTGTTTGGGCAAGACTTCCTGGACGTGGCAGAGAACCTCGGCAGAATTGTCGATAGTCAGACCGCCAGCTCACCCATCGCCCTCTGCTCAACCCCTGGCTTCGACGCAAGTTACAAGGTCGATCAGCTTGTTGAGCGACAAAATGCCAGCTGCACAAGCGTTGCAATGGGTTCACAAGAAGGTGTTTCAAGCGCTGACGCCGCACTGGCTGGTGCTGCAGCAAATGGCTCCTGGGTGCTGATCAAGAACGTCCACTTGGCGACCGAATGGCTACAGAATCTGGTCAAGCGTATCGACTCACTCAAGCCCAACAAGGATTTCCGCCTCTTCTTGTCAATGGAGACCAGCCCCAAAATCCCATCAAGCTTACTACGCGCTTCTCGTGTCCTGATGTACGAGCAACCTGCTGGTATCCGAGCCAATATGAGGGATACTTTGACATCCCTTCCGGACAAGGCAGTTCAGCAGCCTGTGGAGAAGGCTCGCGTGCACTTCCTGCTCGCGTTCTTGCACGCTGTCGCGCAAGAACGTCTGCGTTACGCGCCCCGTCTCGGCTGGAAGGGCTTCTGGGAGTTCAACGATGCAGACTTTGACTGCTCGGCTTTTATCATTCAGTGGTGGACAGACAACATTGCTCGTGGCCGCAGCAATGTCGCGCCAAAGAGCATACCATGGGATATGCTTCGCGCCTTGGTTTCGGAAATGTATGGCGGCAAGATTGATGATGCTGGCGACATGGCGCAATTGAAGGGCTTGGTCGCGAAAACTTTGACCGCCGATGCGTTCGAAGAGGGATTCAATCTGATCGGCGAAGTCGCAGAGGACCAGAACGTTGGCATGCCTTTGCCGAGTGGCGCTGCGAAGACTGACATGCTTCAATGGGTCAAAGAGTTGCCAGAGCGTGAACCACCCACTTATCTTGGTTTACCGGCCAATGCAGAGAAACTTCTGCTCGTCGCACATGCTGAGGAGATGCTGAAGAATTTGAAGACTGTCATGGGTGTATTGGACGAAGGCGAGAGCGTCATGGCTGAAGCCGTGGACGACTCATAGAAAGTTGTGATACGAACGAGGGTGCAAGGAGTTTCTTTCTGCTATGCATGGCGGCCAGGCGTTCAGACAATGATGTCTCGGGGCACTGGGCAATGCACGGGGCGATGCAACTGCTTGTTTCATCATGGCAATGGCGTTCCGTGTGTCCTTGCAAACATTTTCAGCGTCTATACCCCCCTGTAACGTTAGAGTTCTCCCTGTGGTTTGAGAGACCGAGGTTCTAGATTGTGTGAATAGCGTAGGGCAGGTAGTTGTGAAACTCTTGCTGTCTATTCTAGCCGGTGCTTTCCAATGCATCGTGTCTTGTCAGGGGTCTGGGATTCGCGTTCAAGGTTGGGTTTCGAAGCGTGTCGTAGAGCAGCATATCGGATGGCATACCTTCATTGACGCTTTTAGCCTTTCAGGGTCAAGAGCGTGCAGGTGAGCTGACCCGATTCCGGTTTCATTGCTCAGTAATAGCCAACAGATACAACAAAGAAAAGGGTGCGCCGCGCGCATCCGCGCCTGTTGGCGGTACCATTTTGTTTGGACGAGTCGGAACGACTTTTATTGCTCTTGCAACAGAAGCGACCTAGAAACAGAATTCCGCTATCCAAGCCTGGTGAAATCTAAGTAGAACTAGTCAGTCAACAAGTTCGAGACTTTGCGCACGAAGATACATTGTTCAAGGCAGGACTTTGGAAGACCGAGAAAGGGCGGTCAGCCTCGACTTACTTAGTCTAGCCTGGTTGGCCTACCGTTAACTACCGTACGAGGCGACGTTTGACGTTTAGCTTAATAAGTGCCATTGCATCGTGGCCCTACGGAGGCTGCGCCTTTGAACGTTCATCCCAGGTCCTCGTAAGCACACTAAAAGTCGGACTCCGGCAGGTCCTCGGAAATTTTCCAGGCGATCTACGAACCTGGAAACGCTCAAATTGTTGAAACTACATAAGTTCGCCCAGGTCAGTTCCATTTTCCTATGCAACTACTCAATCATTTGAAAATCAAGAACCGAGTCAGAACATCAGCATTACCACGACCATCATCATCATGCACGCCAAGTCCGCCATTGCTGTTTTCTTCGCCACGGCCATGGCTGGCACACAACCGTCCTACGTCAACCTTCCTGGTCAGCTCGACTGCCCCAAAGGAGGTATTATCAGCCAGGCTCAACTCATAAATGCGATTACCGGCCCTCAAGGCTCGATTTACGAGTCTGCTGCGTCCAACCTCGCGTCTGGCTACTGCGCAACTGCGGATTTCGACGATATTCCTCTGTACAATGTCTGTCCTCTCTCATCTTTGTCGCTGTTGATCTCACGAGATGCTAACGCGCTGCTACAGGTCTTCATCTCCGGCTACGCGACGATCGGATATGCGTACCAGGAGTCGACCAATACGTACTGGTATTGCTACAACGCAGCTCTAGGCGGGGCATTCGCCACCTGCAAGGAGGAAAGTGCGCAATGAGGATGAGATGCAATTTTATGAAGGAGATGTCGTCGGTCATCGCTCGACTATTTGCGGTCGTGTGGTCATGTTCTGGATGCCTCATGAGCTCTGATACTGGGATGGTACTAGGCACGCTGCGCCTCATGGTTTTGTCGAGTCTTCGTGCAGATGCCATGAAACGAAACATTGTATCATTAGAGCGCAAGCTGGCCCGCCACTTGAAGACGATTCGCAAGCAAGTTGACGTGCTTACGATACGATCTGCAACACATTGTCAAGTCCGGTTCCGGGTTGTAGACAAACTCAATTGCAATGTCATTTGAATGATACAAGTTGTACGTGAGGACAGTGGTTGCTCCACTTCCGCTTCCGACAATGAACATGGCGAGAACAAGCAGTTGGACGGGAGACACGACCTCTTTCGGCACCTACACGAAGACTCCGGAATTTCAGCGATTGTTAAGTGCATGGGTACAGTTCGAAAAAGCCATGTGCGTGCCACTTCGCCCTTTCAATCACATGCACGGGCAGTAATACTGCTATTCGGTCCAGCAAAAGGTCTGAGAGAGAAAATGGTTCAGCACTTGGCCAAATCTACCTCAAGTCGGGGTGACTAAGTCTGTGTAGTCAACCACCCCCACAGTCTGTTCGCCAGGCCCAACAGAGCTGTCTGCGACGCAATGGTGTTGAATTCAATGCCAGACTTCTCGCATTCATCACTCATAAGCTGCGCATGAACGAACAACGCTCATTGAAAGTGCTGTTGTTGACTGCCTTCAAACACCCCGCCATACCCAGCAAACGACATAAAAGGATCAATTTGGTCGGTAAATTGCGTTTGCGTCCGTTGCGGCGCACTGAAATTGTACGGAGGCAGCTGCTGGTGATTCCTTATGTTGAATTGCCTGGCATCACAATGAGCTGAGTGGTCGATTGGAGATTGCCAATTGGTCACTGGTTGAAGCGGTAGCGGATCCATTGCGAAATTTGTTGCTCGAACAGCAGCTGGGATTTGATGTTGGTAAGCGGCAGCCGTGGCCCGCATTTGTTGAAAGTCATGACTTCCAGGAACGGGCAATGGAGGCTCTATTGTCCTTTCCGCCGGAGTAGGTGACACATGTTGATGATTTTCGACGGCAATTGGCTTTGGTGGTGGGCTGATAAGAGGAGTTCGTTGGTTGTGCCGAACCATAGAATTTGGTGTTAGGGGCAACAGTGCAGCGTCGTTCCTGATGCTGTTGATACAGTTCGTCTGCTCTTTGGCACCAGCGCCGAAGACCTCATCGCTGATGCACCTGTGTAACTCCATTGATGTAGGAGTGTTGTTCTTTAACAGATAAGGCAAGCTCAACCGTAGCAGATGGATGAAGTGTTTCCGTTCTGCCTGTAGCTTCTCGTTCACGCCTTGCAAAGCCACGAACGCCGCATTGTCGTTAGAAGACGAGAAGAAGTTTCCTGGAAGTCCACTCGCAAGTACTTGGTCTATCGGCTTCCGCCTCGGTTTCTTATGTGTAATAGCTGTGAATGTCAGTCAATGAACATGCTGCTCCACGGCTTTTACTAACGGAGATCCGGCACTTCCTGACACTCTGGATGTGTGAGTGCATAAAGATAGCGCCACTGTGCTGATCTCAACTCGGGAGATCGTGTTTTTGAAAAGCACTCCTCGTCGAACCTATGGCGTCGGTTCTTGATCGCCTCCGCAGATTGCAAAGTTTCTTCATTTGCACTGGCGTGACACAGATACACGCAATGGTCTTCGCAAGCAGATCGTTCATTCTGCTTTCCTGTTGCTGAATGCTGAAGAGACTGCAGTTTTTGTGAGTTCACGTGAGCCTTGAAGGACTTCTCATTTGGAAAGTGGTCCCAACATTTACCGCACACTATGACTTTGTGCTTCTTCAGGCAACGTCTGAATCAGAATTGTTGTCAGCTGTATTCCAATGTCGACTGTGGCGAGAGGTCTGCTTACATGATCACGGATATGTATGAGTGGCTAGCCTTGCGTTTTTCCGTGACGCATCGAATCGTCAAATTCATCCTTGCGCCAGGCTCATCGTCGTCATCGCCCTCTGGTCCAGGGTGATCGGCCTCGAAGTCCCCATCGCCCCGGTCCTGCCCTCCGGAGAATTTGCGTTTACCATTGTTGTGTTGGCTTGCACTAGTGTTGCTAGTTTCGCCCATTTCAAAAGTGTTGGAAGAGGGCGCGCTGTCATTGTCGTGCCCAGTATATACACGTTGGCCGCTCCCACGGCCAGAGGACCACGACGAGGAAGATTTGTGGCCACGAGTAGCACAAAGGTTTTGGGAATTGTCCTCATACGACATCTCGGCAAGGTTGCGCATCAGACCGGCCACAAAACAGGCAAGCCAAAATACCGTGGTGCCCAGGTCGCATATTTCGATGCACACCAAATTAAGCACCTCAAGCAGGGCATCGTTTTCCATTCTCTCGGTGCGGGCAATACGACAAGCAAGAAGCCACGAATCGATTGCAGTGACCCCAATTTCTTGGTGCGCTTCTTTCGCGGCAGGCGGAATGAGCTCGATCAATTGGCTAAGACAAAGCCCACCTTGAGGCGTGCAAGCAACGAGATCCAGGCGGGCCACCTTCTCCAACATATCTTCGACGTCCTCCCACGTTGCGATTTCGAACGCGCACTGGGGCCCTTTGGTCGCTAGATAGGTGCACATGGAGAGAGCCCCGTGGCAAGACGCATCAAGGTCGATGTTGCCGTTGCAGTTCAGGTCGCTCATCTCGAGGGAATCCGCCTCGTACACCGTCGACGGTCGATCAGTAGGGCTCTCATGATCCGCTTCTCTGCACTCTTCGGGTTGCCCTGACAGCCATTCTTGACAATTAGATTGACTGGTTTGGCGGGTCAAGGTCTCCTTCGTCTCATGTGGCGGGAGACTTTGCGTCGCTTGCACATTCTCGGCTCCATTGTGTGGTGAACTTGTGTACACACTCGAGTCTGGCTGTTGGAATGAGCGTATGCTAATATTGGCGAGAGGATGCGATGAGGTGTTCAATTCGACACTGGTCTCGGCATCGCCGCCCAAATTGCCTTCCGGTTGAGGACCAGCTTCTGCTAGTAGAGATGAATCATGCTGGCAATTCCATCGTGGAGTCTTTCGCGATGACACGTTTCGTTGTGGGATATCGTGCGACATCTCTGTGGCGTGCCTTTTGATAGTGCCTGCATTTAAATTGTTGTACATCGCGCCGTGAATGAGTTTGCTATCCTTGTTCCATTCAATCCAGTCATGCGGCAAACTAGGCCGACTGACGTGCGGCTCGTTGAAGACTCCTGAATCGTGTCGGGGCAGAGTCTCCGATAGTCTGATATCTGTAGGTCCCCAATTTGAGTCAACGTCGTCAGCCAAACAATGTGCCTGTGTCACGAGACCAGACCCAGGAGATCCCGACAGCCATCGAAGCGGCAGGCGCTCCGTGGGAGGAATAATCACGCTGTCTGCCGCTTCCAACTCGTGCGGACGCTCAAGATCATGGAGCTGGTGTTGCTGGTTGAGCGCTGCTATATACCCATCACAATGGCCGCAGCCGCTGCATCTGGTGACTGTCTCCCGGTCCGACCTGAGTGACAAGGGTGGTCCGTATTTGCCAGGTCGTCCAGGCTCAGATATAAACTCTGTATGGCTATCAAGTGCTTTCAAGCTTATTACGCTGTCATGCAAACCTCGCCACACAGGACGCTTGCTCGGAGATGTGGTATGTATGACCGACACTGGCGAACCTCGTTTGCCGACCTTCCAAGGTGCTTGAGAGCTTGAGCATAAGTCATGCGGTCTCCCACAGGTATTCTCGAAGTTAGTTCCAGACGATGGGTGTCAACAGCGCGGACCAGGTTGTCTTGCTGATCGTCCAGCCGTGGATCCATCGAGAGGATGAGTGTCGTCGATGGCTCGGAATCCGTAGCGCTACTGGTTGTCCGCTCAGTTGTACTTTCTGCATCACTGGAATCATCTGAATGCCAGCCATAGCTTGAGTTCCGAGAATCGAAGCCTGTTATATCATCGAGCCTGGCGCTCCAAAGCCTGCGATCTGTGCTGCACGTCGAGCGACTATTGGCATAGGTTGGCTGGCGTGAAGGTGCATCCACTGGAATCGGTAACGCACGGGACTGCTGCGTAAGCGCGGGCTGCATGCAACGGCTCAACAGGTGGTCCGCGTGATCTCCGAAGTCTCGATCGGCTGGCTTGGACTTAACATCACACATGGTTGTTTCTGGTGGAAGGTTTCAGTGCTTTCTGGGTTGTGGCATGAGTTGTACGAATCTTGTATGGTCTTCATAAGCTTGCGCGGCTTTATTCGTGTGTCGTGGGCGGCCTCTGGGGCATTGCACTGCAACTGGCGACAACTTTCACACCAGGCTGAAGGATCATGTAGGCTGTGTTAGTCTCGCGATACATGCATATCAGAACAGCCTTGCCTTAAAGGGTTAGCTTCTCGCTGTACATCGAATGTGGCGCATGCTGTAAGTTGTCAGCAAGTTGCGCGCAAGTGTCTGGGGAGACATATTCTGCATCTGATGACACGTCGTCTTGCCGTGTGAGTTGTTCGAGGCCGCCATTAAAATGCCGCTTGCTGGAGTTTTATTGATTGGTCGTACTCCAGCGAACTGCAACTTCCCACAAGTTGCAACAGGGAAGCTTGGACTAATATGTGTATCGCGAACAGTCCCGTCTACACTGTGCGGGATGTTAGTGCACCTTGCAACTTTCATACCACTTGCAGCGGTTTGCTGCTGGATTCTTTGCGCTGTGCCAGAGAAATGCCTGTGGCATATAGAATCTCCGCTCATCTGTAGGTCCAAAATGCCAGCACCAACGTAGCAGCAATGCCCGAATCAGCCCATAGAGATCAAACCCAGCGAAGCAGCGGCTACACAACCATGATTGACAATGGTAAGTAACAACTGGCATCTCCCCGTCGCCATTGCTCACAATAGCGAACAGGCAAATTCGAATGGTGTCCCAGAGGAACCGCGCAGGCGTCGTCCGCAGCCGCTACAGAAGGACCATATAGCCGCCGCTCCCAGTTCGACGACGCCAGAAACAGCGCAAAGTACGATGCTCCCACTTCGTTGTACGGCGTAGGAGCTCAATTCGAGACAAGCCTGGGGCGCAAGACGTAAATGGCGTCCTCATGCGCATATCGCAGTTGGGGCTTCAATAGGGGCGGAGTCCATCTCATCGCGGCCGGGCGTAAGGGCGTAAGGGCGGCGGGACACAACATCGGCTGCCAAGTGAAGACGTAGGTGGAGGCCGCAGAAAGCAGGTGTTGATCGGGAAGCTGGGCGGTTCATGCAGATGAACAGAGGCCGCTTCCCGCAGGAGATGTGGTGCGGTGGAAGTCAATAAAGCAGTCTAGCCAGTTTCGGCCTAGCTCTCCCTGGCCGACAACACATATTACAACCCTCACTTGTATCCGCAACTCATACACTGAGTTGACTGAGCGTCTGTATCGAAAGTAACAAGGTCTAACACCTTGTCCAGTCAAGCTTGTATTCGTCGTCTTCTTTCCTCTTCACCAGCCTCCCTCGTGAGATTCGGTCAGACTGTTTGTATTCCACGGAGCTATCACGTCAACAAGCTGCTCGAGGTCGACGTTGCCACTATAACCTGCATAATCGATCATTGGCATACTAGTGTTGGCGTCAAGCAACAGGTCATCTTGCATGGGTGTTTGCAATAGAGGACCAGGTGCATTGTTGTAGACTCGCGGAGCTGTCTCTGACATATTCGGATGCGGGCGCTGCGATGTTGGTTGCTCGTGCCCCATGGACGGGTTCACCAGGTTGAAATTCTGCTGTGGCACGGCGGAAGTGGCTTGTATGGCGCGGTGTGATGAGACCTCATTCGGTAGCGAAATCGCAGACATCGTGGCTATTCGAGGAGGGCATACCTCTTCGATCTGGCTGCGAAGTTCTTCCGACGCAACGGACTCTTTGCATAAGCCCAAAAGGTTTTTGAGAGTGTTGATAGTAGTTGGTGATCGCGCCTTCTCCAAGTTGTAGTTGTACTCGGCTTTTAGGAGAGCATCACGCTCTGTCCGAAGTCCCTCAACTTGGTTCGTTAGAGCATCACGCTCTGTCTGAACTTTCTCGACTTGTTTTGTTAGAGCGTTGATCCTCGTTTGACTTTCTGTTAGGGCAGTCTGCGCCTCTTGTAGGAGCTGTCGTGTCTCTTCCCACCCTTGCACACGTGGACGTACGTGTTGCCGCAAAATTGGACTCGGGGCGGCACTGATCCGGTCGTGCCGTGTCTTGGCAACGTGGGTGAATGCTAAATACCCATCAGTCGTGGGTTTGGATCGAGCAAACGGGGCCTCCTACTCGATTTGGGCACATCGTCGCAACCCGGGTTGCACAAAGCGTAAATACATTGCCACATCTGAGTGTTCTTTCCCTTTGGGGGCGGACAGTTCTTGCCACTCTTGTGCTTGATTGCGAGAATCGAGTCGGAGTCGGAGCTAGAGAGTTGACTTTGGTCGCACTCTGAGAGCACACACTGCTCCTCAAATTTCGGTTCTTTATGGGCACTTTTCTGGGCTCTATTCGCAAATGTTTGGTAACAACGACCACATATGTATATTCCATGGATTTCAATTCTTCGACTGGTGGAAAGTCAGAAACTGATTGTGATCGTGGAAGCATACTTACAGCATTTCTGCAATGTAGGTGTCCTTTCCATTACACCCGTGGTCTGACATGATGCAAGGTAGTTGGAGCGCTGGATCTGCACTTCTTTCTGAATTGGCTTTGTCAATCTGAACGCGCTTCGAAGCACCGCTTTTACCATCTTGTTCACCGCGTACTCTCTTGCTACCACAGCTTTGGTGGCCTTCGTCACCATTCCCAGCCACCTGGTCATCAGAGCGGCTGTTATCTGTTGTGCTTTCTGAGTTCGCACACTGTCGGATTGATCCATTGTAGGTGTTTCTCGTATTGGCCACTGTAGGAGTAACACCAGCGAGGCCGCTATTCCGCGGTTGGGCGATGAGGAAAGAATCATCAAGTTCAGTTCCTTGCGTGCCGCAGAGCATGGTTTCGATTGCGTAACTAAAGCCTGTTGAATCGCTTCCTGTCTCTGATTCAACTGTCGAGAGCGGCTTTCGTATCTCTAATCCATTCAAAGCCCTAGTGCACGAGCGAAATACTCGGTCCTCATTTCCAGCCACGGCAAATCCCTGCGGGCGAAGCACACCGTACATCTATTGCAAAATCAACGAGGCTGTTGTTGACTGCTCGTCAATTTTGGCAGCACTTGTGGATGTATCAGAAAGGAATGCACCAATCCTGCGAGACAAGCTGCCTATTGTGTCGAGTACGACAGAATCAGTTTCGACAGACGGCATATCGAGTATTGTTGAAGGACTTGCCTTCCGCGCTTCAACACAATCAGGTTCCATCGGCCAATGCTGCTGTTCGAACTGCGCGCGTATCCAATCATCAAGTCTCTGTCTGGCACTTCCATGGTATGCCTGTGAGCCAATATCGCATTCGTCGAGGCCAGGAGGCAACCTATTCCCATCACACAAGTTGTCCTCTTCAACGACGGCCGGAGTGTTGCCTTGGATCGCAGCGACGTTCAGGTCGGATAGCTTTGGGGTCTGCATGGGCGTCAAATCGTCTGCCGTTGAGCAATCAATCTTCGTTTCGTCGGATGAACCTTGCCAGTCTTCCAACAGTCGTGCTGGCAGACGGTCTTCGTATGATGACCAGACCGTTCAACAATTGGCCAAAATGTGTTGCTGCCGAACTGGTCAGTACGTACACACTGAGACTCTTCGATTGGCTGCTCAAGGAGCTTCTTGCAGCAAGCCCAGCCCGCTCTGGGCGCTGAAGCAAAGCATAAGCTCTTCACAGCCAACCAATTGTCTAGCGACGCGCAGTATCGACGCCCGACAAGAATCCATGTGGCGTGAAGGTGGTCGTTGCGGCTCCGCGAGAAGGCTGCTCTTCACCTGGAGTTGGAGACGAGACGTACTAGCTTGATACAGACTAGCCTCCCGTTGTCGGCCCGTCCCGATTCCAGCTCCAGCTCTGACGCATCCGCAATCTTGTAAAGTGCAACTCACACGAGAAGAACAATGTAGCTTCACAACCACCACCGCAGCGTCCGCTGCACTGCACCACCACAAACACCAACGCGATGCCGTCGGCAACCAGCAACGATGTCGCCTCCTTCGACATCGTCGCGACCTACCACCGCCTTCTCTCCGAAGACCCGGACCTGACGATGCCAGTCGCAGCAATAGAATCGCTCATTCTCGCACTCGCCAACACGCCCTCGACCACCGTCTCCGAAACCCTCGATCTAGTGCAATCCCTCACCGCCTCTCTCAAAAACTCCATTCCCAATTCCATATCCCTTTCCGCGGGAACAGATCTCTTCCAACAATACCTCATCGCCAACCTCCAACGCCCCTCCACGACAGGCCACTCCTTCGACGAAGTGCGCAACCACCTGATCCAAAACGGCAAAGTCTTCGTAGAAAGAGCAAAAGCCGCGCGAGAGACCATCGCTTCGTTCGGAAGACATTTCATTCGGGATGGGAATACCGTTCTCACCAATGGCGGCTCAAGAGTCGTAGGCGCATTGCTGAAATCTGCCGCCGAGACGGCGAATTCGTCTTCGGGACGCGGTTCGATCCGTTTCCGAGTCATCTACGTCGTGACGCCTACACCCGGATCTTCTTCGTCAAAAGAAAAAGACATGGATGACGAATCGACCGCCAACATCTCCGCTCTGCGCGAACGCGGAATCCCCGTTGCCGTCATCCCGCCCACAGCGACAGCGTACTGCCTTGACCAAGTCACGGCCTGCTTCGTCGGAGCCGAAGGCGTCGTGGAGAATGGAGGAATCATCTCTCGATTGGGAACCTACCAAATGGGCATGTTGGCCCAAGCCGCACGGAAACCATTTTATGTGGTATCAGAAAGCCACAAATTCGTGAGACTATATCCACTGGGACAAAGGGATTTGGGCATCGAGCAGAAAGTCGTAGAATTCCGGACGAATGAGGGGGCGGTGGGGGAAGACAACGAGAATGTGGTGGAGGGGGAAGAGGAGGACAAAGTAGTCAAGGGGAAAGCTTGTTGGAGGCCGGAGGAAGCGGTGGATTATACTCCGCCGGGCTTGATCAGTGGGATCATCACCGAGTCTGGAGTGTTATTACCTAGTGCTGTGAGCGAAGAGCTCATCAAGATTTGGTTTTGAGAGGACGTGAGAGAGGAACATGGCTCAATGAACAGCGAATAAGTTTTGATAGAGCACGAGATGCATTCTCTCATTGGAATGATCGCCGGGATATACAACAAACAGGCCGCCTGACCCTGCAACCACCTTGGATTGTTTCCATCCCATTCTCAAAGCATGACATTCTGCCACCGCCGAACTCAAAACAACGAAAAAAATCCCGAGATGATACAAGCAGCAAAACACAAAAAAAAATGCTCGAATGCATAACATCAACGCTTGCCAATGTTGGTTCTTTTCCGCCTCCCTCGAATTGCTCTCTGAAAAATGCCTTCCTTTCCAGCCCATTTTTCTTCTCCTTTCTTCTCATCCTTCATCACTCAATTCCGCCAACTCTCGTTCTTTCGCTTCCAGCATCGCCCGCATCCTCTCCGCTTCTCTCTGCAACTCCGCACGTCGGTCTTCTTTGGCTTTTGCTGATGAAGCTGCCACTGCCGCTGCAGAGGAAGAAGACATACGAGAATTACCTCTCGGTAACGCTGGATCAAGATTCTCGATCGAAGGTAGAGTCTGGAATTGTTGCGGCGCAGGAGCGTCTTCCTGAGTGGCTGAGAACGAGCGTTTCTTGCTCTCTCCTCCTCCGATATAATCGCCGCGATGTTTGAATGCGTCTGTGAAGTCGACAGGGATCGGAGCGGGACCGCTGTGCGGAGCTGTGTTATGAATAAAAGGACTGCTTTCGGGTTGTTGGAGGGGCGTGTTGAGGAGAGATGCGGGTCCGCCTCGTTCGGAAGGAGCGGAGCCCTCGCTCATGTTGTCTGTTGGATAAGGACTTCCTGGAATCAGATGTTGCTGGCCTTGAGCTGCGGGTACGACACGTTTTCGTCGTTTGATTTCGGCCTTTTTCATTTGTACTGGGCGATGTTGACCGTGGAGTTTGTGGTAGAGGCCGCATGCGTTGCAGATTGTGTGGCCTTGTTCGTCGCGCCTCCAGAGGGGAGTGATGGTTGTTCCGCAATTTTGGCATGCTACGACGACGTTGGTTTGGGATTGCTGGGATGGCGAAACGTAGTTTTGCACGACGGTGTGCATGTGCGCTGAGCCGGTTGGCGCTGATGATGCTTCTCCTCGTTCGGCGCTGGCTTGTCGTAGGGCTACCTGGGCAGTTTTGGACACTCGGTTGTTGTACGCTGGACATCCTGCGCATGCGTCCTGTCCTCCTGTGCCATTGCAGCGGCCACCGCCGGGACATGTCCCGTGAACGCTCTGATCTGCCGATACGTATTTTGCGCCACCTTGCACTGATGATGACGGCGAGGATCCCCGATCATTGGTTGACAGCTCCGGATTTTGGTTGACACTCGTGGCTCCGCGTTTTAACCCCACTGGTCGCATCTGATTTCGTGCTTTGTAGTATAGGCCACATGCATTGCAAATCACTGCTCCAGCAGGCGACCGTCTCCACAGAGGCGTTTTTGTCGTCCCGCAATTGCTGCTCGTGTGTTAGAGAGACGGGACGCGTGGTCTTGCTGACGAAGAAACGTACCTGCACATCTGGCCACCTGGAGTCACAATATTGCTCATAGCAGATGGCGAAGTCCGTGACGGTTGCATGATGGGGGCACTCGCCAAGGGAATTGCAGGCGAACTCTGCGTAGACTGTGTGTACTCGTTTGCCTCGTGGTATGCATGACGGAAGGAAATAGATGGCTGCGATGGAGTGGAGGACGCGTGGGACGGCTGTGACTCTTGCACGGGTGCCTGCGTCGTCGCGGGACTTTGCGAGTGTTCTACCAGCTGTCGTGCGGCTTCCAGTTCTTGTTGCGAGGGTTCGCGGTGGAGGAGGTTGGCCATTCGTGGCGACAAGCCTTTAGTCCTGGCCGGCGGCGCCGAGCTTGTGCTTATGTTCGCCATCATGGCGCTCTCGCGTTGCAGGGCGTATTGTTATTGGCGCATGAAGCAGTCCCCAACGGCCGTGTTGAGGTGGACTCCTCCTTCTGGGAGATGGAGATGGAGATGCAACCGGTGCGGAGCCTATCTGATGGTGGAGATCTGATAAGGTCGGTGATCCTTCGGTGCGCCGTGTGCCCAGGAGGGCCGAGGTCGCAGTGCGATGAGGATATGTATGGAGCCAGTGCGAGGTGCAAGTCTGGGTTTCTCAGCGGGCGGAGAGCGTGTCGTGTGTGATGACGGGAGGTCGTGCAGTTGTCATCACCGCCGCGATGTCGCGGTGAAGCAGGCGAATGAGACGGCGGCCAGGCCAGGCGCAGCTGGCACGACTCGCGGATCGGAAAATGGTTTCGACAGCGAATCACACGCCTCGCAATTGTTTCTGCTGACCATCGCGCACGGCCACGCCGCACTGATGAGATCAAGTTCCAAATCAATCTAATCTACCACGGCACGAAGCGTGGTCGTGCCGGTCCACCACAATGGAGAGCACATGTGACCTCGGCAATCGCGTGGTTGGCAGCATTCCGCTGTGTGAACATGTCGGCTTCTTCACGCACCGGCCGGCAGTTTCATGCAAAGAGTCGAAAGTCAACTCGAAGTGGCGAATCAGCAGCCAGAGTGCCCTGGTTGCTAGCGATCTACTCATCTTCGCTCTGCGTCCCGCAATGGTGTTGTATTATTCCTCAGTCTCCTCCACCGGTCCCCACGATTCCTTTCACTTCATGTCCTCCACCATCTCCTTCGACTCGTCCATTTCTGCGGCTCGCAATTACACTCCTTGCTAGCTCGCTGCACATGATTGCTGCCTGGTCGTATCGAAGACGTGACGACTGTTCGACCGCCGATGGTACATCGTGGTCGCTGCAACTCCATGCGAAAGACGCACGTCTTCCACCCTTCGTCTTCATTCCTGAGTCGACACTTGTGGTCCTCACCAGATAATCACTTGCAATGCAGCCTGAGGCTGAGCCCATCTGTTTTGTTCGAGCAACAGGGGTGACGAAGCGGGAGACTAGCATCCCATGACCTTTGTCGCCTCTCACCGCTCAACACGCGGAGAGCCAGGCGGGCGGTTCGTTTGTGCGTCACTCGACCAGTGGTTGCACATGTAGGCATACCACGACGCATTCACCTAAAAAGAACTGCGTCGCAGAGGACGGCAGATGTCGATGTTTTCAGCTCCGCATCTTCGAGCATGGACACCACCGCCCGTGATTTGAGACGATGCTGAGACCATCCGTTAGCGCAGAGACCGCGTGACCTAGCGGTTGACAGCGCAAGTCGAATCGCTGGAGCAATCGTATTCGAGAAATCATCAGGTGATGCCCAATCGTGCGAAGAGCAGCGGGTTGCCCTCCACGGCCAGCCATGCGATGCCTGCATAAACGACCAGCTTCGTGATGACCTCGACATCGTAGCGGACCCGAGGCTTCTCGAGATTCGAGAACATTCGGCGGTCGCTCTTCTCCTCCTCCGTGCCACTATCGCTACCGTTGCCATTGTCACTCGCAGGCGGAGTCAGAAGAACATTGGGCGCGGTATTGGTCGTTGCAGGCGGGGTAGACAGATATGTCGGGCTGTGTTTCGCAGACAGGTACGACGTCGAGTCGGCAAGTTCTTCTGGTGTCATGATGAGAGAAGATCCTTCGGTGGGCAGCACTCGCAACGATGGAGCAGACGCCTGTGGTCTCGGTTGTCGAGCTTGTGCGCGGTTGGCAATCATTTCTCTGGCGTCCGCCTCTGATTGCGGGCCGACTGAAATGGTGCGCTTGCGGCGACGGATGGCGTTCAGCATCCTTGGGATGTCGGAAGCGGGCGGCAGGACCTTATCGTCCTGTCGGAGTTCGGGGACGGTGTTGTAGTCCCTGCTTGATGTCAGAGGGTGGCAGAGGAAGTGTGTGCAGTGTGTGCCTACCTGGCTTGCAGAAAGTATCGGCGAGGCATCTGCAGGCCATAGTGTGCCACAAAGCGGAAAGTCGGTGGCAAGGTGCGCAGCAGCAACGGCTTCATCGTTGCTCGCCAGGCGAAGACCACGACAACGCCGAGGACAAGGCGGGCCCCTGCTTTGAAGAGGTCCTTGTTATCGAACATGTACAAGCTCTGAAAAGCGGCTGCCGGGTCGGTGCTAGTGTCCCGTGAAGAGGCGAAATGCCAGATGCCACCGGTGACGCCCATGACGACGCCAATGAACGCGACACTGTCGTCGAAACATGGACAGTCGTCGGCCGGCTCCGGATGGAAGCGAACCGCCAGCGTCAACATGAGGGCAAGCATGGCAGGTCGTGTCCATCCGTCTGTCAAGACCCAGGTGTCGAAGGCAGGACCGGCTGAAACTCGACACACTGCGATGAAAGCACCGAGGAGAGCGCCAAAGACGACGTCGGAGAAGCCATGCATGCCACAGTACATGCGGCCGATGCTGATGGATGTCGCGTATGCAAAACAGCCCAGGATGCTCAAGCGGTAAGTCCACGGGGACAGATGATGTTGCTCGTACCAGAGATAGTGGAGGCCATAGAGGGCCACGGAGACTGCATTGGTGGTGTGAGTGGAAGGGAAGCCGTACTCCAGCGCGGCCGAACCCGACATGGTGATGCGCTGGAGAGGGGGCGAGAGAGGGCGCGGCAGACACACGAGATCCTTGGCATATCCGCTCAGATAGACGCCGGCGGCAAGCATCTGCACCATGGCCACGCCCAGCGTCGGGTAGCCACACCAGAAGCAGATGGGCAATGCAGTCATGAAGAAGGTGTGGGTCCCGAGATTGGCCGTCATGGCGAAGTACGAGTCCAGCAGCGGTGTTCGCGCGGCGTGCTGCATCTGGGCGAGGTAGGCCGTCTCCTTGCGCACCAGAGGGATGAGGGTCTGGCGCAGGCGGTGTCGCCATGGTGGGAGACGTCGCTCATAGTGGGACAGGCCCCTCAAGCCCGCATCCGGGTCGGGAGAAGCAGTCCGCAAATGCGCCTGGAACCGCAGGTGGACTTTGCTGTCGGCCATGGGTGGAAGCCGAGGCCGGACATGCGCGGTGGGACGGTGGGACGGTGGCCGCGGTGGTGGGCGGTGGGCGAGGGCGGGGGGCGGATGATGGTTCCTGCTGGAGGCTCCCGCCGCGCAAGCACATCGGCGGGCGGTGCAAGAAGACGGGTGTTTCACGACGATGTCGTCAGGACTCTGCGGTGCGCTGAAACGGAAGCCGGGGGAGCAGAGGTGGTGCCAAGGCTCACATGCATCCATGTCGAAACTTACTGAGTTAATGGCGTTTCGTCATCGTCGCGCCGTTGCTGCGCCAACATGGAGCAGCATGGGCGGCTGGCCGTGGACTCGAAGCGCACCGAGCCGAACACTCGACTACATTCCAGTCTGCCCGCCCCCCCGCTCGCCACGCTCACATTCTTCGGCCTCACCACACGCATCCATCCCGCCCGCCCATCATGACCATCAGCGCCGTCGGAGGCAACGCGTCGTACGACCATCTGCGCCGCAAGAACAGCAGCAAGTCCTTCCTCGGCCGCGGCGACAGCTACCGACGGAGCACGCGCGGCAGCGACGGCACCGTCAACACCACGAGCAGCGCGCGAACCAACATCACCGCCCCGCCCGAGTACAGCAAGAAGTTTGTCGTCGTGGGCGATGGCGGCTGCGGCAAGACGTGTTTGTTGATCAGCTACAGCCAGGGGTACTTCCCCGAGGTGCGTGCCGCCGGGCGGATGCGGTGCCCATGGCATACTGACGCGCCGCAGAAATACGTGCCCACCGTGTTTGAAAACTACATTGCCACTGTCGAGCACAAGCGATCCGGGAAAGGCGTCGAACTGGCCCTGTGGGATACAGCGGGACAAGAGGAATACGACCGTTTGCGACCGCTTTCCTACCCAGAGACAGACCTTCTCTTCGTGTGTTTCGCCATCGACTGTCCCAATTCGCTCGAGAATGTGCTCGACAAGGTCCGCTGGACCCTCTCCCTCTCCACTCGAAGCTCGGCTAACTCCTGCCAGTGGTATCCCGAAGTCCTCCACTTCTGCCCGACAACGCCCATAATCCTCTGCGGTCTGAAATCCGACCTCCGAAACAAACGCACGTGCATCGAGCTCCTCAAGACCCAAGGCCTGACCCCGGTCACGAAAGAGCAAGGCAAGACTGTCGCGCAAAAGATGGCCGCCTTATACATGGAATGTTCTTCCAAAGAAGCCACCGGCGTCCACGAAATCTTTGACACCGCCATCGACATCGCCGTACGAGGCCAAGACGAACTCGCCGATGACCGGACACGCTTGGGCAGCAGAGGCAGCCAAACCCTGCCTGCCAAAAAGAAGAAGCGGAGTAAATGTTTGATTCTCTAACCAAGTCCACGTTACCTTTCTCTCTCCTCGCGAACAGGTGCGTTTGCGATCAGAGAGTGGTGATGGGGACTTGCTCTTGATTTGGTTTTTGCATTTATTGACAGCGAGTCTTTTGCTTTTCCCTCTTTAGCGTATCGAGAGAACGAACACGAGAGAATCCAGCCTCGACCTCCACTGCCATCATCACCACCAGCTCCCGACGAGAGGCTCCCTCAGCGAGTCAAGACGGTCGCTCGAGTGCCGCAACAGCAGGCGTTGCAGCTCATGCCCGATCCTCCGACGCTCATACAACATGTCGGTCGTTTTGGGCTGCTGTTTAGAGGAATGGGTCGCCTCTTTTGGGGAACGGCTGCAAGACATCATTGATGAGATGGCCCTCTTCATGTCGTCGTCGTCGTCGTCGTCGTCGTCGTTGCAGGGAGGAGGAGGAAACTATCGCATTGAAGAGGGAACTACGTACCACCACCAGCGGCTGCAGCAGCATTGGAGCATCTTCCTTTTTTTATCATCTGCTTGTTCTTGGCGCATCGGGTTGGATTACATGAATTGGACTGCTTTTTGGGGAAGAAACTTGGAGAACGGAATTGAGCGGGAACGAGAGGGAAGCGAAGGGAAGGAAAGGGAAGGAAAGGAAAGGAGGATTGCAGGTATGATGATTATGTTTCTGAATCTTTGACGAGACGAATTCATGGGACATCTTCTTTTTCTTCAGAGTCGGAGACGTTGTCGCCCTCCTCATGCGGGTTATGAGAAGAGGGCGGACATCTCTCTGACTTGAGGGGAAGAAGGGAGGGGAGGTTGGGAGGTTCGTGTGTTGTAATCATGATGATGATGATTCATGAGAGATATTGTGGAATCATGACGATTTGTTCTTCTTCCATCGTGCTTCATGTTCTTTCTTCCTTTCAACTTCGTCCTTTGCGTCGTCAGATGAGTAGTTTCCTCGGTGCTGCATCCCTGCAATGTTCCGCATCGGCACTTACCGCGACGACTGTACTTTAGCTATATCCCTTCGGATTTTTTTTTTCCCCCGAGTCTGAGAAGGACCGTGGCTTTGGCCTTTTTCGTGCAAAATGACATGTTTATTTAGTTCGGAGAGGCCGTCTGTCGCCGAAGGACAATTTGACACTTGTTTTGTATCCTCGTGTCGGACTTTGAGCTTCCCCCCCCCATACATGATTCAACTCCCTTCTCCAGACTTCCAGCAACGCAGTTTGAGATATCACGACAAATCACTTCTCCTCGTCGCAGACTTTTATTTTTGTTTTTTTCATTTCCCCCTTCCTTCGACAACACTTTGAACATTTATACTTCTTCAACGGTTTTTTCTTCGACACTTTACTCACGCACTCACGCTCCTCACTCTTTCCTCGCATTTTCTTCTTCTTCTTTTTCTTCTTCTTCTTTTTCTTCTTCTTCTTTTTCTTCTTCTTCTTTTTCTTCTTCTTCTTTTTCTTCTTCTTCTTTCTCTTTCTCCCGGTTACTACTACTGTCTCCTCCTGTTACTGTTGTTGCTGCTGCTGCTGTTGTTGTTGTTGCTGTTGTTGTTGCGGCCTTCGCCCCCATGACATTCTCAAACTGCGACCATAATCCTTCGACTTGGCTGAATTCGTTCCCCACGGCGATGACGCCTTCGAGGCTGCGGTTGAGTTTGTTGATGTTTTGGAGGACTTGTTCCATGCTCTGCGGATTGGTGAGGGGTTTGTGTTGTTGATGGTCGTTTTGTGTTTGGTGTGGGGTGGGAAAAGAAGAGGAGGGGAGGGGAGGGGAAGGGGAGGGGAGGGGAGGGGAAGAAGATGGGATGGAGAAGAGTGGAAAAACTCACGGCTGCTACGTCTTGGATTAGAAGCGTTCGTTGTTGCTCAAAGAAGGCTCGGCCTTCGGGGGAAGAGGGATTTTTGGTGGTGGTGGACATGGTGCGTTGGGTTGGGTTGGGTTGGAGGCGCAGTGGGAGGCTTTAGATTGAGGGAGGGACGCGTTGGAAATGACGGAGACGCGACTGGAGGGAGGAGTTTCGGCGAGGACGTTTTTCCGTGCCGATAATGGAGGAAGTTCACTTCATCACGAAGGAGGGCGGACTACATCCTACCACGACCAAAGTACAGCCTGCTTTGTTTAATTCCCTTTCCCCGCTATTTCGCGCCATTGCTTGCATCCGGCACATCATATCAAGGCTCTTCAGGATAGGGTTACATCATATTGAAGGCACTCGTCAGTCCACCAAGTAAACTCCAGTCTCGCGAGTAGCCCAGACTCAGCGTTTCCAAAGGAGTAGAGCAAATATGCATCCTTATCACGAACAAAGGGAAAAAAAGGCGTTTGCCGCAAGGGATTTTCTGGCTCGGAAGTCATGGGTCAGTGGGGATGGGATGGGGACGAGGAAGCGACCATTGTCTCCATCAATTGCCCTCGCAACCTAGAAACAAAGAAGAAGCACGCAAGCGAGCAAGCACGAAAAGAAAGTGAGACCAAAAAAGTGAGTGCAACATAAAAGCCAAGCTCTATCCTACCAGAGGAAGAAGAGCCATAGCAACTGCCATTTACCATTTCTGTTGTATCATCTTCTGTTGTTCGCAGCTTCTCTTCTTCATCATGAAGCAGCAAATTCTATCCGGTCTGTCCATCCATTCTTGCCCTCTATAACCCTTTCTATCATCATCGTCAAACCACAAAGAGGAAAAGAAAACCACAGCAGCCAAGCAAGCGCCACGATGCGATGCGATGCGATGCGATGCGAAGTTGAAGCAACCCAAAAAGAAGAAGAAAACTCCCCCAACCGCTTAACTCGCAAGAACGATCAACGACATGCCCTTTTTCTCAACGCAAACTTCGCCAGCCAACCATTCACGTCTCTCGAGCCCGCCCCGTATCGCGAATGCCTGATCGTATCACAAAAGAAGTCGCATGGAAGAGCAACGTACCTTATCGACTCATCTCAGCAACCAGCTACCGCCTCCGGAGCTTGGTTCTGCAGCCGAGTCTTTGCGCAACTACTGTCCCTTAGCAGTATCTGCCCACGACAGGGCGTCGAATTTGCCCTTTGGCTTGGCCGGTGCCAGATGCTTGAGCCCACCGTTACCAGAGAGGGAAATTCTGACCTTTGCTGGCTTTGGCGGAGGCTTCGTCGGATGGTTGCCGACTACAGTCCACTCCTGGTCTTGAGCGGAGTCGACCTTGAGTGAGGCTTTGGCGGGAGTCTTCTTGGCCGCGCCGGGCTTCTTTGGTGTCTCCAGGCTGAGATCGGCAAGCATCTCCTCCGCCTGTGGATCTTGCGAGGTCGACGGAGCAGTCAGGACGGTTTCATCGATGGTGCCAGCCGAGTTGGTCAAGCTGGGCACGTTGACGCTACTTCCGCGGGAGCTCGCGCCGCAGTCTTCGTCTTCGCCAGTCGCAGCATTCTGGTCACGATCTTGAGTGCTGCCTCTTCTAGCCGCCAGTTCGGCTTCGGAATCCTTTCTGTCAAAAGGCTTGTGCTTGTCATCCCACTCCTTGCCATGGTCCATCAGAGCACGGTAGTGCTTCTTGTTGGCCCAACGCCAAAAACCAGCCTTGCTTCTAGCAGTGGTTTCGAGCTCCTCGTGAAAGCATTGCAGGTCACTCTTGATGGCCCCGGTCAACTCCGCAACGAGCTCGCCCTCCTTTCCTCCGACGTTGACATTGACCTCGAACTTCTCCAGGATGGACCGGATGTCGGCCTCGGGAACTTCGAATTGGTCGTTACGGTCTCGGGTAATGTAGTCGTGTCGGAGCGACTTGATGTTACAAGTGCTGTAGTTGAAGCCGAGATTCCACTTGATGTCTTCATCTTCAGGCACGTCCTCGGCCTTGTCATCTGCCTTTGCATCCTCTTTCTCAGGTTCTGGGTGAAGCACCTGGGCAACACGCTCGATATCCGCAGTGGTAACAACCTTGTCCCTCTCCATCGCCTTGGCAACCTTCTTCGCCGCTTTCTTCTCCTTCTTGGTGGTCTTCGTGCTGCTACTGCTCGGGCTCGGGGTCGGGGTCAGGGGGTCGGCGATGTTGTGGAGAGCGTCGGCAGTCAGGAGAGTCCTTGGAGCTCTTGGGGTGCTCAGGGCCATGGCGGCAGCTTCCTTACTGGCCACGAGCTTCTTAATCGCGTGCAAGATCTCGGCAATGTCTCGGTGCCTTTTCTCGTGCTGCTCGTCGGTAGTCTTGCAAGCGGCGCAGCGAGAAGCCCAATTTACTCGAAAGAGGGAATGGTACCGATGGCACCACTCGACGTGTCGGCCGAGGCAGGTGGTTCTGCATTTCTCGTGGGAAAGCGGCGTTTGGCAGATCGGGCAGTGGTGCTCTGGCGAAGGTTAGTCAATCCCGTCGTATGAAGGGTTAGGTGTCGGGACTTACTCAAGACGCCGCCCTCGTCCCAGCGGAAGAGGTCCTGGCCCATGATTCTATCTGTTCCTGACACCGGTTTTAGTCAAGCTCGAAGTGTCGTTTGTCGGCGACGTGGACTGGGACGCAGCCTCGAGCGTCGGGTGCTGCCTGTTTTTTTAATGGCGGTGCTGTTGTTACGAAGTGCGTTTGTCTGTTGAACTGTTTTGACTGCGGCAGCCTGAGAGCGCGGCCCGGGTCGGACAGTGACGCTTTTTAGGCCCCGCTTCTGACGAAGGTGAATGGCCGTGAATGGTGTCGAGAAGCCGTGCTCCGCCGACTCCTTGCGCGGAACCTCGCTAGCGCCGACGTCTTGGTTAAGCAACGTCCTCGGGAAGGTACAGCTTCACGCTGGGCGGCGCTGGGATGTCGAATGTAATAGATTCGTTTGTACGGAGCGGGGTGTTGATTCTCCGTCGCACAGAAGACGCGTTGGGACGCGATCCTCGTTGTGACATGCCAGGGCCCGGCCTTAGCGTGGCAGCCTCGTGTCATTCACTCTGTACTCTGCAGCTGTCAGTCACCGCCCAATCATATGCCATCGGTCTGCGGCGTTGAGAACCAAAGCATTGAAACAGAGGTAGGACAGAAGTAGATTAGGCCGTTACGTTACTATTCGTTGCGCAGGCTTCATGGGAACACCTTTGCCTTCAGCGAGAGTGGGCGAGCAATGCTCACAACGCATCAAACTTGCAATCCATCCCGCAGGACTCGCATTCTTCCAACCAGTTGAGCATCGAATCTTCACAGCTCAAAGGTCCTTCACAAGTCTCGCACCAGCCCACACAAATGGGTAGTTGCGCTGGTACCAGTTGACCCTGCGCGTCTCGTCAGCACAATGCCCACATCAGATCAGACGAAAAGGGGGAGCAAAGACTTACACCGACTTCCTGCCCGCAAACCTCGGGTGCGTCGCCCAAGATCCTCCCAACACGATATAATGCTTGCCATCATAGAAATCCGCACTATACGCCGGATACAGCTTCATCGCCTCGAACCCCTTTCGCATCTCCAGCGGCGAGCTCGTCCACTCCCACAGTCCTCCCATCTCCGCGTGACCGGCCAAACGACCGCCATTCTGGGTCACGGGCAATGGATGCCAGTACTTGAATCCCACGTTGGCGTCGCCGAGGTCGACAAAGAGCTCACGGCTCTTGTATGGGTCCGCAGCAGCAGTGTTGCTGCCGGACCCGTGGGCGGAAGAGGAGGATGGCGGAGACTCTTCAACGCCTTCATTGACGAGATGGCTGTTGACGGCCGGGATGGTTTTGCCTTGGGCTTTGTCTGCTTCTTTCTTCTTGAGATGAGCGGCGTACTCGTAAATGCTGCGGGCCTCCTCCATTGTTGGGATACGGCCGCCCATGTATTGTGCGCAGCCGTTGAGTTCATCGTAGGATGCGGAGCATGGCCAGGCAAGGGCATGCTTCAGTGAAATCGGGCCGTAGAAGGTGCGGACGTATTTGCCTTCGATGAAATGTTGGAACTCCGCATCGCCGTTGGCATGTCCATTGACGCCGTTGGCGTGACCGTTGATGGCGCTGTCTCTTTTGTTCTGAGTAGTCCACGAAGCGGGCAGCTGCTCGATGTTCTTTGCAAGCATGTATCGCGCATACTCCTCGTTGGTGATGGGACGAGCAGCAGCCTTAAAGCTGGGAACATCGGTGGTGTACGCTGGCTTTTCAACGTCCCAGCCAAAGTGGCGTACAGGCCCCTCAGCAGTATCAGCGTCGTCGAGACCAATCGTCACAGTCTGCTCAGGAATAGTGAACCATTCGTTGGGTACGGCATCCCTCTTCGCTTGGGCAGCCAACTGCTCAAAATCTGCCGTGACAGTGCCGTCCGGGGCATTCGTCTTGTCGCTTTGCAAAGCCATGTAGAGCAATGTCTCCAAATGCATCACTTCATGCTCGAAACCAAGCCACACGACACGTCCTGCCCACTTGTCCTCGTAGACGCGACCAGTCTTGTACAGATCACGCACGCGAGTGCACACATCCTCTTGATACTTCAAGATGGTCTCCAGGGCTGGCCACTCGTCCGGAATCTCGCTGTGCGCATGGCAATGCTGGGGGTTGTCAACATCTGGATCGATGCCGCGCTCAAAGATCTTTGTAAAGTAGTTGGGCTCCGTAAATCCGAGTCCAGTCGCTTCATTGATCTTGATGTCCAAAAAGGTTGGAATGTGGCCAAGATAGAAGATGCAAGCGTTTCTCAGCTTGATTGGCTTCTCCAACAACCCCTCATCCGGAATCATCTGTCTCGTGACCTTATCCCATACAGCCCAGAGCTGCTCCCATTCGAGAATGGACGGGACTGGGTGGCGAGCATACTCTTCGGGCTTTGTTGGATACATCGTCGCTGGCCTGGTCAGCAAATGAAGACCTGAAAATTGTAATTAGCGATGGTTCGGTTGATGCCAATCTGATACCACTCTGTGTCGATAGGCAAGCGGAGGTAAATGCCGCTGGGGTGACATCTGGTGACAAAAGCCGAGTGAGACCCACCGTAGCTGCCGCTCTGATTGGTCCATGAAGCACTTTCTATGACGGATGCTGCAGACCACAGCTGAAGAGCTTGTGCGGCATTCCATTTGTAAGATTCTTCAATGCGGACCTTTTCGCCTTGTCTCACGTGGATGCCTTCGACTTCGACGTCGCGCTTGGGTACTACGAACGCGCGATGTCGCTCTCCTTCCTGATCATACTCTCCAACAGCTTCCCAATCATCGATATTGAAGGCGCTTTTGCCGAGAAGGGTGTTTGCATGATGCAGTCCATTCATAGTAAAATCGTGCGTCGTGCCATCCCTGTCATTGTATGCATGGTAGACAACTTCTGGGTCCTGACACGCATCCAGCCCGAGGATAAATGAGTCCGTCGGCTTGAGCGTGTCTGCGAATTGAGCAAGGAATCCGACAGCCTCATCCCGAGTGAAGTTGCCAATGCTTGAGCCGAGCGAGAGAATGGCTTTGGGCCGTGCGGCATTTTCTGATCGCTTTAGCCATTGCAGACCATCGTCATAGGTACCCCAGAGCCCGAAGCATTGCACGTGTCGGAAGGCGTTTTTGGGCACTGCAGCGAGCGTACGTTCAAGCTCGGATTGCATCAGATCCAAGGCATAGTATTCGATGCTCTTTCCAGCGCGATCCAGCGCATCCAGCAAGATTTTGACCTTTCTCAAGTTGCTACATTGTTCGTTAGTGAGGACAGCTCAGGCTCGATGCCTGAATGGGGTAGGTCCTACCCGCTGCCCAGCTCGACGACCAATGCATTGGTGGGAATTCTTTCAGCAATGCGATCAGCATACGTCTCCAAGACTTTGATCTCTTGCCCCGTCAAGTAGTATTCTTCCAAGTATGTGATCTGCTCAAATAATTTGAGCCCTTTCTCATCGTATAGCAGAAGTGTTGGAAGAGTCTTCTCTCCATTGCCATCTTGTGCTTTCAGTCCTTTGTGTATGAGCTGTTTCAACTCGATTCCTGCCGCATCGCTGCGGATGTCAATAATATCAGGACGAAGAGTTTTCTCCGCTTCTGGCATCGAACCCATGGTGGACTGTGCTGGCGGCAACTGAGAGCGGACAAATATTGCAGCTTGGTTCGGACTTGGGACAAGGAGTATATATAGTGCAGATCGAAACTCGGGACGTGAATGAAAGCTGCTGAACCATAATACAAATCACGCGTTCCCCTGCAGCCTGCGAGCGGGTAGGCCCATCTCGGAGGCGCATCATCGACAACAGCAGCAAGGATCTGTTAGTGCACGATCCAGTTGCAGAAGTGACAATTGCCGTGACTGGCTGTGCGATGGGCAAAGGGCCAGAGCCAGCACTTTGAATCCCCACTGCGCCGCAATAGCTGTAGAGCATTACGAATCAGATGCCGCAGCAATAAACAATTCCCTCGCAAGAAATCTGATGTTTCACTGCGCCCTGGCAGTACGGCAAAACGTGGCTCTTGTTTGCGGATTGCCATTGGAGGTTATGGTCCAAGGTACCCATAATGCTGACGTTTAGCTGCAGTGCAAGGTTCCATTGAGGCTTCGGGGTCAGAGCTAGAAATCGTGCAGATATAGTATTTCCGCCCAGCTGACATATACTTCCCGGACGAGACGCGGCAGTCAGTCGCCACGGAGTATTCGTTCGCGGCTGGCGCAACGCAGGCAAGCGAACTCGTCATCCTTCGTGACAGCTGTCCTCATCACGGAAGTGGTTGTTTCGTCGGTCTCGTGCAGAGTGCGGGGCAAAGTTTCGAGCAGTTCCCGTTGTACCTGGCTAGCACATGCAATACCTGTTCCTGCGCGTCATCGTGAAGTCGCTTGGGTCCAACCGTGGAGCTTTCTCCGTGCGAGCGGGTGCAGTGTCGGGAGAACAGCTTCGATGTGGTCCGAGCCCGGTTCATGTGGCAAATAGAAACATTGTTGCAGCAAAGAGCGCGGCAGAGGCGGTGTTGATAGAGAGGAAATGATAATATTGGAAAGGTGGCGGGGACACAAGGTAGGTACAACGCGTCGCGATGGTGTGCTCGCCAAGAC
Organism: Cercospora zeina; assembly: GCA_022702355.1. NCBI lineage: Eukaryota > Fungi > Ascomycota > Dothideomycetes > Mycosphaerellales > Mycosphaerellaceae > Cercospora > Cercospora zeina. Next base: position 1,478,096 of record JAKLWX010000010.1, read on the forward strand.
GGTCACATGTGTTCGCGTGTTTTTGGCGATACTTGCCACGCCTCCCATTCATGGCGCAGCAACGCAGCGAAACAGATGCTGGTCTCCGTCAGTCGACGTTCTGATGGGGCTGTATGCGTGCCGATTGATAACGTGGCAGGCGTTATGATTGACGCAATGGGTATTAGCCTTGCGGTCTTAGTTTTAGCAGACTAACTTTTGCGCACAACGATACAAACTCACCACGCCACCAATGCGACCAACAGCAGAAGAGGTCTTCGCACCCACATCGACAATGTGCCCAAGGCCAGCAGGTTGCCAAGCGCAGACATCAACACATCCATATCAGCCACAGTAACTCCGCTTGGCCTTCTCGTGCTGCAGACCAGAGTACAGCCTGCAAGCACGCCAACGAAATGGCGAAGATCAAGCATGCTCGGACCAGAAATGCAAAGGCCGTTCCAATGGCAGTGTTCGTCTGTTGTTCGGGAAAGCTGGCTCCAAAGAGATGGTACACGTCGTAGACGGATGGAGCCTCGGCTCCGTGGAGACTAGCGTTGAAGAAGTGATGTCCCAAGGCAAACAGAACACCCAAAAGGACCGCGCCTGTCATCAATGTTGGTGTAAGCCCGTGGATTCGTGACATGTTGTATGCTTGCTGTGCTGCTCTTGTTGCCAACGAAGAAGATTTGACAGCGGAATGAATGCCATGGACGCCATTCTAGAGGTACGATTGATACCGGCCATTGAACGATGAAGCAGCGCTTGTAGACGCAAAACTAGTTTTGACATCAGCCACATGGCGACACGACACGATGCAATGGCTGCGTCGAGGTAGATCACGTCGCTCAACGCCGGATGAGTTTCAACGGCGAGCGCTTGTGCTGTGTAACGGGTTCATTCGGCTTCCGCAAGACATGCAGATGTTTGCTCCGGTGCGTGACGTCTGTGTCCCAACAAGCATGTATGCGCAATAGAAGAGAAGCTCGTAGAATGGATTTCGCATACCCATTGCGCGTTGTGGACCTGGTCTCAAGACTGTTGCTGTCACAAGACGTGATGCCATTGCTTTGATCTGGTAGGCCATAGCCAGGGCTCATGTCGTTCAAAGTGTGGGCTCATCTCCGAACATGAGAGCACAGTCGTACACATAATGGCTCATAGCAGCTGCGCTCCAGTGGCATGAGCATCTGCCGTGCACAAGACTCTGTGAGCACGGAGGCAACGTGCGTACCGATTCGGCCGTATGAAAATTATGCTCGGTAAGTCGGACCTTTTTGACTTTCAAGGCAATGGATGAGCTGATCGGATGTTGTGTGACCATGGGGGAGATGCTTCAAGCAGCAGAGCAGTGTTGTTCACACCATAACTCGCCGCAGGCCACTGGTGCCACCAAGCACCTTTCTACCAGTGACAGCATCGCGACCCGCGCCGCTTTCCCACTTTTCTCGGCGACTGCCTCCGCCCTCCTCGACCCAGCCTCTTGCCCCTTCCTCATCACCTGAGCCTTCGAGGAAAGCTTCTTGTCGTGGATGCGAGCCATCGACCCACTTGAAAATGCAGGTATAGCAGTACACGTACCCCGTCTGGGCAGCGGTAGGTGTTTGAATTGCCTGCACGCATATCGGACACAGGGCGGTCACATTCTCACCCTGTTCATCTGCTGTCAAAGGTGGTGGGACAGTCAGGATAGGCAGCATGCTCGTTGCAGAGATCGGAGGCCCTTCAAACCCACTATCCCTCCTCAGACTGCTGCTCCTCGCCGGTCTCTCTCCCTTCTCGTCCGCAAATTCCGCCCTTTTCTCCTCACTCTTCTTCGCCGCAAACCTCGCCGCAGACGGCAACCCACTGATACTTGGCGGCGGTAACTCCAACCCCTCATTCGCCTTCTTACTCAACTGCCTCGCGAAATCAGAGTTATGCCACCACTCCAGAAATTTGAGCGCAAAAATGCTGGTCGGTAACAGTAACTTCAACGCCGTGACGACCTTCGGCTGCAAGACCCTCGACATCGTCCTTGGTGAGAACAAACTCGTCTGTCCCGGTCTCGCTGCAGGCGAAGCAGCTTTCGGTTCCAACGCCATTGCAATGGCCTTGCTATCCGCATCATTCAGCCTCCGTATCCTACTCCCAATGATCCACATGAATGGACTGTGATACTTCGTCCCATCGAACAAATACGCCAAATTAAATGCCAGCAGCGAGAAGTAATACACCGCGTTGACGGAAGGGTAGCATTTCCGTAGAAACCATTTATACACCCACATGATCTTATCCCTCAGCTTCCCTTCTGTAGGATATCGTTCTCGATCGCGATACGCAGGGCCGAGCATGTTGATCCCGCTGGCGTGAATATCATAACTCTCGTCCAGTTTGCGTTTGATGTACGGAATTCCCACCATCACCGCCAAATTCTTCCACACATCTCCGTCGCGCAGCTGTAGCGTCTCGCGAACTTCTTTCGGTGCGCCGAGGCGTGCACGCGTGCTTTCCCCGCCCTTGATGCGGAGGACGCGTTCGCGTTTCAGGCCATAGAAGTTTTCGGTGAAGCCGCCGCCGTAGGTGCGGAGGTAGAAGCGTTCGAGCGCGAGGGAGAAGAGGGCGTAGAGTTCGTCGAAGTTGTTGAGGATTCGGAGAAGGTAGCGCGGATTGCGGTGCGTTGCGACTGCGAGGAGATAGCGGAGGGATGGCGGGATGAGGCTGTTGAGCTCGTTCTCGGAAAGGATTTCGAAGAGAGAGGGTTTTTGGTTGTCGTAGCCGCCGCTTAAGGCGGTCATGAACTCCATGATGGATGCGCTGGATGTTATCGTGGAAGCATTGTACTGTGTTGTGCAGATGCAGTTCTTCGTTACCGGGTGTTTGATTCGGGTTGACGAGCTTGCCGAGGTACCTTTTCACACACGTGTTTTCGTGCCGCGCCTTTGCTGCCTTTGTCTACTAGTTGTGAAACCTACCTTACTGCTCGGTGGAAGCAGACTGCGAGGGCGTTTTGTTGCACGCAACTACGTTGGAATGGGATCTGATGAAGCAATGCAGCCGTTTGAGAAGAATGCCTGCTGTTCCCCTTCACCTTCGGCAGCGGCCTGAATGTACAGATGTATCAGGTGGCTGATCACGTGTATTCGCAATGTTCCGAACTTTACTTATTCGCACTAGTATTATAACTCTATTATTAATAGTCGCAACTATAATAGCGTAATACCTTATAATAGCTGTCTAGCGTATTCGCTAAAGCCGTCTACTACTTCCTATTATTAACCGAGTTAATAATACGCGCCGCTACGATAATAGTAGCGGTTTAATATACCTCTTCTTCGCCTCTAGTTACTTACTTACTAGTTATTTTATATTCGTAGTACCTCTAGCTACTTAGAACTACGTATAATAACTTTCTTTAAGTCTATTAATACTACTAAGAGTACTACGCTAGAGTAAGTTACTTAAACCCGCTTGCGAATATTAACTAATAGGTTATAGCGCTACCTTTCGCAATCGCGCGTTCTTCTTTCTATCTACTACGAATACTTAAGACTAATCTATATATAAGCGCTTATACTTACTAGTAGTCGCTACTATAACGCTCTCTCTACTACTTATAAATCTAGCTCGCTTCTGCCGTCTAACTACTACCGATTCTACGAAGTTCTAGTTCTATTCGTAGGCTACCTAGCGCGGCTTTATTCGCGACGCTTAAAGTATATCTCTATAATCGTAGTATCTTCTACTTATTTACTAACTAAGTATATAGATTCGACTACTAAACGAAGCGCTAAAGCTAACCTACGCAAGTTCGATATTATCGGCCGTTTAATAGAGACTAATAAAAGTATTTATATTCTACGAGTTTATAGTACGTTCGCCTACTAATTTAAGTAGGAATAAGAGTACTAAACGTCTATAATAGGTATATTCGCGATTCTAATACTAAGCCTTATACTATATTCGCTTCGCGTAGCGATCGCTAGTACGTATATTATTAGCGCTATAATAGAAGCGGCTATAACGCGAGAGACGTAAAGGCTAAGCCTAAAGATAAGTAAATAAACGAGACTATAGATTAAGGCGCTAACGAGAATATAGGTAACGCTAGCGCTAGCGCTACTACGAATACGCTAATCGAAATTAATAATAAGAATACTACTATAGAGGATACTATAGATATATACGCTAGCTATAAAGCTAAGCTTATAAATATAAAAAGGAGCCTAGTTACGATTAAGGCGCGTTTAGCGTTTCTTAAGCGTCTATACTATAGTATTACTAGCCGGTTCCGTAATACGAATAGCTATCTACTCTACTATAGTAATAAGTAGATATTCGTAAGGTTTAATAGCGTTGTTCGTAGTATAATACCTTATATAGATAGCTCTTAGAATAATTAGAATCGATTTACGTATACTTCGTATTATCTCTTACTATTTATACTATATTCGCTACCTTCTATTAGCCCTTTAATTATTCTTTCTTAGTCCTCGAACGTAGAGATATTCCTAGCTTAGATACTTATATTCGCTACCTTAGTCGTAGTTTTATATTCGCTATAGCCTTTAAGGTATCGTTCGCTATAGCCTTAGAGTTACTATTCGCCGTAGCCTTAGAGTTACTATTTGCCGTAGCCTTAGAGTTGCTATTCGCTATAGCCTTAGAGTTACTATTCGCTATAGCTTTAGAGTTACTATTCGCCGTAGCCTTAGAGTTACTATTCGCTATAGCCTTAAAGACCTCGTACGCTTCTAGTAGATTAGGCTTTATAAAAACCTTAACTCGTAGTTTAGTAGCTATTATAGTATTATTCGCTAGATTAGTCTTTACTACTATAACCTTCGATCGAGCGTTCGCTAGAGCCTTTAATATAGCTACTTTCTTCGAGACTATATTCGCTACGTTCTAAGCTACCTCGTCTATATTAGTAGCTATAGCTTTAAGAGCCCTCTTTTCTATAAATATATAGTCGAATATTCGCTACGTAGTTAGAAGATTACTCTTAAAAGATAATATAGAATTATCGTCGCTACTAATAGTTATAATAGGTATACTATTAGACGTATAATCCGCGAATCGAGTATTCTTTAAGCTCTTATCCGCTAGCTTTAGTCCTAGCGTTAGCGAACGAATAATCTGCCGGCTCGCTACTCGTTTATAGCTTAAGCTAGCGGTTATTATTAGCTAGGTATTTACTAGTATACTTATATCGTTCTTCTCGGGTAAGCTAGCGGCTACTATTAGCTATATATTCGCTAGCGTATCTATATCGTTCTTCTCGGGTAAGCTAGCGGCTACTATTAGCTATATATTCGCTAGTATATCTATATCGTTATTCTCGAGTAAGCTAGCGGCTACTATTAGCTATATATTCGCTAGCGTATCGTTATCGTTATAGAATCTAGTATCTAGTAGCTATTATTCTAAGTCCTCTTCTATTATATAGTTAAATATAGTCGCTTAGTTCGCTAGTCTATTCGCTACTATATTAGGCTCCGATAGAGGCTTTTCTAGTAGTAGATTTAGCTTTATAGAACGATTAACGATATAGGTAATATCGATATTCGTATAGAGCTACTATAGGTTATTCTTTATCTTATTAAAGCTTATAACTTAATAATTAATTACGCGGCTATTTATACTAAATTAGCTAGGTTTAATCGGCTAATAGTTGTCCTCGCTAAATCTATAGGCTAAATACGCCTCTTAATAGGGTTACTAGAGCTAGTATTCGTACGTAGGATACGTAGTAACTAGTCTCTAAAGCTAGGTAGTTAGCGTATCGAATAGCTCGATCTAAAGTTCCGAATTTATTATATCCGCAAGCCTTTTAACTAGCTACCTAGCGAGTTATCGTAGTTCTACGAACTTCTACTCTATAGCTAGTATTCTAGGTAGTCGCTTATAAATAAGATAATCCTTAGCCTTAAGAATCTTTAGCGTTATACTTAGGCGAACCTCTCGTTTAGGTATAGCTCGGCCTTTAGCTTTATTAGCTATATTCGCTAAGCTACTAGCTATACTAGACTAAATACGCTTAGTAGCTACCTAAGTAGTAGATTACTCTTTACGCTTTATATAATAAATCGAATAGTATCCGCTATTCTTTATCTTACGAGCCTTCGGCTTATTATTTAGCTATTTATTAGGGTCTAGGCAGGGCCTAGCCGAGTTAAGTTAGTAACGTCTGTCTTATTTCTATCTAGCTATCTATATACTAAAGTACTTGCTTGGCGGCCGGGCCCGTAGCCTTAGCCTTCGGCCTATAACCTCTATCCGGCTAGCTGCTTGTCTCCCGGGCCCGTAGCCTTAGCCTTCGGCCTATAACCCCTATCCGGCTAGCTACTTGTCTTATCTATAACAGTTACCCGCCCGCGCTAATTTAAGTCCGATAGCTGTCCCTAGCTATATCTATTAGCCGCCCGTCCCTTATTTAGCCTCTAGGTTAAAGTCCGAGTCGGCCTAAACTATAGGCTTTATAGCGTCTAGTCTCTTCTTTGTCTTTTTTAGAGCTATAGGCCTATCTTCCTCTAACGTAGTATCTAACTTCTTCTTAGCCTTCTTCTTAGTTAGGGCCTTCTTCTTTCTAGTAGTCTTCTCGAGTTCCTTATCTTCTAATAACGTAACTATTACTATAACTTCCGAAGTCTTAGAGCCTTTCTTCTTAGCCTTGCCTTTGCCCTTAGTCGTCGGATTACTTACTAGGGCTAGCCGTAGATATAATCCTATTAGAGATAGTAAATAGTAAGCGGGGTTAAGGCGCTCGAGGATACGAAGACGCTAGTGTCGGTTAGCGATAGCTAGCATTAATATAGCTATAGTATATAGCTAGCTAACTTAATCGATATCCTTCTAGGGTAGCGGCCGAGCCTAACTATCGGAGAGCTAGAGAGAGGTCTCCCTATACTAGCTATTATCTTCGACCTCGTCGAGATAGGCTAGAGTGTCTCGTAGATACTAGACGGCCTAGTCGGTAGCCGTAGTAGCATCGATGCCCTTGCGTATAGATCCTAAGAAGCCGTATAGGTCTACTACTATAGCCTATTAAATTATACCCTTCGTCGCTAGAACTTTAGATGCCCGAATCTACTTACTAGAGGCCTAGCGCTTGTTGCCGTTAATCTCGGCCTAGATGCCGGGCTAGCCGGCCCTATATAAAATGCGGATAGTATAAGTAATAGCGTAGAAGGCGTTATTATTCTTTTCTACGATATAAGGGCGGCCGGCCGGCTCGCGCTATATTTATATAAAGTCCTTAGACCCGAAGTTAGCGGGCTATATCTTTATTAAGTCGTCGTAGTTAAAGGCACTATAGTCCTTAAGATCTAGTAAGGCTCCGACTATATAGTCGTCTAGTTAGACGCCTATAGGTAGTAGATTACCTAGTAAAATGCGGCTAAGGGCGTAGTATAGTAGCAACCGATTAGTACGCTCTAGGCCGGCCTTCGTATAGGTATACTTATTAATATTCTAAGTAGCGGCCTTAACGTTAATCTTTATACTCGGGTACTAGAGGCCGCTAGGTAGTAGTGCCCTACTATTATCGTTATAGTCGGCGTAGGGGGAGGCCTACTTTTATTATGCGTAGTCGAGCATCTCCGCCTTAGTAGGCGTCTAGAGGACGCCCTTCTTCTTAGCCGCCTTCCCTACTACGTCCTCGGCTACGCGCTTAGTAGGTATAAGTAGGCTAGGCTATCTAATCGAGGTAGTACGCATGCTTAAGAGGCTACTAATAGACTGTTCTATCGAAGTAGCTCGCGTGTTATAATTAGGTAAGAATAGTAGGCTAGTCGGAAATAGCTAGTTCGGGAATAACTATTATACCTAGGCGTTAGGCTAGAAGTTATATCTAGGCGGCAGAGTGCCTATGCCGCCGAAACTCTAGGCGAACAAGCGCGGGTTAAGTATTTAGCTAGTTATTATACTTAAAGTATAGGGGTCTAGGGGCGGTATAGTCTAGCCGCGCTAGGGGGCTTATAGTAGCGTAGTTAGGCCTAGGAAGCTCGTACTACTAGGAGCTTAGGGTAGTAGTAGTATAGGTGTCGTAGCCGGAGGCGGTATCGTCTAACCTTAGGTAGTATCGCCGTTATCTTTAGACTCGATAGTCTTTAACTTCTTAGTCGCCTACTACGTACGTAAGGCCTTTAGTCGATCTTAGAACTTAGATCGGCCGCTGCCCGGCGTATTAGCTATCTAAATATCTTATATAGCTTATACGTCCTTAGCTACTTATACGTCCTTAGCTACTTATACGTCCTTAGCCGCCTACGCTTCTATAGCGGCTCTAGCTTCCTATATAATCTTTGCTACTTATGCGTCTCTAGCTGCTTATGCTTCTACGGCGGCTCTAGCTTCCTATGCAGCCTTAGTTACTTATACCCGGGCTATCTTATCCTCCTTTTCCTACTAGAGTCGTACTGCCTAGGCCTTAAAGTTAGCGTACTACTAGCTAGTAGCTTTCTAGTTAGCGATAATTTATATAGTAGTCTTAGGTAGCGGCTCGTTTAGAACGATAGGCGGAAGGTTATTAGCTAAGCGTAGGTTATCCGGAATATATATAGCGATAGGGGTAGATAGCCTATAGGCCTTAAGGCGAGTATTAGCCGGTTCGTCCCGTAGCTCTAGTTAGCGGATCTTCTAATAGACGTAATCTATAATCTAAGGAACCGTATACGGCTAGGGTATTTCCTTAGACGGCCGCTAAACACTAGTATTAGCGCCTATAAATAGTACTAATAACGAAACCTATTCTTTCTTATTTCTACGGACATCGAATAATAGGGCTAGCCGACCTGCATTATAGTATCTTATACGAGCTAGGATCTCTAACAAGCCTTTTAGCTATCTATTAGCAGACGGATATAATATTATCCGTATAGTAGTTATATTAGTAAGGTGCTAGACGTATAGTTCTTAGGAGCGGCTAGGGAATCCTAGGGCCTAGAAACGGCCGAGGTCGACGCCTATAGCTTTAGCTATAGCGTTAGCGTCGCTAAGAATCTTAAGTTAGTCCGCTTCGACCTTATAGGCCGTATCTAGGTTAAGTAGAAACTTCTATACTGACGAGTTAGCCGTGCGGTAAGCACTTGCGGTAGCCTCTAGCGCCTTCGTATATAGGGACTAGATATAGGACTACATCTATAGGGCAATCTGCGCTAGCGCGGTTATAGCTAAGGAGGCGAGGGAGACGAAGTCCTCGAATAGTATCTCGTCGCGATCGAAGTCTATCTAGTCCTTATACCGGGCTACTATCTGCTTCCTAACTTTAGTATAGTTGTCTTTCTCGAACTACTATACGGCTAGGAGGTCCTCGTAATCCTTATTAGTAGCCGTAGTAGCCTTACGCGTAGCCTCCTAATTAAATATAGCCTAGGTAATATCTAACTACTATTCCGTATCTAGTAGCTAAAATTTAAGGACTTCCCGGGCCTTATTCTAGTTATACTAGTAATATACTAGTACTATAGCGCGGGCTAAGTCGAGATTAGTACGGACTACTTCGCGAGTTTAATTAAAGAGTAGATCTAGTACTCCTATACGGTACTTTTCTATATATATTAGGATAATAGCTACTACCGCAGCTATATCGGCATACGCGATACTAGCTAGTAGAGGGCCTCTATGTCCTAAAATATCGGTTAAGCCCTTTACGGCTAACTAGAGCTTAGCCTCGTTATAGCCGGGATTAAGAAGATCCTTCTTATTATACTTAGAAGTAAGCTAGTTCTAGACGGCGTACTAGCTAGCGATCTCGCTATTCCTTACGCGAGGATAAAGATTATCTATCTTAGCGAGGTAGGGTAACGTAGCGTAAACGCGATAGCGTAATCGGAAGCGCGCGAATAACGGTGCGTCGCAGATATAAATACGTCGTTCGAAGTAGCGGGAGAGCACGCGCTAGCGGTTTATTAGTAAGCGGCTGCTCTCTTATTACTAATTATAGCGGTTAAGCGCACGAAGATATAGTAGAAGGTAGGTATACGATATAGAGGTCGCAGCGGTAGTATTATAGTATTATTATTAAAAACTATTAGTAGTATAATTCTAATAGTTTAGTAAACTAGAAGGAATAGTCCGTACGCTATTATTCGATAACGGAAGGAATAGTCCGTACGCTATTATTTAGTAACTTTAGTTATCGAATGCTACCTAAACTATACTAGATGCTACCTAAAATATAATATCGCGTTATTGCTACCTAAAATATTCTACTAAGTAAGAGAGGGGAATTAAGAGCGGTGCCTAGCCGCTACCCGCCTATCGCGAGCTACGGTAGCATCCTCTCGATAAATAGGAGAATATAGAATCTTAGCTTATAGAATAGGGGAATAGTCTCGTAGAATCCTAGCTCGACCCTAGGTACGGTCGTAGCCTCGACGGCGGTCTACTAGGTACGTGCGGTTATATTCCTAGACTAGGTCTACTATATCGCGAAGGTCTTCTATATTATACTAAACGTTATAGGCATAGCTATAGTTTAACTATTTAACTAGGTATTGCCTCCTACTACGGACCTTACGTCTACCTATTAATCTCTTAATCTCGTAATAGGGGGCCGGGTTATTATCGTCGGCCTCTATAGGGCCGGGCTCTAGAACCTAGCGGTCGTACGGGTTATTACTAGCTAGGTAAGATTCGAGTTATACTACGGACACTACTAGGTAGATCCGCTAAACTAGGGGAATAGCTAAACGATAGGCTAGTTAGCCTACCCGGTCTTCGATCTCGAAAGGTCTAACTCTCTAATATAAGAATTTACGATATATAATACCGGCCGGGCAGTATCCCTTATATAGGCGGAGGAGAACTAGTTAGCTACGACGAAATATAATAGGCCGATAGATAGTATCGTACTAGTCCTTTATAATAGCGGCTGCCTAGGCTATCGAGTCGGTAGCCTTATCGTAGGCTTCCTATCTAAGAGTAGTATAGTTTATAGTAGGTAGCTCGGATAACGGGATTAATACATCTAAGTTGTTCTTAAAACCCTATATTAGCACGTTAGAGACCTCCTCTATAGACGCGTTCCGGCTATTATTAAGGTCGGCTTAAATATAGGGTAGCGCCTCTACCTAAGAGATGTCTAGGAAGGATATAATAAAGAAGCGCAACGCGATTTCTATAGTCTAATTCGTGCGCTTACTCTAGCTATCGGCCTATAGGTAGTAAGTAGTAGTAGCTAGGAATCGCGTACTAAGCTTATAGAATACTACTTATATAAACTTAGATATCTAAATCGGGTCCCGATCTCTAATTATAATAGAGGGCAGGGACCGCTCGTTAGCTATATAGCTATAAATCTAGGCCGCCCTATAGTCGGCCGTAGTCTAAGTAGATTTAGACTTCGTTAATATTACTCGTTTAGTAAATTTATAGGTCTCGGTTAAGAAACTATTAAAACCGCCCTCGTCTATAGGTAGGCTAAAGACCTAGTTAGCTATTACTATATAGTCCGGAACGGCGACGGCCTAAATCGGCTATAGTTCCCTATTAGGCCTATAGTAGTAGGTTTAGTTTAGAAGATAGTTTAAGTAGAACTTAATATACTTCCGTAGCTCCTTAACTAAATACTAGATATAAAAGGAGGCGAAGACTCTAGTATAGGACTAATAGAAGCTAGAATAGTAGTAATTATTATAAGCTATCTTAAAAATCTCCTTATATAAGAGCTAGGGAATATATAGACGCTCGCGGCTATTCGAATTATCCTTAAAGTAAATTAGGTCGTTCCTTAGAAAGAATTATAGGCCTAACGGCGCGGCCTCGGGCTCCCCTATCTTAGAATCGACGGCGTCCTCGCCTTATAGCGTATCTGCGTCTACCGCGGCTTATCTATACTATTCTATATATATAAGCTACTATATCCGACTAGCCTACTAGGGATCGGCTTCGTACCTATAGCGAAGGTTAGCTTTAAACTTATTAAACAACTCTACTAAGACCGAATAGAAGATTAATGCATCTATAGAAGTAAATAGCCTACCCGTTTGCTCGTCGGATAAGGTTACGTAGAAATAGTAGCCGTCGGCGTAGCTATAGGACTAGAGGTACGTCGGGTTGTCTAGTATCTAGATCGTATCCCGGGCTAGGTCTTTATCGTTATACGCTAGCGGGTCTAAGTTATCCGCACCTAGGTCTCGGCGGGTATTAGAGATAAACTAGCTTAGCGCGTCCGGGATAGCGTATAAGCAGCTAGGATAGTAAATAACTTAGAGACTATAGAATTAAGACAAGTACTGCCCGGCTCTAATTAGTCGCAAATTTAGCTTATCTATAGAAGTTATAGTAGTAATCGAACTAGCCGTCGTAATATTAAGCGCGGTAGTATAGTTAGTAAACACGTAGATCCGCTAGCGATAGGCCTAGAGGATATACCTAGCCTTGCGAGCTGTCTAAAGAAGGCTAGAGACTTCTAGCTCGGTAGCCGGGTATCTAGATTCTACTTTAGAGAGCGTCTTACTAAGGAAGAGGACTAGTTAGACAGCTATCGGCGCAAACCGTAGTAGCATCGCTAGATTAAGTATCGGGTCCCCCTATACTATATAGATTACCGCCGCGTAGCTATAACGACTAGAGTCTAGATCTACGTATAGCGGTCGGTTAGTGTCCGCGTAGTAGAGAAAAGTAGCGTAATAGTAAAGCTCTTATAGTATATTATAGGTACGGTACTAATAATCGAGATTCTCTGCCTTATTCTAGGCTAGTGTCTTAGCTACGAATCGTTTACGAGGGTTTCCTTTATTAGAAGAGGCTAGTCGTAGGAGGTACTTCTTCTAGTTCTTAAATAGTACGATTAGCTAAGAGAAGTATAGGATATAGTAGCGCTACTACCCTATAATCCTTATATAGAATTCTAGATCTTTTAAAGAGCGTAGAAACGGCAGGTCTAAGATAGCCTTAACTTTCTTCTCGTAGGTCGTATAACCTAGCCCGCTAATATACTAGCTAAGAAGCTTTATCGAAGGGAAACCTACGAAGGTCTTAGCTAGGGCGATGCTAATATCGACTTCGTCTAGCGCCTAGAAGACCCTATCTAGGTCGTAGAGATAATTATCGAAAGTCCTAAAGAAAATAATAATATCGTCGATATAGGCACGCGAGTAGTAGTTAAACTTTTTTAAGATACGGTCTAGTTGTCTCTAGACGTATTAGACGCTATTAGCGAAACCTATAATAGCTATACCTAGTTGTTCTTAACCTCGGTAGCTATTAATAGTAAACTTATAGCGGTCGGCCTTAGCTACTTACTACTAATAAAAGAAGGAAACTATATCGATAGTTATAATAAAACGGCTTCTCTTTAGAGCCGTTATAATGTCCTCCTACCTAGGTAACGGGTAGGAGTCCTTTACTACTAGTTTATTAAGGCCGCGGATATTAACTACTACTCGTCCTTTACGGATAGGTTAGCTACCGACCTTTATAGTCTTCTAGACTATAAATACGGGGAAACTAAAGGGCGTCGGCTAGGTAGAGTAGGCTATCTTCCCCTATTAATAGAGGGCGTTAAAAGCTTTATCTACTACCGCGCGGTCTAGTATAAATAAAGGATAAGTAATAGTAGGCATACGGTATAATTTACTACTAGGTAATAAGGTTACGGGTATATACTTAGAGTCTAGGACTTTAACCGTAGTCCTCTTATCCTAGAATAGTCGATTATACTTAGCTATAACCTATTAATATTCGGCCCTCTATCTAGAGGTGCCGTAGATAGTCGCCCTATTAGCTAATTTCTACTTAAGAGTATCGTCTAGTATCTCTAGTTTCGGTAAGAATACTAGACTCGTCGTAGTAGACTTACGAACTAAGGGGTTCTACCTATAAAAATCCGATAAACTAGCTAGTTTAGGCTAATAATTAGGAAGGGCGGCTAGCTTATACTAGCCCGGATCTAAATAGTACGCTCCCTAGTAGCTAATATTAGATATACTTCCTACACGTATGCCCTTAGTAAGCGTAGCTAGCCGGTCTATATTATTATAAATAAAGATAAAGTCGGTATCGGAGTCTATAATAGCTAAATATAGAGCTAGCTCTCGCTAAAGGCTACTTAAGTTACTAGGCTCGGGAGTAAACTAGAAGTCTCTACCTATAGGCATAGCTTCCTATAGTTCGACGGCTACTCTAGCTACCGATCTAGCTAGAATTAATGCCGGCTACTAGATAGATAGGATAGTATAGAAAGCTAAGCGATCTCTACGCTTAACTAGTAATAGGGCGCAGGCATTGCTCGCAGCTCTTAAAGTAACTAGTTTGCGGCCCGGGTCTATTTTTATACCCTACGGCCTAATAATATCTATAGCTACTAGGATCTTAGGCGATAGGGATTCTACTACGTGAACCTTATACTATATATAGACTAGGATACGCTTCCTATCGTAGAGGGCGGGTACTTATATGTCTAGTTCTATATATTCGGAAGTATAGGTGCTCGTAGCTAGGCTAGACACCTGTAATAGCTGCGCTAACTTCTTCCGAGGGTAGTTAGGTAGTTAGCTAGCTAAGAAACCCGTATCGATTACGGATAATATAGCGCCTATATCTAGGCATACTACGTAATCTACCCCGTCTACTACTAGACGAAGGCAGATCCGTAGATAGAAGGCTATGCGGAAAGCGAAACCAGCCTTAGGAATAAAGGCGGCTTTAGATTCTAGAATATTATTAATCTAAGTACTAAGAGGAGCTACCTCGTAGATATAGCGGTAGGCCTTTAGTGCGGCTACTAAAGGGAAATCGGCTTAGCAAATAAAATAGTAGTAGCCTTAGGCTATTCCTTGCGATAAGAATAGTTTAAGACTAGAGGAGGGGCTATTTAAAGTACGGACTATAAAGTTAGACGGGCCTAGAAGAGGGTCTAACGCTCCGTTATCCTCTAAATCCGTATAGTCTATAATATCGTTAAAGAACTAGAGCATATTAGGTCTACTATCCTTACGACTACGAGTTATACGACTATAACTACGGCTATAGGACTAAGAGGGCAAGAGGCGGCGACACCCTCCTAGACTACGAGATAAGTCCTTAAGGTAGTAGTTCCGCGGTCGACGTCTATAGTCTTATCGCAGTTTTAGATACTCCCTCGAATAGTAGCCGCGCTCTCCGTAGTTATAGTAGGCCCTATTATAGATACTAGGCTCGTTCTTAATCTTTGTCTTAGGGCTAGGCTCTTACTTAATATAGTCGTTTTCGTAGGGCTAGTAACGTCGACCGTTATCGTTTAGGCGCTCGCGTTCGTCGTAATTCTATTAGTATCTATTAGGTTATAGATTATTGCGGCTACGGCTAGGTCTACGTCGGTTTCTAGGCTCGAAGTTACGGCCGCTTACGCGTCTAATATCTCTATACTACCCGGATCTCGTTATATCTAAGCGCCGTAGCTCCTACCGTGTCGAGCGCGAATACTTACCTATAGGGTAGCCCTTAGATAGCTATCTCTAACTAAATAGCTAGGTCTTTAGGTGCGTAGTAAACTAGTCGACCGTAGTACTAGGAGTCGGGTAGTCGATATTTATTCTTAACTCTTCGTAGAGCTTTATCTAGGTAAGAGTAAGTTAAGCCTATTAGTCCGTTATCCTAGCCTCTCTAGCCTATCGGACTATATTTAGGACGAAATTCTTCGGTAGACGGTTAGCCTAGACATTACTCTAGTCGTAATGTTCTAGTTCTAGCTTAGCTAACGCCTCTGCTAGTAGTAACTAAAACTTGTCCCTTAAAGCCTTATCCTAACGATTAATCCTACTACTACCGCGTAGGGTACGGCGGTCTACCTTAGTTAGTTCGCCTATAAGCTACTATAGGGCATTCCCTCGAAAATACTTAGTTAGGTAGGTCCGCGTAAACTTGCTACTATTAAGTACTATATAGTCCTTAGCTACGTCTAAGAATAGGTAAACCAAGTAGTAGTATATCTTTCTACCCCTATCTATAATATTACCCTCTAGTAAGTTAGTAGCCGAGGCGTCTAGATAGAAATAGCTAATTTCCTTAGCTTTAAACTAAGTAGTTCGATATAGGCTATAGCGTAAGGAGCGTAATAGTTCCTAACTACTATTCTTATAGTAATCGCCTCTAGATAAGGAAGGCAAGGATAAAGGTAATCGACGACGATAACGACGCCTATTACGGCCGCGGCTATTCTGGTCGCGATTACGCCTACTATTATATCTCGGCTAGGAATTACTATTATCTGGCGGCAGAGGACTACCGTCGGGGTTCCGATTACGGCGTAGCCGTACGCTGTCTACGCGTCGTTAACCTTCGCCTAAGACTAGACTAGTACGCTATAGGCGTTATTAGCGGCTATCGTCTAAGTTGCGCTAGGCTCGTCTAGCGCGATTATCTAGTTCTAGGTTAATAACTATAGGAGCCGGACCTAGAGGGAAGGCATTAGCTAAAGGGCGCTATTCTAATACTAGAAGACGGGCTATTACGCCGTTCTCTAACTATACTACTCTCTCGTTCTACTAGTCTCTTAACTAATCGATACGATAAAGCTAGATAGTAGTTTATTTAGCTAGGACCCTACGAATCTAGTCTATTAGCTCTTCTAGTACTAGCTATAAAGCTAGTTTACGTCGATGCTACCTACGCTCCTTAGTAGCCGGCCGATCCTCGGCTGCTAGTAGAGGTGCCCGCGGGCCTTACTATAGGAATTCGCGTAAACCTAAGAGTAGTAGCTACTTAGGAGGACGAATATAGAAACCGTAACGTTATACCTACTCCTAAGCTTATTCCTCTTCTAGCTCTATCTCGGTACGCGGTAGTAGTAGCTATTATTATTATAGGCTAGGGTATTAAGGCGGGCTAGGATAAGCTAGTACCGAGTTAATATCCTCCGGATTTTCGCGCTACTATAGCCGAGGACTAAGTAAATGCGCGCGGTAACTATAACGTCTCTACTCGGGAATACGTTTCTAATTATCTATTTCTGCCTCTTATATAGGCCGAGGCTCTAAACTCGGTAGGTTAGACTATATAAGGCCTACTAGTAATAATAGCGGAGAGTACTAGAAGCTAGCTTCCGAACTAGATATCTAACGTTATAGAGCTAGAGGCTAGGCAAATAGCTTACGCGGAGGAGTCCTAGGCGATAGAGTCCTTAGCAGCTAGGTATACGGACGGACGCGTAGAGGACGCTAGGCTACTACTCGTCGGCGGATCGCGTTAAGTAAGCAGATCGGCCGATGCCTCTAGACTAGGCGCTATACCTACTCGTCCGGCTAGATTCCTAGTTTAGGTCGTGCTAGCTATTCCTACGGAATTAGCTACGGCCGAGGTTTAGGCTATATTTCTAGAGAACTCGCGAACTAGTAAAGTAGTTTAATTACTAGCCGTAAATAGAGAACCTACTTAGCGGCCTCTATTACTACCGATATATTTATTAGCTAATCTAGTAGGTATCCTAAGGCAGCTGCTCCTCTATCTATCTATCCGGGAGGCAAGTATTCCTATAGCTAAGGGTAGTACTAGACTAGGAACTAGACTAAGAGTTAAAGAGCTAGTCTTAAGCGCTTAATTCTCCTAGATAGGTTAAAATTCTCGAAGAAGATCGAGAATAAGAAAGCGTAAGTAAGCGTAAGGGCGTTAACCTCGGGAAGTTTAGGAGCTAGATTAGCTATATACGGCGTGCTCGGAAGATAAGTAGCGCTAAGAACGCTAATAAGCTTCTAATAGTATAGAGGTCTACGCCGCTATAGGTTCGGCTAGTTTATAGCGTTCTGCTACTCTAAGTAGTTATTCTATCGTCTCGTCTAGTTAATAGTTAATAGTTAATAGTTAATAGTTAATAGTCGATAGTTAGTCGTCGGTTAGAATACGACGAGAAACAGGGTATTAACTAGACTAAAGGCGCTCCTTACTATATAAGGAAAGCACCGCTCGCGATATAGTAGTTACTAGCGAAGCGGTAAACTCCTTCCTAAACTAGGTATAATAGAGTAAATAAAGGCCTAAGGCTAGACTAGAGAGATAGTAGCGGGCCGTAGCTAGTAGGAAGTAGAGTAGGTAGCTTCTAGTAGCTAGGTAATATAAGTCCCTCGCGGCTTAGTTAGCGGCCGAGAGCTAGGTTAGGCGAAAAGGTAGGCGATTAGCGGCTAGTAGGCCAGACGCGCTAGTCGCGGAAAGTCGCTAAATAATCGGTAGAAGATCGTAGTTAGTAGGCCGTCCTTTAGATATTTAGGTCCGTAGAACTAGCTAGATCGTATTAACTTACTTCGAGCTACTAATTATTAGGGTCTAG
The DNA here is from genome assembly GCA_022702355.1 of Cercospora zeina. Lineage (NCBI taxonomy): Eukaryota > Fungi > Ascomycota > Dothideomycetes > Mycosphaerellales > Mycosphaerellaceae > Cercospora > Cercospora zeina. The sequence goes on from JAKLWX010000010.1 coordinate 1,496,301, forward strand.
GCAGGGCCTAGCCGAGTTAAGTTAGTAACGTCTGTCTTATTTCTATCTAGCTGTCTATATACTAAAGTACTTGCCCGGCGGCCGGGCCCGCAGCCTTAGCCTTCGGCCTATAACCTCTATTCGGCTAGCTGCTTATCTCCCGGGCTCGTAGCCTTAGCCTTCGGCCTATAACCCCTGTCCGGCTAGCTACTTGTCTTATCTATAATACTATTTCTTACTATTTATATATTCTAGTATATTATAGAAACCTTTAGTAGTATTAGATATAGGTAGTAGCTAAGCTTATTCGCTATTATTTAAGAGGGAAGGAGCTAAGCTAAATGCCTAATTCGTAGCTATACTAGCTAGTTTAACTAGATTCGTAGCTAAACTAACTAGTACGGCTAGATTCGTACTTAGTAAACTAGCTTCTAGCGGAAAGGCCGATCTAACCTAAGTTATATTCGTAGAATAATAAGGATTAGGTCTAGTATAGTAGTATAAATAGAACCTATATTCGCTTAAGTACGGATTACTAGTCTTAGAGTAGAAGGGTATCTAGCTATTATTATTATTAGCTATTTTACTAGTAGTATACGAATAATAATAATAGGGATCTAATTTATAGTAAGAGATAGGTATAGTTCTCGATAGCTTTCTATAGTTAGTAATAAAACGATAGTACCTATAGTAGTTATAACTACTCGTTTATAGTAGCGAATATAGCCCTAATATAATTACTTAGCTATAAGGATAATTTATTAGCGCGTAGAAACTCCCTTAAATTATAACCTAATCGTAGATAGTTATTAACTTAATTACGAAGATAAATATACGCTAAACTATATAGCTTTAAGTAGCGGCCGTCGTTAGCGAACGAGTTACTATCCTTACCGCTATCGAATATATACGGATATCTACTAGCTACGAGTACTTAATTATACTATTCGAGAGTAGCTTCGAGTAGATACGAGTCGAGGTCTACGGATACTAGCAGATACGTTAGCTCGTAGCGAATATACTATAATAGCTATAATAGCTATAATACCTAGCTTTACTAAAGAGAGGAAGCTATATTATCGCCGAGGTAGTAGCGAATATATACCGTATTAAGTAGTCTTAGTAGTCTATTACTAGATTATTAGGTAGCGAATATCTAGTAGCCGTCCGTAAGGCTTGCTACCTTTTAATTCTAGATAGTAGTAGTTAATATTAGGAATTCTAGAGGCTACTAACTCTATATATTAGATAGATAGATAAGTCTTATACGCTAGTCTACCTCTTTATATAGAGTAAGTAGTACGCCCTATATGTTTCGTAGGTAGAAAAGCTCTTATATAAAGTACTCCGGTATAAAAACCTCCTTATATTTATATATTTTATAGTAAGCTCTATATAGCTTGCCGCTTCTATAGTATCTAAGCTCTATAGGACGATAAACGTTATCTTAATAGTCTAATATTCCCTTATTATATATTTCTTTATAGTATCTATATTCTTAGTACTTAGAGAGCCTATTCTCTTACCTACTAGCCTAGGGGCTCTAGCCTATATATATAGCCTTTACCTCTATACTAGTACCTATATTAATCTATATCTAACTCTTTCTTACTAGTTCCTAAGGTATATATCTCCTTATATAAATTCTACTTAGATTTTGCCTTACTTAGTATCTAGTTATATAACTTATATCTAGAGAAATTCTAGTTTCCTAGAGTATCTAGAATAGTAGTATCTAGAGGTTAGAATAGGTCGGGACGGGTCCGGGTCGGGTCTAGGACCTAAATATATAGAACTATAATAGTTAGGTCGGGTCCTAGCCGGTTCCTACCTAGTTCCGGATCTATTTAATAAATATAGGTATTAGATAGGTCCGACTTAGGTCTAATAATAGGTCTAAAGATAGGTCCTAATAGAAATATAAGATTCGATAGAATATAGTATAGAAAATCGAGGGTTATAAATAAATAGAAACTAGAGGAAGTAGAAAGTATAGAAAGCGATAGGTTTTAAAGGCATATTTAATTTAATACGGCAAATTATACGTTTTAGGGCAACTATAGGCATACCGACTACGAATGCCGACTATAGCAACCTCTCTACTTATACCGATTTTTACTATATATACCCTCTATAGTTATAACGATTTTCCCTATATATACCGTAGAGATTTATCTCTTACTAAACATATTAATTCCCTAAGACGAGAGTAGGCTAATAATAAACTTTATATCCCTTTACTAAATAGTTACTCGCTTTACGTAAATTATAGTAATATTAGTACCTATAATATAGTTAATATCGATCGAATATAGAACGACTAGGAGTATATATACTCGAGAAGAGGTAGACTAGAGCACTCTCGGCGGCTTCCTATAGAGTACTAAGGGCGCTCGCCTACTAATAGTAACCTTCTTAAGAAATAGCTAAGCCTCTAGAAATATTATAGCAAACTTCGTAGACGAGGTAGCTAAAGAGTAGCTTTAGTATAAGTAGATCCGTAGACTTCTAGTACTTATAGATCTCTCGGAGCGCGATAGCTAGAGTATAAGTTAGTAATACCGACTATAAATACTAACTATATAACTTACTACCTAGCTTATAGTAATAAGTCTTCTATATACTAGCTCTATAAGCTAGACCTCCTCTACCTACTACTACTATTTTAGCCGGTGCTTTTCTAGCCGTTCTCTTTCTAGCTAGTCCCTTTTTCGCTACTTGTTTTCTACCTAGTAATCGTTTTCTACCTACTACTCCTCTAGCTACTACTACTGCCGCTACTATTACTATATTATCCCTCTCGATCTATCTCTTATAGGCTATTTAGTAAGCGAGCTTCTACTTATTAAGACGAGGCCGACCGCCTAGTATAGTTTTCTATAGAGCCTTTCTAGAAAGCTAAGAGGGAGGGGCAGGCGGTATAATACTCTCGTCGCTATTACTCTCGTCGCTATTACTCTCCTTACTATTACTATCGTCGATAATAATAATAGAGACGTTATCTTCGTTATTTCTATTATCGCTATTCGCGTTTCTACGAGAACTATTCTAGTCGTTTCTACTAGTAGCCTCTTAGTCGTTACTATTATAAGCGGAGGAGTTAGAAATTAAAGGAGGAGGAGTAGAAGCGCTACGTTAGCTAGAAGAGGGCGCCTAGTTACTAAGAAGTCTAGGATCGATATTACTATTATTTATAGGAGGGTTTTCGGATAGAGAGGAGTTTCTAGACAAAGGAGGAGCGGACGCCGTATCTCGGCTAAAGAAGTATTACTCGGCGAACTAGCTAGGCTTATTAGTAGGAAGTTAAGCTATTATAAATACGCGGAGGGCCGAGAGAAAAGTAGTCGATTAAGCTATAATTAACGTACGTAGTAGTATCCTTTATACGCGTAATACGAAAATTCGTTAGAAGGTATAAAAAAGGAAGGCGATAATAATAGGCTAATAAAGCGCGACTGCCGACAAGTTCTAAGGTAGTAGAGGTAGTAGTATTACTAATAGTTTAGTAAGGGTATATAGGTTAGCTAAGGTAGACGTTAGGCTCGCTAGCGCGCTAGCTACGGCTTTACCTACGCCGTATATATTAATTCTAAGCTTCTAAGTATAGCAACGTATGCTAGGCTCTTTATAGTTAGTAATTATAGTCGGTAACCTAGTATTATATACCTATATTATTATTCCCTCCTCTGTTCTAGCTAGTAAACCGGTAGCGTAGATAACTATATAGGTATATATCCTTTACTTATAGAGTAACGCGCTTCGCGTAGATCGCTAGAAGGTTAGAAATCTTAAACTCTATAACGAGAAATGCCTCTGCTACTTCCTATAAGCATTTAAGTGCTGCCGCCTAAATTCTAATAATATCGCTACTATCTCTATCTATTATAATCTTGTAGATAATACGCTAAAAAGGGACCCTCTAGATATATAAAGCTATCGTTCGCTAAAGCTTACGAATCTCTCGTAAGGCTGCCGTCTCTAGTATTAACTACCTTTTCGAGATACCGGACTTACTAGCTCTCGTTCGTTGCTATATCGTCTTTATAGCTATCGCTTTTTTCTATAGAACTACTACCTTTCTACGAGACTCGTCGTCTAGTACTATAGCCTTTAGTAGCCGTATTCGCCGCTACTTAGTAGCCTTATTTCCTACGCGTAGAGGTAGTACTAACGGCGGTATATTAGTATCTATATTAGGATATACTCGTAGAGGAGGGCTCGAGTTAAACTCTATATTAGAGTCTACTTAAGAAATAAAAGAAGGCATCGAGTAGTATAAATAGAGATATTAAAGAGTTAGAAGAAGTAGATAAGTAGAGGTACGAGAGAGAAGAGCTAGGGCAGATAGGAGTACTAGAAAATCGTATACGACCGCTAGAATACGCGGGCCTATAGGGGGGGGGGGGTTAGAGTTCGATAGCGCTATATAGTAGAACTATATCGTATTCTACTACTATATCGGGACACCTCTACTAATCTTTACCTAGTAGAAGTTACGGTTACGCAAACGCTATAATCGCTTTCGCTACTCTATAGAATATAGTAAGTTAGTAATAGACGCAAATATTTACTATAGTATAGATTATATCTAGGTATTATATAGATAATATCGACTATAATATATATATTTCGTTATTTAAAGTTCTTTACGAATATATAAAATACTATAGAAGGGAAAGAGCTAGACTTACTAGTACTCTATAGTATTACTAGTTAAGTAGTCGTAATATAGTAGTAGAATAGAAAAATAGACTCTCTAGCCTACTTTTATATCGAGGAACCGAGTCGTTATAATAGTAGAAGAGAAGAAATAATTATTAATACTACTTCGATACTAAGAAGAGAAGTAGTTATCGATAGTATAAGCTAAGAAGCAACTATTAGCGCCGAGGAGACTAGCGGTCGTCGATAGTATAAACTAAAAAGCAATCGTCCGCGCTAAGGAGACGAGCGGTCGTCGATAATATAAGCTAAGAAGTAGCTATCTACGCTAAGGAGATAAGTAGTCGTCGATAGTATAAGCTAAGAAGTAACTATTAGCGACGAGTAGACGAGCGGTCGTCGAGGGTATAAGTATATAGTAGTTACTCTTTTCGGCCGGCGATAGTAAGGTTAATCTAAGTAATATATACGATAGATTCTAGCTCTAGAGTACGTCTATAGCTATCGCTATCTATATATAGTCGTATATATTAGTATACGCTATATTAAGTAAGCAATATATTATATAATATCGCCGACTATAGTAGCCGACTATAGTATAAGAAGCTAATCTCTACGTATAGAGGTAAGCTAGTAGCTAGGTAGGAATAGCTACGTACTAAGCTTCTAGTATACCTAAAGCTAAAATTCGTCGCACTTAGCTCCTACTATAATAACTACTACCTTAACCGCTACTATACCTATATTACTACCGAATTTTAAGCGTATATTTACTATATACCTCGCGATACTTATCTCTTCTTAGTAACTAAACTTATAACGATAGCGTAATAAAAGTAACGTCTAATAAGTACCGCGCCCTCTAATAGTCTATAGAAGCGTCCCTACCTTATAAATAAGGATTTAGATAGTATAAGTACTTCTATACTTTAGATATAACTAGGCGCTATAAGAAAAGATATAAATACCTACTCTTCTAATCTTAATACCTTTCGCGAGCATAGCTAGCGCGCAAATATATTACCTAAGAGAGCTATAGTAGATAAGTAGCGCAAAGCTAGAAATAAGTTCTTTACTCGGTAGAAGAAGCTTTTAATTAGCTCTAATAATATATAAAGCTCCCTATCGAAGGAGTAGTAGTAAAAGAAGATTAAGGTCTAAAGAGAGGAGTACTACGCTTAGTATAACTAGATAGCGTAAGTAATAATCTATATAGTCGGCTAATATAGTCGGTAGTACTAATATATAATAGGGACGATAAGAAATATAAGTACGCGCGGGATAGGCCTACTATATAAGTAGCGAACTAGAATAAGGAAAGCTTCTATTTTAATATCGAGAAGGAGAAGGGCGTAGACGACCCGCACTATAACTATAACTACTAGTATAATACTAATTAGTCTAAGTTAGGTCTAGAGGCACCCTACGTATTACCGGTAAGGTCGGCCGGTACTAGCTATAAAATAACTAACCTCTACCTTCGAGTCGCTACTAAGAGCGAGTAGGCCGTATAGAGGAGCTACGCCGTCTATGCCTTTTAGAATAAGGCTATTCGATAGTTTAAGAAGAAGGTATATATACTTATAATACTACGCGCGTAATATAGAAGTTAAGCTAAGTTTATCGTATAACTAATTAAGGAGAGGCTAAGTTCCTCGTAGTAAGAAATAGACCTTATCGAGAGGCTATAATCTAGGAATAAGAGGAGATACGTATTCTAAGTATCTAGAGCGGACGTAAGTAGCTCTTATTAAGAGTATATCGCCGCTAGAACTAATAGCTTCTTTAGGATATATTCGAGTACCTCCGATTAGACTAGAAGTATACTCTACGCTCTATAGAGCCTTATAAAGAGCTTATAAAATTAGTCCGTATATTAGTATTTATAGCGAAAGCGAAGGTAAATTAGTACCGACTACGCCTACCGACTATATACTAACTAGTAGTAGGAGCTAATAGTAGAAGGCTATCTTCTAACTATAACGGAAATTTTCCTACTCTATTACTACGTAGTATATCGTAACTATCTCTCCTAGAAGTCCTCTAAGTTTAATATAGCTAATCGCTTTACTTAGACTCTAGAAGTCCTAGATTAGCTTATCCTATTAGGATACGATTAGGATAGTAATAGGTTCTAGAAGCTAGTTACGTCTAAAGCGTAAGCTAAGCGAAATAGGCTAGCGTTCTAGTTATACGCTTATAAGTTCGATATAAAGGAGTCGGTATATAGAGAGCTTCTATAGGAAATATAGCTCGAGTCTAAGTAGGAAGGAGGACTTAGCTTTTAAGATATCGTCGAGTAGCTTCTAGGTACGTCTACGGATAAGCTCGCTATCTCTAAGACCTTTATACGTAAATTCTAGTCGCTAAAGATAAGGTTTATATAGAAGCTCTATAACTCCTCTTAGGCTAGGTAGAATACGGATATATCTCGTAAGTTAAGATTAGTTATAGCCGCCGATAGTATACTAAGTAGATAAACCTATCGTAGAAAGAATTTAGAAACTACCTAAAGACTACGTAAAGCGATATAATACTATATAGTAGAAGGCTAGAAATAATACTAAGAGTAAGAAGAGGAAAAAGAATATAGTAAGCTAGAAGTTTAAGGTATAGCTAGAGCTCCTAAATCTAGTACTAGCTCTAAAGATAAAGTAGTAATATGTCTCTAAAGGCGTAACTACTAGCTCGCTATATTCTTTTTCCTCTTCTTACTCTTAGTATTATTTCTAGCCTTCTACTATATAGTATTATATCGCTTTACGTAGTCTTTAAGTAGTTTCTAAATTCTTTCTACGATAGGTTTATTTGCTTAGGCTAAGTTTAACTCTACTTTTTCGACTTAAGCTTTATTAACGCTACTAGCCTCTTACGCTAGTAAGATACTTGCCCTCGAAGGCGACTATAGCGTTACTATAATTAAAGAGTACTTAGTACGTTTATTAGTCGCGACTATTACGAGCTTAATAAGAGTACTAGAGGTGCCTATCTCTATAACGCTACTAGAATAGGCCGTCGGCCTATAATAGAGACACCTCGCTAGTACTTATACTAATAAAACTTAATCGCCCCTATAAATATTATTTATCTCTATTACTCTACTAGCTTTTACTCTCTAGTTCTACGATTCCTTCTTAGTACTATATACTTTATATTATAGTATTACTAGTATATCCTACGACTCTAATATAACGTAGTAGTACTATACTTCCTTCTTCCTCGAGATATATAAGTATATAGCTTTACGAACGATAGACTAACTCCGAATCGCAGCTGTCTCTCGTCGACTTTAGTCTAATTAAGAAGGTAGTATAATAGTAGAGGAAGGGACGCTATCCGATTACGAATACCTTAAGTAGTTAAGCTAGTACGCGAGATAGGATACTATCTTTAGCTAACCTTACTAAGCTACTAGAGAATTCTAAGGACTAGATCGAAACTAATAGCGTATAGATATAGCGGCGGGAGTATACCTAGTCGTTCGAGGGCTTTTACTACTACTATTAGTAGCTCGAAGAGGCGAGGTATTACGATAAGTATAGTAGAATATCTTCGAACTCTATAAAATAGAACTCGAATACGCGAACGTTATAGGCCTAGAGATTTTTCGTTAAAGGTATAGACTAGGAAACGTACGCCCTAAGGGTTATATATAGAGGATATAATAGAGTTATTAAATACTTAGGACTAGGTAACGAAATAAAAGCTCTCTAAAAGCACCTCGATTTAGTAGGCTACGAAGGAGCCTCCTAAGAGCGTAGAGTTATTAGAGAAGTTATTAAGGCTACTAAAGATTAATCTATAAGTTTAGTATTCGTTAATATAGGAATAAGGTGCTAACTACGCTTACTAACTATACTTACTAACTACGCTCGCCGACTACGCTTTATAGAGATATATAATATAGATATACTAATAGCCCTTATTTATAGGAACGGCTTAAGAAAAGTTTTACTAGAATAGAGCACCTAGAACGATTAAAGTTTCTAGAGTTATATAGGCTTATAGTTTCCTAGCTAGGCTTACTCTTAAACTTCTTTAAAAGTCCTATAGTTCGGCATACCTACGAATATCTATTAGAGGAGACTAGATCTATCGACTTTAAGAGCGCTGCTATAATTAAGTTATATATCTAGGACGCGGTCGATTACTCTAAGGACAATCTAAAACGTTAGCTATCTAGAACCTTCTAGATAGCTATCGCCCTCGACGGTTAGTACGCTAGAGTGCTCCGAGTATTATTCCTTATAATATAAGGCTACTAGATCGATAGCGAGTAGGCCTAGTATAAGGCTATGCTAGCCTTTCTATATATTTCGGGCTATTATACGAGCGAAGTCCTAGTAGACCTACTATTCGACGTACTTACTCGTTTCGAGATCTCTAATAGGCTTATAGCGCTAATAGTAGATAATACTTCTAATAATAATATACTATATATAGCTATATACGTATCCTTACTATATATATACCTTCTAACTAACGAGTTCTAGCGTCGAGGCTATCGATATTTACTCCTATAAGCGTATATATATAGCGAAGCTATTAGTCTCGATTAAATAACTTCTCCTTTAAGGAATAGATAGAGATATAGGAGAGATATTAGATACTAAAGACTACGAGTTCTCCCGTCTAGAATAGTTCCCGTACTTTATATATATAATCTAGCTCTCCTTAGAGAAGTTCTTTACTACTCTTAAGATCGAGCTAAGAAATAAAAGATAGGAACGATAGGACGAGAAGATAGATACGAACGCGTTACGTCGGCTTAAAGTAGGAAGTCTAGCTATAGTTCTAATAAAGGTACTATTTATTCTTCCTACGAAGTATATATAGTTAGTAAACGTAGTCGGTAGAAGCTATACTAATAACCGCTCTCTATAAAGTTCCGGAAACTTATAGTTAAGGTAAACTCTAGTACTTAACGCTTCGAGAGTTTTATAGTACTATAGCGAAAGAGGATTATAGATCTATATCTATACTCGAAATAGTATAAATAGTAGAAGAAGACGCTTTAAAGAGTTTTGCGCCTAATATAAGATATAAAGACCCGTTAGAGCTTAACTACGATTATACTAATACGTAGTTCTTAACTACGAGATATTATCGATAAGTATATTAAGAATAAGGGTTAGCCCGAACTAAAGCTAACCGCTATAGAATAGAAGAGGGTTAAATATATTATTAACCTTACTACTTCTTTCGTAGAGGCTACGATATAAATTAGTACGACAAAGGGGCTAATAATCTACCTCGTTCTTAGCTACTATAATACCTTATTTAATATCCTAGATATTATAGATAAGAAACTTAAATATAAAATATAACCCTAGTAAAAGGAGATTTATTCTACTCTATAAGCTATATAGATAAAGCTCGAGAAGTACTATACTACTACTTAGAAGCGATTCGATAATATATATAGTATTATAATTCTTCTTAATCTAGTAATAAAACGAGCGTTCTAGGACCGCGAGGCCTTCTTTAGTAAGAGGCTCGATTCCTCCTTCGAGGATTACTACTAGTTAAAATTCCGGGTCGAATACGCGCGATATAAGCCTCTCGTAGCTACGTCCTAGTCTAGGCCGAAAAAGGCCTTATACCGCTCTACGATATTATTCGCAATAGGTCTCTATAGTAGATTAGATAGTAATAACTCCGACTTTAATTAAAGGGTATCTAGACGGCTATAGTAGACTATATAGCCTTTAGCTAATTCGGACGAGGTATCTCGTTATCGCTACGCTAGATTTAAGGACTCGGCTGCCTATTCTATAGAGTATCCGCTCCGGTTATAGAAGATAATCGTATTAGAATATCTAGGTTACGCGCTAATAGCCTAGAATATCCTCTCTATCCTAGTAGCTAGAACTAGTTATAAGCGCGACTTTAGTATAGCGCGTTATTAGAGCTAATATAATTAGTCCTACGATCCCTCGACGTTTAGTAATATTATATACTATCGTTCCTAAGAGTATAACGCGTAGTAATAGACTCGGGATTCGCTTATAAAGGAGGCGCTACTAATATTAACTACGTTCGAGCCTTCGAATAATATAGTAAATTAGTAGTAGGAGTAGCTCGAGGCAGATTAGGAGACGTTAGTAACTACTATATAAAGTAACTTCGACTCGATTAGTAATAATAAGGAGGATATAGTACTAATATATCTTCGCCGTAGTACTTAGTAAAGGAAGTATTTGCTTTTACGTTATACCTATAGAGTAGAGTAGACTTCGTAGTCGATATTATAAATAGTATTTAATTCCGATATCTCGTAGTCGGCAAGTATAGTCGGTAAGTATAGTTAGTATCCTTATTTTTCTCTATAACTATAGTCGCTAGTTTAACTAGCGCTTCTAATATACTATAACGCTTAGTTCTATATATACGTATATTTAGTATTAGAGTAATTCTATTATCCTCGCGGCGACTTAGTCTTATTCTCCGGTATTAGACCTATCTTTCTAAACTTAAGTCCCTATAAAGACCTATATAGGAACCGGTAGTATTTAGACCCGACCTATTAATTTCGTATTAGGTCGGGGACCCTATCGATTTAGGTCTTAGGTCGGTTCCTAAGGGAACCGACCTAGACTCGGAACCGACCTAAAGTCGGGGACTTATTCTAACCTCTAGTAGTATCTTTATAAGCAGCCCTAAGTATAGTATAGAAATAGCTTATATTAGATGCTCTACCTTTAGACTTAAAGTTTTAAAGAGCTCTAGAGTAGGAGGACTAATCCTACCTTAGAGTCTCCTATTTAAATAAAGGCTCCTAGTAGCTATTTATCTTAGTATCTCTAGGGGTATTACTATTCCTTTACTTCTATTCCTCCCGTCCTTACTCTTTTATATTAAAGCTTCCTCTTAGGTATACTTAGCTCCTTCTTTTTAGCTTATAGTAAGGCTAGGTTACTACTCTAGCCTCTAGGCCTATAAGGGTATTTACTACCTAAAAAGGCTATTCTTTAGTCGAGTATTAGCGTCTTATATTAGTAATAGCCGCGCTAACTCTATTATTATATTCTTAGAAGCTCTCTAGATCTCCTTAGGTTAAAATTCTAGACTTTTTATTACTTTCTCCCTACTTCTTTATAGGTATCTAGCTGCCCTATACTTTACTAGTATAGCCGGAGCTACCTATTTCTACCTACGACTACGTAGAGGTATATAATAGGACTTCGTAGGCACTCTATATATTACTTACGAATACTATAAGTATTCTATATATTAACGAAGTTCGCGATTATACTACGTATAATCGGCGTATATATCGCGAGAAAAGCGATTCGATACGCCTTCTACGAATCCTTAAAGAGGCCTACGGACTTAAGTTTATAGAACTAGTTACGCTTAGAGGTTAGAATAGGTCGGGACGAGTCTAGGTCGGGTCTAGGACCTAAATATATAGAACTATAATAGTTAGGTCGGGTCCTAGCCGGTTCCTATCTAGTTCCGGACCTATCTAATAAATATAAGTATTAGATAGGTCCGACTCGGGTCTAACGATAGGTCTAAAGATAGGTCCTAATAGAAATATAAGATTCGATAGAATATAGTATAGAAAATCGAGGGTTATAAATAGATAGAAACTAGAGGAAGTAGAAAGTATAAAAAGCGACAGGTTTTAAAGGTATATTTAATTTAATACGGCAAATTATACGTTTTAGGGCAACTATAGGTATGCCGACTATAAATACCGACTATAGTAACCTCTCTACTTATACCGATTTTTACTATATATACCCTTTATAGTTATAACGATTTTCCCTATATATACTATAGAGATTTATCTCTTACTAAATATATTAATTCCCTAAGACGAGAGTAGGCTAATAATAAACTTTATATCCCTCTACTAAATAGTTACTCGCTTTACGTAAATCGTAGTAATATTAGTACCTATAATATAGTTAATATTAATCGAATATAGAACGACTAGGAGTATATATACTCGAGAAGAGGTAGACTAGAGCACTCTTAGCAGCTTCCTATAGAGTACTAAGGGCGCTCGCCTACTAATAGTAACCTCCTTAAGAAATAGCTAAGCCTCTAGAAACGTCGTAGTAAACTTCGCGGACGAGATAGCTAAAGAGTAGCTTTAGTATAAGTAGATCCGTAGACTTCTAGTACTTACGGATCTCTTAGAGCGCGATAGCTAGAGTATAAGTTAGTAATACTAACTATAAATGCTAACTATATAACTTACTACCTAGCTTATAGCGATAAGTCTTCTATATACTAGCTCTACGAGCTAGACCTCCTTTACCTACTACTACTATTTTAGCCGGTACTTTTCTAGCCGTTCTCTTTCTAGCTAGTTCCTTTTTCGCTACTCGTTTTCTACCTAGTAATCGTTTTCTACCTACTACTCCTCTAGCTACTACTACTACTACTACTATTACTATATTATCCCTCTCGATCTATCTCTTACGAGCTATTTAGTAAGCGAGCTTCTACTTATTAAGACGAGGCCGACCGCCTAGTATAGTTTTCTATAGAGCCTTCCTAGAAAGCTAAGGAAGAGAGGCAGGTAGTATAATACTCTCGTCGCTATTACTCTCGTCGCTATTACTCTCCTCGCTATTACTATTATTAATAATAATAATAGAGACGTTGTCTTCGTTATTTCTATTATCGCTATTCGCGTTTCTACGAGAACTATTCTAGTCGTTTCTACTAGTAGCCCCTTAGTCGTTACTATTATAAGCAGAGGAGTTAGAAATTAAGGGAGGAGAGGTAGAAGCGCTACGTTAGCTAGGAGAGGGCGCCTAGTTACTAAGAAGTCTAGGGTCGATATTACTATTATTCGTAGAAGGGTTTTCGAGTAGGAGGGAGTTTCTAGATAAAGAAGGAGCGGACGCTATATCTCGGCTAGAGAAGTATTACTTAGCGAACTAGCTAGGCTTATTAGTAGGAAGTTAAGCTATTATAAATACGCGGAGGGCCGAGAGAAAAGCAGTCGATTAAGCTATAATTAACGTATATAGTAGTATCCTTTATACGCGTAATACGAAAATTCGTTAGGAGGTATAAAAAAGGAAGGCGATAATAATAGGCTAATAAAGCGCGACCGCTAATAAGTTCTAAGGTAGTAGAGGTAGTAGTGTTACTAATAGTTTAGTAAGGATATATAGGTTAGCTAAGGCAGACGTTAGGCTCGCTAGCACGCTAGCTATAGCTTTACCCGCGCCGTATATATTAATTCTAAGCTTCTAAGTATAGTAACGTATACTAGGCTCTTTATAGTCGGCAATTATAGTTAGTAACCTAGTATTATATACCTATATTATTATTCCCTCCTCTATCTTAGCTAGTAAACTAGCGGCGTAGATAACTATATAGGTATATATCCTTTACTTATAGGATAACGCGCTTCGCGTAGATCGCTAGAAGGTTAGAAATCTCGAACTCTATAACGAGAAATACCTCTGCCGCTTCTTATAAGTATTTAAGTACTACTACCTAAATTCTAATAATATCGCTACTACCTCTATCTATTATAATCTCGCGGATAACGCGCTAAAAAGAGACCCTCTAGATATATAAAGCTATCGTTCGCTAAAGCTTATAAATCTCTCGTAAGGCTGCTATCCCTAGTATTAACCGCCTTTTCGAGATACTAGACTTACTAGCTCTCGTTCGTCGCTATATTATCCTTATAGCTATCGCTTTTTTCTATAGAACTACTACCTTCCTACGAGACTCGTCGTCTAGTACCGTAGCCTTTAGTAGCTATATTCGCCGCTACTTAGTAGCCTTATTTCCTACGCGTAGAGGTAGTACTAATAGCGGTATATTAGTATCTATATTAGGATATACTCGTAGAGGAGGGCTCGAGTTAAACTCTATATTAGAGTCCGCTTAGGAAATAAGAGAAGGTATCGAGTAGTATAGATAGAGATATTAAAGAGTTAGAAGAAGTAAATAGGTAGAGGTATAAGAGAGAAGAGCTAGGGCAGATAGGAGTACTAGAAAATCGTATACGACCGCTAGAATACGCGGGCCTATAGAGGGGGGGGGTTAGAGTTCGATAGCGCTATATAGTAGAACTATATCGCATTCTACTACTATATTAAGACACCCCTACCGATCTTTACCTAGTAGAAGTTATAGTTACGCGAACGCTATAATCGCTTTCGCTACTTCGTAGAATATAGTAAGTTAGTAATAGACGTAAATATTTACTATAGTATAAATTATATCTGGGCATTATATAGATAATATCGACTATAGTATATATATTTCGTTATTCGAAGTTCTCTACGAATATATAAAATACTATAGAAGGGAAAGAGCTAGACTTACTAGTACTCTATAGTATTACTAGTTAAGTAGTCGTAATATAATAGTAGAATAGAAAAATAGACTCTCTAGCCTACCTTTATATTAAGGAACCGAGTTATTATAATAGTAGAAGAGAAGAAATAATTATCGATACTACTTTAATACTAAGAAGAGGAGTAGTTATCGATAGTATAAGCTAAGAAGCAACCGTTAGCGCCGAGGAGACTAGCAGTCGTCGATAGTATAAACTAAAAAGCAATCGTCTACGCTAAGAAGACGAGCGGTCGTCGATAATATAAGCTAAGAAGTAGCCGTTTACGCTAAGGAAATAAGTAGTTATCGATAGTATAAGCTAAGAAGTAACTATTAGCGACGAGTAGACGAGCGGTCGTCGAGGGTATAAGTATATAGTAGTTACTCTTTTCGGCCGGCGATAGTAAGGTTAATCTAAGTAACGTATACGACGGATTCTAGCTCTAGAGTACGTTTATAGCTATTACTATTCGTATATAGTCGTATATATTAGTATACGCTATATTAAGCAAGCGATATATTATATAATATCGCCGACTATAGTAGCTAACTATAGTATAGGAAGCTAATCTCTACGTATAGAGGTAAGCTAGTAGCTAGGTAGGAATAGCTACGTACTAAGCTTCTAGCGTACCTAAAGCTAGAATTCGTCGTACTTAGCTCCTACTATAATAACTACTACCTTAACTACTACTATACCTATATTACTACTAAATTTTAAGTATATATTTACTATATACCTCGCGATACTTATCTCTTCTTAGCGACCGAACTTGCGATAATAGCGTAATAAAAGTAATATTCGATAAGTGCTACGCCCTCTAATAGTCTATAAAAGCGTCTCTACCTTATAAATAAGGATTTAGATAGTATAAGTACTTCCGTACTTTAGATACGACTAGGTACTATAAGAAAAGATATAGATACCTACTCTTCTAATCCTAATACCCTTCGCGAGCGTAGCTAGCGCGCAGATATATCGCCTAAAAGAGCTATAGTAGATAAGTAGCATAAAGCTAGAAATAAGTCCTTTACTTAGTAGAAGAAGCTTTTAATTGGCTTTAATAATATATAGAGCTCCTTATCGAAGGAGTAGGAGTAGAAGAAGATTAAGGCCTAAAGAGAGGAGTACTATACTTAGTACGACCGAATAGCGTAAGTAATAATCTATATAGTCGGCTAATATAGTTAGTAGTACTAACGTATAATAGGGACGATAAGAAACATAAGCGCGCGCAGGATAGGCCTACTATATAAGTAGTAAACTAAGATAAGGAAAGCTTCTATTTTAATATTAAGAAGGAGAAGAGCGCGGACGACCCGCACTATAACTATAACTACTAGTATAATACTAATTAGTCTAAGTCGGGTCTAGAGGCACCCTACGTATTACCGGTAAGGTCGGCCGGTACTAGCTATAAAATAACTAACCTCTACCTTTAAGTCGCTACTAAGAGCGAGTAGGCCGTATAGAGGAGCTACGCTATCTACGCCTTTTAGAATAAGGCTATTTAATAGTTTAAGAAGAAGATATATACGCTTGCGATACTATACGCGTAATATAGAAGTTAAGCTAAGTTTATTATATAACTAATTAAGAAGAGGCCGAGTTCCTCGTAGTAAGAAATAGACCTTATCGAGAGGCTATAATTTAGGAATAAGAGGAGATACGTGTTTTAAGTATCTAGAGCAGACGTAAGTAGCTCTTATTAAGAGTATATCGCTACTAGAACTAATAGCTTCTTTAGGACGTATTCGAGTACCTCCGATTAGATTAGAAGTATACTCTACGCTCCGTAGAGCCTTATAGAGGGCTTATAAAATTAGTCTATATATTAGTATCTATAGCGAAAGCGAAGGTAAATTAGTGCCGACTACGCCTACTAACTATATACTAACTAGTAGTAGGAGCTAATAGTAGAAGGCTATCTTCTAACTATAACGGAAATTTTCCTACCTTATTACTACGTAGTATATCGTAACTATCTCTCCTAGAAGTCCTTTAAGTTTAATATAGCTAATCGCTTTACTTAGACTCTAGAAGTCCTAGATTAGCTTATCCTATTAGGATATAATTAGAATAGTAATAGGTTCCGGAAGCTAGTTGCGTCTAAAGCGTAGGCTAAGCGAAATAGGCTAGCGTTCTAGTTATACGCTTATAAGTTCGATATAAAGGAGTTAGTATACGAAGAGCTTCTATAGGAAATATAGCTCGAGTTTAAGTAGGAAGAAGGACTTAGCTTTTAGGATATCGTCGAGTAGCTTCTAGGTACGTCTACGGATAAGCTCGCTATCTCCGAGACCTTTATACGTAAATTCTAGTCGCTAGAGATAGGGTTTATATAGAAGCTCTATAACTCCTCTTAAGCTAGGTAGAATATAGATATATCTCGTAAGTTAAGATTAGTTATAGCCGCCGACGGTATACTAAGTAGATAAATCTATTATAGAGAGAATTTAGAAACTACTTAAAGACTACGTAAAGCGATATAATACTATATAGTAGAAGGCTAGAAATAATACTAAGAGTAAGAAGAGGAAAAAGAATATAGCGAGCTAGAAGTTTAAGGTATAGCTAGAGCTCCTAGATCTAGTACTAGCTCTAAAGATAAAGTAGTAATATATCTCTAAAGGTATAACTACTAGCTCGCTATATTCTTTTTCCCCTTCTTACCTTTAGTATTATTTCTAGCCTTCTACTATATAGTATTATATCGCTTTACGTAGTCTTTAGGTAGTTTCTAAATTCTTTCTACGATAGGTTTATCTACTTAGGCTAAGTCTAACTCTGCTTTTTCGACTTAAGCTTTATTAACGCTACTAGCCTCTTACGCTAGTAAGATGCTTACCCTCGAAGGCGACTATAGCGTTACTATAATTAAAGAGTACTTAGTATATTTATTAGTCGCGACTATTATAAGCTTAATAAGAGTACTAGAGGTGCCCGTCTCTATAACGCTACTAGGATAGGCCGTCGGCCTATAATAGAGATACCTCGCTAGTACTTATACTAATAAAACTTAATCGCCTTTATAAATATTATTTACCTCTATTACTCTACTAGCTTTTACTCTCTAGTTCTACGATTCCTTCTTAGTACTATATACTTTATATTATAGTATTACTAGTATATCCTACGACTCCGATACGACGTAGTAGTACTATACTTCCTTCTTCTTCGAGACGTATAAGTATATAGCTTTATAAACGATAGACTAACTCCGAATCGTAGCTATCTCTTATCGACTCTAGTCCGATTAAGAAGATAGTATAATAGTAGAGGAAGGGACGCTATCCGATTATAAATACCTTAAGTAGTCGAGCTAGTACGTAAGATAGGATACTACCTCTAGCTAACCTTACTAAGCTATTAGAGGATTCTAAGGACTAGGTTAAAACTAATAGCGTATAGATATAGTAGCGGGAGTATACCTAGTCGTTCGAGGGCTTTTACTACTACTATTAGTAGCTCGAAGAGGCGAGGTATTATAATAAGTATAGTAGAATATCTTCGAACCCTATAAAATAGAACTTAAATACGCGAACGTTATAGGCCTAAAGATTTTTCGTTAAAGGTATAGACTAGGAAACGTACGCCCCGAGGGTTATATATAAGGGATATAATAGAGTTATTAAATACCTAGGACTAGGTAACGGAATAAAAGCTCTTTAAAAGCACCTCGATTTAGTAGGCTACGAAGGAGCCTCCTAGGAGCGTAGAGTTACTAAAGAAGTTATTAAGGCTACTAAAGATTAATCTATAAGTTTAGTATTCGTTAATATAGGAATAAGGTACCGACTACGCTTACTAACTACGCTTACTAACTACGCTCGCCGACTATACTTTATAAAGATATATAACGTAGATATACTAACGGCCTTTATTTATAGGAACGGCTTAAGAAAAGTTTTACTAGAATAGAGCACCTAGAACGATTAAAGTTTCTAGAGTTATATAGGCTTATAGTTTCCTAGCTAGGCTTATCTTTAAACTTCTTCGAAAGTCTTATAGTTTAGTATACCTATAAATATCTATTAGAGGAGACTAGATCTATCGACTTTAAGAGCGCCGCTACGATTAAGTTATATATCTAGGACGTAGTCGATTACTCCGAGGACAATCTAAAACGTTAGCTATCTAGAACCTTCTAGGTAGCTATCGCCCTCGACGGTTAGTATACTAGGGTGCTCTAAGTATTATTCCTTACGATACGAGGCTACTAGATCGATAGCGAGTAGGCCTAGCATAAGGCTATACTAGCCTTTCTATATATTTCGGGCTATTATATAGGCGAAGTTCTAGCGGACCTACTATTCGACGTACTTACTCGTTTCGAGATCTCTAATAGGCTTATAGCGCTAATAGCAGATAATGCTTCTAATAATAATATACTATATATAGCTATATACGTATCCTTACTATATATATACCTTCTAACTAACGAGTTCTAGCGTCGAGGCTATCGATATTTGCTTCTACGAGCGTACGCGTATAGCGAAGCTATTAGTCTCGATTAAATAACTTTTTCTTCGAGGAATAGACGGGGATATAGGAGAGATATTAGATACTAAAGACTATAAGTTCTCCCGTCCGAAATAGTTCCTATGCTTTATATATATAATCTAGCTCTTCTTAGGGAAGTTCTTCGCTATTCTTAAGATCGAGCTAAGAAACGAGAAATAGAAACGATAGGATAAGGAGATAGATACGAACGCGTTACGTTAGCTTAAAGTAGGAAGTCTAGCTACGGTTCTAATAAAGGTACTATTTATTCTCCTTATAAAGTATACGTAGTCGGCAAACATAGTCGGTAGAAGCTATACTAATAACCGCTCCCTATAAAGTTCTAGAAACTTATAGTTAAGGTAAACTCTAGTACTTAACGCTTCGAGAGTTTTATAGTACTATAGCGAAAGAGGATCGCAGATCTATATCCGTACCCGAAATAGTATAAATAGTAGAAGAAGACGCTTTAAAGGGTTTTACGCCTAATATAAGATATAAAGACCTATTAGAGCTTAACTACGATTATACTAATATATAGTTCTTAACTACGAGATATTATCGACGAGTATATTAAGAATAAGGGTTAGCCTAAACTAAAGCTAACTACTACGGAATAGAAGAGAGTTAAATATATTATTAACCTTACTACTTCTTTCGCGGAGGCTATAATACGGATCGGTATAATAAAGGAGCTAATAATCTACCTCGTTCTTAGCTACTATAATACCTTATTCGATATCCTAGATATTATAGATAAGAAACTTAAATATAAAATATAATTCTAGTAAAAGGAGATTTATTCTACCCTATAAGCTATATAGATAAAGCTCGAGAAGTACTATACTACTACCTAGGAGCGATTTAGTAATATATATAGTATTACGATTCTTCTTAATCTAGTAATAAAACGGGCGTTCTAGGACTGCGAGGCCTTCTCTAGCGAGGGGCTCGATTCCTCCTTCGAGGATTACTACTAGTTAAAATTCTAGGTCGAATACGCGCGATATAAGCCTCTCGTAGCTACGTCCTAGTCTAGGCCGAAAAAGGCCTTATACCGCTCTATAATATTATTTGTAATAGGTCTCTATAGTAGATTAGATAGTAATAACTCCGACTCTAATTAAAGGGTATCTAAATAGCCGCAGCAGACCGTATAGCTTTTAGCTAATTTAGACGAGGTATCTCGTTATCGCTACGCTAGATTTAAGGACTCGGCTGCCTATTCTATAAAGTATCCGCTCCGGTTATAGAAGATAATCGTATTAGAATATCTAGGTTGCGCGCTAATAGCCCGGGATATCCTCTCTATCCTAGTAGCTAGAACTAGTTATAAGCGCGAGTCTGCGCGACTTTAGTATAGCGCGTTATTAGAGCCGATATAATCGGTCCTACGATCCCTCGACGTTTAGTAATATTATATACTATCGTTCCTAAGAGCGTAACGCGTAGTAATAGGCTCGGGATTTGCTTATAGAGGAGGCGCTACTAATATTAACTACGTTCGAGCCTTCGAATAATATAGTAAATTAGTAGTAGGAGTAGCTCGAGGTAGATTAGGAGACGTTAGCAACTACTATATAGAGTAACTTCGACTCGATTAGCGATAATAAGGAGGATATAGTACTAATATATCTTCGCTATAGTACTCGGTAAAGGAAGTATTTGCTTTTACGTTATATTCGTAAAGTAGAGTAAACTTCGTAGTCGATATTATAAATAGTATTTAATTCCGATATCTCGTAGTCGGTAAGTATAGTCGGCAAGTATAGTCGGCATCCTTATTTTTCTTCGTAACTATAGTCGCTAGTTTAATAGGCGCTTCTAATATACTATAACGCTTAGTTCTATATATATATATATTTAGTATTAGAGCAATTCTATTATCCCTACGGCGACTTAGTCTTATTCTCTAGTATTAGACCTATCTTTCTAAACTTAGGTCCCTATAAAGACCTATATAGGAACTAGTAGTATTTAGACCCGACCTATCGATTTCGTATTAGGTCGGGGACTCTATCGATTTAGGTCTTAGGTCGGTTCCCTTAGGAACCGACTTAGACCCGGAACCGACCTAAAGTCGGGGACCTATTCTAACCTCTAGTTACGCTATATATTAAAGGCTGCCTTAGCGCCTTTACTCTACTAGTATTCGATAGTATTATTACTTTTACTCGTAGTATACTAGAAGTATTCGCTAAATAGTAGGTACTAGCCTTCTTACTATTCGCGGAACTATAAGTACGTATCTATAAGTATAAGCGTTTCTATACTACTATCCGATCGTACGATTCGTAGTATATAGCTAGTAGCGACTATAGTAGTAAGATACTATACGAATATAAAGAATTTAGTCTTTATATAGGTTCTATAGTACTATATAGGTTCTATAGTACTACTAGATAATCCTCCGCGAATATACGTTAATATAGGTATATATACTAAGTATAAAGAATACGAACTTATAGAAGGCATCGATTAACTATATATCGTTAGGCCCTTCTATACGAGGCCGTAATAAACGTATAGGTATTCGCTACTTATTAATCTAGCGATACTCGAATAGTATAGGATTACGAAGGCGTATAAGCTAATAGATACGGTTACTAAGAAGCGGTTAGCGAATATATAGATATCGCGTATAGTATACGCTAACTACCTAATAAGGCCTATAGTTCTATAAATATACTAAGCTAGTATCTTATATTCGTAGTCTATTATCTTACTATAATTCTAAACCTCCGTAAGTACCTAATTAACCTAGATATTCGCTTTAGGAAGCCTCTTAGTCGTAGTCCTTTTAAATAGGCCTAGCTTACGGTATAGTCCTTAAAGCTATTATAGTAAGAGTCGATAGTAATATTTATCTAGCCGATCTATATCTACGTATAGTATTCGTAGTATCTCTTTATCGAATATAACGTAGTTATAGAATAGCTTAATAATCCGTACTCGTAGGTCGAGGTTATAGTTAGAATAAGGCGCCTTAGGAATTCTAGAAACTTATAAAAGGTTAGTATATAGTAATATATTAAGCGCTCCTAACTATACCCGTTAGAGATATTAAGAGACTAATTCTTACCGATTCCTTTATATACGTTTAGCGTACTTTTATCTTATACTAAGTATACGCGGCGTAAGCTAAATACTTTAGCGTCTAACTTAGACGCTCTCTAAGCTATTAGCTCCCTAAGCTATCGCTCTTATAATTATCTCCTCTTCTTTATAGAGCTACTTTAGCTCGTAGAAGAGTCTATATTAATGCGGTAGCCGGCCGCTTACGTCCTTATTACGTTACGGTTACGTTACTCTACTATCTCGTAGTCGTACGCGATTTTTAGACGGTACTATAGTAACGTACTAGATCTTAAGAGACTTTTATATTATAGACCCTATATAGGCCGCGCGTTAATTATAAGGTAGGTATAGGCTATAAGTTCGCGCCTAATTATATTAATACTTATTCTAGTATACTATTTTTAAATAAGCGCTCCGCTCTTACCTCGTACTATCTACGTATCTCCCTAGCCTTTTTCTAGTACTCGTTCTATAAGTATTATACCTTCTAAGAAGATCTCTACTTTTATAATCTTAGCCGATTCTTATACTATTACCGACCTTCTTACTATAATAGACGACGACTATTATCGTTACCTCTTATATTTAGTAACGAGTAAGTCCGGCGTTCTATATATATATTAGCTACGAGTTCCTTACTAATATAGTACGTATAGCCGGCGTTCGGCCGTATAATAAGGTTATAAAACTAGATAAGAAGAAGAATTATTAGCGCTATAATAATAATAACTACTCTTACGACTACTATACTAACCCGGATATTATTACGTAGTCGAAGCGCTTATACTTCTACCTCGCTAAGCTAGCTAAGGGTAGGCCGGCCGTACGCGCTAAGTAGCTTTGCTACTACTATACTAATCTATAAGTCTAGATCGCTAATAGCCTTAAGGTCTTATAGTTTAATAAAGGTAAGTCGGCTAGGGTCTTTAAGACTCTAAAGAAGGGCGGAGCTAGCGCGCTACTAGCTAGTAGTAGTCCTTCTACTACTAAGCTACTTATAGCTAGTAAGTAGATCGCCTTATTCTCTAAGCTCTTTAAGCTTAAGTATAAGGTATATCTTACGAGTTATATACTCCTCGTACGCGTTACTAATATTCTTCGTAGCGTCTACGCCTACTTAGCGCCTCGAAAGAGGCGCTCGATATAGTAGTCTATACCGCCTACGCTAACTACCTTACTAGCTAAATAGAGGAGGTCTTCGACGACGAGGCCTTCGTAGTAAAGAAGAAGAAGGAGAATAATAATAAGAAGAATAAAAAGGATAAGAAAAAGGAGAACGAGAGTATAGAGGAGTAAGCTAATATATCGCGCGCTCTCCTTATACTCTCTCCTCGCGCTTCTCTCGCGCTACTTATATAGTCCGCCGCCTTACTCTATACTTCTATTCTACGCCGGCGCTATAGCTTATTTACGCTATACCTATAGGCGCTATAAATAAATAATTTCTTTCTACTTTATATTCTTTATTTCTTTTAGCGATTTTCGTAACGTAATATTTCGTCGTAGCCTTAGCGCTTAGCGCGTACTCGTCGTAAATTATAGTAGTCGCGATAGTTAATTAGTAGCGTAGTAGCCGTAATAGTCGACTTTACGGCTTACGTAAGCTCCTCTTGCTCTACTCTTACGCCTTAAATTCCTCGAGCGCTTCGTATTCCTCGATATATTTAATTAGTTCCTATATATCGTATTCTTCTAGCTAGCCTTTCTATTAGACTAGCTACTTCCTCTTACTCTTCTCGACTCGAGTTTCTAGTACTTTCTTAACTATCTACTCGCTCTTATTATCTATAAGGAGTAAGCTAGTCTCCTAAGATTCGCTACTATACTAGAGTTCTAGAAGGAATACGTAGAAGATATTATAGATACGTAATCCTATTAGAAGAGCTAGGTAGTACGCCTACTTCCCGACTACGTCGATTACTTTAAATAGTTTAGCGAACTTATCTACTAGCTTCTTTAATAGTACTTTTAGTTTTAGGTTCTTCGTAGATAGAAGAACTATATCGCTAACCTTATATTTCTTTAGCTAATACTTCTAGTTATAATACTTAGCCTACGACTCGCTTACTTACTACTAGCGCTTTATTAACTCCTTATAATTCCGCTTTAACCTTTTTATAGCGTCCTTTACTACTAGTACTTCTTCTCGTAGAATCGCGTCTCGAGATTCGGTTACGTCCCTTTTATAAGTCTTCGTTATTAGATCCGAGTTAAACCTATAGATAACGTAGAATAGCGATATCTTTAGTATTATATTTAGGCTATTATTATACGCGAATTCTATAGAGGCTAGTATAGACGCCTAGTCGTCTTAGTTCTCCTCGTAATAGATACGTAGGTACTACTTAAGCGTCTAGTTTACGCGTTTAGTCTAGCCGTCCGTTTACGGGTAAAATACTATACTTAGCCTACGTTTTATATATATCTCGAAATAGAAGTCTAACTAGAACTAGCTAGTAAATATAGACTCTCTATTAGAAATAATACTACTAGATATACCTCGAAGTCGTATAACTTTATTAAGTAGAATATCTATAAGCTCTACGCTTATATAGCGCTTTATCGTCCGAATAAAAGTTACTATCTTAGAATAGTAGTCGATAATTATAAGAATTATATTAAATATATAACTATTACGCTTACTTAGAGGAAGGTCTATAATAAAGTTTATAGATAGATCTCTCTATAGCTATTCTAGTAGAGGAAGCGTAACTATCTCGCTATAAGGATAGTAGCGCCTCGCTTTTACCTTCTAATAGCTACTATACGATTCGACGTATTACCTAACGTCCTCGTTAACTTCTAGCTACTAGTACTTTCTCTTAACGAGTTCTATAGTCTTATTCTTACTAAAATAGCTAGCTAGGAAGCCGTCGTAGTATATACGAATTACTTACGTTCGTAATACGAGGTCGTAAGGAAGGTATAATACCTCTTCGCGATATATATACTTATCTTAAATAGTATACTTATCGCTTTCGTCTCTATTACTCTCTACCTACGTATATAGCTCCTTCGCTATTAGGTCTAGCTAGACTAGCGTAGCTACGTACCCGATTACTAGGTCTAAGGTATTAGCGTACGGCTATTCCTTTATAATAATAGCGCTAGCGACCCGTATTAGTAGCGCGAATCTATATAGACCCGGCTCGTAGCGTTCGAGGCTAGCGGACTATATCCTATTAGCTACTTTCGTTACCGCCCTACGGTTTATTATATACTAGCGGTTATAGGCGGCCTTAATATAGTTTATAACTAGTCTACCTACTCGAAGGTCGCTCTAAACTTAGAGTTTCTACTATAGCGATAGTAATAAGTTATTTATCGCCTACGTATCTTTTACGTAATCGCTACGCCTCGATAGCGTATCGGCTATATTTAGCTTACCTACTCTATAACTAATTATAAAGTTATACGAGGCTAAGAACGTAGCCTACCTAGCCTATCGGCCCGTTAACTACTTTATATCTATAAAGGCCTTTAGGTTAGCGTAGTCGACTAGTACCTCTACCTTATACGTAGCGCCTTCGAGGTAAGGCCTCTATACCTTAAAGAATTCTACTACTATAAGGAGTTCCTTATTATAGATCTCGTAGTTATACTCGGTATTAATTATCTTCTATAAGAAGAACGTAATTAGGTACTATTCCGCCTTAAATAGCTAGCTTAGAATACTAGTAATAGCGAAGTTAGACGTATCGGTCTCGACTTATAGGCGTAACGTAGAGTTAAAGTACCTAAGAAGTAGCGCGGTCTAGAAGCGTTCTTTTAACTTTAAGAAAGTCTACTTCTTAGCTTCGCTCTAACTAATAGGCCTAGGCTTTCTACTATTCTTCGCGCTCTTTAAGAGTATAGTTAGTAGTACTATAACCCTCGAATATCTAAAGATAAAGTAGTAGTAGAAGTTCGCGAACCTAAGGAATAATTAAACCTCTATTAGAGTAGTCGGCCTCGGCTATAAGGCGATTATAACTACCCTACTAGAGTCTATTACTATATCTCTAGTCGTAACTACGAACCTAAGGAAGTTAACTTATTTCTAGAAGAACTTATACTTAGCGCGTTATACGTAGAGTCCGAATTTATAGAGCCTTTTAAGTATAGCGTATACGTCTCGTATATAGTCCTCGCGAGTCTTACTATAGATTAGAATATTATCTAGATATACTACGTAGCTTATATCTACTAGCCCTACTAGCGCGCGGTTAATATACGCCTAGAACGTTACTAGGGCGTTCGTTAAACTAAAGGGCATTACTCGGTATTAGTAGTAACCGTATCGCGTATAGAACGTAGTCTTCTAGTAGTCGCTTAGTTTAATATAGATACGATAATACGCGTCTATAAGATCTAGCGATATAAACTATATAGCTCCTATAAGTCTATCTAGCGTTTCGCTAATAAGAGGTAGTAGGTACCGATTCTTAATCGTAATCTCGTTTAGCTCGTAGTAGTCTATATATAACCGTAGCTTACTATTCTTCTTTAGTACGAATAGAATAGACGTACCTGCCTTACTATTAGAACGCTCGATCTAATTATACTCGAGCTTAGTCTTTAGGTACTCCTTAAGCTCTTCGAGCTCTCTACTTAACTAGTAGTATAGCGGCCTAAAGGGTAGTATAGTGCCTAGCTTTAGGTCGATCGTATACTTAGCGCTATTAATAGGTCTACTTCGTATTTCCTTTATTAAGTTAAGGACGTCGTCGAACTAATAAAACTCCTTTAGTATTAGAGTAAGCTCCTTATCTATTCTACTTAGGTTAACTATAAATATAGCGGGTGCCTTCTAGAGGTCTTTAAGAAACTTATAGGCCTCTCGGACTTCGAATCGGCCGAAACGATCGTTACTATAACGCTATTTATCTATACTACTATTAATACTTACTCGTTATATACGTCGCTATAGATAGCTAAGGATAATATCGGGATCTAGTATATTATATACGTAGAAGATCCCTCCGGTTACGCGCTTAATCCTCGAGGAGTTCGTAAGCCTTATATATATATAGTACGTACCGTAATAATAACCTAGTTTACTCGTAAAGGTAGTAGCCGGCGGCAAGGCCGCGTTCGGCCGCAAGGGTAACTTATACTAGAGCACGAAGGCTCGTAATACTATATTAATATTCGTAGTATTATCGAGAAGGAACTCGGCTAGCCTACGGCCCTTCTAAGATTTAACTTCTCCTCGTACTCGTATTACTAGTACGTATTATATAGGTAGGTACCCTATACTATCTACTTTAGCGGTAGAGACTTACGTAATATCTCTATCGCTTCTACTTTTTTCGACTTACTTATAGCTATCTTACGGACTACCGGCTTATTACTATTCTTATCCTTATTTAAATAATCTAGATAGATATAGCCTACCTCGTTATAACTATAATACCTAGGTTACTAGTCCTTATCTTTATCTTTATACTTATCCTAAGAGTTCTTCTCCTTCGAGCTAGACTCGTAACTACCTTTAGAGGTATACGCGTTACTATCGACTCTCTTACGCTTTAACTACTAGTACGACGCGTCCTTATTATAGTTACGTAAGCCTATATCGCGTAGTATTAACCTTTCTATCTATTTAAGGTATCGTACTAGAGTAACGAGGTTAGCGCGCTTCGCTAGGATAATATAGTTCTTAATAATATCCTTTCGTAGCGATAGCTTTAACTTTACGAGAAGCTAGCGAACTAACTACGCCTTAGTATAGTCGCCGAGCTATACCTCGAGGTTACCGAGGTCTATTATAAATTATCGTATACTCTAATTTTCGCCTTAGTATATTATCTCGTATTTAATAGTTACGAGTAGCTAGTAGTTCGCTTAATCTCTAACGATATCGTATAGGAACTTATAGAACTACGTCTAAGTATATCCTACTAGAAGTATACTAGAGTACTTATTATACTAGGCTTCTTACGCTTCGCCTACGAGGAATATAATACTAGCGATTACTTTCTAGTATTCTATTATAAACTTCCTCGGCGCAGCTATAAAGTTTACTTTATATACGTAGACGTATTTCTAGGCTTCCTTAATAGTCTCGCTCTTAAATAGCTTAGGAGAGTAGAGCTTAATAGATTCGTAGAGCGTATATTTATCGCTATTATAACGCGTACTATTCTTAGTATCTCCGGTAATGCTCGCCGTACTAGAGTACCTTAAGCTAAGGCTTCTTACTATCGTACTTAAGCGTATTAGTAGGGTAGTTGTCTTAACTTCTCGTATTAAGCGTTTATTCTCTATTTAAAGAGCGTAGAGTTCGAGCTATTCGTATAGTATAGCGTTCTCTTACTCGAGACGCTCGCGCCTCGCCTATATATTATTAGCGTCGTTTATCTCCTCGTCTTCTTTAGCTTTAGAGTCTAGTAACTCTCCTACGTAGCCTAATAGTAGTACTATAGACCTAGTACGTTCGCTACGATTATCTAGCTATATAGATGCTCCTTACGTAAGTATAGTAGGCCTTAATAGATCGCTACCCTCGATAAGGTAGAAGAATTAGTATTATAAAAGGTTAGTATATAGTAATATATTAAGCGCCTCTAACTATACTCGTTAGAGATATTAAGAGACTAATTCTTACCGATTCCTCTATATATGTTTAGCGTGCTTTTGTCTTGCGCTAAGTATACGCGGCGTAAGCCGAATGCTTCGGCGTCTAACTTAGACGCCCCCTAAGCTATTAGCCCTCTAAGCTATTACTCTTATAAAACTCCTTAGTTTATAAGGTATCTTACGAGTATTAGTACTATATAGTAAATACTATACTCGTTCTTAAGGCGATTATAAACTTCCTATCGTATATGCTAAGGGCTATTTAATCTAAGCGTCTAGTCCGTTATCGGTCTACGTAGTAGCTCTAAGTCTATATATCCGCTAGCTATACTAAATTAGGTATAAGGCGAGTAATAAGGAATAGATAGCGAATATAAAAGCAGTTGTAGTAGGGTAGGTAGAGTGCTAATAAGCTGCGAATACTATCAAATCGCGAGTTTGTAAGTTTGCGAATTTACGTAATCGGCCACCTGATACATCTGTACATTCAGGCCGCTGTCCTTCGACCACTCGCTCATACGTTTCCCCGATCGCCGACGCGTTCCTGGGAGCAAGACGATGTACACAAAGTACAGTACACTCGATGATCCCACCGGTCCGCAAGAGGCGTCGAATTTTCGGGGTTTCGTGTACGGATTCACTTCGACGTTAAGAACCAAGTACAGACCGCCAAGCTTGTTACGTTCTCCCCACCTCCATCTCTCTTCCCTTTCTCCTTTCTCGCTCTTGGGACAGCTCGGTCCTCGCGTTATGTGTATTCTCATGCCAAGATATCGATATCTGGCAGGAATCACATCGCTTGCTCCCTGTGCCCTTGCATGATATATGGAAGCGCTGAGACCTAATTCGCGGCACTGCCCACGGAACGCCACGGAAGACATGTTTGCAACAGAATGGCTATCATCACTGACAAGTACCAGAATGTTCATGGATATGTATACTCTCAAGCCGAAGCAGACGCGTTCATGGCAATCCAAGAGCGAGCAGGTTGAACGAGATAATTCACAACTAAGCTTCTAAAGGTCTCAACCGCAAATCCCGCTTTGCCGGTGAGGGGCAACAGGCGATAGTGAAGCTACTACTATGCAGCTTCAAAGAGACGAGCCAAAGCAATACTACCCGGATCACCCCGTTTTGAAACCCCCAGTCCATCGAGTCGTTTTCAACATCAGGACGTAGAGAGCGTCAAAAAATGACCTCTATAAACCTTCCACAACAGCATGGCCGCGAACCTCCCATCTTCAAGCCATCTACCAGCACTCCAACAACATCAGCCTTCATCTTCATCCATGGGCTCGCGGACTCAGCAGCCGCAATAGAGAACATCGCCGACCAATTCCAACAAGGCGGCAAACTCCCATACATGTCCTGGATTTTGCCCAACGCAAAACGAAGTCCAATCACGCTTGATACGGCTTGGTTTACTCCAAATGGCCTTCCCTCTCATGCGCCTTCCCGTCCGGAACTCATACCAGACGAAGACGAGGAAGGATTGTTAGAGAGCGTCGCGTATATCGAGTCGGTTATTGACGCGGTCGTGGAGAGCGGACTGCCGCCCGAGAGGATTCTCGTTGGAGGTTTTAGTCAAGGCTGCGCAACGAGTCTGCTGACCCATTTGACTTCGAAGAAGTATAGCGGCAAACTTGCAGGTTGCGCGGGATTGTTGGGTTGGTTGCCTTTGTGGGATGGTGAGAAGAGGATCAAGGCGGTTCGTGAAGGGGCTGGACTCGGATCGAGTGGTGAGCAGCAGGGAAAGGAGATCCACATGTTCCTTGCCAGAGGAGGGAGGGATGAATTCGTGCCGAAGAGGGCTTGGGTGTATACTTTGGAGGGCTTGAAGGAGCTGGGCGTAGTGAAGGAGGGTGAGTCCTTGGAGGTGAAGGAGTATCCTGCTTTGACGCACACAATCAATGCGCCTGTGATGAGAGATCTATGTCAGTGGATGGAGAAGATCCTTCCGCCGATCGGAAAATAGGAGAATATTTCACGTCTGTGTCGCAGCATCATGGTGAGCCAATCACGACGAGAGACAGCGACATGTCTGTGAATCTCGTCAGTGCTAAGCTCATAGTCTATTATTCTTCTATCTGAGCACAATCACGCTGCGATTGGCTGAACCACGTAGCCTTGCCATTTATCAATCGCTTCCGCCATCTTCTGTTGGTACAACGGAAGTCCACCGAGATATATGAGATACTCCCTCTTCTTCCCAGGAACATTGGCTCCCATATACCAAGAATTTGTCTTGATCATTAATGTCCGCTCTGCCAAAGCTAAGACGTGTTCCCGCCAGGTCTGCTCTGCCTCCGGACTTGACTCGATCGTCTCGAGTTTCTCGTCTCTCTGCCGTGTGAGCAGCTTGAGGATATACTCTCCCTGGATTTCGATGAAGGGTGGGCCATTGGTTAGACTCGTTGGGGCTAGAGATGGCATGTCAGGTTCAACATACCGTTGATCTGAAAAACAAACTTGCTCACCTTGCGGACCATAAACCATGAAGAAATTGGGAAACCCATTCACTGTCATCCCAAGATTTGTCACGATCCCATCTTTCCACTTTTCGTCGAGATCAATGCCGTCTCGCCCTTTGATACCCATCGTTCGTAGCCCGCCTGTGACTGCATCGTATCCTGTGCAAATAGCCACTATGTCAAACTCTCTTTCTTTTTCATCTTCAGTGACGATTCCATTTCTCGTAAACCTGACAATGGGAGAGTCTGTGATTTCGACATTCTCCCTGTCGCAGCATTCATAGTAGTCCTGTTCGAAGCTCGGTCGCTTTGTGTTTAGGAAATATGGGGGCTCGATAGGGGCGAGGAGATCTCTCTTCACAGGATCAGAAATCCTTGCGCGAGTCTTTTTGCACCAGAAATCGTACATCTCGCGGTTAGCTTCAGCATCGAGGAGATAGTCGGAATATGAACTCATTGCCCTATTATGTGTGAGTCAGCTGTCCGATGAGAGTGTAAGCTGTTTGTGGAATGTATCTACCAGGTGAAGCCGCCCTGTTTCCAGCCGTGCTCGAGACGCGCGTTTCGTTCTTCTGGCGATTCATCAAATACTTTCAGACCGGAGTTGGTCACTGGAAGCCCAGAGTTCGTCGACCGGCAGGCCTTGAAGACGTGAGGTATTTGTGGTAAATTAGCATAAATCTCATCTTCTGAGATCTGTCTTTGCCTCATGGGAACGGCATAGTTTGGCGTTCTGATGAACTGCGTTACTTGCTGCCCTGCCTTGGCAGCCTCTTGCACAATTTGAATACCTGTAGAACCGGCACCGATGATAGCCACTTTCTTGCCTTCCAGTGTTACGTTTTCTGGCCAGAGAGCAGAGTGGTGAATGACGCCTTCGAATTGATCTCGCCCTGGCCACTCTGGGATGTGCTGTTTGAATGATGTACCTGTGGCAGCTACCAGCCAGCGGCACTTCCAAACTTTCTCATCCGCTCCTGTCTTCAAGTACCATCGATTCTGCTCTTCGTTGTATTTCGCCTCTTTCACCCGCGTATTGAGATGAACATCACGGTGGAGATCCCACACGTCTGCCACGTGCTGGAAGTAACGACGAAGCTCGGTGTCTGATGGGAACCGCTCTGTCCATTTGAACGTGCTCCATATGGCTGGGTCTGAGAAGCCGTAGTAAGGGAATTCGCAATCAACTCGTGCTCCGGGATACCTCTACGATGTTGAAGTTAGTGCTCTGTAAGAATGCACTGCGGGTGACACAAAAACTCTTACATTCCAACACCAAACCCCACCGAGTGTATGACCAGCTTCCAATACTTTCACACTGAATCCATTTTTACGGAGGTTATGAAGCAGATGGCAACCTCCGAATCCTGCTCCAACCACGATGACGTCTAGTTCCTGCTCCTCTGGAGACATGTTAATGGATTGCCAGGATTAGCCGGTAGGCTGCAGATGTCGATATAGCACGAGGATGACACTCCATCTCTGGAGATCATATGTACACTCTCGTAAACTTTCTGGAGCTGCCTCCGGGCGTGCACCCCGCAGAGGGGAGAGTGTGGTGACGCGAAGGAG
Source organism: Cercospora zeina (assembly GCA_022702355.1). NCBI lineage: Eukaryota > Fungi > Ascomycota > Dothideomycetes > Mycosphaerellales > Mycosphaerellaceae > Cercospora > Cercospora zeina. The sequence goes on from JAKLWX010000010.1 coordinate 1,529,451, forward strand.
TACCGGCGGATATAATGCGGACATAACGCGTCGCCGATAGCTCAACACTGGCCTTTGACTTCGCGCAGTCAGTGTCAGAACAGGGCATTGTCTACTTCAATGACATGAATGTTATTGATGATGGTGAATTACATCCATAATTTGGCCTTGGTGTTTCTTGCCCTCGCTCCGATGCCATTCTGCCCCTGAAATCGTCACTCGAACCGCGGACAGAACGCGTGTGCTACACGAACCGCCGACAACATCATCTCGAGTCAACGAGACTTCCACGAGCTGGGTTATCCTGATCACTCAGATTTGTGCATCTCAACGAAATACTCAGTCCGTCGCTATAGAACACGATTGACATAGTGGAACGGGTTGACCTGGGGTCGAAGCGCAATGGAAGCGCTACATTTTTTGCCTGGTCTAACAGTAGGCGCAAACGCAGCTTTTGGAAATCGAACACCTGTCGGGTCGGGATAAGAACATAGCCAGACCACGCAAACATCGGTGCCCACATCCACTAATAATAGCTTACTTTACTTCGATCAGGTAGCAATCGAAAGCATACTCCGTCAAGGGATCTGTTGAACGCCAACAGTCACAATGCCAGGCCTCACATCACCCGCGTACGGAATCCACAACGCCAAATAAGACTTCAAGCTAGAAAAACATCACCCTCGATGATCTGCAAGATGACAAGCTGTTGATAGAATGAAGTGTAGCGGAACTGGTCACACAGCCTCGGTGTTGCAGGAGATTGATACGCATGGCCAGTGCCCGCTCGTATAGCACTCATGCTGCTTGCAAGTCTGCATCTTGCTTACAGAATAGCTGTACTTGCTAAGATCTCAACAAATAACACGCTAGAGCTTTTCGAATGTGGTTTTGGTTTTTCGAATTCCGCTCATCATAGCTCGTTTCACATCATCGGCTTGCACCATTGCACTGTTCCACGCAGCAGTGTACAGAAGTCCGTCCTGCACCGGTCGATCACGGCTAAAGTCCCACAGAGCCTTAGCACTTTGGACTGCTACAGGACTCTTCGCTGCTATTGTCTTGGCGAGGGCCAGGCCACCCTCGATCAGCGCCTGCTTAGTGTCAAAGACTTTGCTCACAAACCCCTGCGTGGCTGCTTCGGGGCCGTCGAAAGTACGGGCAGTGTATGTGATCTCTTTTGCCCAGGAATAGCTCACACCGATTTTGGGTAGGCGGCTTAATGTCCCAATATCTGGAGCGAGCCCAACATCGATTTCTCTTACACAGAATCTTACGTCTCGCGTGCAGTATCGCACATCCGCGGCCGTTGCAATGTCCAAGGCCGCGCCGAATGAGACTCCATGCAGCAAGCAGATGACGGGCTTCTCACATCGCTCAATGGCATTGACCGTATCCTGATAGTCCAAAGCGTGCCTCCGGATTTTCCAGGCTCTGCGTGCGAAGTCTTCCTTCTCCGCTGGTGCACCCACGGGACCAGTAGAAGATGCGCCGCTCACATCGAGGCCAGCGGAGAAGGCCTTCTCCCCAGCGCCGGACAAGAGAATTACACGAACGTCGGGATCGTGCGATAGGCGGTCGAAGATTCTTGCAAGGTTGTGGAACATGCTAATCGAGCATCAAATAAGTATTTTCTCATGTTGGAATCGCTCGAGACACCGAGGCCTACTCACTCATGCTTTATGGAATTGTACTTCTTCTGGTTGTCGATTTCGACATGAGCAACGTATTCGCAAGGAAATGAGATGGCAAAGTTGTCGACATTCTTGTATTCAATGGGCAGATTCATGTCGAGGGCGGTAGTCTTCAACGGAAATGCGTGGTACTAAGACGAAGTCCTGCTGTCTCGACCATTCAATAGACTACTCGGGATTCTGTAGTGTACTTCGACGCTATTTCCGGCGTGCAGCTATGTTATGCGATTTGCTTGCAGTCCGTTCCTCCGAGACAACCAGTAGCTTCCTGAAAATGAAAATGGTCTAAATCTATGCGCGCCACGCACTCCACGTCATAGAGAACATGCTTCCGGAGAAGACCAACGACGGCTGGAGATGACCACTCACAAGATCACAAGACAAAAGCTCGGACCTTTTGACCCGCCCGTCATATATCCGGAGCCAGACACTATACCTCATGTGGGGGCACAGTACACACTCGGCAAACTGGCAGCTTTCATCCATGCCAGAGGAAGATCGCAAAATCGCCGTTCTAAGCCATCATTCCAGCGTAGATCGCCACATTCACGATGCCATTCCTTGCTGAGCAACATATGAGGTTCGCAGCCAGACTTCTCCTATCAACTTGCTCGATTTGGTGATAACATGTTACAGCATACCTGCGAAAGATGTCATATCCTGGTATTTTGATTCGCCTCAGTTTCCGCAGGACGAGCCTGTGTACATTGACGCCCTCGATACGTCAAGGTACTGGACCGCGAACCAATGTCGAAAGGCGATACGACAGCTAGCGGCGGGCTTCCGGCGGTTGGGACTGAAGAATGGTGATTGTGTTTGCATCTTCGCGTTCAACTCACTGGACTATCCCGTATTGGCCAACGGTATCATTGGTTTCGGCGGTGTTTACACCGGATGCAATCCGGCCTACACCACTTATGAGCTTACACACCATCTTCGGAGTTCCCGGGCGTCTGTGGTCATCGTTGAGCCAGATCTTGTCGAGACTTGTTTCGAAGCAGCAGAAAAGGTAGGTCTGCCTCGAGAAAGGATTCTGCTTTTCGCAGATGCCGACGACCACGGCCTAAAAAGCTGGCGCACCCTTTTCACTTGCGGGGAGATCGACTGGCCCCGCTTCAGTGATCAGTCCACCGCCGAGAACACCACAGCCGCCTTGCTCTATAGCTCAGGCACAACAGGGCTACCTAAAGCTGCCATGCTCTCACATTACAACCTCATCGCGCAACAAACGTTGTTCTGGGAATGGAAAGCACCACCGTGGAAGAAACGCCGGCTTGTTGCACTGCCGATGTTCCATGCAGCCACTGCACCGTTGTGTCACTTTTCACCTTTGCATTCGGGTGACAAGATGTTCATTCTTCGCCGCTTCGAGATCGAAAGCTTCTTGAAAAGTATCGAGGTGCATCAGATCAATATTGGCGCCTTCGTCCCGCCCATGGTACACATGATAATGAACTCGCCTCTGTCCAAGAAGTACAGCTTGAAGTCCATACGCCACGCCCATGCGGGTGCTGCACCTCTGGATGCCGGAAGTCAGGCCAAGTTCAAAAGGCTTCTGGCACCTGACGCCCCCCTGACCCAAGTTTGGGGCATGACCGAGACGAGCTGCACTTGCAGTTGCTTGCCCTTCGAATACGGGCATGAGGTCACTGGTTCAGTGGGGCAAATGCTGCCGGGCATGGACGCAAAGCTTTGCGATGACGAGGGGAACGATATTACTGCATTCGATGTTCGGGGTGAGCTCTGCGTACGCGGGCCTTTGGTTGTGCAGGGGTATTACCTGAATCCTCAAGCAAATGCACGCGATTGGGATGAAGAAGGATTTTTCCATACTGGAGATATTGCTTGTGAGTAAATTTGTCAACAGGTTTCGATTCCTTGTACTGACACATTTTGCCGTTTAGATCGAGACTCCGAGAGCCAGCTGTGGTACATTGTCGATCGGAAAAAGGAGCTGGTCAAAGTACGAGGCTTTCAAGTCTCACCAAGTGAGATCGAAGGCGTATTGCTGGAGCATCCCGACATCATTGACGCTGCGGTGATTGGCGTGCCTGCTCGGAAGGCTTCGGACGGAGAGGAGCCAAGAGCTTACGTGAATTTGACACCAGGGTCATCTCTGGATGAGGATGCCATCCGGGGGCTGATCAAGACACAACTTGCGCATTACAAGCAATGCGGCGGAGGTATCGTAGTAGGAACTGAGATTCCGAAGAGTCCAAGCGGCAAGATTCTGAAGCGCTTGCTTGTTGAGAGAGCACGACAAGAGATGACACGTGGGAGCCGTGAAGCCCGACTATAGAGAGTTCGTGTTGTGGTGCCAACCAGAAAGTCGCGATGAACGGGATACACCGTTCTGAGTTTTCTTGCATGGTCATGCAAGTATGGTTGGTTCAGTCATCTATAGCATCATAAAGCAACTTGTGTAGCTTCATCGAAGCATTCATTATCAGCGCCTACAATCGGACACTTGACGGGCGTTTAAACAGGCTGCATCCTAAGGCCATATCACGAGTGGGAGTTCTTCGATCGACGTCATCACTTATATCCGGTACCTGTTGCAATTCCCTTGTTTCACATGTGACAGTCCTTCCTAAAAGTTTAATATGCGCACCTAGTACGTGTATCCCTAGGTCATTCCCCTTTCTCTATCAAGTCATGTGTGGTGGCTGCTGGTCGTCAGCGAGCGTTTCAGGCCCGACGTGCTCGTTGTATCCGAATCCAGTCGCACAAGCCTACGGGAAGGACTTTGGCATCGAACGCATCAAGCTTACAAAGGATATACAACTTGTCCTATTGGAATACTGTCAGAGTGTGGATCTCGATGGTATCTACGTTCAAGATGGAAGCGACGACTTGTCGAAACGAAAGGACAGACGATCCTTACCAACATCTTCCTCGGGAACGAAGGAGAATGAGAATTCGCAAGATTTGAGGTCGTCACAGGAGGCAATATCAAGATATGACAGCTGCACTCTGCGGAAACGTCGATCCGGAGCCCTACGAGACGAGAGTGCGATTCAAAAGGACCCCCAGCCCATTTTTCAAGACACACCAGACTATGCCGCCGCCGGTTCGCCCCCCTCGGAGTTCTCTGAAGATCAACAGGTCGTTCGACCAACTGACATCTCCGTGGTCTCTTCACCCCCATCACCAATGAGGATAATAGGTTACACTCAAGATTACAAAGTCGATCCACAGACGCCCATTCACGAGGAGGACATTCGAGCATAGCACGCGTTACCGTCCAACGTTTGATGCTTTGGCTCGCAGAAGCATAAATCGGGCGAAGCCGCGCAAGAAAAACGTCTTGGGCGGCCAATACCTCTGCTGAGCTTAATTGTCGTCCACGATTGTATGCTACTGATGTCAGGCGCTACGGCAAGCTATTCTAAACACTTCGTATGCCGTTCTATAAGGCAAAGCGTCGAGACTGGCCGTAGGCACTGGTCTTGGATTCGACGTATCACAAACAACTTTTAGCCAATGGCCGCAAGTCAATGTACATTTATCCATGTGCCTCGGACTACGTGTCGAACAGACAGCATATGCTCAACGTAACTCGGTTTATGTCACCATCAGTGACGCCCTCATATCTATTCGGGAGTCATGTTGATTCGACATAGATGCGGTCTCCGGTCTGGGCTTCCAGCACTTAACTCAAAGTTTGGGTTGCTTTGGTTGATGCAATCGGACCACGCCCTAGTATTGCAATCAGCTCAGTATATTCACGCCAACTCATGAGATCAATACCTCTTGTAGGACCGTCGCAATGAGTTCTCCGTTGCCAGAAAAGATCTTCTGAGAGACCAGCGCCCGTCCATCGCCCGCCCAGGGCGACTGCATTTCAGTTCGCACCCATTCATCCGCACGAAATGGCGTGGAACCACGATGAAAGTAAATTTTGTGATCCAGCGAAACCATCATCTTGATATTGTCTCCGGATTGTCCTTGGACTGCGAGCGATGGAGGCACATCTTCAGGGTCTCGTTCCCAACGAAGCCCATGCACACGTGTGGCAGTGGGTAGAAAATAATTGTCGCTCATATAGGCTATTGCCGCGAGGTGCACGGGAGCATCATCAGACGTGATTGCATGCTGTGTTTTCATCCATTGGGAGATCTTGGTTTCGTGCGCACGTCCGCTGCCATCGGGTACTGCATCAAGCTCACTACAAATGTATGGACATATCTCTGCACCCCCACCACCGTGGAGTGGACCTGGCTGTCTTTCTTTTGGCGCTCGGTTCTCAAGTGATGATGGTGTATATAGGCCAGGCCGTTGTTCAGGTCGAAAGTTGACACTAGCAAGGGCGATACATTGCTCTTCTTGCAATGCCCGTACCGTGCACACCGGCCGTGGATCGTCAGACAGTAGTCTCTGAACCGTGTAGTATATTGGGATGTTGGGCCGGCCTCCTTGCACGAACGTGCCGTGGAAACTCGCGATGAGGCCGCCAGATGACACAATGGCTTGAGCGGCCAATATGCAGTGAGCGATCACTGTACCCCCATATATCGATGGCGCTCCGGGAGGCAACCAAGGTGATTCAGCAGTGACGAAGGTGTCTGGTCCCACACGTTGGAGCTCGAGTAGTCTTTCGATATTGAGTGGTGGAGGCCGAGTCGCCATGGTTACCTCAGCCTTGACTGCTTGTATAATGATTTCCGCTTTCCATGTACAGTGAGCACGCCGAGAGAAGTGATTGGCTAATAATTTTGTGCGATGGATGTGATCTCGCTGTGCGAGGGAAAGCTCACTGCGCCTAGTGCTCGGCCGAACGGTTTAGGCTAATCGAGAGACACATGTTATTTCCGACGTATTACCTCGCCATGATTTGACTTGGCCTCTGATCTTGTTCAGTTGACGAGCAAGATGAAAGAACCCCCTGATTAGCGTCCAAGCGATCTACTTTGTACATTCAAAGAAGGCGAGAAAGTAGGTTAGAGTCACTAGAGTGACAACCTCGTCCTCATTACCACTACTCATAATATGACACTACGTGCCTCAAAAGCACAATCAGCTCGCTGCGGCATTCGCCTCGGTCTGCAACGTTTTAAGATTAGCCAAACGCTCACGTTGAATGACGCGAAATTCGGGAGACCCCTGCGCTCTCTCCAGCATGCTGATATATCGATCGAAATCGCTCTTCCCGAGCATAAGCTGCGGGTCGTCGGCAACAATGCGTCGACCGGTCATGCTGTTTCTCTTATGGGTGGCCAGCATTGTCCCTATGACTGCCTGTAATGAAAATCCAATTAGCTCTCATTCGATGGGAATGCGAAGTGACGGTCGTAAGCTTACCGCCATAGCGTACGTACGACTGTGAACCGCAGCCCAAACGCGCATGTGACCAGGAGCGAGCCGCACCAGTGCGAAAAAGGCCGCCATACCTTCGTGAGCGGCTCGAATGGCACCTGATGGATCGCTGTGGACCCCTGCCTTCTCGTTCCTGTCCGTGAAGACAAACATGAGTGCGTGAAAGTAAGTGCTAGCCACAGTTACCATTTGATAGAGCAGGCGGGGTGGCAGATGGTCGAATCGAGAAGGCGCTGTTTGGCAAAAAGGCTCTTCGAGCTGGGCGTACAGGTCCCGGAATTTAGAGACTACCTGGCATCTGTGTGCGGCATCGGTGGAGAGCTGCTGGTGACTTGAGCGCGGTGTGCAAACAGTGTCTTGTATCAGCACCGAGCACTGCCACATCGCCCGCGCATAGGCTACGTCGGTCGAGGCATGCTCGTTGGAGATCTGGATTGGTTGTATGTCGTAGTGACTAACGTTGAAGTACGTGGTCGAAGGAGGTCGTTTGAGACGCAAACACAGTAACGTGTCCTGCAACATAGCCGCTTGCCATAGTCGCAGACGTACCTGCACTGTTTCGTGGTCCAGATGCAGACCCAGGTCACGGGGGACACAATTCAGCCTTAGGCGGTAAATTTGGCGTTGCACAATTCCAGAAATCGTCCAAGCGTCGGCAATGCGGTTGTTCGTGATCATAAAGTGGCAGATCAAAATCATCGTCTGGACGGTCAAGAGTGACCATCGATTTAGGTAGCTTGATATGCAGAGACTCTGGTGGCAGCAACTCAAGTAAAACGAGGCCATGTCTGACTGAACGTCTGAGCCTTCCCTGAACGATGAGTCTTGCGCAGCGTTGGCGTAAACTGCGAATTGCAACGCAATCTGTGTTGGGTCGTGCTTGTGCTTTCCATGATCAGGCAGATTCCAGAACCGTTCGACATCCGCGACAAATGCGTCACGCAGGACGATGGGATACACAGGATCGACGGTTTCGAAGTATCGGTCGATTAGGACTTCGGCATCAGACCTGTTTGGTAGACTGGCCACTACCTCAACGAGACCACCGGCATCGGTCCAATAGTTCTCTGCACTAAGAAGTTAGCATGGGCGACTATGATCGGACGGCATGGTGTACGCACGGAAAGGATGCTCGATACTCGCGGCGCCGAACAGATTGAGCAGCGCATGTCGCTCACTCGGCCGCGCTGAACGTGGGGAGCCGATTATGGTGGGTGCTAAGGCATCAATGACGCTTGGGATAAGAGGCGTCGCATTGAAGAGGTGGTTCAACTCGTCTGGCGGATCATCTTCAATAGCTCCAAAACGCTGCTGATAGTCGAGATCATTGTTCTCATCGAGCGCAGTGTTGGCGGCGGCGGAGACAGCACTGGTGGTGATGACAGCGACGGCTGAGCTGCGACGTGCAATCTCGGCGTTGCCTGTGGGCTGAAGTGGATGTTCCGAGAGAGTGCCAGTTCTCGAACGTTTGCGTGGGTTGTTGTTACTCGCTGGGTTGGCAGCGATGACATCCGCAATGTGAGTGTACTGGCAATGAGTCTGTCGCCGAATGCTTTGATGAAGTTAGTTCAGTCGTAACGGTCGGAGTCATCGACGAGTATGGAACAAGAAACGACTGCATACCAAGTGAAACAAGATGGGCGTGCGCGATCGCACTTGGACTTGCGCTCGACACACTCCAGACAATTCAGCGTAGGCTTGTTGCGCTTCTTGCCACGAAGAGCAGGTTTGTCGTTGGCAGTAGACGTGCGTCGGGTGCTGCCGCTGCTGTTGCTGCTCACATCGATGCCGGTCCGGGCAGAATGGCCGGCGCTGAGGACAATGACCGTGTCCTCGTCCCCGGGCGTATGCAGATCTTGGTTGAGACCGAAGTTCGTGTTGTCCGTGGGCACATTGCCATACCAGCCGGCAATAATGCCGTTGTGCGGGAGGCATGCGTCGACGTGGCTCATACTGCCAGACCTAGTCTCCGAAGGACAGAGAGATATCCGAGCTGGTCTTGGCGAGGCGATAAACACTTCCCACTGATGAAGGAGACGGGGTTGGAGTTCCTGCTATGTCTGCCTGCCTCCACAAGGAGATGTCTGGCATCACGGAAAACGCCATAGACAGCCCCCAGCGCCACCACCCCTCACTCACTCCGCCATCAGTGGCGTTGCCGGCGTTCCTCTCTTCGTTGCGGGGTAGTTTTGAGGTGGCGGAACGCTAGGCTGAACTTTTATTATTAAGCGTAATACTAGCGTGGCTCCCATGGTAGAGACTCGAGAGGTCGTGGATCGCGTACCAAGCCCAGAGGTCGCTAAAAAGGGACTTGGGAACTCGGATACAGATTTCAAATTGTACTTCACCGTATGTCCCCTCTCATGCCCTGGAAGCACAATATGTGCTTCTCGATATTCGCATTTAGCAACAAGCCGAAGCGTTAGCCGCGGTGGTATGGAGAAACCGCGGCCCAAACATTTCCATAGTCCAATACAGAGCGTTATTCCGATCGAAACATAGAGAATTAGTACACGACAATTCTCAGGCGCTCGTTCCTGATGACAGAAGCTCGCGATATCCCCAAAGCACATTGAGATATTCCTGCTTCTTCACCTCGAATGCGAACGAGCCGCGAGCGTGTTGCAACAAGTCCATATAACGCTCAATGTTCCCTACGGCCAGTTGCAACCAGGGCTCTTCCTGACCATTTGTCTGCTCTTTGGCTGTCGAGAGTACCTTGCAGATCATGAGCTGTATAAGAGAAACTCTCATGTTAGCGAGCGAAATCATAACGAAGATCAACGGCGCAAGCGTTGTAATAAAACTCACCGTCTGCGCGTAAGCGCGAGTGTTGATTGGCGTCCACATGGTCAGATACTGCCGATCCTGATTCACAAGGTCAAAAAAGGCAGACATCGCTTTGTTCGATGATTTCAGGGCGCCACGCCAATCTATGGCAACGCCTGTTGTCGGATTTTGGGCCAGCTGCAGCATGGTAAATGCGAGATTGTAGTTACTAGCAACCATAATCATTTGTCGCCAAACCCTTCCCTGCTGACCGCGGAAGTCGGTAGTGTGGAAAGGAGGGTCCAGATTGTCGTGGATACTCTGTAGATCTGATAGGAGCCCTGCTTTGTGCGCAGCATCTTTTGCTATCGGCCTCCCCAACGCCGTCGGAAGACATATGTTTTTCTGCATAAACGTGGAGAACTGCCACATGGCTCGCTGGTAGGCCACATCGGCTTTGTTGTTGAGGTATGCAATATCCACATGCGCCCGCTCGGAAAGCAGCATTTCTTCGAGTCGACTGTCCGGGTTGTTCTCACCATCATCGACAGGCCGAAGCAGGCTGACATCAATGCTATGATGGCAGGACGCAGGAACGAGCTCCAGGAAATAAGATAGCGAGACGTCTTGAAACATGAATGCCTGCCAGAGCGCGTACCGGAGGTGCTTTTCAGAGACCGATGCACTCGCAGGCGGCGGAAGATGCAATTCCAGGCCATAGATGATTTTCTGTAGGATGCCAGAGAACGTCCAGCAGTCGGCAGTCCTAGTACTGGTCACAAAATAATTGCAAATAAGAATCAATACTTGGATCGTCTCCAGGGACCACTCGCTCAGGAACGAAACGAGGCACAGAGCTCTGTAGCAGCACGACAGGTACGTCTCGGGCACGGACGTGAAGTCAATTGCTGTTGGGTCTTGCACGTATAGGTGGCCTGAGGCGAGCACGATGAATAGGAGAGCAACCCATGTTGTGTTGAACTTGCCTCTGCTATCGTGTGAGCGTTTCCACCGTAGACTCATCGTGTAGACTAATTCTGGCGCGGCATACCTGTCATTGGGCGGAAGAGCCCAGAATTCCTCGAAGCGGGATCGAAACAAGTTCTCCGGAATAATTGGGTACAATGGGTCCACGTACTTGAAGAAGGCAGTCACAAGAACGTCTGCTTGCTCTCTACTCGGAATGGCGAACAGAACCTCCTCGAGACCGCCTTCCACGCTCCAAAAATTGCGGAAAGGATAAGCCTCTTGCCCGCCAGTGGCATTCTCTTCTGGAGGCGTCCACGGATTTCCTGAGGGTGGCAACGAGCCGTCGGAGCCCACAAAGGTATTACTTGGCATGGAGGACTCTGCCATGGCGGCGGAGTAGGTCCCGGACGATGACGGTGCAGTCTGGTCCATGCGGCCGATCCGGTGCTGTCATCCCGACCTGAGCCTGACGCCTCTTGCTTGGTCTCACATGAGGCGGCAGCAAGCGTAGCCGCTGTGTTTTTCGTCTGTGGCTGTTTGTCGTCTGTGGCAGAGACTTGCAGTTGTCGCTATGTAGTTCACCTGCCTGGCCGGATGCTCGGCAAGGGTTCCTTGCTTAGCGCTAGGTAACGACACGCGATTCCCGACCGCATCTGCCCTCAGAAACTGTGCCTTTGTGCCTTGCGAGTCTTTTTCTAATCCGACCGGCATTCATCACCTCATGAAGGCAATAGCCGGAAACACATCTCGATCAGCCATCTTTGAGCACAACCCGTATTCCCAGAGCAGCATGAGAAAATCATCAGCAGGGTCATCAGATTGATCAGGTGCCGGTGGGCGCGCTAGAACCTGTCCGAGGCTTCATGGGCGACGATCCAAATCATCCTTTGGACCCTGCTTGGTTCTCTATGCATTTCCACAAATCACAAAGCGTTGTTTTCATAGCTAAGAGTACTTAGACTACCACAAAATGGGGTAATCCAGCCGCTTACGAGAGGGCTGATGGTGGCACACACAACATGACAAACACGGTAGATGATCTGCGTCCTGCGTTGTATCCGCATTATCACCATATTCCCTCGCGGCATGCAGGTATCAAGTAGCATCCACGGCATTCAATAGCGGGTGGTCACGAAACTGCATATTAATACCGACTCCTGTCGATCGATCACATACTCGTTCACTGCGATCCAAGCAAACACTTGACAAGTCTTACCACGACTTTTGTGTCATCTTTCTCATACCACCATCATGTTCACATCTACAGTGGTCGCCTGCGCCGCCGTGCTGGGCTCTGCCATCGCAGCCCCAGCTCCACAGTTCAGCAGCGGTACTTGCACTGCGGAACGAAGAATCGCCATCTCCGGCCAGGTGCCATTCGCCTACGCGCAACCTGGTGTCATAGCCGTACGCGAAGCCTTTCAGGACATTCCATTCGGTGTCCCTGACCTTGATGGCTCTTGTGTAACACAAATGTGAGTTTGAAATTCCCTGCAATCGGCAAACTTGATCGCTGACAACTCTCAGCTGGCCAAATGGTGGTGGTCCAATTACCGTTGGTGTGACTGGCAACGGCGTCGTCAACTTCGGCACCACCACTCGTCAAGTCTTCTCGGAAGTCACAGGCGAATACGTTGACTTTGCTCAAAATGGCACAACGGTGATTTACACCAATGTGACGTGTAAGTTTTCGCCCTGATCTCTCATCTCATTTAATGGCGCTGACGTGTCCGACACAGTGGGTGTAAACTCTGTCCTTCCTATTCCGGTCACTTTCTCTGGACAAGTGTATCTGGACTTCAACCCCGACTGCCGAATCACTGCTGTTCGCGCTTTCGCTCAGATCCCAACCTTCATCAACGGCCAGCCTACTGATCTCCACGACTTGCTACCGATCCCACCTACTCCACCCATTCTTTAAGCGTGCGGGACCTGCCTAAGTCTTTGCATGTGGGCGAGCAGCGCTGCCATTGAATGGTATAGATACGGCAACTGTAATTCTTTCGATAGCTTCCGGTGTGATCTAGACAGACATGGAAGAAGATTTTACACTGCCGCATGCTTCTGCAGGTCAAAGTCATTGTGTATGGGAAGCGTGCCTCCCAAATGGCTTGCCGTAGCCTCAACGCAATCACGTTTTGTCGAAGTATCGCTCTCTCGATCGACTAGCGTCTTGTGCCAGCATAGTATGAAAATGCCGCATCGCATGCTGTGAGAGCGAACACATACTCTCTTCAAAATGCGATATCTCAACTGAAAGCAGCTCGCCATGCGGGAACAAAAAGTAGCACACTTCTAGACACTGCCCCAGTTCTACTGCATGCACGTAACATATCATGTAGACACTGCACCAGTCCTACTACATTTACATACCATTCCATCCTTACAGCTTGGAGTATACCTGCCTTTGAAAGTTCTTCAGCAATTGACGGATAGCCAAATCAAACAGCACATCCTCACTACCACCAGGCACTCTCGCACCATGAATCTCACTGGCGATCTTCGACACGAGCTCTCCCTGCCCCGTCGTGGTGTACCCATTCCCTCCAAAGAGCAGCTGCGCGCATTGTCCACATTCGTTCAACACCAAACCAGCTTTAGCTTTGGCGAGAGCTGTCAGGCCACCAATTTTGACATCTGCCTCTTCTTTCGTGAAATGGCACATTTGGTAGGTAAAGCTCCTGTAGAAGCGTCAGCTCGCGGACCTCAGATCCGAAGAAGAATGGTTATATCTTACTCGACCCAGGCCCACAGCGTCTCCAACTCTGCGCCGGCTTTTGCAAGACGATGGCGAACAACGGCTTGATTGATGAGAGGATTCCCGAACGCTTCACGCTTCATCACCCACTCGAAAGCTGCCGCCAGAGCCACTCGAGCTTGTGCCGCGACTAACGTTGCGATCGTTAATCGTTCATGGTTGAAATTCGTCTGCAACAACCGATCTCGTCAGCGCTCAGTCTCCAACATCCAAACTTCCGACTGACCATGATATATTTCATGCCCTGGCCTTCTTTCCCCAACATGTTTTCCACAGGAACTTTGACATCGTCCAGCTCAATAAAGGTAGTTCCACTAGCTTTACCGCCCACAACCGGAATCTTGCGCATACTGACGCCTTCGGTGTTCTTGAGAGGCACGAGTAAAACACTCAGACCTCCAGGCCCCTCACCTCCCGTTCTCACACACATGGAAGCATAATCGCTCCACATGCCATTCGTGATCCATTTCTTCGTCCCGTTCACGATAAAGTGCTTTCCATCTTTGCTCTTCTCGGCCACGGTTTGCACATTGGCGACCTGTGTTGATCGATATGAGCTACGACACATTCTCCAACCTGATTTTGATACCACTCACATCAGACCCCGCATCCGGCTCCGTAATCGCGATACAAATCCGCGTCTTTCCGGTCAAGAGGTCCGGAAGGAATCGCTTCTGTAATTCCGGACGACCAAAGTGTACAATCGGCGGAACACCAAATGCAAACCCCGTAGTAATCGCCGTCACCGGTCCCATGAGCCCGCAGCGCATCATCTCAGCAGAGTAAATCGTTACATGGAAGTAGTCGAAATCTTCCACCGCGACCGGACCCACATGATGAATTCCGACACTTTTTAACCATTCGACGGGGAGAGGCGCGGGCAGGTTGGGAACCATCATGTTGTGTTTTGCGAATGTGTCTGATGAGCAGGACAAAGCTGGAAGTTAGTGGTTGTGCATCTCATGGTTCGTGTGCAGAAAAGAAGAACGTGCCATACACGTGCGAGGGGACCTCGCCATCTCGTTCCCATTGCAGCGCGTGTGGTGTGAAATGTTCGTCGATGAATTCACGGCAGAATTTCTGCCACTTCCAGTGGGATTCCTTGTAGTACGGCGAAGGGTGTTTCAGAAGCCACGGTGGCTCGCTGAATGGAATGGGCTCGTATGAAGACATGGCTATGATGGTTGTGCTAAAATGCGGTTTACTTGGGCTCCATGAAAATGAATCTTTTGTTGTCGTCACAAACCAACGCGGACGTGAACGCCTCAGATCCGAGGATAGGAAGTCGTGTACTTATTCCCGTGGCCGCTGGCGTGCCACTGATCCCTTCGTCCCTGGAAGCGAAGAATATTCGTGGAACTACTTGACGTGTAGCAAATATTGAGGCATCCTCGTAGAACATGGGCATGCATACCTCAACAAAGAAGAGCAGAGTTGTGAGGCAACGACTTCACTTCACAGCTTGGCGAAGTGTTCCCTCAGACGCGAGGACGTGAGTCGGAGCTGCCTCCTATATCCGCCACAAGGACGAAGCTTGAAAATGCGAGTGACACACGGCTTCGTTCAATACGGAAGGTGCTCTTGACGATCACATAAACGAGAAACGAAGCATCGGAAATAAGCACCAACCACAGATGCAACAGCAACCATGGCATCGTTGCTTGCAATTCGCAATACTGCACAGCCGATTCCACTACTGTGACCACCGCAGCCTTAGCACTGGCCCAACAAAGCACAAGATATTTGTACTACTACTCCCACGTGCAGTCAGCCGTGAATAGCAAACATGAGCATGCGCTCAGGAATGGCTCTATTCGAGCAAATCTTTGCAGATAAACAACTCCAAGCAATGCCAGCCAGCCATTTCCTTTGGCTGCCTGGTATATCAGGCAAGGAACAATCCTTGATCAGCACAACGCTTGCAAAAATGCTAAAAGCAAAGCGGCAAGTAATCGCTCCTTCGCTGAACCCCAGAAATGCTCATACAGAGGAGACAAGAATGACTCGTCTCTCATTCCTTCAACTGGGCCCTCAAGCCCACGTTCTCCCTCTTTAATCGGCTCGTCTCCCGTCTCAATTTCACCGCCTCATCACTGACCTCTTTCAACTTTCTCTTCAGCTCCTCTACTCCCTCTCCTCCTCGTACAGCCTTGAGCACTCTCGCCAGCTCATCGTTGAACCGCGAGTACAAAGCTTCATTCTCTCCATTAGCTTCGCGATACAGCTCATCAAGTTTCTTGCACTTCGTTTCGGAAACACTCAACGAAGATGTGAGGTCGTGCTGGATGGTGCTAATGCGATGGTTCAAGTCGTCGAATTGCTTGGGTATTGCGCCCTCGAGTTTGAGAACGCGCTGCACGAGATCCATATTCGAAGTGCCCTGCGAGAAAGAACCACGTCCAGCGGCCACGGTACGGCTGCGACTGGCTGGCGTGCGGCTTGGCGGAATACTGGTAAGCTCATCGCCAATCTTACTGAGCTCATCCTGGATAGAGTTCTGAGCTGCTGCGACAGTGGACTGTTCATTTTGAAGACGTTCACGAAGCTTTTGAGGTGATTGCATTCTAAGCTTGCGAGGAGAGGTAGTTGCCGCTGGCGAATCGATAGTGGTGCTGCGCGCGCGACCGGTCTTCTCAGCTTTGGGAGATGGCTTTTTCACGATGTTGCCAGCTCCTGGTCGCTCCGAAAGACCGCCACGACCTGGGGTTTGGGGTCGCGACTTTGTCGGCGACGAAGCTCTTGGCACAAGACTGGGGATATTCGAGGTTGGTCGAGCAGTAATGATCAACTCGTCAGGGCGATCACCACTCGTTTTCGGCCGTTCCAGGTCTGTGCCGTCGGTCTTCGATCGGCCCAGTTGTGGACGCGGCAACTGTGGCGGTTCGCTAGACAAAATCTTGCTGGGCCCCGGTGAGTGGTCCCTGCGGAATGAAGCAGGCAAACGTGAGCGTGGTGACTTTTGCGATGGGCCACCGAATCTTTGAGTACCTTCGCGCGAGGATGGAGCAGACGTCGTGGAGGGTATGGGCGAAGTTGGCAGCTGCTTCTCGTCCAACGTCTTCTGCGAGACAGGAGTCCTGCGTGGAGTGATAGGCGACAGAGGGTCCCGATCACTCTTCGGTGAGAGCGCCGTGAGGTCAGAGAGCGAACTACGCCGCTTCTTCCGAGGCGGACCCGTCGGGATAAAGCTTGGGTGTTCACCTATCGTAGACAGGCCAATGTTGTGACTACTCGATGTTTGCTGCAGAGCTGGCATTTCGCTGATCGATGCATTCGAGACCTTGGCACTGTCCTGTGACGGCGGTCTCCACCCAAGACTGGCGGCATCGGTATCGATTGAGCGCGACCGACCAAATGAGCCTTTTGAAATACTATTTGCGGGGCTTTGATCAACTCTTGTGCTTTTGCTGAGGGTGCGCCAGACGGATGAGACTTTGGACTCCTGCTCGGACTTGCTATTCTCTCGACTCAGCGCCGCAAAGCCGAATTTGCGGCGCAGCGAAGAAGTGTTGCTTGTCATGGAAGCAGAGTTTTGTGAGCGAGTGCGCTTGTGAGAATTGAAAGACCCAGTATCCCTGTAACTCTGGACGAAGCTGTTGTCGGCTGACTCCCCAAAATATGTGTCCGTATCGTCAACAAATCGATCGATGAGAGCAATGTAGTCGTGAGGGTTGCCTTCCGTAACCAAAAGCTCGGCGAAACAGGCAGTGAGTGCGCCTCGGTCGCCATCATTGCCTGTCCCGTCGAGCAGATCGGCCAAAAGCTTGAGTATCGATTTGAAAGCTCGCTGGTTCTGAGGTGCAAGCCTGCCCATGCATGACTTGAAGTAGTCGTCGAACTCGCTGGGAAATGCTGTTTCCGCTTTCGCTTGAACGTCTTGAAGTACAGAAAATGACATGACCTGGCCGATGCGCTCTCTCCAGGCGTGGTTAAGGAATCTCTCGAACGAGGCGAACAGCACATCGAGCGGCGCTTGAGCAGCAAGCACCATCATGTTC
This sequence comes from Cercospora zeina, assembly GCA_022702355.1. Taxonomy (NCBI): domain Eukaryota; kingdom Fungi; phylum Ascomycota; class Dothideomycetes; order Mycosphaerellales; family Mycosphaerellaceae; genus Cercospora; species Cercospora zeina. Next base: position 1,546,934 of record JAKLWX010000010.1, read on the forward strand.
GCATCATCGAGAAGCCCGTCATACAGCTCTTTGACCAAGGCCTCGTCTGCAACGTGGCGAAGCTTCAGATTTTTGCCGACAATGTTGCCCTTGCGAGCTTCTATCGCAAGTATGTAAGCGGATAATGTCTCTTCAAGCTTCTTCAACTGAGTGGCGGCCATGTCGCTGGGAGGGGAGAAGGGCGAGAAGGGGGGTTGACCCTCCTTCGACGACGGCCTGCCATCGCGGCTGCTCGGCTTGTGCGATGAAGCATTGCTGGGTAGTCGCGGAATGCTCGTCATTGCACCCATCCCCGGCATGGGTTTCTGCAGAAGCGTGGGCGGCTCGCCTCCGGGGCTAACGTTGGACAAGAAGCTCGACAGCAGTTTTCTCGGAGATTTCGGCCGGTGCGCACGCTCACGAGGCGCAAGCTGCACTTGCCTCAGCTCGCCATTCTGTGCAGAGGTTTGGAGCAGGAGTGATTGCAAGATGTCCAGGTTCCGCAACAGCAGGCAAGCTGTCATCGACGGGTGATCCATTGCGAGGCGAAGACCAGAGACCGTAGCGACTTTTCGACGCAAAGCGGGAACCAGATCAGGCGTATCGACGTGCTCCCGACCAATGCTGCCTCCTGCTGATTCAAACGTGAGGCGCCAGTCTCCGTCCCGATGTGGAGCCAGGTTGACAACGGTCTGAATGCCATCTTGCCCGGGCTGGTATTGCGTAGAATGTCTCTCAGGATCAACCACAACGCGAATGGCCGCCTTTGTATTCCGTGCGGAAACATGCTCGGTGTTGGAGTCCTCGAAGATGGCACTCAAAAGTCCAATGCTGTCCGTCGCGGGCTCTGTCGCACGAATCTCCCAGCAAGTTGACTCGCGTTCCGCTTCTGAGAAGCGATGTGCAATCCGAGCTTTTGCGACTTCTTCGATCAGTCTTGCAGCTCTGCCCTCGTATGAGTTTTCCAATCTCAGTATCTGGCACGAATCCAAGATTGGCTCTTGAGGCGCCAATGCTCCAACGCCGAGCTGGAAGAAGCTCATGAGTTGCAACGCATGCCCGTCGTGGCTTTCAGTCAACTGCAAAGCATCGAGCTGCAATCGTCGCACGAAGTGCAGATCTCCCATGCCATCTGTCAGGCTCTCGAACGACCTGCTAGGTAAAGATCCGCTCTCAATTTCCGTGAGCAATGATCGAGCCGAAGCCTTGGTGCCGGGAGACTTTTCGACAAGGACGATTCCATCGGTGAACAAGAACATGATGCCGGCCGCACCGTCACAGTTGACCGAGCCGTAAGGCGGTATCATTTCAACAAAGTCAACAGCGGTGACCAGACGACCAGTGACGTTGATGTCCAGCGGCCAGCCCAAAGTGCGCGAGCGAAGTCGCTCAACCATTGCAGTCGCCTCTGTGCCCTCATTTTCCGCGCAGATATCGGTCACCATGTCGCGTGCTCGAAGTAATGTCTTCAACGCCGGGTGCTTAATGGGAAGACTTTTTGTGATACTGTCAATGTACAGATTGTACCGTGGCAAGCGTTGTACGGGCTCAATGAGGAGAGAGGTCAGCTTCTGCTCGCCAATCTCTTGTAATGAGAGCGCGAGGGAGTCGCCAGTACGCAGGATGGTTCGCAGTGTGAATGAAGCCTGTGCATGGCTGCCCAGGTAGTCTTTGTAAGAGTCGGAGAACTTTGGAAACCATTCGCATAAACATTGCGCAAACTGCTCCAGACCCTGTGAGTCGCTCTCGACTTGGTCGGCGGGCGCTGCTTCCTCGAGCGAACTGTCGATGTCCTCATTCGCCGCAGAGTCCGTCCCTTCAACGATACTTCGCAGCGCCTCGAGGAAGGCGGAGTTCAGCTCGTGTATGGCTGGGAGTGCTGGTGAAAATACATCGGCCAACGTCTGCTGACGACGAGCGTTGAGATCGGCACCGATATTGTCGGACAGATCCTGGAGCTGTTCCAGACGTTTCACATAGCTGTCTTCTGTGGCGAGCAGCTCGGCCAACTGCTTGCGGGCATTCTCCTTGGCCGACTTGAGAAATGAATTACTCCTCCCAATCGCATTGGCTCTGGATGGCGCTCGCTTGATTCGTGATGTTGGCAAAAAGGCCACTTCGCCGAAAGTCTCGATTAGGTCTGCGTACCGGCCGTATTGTTGTTGCAATGATTCATGATCTGTAAGGTCCTCAGAAGCAGCTGCATCAGGTCTTTCCTTGATCGTTCCTGACGGCAAGACGACATCCACATCCAACCACGACAAGCGCTGCTCGCAGAAGGCATCCAAAAGCTCTCCAATCACCGTGTCCACATTTTCAATTCGCGTCATGCGCGTCGCCAAAATGGCAATGTGATCGTCTCCAAACAATGCGCCGAGCGAAGGAGCCTTGACCTGCGCCGTCCATGTCTTCCTGACGTTCTCGCCCACTTCGGAAAAGTACTTCTTGAGGCCAAAAGCTAGACCGCGACAAACTTCGTCCCCTTGTTCCTCCCGCGGCAGGTTGATGACAGCCGAATAGAATGGCGAGTTCGGCGAAACTGAGAGCCGGGCATAGGAACCCAGCCCGGCGGGAGTGAAGATGTGGACCTGGATGCGCGAACTCGTCGCTCCAATGGTGGCTGCGGGCCCGTGAAAGACCAACACGGGCGAGTTGCCGAGCAATGGGTCGGTGGTGTGAAAGAGGGACAGGTCTCCCGACAGGGCAGGCGGTGGCGCGATGAGGGCGGCCATGACCAGGCGGCCCACAGGCGCGATGAGAAGTTCGGGGCGGGCGCTGCTGGCGGAGGAGTGCTGGGGGGGGAAGGCTGTCGATATCGGGGGGCTGCTAGTTCGTCATGTCGTCGCGTCGTGAGGTGGTCGTGAGAAAGTCGGAGCGGTTCGCGGTGGGCGGAGCAGGCAGCGGGCGCTGGGCAGAGGTGGTGGTGTCGGCGCGTCAACGTAAACAGAGGCTCACAGCAAGGATGCGCCTGTTGCTGCAGCCAAGCACGTACAGACACAGCAGCAGCCCACTCCTCGCAGCGGCAGGCGCATTGGAGACGAGACGGCAAACGGCACTCGCCCACTCGGTCGTCTGCAGCCGGGATGTGGCATCTGGAAAGACGATGCGAACCCTGATCCCGGTCTCGTCTCGCGTCACACGCGCGTCGCCACCGCCAGCCAGGAAGTAAACACGTCGATTTGTTGTCGGTTCGCGTACCTGCATGTACACAGAGTCCATCTTGCCCGCCACGACTCGCACCGCATCAGCATCAGCATCAGCACCACCATGGCCACGCAGGATGCCACCGCCGGCGTGCCCATCGCCGTCCAGCCCGAGCGCGACATGCAGCGAGTGCGCCTTCTCGAGCTGCCTGCCGACCTTTTGGCGCTGGTGACTTCCGAGAACCCACCCAGGTTCGCCTCACCCGCGGGTGCTATATCATGCTGCGCTATATCTATCATACATAGCGGACCTGGTCATCAACCCACCCCCATCACAACCCTCACTGACGCCATATGTCTCAGGCTGTATATCAAATCGAAGCACGTCCCGCCCGGCGGCAATGCCAAGGAAGCACATTCTGTCCTCTGCACACCAGACAAGACGTACCAAATCCGCCAAGTCAGCACGTCCAACAGCGTCTATCTCATCCAGCCCCACGACTCACCAGATCCGCACCCCGCTCTCGCTGGAGGGCTGCCCCGAGTGGGCGTCGAAGCTGTGGCCAAGTGCGACACAAGCATCGAGCTACTGCCCACTCCTGCCACCTCGGCGGCTCCATACATCCAAGCGGCGCTGCCGACCTATGCGTCGACGGGTAACTATGGTCGTGCAGACGGCGGAGGCTGTGCGACGAAGCGTGAGCTGTTCTCGCACATTCCACTCAGTGATGCCGAGTGCGAGGCCGGGTGGCGACAACTGGCGTGTTTCGAGTCGACAGATCCTCCAGGCTGTTTCATTCCCAGCGCAAAAGTCAAGGCTGAAGTCTGGCAGTCGGCAATGATGGCGGCGGTGGCAGATGGTTTCGATGTTTGCGCACCATTCCCGGAGAATGACATTCCTGCCTACGCCATCGACCTGCCTGGTGACTGGCCACGCGACATTGTGATTGGTGTCTTTGCGGGTGTCTCCAGTTCAACACCTGGAGGTCATCTTGCCGTCGACGAACAGAAAGCCGTTCGTTTTGCAGGTGCAAACTTGCTGCAAGCCAAGTCAGAAGGGAGAGCGATTGAAGCCACCACTTTTCGCAAAGCATGGCGAGATGCAATGCCCGAGGCCTGGCGCAGCAAGTGTGAGTTCGCAACACTGCAAGGCTACTACAGCCTCGATGACAACGCCAAATCGATCAGATATCTCGACACAGCTGCCGATGCCAAAGCTGCAGCCGATTCCTCGGCAAAAGAAGCCAAATCTCTCGGCGCCAAAAGAAAATGGCACGAAAAGTTCAAGGCCTCGAAAAAGACAGCCTGATACTGTCACCATTGTAATGCGATTATGCTCCAACTTTCATCCCGTCACCCGGTCCCAGCCCGGTCCTGTATCCTCTAATCTGACCTCAATCCTCCTACATGGGCATCCTCCTCATCTCCTGCACACTCCAATACTTTCTCATATTCTCCGCCCCCAACTCCCTCACCTCATCCTCCAAATGCTTCCACAACACCTCTCCAAACCCGTCCAACACCACCTTCAACTCTTTTAGTCGAAACTCCTTCGACCCCTCTTTCACCTCTTGCACCCACTCCTCCAACGCCTCCACTCCCTCATGGATCCCCTGATGCTGCTTCAGCGCGTGCTCTTTCGGACTAAAGAAAACCATCTTCTTCGCGAGCACGGGAAAAATATGCTGCTCTTCGATCGTGTGGTGCATTGTGAGGTGGTGACAGAACTGGCTGCAGAGAGCGAGGAATTGTCGAATTGAGAGGCCCGCGGGTCGTGTGTTGGAGACGCAGGCGCTGTAGATTGTATTCCATGTTTGGCGGAAGGAGTTGTGCTGAGGACGAGCGTGTCAGTTCCACTACACATGAAGCCAAATGTGGCCACAAAGAGGATCCTTACGAACAGTTCCATATGCTCCGCCATAGAATTGTAAATTCTGTACTCTTGTGCACTCAACTTCGGCAGCTGTTTCTCCTCACTTTCTGCCTGTTGTTGTTCAGAAGAAGCTTGTGCTGCTTCGCTGGGTTGAGAGGCTTTGGGTATGCCACCGTCTTCCATTTTCTCAAATGCTTGCTCGAGACTAGCTCCTTCTGCTTTCGCCGTTGTCGTCGTCGTCGTCGTCGTCGTCGTCGTCGAAGACTCCATGTTTGCGATGTTCGCGAAATATTCGTGCAGCCGTCTTCTTCCCTTCTTCTGCTGCTGTTTCTGCTGCTGCTGCTGCTCTTGCCTCCAAATCGACCCTCCTCGTGAAACAAACTTCCTCCTGGTGTTGGTGTTGAATCTCTCTCGGCTGCAACTCAAACTTCTCGGACTCCAAACGGAAGCAGAAGAAGAACACAAAACTCGTCCTGTAGTGGTAGAACAAGTGGCAGCGACAGCAAAACAGCTTCTACAGAGCATAGCACTGCGCTCTCCTCCCTACCTCGCTTGCCCATAATGGAATCGAAAACTTCTCTTTGTATTTTTTACCGTAGCAGAGCAGCAGGGAACAAGAGCTTCCCGCTCGGCGAAAATTGGTACAATTGACAAAGCCTACAACCTCCTAAGAAAGGAACGAACAACAGTTTAGCCAGCGTTTTTGCTGACCAAGAACAGAACAGAAGCTTCGCAGTTGTGCGCCTCGGCAGTTCGGGTAGTTAGGGTCCTCGCTGTTTCGGCGAAAGAAGCCCGGCAAGCAGAACCGGGGCCGAATATCTATTCAAAAAAAAAATCAAAAAACATTACATAGCTCTGGAACGGGTAGCGACAAGACCTCTTCTCGCCATCCCTATCTCTCGAGCACAATACATTCTGTAAAAGGAGCCTGAATGTTCGACGTGTTTCCAGACATATCGCATATCCGAATCAAAATTGGCCGCACCTGCCACACTCTAGGGTAATGCCAGCTCTCAAGCAGTGGTTCCAGTCGCCCGCTTGTTGACAAGCCGTTTGGCATGCTGGAGAGGTACTCGGAGCTGCTCGTAGGCCGGCCGGCTTGAGCCCCAATGCGTCTTCTGTTGGCGCACTGGACACACCTTGGTTGCGCGACTTCAATGCGGTCGTACTCTATCATGCCGGCTTGATCTTCTGGGTATACGGCATGCTCGCAAAAGCCGTCGCCCTTGAGCAGCGGCACCTTGGCTACTCTGCACAGACCGGACAGCAAGAGCGGGCGCATGCCAACTGCGGGCCTCCAATTGATCATGAGGGTTAGCCGGTCCACCTTGATGGCAATGATGAGGAAGCTTATAGCTTAGGGTTTAGATTAGGACATAGAGCTACTAGGGTTAGTTATAGCAACAAGTATCGAGATCCTAGATCCTAGCCCTGTAAAATTTCATTAAGATCCTAGCCTTTTGAAATTAATTCATCGAGTTGCTACCTAATTAGCGGATAGTCCTTAGTCACCCAGTTACATAGCCTGTTTTGTAACTGGGGAGGCTGTTACAGCCCAGTCACATAGTTGTCACGGTGACTGGCACATCACTACTCGGAGGATGAGATGGGATTATCAAAAAGATAGAGCAGACTGAACGCAGTCTGGACAGCCACCGCGTGCAGTTCGCCTGGACCTCCATTTTGCGCAAGACGCGTGGTTGAAGAGGGTTGTCTAAAATCACGAGGATCGGGGACTTCGCAATGGCGGAATTGATGCCGCGCTCAACCTTCCCGCTGTCCTTCCATGCAGAGCGCCTGCGTTCGGACTGCGGAAGCAGTGAGGAATCATGTCCGCGACGGAAAGAGTTCGAGTACTCGAGCTCTCCGTTTCCACCATGCTGCAATAGCCCGGAGTCTGCAGGCAAAGGAAACCCTCTATAAGGTCGCACCGTAGGTAGAGCTCCTAGAAGAGCTTACTCCGGTCTCTCTTCGCAGAAGCAGCACGAGCAGGCACCATGATGTCCTCCTCAGTCCATTTCCTGCAAGATCAGCTGGTTGAACACAACTTCCGATCCGTTGTGGTCCTCCTCTTCTGCCTCCCACTCATCTACGTGGCCGCAAATGAGCTTGTCCGTCATAAGGCCCGAATCCCCAGCTTCAATGGACCGGCAGGACTGCCAATTATTGGAAACATTGCAGATATCCGTGTCAACGCGGCCGAGAAGTATCGACAATGGGCGAAGAAGTATGGACCAGTCTACCAGATCCAACTCGGCAACATTCCCGTGATTGTGGTCAACAGTGCGGAGTCGGCGCGAGTGATCTTTGGCCAGCATAGCCAGGCATTGAGTTCAAGACCCGTTTTCTATACAGTGAGTCCAGAGCTGGGGGTGGCTAGGGTTTTCACAGGCTGATAGAATCTGCAGTTCCATAAAGTGCTGTCGAACACAGCAGGCACCACTATTGGAACAAGTCCTTTCTCCGACTCGCTGAAACGAAGAAGGTAAGCAAAAGTCCATTCTCATGCACACACTCATGACTTGCACAAATGCTTACATAACAACAGAAAGGGTGCCGCTTCAGCACTGAACAAGCCCAGCGTACAAACTTACCTTCCTCATCTCGACATCGAAACACTTTCCTTCGTGCGGGAAGCGTTCAAATATGGCTCTGCAGGCGCCAAGCCCATCGACCCCATGCCACTGATTCAACGCCTCTCTCTCAGCCTGTCTTTGACCCTGAACTGGGGCATTCGCATGGGCGACAGCGAAAACGCCCTTTTCCACGAAATCACCCACGTCGAAGACGAGATCTCCCGTTTCCGCTCTACAACGGGGAACCTTCAAGACTACATCCCATTGCTCCGCCTCAATCCCTTCAGCTTCGGCACGCGAAAAGCTGGCGAGATGCGCCGTCGGCGAGACGTCTACCTCAAGAAACTCAACAAAGACCTCGACGACCGAATGGAAAAGGGCACTCACAAACCGTGCATCCAAGCAAATGTCATCTTGGACACGGAAGCCCGTCTCAACAAAGAAGAGCTCACAAGCATTTCTCTCACCATGCTCTCCGGCGGCCTCGACACCATCACGACATTAATGCAATGGGCCATCGCATTACTGGGTCAACGACCAGACATCCAAGCCAAAGCCATCACGGAAATTCGAAAAATGTACTCCGACTCTGCAGAGGAGATCTTCTGTGACGTGCACGACGATATGAAGTGCGAATATGTCATGGCGCTGGTCAAAGAGTCTCTGAGATATTATACCGTCCTCCGACTCGCGCTCCCGCGAGCCACGGTCCGCGATATCACGTACAAAGGAAATCTCATCCCAGCCGGTACGACGATTTTCTTGAACGCGTGGAGTTGCAATATGGATGAGATGGTGTGGGGTGCCGATGTGGAAGAATTTCGGCCGGAGAGGTGGTTGGAGCGACCGGATGCTCCGCTGTTCACGTATGGTATGGGCTATCGCATGTGTGCGGGGTCGTTGCTGGCGAATCGGGAATTGTATCTGGCGTTTATGAGGATGTTGTCGTGTTTTGAGATTGTGGGGAAGAAAGGAGATGTGGATGTGCATCCTGTGAGGGGCAGTTCGGATCCGACGAGTTTGGTTACGATGCCGGAGAGGTATGAGGTGAAGTTTGTGCCGAGGAATGAGAAGAGCTTGAGGGAGGTTTTGGAGAGGAAGGAAGAGGAGGGGTTGTTTGAGTAAATTTTGAAAGAAGAGAGCTGTGGGACATTTGGTGGCCTGCGTCGTGTCTCGTTCAATATTGCAGTCCCTTTTCAGTACGTGCCTGGCTCGGATGTCCCCAACTTCGTCAAAGAATGCAGGGCCAATTGCGATGCACTGAACGAGACTAGAATGAGATCGTCAGGCGCAGTCGCCACTGTTGTGTTCTTCACCCCACATTGGCCTCGAAAAGTCCGCAAAGGGCGATCAACAAGCAGCTCAGAGAAGAACACATTCTTCGAATGGATTGCAACCATTTCCGAAGCCAACGAAACGGTCGCAACCTCAGAGCTTGCTAAGTATCCGGAAATTTTGTACTGCCAGGTACGATCCAATCGAAGTCCTCGCTAGTCCACATTTCCATGCTGCGCAATTTCTGCTTCGACTCCAAGCGTATCTTTGCCGCGTTGCGAGCTCCAACGGCAGCGAGGATACAGATTTGGACAGAGACAGGGAACACAAGACCTTTCTCTGCCTCTCCTCCAAGCAAATATCGCCCGCTTTTCGAGCTTCAGTGGCTTCGAGGATATGCGATTCGGCAGAGATAAGGTCCGTGTGCTTGAACTCTGCCTCGTCTTCAGGTCATCCCGTGGTAATTCCGCTATCTGCTTGTCGGTGTCCATCGATTATGGGCAAAATTTTCCTTTTGCTATTTGTCTAAAGCGGATGGATTTTGTTCATGAACAAGCAAAGCAGAGAAGCACGACCTCTGATTTGTCTTCTAAGTGAAAGTCGTCCAATAGCGAGTGGAGTTTCTACACTGGTGGTGATGGCCGACTGCCACAAGCACCGTCGCTACGGGCACGATCTCCCAAAGCTCGGCGAACATGACATCATCTGCAGCTTGGTGTTGCTTCTACACAATGTCCGTCTGGTTCTCATGGCCCTCGATGCGGCCGAGGAGATCGCTCATTGCTTACCCATTGATCCCCGGTGACGTTGGCGCGTGGAATCAGGTGCGAGAACATTTGGTCGTGAAGGGAATCGATACCATCGCTCTTCCACTCTCGTGGTGTTCGGCCGTAGCCAGGCAGCCTGATGTGATTGAAACGCTGCCAGCGTCGGTCTCGCTCCTGTGATGGGCCCCAGGCAGACCGCTGATCCGGGCGATGTGATATATGCAAGCGTTGCAGTACGGCTCCTCGGTTGCAGGAATAGGAATCAAGGCAACACCAATCAAGAGCGGCAAGCATTTCTACCCTCAAGAGCAACGAAGGTATATATTTCGTTAAAGACAGGAGACGATGAAACTCTAGTCCTATCTCTCTCCAACAAAAGAAAAACCCGAAAACCAGCTGCCATTTCCACCCTCAAGAGCCCCGAAGAAATGGATTTACGCGGAGAAACACTGCTTCTGATGTAACTCCAGGCAAAAGAGGCCTCGAGAACAGCTGGCATTTTCACCCTCAAGAGCGGTGAAGGGACGAATTTTCTGCGGAAACACGCCTGCTTCTGCCTTTCTCCAAGCAACAGCAACCTCGAGAGCGGCTGGAGTCTTCACCCTTACGAGCAGCGAGGGGATGTACTTCGGCAGAGACAGGAGATGATTTGCTTTTCACTTCAAAGTTCACAATACGCTAGGCTCCTCCGTCGTGCCGCGAGCCTCAAATCACTGTCTGATTCTGTGGCATAACTACACTCATTAGCGTCGCAAGGTACGGAGAATCAGAGAAAGGAGGAAATTGGAACAGTGAGGGTATTTAAATTGATTTTATTCGTGTCATCTACTCGTGCCAAGCAATTGGGGGTATAAAGCGCCAGCCTATGCTACCAAAAAACGCCAGAAAACAATCGTGCTGTGGTCCATACTATCTACTGGACCTCCGTGCCAGTGACTCTGGCACGGTACAGACACGTGTGGTCTGGCGACCCCCAATTGCTCAGCACGCGAACGGCGAATCTGTCGGAGGCCAGGTCTGGCCAGATGGTGAAACTTTGCACAAAATTGTGCCAGTTGACGTTGTACTGTTCACCAGCCAGACAGACCCAGTTGCTCTCGCCGTTCGGCGGCTTTGTCTTGCACGCGTTGTCGACACTGGTGTGCATTGACACCAGGTCGACAACGGAGGCATTGATGCGGTCGGCCTCGGTTTTGTTGGCAACCTGTGCCCAGACTTCGAAGTCACGTGGGGCGGCAGCAACATCGCGCGTGCCCGAGGCCGGAATGTGCTCGATTGTGACCTCAGTTGGGTTGATCTTGTGCGCGGTCTTGACGGTGAGTTGTGCCATCGCCTTCTCGTCCTCCGAAGTCTCTGCGCACCAGGCATCTGTAGCTTCTTCCCAAGTCGTCAGAGCCATTGATGGTGGGTGTGGGTATTGTCGAGCAAAGCCAGAGATGTGGAGGAGTGACTGCCAGATGGTCGTGGTGCCCGGCATCTTGGTAGCGGAAGTGTAGTGAGGATCGACCATGGCGCCAAGACCGGGGCTGAAGTAGTTGATCTGGTTCAGCTTCTTGTCGAGGTTGTAGACGTAGTTGGCATGACCAAGGGCGCGGATTTGCTGGCGGGCGAGAGACATGATTTCGGACTTCTCGAGCACGTCAAGGGCAGTTGATCGGACTTCTTCGAGGATGCTGAGCCTGAACTTGCGAATGGTTTTGTCGAGGTCGTAGTGTACCGAAAGTGAGTGGTTCGAAAGCGCATCGTGAAACTCGTCTCGCGTCAGAAGGTGATGGGACTGGTACAAGCCTGCGAAATCTCCAGCGTTGATCTCCTTCATGAGCGCACGGTACTTGTCTGCATTGGCGTTGATGAAATGCTCCCAGACCGGCGAAGCGTCACGGCTCTCCATCTTGTGGGCAAGAGCTTTCCAGAATAACTGAGGGATGACCCACTCGCCATTTTCTTTCTCAAGCACCGTCGTCGTGGGCAAGATTTCCTGAAGCTCGGCGATCATGGCACGGTTGGCAGCGGAGTATTGTTGGATGATCTCGGTGCGGTTCTCGGTCGTCTCAATGCGGCCAAGGAGGTGGGCATTGATCGCCCATTGGTACTCGTGCATCGTTACTTGTGGAAGGAGGTCGGAAAACAACTTGTCGTGCGTGAAGCGATGCCACCGCTCTTCCAACTCTTGCGGCGGACGGTCGTAGCCGGGCAAACCAACGATGAGGGCGGTGCGGTAGATGCAGGCGGTGCGATATGGCTCCCAGGCGGCGGGAATGGGGACCAAGGCAGCACCAAGCAAGCCGAGGGCGACCAGTGCATAGGCCAAGAAGATCGTGATGAAGAAGGTGAGAGCGAGAAGAATGGTGCGACGCCAGCCTTGGCCGTAGAAGGCTTTGAGGTAGCGCGGGATGGTGTGGAAGAAGACGGTGGCCAACCATGGCTCGTGGGTGAGATGGTCGTCGGGAAGGGCATCAGCATCAGCAGCCGGTGGGATGGCACGGGCGTGCATGCGGCGTGACGAGGGACGAGCAGGGGCAACGAAGGGTGCGTTGATGTATGCGGCGGAGTGCTGGAGAGAGGTGCCTGGTCTGGCCTCCTCGTCGGACTCGCTGCGGGTGGAGCGGTTGATCTCGGGAAAGTCGTCTTCCTCTTCGATGACTGGAGCGGCGGTCCTGGACTTGCGGCCGGCCGTGGTGGGCGGGGCGGGAGTGGCAGTGTCGTGAGAGAGCTGACGAGTCGAAGCGCGCTGCGAGCGACGCGTGGTGGTGGTGAAGGCGGCGTTGACGTCGGCAGCGGAGGTGGTGACCTGCTGCTCGACGGCTGCTTTGCCTTGGGCGCCGTATGCGTGGGACTGGCGCGAGGGCACGGCGGGGAGAGGCGTGCCATGGCGCGAACGCGTGACGCGAGGCGTGGCGCCAACCATGGTGAAGGTGGATGTGCGTGATGTGCGTGATGTGCTTGATGTGGGTGTGTGCGATGTGTGAGGTGCGTGTTCTGCGTGTGTGGTGTGTCGAAATGGCCACAGCGAATTCGGGATCGGGCCTTTCCTGTGCTGGAGGAAGTGGAAGGAAGTGAAGATGCGGATGACAGAGAGCAGGTACGACGGCCGGCCACTCGAGGGCTATTGTCGGCAACGCGTATTGTCGAGTGCGCGCATAATAGACGGGCTTGTGATTGTCGCGAATACCTTTTCTGATGGCAGCGTCAATGGCATGCTGAATCGGCAGGCGACAATTGTGTTCTCCGACAATAGCATTCCGGGTGGGATTGTTTTGACGCGGCGGAGATCCCCTAGTCCCCAATGAGCGGCGCCCGGCACGGCCCGCTGCATTCCCGTGGCGAACGCCAAGCCACGCCCATGTGATGAGCACCTCCCATGTTGGTGACTGTCTGGCTGGTTGTCCGTAGTGTCTGCTGCTCGGAGGTACACATTGTCGAGCACTTCGCTTTCTGCAATGCACTTCGCCCGCGGGTCAGCCTGCCTATTTCTCACCAAGTACCATATCTCCGATATGCCCACATGGCCAGTCCCGCGGTTGCGCAGTTGCTGGATTTCCTGAACATCCCCGATCATGTCATTCGGTAAAGACTTGGTTCTGGATGCGGAGCTGATATAGATGTTTGCAAGGCGAGTGGGACGCTGCCAAGCAAAGCCTTACCACTCCCCCGGTACCGTGATTTGACATGCATCCAGGATCCAAGTGTTCATACGTCCCTCTATCATCACGGCCTTGTAGAAGCTATCAGACTCCTCTCACTGCTATCAATTTTGACAACACATTCTACTTATGACTCCACACGTCCAGCCAACTCCCCATTCAAACATGCTTCAGGGTTGATAAAGACAAGCACTTCCATCCGGGCAGCAAAATCCCGATTTTCCATATGCTGGCGGCGGATCCTGCATTTCCTCCTGCTCCTCTCCTGCAGGAGACGGAGCAATGTCCAGTTGAGCAACCCAGTCGTTCTGCTTGCGCTTCTCATTGATCCACGGCTCTACGACCATGTCGCTCTCCTCCGCCTCTCTCTGATTCGGAGCATTCTCCAGGTCTTCTGCAGCACTCTGCAGAACAGGCTCTACACTTGCTCCACCCGCCACCTCGCCGAACTCAACCTGTCTCTGCCGCTTCACCTCCTTCCTCGCTCTCCTGTTCCTCAATCCCTGCTTGAGCGCCTGACATCTCCAGACTACGCTTTGGAAGAAACTCAACATCCACAGTGCCACACAAACAAGTCCGACAGTAACAGCTGCCCTCATCTTCTTGTCACTCGCCAACTCCGGCCGCCCAACATTGCCCTTCCCATCGTCCTGCCAGTACAGGATCCCAAAGTACCCAGCCTGGGCAGCCCACAAAATCGCAATAGCGAAATCCAGCATCAATCTCAAGATTCGATGTCTGACGTTCACAAAAGCGCACCACAGACAGACCAGGATGGAAAGTGCCGCAACGACTTCAGCGTAAATCCAGGAAGCGGGGGCGGTTGCTTTCGCAGCCGTGAACTGTCGCAAGTCCCGGCTGTAGAGGATCATAATCGTGAGAGCCAAAGCGAACTGCAGCAACCGAATTCCGACGCGGAGACCGAGGTCTTGGGAAGTGTTCTGATACCAGTTGGCGAAATAGCGGACGATGGGCGAGCGGGTCTTGGATTCGGTGTCCATAGTCGTCATGATCGAGCGTCTGCAAGTATCCAAATACTTCTACACGCGATCCTTCAAAGTATAGTGTGGCAGTCTTGTCACGCGAACAGCGAGCGTGTATGCTCGAAGACGAGTGAGAGGCAGCGAAGAATGGAGATTTGGAGAAGAAAACAGACTTAAACCGCGAAGAAGAATCCTCAACAACCTTATCTGAACCAAAGTGATCAGCCACATACATCAATGCCGTGGAAGCCGACTCGTTTTGTACTATTCATCGTTGCCTGGACAGGATATGGTTTGCAGAGCGTGTGCGAGTATGCGAGAGGAGCTATACGAATACGATGCCAAGGCCGACCCTTCTCTCGGTCAATTCGTTCACAAGTGGTTTGACCTTTCGGTTTTCAGAAATGCGTGTTTCGTTTCCGAAAGTGCAGCTTCCTCAACACGAAACGGAATGTTTCTGCAACTTGTACTGCGACAATGAGAGCGTTTCTGACCACCTGCAGAAAACTATAAGAACAGAGAACACTCTATGATGTTGCACAACATACTTTGGAAAAAGAATGAGTCGCCACCAATTCCTACAACTTCTCAAAACTCGTCTTCGTCTGCCTCAACCCACTCATCATCGCCTTCTTAACATTATCACTCTGCACCATCGCCGAATTCCACGCAGCCGTAAAAGCCAACCCATCCGCCACCGACCGATCCCTACTAAAATCCCAAATCGCCTTCGAACTCTGCACAGCAACAGGACTCTTCATCGCAATGACCCTCGCAAGCTCCAACCCTTCGCATTCCAACTCCTCCTTCGATACCCAAACCCTACTAATAAACCCCACCCTCCCAGCCTCGTGCGCCCCAAACTCCCTCGCCGTATAAACCACCTCCTTGGGCCCACGAATAACTCACCCCGACCTTCGGCAACCTCGACAACGTCCCCACATCCGCCGCCAACCCCACATCAACCTCTTTGACCGAAAATCTCACCCCTTCCGCACAAGATCTCGCATCCACTGCCGTGGGGCAAGATCGACCGCCGCACCGTACGAAATCCCATGAAAGAGTCCGATGACCGGTTTTCTCGCACCGTTCGACGGCCGAGATCCCATTCTGGTACGACACCAAATGTCGTCGGACGTTCCACGTGCGACGCGCGAGATCGTCGGACTCGGAACCTTGACTCGACGACGAAGCGCCCGTGAACGTCCAAGCCAGCGGAGAAGTGGGGTCCGGAGCCCGTGTCAAAATTTTACATATATATTGTTAGTATATCGCGTGTCTGCCTGGTTTTATGTGGATGTCGGACCATGTCAGTAGAGACGACGTCTCCAGATGGCCCAGCCGCAGCTCGGGCCGGAATTATTCACATGATGCCGAGCTGTCGACCAAACGAGATGATTCGCCGAAAACATTACCATTGCAAATAGGGTATCATTCTATAACCATTACCAAACTCCTCTATGTCCCATGAAATTCTTATTTGACACCAGGCACCTTCTTTTTCATGGCTCTCAAGCCTGGCAAGGTACCTTCCTTTCCTCGCTTTCTCCCCACCTCAATCACGACCATGCGAATGAAGTCTCTCAAGCCCCAATATGCACTGTGCGCACCCAGCATGGTCAAGTACTGGATCTCGAAAGTTCCACCACCATACTTGACAAAGTAATCAATTTGTCCATTATCGTTCAGTAATGTCATCCTCTTCTCGGCAATCTCTTCTCTTGTGAAATTGTGCACATCCATTTCAACATGGCTGGGAAGACGCGGTAGGACGGGAATGTTGCGTGAAGAAACATCGCCAGGAGCGGTTGTGGGATAACCATAGCCGCCTCCGAACCAGCGCTTGGTATTGGAGGTGCCGGGCGGGAACCAGTAAGAGGGTGTGTTGCTGGGAATAAAGGCTTTCCGTAAGCTCCCAGAGTACTCGGAGTCCACCGCAGCATTCATGCGATATGCAACAGGGTCGTAGCCATTGATGATGTTGTATATATTGTCGACGGCGATGCACCCGTACTGACCGCGTTCGCCGCAGATAGTCCCCACATTGCTCTCGGGTTCAGCTTGTGCTTGGGCTGATGGGTTGTCGATGCGAGGCCGTAGCTGTGAGCGACGAAGCAGGACAAAGAAGCCGGCCGGGCTTCCTGCGAGGAACAGAGAGGAAGTGTTGAAAAGGAAATGGCCGATATCTTCTTCGTCGCTAACAATGATCGTAGGATCGCTCAGATGTTGCGGCACCACAGTTGGCTGTTTAGACAGAATATCGATCGCCATGACACTGCCCAGCGAGTGCGCGATTATGTGGACTCTGCCATGCTCAGCAAAGCCAGGGTTGTTTTGGCACCAGAGTTTGTAGACGTGATTGGCTTCTTGGATCACGGCGGCGATCATCTTCGGCTGATGGTGCGACATGTAGTAGGGAATATCCAGCATGACATCTGAGACGATGCCACGTACAGAAGGAAGCGTATCAGGTGTAATATCCTGCAAAGTGAATTCGTTCGATGTAGGGTCTTTTGCTGCCGTCTCTTCCGAGCCATCCTCAGGCCTGTATCCTCCCTCCTCAAACGAAAGGGAATGTCGCCAGTTGATTGGGAGCACCATGATTCCACCCATGTCCTTTCGAAAATGCGTTTTGACTTCTCTATTGCCGCATTCGACTTGCATCTCTCTCCGAAAAGCGTTGATAGCGTGTGTGAAGTGAAAGCTTTCCATGCGTTGACTCAGCTTCTGACCGATGCCGTGAATGACAAAGACGAGGTCCGTAACCTTCGGTCGATCGCTGGTTGCGAGGTCGGGGTCGAGTTTCGATCTCACATTGGCGCTTGCGCCTGATGTTGAAACGCCATGGGCTGCTTTCGTTGCCTTACTGCCTTGCTTGGGAGGATGGAGCTTGTCCCATGCTTGCTGATCAAAGCCACGCACCACTGGAATACCGATGGCATGTCCTTTGCGAACATAGTTGGCCAGAGGACGCCGACCGTAGTAGGCGGAAGGAAGGAGCGTGGGTCTCAAAATCTTGGCTTCTCTGTCATTCGCGTAGAGCACGCCGCACGTAGCATATTGCCGCACCGCTCCGGCTCGGCCATATGTAGACTCACCATATGCCTTGTTGTCGGCGGCATCGCCAGTAGACGCATCAATGACGTCGCAAGCCGCTTCAACGGCTTTCGCTCGGTGTTGCTCCGCAGTCTCTGGTTGAGAGGAGTACAGAATGCTTGCGGCCGTCTCCAGCACGGTCGCGTCCTGCGTGCTTCTGATCGAGGGTGCCCTACTATCCCTGACCTTGGTCTTCTGTTCAGGCCACAATTTATGCACAATCTTCATCTCGCCCACAGCTCCAACCTCCACTGCACTATTCAACTCATCTTTCCACGTCTCCGTCCAGCATTGCAGATCGAGGTATCCAGCTTCGAGCATGTTTGCCACGGGAGTTTCCACAGGCAGCATTGTGTCTTTGTAGAACCATGTCCCTCGCACTACTTGTGCAGTGTCATGCACAGGAGTCCAGTAGATGGGCGTCATCTGCAGCTCTGGCATTTCCACTTGATGCAGTCGTGATACACCTACGGCAACTTTCGTGCGAGGTGGCCGTTGCTGAGGAGGACGAGGCGATGGTGCTGCACTTCGCTCCGCAAGCGGTGCTCGATCGTCCCATTTGTAGGTGTCTTGATGCTGTACTCGCGGTCGTGAGGGTCTGTCTTCGGGTTTGCGCAGAGTATCGACCCGTTTTCTGGAAGGCGCGCGTGCAAAAGGCGTTCCTGTCGTGTTCGATTCGAGACTGCTCGCCAGCTCCGTGGCGCTGTGAGTGGAGTCGGGCACGCTGGACGGTTCTTCATCACCAGCCCCCTCGACATGGCTCAGGCCGGACGGCACATGGGCTCCAGCTTTGGCTCGTAGTATATCTGCTGGCCGTGATGCCGAACCTCGTCGCTGGCTGCCCGATGCATTGGACCCCTTGCGAGGCCTCACCCGGCTGCCCTCCTGAGAGCCTGCCTTCTCGCCTCGCTCTTCATTGTAAACGAGGAGCTTCTTCCGCAGGTCGGTCCACGCTCGGTCGAGTGCATCGTTGTCGTACTCGGAGAAGGGCTTGGGGCGTTGTTTGGAGGCGGCAGCCGTGGACGAAGCGGGAGGAGGGAGAGGGCTCAGCGGGTCGTCGATGGGGATGGAGCTGGTGTAGAAGAAGCGGGCTTGCACCGGCGGAGGCGGCTCGTGGAAATGCAGGTGCTGGCGAACGTAGCGATTGGCGGCCTGCGAGCTTGACATGGCTGCGGTGCTGACTGTGCACTACATTCGGCCGCCGTTTCGTCGGAATCTCGAACAAGCGCGGACGGGCTCAAAGGCGGTGGACGGTGGGTGATGGGTTTGGGCCGGCACGCATGGCCAGCGCACGCACGCACGCCAGCAGCAAGCACGTCAAGGGGAGGATGAGATGGGAGTGAGATGAGGTGCCTGCTTTTCCTGACGTGGCCACCAACCAACCCTCCTGTTCTCCTCCGCGGATGCTGCCTACTTCCCTTCCGCCCACCACCACATGACCCGCACGCGTCTGCTGGCCGGCATCGTGGCAGCGCTGGCATGCGATGCGTGTTCGCGAAGGTGCAGTCGTGCCCTCGACAGCGCGCGAGCCCCCAATGATCTCATCGGGCGCGCATGTGACAGCGCGCAAATCCACATCTGATGACCATCGGCAACATCGACCACATACCGCCGCCCACTACTGACACCATGTGCCGCCTCCAGATCCTATCAGACCTTCATATCGAGTTCCCCAGGGCCTACGACGTCTATGAAATCACGCCCAACGCGCCGCACCTCGCTCTACTGGGAGATGTCGGCAATGTCTCTCACAAGGACGACTTCCTGAGCTTTATCACGTCTCAACTTCGCCAGTTCCAAACCGTCTTGTTCGTACCAGGCAACCACGAAGCATACGGCTCAGACTGGTTATCTGCCCTGCAAGTCCTCAAGGACTTTGAGCGCGAAGTCCAAGAGCAACGTGAAGAAGACAATGGGAAAGATCAACCTCTGGGAGAGTTCGTTCTTCTGGATCGTGGAATCTACAAACTGCCATCATCGTCGGCTGAAGAGCAAGTGGTCATCCTAGGTTGCAGTCTTTTCTCCCACATTCCACCCGACCGTGCAATGGCCGTGGAGATGGGCCTTGCGGACTTCTTCCAGACCAAATCCTGGGACACGCGTGCACATAATGAAGCTCATGCGCGCGACCTGGAGTGGTTGAACAGGGAAGTTCGTCAGCTGGAAGGTACGAAAGCTCAAGTTATTGTATTGACTCATTGGAGTCCGACGACGGACTCGCGCGCGATCGACCCGAGACACACAAACAGTGCTATCACGGCTGGATTCTCTACTGAGCTGTCCGGTCAACCGTGTATGACCAGTGAAAACGTTGTACTCTGGGCATTTGGCCATACACATTACAACTGTGATTTCTCATTTCAGCGGGAGAAGGGCGTTTCCCTGCGACTGATAACGAATCAGCGAGGTTACTATTTCGCTCAAGCGGATGGCTTTGATCTGGACAAGGCTGTTGAGCTCTAGCATTCACCACTTCGGACAGCCGCTTGCGAGCTGTGGTGCACGACGATGGGAGCCGGATTTGCAATCGGTGCAAAATATCTGGCCGAATGCGGCGCAACGAAGGTGGTCCGTCTACGTGACCGGCCGAATTGACAACGAAGTCCCTATATGGTGCTGATCTTGGTCCCGATATTCGTACATTTCCCACTTGTACTTTCAACCCCCAATCCCAAGCGCTTCCCGCAGTTCCTTTGTCCACTGGCGGACAGGCATCTCTCCTGACTGTAGTTGGAGATAAAACCACCTTAGAGGATCTGGTAGCAGTGTCCCATCCAAGAAGCCATCTTCGTCGACATACTGCCCCATGTAATCGATCATGGCTATTGCAAAGCTGCCAATCTGCTTCCCAGCATTTCGGGCGTGAAGTCGCATGTATGCTTCCAACAGCACGGCAGCTCGAGGCACGATTACGGGATGACAGTCCTTGTTTGTGAAGAAACCAGAACCCCTGCCCGGTCGCCAAGGCGGTAGAACACTCGAATCCGATGCCAAAGTAAACATAGGACTTGCTTGTAGCTTCTGGGGCGTATCGGCAAGCACCTTTGCCAACGGCGGCAGGAACCAGAGCGTCTCGGACTGTGGAAATAGCCCCACCGTGGTGTTCACATCATCCCGCACATGCATGTGAAACGCCGGTGGGGGTGTGAAACGGTCCTTGAACCCAAAAAGACAATTCTCTGGCTCGCGGCAGGTAATCAATCCTCTTTCGCGAGTCGAGATGGCGTCTTTGCTGAGGTGCAGTTGTTCGTCTGACACAATGAAGTCGATGGACTTTGATCGAAAAGAGTAAGTGCGATGTGGAGTAGACGTCCGATCATGAAACTTACACCAATGGCGGAAGGTACTCCGTGTACGTTGAGAAGACAATGGCCCCACAGGACACAAGGAACATTGCACGAGTTGATGGTCTCTGCAAGCTGTGCGATAAACTCCTGCGAGGTTCGTGCCATGATCGCCGCTGTCGCTCACGTTGTATACGACGTCGAATGCTGTTAGAGATTTGTTTTTCAGGTAGAGGGAAGAGCCTTGGTTATTGTTCATAGCTGAAAGGAACAACGGCGAATGTTCAAAGACAGAATGCACCGTGCGAGTGCCTAGCGCGACCTGACACGTGACATAGTGATGTGCCAGTCACCGTGACAACCATGTGACTGGCTGTAACAGCCTCCCTAGTTACAAAACAGGCCATGTAACTGGGTGACTAAGGACTATCCGCTAATTAGGTAGCAACTCGATGAATTAATTTAAAAAGGCTAGAATCTTAATGAAATTTTACAGGGCTAGGATCTGCTATAACTAACCCTAGTAGCTTAATCTAAACCCTAAGCTATAAGCTTCCTCGACCCTAAGCTAGGAGCTCGCCCTACCCTAATAGACTACGGAATACTCTATACTATCCGCTATACTTCGTCTACGTATATATAGGACTAGTAACTAAAACTATATAGTACTACGAACTATATATAAGACTTTTAGTAGTATCTGAGTAGTAACGAAAGCAGGACATACGCACGAATCTTAGTTATACTAGTTATAAGCCGTTTACAGGGCAAAACGCTTAGTTACAGCTCAGTTACACGATTTTACCTAGTTACAAATTTGTGACTGTGACTGAGGCACAACACTAACGTGACATCACTAGAATAGAGCTAAGCGCGCGGTTGCACAAACCTGGAACCTCACCAGTGACTGCACACTGCACGGGCTTGCCAACTTCACACATGCACCTCCATCAGCGGCGAATTTTGACCACTGTCCTAAAACCCATCTGCGCATCCGGATAAGCAGACAGCTGGTCGAGATGCGTTGCCTAGCTGATTTCCATTCATTCGTTGCTTTGCCCACTGAACTGCGGCTAATGATCTGGGAGGAAGCGTTCACTACTCCAACCGCTTGTATCGCTCTACCCGAAGGAAGCAGCGACGATGTCTGGAGACTCGCATTGGCCAGCGCAGGATCTACACCCTACCGCATAGGCCTGTCTTGCAAAGAGGCATGGCGTCAAATGAGACAGATGTGCCGCCGGATACACTACAAGCCTGTCGATGGCAAGAGGGCTGGAGACTGCATGCACTGGCTCAACCTCGATACCACTGTATTCCACTTCAGCAGCAAGGTCAATCCAACAGCAGTTCTCCAATCCTTTGGCGCCGATGATCTTCGCAGCATCAGGCATATCGCGCTGACGTGGGATACATTCGATAGGCTGGCTCGGACTTGCCAAACAGTAGCACGCATGTTGCCAGCCTTAAGATCCTTCTCCACCCAGCGAGGTCGGGGAAAGCCGATGGGGCCACACACCACTTACCTCCTATCAGGTGTGGCCCTCTGTTTTGGGGAGAGGGACCCACCAATCGAGACGTCAGCGGACGAGGACGATATGGACTGGATTTATCTACGCATGCTTGTCTTGCAATACCTCAGCGATACGCCACCAAAACTGCACTTCCCAAAGCCCAGCTGCTTCCGAATCCTGGCCTGAAACAACTCCATGATCATGGCAAAGGCGAGTCCACCGCGCGCAATGCCGCTGGTCGAGACTTCAGTTCATCCTTTGTGGTTGTTTCCACTGCCGCCTTAAGAGGCACAGCATACATTCTGGCGCTTACAGGATAACTGGACTCAGCACATCATAAAATGTTGACTCGCCTCATCAGCTTGTGGAATTATTTACACTGCAATAAGCAGCAACAGTTTCGGCGCCAAATTTGGAGTTCTCCCTACAGTATTCTTATACAGCCTCTGTCACAATGCCATGTTTGCAAGATCTTGAAGGAGCAGGTGAGAGCGCAACTTAGCAAAAGACGTATTGACGCTGCGGACGCCGAAACCCTGCTGTCGCAAGCCGCCACTGGTCTGCCTCTCACTTTTACTGATCGGCAAAAATCCCAAGTCGAAGATTGCCTCGAGGACGTGATCAAGCACGGTCATCGCGACGAAAAGTGGTGGAGAGAATGCCTTGGTTTGCCAGCGCGCAAGTAAGTTCGGCTTTCTGGCTGTTCTGATCGGCATCTCTCAAGTCTTCGTTACACGTTGGTTTGGAGGAGCCATGGATTGCTGCCGGGCCCTACTGTGTGATCTTATTGTACATGGCAGTCAACTCAGAAGTTTCGTCACTTACACCTGTGCACGACTCTTAGTGCTTCTGGTGTGAACGTACACCGATCTTGTGAAAAATTGCTGTATCCATCGTTTGATTCTTTTCAGTGCAGTAGAGGGCCGCGTCAGCTTCAAGGTACATTTAGCGAGAGGGCCCACCACGTGTAGACATTCTCGCTCTACGGTTTTATGAGCAAGTCTGAGAGATTGAAGTGGCAAGCTGGCGCCGCCCAGGGCGCGCACTACATGTATAATGTATCTTCATGCGACACGTTCACATGATCTAGTCATGGCAGCCGAGATGACGACGAGCTTCCTAGACAGCTCTAATAGAGCTAATGTGTTTGATGATGGCGTGCTTGCCCGTAGAGATATCGCCGAGTCGTAGGATCGCAGGATGAACGAGGGCAACCCCTCTGCTTACTGTGGTGGTCAGCACCTACATTATCTCCACTTCACCTGTCTCCGCACTTCTTACATCTCTCTTCTGTTCACCAAAACTCTCATCAATCATCTTCCAAAATAACTTCGTCCAACGGCAGCAGTAAGGCTTCCACTCCTAAGCCCACCACAACGAAAAACATAACATTCCCACATCATACACCTGTACCATGGCACCCCTCGGCCTCACACCCTTCAAAGCAGCCATCGCAATCGAACTCCTAGCCAACATCGTCTCCCTCCCATCGCTCCTCTCAAACCCCGACCACGCCCTATCCTTCCTCGTGCGCGACCCAGCACAAATCACCCCAGCAACACGAACTCTCGCCCAATGGTTCGGCGGTAAATCCAAAACCTTTCCATCAACAAAAGGACTGCCATCCATTCAACTAACATTGAGTTCACAGGTCTCATAGCAGGCCTCACAGTCCCCCTTGCCATGTCGTACGCCACACCAGCTCCTGGTCCAGCGGGCAATGCTCAAAGAGGGTTCCGTCGAGCGACGTATTTGGCTCTCGCGGGTCCGGAAGTGGTTTTCGCGGTGATGATGGGAGGCGCGTGGCTCAAGGGAGCAGATGTCGGGATGAAAGAGACAGCTCTGCTCGGAGGTGCGATCAATATGATTGCTTTCGCGGTGGTGAGGTCTGTGTTTTTGTTTTGGAAACCGCATTTGTTGGAGGAGAGGGACGTGAAGAAGACTGCTTAATAGACAGCGTGATTCTTTGGATACCTTGGACTTAGTCTCGGTGATTGAAATGTGAACGCCTCTCACTACACATCTTGTTCGATGAGACGAGTCTAGAAGAAGTTGTGTTACACTCATAGATTCGAGCTTCCCCTTCGGCTACTATCCACCGTCTGCACGGCAGGAGCACTCATCACACCTCTGCCGAACCAATCTCCAATGACACCGAATCGTCCACCTTCGCCCGGATTCTGCAGACTAGCCTTGAACAGCTCATGCCGACCTGCACTCTCCTCTTGTGCCTGCCTCGTCTGCCGCACAATATTATTTTGAGGCGCGCAAAGCGGACACTCGATTTCCACTTCGTTCTTGATATCGATGCCCTCGGGGACATTGAGACAGCGTTGATGGAACGAATGCTTGCACAGAAAGTGCACAGTAGGCAAGTCGAGTGTTGCACCACAGCTCGAACAGCGCGTCGCAGAGAATGAGGCAGGTTTGGTGGTGAGTTCCGTGATTTCGCCTTGTTTGGCTACAGTATCTTTGCGGTAGGACTGGATGAGTTTCCTATTGGTGTCAATTTCTGCTCGCTCGCGTTGCACAGTGCCGGACAGGTATCGTTTGACCAGGCCCATGGTGGCAACGGCGTTGGTGGACAGAGTTTGGATCACCTGGAGTGGAGCCATGAGCCCGTCCTCGTCGATCTTCTTCAGCACGGCATCGACCTCATCGCCGGCTTCGTCGAGGACTTGAGGCGTGCTGGTGAAATATGCAAGTGCCGCTGGGTATAGTTGTGGCTCTTCAGGTCCATACTTGCGCAGCGCTCTGATTGCACCTTGTGTGTCATATGCTGCGGTATAAGACCGGAAGACATCGAAACGAAGGCCTTGTTTCTCGCTGACCAGAACTGTCCCGTCGCGGAATTTTGCGAGATCAGACAGGAGCAGCACATTGGAGGTGTCGACTGGCCCTTCCTTCTCCTCAATCAGGTTCTTCGCTTTCTGTTCCCAATCTGCCTTATCGTCGTCCTTCGTCGTATTCGCCTTGTGTAGATACATCTCAAACAAGGTGGTGTGCAAGTCTGCTCGGTGCTCGGCCTTAACACCGTCACTGTTGATGCACGCGTCCAAAAATGTGATGAATTGGTCGGAATGGTCGATGAACGCTGGAAAGGCGACTCGTGGTTTGGGCACTTCGTACTCGACATACTCTCCCTCTGTCTGCGTCTCGATGACTTTCGCTTGCTGTATTGTCGATGATTCGTCCCCATTCTTTGGAGTCTGCACAGTGCTTGTATTCATGTAAGGCAACGGAATGAGCGACGCCAGATTTTGTGCAGCTGACGAGGCCATGGTCCCAAAGCCGCTGCTTTGCTGGGTTGCTGGAGTTTCTTGCACGATCACAGCATCTTTCTTTGGTCTGAAATTACCGGTGAAGTAGTCGATGAAGAGCTGAGTAGCCTCCGAAGGACAATGCTCAAGCAGGACTGTGCCGTATTTCATAAAGTTTGGATAAGCCTCTTTTGGCTCGAGGCGCACGATGTATGCAAGCGCTTCTGCATACTTCTTCAAGTCCTCAATCAAGATCGAGATCACCAGCCCATGCTCTTCGTGCCGCCTGGCCAAAAATGCTGCTTGGTCATAGTAGCCACCCTGCCGACACATTATGATGGCAGTGTCGAGGTCAAACTTGAGCTCGCCGGGTTGTTTGATGAACTCTTCTAACTTGTCAACATCTTTGAGCTTTGCATAGCAGTTCAACAGCAACGTCGTGTGATCGGAAGTAGCCTTGTTATGCTCGTGCAGCTCTTCCAGGTAGTCGATGAGGTTTCGTATTCGCTGATTATCGAGAAACTTTCGGATAATTTGCGAAGGCTCGGTGTTGTCAATAGCGCGAAGGTACTGTTGCATGGCGGTGTCGTAGTCGCCTTTTTGGTACAGGTAGTCGCCGTACCTGCGAAATATGACGTTCTGCTGCACGGCATCGACGTTGTACTTCTTCGCCAGCATGATTGCCAACAAGTACTCCTTGCGGCTATACAGTTCTTCCAGCTTTTGTTGAAAAGTTCTCTCGTGGTACCTGTAGAGCTTGCCATCGATCGTGAGCAGGAACACGTCTCCCCATATCGTGAAAACCTTGTGGATCTGCGTCGATATGGGCTTCGAGTACGCAGTGAACTTCAGATCGGCATTGAGTATGGAGAAGGTGCTAGTATTGAAGATCTCATCCGCCCGGGCAGTTCGAAAGGCGCCGAGCTTGGAAGCCTGTCCGAAATGGTTATCGGGAGGCGATGCCACCAGCACATAGTCCTTGTGCACGTTGACCAACTTCTTAGCACCTTGACATGCAAACGAGCTGGCTTTGCCTTTCGGTCCGTAAGAGTATATGGCATCTTCACGAGCCACAACCACTTCGTTGGACTGAGGATCTAACGTCATACATCCGACTGCACAGCCATGTTCGTCCAGTGTTCGCGCGGGGGTACCTTGCGCCTTTCCAGATATCGCAAGTGCTAGAATCTTCGATACCGTGCCTATGTAGAGTGCAGTGGTGCTTGCTTCGCGGAATTCCAGTCCAGTGATGGGCTCCTCCGATTCGAACACGGTGCGTTGTTTGGTGCCTCGATCATGTATCAAGTCGCCTCGCACGACCGTCACGGCGCCATTTCCAAAGCCTACCGCGAGCTGCGCAAGGTCGCTCGTAACGGCAAATGCGCTCACGGGAAAGTTCCTTCGGCCATTCTGCACGGTGAGACTGCACAAACATCGCGGGAAGCCGGTTTTCTTCTCGTTCTGATCCAAAGTCCAGACCTTGAGCTCAGGCTCGTGCTGCAGCGTTTCGGCCAGCGTGATCAGGTAAGAGGTGTCGTGAACCTGCACGATGCGGGTGACGCTGCCGGCATCGTGTGCTTTCCATGACCGGACCGACTTGAACGCCTGATCCAGCAAATGCACGTGGCCCGTGGGCGTTCCTACAAACACGTTGTTCTTGCCGGAACTCACGGTGCCGATACTCGCTTGCTGTGGCTCGTTAGTGAAGCATCAGAGACGGCGGCGGGGGAGCTCACGCACCTCCAAGGACAGCGAGCCGTCGCCATCCGGGAGCCGGACTTGCGACACGTCGAAGAAGTGGAAGAGCTTCCACTGCAGGTTGTTAGCGTAAGGCTGCAGTCAGGTAGCCAGGATCCATACCGCCGTGGGAGCTATAGGCATCTTTACCACTCCATCTCACTTTGGCTGCGGACGGAAGGTGGAGTGCGTGCCTGGAGTGCAGTGTGCATGTCTTCGCGCTGCAACGCCGAGCTTCACCCGAAGTCGCGTTCACCTCGAGCTCCAACCGTCAATCCACGTTCGTTCGCGACCACCACGACGAAACCACCAACATGGAGGACGAGGAAGACGATTTCTATGGCGGAAGTGGCGGCGGCATCAAGCAAGAAGAACGGACGATCACACAGGCAGAGGAAGCTGAAAAGGACGCCATGGACGTGTCGGAGGAAGGCGAAGACGACGATAGCAGCGACGACGTATGTCGCAGCGCATAACCGATCCTGCTCATGGCTGACCATGATGATAGGACGTCCAGTTCACCCTAGAACGTCCAGACGGCGCCAGGGCGGAACCACCGTACGTCAAGTCGCATACTTTTCGAGTCCTCTGTCTAACGCCTTGCAGTCCCGGATCGAAAGCAGCGAAAGCGCAGAAAAAAGAGCCGCCCGCAAAAGCCGTCAAAATTGAGTCTAACAGGCGAGGCGATACGCCGGTGAGAAGGGACGATGCGCCCCGGGCTGGCTCAGCAGCACCACCCACTGCAATCAAAGGTGTCCTCACGCACAATGGTAGAGAAGGTAAGGACTTCCCCGAAGTCCGCACAAGCCAGCTCGATATCCGTCAGGTGCCAGTATGGACGAACGGGAAACCTATCGTAGCAGTGGACATCGACGCCGATCTCGCCGAACACTCGAAGCCGTGGCGGTTGCCGGGCACCGACCAGACCGATTACTTCAACTACGGCTTCGACGAGTACACATGGACACAGTACAGCCTACGGCAGCAAGAAATGACCGGTACTATCGGTCAGCTCAAGCAGGAAGATGCGCAATTGAAAGCCATGCTAGGCGTGGGCGGACAACAACAGACCGGACCGCCGCCTGATATGATGGGCATGGATCCGCAGATGATCGCGCAGCAGTCGGGGATTCCACTTGAGTTTGTGCAGCAGTTCATGTCGCAGGGCGGCATGCCTCCAGGTATGGGAGGGCCAGGGATGGGAATGCCACCAGGAGGTCCACAAGGCTTTGGCCAAGGGGGAGGGATGGGCAATGACAATGGGACGTCACCGCACCCACAACCTAGCCAGGGCTTCCAACCACCTTCCGGGCCTGCCGCAGGCAATATGAGTATGGAAGGGCTCAGTCCGCAACAGATGGCCATCTTTCAGCAAGAGCAGCAACAACAGATGGGTGGAGGTGGTGGACATCGGGGAGGTAGGAGAGGGAGGGGCAGGTGGTAGGATGCAGATTCCGCCGGTCCAAGAAGTCGGCGGCCTGGGAGCACATTGGCTTGTGCTCACGTTGCGCTGCAGAGATACGTCCATGCATATTGCGAGACGTCCGGAGTCCCGGGCCCCATGGTGTCATCGCACATTGAACGTGCGGAAAAGCATACGAACAAAATACCAAAGATTCATGATACAATGAAACCTTCATCAGCGGCAACACTCAGACATGCTATGTTCGCGAGCGCTACGACGATCGTTTTCCTCGGTCGCTTGACACCCTCACTCAGCAAGCAATTTTCGCAAACACACCAAGTGCTGACCTTTCGAGTATCGCGAATGAGAAGTATGAACCCAGGAATGGACTAGCCATCGATTGCACAATTGCTGGACGCGTGCAGGATATCAGATATTGAGGCCCCGCATACAGGGAGGCCCGACTCAAATGCTTGGTCGCTCTGGGCTACGTGCCATAATAGGTCGATGATTGTGTGAATTACACAGAGGCTCTAGTTTGCTCCCGCATGATCTCTCCTCTTCTCTCTATGCACAGCATGTAGAGTCCCGTCGTGACCCAATGATATGTCCAAGCCACTTTAGTTCAGCCACCACGCGCGTCAAGGATAATCGTTCTATTCCTGCCAAGACACTTCCATGCCCTGAGACAACGAGTCTTGACAGATCGCATGTTGGTTTACACAGCTCCCAACAGCTGGGATGTCCCAAGCTGACCAAGCTCAGCAATGCGCATTGACTTGTGAGATCGCAGCATCCGTCGGACTCATCGACTTCCGCCGGCAACACATGCCAACCAGGCTGCGATGCGCCGGATGGCACTCGCAAGGGACGAGGAGATCGGAAAACGCGACGAGGACTTCTTCCACCCGAGACGATCGCACTCACCACCGACCACGATGACGGCGAGCTTCCCCTTCAGATGGCGGAGACGCAGAGTGATGGTAGTGCTGGGAGTGCTATTCCTGATCTACGTCGTCCACTTGTTTGTTCCAGGAGGCTTGGGTGCTGGATACCAAACGGAGAGCTTCCACCCGAAGCCAGCACGCACATTTGCAGGATACGAAAGTGCGAAATCAAGAGAACCAAAGGGCGCTCCGCCCAGGGACGTGGATAGTGTGGAGGACGAACAGTCCAACCACTACTACAATGGAGTCACCAAGTTCTACAAACTCGGAGGCTCTCTGCGGAAAGTCGCCACGTCAATGGGCTCATACAAGCACAATCGTAATGTCCTCTTCGCAGCAGCATCCATGAAGAGCCTCGCAAACCTCGTGCCAATGGCTTGTGAAATGGCTAAAAGAGACACGAACGATGTGCAGTTCGCAGTCTTCGGACGCAGTCCGATTCCGATCGACGACATTCAAGAGCTGAATGGTATCGATGGGAGCTGTGCCGTTCAATGGCATGACGCGCGAGGAGACTATGCAGAATACAGCAGCGACGCACGGGTAGAGTCAGCTGTGAGAGGAGCCATGAAGCACTTTCAGGAATTCATGCACCCTCAGGTCGTCATCATGGACGACGGCGAACAGGAGGAGGCGTACTTCACGAAAGCAATGCACACCAAATCCAAAGCCCTGGAAATACCGGTGATCGAGATACCGCGTGGGAAATATGAGGATTTCCTATGGCTGACGAGACTCAGCGCCGCGAGTCTGGCACAGTGGTGGAAACCGACGGTTGATATCGTGATTCAGGCTCCTCGAGAAAGCTCTGGTCGGCTGATACGTCTGCTGCAAAGTCTTTACAATGCAGACTATCGCGGGCTCAAAGTGCCGAGAATCAGCATCGAGCTACCTCCTGAGGTCGAGCCCGCGCTTCAGAACTACTTGAATACCTTCTCTTGGCCTCCAGGGAGAGGTTCTCCATCACAACCAAACCTGCTCACGGTTCATCATCGCATCCCATCAGAACTCATGAATTCACAGCAGGCGTCTTTGCGCTACGTCGAATCCTTCTATCCTGCCCAGTCCAATGATCATCACGTCATGCTCATGTCCCCACAAGCCGAAGTCAGTTCCATATACTACCAGTATTTGCAGTACGCCGTCCTCAACTACAAATATGCCGCATTCACTCTATCGCCATACGAAGAGCTTATTGGGATCTCGCTGGACGTTCCACTCCAGAGCCTCAATGGATCGACCGCCTTCAAGCAGCCAACTAGGTCCGACTTGGGCGCCAGGGACACCTCAACGGACTTTGAAACTGACAAAGATGATTTCGCTCCGTTCTTGTATCAAGCCCCAACATCGAAGGCGACTCTAGTGTTTGGCGACAGCTGGGCAACGTTTCACGACTTTCTCACAAACCGTCTGGAGGCGTCACGCCACGGGAAAGTGGAGAAGCGCGCCAAATTGGTAGCTGAAACGGAGCCTGCTTGGTCGGAGTATTTGCTGGAGATGATGCGCGCTCGCAATGTATTCGTTCTGCATCCACCTGCAACCTTTGTGGCAATGCACAACGAGTTGGCGCAGATACCAGAAGAGTACGTACGGTCGGCGAGCAAATCGCCTACGGCTGCGAGGTCGAAGCCAGAAGGTATCGACGAGGAGCCCTTCATTTTGTCGGCGGAGCAGCCCGTGTTGACAGAACATGTTGAGGTTGAGCCAGAACAGAATCAAATGCCGCTACACAAGAAGCTTCCATTCGCAGGAGCGCTTTTAAGTATTCACCAATTGCCGTTTATGGGATACGATGGTGAGCTGGCCACATCATATAGCCATACCGAGCTCAGCAAAGAATATGCGGCGACCTTTCGCAAGACCATTGGCGGCTGTGCGGGAGAATCTGCGACCCGAGCACGAAAGATCGAGCCTCTGAAAGCGACCGATCTCTTCTGCTTGCCGGGTCAAACAATCAAGTACGCGGGTCAAGGTATGATGCCTTACTTTGATCCCGTCGAAGATGAGGAGAACGCATCGATAGGCGCCGAGGACAGCGAAGCGGAAGAGGAAGATGGACTTGAGTCAGCACAATCCGGCACGGCTGCAGCAAGCCAAAGGCCTGACATGGTGAAACTAATTACTCCGGACAGTGCCACAAAAGCCAAGGAGGATGGGCTAGGTATTCTATGAGCTATCCGTACTGTAGGTCTTAAGATCACACAGCGGAAGTGGAACAAGCCCAACGCTCTCACTTCGAAGAGGCCTAGGTATCATCCAGAGTGGATTTTGCCGCTTGTGCTTGGTCGGGCGACTGCGGTCTGCGGCATTTCAGAACCAGCAATTGATGTCTGAGTACTGTATTGCAAGTTGGTAGCCTGAGGCATTCTGAAGTGCGATCGATCGTTGATATACATACCCGAAAAGCAGAGTGATACGCCTGCCGTTGGGCAATTGTTAAAGTTGAGACGGACTGGAGGCCGAATGAGATCCGCCTGCAGACGGCAATGTGGTGACGATAGCCAAGGTTCCGCGGAGCATCCGACGCATCACAACATCACAATTGCTGCTAGCATCGATCACATCGGCGTGATCAATGAGGCTCCCAGCCACGTCTGCGGACCTCTTCCATCAAATGCGGCTGGTGAATAGATTGTTCCTTGCTTGGCTCACGTAGCACGCGTGTCGCACTAATGCCACTAACTACTTCATCGCCCCGTGCGCGCAAAAGCACCCTGGCTCAATCCATTGCGTATTGATATGGGATATGTGCTTCCTTTCCAACCGCGTGAGACGTTCTTGTTTCCTTGATGAGCATTACCGTTTCCTCCAACATGGCTGCTAAATCGACTTTTGCTGCCGCAGGCTTTGCGCTACTCGCGTTGGCACATAATAACTCAGGCAATGGACTCGATTATAGCCAACTCATAAGCGATCCAGGTGTCTATGGACCAGCTATTGAGCTCGTACACCTTTACAGCGGCGATCCTCAATTCCCCACAGGCATTACTGTGTCCCGAGAGGGTCGTCTGTTTTCCAACTATCCCGGCGCTCTTGATCCAGCAAACACCAACGATGGCACGAATGGTCGTTTCACCATTGCTGAACTTATCAATGGCACAACTGAAGTCGCCTGGCCAAGTGTGGAGATCAACAGCCCTCCAGGCGGTGCGATCAACTACACTACTACGCCTCCTACCGGCGCGAACTACGAGAACTACCTGATAGGCTCCCAATCGATTGTCATCGATGCTGCGAACCGTGCGTGGATCCTTGACACTGGTCGGGTTGCTCTTCCGAACGGTGTCATTGTCAGCGCCAGTCCTGGCGGCACTAAGCTTGTCGGCGTACATCTGAACAACGACACCGTCTTCCAAACAATCGTATTCCCGCCTGACGTCGCATATCCGGACTCATACCTCAACGATCTTCGCATTGATCTCGATCCGGAGGTCACCGAGAGCGGACAAGGAATCATCTACATCACCGACTCTTCTCCCGAGGGCCGCAACGGAATCGTGATGGCTGATATTGGCACGGGCGAGACCTGGCGGCATCTCGATGGCAATCCGAATGTGCGCGTTCAAGAGCAATTCACATTTACCTCGTGGGGCAGTCCTCGATACGGTTTCACGGCGCCTTCTGGTCCTTTTGCCTACACAGGGTTCGGCGCAGATGGCATTGCCCTGTCTGCGGATGGCGAGACTCTGTTCTGGAAACTTGTTGCAGGGCGCAATATGTACTCGATCCCCACCGAACGTCTCCGCGATCGATCAAATATCTCCGAGTGGCTCGCGCAAGCTTACATCCAGAACTGGGGCGAGACGGGGGTGTCTGATGGAATGGAGACTGATACGAATAATCTCATCTATCACGGCCACGCGGAGGCCAACGCCGTTGCGGTTTTCAATCCCGCGAATGCGAGTCACGAGGTTTTCGTGAGAGACCCACGAATCAATTGGCCTGATACTCTCTCTGTAAGCTGGGATGGATATTTGTACTTCACGAACAATCAGCTACCATTCGGCGCAGCTTTTGCCCCGGGTGAGGACCGCAGACAGCCGCCGTACTCATTGTTGAGAGTACCTCTGCCGAATGGCGGTAGCAAGATTGGCGTGGACGTTGCGAGAGAGGCGGGCTATTGAAGAGGTTTTTTCTGGCAGGTAGCGCAAGCCCAAAGAAGTAGCACAGCATGTAGCAATTGACTTCAGGATTCCAAGTGAAGGAGAAACACTCGCTGCAAGCTTCACTTCTGTCGAAAACTCGGTTGTTTGTTGAGGATTTGCTACCGCTGGTGACATCAAGAATCTGCAGCAAACACAAACAACTCACGGAAAAGTTCCACCTACTACGTTCTTGATCACCTGGCCGCCAACCAACAAGCCACAGCCAGCTTACAGACACACAACTTATGTTGACACACGGCACCGTAACATCGAAGCCACAGCACCAAGACATGTCCACACAAAACCGAAGAGAATTCCCAATCTTCATACAATGCGCCTGGCACACTAGAGCCCACGTGTTGCACGCAAACGACACGCTGGCCGAGCTGAAATCAGACATTCTGACTTTGATGTCAAGCATCGGGTACATGCAACCCAATCCCAACGCCGATGCCCTGCAAGACTCTCGCGGCGTAATGCACTTGATATTTCGAGATAGAGGTGCTGAGGAAGAGACGTACATATCGATAGGTGGTGCTGAGGACGAGAATGGGAAGCTCTCGCTGGGGGAGTTGGGCTTTGGGGATTATTGTAATGTGTCGGTTGTGGATGGGACGCCGGATGTTGGGGAGGACGGGAAGTTGCAGTGGCGGTTGGCTTGAGATGTGGTGAGGTGGGGTTTTTGCTTAGAGAGAGAAAAATGGAAGCTTATGGGCTTCTGATATCGGGGTGAACAATGGGATTTGGTGGAGAAGTTTCGGAAGCTTCTGATGAGCCAAACTGCAGTTTCTTCGCTGCAGATGCGATACTATTGCAGGCTTCCTCGATCACGGACGTTGTTGTTCTCGGGACAGCGCTCGAACAGCCTGAGCAGAACTGAGAATGAGCTGCAACAGATGCAGTCGAACACGGAAACGATCGGTTCGAGCGAGCTGAGCAAATGTCACGCCCGCACGGGACAGTCCCAAACTCTACCTCGTGGCAACCTTCCTTCTCGTGTCTACAACAATTCTACAGCTTCGTGATCAATGTAGCATCTCAAGAGATTTCCTTGGCGAAAGGAAGCGAAGCCATATGTATGGCCTCGTGTCTTTCTCGTCATCAGCAGCCACGGAAGAAAAAGAGCGGGAAGGATGCAACGCCTTCTCGTGTTCTGTTCAACCAATAATCATCCCAGTTCTTCCGACCATGTGCCAGCTCACGTACAATGTACTACGCTGCGGCTGGAAATAGGAAATTTGGTCGTCGAGTCACTCGGA
Source organism: Cercospora zeina (assembly GCA_022702355.1). Classification (NCBI taxonomy): domain Eukaryota; kingdom Fungi; phylum Ascomycota; class Dothideomycetes; order Mycosphaerellales; family Mycosphaerellaceae; genus Cercospora; species Cercospora zeina. The sequence goes on from JAKLWX010000010.1 coordinate 1,581,821, forward strand.
AGATGGGTTCTGCGATGCGAAAGCTCTCCCCTGTCCGTGGCTGAATGGAACGTGCGGAAATCTGGGTGACTGACGAGTGGCAACGAGCTTGATGGAAAGAGGAGGCGAGACACTTGTAGATCTTGGGAAGTTGCTGACTGAGAAGGTTGCATCGCAGGTTTTCGCACAACTTTGGGATCTTCGTCATGAGGGAATCGGGTACGATGGATGCAGCTGCCGCAGTAGTAGAATAGTAAGCCGGACGAAGTACGAATCGAATGCGGCTGAGCGAGGCAGCGTGACATGTGTTACAGGCACCACAGGCAGTAAGGTCGATGCTGAGAAGCTACTGATATAATAATAAGTGCTATGCAGCTCGTCTGTTGTTCCTGCATCAGCACAACCAGAACACCAACATCTCCAAGACCCTTTTCTCTCATCGCTCGGTGCTTCCAGCATGCTGTCGAAAATCGTCCCAGCCCTTGCTATTGCAAGCGTAGCAAGCGCTCGCATTGTCGGCCTTGCCGCTCCCAAGGTCATCGTCGCCAACGAGACCTTTACGGTGACTTTGCTCACTGAGAACTACATCCAAAGCGTCAAGGATCTTGTCGCGGCGTTCGCACTGACTCCAAGAGCTGATGCGGACGGGTACATTGGGACAGAATATCTTGGCTCATTCTATCTGGGGCCAGGTACCAAGTCATTTTCAAAAGGTGGCAGATCGCAGGCTGATGAGTTCTAGACAAGTCAAATGTCCTCACCAATCTCACCTTTGAAGTCACTGCTCCGGCGACGAATGTCGGCAACTACTTGAATGGCGTAGTCACCTCTCTGTATGGTGTTTCGAACGGAGCTACGACAATTCAGTGGACTGTACCGATCACGTACGGTGACGAAGTGAGCTCGGAACAAGTGCTTTCTGTCGAAGGCAATAATGTCTGCTCCTCGAGCACGCCCACGGATCCTGGCAGTAATAGCACTACGACAACGCCTCCCACCACAGACCCGACTTCACCTCCAGCAACAGGTACGTAGCGCATTCGTCTGGAGACGCGGAAGTTCTTGAAAAACTGCTTACTTTTGGAAATCAGGCAATTGCTTCCCGACTTCAACTCAAACGCTCATCCAGTCATCACTCGTCTACGCCAATGCGCTCATCGACAGTATAGTGCAGTCGAACAACCAGACCGGTCGTCAGAACCTCGGTGAGCTGAATGGTTTCCTCGGAGATGTCTCAGCCGCAGTTGGTGTAGGCCGCGGTGGCGAATCTTGCAATAATGTAAGTGGTGTCTTTCCGGTTGGTCAGTGTCAATTTGAATGCGACATATGCTTACTGCTTCGTCAGCCAACTCCGCCAGCTTGGCCGCCGCTTTCACCAGGTAAGTACAACAAGATCAGCTCTCCTTTGTCGTATCTCCTGACATTCTCTCTAGGTGACTCGCAAGTCCGCGCCATTTCGATTCTTCGTAACGTTCAAGATGCTCTGCAGGCCGAGCAAGGTGCGATCTTGCAGTGCAATGAGGCTCAGGCAAAGAGCATCCAGTGCCAAGTTCTGAGGCTGGTGGACAATTTGGACAACTATGATTCCTAAGTGCCTTCCAGGGCCTGTTCGACATGCGATAAAGTGAGTTGCGTATAGTCTGGTAGCAGCGTTGTTTTGTTGCGACGAATTTCAATGTCCACGGCTCTGAGTTCGGCTTCGATATGGCATCTACGAGCACTGCATTTGGCCTGCAGCATGGCCGTTCGCAGCTTCACAACAAGCGTCAACGGTCAGGCTTGGAATGGTGCTCGGTAGTTCAGGCGGCCAAATCGCAGTGTTGGTAACTTTCTCGTATCCAGTCGGTTATATGACAGCTGTCTCCGTAGCCCTGCAAAGCTCCATAGACGGCTGAGATTCACCAGCCAGCAGTGAGAATGGCATTCAGTCCAAAAATAGGGCGTTGGTGTGCCATCGGAGGAGACTTCGTTGCCGGGGGTCACTGAGGTAATACACCGAGACAACCCGATCATCGGGACACAGCGATCCCTGTCTCCGAACGGCGTACGTACCGGTACGTACAGGTATGCCGCTTCATCAGTCGTAGGTTCACCATTCGCCGACTTTGCTCCTCCGAACACAACGTTGCTCCAGCAGTATCAACGTCCAGTTCATCTCTCCAAGGCGCAATATCACGTGTGAAAAGGAAGTAGCAATTCAACGCAATTACATTACATCCGCGCTTCTCCGAGACATGCTGGCATTGCTTACAATGTGATCTGACCACCAGCAAAGTCATCATCAGCAAGATGGAAAACAAAAACCATCAGTCGTGCAAATAAGAACATGATGGGCTAGACAAGCTTGGTCAAGCAAACAGAAGCCTGTGGAGTGAATGCGGTATTGTCGAATCACTCCAGAGTCCAGAACGCGAGATAGGCAGAGGGTGGCCACTGCTTGCTTATCTTTGCAACCTTCCCACATCGGGAAGATGTGAGATCTCTTGCCTGTCGCTCATCTGTTCCATCATTCAACTAGCACCACCAAAGACTTGGATGGAAATTGCCGGAAAGCAGACCTTGAAGACAGATGTTGTTTCACCATCTGAATCCGTTATTCGCTGCACGCCCCGAGCTCGCCATTGCAGCAATATCGTCCTGAAAACCTAGCTGGACCATTTGGATACTTTTGATCTGTGAAGGTCTGTAGGTGCGGTTCTTGTAGCTGGAGTTCGAAAGGTTCCCGGCCATCTCGTGTCACCCTTGCGACGAACACATGGCCTGCGCCGCACAGCTCGATCCTTCGAGCCTGTTGAATACAGCGACAATCGACCATGCCAACCAATAGACGGCGCCAGTCATTATGAAAATGTCCTTATCGCAGCTAGGGATACCATATTCTTTCATGCCTCGCTCACTGGCTTTGTCCTAATGTCCCGATTGGGTAAGCTGTCTCGATAAGTGTTTCCACGCAGGGGACCAGGGTGATGCCCGACGAACGCATATGAAGCGTGTCGCTCGTGCGCGCGCCAGGAGTTCTCGCGCATCTTTTGCGTACGAGTTCCTGTCATCGCGCAGTGGTGAAGGAACATTTGCTTCCAACGCCCTTCAATCGCCCAAGTTTGATCAACGGCGGCGAGCAAGATGTCGGCGCCAACACCGCCCGCCTTCAACTCCTCGGAGCCTTGGGGCGGCGATCCGCTGACGACTGATGTCAATGCCCAGTATACTGGGCTCGAGTTCCACTACGTCTATCTTGCATTCTGCGGATTCATCGTCTGGCTCATCATCCCAGGAATTGGGCTCCTATATGGCGGCCTCGCTAGGCGGAAGAGCTCGCTCTCTCTCCTGTTCCAGTCCATTATGGTCATAGCAGTCACGACCTTTCAATGGATGTTTTGGGTGCGTATGAATCTGTCACTGCAGATGCGCGAGCGCTGACGTGTACAGGGTTACTCGTTGGCTTATTCGAGGACCGCAAATGCGTTCATTGGAGATCTCACCAATTTTGGCCTGAAGAACGTCAGAGCTGCACCGAGTCCTGGGAGTGCGGTGATCCCTGAGGTGAGTGAGGCGAGGCGATGTGACTTTGGAAGGCGAGCACTCGATCTGACTGGTTGTAGATCGTCTTCTGCCTCTACCAACTCCTCTTCTGCGCTTGCACGGTGCAGATTGTCATCGGTGGCTCCTTCGAACGAGGTCGAATACTGGCTTCTTTAATCTTCAGTTTCTTCTGGGCGACAGTGGTTTATTGTCCAATCGCTTGTTGGACGTGGAACAGCAATGGCTGGCTGTACAAGCTGCCATCACTCGACTTCGCAGGAGGTGGTCCGGTCCATATTTCATCGGGATGGGCTGGTTTGGCATACGCGTTGATCCTCGGGAAGAGAAGACATGCTGGCGAGCAGTCGCACAATAAGCCCCACAACACGACTCTCGTCTTTCTCGGGACAGTATTCATCTGGTAAGTGCCTATCGTGTATCTCGGGAAACACTCGCCATGGTCGAGATATTTGCTGACCGGATGCCTCCAGGTTTGGTTGGTTTGGTAAGTGTTGAAACGTCGCAAAAGATGGGAAAGTTCCGCCAGCAACGAATGTGGCTGACGCCTACGCAGGTTTCAATGGCGGTTCTGCTCTGAATGCGTCGATTCGTGGCATGTACGCAGCCTTCAACACCAATGTTGCCGCAAGCTTTGGTGTTTTGGGTTGGGTTCTGGTCGACTTTATTCGGACCAAAGGCAAGTTCAGCGTCGTTGGTGCTTGTGAAGGCGCAATCGCTGGGCTTGTGGGTATCACACCGGTGAGTACATGCTTCTGTCCTTTGTCCAATTTACGCTCATCACTGCTACAGGCTGCTGGGTATGTCAGCTTATGGCCAGCTGCCGTCATCGGATTCGTGACGGCCGTCGTGTGCGCAAGTTTGCAGAACCTCAACGAATGGCTCCACATTGACGATGGGCTCGAGGTCTTCAAATTGCATGGTGTAGGAGGGATGATTGGCTCGTTCCTCACTGGAGTATTCGCAGATCAGACCATCTCTGCTCTGGACGGCAGCTCGCGCTACCCAGGTGGAATCAATGGCAATGGTGTGCAAGTGGGGAAGCAATTCGCAGAAATTACGGCGATCAGCTCATACTCCTTCGTCGTCACCTGCATTCTGCTTGTGCTCTTGAAGTACATTCCAGGACTGGGACTCCGCGTGAGCGAAGAGGCCGAGATGCGTGGTTTGGATCTGGATCAATTCTTTGACGAGCAGATCGGAGACTGGACGGCCTTTGAGACCTTTCAGGGAAATAACAAGCTCACTCATGGCGCACCACACGCAGTTGTATCGACGAGCAGTTCGGCGAGCATGCATGGAGAGCAGATGAAAGCCGAAGGGCAGGACTAGACGTTAGACCAGAGCCCGGCACATATCGTCAGTAGGATAGCCTCTGTGCACGGCGTATACAAGATTGCATTGTTGTTGACGTCTTCGAAGCGCCGCTGCGATGGTAGTTTCAGAATTCGAAGCACAGGGAAACATGCAATATGGATCCTGCCACGATCCGGCGTCTGCTGGCACGCGCGCTGTAGTCACTGTGCGAAGGAAGCAAGAGTGATGAGAATGGCGGTCTTTGGCCGCTCGCGAAGCAAAGCATGAATTGGTGTTGTGCGGTACGAGAGAGTGAAGAAGAGAAGGCTAAAAGTCAGAGCGGAAATGGTCCCTGAATCGAGCCAAGGCGCGGCTCATTCCGCGGCGCTTTGCTGTGCTGTGCTGTGTTGTGCTGTGCTGTGCACAATTCGGGATCATGTGAAAGAAACCCGCTGCACGGTGTGCGAGAAGGAATCACAGTATCACCTTCTCGCTCTCGCCAGTCACCGAACACACATTCAGGCAGCTGCATTCGGTAGGTGCGCAGTCGTCTGTCTCAGTCCTCTCGTCAGCACTGCGGTGAGCGTTGGATGATGACTGCCAATTGTCCTCTCGGCTGCGTCTGCACAACCGTATATCACTGCCGCGCCCCCACCAGACACCACCGTTCTGCCTTCCGACCATACCCATTTCATCATACTGCGTTCTGGCATTGCGGCGGGCATAGAAGGGCCTGGTGTTGGTCGGCCACTGCCTTTCTCCTCCTACACGCTGGTTCAGAAGTGGCATCGAACGATATATGCTGTAGTCGAAGCATCAGTGAATCCACAGCACTCGTTGAGAGTCGGCGGTCGGCCCTAAAGAATCCCTGACATCAACACTCGGGCGCTAAGTTAGCCGTGTCACCCCACCGCCACGAGCGTCTTCGATTCGGCATCTCGCAACTCGCTGCCAGCGGAGCGCACGGCGGCCAGCGGCAGCGCAGCGGAGTCTTGGACCCATCCTTGGCCCCATCCGGTCAGCTGGTGGGATTGTTGGCCGAAGCCCTGCAAACCGGCAGTCATCACTGTCACCGTCAGCCCCCAGTACCTCCGTAGCGCACTTCCGTCAGCCGCAGCCAGAGACGGTGTACGGGGGAATTCTTGCAGCTCGATAGCCACCATTAACTAGTGCACGGCGCTCACAGACTCGCGCCCGGATCACGGAGTCCTCCTCTTTTCAATTGCACCGCCCGTCTTCTCGACACCCCTCCCACCTGGCCTGTGACTGCACCGCCCGAGCAGAGCGACGGCGACCATGGCCTCTTTGGACACCCTGGACATCATCGTCCTGGCAGTGCTGCTGCTAGGAACCGTCGCATACTTCACCAAAGGCACCTACTGGGCCGTCCAAAAGGACCCGTATGCCTCATCTCAGGCCAATGGCGCTCTCAAGGCAGGCAAGACGAGGAACATTCTTGAGAAGATGGATGAGTCGGGCAAGAACTGTGTCATCTTCTATGGATCGCAGACTGGTACAGCCGAGGACTACGCACAGCGGTTAGCAAAGGAGGGCTCTTCGAGATTTGGCTTGAAGACCATGACTGCCGACTTGGAAGAGTACGACTACGAGAACTTGGATCAGTTCCCCGAGGACAAAATTGCCTTCTTCGTGCTGGCCACCTACGGCGAGGGCGAGCCAACGGATAACGCGGTCGAATTCTACGAGTTCATTCACGGAGATGGGCCACAGTTCAGCGAAAAGGGTGCGGACGACTCACCATTGTCCAATCTGAAGTACGTGGCTTTCGGCTTGGGGAACAACACCTACGAGCACTACAACTCCATGGTGCGCGAGGTCAACAAGTCTCTCACCAAGCTCGGTGCTCAGCGTATCGGCGAGGCCGGCGAGGGTGATGACGGAGCGGGAACTATGGAAGAGGACTTCCTCGCCTGGAAGGAGCCAATGTGGGCTGCTCTGTGTGAGTCCATGGGCCTGGAAGAGCGTGAAGCAGTGTACGAGCCCGTCTACGAAGTCACCGAGCAAGAGCACTTGGAGAACGAAGCCACCGTGTACAAAGGCGAGCCCAACAAGAACCACCTGGAGGGCACTCAAAAGGGACCTTTCAACGCACACAACCCGTACATTGCCACTATCGCAGAGTCCAAGGAAATCTTCAACGATAAATCGAGAAACTGTCTACACATGGAAATTGATATCTCGGGTTCCAATCTATCATACACAACGGGCGACCACATCGCTGTCTGGCCCAACAATGCCGGTCGCGAGGTTGAAAGGCTGTTGAAGATTATCGGACTTTCTGAGAAGCGTGAAATGCCAATCAAGGTCAAGGGACTCGACGCCACGGCCAAGGTGCCTTTCCCGCAACCCACGACATACGAAGCCGTCTTTCGATATCAACTGGAAATCTGCGCACCTGTCTCTCGTCAATTTGTCTCCACCCTCGCTCAGTTCGCGCCCAACGATGAGATCAAGGAGAAGGCTACCAAGATTGGTAACGACAAGGACGTCTTTGCGGAAGAGGTTGCGAAGAAGAACTTGAACATCGGACAACTTCTCGAACACTTGAGTGGCGGCCAGGTCTGGGACAAGATTCCTTTCTCGCTCTTCATCGAAGGCATCACCAAAATCCAGCCCCGCTACTACTCCATCTCCTCATCATCCTTGGTCCAAAAGCACAAGGTCGCTATTACAGCCGTAGTCGAATCTGTCGACGTGCCTGGCGCTCCGCACGTGGTGAAGGGTGTCACCACAAACTATCTCCTCGCTTTGAAGCTCAAGCAGCACGGTGACCCCAACCCAGACCCTCACGGACTGAACTACGCGCTCAATGGTCCACGAAACAAATACGATGGCATCCACCTCCCGGTTCACATTCGACACTCGAACTTCAAGCTCCCCTCAGACCCAAGCAAGCCCATTATCATGGTTGGTCCTGGCACCGGCGTTGCTCCATTCCGCGGTTTCGTCCAAGAGAGAGCACAGCAGGCCAAGAACGGCGAGAACGTTGGCAAGACAATCTTGTTCTTCGGATGCCGGAACCGCACCGATGATTTTATCTACAAAGACGAGTGGGAGGTGAGTCGCTTGTCCCATCTGATCCACTTCTGAGCTCGTACTGACTTTGAATCTCAGCAATGGCAAAAAGACCTTGGCGACAAGTTCGTCCTCGACGTTGCCTTCTCTCGCGAGAGCGAAAAGAAGGTCTACGTGCAACATAAAATGAAAGAGCGCGCCAAAGAGATCAACGAGCTGTTGGAGCAGAAGGCTTACTTTTATGTCTGCGGTGATGCCGCGAACATGGCGAGGGAGGTCAACGAGATTCTGGCGACAATCATCTCGGAGCAACGAGGTGTGGAGAAGAAGAAGGGAGAGGATGCCGTCAAGAGCATGAGGGCTGCGAACCAGTATCAGGAAGATGTGTGGTCCTAGATCTTGGTTAGATGTTGTTTTCTTTTTGCTTCTGATCTCCAGAACCCAGAGGTTGCGTGTGCGTGGATGGCAAGCGAACATATGGCGATGAAGGCGGCGTGCGGTGACACGTAGGCGCTGGCGAGGAGTTTTGTATCTAGATCATGATCAATGAAGTCTTGATATCGATTGCTGGAAGAGAGGTCTGCAGTGACGCATGGCGCATGGCGAAACCTTACGAGCTTGGGCCTGTGGTTTAGCGGAGGTGAAAGTGGAAGCCGCGTTGGCTCTGACTTCACATGGTCGATCGCACACACCTGCACAAAGAGAACAAATCTCTTTGACATGCCCCATGTTCGCCGCCATGGTCCGATGCCAGATGGTGCCACAAAATCAGGGGATCATGCCTCGAATTTGATGCAGTCCACAGGCAATTCAGCTGCACAGCCGCTGCAGACAGCAACAGGAGATGAAGCCCGGGTCGTGCGGTTGCATCACGCGCTGCTGTCACTCAATGATGCTGGGCGAGTGATGAATCTGACGATGAGGACCAAGATGGCAAGTCGTAGCGCCGGCAGCCGCGCCGGCAACGAGTAGTCGAAGATTCCGAGAACCTGGTTCAGCAAGCTGGCCGTCAAGATGTGTTCCCTGCATCTCAACATTGTCGTTGCAGAGCTTCTCATGCTGTGACCATCGGCAGCTGCGCCGATAGAGCAAGACGTGGCCACCGCGGAGATGTGACATGGGGGTGTGATGCGCAGCTGCATTCTGTCATCCGGGGAGCGACCGAGCGTGTAGCTTGCTGCGGACATGCGAGCGTGCATTGAAATGAGAGGAAGAGCGTGACCTGTTGCGATAACAGCGGTTGTACGAGGGCGCGCTGTGCCGCCGGAGCTGTCGCGGTACCTTGCATCGCGGTGGAGGAGGAGGCCAACGCACCACGCACGACGCGTCAAACTGGCGATGGTCCGGGCGGCAAGACGTGCTGCGAACGAAGACGCTCAGCGGTATAGACGCCGATGCAACGCGCTTCGGCGAGGTTGGCCTTGACGCTGAGAGAAGCGGGTTTCACATAAGCAGACGCACGGATTGGGACGGGCAGGTCACGTATGATGTGCGCATTCTTCAGGTGCCCGTCTCAAGTTTGATCGTCTTTGCAGCTCCGATGCGCCCAGGGCCGGGATGGCAAGGACAGGCTCACGAGCGGGCGCAGGTACAGCATGTGATGAGCAATGCCATGGCTATTTCGAGGCAAGAGCAGGAGATGAGAAGGCAGCGGGCGCACTTCCTAGCGGTTTCGCAGGTGTCGGCGAGTGGTGAGAAATGAGTGAATGGGCGTGAGGGGAGATTGGTGTCGAGGACGCGGGTCCCGAACAGCTGCCGGGCTCGAATGTGATGGATCGCATTGCGAGAAACCGGTCGCGGCGGGACCGCGCACGCAGGACCTGGCCTGTGGGCGACTGTGATGGCATCAAACCGACGCTTCGTGTGCGCAGTCGGGCGATTCACAAACGACGCTACGAGCGTTTGTGGCGTGTCGCTGGAGCTTGAGCCGTCGCGCAGCAGCGCTCTCGTGTAACGTGGAAGACAGAACAAAGGCGGGCGGGCTTGCATGCGTGTGACAGGTCAGCAGCAGCAGCAGCAGCAGCAGCAGTGATTAAACTGCCCAGGCCTCTGCTACACCACCGGCACATATCCCACAAGCCTTTTTCCGCGTGCAGTACATCATCATTGCCATCTTCCTCCGACGAGTCTGTAGCATCCATCCTCCCCCTCCGCCATTTCTGCCATTGCGCGCACCTCTGTCCGACTGACACTTCGAGACGCGGCATCTTTAGCACGGGAACGAAGGAGCGGAGCCGTGAGAAGCAGCTTTCGTGTACAGCATCGCCTCGCCGTCTTCACTTCGACTTCGACTTCCTGCTGCCATTTCGACTCGGAACGGCGCGCGTGCGTTGACTGCCACTTCAACACGCCGACCCGAGCACCGTCCATCTTTCCCTCCGGCATCGTCGACTCCATTACTACTGCCGCTCCCGGTACGTGACGGGCTTGCCGACCACACACCATCGCGTCCGCTCCTCCCATATCGCACCTTCCCTCGCACTTCCACGGCGGCAGGACCGACGCTGGTCTTCCCCTCTCCGCCCATCTCCTCCCACACGACCGCTTCCCCCTCATCTCATCTCCTCCCCTTCTTCCTCTTCCTCATCCACCACCCAGCAACGCCCAGTTCTTACACACCGACACATCTGCTCTTTTTCATTCGTGCATTCGCCGTTGACTTTACCGCCTCTGCTAGCTTAGCGACTCGACCACCACTCCTCGCTCTCTCTCTCCGCCGTCTGCCTGACCGGCACCAGCACTCTCAACCAGCACCCGCTCGCACAGGTATGTCGTGGCCTCTGACTTCATTCTCAGCTGCCCGTCTGGTGGGCGGCAGTTGCTCTGGTCCCCACGTCGGAGAGGCACCACCGCAACAACCATCTGCTGACGCCGTTCCTCCCGCAGAGACCCCACGGCCAGTCCTTTCTGCACTCCGTTGGAAGCTATCCATCCACACCAAAGCTCACCGGTAAGACCTCCTGCCTCGTGCAACGTGCCATTGACAGCGGCAACACCGTTGCATTGGCAATTTGCACCCTGGTCGAGCTTCGTGAAGATATCTTTATCCGACACCCCAATCCATCCATCCTCATTGCCCTCGTCGAAGAACAACATGGCTGCTTTTGGGCACTCCAACACCCACAACTTGCTCTATGGCAAGCAGCATCGTCGTCAGACCATCGCTGACCGGGGCTACAAGAACATGGCAGCCATGGACCCGAAGAACACCAACTTCAACCGCCAACAGACTGGCTACACCAACGCCAACATCTACGGCAACCAGCAGTACGGCAATCGAGGCCAGCAAGGTCAGGGCTACGGCATGCACCACAACCTACAGTCCGACCCCATGGGTCCTCTTGCTCATGGCTTCCAAGGCATGAACATGGGCAACCAGTCCTTCGCGGCTCAAGCCAAGAACGCCATGATGTCGACTGCGGCCAACAACGGCTACAGCGGTCTCCCCGCAGCAACTTCGATGCCAGCTTCGATGTATGGCGCCGGCGGACAGTACATGTACCCCAATGGCTTCGGGGCTGCTGCCAACACCCAGTCTCCTGGCATGTACACCCCTCACGCCCCGCAGTACATGCCGCAGCTCAACTACGGAGGCTACCAGCAGCACGACAACAGTCCCCTGTCGCAGAACTGGACGCCAACCACTGCTGGGGCCACCGGCGAAGTCCCCACTCTCATCACTCCACGCCGTGGTTCCATCTCTTCGAACGAGAACGATCAGCCCACGACCCCATCGTACGCCGGCTACCCCTACGCCGGCAGTGGCGTTGCCATCAATCGCTCGCCGAGTGGTGTCTTCACCCACAGCACTCCATCCCCGACGTCCATGATGGCTTCGTACGGCATGCCCGTTGCCAAGCAGCCCGCGCAGAGCGAAGTCTCTCCACGCATCAAGATGTTGGTCACCCGTGACCCTGCCATACCACGTGCCATTCCAGCACCCTCGTCGCCACTCAAGCCCCTCGATCGTGCCCTCGAGAACCAGCGCGGTGAAACCAATGTGTACATCCGTGGCTTGCTGCCCGAGACAACAGATGAGATGCTTGAGTCGTGGGGCAGTCGCTTTGGCGACATCAAGAGCTCGAAGTCCATCATCGACCTCAACACTGGCCTCTGCAAGGGGTACGTACACACACCTTCGTCGTCGCCGGTCGGCCTGACTGACATGCCGCAGCTTTGGTTTCGTCAAGTACCACAACTACGAGGACGCCGAGAACTGCATCCGTGGCTTCCACTACCTGGGTTACGAAGTGAGCTTCGCCCGCGAGTCTTTCTACTCAAAGCTCAAGACCTTCTCTGACGAGAGCAACACCAACCTCTACGTGTCCAACCTTCCCAAGTCCATGAACGAGCATGAGCTCGCCAACTTGTTCCAGCCTCACAAGGTCTGCTCCTCCCGCATCCTTCGTGACAAGAACGGTCACGGCCGTGGTGTTGGCTTCGCTCGGTATGTCCTCTTCAACTCCTTGGTTCCACTTGAGACTGATCGTAATCACAGCTTCGAGAGCCGGGATGATTGCGAGGAGGTCATCAAGACCTTCAACAATCACACCATCAAGACTGCCGCAGAGGAACTCCAAGTCCAGATTCGCTACGCCGACACCCAGGAGCAGAAGTCTCTGAAGCAGCAGACCCAAGCTGCACGTCAGTTCCGGTCCGCAGAATACGAGTATGCAACACAGGCTTGGCGTCAGGGCCGTCTTCCATACGCTGGCTCGACGGTGCACGACACCAACCAGAACACTAACGAGTTCGACCAGTACCTTGGCACCTCCCCGACCGTGCCCATCCAAGGCCAGCGTTGGGCCCAGTCCGCCATCCGCCAGGCACCTGGGCGTAGCCCGCTCGGTGCAGTGCCGTACACCAACACCTCTCAGCCACCACTGGTTCAAATAAACGTGGCGCCAGGAGCCGAGGCTCAGACTGGAACGTCCGAGAACACTGTCGACGCAAAGCCAGCTACGACCTCCCCGGCCACGGCTCATGCACACAGCCCGGTCGACTCTGCTGCACCATCCACCGAAGAGTAAAGAGTCATGCCTACTGGCATGCTCGACTGTTCATCCCATCGCTACTGTCAACGACACGAATGCACCCTGTACACTATCACGAGTAGACGACTGGCGTCACGATCCCACGAATGACTACGACTGCATACACTTTCTGCACTCGGACCTCTGCATTACTACAGCACGCTGATGCTTCTGTCCAACTCTTGTCGCTCGCTCTCATCAACAGCATGGACATCTGAACAGAGGAATATGGTGGCATCTACAACATGATCATCAACAATGTGTGTTGGTCATGCCACCCGGCTGGCTTGAAAGTTGTCCCCGGTTTACTTTTACGACATGTCATGGGCTCTTGTTCACATCGGCGGCGGCAGCACAGCTCTGCCATGAAGACTGTAGCCCTCGCGGGCACTATCGGGTATCCAATGGCATGGATGAAGACGCGGGCGAGTAATGGTAATTGTTGCTGCGATGTTCCATTCAAGTGTTCATGACTCGAATGCATGGAGAAGTAGATACAGTGGTATTGATCTCTGCTTGTCGCTGACATGTTCACCGCCGTTCCTCTTTCAATGTCGCCCCCTTTGCCTGAGGGCTGCTGTGAAGTCCGACTGACCGGTCCAGCTGGGATCCATCGCAAGGTTCATGTACGATTCCGCCTTCTGAGCCAAAGCCCACCAGAGCGGTGGAGCTTCGGTGAAGTCATCAGTCCGATCTCCGGCAAGCCGACGCCCGTTTTAGGTTGGCATGGTGGTGCTCGGCCACGGACCGGCATACGGAGCCGTTCGACGGGGTATCCTTGATCTGTGTACAGCGATGAAGAAGCTGAGACCTCATCAGACGTCCTCATCAACAGAGGGCAACATGTGGCGATGAAGTACACCTACTCGTTGGCGAGCAATGGAGAGGCATCTGTGACAACGGGCGGCACGCGGCGAGGGAAGGCCACGTCAAGCTGCGAACATGCATCGGGACCAAACTCACACATGTGGTTCTATCGGCACGTGCTGTCGGCTTGCCCGGGCACGCCGGGGACGGAAATGGAAACAGAAAATGCTAGGCGCAGAGGCTGGTGTAGGGAACGGTGGATTGCATGGCTGTGGGCGGCAGTGCGCATGCGGCGCAGCAGCCAGCTTTTCATCAGACGTACAGGTCTTGCGAGGAAATGGCTGGTGGAAGGGAGGGTCGTGGGTGGATCACGTTGATTTGTGAGGCTGAATCCCCTCTCAACAAACGGTGGCACGCGGTGCGCACTGTTGACGGCTTTGACAGGCCAGCATCAGGCAACGTGGTGAGCCCCTTTCGGGCGGCTGTTTGGATCAGGCGATGCAGCAGGACAGAGATGTTGTTTGGATGTGTTTGGGGTCGGGCGCCGGTGTCGTTTGGGTGTGAGCTGTAGAGTTTGCGATTCGCCAGAGGGGTCTGCTGAAACGGTGTGCCGAATGCAGACTAGCGGCGGACGCAGCTGCAAGGCACGGCGAGGTACCGGTTCGCTCGTGGGCCCAGCGGAGAGGTGTGACGAGGTGCCGAACGACGACATTGCGCGGCGGCAACGGGGCAGCACCGCCAGCAGCCAGCGCGTCGCGCCCTCCCGCCCTCGCCCTCCGCCTGCTCCAGCATCATTCTCCTTCTGCCTTACTTCGTTGGGCGCCTGGCGACTGGCCGACGACGATGGACCCCCGACGCGGCGAAGCCCCCCGCCACTGAAGCAACGCACGCATTTCGACTTCTCGACCCGTTTCAGCGCCGACCAGGCACGCCCGACCTACCCAGGCAGACGCGGGCGACACGCTTCTAGAAGGCCGCCTACATGGCATGCGATGCGTGCTGGGGACAATGAGTGGGTTCCGTCCGAAATTGCCTTCTGCTCGACTTTTTGTTGTTGGTGGTCGTCACACGTCCATACCGCCCGCCGCCCGCCGCCCGCCGCCCGCCACACGCACCGACGTACATGGCGCGGTGCTGCTGAATGTCCTCTTCGATGCGCGCGGACGTGCCCATACTGACCGTCACTGTCCCTACAGCCGTGCCCTCGCCCGCCGACGGACGCACTCCCGTCAGCACCGCCGTGACCCCGATCCTCTACACCGACCCGAGCAGCAGTCCACCACCCGAGCCGCTGTTGGTGGCGCCACCGACGGCCCCATTCGTCTATCCGCCGCCGAACAACTCGAGCGCCTCGTCCACGCCCATCCACTCCGCCCACTCCACTCGCGAGCCCAGTGTCACGCGAGGACGAGCACTGAGCGCGACTGCTTCCCGCAATGCATCGCCGCGAGCCCTCACACCAGCGGGGCCATCGACGCGGGCACATGCACCCAAGCAGAGCGTGGAAATCGATCGCAAGCCGTCCGTGTCGTATAGTCATCACCGACAAGCGAGCATCGTACATGGCGTCCAGCACTCGCGGAATCCAAGCCTGATGGCGTCGGCAAACAGTAGTCCTTTGAGTCCGACGAAGATCATGTCCGCCTCGACATCTGCGCCCCAGGACCCGGGCTTTCCTGCGAATCTGAACAAGAGTCCTTCCATGTCGCAGCTCGCTCAGTTTGGAGGTCCGCAGAGCAATGGAAGCAGTCCCGGGATTGCAGCAACCGTGAACAAGAGCTTCGAGAGCGTTGTGGGGGGATATCGAAGGCCGGAGAGAATGCATAGTGGACGCATGAACAGGGCGAACGAGCACAGGAGTTCGCACTCGAGGGCACTTGGTAGCGGCAACGGTCGAGAGCCGAGGACCGTGGGGGAGTATGCGTTGCATCATTTGTTCACGTCGTTCATTGCGGAAGCAGATGAACGCATTGAGAGATGCATGCCGAAGCCCGGGGAGCACGAACCGCGCATCGAGAACATTTGCGGCGCGGGAGCAGATCTTGCTTTTGATCAGCTCATCTCCTCGCTTGGGCACATCAATCGACACAAACCGAATTCCTTGATTGATTCAGTAATTCATTGGCGAAAGAAGAAGGCAGATGCAGCGAATAGTGTTTACACAGAGCTGCGAGCGATGCGAGAAGCGTTGGGCCTGACGCAGAGGACGGTCGGCAGTGGCACATACTCCACGCCAGCTTCCCCTAATGGACGAGAAATCACGAGTATGGAGCAGAAAGTCGCCATGGCAGACCGGAGATCGACTGTTTCCATCTACATCCTCTGTCGTGTGCTGATTGAGATCATCGGGCAGACGACACTGAGGGCCCTCAACGGGCCGGACAATTCTCACAACACCGCCGGCCGACTGGAGGACGTGATTTATACTCAATTGCAGAGCGCTGACCCGGACCTGCTCGCAACGTCCTCCGTGATTCGTGCGAACTGGGTGATCCGAGGACAATTGCTGGGCGTGATGAGTGGGATCAGGTTTGAGCAAGTGGCCGAGCGCTTTCTTCGAGATCTGGAGGCAGCTCAGAAACGGCTTGCGCTCAAAGGCGTGGTCGATCACAAGCTCGCGGCGAAGACTTCACTTCTGGTGCAAAGTATGCGATGGCTCAAGGTTCGATCACAGCCTGAGACGGAATGGATCAAATCATGTGAGATGCTGCATCTCCTGGCGAAGTTCTTCGCCGAAGTGCACGGCCGGAGCACGAAGCATGCATATGCGGAGCTTTTCGAACATCTCTTACTCCCAGTGGCCGCAACAGCCACCACCGAGCTGAATCATCCCAAGTGGAAAGAAGTGGTCGCTATCATTCAGCCCAAGATCACGCAAATGTTATCGAAAGCGGACCACTGGCCGTATGTGTATCCGCTCCAGGCTGTTTTACTCTGCGCATCGCCCGCCGAACAATTTGTGATGCAATGGCTGCCCCTTGCAGTGAACTTCCAGCCGAAGTCCAGGGATCGGGCCGGACGATCCCATGCACTCAAGGCGCTGTGTCGACTGACATGGCGATATCTCTACCGATTGGCGGATTCACCAAATGCTATCATGCGGAAGTTGGAAGAGATTGTCAAATTGGTGTTTCAGGGCGGCAAGAGAGTGCTCATATCCACGGACCCAATGATCGCGGATCCTCTCATCCAGCTCATCCGCATCATTGGATTCAAGCATCAGGACTTTTGTTTCCGATCCATCATCTTTCCCCTCATGAATGCCGAGCTCTTCTGGGGACCCGAGAAGGACCTGAAGATTGAGAATCTGGATCCGGAGAAGACCGTGATTGCCATCCGAGCCTTTCTGGCCATCATGAGCGACCTAGAAAAGGGCGAGGTGCCTCCGTTCCCCGTCCGCTTTGAGTGTGATGCACTAATGGACCCCTCGTCGAGATCGCCCATTACTCATCGACGGACGCGATCGCAGGGCTTCGCGGTGTCCGCTGGACGGACGGAACGCTTATCACGACCAGTAATGACTACGAATCTCAATGACATTGCAAAAGAGTACTATGTCAAATTTTGCAAGATGCTCGGCCACTTGACGATAATTTGCGACAACACGTTCGGTGGTCAAGCGGTGCTGGATGAAAAGTTTGCCTCACAAACAACGCCGAAGACGCCCATGGCCGATGCTTTCACCTTCAACAGGAAGGATGACTTCACGAACCCGACCGATCTCCGACAACATTACTACGACCTGCTGCATGTCGCTGTCGAAGCATTGCCGCGTTGTCTCTCGCCGCATTTGCCCATCAATTCTCTCGTCAACCTGCTCTGCACTGGCACGGCGCACGTACAGTCTCATATTGCTACTTCATCTGCACAGTCACTGAAGTCCATTGCACGCCAGTCGTATGCGCAGCAGGTCACGATTGGCTTCGCTCGCTTCATCTTCAATTTCGATGACCGCTATTCTACCGTGTCGGATGGCAGCCTCCTGGGCCCGGGACACATTGAGAACACGCTCAAGCTCTATGTAGAGCTTCTGCAGATCTGGATCGATGATATCCAGCAAAGGACGCGCAAGGTGGCCCTGGAGCCAAGTGACGAGGATGAGGGTTCGAGGCCATTGCCGCTCGATTTGTCCGGCATACTGGCGCACGTAGACGAAGTGGAGTCGCATGGTCTGTTCTTTCTGTGTTCGCCATCGAGGGCTGTTCGTGCTGTCGCAGTGAACGTTTTGCGACTGATCACCAAGTTCGATACGGCCTTGGGAAAGCCTAGCAATCGCATTATAAGCATTTTGGAAGGTGGATCGCACCAAGTCATCGATGTCAACGATGAGCGACTGACCTTGGCCGAGCGGAGTCGTTTACAAAAGGGTCTCCGCAGGAGCAATGTCAGTGGCAGTCTTGTGGAGCTGTGTAGCAGCGATGTGGCACACGACCAGAACCTCTGGTTCAAAGTGTTTCCGAACTTGATTCGCCTCAGCTCGGAAATCTGCTTGCACGCGGTGGCTTTGACGAGGGAACTCGTGTGCCAGCGACTTTCTCACAGCTACCGTGTCATTGGAACTTTGGCTGACGGGCAGAAAGCAATGGAGCAGGCACTCCAAAACGGCAGGCCCGGCACACGACTTCATAGCACAGCTCCCGAGGTTGTGATCGAACAGTGGAAGATCCATCTCATCTTTGCTTGTACGACTTTGACTAATATTGGCGGCTCGCCGACTCATCTAACGGTATCGAGCCAATCGACACAACACACTCGGAAAGGCTCCAAGTCTTCCGCCGCGAGTCAAGAACGGATCGCCTCTGCTTCGGAGCTCTTTTCGAGAGTAGTGCCGTTCTTGTCTGTCCCGAATGCAGTCATTCGACATGCAGCTGTCACTGGACTAGGCGCCACGAATGCGACACTTTTTCAAAGCCTGCTCGAGACTTTGCAGCCGTATGTGCTGGCATGCACCCAAGAGGCCAAGGAACGAATGGCCGCTCATCAGCGTACCATGAGCACAAGTACGAGACGAAGCAGGCGCACAGACTTCCTTAGGACGGAGATCACACACCTGCTGAGCCTGACTGTGCATTTGCTGCAAAGTACAGAGATCTCCAGCGAGGAGTATGTGATGCACTACATGATGGATTACACAAAACACCTGCGGATCTTCTTGAGCGATACGGAAATACAAGGCGAGCTCGAACTCCAGAAATTGAGGACGTACTTCTGCTTGCTCGTGGAGGGCTTGTATGAGTGTATCCGAAATCTCAAGGACGGCTCAAAATGGATGTCGTTCCAAGCGAGGCAGGCAACGTTCTCACTCATGGAGAATTGGTGCGGCTTCTCGCCCAACGAGTCGCAATTGCGCCGCCAGCAGGATCACATTCGACGTTCTATCTTGGACCGGGAGGGAGACATGCGTAGCAGAGGAATCATCAACTCTGCTATCGAGAAGGAGAAGAACGAGCTCAGTGCAGCGGCACTCAGCTCAATGGCCTCGCTCTGTGCTGGCCCGCTTCGATTCGTGGCGGATGGAAAGGTCCTCATGCAGTTCGATACCCGCCGCCTGCTCTCCTGGATCAGCGCTATTTTCGAGGCTCCCAGCGACCGCACTCATGCTCTCGGTCGCAAGGCATTGCAGAATCTCATTGTTCACAACCCGGATCAGACCGCGCTGATGGCACAAACTATGCGCATGTGCTACGTAGCTCGAAGCCCGAAAGCTCTCGCCAGCTACTTCGAGGTTGTGACAAAAGTGCTCACAGAGCAAAGTAATATTGCCACGCCGTTCTGGAAGATCTTGTGCGCTGGCCTGTACACGCTCGGGAATGAGAACAGCGAGATCCGAGTGAAGTCGGTCCGGTTGCTGCGTACACTCGAAGAGCGACAACAGAAGACCTCGAAACTGCAAGACTTGGACATTAGTGTGTCTGACAAGACAACAGCCGTATACAAGCTGGCACAGTTCGAGATCTCGCGCCGCTTGGCAAGCCAACATCCTGAACTCGCTTTCCATGTCTTCTCCGAGTTCTCCGCATATTTTAATGAACTGCAGCCCGACCACCAGCGAAATATAGTCTCTGGGATGCTCCCATGGATTCAGGCGATCGAATTGCAATTGGATCCCAATGGCGGGCCAACAGGCACATCATACATGCTGCTGGTCAATTTGTTTGAGATCACTGTCAAGACGGGCATCACTCTGCACAACGAGATTCAGGCTCTGTGGCAAGCACTTGCCACTGGTCCATACGCGGGTAACGTGCAGCTTGTGCTCGAGTTCATCATCAACATTTGCGTGGACAAGAGAGAGCAGAACTTCGTCATCTACGCCAAGCAGATCGTGGTCTTCCTGTCCAAAACGCCTGCGGGAGCTCGAGTCGTAGAATATTTGCTCATGCAAATCTCGCCGAAAAACATGGTTGCAGAGCGGCGTGGGCCCACGCAACCACCGATGGAGACTCACCACCTGCAACTTCCATATGTTGCAGATTTGGCCCAAGTGCTGCCGAGCGGCGCGAAACAGAGTGGCCTGTCACTTGGGCAGCTCAGCATGATTCTTTTGGTCGATCTGCTCGTCTCGCCACTTCAGCTTCCAGCCGACAAGATTCCTACGTTGCTGCAAGTTATTCTCGTGCAATGGGACCAGCACGTTAGTATAGTTCAAGATCAAGCTCGGGAACTTCTTGTCCACCTCATGCACGAGACTGTCATCTCTAGGACCAATCCAGGCGCGACAGAGCCTGACAAGCAGTCGATTGAGGACTTCATCGAATTGGTGCGCCGACAAGATCCTAAGATCGCTTGGCCTTACACCGACAGCGAGATCCGTGCTGGCGAAGAAGACAGTCGCGCAGTTTCCGAGCCCATGGCATACGTTGTGGACGAAGTTGTGCGCATACTCTCGATCGCATATCCTGGAATCCGGGAGGAAATGGGCAAAGTCACAATGAACTGGGCAACGACCTGTGCTGTGCGCCACGTCGCTTGCCGGAGTTTTCAGGTCTTTCGTTGTGTCTCGACCACTCTCGATCAGCAAATGCTGGCAGACATGCTTGCACGGTTGTCGAACACGATTGCGGATGATGAGAATCACGACTATCTCATCTTCTCGTTGGAGATCTTGACCACGCTCCGTAGCATCATCGCAGCATTAGAGCCCCTGAGCCTGCTTCAATATCCGCAGCTTTTTTGGACAACCTGCGCTACTCTGGATACAATCTTCGAGCGCGAATTCCAGGAAGGACTCAGCATGCTTGACCAACTTCTCAAGAAGATGGACCTGAGCGACCCGGCAGTCTTGAACATTCTGCGCGGGAGTCAGCCTGACAAGTGGGAAGGGGGTTTCCAAGGTGTTCATGCGCTCGTCTACAAAGGAATTCGCTCCAGTAGCTCCATGGCTCGTTCTCTGCAAATCATGGAGATGCTCGTCAAGGTCCCATCCAGTGACATTGTAGGTTCCGATGACCGGCTCTTGTTCACCACGATTGCGAACCTGCCAAGGTATTTGCACCACTTCGAAGACGAAAGCGATCTGTCGTGCAGAGACTCGGCGAACACACTTGCATTTGCTGCTGAGAGCCAGAATTATATTGGCCTCGCAAGAGTTCTCACTGGGTTTGTGGAAGCAAAGTACAGGAGCGGTAACGACTTCCTCGGCCAATGCATGCAGGCCCTTCGCACTGCTTTCTTCCCAGCGCAGGAGTTCAATACTTTGGTGTTCCTCCTCGGAATGGTGAACAATGCTACGCCGTGGTTCAAGGTCAAGACGATGCAAGTGCTCAATGTCATGATACTGGACATCGACATGCGCAAGCCGGAGATCACCAGCCACGGTCCCGACCTGATCTCGCCGCTCCTGCGCCTGCTTCAGACTGAACACTGTCAGCAAGCTCTTGGTGTTCTGGACAACGTGATTGATATGACGGGAACGCCGCTTGACAACAAACATCTTCGAATGAGCATGGCTGGCTCGCACTCGAGCCGCGCCACTCGCAAAGAATACGATAGCACAAAGAGCTTGTACGGCATTCCAGAAGAGTCCGGCTGGTCGATCCCAATGCCCGCTATCCATTCGCAGCGGACGAGGACGAATGTGCATGCTGTCTTTTACACATTAGCATATGCCGGCATGAACGGCATGCAGGACAATGGGCCACAGCAAACACCGGAGATCGAATTTGACAAGGATGAATATCAAGACTCTTACTTTGGCGATGGTCGCACATCTACCATGATGTCGGATGACACCAGGGTGGCCGAGACCAATATGGGAGAGCTGGTGGAGAAGCTCGATACGCTCGATGATTTCTTCGATGATGGTGAATCGCCTCTACCACTGAGCAATGGACATAGCCTCGCCCGATCTCCGGTCGATGAGCGAGAAGAGCTGTACGATCAGCAGGCATTGCCCATTCTGCATCAATCTCTGAAGCGAAACGCGAGCATCACCTCATTTCAAACAGGCTTCGCGGAGCTGCGGTACCAGGCTCCTCACCCGCCACCTATAATGAACCCAGCCGCTTTCGCTCAGTCGGCGCGACAACCGCAGCAGCGACCGGGCCTGCACAATCGCAGCATCACCTCTCCCGTGGTGACCACCAAAGCGACGCTGGGCCCACAATACGAGGTGCTGTCCGATAACGAAGCAGACGTCGAGCCCTTCTCTGATGGTGACGAGGATCACTCCATCCGCAGGGCCACCACTAACGAGGAGCAATACCAGCCAAGTCAATATACCACCAAACCTGCGGCTGCTGGAACGGGGAGCTTCAAAGCGCTCAGATCAGGATTAAGGAGATTGACGAGCAGTGGAGGCAACAAGGAAGCACGAGAGCAATTGCGAGCTGCTGTCGCCAACCCCAAGAGTCCCAACCCCAAGGTTCCGAAGATGCCTGCGCCGTTTGCCATGCTTGAGAGGGCGAATACCACCCCTCAAGGCCCGTTTAGTGCTGAACCTTGATTCTTTCGAAGCCGCAATGGAGGCTTTTGGTTGTTTGTTTCGCGATGGAGCGGCATGGCATTTGTACGAAAGAGAAGTTTGTAGATCGTGGTTTGCTTTACATACCCGTTGCGAGTTGATTGCATGTAGGATAGTAGTATAGATACCCCGTGGGCTGAGAATGAGGCTCGGAACGATCGTTTTGATGCATGAACTGTTCGTGAAGATAGTAATGAAGAAAGGACTGGTAATCTGAGACGAAAACGGAAAAGTTCACGGAAAGAAAGGCCCGGCACCAACTCCGTCATCACAGCCTCTCCACCTCCACCAAATATGTGGCCATCAACAATCATGACGACATTCGTGTAACGGTGTTCGCAATGCCGAGGCCATTATTGGATCATTGGTTCTAGCTGTTCTCTCCTCTCTCTCTCTCTCTCCTTCTTTCCATCGTCGTGTACTCTTGTACTTTTTTCTTTTCTTCTACTGAAGATCTCTCCCTCTGCATACCAAGCCGCGTTCCTTGAGGACCTTGAAAGTCTAATTCCATCGAAGCATCATTGAGCTGAGAAGAAGCTTTCTCATTATCGAAGTCGCGACGAGTCAGCTATTCTCCCACTACGAGCCTCGAGAAGCAGTTTTCCACACGAAACGAGACAGAACTAGGCGAAAACGCGACGAAAGCGAGAAAAGCGAAAGGAGAAAGACCAAAAAAAAAACCAAATGTCCTCCACCGCTATGATGATGATGATGATGATGATGATGGCTCCGCGAAGAAGTTTCGCGTTCTTCCCATCTTCTTCTCCTGTTGCTGCTGCATCTGCATCCACGCGAAGCTTCCAAACTGGAAAGATGGTTTTTGCTGGGAAGGAGACGAGTATAGGTACGTCTCACCACATCAACCGAATCCACAAACAAAGGTTGACGTTGATGATCGGTGAATGTTGCACATATTGATGATGTGAGTTGAAAAAAAAAAACCAAACAGGAAACGAAGATCCCGCCTCCCGCAAAGCCGAAATCGAACACCACAAACAAGCACAATTGAAAGAGGCCAAAGAAGGGAAGAATGAATGGAAAGAGGCGGTTGCGAGTGATAGTGAGAGTATTGTGAGTTCTTAATTTTTGTTTTCTCTCTATTTTCAACTTCGCTTCTTCTCTTGCATCTGTTTTATTGTGCCTTTCTTTGTACTGATCATGATGGGTTTCTCGTCTATTTCTAGGCCAAAGCGGATCGAGGCGAGTTGAAAACTGATAAGGGGAGTATTAAGGAGTTGCAGGAGGAGAGTGTGAAGGTTGCGAAGGAGGAGAGGTCGTAGGGAGGGAAGGGAGGAGGGAGGAGGGAGGAGTGTGGGAAAGAGAAGATGGGATGCTGTGAAGAGAAGATTGGTAGGCAGGAAGGAGATATACTAGAAGGCTCTCTCAAGGATGAAGGCCTTGGTTGAGATGATGGGACGGCGTCTAGCGATGCGGAAGAGAGGATCCGAGAGAAAACATGCAGTGGTAGAATGTCAATAAATGTTTGAGTTTCTCTATATTTGTCGAAGCTACAACAGGCCTTTTTGCTGTTTGGACGGAATACGACTAGGCCTTCTATAGCTCTTGGAGAGCGCTAATGTAACTTTTAGGATCCTCGAGTTTCACGCCTTCCATTTCTTCTCTCACGCCCAACATGCTCACCTTCCCGCCGCCTTCGCCTTTGAAGTCCCATCCTTGAAATAATTGCTCAAGAGCTTGGACAGTCTCGGGCTTGTCTTGGATGAGAAGCGCGATGGCATCGTAGCCACCAGCACCGGGAACCACACCTCCGATCACGCCAGGCACTTTCTCGCACGCGTCTATGAGCTCAGTCTGGGCAGGAGGTTCGATGGGTACGCCGCTTTTCTCGGACATGAGACGAATCAGCTGCCGGATACGAGTGAAATTTTCGCGCAGGCTCGTGTAGTCTGCATTGCCAGACGTTGCGACTGCTCGGAGTTCGGACGCCAGAGCGACGTTTGCTTCACCGAGGTCTTTCCAAATGGCATTGGCTTCTTGCTGCTTCTCGGCGCGCCATGCAAGGACCTGCTTCACCATGCCTGGGGTTTTGGAACCGCAGGCGACGTCGCACATGACAAGTCTCAATCCTTTCGGTATGCGCACGTGGTCTTTGAGGATTTCGGTATCCCATTCCGAGCCATGGAAGGTCTCATCGACAATGTCTCGAATCTCGGATCCGAATTTGGGGGTGCCTGGGTTGGCATGTGAGGCGAGGATGGCGGGGGAGAATCGGCGGTAGACCATGGTGCCGTAGACTGCGGAGGCGACATCGAAGCCTGATCCCACCTTGCCCTGTGCTGCGCAGTGGGCTGCCTGGGCGAGGTTGTGTAGTCGTCTTTTGCCCGAGTCTAGGGCAAGGTCGAATTTGGAGCGGGGGAGGTAGTGGGTGAGCAGTGCTGCTGTGACGGAGGTGACCAGAGCAGCGGATGAGCCCAGACCAGTCTTGGGTGCCTTTGTGATGGGCGTGGCGAAGTTGTGGAAGCGTGGTCTTGTCCCGTTCTTGACGCTTGAAATGGAGGCTGGTGTTGAGTAGTAGTCATTGTCAGCGAGGATGGTGATGGAAGCTGGAGTGATGGTCGGGCCGTTGATGCTGGTGATGTAGCTGAGGGCGTAGGCAATGGTGGTTTCAATGAACGGGTTGCGGTTCAGGTTCAGGTCTGCGTCTCTGTGAGGTGGGGGTTGAGTAAGTGAGAGTCTTTCGCAGGTGGTGCAGTAGTGGTGCTCGATTGGTCAGTGGGGAAGCATCATTGATCATGGCCGGGAAAAGGAGAGCGGCACGGTGGACGAATGCGAAGAGAACAGAGGCGACGAGGAAGCAGTCGAGACCACTTACACTCGCAGTGGAACGACGTGCACGCCGCCGTCTCGCTCGGTCAAGCGGTAGCCGTACTCCCAGATGGCGTCGAGGAACTGCGGCGACTTGACGATGATCTCGTTGAGCACGATGCCTTTGCTGGTGGGAATGTCTTCGATCAAGACGTGCATGCGCGCATCGAGGGCGAAGACCAGGGCCGTGTAGTGGCGGTCGAGCACCAGATATCCGCCCGCCAGGAACACTTTCCCCGGCGCCGACACGGCCACGCGCCCGGACGAAGCCATTTCCCACCCGGAGGCGCTGCCCGAGCCGGCCGAAAGAGCAGTGGAGTCCAGCGTCGAGAAAGCCGGATGCTGCGTCGGTGCAAGCGAAGGAGGAGCAGCTGATCAGGGTGACTGACCGGAGCTCGAAGAAGTTTCCCGAACCGGGAGCTGCGAGGCTGTTGGCTGAGTGAGAGCGAGGGCGGCGCGGTGGCGGATGACGGCGAGAATAGCCATCTCCATATGGCAGGGGAAGCGGCTCCTCTAGCCACTCTTATGACCAACTTACTCAAACAAACCACCAGAACTGATGACTAGCTAGTCGCGGGCTGGAGCTTCCGCGGTGCCGCTGCAGTGTGTATGTACTAAGTTCCAGTAGTTGTCAGATCTGCGCGAGTCCATGACCCCTGCTGCTGCCTCATCTTTTGCCTTCTCGCTCTACCCAGGCACACGACCACTCTCTTTCCACCTCCCACCCTCCTCCGCCCACCACCATTCATTCCATCGCTCCGAGCAGCGCGTTTGTTTGACGGCATCGTTCGTCAAATGAACCTGCAGTCCCGCCCACTACTAATCCTGATTGTAAGCTGTTTCGCCTGCGACACGTCTCAAGTCTGTCTGACCGTCCTCGCGTCGCACAGTCACATCCTTCACCATTGAGGGACCTTTCCATCAGGTAGCTTGATGCCTTACGTCAAGCCTACGGTGCACATTACGCGACTTGCTGGCAACGCCTTCAAAGCCCTTTCCCACGGATACGCCCAGACCGTCGTCGCCGCATCGCAAACCAGCTATGCTGCGCAGAACACTTCGGCCGGCCCGCTCGCCGACCATTTGATTGGTCGCGTCTTCAAGCATGAGAAGAACAAGAAACAGGCCTACGGCGTGCGCCACGCCAGCACCGCCGCCCCGACACAAGGAAAGGCCGAGGCCAGCCATGAAACGGGCTTGGAAAAATACTACGAGGCATACAGGGAGGCCCAGCGTAATGGCAAGAAAGATTGGCAGCAATACCAGTTTGCGCGGACCATCGAGTGGAAGCCGCCGGCCGAGGCCATCTTCCATGGCAAGGTGCAAGAGGTGGCAGACATCGAAGAGGTGCAAGAACCGGATGACTTTGTCGCGCCCAGCCTGAAGCGCTCTTACACAACGAGTGCCCTCGACAACTTCTCCAAGGCCTTGTTGAACGACGAGGCCGCCGAGGCAGCCGCGCTTGCGTTGGTCAACGATAAGATCGCCGAGGAGATCGCCAAGTCGAAGGAGGAATCCGAGGAGGACGGCCTCACCGTTCGCGCCAGGTCTCCATCAATCATTTCGCCTGAGACTGTCCAAGTCGAATCGCTGCCATCGGAACCACGGTCGTCCAGCCCGGCCTCTGTCTTCACTCCCACAGACAGCTTCTCCAGCGTCGACTCGGCAGAGAGCGATGCCTTCACCGCACAGCTTCTGGATCTGGTCCAGAGGCAGAAGTTCCACGATGTCCCCGCCGTGTTCCATGGCATGTTGCAAGCGGGCGTGCAGAAGCCGTCCCAAGCTGCGTACCGTGCGTTGCTCCGCGCGGCTGTCGAGGTCACCCACGACAAGCATCTGAAGACACCGAGGGCTTTGGAAGTGTACTCGGACATGCTGAAGAGAAAGGTCGTGCCTGATGCCGAGACGTACGGAACACTCATCTCCATGCTTTCCACGCGTGCACTGGAGTCATTGGCGTCGAGAAAAGCTCTGGACCAACGCCTTGCCCGCTACGGCGGCCTCGATGCACCTGGAAAGTTCATGTTCGGGTCCAGCCAGTCGGAGTATGCCATGCTGGTCGAGGACAACTCACTGTCAATCGCGTTGAAGATGTTCGACCGGGCCCGCGAGACCATCTCTGCGCTCCCCAGCGATGCATGCGCCACGCTTGTTATCGCAAGTGCCGAGCAGGGTCGCATCGAGGAGATGACCCGCGTTTACGAGTATATGGAATCGAAGTCCCTGCAACCACAATCGGAGATCTTTGCACCAATGATCACTGCGTTTGGCAATCTATGCGACCTGCGTAATGCCGTGGAGCGATACGACGAATACAAGGATCTAGCAATTCAGAACAACGAGGGCAAGAATGCCATCACACGTCTGGACAACCAAGTCTACGCTGCGGTCATCAAAGCATACGGCACTGCCGACAGACTCAAGGGTGGATTGAAGTTCCTGGCAAGCATTCAAGCGGGCATTGCAGATGCTCGAGAGGTCGAGAAGCTGCGAGAAGTTGTGGCTCTTGACGCTCTGTTGCCTCTGACTCTCCAGGATACGACGTTCCGCAACGCTTTTGATCTTGCGGGAGCTCTCACGGGTGATGCTTACATTAGCGCTCTGTCCAAGATTGCTACGACGGCAGCAGACAAGAATATGCCCGAGATTGGTGCCCGCGCATTCGAGACCCTCGCACGAACCTCACAGGATCTGGTTGAACCGAGCATGGCCATGCTGGCAATGCACGTGCGGAACGCAAACGTTGAGGCTGCTGAACCCTTCTGGCGCGTGCTCGACGCGGCTCCGGTCAGCCTTGCATTCATCGAGCCTACTACCATGCGTGCTGTAGCACTCATTGGTATCGGTCAGGCGGAGCGTGGTTTGAGGCAGAGCCGCCGCATGTTTTCGCGAATCCGCGAGGCCATCACGGAAAGCCAACAGGCACCCGTTTCTCAGCACATTGACGAGGCAATCGAGCTCATTGGCAACTTCACTCTCAAGCAGGCAATGCTTCTGCCTGAGACGAGCATTGAGGTTCTCCGCATGATGGTGGAGAATGGCAGCCTGGTCGCACCGGTCGCGGACCACATAGTGGCACGCCTTGGCCCCGAGCACATCGCCCGCCTCAACCAGGCTGACCTTGAATTCCTGACCCGGGTGCAGTGCAGCATGATTCTCGAGGAACACTCGGCAGACATTGCGAGCCCGGCCCGGTTTGGTTGCCTGCTCGAGAACATCGTTTCTCGTTCGATCATGCCGTCTGTCGAGACGGAGACCTTGATTGAGAAGACCCTCATTAACATCGACCGCGCCGGACTCTCTAGACTCTGGAACAGCTACCGCTACCCCACCACTCCAGCCTTCGCAGCCGCTCCATTCACTCCCGTCGTGCCATTCCAAGCGCCCGCCGCTTCGTTCGAGGACACATACGACCCATATGCCAACCGTACTGACGTCAAGGGCTCCAACGTGATCAACGACATGCTCGAGCGTCCACATGGCCGGCGCATGGCTGAAGCCTTGAACAAGTTCCGCAACATGCGCCGTGTCGGCCGCGTCCCTCGCATGTTCACGTACGGCAAGTTGATCGAATCTGCTGCCAAGGAGAACAATCTCAACCTGGCTCGCGACATTGTGGAGATGGCGAAGCAGGACGTCCCCTTTGATGCTCGCTATCGTGTTGTGCGGTTCGGCTGGCAGCAAATTTTGGATACCATGGTCGCTGCTTGCTTGAATGTTGGTCGACGCGACCTTGCGGGCCGTTACCATCAAGATATGATCGACATGGGGTTCGCGCCATCAGCCAACACCTTCGGACTCTACATCACCACGTTAAAGGAGAACACCAAGACCTTTGACGAGGCCAGCGAAGCAGTCAAGATCTTCCTCCGCGCCAAGGCTGAAGGTGTTGAGCCCTCTTCGTTCCTGTACAACGCACTCATCGGCAAGCTCGGCAAAGCTCGGCGCATCGATGACTGCCTGTTCTACTTTGCTGAAATGCGCAGTCTCGGAATTCGTCCTACGTCAGTGACCTATGGCACCATCGTCAACGCTCTCTGCCGCGTGTCCGACGAGAAATTTGCGGAGGAAATCTTTGAGGAGATGGAGGCTTGTGCCAACTACAAGCCACGTCCAGCCCCTTACCATTCCTTGATGCAGTTCTTCTTGACCACCAAGTGTGATCGAAGCAAGGTGCTGTCATATTACGAACGTATGCGCAGCAAGGGCATTCAGCCTACTGTCCACACGTACAAGCTCCTCATCGACACGTACGCAACCCTTGAACCGGTCAACATGTCCGCCGCCGAAGGCCTTCTTGGAGAAATGCGTACCGCTGGTGTACAGCCCGATGCTGTACACTATGCATCCCTCATCCACGCCAAGGGCTGTGTCCAACACGACATGGACGCCGCGAGATTTCTCTTCGATACTGTCATCGCCGAAGGCAAGATACAACCGATGCCAAA
This sequence comes from Cercospora zeina, assembly GCA_022702355.1. Lineage (NCBI taxonomy): Eukaryota > Fungi > Ascomycota > Dothideomycetes > Mycosphaerellales > Mycosphaerellaceae > Cercospora > Cercospora zeina. The sequence goes on from JAKLWX010000010.1 coordinate 1,611,748, forward strand.
CATGTACCAAGCCGTGTTCGAATCATTGAACGCCAACCACCGGTCTGCCGAGTGTGAGCCACTGCTACAAGACATGGCTCGTCGTGGTGTGGACTTCACTCCCTACATCGCAAATGCTCTCATCCACGGCTGGACGCTGGAGAAGAACATCGAAAAGGCCAAGGCAGCTTTCGATCGTGTGCACATTTCTCGTCGCGAGCCAAGCACGTACGAGGCCATGGTTCGTGCATATTTGGCCGCTGAGGATCGCGACGCCGCCAAGGACGTCGTTCGCGAGGCTCTCTCGCGAGGCTACCCTAGTGCCGTCGCCGGCAAGATTGCCGAACTTGTACGCTAGGCAGCAGCCGCAGCGCATCACATTTGCATGGTTCTGGAGTTTGTTTTTGCTGTGACTTATCGAGGCGAATGATTGACCTGTGGATCTTCATCCTTTTCTGTCGTCACTGCACAGCATGGAGGTATTTCAACGAAGCGGGTGCGGTGGTTGCAAAAGGGAACAGAAACACAATGCGTCGGCTGTTTTTAGCGAAGGAGTTTGGGCGCAAGAGGAAGAAAGAGAGAGGCACAAGAACAATTTGACGCGAACGAGGCGGAAAACTTTTAGTGAGTCTTTTGTGCCATGGGAAAATCGCCCTCCTGAACAGAAATAATTTTTTTTGGCGTGGAGTGAGGCGCGGTGCCGGAAGCAAAGGCATGCGAGATGAGGCGGAGGCCCTTCTTAATGGGTTGAGGATTTTGTGCGTGTACTATTATAGATACCCCCTCCTGCGGGAGAAATCTCTACTCTGCTGGCACGATGACGATAAGAAGGAATTTGGCTCATGTGCCTTGACGGCACACATGGCAGATTCTTATCTAGTGCTAGAGTTTCCTTTTTATTGAGATGAAGAATGGAAAAACAAAAGAGGAAAGTTAATGGCAATTTTTTTGTGCACGTCTCTGTCTGTTCGTTTTTCTTCTCTCGTTTGGAGATATAGAGGCTATGTATCGTTTCAAAAGGGTGGAGGGGATGGAATTACTCCACGGACCTGGCTACCCGCGAGCGGCTTATTACAGGCGTAAGTTCATATCCAAGAAAGAGAGAGTCATTATTGAGAACAGGATTCAGGAAAGCACAGAGAAGGTGTCACACAAGTTGTAAGAAGCGACCCAAAAAAAAATAGTATCTACTAATACTTTTGAATAGTAGAATATGAATACAAGAATCGAAATATAAATAAAATGGTCGCCGTTTTCTCTCTCTCTCTCTCTCTCCGGGTATCCATCCATCCATCAATTCATCAATCCCAAGGAACCCACCGACCAAACTCCCTGGTTTTCCGTTTCGCTCTCTGGTAGAAAAGAAGGAGTAGTAGAAGAAGTAGTAGAAGAAGGAGAAGAAGAGGAAGAAGAAGATCATCATCGTTTCCTGTAGTAAACATGAGATTTTGTCTTTCGTTACTGCTGATGTGTCGTAAAATCATTTGACGTCGTGAAGAAAGTGCTTCCCTTCTCGAGAAAGGTGAAGAAAGTAGAAGCTGCATTTTTTGGGAAGTCATTCATCGCGATATGTGGTCGTGGTGGTGGTTTCATGAAAAATGAGCTTTGCTGACGTGATGGCTTACGGCAGCTTCGTCTCCCTCGAAGAGGCCGCAGACGGGACATTTTGCGCTGGTTCGGGCGCCACTGGAGGATTGCTGAGTTGCGCCGTATGATGATGTTCGTCGAGGGTCTCGAGGCGGGAGGGCGGGGTGTTGTGAGGAGGAAGAAGAAGAGTCTTGCACGTTCATTTGCGAGAAACGTTGGTGGTCGGGGACGATGTCGCTGTTGGGTCGCGAACTGGGATATGGAGGGCCGTTGGGGTCGGAGTAGCGGTGTGCTGTGAGGCCAGAGGAGCCATTGTTGTTATTGTTATTCGTGTTGTGTTCGGGAGAAAGGTATGAGGCATTGTTTTGGCTACTTTGCGAACTGTTGCTGTAATTCCGGGCATGGGCGTCAGAGGTGGTATATGCGTGGTACATGCTTCCATTTGTAGAGGTTACGCTGGCGCGTTGGGCAGGATGTTGTTGCTGTGGAGCTGAATACGCGTGATAATGCTGAGCTTTCTCGAAGTCTGCTGGGACTTGCCCCGGTGAGGGTTGCGGTGAGGAGGCATTCGACCCGAAGCTGCTGTCTCCGGGCAGCTCTGAGCGGAAGACTTGGCCCTGTGCTTTCAGAGGTGGCTGAAGGCCTTGCTGTTGATAGTAGTCTCCTGGCAGCTCGTTGATCATGGGCATATTTGGAGCGCCCGGTCGCGCGTAGTCTGGTCCATTGTATCCAGGTTGTTGATAAGCTGGCATGTATTGGCTTGTCCTATGCTGACTGTTGCTTCTGGAGACGTCGTGGTAGTTGCCATATCCTTTCTGATCCAACCTCGGCGCAAATCCAGCGGCCGACATGGATGGACTCGGGCTGCCGGGCGCGAAGCCTGGGCTGCCGGGACCAATGCTTTGTGCATCACTGTGATCCACGAACCCGCTGGGCTTGGAGGTCTTCAGTCTCCCGTTCTCAAACATGGCGTGTAGTTTTCCCTCATCCAACAGCTCGGCTTTCTTGGCAAGGCGCTCGATCATCTTGCCCGTTGCTTCCTTGGTCTCTTTCTTGACGAAACTTGCCAGCGCGAGGTTGCACACAATCTCCACGTCCTCCCTCAGATACAGCCCTTCTGCCGGTGTGTCGATGCCCAGCTCTCTCGGCTCGCGCGGTTCTCCCGGCTGATTGCCGCCTATCCGGTACTTGTTCCGCAGGTCTACTCCCATGGGGGCATACACGTGCGATTGCATGCCCCACGGTTGGTCGTGGAAGACGCCCTTGAAGGCAATCTTCTTCTTCATGCCAAATCCCCAGGTGATGATCTCGTCGATGAGATACCATTGCGAGAAGTACTCGTCGTTGGGACTGTCGCGCGGCGTGTCAATCGCCTTGACGCCGGTCACCAGCGGGTTCAGCTTGATCACTTCCTCGTGCGAATGCAGCAGTTCGATGGCCAGCTGGCGGGGCACATGGGAGGGCAGCGGCGTGATCTTGGTGTAGACGATCTTCTTCCCCATGGCGATGACGTCGCGGTGGTGTTTCGGGGGCGGAAGCGGTGGTCAGGATGTGTGGTATGGCAGTCGCGAGGATGGATTCGCAGCTGAACGGCGGAGAGGGCGATAAGAAGGAGCCGTCGCGTCCGTGGTGGCAGCGCTGAGCGTGGACTGCGCGGATGATGACCCAAGCTAGACCAGCAATCCTTCGCACGCGATCGGCACTGCCTTGCGCCACGACGAGCGTCAGTCAGACTGCACCTCCTACTGTGCTTGGCTTTGCCACTGCAGGAGAAAGTCTACTGTACCCGTACCGCCTCACGGAGGACGTCAGACCACGGCGCGCCGGAGCAACGCATCTGCCTGCGCAGGGAATAATGACAGCTCACGTTCACATCTGACCGCTGCGGAAAGCCGCGCACCGGGGGACCTTCTGTTGTCCCCACACCGGTCCCTACTAGTCAGCACTATGATCCGGCCTTACTCAAGCAACAGAGAACGTCCAAGCTGCAGACAGATGGACGGTGTCAACCATTTGATAGTCTGTGCTGAGAAAGCACCATGTCCACATTCCGTACAGTCGCTTGTTCTACTCCTCAGACGTTCAACAACGCGACTGCGAAGAAGGATAGAGCTTTTCCCCCATTGAATCCACACTCGTCGAACGCCTGCGATCGGCCATACGTCGTGAAGTGAAGTTCGTTGAACAGCCGCAGTCAGCCTTGTGGGTCCTTTGTGGCTTTGCCCTTGCACTTCTCGGACTACATCCACTCTACAAAGCCCGACTTCGTCTTTCCCATCCCACACGATGGACATCCAGGCCTTTGCGGAAGAACATGTCACCCAAATCAGCGCAACAATCGCCCTCGTCACTTATGCCACAACGAGAAAGAAGCTCACGCCTGCTGGCATCGTATCCGGAGTCATCGTCGCAATCATTCACATGATCCATCCTTGGCAAGCATTCTTCTGGCTTTTAATGGTATTCTTCCTTCTCGGAACAGCAGTGACAAAAGTACATCCACTCCCAACACACCTTCTCTCAAGCACGTGAAGAACACTAACATTGTGCTCCAGATCGGCCACGCCAAAAAAGCCCACCTCACCCAATCCGCCACCGGCGGCACAGGCGGCGAAGGCGCCCGCAGCGCAATCCAAGTCTTCGCAAACTCCGGCTGGGCCTCCATCCTCATCGCCATCCACACCTACCTCCTCCACACCAACACCACCCCCTTCATCTCCTCCATCGTCCCCGGCCAATCCCCCGGCCCTCACTTCCCCCTTCTCGAAAGGCTCCTGCCCATCGGCATCATCGCGCAATACGCCGCCGTAGCAGCCGACACCTTCTCCTCCGAACTCGGCATCCTCTCCAAACAAACACCCTTCCTCATCACCGCGCCCTGGAAAACCGTCCCCAAAGGCACCAACGGAGGCGTGACGATCGACGGGTTCAAATATGCTGGTTTGGGATCTTCACTGCTCGTCATGGTCGCCATCGCCTCATTGACTCTCGCACCTCCGCACGTGGACGTTCATCCGAAAATCACGCTGACGTTGATCGCGGCGGGCATTGCGGGGAGCATCATTGACTCTGTCCTCGGCGCTACGTGCCAAGTTACGGTTCGTGATAAGGACACGGGGAAAGTCGTCGAAGGGCCTGGTGGGACGAGGGTGAAGGTTTTGGCTGGCGGGACGAGAGTGCAGGTGGGGAAGGATCTGTTGACGAATAATGGGGTGAATTTTGTCATGGCTGCTTTGGCGAGTTTGGTGGCGATGGCGGTGGCGTTTGTGGCCGGGTTGGAGTTGAGGGGTTTTGAAGGGGTAGAAGGGTGGGAGATGTAGTGCTCAATGAGCTGAGTGGGCTGGATGTATTTCTGACCTTGTGGCATGGATGTGGACGTGGACGTAGACGAGAGTGTGTGGAAATGCACGTATTGCAAGAATCACAGAAGCCAAGTCAGTGGCACAAGAATCCCAGTGAAACCATGGTCGATCCGTCTTGCTGTCTACCAATCGAGTGTGTGCTCTGACTATAGCGAGGTCGTTCTTGTCGCCTCGAGCAAGATGCCGGAAGTGCTTTCATCTCCCATGATCAAGTTTCAATAGTCTGTGTGCGAATGTGGCCCATAAGAGGTAGTTGGAGTGCCGTCCGCAGATCTGTGACTCAGAACCGATCAGAGGAGGTCGTCTTCGCCGTCGTCTTGCTCCTCAGCCTTGATCTGGCCCTTGCCGGTCTGCTCCTCTTCGTCGTCGTCGGCCACTGGGGTGTCCGCCTTCTTCGCCTTCGGCTTCTTGCTGCTCTTGGAGGGCGTACCATCCTCGGCGTTGTCTTCGTCGACTGCATTCACATTAGCTGGCACGTCAAGCAGATGGTCAAAGGAACAGGCTACTCACCGGCCTTGCGCTTCGCCGAACCCAAAGCCTTCTTCGGCTTAGTAGCTGAAGTTGCTGCGGCGCTGTCGTCGCCTGAGCCTCCTGCCTTGCCGCCAGCTCCCTCGATGAGCTTCTTTCTCACGACTGCCCACTTATCACGAGCCTGCTTTGATGTGTTGAAGTTGGCGATGCGCGCAACTTCTGGCCAGTTCACCTGCTACTGGTTAGTCACTTAGGTAATATTGCGAAGGGAGCGGGTAGGTGGCGCACATCGGCCTTCATCACCTCAATGACTGCGCAGAGCAGCTCTTGCTCGCGGCCGGTGATGTTGATAGCAGACATAGTGCTAGTAGGATCAGAGTTGATGCCTGTGTGTGCGCGGTAGTAGAAGTAGATGCGGGTCGGGGTAGGACAAGGTTGTCGAGGTGTGTGCTGTGAAAGAAGGGGAATAGTTCTGGATTGAACAGAGTGTCTGAAATATATGTGGCGCGCGCGCTGGCTTCACTTTAGCGCCAATTACCGGTTTGCGCTGCATGTGCGCCAAATTTCAGAGCAGTGCCGTCAAATGCAGCTCACCGTTGCCCCAACGGTCGCAAGCTTCACTTCACATGCGCCGTTATTGGTTATTCAAGCTTGCATCGCCCTTGAACACACCCCGATAGTTTACGGCATCTGCCTTTGGCGGCTTGTTGCGTTCGGATGGTATTGCATATTAGCGGCCGGCACAGCTGTATATGCACTCTTGGAATATCTTCTTCGTAAGGTCTAGCAACCCCGTGTGTTCGCCCTTTCTTAGAGCAGACAGAGGTCGATGAGGCTTCAGTTTTGAGAAGACATCGAGCAGGTTGAGCAGGCCTACGATCGTGCTCATCGACCTCCAAGCAGATTGCTTGCCCATTGATAGCTCCCCAAAAAGACAGCACCGCCGATACTGATCCACATGGTCCTGGGTCCTATACCGCTGAAGAAGACGCGACCCCCCTCCCGCTTCCAGATGCGTGCCGTCATATCAAAGACATTGACACGCTCTTTTGACAGCATCATCCTGGTTTTCAGAACATCGAGAGGAGTGGTAAGTCCAGCAGCGACGGCTCCCGAGACCGCTCCGTAGATCGAGCTTTCCGCAGCCGTAACATCTGAGGGCCGGGGGCCCACTCTTTGCGCAAGTGACCACTTCTTCAAGCCTTCCCATAGCGGGAATTGTATGATGGTGAAAGGCACCTCACGCATGACTGTGATGCCCCATCCGCGGTACAGCTCTCGCCACACGTGAGGCAGACCATGGATTGCTCTCTGTCCCAGAATGTGCTTCAGCGCGCTCAGCGAGCTCGGATGCTGTTTTGCCTGTGCTCTTTGCTTGACCACTTCTGTCGGCACCCGCACTGAACATGCTGCGATTTCTCCCAAGCTTGCCGCCACCATGTGCACGCCCGCCTCGCTCGACGCACTCTTGTTGTAAGGAGCAAGATATCTCTTTGTTCCCTCATATGTCATAAAGAACAGTGCAGCTCCCGGCGCGGAGCCGACTGCTGCGGATCCTACGCCATTGTACACACCGCGAAAGCCGCCAGATGCCCAGAAGCCAGCGGAGGATTGCAAGCGAGTCTTGAGGGTGTCGAGCGGGTAGAGTGAGACGTCTACGGTGGTTCCTGCTATGCCGCCTGCCTAGGAATGTTAGCTGCAGGCTCGATCTCAGATCAGCTTGAATGGGGAATGCATACGATGAGAGATCTGAAATATGGCGATTCTACCAAATGTTGCGATTCCATCACCACCCACCGCTCGCGCCCAACGCTCCGTGCAATGCAATAATGAGAGACGGGGAATAGCTGAGGGAATGTTGCATCGGCATGCACTTCCCAATGTCGCGCGACTCGGAGCGATCTCGGCGACGGGAGTCGCGCTGCACTTGGCGTCAACCAACATCCTTTTCTTCCAAGAGACTACACATCCTAGGTGCACATTCTCTCGTCATGAGCTCGTTCCCCGTCAGAAGACCGCCGGTTCTCAGACGATGGAATGTATTTGCTCTCGAAAAAAATATCGTCAACCAGGAACATGCCGTGGCAGCTATACACAGACGCGATTCCGAACTCGAAGAAGCACCTCCTGTAGTCCAGTAACGAATCAACCGCATGATAAGAGGAGGCCAACTTTGGGTACGATCAAGGTCATGCTTCAAAGACACTCGTGGCGCGGTATACCAACACACATCAAAGAATGCTCTGCCTTGAAGACAAGCCCTTTCAACCTGTTTTGAAGCGAACTTCGCCCTCCGGATCTGCATATCGAAGCGTGTGACCATTTTTGTGTCCCTGTATATGGCCTATGTCGACGGGAGCCTCGGCATTCATTGCGATGTCTTCTCTTTGTGCCACGAAACTGTCCGAGTCCACAGAAATTCGCCATACAAAGATCCGCTCTTTGACCTATTCCTGGCGCTCTGCTCATCAAAGCAACTTCATCCTGCAAAACTGTAGTTGCATTAAAGAACTACGCACGTCTACTCGCGCGCCCCGTTCATTTTGCCCTTCCAGTTTCTTGTCTTCGTTTTCGCGCTTCCAATTGCATTTACACACTCATTGAGTCAAGAGGCAGGTCCTCCATTCAGCTACAAATCAATACACAGGGATATTCTAATAATCAACTCCCGACCATGATCCAAGAAGAGCAGCAGGACACCATTCAGGAGGTTACTCAGGACAGTGCCCTGGTTGCAGTGGCCGAGAACCTCGAAGACGAAGCGATAAGCGTGCAGGACACGCATACTGAAGAGCCAGCGGCACCCTCTATTCACCCTACGCTTGCGGCGCCCGCAGCCTTGGATGCCGGAGATGTGACTGCTGCTCCCCAAAACATGCAAGCAACCAAAGTGACTAACATCCAGGTTGAGGACTCGCTCATCCAGCAAGCGACCGAAAAGATGGATAGCGTCAATGATAGCGACATGGTATCAATCAGTAATACCGACCAGACACAACCGTCCAAAGCGACCGACTCGCCACGGGCCAGCTTCTTCGATGACTCTGACAGCGACGAAGAGGTTGAGCTTCCCAAAGTCAGCGGCGTTGATGAAATTCATGTCATACCAGCAATAGTCGCGGTTGGGGACAAAAAAGAATTTCGGCCAGTGTGGAACAGAAAGCGAGAGGTCAAAGCCAGCTCGGCCAGTGTACAGCGCGCGGCCACGTATGGCAGGAAACATCACGAGATGCCATACGTACCTAGCGGATTGAGACTGAGGTATACACCCCAGGAGTATTGTTTCGACTGCGATGCCGCAAGGGTCGCAAAGCTGACCGAGATCGACACAAACCTTCGTCCACAGAAAGGTGCTGGGTCGATTGATTCCGAAACATCGTTTGAGCGACCCCGAGCTGCTCCAAGTCCCACCAAGGCTAAGGGCCATCGGAGATCCAAAGCCGTCACCAACGCAGCGTTGCCAATCCCTTCACGACAGGCCATGCTGAATGACTACCAACGCAAGTACAGCCAATATCGCCAACAGTACCACGATTGTACAAAGCAACTTCAAATACAATGTCAAGAACTTGCGCGTGAGCAAAAACTCCTTCGACGAGCGAACAAGTTGGCAAAGGACAAGGATCGCCAACATGGTCAAGACATGAACGATGTTATGCAAGAGGCCGACGATGCTTGCACTCAGCTCAGAGTCAGCACGGAGGAATACGAGGACAAACTCAATCTCTTGCAACAAGAACTCGACGAGTCAATCGCCGACATCAAGCAAATTGAGGCAGACCGTGATGATGCTAGAGCATCGCTACTTGCATTACAAAACAGCCTCGAGGAGCACAAAGGCGCATTGGAGGCTGCAGAAACACAAATTACAGACCTCCAGACCGAACAAGCCAGTCGGAACCAATATCAAACACGCAACGACGAGCTTCAGATTGAACTAGACGACTTCCAATCCCAACACCAAGCCTTCGAGCAAAAGAACGCCAAACTCCAAAGCCACCTCCGCCAACTTTCCCACCAACTCAACGGCACACACGACATGATCGAAAAGCTGCAAACCGAAAAAGCCGACCTAGAAACCTCCAACCGCCTGTTCGAGCGACAACTCGCCCTCCGAAGCATTGCGAAAGCTCGAGCCGAGCCCTGGGAACGTCGTCGACAAGCATGGCGTCAGGAATCCGCGTGGAAAGAAGAATACAAGATTCTGGTGCAGCGAGCCAGAGAAGAAGATGGCAGACGGAAGGAATATGAGATGGCGAGAGAGTATGCGTTGGAGGATCTCAAACTTCCTCCTCCGGATGATACGTTTTATCAGTGTTTTGCTGGATGTGTGGCGAGGCCCGCGAGAGGTGAAAGAACTTCGATTGTGCGGGAGGCTGAAGCTCGGCGGCCGACGTGGTTGTCGGCGTGGAAGAGGCATATTGGTTCGAGTCTGTCGTGGTATTGGTGATTTTGTTTTATGAGATCTTGGGTCGGTCGTATTGAAGCATTGGAGTTTGAGGTATATTGTTTGTCATCCTCCACGCCATTTCTCCTTTGCATTCTGTGCTCTTTATTTTATCTGCATCTGTTCCTGCGAAGTTCGTTTGACGCTGATTAAGTTGATGGAAATTCGGTCACTTCATCGAAATCAATGTGAGGGTCGGAGCATGCCCGCTGATGCAATCTCTGCAAAAATCTCCATTGAACCTCCCCCAACTTCCGTCAACGCATTTGCGCATGTAATCGATGACCTCAATTCTCCAACTCATAGCCTCTACTTCCCTGCCAAGTTTCAACCAAACCTCTCCCCCTCACTCCCCATCCTGCTTAACACCAAACGTCTCCCCAGTCTTCAACCACTCCTCCTCCTCCCCCGTATTCTCCCTCCCCAAACACCGATTCCGATGCGGAAACCTCCCAAACCTCTCCACAATATCCCGATGATCCTTGAAAGCTTTCACACTCGATTCCAAATCTTCTACAACCTCCTCCTCACCCCTTTCCCTCGCATCAAGTTGCCAACTCTCCACTTCCGCCCGCGCCTCTTCCTGCGACGCCAAATCTTCCGAATGGATCAACGGCATGCGAGACCAGTTTTTTTCCGCACCAGACGCTCGTGGTACCACGGACTTTCGAGCGGGTGGTCTGCGAGCGGGACAGTCGAAGCCGCAGAAGATTTCTCGAAGGAACGGAAGAGACTCCAACGCTAAGCGGTCGTAATGGTCATACACGACCCGCAATTCTGGGGACGTGCGGAAAATGTGACGCGGCATTTGATTCCAGGAGGAGAATTAACGCGAGGAGAATGTCTGCTGCTTCGTGATGACCATCTTCTCGTTTGCCATGTCCGGCTTCTTCGACTTCTTTCACAAACGGCGCAGCGACTTCCCGCGCTCGCTCCAGTTCAATTTCGTACCCTTTCCATTCGGGCAAATAGAGCTTTTCCGGGCCGATGGAAGTTACTGCGGGACCGAAGAGTTGCAGGACCTGGCGATCGATTTCTTTGAATTCTGAGTCGCTAACTTAACAATAGCTGCTGCTGCTGCTGCTGCTGGGCAAAATGCGGTCGTGGCAACCGATAACGAAGATGCATACTTTGGGAACTTTTTATTAGGTGACATCTTCACCAAGTGAGGTTGACATGTCCAAGCCGCCAGCGCGTCATGGCTACTTTTTGGCGCGCCATACTGTCTCTTCCAGAAAGTTTCGCTTCCTCAGGCGACGATTTCGAATTCTCATGTGATGCCCGAGAATGAGCGTTGGCAGGTGAAACGGCTTGAGCGGTTGACATTCAAGTTGCATCCGAGGCATGTTGAAACTGGTGTTTCCCGTCTTTGCCTGGCGACCATCAGCTTGATGTCATTGCGGCACAGAAAGTCGACAATGTACTTTGTAGAGGGTACGAGCTGCGAGGTCCACGCAAGCTCGACGCCAAGGCATCCAGATCGCTTTGCTCGTCATGCATGACAAATGATCGGCCTGCGGAGTGCAGCTCTGTTCCCAGAGATCGGGATACCACTACAGTACGATTGTAGGAGGTGACAGACATCGCAAGTTGCAGTAGCGACATGGACGTAGCATAGGACAATGCAATGAAATAATCGTGACACTTTTGAAGCTTTTTAACTTTTTACATCAATTCTTCATAGCCTCATAACTAGTTACATGAAAAGCATCCCAGCATTAGGTGGTATCGCTTAACCGAAGAGAGCATCACCCAGGCGGATGGACACAGTCTTGTATTGGATGTAGTTGTCAATGGCGTTCTCGCCGAGCTCACGGCCGATACCAGACTCCTTGTAACCACCAAATGGAAGCTGGTGGTGGAGGGTGTTGTAGGTGTTGACCCAGACGGTACCAGCCTTGAGGGCGTTGGAAACTTCGATGGCGGTATTGAGGTTCTTGGTGTGGACAGCGGCGGCGAGACCGTAAGTTGTGCTGTTGCCGATCTTGATGACCTCCTCCTTGGTCTTGAACTTGGAAATGGAGCAAACTGGGCCGAAGATTTCTTCTTGCATGATCTGCATGTCCTCGGTGACGTTGGAGAAGATTGTTGGCTCAATGAAGTAGCCCTTGTCTCCCTTGCGGTTGCCACCGATCTCGACGTTAGCACCAGCGTCCTTGCCAGCCTTGATGTAGCTGTTCAATAGTGTTAGCCATGTTCGATCAGACCGGTTCATACGAGTATACTCACTTCATGATGCGGTCAAACTGCACCTGCGAGACTTGTGGACCTTGGAAGGTATCTTTGGCGAATGGGTCGCCGACGACGTTCTTGGCAGCGCGCTCCTTGAAGCGCTGGATGAATTGGTCGTAGACGCCCTCCTGCACGTAGATACGCGAACCAGCACAGCAGCACTGTCCGTGGTTGAAGAAGATACCGAAGTTGACCCACGAGATGGCGTTGTCAATGTCGGCGTCATCGAAGACAATGTTTGGTGACTTGCCACCGAGCTCGAGGGTGACCTTCTTCAAGTTGGAGCCCGCGGCAGCCTTGAGGATTTGTCGGCCAACGACGGTCGAACCGGTGAAGGCGACCTTGTCGACGTCCATGTGCGAGGCGAGAGCCGCACCAGCGACCTTGCCGAAACCAGAGATAACGTTGACCACTCCTGGTGGGAAGCCAGCCTCCTTGATGAGGGTAGCGGCAACGAGACCTCCAAGAGGAGTCTGCTCGGCAGTCTTCAGGACGACAGTGTTACCGGCAGCAATGGCGGGACCAATCTTCCAAGCCCACATGAGCAGGGGGAAGTTCCATGGGATGATTTGTCCGCACACGCCGATGGGCTCCTTCTTGATGTAGTTGAAGGTGTCTGGGGTGGTGTCCACGACCTTGCCCTCGATCTTGTCGGCCCAGCCGCCGTAGTATCGCAGGCAGCCAGCGCACATGCTGATGTCGACCTTGGCCATGGCCTGGGCCTTGCCGTTGTCGAGAGCCTCGACGGAAGCCAAGAGCTCGAGGTTCTTCTCGAACAGGTCGGCGAGGCGGTTCAGGAGCTTGCCACGGTTCTCTGGAGTCTCTTGTCTCCACGGGCCTTCGAAGGCCTTGCGGGCAGCGGCGACGGCAATGTCGACATCCTTCTCGGTGGCCTCGTGGACGGAGGTGATGACCTGCTCGGTGGCGGGGTTGATGACCTCGAAGGTCTTGCCGTCGACACCCTTCACGAACTCATTGTTGATGAACCTGCGGCCTCGGTCAGTGCTCGCGCGCCTTCGCCACCCGCTCCCCGCTCGACTTACAGGCCGGTTGGCTGCGTGTACTTGCCAGACGTTGGCGTCTCAAGCTCGACGGAAAGAGACATGTTGTGCAATGCTTGGGGGATGGATAGACGGGGTATCTCAACGAAAGAAGAGGTGGGCAATGGTGGTTTCCTCGGATCGCACAGCGATGAGTGGTAGGGAAGGAAGCAGGAGCGAGTTGGAGCGTGGCGACGGGTTTATAACAGCGGCCGCGTGCTTCATGGCTCCATCCGCCTTCGCGCAACGGCGTGCTACGGGATGCAGCTGCGACAGTTCGAGGTGGGCGGGAAGCTGCCTCCACTCCACTGTAGCGCTCCACTTGTCCATGCATTCGCTCGCAAGGATCGCGGGACGTGCGCTGTGAATGGCTCTCGGCGACATGGCTGGCGGCGTGTTGCTCGCTCACAGCGGGGCAATGGAGCTGGAGCGGGGAAAGCTGCAGTGCGCCTTTGCACGTTCCGCTGTCCCTCTGCCGTGGCGCCGCCAATGCACTCAATCGAGACCTCCGCGCCGTGCATACAGGCAGTGATCGGCAGCGGCTCTGGCAGTCTGCGCGTGTCTCACATTCCCAAACCGCCCATCCGGGTAGCAGCAGGCTGCGATCTGCATTGGGAAGCACGCTGGCCGTTAGTGCGCGTCCCTGCGGAGCAACAATGACGCGGAGCCCCGTCTGCTGCACGGCGAGCCGTCACCGAAGTGACCATGCTACCAGTTTGCACACTTCAGCACATGGGGATTGCCAGGACAACGGTCGGAGTGAGATGCGCTCACCATCAAGGTTCGCGCTCTGCCTTGCCCGCTGTTGTGCGCATGAGGGGCACCGCTTGTCGCTGCCAGGTCAGCTGTGCGGCAGAATCCCGTGTCCCGATGGGTCCGGCGATAGCTCGAGAAAATTCGGACGGACACCTGCGCCACAGGACTGTGTGGATGAGATCGAGGCCTACAGATTACAAAACCTACCAGCCCTGTTCCGCACGCCGGCGCCTGTGCTCGTTCCGATTGCCTCCATGGAGCTCGTTCCAAGCAATCGATGCAGGGCATCACCAGTGGCCCCGGCTCCTAGGCAGGTACTTGGACTTCAGTGACGAGCAAGCTTGGAGCTCTTGCTCCTGGGAGAAGAAGGGTCGTGAAAGTGAAGAAAATGTCGTAATCGCCGTCCTATCTGATTCCTCTCGCACTCTGATTCCACCGCGTCGAAGCCTGCGGCACTCTCCAAACGCCCGAATGTCGTACTTGATACAATCTCAAAACCGAACAACGTCGAAGAGGAGTCGGACCGCCGTGTGAGAGAGGGTTGGGTCGTCCGCTAAAGAGCAGGCAGGCACATCATGCGCCGAATGAGTGTTGTTCGTAACAATCGTCGTCGTCCTCGCCCAACCTCCATCTTACATCACCTCGTCAATCATTCCGGTATCGCCGCCATTCGTCGCGGCCGCCGGTGGTGCTGCGCCGTTGGTCGCAGCAGCGCCAGCATCGCCACTGCCAAAGTAGTCCTGCATTTCTGCATCCAGCTCTTCTGCCGTCTTCGCCTTCGGTTTTCCTGCGCGACCAGACTTGGCCTTCTTCGCCTTCTTCTTGTCGGCCACAGCTCCGATTGCGCCAGCCTGGCCCTTTACTGCACCGGCCTGCTTCGGCTTGTCCTTCGCTGCGTTCTTGGGCTGTTTGCTGTTCACCAAGTCAGAGAATGGAATGCAGAATGGTATCGAAGACACTTACGTCACACGCTCGGAAAGTGGCTTTGGCGCTTGTGGTGCTGGGACGGCCTGAGCGCCCATGAGAATCTCAATCTGGACCTTGTCAATATTGTGCCTGGAGAATTGGCGCGAGTCGTCAGAACGTACCTTCATCTTCTTGCCGTCAACGACCGTGCCGTCAAGTTGCACAGCTTCGGCAGCTGCTGTTGGCTTGCTAAAGAGAACAGTCGCAGATCCACGGCTGCGGCCGTTTGGTCCGTAGTTGAGAATGACCTTCTTGACTGGTGCGACCGACTGGCCGAAATAGTCCTGAACACAAATCCATGTTAGTCGACACCTTGAATGGGGTTTCGAGCCACGCCCAACAAAGGAGAGATCGGTCGTGCGGCGTTCTGGCGGAACGTTGATAACCCAGGCGAGAGGCTCCACAAGTCAAGACGGCAGTACTCGACTCAAGAGGGCAAGCAGCAGCTGCCGTGACAGCGGGGTCATGTTATTTCATTCATGCTCTTCCCGTCGTTCGACCATCCATTCTTCAAGTCCACGGGCCTTGTCTCCTTCGAATGTCCACTTCGCAGCTTGTGCAACGCCCTCGGATACCAACATAAGCCGCAGAGATATGTGCGTCAAACGTGCGATCGCTCTTGTCGAGACGTATGCCCATCCCCACTGGTTTTGCGACCTCCGAACGACCATGCTGCTTGCCCTCAGAAGTTGTACTGCTGCTGCTGTGTACGTCTGCATTCTACACGCGCGTGCTTGCCAGGCATGCGAGTCGTGAGAATTTTGCGCGAGACGTTTCAGGGCACTCGGTTCTCGTGACAATGCGCTGTGCTTCATAAAGCGGGCGTTTGCGGAGAAGAGGCCAGTATGCCAGTCCAATCCTCAGGAAATGCTGTCCTCATGGCAGACTGACGTATCCATTTTTCCGAATAATCAAAGGAGCTCGCATCATCCAAGTATGATGTTGCGGCCAAACGTGTACCGTGCAATCGGCGCGGTCAACGTACCTTAATCAGCGTCTCCGTCACATCCGTCGGAAGGTTAGAGACCGAGATCTTGCTGTCTCCGGTGTGCGCAGGCACAATGGCGGCCGCCTTCGTCGGCTTCGCGGTCCTGGTCTTCTTTGCGATTCCGCCGGCTGGGGCGACGACCGCGGTGGTTGCGGCTTTCGACTTCGCAGCGGCCTTGCGTGGTGGCAGGCGTCCGGCTCGTCCTCCTCGGCGGGCGCCGGCCGGGCGGTCCTTCATGATGGCGTCGAGAGACTGATCGAGCTTTCCAGACATGGTGATGGGTTGGACTTTGGTGTGTTTGGGAGGTGCTGACTGTCGAGATGTGTGGAGCGGTGTCGACCGGACACTGGTGGTGAGCGAGTCGGCTGGTGAATTAAAAGACTCGAAAGCTGATACGTAAGCGCTGGCGAGGTCGAAGATGACAGGTCGCGAAGTGAAGTCAATAAGGCTGTCGTGATTCGCAAATGCAAGGTGGCAGTGACTTGCGCGTGGTCGGATGAGGCAAGCCGTTGATGTTGATGTTGATGATGTTGTGATGGGCTTGTGTTGTCAATGGCAAGAGCGCGCCTGGTTGTCTTTGACGCTGCGCGACGCTGACGATGCGTGTGTGTGTGGTTGACGCGCGCGGTGATGTTGGTGATGAGGACAAAGAAGGAGAAGTCGAGCGCGAGACAAGCGCGCAAGACCAGCGAGTCACGGCGGAAGACGGGAGGCGGGAGGCTGGGTCCGGAGACTGCCGATGCGCACGCCACGCGTGGCTGGTGGCTTGCCCTGTTCGTCGTGCCGATGCAGTACTGATGATCTTGTCTGCAGATGACTATTTGGACTGTGGAGCACCGCGATGGTCGTCCTGTTTAGCTCGTTCAGCTTTTGCCGACCCGAAAGCGATGCTATCGGAGAGTGGTTTGGTCATCATCTTGAGGAATGCATCATCAGAGTACTATATGGGCGGAGCGGATGAATAGTGCAAGCATTTCGGCACCTATCTGGCTTCAAGAAAGGGCCATCTAGCGAGAATCCTGCTCTTATTTGCCACTGTCATCGTGCTCCGGCCTCGTTCCATCGCAAGACAATCCTTCCACCAAGTGCCCGCTCGTTACAGCATCTACACAAACATCATCCGCCCCACCATCAAACCTGACCTAACAGCTTCCAGCGCGGCGTTCAAGGGATCACTCGTCCAGCTGGGCTGACAACTGATAAGCAACCTCGCCTTCAGTACGCCTGGTCGCAATGTGATTCCTCTCTTCACCAGACGATCCCGTAAAGCCTCGAGCTTTGTATCTTCGTCCAGTCCCGGCAACTCTCGAAACGCAGTCCTCCAACTCCCAGCTTTCGTGCAAGTCTCGGAAGTATCATATCGCAACTCGGGAATGGCGTCGATGTGCTTGGGGCTGAGTGTCGTCAGGCGGCGGATACATACGTCTGGATCACCGAATAGTAGTGTTGTGTTTGCATAGAACATTCCGCTGCACTCGGCGCGCAATTGTCGACATGTCATTAAGACTGCAGGCTGCATGTGTCCCTCGCATAAATGAAAGACTTCCCGCCGCTGGCTCTCGAACAGCTCGTAATAGATCTTGTTTCGGAGTTCCGGAGGTAGGAGCAAAAGAGGCGATTCCTGCGCGCTGATCCTCATCCCTGTCTGCAGCATCGACTCTCGTCTCGGCCGCATTGCGAGCTCTAGCTGCTGCATGCTGTAGACTGTAGTTGTGCCTACGGTATTGGTAAATATGCTGTCCTGGGTTGGTGCCAGTAGATCTAACATTTGGAGCACTTAGCCGCTCTCATCAGTCGAATGATTTTGGTAGCATTCTTGCGTCAACACTGAGGTGCTACGAGACAAAGGCAACTCAAGTGGCTTTTGTACTTGCTAGTCCGGTTCGACAATAGGTGAGTGCGCGTATCGCGGGCAAGCGGCTAATGACGTTAGTGTTTGTGAACAAAGAGCTCATGACCTTGGGGAGGACTGTGGCCTCGATGAAACCACCGACTTGGCCGACCGGCTCGATCCACGATCGTGCAGATGTGTGTCCAGCCTCCCAAATTTCCGGGCTTGGATAGCTGCATTGTGCTAGACACACATGCCTGGGTTCTCATCGATCTCTGGAAATGGAGCTGCGGCTGCAGTCGTGGCAAGCTTGACGCCGTGAGGAGCAATGCGCCACAAGTGGCTGTTTGGGTCTCAGCTGAGACTGAGAACCGAATACATGACCGAATCGTAACCTGTAGAAGTCGGTTTTGTTCTACGCTCGTTTGATGTCAAATTTGATGTCTTTGATGCTGACCTCCTCGCCAGCCTTCTCATCGTAGTCAAACCACTCCCCTTCTGTAAGGTCGATGCCTGTGAATTTGGTACCGCTTTCGGCGCCGGTCGCTTTCCACTCGCCCTGGCACGTGTCAGTGAGTAAAAGGGAGAAAGGACTATACAGCATACGTCGGCCTTGAATTCCACAAACTCGAGACCCCTGCAATCCATCGTGATGATGTTATTGGGTTTGGGTGGACTTTGCTGCGCATACGTATGAGGAGCACCGACAATATTGGCAGAGTGCTCCCTCTGCAAGAACATCAGCACAAGCTTGGCTCAAAACAGATCGCTTGCTGCTCAGACCTTGCAATTCTTGCATTTCCAGACGAAATTCGCTTCTCCCCTGCTGCCAGATTGCTGGTTCTGCTCCTAGAATTTTGTTAGCGAAGATCGAGTTGGGCTGGCCAGATGATATCGCACGAATCGACTGATCGAGACCCAGTTAGGATGTATCTCGCGACATGATGTGCATTGGACCTTGAACGTGTAGTAGAACGGAGTGGTCTCGGTGTCTTCTGGAACGAGGTCGGTGACGCTGGCTTGCAATCAGCAGAGGGTTTTTTGCGCGATCATACCATCACTGATACCCTTCCAGTTCGGCCGAGATGGTAAGTGCAAGCATGTTGGCGGGATGTTGGTTACTGAACCATCATTGTGATGTTGAAGACCAGGATCTTCGAGCTAGAGAAGGGTGTCTTGGCAAGGCGAGTGAACCAGGCAGCTTCGACGCGATCTTTCGATCTTTGACACTGTTTGCTTCACAGCGACGCAAAAGAATCACAATTCACTCTTGATCTGGCTGTCCCGCCAGTTGATCAATTGCGCTTTAGCCTGCATCGTCATGCTCACCAATAAGCGCATCCCGAACCGATTGACGACGCGCCTAAAACGCGTCATTCACGAGAGCTTTGGGTAGCACGACGAGTGCTGTCGATATGCCGCGAACGCTTCCTTGGTTGACGGATAAGGCCAGCAAGAAAGATACGCCACGATTGGACACGAAGACGAAAGCGAGACCACGTTCCCCTTCACCAAACGACCTCGTAGGCCCTGACCTGGAAGACCTTCATGATGAGCAACCAGCGCGACCAGCGCGGGTGGTGAAGAGCAAACAGGTTTACCGCGAGCCCTCGTCCTCACCTCCACCGGCACCAAAAGGTCCTCCACCCATCGAGTACATGAAACCGGGATATGGTGCAGATGACATCTGGATGATGGTCGAAGACGAGTTTTACTCTACAGCGCAATTGTACACACAACACCTACACCAGGCGGAGTATGCGCGACTTAGGAAGTTGCACAAATCGCGTGGGCAGGAAACGCTGGCAACACTTGCGAGGGCGACAGATGGCAGGACCGCTCAGAGCACGGAGTTGAAGGTGAAACGCCAGCAAGAGCAGAACGAGAGGAAGCGGAAGCAGGCTGTGGTAGCAGACAGCGATAGCGGGGATGATGACGAGTTTATGATGGTGCCTCAACTCGCAAGTCTAATGACAGGCTCACAAGGAGCCACTGGTCATGCGCAATCCAGTTCCACAAAGTCGAGGTCGAGGAGAGCATTGGCAGAAGATCGGGACTCAAGTTCGGATCCGCTACCAGAGCCAGATCTATCCCCTGTTGATGAAGCAGTGGAAGAAGACGAGGAAACTGAAAGTGACGACCTCGATGCTCCGTTGCGCAAGAAGAGGGTGCAGACTGAGACCGCCATTCCACGTCCGGCAACTTCAAGCGGCCAGGCATCGTCGTCGTCCCTACCAGCACCCCCTCCGAGAGCAACATCCACCGGGTTATTCGAGCAATTTGGGAGAGCTAAGCCGGAAGAGAAGGAGCACATTAAGAAGGAGTTCGAACCGTACTCAATGCCCTCTTCGCCGCCTCCAAGATTGACAGCGCCTTCGCGAAAGAAATCGACTGATTACAATATTGCAGAGGATGCCCCACGCTCAACGAATCGACTCAACCGTTCCAGGTTTTCCTCGATCAAGCGGGAAAGGTCAACGTCCCCGGTCAACGACGAGTTCAGCACAGCTTCTGTGAAGATCAAGAACGGACCTGTTACCCGGCCCTTGACTTCGCTAGCCAAGCGTCGTGCAAAGAAAGAAAAGGAGGATGCTGAAGCCAAGCGCAAAGAACTCGAAGCGAGCATTCCAACCTTCCTATTCTGAGCAGGAGCAATACAGGTGCTGATGCTTCTCGCTCCGAACCAGCGCTCAGAGGAGCAAGTCTCATCGAATTACACTACTGTATCTGGAACATGCTAGTGGACTGCACACCACTTCTCCACTTCTACCACTTCTCAAGCTGTGGCCGGATATCAATCTCGTTCGTAAATGCCCTCTTGCTTTGGGTGTGCAGACTCCAGTAACTTTCAGCGATATCTTCTGCGGCGATCTTGGCCTCTGGTGGCTGATCCTTCAACCAGTCTTTTGTCCTTGGGATATCGATAACGCCATCAATCACGGCATGAGCAACGTGAACTCCTTTGGGCGCGAACTCTTTTGCAATCGAAGTAGAAAGTGCACGCATCGCAAACTTCGCACAGGCAAAGCCAGACATTTGCGCATTGGCTTTCACTGAGGCTGTTGCACCGGTGAAAATCAGACTAGGTGGGTAGTTCCCACTCTTGACATTCGATGCAGTGTCGGCGGAAGGGTTCGCCTCGACGTGCTTGAGGAGTAGAGGCAGGCTATGCTGTGCGAATACGAATGCTCCTTTGCTGTGGCCATTTCGTAAGCGTTGCGTTCTCAGATGTGACAGGGCTGATGACTTGTGCGTTCTCCACTTACACGCTGACCTCGTACCCAGCCATAAAGTCCTCCACGCTCAATTCCAGCAACGGCTTCCTCACGAATCTTCCACTCGCATTGTAAATCGCCGCTGCGATCGGAGCGCCAGGAAATTCGGATTCAATCTGCTTGAAAGCATTCGCGATGCTGGCATTGTCCCCCAAATCTGTTGATATTCCAATGGCTTTGCCGCCGGACTTGTTGATCTCGTCCACGTAGGGCTGGAAGTTCTCGGGATTCCGAGCGAGCAGAATTACAGGGTATGCTTGAGCAAAACGACGAGCGACAGCAGCTCCAGTGCCGGCGCCGACACCTGCTACGATTGCGATCGCTTTGGCGGCCATTGTGTGTGCGAGAGCGGGAGTAAATTTCACGAGTTTAGAAGTGCTTCAGTCGGATAGAGAGATGGAGTCAAAGAATGAGAAGTGCTTGTGGGTTTCATTAGGAGCACCAGCTATATGTGATTACAGAAAGCACGCAAGCACGTCTTGCATGATTACAGAGCAGAGCTTCTGGAGCTCTGACGGATGAACGCATTAGGGTTGGTCGATGACCAATAGACTAGCAATGAGAGTGCCGAAAAGTGGGGCTTGCATCAGTAATCGTGCAGTGCTCTATGGCCGAAGCACTCCAGATCTGCTCGCGTCCGCCTGAGTGAGCGCCACGAGGGCATCGACAAGCAGACTGCTCCATGGAATACCTCCTGCTGCCATCATCAACTCCAGTGCCCTGCTTGTTCATGACAGCCCGAGATCACCACCTCAAATTTTCCAAGACATTTCAGCAGATAGCAAGGTAAAAGCATTGTCAATGCGATGAATATCATCATTTCTCAATCTTGACTGCCTCATCGTGCACAGCACCCTCCACGCCTTACATCGCATTCAATGCGAAGAATTTTGAAATAGTCGCTAATATATGATCCAACCACCAGTTGTACAGCTCCACCTCCACCCTTTCTCCTCCGTCCTTCCTCTCTCTATATTACCGAAGCAGGTTCGTTATTGTCGGATCACTCGCCTCGACTCGTTCTGTGTTGTTACAACGCAAAAGTTTTGGTCTAAGAAGAGACCATGGTCTTACACTCAGATTGGCTTCTTCCCTTCCCCCGTCCCGCTCATTACTTTGCCTTCCTCCTCCACATTCATCAAAAACCCCGTCAATCGTCCATCCATCAGGTGGGCAGTCTAGGATACTACCACTATATCCTGTAGTCTCCGCTGCCTTTGTTACTCAGGCCTGAATCGTATCGCTGATACGATCCGCGGTCGTCGCCCTCGCTTATCTGACTGAAGCTGTCATCTGAGTTTTTACCCTCTGCTCCACCGCGTATGGTAGTTGAGATTTGTGTCTTACTGTTGTTGCTTGTAGACATGAGATGCCGCATCTCCACGTGAGACTCGTCGTCGAACGGAGAAGGCCCGTTTGCGTTGTTGTTACCATTCTTGCTGCTTCGAAAACTGTCGGAAATTTTGCGTGAATGCGCTTTGACGCGGTCGAAAGTGGTAGGTCCGTTGTTGGTTTTAGAAGGCAGCGGCGGGGGCGTAGAGTTGAAGTCGTGATGGTTGGCGTAGAGACTGTCGCTTCCATAGAAGCCAGACACTCTATTGGCGTTCCGAATTCCACCTGGACTAGGAGGCTGACGTGGGTTCGTTCCAAAGCCAGGTGAAGATGGGCGGATGGGTGAAGAGCCTGGCGTTGGAGCTGCTCGAGGCTGGGTAAATTGTTCGTACGAAGGAAAGTCCTGCTGGACGGGGCGTTCAGCAAAAGTGCCAGACGGTGAGGATGCCAACGGCCGAAGGTTGTGGAACATGCGCTGAGCATCTCGACGTGACTTCTCACGGATTTCGGCGGCTCTGTTAAATCAAGGTCAGAATATGAGGTCTGGGAGGCCGCGTAGGATTGCATTGGGTTGCCAGAAGGGCCTGTGGAAGCGGCAAGGTGGGTGGGTATTTGACCAAGAACTTACTCGTCATCGGGAAGACCAGCAATGTTCACGTCCTCTCGTCTGAAATCTGTTGGCATGCCCTGTAACACGATGCATGTCAGCTTCATAAGCACGCCATCTTCCGTGAACCCATCTAAGCTCACAATCTGGATTGATCTCCTCGGACTCTCGTACTCCTCCTCATCGTATTCTCCACAACAAAACATGGCTCTCATCTTCTGTCCAAACGTTAGACCAGCCGGACGAGAATTATCGAACTGTGTGTCGGCCATCTTCGAATTTCAAGCCGAAAGCACAATAATTTTGTAGTTGTGCCTTGACTCAGAATCAAGATGGTGGCGGTAAGGTTTCGGACAATGGCTGAGTCGAGGCCTTGCTGTCTTGCTCTCTTATGCTTCTTCACAGCAGAGACACGAGCTCCGGCCCACAGATACGATAGATCTGCAATGGCGCGTTTCGTCTCCACGATTTGATGACGGGTTGTTAGGAGGACGACGCGATGGAAGGACAGTGCGTATTCTATGGAAAGAAGTGTACAATGAGGTGGTGCGTGAGGACAGCTCTCTCTACATCAACCAGGAGCAGCGTCCTTTTGACGAGCCGTCGGCGTGGAGTGCAGTGCTGCGCAGCGTTGGGCATGTCAGAAAGAAATTACCGAACCAAGGCAAGGTCAGTCCAACAGCTTGAGTTTGAGTTACGTCGACAGATGAGCACTCAGTGTGCCCTCGCATGGCGTGATGAGCAGTTGCTGTCCGAGACCAGACACGCGTTGGTACATTCCTCATGTCAGGATGCCGCCAGCCGGAGGGAATGTGGGATCTGTGAACACACCATTGGCCGTGCTCCGGAGCGGGAGCCAGCGATGGAGACATGCTGTGGGAACTTTCGAAGACCTGTCATCAGCTTGAAGGCAGTTGGAAAGTCGCGTTAGTGACGAATGGGCAACATTTCATTTCGCCTGTTTAGAGAGCCGTTGGGGGAGACAGAGTTTGCGAGTGAGGAGGAGTTAAATCACGCCAGCCAGGGCAGCGTGCAATCCGCAATAACAACATGTGCTGGTCCACAATCGTATCTTGGTAGGCGATTGTGCGACACGCCTTGCAGGTGGCACGAACGCGTCGTCTCGCCGAGAGCTTGAACGCTTGGGTCTCTCTCGTTTCACATGCATCCGCTTCCAGCATATGTACTGCGTGTCGGCGCCCGTGAAACAGAGTGTGGCATGCAAGCACCAACCATGCTGCAGGCCACGCTGCAGACGGATGCTTCCCGTGAACCGCTGGACCGCTGGCATCCGCCCTGGCGGGACAGGCAAGATTGTGCTGGCGACGCCGCGACGCAAGGCAGCTCGTGATGCCATACAGAACTGCTCCCATCGTCCAACGCATACCTGATCACCCAGAGTCCGGAAGTACCGGACTTTTGTTTCGCGATGCATCGTTGATACCGTTGATCTTTCCCTATTACGAATCATGTCGACGGCGGCATATCGTTCTGCAGCAACATCAGTTCACGTCTACGGCAGCTAAGCTTGAGCTGACTACCTTTCCTCTCGCCATCGCGATGCCTCGCATTCTGCGCGCACTGGAGGTTTGAGTCTTCGTCAGGCGCATGGCCTGCGCTGGAGATGAGCTCGAAGCTGCATAGAGCGTCCTCCGATCTGGCTGAGAGTCGTGAGTCTCGCAGCAGATCCTTCAAGTTTCGTCCATTGCCTCGCCATCCATGACCCCGGTAGGCAGTCGACCTTCGTTGAACATCTTCTCCAGCTTCTGCACCTCGGCGAGCGTTTTGGCCTTTTGCACCAGCAACTGAAATTTCTTCTTCTCATCTTCAGTGATCACAATCTTCTTGCCTGTGCCATTCGACGTGGCCGCGCCACTGCCAAAGGCACCTGGCCTGTTCGATCGCTTCGCGATTATGCTCTTCGCCAAATCTGTAGGCTCGTCCGTCGTGCTTCCAAAGAGCTCTTTTGCCTTGGCCCTCTCGGCGTCTTTGACTTTCTCAAAGTCGAGAAACCGCACCTGCGGGCAGCGCCACAGCACCCAATACCGGTAGTTCTGCAGTTCCTCATCAGCTGCTAGCCATTGTCCCGAGCATTTCGACCAACCTCTTTGCTTGCCACCGGATTTCCTACCAGACTCAAATATGTCAACTTCTTGAACCCTTCCAGCGAGTCCAGATCGCCCAGCTCATTCAGATTGTTCTGCGCAAGCACCAAAGTGTGGAGGTTCGGTACGCTCTTGCTCGTCGATTCGGCAATGCTGCTTATTCGATTCCGCGCGCAGAGAAGGGTCTGTAATCGCGGCGAAAGAGGAAAACCGGCGAGGGATGTGATAGCATTGTCGGTGAAGTCAATGGCTTCTTGGTCTTTGGCGACTCCCAAGTTTTCAATTTGGGGAATCTTGTGGCCTGCATGGCACCTTTTGTATCAACTAGCTCTTTTCATGTGTGTGTATCTGTCCTTCTCAGGGCATCAATGAGGGAAGTGTTTCCGTACCTCGAAGATCGAGTTCGCGCTCGTTAAGAGGATTGTTGTAAGACAGCGATGACTTGATCAATTCTGCCGTGAGCCGCATTTTGAGGGGATTGTGGTGTATGCGACAGACGGACCGCGGTGTGTCGTCTTCTGCGCGACGAGGGAAGAGGTGATAGGCAAAAGAGTGCAGTCTGGCACGTGAGAGTCGCAGACTGCGCGCGAAAGTGAATCGCGACTGCCAAGGCACACGAGTCATGCGCGGTAGCGCCTCTTGGCGTGATGTGAAGCTTGCATCTCTTCTTGAACTTCGAACTCCAATCAACTACTACCACCGCCTCCACTCCAAGTGCAGCTCATTCTCGCGAGACTCACAGGGAAATCTTCGCCATGGGTTCCGTCGTCATCCCCCATCTCGTCACCGGCTGGCACGTCGACCAAGCCATCATGTCCGAAGAAGACCGCCTGGTCGTGATTCGCTTCGGTCGCGACTGGGACCCAGATTGCATGCGACAAGACGAAGTGCTCTACAAAATTGCCGACCGCGTCAAGAACTTTGCCGTCATTTATGTCTGCGATCTCGACCAGGTCCCTGATTTCAAGCAAATGTACGAACTCTACGACACAGTCACGCTCATGTTCTTCTTCCGGAACAAGCACATGATGTGCGATTTCGGCACGGGTAACAACAATAAATTGAACTGGGTCTTGGAAGACAAGCAGGAGTTGATCGATATCATTGAGACGATCTACAAGGGTGCGAAGAAGGGAAGAGGTTTGGTGGTCAGCCCAAAGGACTATTCGACACGCTACAGATACTAGTGGAGAATCGGACTGGGCAGATGGCAAGCAGTACGGTGTGCGCAAGACGCGCTTAGGCACCATCAAGAGATCACGACTTGCAGAGAGGTCATTTGCTGCCAGGCAAGCTACGTGATCCTACATGGAATGACTACCTTCACAAGGAGAGAAGAAACTGCACATTGAGATCGGAGCCTAATATCGAGCTTCATTGGAATGGGTATCACGAGAGACGAAGGAGCTTGAGAGTATCACGGATTCAAATGGTTGGTCTTCCACGAGCATGTCGCTGTACCTGATCAGTCTCACTAATACGGTTCCTCAAGAAATTATTCTCCGTAAGTGCTGGCGGACCGTTCGTATTGACATGACACAGTCGTCGATATCTATTGACGTTGCATTGCTGCTGCCTCGCGAGAGCGCATGCTGACCTTGCTGATGCGTGAGTGGAGTTCCATGTCATGTAGCGTGCAGGCTCTCGCTCGAAAGAACTGCTCACTTGCTCCAAGTCAACGTCGATCAGATATATACGGCGAGCACGGTAAGTTGCAGACCGATTGCTGCGCGAAAGGAGCATTTCATTTCCCTTCTGCCGTTCTGCATACTGTCTTCTAACATCAAATCATAACTCATGCTCGAACGTGGAAACATCAAATACCAAGCCACCGTGGAGGATGCTGCACAGAATATCATCATCTATGCCTTCGGGTAGTCCTTGAAATGGTAGCTCTTCAACTTGATGAATTGGTCAAATCCAAACTTAGACAGCGTCTGTCCCTTTCCACTGTTCTTCCACCCCACCCAAGCAAGATCTGGTGCTGGGTAATCGGCACGGTTGACGAAGACAGTACCAGCTTCGATGTCGTTGGCCAGCTCGTGCCCCTTTGCTACGTCCTTGGTCCAGACAGACGCTGTGAGACCAAACTGGTTATCGGACATGAACTTGACAGCTTCCTCATCAGACTTAACTGCGATAACTGGAATAACAGGTCCGAAGGTCTCGTCCTGGATGACTTGCATGTCTTGCTTGACATTTGTCAACAGTGTAGGAACAACGTAGTTGCCATCCTTGGGAGCGTTCTTGAAGGATTCGTTCTCTGGTGTCTCATTCTTCGCGCCGGCTTTGATGGCACTGTCGATGTGTTGCTCAATCCTCTGCTTCGCAGCTTTGCTGACCACAGGGCCAACATGTGTACCCTTGTCTGTCGGGTCGCCAAGCTTGTAGTTCGCGAGCACCTTCTTGACTTCTTCGACAAATTTGTCGTGTACACTTTCATGTACATAGACGCGCTCCAAGCTGCAGCAGGATTGACCGGAGTTGAAGACTGCTCCGTCCACGATCTCGTCTGCTGCCCACGCCAGGTCCACGTCTGGGCGAACGTACGCGGGGTCTTTGCCGCCCAGTTCCAGTCCCACGCGAAGGTCCACGCGGCCTGCGCCAGCCTTCTGTACTGCAAGACCGCCCTCGACGGAGCCCGTGAAGCATACTAATTGGATTTCTGGTGCTTGAACAAGCTGTTCGATTTTCTTGAAGTCGCCGCAGTGAAAGTACTGTATCACATCCTTGTCGAGCCCAGCTTGGACAAAGAGTTTCTGTACCTGCTCCGCAATGGTTGGAGTCTGTGGCGATGGCTTGAGGATGACGCTGTCACCAGCCAAGAGTGCTGGCACGAGAGAGTTGACCAGCGTCAGGTATGGGTACTAACACGAGTCAGCAATTGCCACCTTGAGAGGATGAACTTGGAGAAAATTCATACATTCCATGGGAACAGAATCAGGACTGGTCCAAGAGAGACCTTCCGAATGAAACGCTTGAAGCCCTGTTCAGGCTCACCAGGAGTATCGGAGAGTGCTTCCTCACTTATTTTGAGCAGATACTCGCCTCTCTTGACAGCGGTCTGAACTTCCTTGGCAGTAAAAGCAATCGGCCTGCCCATCTGATCTGTGATTTCTTGGGCAAGTTCATCTTGGTTCTCGTTGATGAGCTGCAATGCCTTTTTGACGATCTGCTGTCGCTCCGCAAGGCTGGTCTTGGAGTACTTCAAGTACGCCTTCTGGGCAGTCTTTGGCAGCTCAGCCAGCTCAGCGTCGGTTGGACCATTGCGTTCCACCACGGGCTTGTTGGTTGTTGGCGAGATGGTCGTTATCTTCTCGGTTGCCATGATTGTTGTACGTTGCTCTTCGAGTATGGGTTGGTTTTGCTGCGCGAGCATGTGAAAGTGACTCGCCATCAAATATTGATGCGGCGTTACATCGGCTCACCATGCCACGCGCAATGACATCAATCTCAGGGACGAGCTTCCACTCTCATCACTTTCTTCGCATCCGAACGAACCGTAGCAGGACGCAAGCGTCTCATCGTCTCGTCAGCGCCTCATCTCTTTCCTGTATATCAAGACCCGCCATTCGCAACATTCGAACACCTCACCTCCTCTTGAGCCTCCGTTCGACAGATTTCTTATCGTGATCCATCCTGGCCCAGCAAAGCTTCAATGCGATAAGCGTGCTACTATGATTTCCATGCAGCGAGCTCTTGTCGGCTCCGCTCGTGGTCCTCTATTGCGATCTCAGGCACAGCAAACGACACGGACGAGAGCCAATGCCTCAATACCTCCGACCTTGAAGCAGCAGAGCCGGCTGTTATCCTCGCGGGCAGCCCAACCACTTCCACGCACAGTTCGACGCGCTCTAAGCCAACATGCCACGCGATACGGGCAGCTGCGATGGGCATCTACGACCGAAAAGAGCGCGCTGCCGGCGGTGAAGCAGCGAGGGCGCCTTGCACGCTGGACATACAAGGCGCTCGCGTCGATAGGCTTCTTCATCATCATGAGTGGAGGTTGCGTGGCGGCTTTCTTCATCTACGATGCCACCACATATGTGGGCGAGGGCGGGCCGACTGAGCTGTCAGTCTCGGAGCTCGCATTGAACCCACGAAGAGGCGGGCCAAAGAACTTACCTATTGCGGAGTACTTTGTCGACGATGAGGAAAGCGAGAAGATGAAAGAGCAGAAACACAAGCCCAAGCTGGTCATTCTCGGAACAGGCTGGGGGAGCGTGGCTCTCCTGAAGCAGCTGAATCCAGGTGACTATCACGTCACAGTCGTCTCGCCTTCGAATCACTTCCTGTTCACGCCCATGCTGCCCTCAGCCACGGTCGGTACCTTGGAGCTCCGAAGTTTGGTTGAGCCGGTGCGCAAGATTGTCAAGCGCGTCATGGGACACTTCTTGAAAGCTTCTGCTGTGGACGTGGACTTCAGCAATAAATTGCTTGAGCTGGAAGCGGATGGTCCGAATGGCAAAGAGCGCTTCTACTTGCCTTACGATAAGCTGGTCCTTGGAGTTGGCTCGGTGACAAATCCCCACGGAGTGAAAGGCCTCGAGCACTGTCACTTCCTCAAAGATATCAGCGATGCCCGCAAAGTTCGAAACACGGTTATTGCCAACCTAGAGGCCGCCTCGCTGCCGTCTACGTCCGACGGAGAGCGACGTCGACTGCTTTCTTTTGTTGTATCTGGCGGTGGTCCCACAGGAGTGGAGTTTGCTGCGGAACTTTACGACATGCTCAATGAAGATCTTTGCAAATTCTACCCTCGATTGTTGCGAAACGAAATCTCGGTGCACGTGATACAATCTCGCGGCCACATTCTTAACACCTACGATGAAGCACTAAGCAAGTATGCGGAAGAACGACTAGCGCATGACAATGTCGATGTCCAGACCAACGCGCGCGTAAAGGAGGTGCAGAGGGACAAGATTCTGTTCACGCAGAAGGGCCCCGATGGCAAGGTCGTGACCAAGGAACTGCCAATGGGCTTCTGTCTGTGGTCGACTGGTGTCTCGCAAACGCAACTAGCGCAGGATATTGCCAAAAAGTTCGACAGCCAGAACAATCGCCACGCTCTAGAAACCGACACGCATCTCCGGTTACTTGGTGCACCCCTCGGCGATGTCTATGCTGTAGGTGACTGCAGTACCGTGCAGAACAACGTGTCGGACCACATTGTTACTTTTCTGCGCACACTTGCATGGGAGAAGGGCAAAGATCCAGAGACAATGACGATCACGTATCCACAGTGGTGTGAGGTTGCCAAACGAGTCCGTGCGCGTTTCCCGCAGGCGAACGACCATCTCAAGCGTCTAGGAAAGCTATTCGAGCAATACGACAAGGACAAGTCCGGCACACTCGATTTTGGCGAGCTTAGTGAGCTTCTGAAACAAATCGATAGTAAATTGACTTCGCTGCCTGCTACGGCCCAGCGCGCCAATCAGCAAGGTCAATATCTTGGACGCAAACTGAACAAAATGGCCCAAGTTGCTGAAGGCATGTGGCTCAATGGTGTTGTCGATGGTGATATTGACGATGCTGTCTACAAGCCATTCGAGTACAAGCACATGGGAAGCTTGGCTTATATCGGCAACGCTGCTATCTTCGATTTCAATGGGTTGAGCTTTGGTGGCGGTCTCCTTGCTGCGTATTTGTGGCGCAGCATCTACTTTGCCCAGAGCGTCAGCCTGAGAACACGAATGTTGCTTGCTATGGACTGGAGCAAACGAGCACTTTTCGGGAGAGGTGAGAGATATCGTTCTACAATGACTTTCTTGCTAGCTGACTTCTGTGACAGATATGATGAACTACTGAGCGACACAGCAGGCAAACATGCCAATTACGAGCGGAATGTATATTTGAATAAATGTCTCAAGCGTCGGCGTCCCGGCGTTCCCACTGTCATACGCTCATCGTGCAGCTCTACAGACTCTTGATCTGGAAACAGTAATTCCATTGACACAATGTTTGTCGGAAGCGAAAGCGAGGGCTTTCCAAGTGCTGCGCTGGGATGCGCATGTAGTAGGAAGCGGTGGGCCGCAACTGGTCGTGAAGTTGTCATGAACAAGTGGCACTGCATCTCCTAGTGCCATACTCATTCAGCATGTTAGTCTCTAGCTAGCGTGCTTCAGTACTGTCAATATCGTATAGCGATGCCTACCCGACCAAATCACCCGTCGCTTCTGGCCAGCCGTGGCCCCAGACCAAAGCACGATCGCCCCATCGCTGTGGATGCGGTGCCAAAAAGCGCACCTTCTTCCTCGCCTCGTCCACGTCTGCGGCATACAAGAAGCCCATCACGGCACTGTCTCGTATTGTCTGCTCATCGGCACCACCTGAACAGAATTTGATCGCGAGTAGACCACCAGTCATAGCAGCTGACGGTGTAACTTTTTCGTATGTCGTATTGGCGGCCGGCTTGTTTGCATATGGAATGTCGTAATCATCACCTTCGTCTCCGGCTGCAAAGGCAGGATCATTAGTGTTGAGTGCCGCGCCGGACTTGACTCGGTATACGTCCAGATCTGCGAAGGGTATCGTGTGTGAATGCGGGTTGAGAGACTCTTTGCTCGAGCCGAAGAAGTACTGCTTAAGCGACTGTGTTCGAACCTGTTTCATAAAGTCGGCATCTCTTTCCACCGCACCGCCAGGCTTCGTGATTCGGAGGACATGCACCGTCTCGTCCGGGCTCTTGGTGCTGGCAAAGCGTCTGCTCATGTCGGAGGATAATCTCTCGGAACCTATTGTAAGTATCATGTTGATACTGAACTCCGAAACCACGTGGGCGACCAACTCGTAGCTTGATTTGGGATCGTTGAACGAGCCTGGAGTATCGACGATGATGCCGCTTCGCTTTGCTGCAACGTTCTCCTCGAGTCGGTTGGTGACGGACAGTGCCATACGAGTGGTGATAGGCTTGAAGACTTCGGGCTTCTCAGAAGGCGACTGATATGGGAAATGGTAGATGAGTGGAGTGCGCACAGGTGACACTGTCGGACCTGAGGATGAACTGATGCCATAGCCATTTTCGGTATCAAGTGACGAATCCACAGTCACGATCGAGAGACTGCCGGGAGGGGCAAGCAGACCTTCACGGGGATCTAGATTAACCACAGTTGGAGCATGGCCAATGCGGACTGCCCATGCCGCTAAACTGCGTACCAGACTGCTCTTGCCAACGAAATCGGGTCCAAGAACAAGCACTCGAGGTGCGTCGCTCGCGGTCGGTGCTCGCATCCCTTCCAACATTCCGTGCACGTTCAGCCATTCTACGGCGTACTCTGTCTCCTGGCCTGCGTATTCGCTCTCGGCATTACCGCTGAGCTCCAACTGACAGCCATGCCAAGTGAATATTGCGCCTTTGCAGCCAGAGAATGTGTAGCTCTGCTTTGGAGCCAGCTCCACGCCAAAGAGATCTGCGTGGCCGCTTTCGAGTCTGACGTTGTATTGCTGTTTGAAGCCTACCTCGAATCTCCATTCCTGCAGTGGCTGAAGGGATTCGGTTCTTGGAGGCTTTGCTATTGATGTAGCGCTTGCTTGAGGTGTGGCAGAAGCTTGAGGTGGGGCCAGACCAGGCAATGTCAAGCCCGGCAGAGACATGGCGATGATGAGCAAGGTCGCAGACGCGGATGGAAATGACTTGGTCGTTGTCTTTCGCGCTGAACTTGTCGAGAGGTCGAGCTTGAATGGAATGTGCGACTCGTGGCCAAACAGATATTCCCCAGTCCTTGAAACCAAACTCCAGGACGCCGATGCTCGAGATTTCCGACTGATGTTCTTTGTAATTGCTGATGCAATGTGCGATGCGGTTGGAAGTTGTGAACCTGGTTCGGACGTCGGATTCGGAAATCGCGATCACGTGGAGCCTCCTGTTAGTGATGTGCCAGTCACCGTGACAACCATGTGACTGGGCTGTAACAGCCTCCCCTGTCACAAAACAGGCTATGTGACTAGGTGACTGAGGACTATCCGCTAATTAGGTAGCAACTCGATAAATTAATTTAAAAAGGCTAGGATCTTAATGAAATTTTACAGGGCTAGGATCTAGGATCTCGATACTTGTTACTAGAACTAACCCTAGTAGCTCTATACCCTAATCTGAACTCTAAGCTACAAGCTTCCTCGACCCTAAGCTAGAAGCTCTAATAGAACTACGGAATACTCTATACTATCCGCTATACTTCGTCTACGTATATATAGGACTAGTAACTAAAACTATATAGTACTACGAACTATATATAAGACTCTTAGCAGTATCCGAGTAGTAACGAAAGCAGGAGATACGCACGAATCTCAGTTACACCAGTTACAAGCCGTTTACAGGGCAAAACGCTTAGTCACAGCTCAGTCACACGATTTTACCTAGTTACAAATTTGTGACTGTGACTGAGGCACAACACTACCTCCTGTGATCGAGCCAAGACTTTCGCGCCCGATGAAACGCGTTCTTCCACACGTATTCACCTGAATCACACTTATCAAGTTACAGTGCCTCCATACTTCGCTGGCGCACGAGATTGACTTATTACGGGCAGCTAGCATCGTCGTATCAAAGCAAGCACGGCATCTCACTCTGATGTCGTATAGGTTCCATCAATGCCATCATCCACCCTCTCAATAGCCTGAGCTCTGCGCATTCAGGAGCACACTTCCAGTCTCCACGACTCGCGACGTGCCACGAGCCGGTCAAGGCAGGATCTTGAGTATAGCCACACTCATCGCGGTTACGATTCTGTGTAGTGTTATCCTTCGGCTTACGGACAACGCGATGGCGGAAATCCTAGACACGCCGCAGAAAGCGGAAATTCGAGGCGCGTACAAAATGCTTCTGTTCCTCGAGCGGACGGGACGATATTCCGAGAAACGGAAGCTTCAGACCATCGCAGAGTGTTTCGCGATACCGAAGCGAGTAGTCTCGAAGGTTTTGTCGTCAAAACCAAGTACGAGGGACGTACGACGACGATGACGACAGCGATCCCGCAACCGCAAACACGGGGAGATTATCGAGGCGAGAAATTCCTGCGCCGAAGAGAAAACAAGATCGAAACTGCGACGCGAGTAATCGATGGGAACGGCCTTCAATGGCGCAAGCTAGGCTGCGGATCTCCGCGAGGCGAAGTAGCTCTTCCAGACGTCTCGATCCGGACAATACGACGCGGCCTATGACGGAATGAGAATATAAGATATTTTTTATCACGTACGCAGGAGTAGCTTGACGAGGAAGAGGCATAAGTACGCCAGTGTACGGACAAGAGTTGCGCCGATATCGGCGGCACTCATGCCCCTCACAGAACAGATGCGACCGCTGGACAGTGATCGTTGCTGTGTCAGCCACCAAACCCCAGGCGTTGATTCCAACAACCAGTGTCACACTTTTTTGATGCTCAGCAAATGTCTCATCTCGTTCCTCGATCTGTCAGACTTGGACTGCCTCCTACCTGGAGATCTCAGAGACCCGCCACTTTGCTACGAACGACCGGATCGAGTCAAGTGAATGGCTTTACTGCGCTCAGGCTCCATAGCAATCTACCATTGTCAGGAACTTTAGTTGTTTCCCTTGAACAAGCAATTGCCGGTCCCTTCTGTACAAGGCAACTAGCAGATCTCGGAGCGCGGGTGATCAAGATCGAACGCCCAGGTGCTGGAGACTTCAACCGCTATCATGACACTAGAGTCAAAGGCCTGTGCAGTCACTTCGTCTGGACAAATCGCAGCAAAGAGAGTCTAGCTCTC
Organism: Cercospora zeina; assembly: GCA_022702355.1. Lineage (NCBI taxonomy): Eukaryota > Fungi > Ascomycota > Dothideomycetes > Mycosphaerellales > Mycosphaerellaceae > Cercospora > Cercospora zeina. Next base: position 1,646,452 of record JAKLWX010000010.1, read on the forward strand.
GACCTCAAGAAGTCAGAAGATCTTGCCGCCCTCAGGCAGATCCTATCCAAAGCTGACGTCCTTGTGCAAAATCTGGCCCCAGGAGCCACAGAACGAATGGGTCTTAGCCATCAAGCACTCAAGGACAAATACCCAAAGCTCATAGTCTGCGATATAAGCGGATATGGCAGCACAGGCCCATACAAGAACAAGAAAGCGTATGATCTTCTCATCCAAGCAGAATCGGGCTTCCTCTCGGTCACGGGTAGCCCAGGACAACCAGCAAAGTCTGGAATCAGCATCGCAGACATCGCAGCAGGGACTGCGGCGTACAACAACATTCTCGCGGCAATCATACAACGCAGCAAGACCGGTAAGGGGTGCAGATTAGATGTCAGCATGCTCGAGAGCCTGGCTGAGTGGATGAGCTTTCCGATGTATTACGCTTTCGATGGTGCTCCCGCTCCCGCCTTAGCTGGAGCCGAGCACGCCAGTATCTACCCCTACGGGCCCTTCCAGGCGAGCGATGGGATCGTCATGCTCGGGATGCAGAATGAAAGGGAATGGGGCATTTTTTGTACGCAAGTGCTTGAGAAAGGCGAGCTTTTGGAGATGGAGCGGTTCTCGAATACAAGTGAGAGATCGGAGAACAGAAAGGAACTGAAAATGATCATTGAAGAGGTGTTTAGTAACTTCTCGGCTGATGAAGTACTGGCAAGGTTGCAAACTGCCGGGATTGCTAATGCGCGAGTCAGTGACATGCCTGGTTTGTGGAACCATGAGCAGCTGAAGGCACGACGTCGTTGGGCTGAAGTCGACACTCCCAATGGCAGGATCCCAGCATTGAAGCCTGCAGGGGCTGCCGAAGATATGGACGTTCGCATGGACCCAATACCGTCAGTGGGCGAGCATAGTGAGGCGATTTTTAAAGAGTTTGGCGTCAATCGTTGATCTGCATTGCTGTTCTACACATGCATCGACTCGCCTCTGGCAGGTCTTACTGTTTTTCCGACTCTGCGTGTAGCGGTTCCATTCATAATAATCGTAAAGATATTCGCACTTCTCCCTGCAGTACTGATTTTCTACCCCTTCGCCACAGTACTACTCTTCAAAACGCGCAATCAGCACATCCATCTGATCTTCAATGTTCTTCAGACCTTTGATGACATTCGTGTCGGGTCCCTTGCCCGTTGTCCAGGCAGCGTGGGCGAAATCAATCATCTTCACGCGATGCGTGGTCGGCCGTTCCTCCTCATCTTCATCTTCCTCTTCGGCCCTCTTCTTCAGCTCATAGGAAGTCGGCGCTCTCTCATCCACGCGCGGAGTCTTGGGCGGGTTGGTCATCAGCGTGTCAAGTGCGTCGGCGTCGCCCTCGTATACAATCAAGATACTGGCGCTGTACATTCTTGACTCGGACCTCTCGAGACTGTGTCGCGCTTTCGTGATCTCCGCCAGAATGGTCTCGAGTAACTGACGTGCATCTTCCTTGCTGACGCCCGTCGAAAGCCCGCTGAAAAACGTCGCAAAGCCGTCCTTCACGTTGTCCTTGTTGAACTGCCGGCCGTAGAATTTGTCGTAGGTGTCAAAGTCCTTGCCATTCCACACTCTCATACCAGCGATGCGAAAATTCAGCGAGCCACTCGTCGTCTCTCTGGCAACTTTGTCGAGACGTTCTCCCTTTTCTGGCTTGGTCTTCTCCGGGTCGTACAGAAGAGCGCCAAGCTTCAAATCGAGCACATTCGGTTTTTTGAAACCCGCTTCGAGGTTCTCGAGTACAATCGCAGTTTGAGTATTCAGCGGTTTGCCGTGCAAGAGGCCTTTGTCCTTTTGTTCCTGGGTGATCTCGGGCTCGTGCGGAGCTGTGACGTCTGGGACTGCTGCCGGCGCACCCAGCGTCAAAGTGCCCATGAATGTCGGCATCAGCTCGTAGAACTTCGGATGCTCATTCATCGACTCTTGGTAGAATGCCACTTCGGCATCTGTGCAAGGCTTGATTATGAGCTCTCCCGACTCATCTGAAAGCACTCCATCGTGGCCAGCAGCCGCGTTCTCGAAGGCCTTCAGCTTCGCCTGGTCCAGCGGCTTCTGTTGCGCTTGTGTCGGTGCGGCCATTGCAAATGTGTTGTGACCGTAGAGCGGCTTGGTCTTTTCTTTCCTGGGCGTGGCAAGTGGATTGGCAGGCAGCGAAACAAGATGCAAGCGAGGTTGTGATATCAGCTTGGGGCGTTCGGCTAGGACATACCGAACCCGAAGCGGACTAGCGGCCACGCTTTTCTTCTTAGCGCCGAGAAAGGGCGGCAGATTGCACGCAGGTGAATTCTCTTGAATCATCGCGTCAAAGTGCATTCGTGGTCTGCGAACAGGTTTGAGGCTCATTCTACTACGCTCTATATGTACGTGGCAAGTCGGACTGCGCATACACCGCCGCCTGCTGAACTTGTGGTCTTTTGTGGGATTTTTGCCCCAGAACTGACATCATGCATCGCTCACCACGTGGCTGAGCGACTATCGCGGCTGTCTCTGACTTCACCGCTATCGAGGTATGCTGGAGATGCGGGACGCCACGTAGCTGTGGTTGTCTGTGTGTGGCTCTTGCTCCGGGACAACCTTGCATGCCGAGTGGGATGAAGGCATGACCACCTGGTGACTTGGGGATTTTCTTGTGGCGTTGATGCGCATCTTCGAGCAACTCTAGATCTACCTGTAGGGTCGATCATACCCATCCACTTCCATTAACGTAGCCTTCGGGCTGTCAAGTCCGAAGTACTCTCCTGCTGCGATGACCGCGGCCAGAAACCCCAGTGCGGTGATCAGCCAACTTGCGATCGAAAAGCCAGTCGAAAAGTCATTGTCCATCGCAAAGCCGTACCCTACTGCTGCACCAAGGCTGACTATGATCGCAAACATCAATCCCATGTAGATCTTTGAGCTGTCAAAGGTCTCTTTGACATCAATGTCGATAACAGCGCCTGGAAGAAGCGGCAAACAGTCAGCATGTCTCCGGCAAGCTCGATCAAATGACCCAATGGCATGTTCGTTGGCCAATGAGAGAGTACTCCTACCTGGTTCTATGAGTCGATCAAGGCGTGAGACCCAACGAGTGGACTGCCACTCATCACGGTCATTCGGCGTGCCAGTGAGTGTGTTGTACAGAATTGACTTCTTTCTACACATTCGCCGCAACTGATTCATAAACGAATTGCGGGTCATGGCATTGTCTTTGGGTGCGATCGGTTGCCTATCCGTCTGCAACCATGCACCAGTCTTAGGATATCGACTGTCTGGAAACGCGTGAAACTGCACGAAATAGACGAAGGAAATTTTCTTATAGGCGGTTAGCTTCTGCACGATGCCGACTTTGGCGGTTTTCAAACTGCGATATTTCTGGTTCAGCTTGCGAGCAAACGCAATGTCGGTCCAAGTGCCTTTGCGGTAGGTAAAATCTTCGCCAGAGTAGCGCTCTCCATGTCGAGTAAGTACGAGCTTGAGGACAATATCATATGTGTCCACTTTGGGGTTCCAAACTGCTGCACGATCCCAAATCGCTGTTCGGTGAGGCGCTCGTCTGTAGTAATCATTTCTCTTTCGGCGGGGTCCGGGTAATGGGTGTGAGTACGGTGGTCGGCTGGGAAAGTTGTCGGGTGGGAGGTCATCAGGGAACAGTGGACCTTGTGGTGGTCTGGGTGGCGGTCTGGGTGGCGGTGGAGGAGGCTCGAAAAACATCGGTTCATAACCTGATCCGAATGTTTGATTCAAACCCTGTTTGGTTGTATCAGGCAACAATGTATCATCGAATCCATCGTAGTAATCGTCGAGCATTTCATGAGAGCTTTGATCGGCTGCGGGTCGCTCATGCAATTGATGCGAGGGTGTTTCGGGATATCTTCGGCTTGTACGGCGCCTGAGCGGTTGTATGAATGATATGTGAGGATTGGGGATCTCCGAAGCTCGTTCAGGTACTTGATCGAAATCAGACTTCCGAGCTGCTCTTGATTTCTCCTCGATGATCAACTGTGGAGCACCTGAGATGCCAGTATGCCTAGACCGCTTGCGATGGATCTTATCGGTCGAATGTCGCTTTTTGGATTTCCTGTACTCTTCGACACGTTCCACTCGGTCGACAGGCTGGGTGTCTCTTCGTGCTGGCTCAATACGGATGGTCCTCGGAACAGGCTCGTGGGCCCCCGAACCGCGATGGGATACTGGTCGTCCAGAAGGTGCTGTTGCTCGTATTGATATGGTAGGATCTCGAGGCCGTTGCTCCAGCGGTTCCTCATCGCTGCCGTGAGTTTCTGATCCGTCTTCGGCCATCATGCTTGTGATGGTTGGTTGCTCGAATTACCAAGGAACGCCGATCCGTGGTGAAGATCTAGAACGATGAGCGTAGCACTTCTTCCCATCTCAGCCTCGGCACCTCCAACAGCCATCAGCGAGCATTAGTGTGCGGCTGAGCGACATGATCACGAAGCGACTGTTCGCTTCAGCAACGGCACGCATGAGAGACGCTATGATGTCCTCAGGCATAACAGTCGACTTGTATCGTCTGCCGATACGCGACACGCGCAAAGTCGCGCCATGCGCCGCCCACGGTGATTGCCATGTGAAGCAGCAACTTGATTGTCGATGGAAACGAAGCGCTGGCGAAGTATGGCGGGTTCGAGATTGTCGTCCCAGGGGTTTCGGCAGTCAGGCGCGACGTGTTTGTTTGGCCTTTGTAGTAGCACACTCGCATGCTTTCCTTTGCCTGCATCTTCACATGCATCAGCGCAAATGAGTCACAGTTGTTCACTTGCGCGAACCTGATCTCGCAAACAACGCGTCTGCTCCTTTCTTAAGCCGCTTTCGAAGCGGCGCTTACACACAGCATTAACCTTCAGACAGACATAACTCGGCCAGACATCATGGCCTCTCCACTGAAGGACGTGACCAACCTGGTCAAAGACGCTGTACGGTCTTCAGCGGACCAGTCAAGATCCGTCATTCAAGGTGTGACAACCACGGAACACGCCAACGGCCTCGCTGGCTCCGAACATCAGGACCAGGATCGCGTCACTCTGAACTCAGCGCCCGCCAATGCCGAAGAGAGGACTGCTCCGTCGCACCAATCCTCCACATGCGACGAAGCCTTCGCCCTTCCGGGTGACAGTGATACGAAGGAGAATGAGATGGTACCTCGCTCAGAGCAAGGCGTCAGGACTGCCGCCCCAAGTGCTTCTCACTTGGCAGAGCCTTCGCCAACCCACTTGCCACAAGGCGTCGATGCAGAGAGCCTGCACCCGGAGACAGAGGCCATCGTACGGCAGGTCGAGTACTACTTGAGTGATGAAAATCTCGTGAATGACCAGCATCTTCTATCCCGAACTGGACAAGCCGGCACTGGTTGGGTGAGTATTAACGAGATCCTGGGGTTCAAAAAGATGCGGCAGTACAAGCCGCGATCCAAGGTCAAGGCTTCTGTAGCAACTAGCAAGGTGCTCGAGTTGCAAGGTAAGTTCATTAGACGCAGAATGCCACTCAAGATCGCGCCGAAGGTTGAGCCACGACTTGATCCGAAGAGGAAGCGAGACCACGTACTCGCGAATAAGCCCTGGCTCACCAAAGGCATGCTCCAGCCGACAGGATTTGAAGAGTATGCCACTGAGGGACCAATCACACCACAACAGTTCGAAGAAGAGCGCAGACTGTTCGACCCCGAGGATGCCTTTACATCCCGCATCGAATATGCAGTCACGCGTTTCACTGGCAGAAAGAAGATGCATCAAGCAAGTCGTGCCGTCTTCAGCAAGTTCTTGCTCTTTGGTGGATTTGAGACGCTCACCCACATGTTTGCTGGTGGCCTGGGAAAGCAGGAATTCGAGGAATATGACAAAGAGGAAATCCTGCAAATGAAGGCAAACTTCGGTGTCTCTGCGAGTGTTGCCGACGGGGTTGATGAGCACTCTCTAGATTCAGGCTCGTGGGTCGTGGACTTTGCAGGCATGGCCAAGGCATTCTTGTCTTCTGAGTTCTTCCAGCATTTCGACTGGGACGACGAAAAGGTCTTACACGAGACAACCAATATCCTCCGCAAGTTCTACGAGTATCTGCTCTATCACGACGTCTGCCCCGAGTACCAACAGGACATTCACAGGGCCATTGACACTTGTCACCTCGCAGATGAGGAGGTGCCTCAACTTGCGAGACTGGAACACGGCCTTCCCGGTCAATTCAACATGGCTGCCTCTACTTTGCATGACGGTCTCTATGCCCACATTCGCCCGCATGATGAGGCTGCCGATTGGGTGATCGCCGGGGATCAGGTTGGACTATCCGACAACGACGCTTGGCTTGCTTTCAGCGCCGGCATCATGGCGCATGCCACGAATGAGCAAATGAACGAGATCTTCAGAGCACGCAAGAATGGCAAAAGCCTCACTGTCAACACGGAGGAAGATGTTGGCCTCGAGATCGTGCGAGTCGAGCAAGGCAGCGAGCAAGCGGCTCAGATCTACGAAGATGACCGCATCAGTGGCACGTTCATCAAGCGCACGGGTAAACTGCATTGCAGGCCCTGGCACCACCCCGGGTCTGCTCCACGAGATCTTCCTCCCAGTATTGCGGCTGAAGACAAGGCGAAGCAGGGCGAGATGTACGAGTTCTTGGTTGAAGAAGACATTTTGAGATACTGCCAGAAGGGCATGAAGCTCGAGGCGAACATCGGCAAGCTGGCGAACGGCATCATGTGGCTGGACGCTGTCGAGAACGTCTATCCGACCTTTTTCAAGTGGACGTTGAACGAGCAGATTCGAGCGTGGAAGGAGCCCGGCCCCCCGAAGGCGTGGATGCAGCGTGTCGGTGCTCAGACTGCGGTGGAGGAGAATCGGGATGTGGTCAAGCACGAGATTGCGGACCAGACGCCCGACGAGATCGAATGCTCGAATGGGTGGCGGGCGACTGCAGCTTGAACAATGACTTGCAGTATGGTGTCGGTGTCTCGTTTGATATTGCCGATATGCGGGTTGGACGAGTGACGGTGGCAGGTGCAATAGTCTAACTTAGCCGAACCGGACCGTCCGATTTTCGGCCTCTTCCCCGCGCTTGCGTCACGGCGAGCTCCGTCGGAAAGAGCACGCTATACAGCTGACAAAACAATGCCCATTGTGCTTCTGCTGGCAGTGTATTGCCCATTCCCTCCACCTCTCCATTCTCGCCTCACACAGATGGTCCATGTCCTTTCGTAGCGCTTCCAGACGCATCCTGGCTTCCAACCCGACACAGCGAGTAGCAGCACTCTCTTCGCAACTACACAAGCCGTTCATCCGCACAATGGCTTCCGTCCCTAGTACAATGAAGGGCGTGATTATCAACAAGACCGGTGGGCCTGAAGTGCTTGAGTACAAGACCGATCTGCCTGTTCCACAGCCCAAGGATGGCCAAATCTTGGTCAAGAACGATTTCATCGGCGTCAACTTCATCGATACGTACGCATTGTGCTTATCCGAGCTTTGAAGCATCTGCTGATTGCAGTCAAGCTACTTCCGCTCCGGCCTCTACCCAGCTCCCAGCTTTCCATACACTCTCGGCCGCGAAGCAGAAGGCACAGTCGTGTCCACCGGCACAGGCGAACTCCTTGGCTTCAAGGAAGGAGACAAGGTGGTATGGATGGACGTCGGAGCATATGCCGAGTACAGTGTCATTCCTGCCACCAAAGCTGTCAAGGTTCCCAATGATATGGAACCCAAAATTGGAGCTGCGGCTCTCCTGCAAGGTCTCACAGCTTTGACGCTGATCAGAGAAGCGCATCCAGTGAAGAAGGGTGACTGGATTCTTGTGCATGCAGCTGCAGGAGGAACCGGACTGTGGCTTTCGCAACTATTGAAGAGCGTGGGAGCGAATATCATCGGCACAGCGAGTACGCCAGAAAAGATCGAGCTGGCCAAAAAGGCAGGAGCGACACATATGATCAACTACAGCCACGAGGACGTGAAAACCAAGGTCAATGAGTTGACGAACGGCCAAGGAGTCATCGCTGTGTTTGATGGCGTTGGCAAAGATACTTTCGACCTCTCGCTCGACGTTCTGGCGAGAAAGGGCACTTTGGTGTCATTTGGCAATGCCTCTGGCGCTGTCCCGCCTGTGACCATCGCCAGACTTTCAGCAAAGAATATTAGATTGCTGAGACCAACGCTGTTCGGATACCTGGTCACGAGGGAGGAGTTGGAGCACTACGTCAAGGAGCTTTTCAATTTCGTGTTGAAGGACAAGCTGGACGTCAGAATTCATGAAGTGTACCCGCTCAGTCAGGTTGCGAAGGCACATGAAGATTTGCAGGGCCGGAAGACAACTGGTAAATTGCTGCTGGATCCTAGCAAGTAAATTATACAGAAAAGAATGAGCCACAGCAGTGCATCAAAGCCGACTCCAGTGGCCACTAGAGTGATGTGTTGGCCGGAAGCTGAACGAAGAGCGCAGGCCTCGGCGCTACGGCCATTCACATTGAGAACAAGCTCTATTCTCGAGCTTGTCAACGAAGTAAGTCGCCATGCCTTGAATATATTGGTTGCATTGCATGTAAACTAATGGATGTGGCGTCTTCGGCCCACATGCAAGTTCTAGGCTCAGCTGCGGCTGAATCCTTCCATGTCAAATAGCAGTACTTGATCACAACAGCGCCAGCGCTTGCCGGACTCGTGATACTGCTTGTGTGCGCGGCCGGCAAGCACTTGTGTCTGATTACCACCAGGAGCAACGATTGATCGCCAACATGCACGTCGTCAACCTGAGGCACCCGGGCTACGCAGACTCAAGCAATATCTTGCTCACTTTACAAGCACCAGATGATCTAAACGGCGGTATTCATGCCGAGACATTGAGGTTGGTAGGATGTACCCTCGCCGGAAATCGATGGGATGGCTTCGTGAGTCTGACTCAAGAGCACCCGAAGCCGGTCGAACCTGATAGCGATGGTATCCTCCGCAGGAAGGACTATTATTTCCATTTGCCACAGCGAACAGATGAGTTTGGGCATGATGTTATCGATCGCAGGAGCCGGACAGGAGATCAAGGGCCTTGGCCAGTCGTAGCGAGATTCGCAGACTGGGAATGGCCGGACGACGGTTTGCCAGAGATTTGGAAGCTGGCAGAAGAAGACATTGCTCGCCAGGCCGAGCGGGTCAAATCTGGCATGGAGACCACTTTGGTGGACTCCGATGATGCTTGCCGATTGTGCGGACGGGATGAAGAAACTGGTATGTGTCGATTCTGGAGATACGATACCAGTGGCGAGCAACGCATCTTTGAAAGGGAGAAGTCGAAAATTGGCATCGCTGGAGATTTGAGAGGCGACGGTGCTAGTGATGCAGATGAAGATGAAGCGAAGTCAGACAGTGAAAGCAGTGATGGAGATGGCAAAGAAAGCTCGGATCAAGACTTGGCCGCTCACGAGACGTCGACCGGAGGAGAGGAGGAGGAAGATGAGCAAAAAAGCGAGAACTACAGTGGCTCAGAGTCCAGCGCCACGAACGAAAGCGACGCTGAGAGTGACCATGACGAATCGCACGGCATAGACGACCCATTGGATGACGACCGGAACTGGCTTCGCATTGGCAAAGATTGTTCTTTTGAACCTGATCACTGTGATGTCGAGAGGGCGTTTGACAAGTATCAATGGCTCTTCGTTCCCAAGTTCGAACACAACGAACAACCCATCCTCTGTGCCCACATTTTTGGGGCCCACGAAGAGGGCATTACCGCAGCTTCTCACAATAAGCCTTTGAAGCTTCCTTGGAAAAGCTCCATCGAGTTGATGTTTGCACATTTTGTGCAGGCTATATTCGAGCAGATCGAAGTTTTCTTCACTGCTGGTGTTGATCGTGCAGTTCGAGTCATGGATGCTGATGGCACCAAGATTCTCATGGATGCTGATGCGGCGATGTGTGGCCTGTTGACTGTGCCTTCCGTCATCAAATCATGGCCGACCGAGAAGGACGACCAAGAGGATGAGAACGAGGGCGTCGACTCTGACTCTGACTCTGGCTCTGACGAACCAGTCGTAGAAGATGCAGCCGACGATGATGCAGAAGACGACACAGCCAACGAAAGCGCTGAAGACGAATTGGAAGAGCGCGTAATAACATCCGAGGAGTTCCAAGCTCACATGCAGGAGCTTTCTGCTATGCTTGCTGAAACTGAAATGGAAGACACTGGTTCGGAGATTCCAGAGACTGTCACCAAGAGGGCTTTTCCGGACATAGGCTGCGATGTATGTGATCAGTCAATATTTGACACGCGCTACATGTGCCTTGATTGCGAAGAGTATGATCTCTGTGCGGGATGCATTGACCAGCGTGTGACGGAGCATCCAGATCACCGCTTCTTGCCTCTTTACGAGAGCGGTTGGAGGCAAGACGTTCCAACTGGTAAGATGCTGGCAAAGGACAAAGAAGTGGACACGAAGTCCTCAGATGATGACAACAGCTCAAGCTCCTCGGACGAAAACGAGACGAACAGCGAAGAAGAGAAGAACCTAGACTCTCACCTGGCCAAATTGCTAGCAACACATATAGAATCTGGCGCCTTCTTGCAGTATTCCGAGAGCTTGACCGATACCTCGCCCAACGAGGCCCGTATTCGTATACTACATTTGTGGCCAGGAGAAGGTCAAACACCTATAAGCGGGCATTTGGAAACCGCGAGGCTCTCCGATATCTTTCCATTCGAGGCCCTTTCCTACTGCTGGGGCAATCCCGAGCCCCGGAGAGTCATCAACATCTCTGGTTCGCGTCTCGAAGTGGGCACCAATCTCAAGCTCGCCCTGTATCGACTCCGACTTCCAGATAAAGTCCGCCGATTGTGGATCGATGGGATATGCATCAACCAGGGTGACGTGCATGAGAAGACTGCACAGGTTACTATGATGCGCAAGATATATGAGAGAGCTGAACAGACCATCGTGTGGCTGGGCGAGGAGGCAGATGACAGTCGACTTGCTCTGAAGATGTGCGACAGAATGCTAAACGCGCATGGAAACACGTATATTCGACAGACGTTGGGCGTTGATGTGGAGAAGCTTTTTCTTCGGAATCCAGATGATGTAGGAGATGAGTCTGAAGTTCTCGACGAGGACAAGCTGCAGCAGTTCATGACTGAAGTCGGTTCCAGCTTTGACCTTGATCATGCCATGTACGATCAAGTCGTGAAAGTGAGCGTGGATGCGCTGGCCGGCGAGGCGCAGGGAGGACCTTTAGATAATGTGGTCAACCAGGCTCTGGCCGACGAACGAACCAGTCTAGAGGAGATGGCAAGCATCTATTGGCAGGATATCGGTCGGAGAGTCGCTCAAGGAGAGGAATATGATGGACCATACAAAGAGCTGGTCTATGCCAGTGTGGCTGAAGCCATGGCTGAGCTCAAAGAAGAAGAGAAGGAAGGTGCTGACAGCGAGGACCAAGACGATGAGGAGCGGCCAGAAGTTGACGAACATGAAAATGACACATCTGCTGCCACAACCGAGCAGGATGTTGCGGTGATGAAGGCTCCCCCAGGCTCAAAATACCACCACCGCGTAATTCTCCAAATTCTGCGTGCACGCCAACAGAACAAAGACACCACGGCAGCCACAGAACCACCCACGAGCGAAGAGATCGCAGCTCTTTACGCTCTTTTCGAACGTCCCTGGTTCAGCCGAATCTGGATCGTACAAGAAGCAGGTGTCTCCTCCCAAATTTTGATCCAATGCGGCGGCCAACAAATCGACTGGTGGGCCTTCAACTTCGGCTTTCTCATCACACAAAAGCTCAAGCGAGTCGCTCGTCTAGGGCCCAAATCTCACCGCAACCTCGTCGTCATGAGCCGTACCAGATCAAGTATCCACGTGGGCAACAGCATGAAGCATATGATGACCACCCCAGATCCAGACCTGAGTCTCCCGTCCTTACTATCGACCTATCGTGGTTACGAAGCCACAGATCCACGAGATAAAGTCTTCGCGTTGCTGGGCATTGCGAGCTCGCAGGAAGGCTTAGTGCCCGACTATACGAAATCTTGCGAAGCAGTATACCAAGACGTCGCGGCCACACTACTCCAGCAGAGTCCCCATCTCGACTTACTCGCTTCATGCCAAGCTTCCCCTGAGCGCAACGCGAATAACAACAACAGAAGACCTTCTTGGGTCCCAGACTGGAGCGACCTGAGCCGAAAACCCTACAAACTCTCCGGAAACCAAAACTTCGAAAGCAGCGATTCCTCCAACGAGCCTCTACGCGTCTTCCAAGCGTCAGCGGCTTCCACCGCTCAAGTCAAAATCCAAGAAGACAACAACAAACTCCGTCTCCAAGGCTTCATAGCCGACAAAATCTCCGCGATATCCTCTTCAAGCCTTCTTATCGACCAACAAGACCTCCTCATGCCCGTCGAATTCGCAAAACTGGACAAGGAGAATTTCCCTTCCATGATCAAATCCATCACACGTTTCTTCTCCGTCCTGGCCACTTTTCCCGCCGTCATTGAAGAATGGAAAGTGTTCGCTGAGATTGATACCGATGATCCGGGCGATACCTCACATTCAGCATCAGCAACATCAACATCAACATCAAAAGCACAAGGACCAGATACGACCACCACCTTCACAATCTTCGCCCGCACGCTCTGGACCGACCTCAAACCCCCGCAAACCTGCGTCTCGGACTGCAAAGAATGGCTCGAACGATTGAATTCCATCCGCAAACTCATGCAAAACTTACCAGTGTCATTCGAAGTGGAGACGCCGCCGCCGAACGGAGAGCAGAACTTGATGAAACTCATCCTCTCCCTCATCATCCCCATCATGCAAGCGTTAGATCCCAACGAGCTGAGACTTGTGCACGAGTTGAGTTGCGTGCACACGCTGGATCGGAGATTGGCGAGGACGGAAAGTGGGAAATTATGTTTGGCGCCTGCGGAGACGAAAGTGGGTGATTGTGTGGGGTTGCTGCAAGGTGGGAGGACGCCGTTTGTGCTGCGATTGGTGGCGGGCTGCTCGGGAGGTGACGAGGACGAGGACGAGGACGAACATGTGCTTGTGGGGGAGACGTATGTGTATGGTATGATGAATGGGGAGGCGTGGGAGCCTGGTAGATGTCGTGAAGTATGTCTCGTGTGATGTGGTGGCATGTACTGGCAACGATAAAAAGCACAAAAGGCAGGGGAGAGAGAGGTGTCCGCTCGAGAGAATTGTCAAACCAACCCAAATCAAGTAGAAAGTCCGGAGAAGCAGTGAAAAGATCAATCGAATAATGTTATACAATAATACATGCATTGCCTCGACGCTGCACTAAGGCGAGCAATCAACCAATCTTGCGTGAAAGGGGTATTAGCCATTCCCAGAGAACAATCAAGTGCGAGTCTTGGCCCCCCAAAAAAGAGCAAGACCAAATTCCGTCCCAAAAAAGCAACCATCTCGTGTGCTCTTACAGCAGTATTCCCGTCATCTATAGCAAATTTCCAAACTGGTAATGAACGCCTTTCATGTTCCTGCTCTGCGCCTACGTAGCGTCCTGTTACTTCGTGTGCGCGCCCGAACAAATTCCATAGGACAAAGATTCTCATCCGAGGAAAGTCAGAGTCCCATGTACACGTGAAGTTCTCGTTGATGTCCGTAGTCCGTGTGTGTCGGACACGTGGGCGGGTAATATAAAAACAATTGCGAATAGTGAAACAAAGTAGATGACTCATTTCAAGTTGAGAGGAGGCCGAAAGGTGTGCAACCGGTGTGTAGTTCTCGGCGGTGTAGGTTGTGGCGATGTCGTTGGATGACAAAGGTCTGACGGACGTGCTTTTCCTAGAAGCAGTTCAAGCCGCCCTTCTTCTTCTTCTTGTTGGTGTTCAGCTCTGCCATGCGCTGCTCCAGCGCCTGTCGGGCTCGTTCAGCACGTAGACGCATCTCGCGTTCTTCTTCGACAGCTTGAATACTGGCACGAGAACTGCTCCGCTCCTTACGCAAGCTAACAAGCTCGTCTTCCAGGCTCTGGCATTTCTTTCGCCAGTTCTCCATTTCAGATTTGGTCCGGTTCGCAGAGGTTTCAAGATCCACGAGCGCCTCTTCGAGGGTTGCCGTCAGCTGCTTTTCGGCGAATAAATGCTTCTCGATCGTGCGAATGCGCGCTTCTTGATCCTCGATCAGCTGTGACACAGCTGGACTTGGGCTGACTTCGTGGGAAGCATGTCTCGAGGTCGGTGGCGAATTGTTGTTTGGAGAGTGGTTGCGTGGCGTTGGTGAGATCGTTCGGTCGAGAGTATTGCCGTCTGTTGCCGAAGGACTGGGGGACCCAGGCAGAGGTGGCAGTGGAATCGAAGGTGGGGGAGTTGGCAGCGTTGCTGGGCCAGACTTGCGCTGCGTTGATGAAGAGGAGCCTTGACGGCCGAGTACGTGGCCGGCAGCATCTGGCGACAAGGAGTCACGATTCCAATTGGAGGAAGAGTTCGAATTGCTTGAGAGGTGCTTGAAGGCATTGAGTTGTTGCTGCTCGTGGTTAGCGACTGTAGTACGCAGCATTGTGTCAACACGACTTACCTCGAGATGAATGCTTCTCGTCCTGGCCTCCTCCAATTCTCTCTCCAAAGCGCTGCGAGCCTCGGTCGTCTCCGACTGCATATTTGACAAGCGCTTATTCGTTGCTTGGTGCTGATCGTACGTCGAGTTGAGCTGTTCCTCGAGCTGGTCAACAAGCGCTGATGTCTTGTTGTACTTGTCGGTCACCTCTTCCAGCTTCTTCGTTTTCTCCTCGCTTGATTTCTTCAACTCCTCCACCTCATTCTCCAAGTCGATCGAACGACTGGTCGCGGTCTGCAACTGCTCTTGCACAGCTTTCAGTTCATTCGTGGTCTTTAGATGTCTACTATGTAGCTCCTTGCCCTCCTCGACCAACCCAGAGATGTGGCCATGGAGCTGCTCAGGATTGGTCGCGTAGCCCAGGGCAGATGATGCGATGCGCAACAGGCTCGATACCTCACCCTTGGCTTCGGTGACTTGTCTTTCAAGATCAGCTGTGACGCTGTCGTGTTTTTGCTGCAGCTCCATGTACTGAGCGGTATGCTCTTCCACTTCCTTAGTATGGGCAGCCTGAAGAGACTCTAAGCTCTCTTGATGAATGGTGATAGCCGACTTCTGCACCTGGAGTTGGTTTTCAAGGTTAGCCACGAGATCTTCGTGCTGTGTAAGCTGTCTTTGTGCAAACTCCTTCGCCTCGCTGTCGCTGTCGAGCTGTTTCTGCAGGTCGGTGTGTTGCTGTTGCAAATGTTGCAGGCGCTCTGCGCTTTCATCGGCAGCGGACTTGTACTCCTCGGCTTGCGTTTCGAGAGTCTCAACCAGAGCCTGTTGCTTCGATCGCTCCTGTTGCAGCTGCTCGATGCGCTCGGCATGTTCCTCGGTGAGAGACTTGTGCTCCCTCACCTGCGTTTCAAGGGTCTCCACCACGGCGTGATGCTTCATCCGCTCCTGCTCTAAGAGCTCGTCCGAGTCCGTCTTCTCCTCACCTGGCACAGATCGGCCGCTCTCCCGTGCCTGGTCGAGGGAAGCCTGGAGCTCAGCAATAGTCTTCATGAGCTCGTTCTGAGACGCAGTCATGTTGTCTACAGCTTCGCGATGCTTGCTCTCCCAGGCTACAACCTCCTTCTGCAACCTCTCGACCTCGTCGTTTCGGTTCGAACGGGCTGCGCCTTCGGTGGCCTGGCCCGTTGGCACTTCAAGTCGAGACGCGACTTCCAGGGCTGGGGTCACCGGGAACTGCCCTGGTACTTCGCTGGGGGTGGGCAATGGAGCTGCAGCGGAAGCCTGATGATCCTCAATGATAGTCTTGAGTCGCTCGACTTCGTCCTGGAGCTCCTTTTCCCTTCCGGCATGTTCCTCGTACAGGGCACGAATCTTATTCTCGCTCTCCATGAGCTGCTCCCTCATCTGGCCGACGACGGAGAAATCCACGCCTGATGCACTGACTGCGGCCAAGCTCGATCGTTCTCGCGTCAGACCAGTGATGATAGTCTGCTTCTGCTCCATGTCTTTGCGAAGGGTCACGATTTCGCTTTCCAGGGTCTGGACGCGTTCAGACCGTGAGTGGAGTTCGGTCATCACCGTGTGGAGATGTTGCTCGAACGTGTGTCGCACATCGGCCTGATCCTCGAAGTTATTGAGTGCCATCGTACGGAGCGACACGTACGATCTGGAGGCTCTGTCGGAATTGCTGCCCAGGATCTCTTCAGATCTCCTTCTCCAGGAGCCTTTTGGTGGAGGAAGTCCGGGAGACGAGCCGAAGCTCGGAGAAGGCGAGAAGGACGGCGAGGAAGATCGCTTGCTATTCACCAATTCCTGTTTCAACTCTTCAACTTGGTTCAAAGTTGCCTCGTGTCGCTGGGCCAGACTCATGTAGTTCTTGGTGAGCTCCGCAACGGACACTTCTTTCTCCGCATGAAGCTTCTTCAGAGTTTCCATCTCCAGAAGTACCTGCTGATGCTCATCGGTAGTTGGGTTGGGCTGAGTCTCTTCACCAGAAGCTTGCTTCACTTTCTCGTCGGCGGCGGCACCATTCAACGCCGGCTGCGAGGACAACTCCGAATGTGATGACCGCGAGGATGAAAGCTGCCCGTCGGTAGCCTTGTCCTCGTCTTTCATCCCCGCCTCTGCTAAAAAAGAGCTTCGGCTGCTCGGCGCAGTCGACTCAGCTTCCGGTTGCGCCTTGGCTTCAGGCTCCTTGCCGTATTCCAACTTGGCGAGCGTCTCCAGTGCTGTCCGGTACTTTTGTTGGAGGTTATCGTAGTCGGTCAGAACGTTCTCGTGCTCCGATCTCAAGTCGAAGAATTCTTGCGTCAGGCTTTCAAGCTTTTCGGCCACAAAATCATCCTGCGCTGGAGTCCGGGCAGACTCTGCCGAGATGGTCTTCCTCAACTCCTCTCCAGAGACTGACAGACTCTGAGAGTCCTCCTTCACTGTTTTGTCGTCCGCCTTGACGCTCGAATTCTCTCGGAATGGGTCGTAGTCGTCGTCGTGGCCGTGGCCGTTCGTTGTCGCTGCAGGCGCAGGGGAGTGACTCGACGCGCGACCGTTCCTCGGACTTTCTCGCATGCCGTCGAGCTCGCCCAAGAGATTATCAAGCCTGCCAATGCTTCTTTGTCGCTCGACTACATGCTCGAGACGGTCAATCTCGCGCTGCATCATTTCCTGGTCTTGCTCTGCTTCAGCCAGGCGCTCCTCGAGAGTCGAAATGTACTCTTCGGCATTGCCCTCGCTGTCCCGGACTCGTGCAAGTTCCTTCCGCAGCTCATTGATCAGCGTATCCTTGCGATCCTCCTCTGTGGAGGCGCCCTCCATCTTTTCCTCGAGGTCACGAGTGTACGAGTCGTTATTGGCTTCACGCTCCATGTATTTTGCGATTCGTGTTTGCAGCTGCTTCTGCATGGTATCCATGTATGCTAGCCGCGTCTCTTTTTCCATGAGTGTGCTTTCTGTAGTCGACAGCGACGATCTCGTCCGGGAAAGTGACGTCTCCAGACTCTGAATGGTCTTCTCGTACTCAAGCACAACCTGCTCGACAGCTTCGGCGAAGGAGTTCGATCGCTGGATCCGCTCGCTGGCATTCTCGCCAATGGCCTCGTTGAGGATTGGCGTATCGCCGTCTTCACCACTCCGTGACTTCGTAATCTCGGCGATGAGCTTGGCATGTCGTTGACTGAGTGCATTGTAGTGTTCCTGCACGTCCATCAATTGGGATTGCAGTTCGTGTTCACGACCTCGCGATCGATCGCCGCCGCGATCGTTGCCATCCAACGCTCGTCCTGAATTGTGCTCGGAGTGACGAAGCTGGTCGCGCAGGAAACTGACTTCCGCACGCAGCCGATCGATGGCGGCTTGCTTGTCCGTCTCTTCGTGGCTTTGCTGGATTTCGGGTCTGCTTTGGATAGCTCGTGCTCTTTGGGCATAGGTGACGGTGTTGAGCGTCTCGCTCAGATGGAAGACGGCGGGCGTCACGCAGGCGACCATAAACGTGATGGCATTGCCTCCGAGGGAGTCTTGCAACAGCCGAGTGAGTCGGGAATCGCGATATGAGATGTGACCACTGCCGCCTTTGGCCGACAATTGAGAGATGACTTTGCCGAGGCTGGCCAGACCTGCATTGATCGAGATGCCCTCTTTTGCTCTCTCTCCCGTAGCTCCGGTGTTCTTCAAACGTTCGCTACCGGCCAAGTCCACAAAATGTAGCTTGCTGTCGAGCGTGACGACGCTGTCGCCTCCATTCGTTTCCGTGATTGGGACGGATTTTCGCTTGTCCTGCTTGGATGTGAGGTTCGCGTCAGCCTGCTTGCGTTGAATGAGGTTCAAGCTAAATACGGCGTGGGAGCGAGAGGAGCGGGCGTTGATGGCGGTCGCGTCGGTTTGCCGGATCTGCGACCCAAAGTGCAGAGCATTGAGCATGTCCTCGACAGAATTGACTGGGACTTGTGTTAAGCCCGTCAGCATGATCCGACCTTTGGTGTCTTCCCGGATCGCCACCTGACCACGCTCTCCCTGGGGCAGAGACTCGGGGATCAACAGATCTCGCAATTGCTCGTTGTAAATCTCCACATACGACGCCCGAAGCTCCCAGTTCTTCGCAGCCGAATTGGCCTTTTGCGTCGCGCCGTACGTCGACAGTGCTTGTGTCGAGTACCGCTTGGGCGTTTGCAGGCCCGAGGCTCTCGCAGGACCTTGGCCGCCATTGAGCTTGTCGAAAAGGGCTTCGGCGGCCCGGGGTACGATTCCCTTGACCTCCGCTTCGCTCTGTTCGGAGGCGGCGGTGCCCATGGTGTAGGACTTCCCGGCGCCCGACTGGCCATAGGCGAGGATGGAGACATTGTATCCTTTGACGAACGAGGCTACGCCGTCACTCACGTATTCCCACACGCCTTCCTGGGTGGTCGACTCGTCGAATACTCGGTCGAACACGAACAGCTTCTTGCCCTGCGGGGACTGCACGGAGAGGCTGTTCGGAGTGGGCACGTCACACGTGCTTTCTCGGAATC
This sequence comes from Cercospora zeina, assembly GCA_022702355.1. NCBI lineage: Eukaryota > Fungi > Ascomycota > Dothideomycetes > Mycosphaerellales > Mycosphaerellaceae > Cercospora > Cercospora zeina. The sequence goes on from JAKLWX010000010.1 coordinate 1,665,436, forward strand.
GCTGCGGGATGAGGTCGAAGCCGGGGTCGGAGGCCTTGAGCGGCGGTCGCACTCGCACAGCTGGATTGTTCTGCAGTCAGCACACGTGGTGTTCGCGGGAGGGGAGGAGGCGGTGGTGCACGAACCGACTTTGACGGCGGTCCGCGATGCTTCATCGTCGCTGACGCGACTGGTTGACATGCGGCTCTGGGCGCGCGAGTGGGTGGTCCGCATGGTTGCGGACGGCGGCCGGTGGGTGGCATTCGGCGAGGGCGATGGCGGTGTTGGTGAGAGAGGAGGGTCCATGGCATTCGCGAACAGGGGCATCTCGCGGCCTCGACGAGCCTCCCGCCAGGCAACGCGAGACCGGGGTGGTCGTCGCTTAGCAGATGCGCGCTCTTCAGTCCGCGTGTTTCACCACCCCACAGCGAGTGTCAGCGCCGGCGCGGCGGGTTGCGGCTCGCAGCAAGCGAGTGTGGTGAGCGACTCGAAATGGCCGCGGGCGGTGGTGGAGCGGAGGAGAGGGTGGAGTGAGGGTTCTGCGACAGCAGGAAGTCGGGCGGCCGCCGTACTTGTCAGAGTATTATTACCGCGTCGCGGGACATGTGCACAGGGGACAAGGAAGTGCCGGGCTCCGGAGCGTTGGTGTTTCATGCGGCGGCGATGGGCAATATCGATGTGGAGGCTGACGCGCGCAGGGCGGTGGTGATGACAGCGGAACAATGCAATGGTACGGGACAGCCCAGCAGAGAGTGCAGCGGACGAGGACGAGGAGCACGGGCGTTCTTGAGCGCGTCCTAACTAATAAGTGAGATGCAGGGGCGAAATGATTAGCGCCCGTGTCCGTTCTCGTCCATCTTTGATGTACAGATGGTGCCGCAAGTGTCGACACGCACGCGCAGCACCGGAGCCCAACGCGCGCGCGTCCATCCACCACAGCGCACCACCGCCGCCGCCGCCGCCGCCGCCGCCACCTCGCCTTCTCGACCACGAATCTCGATGCGCTGTACTGTGCAGTGCCGCGCGTGCGCATAGGCTTCGCTGGTCCGAGACGTTCCCGCGCTGACGGCCGCCGTGAAGCTTCACGATCTGCATGCGTGCTACATAGTCACTATTGAAACACTTGCATCAACTGTCAGAGTAGAGTAGTGCCAAGTGCTGCTGGCATCGTCGACAACTCACGCCGATGCATCCACCCGTTCGCCGTTGACAGTCCCTGCCTGGATATTGCACGTTTCACCCGTGCTGCGTCTGCCACCGCTGCACGTGTCTGCTCTGCATCGCATCACGGCCGAACCGTACATGTACCTGCAGCTGTGGTGCGCTGACTGACAGCCCGACGTACAGTACATAGTTGCGCGTCAGGCACGCATGCTCCGTGCCCCTTTTCTAGCGCTTCCGCCTTCATGTTCACGACACGCCGCCCCGCCGCTTCTGCGCGTCTCGTGGTCATCGCATCCCGCAAATGGAAGGCACACCTGCCACTCCTTCCACTTGGCACCTGCACTTCCGCCGGCTCCTGCTGCCCGCTCGGATCTCAGAACCACACTTTGCATCTATCTTCAGCCTCCCGTGCGGCGCTCCGACTTCTGTCCCGAAGTTGCCTGCCTGCCGAACCAGAATCATCACCCCTCAGACACGGTCCGTCTGGTTCGCGGTGCCGCTCGCCGAATCAACAACTGTCATCGCCAAAACTCAAAGCTGCCCTACAGCCCGTGCCATCACGCCTCCAGATCAGATCTGACATGCTTTGGGGATTGGGTACTACTGACGACAGATTCTATCTAGAAACAGTCTTCGTCGCCCGTGACGGGAAGTAAATTATCAATTCCGGCCGCCATCTCTTCAAGATCGCCCCACGCGCCACAAGCCATCTCTCCAAACGGCACGTGAGAGGTAGACGAAAAGCGATGTAGTCTGCTTTGACTTCACCTCGCCCGCTCTTCCCCACTGTGCTTTCCCCGCTCACCGAGAGTGGAGATGATCGGCAAACCCTTGGTGGAGTGGATTGATGAATTGTGTCGGACACTTGCAGCTGCACTCGACGTCTTGTCACATCCTCGTCGAGACCCGGAGCGCGAATGCAGGATGTCGTGGAACGTCTAATAGTGGAACGTCCAGGTCGAATTCGCGGAGGTGGTTGATCCGATCGCTGTCGAATTCGATTGGTGTCCTTATGCTGTTCCCATGTTGGGCCCTCTTCTCCCGCTGTCGCGCTAAGCAGCGCGTAGTCAAGGAAGGATGCGGGTACCTTCCGGAGAGTCACTTGGAGCCATGTGATGTAAAATCAGCGGGAAGCGATCTCTGTCCATTCCCAGAATTTACTATGGGAACGCTTATATATAGTCGGGGCCTTGGCGGTCAGAATCCCCCTTTTGGATATCCCGAGGATCCTGCATGTCTCCGGGTGTTCGTACCCTGAGACACTTCTCGTATTCTGAGACATCTCCCTATCGCAACAGATATACCTTCTCCCGCCCGCCGTGGTTCTCGCCAATGTTCTGCGCCTAACTACTCGACGCTTCAAAATATTTTTCGTTACCTCATTGCGTACGATATATCCGACCGACCGCAAAATGCAGATCTCAACTTCGCTCGTTGTTGCGAGCGTGCTCGCTATAGCACGCCTAGGCCACGGCTATTGTTTTTTACTTAACACGGCCACTTGTGCGTATCATAAATCGATAGACAGCGTAGTGCGACGAAGAATGCTAATATCGAGGTCAGATCAATGCCTGAATTCACACAATGCTCAACCGAGCTGGTATTACCTTGGGAGTGACGAGTGTCCGGCGGGCACAACCAATCATGGAATAGTCTCTTATGCGACGGGACAGAATTGCGGTCCGAGTAATGACAAGGACTTCGGATACAATTATGTAAGGAATGCAGAACACGCGCGTCGATAGGACATCCGTGATTAACGCTTCGCAGTCTCGATGCTGTCAATTGTAGCCTTTGCGTGTCGCATTCGCGCGAGGCCTTCGCAAAGACTCGGTCACACGGTGGTGCAGGTGCAGAGGGCATACGTTGTGGAAAGGGACGATTTGCTCGGCTTGCATGAAGCAGAATTGTGGGGCGGGTGTAGAGTCTGGCGATTGTTTCTGCGTGGCTCAAACGGAGTGTTGAGCTACAACTTTTCTTACGATGTGTATACTTGGGAATTTTAGAGAGAGAGAGAGAGAGGAGAACTCGAGCTTACATCTGTTTGCAGGTCAATGGCAGTCCTAGGAGAGTTTCACGGGTGGTGGGGTTTCCTGGCACATAATTCGTAGATTTGATTGCGGAGTTCGGAAGGAAGTTGTCTTAAGAAGAGGCTGTCCTTCTGGTTCTCTGTTCGGCGGAATCCATAAAGTGTCAACTCTCGATGGGATGTTGAACGCATCACCATAAGAATCGGGGAGCGCGAATGAAGGCTCCAAGGATGGTATTTGACACACCTAGACAAATGTCCCGGGCATACTGAAAGACGGTATGGAACATGTTGTCCTCTTGTTGTCCTCTTCGAATGGTGAATTCGCAGGGAAATTGTAGAACATGAGCGAAACATTACAATTCGATAGGCATCGGAACCAGGTGCTTTTATTCTTCATCTTGTCTTACTCTGTGCTTGTTGTGGCCTCCCCAAGTGCCTTGCTAACAATGCGAGACAGTTTACTGCGTTCTTGCGGCGTGTTGAGGCTTGGATGTGGCAGTGATACGAAGAGGTCGCAAAGGTTTACATGGAGACTCGACATGGTGAACGAGAGGCCGCGAATCACAACGTGGAGATAGAATCCTGCTCAGGCGGAAGGATCGTGAACGCTGATGGAAAACAAGTGAAGTCGCATTGTCCGCTCGTGGTTGCCTTTTCCGGAGCCTTCCTTCGTCATCGTACAACTCTGTTTCTCGTGACTTGCGCTCAACACCGCGTCTGTTTCGCGTCCTCGACACCACGTTCTCGCCTTCTCGCGCCTGCAATCTATCACACGACTATGGACGATGCGTACGACGTGCCTGATAGCACAGATTGGCTCGAGACCCCGCTGAATGCATTTGCGCCGCTTGAGAACGCCCTACACTGCCAAATATGCAAGGAGTTCTACGATACCCCGATGATTACGAGTTGCAATCACACTTTCTGCTCGCGATGTATACGGACGTCCCTGTCGGCCGATGGGAAGTGTCCCGCTTGTCGGGCGTCAGATCAAGCAAGTAAATTGCGCAACAACTGGGCTATCCAGGAAGTAGTGGCGACCTTCTTGGATGCAAGGCCGACTGCATTGGAGGTGGCGCGAAAGTCGCAGCAAGAGACTGCGATCCCGAAGAAGAATGGCAAGCGGAAACGTCCGGCTGCGTCAAATTCAGACGACGTAGCTGAAGTACAAGAGAATGGACGGACAACGAGAGCCAAGAGCCGGCGCATTGCTGCATCCCAGAGCTCACAGCAAGAGACGATAGAGATTGCAGACAGTGATGAAGAGGCGGAAGAGGAGTACAAGGCAGAGTCGCCGCTTAAAGATGGTCTTGTCGAGTGCCCTCTAGGCTGTGGGAAACGCATGAAGGAGGCTGAAGTCTTTAACCATCTGGACAGATGCGAGGACGAGCAGAAACAAGCGAGCAGAGCAAAGTCCAGCACGCCGCTCAACGGATTCGCCTTATCACGCCCACCTTCTGGTCAAGTAGCACGACCTCAAGACCGTATCAATGAGCTTAATTATGGCATGCTCAAGGACAAGGCTTTGTCTGCAAAACTCAAGGAGCAAGGACTACCGGCTTTTGGTTCGAAGCAACTCATGATAAATCGCCATCGGGAATGGGTAAACATCTGGAACGCCAATTGTGATTCCAACAACCCGAGATCGAGACGAGACCTTCTGCGTGATCTGGACATTTGGGAAAAGACGCAAGGAGGGAAAGCGCCGCAAGGGAATGGGCTTTCCCATGCTGTGATGCGCAAGGACTTCGATGGCGCCGCCCACTCCAAGAAACACAATGACGACTTCAGCAGATTAATAGCCGACGCAAGGCGGAAGAAGACCAGCTCGGCGGTCGCATCGCAGTCAAAAAACGATGCGCCCGCACAAAGAAAGATCGAGGAGGAGACAATTGTGAATGGTCACGGCGAGAGTCCTTTCTTTGCTGCAAATTCGCCTTCGCTAATGGAAAATGTGCGGGGCAGGAGAATGAGCTCGTCGCAACCTGAGCCGTCTCCAGTCGATCGCACACCGTACGAGCACGATCCTGAAGCGCTCGCTCATGTTCGCGAGAAAGTCAAGGCTCTTAATGAAGGTCGCACAACAATACCAGTATTGAACAAGGGGTTTCAGAACCCATCGGCACATTTTCCAGTGACCAGTCCAGCAGGAGCGATGCGATCGCCCACACAGCAACGGCGAGAGCCCCCCAGCATGTTCAATGCCGCCATTGAACGCGTTTCAGAGAGGGCAGATCCCAATCGTTACCCTGCGACACAGGTCAGACGTTCATCGTCCATCAGCTTAGACCTAGGAAACGGCGTGCAGCTTACGCGCAGCGACAGTCGAGACGAGCATTTGACCGAGCACAGTGGCTCTCCTTGCGAGCTATCTTCACATCTCGTATCGAGTCAGCCGAAGCGCGTGCCCATGTTTGCGATGCCTGAACAGCCTGTCACAGATGTAGAAGAACTTGGCGGCTCGAGTGCTGGAGTATAGCAGATAGAGATCTTGGACAGCAGAGGTTGACATGACAGTACCATGTCAAAGCACAGTTAAGCATGTTCAGTCCTGCTTGCAATGAATGGCAGGGAACACTTCTCACTCGTCCGCAACGCAGGTCCCACCTGAGATTACCGTAAGTATGATAACAAGACGCTGTGGTTGAACTCACTGGAGCAGTGCGCTCGCTTCTTGCAACATGCATGGGAGTACATTCTGAGGCATGAACGCGAACGCGATTCCTGATGCGACAAGGACACTATGGACGCAGTAAGCTAAAGCCTTCAGAGAGCAGACACGGCGATGGAACAACGATCGATGCAGCAGCTCGAGATACATGGCCACCCTCCCGCAGCCCTGGAGCTCGCCGAACGACCCGGCGCCCAGGTCCATGGCAGAGGAACATGCATGCTCGTGAAAGTGCGGTCAACTGCCCAAAAGGCAGACTACATCAATCGCTGGGCTCTGCTTGGCCGATACGGAGCTCTTGGTTCTGGTCAAGGTCTTGGTCTACCGAGAAGTGCTGAGCGCATGCATTGGTGATTCACAGTAACATAGCTCCAATCCGCCTTTATGTATCCTCAGTGCCCTCCGGATTGCAGATTCATGGGCATTAATTTATAAAAGTGTACTGACTTTACATTAGTGCTAATGTAGGGTATAGTGCGTCTGCAATGAGGTAATGCAACGGCCTCCGCAGCTACATGCATGTGGAAACATGCCAAGCATCTCCACACCACATCGTCCAAAGGACAGTACCAAGAACAATCTTCTCCCACGCGACATATGGCATTTCTTATCATCGATCCAATTGATGTCTGCCCCAAGCTGTACCTCCTACAAGCAAAGCTGGCGTCCCTCGAATAAATTACACAATGACGCGCGACGAGGATGCCAACGCGCTTGGCCTCCGCGGGCTTACAACTTGGCTCCTCCCCATACGTGCAAGAACGAGAGAAGGAAAGAAAAGCTGCACGCGATCCTGCACCAGAAGTAATAAGCGCTCAAATATATCACCAGCGAAGCTCCACGCGATCCTCTGACCTCGCGAACATTCCCAGGTCTCCAGCAGCGCCTACTATGGAGTGACACGATATATATCGACAAGATCCCCGCCAAGACCGGTAGCATCCGCCCTCAGGACAAAGCCAGAGACAACGACCTTACAGGGGAAAAACAGCGTAGCAAGATACATACCCATAATAAAATGAAAATGAAAAACCCCCTTCAACCCCTCCGCGCCCGCGCCTCGCGCATCCCATCCAACCCCCTTAAGTGGCCCTCCGCTCTCGGCCACCACATGACCAAACCCAACCCCAAGACCGAAGACGGCCGCGACCAATGGCAATCCCGCACATCCTACGTCCTGGCCTCCATGGGCGGCGCAATCGGCTTCGGGAACCTGCTCCGCTTCCCCTCCCAAGTCTTCAACAACAACGGAATTCAGTGGTTCATCCCTTACTTCCTCGCTTTGGCAGTCCTGGCAATTCCGGTCTTGATTCTCGAAGTCGCGTTGGGGTCTTCGTTGCGTGGCGGACCGGTGTTGGCGCATAATGCCATCGATAAGAGAGCGAGAGGAGCCGGGTTGGGGAATATTTGGGTGACGTTGTTGGTGGTGTTGTATTATGTTCCGATGCTGTCGTGGGTTATGAGGTTTTTCCGCGGGAGTTTTGAGAGTCCGTTGCCGTGGAAGGGGAGGTTGCAGGAGTTTTATGATGTCGATGTCCTGGGGCGCGTGGATGCTGTTCCGTCGTTGGAGGAGGCGCTGGCGGCGAATACGATCATGTCGTATCCGGGGTTGGCGATGATTGGGGAGCAGGTCGGGTGGAATGCGTTTTCGTGGTTTGTGGTTTGGATCTGTATTTATGGTGGGACGAGAGTGACGGGAAAAGTCGTATACGTTACAATGGGGTTGCCGTGTGTTATGGTTTTGGTGCTGATCATTCGGGGTGCGACGCTTCCGGGGGCGATTGATGGGATTCGGTTGTACGTGGGTGAGTTCAACGGGGGCCAACTCGCTGCGGGACAGATCTGGCAGGACGCTCTGGGACAAGTCTTCTATTCGACTGGAGTTGGTTTCGGATACTATACGGCTTATGCATCGTACAATGCGAACAACGCCAATGCCGTCCAGGACGCCATCTTGATCTGCTGCTGCAATTCGCTCTTTGAGATCTCGTGCGGATTCGCAGTCTTCACGATCGTGGGCTTCATGGGCTTGACTCCTGAAATCCAGGGCCGAGTGGGGAGTTTTGTCCTCGGCTTCATCACTTTGCCAGAAGGTCTGGCTCAGCTCCCAGCCGCGCAATTCTGGTCCGTGCTGTTCTTCTTCACGCTTTTCCTTCTGGCGGTGAGTTCAGCTTTCGTCCAGCTGGACGCCATCGTCGCAGTCCTCTGCGATACAAACCGCTTGAGGAAGCTGCCGCGCGTGTACGTCGTAACAGCGTGCACCATCGTCGCTTTCCTGGTCTCGATGATTTATAACACGCAATTCGGACCACAATTGCTGGACGCGATCGATATGAATACGAACAACCTGGTTTTACCATTTGTCGTGTTCGCAGAATGCTACGGCGCAACTGTGATCTATCGCAGCCAGGATGTCATCGGACAAGTCGGACTGATCCCTTTCGTGGTTCACCAGATCGGATTCCTCGGCGGACACTTCATCGGCCTCATGATCGCGCACATGGTCAGCATCGCAGCTGGAGCTGGAGCAGGTTTCGGCTTCTTCTTCCTGCTCGTCATAATCTCCTCGCTCATCGGCAAAGTCCCCGACTCCAAACCACCGGGACTCTGGGGCCGCAATGTCTTCCTCGCCCGGCTGTGGTGGTTAGCTTTCTACTCCGTAAGTCTTTCCCCTTCCCAACATCGTCGCTCGCCAGATCTCCAACTAACACTTTCCATTTCCTCCCCAGGGCAACCAACTAAAACGCGACCTCAACCTCTCCGTCGCCCAAGGCAAAAATTGGCCGCTGACATGGTACTGGGCGATCTGCCTGCGCTACATCTCAATGCCAATCCTCGCCATCGTCTTTTCCTTCGGCTACCCCAGCTTCTCGGCCCAACGCGTCGACCCCCTCGTCATCTTCGCGTTTGCGATTGCGCATTTCGCTATCTTGACCGTGATCAGCACGCTCATCTTTCCTCGATGGATGGACCCGCTGATTCCGACGGAAAGACGAGAAGAGAGTAACAGAGGTTATGCGCCGCAAGTTTTGATCGGAGCAGAAGATGTGAGAGTTTCGAATGGCGTAGAAGCGGGAAGGGTGACGGATAGTAGTGATGAGTTTGAGGAAAGTAAGAAGATGGAGGATGAGGGCGTGTTGGATGTGGAGCGGACAGATTCGAATGCTGGGAGGATTGGATCTCAGCCGACAGATGGGATTGAGGCTTTGTATAGGTCGGATCGGGGAGATGTGATTAGGTAGCGTTGGAGGATGCTTTCAACGCAAATCAGCAGAATGTGAGAAATCTCGTTTCTTTACGGACCTGAATGAAGGCAGCAGAATCGTTCTTTTTCCACATTTTTTCAGCTTCGTGTATGTACGTCTAAGCATTATTACAACATTGCGACGCCTCTCGCTATGCAATGGTCTTCGTGGAAACGGTAGGCAGGTTCGTCTTCCTGGCATCGAGTCGCGTGGCCGCAACGACTGCGGCCAAGAAAGACGAAATCGATGCGATTCGTGGTGTTGTGGAGAATGCCTAGCGCTATCCATCGAGACCTTGCCGATCGTTGCTTCATGCATCATCTCTCATACAACGCACTTTTTTTGATTGTGGTGTGGCTCGAGCATCGTAGTTTACGCGACCTCTTCAATCTTCGCCTTCCCCTTGTCCGCGCCAGCAGCGCCCTCCTTCGCATCGTCCTCGCCCTCGAGTTCGGGCATCTCTTCATCATCTTCTTCGCCTTCGTCATCGTCCTCACCGCCCATGCCACCCATTCCGGCGCCTCCGAGTTTCGAGAAGTCGATGCCTCCAAAGCCCCCGTCGGCACCCATTCCGCCCATGCCTCCCATGCGCGACATGTAGTCATCGTCATCTGCAACTACGTCTTGCTCGTCCTTGTCCACCCACTGTTTGCAAAGCGCAAGGGTCAGCACAGTAAACCAACAGGCGATGACGCCGACGTAAGTGGAAGGACGATTGAGTCGGGATTGTTCAAGAAAAGGTGCACGTGCAGGTGGCCTATGAGCAGGCTTCACTGACGGAGAAATGGCGGCCTCGAACGAAGAAGCGGCCGAAACAGGAGTGCAAGGTGGCGTGGGAGGCGGTTGGGGCTGCACTGCTAGCACTGCCAGAGTTCGGGCAGAGACAGACAGGGAGAATGCAGTGGAGCTTACCTTGTCGAAGTCGGTCTTGAGGAAGTGGACCTTCTTGCTGTCTTGTAGCAGACGGTCCCAGTATTCCGCCTTCAATTCCTTCTTTTGTAGGACGAGCTCGATGGCACGTGGGGAATGGTGGATCTTGCTGGCGGAAGGGTCGATCTCGGCGAAGAATTCGAGGGTCACGCCGTAGTCAGCTTTCTTGGATTCGGAGTAGCCGCTGAAAGTCAGCGATGAGGGCTGGATGTCGAGCTTGATCTTCTTGGGGTCGACATCAGGCACGTTGATGGCAAGGAAGATGTGGTTCTTCTCGGCCTCGGTTGCGCTCGAGCGCTGCGCCCAGGTGACTGTATGCAGTCAGTAACCCATCACGACATGTTTGCAGTGCGCAGAAATGGTTGTAGCTGAAGTCTTGCAGCAAGTGGCCCCATGTGGGTGTTCTGCGCTTGTCTTGTCGGTCGGTGCGACGCGCACTCGACGTATTCTCCCAACCTCGCAGGCTGCGGCGAAGTCATTGGCAAGCACATGCTCCCAGACAGTCCAGCTACAACCACAGCTTGCGCGGTGACCTGTTCCTACCTTCGGGCGTCAAAGTCTTGGAACCGACCTTGGCGTCGGTGGTGTCTTTCGGTTGCGCACTCATGGTGACGGTGTGGTCGGGAGCTCCTGTACAGGTGCGGTGGTCGTTCGGGGTAGTGGCGGCGGTGGCGGCGGTGGTGGTGTATATGGCGGTGGGGTGGGTGTGGAATGGATCAAGTGAGCTGGAAAACCAAGGCGCACGACGTCAGGTCGATGGGATGTTTGCCCGCATATCGAAGCCTGTAGAAAGAAGATGAAGCTCGGGCGTGGATTGAAGTGGGGCTCGCTCCGGTCAATGCACGACACATCAAATAGTGTAGTTAGCACTACTGTTTCTCCTCATTGGACAACACCGACGTAGGAGCGAAGTGACGGAATTCCACTGAATGCTGTCTCTCTGCGCTGATTCTGTCTTTTGTGAGTTCTGTCGTGGAGAAGGAGGCCAAGGCCGAAACGCTGCCTAATAATGTGGCCGACTTCAGGCACGAGCATCCGCCGAGCTCGGTGTCGTCACACTTCACTTGCAGCCTGCCGTGCCGTCCCCATCACATGAAGAAGACCACCGCTCGCTCGTGCCCGCTTCGACTCCCGCATTGTCTGTGCCACCACCCGACCACCGCCTCGTGCATGATCGCGGCCTTGTCGTCTCGCCCGTAGTCGAATCACCCCCCACCAACATCACCATGGACGCCGCCCGCCGCTTCTTCTACGGGCCCTCGCCCGAAGAGCAAAAACGCAAATGCAACTCGCTCCTACGCAGCAACACACGCAAACTCGACCGCGACCTACAAAACCTCAAAGCCCTCGAATCCAAAACCAAGTCCCTCATCCTGCAAGCCTCCAAACGCGCCCAACGCAACCCATCACAAGCCACCCAGGCCCGCGCCGAAACCCGCATCTTCGCCAAAGAGCTGCTCCGCGTGCGCAAGCAGCAGCAACGCCTCTCCACCAGCAAAGCCACGCTGCAGTCCGTCGGGATGCAGGTGAACGAGGCCTTCGCCATGAAGAAAATCGAAGGCGGCATTAAGAATTCCGTGGGCATCATGAAAGATGTGAATATGTTGGTCAAACTGCCTGAGTTGACGGGCACGATGCGGGAGTTGAGTCAAGAGCTGGTCAAGGCGGGGATTATCGAGGAAATGGTGGGGGATTCTTTGCCGGATCAGGGCGTGCTAGAAGACGAGGATGAGGAGGCAGAGGCCGAGGTGGATAAGATTTTGGGCGAGGTGCTGAAAGATCGGACACAGGCGCCGCAGTTGCCCACTGGGCCGTTGGGGCCGATCGAGGCGCAGCCGGCGCAGGAGGACGAAGAGGATTTCGAGAGCGAGGAGTCGTTGGCACAGATGAGGAATCGGTTGGAGGCGTTGAAGAGTTGAGTGAGAGCTATGCGAAGAAATGGAAATTATGCTTTATCATTGTTCTGGAAGCTGAAAGTGCTGGAGTGATACTGCCAGCTGCGATGGATGAAGCCTGCTGCGGATGAAGAGCTCTTTTTCCGAAAGCACACCCTGCATGTACAGATGACATCCGGCTCACCGCGAATGAAGTATCAATCAACGCTGTGGATTCTCTCCACCAACGGAAAATGATGTACCTCCGACGTACTCAAGATCGCAGTGCTCCTTCCGGGATCGCACAAGATGGAATCCCGCCATGGTCATGAGTGGGACGAGCACAGCTGCGCAGAGCAAGCTACGGGATGTAAGAAAGAGTGTGGCACGACGATGACAGGCAGCCCTCGCGGAACCCAACGAGTTACGAGAGTGATCCACATAAGAAGTGAGAGCGTAGTGTATCATACATCCATCTCTGCCTCTAGCTGCGCCAAGTACAGCGCCGTCTAAACTTCTATACCGTGCATCTTCTATACACATATCTTACATGACTGACTTGCCCTGGGCGGGATGAATTCATTCCTTCTTCTTTTCAGCCTCGGAACTGCTTTCTTCGTCCGCCATCATTCTGGTCATCGGCGCCATCTCTCTGCTCGTCAACGCCATCTCCCTCTTCTTCTCCTTCCATTCCATCCGGCTCGAGACCCGGCTCCGCAATTTCAATCTCCTCTATCGCGCCGCCGAAATGATCCCCGCCGCCTAACTGACTGGTCTGCTCGTCTAGGTAGCTGCGAGCAGGCAGTGACGGATGCTCTGCTCGACCTTCCAGTTGAGCCCCAAGACGGAACTCATCGTCCGGCGACGCGCCGTCTACTGCTGGCTCCGGAGACTCTTTCGACAACGCCTCCATCACGTCCTGATTCTCATCCTCCGTCCCTTCCGCACCAGCACCCGCGCCTGCTGCCTGTTCTCCTGAGGCGCTCGAATATCCAAGTCCTGATCGGATAGCATCCCCCGCTTCAAGCCCCTCCTCAACCTGTCCAGACTCTTCAGCCTGCGCCAACCTCTGCATCAACTGCTTCTCTCTCAACGCCGCCAACTTCCTCCTCTGCGCCTCCGAGAACGAAAACTGGCTCAACGTCTTCTCAATCCTCTCCTCGACCATAGTCTTGACATGCAACGCCAAATTCCTCGTGGGGAAAATCCCCGCGAATCGATAACTCAGCCACAAGTACGCCACAATACCTTTGTGCAAACGTTCCAGCTCTCGAAGATATTCCCGTGTACCTTGTGGTTCCTCGTCCATGATTTCGAGCGGAAGTTCCTTGATATCGACGAGATTTCCGCTCGATTGTGTGGCGATGCAGCGAGCGTAGGCCGGCATGAGTTTTCCCCACATTTCGGAGTCGGATTTGGCGGCGGGGACGGAACAGAGGATATTGCGGTCGGCGATGGAGAGACCTTGGACTTTTTCGATGATATCGGCCACCCAGACTTGGTCGCGCAGGCCGCAGAGATGGAAGCGAGGGTGGATTTGGCTGAGCTCGTGGAGGCGCGTGAGAATGTAGGAGAAGGGGGTTCCTGGCGGGAAATAGCCGGCAAAGCGCTCGAGGATGGGTCCGGGTGGGAAGAGCCCTGCGGAGCGGATGGGTTCGGGCTCGGATTCCATTGCTGATCGCACGATGGGGAAGTCGAAGCGTTCGAGGGTCGTGACGAGACCGAGGGTTTCGTCGGTCGCTGCAGCTGCAGCGGCACCTGCAGAGTCTGGGTTGACATCGCCCTTCGCAGCTGCGAGTTCTTCTGCTGTCGCTGCGCCTGCTGCTCCTTGTTCTGCGATTCTGAAGCGACCAGCACGTCCGCCGATCTGCTTGATGTCTGCAATGTTCAGGGTCTGTCGTGAAACGCCGTTGAATTTGGTGGATGATTCAAAGATGATGCGCTTGATGGCCAAGTTGAGGCCCATGCCTACTGCGTCCGAGGCAACCAGAAAGTCGTAGTCGTTGTTCGGGTCGTTGAAGAGACGAGCTTGTTGAGCGCGAGTTTCTGGAGGCAGTGAACCATATACTGTCGCGACCTTGCGGCCTGTAGCTTTCTCAATTTGCTTCCGCAGAGCATGAATGCCCATGACGGAGAATGAGACGATACAATCACCCTTACGGAGCTTCCGCAGATCGCCATCGAGGGATGTATCGGCCATTGCCAAGGGGGAGAGACGTTGGTAGTGATGGACCTCTAGCTTCTCGCCGACGCTGGCACACAGCTCTTTGATGAGCGGCACTGTACGCTCCTCGCCACACAGATGCACCTCTTTGGCCTTGACTCCCATGAGTGCTTGCGTCCACGCCCAGCCACGCTCAGCGCTGCCGATCATCTGAATCTCATCAATTACAGCGACGTCCATGTCGCTGTTGAGCGCCATCATTTCCACCGTACACGCAATCATCTTGTACGGGCTTTCTTCGCTGCCACTAGTAAAACCGATCGGCAGACGTCGTTCTTCACCGGTGACCAGTGCACACGCCTTGCCTTTGGCGTTGAGCCTCGAGAAGACTTCATGCGCCAGCAACCGCAGTGGGCCAGCGTATGTCCCCGTTTTGGCCTGCTCGAGTCTTTGCAGAGCATGATATGTCTTGCCGGAGTTTGTGGGTCCAACGTGTAGATGGATGGTACGGTGCAGCATTCTCGTCGCTGGGAACCACTCGATGGGGTATCTCAAGTCTGCCAATGTCTTTTGATTTTTGATGTCGGAATCGGTGAAGCGCGAGCCCGTGACATGTCCATAGAAGGCATATTTGACACGGTCTTCCAAGCCACTTTTGCCTCTTTGTCGAAACACAGCGGCAAGATCGTTGTACAGAGACTTTTCTTTATGAGCGAGGAAAGCGTTCCCACTCTCGCCAGACAAGATTGAAGCTGTGAACTCCTTCCACAGCTTGTTGAAGCCGTAATCCCTCCCGCTTTTGCCCTCCCATTCTTGTTGATCTTTTGCCATCTGGTCGAGCACAGGGGCTTCCTTGACATCGTTTCGCACTTTGTGCAGCACATCTTTCAGCGCAGGCTTGAATTCTTGCGCGTTCCTTCCCATGGTCCAACCGGTGGGACCGACGCCATGTTTTGAGAGATTTCCTTCCTTCTGTGCGAGCCTCCTCACAATGCCGCTATGATTTTTGGGGCCAGACCGGTGATACGCTTCCTGCGGCCCTTGGTCGCGCGCGTCTCTCGACTCTTTCACTCTTTGTAGGTAATCTTTCATCTGCCTCGTTGACCGGCATCGTTTCTGCTGTAGGGCGTGCAATCGGACGCGATAATCACACCGAATGCAGCGTATCCCAGTCTGCGATGCCGCAATCATTGCTGGATGCGCCACAGTGCAGCGCGAGATGGAAGGGAAACGACTCGTTGATGTGCATGATGCGACCTCGACAACTTTTGGGAGCTAGCTACGGAATGCCGTAGGGAGCTCCGGGCCGAAAAGGGCGCCGCGGCTCATCGTCATCGGAGGTGCTGTAGCTTTTTGACCGGGTCCCGCCAACCATGTGCGTTGTGTGAGCGGGCAGCATCGCGCGCTTGGTGAAACGACGTTGACTTCTCTCCCACCACAACCACCTCCGCGCGCCACAACCTTCGCGCGCTCACCCTACCTGCACATCGACGCTCTTCAGCCCTCGCCCGCCCGTCTACAGCGCCCACCGGACCGGATGCGCCGGTTACCGCCCTGAAGCGCAATCGGTGAGCCACAGCTCCAGCGCATTTCCAGACATGGGCGTCTCCATCATAGATGCCCAGCGCGAGAGTGAGCACCACGGGACAGAATAGAGGAGGAGATGCTGATTTCGGACAAGTCATCCTCAATGTCATTCGACAAGTCACCCGCGACGACGTACGATTTACCACCCTGCTGCCTTGTCCGATATTCTCCTAACGATTCTGTTGTGCATAGTGGAAGGTGCTGGTGCTCGACCCACAGTCGCGGAAGCTGATCGACAATGTAGTCGACCAAGATGTCATCCTCAACGAGAACATTATGAGTATGCGCCGGCAACACCGACTCCTGGTAGAGATGCAGTCTGATACAGTGCAGGCATCGAGATGATCACCGATCGACGAGCGACGAACCGCGATGCCGATGCGATATACCTCATTACGCCCCAGCCATGGATCGTGGACTGTGTCATGGCCGATTTTGAGAAGCGGAAGTACAGGAGGTCGCATTTGGTGTGGACGAGCTGTGAGTTGGTCAGGCTGCAAATAAGTGGACAAAAGCTGACGGAAAGGACAAGTACTGCCGCCTGCACTGAGAGAACGAATCGACAAGTCACTACTCCGAGACCAGATCGCTCTCTTCAAAGTGCTGAACGTAGAGTTCTTCCCCAGAGAATCACACCTGGTCACGTTCAGAGATCCATGGAGCTTTCCCGTGTTATACCACCCGGCATGCAACACTCTCGTCAGACAACATTTAGAGGATCTGGCACAGAAGGTAGGAGGGACGGGTGGACGGTGTGTTGTTTGTGCTGAAAAGAGTACAGGTTGTCGGAGTATGCGTGGCCCTGGGAGAATACCCTACGATTCGATACTATCGACCTCGAACGCCTACACACGAGGCGGGCATTCTGTGTTCACACCTGGCGAGATTTGTGCAAGACGAGCTCGATCTATATGCAAAATTTCACGACGATTTTCCCCCAGCATCCACACGACCGCGCGGAGTCCTGTACATTGTTGATCGATCGATGGACCTTTACGCGCCGATACTGCACGAATTCACATATCAGGCCATGGCACATGATCTTTTGCCGATCAAGGAGGGTGATAAAATCACATACCGCATGCTGGTGAATGAGGGGCAACATGACCAGGAAGACAAGGACGTCGAAATCTCGGAGAAGGACAAGATATGGGCGGAGAACAGACATCGCCACATGGTCCACGTGATAGGGAAACTCGAGTCGGACTTCAAGACATTCCTCAAGAACAACGCCAATTTCACCAACAAAGAGGCGGAAGGCGTCCACTTGAACACGATCAAAGACATGATGGCAGGTCTGCCAGAATTCACGCAAATGAAGGAAGCATATTCGTTACACCTTGGCATGGCGAATGAGAGTATGACTCGGTTTCAGAAACAGAATCTACCTGATGTGGCATCCGTGGAACAGGTGGGTAGTACGTATGAGCTGTGCTGTACCTTTTTCGACTGACCTGTACACTCAGATACTTGCGACTGGTCTCGACGAGGAGTATAAGAAACCCAAGGGCGTCGCAGCGCAAGTGGTCGCAACATTAGATCAAGAGGGCGTGATACCACCCGATCGATTACGTCTGCTGATGCTCTTCATGCTGTGGAAGGACGGCCTAGTTCCAGCCGACCTCCAGAAATTGCTCGCGCACGCACAATTGCCGCCACAAGATGGTGAGGCCATACATAACCTCGAGATTCTGGGAGCGCGAACGACACGAAACTTGAAAGACTCTCGACCCATACCGCAACCCCTATTCCCGATCAAGCCGCCTCCGATGACCGTTCAGGAGGAGTATGCGCTCAGTAGATACGAGCCGGTGCTGCAAAATCTGCTCGAGGCACATGCAAGCAACAATCTTGATGCAACAGTATTCCCGTACACAAAGCCGCCGCTCGATATGAACGAGGGAATGCAGCAACAACAAGCTGCCGCCTCGCTACGCTCCGCCAAGCCTACATGGGCGAAGACGCGGACAGCCAACGCGGGCCAAGAGAACCGACAACGAGTGATTGTCTTCATGGCGGGAGGAGCAACATATTCAGAAGCACGCGCATGTTATGAAGTCGGGAGGCAGACTGGCAGGGAAACCTTCCTCGTCACATCACACATGCTTACACCGAGCTTGTTCGTCCGTCAACTGGGCGATTTGTCCGCCGATAAAAGGCGACTCAACATCCCCGCGGAAATGCCCAAACCTCAGGCACCTCGCCACTTGTTTGAACCTGATGAACAGCCTAAACCCAAGCCTGCACCTGCACCCGCACCCGCACCTGCAGCAGGCCAAAGACCATCAACCGCGCAACCGCCGACACAGCAAATGGGCGCGATCAATTTGAACGGAGGAAGACCCAATGGTAACGGGCCGAGCGCAGCATCAGCGACACCAGCGAAGCTCCACAAAGACAAAGACTCGGAGAAGAAAGAAAAGAAGAAGCATCATTTCGGATTTGGCAGGAGTAAAGACAAATAGATGAATGAGCGAGTCGAGTGGGTTTCCCCTGGAGCAGCGAGCGAGTCGCTTTTGCAAACGGCATAGACACAATTGACAATTAGCAAGCGTGGTGATGTCTTTGGCGCAGCGAGCTCTCTTTGCAAACGGCGCGCATAGAAGTGACTTTTGGGGGGGGGGGTTGGCATTTCTGGCGCTTCTACTGCGAGCAAGACTGAGGCATCGTGCACCCTCTCGATCGGACGAGCGAGCATGGCACAGTACCCAGAATCGATCGCTCTCGCCACTTAGATGAGACAGGATAGTAATCGGATGTCAAAAAGAATGTGTCTCGACTTCCAAATTGCCTGCGGACCACATGGTGATTCGGTCGATGTTGACAAAGTCTGCATGATGAGACAACTTCATTTGCTGCGAAAATCACACCAATCTCTATGCTTCATGATATTCTTTGAATATCTTGCTTCCAATCGTACTTTTCTTGCGAATGGCCCATGAGACATCATCTCGCTACCTCTGTCCTTTAAGCTCATCTTCCACTTGTCTCACCACAATTTCTCTCACTTGCTTCCAATCCGCTTTTGACTCGGTGATGCGTTTCTCCAATTTCTCCAGTCCGATGAATTGTTCTGGCAGTACCGTTTCGAATGTGAACCCTGGAACCTCTTGCAATGCCAATTCGACGGCGTGGGAGAATTTCGCAGGATGCGCTGTGGCGAGGGAGATGAGGTGGGTTTGTTGGGACACAGTCTGGGCTTGTCGGAGAGAGGCGGCGATGCCGATGGCGGTGTGGGGGTCGAGGATGTAGTGGCCGTCGTGTACCATGCCTGTTGTTGCTGGTTTGGTGTTGCCGTTGGATTGGTGCTTGGCGGCAGGTATTGACCAGCTGTAAACGTCTTTGATAGTTTCGATGGTTTGCCTGTCGCTGACTCGCTCGGATTCGAAGTCTTGTTTGGCGGCGGCAAGGATCTCCTTCTCTACGCCGAAACCTCCGTCCTTCTTGAGTGCTTCCAGCCAGCCTTTCACTTTTGATCCGGCTTCCATTCTGCGTCTGTTCGTCTCTTCTGTCGTGCTTGTCTGGAATGCGAGGTACCAGAGCAGTCGTTCAAAGTTGGAAGATACAAGAATGTCCATTGCAGGCGCGAAGGTCATCTTCACTCCGCTGGGATCTGCCTTTGCTCCATCTTCGACTTCTACACCTCCACCTTCGACCTCCTTACCATGTCTCGCCTGCTTCTCGTAGTATCCGGTCTTCCAGAAGCGATGTAGAATATCGTTCTCGTTGGTGGCGATGACGAGCTTGTCAGTGGGCAGTCCCATGCGCGAAGCAAAGTAGCCTGCAAGGATATCGCCAAAGTTGCCGGTGGGGACAACGAAGCGTGCAGTCGGATTTGAGGTTGCGGTCTGTCGCGAGAGGGTGAAGTAGGCGTGGATGTAGTATGTAATCTGAGCGAGAATGCGTGCCCAGTTGATACTGTTCACAGCACCAAGGCGGTGAGTAGAGTTGAGCTCCTGGTCGGCAAACAGGGTCTTGAGAATGTCCTACGAGGTATCAGTGGTGCTCGGCCGAGGGAGGTCGCTCTCCATACCTGACAATCGTCAAAAGTGCCCTCCACAGACAAATTATGCACATTCGCATCTGTCACCGTAGTCATCTGCGCCTCTTGAATGGGGCTGACCTTGCCCTTGGGGTACATGATGAAGACCGAGACGTCCTTCTTGCCTCGCAGCCCGTAGATGGCTGCCGAGCCGGTATCACCACTTGTTGCGCCAATGACTGTCAGGTGTTCTCTGCTCTTGCCTTCCTTGCTCGCATTCCTCCTCACGAGGAAGTACTCGAACAAGTTGCCCACGAATTGTAACGCGACGTCTTTGAACGCGAATGTCGGTCCGTGGAAGAGCTCGAGTAAGTGGAGGTTCTTCTCCTCGTCCAGAGTGAGCACCGGCGTGATGTCTGGCGCGCGGAACGAGGCGTAACTCCGTTGAATGATGTCCTTCAAGTCTGCTGCAGGGATTTCGTCGGAAGAGATGTAGAGCGAGAAGATCTCGTACGCCAATTGCTGGAATGTGTAGTCCTGCCACTTGCTCACAAAGTCGGCGGGCAATTGAGGAATCTCCTCGGGGATGAACAGGCCTCCATCGCTGGCGAGGCCTTTGAGGACGACTTCCTCGAACGACAACTGCAGCACTTTTCAGCGTAAGCTCTCAATGCTGCTCCAACTGTGAACTTTTTGGGAATAAACCATTAGAGGGAGTGGGATGTGGGACATACATCGTAGGAGCCGCCTCTTGTGCTGAGATAGCGCTGCGAAGGACTGTGTGACACCATCTTCCTGTAATCCTGTTCCGACGACTGGTGCAATGTAGTCTGTTGGCGTGACTGATTATTATTTGGTGGTGAGTCGCATTGGCTTTGGACGATTGGACCCCTCCCTCGTCGCCGAACCCCGGCGACTGCCCTGCCAAGAGACCGTCTTTGTCCTCCGACTTCATCTCGTTCCACCACGTCCATCCGACAACACAACACACGTGCCATCACTTCCGACTGTGCTTCACGACCAATCTCATCACGACGTATAGCGAGAGAAGTGCTACGTTCTCGACGATTGTCCTCGATGAAAGTCCAAGATGAAAAGCCTTACAACCTGCAACCTGAATAGGCGTCGTAGAATGGGATGCTACACGACATCATACGGGAACTTCACGAGTAAACAAGCCAAAATGTGAAAATCGAGGTGAGACTGTCATGGTCCGAGTAAGAACTTTCATTGCTTTCGAGATTGCCAACGTCTAGGCATTTTTGGCTGGTTACGAGCACTGTCGAGCATGAGAAGCTCGTGTGCCCGTTGCCCAGTACGCACTTCTGATCTTGCGACTGCGATGCTACGCGCGCGGACCGGATGCTTTTGACCAATGGACCTCTCAACTTTTCAAGATGAGCTCACCTGCCATTGCGTCAGGCGCTTTTCGAACTTCGAGGCGTGACATTTGCCGGAGGCTCGAGATCTGCGAGTAGCGCTCTTGCATGCCGCGTTCTCGAACCGAGCCAGGACAATTCTCTTGCTTGAAAAGCTAGAAGGGCCAGCCGCGAGAGCGACGAGACTGCCCTTCGCTGCCACGGGTCTCAGGCTGAGGACGGCCGTAGCTGCTTGAAGAAGCGTTGCCGTTGTCGGTTTCACGCCGAGACGAGGAAGAGTCGCTCTTTCCCTTGCTGCTGATCTCGCCACCGCCACCAGTCTTGCCGTAGCCGACTTGCTTGCTTCCACCCGATGACCCTCCTCCGCGGTTGCTCGATCCCTCTCCATCCATCGACGCTGGTGCAAGGTACCTCGAAGATCTGCCGTTGCTGACACTCTCGCCGTCACCGCTGGTGTCGTACGAGGTGAAGTATCCTGGTCCGTATGCGCCCTCGCTGGTGTAGAAGGTCTTCAGCTCTGGACGACTCGAGCTCGAAGGACCGGCGACTGGGGCATGATCGCCATCCTTGGTGCCGCTATTGTTGCGACGAGAGATGTCGCGAGACTCGACAGGCGCCTTGATCTGTGCTGGACGGTATGCGCCCTGGTCTGTGTCGTTCGTGCGCATTGGCGGACGCTGGGCCTGGGGCGAGGCCTGCGACTCGAGCTCGTTGCGCTTGAGCTCACGCATGCGCTTCTGCGTGTAGGGATCGGTGCCGGCGTACCAAGAAGGATCCATGGTATAGTTAAGGAAGGGTCTTGTGTGTCTGGTGCCGGTGTTGTTGTAAGTGTGCCTTGGTAAGGGGCGGTAAGCAGCGGTAAGCGACTTGAGTGGAGAGGCTTGAGGTTGTGCAAAGGAAAGATGAGGAATGGCCGGAGTTCTTAAGATAAGGTCGAGGGGCTGGAGTGTGGAGTGAATGCTGCGTTTGGTGAATCAAGGCTCGTGCACGCATGACGGCTGATTCGAGGTGACTAGGTCCTGTTGTCTGCAATTGATCACATGACAACAGCATCAATTCGAGCCATTCGCACGCTGGACATGGGACCTCCAGCTGACAGTCTCGATTCTTGTGCGATAGATGCCTGGAATGTCGGATAATCACCACCGAGCGCTTCGGGACACGCTGTTTCGGTCGAAGTGGATGCCAATGTCCAGCAACCCATCCATCCAGGACGTAGTGCGCCACAATGTAGGGCTTGTGAGGTGCAAACGATCTGCGCAAACGTCCTTTGAGACAGGATCAACCCAGAGGATATCGAACGCGGATACCAGTAATCTTGCAGCATATGCGCAAGTCGGACCCCGCCGATGTATCACGCGTCAATCCTCCACCACTTGCATGAATCATGCACGTGGCCGTCGACCCAGGCGTACTTTACTATTTCGGTGTCTGTTTCTTTACTGCGGCACACGACTCTGCTCTTTGGGATGATGTGTTGAAACCATTTGATTATGTGCAGATCGTCAATCAGCATATCGCAATTCCACGCTGGCAGGTACTGTCGCATATGGTAAGTTAGAGGCTATTTTGCAGTGGAAGATGGTCAACTTACATCGTTCGTGCTGCAGGAACCCGAGACTAGCCCAGCCCGCACGCATGGACCTGCCGCAGATATCCTGCTTTTCCTTGAACTGCCCTTTGTGTCTGACATCTTGTTCTTTCCCACAGAACGATCTCTTTCCATCACAATTTTCATATTCTATTGACCTTTTTCTCGTATACTCAAACCGCCAAGTTCCAGTATTTTCCTCTCCTCTTTGGCTTCCATCTCTCGTCATCACAACTTTGATACTCCATCGACTTTGCTTTCGCACACTTAACATCGCCAAACTTTGTACTCCGAAGAAGCAAGCGGAAGACAAACAAGACAAAGACAAGCAATCCGGCTTTCTCGCGTGCTCGCCCACGTCGAGAATGTTCCGGTAACATTCCGCTATTTATTCATCTCCACTGTATTAGCTAACCTTCTCCGTAGCGGACCAGCGACAACGTGATCCCGACAAGACATCAAAGCCGACTTCATCTCCTGTCCTGAAAGAGTCAAGTGCAGACAACTGCGGCATCCGCCCCGAGCCATGCGACCATCTCACTCCCTTTCACTATGGTCCAGATTTAACCCGTGAAGTCCTCAAGCGGGAGTAGACTTGGTCGACGTGCGCCAGTCCAAGCACTGGCAACAAAGGTTTCGGTCAGAATGCTTTCGTGGGCGGTGTCAACAACGGCCTTCGTCACAACAATGCTTTCACTCGTGCTCATCCGGGAAAGTTTGGGCCTGTCACCGTGGAACCTATCGACGCTGAGGCCGCGGCAGCCTCTCCGGAGGAGGTGATCAGCCTACCGCCAACACCTGCGACTGTCCATCCCAGTGCATCGGTAGGGGCTCGAAATGCGGGGATGGCTTCTGACAGGAGCACTGGCTGTACCCATACAAGCCCAGAGCTTTGAGCTCTCCTCTTCAATCGCTTCTTCTACGAGCACAAAGCATGTGGATGCCATACAACCCGGCCCAACAAAGGCCGAACTACACTTCGAACGCTAACAATGGCTTTATTCTACTTCAATGTCCTGAGCCTGGGTCTGCCATTCACTCGCACACACGGGCTGTGGAAAGTGACGAGCGCATGCTCTTCACTCGCCCCTCGCGTCTCCAGTGGGACGTTTTTTATATAACACTCACCTCCATCAACCATATACTCTTTCTGCACAACACTCTGAGCAGACTTGCAGAGACTTGCACGACCACAACGTTCAACTCTTCTGTACCCACATTTGACACCAATACAAAGCAAGTCGAGCATACAAGAAATTATGTTTGCAACGCTGAACAACACGTTCGGCTCCAGGGAGCAAGAGGAGTTCGAAATGGCCGAGCTGCAAGACAAGAGTCAAGCTGAGAAGCTGGAAGACTGGGACCACTGCGAAATCGAGGACATGCCAGCTGAAATGGCTGTGCCCGACATGTGTTCCTCTTCCGACAGCAAGAGAACGAAGGCCTCCTCGAGCACCGAGAAGTGGGGCTCGGACGCGTCGACTCTTGACACCTTCGAGGAAGTCAACCACGTGGATGCGACGCCCAAAACCGTGGAGGACCTGCAACAGGGCCATGCTGTGCATGTTATGGGGACGCACAACCATGTCGTCCCTCCCTACCGCATTGAGGGGGACACAGCCAATCTGCTCCGCGAGACTTTTCACCCCGACTCTCCCCAAGGCCGTGTCCGACGAGCCAAGCTCCAGGCTGACTATGAGAAGTTCGTGAAGGAGGACGAGGCGGAGCCAGACCCTCAATACGAGCACTGGCAGCTGAAGCAGGTTGCAGCGGAGCTCAAAGACTGCCGCGAGGGGCTAAGAGTCGTGCATTTGCGCGGCTACACGGGGGAAATGCTGACTGGCTGCAGTGTCTATGATGATGTTGTGTGCGACGAGACCTGTCCACAATTCAGGGACACTGTGGCAAGTCAGATCGGCAGGGCGGCAATGCAATTGAAGAAGGACTGGTGGACCGACCTTGATCTGGGGAACATGTTCTGATCAAGGTCCTCCAAACATTGGACAACGACGGAAAATTGTGCCAGAGACAAGTCCCGCGAGACTATATAGCACAGCCAATGAACATTCTCACGTTAGCATGACACACACGCAACATGAACTTCCACCAGAACATTACACGTCTCAAGGTGTTAGACTAGGTCGCTGCTCTCGCGCCTAATTTGCTCATCGTTGGCCATTTACTTCCGCGGTCAGGGCCGAAGTACCGGGCCTCGGATTGGGGCATAACTTAACAAGATCACGGCGACACTATCTCAGGACAAAATCCGATCATCGAGCTTTCTCCACCCGCTGTTTACTGTCAACGGGTTGTCTCCACCACAAAATGGTAGAGATAGAGCGCTCTTTCCCAAGGTACTCAATGCAACACTCCGCCAGCAGACCGAACACGACTGGACTATCCCGGGCAACGCATACAAAAATGCGATATCACATAGTCAGTAGCTGCTAGCTTGGGGTTGACAATGTTGCATAGCTGCTGGTCGCATACGACGGAGATCCTGCGGTCTCCGAACGATTGGTGGTGAAAGTCAAGGACGGCGGCGGCAGAAGCTGGTGCAAGCTGTCTTCGGGATGACACTGTCTTGCTTGTTTTGTCCGAGATGAAATAAAGGCACCGCAGTCTCAACAGAACGCGCTCTGCGGTTTGCTACATGACTATGGTCTCGTCGCGCATCGCATGCGTGAGACTGCTCGCTGTCTGATCGAGCCTGTAAATGAATAGCTCAACAAAATATTTGTTTTCCATCATCTCCGCCCCTTTCCCAGCTTCCGCCATCCTATATTAATATTGAAAGGTATTATACACTCACTCCAGGACCCTCATGAGTTGCCACATCATCACAACACCTCCCAATCGTCCCGAAACGGTCTGCTGCGGTGCCGTGTGCACGAGAAGTCGTTATGTTCAGCGGCCTTCCACTCGCCCTGGGGACAATGGCTTTGTCCAAAGTCCGACTCTTCACTCTTCACAACGTGACTGTACAGCGCGTTTGTCGAGATAGTGAAGTGCCGGACCGACGCAATGTCTCCCTTCGACGATGATACAAAAGAAACCTCCTCAACTGCTACCCCTGGTCTTCTTCTCCCCATCGAGCCTCAACACCAGAAAGACGGCAGACGTTCTCGATCGCAACTAAAACTCAACAAGCATCACACACTCGCAGTCTATCCCATCAACTATCACCATGTCGGCCACGACCGGCAAAAACAAGCTCAGCAGCTCTCCTGAGCAAGCTGGAATCCCCATCAAGAACAACGCGAACGATCAACGCAAGTCTGAGTCTGTTCAAACTGACGATGACCAGCTCGAGGACTTCAAAGTACACGTGAGGCCACTTACTGGTATCGCAAAGTTCATGGCAGAGCACTCTCACGACGAGGACGACCCGATGACTATGGGTCAGATCGGCCTGGTGGAGCCCGATTGGCAAGAGGACAACGAAGAGTGGGACGAAGCTATGAGAAACTGGCCATCCGCTGTCGCCTACGATGGAATCAACACCTCGCCACCACAGCAGGCTGTTGCTCCGCAGTCCTCGCCCACTCCAGTCGATCTCGCCGATGAGCAAGACGACTTCGAAGTCATCGACAGCAAGGATATCCCAGAGCCCAACGAACCAGCCCATCTTCACGAACAGCACGTCCTCGCTATGGCGCACCATGTGGTTCCTCCATACCCGATTCCGGCACGGTACGCCGCTCTGGTCGGACTCGAAGACATCAGCCGGGAGGATAGGAACCATCGCTACCAGCGTTTCACCCACGAGTGCTACCCCGGCGACGACGAGCAGCGAGAGGAGGCAATGAAGAAGGCCAACCAATGCGCGCCTCGTTTCGGCCATTCCAAGTCGTCCCGTACGCATCATTCACGTCAACGGCAAGACCCTCGAGGTGCCGAAGAGCGACAAGACTTACTGCGACAAGACTTGCCCGACGCGCAAGAAGACGTTTCACGGAGAAGTTGTTGGCGGCATCTGGCAAAGTTTGGGCCAGACGTTGAGCGGAATACGAGGTGTATATTGTGGTGTAGAGAACTTGTCGTGACGCAGGATCGATCGTTTTCCAGAGTCGACGAGTGATCCCAAGGAGAAAGAAGGGTCCATTTGTTTGCTCGGCTCAGTGCTTGGCTCGGCTGCGTTCAGGACATAGCACGGATAGAAGGATAAAGAGACGAATCAAATCGCATCGCGCTCTATGAACGGAGTAGCCATCAAATAAAATCGTATCTGTCCTGTCCCAGTGTCGTTGATCGTAATGATAGTCTGATCAGTAGCATCATGTTGTGGGCAGTCCCATTTGCAACACGCTGGGAATCACGAAACCATGCCGCTTGTAATGGACTCCAAAGATGGTATCAAATGAGCCATGCGGAACTATCATTTATCGTACACGTTCATCACCATCAACCACATCATCGCCAATACTCATATGACGATCCCACCATTCCTTTCTTTCAGGCTGTGTCTGCTGCAGCGTACTGATGACGCTCGTCCGCCGTTCTTGCAAGCTTTTGCGATTCTGTTCATAATCTGCTCGTTCTCTCGCCAGACGCTCTTGCGCCTGTTCGGCCTGCAACACCCGTCGATCGCCGCCGCCACTTCGAGCGCGCCTGTGCATTGGCGGCTTAGCGCGCGGTGGACTCTGTACGGCGGGCGTGAGCGACGCATTCGACGGTTTGTGCGTGCTGGCCTGTCCTGTCACGCTCATGCTCCAACGCTTGATCGAGTTCAATAAGCCGCTCTGCGAAGAACCGTCCTCGGCTGGCTTCTCTTGCGTCGAGGGGAAAGCACTACTCTTGCGTCGTTGCTCATCGATCCATTGCGAAGTGAAACAATATCTCCAGAAACAGAAGCTGCCGAAGAATGTTCCATTGCTGCCAGGGATGTGCCGCCAGGGCTTCTCCCGCCAGCAGAATATGCAAACATCGCAGAATCCCATGATGTTCTGGCAAAATATACTTAGCGCCCCAAGGGTAAAGATTGGATGCTGCGCGTAGTAGTCGCTATAATTCAAGGTATGGGTGATGAAGGGGAAGATCCAAAGGAGAAGGTACGCGACCGGGTAGATGAATAGGAGCCTCAATTGTCGCTGTATAGCCTTGCGACGACTTTGCAGGGCTCTTGTTGCTGGATTCCCCGGGACACTCGCAGTCGTGTTCAAACTGGGCCTTTGCTCTGTGATTGGCGTCAATGCCGGTTGCTCGCCACACGAGAGCCGGGAAGCTGCTGTCGATATCGAGCCCCTGGGCTGGTTAAGTTCAATCGGCGGACCAGCGAAATCTTCAGAAATGATGCCGTTCGGTCCAGGAATTTGGCGGCTGCCACGCCGTGACGAGGGCATGCTTCTGCTGGTCAGTGGGAGCGGCCCTGGGAGCGGCAATTCGAAAGGATTAGATGCACTGTTGCCGAAGGGCGAGGCCCAATTCGGCACAGACTGCCTCCTGTGGGGATCTGAGCGAGGGAGTGTGTTTGATGTACCGGAGTTCTTGCTGTGCATGGGTGCGAGAATGCTATCATCCTCGGGCGCCACACTATCCTCCATGACCAGCTGCTTCTCGACTGTTGCAGCGTCTGATTGTGAAGACATATTCCGCTGCATTGCGACTGATTTGATGGTGGTCGGAGCACTGCTGGTCGCCCCTGGGCTGTAGTCTGGAATACCAGCACTTGAACTTTGGTCCTGCTCCTGGCCGAAAACTTTGAACTCGTATCCTACGTGCCGATAGATTCTGATAGCGACTCCCATCACGAATATCCAATTGAGGTATCTCGGAATCCAAGACAAAGCAAGTCGAAACCAGATCGGCCGTACGGGCAAGGAACAAAATCCACCCTGTGAGACGAAAGCAGGGCCCGAGTTGACAAAAGCGAGCGAGGTCATCAGATTAGGCAGCAAGACCCATCCTGCCAGCACATACCATCTGATCCGATATAAACCATCGGCACCCAGGCGAGAATTCTTTGGTGGAAAGATTTGTAGCATCATGTGCAAGCTCATGAGAAAGATGGCGCAATCGCAGGCTTCCAGTCCAAGTTGAAGGAAGTACCCGGTTGCTTGACAAAAGCTCGATTCAGTGGCTATGTTGCCCTTCGCCAAAGTGGTAGCGGAGAAGACGAGGAACCACATGGATTTCCAGAAGTCGCCTACGATGAGCAGCAGGACCAGATCTCTCCGGAAGTTGCGTCTCATCATGCAGAACCAGTAGATTGCACATGTGGCCGCAAGTACACTGACGCTTGCGAAAGTGGACGCAATGATTTGTAGTTGATACTGCTGAGTCTGAGCCAGGATCGCAGAAGCATTGAAGCCGGGATTGTAGCCAAGTACCTCTGCTCGTGCGTGTAAATTCACGTCAAATTGGGTGGGTAACGCGACCGATTGCGTCGAAGACATGGCGACTGTCTGAGAAGTGGCCGATATATGCGTGAGCTCATTGCCGATGCTGTGGAAGATGCTCCTGAGGTACTCATTGGGAGCCATTGGTGAGGTCCAGAAAGCGCCAATCTACTTCGCATCGGCCAAAATGCTATAGTGGCGGGGTTTGCGCGCAGCCAGGATCGCAGTGCAGGAAGGCACTCATTTGATCTAGCCGACGACCACGATCAGGAAATCATGGTCGATGCCGTGAACAATCAGCAATCGGGTGTCCTGATCCGTCCGGACGCGGCTGTCGTCTGGGGAGCGCGTCGGAGCCTAGACGCGCTGGATCTATCGCAAGCAGACAGTGGACTTTGTTTGGGAGAATGGACCCAGCGCGGCGGTATGCAATATATTCCTTGCTGGCATGCGGCAATGGGGGGTGGGAGGACGTCTCTGTCGGCTCCGCGGCCAAGAGCAGTGCCCACCAGTCAACCAGTGTCCAGCTCAACGTGTACGGCGCTGCGGAAATCGGCGAGCTACGAGCGAGGAAAGCAGTATTCCTCGCTGTTGACGATGTTGATGTTGGTGTGTGAAAAGAAGGAGGCTGCAGCCCTTGCGTGCCAGTCGCACGAACACGCGTTCGGATGTCTGTGCCCATGACTGGAATGCAAAAAGCGAATGGGGCAGATGGAATACGTTCCGATGCTTTTTCGTTGCTGTGAACGGCCGATCTCTTGCCCGATGGAGAGCGAACGTGCAGCCACTTCGGCTTATAGCTCGAAACAGATCAAGATCTGCACGACGAGGCGTCGAATGGCGCCACCATGCCCATTCTCAGGCAATCACAGCCGCCAGGATCCCTCATTTCTCCTACTGTGCAGTGTCCTTGAACAGCCATCAGGACACCCCTAACGCCTCCTTCGCTGCATCTCTTCGACCGCAATATGTACGTGAACTCGTTCACCGAATAGTCAAGACGTCACTCATTCTCAACGAAGACAACACTTGTCGTACTTTTCGGTCGCGAAAGCAAGTACCGGTGAGGTTGAGACCGCGGCACGCTGTCTGAGCTGTCCCAAAGTCTGCGGCTCAAGGGGTCGTGAACTTGTTTCCGCACTTCCTCGGCAGTATTGCGATGCATCCGGGATCTTCGTATACTGTATGTACATCAATACCCGGTATAGGCTGAGTATCAATCGTCCATCGTGAGGATCACTTCTTCCGTATCGTGGAATTCTTCAGATCTTGCTCGGTACTAAATGTTCTATTGGTGGTGTATGCGGACTTCAGTGATTGAGACTGCGATCGAGTCAACGTCATGCCAGTAGCAACAGCTGACTTGTTTGATGGAGAGATGCAAGGAGGCTGTACACAACGATGGGGATTCCTGCGGCGGAAGGGAGGCCGAAACAGGGGATTGTGCGAGGCTTGGCAGAACTGGCAAGGCCTTCACCGGTCCAGTACCGTAGCAAGTAGTTCCCCACGCCACTGCCTCTCTCTCACGCTTGGCAACATGCATCCCGCGCCATTGATGACGGCACCACCCATCCCCGGTCCGGTCCGGTCCAGGCGTGAAGCGGAAAATCCCGCTGCTCCACTGCCGCGTGCCTTCCCGTCTGCCGCGGATCTTATGCCTCTCTAATCTTGTTGATCAATTGAATGCCTTCGTGTCCTCTCCGGCAATCTCTCCGCGTCGTCTCGATTGCCTTTCCGTCTTCATCACTGGAAAGGAGCCTAAGTATGGCGCATTGCTCGCTGGTCGCGCAATCGCTGTGCTGCCTCCACTACTGCGCCGTCGGCCGATACGCTTCTTCACCTCCGCTCGATTTGGACAGCCTTCCTCGATGTGCCTAGTGGCCATGTCAGCGTGGATCGAGCGACAGTCGGATGACTAGGGCATACCTTCGCAGGGTGTCTTTGCGCGCGAACGCATTCTGACACATCGGGCACGCAAAGTTGCGCGCCTTGAGATGGACCTGCGTTGCAACATAGTCAGCATATGGTACAGCACAATACGGGTTCGAGAGTGGACGTACACTGTGCTCATGCCGGACAAGATCTGTCCGTCGCACGAATCTCCTCGCGCAGCCCCTGTACTCGCACGCATACGGATGTTCTCGCTGTGGATCGTGGGTCATCATGTGTGCTCTCAGGTTGCACACACGCTGAAACATCTTTCCACATTGTCCGCACTGGCACGTCGAGTTCTCTTCGGTTGTAAAGGCCCGTTTGAAGCGAGCATCAGCGCCAGCCACGAGCGAGCTGCCCACAGCGTTGGAGTCGTGACCACTGTGCGGCGCTGATCGCGCGGACAGCGGCCATGAGTTGTGGAGGTATTGAAGCTCGCCTTTTTCGTGTTTCGCTGATGTCGGCGACGTGGCTCCTGTCGGCGAAGCATCTTGCTGTAATGAAGTAAATATGTCGCCGGGATCGACGTGTGTCTGAGTCTCGTCCGTCGAACAGCCAGAAATGGAGTACAAATTGTGTCTTCCGGGGTCGATCGAGTCTTCAGATTTGATGTTTGGTGGGCTGGTCGCCTGAAAGTATCCGTCGGACTGTGCGTACGGCGACGAGGCAATCAAGGAGGAGTAGGAGCTCTCGCTGTGCTCAGATTGCGCCGGCGACGTGCGACCCGTGATTGCTTCGTAAGCCGGCGTCGGAAACTCTGGGACTTGGTGCAGTGGCCTCCACTGAGCGTGATCGATAAGTGCACCTGACGTGGGGTAGGACTGATCGAGCTGGAAATCGCTTTGTGTGAATTCGGGAAACGTGTATTGCAAGGAATGTGGCTGTTGGAGGGCCCAGTTGGATGCAATGTTCGGAGTGGGCAGGCCCGATGATGGATTGTTGAACATCGCTTGAGTGGGAGTCTGAAGGGAGTCTAAATCTAGGCCGCAACTCTCTGCTGGTAAAGGAACGGGCGGGGAGCTGGGGCAGAGATCCTGAGATGAGGTCGCAATCGCAGTAAATAGAGAGTTGCAATCAGCAATGTTGAACTTTTCATCCGGGTCTTGCAGAGTTGCGCCTGGTTGGCTCATCTGTTCGTATGTGTAGAGCTTCCAGTCTCCCGTGCTGTCGTCGTCGTTGTTGCAATGGTCTGCGGGATAGAAGCTCATGATGACTGCTGGAAGGAACCGAGGCGAAGGATTTGCTGCCGTCTCGCAGTCCTGAAAGGGTCGAGTAGATATCTAGACGTTGCGTGACGAACGTCATCAGGCTCTGCACAACAGCGATATCGACGAGAATAGATGGCGAGAATGAGGAGCAGGCAGTGTTGCTACTCCCGGCAATATTGGCTGGACGTGAATTCACCAAAACCATAGAGGCCGAAGGGCTGAACGAGGGCGAGGGCAATGCGCTGGTGGCGCGGGACTGGAAGCAGATAACCAGGGTCATGGCGGGCGAAGCGTGAGGTCGACAGGCAGGATCCGGAGAGTTCGCATGCATCATGAGCTGCACACAGGCCAGAGAGCAGAGGGTCGCAGCATGTGCATCAGTAGCGTGCTCAGCCAGGCAGAGAGAATCCCACGGCTGTTGGCTGGCCTTGGCACAAGTACCGAAGCAGTGGGGCACTAACTAAGTTAACGGTGACCAAACCAGTGCAAGTGCCACAAATCGATCATTAGGCGCATCCGTGCACGTAGGATGCATGATCCTTGTTTATTCGCGCCTATGCAACTAGTCGCGCCTGCGGGGGCGTCGCCGGCTCGATGCCCAGTTGTCTTTCCAATCGACGCCGCTTCCATGCATTATTTGCATGCATCTGCGCTCAGTCGCTTCTCCTTGACGAGAAGATCAGTCAACATCTGGACTTGCGCGTGAAGATCAGCCACGACTGAGTTCAGCCTCTCTGCCGAATCGCGAGCCGCCGTAGAGCCAGGCGCAGACGCTGCTGCAGGCGATCGTGCCGTTCGCGGCTGTT
This sequence comes from Cercospora zeina, assembly GCA_022702355.1. Classification (NCBI taxonomy): domain Eukaryota; kingdom Fungi; phylum Ascomycota; class Dothideomycetes; order Mycosphaerellales; family Mycosphaerellaceae; genus Cercospora; species Cercospora zeina. Next base: position 1,698,318 of record JAKLWX010000010.1, read on the forward strand.
CTTCCAATGGCGACGTCCGGGACACCGACAGCGCTTTTCGGTAAAGTGGTCGACGTAGGGAAGTTGGGGAATTCGGACTGCGTCGAACGCTAGATGACCTCGTCTTCCGTCGGTCTTCCAGCAGCGTAAGCGCCCTCTCATACAACAGAATCATGGCCACCAGAGGCCAGTGAGTCGCTTTGAGTAGCACGATGCGAGCAGCTCGCAGCCGCTGCGGAGATAGCACCAACCGCAGGGGCCGAAGCAAGAGAGGCAACAGGTTCTGTATCGGGCAATCAGCTGGGGTACAAATTGCACAAGACGGCGCACCAGATTGCCAGCAGTGCCAACGAGCGTTGAAGCATAGCGTGCAGGTGTTGGTATGCGGAAAACCAACACGGTTGAGCAGAAATAGCGACCATGATTCGTTCACAGCATGGCTTGTGCTGGTCTCCTGGAGACCGTGATGCTATGCTGTTCTCGCATGAGGCCAACGATGGTCGTGCTGCCAGCGTGCAAGGCCAGATGTATGGGGCGCAGCTGTGAGCGTCAACTTACAAGCACAGGATAAAAGTAGGTCAGGCGATTAGATGTCGAGGCCTAGAGGTCACATCAGTGCGTGGACCTGGGCCGAGTCTGGAGTAGAGAATTACCTCCAGCACGTAGACACTGTAGCTGTGTTTCGCCGTCAGCTTCACAATGTACTGCCACAGCACTGCCATGCGCCTCTAAACTTACACGAACATGTATTCGTCCCGAGCATGCTCCATGACCTGCGTTGTGGCAGAGAGAGCTTGTCAGCCAATCGTTCTGAGCTGGGCGCTTAAGGGAAGCCCGCTGCTAGGCCCACCCCTCCACCCACCTTGTCAAGCTTGTTCGAAAGCAATGAGATCAGAGAAGTAATTAGCAGAATGTTCGTTAGTGCCACAAAGACCAACATGAGAGGAGGTCCAAGAACGGGCGAGATCTGTGGAGGTCAGTCCGAATTGGGGGCCGCGTGAGGCGCTTCAAGGCCGAACCTGATCCGCAACATCCTTCGAGCATGATCAGTGTGGGAAACGATGAAGTAATTGATGCGATAGCTCACAAATCCCAGATAGCTTGAACCAAAGAAGACCTTGATCAGGATCCAGTTCATGGCGCGGAAGCTGTATGTGCCTCGCGCCAGAAAGCTAAAGCATGTGGAGAAGCCTGGTCGCGTTAGCTATGAGCTCAGAGATGTAGCGGTCATCTGCTCCGCACCGAAAAACATGATGACGACCAGCGAGAGGAACTTGAGGAACTCAACAGTCTGTGCCAAGAAATCAGTGATTGATGTAATGATTCGGGTATCGGGTCACGTGCCATGGCTTTGAGAACGGGCAAAAGCATGCCAAAGTATGGATGCAGACTCAGCAGTGAGCAAATTCTGTGCATCAATTAGTTCTGCGCTGCTGGCATGATTATCTGGCCGATTGTCACCTTGGCACGAGGAAAAGCGCCTCGACAGAGAGGATGTCGAAGGCGACGTCGTTGACATAAGAGTCGTGATGCGCCAGACCGATCATCCTCGCAACGAAGAACGCTATGCCAACGAATATGATTCCCAAGTCCCAAAGTGACCAAAAGTCAGTGGCATAGAAGGTCAGACCGGCGTCCTTGAACTCCACAAGCTCATTGTAGGAGAAGGATGCGAGCCAGACATACAGCATGACTTCAGCGCCGGTAATGTGCGAAGCTTGCTTCTTGATCAACACAACGTAGTAGAGTGCTAGAAACCCGGCGAAGAAGAGCACCTCAAAAATCTTGAGGTAAAGCGGGACCCGAAGGCGAGCATACGGGTCGCTCTGGTGTTTTCGGTAAACTTTGGCTTCTTTCCGAGAGTAAGTGCTGACATCGCTCCAGAACACTATGTCGCCCTTCCACAGGCCGTAAATGATGTGCTGGATTGATCTTTGGCTCAAAAACTTCTTCGCACCGGCAACCGCGGCGATTTCGAGCGCGCTCAAGTTGGAGAATGTCGATGCAAAGTTCGCCGGCTCAGTGTCACTATGATGATATTGCATTTCATCATAAAACGAGTCGTCCATTCTGCGTACAGGGGCTGATGAGCTCTCGAGGAGCGGTGTCTCTTCATCCTGCTCATCGGACGGACGTGGTTCTTGCTCAGCGGTCTCCAGATCATCGTCCTCCATGGCAGGACCACCAAAGTGGGCAGGTAGGTCTGTACACAGATAGTCGATCGTCTCCCGATACGTCAAGTGGCTGATGAAACGCCTGCACAGATGATCAGTCAAGGAAATCGACTGGCGTTTGCATACGCACCATGCAACCAGCTCGCACGCGAGACCTCTGGTCTCATTGACGCATCTATCTTCCCCATCATCGAGGTCATCAAAGTGCCACTTGAGCGCGCTGCATTGAAGTCAGTCACAGGAGCGGTCATGGCCATCTGCTGGGGCATACTCACAGGAGCGCGCTCACAATGCCTTCATGTTGTACGTCATCGACTAGATATCGCACCAAGGGCCGTAACACACGCGGGTAGACTTCTCGACGAAGCTCATCCCACTCATGTGGAGTTTCTATCCCCTGGACGAAGAAGCTGGAGTCGCAACAGGTCAGCGATCGCGTTCCAGCCGCCTGGCTCGCGCGTCTGCCAATATCGTGGCCAGCACTTACGTAGAAAGCTTCCGGACTACAGTATCGAATCTCTCACTGTCATCAATGTCGGGGATGACTGGCGGTGCTCTGCGCACCATGGTGGCACAAAAAACTAAGGTGAGGTGAGAAGAAGCTGTTTTGACAGGATCTGGTTCCGTGGTAAACTAAGTGCAGGAGCGGCACTAACAGCCGCGGTTAGTATAAGCTATGCGCCGACCGCCCGTTCCGCGCGCTTAATTAGGCGCAGCGACAGGGGTCTCGCGCTTCGCCTCGCCAAACAAACCGCCGTTGTGCCATTCGCTGTACAGGTACACATGATAAGATACTGACGGAGAGTGACGTACGAGGTGATCAAGTTATTAACACAGCGCACAAGGACTCCGTATTCGCTAGCTAATGCAACGGCAGGGTATTGCACCGCCACACGGCCTGGACGCTCGCCCCAGGCCTCACACCAACATTCATTCCGTCCTATCCGCTCACGGCGTCGGGAATTCAAGCCTCCTGTGCAGCCTCGACACAATCTCGATGTAGTTCTCATCCGTCTCCATCGTCAAATATCCATGCCGGATGAAGAAGTCCAAAAGCACAAGGGCACAGTTCGGCTTAAACTCCCCATTTCTCAAGGCCTCCTTGACCTCCTCCACAGTCTTCAGCTCAAAACCTTCAACCTCATCATCGGCAGGTTTCGGCTCAACATCTGTCGAGACTTCCAAATCGTAGACGTATTGGCATTCAGGTTGTAGTAACCGTGTCTCCCCACCTGCTCGTTGGTCGCGAATATGGAAATATGTGACCGTTCCGACGGCCTTTGCCTTCTTTCGCACGAGCTCCTCTGGTAGACTGGCTTCCTCTGCACTTTCCCGTACCAGACTTTCGAATGGCGACTCTCCTGTTGCGATTCCACCAGCTACCGTGTTGTCCAGCATGCCGCCGTACGTTTGCTTGTTTGCTGCTCTCCTTGGTACCCAGATCCTCGTCTGTTCTTCCTTCTCTTCGTTGCCCTTGACGTATGCTGTCATGTGGCACCCATACGTGACGATCCCAAACAGGGCACTTGCGGACCGCTCCATGCTGAACAGCAATTCTCCTCTTGGGCCGTACACTGGGTACAGTTCGTCTCGCCATTTCGATAGAACTTTGAAGTGTCCGGTGGCATGCATAGCTCTGATCGTTGCCTCCACAATCTTAGTTCTCTCTGCCTCCGTATCACCGCTGACCAGAGTCAACGATCTCTCGTCATCGTTGATCCACCAATCCGGTAGGCCCCTGAACACCTCTGCAACACTTGGAAGCAAATATCCCAGCTCTGTTTCTGGATAGCCTTTGACATACAATGCATAGTATGTATTGATGTGAGTCAAGAACAACTTCGGGTTAGTCTGATAGTAGGGAAAGTTGTCGCATTCGTTGATCAAGTCGAGGTTCGACTTGGGACCCGGCCCAATAGGTGTCGGGTCCGCAAGCACCATCGATATTCGATCGTTGCGAATTACAGCATCTGGATCGGCGGAGTCACCCGTTTGTGCTGTTCCAGGGCGGGAATCGTACGTATCGGAGTCGGCGTCGGCGGGAGTCCAAGATGGTATCCTTGGGAGCTCCTTGGGAATAAAGTCACGGAGGCGATTGAGATTGAAGGCCATTTCCGCGGTTGTGTTGTTGTTGTTGTTGTCAAAGTCGTCGCTCGTTGTGCTTACCGGCTCGAGCTGAGCTTGCTGACTTTCACGAACTGGCGACCAGGGTCTCCAGCTCGACTCTTGGCACTGCGGCTAAAATGCGGCCCAGTGACGTTAACTGGAAGACGCAACCGCTCGAACCTTCCTGTTCGATCGAGCAGTTTGGAGAAGCTACCAAACTACTGCACGAGGGGGAAGCGATATATGCAAGGTTATCCTCGTCGACGATACTCCCGCCGTCTACCAAACATCACCATACAGCCGTGCTCACCATGTCGGTCCCATTCGGCGTCATCATCTCTGGTCGACCGGTCGATGTCTCACCGCAAGCAATTACGGAAGCCCAGTATGCCTTTCGGATCCCCCCGGCACCAGCATTCAGCCATATCGTGGTGTTTCTGCTTCCAGGGATAACTCTTCCTCCAGGAACCGCAGCCTCTGTTTATGTGCAAATTCCGCCCTCGCAAGAATTCAAGCTACTGGGAGCCATTGGGCCCGGGAAGGAGAGTGCAATTTTCAAAGTTTCTGGTCTAAAGTCTACTGCCAACGTCGACCAAAATGCCATGCTGGACGATCCTACGGCTCAACTTGGAGCAACTGGGGTTCCCGGAGGCGACGTGGTCATCGGCGTGTCGGTTGAACCAGAAGCTCAAGTAGCAGCGCAGCTTGCTACTCTGCAAAGCGGAGGCCAGTCCAACAACGCTCAGCTCTCGTCGGCGCTGGTCAAGCTGGGAAGCGGTCCCGAGGGAAAGGCCACCACGAAAGTTCTTGCACAGAGAATCATCGGAAATGCTTTCAACTTCCTCGCCAGTTTCGGGAGCGATACTGTGCCCTTGAAGGCCTTCCAAGACTGGTGGCAGAAGTTTGAGAAGAAAATTGAGCTGGATCCATCGTTTCTGGAACGCGAAGGTGCAGAGTGAGCCTGCTCACAGCTGCTGATGACCATGCTTTAGCTGCCTGTAGGGTGCTATACGAAGCTGCTTGAGCGCTGGCATTCACGAGAGGCGGAGTCGCGCGCATATACTTTGCATGTGGCATCCGATGCCGGCCTACAACATGCCAGTCAAATATTCGCAGGGCATCTCAGAATTGCCATACCAACATGGACGATGATATTACCTGGACCATTTGGACAACAGAATTTGACAGGGAGCGAGGATATTGGCTACTCTTATTGATATACCGTCCACGCAACGGGCATGATTCGAGGCTGAAGAGACGCATGGCCATAAAACACATGTTACCGGGGTTAGTGTATGACCACCTTTCAGATGATTATTGGCAAAGTCACCGCTGCCGCCACGTAGACTGATCTCCCAGCTGGCTGGGGCGACGACCGAGCGACAGTCGTGAAGGAAACTATGGAGTGAAATGGGGCCCGACGAGAGCTTTAGCGCTCAGTGAACGCATGCTGGACAGGGGGACAATGGAACTCGACGGCCAGGCCCGGAAGAACTGGCTGGGACCGCGTATTCTCATGACGATACAACTGCCGACGTTTACTGACGCGGAGGGAAAGTCGCGGGAAAGAGGGTGGTAGGAAGGCTTACCCATTGTATTCAACGAAGTGCCGGGCAACGACAAGAATATTGTTCAGCTCCTGGTCAGCTGAGCACCTCCCTCCTATCCTCTAATTCCACTCCTCCGGCCGCAGGACCGGCGCCATCCGCATCTAATTCTGTACTTCGTTCGCTCCGATACGTAGCACTCTCGCGCGGGCTCTCGGCAATATTCGCATACTCGCCGCTTTGCAACGTCACCCGCCTTCCCAGTCCCATCTTGACCATCACAACGTCGAGCCGGACTGCCACCCACAAGGCAGCTGTCCGGATCAAGACCCAAACCTTTTCTTGATTTTGCAGTTGCGAAGTATCATCTCGCGGATTCTCGTGTTGTTCGTGCTGGAATTGGAACTTGAGACAATCTTTGACTGTGACCAAGCCTGTCAAGCGGCCGCGATGTTCGACGAGGATCACTCGCGGCCCGAGCTTCTTGAAGAACTCCATAACAGTCTCGAGTGGTAGTCGTGGGTGTACTGCCAGAGGCGTAGGGTCGACAAATTTGCTGAAGTCGACAGACATGCTGCCGCCGGTTTCTGGCATGTCGTCAAAAGTCACGGCTGGCGTGGCGGCAGAGGGCGTCGTTGCAGTGCGCGGGCCTTCAGGAGGGCTGAAATAGCACCTCGCGGATGAAGATATGGGTTGCTCACGCTTTGCGCGTTCAATGGCATACCAGAGTTCGGTCCTACCGATGTAGCCTAGCAAAATGTTTGTCTTGGTATCTTCGACGATGGGGAAACCTTGGAATTTAGTTTCTGCCATGACTTGTTCAACTCGCTTGAGTGTCAGTCCACTAGCGGGCAAGACCGTAGGGTCCGCAGTCATGGTCCTGCTAACGGGCACGCCGAAAGTATGCTCTTCTTTGCCGTCAAGGAAGGGAAAGCCATTGAACCAGATCATGCGGTCTGCAATGCCACCCTTGCCAAAGCGTTCCGATACAGCTTTGGTTACGCCCACCACGATCATCGTGGGGAGGATATAAGTCAGTGCGCCTGTCAATTCGAACATGATGACCACCACAGAGACTGTCAAGTGCATGATCCCTGACAGAGCTGCGCCCGCGCCGAGGAAGGCGTATGTGCCCGGTGTGATGCATGGCACATCTGGCTCGCAAGCAGAGAAGAACGCTGCATCCGGGAATGCTTGGTGTAATGCTTCAACGACGATACCCAGCATGCGCCCGAAAGATGCTCCAATCGCCATGGAGGGCACAAATATGCCAGCAGGTACCTTGCAGCCATACGAGATGATGACCAAGAAGGTGCGAATGAGCGTGGCTGCCAGGAGCGAGAAGATCATGTACCAACGGTTCTGCTTGTCGCACAATCCATTGTAGTCGTGTGTACCTTCACATTCGAGGAAGAGAATCTCCATACTCTCTGTCATGTCGATGCGCAGAAACATGTTCCAATAGCAAATCACAGCCGTACCCAGAGCAAGCAGTGTCGCTTCCAGGATAGGGAACTTGGTCAAGTACCGCTTCCGGAATGCTTGTGCGCGCATATTCCACTTCATGACAAAAGCGCCATAGCAGCCTCCAAATATTCCGATCATGATGTAGAATGGTACTTCGAAGAAGTGCCAGGTCCGGTCATATCTGACAGTGAACATGACCAGCTGCCCAGTGCGAAATGGGTTCATCGCTGCCAATACTGCTGTTGCTACCAGAGCGCAGAAGTAACTCCTCCACATGGTCTTCAACGGGAAGTAGTTGCTCATCTCTTCCAAACTGAACAAGACTCCTCCAATGGGACTGCCGAATGCGACAGCCACTCCAGCAGCAGCACATGCGGACAGAATCTCTCGCGTCTTGGCGGCATTGCGTCGATATTTTTCGAACATGCGACTGATGACATTTCCCGTACACACGGCGTAATGCACACTTGGCCCCTCCTTTCCCACGCTCAGTCCCGATGCAATGGCCAAAGGTAAGCCGATACTTTTGATCAACAGTGTCCAGAATCCAAGGAATCCCTTCATGACGAATCCCGCGATGATGCATTTGATCTCTGAAATACCACTCCCTGCCGCGTAGGGTGCGAAGCTCTTGACCAATCTCGCGCTGGTGAACGCGAACAGAGTCGAAAATATGATATAGACCACGTAATTCGTAACGACCCAGCTCGACCACGGGACGAACTCTTTACACCCATCTTCCGATCCCCAGCAGCAGAAGCTCTGATTCAAATAGAACGCCGTGGTGCAGTGACCGCGCTTGATGTCCGCCAGCCATTCGGTCACGATGTTCAGGAAGGCAGCATTGAGGCCTATCGCCGTTCCAATCAGAGTGACGACAATCCAGCCTTGGCCGGCATCGTACGCTTCCCACACCTTGCGCCTCCAACCTACGCGACCAAGGGACTGCTGGTGGGCGACCCGAGACAAACGTCGCGTCTTGCGCCGCTGTTGCTCGCGAGCGGCATCCTGGACCCAATCGATGGTCGTGAAGTCCTCATATCGCTCGATCTCAGCTATCTCCTCTGCGACGCGGGCCTCTTCGGAGGAGATCTGTTGATCCAGCTGGCCATTCTCGGCGCTGGAGAGGGCGGACGCTCGGCGGCTTAAAGTGGCGGAGGGCGCATGGCTGTTGGTACGGCGGACGGGAGCGGGACCGGTGGTGGAAATGCTGCTCACGCGCCGGCTCATTGCATTTCCATGTCGAGACGGTGCTGATGTCGTGGCAAGCGCGGGATGTTCGAGGAGAGAGGGTGAGCTGACTTTATTGAGAGGCGCTCTCGGTTAGCGACTGTCACATGAAAGTTAGCGGTCAATTCAGTTAGACGGCCGCCATCCGACGCGTCCGCCTGGTGCGCCCTCACGAACAACACACGAACGTCACCTTCTTCCATACTACGACCACCTTACTGCCACAATGCCATACAACAATACGCCCATCGCGCCATCGAACGAGGTCACCGGCACCGTCTCACTGCCTCGCAAGTCTCTTTCCGCCCCGACCTCCGCCCTCCCACTGATAACAAGTTCCCAGTCGCTCGCGTCAAGAAAATCATCAATGCCGACCCCGACATTAACCAGTGCTCCAACAATGCTGCATTTGTGATTACGGTTGCGACTGAGATGTTCCTCCAGCATCTGGTCGACCAGGCATACAACCAGGTCAAGTCGGAGCATGGCCCCAAGCCGAGGCGAAACATTCAGTACAGAGACGTTGGTGAGTAGGGAAAACGGCTGATGCAATGAGTAAAGAGCGAGCCACTGACGGTAACTCCGTAGCCAACGCAGTAGCACGAGTCGAAAACCTCGAATTCCTGACAGACGTGGTGCCGAGGACGATGACGATGAAGCAGTACAAACAGAAAGCTGCCAAAGATGCAGCAGCCGGAGTAGCACCTGCAGAGAACGGGGCTCTTGGAAGGGACCAGGGAACTCTAGATGGACACGTTGGAATCAACGGAAATGCTGCCGGGCCAGCACCACCGAAGGACCCAGTGAAAGATATCGCAGCGAAAGAAGGAGCTCGGGAAATAGCGGACGAAGAAATGCGGGACGCGTGAAAGTATTATGCATGATTTTGTGCGGGATTTAGCGATGGCGTTGGCAGGTTACGAGAACGAAGCTGGCATACATGGCGATGGGTCGCTGCGAAATGTTCGAGGTCGCACGACTAATGCTCAAGTTTGCCGCTCACGACTTAGTATATTGCCACGCAGATTCCACGTGGAGCCTCCGGTCGAGACCATCAACATGTTCTGCTGCACGAGCCGAGCAGTTCCGAGTGCGGTCTTCCGAAGCACGGCAACACCACCAGCAGTACTCATCGACAGCGACATCAGCCATCCGCGGCGTCGGCGGCTTAATATCGGTTGCACGACCAGTGGATGCGCAGTTGCAAAATCTACACTGTGCTAATCATCGTCCTTCTCATTTCGCCATCGGCCACAATCGACATCAATCGGCAGATACCAGCCAAATCGATCCTTTGGGTCCCAATGCCTCTTCAGCCTCTGCAACTTGTCAACCCTCCACTGCTGGTATCCATACAACTGCCGTTGGGTTTCGCTGCCATGCGCGTAATTTACATATGCGTTCAACGCTTGGCCACTACCTTCAACCATGAGTCGGCGCATCTCATTGCCGTAAATCGCGCCACGCTGAGCCAGTTCGGCATCGTTAGGTGCATGCGTAATGAAGGGGCTGATCAACAGGTTACTTAGCCGGTCCGCATATGCCGTACATTCTGCTGAAACCGACTGGACAGCATTTACGCTGTAACCCTCCAAGATGACGAGGGTGTTGTTATACTCAGTCGGAAGTGATTTGAGCACATCTACTGCTGCGCGCATTCCAGCAACCGGATATGTTCTCAGTGCCAACGGGAAGCGTTGCAATGTTGGACTACTCTTCGCGCAGGGTGGGCTGGCAATGTCGAATCCCATCATCACGGTAACGCCTTCCAGGTCGGTTCCTCCACTGACGAAGTCGAACGGCTGGAGAGCGCGAAATTGTGACGAGTAGGCGTCAGGAATGCTTTTCCCTTGCCAGATCAAGTAGATCACCAGGATGACCTGCACATAGATCAGCATCGAACCCGAGCTAAGCCCGCAATACCAACAGCCTACCTCTCCATCGGCCAACCCGGGAATCCTACCGACCAGCCCGAATAAAATCAACTCAACAGGGCCTGGATTGTCAACGCCACCTACCATCCCATTCGCAACCCGCAATACCTCCTCCAACTTTCCCTCCTCGAAGTAAAACTGCTCATACGCCCAATGCCGATTGTCCTCCGTGACATCATAAACTTTGTACTCAAACTGCGCCACGATCCCAAAATTATGGCCAACGCCCCTCAAAGCCCAAAACAAATCCGCATGCTGATTCTCAGACACTTCCACCAAGCTCCCATTTCCCAGGACTACCTTGGCCGAAATCGGGTTATCAGCCATCAACCCATACCTCCCCTGCAGCCAACCATGTCCGCCGCCAAGCATAGGCGCCACTGCTCCAGTACAATCGCAAGCCCCTTGGACCGTCTGTTTTGAATGGACAGCGAGCTCGTCACGGAGTTCACCACTGAGAATGCCGCCACCGACCACGGCACTTTGACCGTGTGGCAAAACTTTAACATCATTGAAGCTTTCAAGCCAGATTCCTACTCCGTTGTGAAGTTTTGAAAGGGACAGTGCTGCGCCGTGGCCTCCGGAGATGGCGAGGAAGGGCTTGGAGTGCGAATTCGCGAACCAGATTGTGCTTTGGATGTCCTCGATCGTTGAGGGCCGGATTACAATGTCGAAGTGCGGGATTCCCCACGAAGTTTGCCAACGGGATGTGGCATTCTTGTAGCATGAAGAATCTGGGAGGCAGATTTGAGCTTGTGAGGAGAGATGAGGAGAGAGTGCGGAAGCAAAGTTCTTTGCCGATGAGGCAGTTGTGGTCGAGAAGAGGTTGTATGTGTAAGCTAAGTAGCTGGCCAAGGCGGCAGTGAGGAACGCTGAGAATGTGCCCATTTTTCCTCGAGAGCGTGAATTTTCTTTTCGGCGTCAGGGCATCAGGCAGCTCTGAAACTGCGGTCTGAACGGCCTCTTTGTAAGTCGACATGAATTTGCATTCCGCTACAGGATTTTGATATGCTCTTACTTAACCTAGGTTGAAGGCCTAACATTACATAGGGCAGATCCTTCAGCTTGCAGCGACATAGGGCATTCTCAATTGTGCAGTTCTGTGCTGCTGTTGAACATCAGAATTGATCCGACTGGTTGTGAGCCATCTACCTTCAGCCAATTGCCCTTGCCAATCTGTGCAAGCTCTTTCCAGCCCATTGCTCTGCGCTGTAGTAAGAGAGACTGGCCTATCCCAGATGTGGCTAGCTGGAATGTCCTTCCCAATCTGGCATTCCCCAGGTCTGAGCATGTGGAAGTCAGATGACTACGACCTCCTAGCTACTACTCAAGGACAGACAGACGACTACCGCTCGATCGCGCAATGCTCGCACAAGCCAAACCACTGACTAGTCAAACGGCCCCAAGGGAACCACAATCCGGGTCGCTACGTAGGTGTCCAGCAACCCATGACTCGCAGTCGACTAACGAGTGAGATTACGTCACTGCAATGAACAACACCTCTTCCTGTCTCCTTCTCTCTAACAACGCGCCGTATCAAGCCTTCTTGAATTTGCTATCATACACCGCGAGAAGATCTTCAGCAAGGAATCCAAGAAAATGTCCAAAGCCCCCAGCAAAAAGCTCACCGACGAAGAGAAAGCCGCCAAGCACGGCGCCCTCGTAGTCTTCGGCTCAGGCCCCGGCATTGGACGTAATGTCGCCTCTCTCTTCGCGGAACGAGGCTTTTACAAGATTTACTTGCTATCACGCAATCAAGAACGTCTGCAAGAAGATATTGATTACGTGAAGAAAGCCGCGCCGGACGCCAGCGTCAAAGCGATTGCCGTCGATCTCGAGGATCCAGGAAAGGTGCGAGCGGCGCTTGCGGAGCTGGATTCGAGGTTGCATGGGAAGTCCTTGGAATGCGTGTTGTATAATGCTGCCAGAGTTGGGCAGAGTAAGTTGATGGAGTGGAGTGCGGTGAACTATGAGGCGGACTTTCGAGTAAGTATTGTTTGGACGTTTTTCTGTTTGGCTTGGAAGTGCAATGTCGTGCTCATGCACCGTGTCCAGGTTATCGTGGTGAGTTTGTTGATGGTCGCGCAATGGGCTATGCCACAGCTGGTGGCGGCGGCAAAGAAGGAGTACTACACGCCCGCGTTCTTGGTGACGAGTGGTGGCTTGTACAAGAATCCCTTTCCACAATTCGTAAGTTCTGCTGGTCCATTGAAGAAGCGAGAACCGGGTGACCTAATTTACGAAGTTCTCACTCGCATCATGCAAAGCTGCTCAGTACAATCTTGTACACAGCCTCCACAAGGAGTACGGTTCAAAGGGAGTGCACTGCGCAGCAATCGTGGTAGAAGGCAAAGTGTCCGACGATGCCAAAGTGACGACGGCTCGCAATGTAGCGGACAAGGCTTGGGGATTGTTTGAGCAGCCCGCACCTGGTGATTTGGACGCGACACTGCAAGATCCAGATTACCTGGAATTCATAAAGAAGGCGGAAGCGGGCGCTTAGTTGGGAACCATATACTTTGAATATTAATTTCTTTCGGTGCCATCTCCGGTGTCGTTCTATTGCAGTACTTTTCAAAGGCGCGCCTGGCAACCCGAAACTCCATACGCCGGCCCATCATTGCCAATATTGTATTTAACTTGCGTTGGGCAAGCGGTCGAATTGAGCTTGCATGTCGCGTACCTTGCAGCGGCGCTATTGATCTCGGCATAGATTTTGGCAATTTTTGCGGTCGCTATGTCCACGAAATAGAGATTGAAAGCCCGTATTGGTACATCACCAACAATGAATTCCGAGTAGGTCGTGATGGTGTCACAGCTATGAGCAATGTGAAGTAGTTTGCTTGAGGTTGGCGGTGGAAACGGTTCAGAGTACCTCGAGAGATATTCTTGCGCACTGTGTGCATTCGTCTTGTTGAGCTAATGGAAGTGAGCGAGACGTGTTGAATATTGAAGAAAGCAACTTACAGTGCCGGCCGTAAGAAAGGCTAGACTATCCGATATGAATTCGAAATTTGGGCTTATGAACTTGTCGATCAACTCTTCATATCCTTCGACCTTGCGGCGAATCCCCCCGAACACAGTGTGGAAACTGTCAGCGCCGCCATCAGTAAGACAGCCTTGCGAACGACTGATGAGTGTGCAAACGGCGGTGCTGGCAGTGCAAATGAGGAGTATGAGACGCATGTTGTCGATGGTACTTTGTTTGGCGAAATCGGAGCAAGTCCTTGCTGCAGTAACGGTCGCCTAGTGGGCTTTTAAGTGGTAGCAGCCTGTCATGAGTGGCGTGATGAAGGTACTGTAGCTCAGCAGAGCTTGGGCGAACCTCAATCATGCTGTTACATGTTCACAGCGCCATGAGAGCTCAAGATCGTCGTTCGCCAATTATTTGCTGTAGGGTATGGGCGGATGCTCCTTGATCACATCTTGTGCTAGCTGGAGGATTTGCCCATGGACGCTAGATGGCGCACAGACTAGGCCATGATCTGCAGTTTTGGTCAGCACGATCCAATATTACACAGCAGGCGAACTGAACGTACTGGCCGCCATCTTCCTTCCTGTGGTAAAGTCGATTGGTTTGCCTTCCAGGTCAGTCACCTTCCCTCCAGATTCCTCAAAGATGAGTACGCCACCAGCATGATCCCACATGTTAGATCTCCAGCTCGTATACCTGAATATACGTACCACGATGTGGCTTCGACCCAGACCTAGGGCCGCATACTTCATCAGGCTGCTGAAAAGATCCACGCCAGGCCAAAGCGTGTTCAGTTTGGCAGCGACTTTTTGATGCAGCTCCAGGATCGTACTCGTGTACGTTGAACAATCGGACCAGACCAGTCCGTCAAGAGATACCTTCTCACCATGTCGCTCGAGTTTGGTCGCCGCAGCAAGCTTTCCGTTTGACTGCATAGGTCGAACAAAAGTGCCCTCGCCGCGCACAGCATAAATCATCAGGCCCAGCCCATGCTCGTCGATCACGTCTTCGCTCACGGTGGAAGAACCCAGCACGACATTGGGGCATCCGATGATCCCAATTTCCTCACGTCCATTAACCAGCATAGCACAATTGATGGCATACTGCTGACCTCGCAGAAAAGTGGCGGTGCCGTCTATAGGATCGAAGACCCATGTTCTTCCGTCATCACTCGTTTCTCTCTTACCTCCCCAATCCAGGTACTTGAGTAGGTCATCCTTCGAGCTAGGTGTGGCAAGTGAAGGAGTGTTTGCCTGGAAAGCCGATTTTGCGGATTCTGTCAGCTCCCAGACCTTGTCGAGAAGAGCCGAATTCTGCCGCAGATCATCGGCTGACTCCTCGGCCAGGAAGTTGTCCGACGGGAACGCGGCGTGCACGGCGGAGGTCAATAGAGCTTGTGATGCGAAATCGCCAACGGTGACCGGGCTGAAGTCGCTTTTGGAGATCTGACTGTCTTGGCCCACGCTTGCTCGTTGCAAACGCTTTGTGAGCGCCGCGCAATGTTGCACGGCAGCACAAGCTACGTCCAGCTCTGCCTGCAGCCGACTCGACATGATGGAAACGAGGTTGGTATGCAGACGAAGAAACATGGCCAGCCGCAGGAAGGGATCGGGCGGAGACTTGAGGTTGTCAGCCTCAGGCCAACAACTTTGTGTCTTGGCGAACACAAACAGCGGAACTCCACCTTCCGCCTTCTGCCGGCTTCAGAGTGCCGGAGAACAGCAACATCGGAAGCCGTGAGGCATATGAGATACTTGACTTGTTGAGCCGGGTACTAATCGACTATGGCCTCATGATCGAATTCGGGATTCACCCAGTCGGGCTGTCCGCTTCGCGCCCGGATCGAACTCCCAAACCTCTGCAGCATCGCGAAAGCAGGCACGCAGAAGAAGGTCGTGACCATTGCGTGACCTGCAAAGGTCCACGTGAAGCCGACAGCCTCCACCCAAGGCACGATGAAAAACGGATCTATGAAGGCCGAAAGGTTGAGCAAGACGGCGTAGAAGACGATCACCGACATGCTTTGCATTGGATACGCGTCCAAGACGTATGCAGCCACGATCGTGTTTCCCATCTGTATGCCAGCGCCAACTGGAACATCAGAAGTCAGCAGGTTGCCCTGAGAGTTGCCGGACCATCGATGATGCTTACATAGCGCGAACGCTACCTGACCAACCATCCAGTGATAATTGCGGTCAATGGACACGCCCCATATCACTAGGCCTACCGAAGTCGAAATCGCTGCTGGATACAGCAACCAGATGCGCATTTCCGGAGTTTTGCTTGAGTTTGCGCGCGCTGCAAGCTTTGCTACGAGCCAATCGCTCAGGCGACCGGAGCACAACATCTCGGACAACAGTGTGCCGACGATGAGGCCTATGAACAGCAACCTGATGTACCAGTCAGTATGCTCCTTTGAAGGCACAAATCAATATCAGATGTGCGCACTTACCCTTGTATTTGAGGCGAGTAAGTGGCGTACGCGACTGGGATGAGCGTTATCACCGACAACATCCACCAGTACCACCCAAAGCAGTAAACCATGACTGATATTGGTACCACTGCGAATTCGAAGGTTTTGCAAAATCTGATGACAGTGTCCCATACTCTAGGATGCTTCATATCAGCGAGCGGCGTGACATTTATGAACGGCAGGTTCTTGGTCCGCCTTGCTTCTTGTGTCGCTGACACCTTTTCCGAGACCATGAGACCCGGAGTCCTCTTCGACAGCATGAAGTCGCGCGGGTATAGCGTTTCCGGCATGAAGATCACTTCAGCCACCAGGATTGCTCCCAAGAGGATTGCTGTGAGCCATTGTATCCACGTGGACGAGACAAGATCCATGAATCCTCCAATCAGAGGGCCCAGCAGCAGGCCTAAATCAAGTGCCAGCACCCAAAGTCCAACTTTTTGACCACGTTCGTGCTCGAAAAACGTGTCGTTGATAATTGCCAATCCCACTGTCGCAGCTGGCGAGCAACCAAGACCCTGGAAGAATCTGGCCGCCATATATCCCGAATATTTTCCTGCTTTGGCCGCACCAATAGTCGCAATAATGGCCATGACTGTGCCGATGATCATGATGGGACGCCTGCCGATGATGTCTGCGGGACTCGACCAGATCAAAGGACCGACGGCGAGTCCCAGAGCTGGAATAGCCACAGTCCAGTTGATTTGTTCGAGTGTCGCATCGAATTGTTCTTGGAGCTCGGGAAAGGCTGGCACGGTCGTTGTAGTAATGTATGTGAACATGAAATACCTGCGAAGAATAATCAGCACTTCTATCTGGAATCTGTTGCGGCTCTAAAATAGAACACACAAGGCCATTACGATCCCGAGAATGGTGTGCTTCTGGAATGTCGGCCAGTTGAGAGGATCAAGAGCGTCGCCCTGCACGGGTATGGGGAATAGCTTGAAGCCATTCTTGTCCACGAGAACCTCAGCGCTAACGAGCCCGGCCTCTGTATCTCGGCTCTCGACGACGGAGCCTTTCTTCTCGGATTGATCATCGAACATACTGACAGAGAGGCACAACAGCAGACGAAAGACTCGTTGTCATCGGTGCCGGGGCAAGAGGTATATCCAAGTTTCACGCGCTCTGTGATCCACAGCGCTCAACGATAACGGATCGACGGATGGGACACAAAAGCAACATGCCTCGAGCATGCATGGCGATCCAGAGCTGGCTGCTTGCTCGCGAGTGCCACATCTGCAATGCATATGAATGTGCCCGATGCTGCTCGACGCAACAGCGTATCAAGCCAAGCTTTATGGACCCTAACGTGGATGCTGCAGCATTGGAACGCCGAGGCCTGCAGCCTTATCTCTGAAAGTTTTAGCAATCGCCTCGCTCACGCACAGATAACAGAACTGGAGTAGAATGTGAACGTCTATCTGACCTCTCAGTTCCCTGCTCATGAGACTTCGCGTGCGTCCTGTGCGTCGGCAAGCGCCATTCACCACGCGATACAACCTTGATCATGACAAGCTCAAGGATGTGTGAAGCTCCAATGCATGCTCGTAGTTTTGCGCCTCTCTAGGGACGGCTCCTGCGTTATCTGGCCATTACGCCTGGGAGAACACCTGATGATGCGCATCAAAGCCAGCAGTTCTTCTCTGCCGCGAACAGCATATTCTCCCGCCATAACCACGATCTGGTCCTTGGCGCACTGAAACCTCGATGTTCTATTGTCTGGAAACTCTCCAGTAACACCACAGCTTACTCCCTTGCTCTTGTTATAGCTCTTGACAACAAAGGTCTCCGCGTTACGGATTGGTTCTGATGTCTTCGACGCCAAGGAGATCCTCCAACAAATCATCAAGCACAGTATTCAGCGCAATTCCAACCAGCTCTTCACCTATGCACTCGACGGATCCCTAGCTACTCTTCGAGAGTTTGCCACCTTTGGTCATGAAAGCTGCGCAGGCAACGAGACATTCGACGATATTCCATCTGGTTTTGCTGTCTCGACTAGTTTTCCCGGTCATGGGAAGCAGGAGATGCCGCCACCATTCTTCGGCGACTCTTGTTCTAACCAACACTGCTGTTCGGGTGTGCCTTTGGCCGCTACGAACGACCGTGATGATTTTGGCTTGCTCCCTTGATGCTGCTACGTTGCATGGCGTTGTTCAAGAGAGAGGATGGCGAAAGAAACTCGCAGATTCTGGGGGCGTCGCCGAGTCTTGCGTTTCAGATGGCGCTTGCTCAGGACCACTTGTTTGCCAATCGAGCATTATTGCGCTTTGGAACTGGTAGGAGGACGCAGATGGTGCTCCTCCATCAGGCTATGCGCAACCTTGATTCGAGTCCGTTATAGACCGCGTAGCCTGACGTGAGCTTTATCGAGCGCCAGCAGCTTACATACGACGAGACTTGCGAGTACGGACCAAATCGGTGTCATTTTGAGTGAATTTTTACTGGTTCATGGTATAACTGATTCCGGGGCTTATCTCTCGAACAGTCCTGCTTTCCCTACCCTTGCGAGGAGGTATGCCTGCGGACAACAGTGCGCGCCTTGGCAGAGTAATTGTTTGACGGCGATATGTGTGTTCGCCTGTGTTACCGGCTGCTCTATCCGGTCGTAGTTGGCAGCCATTGTGTACAAGCACCACACGTCCGCATTACGTTTCCGGAGGTATATTGCAGGGCTGCAGACAGCAAGTAATAATAAGCAGCCGCGTATGCAGCCGCTTCCACAGATGAGTACGATGAAAGTGGAGCAAGGTCGGATGTGGTTCCGGGCCTGTTAAAGCCCTCTTTGGTCGTTACCGTGATCTGGATCCGGCGGCCCGTGCGTATCACGTGCTGTCATCATAGCGGGGAACGTCATGTTTCTGCTTCGGCAAGACAACGTGGTAACTATTGCTTGTCCGTCTTTGACTCCATTTTGGCCTCTGAGCACCCTTCCCGATTCCTTTGCCGCCTACAAGCGCGATCTTGCTAGCAGCGTCGGCCATGTGCTCATATAAGGTAGGTTGGCGCTCTTCACTGCATCCTCCGCATCCCTATTCCATTGTACTCTGTCCTGGGCATATCCTCTCTTCCTTCACGCCGCAGCATCTCCACGAGCGCAGGTTGGCTTCATCACACGCTCAACCCATCACACCCTCTTCATCTCTACAGCGATGGCCGTGGAAAACTACGACATCGTGATCGTGGGCGCTGGGCCCGTGGGCCTGCTACTTTCGACCTGTCTAGCACGATGGGGCTACAAGATCAAGCATATCGATATGCGCCCCGAGCCCACACTTACCGGACGCGCCGATGGCATCCAACCGCGATCACTCGACTTGCTCCGAAATATGGGCCTCAAGCGCGCCATTATGGCCAATGAGCCGGCGAAGGTGTACGAAGTCGCCTTCTGGGATCCTCTGGACCAAGGCAAGGGCATCGCGAGAACAGGCACCTGGGCTTCATGTCCCAAATTCATCGACGCGCGCTATCCATTCACGACGCTACTGCATCAGGGTCTGATTGAGCGGGTCTTCATTGACGACATCGAAGAGCATGGCACGCGGATTCAAAGGCCTTGGCAAATTACAGGCTTCAAGAATGATGGAAAGGACCCGACATATCCTGTTGAGGTCAACATTGCACATGTGAATGGAGGTGAGCGCGAGACTGTTCGCGCGAAGTATCTGTTCTCGGGAGAGGGCGCGCGATCATTCATCAGAGAACAGCTTGGAGTTGGAATTACACACAAAGATCCAATTGCATACGTGTGGGGTGTAATGGACGGAGTGGTGCGGACCAACTTTCCGGACATTAAGATGAAGTGCACGATCCATTCGGACGCTGGCTCTATCATGGTCATCCCTCGCGAGAACAACATGGTTCGTCTCTACATTCAAATCGCCTCATCAACAGACAAGGACTGGAATCCACGGAAAGCTGCAACAACCGAGGAAGTGCAATCTTATGCTAAGAACATCATGAAGCCATACTACATCGAGTGGGACCGCGTGGAGTGGTACTCCGTGTACCCCATTGGGCAAGGCATTGCAGATCGGTACACTTTGGATGAACGCGTGTTCATGGGTGGTGACTGCTGTCACACACACTCGCCGAAAGCTGGTCAAGGCATGAACACTGCATTTCTAGACGCGCAGAACTTGGCCTGGAAAATCCACCACGTCGAGTCAGGCTTTGCCGATCGCAGCATCCTGAAGTCGTACGAATCGGAACGAAAATACGTGGCGGAGAACTTACTGGATTTTGATGCTTCGTACGCCAAGTTGTTCTCGCAGCGAGTGCCTTCTGCCGCAGAGCGCGCTTCCGCTGGCAAGTCGGAAAGCGGCAACGACGAAAATCCCTTCGTGCAGAAATTCAAAGAGTCCTGCGAGTTCACATCTGGTTATGGTGTCGCCTACCTTGAGAACGTCTTCAATTGGTCGGAATCTCACGCTGCGCAATCACCGCTCTTCCTCACGACCAAGAACGGAGGTACGAAGCTGCGGACAGGGCGCATCCTAACTCCAGCGACCGTCACTCGAATCGTCGACGCCAATGTCGTTCACCTCGAGCAGGAGATTCCTGTGAATGGGTCTTACCGGCTTTACCTCTTTGGCGGCAAGCCAGA
Organism: Cercospora zeina; assembly: GCA_022702355.1. Classification (NCBI taxonomy): domain Eukaryota; kingdom Fungi; phylum Ascomycota; class Dothideomycetes; order Mycosphaerellales; family Mycosphaerellaceae; genus Cercospora; species Cercospora zeina. The sequence continues at coordinate 1,718,808 of JAKLWX010000010.1, forward strand.
TAAGACAAAGAAGGCGATTGCAGATTTTGCAGCTGGCTTGAGGAAGAAGGGTTCGTTCTATGACGTGTACAAGCGCGCCGACATTGACACGGTGGATTACCACGAACGACACAACCCCCACTCCTGGTTCTATACATTCAACATCATCTTCAATGCCCACAGACCAGAGATCGAGATCCGACAACTTTTGCCTGAAATCTTGGCACGTTACACCGATCACGTCTACGCTGATGACATCTGGGATCAGATGGTGCCTGATGCAAAGGCCTCGGCACACGCCAAGGTCGGTCTTTCAGAGGAAGATGGAGGTATTGTGGTTGTGAGACCTGATGGCTACGTCGGCTGCGTCGTCAAACTCGTCGAGGGATCTGGCACGGTTGATGCGCTGAACGCCTACTTCAACTCGTTCACCGCGAAGAAAATAGGATCCGAGCGGGCACAGCTATGATGAAGTCTTGACGCCATCTTCTTATTGCCACAACTTCCAGCGTTATTGTATCCGAATTTTAGCGAGCATAATCCGAATTGTAACAATTGACTGCAAAGTGCGTGCGCGATGCGCAAACTCTAAAGTTTCTATTGTCAAGACTCCTATTGTATTTGCGATACTTATGTTTCCGACTCGAACGCAGACACTCTGTCCCTCTTCGGCTCTACACACTGACTTCAGTCTCACCCACGCCTACACACCCAAACAGAAGAACATTACTCCACTTCATTCGAGCTTCCCTATACGGTTCCATTTCACAAGATCTCAAATCGCGCTCGCACTCACCAGCTTTCTATTCCACTTTCCTGCACGCCTCACGATACAAGACATAATCGCTGTTCGGTTTCATACAATGACATACTGCAGCAAGAGAAAGGCCGTGAACCAGCTCATTGGCCCCTCTGCGAGCAAGAGACAGGCGACTGAGAGTGCCTTCATCCAGTGCAACACCAACAAGCGCAAGGCCATTGAGCCTGCTAGCACTCACGCGCCCAAGCGCTTCAGGGGCGGTGATGTCGAAGCAATCGATGACTTTCACAAAATCCGTTTTCCTACGCTTGGCCAGTATACCACAAACGACATCCCACCAGCCTTGCAAACTCGTGAGACAATCCGGGCCAGCTACGACAAGGGCCATAAGCTCACGTTCTATGATCTCCCGGCAGAGATCCGAAACCAAATATACGAGCTGTCGCTGAGCAATGGAGAAGGTGTTGCGGTGACGACCAGAAATCCAAACAAGGTCGAGCCAGCACTCCTTTTCGCCAGCAAGAAGATCAGACAAGAGGCTCGAAGCATGTTCTACCACAGCAACAGCTTCCAGTCCGACGATGTCGATGTCGCGATCGGCTTTCTTAAAGCTCTGCGCCGGCCGCAGCGCAAAGTGCTGCAGTCCTTCAAGATCGGCGACCCGTTCAAAGCTGCTGAGACACCAATCGAGGCACAGCTCGAAGACGCTCGGCTCGATAGGTACTGGGCAGACTATGACCAGATTCCCGGCAGTTCAAAACGCAGAGCAGCCGAAGACAAGCTGCACACGACATTGAACAAGAGCCCGCGTGCCTTGAAGAAGCACGGCCCTCCTCCAACACTCATACTGCCACCAGGTATGCAGTACCTCCTCAAGCACCCATCCAAAAATCCCAGCCCAAGCCGACAAAAGGCCGACCTCGACCGACCTCGCACGCTTCAAGCCACGAAACGTGCTCTTCAGCTGGCGAGTTTCGCTCTTGGACCGAAGGCGCTAGACAATGTTGTCAAGGTAGAGATGCTGGCCCATCTACCAATTGACGACGACCGACCCATTGTCGCCATCGGCCGAGCGAGGGCAGAATGGAGAGAGGTGACGATGAAAGAGGCAGGCAATTACAAGTCGCTGGAAGTTTCGAGAAAGGTATATGTCATGCCGATGACAGAGAGTGAGAAGAGAAGGACGGGGAAATAGGTTTGACATGTACATGATAGGCTGCGAGTGCTACTGCTTTCACGGCTTTTCAAACATTCATTGCATCTCGTCTGAGTCGATAGTCGTCCGATTGCTACCCGTTTCGAATCTGCTTGTTGTTCGAGAGAGAAATTGAATAAGATACCGTTAGCTGTGCGATCTTAACAGAGTCAGACAGTCTACTCTCGACGACGTCTAGAAATGTTCACTGCGTTCGGTTTCCGAGATGTCTTGTCCTAGTTCTCATCCTTGACTTCTACGTGGAGCAGCTCTGCCATCGTGGCCCCGAGTCACAAGTGTTATGCCTTGGAGAGTCTAACAGAGATTTTTCTTGGTACCATTGATCGAAGTTGCTGATCTTTTGGGATCCTTCTTTCGTGCAGCTGTATTGCGACTGATGCACGAACATTGACGTCTAGATGACAACGGAGACCGAGACTAAGATCTCGAAGAGGAAGAATTGCTTGACACCAATGGCCGCAATAGTGAAACATCATCTTGTCCCCCGGCCAACTTGTCCAGCCAGATCCCAATGCCAGTCGATAGGGCATCCAGGCCGACTGAGATGTCCTGTGAGAATAATTTGTAATCTCGGCCAGTACTCTGTATCATCCAGTAATTTCCACGCTAATATCGATCACGCAGTGCATGACGCCAGGAGCATAGCTCTTCAGCTTGTTGATGTACTCGATCTCGACCTTCAACTCTTGCCCATTCGCCATTTCCTTCAAATGAGGGTTACTTGAAGTCAGCAGAATTTGCTCAAACTGCTTCCTTGTCTCCTCACTCTTCTCCGCAATCTCCTCAACCAGGAAGTTTTCATGAACGTGCAGCCACCCCTTTGGCCTCAACGAAACAAATGCCGCAGCAAGCTCCAGAGCCTTCCTCGAACTCGGCAACATTCCGAGGTTAACATGCCGGATGTTCAAGCTGCTGTATTTCGCCACGTTCTGTAGTCGCTTGGGCGCCCACTCATTCGATTCGTTGAAGACGATGAACCTCGCCTCACTCTTGCCAATCGCTTCCATTGCAGCCTCCTCCCCGCCCTCCATCCTCTCAAAACTTTCCACATCCCATTTATTCTTCCTCGCCCCTCTCACCAACCCCTCCACACTCCACGGATTCAAATCCCAACAAAACACCCTCCTCGCCCCAGCCTTCGCGTACGAAAATGCAAAATACCCAATCCCCGCATACAAATCCACAACATCACACCCCGCTCCCCCATCGTCCTCATCACGAGCTCGCGCAGCAGCATCTTCAGCCGCCTCAATCACCGAAGGCAAAGTCAACAACCTCGCCTTCTCAGAAATATTCCCTCGCGAAAACATCGTCCACCGCGGCGCCCACGTCTGATAAATCCCATTCTGCTTCGCCGTCACCCAGAAAGCCTTTGCGAAATCTTCTGTCGTCGGAGGATACTGCGAAGCACATTCCGGGCCGAAATCGCCAAAGACGGGCGTGAAATTGACGGGTGCGCGGAGGATATTTTCCGAGTGCGAGGCGTCTTCATGGTGAGGGGGGATGGGCTTGTTGGAGGCGATGTGGGTGATTTTGCACTCTTTGGTGATGCGTTGCCATAAGTCGTCGAGGATGTCGGGAGCGAGGAGGGGGAGGAGGGGATGCCATTCGGGTCCCGAGAGGGCGTTGTCGGGGAAAACGAGCAATGTGCCATAGATTGTGTGGGATTTGGAGAGTTTTTTCCAGAGTTGTGTGCTTGCTTCGGAGGTGAGGTTGTGGTGGTCGCGCCATGCCTGAAAAGCGCGGTCGAGGCCCGACATTGTAACTTGTGATGTGAATGTGTTGTGGTGTGCAGGGAGTTGCCCACAGATAATTCTGGGACGAGACACGGTGGATTTAAGGGAATTATGGACACCGTTCTTGTGCACTCATCTTTGATTCGCATCTGTCGTACTCTACTTTTCTACATTGGAACTGTCGAGTATGCCAATCGCACTGCGCCATCGCCAGCGCTGCCAGAATTCCCATGTCAATCGATAGTTGCAACGCTCGTCTCACATTCTGCCATTCTCGTTCGTGCTCTGCCGCGTAATAATTCATTCCCATCAGGGGATCCGCTACGACCACGAACATGATGTAAAGCTTTTCGACGGGCATTCCGCAGAAATACCCAATTCATACAACACTTCCCACTTCCACTGCTGGAATCCGTACGCATCCCAGACATTCAGCTCCGACAAAGGGTAGGGGTGTCCTGGCGTGCAATGATCGTGAAGACGAATCGCATCCAAAGACAGCGGCAATGCATAGGCATCAGTGCAACGTAGGATTTCCAGAATATGCTTGCGAACACTCCTCCGAATGCAGCCGGCTAGAATTTCAAACCCCCGTTGGTCGGGCCGGTTCACGGACAAATGCCACTGACAGTAGGCCACAAATTTCAATTCGAAATATCGGATTCTCGCGACGTTTGTTCTTGAAATGGTGTTGAGAAAAGTTTTGGCTTCCTCCTCGGTGTTGGCATACCAGGTATTGTCGCCGTAGAGTATCGATGATGCTTCTTTGTAGATCTGGCGGTTGGTGAGGAGAATGTTCATCGCTGCTGGCAGATTGCGTGGAAGAGCTCTGCCGTTCTCTCCGGAGACGGAGATGACTCGGTCTTCAAGTACCAGAGCTCGCTGGTATACGTCATTGCGTAGCTCTGCAGGTAGGTCGAGGAAAGAGATTCGTGTTCTCGTTTGAGGCATTTCGTGTTGCTGCATCTTGGCTTGAAGTAGTGGGGACTTTGGTTGATGAAGTATCCTTGGAAGAGGGTCGGGTGGTTTTTATGTATGCAAAGAACTGAGAATGCGAGTAGGCTTTGAGAAATCTTGGGTGAGGCCATCGAGGTCCGCGAAATGACCAAGGTTCAGGCACTTTGCCGTTGTATTTTCCTACCTTTCCTGGTACCAGCGAACAAACCGCGGTTCGCCCAAACTTTAACCCTTTGACAATTTTTTTTTCACTCTGCTGCTGTTCAGGTTTCCACGCATTGAGGCACTGCATGGAATCTTCTACTGCAGGTACTCTCCAACCGCCTTGACCGCAGTCTGGAAGTTTTTCCCTTCGATTAGAATCAAATGCCCCTGGGGCTTGATTCCCGCCTCAGTGAAGGCCCTCTTCGCATCGCTGGCCCCTTCATCTGCTTCCTTCTCGTACTCAAAATTTGACAAGCCTATGGCGTGCTTTTGCCACACTTCATCTTCCGCGTGGAAGTAGAACGTCTCAGAATTCGCGCTTCCTGACTTCTTGCCTTTCTTGCTTGGCCGCTCGTCTTCTGCATCCAGTTTTGAGTCCACTTCAGCATAAGTCTTGCTGAATATGAGGTAATGTGTGAAGTCATATGGCTCTTTGTCCTTGACGGCCAGCTCGATCTCCTCCAATAGCAGATTGTACATTGGAGGGATAATTTGGTGCGGGATGTTGATGAAGCGTTCATTGAGGACCAGCGCAACTTGTGCTTTAGAGTCGGGTGCTAGTAACTTTTCGAGTTGCTGGAGGCCCGAGTTTCCAGACGATTTGGCACGTGTGAGAATGTACTTTGTCAAGTTGAGAATGACGGGCTTCATCTTGAGGTGATTGAGGTTGATGGCCGTGAGGAGCGCATACGGGTCACTCTCTTTGCCGTCACACTTTACTGTCGATCCCATGCCGGGTTGTGAAAGGATCAGATTTGCCAACTCCGAGAGATCAAATAGCTGATTGTCGGCATCGAAAAGTTGTCGGAGCAAGTTCTTGAGGCCGTGGAAGTCGACCTCTGGATCTGGGTCCATGAATTCGAAGTCTACGTCGAGCATGCTCGTGTCCTGGGTGCAAGTCAGTTGCTCTCATCTTGATTCAATCACCACTCTCGTGTCGTACATCGTCACTGCCGCTCTCTTCACCATCGATGTCCATCTTGTCTTTCGACGGCAGCTTTTCGTCGCCATTTGCCTTTCTTTTTCCCATCTTGGTGTACTTCGGGATGTGCTGATTACGCACTGGCAGCAGGATCGATTGTCGTGATGCTTGCTTTGTTTTCGAAGCCTGAACGAACTTTCAACTTTGATTTAGATTACTGAGGTCGGCGCCGCGCTCCGACTTTTTTATCGCCGAGGGAAACCAGTCACGTGACGAAAGTTGAGCCATTGGAGCACGGCACGGCGCACACCTCCACACTTACTACTCCAGCGACTAGGAACGAACATCATACATTGGCCTCGACTCACGGCGGCCAAGCTAGCATTTGAAGGACCACACTTGTTGGCCAGCTGGCTGCACATACGCAAGCAAGCTCATGCCACAAGGTTGTATACCTTGGTGAAGCGTACTGTAGAATGCGTGTCCTTGTGGAAGTGTCCTCTTTTACAGACCTTATCTCACCGGCGCTAAAAACAAGATGATGTATCTTAACTGTACATGGCTTCACCTGTCTGGCTCAGCGTATACCACCTCCCCTGCTCAGCCTCCACATCCTCTTCATCCTTCTACCTGCCCATATCGACTCTTGTGCTTCTCGTTTAACCAATGACCAAGGCATTCTCCTCTGGGAAGTCATATTCTGGCACCTCCAAGTTCAATGGCGCTGGGCCCTTTCTTACACGACCAGAAATATCGTAGTGGGAACCGTGGCATGGGCAGAACCATCCGCCATAGTCACCAGCCTCTCCAATAGGCACACAACCCAAGTGTGTGCACACACCCAACATGATGAGCCATTCGGGCTTCTTGACACGGTCGCCGTCGGACTGTGGGTCACGGAGGGTCTTCCAGTCGAAGTCCTCGGCTTGCTTGATCTCATCGGCAGTGCGGTGACGGATGAAGACCGGCTTTCCACGCCACTTGATGATCACGTTCTTGCCCTCGGGAATGGTTGCAAGGTCGACCTCAACCTTTGCCATGGCCAGAACATCAGCGGATGCGGACATGTTCACGAGGAAGTCTTTGTGTATATCAGTCATTGATTCTCAATTCCGCAACAAGAGAAGCTGCGGGCTCCACTACTCACCCTGCACAGTGTTCTTTGCTCCGAGCGCTGAGATACCACCGAGAGCGCCGACCATGAAGTACTGAAACAGCTTGTTGCCGGTCTCGCCCGCGTTATTTCTGTAGCTCTTGAAGGAAGGGATAACGGTGGTATCTGGCTTGCTGCTGGCTCCACGGTGGAAAGGCGATTTGAACTCGGCGTGTGATGTTGAGGCATCGGTAGAGCTGGCTTCGCGTTTCTGTATGGCGGTTGGGGTGGTACGCAGAGCAGGCACGGCCCCACGAGTGGCGCCGCGCACCAGCGAGGTGGCGGCTCGAGAGGAAATCGACATGGCGGCGGACGTGAGGGGTGCCTGTGAGTGCTGCAGCGGTCTCAATGGGTCGTGGTGCTTCGCAGGAGGCGTGAGATGGTGATGCTTTTGCTGTCGGAAAGTGAGGAAGTTGTGGCCAATCAGGCGCGAGCTAAACTAAGGCAGAGGCGGGTAGTCCCGTGCTGCCTAGTCATGTCAACCAAGGAACGAACGAACGGTCACTTCACTCTCTCCAGTCCGCCACTGCCCAGACAAAAATTCCTTTCGGTGGCAGAGATCGCCATGGAGCCTCCTGCAACACGGACCAGTTTCAAGCGATCGGCCTCCGAAGAAGCAGACGACACGAGCGTCACTTCTTCAAAGCGCGCCAAGGCCAGCAGATCCACCCAAGCACAGACTCCATCGCAAGGCTCTCAAGACAAGTCAAGTAGTGGAGAGCGGCCCAAGCGATTCACGCCAGACGGCAGAGAGATCCCATACCTCAAGCCACGCCCCAATGGATCTTGGCGAATGATCACCGGCGAAGACATTGCCTACACGCCCGAGGAACGACCAACTCGAGCTCCCGCAAGTGCATACAAGCAGACATCGATCACCCAATCGTTTGGCCAATCGACATACTCTGGCAAAGAACGCAAGACGCAACCTCAACACAAGAATACTACGCCGAGCAACTCCAAGACCAAACCAACGATGGCACCATCATCAAAGCGGCCCAACGAAGCAAAATCGACCACATCCACATCAAAGCCAGCGCTCCCCACCAAAGCAGGCGGCCCCTCCAAGAGTTCCACCTCCAACCACATCACTCTCAACCACTCCATCTCCAACATCTTCGCCGCCCCACCCCGCACCCTCCTCCTGCACGCCTGCAACACCGAAGGCTCCTGGGGCGCCGGCATAGCCCTTGCCTTCAAAAAGACGTACCCCACGGCCTTCGAAACCTACCGCGACCACTGCAATCTCACCCCCAGCGACGAACTCATCGGAACCGCAATTCTCATTCCCCCATCGTACGAAGACGACTCCGCCGCGAGCACGCACTTCATCGGCTGCCTCTTTACCTCAGTCAGCAAAGGCCAACGCAAAGACTCGCCGGACAAAATCCTTCGAGCGACGGGGCGCGCGATGCAGGATTTGGTGACGAAGGTGAGTGAATGGAACGCGGAGCAAAAGGATTCCGAGAAGAAAGTTGGGGAGGTGAGGATGTGCAAGATCAATTCGGGGTTGTTTGGAGTGAAGTGGGAACGCACCAAAGCTGTCTTGGAAGGAATCCTGGTCGACGGTGATGGTGATGGGACGCTTCGACAAATCGAGGTCATTTCGAGGAGCGATGAGGATTGATGGAGGAGGGTGATGAAGAAGATGGTAAGATATTTCCTTTTTCTCTCTTTCTTGCTTTTGATGATACTCCCGCGGCGGCAAAGGCTCTGTCGGACGCAAGTTCGAGACCAACAATGGAAGACTTCGGCGTACCGATGGTTGATGGAAGGTGGCTCTGTTGAATGCGATGCTCAACATCATTGATGGGAAATTCGGCGTACGGTTGGAAGCGGCCATGCTTCATTTTGCCGATGTCGACGCGGTCTCCGTGTCCGAATGAAAAGTTATGGGAATGGAATGATATCTTGGGTTATGGAACTGTGGCCTGTAACGTTAGGTCGTAAGCAGGAAAGCAGCACTGCTCAAATGGCGCAGAATGGCAGGCAGAGAGCGGACAGCTTTGAAAGCGCTCTTCTTCTGCTAATGCTCGATTGTTTATGCAACCAACAACGATCGATCAAATTCTTCGTCTTTCGCTACCGCGCATGTTCGGCAGTAGTCGTATGCTCTTGTTCATCTTCATCATCGTCTCCTCATTCATCGTATCCCCCGAACTCTCATTAATGACAGCTGATCAAGCCTCTTTGGTCCATCTCAACCAAGGAGCTCAACATCCAACCCAATAGCCCTCATAAACAGGTTGACATCGGCCAACCTCTTCAAGCTCATTTCTTCTGGTAATGTCTTCGACACACTGACGGTCTCCATGACGCGATCTTTGACGCCCAACACAAGGCGCTGCTGTTGGTCGGGACTGGCGCCAACGCCCATCGCGGCCAAGAATTGCCAGACGTGGACGTCCTCGGAAGCAGATACGGGCCCATCGGTCGGGAAAATGTAAGGCAGGACAGGCTCCAAAGTATCGAAGAGGCGGTCATACATCCCCGTGAATTGCTGAAAGTCGGATGCAGGTGCGGATTGCTTGAGAAGTTCGGCACGCGAAATGAGCATGGTGAGAATGATGACGCCGATCTTGGTGCGCGAGATGGCTTGAACTTGTGTCCGTTCCAAAACAAGACCGAGAAGGCCAATGATGATATTCAAAGGCGCTTCGTTGACGTAGCTGAACAACGGAGGAATGACTGCCTGGTTGAAGAGATTGACTTCTTCTTTCACACGTGCCGGCAGAGCGCTATTGTCCGCTGCTGGATACGCGTCACGGATGACATCCAGAACGTCAAGGTGAATCACGATGAGGGTGAGCATGGTGAGGCGTTGCTGGTCGTCGAGATGTCGGAACGTGCGAGGGACTGCCTTCTTGCCTTTGCTGTGTGACAGGATTTGAATGAATGGGTGGGGCGAGGTCGAACTGAAGCAATGTCAGCATGAAAGTATCAACACTGTAACGGCGTACTCACTTTGGATTGATCTCAACCATAATGCGAAGGGCTTCCCATAGCTGTTCGTTCAGCTCCTGCATGGCGCTCCTCCACCTCATGTGTCCTTCTATGACCTCGGGCGGACTCTCCTCATTCGGTGGTGGTGGCATTTCTCGTTCGTGATCTTCGAGCTTCATGAGTGTCGTGTACAGGTTTTCGATGTCCCGGAGCGCGGACTTGCGGTCGGCAGGCTTGGGTTGGTGCTTGCGAATGTCTGCGGAATCCGGACGCTTGATGTTAAGAAGCGGCCGTGGCGTCTTGGAATTGCTAAAGGCGATCTTGCCAAGCGATCCTTCGACGACCAGTGATTTGTTCTTGGGGCGGGACTTCGCTGCCTCGACAGCCCGAGCTACCTGCTGTTCCATACGTTGCACATGGTTGTCGCCGCCACGTGGGTGATGTCGACTACGTCCATAACCATAGCGGCTGCCTGTTTGGAAGAGATACGTCTGCGCAAATTGATTCAAAGGCTGGCCGGGGCCGCTCCTAGGAGGCCCTCTTATTTGAGCATAGACTTGGTAGTAGAAGTCCTCGGCCAGCTGCTCCTTGCTACCAGGCGCGTTGTCAATCCCACCCGTTGCGGTCAGCAACTGCTGCAGCTGGATTCGTGTGATGAAGTTCTTGTCCTGTGGCGTCATGAGACCATTATTCTTGCTCAGGAGGAAGATCTTGTGGTTGCGCTTCGCACGTTTCGCTTCCTCGGCCATGTAGACATCTCGCTCCTCTGGAGTCATGTTCATCATCTGCTGGGCCTGGGTTATTGGCGGGCCATTGTATGATGGGCCACGGCTGTGCAGAGGATTCATCGGTGCACCTCGGGGTTGCACTGGAGGGCCTGGCATCGGGAAGCCTGGAGGAGGCCCTTGCTGGAAGTGCTGCGGAGGCGGCATGCCATGGAAGTCCTGCGACGGTGGCCGACCATGATTGGCAATGGCCTGGTTGTGCAAGGCCCGAGCGACACGCTCGTGGAAGCCTGGTATGGGAGAGGACGGCAACTCCTGCGGGATCTGTTGCTGCTGTGGCGGACGCTGGAGGATCTGTGGCGCTCGTTGCTGCTCGAACTGTGGCGGGACTTGCGGCGGTTGAGATGGCGGACCACCCAAGCCCAGCATGTTCTTCAAGCCCTGCGACTGACTTTGGTAGTCTGGCTGTGGCTGCACGGGTGGTGCAGGGCGCGCCTGTGCTCGCATCTGTGCCTCCAGCTCTTCCAAAGTCATCATCCGCGCTGCTGGCTCAGGCTGCCTGGTTGGCTCGGGCTTTTTCGCCACCGACGTTCCCCAGATGGATGCATCGGCCTCCAACTTGGGGATGTACTCTGGCTCCTTGTACGCTTCATAGCCGGTCTTTGCAGGTTTCTGCGGGAGGCGGGGCTGGGCATATGGCTGGCGTGCCTGGTGCAGGACCTGCTCTTCGATCAAGGTGTCGCGGATGTTGGCCGTCTGTCCAGCAAAGTCAAAGTCTCTGCCCACAGTGTCCCTGGTCACCGGCTCATCTCCACCGAACGTGTCATCGTTGAAGTCATCGCCCGCCTCTTGCAGCTGCGCTCCAAGCCCGTCGTACGTCTCCTCAAAATCGAGCATTTGTCCACCGCCATCGCCTCCAAGGCCAGCAAAGGGATCGCGCTGGTCGAACACGCCTCGCGAGTTGGCTTGCTGAGCGTCCTGGTCGCGAGGCAGGGCGGTGTCGAAGCCGAAGAACGACATGTTGCCGGTGGTGGTGTTTGTTTACCCGGACCGATCTGGGGGTTGCGGGACGGGGGGTAATACAAACAAAGGCGGCAAGGCGCAGAGGCGCCGACTGGGGGAATGAAAGACCGCCTCGCTATGCTGGGGACAATAAGAGCGGCAACGAAGGGCTCAGTCGAGGTGGACTGAACTGCAACGAGTGGGCTGGAGCACTGACCAGGCGACTTCTGACTTCTGCGTTGCTGCGGTACGCCGTGGAGATCGAACCCAGCAGAGCACCCGGCTCGGTGGTCCGCAGTCGCCAGCAACGGTTCTGCACATCACGTCTGCGGGTGCATACGGTTCCACGTGCAGTGCATACGTGTGTACAGTATGTATAAGGGGTTCCACCCGAGTCGTGATGAAAAGTGTCCAACGTGTAGACAGAGGCAGTCCAATTATAACCGCCACATACGAGCTCCGCGGTACCCCTTACGACGCAAGTATCTTGTGCCCTGCCTTCCCTGATTCTCTTTGTTCAGCCCGCGTCAGCTGCTGCGTGCCAACCCACGAACCCACGAACCCACGCAACCCACCTTCACCTACCTCTGTCGCTCGTTCGCGTCCGCGTCGTCGTCGTCCTCGACATCCTCGCCCACGATATCCGCCTGGACGCCGCCTTCGCATCGAACGCCACCCGTTCTGCCGCGACCAAGCCTCATCGATCCGCGTCCATCGATCGCCGCCGCATGCTGACAACGACATGGCGGGCTCCACGCGATACGTGCGATACATTGTCTTCGCCTGCATCGCCCTAATCCTCATCTTCTTCATCTCCTCGTCTTCCTCACGCGTGCCCGGCGCCGAGCACATCCAATCCGCATCAGAACTGCTGAAGGCGCAAGGGATATGGAAAGGCACGCAACAGGACTCGAAAGCTTCGGATAAGACGGGCGCTGGTGGCATTTTGGCCGAGGACCAGCAGAATCTGCCTGTTCACCATGCAGGCAACCCAGTGGCGGTGCCTCACGACGCTGATGTTGGCAACGCCGCAGCTCCCGACCATCTGACCACCTCACCGAACCCAGCAGCTGGCACGCAAACCCAACTTTCCAACACCGCCCCTGGCCCGCGCATGAACGCCACCTTCGTGACACTCGCTCGCAATAGTGACGTGTGGGATATCGCCCGGTCCATCCGCCAAGTCGAGGACCGCTTCAACCATGCCTACAACTACGATTGGGTCTTCCTGAACGATGCCGATTTCGACGATACCTTCATCAAGGTCACCACGGCTTTGACTTCCGGCAAGTCAAAGTACGGCAAGATTGATAAAGAGCATTGGGGATTCCCTGAATGGATCGATCAAGAAAAGGCCAAGAAGGTGCGGGAGGACATGCAGGAGCGCAAGATCATCTACGGAGACAGCATCAGCTACCGACACATGTGCAGATATGAGTCGGGTTTCTTCTTCCGTCACCCGTTGATGCTCGAATACGAGTGGTACTGGCGTGTCGAGCCCAGCATTGAGCTCTTCTGCGACATTGCCTACGATCCATTCAAGTTCATGGCCGACAACAAGAAGAAGTACTCCTTCGTGCTCTCCCTTTACGAATACGTTGAAACGATTCCGACTTTGTGGGACAGCGTCAAGAAATTCATCAAGAGCAATCCTCAACACATCGAGAAAGACAACGCGTTGGAGTGGATCTCCGACGATGGCGGGAACACCTACAACCACTGCCATTTCTGGTCCAACTTTGAGATTGGCAACCTCAACTGGTTGCGTAGCGATGCTTACATCGACTACTTCACCCATCTTGACCAGGAGGGCGGTTTCTTCTACGAGCGCTGGGGCGATGCTCCAATTCACTCCATTGCAGCGTCTCTTATGCTCAAGAAGGAGGAAATCCACCTCTTCAACGACATTGCCTACTACCACGTTCCATTCACGCACTGTCCGACGGGCGAGAAGACGAGACTGGATTTGAAGTGCCACTGCAACCCGAAGGACAATTTTGACTGGAACGGATACTCATGTAAGCTCGAAATTCTGCATCGGTACGCGCGATTCAACTCACTAACATCTCCTCCCAGGCACGAAACGATGGTACGACGTGAACAAAATGCCCATGCCGGAAGGCTACGAGAAAGAGCAGTGACTGGCAGGTCGATACAAAGAAATTGCCGAAGAGTGGCTCGGTCCTCTCATCATTCTGGGCGTTGCGGCGGCCTTTGTCCTGCTAGTCTTACTCTATCGCCCTGCGATGCGACTGTACGATTATGTGGCTCGAGTGACGGGTTTGCGGAAAGCGAGCCGTTTTTCTCAGGAACGTTTCCTGGAGCCGCACGTCGTGGACAAGGTCAAAGCCTAGTAGGAAGTCCCTGGGAGCTGCTGAAGGGGATTTCTCCAATGACCGCCACCTTTTCTGCCACGACAGACGATGAATCTCGTGGGAACAGGCATTTGGAGGCAGTTTTCCAATTATCTTGTTTTAGTATCGCATGACAGGGACTGGGTTTAGAACCATGTTGGCATGAATAGCACAACAGCGAAAAGGGACTTCTTTTCCTGGAAATGGAGCAATTGGTTGGGAGGCGATGCATCGAACAGCTTTCTGCTCTCCTCCCATATTGAACATGGGATATTCCATTCGGACTTGTTTTCATATCGCTAATTGCCAGATCTGACCCTTCTCCGCACTCCGTCCCTCTCTGAGGCCCTGTTTATGAGTTTCCAGCTTGCGAGTTCTCGTTCCTTGCGCGATTTAGTCCTGCAGGCTGCAAGTGATCTGTTTCAGCGCGGCACAGACAGCTCTGTGCCCTGGCACTCCCCACAATGCCTTGGACTGACGTGTCCATGCCCTGTCAGAGGTGGAAACTTGTGCTTTTTGGGATATGCGAGCATAGACGGGGACCCGACTACACCATGTGTGTTCATTCCATCCCATCTCAAAAGTGGCTGCATGCTCTCCGAGAGCAATAGTTCAACGCACTGTACTGTCCTTTCGGCAGGTTTCCAAGAAGCCTCTGCTTTCCCTTTTTCACTTGATGAAATCTCCTAGTCCGAGGCCGAAAGCTGATTTGTGCGAAGTGGTACCTGCGGATGGAGCTTTTCGGTTCGCGAGCATGGCTTGGAGGTTATTTGTTGACTTTTTGTTGCGAGATCGCTTTTTGTTGCTTGACGGGTGGGTTGATTCTTCCGCTGGGGTAGTTGATGATGGGGGAGCTGCGGGCTCAATTGCTGCAGATACTGGAGGTGTTGGAGCGGGATTTGGCGATGAGTTCAATGGCTTGTGTTGAAGTTTCGAGTGTGCTGCAGGGCGGGGCGTGGATTTTTTGATAGAAGTGTTCTTTGATACTTTGAAGGGCATGTCTTGGGCTTTGCCGCACGTGGAGCATTTGATTTTTCGTGCACTTGTCGCGTCTTGTTTAACAAGACGATCTTGACGAATGCGCTTTGAGGCTCTAATGGGGTTGGCGTTCCATCCGGTAATGAGGAGCGTTCCGCATGAGAGACATGCTTGGATTTTCGAAATGGAGTTGTTGCTTGTGGTGGTGGGTGTTGTTCTTTGCGCTTGCAAGTAAGCTGATATTGCAGGTGAGCTCACAAGTAGTGCCTCAGAAGCTGCGTCTAGGTGCGCTGCGCGTGCAGACGCTGCTATCGCAGCCATCTTGTTACATGTCTGTGCTGTGGTGCAGGTCGAAGTCGAATTGAGGTCTTGGTGGCGCCGGGAACAACGGGCGCTAGCGGCTGGCTGCAGGCCCGTTCAACTCCTGCAGCAAGAACCATGTGTGTCTCAATCTTTAGCTTCCGTAGGCAAGTTCAATCCACGACAAGGGTTCAAAGAAATTGTTCGAGTCTGCTCCTCACTTCCATCAAGATCACCGCATCGAGCACCGCACTCGATGGCGGTTCAACTGGAAGAGTCCCACGGCGTCCGACTCGCAGTCGAAGGTTGCGGCCATGGCACCCTTCACGCGATCTACGCATCAATCGAAGAAGCGTGCAAACAAAAAGGCTGGCCTGGCATTGACTTGCTCATCATCGGCGGAGATTTCCAATCCGTTCGAAATGCTTACGACCTCAACTGCGTCAGCATGCCGCCGAAATATCGTTCCATGTGTGATTTCCACGAATACTACTCTGGCCAACGAACTGCACCTTACCTGACCATTTTCGTTGGAGGCAATCACGAAGCGAGCAACTACTTATTTGAACTGCACTATGGAGGATGGGTGGCCCCCAACATCTACTACATGGGCGCCGCGAATGTGCTGCGGCTTGGGCCACTCCGAATTGCTGGACTAAGTGGGATCTGGAAGGGCTTCGATTATCGGAAACCACATTTCGAGCGACTGCCGTACAATGAATCTGACGTGCGAAGCATCTATCACGTTCGAGAACTGGACGTGCGGAAACTATTGCAGATTCGAACCCAGGTCGACATTGGAATAAGTCACGATTGGCCGCAGGGGATCGAGTGGAAGGGCGACTGGAAGACGCTTTTCAGAAGAAAAAATCACTTTGAAGGAGACGCGAGGAGTGGAAGGTTGGGGAGCGTTGCTGCGAAAGAGGTACTGGAGCTGTTGAGACCTAGGTATTGGTTCAGTGCGCATTTGCATATCAAATATGCTGCTCTCGTGCAGCATGAAGGCGATAAGGCAACACTGCAGCAGCAGGCTGCGCCTTCGGGGACGAGCTCGTTTGCGATGCCAGCGAAGAGTGGAGACGAGGTTCATCTCAATGGCGCAGAAGCCATAGACGGTGCATCATCCGCTCCACCTGCTAAGAATGACGCCGAAATCGATCTTGACCTGGACGATGAAGAAACAATAGCAGTTCCCGAGAAGGATCCGGTGCCAGTAGGTCAGCCGGCTGCCAATACAGGTCCAAGCAATGATGACGAGGTCGAATTGGACCTTGACGACGACGATGACGCGCCCGTCGCAGCAGCTGACGATCAAATCTCACGCGAGAATAATGGTCAGACGGAAGAAGAGTCACGTCTTGCTGCGGCGCGAGCTGCGTTACCAGCTTCATTCGCCCCTCGGAAGCAACCCGAACCGATCGAACATCCTCCCGAGATCACAAACACCGAGACTTGTTTCCTTGCACTTGACAAATGTCTACCGAACCGAGAGTTCCTACAGCTATTGAATGCCTCGGCAGAGCCAGTCCACGATCATGAGCGGCCACTGAAACTCCAGTACGATCGCGAGTGGCTTGCAATCACACGAGCGTTTGCGCAGAGTGAACCCACACCAATGGGAGACCCGGAAGCTCGAGTGTCTTTTGCAAAGACAAAAGCAGAATACAAGAATCTGATCGAGACGGAGCGCAAGTGGATCGATGAACACCTTTCCGATGCGCAGCTCATAGTGCCCGAGAACTTTGTCGTGACGGCACCGGTATATGACGGCGGTGATTTCAGAAGCCCGCAATATCAGCAGGTGAAAGAGTTTCCCAATCCACAGACAGCAGCTTTCTGTCAGACTCTGCAGATCTCGAACCCGCTCGAGATTAGCGAGGAGGAGATTCAAAGTCGACTGCAGGCCGGTCCGCGACCTCATACAGAGTTCCACGGTGGGCGTGGTCGCGGTAGAGGAGGATTCCGAGGCGATCGTGGCGGACGTGGTCGAGGACGTGGAGGAAGCAGAGGCCGAGGACGAGGACGATGATTAATCAGGCATCGATGACACCAATCATATCAACAGCGTGCTTTTCTCAGACGGGGTTCTCGAATACATACCATCCGACCGCAGAACCACTGCAGCTCGCTCTGACATTGCTGTCAGGCTTACAGGAGTCGTAGTCTCCCACATCTCTTCACCTCATCGACCGCCTCGTCCTCTTCCCCTACCGCCTCTTCCGCCACCGCGGCCGCCTCTCTTTCCTCCTCGACCGCTCTGCGTCCGTTCGTAGATCTTTTCACGCCCAAACGCTGCATCGGCCAGCCGCAGATAACTCGTCACTCCCTGGTCTACAACAGCCAAGATGACGTTCTTGTGGCCATGCTTCAACTTGTTATACATCTGTGCCTCATTCTTGGGTGGATCATAGGGAGTCGTCCCGAGTAGAGCGCCGAGCTGATCAAGAGTTGGTGCACCGACCTCTCGCGCGTTCACGACTGCTATTCGGAAATCCGGGTCTACGGGATTCGACTTTTTGAAATGTGCTGAGCCGGGTTTCCAGACGTGATAGGTGATGCGAAAGTGAGGATCTGTGGTTGCATCCTGAGGTGATTCTGGTGCGTGTGAAGTTGTTGGATCATGGAAGTTGATGAGCGCCAGACGGCGGTAGATAGTGTGGTAGTCGCGGTAGAGGTCATCTGGCACAATGGGTCCTTCGAGTTGTCGCTTGTGTTGCTGCTTTAGAGCAGCTTCAGGGCTTTGGGCGAAAATATAGCCGAGACATGCGAGTGAGTCGCGAAGTCCCATTTGCCAAGTTCTTTTGGGGGAAGGCGGATAGCATTCTGCTCGGACCGGAGGGCCTGTGGAGTTCCAAGAAGGCGCGCGAAGGACGGTGTAGCCAGCTCGTTTGAGACTTGTGTATACGGAAAATCGTTCAAAAGTGAGTGCACCTTCGTGGCTCGCCTCGTCCCCCAAGAACATTGCGTAGCCAGCCTGTACGCTCATAGGCAGGCCGAATTCGTCTTCATCGCCTTCGGCTTTCGGCCATCTGATGTCCATCGTGCCTCGTTCGAGTAGGTAGAGTGCTTCTTCTGGATTGAGCCAGACTCGGATACCGCGTTGCTCGTCGTCGCCGAGAGGATCTTCTTGAGCTGGCAGAACTCTGCCCATTTTGATGAACAGCGGGCCCTTGGGGTTGACGGCATAACACATGTTTGTCTCTGGATGGTAAGTGGCGATAGTATGGCCTTTGGGCTGATGAGTCCGTTCGAATGCGAGTGCGTTGTGCATGGCTTGCCTTGATGCCGCCAAGATGTTAGTTTGGAGGGCAGTGGCATGAGGCTCAAAGTCCTTTTCTCCGCGCTTTGGAATCTTCGCATCGCCTGTGCTGTACTGCTGCATTAGATCCGGTTCGATTTGACAAGTGACCATGGACTGACGATATTGAACTCAAGAATCGAAAATCTTGCGTTTCGTCCGAGAGGTCGACATCTTCGCCGCTGATGCCGGCGCCTCGCGGTATGGCATCTTCGTCGGCATCCGCCATGATCTTGTGTCAGACTTGGACTAGGAGTGATGGGGAACGAGTGGACCGAACACTGAGAAGTCTTCGGTGACTGGCGAGGAAAGTCCAATTCTCTTGGCATTCGATCTTGTATGGCGGATTTTTAATACCAAAAGTGAAAAAACCCAAAAATAGATTCTAGCGTAGTGCGGGACGCAGAAAGCGTAGTACTAAACGTAGAATCCTCCTTTCCTGCTGTCGCCTTCCGTACGTCGTCGCCGTCGCGATTCTACCTCGTCGTCGTCGCGATTCTATCTTATTGTCGTCGCGATTCTACCTCGTCGTCGTCGCGATTCTACCTCGTCGTCGTCGCGATTCTACCTCGTCGTCGTCGCGATTCTACCTCGTCGTTATTATAATTCTACCTCGTTCTCGTTACGATTCTACCTCGTCGTCGTCGCGATTCTATCTTATTATCGCGATTCTACGTTATCGTCGTAATTCTATATCGTCGTTATCGCGAATAATTCTATTCTACTATCGTCCTTATAATGCTATTTTTTTAATTATAGCTTAACTATTTTAAGAAGAATATCAATTAAGCTTTAAAGCAAGCCCTACTAAATCTTAGAAGAAGTCTAGCTAATATCTAAAAGATACTACGAGGTTTACTTCTATATTAACTAAAATATTAGTTACTACTCTACTATTAATTAATTAGAATAGCGACGATAAGATAGAAAATAATATAGTAATATAGAATCGCGACGACGACGAGGTAGAATCGCGACGACGACGACGTAGAATCGCGACGACGACGACGTAGAATCGCGACGACGACGTAGAACTGCGACGACGACGTAGAATCGCGACGACGACGAGGTAGAATCGCGACGATAACGACGACGTAGAACGGGAGACTATAGCAGTACGACAGCGATTTGTCCTTAGCCTTGTGCTTGAATCTATTTTTGGGTTTTTGCACTTTTGGTATTAAAAATCCGCCATATCTTGCCAAGTCCTCACTTCTCCAACCTCGCAAATTCGCAATGCACTTTCGTTTGTTCGCAACGCCAACAGAGATTACACATCGTGCGTTATTCGACTCAAACTCGATTGTCATCAGAAAATTCTCGCGCAAATGTCCCAGCCAGCCCCCGAAGACGAGCTTCTTCTCATAGTATGCGGTTCACCCGGATGCGCCTGGGGTCCAAGATGATTAACGCAATAATGTAGTTGCTTCGCAACCTGCGCAATGTAATTTACACATTCGGCGAGAGTAGCAAGCAGCATATGTCCATGCGCGTCACGGTTCAAGAACATCTGGAAGAGATGCGTCGGAAAAGCATCACCACGAATCTCCATTTGGCGCGGCTACGGGAACAGCAGATGCAGATGCAGGGTGTCAAGCAGACATCGACTCAGACCAGTTCTCAACAGCCTGATGACCTACCGCAACTGATGGAATCGCTGGCCACGCTCAAGCTTGAATAACGCAGTGAGCTGCTGAGTTACCCCACGGCTTTCCAGCTGCCGCTCGCTTGGGAATACTGAACTGCACGTATTTTTCAAGCACGAATTGCACTGAATGACAAGGCCGTCTTGCGCTCCATGACACATGAGAACTACAGCACGAGGAGAAGCACGATGCGAAAATCCTCTGCAATTTTATCTTTTCGAGCGTGCGCACAAGTAAGGGATCAAAATTTGTTAGGTCGGCACGTCTCTCACGACTGGGCATATCGCCGAAGACTATGTCGGAATCATGTTTGCGGGCTGGCAACAAGAAAGTACCACGGCACTGCAAAACGTTCCCCAGAATGTCAGCTCAATTTACGAAAAACAATGTACACCGCGTCCTGAGCAGATGGCGATATGATAGGGATAGCCCCTCAAGTTAATCCACGATCCCCGTTGCGGAGATAAGATGGAGATACGCCTGGTATCTGCCCGAGCTTGTTGACTTTATTGATTTGCAGATCCTTCATGCAACAAGATATTTGCCTCATAGTTGATTTGTAGCAGAAGCATCGTGGTCGCTGATGTCTGTCTGGTATTAACGCAGTGCCTTCGCGATGCAGTAAGACTCGTGAGCTCTCGCGCGAGGAGAGAAAGCAATAGAGACCGTGCTCGAAGCCTCATCAGTCACGACGATCAGCACATCTTTTGAGCCGCTTTCACCATATTGTTGGTTGTTCGAACTGCGCTCTTCACAGTGCAAATGTCAAAGATGTAATGCTCTTTTCTCGCGCTACCTTCTTAGCGAACCTCTCGACTGAGCTACTTATCGATAGCTTGTTCCTGGTTGAATCCGACGACCTTCTCATGCGTCAGCTCTTTGTGCCGGTCCAGTGATCAGAGCGCTGGCATCTTGCCAGCGTTGCCAGCCGCCAGAAGCTCTGCGAGAGCAGCCTCCTGGTTGACTGGCATGCCAAAGATGGCGGATGGGATGGTCAAGAAACCGTCAAGCGTTTTGATTAGGCAGTCCTCCAAGTCGTAGTTGAAGTTCATGTCCGCATGGATGTTTACGGGCAGAGCGATTACACGCGGACCAAGTTCCTGATGGGGGAGTTAGCTTTGCACATGAGAAATTGAAGAACGGCGGCATGATGACTTACGATTTCCAGCTCGGTATAACTGGTACCATTGGCAAAGTTAATGGTCGTTGGCTCCATAGTTGGGTACACTCTGTAAAAGATCTGTCGGACGCCCAAGGCGAAGTTCCGAGTTGTTGACGCGTCTGGCGCTACGGTGATGGGAGGGCCGCCATTGATGTATCCGCGTGGCAGTCAGTACCTCGCTTTGTGTGCTACACAATACCTCCTAGTGAAGACTCACAGGAGCAATCTGGCGTCTGGCTTCAGAGGAAGCTGTTGCAAATATCTTGCGGTAACGCCTGGAGTTTGGTCGCTGAATGCGGGGGCCACGCCATCGAGCTGGCCAGCACGAAACTCGTCGGTACATGTGGCCTGTCGCTCCAAGACAGGAGACGCAACTGAGGCGCCCAAAAGGGACAGAATGGTGAGAAGTCTAGCGATCATGCTGGGCGGAGGTAGAAAGTACAACATGTCGATGGTTGAAGGTTGTCAAGGTACTGCCTAGCTCCCCAATTCCGAGCAGACCAAATTGTATGTATGCACTTGGTGCAACGGAGATGTCACGCCCGTGGGTGGCTTAGAGCGCATAGTGCGAGAGGTGATCTTCAGCAGATCTGGGGTAGTACAGAAGCCTCTCCATGCTGTTTTCAGTTGGGATCGACCGTAGTAGATGGGCATTCGACGGCTTTAAACTGCGTGTTGTTCCTTGGCTAACTTCCCGCATCAGCGGCGCGTTTTGTAGTTGTATGTATCGGCGTATGGTCACCTCTATTCGGCTTGTGCCGTAAGTGGCATACGCTACACAGCCATGAGGGGTGCATCTGCTCGAGAGTATGTACCATCACTCACGATGGGAGCGCCTTTTGCCGCGAGTAGTTAAGCCGGAAGTCGGAGCTCTTCTTTGAGATCTGTCGCGGAGGCCTGATTGTCTGCACAAACCATCACTTCATCTCCATTCTTGGTCGAAATCAAGCCACATAAACCATCACAGTTCTGACCTGAGTATAAATTCGCACTTTTGGCAGAATGGATTTGACAACGAAGACTCTGAGAAGTGGCTCCATCATGCAGGATAAGTCTCCCACTGGTATTCTCGGTGCATGATGCCATTGCGATGGAGGTGATGAACGACGCCGCAAGTGAAATATCTTGAAATTTGTGTTTCCGATGCCGTTCTACTCTGTGCATCTTCTTCTCGTTTCGGGCTCGGAAAAGCGGGGATCAGAACATGAGTGGATGTACGCCGTTGTCAAGTAACAACGTGGCGGCCGCATAGATGTGTGTGCTAGCGCACTTCAAATGTTGTTGACGTGAATGATGAGCTTTGTTCCCTTCCACCAAAGCAAACCACGAGCTCGGCACCGGGAGATCCGGGGAAATCTAGTCTACCCCGCGCCTTGACCACCCAGCTATGGAGATAACGAGATCCGATCCAACAACACGCATCAGGGGACATATGTAAAGTCCGCCGGCGTACTCATGGCATAACACGTTCTCTGCTTCCTCTCCTGAGCATCGGCATTGTCTCTGCCTCGATAGCCAGCAATGGCCTCCCTCCTAGAGCTCTCGCACGAGCTCATCCACTGCATCTTCACGGAAATCGAGCCAGCCGACCTGTCATCCCTCTCACAGAGCTGCCGAGCATTACGCAGCTATATTAGCGGCAACAGACTTTTGCACCGAGACCTCTACGTACGGCGCTATGACGAGCCGCCCTGGGTCAAGACTGAGCCTGATTGGGAGGACTGGATACACCGCCGAGTGAAGCTGGAGAAGTTACTCGATACTGAGGATAGAGACGTGAAACGCAAGAATCTCGAATACATCGCACAAGAGATCAATAGCCTGGTAGAGACAGCAGACAAGGATCAGGAAGAGAGCAGGAACATTCAATTGTTGAGTGATAGCTTCATGTCGACCGATAACGTCGACCCTCTGCTGTGCGGATCGTCACTATTCGCTCCTGGACGAGCTGGAGATAGCGACCAAACACAAGCAGAAACTCCCGAGCTTCGTCAAGCAAGTGCAAAGCTCCATTGTCTCTACGGTGTTCCGGTCGACACCATACCTTCGCGCTCCTCCTTCTATTCGCTGATTCGACATCGCCGAGCAGGCCTAGCTCTGTCCCCTTCACTATGTACTCGTTCACAAGTCAGCTCACGGAGCACGCATCAATTCGCACGGAGTAAGGTCTACGATTTGAGAGAATATACGGACAATACGCTGTGGGGACCTTTCAGGAATGATGGTTCGCATCGCGTTGATTGGGAGAAAGTTGAGGCGGTTATGATCGTGCTCGGCTTCAATCTTCGGCGTTTCACAGACCGGAGCGACGGCAGGTTTCCGTTGATATGGAAACATCCATTTGTAGGTGCAACTCCAGGATCTTACAAGTCTCCGCCGCGGATTGCTCCACCAGAGAAGAAAGACTTCGATGAGGACGCGGGAGTCATTCGCGAACTCGCGCTCAATAAGAACGCGATGGATCCCTATGGCGTGACAGGCTGCTGGATGCGCGTTGTCTGTTTCCTCGACTACAACGACCTCCATGCCTTCAACTTCAGCAAGCGCATACCGGACGACCAGCTACGTGAGCCGATCGACACTGAAGAAGGTTTGATTGAACTTGCAGAAACGGCACGTATAGCCCTTACTGATCACTTTGCTGCAGCTATAAGACTGATTCGCATCAAGTTGCAAGTCACACGTATTGATCCGCCCGGAAGCACTCGGCCACGTAGTAGCTCAGGGAACTTTGACGATGACGAAACAGAAGACGAGGAAGATGAAGGGCTGGACTGGAGTAACTTCGAGGGAGAGAGGCTTCCGGTCGTTCATTTCCGTGGAACGAGCAGAAGTCTGCACGCAAGCTGGGATCCGAACGCGAACAGTAGGATTCGAGGAACAGTCCGACAAACACCCGAGGGTGAGATCCGATGGACGACGTTCTCAATTTTCCATGGCGAAGAGCGCTGGAGAAGCGAAGGCATTCAGGTGGGCGGATTGAAATCTGCGAGAGGTGTGCTCGGCAATTGGTTCGACAAGGTAACATTCCCTGCGGCCACTCAATCTACAGAGCTGATACAGCGAGTAGGACTACGACATGCATGGCCCTGCAGGTCCGACGGCGTTCTGGAAAGAAAGTGATGAGCTCGATGAAGAGAAGTCGTCCAGTACGCCCTTGGCATTCTTTTGACTAGCGACTGTATTGTCCTAATACAGGCACAGCAGAGCCCTCGACTTTTCTCCCGTACGTCCTGAGACTACTCGACGAAATCGTCCTGGACCTTGACTGATTTGCGTAGGTTTTTTGGCTGAGCTGGTGGAAAATGACGAAATGCAAAGCGATGAGTGCGAAGAGAGGACATGTTTGATCTTTATACACAAGATTCGGGCGCAACAAGAGCGACAGCTGGCATATATGTACCCAGTCATATGAATCTGCTAGATTAGAGACACCATGGCGCATTTGCAGGCAACGAGATGAATATTGCAGAGAGTCACAAGTTCGTGCTGACTAATTTCCTGATCCCTGTGCCTTTTACCAATCACTTCAAGACGAACATGAGCTAGCGCAAAGTCTACCTCAACGGATGTGATTGGGTGCTTTGCGCCGGCCACGATCATCGCCGTCACCCACTTTCTCTTCGCCGTCTCCGTGAGACAAAACCCTGCAACTCTCAAGAGGCCTAACGGGAACCTCGCAAACCCAGTCCTTGCATCTTGTTGCGTAGGACAGATGGCTCGAGATCCTGATTGAACGGATGTGTTGCCGAATGACGTCCGGGACGGACTCTTCTTGTGCCCGCGTCTCCAACCTCGTTTTCTTGGCCATGAACTATACCGGGGTCAACTCCACCAGAATACCAAGAGAAAATGCGAAGGACCTTCCTGTCCAAGCTATCACGACATGTTGTCATTCCTGGGCGCGGATGAATCGACCAATACACGCGAGTTATACGCCGTCATCCATGGCTTGGGATGGAGAAAAGTAATCTCAATGCAACCCAAGAACGTGTGGACGTATAGCCGCAGAGGCGACGGAAAGCGGCGGCCAACGCTGGAAGTGGGTATATCAGTTACTCGTCTTCTTGGTACCTTGAGCTTGCTTCTCTACATGTAGGTTCTTCTGCACAAATTCAGAATGTACTCTCGTCACGCATGCCAGTGCTTGGCGCTTGCAATACTTACTCCGCATCTATTTCATGCTCTGGCACAGTCAGCATATGGCGACAACTACCTCCAAGTCACCAAGGACAGCGACATTGTAGCATCTGCATTCCCCGAGGTGGAGGGCATTGAACTTATTGCGCCGGCTTTCACCAACCCGGATACACTGCCGGCTGGTTGGACAAATGGCTCATCTGGTCCCACCGACCTCTACGAGCTGGGTGAGTCCTCGGTCAACGCGGATTAGCATGATACCAAAATTACTAACTGTTGTTCAGACTACTTCATCCGTTCCATTGCCAATCGGAACGACTGGGTCACGTACAAATCTTCAGATTTCCTCTCAGAAGAAGGACGTGCCATTCCCTACTTGTTCTTGTCGAGTTCTCCCGGGTATGCAGGAAACAACACCAAGCTGAAGGTCTACATCCAAGCTGCGATTCATGGCAACGAGCCCGCGGCAGACCAAGGCGCCCTCGCACTTCTGGGTAAAATGGATGCCAATCAGACTTATGCCGCTTCTCTGCTCGAGAAAATGGATATTCTGATGCTACCACGCTACAATGTGGACGGGGTCTCCTACTTCCAGCGAGAACTGGCTGTCAATTTGGACCCTAACCGAGATCACATCAAGCTTGACCGGAAGCAGACAAGAGAAATCAAGCAGGTGTTCAGCGACTGGAATCCTCATTTGGCCGTTGACTTACACGAGTACAATGGACCTACGGTCTATGGCGGAGATTATCAGCATGGTAATGACGCGTAAGTTGAGCTGGATCTCCCTGCTTATATTCCCCATTCTTACCTCGTACATCCAGGCTCATTGCAGGTGGTATCCACCCCAACGTGCATACAAACATTCGCAGCTATCTGAACGATGTTCTGATCCCAATGATCGGGAATAGGCTGGAGAGCTATGGTCTGCGTTGGGGTCCGTATGTGACTGGTTCGTCGAACACCACCTCTGGTTCCCCCATTGTTTGGGATGGTCCTGCGACGCAACCTCGAAGTGGGCGCAATGCGATGGGACTGACACAGACAATAACATTCCTGTTCGAAATGCGAGGTATTCGTCTGGCCGATCAGCACTTCCAGAGGCGTGTAGCAACTGCCTTGATCAAACTAGAAGCCATCCTGGAATACGCGCGAGACAACACCGAGAAGGTTCGCTCGATAGTGGAAGATGCGAGAGCAGATTTCATCAGCTCAAATGAGGAGATCGTCATTAATGACTCCCCAAGAGGGAACCTCACTCAACAGCCCTTCAACTTCGTGGATCGCCGCAATGGCAGCATTGTCGAGCTCGTTGTCGATTTCTACGAAACCAGGCCCGCAGTTGTCAACCTTACGAGGTCGAGACCCGAGGCCTACCTGATTCCACGAGCGTGGTACGACATTGTTGAGCGGCTGGAAATACTCGGGCTGGAAGTGCAGACTCTGGACTACGAATATCGAGGCACTGTCGAAGCCCTGAACATCACTTCAAGTGAATTGGATGACAGCATATACGAAGGCCATGTGCTGAACACAGTCACAACTGAACCCCTCACGAAGGAGGTTCACCTTCCGCCTGGAAGCTTCCTCGTTAGCACAAGGCAGCAGAATGCCGCTTTGGCTTTCATTACTCTCGAGCCCGAGACGATCGACTCTTACATCACATTCAACTTCATTGCTCTTGGCACGGGAGACGAGTATCCCATTTACAGGATCCTGGCGGAGTGAGCATTGCAGGAATCGCAGTGAATGCCATTCCTCAACAAAGGGTAAAGTATAGACCAGAAGTAGCCAGCTAAAGACCTAGCATACCTTTCCTCAAACATTCGTACTCATCAAAGCCTACGACTTGTCTTTTCTCACACCGCCGGACACCTCACCATCACATTCAAATTCCTCGACTCCCCATACATCATACACCGGTCTTCCATCATCCTCAAACTCGTCGAAAACGGCCCTGGTCCATTGCACGTTTCCGCCGGACTATGCAGCCAAACTTCGCAGTCCGGCGCCGTCAAGCTGCAATAAAAATTCATGCTTCCGCCCCAGGTGATTTGAAAACAGTACCAGTGGCCTGAAGCCCAGGCTTGAATGCTGATGATTCGGCCTCCGCGGCCTTTGCCGTAGATGCAGCTTGTATTGTCGTAGAATTCGACCCAGACGTAGCGCGGCTCGGGGTCGTATGCTTTGATTTGGGTTATATTGATGTTGGGGTCCGGGAGGATGATGGTTGTGAGGCTGTAGGCCAGTGGTTCGAGGGAGAGGGGCGTGTCGGGCATCTTGAAGGAGGAGATTGTTGGGTAAGCGAGGGCAGGTAAGAAGAGGCTGAGAGTTTCTGTGAGGAGTGGCATGAGGTGCATGGTGACTGTCAAGATAAGTGAAATCGCCTGCTCAGTGAGCTATTGACGCTCTGGCGGGCTCTGACTGCTTATGGATATATACTGAATACAGTGGGGAGCTCTGCTAGGTGGCATTGGTCGCCGTATGCGGATTCGGAATTGCATTGTATTCTCGCCAACTGGGTGCCGTCTTGTGCACTCTGCATCGCCCTGTCAGACACACTTGAGACTGTACGCCATATCGAAGCCTGCACAAATTCCCGGTGTCCGAATTCTATCGCAAGAACCAGAAGATTGACGACCGCGTGGACACTCCAAGGAAAAGGTGCAACAAAGTTAGTGGGACGCGTTAAGGAATTACACTACCTTTAGCTTCTCAAGCGCTGCGAGATCGGGACTCTACTGAATTCTTCGAGTCTCTATGATGCTAGAAATTGCGTTTCCCTTGCGATGGACATTCATGGTGCCTAACGCCTACTCATCGCCGCCACGAAAGATCAACTCATGCGTCCAGGCACAACATGTTGGGTTTGACATGCCCCTTCATGTAACAGTAATTCCAAGATATGCATGCTGCTCCGAACAATGCATTGTCGCGCCAAGGCCATCGTCGCTCACATTTCGAGGCACACCCCGCAGGCGCACTCTTGTAACGGAGTGCAACAAAAGCTCCAAATCTTGATTGAGTTTTAGATTGAAATTTTTGCTAGTCTTTTATCTGCTCGTCTTGTGGTCGGTAGACCCGTTGACAAGATCACACTGTGCGTGTCCGATGTCCCTACGTACGACATAGATGTTCAGCGCGAGCATGCTTCCAAGTTCTTCTCCCGGCATCCGTATTTGCAGTAGTGCAGCAGTGTCCAACTCATTCTAGACGATGATCAGTTGCTCAAAAACATCGTTCACTTTGCTCTCATCACCGCCCACAGCATCGAGCACAGCCTCGCCGTCCATAATACCTGCCACCAGATTAGCATTCGCATCCCAAATCCGGCCTCCCAAACCTTCTCTCAAGTGCGAGACTCACCATGCAGATAACATGAACTGACCAACAAATACCCTTCCCTTGCCCTCTTCTCCGTCTTCCTCAACACAAACGGCATCCACAACCTCGCCACAATTCCAATCCTATCTCCAATTTTGATGTCTGGAATACACACCCCACACCTCCCCTTTTCTGTCACATAGAACGTGAAAAACGGCCCTCCGCTCGCCGTCTTATTTACCAGTTTGAACAATGCGGCAAACTTCTTGGACCCACCGACATATGGCTTATCCAAGAGCACTTCCTCTCGAGGCCCATGATGTCGGTCTTGATTCATGTTGAAGGTGCGAAGGATAATTTCATGGGCCGTGTGATCGGGATAGGTCGGCTTGCAATGTTTCTCGTACAAGGCGAGCCAGTCGGAAGGGAGATTTTGCTCGACTGCGTCTTGGACAGTGAGGCCGTGAAGCTCGCTGTTGGTCGAGGGACCTTCATTGGGGCTCACGGCGATGACCGTGTCGAAGAGGAAAGTGCCAACGCTGACGGTGTAGTGGTCGAGCCGCGTGAGCTGGGATTTTGTAGCGCCGGCGTGGGCTTTAAATTGGCCGGCAGAGAGGGTGTCTGGATTTATTGCTTCCGGACCGAGAGCTCGTGTGCCTAAAGTGGAAATTTTCAGTTTCGAGTTGCGGAGTTCGGGGACCCAGGAGGGAAGGTTTGGGTCGACATTGCGGACATCGTAGAAGCAGTTGAGAGTTTGGAAGTGTTGGATCCAGCGCCAGGTGAATTCGCAAAGCAAGTCAACAATGGGCACTTTGTAGTCGATCTCCATGCCCAGCTTGTCGGGGAGCAGCCCAAGGATGGAGTAAATCGTATCGTGGTCAACCGAGCATTCGGACGTTTTCAAAGCACGAAGGAAATTGTGCCATTGCTGTTTATCGTCCAAGTCGGCCAAAACAGTATGTGAGTGCTCCAGCATGTGACCGAGTACTGAGGCAGCCGCTCCAATTGCCGAAGACTCTGGAAGACCATCTTGGCCCATCTGCTCAGAAGGATCCTTTTTGACGCAAAAAGCTTGGTACAGAGCCAAGATTACCTGCACACGAATGTACTCTCTGATCTTTGCAAAGACGTCCCGTGGTAGCCCTTCGACATTGTTGCCAATGTGCAGCGTCCGATGCTTTGCGCATCTCACTTCCTGAACGATCCACCTGCGTCCCCAATATTCATAAGCAAACAAAATCGACAGGTATATCATCCTGACTTCTATCGAATGCTCTTCCGCCGAAAGACTTTCTAAACTGTTGCTCGACGTCGGTTCGTTCATTAGACGTCGCAACACTCGGCAGACCTTTTCTGACTCTCGGTCTGCAATACCCAGCCAAATTCTCACATTCGCGGCCTTGGTGTAGATCTCCTGCATGAGAGCGACTTGGCTATTGCGTTCTTCAACATCCTGCTGATTGATGCAGATCGCATCGATCCAGATGAACAACACGTCGCCGTCGGCGTCCGTGCGGAACTGTCGTAGTGCTGCTTCCAAATTCACGGTAACAGCGGCAATAGTGCCGTTGAGCTCGATGTTTGCAGTAACCTTCGGGTCGCCCCAGCAGTATGACAAAGCTTCGAATGTTGCGTCTGTTGTATCATCCAGGACGAGCACGTCCAGTTCACATTGCACAAGCGCTGAAGAGTCTTGGTTTGGGAGGACTTTTGCGATCCGAATTTGCCTGGCAGACGCATCAAGAGGAGCGTAGATCTTGCTGTTATCGTCCATTACAACGTCTGACGTTGAGGTGATGTTTGCTGCCCCTACAGCCGAAAAGGAAGAGGTGAAGCTCAGCTGAACGCCTCTTCAGCCTCTCTTCTCGCCAAGAACGCCTATGTCCAGATTGGGAGCCAAGTGCCGCCTCCTGGAGAATGTCTGATATTCACATCGCTATCCAGCTTCACTTAGTATAACATCTACAAATCTTCATCATCAAGTTCTACCGCATCAGTGTTCACAATCTCCTTATGGGATTCTTCGGGCTTCTTCCTGTTTCCGCCTTCAGGCCCGGAGGAAGCAGCCACAAACCCGACTGGTGCTCGCGCTTGTCTCTCCAACTGCGCCATGGCGTCCGCTGTATCGGCGTCCAGCTCCTCGGCATTGCTATTGGCATCGCCGTTGGCAGCAGCAGCTTGTCTTGCAACGGCTTGCGATGCGATAAAGTTGACATCCGTGTTGAACTGCGCTTGCACGCTTCGCTTGATGCGCAGCATCTCCTTGAACGTATCCTCGTTGCCGTGTTGCACCTCGAAAGCTTCCCACTTCCGCCAAAACTCTTGCTCAACGCGAGGGTCACAGAACTGTGAAGCGTGACCATAGATGGCGCGAGCACGGTCGATTTCACCCAGGCGGCGCTCCATTTCCGCAAATTTGATGCACATGATCGCAGCCTCCTTGTCAGGCAGAGCAGCGATGGCGCGCTCGTAGATAGGCCTCGTTGAAGTGAGACCGAAGTTCGAGGCCGATTTGGTGATGTAGAAATTGAACATCTCGCTGCGATCCTCATCGCCAACGGCGCGCGTAGCCCTCTCATAGATACGCATCGCGTGCCGTGCGAGACCGCGTTCCTCCTCTAGAGCACCGTACATCAGGTAAAGTGTCTTGGCGAAGCGTGGAGGACACCCTTCGACAGCTTGTTCGAAAAGATCACGAAGTCGCTCTATCGAGATGCGACGATCAACGGCTTTCGTGAGGTAGAGATTCCAGAGTTCGAATGCGACCGGGTATGAGAAGAGGTCTAGCCCGCGTTCGTAAATTTTGAAGCTTTCCTCGTGGTACCCATTTTCTTCCAGTAGGTTAGCATAGTTCACGACGGTCTGGGGTGTTGCGATGCGTAGTTCGAATATGCGGTCGTAAATCTTCTTGGTCTCCTCCAGCGAAGAGACTGATTCAACGAGGTCAACGTAAAATGACCAGAGCTTCCATGACTTGTGTACTCGCTGCTGCGGCGAGAGGTTCTCGTCAAAGTAGTCCACATTGCTGCGTTTCGGTGCTTTTGTCGCAGTTGCCATGATATTGATGGCCTGGTCAAAGTTCTCGTTGCGCAACTCCAGTTCTGCCCACTCCGTCCAGCATTCAGCAAGCTCGGATACGGACTTGTAGGGCACCTTGACGGCTTTCTCCATGATGATTCGCGCATTGATCAGATCTCCGCCAGCTTCGTAGACCTTGGCATAGTTGACCCAGAGCTCGTGGAATCGGCCAACAGCCTTCTTGGGGTTGATTGCTGCGATCGCATCCGCGTATGCTTGCACGACCATGGCCTTGTTGTCGCCCCACAACGCCACGCGTTTCTGCCATTCGTTGACATTGTGCGGATTTTGTCGGAGCAGAACGTCGTTGACAAGGAACGGTCGCCGGTCCATGAGCTGTTCGAATCGCATCATCCGGATGTCCAGATCCAGGTCAGCATCCTCGTTGACCTTGCCCTTCTCCTGTCGCGCTGCAGATTCGTCCATTCTGATGGATATCAGTGCCTCCTCCGCTTCCGCATATGTGTCGAACACGACCGAAAAGTCGCGCACTGTCATCGCTGTGGTAATTCCATCCTCGAACACATCTCTCGCTCGTTCATACGCGCCCAGGTTGATGTAGTATCGCGCCAGCCCAACCCACAATATTCCCCTCTGGTCGGGAAATCGCTCCAGACCCGATCGCACGATCGTTTCTATGTCCAGAGCGCTTCCGTCCAGCAGAGGAACGGGGTTGGGCACCTTTCGCGCGTGATCGATCAAGACCTCCAGCATCTCTGTCCAATGTTGAAAAGGGCCTTTGGCTTCCTGACTTTTGAATCGAGAGTTGTTCAGGATCTGCACGTAATGTTGCACCGCTTCCGTATATCTTCCCTCGCGCACCAGAAGATCAATGAACTCCTCCACGTATTCTGGATGCAGCTGGATATATCTCCTCCACACCCTCACTGTTGTTTCCCCTCCGGCACTGGTCGCGAACGGTCTGTATAGCCTCCATACTCGGTTATGTTGCGTCACTGGCAGTGCTCTCAGTGCTCGATCGAAGGTCCTCCGAGTGAAAGTGACAAGCGGCTGCGTGCACAGAAATTCCAAGTACATTTCCCAGATCTTTGGCATTTTGTTCAACAGAACCAATGCCCTCTCGAAGAGCGCGTTCACTTTCTGGTATTCGGACTTCCATCGCGCAGGACTCCTGCCTTTCAAATGTTTCGCCCTCAGCTCCAGGTACATTTTCCATAATTTGTAGGACCGTGGAAGAGCAATGCATGCTCGTTCCAGCACGAAGCTCTGCTCGAGCAATGTGCCATATTGCCGTTTGAAATGCGCGTAGTCAAGCCAGACCTTCACATTCCCCGGCGATCGCAGGATGTCGTTCTCGTAAATTTCGTCATTTGCGCTGATGAGGTAGAGGCAGTTTTGTTGTTGCGGAGATTGCAGGCTCGGCGCGCCCATGTCGCCAGCGAGGGGAGAGGAGGAGATGGAGAAGATGGAATGGTCGGACTTGCGTCTGGAAGGGAGGATGAGAGTTGTTGAAAGGCGCTTCAACATTGCACTACGAGCGGCAACATGATTCGTTCACCTCGCGATAGCAGAGGGCCGACGCAAGGAAGTCACGACTCGCCGTTGCGAGAAGGCTTGGCGATGGCCACGCGAGTCAGGTGGCAGCTATGTCACGATACCCGACGACTGGACAGAGCTCCATTGTGAGCTGCACCAGGATTTCATCCCACGGCCGCATTCGCCCTTCCCAGACGAAGACTCCTCTCGAATCGATTTCTCGTTGCGGCTCACCTGTAGACACCGCCCAAAATGTCGTCCGGCGCGGTAGGGCCTCCTCGCCTCTACCACCGCCCCCATCCATACTGATACGAGCTGTTGCTGCACAGGGCCGCGAACCCGTCTTCCCAACCCGTCAATCCCTCGGGCTTATGAAGTCCAAACTCAAAGGCGCACAAACCGGCCATGACCTGCTCAAACGCAAATCCGAAGCCCTCACCAAACGTTTCCGCGAAATCACCCGCCGAATCGACGAAGCCAAGCGAAAGATGGGGCGCGTGATGCAAATCGCCGCCTTCAGTATGGCAGAAGTGACGTACGCTGTTGGTAACTCAGGCTTCAGTTATCAGATTCTGGAAGGAGCGAGGAGTGCCAAGTTTCGGATCAAGACGAGGCAGGAGAATGTCAGTGGCGTGTTTCTGCCGCAGTTCGAGAGCTATCAGCATGAGGGGGCGAGTGAGTATGCCATGACAGGACTAGGGAAAGGTGGACAGCAGGTGCAGAAATGCAGGGAAACGTATACGAGGGCGGTGGAAACGTTGGTTGAGCTAGCGAGTTTGCAGACGGCTTTTGTGGTGTTGGATGAGGTGATTAAGGTGGTAAACCGGAGAGTTAACGCTATGTGGGTTGTCTGGGTCTGTATTGTCGAAAATATGCTAATATCTTGTTGCAGTGAACATGTGATTATACCGCGAACGGAGAACACAATCAAATATATCAACTCGGAGTTGGACGAGATGGATCGAGAAGAGTTCTTCAGACTGAAGAAGGTGAAGGGGCTGAAGGAACGGGCTGCGGCAGCCGAGGAAGAGCAGAGGAAGAAGCAGGCCTTGAGAGAGAAGGCCGAGGGCAAGGAGAACGTCACAGAGGAAGAGCAGCAACAAGCCAAGGACATATTAGGAGAAGAAAAGGACGAGGATGTCATTTTCTAAGCATGTTGTGTGGTGCATAGGCGCGAACCAATGCATTTCGGCCGCGGCTTGCTGCGGATGGTCTTGATGACAACGGGTGCTATTTGCCACTTCTCAGCTTGATGGTGCTGAGTCCAGATGCGAGGCCACCGATTCCAGACGAGTCGCAAGGCTTCACTGCACGAATAGACGGTAGACTGGGCGCGACGTGGCGGCTCAGACGGTAGTCTCGACAGCAGTCGGCGTACAGTAGCAGTGAGACGTGCTGCTAATGATGGGGGTAGACATGGGTAGTGCGGAGTATGTGGTTGGCTGCAGGCAGAGAAACCTGTCTCGCGTCGCGTCTCTCCATTCGGCAGCGCGAGCCTGCGTGTCGACGTTCTGTACATACATATACGTATGTTCATGAGCATCTCGTCTTCGTCATGCCGTCGATGGCGACCATGGGCCTTGACTGCCTGGGCAAGTCGTCGTCGCAGTCGCGCACGCCGGCTCACAAGCGAGCTCCGAAACTCTGCTGACTAGACTACATGAATGCCGCGTCTGCTTCACCACTGTAGGTCGACGCGGAATGCGACTAATCCAGCGGCGCATGTTCCTTTTGTGAGCCGATCACCATGTAACGCTCGTTTGCACCCGATTGAGAAATGCAGCATGGCAACTGCGGACGATGTGCCCTCCGAGCTGCGAGCCCTCGCCGCCTTCCTGAGCATTGACGACAACCCAACGACGATTGTGCTGCCGACTCCACAACACGAACAACCCACGGAACGAGAATTCCGTGTCGTCTACAGCAACCCTGCCTTCCGCCAGCTCGACGACTGCGCGCTCCAGCTCGAACGCATCCGCCATGCTCTGCACCGCTCGCTTCCCACCGACCAAGCTCCCTCAAGCCTTCACGGTCAAGTCCTCGACGGAGGCGCATGGCAGGTGCGCGTGTCGGACAACTACTGCATTGCCACCGCAAGAGCAAGAGCCGCAGAAGTGGGCACCGCGGGGGAAGATGGCATCAGTCAAGCACCAAAGGCAACACATCTGGACTGGATCCGGGCTGATCGGCCAGATCTTCCGCCCTGGAATAGGTTCTTTCGCGACTTCGATTGGACGTCTACGAGCCTTGGTCCGATCTCCTCATGGCCCGAAGTGCTGAGACTGTACGTTCTGTCCATGATGAGCAATCCCCAGCCTAGACTGCTGGTGTGGGGCGAGGACATGGCGCTCATTTACAACGAACACGTCGTCCCGGTGTTGGGAGCCAAACATCCCTCCTGCCTTGGACGAAACATCAAAAACGCCCTCGCGGAGTCCTGGCCCGAAGCTGTCTCGGTGGTTGAAGCTGCCTATGATGGTGAGATACAGAGCGTCAACTGCTTCCCTTTGCCGATGCTGCGCCATGGCTTTTTGGAAGAATGCTACTTTAGCTTCAATGCTCTCCCCGTCATCGACGGAGACGGGCGTAGCTGTGGCATTTTGAGCGAACTGACAGAGTCCACTACACTTGTCACAGCTGAGCGCAGGCGGTTCACCATCAGCCAACTCGGTATGCAACTCAAAACGCTTGACACCCTTGCGGAATTGTGGCCTACAGTATTGGCGCAAATGACCGCGAACGAACCCGACTTCCCCTTTGCCATACTGTACACTGTGATTGCCGACGCCCCTGAGACCACCGCATCTGAAGCCGCCTCCATTGATTCACGCTACACTGCACTGCCCAAATATGCTAAGCTTGCTGGCACTGTCGGTGTGCCTGAAGACCACCCGGGTATCATGAAGTCGTTTCTTCTGTCGGAAACCGACGCAGAAGGGCAAGCCATTTCGCAAGCCTGCTTTGAAGCCTGGAGATCTGGCGAAACGCTAGTTTTGTCGGCCGAAAAGGACACACTCCTGCCTTCCTTAGCAGTCGCAGTTCCCGAACGCGGGTTCGGCGACCAGGTGAGGATAGTAACGGTATCGCCGATAAAAGCCATGGCCGGCTCCGATCCGCTTGCCATATTGGTTTGGGGCCTCAATCCACGCTCAGTATTCAGCGGGGAGTATCAAGTTTTTCGTACAGTATTTGTCGACATCCTTGCAAAAGCTGCGGCACTGATTCAACTGCCTCACGAGCAGCAACGTGCTCAGAAGATCGCTGACGATGTGAACCACGCTCTTGCTCAGCAACTACGCTTGACGACACTGAAAGCCGAGAGGAGCGAAGCAAGATTCAAACGACTTGCTGACGTCTCACCTACCGGGATGTTTATGTTCGACGCTAGCGGAAGCCCGTTGTACGCGAACGAGCAATGCTTGGAGATGCTAGAGATTACAGAAGCAGAGTACATGGCCATTAGAGATGCTGACGGTCTTGCGCAGAGGGTACACGAAGAAGACGTGGATGGATATCGAGAGGTCTGGACCACCATGACCGAGCGAAAGATGCCGATCACTGCGGAATTCCGATTGAAACCATCCTGGCAGAGAAATAAACAAAATGCAACAGAGTCGGATACTTGGTTGTCTGTAACTGCTTTCCCGGAGATCGAACCGGATGGCACGGTGTCTTCGATGCAAGGATGGCTCACAGATATTTCTCACAGAAAATTCAACGAAAAGTTATTGGCACAGAGACTCGAAGACGCCCTGG
Source organism: Cercospora zeina (assembly GCA_022702355.1). NCBI lineage: Eukaryota > Fungi > Ascomycota > Dothideomycetes > Mycosphaerellales > Mycosphaerellaceae > Cercospora > Cercospora zeina. The sequence goes on from JAKLWX010000010.1 coordinate 1,755,938, forward strand.
AGAACAAAAGACAGACGGAAAACTTCATGGACATGCATAGTCATGAGATTCGCAATCCTCTCAGCGCTATTTTACAGAGTGAGTGCATAGTTTGCAAAAGCTGCCCGGGTAGTTCGCGAATTGCCAGGACTAATTTGCCATCATCAGGCGCCGATTCAATTGAAACGCTGCTCAGTTCCATCGAGTTGTCTTCGCATGACGAGAACATGGTGGTTCCAACTCACGTTGGCGAGGATATAATGGATGCCGTGCAGACGATAATACTGTGTGCACAACACCAGAAAAGAATAGTGGACGACATTCTGTGAGTGCACGACATTTCGATACATCTGGGCGGTGACTGACTTCTTCAGCACATTGTCCAAACTTGACGCCAGCCTGCTGGTCATGTCGCCCGATAAAGTCCAGGTACCTTTGCTGGTAAAGAAAGCATTAAAGATGTACGAAGCCGAGATAGGGCGGGCGGGTATCGACGCTCAGTTGTGTATCGAGCCAACATACGATGAACTCGACGTCGACTGGGTCGTCTTGGACTCCAGCAGGCTACTTCAGGTAATTATCAACCTGCTGACCAATAGCATCAAGTTCACTCAATGTTCCGAGGAGCGGAAGATCAAAATCTGCATTGGTGCCTCTTACCAGAGACCGACGGGCAAGCATCACGGTATTTCATTCATCGAGCCCCAGGAGTTCCGGACATCTCGAGCAACGCAGCAGGGGTGGCCCGGAGGAGAAGATCTCTATCTTCAGTTTGCCGTTTACGACACTGGGCGCGGACTCAGCGAGGACGAAATGAAGCTACTCTTCCAACGCTTCCGTCAGGCATCTCCAAAGACATACAAGCAGTACGGCGGCAGTGGTCTTGGTCTCTACATATCCCGCGAGCTGTGCGAGCTGCAAGGCGGGCAGATCGGCGTATCCTGTGGCAATGGCAAGACGGTCTTCACGTTCTTTGTCAAAGCTAAACGCTGGGTCGACGCTGAACAAGAAGACATCGATGCACTTCCCATGCCAGTTCGCTACGCAAGCGCTTCGTCAAGCCCAGTGGTATACAGCAAAGGGGGCAGTGTCACATTGAATGACCCCGTGGATCAACTCGGGACACCCCACGAAGAAAACGGGAATATGATTGAGAATTTCCATCCCAGACAACAACCATTCGCACGCCAGCAGTCTTTTGGAGGTGCAAACCAGATGCCCGTCTCCTACACAAGCCAAGTCAAGGCGCGTGAAGACTCTTCGGAAAGTGGACAAAAGGCGCTACATGTACTGATCGTGGAGGATAACGTATGACTCCGCTCCCTTAGCACCTGCACAGAAATGGATGCTAACTACTTTCCAGCTGATCAATCAGAAAGTCATGTCACAGCAACTACGCCGTGCAGGCTGCACCGTACACGTGGCAAACCATGGGATAGAGTGCTTGAACTTCCTAGAGAGCTCGACTTACTGCTCATCCACAACACCCCTATCTGTGGTCTTACTTGATCTCGAAATGCCCGAGATGGACGGTCTGACGTGCATACGGGAAATTCGAAGGCGCGAGACTGCTGGCAGCATCATGGGCCATGTCCCCGTGATTGCTGTGACTGCAAATGCACGCTCGGAACAAATCAACAAAGCCATCGAAGCAGGCATGGATCAGGTGGTCACGAAGCCTTTCAGAATTCCAGAGCTAGTGCCACAAATGGAGAGACTTGTGGTCGAGGTCGATCGCGCATATGCATTGGCCGCGGGATGAGCTTTATAGCTTTGGTGCTGCAGCATTCGACTTCAATCCCGAAAAGGCCCGTACTCTATGACGAAACTCTTCACTGCTTGCACGAACCCGTCCAGATCCGAGTCAGTCAAGACTGGACTCAATACAGGGAAACCACGTCTCGCAATGTAGTATCCTTTGCTCAGCAGGAAGAAGTGCAGCAGGGTAGTGAGCCTGAGGTCCACTTCGGGCATATCAGAAACAGCCTTGACCTGCTCCGTCGGGCTTCGTGTGAAGTGGAAACAACATCACAGAGCCGAGACCAGTCACTTTCAGCAAAGTGCCGTTGCCAGCCTCATTCAGCCTTTCGCGGAGCTGTTCACCTGTCCGATGGAGCGCCTCTGCTCGCGCAGGCGCAAAGATCTGCTCCAATCCAGCACTCCCAGCTGCCATGGTCAGAACGTTGTTGTTAAATGTCCTCTCATGCGCAAGACCGCCCGGTTCCCGAGGATCAAACAATTCCATAATCTCTCGCTTCCCTCCAAACGCGCCAAACGACATCCCACCTCCAGTGTACTTTCCTAGCGTCGTCATGTCTGGGCGATATCCCGGCGGAAGACCAGACTGCACGCCGCCGCCAGAGTACACGCGACTCGTCATGACTTCATCGTAGATCAGCACTGCGCCCGCCGCAGTCGCGATCTTCCTCAATTGCACCAAGAAGTCTCTATCCGCTGGAATTGCTCCTCCGGAACCCATCATGGGCTCCACGATCATCGCCGCGAAATCCTGCACATTCGCGTCGACCAGATTCTCCACCGATGCAATGTCGTTGTCCGTGGCGATTCAGAACTCGTGCGGCGCGTTGATCTTACTCGAGGCACCGACCGCCTGCGAACACAAAAAAACTCCGCCGTGAATATGCTCCTGCAAAGACTAGGATTTTTTTTTTTCCTTTCTTCCCGTGTAGACGGAGCAGTTCCATTGTCGGGAAGCGTTCTTGGATTCATGAGGCGAGTCTCGCTTCGTCGGAGTGCTGGCCGCCCGAAAGACAGGCCTTTTTTTGTGGAGTGCTTGGTTTATTGCGTCGAGGATTGTGTGTGGGATCGGAATGCCCGTGGAGCCCTGCTGTGTATTCTCCGAGGAGGTCGGGGTAGGTTTGGCCATCGGCGAAGTGCAGGTGTGGTCCGGAGGCGGAGTTATGTAGAGGGGGGATGGGGCGTAGAAGAGTACTGTGCGGGTGTTTCCGCCTGGGAGGGTGTGGGTTGCGGTTTGGTAGAGGGTGCGGCCTTTGGGTTTTTGGAGGGTGTGGGCTTGAGAGAGGGAGAAGACGGCTTGAGAGAGGGATGGCATGGTTGGTTGATTGGTGAGAGAGGTTTCAATGGTTCTGGGAGGGTGATTGTATTGATGAGAGTTGATAGGTACGGGCACTTCGATGCTTACTTGATACTCGTTTAAGCCTTCTCGCTCGGTGTTCTTCTTCTTTGATGGTGCTGCTCATGGCCAGCGGTCGCAGTGGAGAGGCTAGCGATGTAACGCCGCGATAAGGCAAAGGGCGTGGGTTTCTGCTATGTATCCCATTTCTCACATTCATGCTGTGACACAAATGGAGGCAGCCAATCTGGCGGCGAGCTGCGTCACGTTCTCAGAACGTGTGCTTGTAAATTCATTTCACTTACTTTATGTACGCGAATACTCTCGTGTTATTGTCGTTCCCAGCCAAGTACACTCGATGGCTTACTCAAATCACTCGACCCATCGCTGAGTACCTCGTGTCCCTCCACTTTGCGTTCAGCTTCGACTGCCCGTGAAGTTTGGATCTTGCCTCTTGGCCGCCATTCCTCCTCGTCGCCGAGCTTATCAGTGGTCAGGCCCGCGCTGCCGGCATGCCTCAAGCCTCGCTCAAGTTGACGCTCGTAAGACACCTGCCGCAGTCTCTCGGTCTCGGCCCTTGTCAATCGCAGGTACAATTCAACTCCGAGCAGATGAAGAGCGAAGGTCAACCACATTGTCGCGCCGAACGACAGTTGGAAAGTCGCTGCGACTTCTTCAACTCCATTGGTCGTGCCAGACCAGTTTGCGTGTACGACGGCGAACCCCTCGGGGTCTGCTTGGCAGGAAGGATATTTGTCGAAGTTTCCACCAGCGCCATCGATCTGAGCGCACAGCATGGCAATGTAATATGAGCCGATTCTCGAGACGATCAATCCCATAATGACTTGGATAAGTCGCACAGTGACGATGCCTCCGGCTATGGCCCAGGTACGGAGCATCCATGCACGGTGCTGATCAATTTGGAGTCGCTTGATGTTGATCCAGGCGAGGAGTGATCCGACAGTGGTGCAAATGGCGAACACACCCACGGCGGACTGAGTCGCGAGGGTTCCACCAAACGCTCGTCGAGCGATCATGACAGCACCGATGTTCCCGATGATGAGGAGAAGTATCACAGCGTAGCCGTTGATGCGATGGAATAGTCGAGCTTTGTGTCGAATGACGGGAACGAATTGCCAAACGACCAAGAGGCTTGCTGGGACGACGCAGAGGAGATGGATGTGGATGCCGATGTTGTAGTAGCTCTGTCGGTACCAGTATGCCTCTCCCGGGGCTGCTCTGGACATGAAATAGCCATTGACGTTCATGTACGGTGTCCGTGCTAGGGCGAATCCGAACAGTGCTCCTGCGAAGATGAAGAAGAGGACAAGGTTGTAGCCCTTGTTGAAGCCGACGGGGTTGTAGATTTTGCGGAAGAAGGCCACGAAGGCGTTGGGGTGAGGGTTCTGCGTGTAGACGGCCATGTTCGTTCTCTTCGTCTCCGTCTGCTGGTGGTCGGGTGGGAGACAGGTGATGCCGTTTCTGAGGCGTGGTCAAGGCCATACTTACTGCTTGTATATAGTCACCCATGACGGCGATGCTGCTCACAGTCGACGTCCTTCAGCTCGCAATCGCTTGTCATGCGAAAGGCACAAAGCCTCACGTTGGAGGGTATTGCGAAGGAGGATTGCGAAGCTAGGCCGAAAGCGATCTTTTGTGCGAGAGGCTCAAGGGTCGCTTCAAGGAGTCGGTGATGACGCGCTAACGCACGTGTTTACAGGGATTCTCGCCAAGAAGAGAGTAGCAGAACGCGTCTTCGCATCGCGCTCGTGGCAGCAATCTGACCAACTTGCTTCTGGGTCGATGCGCCGCATACCACGACAGCCCCCATATCCACCACTTCCACCCCACTGGTCGCACAGCATATGGCTGCCACGGCGAAGGCTCCGCGAAACATCGTCTTCGTGCATCCCGATCTCGGTATTGGCGGCGCGGAACGACTGGTCGTTGACGCTGCGGTCGGCCTACAGGCGCTGGGCCACAAGGTCACCATTCTCACCTCCTACCGCGACCGCAACCATTGCTTCGAGGAGGCCCGCGACGGTACGTACCGCTGCCACTTCCGGCCGCAGCACTCCAAGGCTGAGAACTTCCCCTCAGGCTCCCTCGATGTTCGTGTCCGGGGTGACGCCGTCTTTCCGCCCTCGATCGCAGGACGTCTCAGCATCCTGTGCACAATCCTCCGGCAGCTCTCTCTGGTCGCCAGCACGGGAGTGACGTCCAACGAGCTCAAGCACCTGGACCCAGATGTCTTCATCGTCGATCAACTCAGCGCATGCATCCCGTTCTTCCGCCTGCTTTACCCAAAAGCCAAAATCTTGTTCTACGGGCACTTCCCGGATCAACTACTGGTGAAGCCGGAGCGTGGCGTGAAGCAGACGTTACAGTCGCTGTATCGAGTACCATTTGATGCGTTCGAAGGTTGGAGCACGGGCTGTGCAGACAGCATCGTGGTCAACAGCAAATTCACGAGGAGCGTTTTCAAGTCGACATTGCCTGGCGTGAAGTCGAGAGAGCTGAAGGTGATCTATCCTTGTGTGGATACGAGCACCTCTTCGCACGACCGCAGCAATGCCACTCTATGGCCGGACAAGCAGCTGCTGCTCAGTATCAACCGCTTCGAGGGCAAGAAAATGCTGGACCTGGCCATCAAAGCATATGCTGGCCTGTCGCCGCAGGACCGAGCGAAAGCGAAGTTGGTGCTGGCTGGAGGCTATGATCCACGCAATGCCGAGAACGCACATACCCACCGGCATCTCCAAGATCTCTGTGCGTCGCTGAGTCTCACCCACGCCACTTTTCGGAGCCAAGATACGGCTTTGACCAATCTTTCAAGTGAGGACATGGACGTCTTGTTCCTGCTCTCAATTCCCAATGACCTCAAGTCACGACTCTTGAGTTCAGCAAGCTTGCTGATTTACACGCCCACCAATGAACACTTCGGCATTGTGCCCCTGGAAGCAATGCTGGCTGGAGTGCCCGTGCTGGCAACGAATACGGGCGGTCCCCTGGAAACAATCTACGACGGGCGCACAGGCTGGCTCAGAAGCCCTGATAAGATCGAGGAATGGACCAAGGTCATGGAAAAGCCACTCATACCCTCCAGTGCCGATAAACTGCATGTCATGGGACAAGCCGGTCGAGCGCAGGTGCTTTCCCAGTTCAGTAGAACAAAGATGGCGCAATCTTTCCATGACGAAGTGGAGCGCCTCGTGCAGGATAAAGGTCCGCGACCTGCCATCTTCGGTCTGTCTTCCTTGTTGTTACTGGTTACCATCATCATCGCAGTCTTGGCTGTTGTTCTTGCAGTGATACGCGCTGTTGCAGCAGCCTAAAACATATCGCGGACTTTGCCTCTTCAAACAACGCAATCGCGGCAAGCGCACGTCGTCAAGAGCTCTTGCATACCGGAACTCATGCGCTAGGGTTGCAGGAGAGACATTGTGTAATATGCGTCGCATCGCCAGCGGACTTTGACTTTTTGGGCCGAAACACCACGAATCGAATCATGCAAGGTCCTGGCTCGGAAGATGCTCTCGATTCAGCTTGCTCAAGACTAAACCCACATGATCCATAGGGCCTTCAAATGTCGCGCAGGGCGAACACTTACTAGTGGGGACTACCTGCACTCATCTTGCGCCCATCAAATGCCGCACGCATGATTCCGGCTGCGAATCTGGCGGGTCAAATGTTGAACGTCCCTTGGTGTCGATCTCATGGCATCACAGACATCGCAACAGTTGGAATCTTGCACCTCGGTGTTGACATTGCACTAAGCATCCGGTGGTGCTTTAGCTGCCTCACAATCAGCTTCGCACACCCCCTGCCGCACCGCCAAGGAGGTATGGTGCTCTTCCTTGCCTGGCCCTGTTCCCAAGGCTTCGCTTCATTGTATTCTATCGATTACAGGTGCGGTGGCAGTTCAGCTGGTACGTGAAAGGTTTTGTTATAGGCATCGGCGACTAGTGCGGCCCGTAGCTCATCGAATGAAACTTGCCAGTAAGGATTCGTTCAAGGATTCAATCGATACTCAGCTTTCAATTCTCAATTGCCTCCCACGGCTCCGAGATGGGGCTAATACGCTTCCTTTGTATCATCAAGACTTTGTTCATTCGCCAGAATGCATCGTTCCAATGCGAAGTCGACACGACGATTTGAGACCATGGAACCGATGCGAAGACACCACAAGTCTATATGCATTTTGAGCGGTTTGGGAAATTATCACTAGTTAGCGAAGCATTAGCGGATGTTTTTCGGTCATCGGATAGGTCGGTTCGACATGTTGGCCTAGGGGAAAAGAAGGACCGAGGGATGGAACAGACTGTGGAATTGAGACTTGGTGCAAGCCGATCGGAATACATCTCTCTCTCTCTCCCTGCTCCTCTTCAAGTACAGTGATGACCTGTGAGTGTCTGCGCGCACATCACGCGTCTGCGTGACATTCACCTTTTGCTGCCGTGCCAATGCCGCTCCGGTGAATGGTTCTGGTGCATGTGAGCAGTGATACTGCTAGCTAGACAGAGACAAAATCGAGACTGGCGCATAGCAAGAATTTGTTAACTGTTCATTCAATGAGATACTATCGCTCAAAACGCAACCAGTCATCTCAGTCACATGTTCGAATCAAAATGTAACCCATAGACCAATTCCTCGTATCTGTAGATCCATCTCAAGAAGCTTACAGCACCAAGCCAGCACCGAAGACAACAGCCGCAATGGCTCCACCTACGGGTCCCAATGTGGCCTTCGCAGCGAACCCCTTGCTCGTGGAGGAGGCGCCGCCGCTTGATCCAGTCGTCAGCGAGCCACTTCCAGGGCGATTAGCTCCGGCAGCAGGCTTGATGGCCAGATTCTCGATCGGCGCACCATTGGCGGCGTAGACTGGCGTTTGAACGACTGTTTGCGTAACTGCGACAATGCTGCCCTTGGGTGCGTTGGAAATTCCGTTCGAAATCAAATCGTCGGCACCCGAAGGAACATCTGGAATATCGAAATCGCTGCTAAAGTCATTGCTCGAGATAAGGTCAGAACTGCAGTCTGGTGCTTGCAAATCTGTCGCTGTCTGATTTCTTGTGGTGATGAGTGTGATGTCGATCTTGTTGTACTGGTTCTGGAGAGTGCTGTAATCAGGAAGAAGTGAGAGCGTGCCGTTGTCATTTTCCTGCACGATGCCATAGTTTGAAGGCTCCTCGGTCCATTCGTAGACCAAGCCCCCGGACATTACGGTCATTTGCTCTCCATAAAGCACAGGTACTTCGTCAAAGACACGAGGCGTTGGAACGTTGCAGCCATACTCTGAGAAGAAAACCGGGATGGTGGAATTGCCGAACCACTCTACGAGCACGTCGTAGCCCGAAGTGGTGAAGCTGGAATCACTGCCACACCACGAGTAGCTGTTGAGACCAAAGAAGTCGGAGCGCGACATGTTTTCTCCATTCTGGGAATTGTTGCACTGCAGGTACGACCATGTATCCTTGAGGACCTCTTGCACCTGTGCAGCCGAATAGCCGACGGGAATCGTGCGTGGGGCATGATTCTTGATGTAGTTCTTCAAGTCGCGCTGCACAGCTCGGATGTATGGCGGGTTGTCCTGCGCGGTCGGCACATCGTTGATGATTTCGTTTCCTGCAAAGAAACCAAGCGTGTTCGGGTAGTCTTTGAAAGCTTCCACCACAGTGAAGATGTGTTCGAGATATTCGCTAGTGTAGGTGCTAGATGGGTTCGAGCGGTCAATGTGCTGCCCAGACAGCGGCGAGTTGACATCGATGAGCATGTAGATGCCCACGGAGTTGAAGATGGACACGCATTCGTCGTGGTTCGCGGTCGGGTCCACGTTGTACGAGCGGATGGTATTGATGCCCAGCGACTGCATCAGCGCCGCGTCTCGCAGGCATATTGTGGCATGGCTCAGCGGATCGCCTCTGCCAGTTCCGTATGCATCTTGTCCGCCCGGTTGGTAGTCCACGCCGACGATCATGAACCGCTCCCCACTCTTGGTGATCACAAACTGCTGCTGTTGAACCTCGACGGGATCGACGGCGACGGCGACGGCCGCGAGGGCGGAGAGCGCTGCGAGAAGATGCTGGGCATGGTCAATGTCTGGACCGGCGTGTTCGCAGCATGTTGTTCCATACCAACCGCATGGTGTTGGCAATTGGTGCCGAGAAAACGGCCTCGCGGATAAGCTTCGCTGATCCTGGGTGGAGCCCTGACCACGGCGCGTGCGTGTCGCTGTCGCCGCCGAACGCACTCTCGGAGAAACGAATGTGTTTCAGCTCTCAAAAGCGAGACTGGTCAATGCAATCACGAGCGAACGTGGATGATGAGGCGTGGGCGGAGAGGTGGCGGGGAATGGCGCGCCTTCGCGATGGAAAGCAGGCAGGTTGTCATCATCCGCCGCGGCTGTTCCGCCACCATGCAAAACAACCACCGGCTGCCGAAATTGGGCTCGAAAGGCCGTCGTCGACACACCACTTCTCCTCGCGGACATCCGCAATCTCGTCTGCGGTCAGCCATCGTGATATGGATATCATCAACACGCGCATGCATGCCACTGTCTGCCAGATCGGCCGTGGAAGCGGTGCCCTACCACCCCGAACTCCATCCTGCCTGCTCACAAGACATTCTAGGAGCCAGGGCGTTGTTTGGAAGTTGGGATGAATATTCAGAAGCCGAATACGGCTCACCGTATCCGAGAATATCTTCAAACAACATGGCGAACGAGGACGAGGTCCTTCGTCAGATACATGTACTTGGATTCGCACGCGCCAGAAACCATCTCTTCGCAGCCCACAGTCAAATTCACTCCCGTCGCAGCAGCCAGGCAGAGGCACATATTGGCGCTTTGGCAGTGCTCGACATACAGCATATCCGCATTCGAAGTTTAGGATGGCGGTGACATCTGGCCGAGTGGCTCCGTGCAGTGCTTGCGGAGGGTCACGGAAGCCATTGACCATGGTAGCATCCTGCAGCCAAGCTGTCCACAACACACTGAGAATTTGACAGGAAAGACGAGTCCCGCGCGGTAGGAATGCCCATGCGGCATTGCACCTGCCCAGGATGTTCAAGTTCTTCAAGACGGAGCCGCCTTGCCAATCACGAGTCGTTGAAGGCTTCTGTCGTCGACAAGGGCGAAAAGTCAAGCTGGCACTCTCGGACATGCAGTCGGAGAAAAGACGAACTGGCAAGAAACATGGGATCGTGGTTGGTTTCAACGTCAAACGAGCTAAATGCTTTGCACAGCTACCAAAGCAGCGCATCTCCTTTTTCGATCTGCCGGCCGAGATCAGGAATACCATCTATCACTATGCGCTCAAACTGCCAGACCAAGAGGCTATTCGTGTCAACCGAGTGCCGCACCTGGGCCCTCCATTGCTGTCAACAAACGCCAAAGTTCGAGAGGAAGCATCAATCATATATTACCGCTCGAACCATTTCCAGGCACCGGACGTTGATTGCGCCATTGCATTTCTGAAGTCCTTATGTGTCTGCGCACTACCAGTCTTGCGATCGATTCGCATTCCCATCCTTCACTGCTATGGGTCGAGATTCAGAAATTATCTAAGCCAGGAACAAGTTGAACGGCAGCATCTTTGCCGGAGACTGCTGCAATCCGGACTGTTCTCTACCGGACTTCGCGACGATTGCATTGTACTGGGCATCGACTATGGCTACCAAGGTTTCTGCAATGGGCATCCTTGTAGAGACCGCCCCATTTCCTTGCTGTATTTGTGCAGATACCAGTTCGACCTACTGGCCTCTATGGTGAACACCTCACCTCCCATGGACCAGAGCGATGTCAATCTGATGCGTGCAAGAGCTGTGCACCATGATAATCCACGCATGCTGCCCGACACGGGCCTGAAGACGGCGCAGCAGCATGTGTCCATGTGGCCGTACAAAGATCGCTGCAAGGACTGTTTGAAATCGCCAGAGGCCATGGCTCATCCACAGGTGCTGCATTGCGAACCTGGACTTCATAGCGAAAAAAGTCTGCCAAAGCCGCCGCTCTGTTCGGGAAGACGTCACGTATCGGTGGCGAGACATCTCAACAAGCACGTTATCGACGAGGGCTGTCCAGTACATGGTGTCACGAGTGCGTGATGGAGGATGGGTGGATACCACTTGAGGAATATTTCCGTGCATGGATCACCTTCGAGAAGGCAATTGTTGATGAGAACATCACGACTCTTGCCAAACGCGGCATCGACTACAATTTGACCTTAAGCAAACTCGCAATGACCCAAGACCAGCCTTCGCCGATCCACTTGCGACTGGGAACGTATCTTGCAGTCAACATCTCGCTACATGTGCATACAGGATTGTCCTTCTTTCGATATCTCCCGTGCAATGCGCCATATGCGTTGCAGTGAGGTGTGAGAGAAGTGCCTTGAAGCACTGGGCTCTTCAGGCGTTGCGGGGGGGCCGACGAAGTCGCGTTAGACTCCAGACCAAGAATCGATGGACACCGGTGCGTATACCCGTACAATATATGTTGCGACAAACAGTTGGCGAACCAAGAATATGTCCATCCGCAACGATCGGCCTGTCGAACATTGGATGATACATTGGACCCGAGAAGTGAATGGCGACATTTCCCTGTTGCTCAAACACAACAGACCGCAGCCGGCCGGAACGGAGCAGACATCATAGCCACTTGGTCTTCGACAGTTCACACTGACGTCTATAGAATGTATCAGATGATCACATAGACAGGACAATTGCGTGCTGCGTGCCGATACGAACATACAGACCCTCAACATCCGCAATATGACGCACCGAAACTGTCATGTCTTGAACCTTCTTTCTATCTTTACGACCTTGCAGTTGTTGAGCTCGTGTTCAGAATCATCATGCTTCGACTTTCAAAAAAGGGTTCCATTCACAACCGAGCCAGCACGTGAGGATCGACTTAAGGAGGTAGACCGAAGACTGACCGAGACAAGTGTGCCACTTTCAAAAGTAGTGGCTGCGTGCAATTTCTATAGGGGAAGAAAGTTGCACACAAGCCGCTGCCAGAAAACACCATTGCAAGGATGTATAGCGCGACACCCTAAAAAAGACTCGCCGGTGTGCGTACCGCGCATGCCGGTATTACAAGGATGGCACAGGTTTCAATTTCTGGGGTCCAGCTCTAGAAAAAAACAATCATAATCAATAATACACTACAAGAAGGAAACGCCATCCCTCCATTGCACTTCACCTCATCTCATCTCGCCTTATACCTCACATCAAGAACCGAACATCGACCAAACGAGTTCTCTCTCATTCAAATCCCAATATTCAAGATGCGTGCCTCTATCCTCGCTTCCGCTGCGACTCTGCTCGCCGCCTCTCAAGCCCGCATCGTCGGCTTCTACGCACCAAACACCGCGGCACCGGACACCGATGTCAAGATCCTGATCAAGACCGAGGGTTTCTCGCAATCGATTCAAGACGTCGCCTTTACATTTGGTCTTGCTACAGAGGATACCGCTCGTCTCGGATCTCTGGGTACTCTCCTCAGCAGCAAGGAGCTTGGTCAAGGTACGCCCTTTTTTTTCTCTTCTTCTCTCTCTACTACATTTCCATTCATCAGTTTCCTCATGTGGGGAAATAAAACATGGAGCCGCTTTGCTGACAGGATGTTTCTACTGTCTGATGTAGATTTCTCCAACACCTACGGAAACATCACCCACTTCGTCCACATTCCCGCCACCGCGAAGCCGGGACCTGCCATCATTCAGGGAGCGCATTTCTCTCTGATCGGTGCCGAGTTGAGCCCGTTGAGTCAGGTGTACTACGCAAACATCACCATTGGCCAGGGCAACAACTATCCTCTTGTGCCAAGTGCTCCGGTTCCAGATGTCAAGAACTGAGGAATGAAAGTGGATGGATAGATTGATGCGTGATGTGAGCGTTGATTTTGGATGTCCTTGTACATATTGATAGATAATGTGGAGAGATATTCTTGATTGTCGGACACATTTAGCGTCCGCGTCACGTGAGCTTGGCAACTCGCAATCTTTAGCAACAACTTTGAAATCTCTATGTTTATGCAGGAAATTTAGGAAAGGACATATACAATAAGAGGAAGTCATTAAATGCATTGCCAAAGTCCCCACGCCCCTGCGAAGGTATCCTGAAGTACAGGAAGAGAGAGTCCATCAACCTCGAGATTAAGGTTCTGTGGCGTCTCTATACCCGTCCGACAATCAAGACGAACTTTGTGGAGGCTTCTAGGGCTAATGATGTAGTGCAATGCATGATGTGATAACACATGCAATTTCTTCATGTGTTCTCGCGGGTTTGCCAATGCTAGACGGGTGGCAAACGTTGTCGTGCGAGTGCTCAGAGGAAGTGCAAGTGCCCCTTGATCCAGTTAAATCTGTGGTGTTCTCAAGACTCGGGTTCGAGGTGCTGCTGTGCTGAGGTAGCGTTCGTCTCATCAAGTGCCTCCTAGAAGTGGTGACAACGTGACTGCCTTTCGGTCTGAGCACATGAGTGAGCCACGAGGAGATGTTGCAGTCACAGGCCACGGATCGTCGATACATGTTTAGTAGCCTTCGGGCTAGTGATTGCCCGTCTTCAGCGGTCCAGCATTTGTATCCGAGTCGTTGTTGCGAAAACGTCTGATCAGCTGGCAAGAACAAGAAGTCTCCCACCCCTTTCAAGCCAACTTGATGTAAATCACTGCTGGGAAGATTGTCCCCATATGAGGTATTTAAGGCGCCACTGGGCTCTCAGTAGCATCTTAGGCTTCGTGGTGCAATGACAAGCATATCCCGCTCAGGTGAGGTCAGCGTATGCTGAGATCTACGTTCGATTCGTAGCGAGGCCACTTCTTTTTGCTGATTGTCCCCTTTCTTTCGATGCGCTTGCAGCAGGTGTTAACCGATGGATCAAAGCTCCTGATCGCGTTAAAGCTGGCGCCAGCTCAGTCATTGTTTTTGGCATTGGATGTTTTTCAAAAACCCCTTGCCTTGGTTGAGTGAGTTTTCCAGCATGCCTGCTGACCTTTTTGTACGATCTCTACCAAGTTGCCATTATGGCTCTATGATGTATGGTAGCATGTTTGAATCGATGAGGCACTGATCAGTCTGCCACGTGGAATATTGCGTAGGACGAAAAGAGCTGGTCTGAATTGGTGAATGACGCTTGAAAGGCAACCGCGTGTGCTCTTGGGTGGCATGATATTCATCAGTCGCTGTTTGCTTCATCGGTATGATCTCTTTGTTGCTTTTAATGCCCACATATGAACGCATGCTCTTGCGGATTTCTTCGTTCCAACACGGACCCTCGGCGACTACCAGCTATTCAACTCTGTCCGATCTGCAGCCACGATGTGTCAAACCACCATGACGCACCTCACATGTGGCCACATCGTCCAATGCCCGGTGATACAATGCGACAAAGCCTCTTCGGTGGCTTCTCGAAGTTCATGCCAGGAGAATGGGACCATCGCGCTTTGCCGTGCGCTGCAGACCATCGACACGAATGTCGCTGCATGTTGTGACCAGTGTGTTACACACTTTTTTCGGCAAATCCTGGAGAGCATCTGCCAGCGGTGCCGCAGAGGCGTTATCTTTTGGATTGCACACGCTGCTCTTCGCGCCATGCCTACCTCTACCGCAGAGCCCTCGGCGAGTTCGCACACAAGACCTCAGAGTCCTACTGGATCCGATGACTCTTACAGTCACTGGTGACATGATTCGCCACGCTATCCGTATGTCACAACAGCTGTTTCTCTTCGCTCTGAATAGCTGACCAATTGTCCAGACCACTATCTCTTCCATATCTCATAACTTCGTGCCACCATTCGAGCGAGCTTGCGGAAACACATAGCCGGCAGCGACCGGGGATATAGCGGGGTTGACCGGCAAAGGGAAAGGCGTCTTTCGCCAACTGTGCATGAAGAAGACTGGGTGCATCGTGGCGGGATTGTATAGCGGCAAAGGTTGTGCCAGTGGGTGCGAGACTGTCTGGTTTGGAGGCATGGCTTCGATTTGGTTTCTTGGAGAGCGAGCGAGCTCAGGATTTGGCGTTTCGGAGTGGTTGACTCGGGTCTGTTGTTGATAGAGCGGATTCTGTGGTCGCTGCTGGCTGACCTGTATTTGTGATTAGTAGTGGAATGAAAGACAATAAGCTCCCATCCCCCACCTGCGGCCTGCTTGGTTGCAATGCGGAGAACATGATGACCAGATGTCGCGCGGTTCATCAGTTCGCAGGCCTCGGTGAAGAGTAGCAGCGAAAGCGGAGCTACGAGCGCAAGGATGAAGCTCTATCCTGGTCGTCATTTTTTCGGACCGACCCGAGATAGTCTTGGAGTGAAGGACTGTCAATGGCGAGCTGCATGATGATGACTACAGACTCAAGACTTTTATCGCGGTGATCTCGCTGTGGAGATGTGGAGGAGACTGGCTGTGAAGACGCCGCACTGTCGACATTATCGCTACCCACCCCGTCCGCACCCTAGCGCCGAAGATGTTATTCGGATAAAGAACGGCACCTTCTATCGGAATTATCCCTCAGAAACAGATGCGCCAGGAACAAATCCCGCGTTATTCTCGAAGCTCAACTTTCGGCTACCCATACGCGAGGCACCAGATGGCAAAGCCCAATACTGGTCGGTCCTATCTCCTTCCTCAATAGCCAGGACCACGTTTCTACAGGTCCTCGCTGCTCAGCATATCTGTATACCTCCTGCGGCAAGGACATACCCTTATCTAGACGCAAAGCCTCAGGCTCCTCAACATGCGATCAAATATGTGGGTTTCGACGCCGAGCGTGGCAGCAGTGTTGGCGGAACCAGCGTACGAGGCGCGTATTTGAGTGCGCGGTACGAGAGTCGACGGGAAGAAACAGACTTCACAGTTTATGACTACCTTACTGGCCACACGGAGCTCAATGCCCTCGAACATGAACGAACGCAACAAGAGAAGGCGATCCTGGAAAGCGTGCTTGATCGCCTGAAATTGCGAGACTTATCGCACATGCCAGTGGCGAATCTATCGAACGGGCAAACCAGACGCGCACGAATTGCGAAAGCACTGGTGTCGCAGCCCGAAGTACTGCTCCTGGATGGCCCATTTATGGGCTTAGACCCCAACACGGCACAGTACGTGGCAACTCTGCTGAAAGAGCTTGCCGCGGAACAGAGCCCGAGATTAGTTTTCAGTCTGAGACCGGAAGATGGCATACCAGACTGGGTCACGCATATCGTTGTTGTAAATGCAGACTTGAAAGTTGTGGCACATGGTCCTAAAGGCAATTTGCTCACCCGCAGTCCCAGACAGACTCAAGAGCTCATCAATGACTGCAGAAGAGCATCCGGCGAAGACACGGCTGTGCTTAGCAGAGATGGCTTCGAAAAGCACTCGCCGGCTCTGCCGCCTGGGGAAGCCCTTGTTGAGATGCAAGGCGTGAAAGTGACTTATGGCGACAGGACAGTTCTGGGCGATTGGACTCAAACTTTTGAAGGTGAGAAGAGGTCTGGACTATGGTGGAGCTTACATCGAGGCCAACGGTGCGGCATCTTTGGACCCAACGGCAGCGGCAAGACCACCATGTTGAGTTTGGTCACGTCTGATCACCCACAAACATACAGCCTTCCCATCAAGCTTTTCGGACGATCACGACTGCCGGCGCCGGGCGAACAGGGAATCAGTCTCTTCGATTTGCAGCAACGCATGGGGCATTCCAGCCCGGAAGTTCATGCTTTCTTCCCCAAAAACTTGACAGTTCGACGCGCCATCGAGTCTGCATGGGCCGATGCACCAATGGCAAAGCCGAGGTTGTCTGCTGAAGTTGATCGACGCGTTGACGCGGTGCTGAGGTGGTTCTCACGCGAACTCAATCCAAGCTATCAAGGGAAAACACTGCTCGAAGCTTTCGTTCCAGTCTATAAGTCACGGGCTGGCGAGGAAGGCAGGGAAGTGACAGCACTGGAGGTTTATGTAGGGCATACCTATGATGACACAGATATTCTATGGGCAGAAGAGCTCCGCTTCCGCGATTTGAGCTTTTCGAGTCAGCGGCTGGCGCTATTCTTGAGAGCCATCGTGGCAAGTCCGGATCTTGTCATTCTGGACGAAGCATTGAGTGGCATTGATGAGCGAGTCAGAGACAAGGCTTTGCTTTACCTGTCGCATGGCGAGCACATGGTGCTACCTAGCGATACTGTTGACGAAGGGAGCAGTCGCGCTCGAAGCCAATACCCACAGCGCAGCATGGTCTCGCGAATCGGCAAGGTGATTGTCGAAGGGCTATCACCAGACCAGGCACTTCTCGTCATCAGCCATTCCAAGGAGGATGTGCCGGGTTGTCTGAGGGAATGGATTTGTTTACCGGAACCTGGCGAGGGGAGAGCGCCGCGCACGGGAACGCTCTCTGGTCCTCTGGAACTTAACCCTTCTGCGTGGGCCGAAGAAGTGTGGAAGTCTGGAGATTGAGCCGATCGTACGACGAGGCGCACGTGCCATTGGGGACTATTGTATATTTGTGGTGCAACAAGGCGACAGAGGATAAAGGAGCTTGT
This sequence comes from Cercospora zeina, assembly GCA_022702355.1. Classification (NCBI taxonomy): domain Eukaryota; kingdom Fungi; phylum Ascomycota; class Dothideomycetes; order Mycosphaerellales; family Mycosphaerellaceae; genus Cercospora; species Cercospora zeina. Next base: position 1,773,526 of record JAKLWX010000010.1, read on the forward strand.
CGCCGATAGAGACTACACTCCAGTTTGCAAAGACAAATAAATATACTCTCCATCGAATCCGAGAACATCCCATTCTGTAGCGAAGCAAGTCGTGAGGATTTGTACTTGCTATGTGGCAGACGATAGTGTTGGTCAGCGCCGCGGGATGGAAATGAGCTGAGCCACGACTATTCCTAACCCTTTAGAATTCCTAACCCTTTAGAACGCTGCAGAAATAGCATGTCTCGACCACATCGTGTTTTTAGAAGAGACGAACAGCTTCCCTCAATATCACTTGGGAGGGCTTGCGAATTACGTTTCGCGGGATAGGCGGGAGCTAGTGATTTCTTGGCATTCAACAATGGTCGTTCGAATTTGTCAAATTGCGACAGCGACATGCGACTTGTTGCATTCTGACAATTATTGTCGTTTGAATCCCACACAACACCAGAGCAAAGCCGCTGCTCATGGTTGGTTTCCTACAGTAAGCCGTACGGATCCGTTCGGTTCCGCTTATGCGGAGGTTCCGTGGAGTCAGATGTGGAGTAAGCTGAGGCTCAGAGCTCCAACCTCTCGTCCCCCGTTCCTCCCAAGATCAGCGGATTTTCGCCGCGTGCATCATGCCGCAGCCGAGGGCAATGCGTCGCCCGCTCTTCTACTCGTGTTTCGGTCTCACAACACTTCCGTACTACTTTCTCACCTGACTCCATACCACAGACCTGCGTGCAGATCTCCATTTCGAGAGATAGCATGGTGGGCTGACGTCGACAAGCTCCTGGCTCTTCTCCGTCACCGCACACGACTCCAGCAAGATGAGGACGAAGACGATTCAAGCAGCTCGACAAGCTGTCAGCTCTGTGGCTGGTTCCACGAGCAGGAGGAGCTTCGCAACAGCCAGCAGGCTCCAGGCCAGCTATGGCTTTATCGGGTTGGGCAGAATGGGTATGTACACAAGCTCTCGAGCTTTGCTACATGGTGCAGGACGATTGACGAAGCTCTGCTCAGGATACCCAATGGCCAAGAACCTGCGGACGAAGATCAAGAAGGATGACACCATGTTCATACACGATGTAAACGAGCAAATCACCAAGCAATTTGTCGACGAGTTCGGCAGCACCGGGCCAATCACAGCAGCCAAAGATGTGCGAGAGGTTGCCGAGAACGCGGTAAGTCAAGACCTCCTCCATCGCTAATGACACGACCACATGATGAATTGTATTATTTCCTTATCATTTGTATGATCTAAGTGCAACGAAAGTTGTTACACTGATTACCTTCAAAACAAAGCCAATCCTCTGAAGAAGAACGCCATGCCTTATTATTCCACGACCGCATTGGTGCGAGCATAACTAATGATGTCGCGTGCTCAATAGACTACCATCATCACTGTCCTTCCCGAGCCTCAACACGTCCAGACCGTGTTCCGCAACATGCTACGACCACCAACACTCCTCACCGACAGCCCCAACACCGAAGAACGCCTCTTTATTGACTGCTCCACAATTGACGTCCGCTCCTCAGGCGAAGTCGCCAACGCCGCAACATCTTCCGGGCAAGGTAAATTCATTGACGCGCCCATGTCTGGCGGCGTTGTCGGTGCCTCCGCTGGAGCTCTCACCTTCATGATGGGCGCTGCGCCAGAACTGGTAGATCGCGCGACGGAAATTCTCAGCATGATGGGCAAGAGAGTCGTACACTTGGGCCCACAGACGAGCGGTCTGAAGGGAAAACTCGCCAACAACTACCTCCTCGCATTGAACAACATCGCGACCGCCGAGGCCATGAACATGGGCGTTCAATGGGGCCTTGACCCAAAGGCTCTCGCAGACATGATCAACACGGCAACAGGGAAATGCTGGCCTTCGGAGGTCAACAACCCCCATCCCGGTGTCATCGAGACCGCTCCATCGAGTAGGAATTACGAGGGAGGATTCGGTACGGCGCTGATGTTGAAGGATTTGAAGTTGGCGATGCAAGCTGCTGCGGAACATGATATCCTACCGCGACTCGGCACGCAGGCGAAAGACATCTATCAGGCGGTGGAGGGGATTCCCGAGTTGAAGGGCAAGGATTTCTCGGTTGTGTACAAGTACATTGGTGGGAAAGCGACGGATGGAAAGCCAAGGGATGTGGTGTGAGGAGGAGAATGGACAGCTTAGAGGCTGGCCTGTGTTGAATGCGAAGTCAAGTGTGATGCGTTATGCGAACTTGATCTGCAGGCTGAAGGCTGCGATGCGGATTTATGAAGAATTCGATGTGCATATCGTATGTGAGATGTGACATGGTCCGAGAATGTGTTGAAGTGCGCAAGATCCGTGGCTCAATTGTTGCGTGCCAGATCGTCAGCTGCTTCGTGGCACAGGGTCGCGTTGTGGTAAGCAAGACAGACTTGCGAGTCGCGTGTGATGAACACGCGTGAGATCTTGGTCAAGCCGGGTCGGCCCTCGTATTGCGACCCGGGATACGCTATACTGTATTGACCACGTGCAGATGAGCAATGCTCGATCAGGACGTGCGATACGATGGGTGGGACGTGGTTGAGACATTGGCAATACATACACTGAGGTGACGGAGCAATTGTACAGACAGTACGGTCGTACAGTGTGGTAAAACACGGAGTGCTCCGACCTTTAACCCGTGCATTGAAACCATTCACAGCGATGTGAAGAAGAGCACATGGATGGCTCAGATTGCAAGGACCAGCGTTGCTCGTGGCCGGCAGCATGCAGGGTTGTCACGGGCCAGGTGTTGTGAAAGCAGGCACGACGGCAGCAGAGCGTGCTGCAAGGCCAATTTCAACATGTGTCCCAGTTTTGGCAGGTGAAAGTCGAAGGTGCGCTGGTGGAACCACAGACATCTCATCGTCACAGCATTGGAAATGGGCGTGGGGCGCAGGTGTCGTGATATATAACTGTCGTTGTTGTTGATGAGGATGTAATGTCCAAAAAGATGTCGAGCATGGACCGCACAGAGTTGTTTCAGGGTGCGGTCGAGTCGGGTCTACTGGCTGATCCAAATTGGCGATCCACCAGATGCTAGCATGGAACGAAGTCCGGAATGTGATGGAGTTCTGTGAGAAATGAGCGAACCGAGAAAAGGTGGGGTGTTTCTATCCTGAGCGGCGATGTGACGATCTCGGAGGATTTCTTCATCATGACTTGTGCTTGCATGCAAGAGGTGCTTTTTGTGAGAACGCACGACAGGCTCATCATGTTACATGGAGTAGCTGCATAGGGATCGATAGTCGCCATGCGCGCGGGTGGATGCCGCATATGCACAGCGTCGGCGCTGTGGAGGAGGGAAACGCAGGTACAGCGTCCACGAGATTGGTGGTGCGACGTGTGGCGATGGCGGGACTGGAGTAGTCACTGGCAACTGGCGACCCAAGATCTGGCAGTGCGGTGATCGGGGGAGAGCAGAATGTACCTAACGAGTGGTGACATAGACACCGTCGACGTGTCCGGCGGGAGGCGTCGATGAGAACCGAGCGCCACAAAAGCGCCACGAAATGGCGACGAGCCAATGGCAGGAGACGGCGCATCCTTGCAGCCACGACCGAGACCTGTCCCGGCAGTGGTCGTGTGTGCGAGTCTGGACACATGCACGGCGTGATCAACGACCACCAAATAGTACATGTCAGCAGCAGAGGAAGCAGCAGGAAGACGAGAAGGAGGACAGGAGCGCATGCCGATCGCCGTGCCGTGGCGAGAACAGCTTTGCTGCTAGTGAGCCCGCGTGCTGCCAACACGGCTAATCCCTTTTCGCAGCGGTCTGGCTCTCTCTGTCACCACCACCACCACATGGCCCGCGTGCGTGCGGGCGTGCAACTTGCTTCTGCACCACCTGCTGCCCTTACTTGCTTCTCTCGTCACCACTACTGCCTTTGGACTCTTGCTTGCCTCTGGCCTTTGCCGCAAATCTCCCTTCCGTCACTCATTTCCTGCTCACTTGCTGCGGCTCTGCGACGCTGCCTTCACGTCGAACCATCCGCCGCCGCAATTTGACTCCGTCCATCCTCTGCCGCCAATCGACGCTCCCGTCTGCCATCCGCCCCATAGCGCCCACACTGGCTCTCGAGCAGACCGCGCGCTGCTTCGTGCCCTGCGCTAGCCATTCCGCTCGTGACCTCGGAGGCAGCCACGGGCATTGCCTGTAAAAGTACTGCCCGCTGCCTGCCCTTCTCCCGCCCAACCCGCCCCCCAACCGCCCCAGCTGCGAACGCTGCGAACGCTGCCATCCTTTTGCCAGCGGGATGTGAAGAGCGGCGTCGCCCACCATCCCTCCGTGCGACCGCCATGTCTATATGGCCCTTCAAGCGAAGGCGAAGAGCCAGGTCCGATGTCAGCCAGGAGCCGAGAGCGCTCTCTGAGAAACCTCAACCGCCGGCCAGCGCACCCCACAGCCCTCCCCCTCCTATCCCTCGCCGGGGGGCACCAGCATTACCGCGCCGCTCATCACGGCGGACCGAGAGCCGCCAGACTGATGCTGCGTCACGACGAGAATCAAAGATTGACGAAAAGGGAGCCCGAGCTGCAGCCTCCGCGGGCCAGAACAGGCCGGACAGTGGCAACAAGGAGAACGTGCCGCCGCCACAGTACCACAGTAAAGAGGATGTAACGGCACTGCCGGTGCAGCAACGGCTGGAACGGAGCCCACATCTGAGACCCGTGGATGTGGAGAAGCCTTCCATCCCCTACAACTTTCGCCCGCATTCGGCCTCGCAAACCAGCATTCAGCGACACGATGCATTGGCGAAGCTCACCAAGTCCAACACGCTCCGATCCAAACGGAGCACAACCGACTACACTAGCCCATCGCGCCGTTTCTCCATCATCTCCAAACGCGATCCCGTGCGCGAGGAGGAGATTCGGGCAATGGCGACACCGTTGCCCGTCCCCAAGCGACCGGGCGATGGCCCGCTCCGCCGCGATAGCAAAAAGGTGCGGAGTTTCATCGGGGACTCCCATGTGTCACTCCCACCGCAAGGGTCGATTCACTCCTCCATGTCTGGCATGAGCGAGCAGCGTGGTTGGGAGGTGGGCAGTATTGCTGCTGTCTTCAGCCCGCGTCCAGCCGTGCGACTTTCCGGCCTGCCGCAGTATGTCTCGAGTAGCTTGCCCACGCAGACTTCTGGTGTCTTATACCGCATCGATTCGATCAGCTCCCCCAAAGACGCGGCATCTGCAGATAACAAAGACATCGATGCCAAAGAGCGACGAAAAAGACGTACCATCGGCAAAGATGCAGACGAGTTGGGCCCAAGTGATCTTAGGGCGATCATGGAGCGAGAGGCAAAGCGCAAAGAGAAGAAGCAATTGGAAAGGCAGGAGCGGCTGGAGCGCAAGCTTCGAGGCGCGGGCCGAGAGCGAACAGACAGTGAGAGGAAGAGAAGAAACTCGGAGGAGCAGAAACGTGCTGAACAGACGCGAGCACGCGTCGAGCAAGAATTGCAGGCGCGTGGCGTACCGACTCCACCCAGTGAAGTGCATCCCGCCCTGCGCGACCGAGCTGCTGCAACAGATCCAGAACCCGTCCCAGAGCCCATTGGACTTGGCATTGCAGAGAGCGAGAAACCGAGTGAAGCAGCACAGCACACCGAGCATGGGCTGATATCGGAAACTGACGACGATGCGGACAATCCATTTGTGGACGCTGCCCAGTCCCTTCCGACGACAGCGCCTGTGACGCGTGATGGACCACTCGACATCAACCCAACACCGGTTGAGTCCCCGTTCGAGGAGCCGTACGTTGGCACTGCGCAAGCTGTGCGACTGTCCATGGCCAACACGCCTCCACTGTCACCCATCTACAGCAATCGAGCACCATCAAGCGCATCTCAGCTCGCCGGGCTGGCCCGACTAAACACTGCATCTCAACAGAGTGTGAGTGATTTGGGACCACCTCGAATGCCGGAGGACCGACGGGACTCCGATCAACTCTCGGAGAAGCGCATGGGCACGTGGGCTTCGATTTTCCGCCGTACGAGCACCTTCCGCCGTGGCTCGCAGCAAGAGCCTCGCGCCGAAAAGGGCTCTTTCTCGAACACTTCTCGCGAGTCAATGCGTAACCAGCCCCTTCCCGCTCACCTCGTAGGCACAGACTATCAGAGGCCAGCCACCGCACAATCCAAGTCAGGCACGCCGGTACGAACGCAAAGCAAGTTTCGCGAGGAGCTGCCGGAGCTACCCATCTCGCCACCGGATTCACGAACGCAGTCACCAGAAGCCACGCCTGCGGCTGTCGCTGCTGCGGTCGCTCGTCGTGCAGCACGCGCAACGCCTGTGGACATCCCCGCTCAAACACGAGACGGCGAAGGTGACGTGTCCACGTTCGGCCGCACCGATACGCCTGTCAGCGCAGCTTCTCGAGGACACATTGCCATGTCGGCTTCGTTGGCCTCGATCGGATCCGAAGGCTCGTGGCTCGCGAGTGGAGGCAGTAAGCGTCAGTCGAACACCTCGGGGCTCAGCAGGTCTCTGAGCAAGAGGAACAATGAGTTCAGTGCTAGCTACGAGGAACTTGGCGGCGGGGACAAGGATGCTGAGTACTTCAGCCGAAACAAGGCCTCGCGACCAGCGAGCAGGGCTAACCTGATCGGCGCAAGTCCGGATGAGGAGAGCGAAGAAGATGGCATCGCTGTCGAGCCGACGCCGAGAGATCCGCCGCTCACCGTACACGGAAGCGTCCGCCGACAGCCGCAGCTTGTCGAGCACGATCCACGCCTCGTATCCAGGGAAGGCCTGGTCCAAGAGTTTGCGGCACAGGAGCCCGGTATCGAGGCTATAGAGACTCCTGAACAGATCTCACCAGAGGATGAGGACGTGTCGCAGTTCCATACTCCCGATCACACCGATGACGAGGAGCAGGAGCAAGAGTCTCCGGAAGTGAAGCGAGCAATCGAGCTTGGACGTGCTCGCTCAGTCAACATGAAGCATCACTCTGCTCGCCATTCGCGACAATTCTCGGCTGGAAGCGCCCGCCTCCTCGATATGCCAGCTCGAGGTGGCTCGGCTGACATGATACGAGATGCCACACCGTCGCCTCGCCCGCAGCCAAATCCGCTCTCACGCTCGCACACTCCAATTTAACGCGAACGACGTAGAGTTCGCCATCCTGCAGTGTATGAGAGCAACCCCAGTGAGTCGATGAAGATTGGAACCTGTACATCCGCAAAGCACGGTGCGCACGGATCATGATCTCACGATCTACGACATTCATTACAACGGCTACATGCCCACCACAGTTCTAATAATCTCACGAAAAAGGGCAGGCGTGCCTCTGGACGCACGCAGGCCCACCTAATACTCTGGCAAGCTGTCCCGAGCCAGCTCTTGAAAGTCTTGTTTTATGCTTCTTTGGTTTTTGTTTCACGAACGCTCGATACCCCCTTCGTTTGGCGTGGTGTGCGATGCGTAGACGAACTTGATACCCTTTTCCTCACTTAGTATGTCATCAACTTGAGTCGAAAAGAAACTCAGCTGGACCGAGTCTCAGGAGGGTCGGGATCTGAAAGGAGGGTCGGGTGTGCATAATTGGACTGAACCAGCGGGTGAACTGGTTCGAGATGGGGTTTGGGCACAAGAAGTTTCTTTTTATAGAATGTATAGAAGTGCACCTCGGGGGTAGATAGGTGGTCAGGAATGATGTACGGAGAGGAAGTCAACTCTAGAGCATTACAACACGGTGCCATTTTTCGTTTTCGTTATCTGTGATTTCCTGTCATCATTGTCTGCAGATTATCCTTCATTGCCAAGCGGTGATGACATCCACTTAAGCAGCACCAGAAGCCAGCTGCTCCTCGACACGGAAGTTTGGCTGCTGCAAAGCTGCCTGGTCGCCGGTGGCCGAGTACACTTCGATGGCGGCAGTGTAGTTGTACGTGGCGCCGCCGTTCGGGTTGTTCGCGTCGGGAATGGTCACAAGGTACTCCAACTGCAACAGATTGCTCGCCTTGATAATGTACGCGCCCGCCGACTGGTTTGGTCCCGCGGTGTTGTTGACCACGTACGTGGTATCGTCGTCCAGACTCCCTTGGATGTGCACGGGGACGCTGAAGCCCGGATGCTGCGATGTCGAGGCGTTGCCTGGGTTGAGCTCCACCGATACGTCCAAGTACCAGAAGCAGCCGGCGGTGCAGCCGAAGTCGAAATTCGTGATGTTGAACGTTCCCGGGAGGTTTGTGAGGAGTGGCGATGGGCCCGACGAGCATTTGAGGTCCGAGCTGTCGAGGCAGCGGAGGCTGTAGCCTGGGTCGAGTTCCGAGTAGGTTTGCGGTGAGAGGCTGTGGCCTGCGTCGTTTTGCGGGTTGGTTTGCGCTGAGAGGTCGTGGGCCTCGTGGCTGGCTTGGCAGCTGAGGCTGTCGGCGTCGACTTCGGTGTATTGGCGTGGAAGGACGGCGCTGGTGCCGACGGCCGCAAGGCAGGCGGCGAGGAGGGAGTTGGAGAAGAGCATTTTTGCGTTAGGGGATCTGTTGGTTTGGAAACGCTTGTTGTTCCTGAGGGACGTCTGGCTTGATGATGGGCAGGAATGTTCTGTATCAACCCGGGTAGATCTAGCTGTGATTTATTATATTCTGTTATTGCTTCTGCCGTCTCTTCTTTCTCCCTTTCTTCTCGTACTATCTGCGGGACAGCGTGCGATCTGTTCTTTGGGACATTCTAGTTTCACCGCATCGCGTGAATATGGAAATCCGTGTTCCTTAACTTTCCTTGCTTCGACACGGGTTTTTGGCGAGGATCTTGCTGTCAGATGGGAGCTTGGCCTCGTACAGACCTCAATTTGGAGACTGTAGTGTGTGGTATCCTGGACATGTGCAAGGGTGGTTGCAGGTCGTCACTTTACGATGCCCACGCTGTATCTATAAAAGATCCGAGCAGCGTGTCTCGAGTCTCGTTCTTCCGCGATGCAAGTAGTGCATCAACATTGGTCAGATTCCTCAACCAAAAAAAGATTTCGGGCCAGGCGATGTCTCGATCGTTCCGGTACTGCCGCATCCAGCATCGTTTGACCTGAGCCAGGCTCAGCGAGCGTAGATCTAGCAGAGACTATTGTGAGCTATTGGCTCTGATCTGGAAGGGCCTCCGTAAAAGACGGTCTCTCAGATTTGGAGCGACAGGCTCGATTCGCAGCAGAATTACCCCTGTTGGCTCTGCATCTTGCATGGTGATGGAGAAACATGCTTCTTGGCAAGTTCTTGGTGGCAATCTCTGTTCGCCGTGTTGTGCTCTTCATGTCCGTGGCTTTCCCAGTGGTGCCCCCGAAAGTTGGGGAACGGCGGCGGGAAGCGAGTCGGCAGGATCGCTCCGTTCCATTCAACGTCGGCACACCTCTGCCCTAACTAGCCACACACGATGCCTTAATTGCTGTGCAAAACGCGGAGATGCGATGAATTGTTCTCGATGTCTCTGACTGTAGCGTATGCATGGCACGACCTGCTTCTTTCTCCTCAGTGCCTCAGAATACTTCAGAAAGACGGAGATTGGAGATTCACTCCAATTCGCTCCAGTCGTCGCACATGCAGAAAATCACCCCTTTCTTCCTTTTCAACTCCTCAGACTACTTCAGAAAGACGGAGATTGGAGATCACTCCAACTCGCTCCAGTCGTCGCATATGCAGGAAATCGCCTCCTTCTTTCATCTCAATGCCTCAAATTCTGTCACAAAGACAGAGAAACATCCAAGCGCGGCCATCGCTCCATTTCCATCAAGATTGGTCCACTCATGGCTTCGTATGCCCCAGCGGCTTTGATTCTGGGTAAACGCGCAGAGATGAGGTCAAGCTATCTATCGCTCCGAGGGAATCAAAATATGTTCAGCGACACAGTCCGTGAATGGGATGGCACGATAACATCGCGACATGCAGAGAAGTGCAAATGGTTTCCAAGAGGAGTAGCATTCCATTCTATAACCCGATTCCATTCTGTAAACTACCTAGTTCAAACCAAACTTCTTATCGTTCTCATACGCCCTGAACTTCCAATCCCTATTCACCCACGCAACGTCCCGCACCAGCACATCCTTCGGCATACTCACCGAAGACAAGCGGCCCACCCCTCCCTGCGCCTCCCAAAACTCCTCCCGAAACAAATCCACCAACCAATCGAGGTCCACATGCCATCCCTTCTCCTCCAACTCCAGCTCCGATCGAACGTGGAGCGGGTACGGATACGCATTCACCAGTTCCTTGTTCGGCCAGTGCCCCATCACCAGAGTCACGGGCACTCGCCCAGTCGCATCGTCGTCGTCTGGGCGCCAAAAGCACTTGAAATCCAACCTCGCCACCATGCGCAGCGAGTCTTCGAATTGCACTTGCATGGGGATGCCGCCCCACAGTCTGCGTTCGATCTCGAAGCCGATTTCGGCAACTGGGGAATCGTAGCCCAGGTGCTCGCAGCATTGGCTTCCGAGCTCCATTTGCCGGTCGCGGGTCACGGCTGCTGTGACGCAGGCGTGGCCGAGCTCGTGCAGGATCGTCGAGGCGAGTTCGAAGTTCAGCCAGGTGAGCCACAGGTTGTCTTTGGCGAAAGTGGCGTCGAGGATTTGGTCGAAGATGCTTTTTGGGAAGAGGATGTCGCTTATGGTGCCTGGGAGGGTCGGGAGGCGGCAGCCTCGGCGGGGGACACAGACGGCGGATCTGTTGTCGAGATGGATGCCGAAGAAGCAGGCGGACAGGACTTCTTCGAGCTTGGCTCTGGTGTCTTGGAGTTGTTCTGGGCTGAGCTCATAACGGGGCTCAGACAACAGCATGAAGCCTGGTTTTTCCGGCTTGCTTATGATCCAGCGCAATATTTCCGCTGGTTCTTCTCCGCGTAAGATGGAGTGCCAGATTGGCCAGCTGTGTTCTATGGCGCGCCAGACGAGCTGTCTGGCCTGATTTGGGATTGTGTGCAGTGTGACTTGCCTCCCATAACGGGCCGAGTATTCGCCACTCAGGTCTATGCGTGCGAAAGGGTTGTCGGTGATGTTCAGGCTTGGTGCGGGCACACTGGCACTGCCTTTGCCGATGTCGGATTGGAGTTGCGTCGTCAATTCTTCGAGGTCGGACGGTAGCTCGGCGAGCATTTCTTCGAGGGTGAGCGGTGGCTCGGAGGTCTGTTCTTCGATGGTGCATGATGGCTCGAAGGATTCCTTGAGTTCCATCCTTGAGTGCATAGTGATTTGTCTTGGATATATGTCTCTTGTAATCGAGATGAATCAATGTATGTTTGTAGAATTACCGGAAACGCCTGGACAAGATAGATGTCGAGTGCGAGTGCGGAGTGAACGTGATAGAATGTGGTGAATAGTAGACTCTGGTGAATGGCAAAGACTTTGGTGAATGGCTGATGAGTCTGGTGAAGGAATAGTAGTGAATGGGACGGACGATACAATATTTAATCAAACAGAGAAGGAAGAAACATGCCATCTACTCAAAAACTCACCGGGAAGTCTAATTTCTAGGACAAGACTGCAGCGCGCCAATTGATTGTGCATTAGTCTTCATTTCGCGTTGCTTTGACAGATTTTTGCTACTTTGTTTGGGTGAGGCCGCAGTGGTCCTCAAACCTTGTTGCTTGGTAAAGATTGGATTCAAAAAAAATATTCTACGACAAACAAGGCGGAGATCATGGAATGTGTCTGCTTGAGAAGCCTTTGCTCGGCTTACCTGGAGTCTAATTGTGAGGACTAGACTGTAGCGCCATCCAGTGCGCACCAGTCCTTTTTGCGTTGCTCTTGTTTTTGCGATTCTTCTTTTTCCGCTCGGGTCAGGCCGCAATCCCGAAGCTTCTTTCTTTGGCTTAGCAGAGACTGAATTCAACAAGATGTAGCCATGCTTGGTGACTCTATACTTGCCTGTAGCTCGAGGTTCTTCGGCGCGAGCTTTTCGCTGCTCCGTACTTTCTGGACCTCTCCCTTCAGAGAGGACCAATCCTGTCGTTCGTGGCGGATATAGGGCACCATTTCCACTCTTGAGCGCACTGTCCCAGAAGCTTTGCAGCAACAAGTTGTGGAGCCAGATCAGAGGGGTATTCCAGTGGACCTCAACGTCAGCCAATCGGCGTCCTCGAAATTGGGCGGATGGATACATCTCCAATCTGACGCGGTTGGGATACTCCTCGCAACAGATCATGCCCTTGAGGGGTGTTGGCTTCTTGTCGTCATGATAAAAGACCTTGCCAGAATAGTGCACAAAGTCGTGCTCCAGGCCGCCGAAGAGGTTTTTTTCCAAATCGTACCCGTTTTCAGTGTTTTGCGCTGTTCCAATGTACATGGCTCCGTAACAGAAGGGCGTGTTACACTCATTCGGTCTCTCGGGCTCACCGGGCTCATCGACCTCATTGGGCTCATCGTCCTCACTGGGCTCATCGTCGTGTGAAAGAGCAAGGTAACAGGACTGGTTACTGTTCACTGCACTATGCGCGACTTCGTGCACAAGGACCCTCGCCAAATCAAACGTAGCGAAGAGGAATGCCGCGATATCCTTGGTGTCTTCTGCATGTTGTAGAGCATCGATCGGGTTGCGGTTGATGTGAATGTCGCTACCGCCGCCAGGCAGCTGTGAACATGTGGTAAGTGGCCGCTTTCAACATAGTCCTCTAAACCGCTCTTGATGTTCATCAGCATTATCCAGCGTCTCGAACCCCAGAATGACATGTACCCCAGTAGCGAGCTCAGCCAACATCGCACGTGTCTTGGCCTGCTCGTCAGTCGTCAACGCGGCCTTCGGCTCGGGACAAAAATGCGCGGAGGGACCCAAACAAGCCGTGGTAAAGACTCCAACGACCAAAACGGAACGCCGAAATGGGAGAGCCTGCTCCAACAGCAAAGATGGTGGTCGACATGCCAAGACGGGGTAGCGTTGGGTAGGGCTTGTTCCTGAAAAGTCTTAGGAAAATCGAGGTAGGTGATCGCTCGCCTGCAGCGTCAATGATTGTCGAGTGTCGGTGAACTTTAGTTGCGAATGCTGTCTCGGTCCTGCCGAATACAGTCGGGGTAATTGGAGTGGTTGTGGAGTTGATTTAAGATGGTCAGCCTTGTCGGCACCTTGAGCGGCATACCGCAAGCCATTCAGACAGGCACGTTTTCCATGGGCCCTCAAACTCACACTGCTATTTTCCCGGCAGTCGCTCGGGTGTGCCTGTTTCAGCCACTGCGCTCTCGCCGAGTGATCGACAAACGTTGTCAGGAACGCATCAAGTGCTTGCAGGCACCGACAATCTCCGGCATTGAGCCTACGTTGCTGCCTCGTGGTGCAGCCAGGAACGGCAGGGATGAGCTTTTGTTTGAGTAGGCTCGCACGGAATGCTTTTCTTGGGCCTGCGAATGATCGAGAGGATGTCCACGCCCGACGCACGTGTCGGGCAGCGAGACGAATTGATCACGGCTTGGCCCCTTTTGCGACGCGTACCTTCGTCATGCCCAACGCAGGCCGAAGTGGTGAGGTGATGATGGTCTCCCAGATGGCCGGGGCCGCCGTCGCTCGCGTTGCTGCGGGCCGCGGAGCGAACAGGCCTGCATTCCGAGACAAGTGTGGCGGAGGCCGATATCACCGACTAGGAGCTGCCAGTCATATTGCAGCGTCGAGGTCACGTCGTCGTGCGATTTTGTGTATACGACGGCACTTGGTGCGCCCGTGATCTAGCGGTCTCCATGGCGTTGTCATCCACCTCGATGGCTCTTCGCTTGGCGGGCGGGGATGGAGAAATGACTGATGGGCTTCGGTGCCAGCATGATGCATGTGTCGTTGCGCGAACACGTTGTCGATCGATTGGACTGCATGTCGAGCACCACGTCCACAGGGAAGGGAGCACGTTGCACAAATCGTACCTCGACGGGGATGGTCGGAGGGATCAGACAGTGCATGCTGAGCTCAGGTGCGGCGCTTGGCGCATAGCAGCAACGGCGGTCCGGATAGTACAGTCGGAGGGAGACAGAGGTGTGAATGGTATAGTTGACGAGGCCGTGGTGCTGGGAGTTGATCCACGTCGGGGATGCACGGTGACGGAGGAGAACCGGCACGCGGCGCCGATTGAACGAGCTAGCGGCAGGCAATGTCCAATGTCCAATCTGCTTCTCCACACACCTCACATGCTTTCTGCTTGCTGGACGATTCCTCCACCTCACCAACAACGTGCCCGCTCGACACTCGCTCGCTTGCCCTGCCACGCTGCCACGCTGCCACTGCCGCCCTCCGGCTCCGGCTGCTCTGCTCCGCGGTGCGACTGCCTTTCGCCCCGATCCGCCGCGAGCGCTACACACAGTAGGCCGGGGCGCACTGCATGCCGCACTGCACCGCATCCCGGTATTCCGCGTCCCCGTGGCCGTCTTCAATGGTCAGCCTTGAATGGCGTCTCCTGCTGCGAGGGCGAGGGCGGAGGAGCACATCGCGAACCACCCTCCTGATAAGCACTCTGCCTCCTCTGCCGTCCCAAAAAGTTCCACTGCCTCGACCAAGAAGACGACGACGACGACTCAGCGACCCCACAAGCCGACCTCCACCGCGCATCATGATGCCTTCCGGCCGCAACTCAATGAGCGAGACTCGATCTTTGCGACTTCTTACGCCGGCAGCCCCGTGAACGCGAGGTCCTCTCCCTCCCCACCGCACCTCCAACGCTCATCGCTGGCAGCCGACCAGGGCATCTACTACAACGAGGGAGGGCGGAGTGGAAAGAGCGCCAGCATGGCCACGGCAACAGCGACCGTGCCCGCGACTCCTCTGCTGAACAACGGGAGTGACTCGATCGATTTCGCCCGAGGTCACCAGAAGAAAGATGCGACCTCCACACGCCTCTATCATTCACGTGCTGCAGACATTCGTCGCCGTCCGAACAGCAATACGCTTGCGCCGCACTACCAGCGACGTTCCCTCTACGATATCCATGATTTGAACAGCTTACCCACTACCCATCCGCCGTCCAGCACAACGCATTCGCGCTCACGCCAGGACTCTCCCTTCCGCGCAGACACATTTCCAGCTGCACCCGACTCGATGCCGAGCAGTCCCGATACCGCCGACAGCCAAAGCGCCGAGCGACAGCAATATCGCTCGTGGCGACAGGGAGAAGCGAAGATGCAGGGCCTGACCATCGCTCAGTCGCAACGCAAGGCAAGCACCGTGGTGCGGGATGACGTGGACAAGGTGATCGATGCTCAATTGCCTCAGCCTGAGCCTGTGGCTGCCGTGCGTTCTCGCAAAGCCAGTCACTACTTGGGATTGTTCCGGGAGAACGAACAGGAAGAGAAGCGAGAGACGGAGCGCAAGAAGGCGGGCAGGGGCAAAGATGGCTCCAAATCGCAAATCTCGCGCGATCTGGAGGAGCAAGCTGATGCGTCAAGCAGAGGACAAACAATCTCGGAGACCATAGAGGAGGAGGATGGCGACTATGTCACAGTGTCGAAGAAGGACATGGCTCAGATGTTGCCGTTGGGATTGCTGGAAGAGATTCGCAATCACCACCACCTTGTGCCCGGCCAATCGCAAAAGATACCCTTCCCCAAAGACTCTCAGTTGCACGACCACGACAGACGCTCGCACGAGCAATTCAGAAAAGCCGCCAACAAGACGGAAGAAGATGACGAGTCGGACCGCGAGCACATTTCCTCCGCCACGTACTATCCTCACCAAGGCGTTCAACTAGGCGACTCACCAGGCGATAAAGAGAGCATGGACAGGACGCCCAAAGTCAGACCAGTGGATGCCAAAGACGATCACGCCGAGCCAAGCGCGAATGATGTGCAGCTGTCATTGCAAGGTGAGGGTGCGCCAGAATTCCTCCAGGGTATGTCTCGCGCCGCATCCTCGGCCGACTTCAAGGACCTACCACAGCCGGTACCTGATCCTGAACCACTCACCTACGACTCAGAGTATGAATCAGAATCAGGCTACTCGAC
The DNA here is from genome assembly GCA_022702355.1 of Cercospora zeina. Taxonomy (NCBI): domain Eukaryota; kingdom Fungi; phylum Ascomycota; class Dothideomycetes; order Mycosphaerellales; family Mycosphaerellaceae; genus Cercospora; species Cercospora zeina. The sequence continues at coordinate 1,789,378 of JAKLWX010000010.1, forward strand.
TGTGTCCGGGGATGACGAGGACGACCTGGCGACCACGCCGACGGGCACGCCTCACGTCAAAACTCACGGGCATCGCCGCACTTCGCGTGGCAGGCGTGCGGAACATGTGCAAGCACCGGTTGGAGCGGTCGAGCTCAAGCCCTATAAACATCAAGTGGGCGGACATACGTCCATCTACCGATTCTCGCGCCGAGCCGTGTGCAAACAGCTGAACAGCAAAGAAAACAAGTTCTATGAGACTGTCGAAAAGTGTCACCGGGAACTGCTAGGGTTCATGCCCCGGTATATCGGTGTTCTCAATGTAACTTACCGCAAGGAACCGAGAAAGCGGAAGCAAACTGTGTCGGACGGTAATGGTGCCAATCAAGCGTCGAGTAGCGATAGCAAGGCACAAGATGGAAATGATGTGACTGCGGACACGTTCAGGGATCCAGAGCATACTCGCATGATCAGTCATTCGATGCAGAGCAAGTCTTCGTCGGGCATTCCTCAGGTATTACTTGCAAACAACAGACATCTCATTCCAGAGAGCCTTTTCAGGTCGTCTGATCGCTCACTGCCTGATCTGCATAGGACGCGGTCGACGCCACCGACGCCTTCAGACACGGATGGGAAGCCTCAACGTCCCGCACTCAAGCCTGCTCAGTCATGGGGCTTCACATCTGTGAATGAGCACCTGCGTGACAAGGTACTGCGGGAAGTCTTCACTCCACCAGTCATCCACAAGTCGCACAGACGTGATCGTGGGCACGGACGCTCGTTGAGACCAGTCCCGCCTTACATTCAAAACGAGCTCTCTGAACGCAACAAGTCCGTCGACGTGTCTTCGTTGCAGCATAAAGACAGCAAGGATCTTCGCAAGGAGTGCCTCAAAGGTCCTTTCCTGAGGCGGGCACAGCTCAGCGTCGAGAATAGATCCACATCTGATCTGAGCCATGTTCTGCTCAAGAATAAAGACACTCTTAGTAAGAGCGCCGAAAATTCAGGTCTCAACGCCGTGCCCGCTGAATCCGGCGAACGCAAAGCACGTCGCCGTCGGCATTCTGGTGGAGGTTTGATGAGGAAGCCGACCGACATTGAAGGAACCCGAGGCCATCTCGAGTGTTACGAAGACGCTGAAGAAGATGTCTTTGCCATGGACGACGTGAAGAAAGATTCGCCTACAAAGGACGAATCGCCCATCACTGGAGAAGCAGATCCCGACGCGTATCGCGCTAACGGTACTGCTAGTCGTGAAGAGGATCAGCCAGTTCCTCAGCTGGGCCCCGCTATCGACTTTGGAGTGCCAGAGCCACGAAACCCAGTAAGCTCGCTGGTGGAGCAGGATGAACGCGTGGAACATTTCATATTACTGGAAGATCTCACCGCCGGCATGCAGAAACCTTGCGTGTTGGATTTAAAGATGGGCACACGCCAATATGGCATTGAGGCTGCTGAGAAGAAGCAAAGATCTCAACGCGCAAAGTGCAAGTCTACCACATCCCGCGAGCTCGGTGTTCGTGTTTGTGGCATGCAGGTTTACAACGTCAAGCAACAAGGCTACGATTTCCAAGACAAGTATTTTGGACGCGACCTCAAAGCGGGTGAAGAGTTCCGCGAAGCCTTGAAGCGTTTCTTCTTCGATGGGATTGGCTATGCTCAGGCGCTCAAGCACATCCCGTGCGTCCTTGATAAGATCGATGCACTTGAGGAGATTATCCGCAAACTGCCCGGGTACCGACTGTATGCCAGCAGCTTGCTCATGATTTACGATCGCGGAGACGCAGATATGAATGGCAAGCTTCGCGAGTCCGACGCTTCCGAAAACGGAAACGATGCCCCGGTGCCTGGCATCAAACTTAAGATTGTTGATTTCGCAAATTGTGTGACGGCCGAGAGTTTGCCATACATTCAACACAAGCCTTGTCCCCCGAGAAACCCCAATCAAATCGATCGTGGCTATTTGCGGGGGTTGAGAACATTGAGACTGTACTTTCAACGGATCTACACGGACCTGCACAACCAGAAGTACGTGGAACGGGGAGAAGGCGAAGGCATGGCTATGGACCAGCGCGGCATTGGGCACGGAATTGCGCAAAACAAGGGCTGGACGGAGAGAGTCATGGAAGATGACCCGGGAGAGGTCAGTGTGTGAAGAGCCGTGTTTCAATTTGGACTTGGCTTGGAATATAGAGGGACGACCAAAAAGGTTGCGCAAGCTATGACCGGGTGGGAATGAGTGATGGCTCTTGTCTCTCATCGTCATGGCGCTCATCAAGACTGGAATTGGAATGGGGGTTCTGATCAATGGTTTTTGAATTTAGCACGGCGCTGGTGGTGTTTTTCTCTGTGTTGAAGACTGCAAGGCAATGTTGGGCATTTGGGTCTGGTGGACGGACAGAAGACGGGCTGGCATAAGATGGGATGGGAAGGTCTGCTTCGTTGCGCATATACCACTTTCGCAGGCTTGTGTGCTTAGTGTAGGTAGTAGGTCTACAATGTGTATTGTGTGATTTTGAACGGTGCTGCGTCTGTCTGTTCTTGCAGGCGCGGTATTCTTTTGGAAAGTACTTGGTTGCTCTTGTCGTGTCTTGGTCTGCTCTTTCTTCTTGCATCGGGTGCTGAGGGGCACTGGCAACCACCTTCCCGCTCGAAGCGAAGAAGATGGTCATTTGCCAAGCACTGCTGAAGTCAAAGTCAGCCTCAGGGGCATCTTTCTGTCCCACCTAGTGTTGTGCCTGGGCCACGTTACAAAATTATGTGACCGTATAACCGACGTAACCGAGCTGTAGCCGACGCTTTTGCTATATAGCCGGCCTATAACCGAAGTAACCGAGATTCGTAGGCATTTTATCGACTATTAAGGGAACTTCTAGCTCTAGAAAGCTAGTATATACTAAATAATACTCTATATAGTTTATATCTCGAGTTCTAGGAGCCTAGCTATAGTATAGCGTATAGTATTTAGTCCTATTTTCGAGGCATTTCTCGTCGCGTTGCTCTAGTATCGATTTAGAGTTTATACTAAGCTAACTAGTTAAATACTTACCTAGTACTTTAATAGACTCTAATTAAATCTACTAGATACTAAATTTTAAAGAGACTAACTAAATTATAAATAAAGTAGGTCTTAGTACCTAGGTATAGCTATATAGTTATAAGCTCTAATAACTAAGAGCCCGTTCGGTTAACTATAATCTAGTAGCGTTATTAACTTCTAGAATCTTAAAATCTAATATTAGTATAGGATTTAGCTACGTGTCCGGTAGACCTAATTCGAAATCTTAGAATCTAAAAGTTAATAAAACGCTACTATCTCGAATATACTTTAGCTAGTAAAGTATAAGAGCGATAGCTTAGGAGGCTAATAGCTTAGGGGGCGTCTAAGTTAGACGCCGAAGTATTCGGCTTATACTACGTACGCTCGGCGTAAGATAAAAGTACGCTAAACGTATATAGAGAAATTAGTAAGAATTAGTCTCTTAATATCTCTAACGAGTACTATTAGAGGCGCTTAATATATTACTATATACTATAGACCTAAACCTATATATACCGAAATCGGTAGCTTATTATACGTACGCTAGTTCTAGTAAGGGTAGCGGTATTATACGATATCCGCCCTTATATTATATCGTCTCTTCGATACTAGAGAGGCCTAAAAGACCTATAGACGACGCCGAGATCTTATCCTATATCTAGAAGACGCTAATTTCTAACCTAATAGTAAGGTAAACCTCTCGATATACTACTTCTTAATATTAGGCCTTATACGCTTAACTTTCTAATTCGTTCTAATCCTAAAGTTATAAGGTTCGAGTAGCGAATAGTTAAGATAGAGGCTAAAAGATATAAATATCCTATTATTATAAGTAAAAGAAGGAATCGTTATACTAGAGATCTTTAATAATATAATAGGTAGTAGATAGAGAGGCAAATCGCTTTTTAAAAGTATTTAATTATAGAAGAAAAGTCGTAAAGAGTATAAGTAAAGTAGTAAGGTATCTAATCTCCTCGAGTTACTTAAAGGCTCGTCGTTAATATCTTCTTACCTTCCTTCTTATTCGATATTCTTTTTCTCTCTTTATTCTATATTCTAAGTACTCTTAGCTTTTTAGAACCTCTATTAGAACCGTAGTAGGTTACTAGTTAATATATCCCTCCTTTACTCGAATATCTCTCTAAAGATATAGCGCGGATCGCGAGTAACGACGTAGTTCCTATCTGCCGGCCGTATTAGCTCCGAACGATAGCTTATACTCTCCGAAGAGCGTAAGTTACTCGAATATCTTCCTAGAGACATAGCGCGGATCGCGAGTAACGACGTAGGTCCTATCTCTACTAGCTATATTAGCCTCGAACGATAGTATATACTCTTCGAAGAACTTAAAGTAACCTAAGGAAATGCTACTACGCCTTCTACTACGCGCCTAGAACTAGTTTAGAAGCCGTTAGAATCCTTAGAATTCTTTACTTATCTAATTTTCGTAATTTTATTTACTTCTAGAAAGTTATAGTTTATTAGAAGACTATATAAACCTACTACCTAGCTAGTAGCTAATTAGAACGTCGGTAATTCTAGAATTAAACCCTTAGAACGCGTTATATATTTGCTATCCTATAACAAATACTTATAATAATTAGAAAACGTTAATTATATACCGGTAAGCCTATTAGAAAAGCAGCTCTTCGCTTTTAACTTTCTCTCGAATATCTACTTCTAAATAATAACTTCGATAACCTCTTCTAGCTTTTAGAACTCTCTCGGCCTAATAGTACTCTTTTTAGAAGACTCTAGAAAGCTTTCTTAATATCTACGGTAGCTTATAGTAAGATTTCTCTATACGTAAACCTTTTCTCGAGTATACTAATAGCTTATTAGAATTATCGGCTAAGATAACTACTACTTCGCGTCGGTCCTAGCGCGTAGGTAGATCGTCTAGTAGGAAACTTACTAGTCTAAGCCTCGGTTCTAGCTCTAGTAGTAGCGGCGATCCTCCGAAGAAGCTAAACTAGAGCTCGTACTCTCCTACGTACGGCTCGAGTTAGATAGAAAATCTACTAAATATACTCTAGGAAAAGTAGTTCCGCGCTTCTTTAATTAAATTTCTAAACTAAAAAGATCTACGCTCCTTTCTAGAGAAGATAGTCCTTCTAATTTAAAGAGGCGTATATTAGGGCGATTTCCGAGAAATAATCTATAGCTTTCTCGGTAGTACTAGTAGAAAGATATACTATAGTATCGATAACTTCTTCGATTTAAATTTTCGTCTTATCGATCTAAACTAGCTACTAAGACTAATCTTTTCTTTAGGTTAGGAAATAAATCTAAGATTAATAGAGTATCGACTTTCTACTCTTATTAGTTCGTATAGTATAGATTTAGAGTATATATTAGACGACGATATCTATATATACTATAGAAAGGGGTCTAGTAAGGCTAAGATTTATATCCGCGTTCTAGACTAGTCGTATAATCCGAGAGTCCTAGCTTCCTCGACTAATTAGCTATATCTCTAGAATAGTACTTATACGAACTATATTTACGACGGCAAGACTACGTATAATATAAAGGCAAAATCTAGTTATTCTCTTTCTAGTCGAGCGCTAATACGCTAGTACGGTACTAATCGTTAGAATCTACTACCTTAGAGCGCTACTACCTCTATTCCTCCGATCTCTAGTACTTCTTAGAACCTTTAGAACGATCCGCCTACTAGGAGAGCCTTTCCGATATCGGCTTCTAACCTTCTATTAGAACTATAAAGTATAGCGCTAAATAATACGAGTAACGCTACGTAGAATCTTCGTCGGGAACTTCGTTCTACGATTAATATACTTAATCCTATTCTTAGAAGTCTTAAGGATTAGACTAGTTCGGCGTTTTAATACGTTCCGACCGCTATTCCTCTAGTTCTACTAGCCGAGGCCGTAATAATCTTAATTATTATTCGCGTGCTCTATAACCTAGGTTCTAATAGTATCTTACGTATTCTTTAGAGAATAGTAATTATAATAGAAGAGGCGTTTAAGGCTATTTTAGACACCTGTCTAGAGGCCTTTATAGAGAGTAGTCTACCGAACCTTAGTAGTAAAGCTATCGATAGATATAGTAACGTAATCGAAGAAGGCTTAGATACTAAGTTAGAGTATAACTCTAGTAACGAGGATAATAATATCTAGTAGAGAAAGCGGTTTCTCTAGTTTTATTAGATCTAATACCTTCTAATCCTAGAAGTTTTTAAAGAAAAGTCTTTCGGCGTTCTATTTTCTTATTTTCTACTTATTTTAAGAAGATTAGAATATAGGTATAGCTCTTTTCTACTATAAGTAGATAGAGGGAGGTTTTTACCTAGATCTAGTAATAGAAAAGGTTTCCTCTTTACTTCTAGTATTATTTCTTATCTTAGATCCGTTCTAGAACTACTAGGAAGGTTTAGATACTCCGGAAGTTTCTAAGGTCTAGGTTGTCTAAATTAGGTAGCCTTAGCTTTTTAAGTTTTACTAATTAGATACTAAGTAGCTAGCTAACTTCTACTACTTTAAAATTTAGAAACCTTTATTCTCTACTTAATTTCTTCCTTTTTTAATATCCTCTTACTTTCTTTAAACTCTATATTCTACTTTTAAATAGTACTAATAAAGTCTATTTAGAAGCTAAAGGCTAAGGTTTAGACCCTATTAGAGAGCTTAAAGGCCTCTAGTACCTTACTTTTTCTAGAGGATATTATAAGGATAAACTCTAAGTACTAGGTCTTTAGGAAGAATAAGTAGGCTAGAAAGCTATTAAAGAAGGTCTAGAAGAGGTAGTATTCTAAGAAGGTCTAGAGCTAGTAGGATAAGACTATACTCTCTAATTAGGATATCTAGAAAAGAGCTAGCTACTTCTTAGATCTATTTAGATTACTAGATATCCTAGATATATTTCTTAGGCTATTCCTAAATTCTTATAGAAATAGAAGGCTATACTTAAGTATTAGAGGAATCCTAGGGCTAGAATACTAGCTTCTTTCTAAGATAAAGCTATCTAAAGGTTCTTAGATAAGAGTTAGAGAGTATAGGCCTTATAGTTCCCTCTATAGAGTAGTATCTATTATTACTTATTTTCTAGAGTAGGCTAAGGATTCTAAAGGTCCTTATAACTATTATAAAAAGAGTAAGACTGCTCTATTTCTAGCTTATAGAAGAGTACTAAGCCTTAGCTAGGAAGATTTAGATAATAAGTAGCTTTTTAGAGGTACTTATACTAACTACCTATATAATAGCTAGTATAACTAATCTTCCTCTTCTAGATATAGTCTAAGCACCTAGCTAAAAGCAGTTAGAGGACCTAAAGTTATTTAGAAAGAGGTTCTTTCTAATATAAAGTATAATAGATTAACTAGATCTAAGCTATTAGTCTAAATCTTAAGTTTAGAGGCCTAGGCTAATAGGATTGTCCTAGATGCTACTAGATACTATATAGCCTTTAATAGATTTTAGAAATTCCTAGACTTAGAGAACTTACTAAATCCTACTAGTTTAGATTATATTCTAAAAATAGGCCCTTTACTCCTATACTAGTTTTACTATACTAAGTAGAATTATCTAGATAGTATAGCCTTTAGTTCTAGCTATCTAACCTTCCTCTTTCTAGTTAATTAGAAGGTTTTAAAGGAAGAGAATTTGCTTAGTCTTAGCACTTCCTTAGTAAAGTTAGCTAATTAAATAACTAGAGCTACTAGTTCCTAGTTCTTAGATTAATCCTCTCCTTAACTTAGAAAGAAGAAAGTAGTACTAACTAGCCCTATACTAGAGTAATCTTCTAATATAGAAAAGGTACCTAAGAGAAACCTAGAGGCTATAGTTAGTAGTAAATCTAATACCTAATCTAAAAATAGTCTAGATACTAAATCTAATTCTAATTCTAATTCTAATTCTAACTTAGATTTTAATAACTAAGCTAAGGACTAGGTAATAGAAGAAGCCGAGGAAGGTAAACCTAAAGAAGGCTAGGAAAGAGAAACTAAAGTCTAAGTAGAAGAGAGCTAAAGATTTAGTCTTTAGACTTCTAGATCTAGAAGGTATGCCTAGGCATATAGTCTTAGAAGTAGTTAAATCTTAGAAGGGTTAAGAAGTAAATCTAGAGAGTTATCGAGGTCGTCGGATGTTCGTAGAAAGATAGAAAATAAAGGTCTAATTATTCTAGAAAGAGAAAGCTAAGAATACTATATAGTATTTTATATTTTTTATCTATAGTTTTAAGTCTTTACGGATACGTATGCCGCCTAAGTATTATATTCGGTATTATCGAGTTGTTTTATTTCTAAGAGATTAATTCTAAGTTCTAGAAACTTAAAACCGGTTAAGGTTTTTAGTCTTCTTTATATAAGACTTAGTTTAACGTCGTCTCGGACTCTAGTCGATATATTTTCTAAAAAGAGCGGAACTTCTAATTACTTCTAAAGACTATCGTTAAGCTATATCGCTAGTTTAACGTCGTCTCGGATAATTACCTTCGTTAGATATTTTTTTTTTCTTTAGTTTAACGTTATTATAAACGTTTATCTTCGTCGGATATTTTTTTTTCTTTCTTTTCTCTAGTTTAACGTTATTACGGACGGTTGCTTTTCCTTTAGTAAAGTCGGAGCTTCTAATCGTTTCTAAAGACTATTAAACGCTAGATACTACCTATCTCTCCTCGCTAAATACTAAAATAAGAGTTTTTATATTCTCTAGTATTCTTATTATAAAGGTTAGTATATAGCAATATATTAAGCGCCTCTAATAGTACCCGTTAGAGATATTAAAAGACTAATTCTTACCGATTCCTCTATATACGTTTAGTATACTTTTATCTTATACTAAGTATATATAGCGTAAGCTAGATACTTTAGCGTCTAACTTAGACGCCCTCTAAGCTATTAGCTCTCTAAGCTATCGCTCTTATAATTATCTCCTCTCCTCTATAGAGCTGCCTTAGCTCGTAGAAGAGTCTATATTAATATAGTAGCCGGCCGCTTACGTTCTTATTATATTACGGTTGCGTTACTCTACTACTTTATAGTCGTACGCGATTTTTAGTAGTACTATAGTAACATACTAGATCTCGAGGGACTTTTATATTATAGACCCTATATAGGCTGCGCGTTAATTATAGAGTAGGTACGGGCTATAAGTTCGCGCCTAATTACGTTAATACTTATTCTAGTATACTATCTTTAGATAAGCGCTCTACTCCTACCTCGTACTATCTACGTATCTCTCTAGCCTTTTCCTAGTACTCGTTCTATAAGTATTATATCTTCTAAGAAGATCTTTACTTCTATAATCTTAGCTAATCCTCGTACTATTACCGACTTCTCTACTACCGAAGATAATAACTATTATCGTTATCTCTTATATTTAGTAACGAGTAAGTCTAGCGTTCTATATATATATTAGCTACGAGTTCCTTACTAATATAGTACGTATAGCCGGCGTTCGGCCGTATAATAGAGTTATAAAACTAGATAAAAAGAAGAATTATTAGCGCTATAATAATAATAACTACTCCTACGACCGCTATACTAACCTAGATATTATTACGTAGTCGAAGCGCTTACGCTTCTACCTTACTAAGCTAGCTAAGAGTAGGCTAGCCGCACGCGCCGAGTAGCTCTACTACCGCTATACTAATCTATAAGCCTTAATCGCTAATAGCCTTAAGGTCCTATAGTCTAATAAGAGTAAGTCGGCTAGGGTCTTTAAGACTCTAAAGAAGAGCGGAGCTAGCGCGCTATCGGTCGGTAGCGGTCCTTCTACTACTAAGCTACTTATAGCTAGTAAGTAGATCGCCCTATCCTTTAAGCTCTTTAAGCTTAAGTACGAGGTATATCTTACGAGTTATATACTCCTCGTATACGTTACTAATATTCTTCGTAGCGTCTACGCCTACTCGGCGCCTTAAAAGAGGCGCTCGATATAGCGGTCTATACTACTTATACCGACTACTTTACTAGTTAAGTAAAGAAGGTCTCTAATAATAAGGCCTCTATAGTAAAGAAGAAGAAGAAGGATAATAAAGATAAAGAGAATAAGAAGAAGAAGAACGAGGGTATAGAGGAGTAAGCTAGCGTATCGCGCGCTCTTCTTATACTCTTTCCTCGCGCTTCTTCTATACTACTTATATAGTCCGCTGCCTTATTCTATACTTCTATTCTACGCCGGCGCTACGGCCTATTTACGTAGCGCCTATAAGCGCTATAAATAATTTCTTTCTACTCTATATCCTCTATTTCTTTTAGTAATTTTCGTAACGTAATATTTCGTCGCGGCCTTAGCGCTTAGCGCGTACTCGTTATAAGTTATAGTAGTCGCGATAGTTAATTAGTAGTATAGTAGCTACGATAGTCGACTTTATAGCTTACGTAAGCTCCTCTTACTCTACTCTTACGCCTTAAATTCCTCGAGCGCTTTATATTCTCTAATATATTCGATTAGTTCCTACGTATTATATTCTTCTAGCTAGCCTTTCTACTAGACTAGCTACTTCCTCTTACTCTTCTCGACTCGAGTTTCTAGTACTTTCTCGACTATTTACTCGCTCTTATTATCTAGGAGGGGCAAGCTAGTCTCTTAAGATTCGCTACTATACTAGAGTTCTAGAAAGGATAGAAGTTAGAATAGGTCTCCGACTTTAGGTCGGTTCCGGGTCTAGGTCGGTTCCTAAAGGAACCGACCTAAGACCTAAATCGATAAGGTCTCCGACCTAATACGAAATCGATAGGTCGGGTCTAAATACTACCGGTTCCTATATAGGTCTTTATAGGAACTTAAGTTTAGAAAGATAGGTCTAATACTAAAGAATAAGACTAAGTCGCTATAGGGATAATAGAATTACTCTAATACTAAATATACGTATATATAGAACTAAGCGTTATAGTATATTAGAAGCGCTAGTTAAACTAGCGACTATAGTTATAGAGAAAAATAAGGATGCCGACTATACTTGCCGACTATACTTACTAACTACGAGATATCGGAATTAAATACTATTTATAATATCGACTACGAAGTCTACTCTACTCTACGAGTATAACGTAAAAGCAAATACTTCCTTTGCCGAGTACTATAGCGAAGATATATTAGTACTATATCCTCCTTATTATCGCTAATCGAGTCGAAGTTACTCTATATAGTAGTTACTAACGTCTCCTAATCCGCCTTAAGCTACTCCTACTACTAATTTACTATATTATTCGAAGGCTCGAATATAGTTAATATTAGTAGCGCCTCCTCTATAAGCGAATCCTAAGCTTATTACTACGTATTACGCTCTAAAGAACGATAGTATATAATATTACTAAACGTCGAGGGATCGTAGGACCGATTATATCGGCTCTAATAACGCGCTATACTAAAGTCGCGCTTATAACTAGTTCTAGCTACTAGAATAGAGAGGATATCCTAGGCTATTAGCGCGTAACCTAGATATTCTAATGCGATTATCTTCTATAACTAGAGCGGATACTCTATAGAATAGGTAGCCGAGTCCTTAAATCTAGCGTAGTAATAACGAGATACCTCGTCCGAATTAGCTAAAGGCTATATAGTCTGCCGCGGCCGTCTAGATACTCTTTAATTAGAGTTAAAGTTATTACTATCTAATCTACTATAGAGACCTATTGCGAATAATATCGTAGAGCGGTATAAGGCCTTTTTTAACCTAGACTAGGACGTAGCTACGAGAGGCTTATATCGCGCGTATTCGACCTAGAATTTTAACTAGTAGTAATCCTCGAAGGAGGAATTAAGCCTCTCGCTAGAGAAGGCCTCGCGGTCCTAGAACGCCCGTTTTATTACTAGATTAAGAAGAATCGCAATACTATATATATTACCGAATCGCTCTTAGGTAGTAGTATAGTACTTCTCGAGCTTTATCTATATAGCTTATAAAGTAGAATAAATCTCCTTTTACTAGAGTTATATTTTATATTTAAGTTTCTTATTTATAATATCTAGAATATCGAATAAGGTATTATAGTAGCTAAGAACGAGGTAGATTATTAGCCTCTTTATCGTACCGATCTATATCGTAGCCTCTACGAAAGAAGTAGTAAAGTTAATAATATATTTAACTCTCTTCTATTTCGTAGCGGTTAGCTTTAGTTCGGGCTAACCCTTATTCTTAATATACTCGTCGATAATATCTTATAGTTAAGAACTACGTATTAGTATAATCGTAGTTAAGCTCTAATAGGTCTTTATATCTTATATTAGGCGTAAAACCCTTTAAAGTATCTTCTTCTACTATTTATACTATTTCGAGTATAGATATAGATCTACGATCCTCTTTCGCTATAGTACTATAAAACTCTCGAAGCGTTAAGTACTAGAGTTTACCTTAACTATAAGTTTCTAGAACTTTATAGGGAGCGGTTATTAGTATAGCTTCTATCGACTACGTTTACTAACTATATATACTTCGTAGGAAGAATAAATAGTACCTTTATTAGAACTATAGCTAGACTTCCTACTTTAAGCCGACGTAACGCGTTCGTATCTATCTCCTTATCTTATTATTCCTATCTCTTATTTCTTAGCTTAATCTTAAGAGTAGTAAAGAACTTCTCTAAGGAGAGCTAGATTATATATATAAAGTACGAGAACTATTCTAGACGGGAGAACTCGTAGTCTTTAGTATCTAATATCTCTCTTATATCTCTATCTATTTCTTAGAGAAGAAGTTATTTAATCGAGACTAATAGCTTTACTATATACGTACGCTCGTAGGAGTAAATATCGATAGCCTCGACGCTAGAACTCGTTAGTTAGAAGATATATATATAGTAAGGATACGTATATAGCTATATATAGTATATTATTATTAGAAGTATTATCTACTATTAGTACTATAAGCCTATTAGAGATCTCGAAACGAGTAAGTACGTCGAATAGTAGGTCTACTAGGACTTCGCTCGTATAACGGCCCGAAATATATAGAAAGGCTAGTATAGCCTTATGCTAGGCCTACTCGCTATCGATCTAGTAGCCTCGTATCGTAAGGAATAATACTCGGAGCACCCTAGCGTACTAATCGTCGAGGGCGATAGCTACCCGGAAGGTTCTAAATAGCTAACGTTTTAGATTGTCCTCGGAGTAATCGACCGCGTCCTAGATATATAACTTAATCGTAGTAGCGCTCTTAAAGTCGATAGATCTAGTCTCCTCTAATAGATATTCGTAGGTATACTAAACTATAGAACTTTCGAAGAAGTTTAAAAGTAAGCCTAGCTAGGAAACTATAAGCCTATATAACTCTAGAAACTTTAATCGTTCTAGGTGCTCTATTCTAGTAAAACTTTTCTTAAGCTATTCTTATAAATAAGAGCTATTAGTATATCTACGTTATATATCTCTATAAAGCGTAGTCGGCGAGCGTAGTTAGTAAGCGTAGTTAGCAAGCGTAGTCGGCACCTTATTCCTATATTAACGAATACTAAACTTATAGATTAATCTTTAGTAGCCTTAATAACTTCTTTAGTAACTCTATACTTCTAGGAGGCTCCTTCGTAGCCTACTAAATCGAGGTGCTTTTAGAGAGCTTTTATTCTATTACCTAGTCCTAGGTATTTAATAACTCTATTATATCCTTTATATATAACTCTCGAGGCGTACGTTTCCTAGTCTATACCTTTAACGAAAAATCTCTAGGCTTATAACGTTCGCGTATTCGAGTTCTATTTTATAGGGTTCAAAGATATTCTACTATACTTATTATAATACCTTACCTCTTTAAGCTACTAATAGTAGTAGTAAAAGCCCTCGAACGACTAGGTATACTCCTACTACTATATCTATACGCTATTAGTTTCGACCTAGTCCTTAGAATTCTTTAGCGGCTTAGTAAGGTTAGCTAGAAGTAGTATCCTATCTCGTATACTAGCTTAACTACTCGAGGTATTCGTAATCGGATAGCGTCCCTTCCTCTACTATTATACTATCTTCTTAATCGGACTAGAGTCGACGAGAGATAGCTACGATTCGGAGTTAGTCTATTATTCGCGAAGCTATATACTTATATATCTTAAGGAAGAAGGAAGTATAGTACTACTATGTCGTATCGGAGTCGTAAGATATACTAGTAATACTATAATATAAAGTATATAGTACTAAGAAGGAATCGTAGAACTAGAGAGTAAAAGCTAGTAGAGTAATAGAGGTAAATAATATTTATAGGAGCGATTAAGTTTTATTAGTATAAGTACTAGCGAGGTATCTCTATTATAGGCCGATAGCCTATTTTAGTAGTATTATAGAGACGGGTACCTCTAGTACTCTTATTAAGCTTATAATAGTTACGACTAATAAATATACTAAGTACTCTTTAATTATAGTAACGCTATAGTCGCCTTCGAGGGCAAGTATCTTACTAGCGTAAGAGGCTAGTAGCGTTAATAAAGCTTAAGTCGAAAAAGTAGAGTTAGACTTAGCCTAAGTAGATAAACCTATCGTAGAGAGAATTTAGAAACTACCTAAAGACTACGTAAAGCGATATAATACTATATAGTAGAAGGCTAGAAATAATACTAAGAGTAAGAAGAGGAAAAAGAATATAGCGAGCTAGAAGTTTAAGGTATAGCTAGAGCTCCTAGATCTAGTACTAGCTCTAAAGATAAAGTAGTAACATGTCTCTAAAGGCGTAACTACTAGCTCGCTATATTCTTTTTCCTCTTCTTACTTTTAGTATTATTTCTAGCCTTCTACCGTATAGTATTATATCGCTTTACGTAGTCTTTAGGTAGTTTCTAAATTCTCTCTATAATAGATTAGAGGGCTAGCTAGTACTACGACGTAAACTGCAGACTAATATATTATATACTATCGGCGGCTATAACTAATCTTAACTTACGAGATATATCCGTATTCTACCTAGCCTAAGAGGAGTTATAGAGCTTCTATATAAACTCTATCTCTAGCGACTAGAATTTACGTATAAAGGTCTCGGAGATAGTAAGCTTATCCGTAGACGTATCTAGAAGCTACTCGACGATGTCCTAAAAGCTAAGTCCTCCTTCCTACTTAAAATCGAGCTATATTTCCTATAGAAGCTCTCCGTATACCGACTTCTTTATATCGAACTTATAAGCGTATAACTAGAACGCTAGCCTATTTCGCTTAGCCTACGCTTTAGACGTAACTAGCTTCCGGAACCTATTACTATCCTAATCGTATTCTAACGGGATAAGCTAATCTAGGACTTCTAGAGTCTAAGTAAAGCGATTAGCTATATTAAACTTAGAGGACTTCTAAGAGAGATAGTTACGATATACTACGCGGTAATAGAGTAGGAAAATTTCCGTTATAGTTAGAAGACGGCCTTCTACTATTAGCTTCTACTACTAGTTAGTATATAGTCGGTAAGCGTAGTCGGTACTAATTTACCTTCGCTTTTACTATAGATACTAATATACGGACTAATTTTATAAGCCCTCTATAAGGCTCTACGGAGCGTAGAGTATACTTCTAGTCTAATCGAAGGTACTCGAATGCGTCCTAAAGAAGCTATTAGTTCTAGTAGCGATATACTCTTAATAAGAGCTACTTACGTCCGCTCTAGATACTTAGAATACGTATCTCCTCTTATTCCTAGATTATAGCCTCTCGATAAGGTCTATTTCTTACTACGAGGAACTCGGCCTCTCTTTAATTAGTTATATAATAAACTCGGCTTAACTCCTATATTATACGCGTAGTATCGCAAGTATATATACCTTCTTCTTAAACTATCGAATAGCCTTATTCTAAAAGGCGTAGACGGCATAGCTCCTCTATATAGCCTACTCGCTCTTAGTAGCAACTCGAAGGTAGAGGTTAGTTATTTTATAGCTAGTACCGGCCGACCTTACTAGTAATACGTAGGGTGCCTCCGGACCCGACTTAGACTAATTAGTATTATACTAGTAGTTATAGTTATAATACGAGTCGTCCGCGCCCTTCTTCTTCTCGATATTAAAATAGAAGCTTTTCTTATCCTAGTTCGCTACTTATATAGTAGGCCTATCTCGCGCGCGCTTACGTTTCTTATCGTCCTTATTATACGTTAGTACTACTAACTATATTAGCTAACTATATAGATTATTACTTACGCTATCTAGTCGTACTAAGCGTAGTACTCCTCTCTTTAGGCTTTAATCTTCTTTTACTACTACTTCTTTAATAGGGAGCTCTATATATTATTAGAGCCGATTAAAAGCTTCTTCTACTAAGTAAAGGACTTATTTCTAGCTTTGCGCTACTTATCTACTATAGCTCTCTTAGGCGATATATCTATATACTAGCTATGCTCGCGAAGGGTATTAGGATTAGAAGAGTAGGTATCTATATCTTTCCTTATAGCGCCTAGTCGTATCTAAAGTATAGAAGTACTTATACTATCTAAATCCTTATCTATAAGGTAGGGACGCTTCTATAGACTATTAGAGAGCGTAGTACTTATCGGACGTCGCTTTTATTATACTATTATCGTAAGTTCGGTTACTAAGAAGAGATAAGTATCGCGAGGTATATAGTAAATATATACTTAAAATTCGGCGGAAATACGAGTATAGCGGCAGTTAAGGTAGTAGTTATTATAGTAGGAGCTAAGTACGACGAATTCTAGCTTTAGGTACGCTAGAAGCTTAGTATATAGCTATTCCTACCTAGCTACTAGCTTATCTCTATACGTAGAGATTAGCTTCCTATACTATAGTCGGCTACTATAGTCGGCGATATTATATAATATATCGCTTGCCTAATATAGCGTATACTAATATATACGACTATATATAGATAGCGATAGCTATAGACGTACTCTAGAGCTAGAATCTATCGTATACGTTACTTAGATTAACCTTACTATCGCTAGCCGAAAAGAGTAACTACTATATACTTATACCCTCGACGACCGCTCGTCTACTCGTCGCTAATAGTTACTTCTTAGCTTATACTATCGACGACTACTTATCTCCTTAGTATAGATAGCTACTTCTTAGCTTATATTATCGACGACTACTCGTCTTCTTAGCGCGGACGATTGCTTTTTAGTTTATACTATCGACGACCGCTAGTCTTCTCGGCGCTAATAGTTACTTCTTAGCTTATACTATCGATAACTACTCCTCTTCTTAGTATTAAAGTAGTATCGATAATTATTTCTTCTCTTCTACTATTATAACGACTCGGTTCCTTAATATAAAGGTAGGCTAGAGAGTCTATTTTTCTATTCTACTACTATATTACGACTACTTAACTAGTAATACTATAGAGTACTAGTAAGTCTAGCTCTTTCCCTTCTATAGTATTTTATATATTCGTAAAGAACTTCGAATAACGAAATATATATACTATAGTCGATATTATCTATATAATACCTAGATATAATCTATACTATAGTAAATATTTACGTCTATTACTAACTTACTATATTCTATAGAGTAGCGAAAGCGATTATAGCGTTCGCGTAACTATAACTTCTACTAGGTAAAGATCGGTAAGAGTATTTCGATATAGTAGTAGAATACGATATAGTTCTACTATATAGCGCTATCGAACTCTAATCCCCCCTCTATAGGCCCGCGTATTCTAGCGGTCGTATACGATTTTCTAGTACTCCTATCTACTCTAGCTCTTCTTTCTCGTACCTCTACCTATCTGCTTCTTCTAACTCTTCGATATCTCTATCTATACTACTCGATGCCTTCTTTTATTTCCTAAGCGAACTCTAATATAGAGTTTAACTCGAGCCCTTCTCTATAAGTATATCCTAATATAAATACTAATATACCGCTATTAGTACTACCTCTACGCGTAGGAAATAAGGCTACTAAGTAGTAGCGAATACGGCTACTAAAGGCTATAGTACTAGACGACGAGTCTCGTAGGAAGGTAGTAGTTCTACGGAAAAAAGCGATAGCTATAAGGATAATATAGCGACGAACGAGAGCTAGTAAGTCCGGTATCTCGAAAAGGTAGTTAATACTAGGGACGGTAGTCTTACGAGAGATTCGTAAGCTTTAGCGAACGATAGCTTTATATATCCGAAGAGTCCCTTTTTAGCGCGTTATCTACGAGATTATAATAGATAGAGATAGTAGCGATATTATTAGAATTTAGGCAGTAGCACTTAAATGCTTATAGGAAGTAGTAGAGGCATTTCTCGTTATAAAGTTCGAGATTTCTAACCTTCTAGCGATCTACGCGAAGCGCGTTACTCTATAAGTAAAGGATATATACCTATATAGTTATCTACGCTACTAGTTTACTAGCTAGGATAGAGAAGGGAATAATAATATAGGTATATAATACTAGGTTACCGACTATAATTGCCGACTATAAAGAGCCTAGTATACGTTGCTATACTTAGAAGCTTAGAATTAATATATACGGCGCGGGTAAAGCTATAGCTAGCGCGCTAGCGAGCCTAATATCTACCTTAGCTAACCTATATACCCTTACTAAACTATTAGTAATACTACTACCTCTACTACCTTAGAACTTATTAGCGGTCGCGCTTTATTAGCCTATTATTATCGCCTTCCTTTTTTATATCTCCTAACGAATTTTTATATTATATATACGAAGAATACTACTACGTACGTTAATCGTAGCTTAATCGACCGCTTTTCTCTTAGCTCTCTATATATTTATAATAGCTTAACTTCCTACTAATAAGCCTAGCTAGTTCGCTAAGTAATACTTCTTTAGCTAAGATATAGCGTCCGCTCCTTCTTTATCTAGAAACTCTCTCCTACTCGAAAACCCTCCTATAGATAATAGTAATATCGACCCTAGACTTCTTAGTAACTAGGCGCCCTCTTCTAGCTAACGCGGCGCTTCTACCCCTCCTTTCTTAATTTCTAATCCCTCTACTTATAATAGTAACGACTAAGGAGCTACTAGTAGAAACGACTAGAATAGTTCTTATAGAAACGCGAATAGCGATAATAGAAATAACGAAGACAACGTCTCTATTATTATTATCGACGATAGTAATAGTAAGGAGAGTAATAGTAACGAGAGTAATAGCGATAAGAGTATTATACTACCTATCCCTCCCTCTTAGCTTTCTAGGAAGGCTCTATAGAAAACTATACTAAGCGGTCGGCCTCGTCTTAATAAGTAGAAGCTCGCTTACTAAATAGCCTATAAGAGATAGATCGAGAGGGATAATATAGTAATAGTAGTAGTAGTAGTAGTAGCTAGAGGAGCAGTAGGTAAAAAACGATTACTAGGTAGAAAACGAGTAGCGAAAAAGAGACTAGCTAGAAAGAGAACGGCTAGAAAAGCACCGGCTAAAATAGTAGTAGTAAGTAGAGAAGGTCTAGCTCGTAGAGCTAGTATATAGAAGACTTATCGCTATAAGCTAGGTAGTAAGTTATATAGTCGGCATTTATAGTCGGCATTACTAACTTATACTCTAGCTATCGCGCTCTAAGAGATCCGTAAGTACTAGAAGTCTATAGATCTACTTATACTAAAGCTACTCTTTAGCTACCTTATCTACGAAGTTTACTATAACGTTTCTAAAGGCTTAGCTATTTCTTAAGGAGGTTACTATTAGTAGGCGAGCGCCCTTAGTACTCTATAGGAAGCTGCCGAGAGTGCTCTAGTCTACCTCTTCTCGAGTATATATACTCTTAGTCGTTCTATATTCGATCGATATTAACTATATTATAGGTACTAACGTTACTACGATTTACGTAAAGCGAGTAACTATTTAGTAGAGGGATATAAAGTTTATTATTAGCCTACTCTCGTCTTAGGGAATTAATATATTTAGTAAGAGATAAATCTCTATAGTATATATAAGGAAAATCGTTATAACTATAAAGAGTATATATAGTAAAAATCGGTATAAGCAGAGAGGTTACTATAGTCGGCATTCGTAGTCGGTATACCTATAGTTGCCCTAAAACGTATAATTTGCTATATTAAATCAAATATGCCTTTAAAACCTATCGCTTTCTATACTTTCTACTTCCTCTAGTTTCTATCTATTTATAACCCTCGATTTTCTATACTATATTCTATCGAATCTTATATTTCTATTAGGACCTATCTTTAGACCTATTATTAGACCCGAGTCGGACCTATCTAATACTTATATTTGTTAGATAGGTCCGGAACTAGGTAGGAACCGGCTAGGACCCGACCTAACTATTATAGTTCTATATATTTAGGTCCTAGACCCGACCCGGACCCGTCCCGACCTATTCTAATCTCTAAGAAGGGATACGTAAAAGATATTATAGATACGTAATCTCGTTAGAAGGGCTAGGTAGTACGCCTACTTCCCGACTATATCGATTACTTTAAATAGTCTAGCGAACTTATCTACTAGCTTCTTTAATAGTACCTTTAGTTTTAGGTTCTTTATAGATAGGAGGGCTATATTACCGACCTTATATTTCTTTAGCTAATACTTCTAGTTATAATACTTAGCCTACGACTCGCTTACTTACTACTAGCGCTTTATTAACTTCTTATAATTCCGCTTTAACCTTTTTATAGCGTCCTTTACTACTAGTACTTCTTCTCGTAGAATCGCGTCCTAAGATTTAATTACGTCCCTCTTACGAGTCTTTATCGTTAGGTCTAGGTCGAACTTATAAATAACGTAAAATAGCGATATTTTTAGTATCGTATTTAGGCTATTATTATACGCGAATTCTATAGAGGCTAGTATAGATGCCTAGTCGTCTTAGTTCTCTCTATAATAAATACGTAGGTACTACTTAAGCGTCTAGTTTACGCGTTTAGTCTAGCCGTCCGTTTATAAGTAAAATACTATACTTAACCTATATTTTATATATACCTCGAAATAGAAGTCCGACTAGAACTAGCTAGTAAATATAGACCCTCTATTAGAGATAATACTACTAGGTATACCTCGAAGTCGTATAACTTTATTAAGTAGGATATTCGTAAGCTCTACGCTTATATAGCGCTTTATCGTTCGAACGAAAGTTACTATCTTAGAATAGCAATCGATAATTATAAGGATCGCGTTAAATATACGACTATTACGCTTACTTAGTAGAAGGTCTATAATAAAGTCTATAAATAGATCTTTCTATAGCTATTCTAGTAGGAGAAGCGTAACTATCTCGTTATAGAGATAGTAGCGCCTCGCTTTCGCCTTCTAATAGCTACTATATAATTCGACGTATTACTTAACGTCCTCGTTAACCTCTAGCTACTAGTACTTTCTCTTAACGAGTTCCGTAGTCTTATCCTTACTAAAATAGCTAGCTAGGAAGTCGTTATAGTATATACGAATTACTTACGTTCGTAATATAAGGTCGTAGGGAAGGTATAATATCTCTTCGCGATATATATACCTATCTCGGATAGTATACTTATCGCTTTTGCCTCTATTACTCTTCGTCTATATATATAGCTTCTTCGCTATCGGATCTAGCTAGACTAGCGTAGCTACGTACCCGATTACTAGGTCTAAGGTATTAGTATACGGCCGTTCCTTCGTAATAATAGCGCTAGCGACTCGTATTAGTAGCGCGAATCTATATAGACCCGGCTCGTAGCGTTCGGAGCTAGTAGGCTACGTCTTATTAGCTACTTTTGTTGCTGCCCTCCGGTCTATTATATACTAGAGGTTATAAGTAGCCTTAATATAGTTTATAACTAGTCTACCTACTCGGAGGTCGCTCTAAAGTTAGAGTTTCTACTATAGCGATAGTAATAGGTTATTTATTACCTATATATCTTTTACGTAATCGCTACGCCTCGATAGCGCGTCGGCTACGTTTAGCTTACCCGCTCTATAACTAATTATAAAGTTATATAAGGCTAAGAACGTAGCCTACCTAGCCTATCGGCCCGTTAACTACTTTATACCTATAAAGGCCTTTAGGTTAGCGTAGTCGACTAGTACCTCTACCTTATATATAGCGCCTTCGAGGTAAGGCCTCTATACCTTAAAGGATTCTACTACTACGAGGAGTTTCTTATTATAGACCTCGTAGTTATACTCGGTATTAATTATCTTCTATAAGAAGAACGTAATTAGATACTATTCCGACTCGAATAGCTAGCTTAGAATACCGGCGATAGTAAAGTTAGACGTATTAGTCTCGACTTATAGGCGTAATATAGAGTTAAAGTACCTAAGGAGCGGCGCGGTCTAGAAGCGTTCTTTTAACTTTAAGAAAGCCTACTCCTTAGCTTCGCTTTAACTAATAGGCCTCGGCTTCCTACCGTTCTTCGCGCCCTTTAAGAGTATAGTTAGTAGTACTACGACCCTTAAATATTCGAAGATAAAGTAGTAGTAGAAGTTAGCGAACCTAAGGAACGATTAAACCTCTATTAGAGTAGTCGGCCTTAGCTACGAGGCGATTATAGCTACCCTACTAGGGTCTATCGCTACGCCTCTAGTCGTAACTACGAACCTAAGGAAGTTAACTTATTTCTAGAAGAACTTATACTTAGCGCGTTATATATAGAGTTCGAATTTATAGAGCCTCTTAAGTATAGCGTATACGTCTCGTATATAGTCCTTACGAGTCTTACTATAGATTAGGATATTATCTAGGTATACTACGTAACTTATATCTACTAGCCCTACTAGCGCGTAGTTAATATACGCCTAGAATATTACTAGGGCGTTCGTTAAATTAAAGAGTATTACCTAGTATTAGTAGTAACTATATCGTATATAGAATATAGTCTTCTAGCGGTCGCTTAGTTTAATACGAATACGATAATACGCGTCTATAAGATCTAGCGACGTAAACTACGTAGCTCCTATAAGTCTATCTAGCGTTTCGCTAATAAGAGAGAGTAGGTACCGATTCTTAATCGTAATCTCGTTTAGCCTATAGTAGTCTATATATAACTATAGCTTACCGTTCTTCTTTAGTATAAATAGGATAGGCATACTCGCCTTACTATTAGAATACTCGATCTAATTATACTCGAGCCTAGTCTTTAGGTACTTCTTAAGCTCTTCGAGCTCTCTACTTAACTAGTAGTATAGCGGCCTAAAGAGTAGTATAGTATCTAGCTTTAGGTCGATCGTATACTTAGCGCTATTAATAGGTATACTTCGTATCTCCTCTATTAAGTTAAGAAAGTATTAACTATCTTTACCTAAAAAATATATACCTTTAGTAGGCGAAGAATTAGCTACTAGGAGGCCTTAAGGCCTTATAGTATACGACTATCTATCTAGAGCAATAGAAGAACTTTAAAGAGGTTATAGCGCTCGAGGAAGAAGAGGCTAGTACTCTTAGAACCTAAGGATAGTAATAACTCCTTAGAAACTACTAAACTAGCTCTTAGGGCTAGAAGATACTACTAGAGACTAATATAGTAAGCACCTAGCTCTAAAAGAACCTAATAACCCTTATAGAAACTATCTAAAAAGCCCTTAACTCTCCCTACGACTACTCTAACTCCTCTCTTCTTTCTTTTCTTTAAAGAGCTTAATAGGCCCTTCTTTATTAAGTCTAGACCTAAGCTATCTCCTCTACTCTTTAGAACATCTAGAGAACCCTTTAGAAAAAGCTAAATAGCTATAATATAAGGCAATTATAGGCCTAAAAGGTAGCTTAAATCTAAACTCTAATATAAATAATATCTTAAGTAACTATAGTAATTATAGTTAAGATAAGTATATAAGAAGAAAGAGATAAGATTAAAGGAATAGGTAAGAAGGTAATTAGAGCAAAGCTTAAAATCTAGCAAGTAGCTATAGTTTAGAAGCTACCTAGTAAGGACTTTAGAATACTTCTCTATAAGAAGTAAGAAAGAGTAAAGCTAAAGAAGAACTAAGATTAGATATATATAGCCTAGCCTAGAGCCTAAGTTGCTAAACATCTATATAAAGTACTTATATATAAAGTTAAAGCAAACTAAGATACTAGAGCTAAGGAATATATTAAAATAATAAAGGAGGAGAATATCTTATAGTTCTTAAATATAAGGATTAAGTAAGCTATATAAATAAAGAGCTTTAAAGCTAAAGAAGGCTAAAGATACTCTATAATAGTTATTAGGTTCTAAGATAAGTAAATAGTAAGAGCTATAGCTTAAAAAGGATTTATTATTAAAGTAAACTTCTACTTAATAGAAATCTACTACTTATAATAAAGAGTTATATAGTATATAAAGTATAATAAGTTTAAATATATTACTATATACTATAAAGAAGCTAAGGATAGATATAAAGCCTACTCTATAAACTATAAAACATCTAATTATACTATATAAAAAAGGAAATACTATAACTATAAAGGAGACTACTTAGTATAAGCAAGAATATATAAATATAAACAAGTAGTAATAGCTAAGGCTAGAATATTCTTAAAGTTCTTTAAAGAAAAGTAAACTCTAGTATAACTAACTTATAATAAAGAAGGATTTACTATAATAACTAATAAGAAGAGGAAACTAATAAGCCTAGTAGAATAGCTCTAAGCTAAGGAGGTACTATAAAGTAGCTAAGTAAGATAGAATAAGCTACTAGGAAAGCTATTAGGATCTAACTTTACTATTATAGATAATAAGAGGTAAATAAATAAGCTCCTAATATATATATAAGCTAAGAGTATATAAGAGGCCTAATAAAAAGAAGGAGCTAAGCTAGAGGAGACTATTATAACTAAATAAGATAAATAGATATAACCTATAGATCTACTAATATAATATAAACTATATACCTACTACCTAAGTACTACTAGTAAATAGCCTAAATCTAAGAACTACCTAGATTATAGTACTATAAGAACTATAGATTAACCTAGTAAATAGGAAAACTAAAATAAAAAAGGGTTACTACTAAGTCCTTCTAACGAATAGGTATCTAAGAGTTATATTCCTAGTATTAGAAGAGCTAGATATATTAAAGTAGGACATTATAAATAGCTAGTTAGGAGACCTTCTCTCTATTATAGTAATAACCTAAGGGAAACCTATTACTATCTATAACTACTATAACCTATTAGGCTCTAAATCCTATAATATAATAGGTATACTTATATAGCTAGAAATAGCTATCTAGGAGGCTTAGGAAGCAGCTATAGGTAAGACTATAGTAGTTAGAGACTTTAATCTCTATTACCTACTATAAGGAGGAAACCTAGTCTAGTTATAATATAATATAGTAGATACCCTTATCTAGATAGCTATATAGATAGGCCTATATCTTCTACTAGAACTAGGAACTATTATATAGGAGAGATATAACTCTAGCTACTAAATACTTAACCTAATCTTAGCTAGCTAAGCTATTTAATAGAGACTATAGAGCTATAAGGTAATAGCTAATAATATATTTAGATTAGACTATATCCTAATTCTAACTATTATAGACTAGCCTATAAACCTATACTAGAAAAACTAGAGCCTAAGACTATAATAGATAAAAGTAAAGTAAAAGAAGATAAGGTAGAAGGTTTAAAAAGCTATAAAGAAGCTAGAGCTACTACTACTTAAGAACTACTAAAAGCTAGATAAAGTAGTATAAGCTCTCTAAAAAGCCCTCTAAGAGATAGTAAAGGAGGTAGTCCTATATATAAAGCTATTATAATATATAAAGGTAGAATAGCTAGTAGAGTATAGTAAAGCAATTAAAGCTACTAAAGTAATAAGAAGAGCCTAGAAGGCTATAAAGTCTAAAGAGAACTATAAATACTATCTAAATACTAGCTATAAGAAGAATAAGCTAGTTAAGAAGGTAATAAATATATCTTAAAGGTAAATAGTTAGTAAGATTACTAAGGACCTAAGTAGGATATAGAAGCTAGTAAAATAAGTAAGAGAAAAAGTATAATAAAGATATATACTACTATAATTTCCTATACTAAGTAGTAGTATATACTAAGATAGTTATATAAATAAAAGTAAAGTAAGAATCCTTATAAACTACTTCCTCCTACTACTAGTTAAAGTAGACCTAAGAGATATTCTAAATATAAACCTCTTAGCTTAGTTCTAAATAGAAGAAAAGGTATTTAAAGAAGAGGTCTTTATAATACTTAAAAAGATCCTAAGCAAAAAGGCTCTAAGCCTAAACTAGATCTAGAATATACTACTTAAGAAATATTAATAGGAGATTATACTATTCTTAGCTAAGCTCTTTATAGCTTATATTAACTAAATATACTACTTAAAGCTATTTAAATACTTTATTACTATAGTTATTAAGAAGCTATAGAAGCTTAACTATACTAAGCTAGGAGTATATAAGCTAATAGTACTTCTTAATACTTTAGCTAAAGTACTAAAAGTAGTAGTTATAAAGAGAATATCTAAAGTAGTAAAAGAGAGAAGCCTACTACTAAAATTATAAATAGGTATAAAACTAAGAAGATCTACGATTATAGTACTTAACCTTATTACTAAACAAGTTAGGACAATCTAGAAAGCTAAGCCTAGAGTAGTAGCCTTAATGCTCTACCTAGATATATCTAGGGTATTTAATAAAGTATCCTACTAAAGACTCCTTTATAATATTAGGATATAAGGCTATCTAGACTAGCTAATTAGGTTTATTTAGTTATTTCTCTAAGATAGGATAACTTACCTTAAGCTAAGAGAATTTATAGACTAGAAGAGAAAGTAAGATACTAGAATCCCCTAAGGATTAATACTATTACTAATCCTATTCTTATTCTTTATATTTATACTTCTCCTATTACTTTAAGAAGGCAATACTATAATAATAGGGTTTATTAATAATTCTAATATCCTTATATATAGTATATCTATAAAGGAGAACTATAAATAACTAAAGAAAGCCTATAATAAATATATAAAGTAGGTAATAAAATATAAAGCAGCCTTTATACTATAGAAGTATTAGCTTATCTACTTTATAAGAGGAAGGAACTATAACCTTAAGGCTATAGTTTAGATCCCTAGCTTTAGAGGTAAACCTATCCTATCCTTAAGACTATTAAGAGTTTAGGTAGATACTAAACTTAAGTAGGGCCTATATATTAAGAAGGTAGCTAAGAAAGGTATATACTAGATCTAGTCCCTATAGAGGCTATATAAGTCTACTTAAGGAGCATTATTTAAAAAAGTAAGATATATCTATACTATAGTTATTAAGCTAGCTTTAGTATATAGATACTAAACCTAGTCTAACTTAAAAGGAATAAGTAGATATAATAAAGGCCTTACTAAACTAATTAAGCAAGTCTAGAACTAAGCTCTAAGGAATATTATAGGTATATATAAGTTAGTTATAGCTATAGTCCTTTAAAGGGAAGTAAGCATCTCTTTAATCTAGCTCTATACTTAAGACCTTATTAAATAATATATAAGGAATAAAGTAAGTAACTTAACCTACTAGTATATTAAGTAAGTATATAAAAGAATTACTTAAAGGGAATAAAAAGTAAGAAGAAGAGGTAACTAGTATAGTAAGTAATATAAGATAAAAGTATAGGAAATTTAAGAGATAACTCTAAGCTAAAGGCTATCTTAGATAAGAATAGGAGTTAAGAACTAGTAGGAGCTTACTAGATAAAACTAAGAATAAGAGAAGGCTAAATAAAAGAGAGGTATAATAAGGGAGCAACTAGTAGTATAGGCTATAGTAGAATAATTTAGAGCTAAAGAGATTTATAAGAAGGCCTTAAGGCTTATAAGCACGATAATTACCTTAATTAAGATAGGATATATTAGACTTAGAGCATATCTAATAAAGAGGAGAGTCCTAGGAGTTATTCTAATATACCTATATAACTAAAGTATCTAAGATACTAAGTATATTTATATATCCTACTAAAACTATTAGAGTAATAGATATTAGCTATTTATAGTAGTAGGAACTAGCTTATAAGAAGATATATACTTAATACTAAGAGGCCTTAATACTATAGCTAGGTAGCTAATCTAAGAGGGATTATTAAACTAGTTCTCCTTAGCTAAAGAAGAGATTAATAAGAGAGAACGAAGCTATAAAGAAATAAGGAGATAAAGAGGAGTCTAAGAAGGAGAGTAAGGTAATAAGAGAGCCTAATTTTACTTAAGGAAAGGCAAGATAGAAGAAGTAACTACTAACTATAAATATAAAGAGGAAGATAAGAGGTTTTTTATAGAATTTTCCCTTTTATATAATACTAGAGCAAAGCTACTTACTTTAAATAAAGAGGTAGACTAGTAATAAGATTAATCTATCTATTAAGTTAAGAACGTCGTCGAACTAATAGAACTCCTCTAGTATTAGAGTAGGCTCCTCGCCTATTCTACTTAAGCTAACCGTAAATATAGTAGGTGTCTTCTAGAGGTCTTTAAGGAACTTATAGGCCTCTCGGACTTCGAATCGGCCGAAACGATCGTTACTATAACGCTATTTATTTATACTACTATCGATACTTACCTATTATATACGTCGCTATAGATAGCTAAGGATAATATCGGGATCTAGTATATTATATATATAGAAGATCTCTCTAGTTACGCGCTCGATCCTTAAGAAGTCCGCGAGCCTTATACGTATATAGTACGTACTATAATAATAACCTAGTTTACTTATAAAGGTAGTAGCTAGTAGTAAGGCCGCGTTCGGCCGTAAGGGCAACTTATACTAGAGTACGAAGGCTCGTAATACTATATTAATATTTATAGTATTATCGAGAAGGAACTCGGCTAGCCTACGGCCCTCCTAAGACTTAACTTCTCCTTATACTTATACTACTAGTACGTATTATATAGGTAGGTACTTTATACTATCTACTTTAGTAGCGGAGACTTATATAATATCTCCGTCGCTTCTACTTTTTTTAACTTGCCTATAGCTACCTTACGGACCGCTAGCTTATTACTATCCTTATCCTTATTTAGATAATTTAGACGGATATAGCCTACCTTATTATAACTATAATACCTAGGTTGCTAGTCCTTATCTTTACCTTTACGCTTATCTTAAGGGTTCTTCTTCTTCGAGTTAGACTTATAACTACCTTTAGAGGCATATACGTTACTATCGACCCTCTTACGCTTTAACTACTAGTACGACGCGTCCTTATTACGGTCGCGTAAGCCTATATTACGTAGTATTAATCTTTCTATCTATTTAAGGTATCGTATTAGAGCGACGAGGTCGGCGCGCTTCGCTAGGATAATATAGTTCTTAATAATATCCTTTTATAGCGACGGCTTTAACTTTACGAGAAGCTAGCGAACTAACTATATCTCGGTATAGTCGCTAAGCTATACCTCGAGATTACCGAGGTCTATTACGAATTATCGTATACTTTAATTTTCGCCTTAGCGTATTATCTCGTACTTAACGGTTACGAGTAGCTAGCGGTTCGCTTAATCCCTAACGATATTATATAGGAACTTATAGAACTACGCTTAAGTATACCCTACTAGAAGTATACTAGGGTACTTATTATACTAGGCTTCTTACGCTTCGCTTACGAGGAATATAATACTAGCGATTACTTTCTAGTATTCTATTATAAACTTCCTCGGCGCGGCTATAAAGTTTACTTTATATACGCGGACGTATTTCTAGGCTTCCTTAACGGTCTCGCTCTTAAACGGCTTAAAAGAGCGGAGCTTAATAGATTCGTAGGGCGTATATTCGTCGCTACTATAACGCGTACTATCCTTAGTATCTCTAGTAATACTCGCTATACTAGAGTACCTCGAGCCGAGGCTTCTCGCTATTATACTTAAGTATATTAGTAGGATAGTCGTCCTAAGTTCTCGCGTTAAGCGTTTATTCTCTACTTAAAGAGCGCGGAGTTCGAGCTATTCGTATAGCGTAGCGTTCTCTTATTCGAGACGCTCGCGCCTCGCCTATATATTATTAGTATTATTTATCTCCTCGTCTTCTTTAGCTTTAGAGTTTAGTAACTCTCCTACGTAGCCTAATAGTAGTACTACGGACCTAGCGCGTTCGCTATAGTTACCTAGCTATATAGATGCTCCTCGCGTAAGTATAGTAGGCTTTAATAGATTACTACTCTCGATAAGGTAGAAGAATTAATATTATAAAGGTTAGTATATAGTAATATATTAAGCGCTCTTAATAGTACTCGTTAGAGATATTAAGAGACTAATTCTTACCGATTCCTCTATATACGTTTAGCGTACTTTTATCTTACGCCGAGTATAAGTAGCGTAAGCTAGATACTTTAGCGTCTAACTTAGACGCCCTCTAAGCTATTAGCTCTCTAAGCTATCGCTCTTATACTTATAGTTCTTCTTTTAGAATATATCGGAGTTATACTATTATAGGATATCGTTCTTTCTTATATTCGACTTCGTCGACTATATCCTCTCTACTCGAGATTTTATAGACTCCTTCTAGAACTAGTTCGATCTTATTTTCCTCTTCTAGATTTTAAGACGCCTCTCTTACTTAGTATCTTACTAGGTCTTCTTACTCGCAAAATAGAAGTATAGCTCTTAGATTGCGCTTATTAATAGTCCTGTTAATTTTAGCGCTACTAAGCTCTTCTAAATAGTAAGTAGAATAGTTCTTTATATAACCTAATACTTAGTAAGAGCCTTTTTACTAGAAAGAAAGCTTCTAGGAACGTAAATCTTTAATATCTCCTCTCTAGAGAATAATAAGCTAGCCTTTCGTAAAGACTACGTCGGTTACGTTCCTCTTATTATTTATATAAAGAGAGGCTTATTCCTAAAGTCGTTCTTTGCGGGCTAGCGCTTCTACCTTTATAACGTCTATAGCTTCTAGAGCTTCTACTCTCTTCTAAATAAGGTCTTCGTACGTTCTAACCTTCTCTTAATCTAGAAGACTAAAGGTCGTAATAGAGAGCTCGATTAGAAGGACCGCTTCTCGGCCGTATATAAGTAAAAACGGAGTTTAGCTAGTCGTACTATAGATAGTAGTCCTCTCGGCCTAAAGTACTACCGGAACGTACTTTATCTAGCCCTTCTAAGTACTATCTAATATCTTTATAAGAGCTAAAAGGATAGGACGATACCTAACTTTAACGTAGCTATTTAATTCTAGATTATAAGATAAGATCCTAGTACGCCTAACGCTATACGAGTTTAGAAGGTCTTCGACTTCTTTTAGATAGGCCCGAGCGCTATCTAGAACTAATCTATATAGTAGACCCTATCTATAAAAGATCTAGTATCGGATAAAATTTGCGATCTACTTAGCTATTAAGTCCTTTACTACGTAGAGAAACGTTTTACCTTCGACCTATTAGCTAAGGCCTTCGTAGGTAATAAAGAGATAACCTTTCTTAACTCTAGTCTCTAGAATATCGCCTATATAGTAGACTATATCGTAATACTAGACTTCTCCGATAGTTTAAATCTACTACGAGACTATCTATATAGAACGGCGCCGACTATCTCTTAGATTATAAGGTCGGCATCTTCGAATATAATTAGAAACGTCGCCGTATATTCCGGACTACTAGTATATTCGCCTAATTATCTACTAGTATAAATCCGTACTTCTATATCTAGAAACGTCGTAGATTTCCTATATAATCTCTAATCGTTTCTAAGAGTTATTAACGACTCGAACAACTAGTAAATTTAGACGTTCTTATCTTTAAAGATATCGTTCTCGAATAAAGAAACGGCGTAATTCTCGAGTATAGGTACGCTATTTTCCGCGGCTAATCGTATAGACTCTCCGACCTCTAGAAAGGATATAAGCGTAGACTAGAGAGTCGTAGGACTATTTTCTATCTAGCGTAGAGCTATTAGGTTCCTCTAGAAGATTAGTAGAACCTATTAGATTATAATCTCTAAAGGTAGCTACTACGGAAATTAGTTCCTAGTCTTAGAATAAGTCGTTATTAATTACCGACTTATATTTACCCTTAGATTCTATATCTATATCGGAATTTAGTAGTCGTCGAGATAGGGTATCTAGTCTAGTATACTTCGGACTTAGAACGTATCGAATAGTAAACGTAAAGAGCCGTATCTAGGCTACCTATCGTACTATTATAGAATTTAGGAGATTAGAAGTAGGTCGACTAAGCTAGTAAGCTAGAGTTTTTATATCTACTTCTAGAGTAAAGTAGACGCTAAAAAGCTAAGGTTTTAGCTTTTTTAGACTTTTTAGAACCGCGAGGCATTTAAGTTTTCCTATATCGTATCTTCTCTCTATATCGTTCTAGAGGCTACTTTTAAAACGTATAGGATAGCGACGGCCGTCGATAACTTATATAAGGATATAGCTATATCTATCTTCGCTTATATCTATAGCTAGAATAATTTCGCCGCTATTAGGTCTATAGTTAATAGAAACAAGCTAAGGATAGTTAACTAGAGCGTATCCGAGGGCTGCCTTTGCCTTCTAATAGGCTTTAGTCTAGATAAACTTAGTATTCTTCTAGAGGAGCTTATAGAGAGGCGCTATAATTAAGCTATATATCTCGATTATAAACTTAAAGTAGACTAGAAGCCCGAGATATACGCGAATATCTTTCTAATAGATAGGGTCTAGCTAGTTTAAGATCTTCTATACTCGTCGTATATTTAGCTACTATTCTTTAGGCTCGCTAATATACTCGACGACTTCTAGCTATTCGTAGAAGACTTTAAACTTCTTAAATACTACCGTTAGACTAGCTTGCTCTAGATCTATAAGAATAGAATTAAGTATAGTAACCGCTTCTATAATAAACTAGTAGATTCCTAGTTTAATTTCTTTATCGTTATAGCGACTTTTTAGCTCTTTAATCGTAATATCGTCGAGGAATAGAATAGCCGTATACGAGAAATAGTCGTATAGTATAATAGCTATAATCCGGTAGAACTAGGTAACTAAATTCGTAGCTCCTTAAGATAGAGTTATCTATCGAACTAATCCTAGAGGCGTTATAAAACCTATTAGGTTATAGCTTCCTTTATCTAGAGGAATCTAATCGTATCTAGAGAAGATATCGGTAAGGCTCGAGACTATATAGCTAGCTATCTCTTCTAAAAAGCTATCTATATCTAGTAGCGTATTTATATCTTAGATAGTAACCTCGTTAATCTTCTAAGTAGCGTTTATTAGACGATACTTATTCGTATCTACTTTATAGACTAGAAAGTAAGGATTGCTATAAGATCTATAGTAGAACTCGAGCGTGCCGGCGTCTAAGCGCTGCTTAATTATTTCTTCTATTATCTCTTTTAGAGCTAGATTAAGCCGAAAACCCGAGTACTACTATAGCGAATAAGGTACCGTTCTAATCTTTTAAGGTAGCGCTACTTCTAGATTTAGGCGTCCGAGATATCGAAAGTCTAAAGTAAAAATAGCTTCTCGGTTAAAGAGTATCTTATAGAGTAGATATAATTCGTTTTCTAAAAGTTCTATACCGAGGTCGAGAGTAGATAGGACTTATAGCGTTAGCCGGCTACCTCTTTCTATCGTCGAGAACTTCTAAACGATATACTTCTAATCGAATAGTCTAGAACCTTTAAGTAGAAGAGATTCGCGGTCGAGGTATTTTTATTTCTACTTTAGATTTGCTTCTAAGGCCTTACTATCTATTATTAAGATATCTACGTTAACTAGTTTAACCTTATTAGCTACTCTTTTATAGAGTATATTATAGAGAACCTTTCTTATTAGCTACTAGGCCTTCTAAGTAAGTTTAGTAAGGTAGAAAGTAGACTAGAAAGTAGACTCTTCCTAATCTTAATAGTAGAGGTTATCGATATCTAAGACCGAGTTAAAAAGGTTTTCTTCGACTAGTTTGTCCTTATTATTTATATAGGCGCGCGCAAGTACTCTTCTAGATTTATATACTATAAGAATTCGAAGTTAATAAGTAGGGTCCCCTCTTTCTAGAGCGCTTAGTTACTTAAGCTCTTTCGGGCACTAGAGGTAGTAGTAGCGCTAGCCTTCTAATAACTTCTAATAAAGTCTATTTTCCGCTAAGGTAAGTAGGGCTATAGAGATCGTTATAGCTTCGATTCTCGGCCCTTTACTTTTCCTAATAGCTAGTCGAGAGTTATATAGCCGTCGTTACTATCTAGAGTAGTAAAGGTAATAAGTTTACCTCCCGTAGTAGTAATAGTTCCTTCTTAGGAGCTATCGTCGTAGTTTCTACTAGTAAGTCGGGTTCTACGAGTCTAAGGACGCCTAAGGATAAGCTAGATCGCTATATCTACTTCTCCTCGTACGATAATATAAGAAAGTTTAATAATAACGTTATAAACGTTTATCTAAATATCTTTAGTAAGGCTAACGATCTATATATTTCCGATAGTACTATATATTATAATACTTTACTTCTAAGGAATAATCGCTAGCTTATACTATTTCGTAAAGTAATCTATAATAATATAGTATTTAGAACCTTCGTCGATAAGTATATTAACTATTCTAGTAGGTGTTCCGACTTCTACTAGTACCTAGATTAATAGTACTCGTATAAAATCTTCGAAGATAGTAGATAGATCGATTTCTTTACTAGGACTATAAAGATCCTTAGTAGAAGAAGCCGATTCCCGACTTAGAAGGCTTAATACGTTAATTAGATTTATATTCGTAGATAGTTTAAATCCTTTAAGAACTTCTAGACTCTTAAAAATATCGGTATTCCGGACGTCTATTATATAAAGCCTCTAAAGAAGCTTCTAATCGTTTATTACTCTCTTCTAAAGGAGTCTAGAAAGTATATTATAATAGGCTAGTAGCTTACCGACCGAGAACTCGACCTTTGCTTATATAAGCTTACTTAGAGTCCGAACTTTACTAATATTATAGCCTATATCTTCGTTAACCTTCTTAGCTTAATTCTAAAGATAGTTCTTAAAAGAACGTTTCTCGAGAACCTTTCGCTTTAGTAGATTAATAGGCCTAGGCTCGTTTTCTTCGCTTTCGAGTATATCTATATCTTCGATATCGTCTAGAAATTCTTAAATAAATAAAGGAGTCTTCGTAGTTTCTCGGCCTTTAGTCTAGCTTTTAGGTTCCTTTAATAACTCTTCTACGACTTCTAGAATTATCGGGGTTTTAATACTATATATAATTTCTTCGAGACGTTTTCCCTTTATTTTCGTAGTACGACTCTACTTTTAGAGTTTTTCTTATACCGTTTTTAGGTCTCTTTTAGAGATAGCCGCGCTAGTAGAGCTTACGCTAGGCTTAGGTAATATACGACTTCTTATTTAAGTAGTAGAGGAGATAAAGGAAATCGGCGAACCTCTAAACTATAGTATCTAGTAATAGCTTATTACTAAGGCTAAAGACTTTATCTCTAATTCTTTTTATCGCTAAAGAATAATTAGCTACTTACTATTAGAATAGTTAAGCTTTATAGCGAGGATCTAGTATCCTAGATTATAAGACGTATCCTAGTAGTAAGATATATCTCGTAGCGACGGCTACCTTTTCGTAATCCTCTTAATCTCCTCGGGATATATCTACTTAATAGGACTTCTAATTTATTCTTAGATCTACGTAGTAATAAACTTTAGCTTTAGCGTCTTCTAGTCCTAGCTAAAGATAATCTTTTCTAGATAGCTAGTATTTATACGGCCGAAGTATAGGATATTCCGTTCGCCTTTATATATATAGCCTCTATTAATTAAGTTAAGAGTAGGACTATATTCCTCTTAAAAGTAAGACTCTTCGCTATATATATAGTATTTTCCTTTAATAGAAGAGTCGACCTTTCTTTTCTAGAAACTAGTAGCGTAGGAACCGAAGTATACTTTAGTCTAATTAGTCGTCTAGGCTTCTAATTAGTTCTAAAGAGAAGTATAGTACGAGTTAAGCCTAGGAGGGTTAATAGGTATAGCCGCGGCAGTCTTCTAATTAATTTATACCTAAAGAGAAGCTTAATTTATTACTAGATTCTTAAAGAGTTTAGTAAGCTTAGAGACCGGTAGCGAGGGTCTTATTTCTATATTAAACTTTAGCGTAAAGGTTAGTCGCTTCTAGTTAACGACTTCTTAAATCTTTTTAAGTATCGATCCTTAACTAGTTTAGAACTTTCTAAAGCTATTATCTCCGGTCGCAATCTTATAAGCTTCTTTATAAACCTTAGTAAAAGGTTTAGAGAGCTTTCCGGTATAATCGATTCGAAGATAGTTAAAGACCTTCTTTATAATCTAGTCTAGAAGTCTAGAAAGAAAAAGCTAATACCTCGTATAGTTATCTAGCTCTTTAGTAGGAATCGTAGATTAAATTAGCTTAAATTACTTATAGTACTCGAGTATATTTATGTCTTTTCCTTTCGCTTAAGCTCTTTTTAATAAGGTCTCGAGGCTTGCGCGTATCTAGAAAAGTATCTAAGTATTAAACTTAGCCTACCTATCTAGAATTAACTTATAAAGGACAAGGTATTTATTATCTAAATACCCGTCTAGAGTCTTAATCTCGATTTTAATAATATAGTCGTAGTTATCTAAAAGACGTTTAATTCTAGTAGAATCCTTTTAGTTTAGACGATAGTTCTTAGTAAACTTATTTATTCTAGAAAGCTATTCTAATACGCTAGCGCCCGAAAAACTTAGATTTCTAGGTATATCCTTTTCTAGAGGTCGAGCTATTAAAGTCCTAAGATTTCTAGCTAATCCCTTTATAATATTAGGTCTAAGATTCTTAAGTAAGTTATATAAGGCTTCGATAAGAGATTACGTAAGAGCTATAGTACGTCTATCTTTAGCTAAAATCGGCTAATTATAATTATTTTAAGAGTCTAATATATTTATAGTAGAAGTACTTATCTTAGGAGTACTATAGAGCTAAGCGTCTTCTAAAGAAAGTAATTCTAGTAAAGAAAGGTTTTATAGATTAATTTTAGTAGTATTAAAGTCGGATAAATCTAAATCTACTTTCTTTAAACGGATTAGTAAGTTTATTTACTAATCTATCTAAAGAATAGGTCGTATTTAGAGACGTCTAAATATAAAGAAGAAAGAAGTAAGGAGATAAAAGAAGATTCTTAGTCTAACTAAAGAATTAGAAGGTTTTCTAAAGGTATAGTTAGACCGCGAGAGCTATAAGAAGGAGTCTAGTAAAGAGAAGAGAGTCGTCGTCGTTTTATAGAATAAGAGAAGAAAAGATTAATTTTAGAAATAATTAGAAGCCTACTAGCCTCTAAGAGTACCTAAAATTAAAGAGGGAAAGGTAGTAAGTAATCGTTAGTTAAGTTAAGAAGAAGTAATTAGGTTCGTTAGTATTAAGAGGTCTAATACTAAGAGTAGGAAGCCTAGAAGCAAATACGAGAGCCTAATTATTTTCTTATTAGAAGAGTACGAGAGACCGCCTCTTTTTATACTCTTCTTCTTATTTTTAAAGCTATAAGTATATTCGTAAGACTTGCTACTACGATCTATTAGAAGGTTAGGAAAGTATATAAGTTACTAGAAGGTAGTAGTACGTCTCCTAGGTTCCTCTAATAAGAGTAGAAAGCTCCTTAGTTCTTAGAAGAATACTCTACTACCCGTCGTATATCTAGAAGTTAAAGAGGTTCGTTTAGAAGCTAATAAACGCTAGTAGGCTCGTATCGAGTATATATATAGGCTCTTATACCTATATTATAGGATACTTTACTAGAACGCTACTTCTAGAAGCTACTACTTAGTATAGTCTACCTTAGAAGTAGAAAAAAGTCGTTAGAAGCTAAAGGGTCTAGTTTTAATCCCGAGGTCTCTAATCGTATCTAGAGGATCTAGCGCTATCGCCTAGTCGTCTAGAAAGTATTAAAAGCCTCGGAGTTAGATAGAAGAAAGCCGCGTAAGTAAGATTCTTATTTTCCCTTCTTAAGATACTATATTTAGTACTTAAGAGAGGCTATATCGTCGTAGCTATAAAGTAAGGCTAGTCTAATCGGGTCTAGAAAAGCAATTTAGTAGTCTTAGATAGTAGCGATATTAAACGCTCTCTACCTTATAGTCTAGATAAGTTTAAAAAAGCGATCCGTCGATCTTAAATAGTAGCGATATTAAACGCTCTTTGCCCTACTATCTAGAATCGAGTCTCTAGAAGTAATTAGCTAAAAGTAGAGAGTAGTAAGATTAAACGCTCTCTACTCTACGTCTCTTAGCTCTTCTTAAAAGAAAAAGCTATTAGAAAAAGTTCGTATCTATATAAAGTCGTACGATCTTCCGCCTAGATATAGCTTCTAGAATTAAATAGTAGCGAGCTATCGCGCTCGTTAGAGTCTTTCGTATACTTATTATAGAGCTCGAGAGAAGCCTAGCTTCTCTATAGTTTTCCGAGGTCGTCGTCGTTTAGAAAGTAGGTTCGTAGTAGTTAGAAATAAATATCGTTCTTCTAGAAGATCCTTTAAAGTAAAGTAGGCGTTTACGTTAGTCGGGCCCTACCTTCGGCTCTAAAAATATAGACCTAAACCTATATATACTAAAATTAGTAGCTTATTATATATATACTAGTTCTAGTAAGAGTAGTAGTATTATACGATATCCGCCCTTATATTATATCGTCTCTCCGATACTAGAGAGGCCTAAAAGACCTATAGACGACGCCGAGATCTTATTCTATATCTAGAAGATACTAATTTCTAACCTAATAGTAAGGTAAATCTCTTAATACGCTACTTCTTAATATTAGGCCTTATACGCTTAACTTTCTAATTCGTTCTAATCTTAAAGTCGTAAGGTTTAAGTAGCAGATAAATAAAATAGAGGCTAAAAGATATAGGTATCCTATTATTATAAGTAAAAGGAGGAATCGTTATACTAGAGGTCTTTAATAATACGACGAGTAGTAGATAGAGAGGCAAATTGCTTTCCGAAAGTATCTAATCGTAGAAGAAAAGTCGTAAAGAGTATAGGTAAAGTAGTAAGGTATCTAATCTCCTCGAGTCGCCTAAAAGCTCGTTATTAATATCTTCTTATCTTCCTTCTTATTCGATATCCTTTTTCTTTCTTTATTCTATATTCTAAGTACTCTTAGCTTTTTAGAACTCCTATTAGAACCGTAGTAGGTTACTAGTTAATAATAGTAATAAGCCGGCGGTCTATAAGATAGCCGTAAGTAAGTTAAAAAAAGTAGAAGCGACGAAGATATTATATAAGTCTCTACTACTAAAGTAGATAGTATAAGGTACCTACCTATATAATACGTACTAGCGGTACGAGTACGAGAAGAAGTTAAGTCTTAGGAGGGCCGTAGGCTAGCTAAGTTCCTTCTCGATAATACTATAGATATTAATATAGTATTACGAGCCTTCGTACTTTAGTATAAGTTGCCCTTACGGCCGAACGCGGCCTTACTACTAGCTACTATCTTTATAGGTAAACTAGGTTATTATTATAGTATATACTATATATATATAAGGCTCGTAGACTTCTTAAGGATCGAGCGCGTAACTAGAGGGATCTTCTACGTATATAATATACTAGATCCCGATATTATTCTTAGCTATCTATAGTAACGTATATAATAGGTAAGTATCGATAGTAGTATAGACGAATAGCGTTACGATAACGATCGTTTCGGCCGATTCGAAGTCTAAGAGGCCTATAAGTTCCTTAAAGACCTCTAGAAGGCACCTAATATATTTATAGTTAGCTTAAGTAGAATAGGCGAGGAGCCTACTCTAATACTAAAGGAGTTCTATTAATTCGACGACGTTTTTAACTCGATAGAGAAGATATAAAGTAAACCTATCGATAGCGCTAAGTATACGATCGACCTAAAGCCGAGTACTATACTACCCTTTAGGCCTCTATACTACTAGTTAGATAGAGAGCTCGAAGAGCTTAAGAAGTATCTAAAGACTAGGCTCGAGTATAATTAGATTAAGCGTTCTAATAGCGAGGCGGGTACGCCTATCCTATTTATACTAAAGAAGAATAGTAAGCTATAATTATATATAGACTACTATAAGCTAAATAAGATTACGATTAAGAATTAGTACCCGCTCCCTTTTATTAGTAAAACGCTAGATAGACTTATAGGAGCTACGTAGTTTACGTCGCTAGATCTTATAGACGCGTATTATCGTATTCGTATTAAACTAAGCGACCGCTAGAAGACTATATTCTATATACGATATAGTTACTACTAATACTAGGTAATACTCTTTAATTTAACGAACGCCCTAGTAATATTCTAGGCGTATATTAACTACGCGCTAGTAGGGCTAGTAGATATAAGTTACGTAGTATACCTAGATAATATCCTAATCTATAGTAAGACTCGTAAGGACTATATACGAGACGTATACGCTATACTTAAAAGGCTCTATAAATTCGGACTCTATATATAACGCGCTAAGTATAAGTTCTTCTAGAAATAAGTTAACTTCCTTAGGTTCGTAGTTACGACTAAAGGTATAGCGATAGACTCTAGTAGGATAGCCGTAATCGCCTCGTAGCCGAGGCTAACTACTCTAATAGAGGTTTAATTATTCCTTAGGTTCGCGAACTTCTACTACTACTTTATCTTTAGATATTTAAGAGTCGTAGTACTACTAACTATACTCTTAAAGAGCGTAAAGAATAGTAGGAAGCTAGGGCCTATTAGTTAAGGTAAAGCTAAGGAGTAGGCTTTCTTAAAGTTAAAAGAACGCTTCTAGACTACGCTACTTCTTAGGTACTTTAACTCTACGTTACGCCTACGAGTCGAGACCGATACGTCTAACTTCGCTATCGCTAGTATTCTAAGCTAGCTATTCGAGTCGGAATTAGATATTAGAATAGGTCCTCGACTTTAAGTTAGTTCTAGGTCTAGGTCGGTTTCTAAGGGAACTAACCTAAGATCTAAATCGATAGAGTACTCGACTCGATACGAAATCGATAGGTCGGGTCTAAATACTACCGGTTCCTATATAGGTCTTTATAGAGACCTAAGTTTAAAAAGATAGGTCTAATAACGCGGTATAAAACTAGGTCGCTATAGGAATAATAGGATTACTCTAATACTAAATATACGTATATATAGAACTAAGCGTAGTAGTATATTAGAAGCGCTAGTTAAAGTAGCGACTATAGTTACGGAGAAAAATAAGGCTACTAACTATACTTATCGACTACGAGATATAGAATTAAATACTATATATAATATCGACTACGAAGTCTATTCTACTTTACGAGTATAACGTAAAAGTAAATACTTCCTTTGCTAAGTACTATAGTAAAGATATATTAGTACTATATCCTTCTTATTATTACTAATCGAGTCGAAGTTACTCTATTTAGTGCTTACTAACGCCTTCTAATCTGCCTCTAGCTACTCCTACTACTAACTATATTAGAGTCTAGGTAGGGCCTAGCCGAGTTAAGTTAGTAACGTCTATCCTATTACTATCTAGCTATATATATACTAAAGTACCTGCCCGGCGGCCGGGCCCGCAGCCTTAGCCTTCGGCCTATAACCCCTATCCGGCTAGCTACTTATTCTATTTATAATAGTTACTCGCCCGCGCTATTTTAAGTTCGATAGCTATCTCTAGCTATATCTATTAGCTATCTATCCCTTACTTAGTCTCCGAGTTAAAGTCTAAGTCGGCCTAAACTATAGGCTTTATAGCGTCTAGTTTCTTCTTTATCTTCTTTAGAGCTATAGGTCTATCTTCCTCTAATATAGTATCTAACTTCTTCTTAGCCTTCTTCTTAGCTAGAGCCTTCTTCTTTCTAGTCGTCTTCTCGAGTTCCTTATTTTCTAACGACGCGACTATTACTATAACTTCTAAAGTCTTAGAACTCTTCTTCCTAGCCTTACTTTTACTCTTAGTCTTTTAGTCTACTAGAGCTAGCTATAAGTACGATCCCGTTAGCGCTAGTAAATAGCGAGTTATTTGTTTATTTATTTATTTATTCTATTAACGTGCTATAGGAGTCGAAGACTATATAGCACGGGTGGGCCGAAGCCTATCTAGTCGTAAGAGAAAAAGCTTCCTAGGCTATAAAAACTCTTAGTAGTAGGGGTGCCTTATTCGCGCTAAAAACGGATATTATAGGCCGATGCCTAGGGGAACTAGAATTTCACTTGGTGTGGCTTGGCGCCAAGCGCCAAGCTGCCAAGTGCCAAGCCCTACATATAGAATTTCAACATTTAAAATTAGTTCTAGTAGTAGATATAGCTAGTATAGTATATCGAGTCGGTATAGAGGCCTCTATTTCTATTCGATCTCGGACCTAGAGAGTCGTCTCTAGGAATATATATTCTAGGTAGGAAGGGTCTGCCTTTCTCCCTTCTTTCTATAGCTCTTTTTAGTAGGTAAATAGCTAATCTCTTGCCTAGTAGCTGCCTCCTCTCTCTACTCCTATCCTACCTACTTCTATTCTATCCTCTCTTTTCTACCTCTTCTATAGTAGGGTTCTGCCTTAGTTCGTAGGGTAGTCTTAGGGTAGTCTTAAGGTTATCTTAGGTAGTTCTTATCTTATCGGGTATACGGCTAGTAGTAGCGAAGTAGGATTGTCTTATATACCCTTATACTTTACTAGTATACTCGAGAGTATCTATTTCTACCTACGGCCGCGTAGAGGCGTATAATAGGACTTCGTAGGTAGTAAATAGCGAGTAGCGTCTAGGCGCTTACTAAAGCGGAGACGCGCGTATCGGTTAGCGATAGCTAGTATTAATAGGGCTATAGCGTATAGCTAGCTAGCTTATCTAATATCTTTCTAGAATAGCGGCCGAGCCTAACTATCGAAGGGCTAGAGCGAGGTCTCTCTATACTAGTTATTATCTTCGATATCGTTAAGATAAGTTAAAGTATCCTATAGATATCGGACGGCCTAGTCGGTAGCCGTAGCGGCCTTAATACCCTTACGTATAGTCTTTAAGAAGCCGAATAGGTCTACTACTATAGCCTATAGAATTTTCTCCTCTACTACTAGAAGATTAGACGCTCGAATCTACTTACTAGAGGCCTAGCGCTTATTGCCGTTAATCTTAGCCTAGATGCCGGGCTAGCCGGCCCTATATAAAATACGAGTAGTATAGGTAATAGTATAGAAGGCATAGTCGTTTTTTTCTATAATATAAGGGCGGCCGGCCGGCTTACGCTATACCCGTATAAAGTTCTTAGACCCGAAGTTAGCTAGCTATATCTTTATTAAGTCGTCGCGGTTAAAAGTACTATAGTTCTTAAGCTCTAGTAAGGCTCTAACTATATAGTCGTCTAGCCGGACGCCTATAGGTAGTAAACTACCTAGTATAATACGACTAAGGGCGTAGTATAGTAGTAGCCGATTAGTATGCTCTAGGCCGGCCTTTATATATATATACTTATTAATATTCTACGTAGCGGCCTCGACGTTAATTTTTATCTCCGAGTACTAGAGGCCGCCGAGTAGTAGTGCCTTACTATTACTATTATAGTTAGAGAGGTAGGCAGTACGCTCCTATTCTTATATATAGTCGAGTATCTTAGCCTTAGTAGGTATCTTAAGGGTAGCTTTCTTCTTAGCTAGTTTCTTAGCCGGTTCCTCGGCTATATACTTACTTAGTATTTAGGGGCTAGACTACCTAACCGACGCTATACGTATATCTAAGAGGCTGCTAACGGATCGTCCTATTAAAGTAGTACGTATATCGTAATTAGGTAGGAATAGTAAGCTAGTCGAGAAAAATTACTACGCCTAGATATTAGGCTAGAAGTTATATCTAGGTAGTAGAGCGCTTATACTACCGAAATTTTAGGCGAATAAGCGCGGGTTAAGTATTTAGCTAGTTATTATACTTAAAGTATAGAGGTCTAGGAGCAGTATAGTCTAGCCGCGCTAGAGAGCTTATAGTAGCGTTATTAGGCCTAGGAAGACTATAGTACCGGGAGCTTATAGTATAGATATCGTAGCTAGAAGGAGTATCGTCTAACTCTCGGCGGTATTACCGTCGTTATTAGCGTCTAACTTCTTAGCCGCCTACTACGTACGTACTACCTTTAGGCGATCTTAGAACTTAGATCGGCCGCTACCTAGTATATTAGCTATCTAAATATCTTATATAGCTTATACGTCCTTAGCCGCTTATACGTCCTTAGCCGCTTATACGTCCTTAGCCGCTTATACTTCTATAGCGGCTCTAGCTTCCTATATAACCTTAGTTACCTATACCCGGGCTATCTTATCCTTCTTTTTCTACTAAAGTCGTACTACTCGGGCCTTAAAGTTAGCGTACTACTAGCTAGTAGCTTTCTAGTTAGCGATAATTTATACTTTAGTTTTAGGTAGCGGCTCGGTTAGGACTATAGGTAGAAGCTTATTAGCTAAGCGTAGGTCGTCTAGAATATATATAGCGATAGAGGCGGACGGCCTATAGGCCTTAAGGCGAGTATTAGCTAGCTCGTCTCGTAGCTTTAGCTAGCGGATCTTCTAATAGACGTAATCTATAATCTAAGGAACTATATACGGCTACGCCGCTTCTCTAAATAGGCGCTAAATACTAGC
Organism: Cercospora zeina; assembly: GCA_022702355.1. Taxonomy (NCBI): domain Eukaryota; kingdom Fungi; phylum Ascomycota; class Dothideomycetes; order Mycosphaerellales; family Mycosphaerellaceae; genus Cercospora; species Cercospora zeina. The sequence goes on from JAKLWX010000010.1 coordinate 1,833,649, forward strand.
GTTAGCGCTCGTAAGTAGTACTAATAGGGAGACTCGTTCGTTAGCTAGGCTACGAACGTCGAATAATAGCGCTAATCGGCTAACGTTATAGTATTAAGTATAAGCTAGGATCTCGAGGAGGCCCTTAGGTTATCTATCGACGGATAGATATAATATTATTCGTAGTATAGTCGCGTCGGTAAGATACTAGACGTATAGTTCTTAGGAATAGCTTAGGAATCCTAATACCTAAAGACGGCCGAGGTCGATACTTATAGCCTCGGCTATAGCGTTAGTATCGCTAATAATCTTAAGCTAGTCTACTTCGACTTTATAAGCTACGTTTAAGTTAAGTAGGAACTTCTACGCCGACGAGTTAGCCGTATAGTAGGCACTCGTAGTAGTTTCTAGCGCCTTAGTATATAAGGACTAGATATAAGACTATATCTATAGAGCAATCTACGCTAGTATAGTTATAGCTAAGAGAGCGAGAGGGACGAAACTCTTAAATAGTACCTCGTTACGATTAAAGTCCGTCTAGTCCTTATAGCAGGCTACTATCTACTTTCTAACCTTAGTATAGGCGTCTTTCTCGAACTATTACGCGGCTAGGAGATCTTCGTAATTCTTATTAGTAGCTACTATAGCCTTACGCGTAGCCTTCTAATTAAATATTCTCTAGGTAATATCTAGCTACTATTCCGTATCTAGAAGCTAAAACTTAAGGGCTTTCCGAGCCTCTCTCTAGTCGTACTAGTAATATACTAGTACTATAGCGTAGGCTAAGTCGAGGTTAGTACGAATAGCTTCGCGAGTTTAAAAGAAGAAGAGATCTAAGACTTCTATACGGTACTTCTTTATATATATTAGAATAATAGCTATAACTATAGCTATATCGGTATACGCGATACCAGCTAGCGAGGGCCCCTTATATCCTAAGATATTAGTTAAGCCCTTTATAGCTAACTAGAGTTTAGCTTCGTTACGGCTAGAATTAAGAAGATTCTTCTTATTATACTTAGTAGTAAGCTAGTTTTAGATAGTATACTAGCTAGCGATCTCGCTATTTTTCGCTTATAGATAGAGGTTATCTATCTTAGTAAGGTAAAGTAAGAGGGCGCGATAGCGTAATCGGAAATATAAGATCGGTAGTATATAGTAGGCGCGAAAGCGTTATTTTAAAGTAGTAGAGGAGCGCGCGTAGGTAGTTTCTTAGTAAGCGGCCGCTCTCCTACTACTATTTATAGCGATCGAATACCTAATAAGGCGCTAGAGAGGTATACGTACGATACGTAGGTCGTAGCGGTAGTATTATAGCGTTAATATTAGGACTATAGCTATTAAAGTTCTAATAGTTTAGTAAACGGAAAGAATAGTCTATACGCTATTATTCGTTAACTTTAGTTATCGAATACTACCTAAACTATAATAACGCTACCTAAATATAATATTACGCTATTACTACCTAAAACGTTTTACTAAGTAAGAGAGGAAATTAGGAGCGACGCCTAGTAATATTACGCTATTACTCCTTAAAATACTCTAGTAAGTAAGAGAGAGGAATTAGGAGCGGCGCCTAGCCGCTACCTACTTATCGTAGGCTACGATAGTATTCTTTTAATAGATAAGAGAATATAGAATCTTAGCTTATAGAATAGAGGAATAGTCTCGTAGAATCCTAGCTCGAACCTAGGTGCGGTCGCGGCCTCGACGGCAGTCTACTAGATATATATAGTTATATTCCTAGACTAGGTCTATCGCGTCGCGAAGGTCTTCTATATTATACTAAACGTTATAGGCATAGCTATAGTTAAACTATTTAACTAGGTATTACCTCCTACTACGGACCTTATATCTACCTATTAATCTCTTAATCTCGTAATAGAGAGCCGAGTTATTATCGTCGGCCTCTATAGGGCCGGGCTCTAGAACTTAGCGGTCGTACGAGTTATTACTAGCTAGGTAAGGTTCGAGTTATACTACGGATACTATAAGGTAGATCTACTAAACCGGAGGAATAGCTAAATAATAGGCTAGTCGGCCTACTTAGTCTTCGATCTCGAAAGGTCTAACTCTCTAGTATAAGAATTTACGATATATAATACTAGCTAGGTAGTATCCCTTATATAGGCGAAGAAGAACTAGTTAGCTACGACGAAATATAATAAGCTAATAAATAGTATCGTACCGGTCCTTTATAATAGCGGCTGCCTAGGCTATCGAGTTAGCGGCCTTATCGCGGGCTTCCTATTTAAGAGTAGTATAGTCTATAGTAGGCAGCTCGGATAACGGGATTAATATATCTAAGTTGTTCTTAAAACCCTATATTAGTACGTTAGGGACCTTCTCTATAGACGCGTTCTAGCTATTATTAAGGTTAGCTTAAATATAAGGTAGCGCCTCTACCTAAGAGATATCTAGGAAGGATATAATAAAAAAGCGTAACGCGATTTCTATAGTCTAATTCGTGCGCTTACTCTAGCTATCGGCCTATAAGTAGTAGGTAGTAGTAGCTAGGAATCGCGTACTAAGCTTACGGAATACTACTTATATAAACTCGGATATCTAAATCGGGTCTCGATCTCTAATTATAATTAATAGTAGGGACTACTCGTTAGCTATATAGCTATAAATCTAAGCCGCCCTATAGTCGGCCGCGGTCTAAGTAGATTTAGACTTCGTTAATATTACTCGCTTAGTAAATTTATAGGTTTCGGTTAGGAAACCGTTAAAACCGCCCTCGTCTATAGGTAGGCTAAAGACCTAGTTAGCCGTTACTATATAGTCTAGAACGGCGATAGCCTAGATTAGCTATAGTTCGCTATTAGGCCTATAACGGTAGGTTTAATTTAGAAGGTAGTCTAAATAAAACTTAATATACTTCTATAATTCCTTAGCTAGATACTAGATATAGAATAAGGCGAAGACCTAGGCATAGGACCGATAGAAGCCCGTATAGTAATAATTATTATAGGCTATCTTAAAAATCTCCTTATATAGTAGCTATAGGATATATAGGCGCTCGCGACTATCTAAGTTATCCTTAAAGAAGATTAAGTCGTTCTATAAGAAGAACTATAGGCCTAAAGGCGCCGCCTCCGGTTCCTTTAGTTCTAGGTCGCCGGCGTTTTTACTACCGTCCTAGCTTATATTATCTAAGGCGGCTAGCCTATACTACTCCGCTCGTAGTAGTTACTACCTCTAGCTAGCCTACTAGGGATTAGCTTTATATCCGTAGCGTAGGTCGGCTTTAAACTTATTAGATAACTCTACTAAGACCGAATAGAAGATTAAAGCGTCTAGGGAAGTAAACGGCTAGCTAGTTCGCTTATTAGTTAATATCGCGTAGAAGTAGTAACTATCGGTATAGCTATATAACTATAAATAGATAGGATTATCTAAATTTTATATAGTGTCCCGAGCCGGATTAGAGTTATTATACGTAAGCGGGTCTAAGTTATCTATAACTAAGATTCGGTAGGTTTTAGAGATTAATCGGCTAAGTACGTCCGAGACGGCGTATAGACGGCTAGGGCGATATACTACCTAAAGCTCGTAGAACTAAGATAGGTACTAGCTAGCCCTAATTAGCCTTAGATTTAATTTGTCGATAGAGGTTATTATAGTAATAGAACCGGCCGTCGCGATATTAAGTACGGCGGTATAGTTAGTAAATATATAGATCGGCCTCCGATAAGCCTAAAGAATATATCTAGCCTTACGCGCTATCTATAGAAGGCTAGAGACCTCTAGCTCTATAGCTAGGTATCTAGATTCTACTTTAAAAAGCGTCTTACTAAGGAAGAGTACTAGTTAGACTACTATTAGTATAAACCGTAGCGGCTACGCTAGGTTAGGTACTAGGTCTCCTTATACTATATAGATTACTATAGCGTAGCTATAACGGCTAGAGTCTAGGTCTATATAAAGCGGCTAGTCTACGTTTATATAATAAAAGAAGGTAGCGAAGCGGTATAGTCCTTATAGTATATTATAGGCGCGATACTAGTAGGTAAGGTTTTCTACGTCGTTCTAGGCTAGCGTCTTAGCTATAAACCTCTTGCGCGAGTTTCCTTTATTAGAAGAGGCTAGACGAAGGAGGTACTTCTTCCGATCCTTAAATAGCGTAATTAGCTAGGAGAAGTATAGAATATAGTAGCGCTACTACCCTATAATGCCTATATAGAATTCTAGGTCCTTTAAAGAGCGTAGAAATAGTAGGTCTAAGATAGCCTTAACCTTCTCTTCGTAGGTCGTATAGCCTAGACTGCTAATACGCTAGCTAAAAAGTTTTATCGAAGGGAAGCCTACGAAGGTCTTAGCTAGGGTAATACTAATATCGATATCGTCTAGCGCCTAGAATACTCTATTTAGGTCGCGAAGATAATTATCGAAAGTCCTAGAGAAAATAATAATATTATCGATATAAGTACGCGAGTAGTAGTTAAACTTCTTTAAGATACGGTCTAGTTATCTCTAGACGTATTATACGCTATTAGTAAAACCTATAATAGCTATACCTAGCTATTCCTAACTCTAGTAGCTATTAATAGTAAATTTATAGCAGTCGGCCTTAGCTACCTACTACTAATAAAAGAAGGAAACTACGTCGATAGTTATAATAAAACGGCTTCCCTTTAGAGCCGTAATAATATTCTCCTATCTAGGTAACGAGTAGGAGTCCTTTACTACTAGTTTATTAAGGCTACGAATATCGACTACTACTTAGCTTTTACGAATAGGCTAGCTACCGACCTCTATAGTCTTCTAGACTATAAATACTAGAAACCCGAAAGGTATAGGCTAGGTAGAGTAGGATATTTTCCCTTATTAGTAGAGGGTATCGAAAGCCTTATCGACTACTATATAGTCTAGTACGAATAAAGAATAGGTAATAGTAGGCATCCGGTACGATTTACTACCTAGTAGTAATATAATAGATATATACTTAGAGTCTAGTACTTTAACTATAATACCCTTATCCTAAAATAGTTAGTCGTACTAGGATATAATCTACTAATACTACGTCTTCTATCTAGCAATACTATAGATAGTCGCCCTATTAGCTAATTTCTACTTAAGCGTATCGTCTAGTATCTTTAGTTTTAGTAAGGATACTAGACTCGTCGTAGTAGACTTACGAACTAAGGGGTTCTACCTATAAAAATCCGATAAACTAGCTAGTTTAAGCTAATAATTAAGAAGGGCGGCTAGCTTATACTAGCCCGGATCTAAATAGTACGCTCCCTAGTAGCTAATATTAGATATACTTCCTATACGTATACCCTTAGTAAGCGTAGCTAGCCGGTCTATATTATTACGAATAAAGATAAAGTCGGTATCGGAGTCTACGATAGCTAAATATAGAGCTAGTTCTCGCTAAAGGCTACCTAAGTTGCTAGGCTCGGGGGTAAACTAGAAGTCTCTACCTATAGGTATAGCTTCTCGTAGTTCGACGGCTACTCTAGCTACCGATCTAGCTAGTATTAATACCGGCTACTAGGTAGATAGGATAGTATAGAAAGCTAAGCGATCTTTACGCTTAACTAGTAATAGGGCGCGAGTATTGCTCGTAGCTTCTAAAGTAACTAGTTTGCGGCCCGGGTCTATTTTTATACTCTACGGCCTAATAATATCTATAGCTACTAGAATCTTAGGTAATAGGGATTCTATTACGTAAACCTTATACTATATATAGACTAGGATACGCTTCCTATCGTAGAGAGCGGGTACCTATATATCTAGTTCTATATATTCGGAAGTATAGGTACTCGTAGCTAGGCTAGACACCTATAATAGTTACGCTAACTTCTTCCGAGAGTAGTTAAGTAGTTAGCTAGCTAAGAAACCCGTATCGATTACGGATAATATAGCGCCTATATCTAGGTATACTACGTAATCTACCTCGTCTACTACTAGACGGAGGTAGATCCGTAGATAGAAGGCTATACGGAAAGCGAAACTAGCCTTAGGAATAAAAGCGGCTTTAGATTCTAGAATATTATTAATCTAGGTACTAAGAGGAGCTACCTCGTAGATATAGTAGTAGGCCTTTAGTACGGCTACTAAAAAGAAATCGGCTTAGCAAATAGGGTAGTAGTAGCCCTAGGCTATTCCTCGCGATAAGAATAGTTTAAGGCTAGAGGAGGGGCTATTCGAGGTATAGACTATAAAGTTAGACGAGCCTAGGAGGAGGTCTAATATCCCGTTATCTTCTAAATCTACGTAGTCTATAATATCGTTAAAGAACTAGAGTATATTTAGTCTACTAACCTCGCGACTACTAGTTATACGGCTATAGCTACGGCTATAAGACCGAGAAGATAATTCGTAGTAGTATTAACTCGAGCTATATAATAAGTTAAGGTAGTAATTCCGTAGTCGGCGTCCTCGTTCTTATCGTAGCTTTAGATACTCCCTCGAGTAGTAGCCGCGCTCCTCGTAGTTATAGTAGGCCCTATTATTAATACTAGGCTCGTTCTTAATCTTTATCTTAGAGCTAAGCTCTTACTTAATATAGTCGTTTTCGCGAGGCTAGTAACGTTAACTATTATTATTTAGGCGCTCGCGTTCGTCGTAGTTCTATTAGTATCTATTAGGTTACGGATTATTACGGCTACGGCTAGGTCTACGTCGGTTTCTAGGCTCGAAGTTATAGCCGCTTACGCGTCTAATATCTCTATACTACCCGGATCTCGTTATATTTAAGCGCTATAGCTCCCGCTATATCGAGCGCGAATACTTACCTATAGAGCGGCTCTTAGATAGCTATTTCTAACTAAATAGCTAGGTCTTTAGGCGCGTAGTAAACTAGTCGACTATAGTACTAGAAGTCGGGTAGTCGATATTTATTCTTAACTCTTCGTAGAGCTTTATTTAGGTAAGGGTAAGTTAAGCCTATTAGTCTATCGTCCTAGCCTCTCTAGCCTATCGTACTATATTTAGAACGAAATCTCCTAGTAGACGGTTAGCTCGGATATTACTCTAGTCGTAATATTCTAATTCTAGTTTAGCTAAAGCCTTAGTCGGTAGTAACTAAAACTTGTCTCTTAACGCCTTATTCTAGTAGTTAATCCTACTACTACTATATAAGGTACGGCGGTCTACCTTAGTTAGTTCGCCTATAAGCTACTATAAGGTATTCTCTCGAAAATACTTAGTTAGGTAGGTCCGCGTAAACTTACTACTATTAAGTACTATATAGTCCTTAGCTACGTCTAAGAATAGGTAGACTAAGCGGTAGTATATCTTTCTACCCCTATTTATAATATCGCTCTCTAGTAGGTTAGCGGCTAAAGCGTCTAGATAGAAATAGCTAATTTCCTTAGCCTTAAACTAAGTAGTTTAACGTAGGCTATAGTATAGGGAACGCGATAGTTCCTAGCTACTATTCCTATAGTAGTCGCCTCCTAATAAGAAAGGCGAGGATAAAGGTAATCGGCGGCGGTATCTATCGCGTCCGCGACTATTCCTATTATAGTTACGCCGACTATAGCGTCTCGGCTAAGAGTTATTATTATCTAGTAGCGGAGGGCTACCGTTAGAGTTCCGATTACGGCGTAGCCGTACGCTATCTATACGTTATTATCCTTTACTTAAGACTAGACTAGTATGCTATAAGCGTTACTAGCGGCCGTTATTTAAATTACGCTAAGCCCGTCTAGCGTAGTTATTTAGTTCTAGGTTAATAACTATAGGAGCTAGAGCTAGAAGGAGGGTATTAGCTAGAGGGCGCTATTCTAATACTAGAAGACGAGCTATTACGCCGTTCTCTAATTATACTACTCTCTCGTTCTATTAGTCTTTTAACTAGTCGATACGATAGAGCTAGATAGTAGTCTATTTAGCTAGGACTCTACGAATCTAGTCTATTAGCCCTTCGAGTACTAGCTATAAAGCTAGTTTACGTCGATAGCGCCTACGCTCCTTAGCCGCTAGCTAGTCTACGGCTACTAGAGAAGGTGCTCGCGGGCCTTACTATAGGAATTCGTATAAACTCGAGAGTAGTAGCTAACTAGAAGGGCGTATATAGAAGCCGTAGCGTTATACCTACTCCTAGGCTTACTCTTCTTCTAGCTTTATCTTAGTACGCGGCGGTACTAGCTATAATTATTATAGGCTAGGGTATTAAGGTAGGCCGGAATAAGCTAGTACCGAGTTAATATCCTCTATATTTTTACGCTATTATAGTAGAGGACTAAGTAAATACGCGCGGTAACTATAATGTCTCTACTTAGAAATACGTACTTAATTATTTATTTCCGCCTCTTATACTAGCCGAGGCTCTAAACTCGGTAGGTTAGACTATACGAGGCCTACTAGTAATAATAGTAGAGAGTACTAGAAGCTAGCTTCCGAACTAGACGTCTAATATTATAGAGCTAGTAGCTAGGCAAATAGCTTACGCGAGGGAGTTTTAAGCGATAGAGTTCTTAGTAGCTAGATATATAGATAGATACGTAGAAGACGCTAGGCTACTACCTATCGACGGATCGCGTTAAGTAAGTAGATCGGTCGATACCTCTAGACTAAATAGTAAATCTGCTCGTCTACCTAGACGTCTAATTTAGGTTATACTAGCTATTATTATAGGCTCGCTTATAGAAATAGCTACGGCCTCTAGACTAGATAGTAAATCTACTCGTCTACCTAGACGTTTAATTTAGGTTATACTAGCTATTATTATAAGCTCGCCTATAGAAATAGCTACGGCTAAGGTTTAGGCCGTATATCTAGAGAATTCGCGAACTACTAAAGTAGTTTAATTACTAGCCGCAAATAGAGAACCTACTTAGCGGCCTCTATTACTACCGACGTATTTATTAGCTAATCTAACGAGTATCTTAAGGTAGCTGCTCCTCTACCTACCTATCTAGAAGGCGAGTATTCCTATAGCTAAAAGTAGTACTAGACTAAGAACTAAAGTAAGAGTTAAAGAGCTAGTCTTAAGCGCTTAATTCTCCTAAATAGGTTAAAATTCTCGAAGAAGATCGAGAATAAGAAAGCGTAAGTAAGTATAAGGGCGTTAACCTCGGGAAGTTTAGGAGCTAGATTAGCTATATACGGCGTACTTAGAAGATAAGTAGCGCTAAGAACGCTAATAAGCTTCTAATAGTATAGAGGTCTACGCTACTATAGGTTCGGTAGGTTTATAGGGTTCTAGTACTCTATATAGTTATTCTATCGACTCGTCTAGTTAATATTTAATAACTAATAGTTAATAGTTAATAGTTAATAGTTAATAGTTAATAGTTAGTCGTCGGTTAGGTTACGACGAGGAATAAGATATTAATTAGACTAAAGGCGCTCTTTACTATATAAGGAAAGTACCGCTCGTAATATAGTAGTTACTAGCGAAGTAGTAAACTCCTTCCTAAATTAGCTATCGTAGAGTAAATAAAGGCCTTAAAGCTAGGCTAGAGAGGTAGTAGCGGGCCGTAGCTAGTAGAAAGCGGAGTAGGTAGCTTCTAGTAGCTAGGTAATATAAGTCCCTCGCGGCTTAGTTAGCGGCCGAGAGCTAGGTTAGGCGAAAAGGTAGGCGATTAGTAGCTAGTAGGCTAGACGCGCTAGTCGCGGAAAGTCGCTAAGTAATTAGTAGAAGATCGTAGTCGGTAGGCTAGCCTTTAGATATTTAGGTCCGTAGGACTAGCTAGATCGTATTAATACCCTTCGAAGCTACTAATTATTAGGGTCTAGGTAGGGCCTAGCCGAGTTAAGTTAGTAACGTCTATCCTATTACTATCTAGCTATATATATACTAAAGTACCTACTCGGCGGCCGGGCCTATAGCCTTAGCCTTCGGCCTATAAACCCTATTCGGCTAGCTACTTATCCTATCTATAACAAACTAACTATATTATTCGAAGGCTCGAACGTAGTTAATATCGGCGGCGCCTCCTCTATAAGCGAATCCCGAGCCTATTACTACGCGTTATACTCTTAGGAACGATAGTATATAATATTACTAAACGTCGAGAGATCGTAGGACCGATTATATCGGCTCTAATAACGCGCTATATTATAGAATAAGCAGCTAGCCGGACAGAGGTTATAGGCCGAAGGCTAAGGCTACGGGCCCGGCCGCCGAGTAGGTACTTTAGTATATATATAGCTAGATAGTAATAATATAGACGTTACTAACTTAACTCGGCTAGGCCCTACCTAGACCCTAATAATTAGTAGCTTCGAATTATTAATACGATCTAGCTAGTCTTACGGACCTAAATATCTAAAGGACAGCTTACTAACTACGATCTTCTACTAATTACTTAGCTACTTTCCGCGACTAGCGCGTCCGGCCTACTAGCCGCTAATCGCCTACCCTTTCGCCTCCGGCTATTTTCTTCTAACCTAGCTCTTAGCCGCTAACTAAGCCGCGAGGGACTTATATCGCCTAGCTACTAGAAGCTACCTACTCTACTTCCTACTAGCTATAGCCCGCTACTATCTCTCTAGTCTAGCCTTAGGGCCTTTATTTACTCTATTATACTTAGTTTAAGAAGGAGTTTACCGCTTCGCTAGTAACTACTATATCGCGAGTAGTACTTTCCTTATATAGTAAGGAGCGCCTTTAGTCTAGTTAATACTCTATTTCTCGTCGTATTCTAACCGACGACTAACTATTAACTATTAACTATTAACTAGACGAGTCGATAGAATAACTATATAGGGTACTAGAACCCTATAAATCTACCGAACCTATAGTAGCGTAGACCTCTATACTATTAGAAGCTTATTAGCGTTCTTAGCGCTACTTATCTTCCGAGTACGCTATATATAGCTAATCTAGCTCCTAAACTTCCCGAGGTTAACGCCCTTACGCTTACTTACGCTTTCTTATTCTCGATCTTCTTTAAGAATTTTAACCTATCTAGGAGAATTAAGCGCTTAAGACTAGCTCTTTAACTCTTAGTCTAGTTCTTAGTCTAGTACTACTCTTAGCCGTAGGAATACTCGCCTTCTAGATAGGTAGGTAGGGGAGTAGCTACCTTAGGATACTAGTTAGATTAGCTAATAAATACGTCGGTAGTAATAGAGGCCGCTAAGTAGGTTCTCTATTTATAGCTAGTAATTAAACTACTCTAGTAGTTTGCGAATTCTCTAGATATACGACCTAAACCTCGGCTATAGCTATTTCTATAGGCGAGCCCGTAATAATAGCTAGTATAACCTAAATTAGACGTCTAGGTAGACGAGTAGATTTACTATCTAGTCTAGAGGCCGTAGCTATTTCTATAGGCGAGCCCGTAATAATAGCTAGTATAACCTAAATTAGACGTCTAGGTAGACGAGTAGATTTACTATCTAGTCTAGAGGCATCGACCGATCCGCTTACTTAATACGATCTATCGACGAGTAGTAGCCTAGCGTTCTCTATATATCCGTCCGTATACTTAGCTACTAAGGACTCTATTACCTAGAACTCCTCTATATAAGCTATTTGCCTAGCTACTAGCTCTATAACGTTAGACGTCTAGTTCGGAAGCTAGCTTCTAGTACTCTCTACTATTATTACTAGTAGGCCTCGTATAGTCTAACCTACTAAGTTTAGAGCCTCGGCTAGTATAAGAGGTAGAAATAGATAATTAAGTATATATCCTTAAGTAGAGACGTTATAGTTACCGCGCGCATTTACTTAGTTCTCTACTACGATAGCGTAAAAATATAGAGGATATTAACCTAGTACTAGCTTATCCCGGCCCGCCTTAATACCCTAGCCTATAATAATAATAGCCGGCACTACTACGTACTAAGACGAAGCTAAAAGAAGAGTAAGCTTAGAAGTAGGTATAACGCTATAGCTTCTATATACGCCCTCCTAGTTAGCTATTACTCCTAGGTTTACGCGAATTCCTATAGTAAGGCTCGCGAGTACCTTCTTTAGTAGCCGTAGACCGGCTAGTAGCTAAGGAGCGTAGGCGCTATCGACGTAAACTAGCTCTATAGCTAGTACCCGAAGGGCTAATAGACTAGATCCGTAGAGTCCTAGCTAAATAGACTACTATCTAGCTCTATTATATCGACTAGTTAAGAGACTAATAGAACGAGAGAGTAGTATAATTAGAGAACGGCGTAATAGCCCGTCTTCTAGTATTAGAATAGCGCTCTTTAGCTAATACCCTCCCTCTAGCTCTAGCTTCTATAGTTATTAACCTAGAACTAAATAACCGCGCCGGACGAGCGTAGCGTAATTTAGACGATAGCCGCTAGTAACGCTTATAGCGTACTAGTCTAGTCTTAGGCGAAGGATAATAACGCGCGGATAGCGTATAGCTACGCCGTAATCGGAACTCTAATAGTAGTCCTCTACTACTAGATAATAATAACTCTTAGCCGAGACGCTATAGTCGGCGTAACCGTAATAGAAATAGTCGCGGACGCGATAGACGCCGCCGCTAATTACCTTTATCTTCGCCTTCTTTATTAGGAGGCGATTATTATAGGAATAGTAGTTAGGAACTATTACGTTCTCTACGCTATAGCCTATATCGAACTACTTAGTTTAAGGCCGAGGAAATTAGCTATTTCTATCTAGACGCTTCGGCCGCTAATCTACTAGAGGGCGATATTATAAACCGAGATAGAAAGATATACTACCGCTCGGTCTACCTATTCTTAGACGCGGCTAAGGACTATATAGTACTAAATAGTAGCAAGTTTACGTAGACCTACCTAACTAAGTATTTTCGAGAGAATACCTTATAGTAGCTTATAGGTAAACTAATAGAGGCAGACTGCCGTACTCTACGTAGTAGTAGTAGGATTAACTACTAGAATAAGGCGTTAAGGGATAAGTTTTAGTTACTACCGGCTAAGGCGTTAGCTAAGCTAGAACTAGAATATTACGACTAGACTAATATCCGGGCTAACTAGCTACTAGAGGATTTCGTCTTAAATATAGTACGATAGGCTAGAGAGGCTAGAACGACGGACCGATAGGCTTAACTTACTCTTACCTAGATAAAGCTCTACGAAGAATTAAGAATAAATATTAATTACCCGATACCTAGTACTACGGTCGACTAGTTTACTACGTACCTAAAGACCTAGCTATTTAGTTAAAGATAGCTATCTAAAGGACGCCCTATAGGTAAGTATTCGCGCTCGATATAGTAAGAGCTACGGCGCTTAGATATAACGAGGACTAGGTAGTATAGAGATATTAGACGCGCGAGCGGCCGTAACTTCGGGCTTAGAAACCGACGTAGGCATAGCCGTAGCCGTAATAATCTATAACCTAATAGATACCGATAGAACTACGACGATCGCGAGCGCCTAAACGATAATAGTCGATATTACTAGCCTCGGGAAAACGACTATATTAAGTAAGAGCCTAGCTCTAAGCTAAAGATTAAGAACGAGCTCGGTATCTATAATAGAGCCTACTATAACTACGAGAAGCGTAGCTACTACTCGAGAGAGTATCTAAAGCCGCGATAAGAATATAGACGACGACTATAAAATTACTACCTTAACTTATTATATAGCCTAAGTCGATACTACCGCGGATTATCTTCTCGGTCTTATAGCCGCGGCTATAGCTATATAACTAGTAGTCGTAAGGCTAGTAGGCCTAATATACTTTAGTTCTTTAACGATATTATAGACTACGCGGATTTAGAAGATAACGGGGTATTAGACCCTCTTCTAGGCCCGTCTAACTTTATAGTCCGTACCTCGAATAGCCTTACTTCTAGTCTCGAGCTATTCTTATCGCGAGGGATAGCCTAGGGCTGCCGCTATCCTATCTACCGAGCCGATTTTCCTTTAGTAGCCGCTCTAAAGGCTTACTAGCGTATCTACGAGATAGCTCCTCTTAGTACGTAGATTAACGATATTCTAGAATCTAGAGCCGCCTTTATTCCTAAGGCTAGTTTTACTTTCTATATAGCCTTCTATCTACGGATCTACTTCTATCTAGTAGTAGATAGGGTAGATTACGCTATATACCTAGATATAGGCGCTACGTTATTAGTAATAGATACGAGTTTCTTAGCTAGCTAATTACCTAACTACCCTCGGAAAAAGTTAGCTTAGCTACTATAGGTATCTAGCCTAGCCGCGAGTACTTATACTTCCGAATATATAGAACTAGATATATAGGTACCCGCCCTCTATAACGGCAAGCGAGTCCTAGTCTATATATAGTATAAGGTCTATATAGTAGAATCGCTCTCGCCTAAGATCCTAGTAGCTATAGATATTATTAGCCTATAGAGTATAAAGATCGATTTAACTCGTAAGTTAGTTACCTTAGAAGCCGCTAATAATACCTATGCCTCTCTACTAGTTAAGCGTAGAGACCGCGTAGCTTTTCGTACTATTCTATCTACCTAGTAGTCGGCTTTAATACCGGCTAGATCGATAGCTAGAGTAACCGTTAAGCTACGAGAAGCCGTCCTTATAGGTAGAGATTTTTAGTTTACTCCCGAGCCTAGTAACTTAAGTAGCCTTTAGCGAGAACTAGCCCTATATTTAGCTATTATAGACTCTAATACCGATTTTATCTTTATTCGTAATAATACTAACCGGCTAGCTACGCTTACTAAGAGTATACGTATAGGAAGTATCTCTAATATTAGCTATTAGAGGGCGTACTATTTAGATCCGGGCTAGTATAAGCTAGCCGGCCTTCTTAATTATTAGCTTAAACTAGCTAGTTTATCGGATTTTTATAGGTAGAGCCCCCTAGCTCGTAAGCCTACTACGGCGATTCTAGTATCCTTACCGAAGCTAGAAATACTAGACGATATGCTTAAGTAGAGATTAGCTAATAGAGCTACTATCTACGGTACCTCTAGATAGAGAGCCGAATATTAGTAGGTTATAGCTAAGTATAATCGACTATTCTAGAATAAGGGGACTACGGTTAAAGTCCTAGACTCTAAGTATATACTCGTAACCTTATTACCTAGTAGTAAATTATACCGCATGCCTACTATTACTTATCCTTTATTTATACTAGACCGCGTAGTAGTAGATAAAGCTTTTAACGCCCTCTATTAATAGGGGAAGATAGCCTACTTAACCTAGCCGACGCCCTTTAGTTTCCTTATATTTATAGTCTAGAAGACTATAGAGGTTAGTAGCTAACCTATTCGTAAAGGTCGGGCTATAGTTAATATCCGCGGCCTTAATAAACTAGTAATAAAGGATTCCTATCCGTTACTAAGGTAGGAAGATATTATTACGGCCTTAAGAGGAAGCTACTTTATTATAACTATCGATATAGTTTCCTTCTTTTATTAGTAGTAGGTAGCTAAGGCCGACCGCTATAAGTTTACTATTAATAGCTACCGCGGTTAAGAATAGTTAGGCGTAGCTATTATAGGTTTCGCTAATAGTATATAGTATATCTAAAGATAACTAGACCGAATCTTAAAGAAGTTTAACTACTATTCGCGTACCTATATCGATAATATTATTATTTTCTCGGCAACCTTCGACGACTATCTCTATAACCTAGATAGAGTTTTCTAGGTACTAGACGACGTAAATATTAGCGTCTCTTCGGTTAAGACCTTCGTTAGTTTCCCTTTAATAAGGCTACTCGGTTAACGTATTAGCGGATTAGGCTATACTATCTATAAGAAGAAGGTTAAAGCTATCTTAGACCTACTATTTCTACGCTTACTAAAGAACCTAGAATTCTATATAGGTATTATAGGATAGTAGCGCTACTATATTCTATACTTCTTCTAACTAATTACGCTATTCGAAGATTAGAAGAGGCACCTCCTCCGTCTAGCTTCTTCTAATAAAAGAAATCCGCGTAAGAGATTTATAGCTAGAACGCTAGCCTAGAACGACGCGGAGAACCTTATCTACTAGTATCGCGCCTATAATATACTACGGGAACTATACCGCTACGCTATCTTCCTTTATTATATAGACGCGGATAGGCTACTTTACGTAAACCTAGACTCTAGCTATTATAGCTACGCCGTAGTAATCTATATAGTAGAGCGAGACCTAGTACCGGATCTAGCGCGACTACTACGGTTTATGCTAATAGCCGTTTAGCTAGTTCTTTTTCTTAGTAAGACTTTATTTAAGATAGAATCTAGATACCTAGCTACGGAGTTAGAGGTCTCTAGCCTTCTATAAACCGCTCGTAAGGCTAGATATATCCTCTAGGCTTATCGCCGGCTAATTTACGTGTTTACCGACTATACCGCTACCCTTAATATTATAATAGCTAGTTCTATTACTATAATAACCTCTATCGACAAGTTAAATTTAAGGCTAGTAAGAGCTAGCTAGTACCTCTCTTAGTTTTACGGTCTTTAAGTAGTATATCGGCCTAGCCGTTTATACGCTATCCTAGACGCTCTTAGCTAGTTTATCTCGGAAACCTACCGGGGTACGGTTATAAATAACTTAGACCTACTCGCGTATAACGACCCCGACCTAGCCTAGAATACGGTCTAAGCGCTAGATAATCCTATTTATTTATATTCCTATACCTATACTAATAGTTATTATTTCTACGCGACCTTAGCTAATAAGCGAACCGGCCGACTATTTACTTCTATAGACGTATTAATCTTCTATTCGGTCTTAGTAGAGTTATCTAATAAGTTTAAAGCTAACCTTCGCCGTAAGTACGAGGCCGATCCCTAGTAGGCTAGTCGAATATAGTAGCTTATACGCTTAGAATAGCGTAGGTAGGCCGCGGTAGACGTAGATACGCTATAAGGCGAGGACGCCGTCGATTCTAAGATAAAGGAGCCTAAGGCCGCGCCGTTAGGCCTATAATTCTTTTTAAGGAACGACCTAATTTACTTTAAGGATAATATAGATAGCCGCGAGCGTCTATACGTTCTCTAGCTCTTATATAAGGAGATTTTTAAGATAGCTTATAATAATTATTACTATTTTAGCTTCTATCGATCCTATACTAGAGTCTTCGCCTCTTTCTATATCTAGTATTTAGCTAAGGAACTACGGAAGTATATTAAGTTCTACTCGGACTATCTTCTAAACTAAACCTACTACTATAGGCCTAATAGCGAACTATAGCCGATTTAGGCCGTCGCTATTCTAGACTATATAGTAACGGCTAACTAGGTCTTTAGCTTACCTATAGACGAGGGTAGTTTCGATAGTTTCTTAATCGAGACTTATAAGTTTACTAAACGAGTAATATTAACGAAGTCTAAGTCTACTTAAACCGCAGCCGAGTAAGAGGCCGCTTAGATTTATAGCTATATAGTTAACGAGCGGTCTCTACTATTAATTATAATTAGAGATCGGGACTCGATTTAGATATCCGAGTTTATATAAGCGGCCTTCTATAAACTTAGTACGCGATTCCTAGCTACTACTACCTACTATTTATAGGCCGATAGCTAAAGCGAGCGCACGAATTAGATAGTAGAAATTGCTTTGCGTTTCTTTATTACGTCTTTCCTAGATACTTCTTAGGTAGAGGCCCTACTCTATATCTAAGCTAACCTTAATAATAGCCGGAACGTATTAGTAGAGGAGGTTCCTAATATTCTAATCTAAGGTTTTAAAAATAACCTAGACGTACTAATACTACTATCCGAGCTACCTACTATAGACTATACTACTCTAAGGTAGGAAGCTCGTAATAAGGCTACCGACTCGATAGCCTAGGCAGCTATAGTTATAAAGGATCGATATAATACTATATACTAGCTAGTCGCTTTCTGTCGTAGCTAACTAGTTCTCCTACGCTTATATAAGAGATATCGCCCGGCTAGTATTATATACCGTAAGTTCTCGTATTAGAAAGTAGGGCCCTTCGAGATCGAGGACTAGGTAGGCCGACTAGCCTATCGTTTAGCTATTCCCTCGGTTTAGCGAATCTATCTAGTAGTATCCGTCGTATAACTCGAACCTTATCCTACTAGTAACGATTCGTACGATCGCTAGGTTCTAGAGCCCGGCCCTATAGAGGCTAACGATAATAACCCGGCCCTCTATTATAAGATTAAGAGACTAATAGGTAGGCGTAAGGTCTATAGTAGGAAGTAATACCTAGTTAAATAGTTAAACTATAGCTATACCTATAACGTTTAGTATAATATAGAAGATCTTCGCGACGTAGTAGACCTAGTCTAGGAATATAACCGTACGTACCTAGTAGAGCGCTATTAAGGCCGCGACCGTATCTAGGTTTAGGCTAGAATTCCGCGAGACTATTCCTTTATTCTATAAGTCGAGATTCTATATTCTTCTATCTACTAAGAGGACGCTACTATAGCCTATAATAGGTAGGTAGCGGCTAGGCGCCGCTCCTAATTCCCCTTCCTTACTTACTAAAGTATTTTAGGTAGTAATAGCATAATATTACTAGGCGTCGCTCCTAATTTCCTCTCTTACTTAGTAGAATATTTTAGGTAGTAATAGCGTAATATTATATTTAGGTAGCGTTATTATAGTTTAGGTAGTATTCGATAACTAAAGTTAACGAATAATAGCGTACGGACTATTCTTTCCGTTTTACTAAACTATTAGAACTTTAATAGCTATAGTCTTAATATTAACGCTATAATACTACCGCCGCGACCTATATATCGTACGTATACCTCCCTAGCGCCTTATTAGATATTCGATTACTATAAATAGTAGTAGGAGAGCGGCTACTTACTAAGAAACCGCCTACGCGCGCTCCTCTACTACTCCGAAATAATACTTTTACGCCTACTACGCGCTACCGATCTTATATTTCTAATTACGCTATCGCGCTCTCTTACTCTACTTTACTAAGATAAATAACCTCTATCCGCGAGCGAAGAATAGCGAGATCGCCGGCTAGTATACTATCTAAAACTAGCTTACTACTAAGTATAATAAGAAGGATCTTCTTAATTCTAGCTATAACGAAGCTAAACTCTAGTTAGCTATAAAGGGCTTAACTAATATCTTAGAATATAAGGGGCCTCTACTAGCTAGTATCGCGTATACCGATATAGCTACGGTTATAGCTATTATCCTAATATATATAGAGAAGTACTATATAGGAGTCTTAGATTCCTTCTTTTCCTAGACTCGCGAAGCTATCTATACTAACCTCGACTTAGCCCGCGCTATAGTACTAGTATATTACTAGTACGACTAGAGGGAGGCCCGGGAAGCTCTTAAGTTTTAGCTTCTAAATATAGAATAGTAGCTAGATATTACCTAGAAGATATTTAATTAGAAGGCTATACGTAAGGCTATAGCGGCTACTAATAAGGATTACGAAGATCTCCTAGCTACGTAATAGTTCGAGAAAGACGCCTATACTAAGATTAGAAAGTAGATAATAGCCTACTATAAGAACTAGACGGACTTTAATTATAACGAGGTACCGTTCGAGGGTTTCGTCCCTCTTACCTTCTTAGCTATAACTATACTAGTATAGATTACTTTATAGATATAGTCCTATATCTAGTCCTTATATACTAAGACGCTAGAAACTACCGCGAGTACCTACCGTATAGCTAACTCGTTAGCGTAGAAGTTCCTACTTAACTTAGACGTAGCTCGTAAAGTCGAAGCGGACTAGCTTAAGATCGTTAGTAATACCGACGCTATAGCCGAGGCTATAGGTATCGACCTCGGCCGTCTTTAGGTATTAGAATTTCTAAGCCGTTCCTAAGAACTATACGTCTAGTACCTTATCGACGCGACTATACTATAGATAATATTATATCCGTCTACCGATAGATAGCCTAAGAGCCTTCCCGAGATCCTAGCTCGTACCTAATACTATAACGTCGGCCGATTAGCGCTATTATTCGACGTTCGTAGCTTAGCTAACGAACGAGTCTCCCTATTAGTACTACTTATAAGCGCTAACGCTAGTATCTAGCGCCTATCTAGAGAAGCGGCGCAGCTATATATAGTTCTATAGATCGCGAATTATATATATTAGAAGATCCGCTAGCTAGAACTACGAGCTAAGCTAGCTAGTACTCGCCTTAAGGTATATAAACTATCCGCTCTTATCGCTATATATATTCCGAATAACCTACGCTTAGCTAACGACTTTCCGCCTATCGTCCTAAACGAGCCGCTATCTAAGACTAAGGTATAGATTATCGCCGACTAAAAGGCTACTAGCTAGCGGTACGCTAACTTTAAGGCCTAGGTAGTACGACTTTAGTAGAAGAAGGAGAAAGAAATAGCCTAAGTATAAGTAGCTAAGATTATATAGGAAGCTAGAGCTACTACTAAAGCGTAAGCGGCTAAGGATATATAAGTAGCTAGGGACGTATAAGCGGCTAAGGACGTATAAGCGGCTAAGGATAGAGCCGCGACGGTAGATAATCTTTAGATAGGTAGTAGCTAGTCTAAGTTCTAAGATCGCCTAAAGATCTTACGAGCGTAGTAGGCGACTAAGAAGTCGGAGACTATCGAGTTTAAAGATAACGGTAATACTACTCGAGGTTAGACGATGCTACCTCTAGCTACGATACCTATACTACTACTACCTTAAGCTCCTAGTAGTACGAGCTTCTTAGGCCTAACTACGCTACTATAAGCCTCTTAGCGCGGCTAGGTAATACCGCCCCTAGACCTCTATACTTTAAGTATAATAGCTAGCTAGATACTTAACCTACGCTTATTCGCCTAGGGTTTCGGTAGTATAGGCACTCTACTACCTAGATATAACTTCTAGCCTAACGCTTAGGTATAGTAGTTTTTCTCGAACTAGCTACTTCCGACTAGCCTACTATTCTTACCTAATTATAATACCCGAGCTACTTCGATAGAATAGTCCGTTAGTAGCCCCTTAGGTATACGTACCGCCTCGATTAGATAGCCTAGCCTACTTATACCTAGTAAGCGCGTAGCCGAGAATATAGTAGGGGAGGTAGCTAGGAAGAAGAGCGTTCTCTAAACGCCTATCGAGGCGGAGATACTCGAGTACGTATAATAAAAGTAGGCCTCCCTCCGCGCTAACTATAATAATAATAGTAGGGCACTACTACTCGGCAGCCTCTAGTACCTAAGTATAAAGATTAACGTTAAGGCCGCTACTTAGAATATTAATAAGTATACCTATACGAAGGCCGGCCTAGAGCGTACTAATCGGTTGCTACTATACTACGCCCTTAGCTATATTTTACTAGGTAATCTACTACCTATAGGCGTCCGACTAGACGACTATATAGTCGAAGCCTTACTAGATCTTAAGAACTATAGTACCTTTAACCGCGACGACTTAATAAAGATATAGCTCGCTAACTTTAGGTCTAAAGACTTTATACGAATATAGCGCGAGCCGGCCGGCTGCCCTTATATCGTAGAAAAGAATAATAACGCTTTCTATACTATTACTTATACTACCCGTATTTTATATAGGGCCGGCTAGCCTAGTATCTAGGCCGAGATTAATAGTAATAAGCGCTAGGCCTCTAGTAAGTAGATTCGGGTATCTAAAGTTCTAGCGATAAAGGATATAATTTAATAGGCTATAGTAGTAGACCTACTTAGCTTCTTAAAATCTATACGTAAGGGCATCGATACTACTACGGCTACTAACTAGGCCGTCTAGTATCTACGAGATACTCTAACCTATCTCGACGAGATTAAAGATAATAGCTAGCGTAGGGAGGCCTCTCTCTAGCCCTCTAATAGTTAGGCTCGGCCGCTACCTTAGAAGGATATCGAATAAGTTAGCTAGCTATACGCTATAGCTATATTAATACTAGCTATCGCTAACCGATACTAGCGTCTTTATATTCCCGAGCGCCTTAACCCTACTTACTATTTACTACTACTAATAGAATCGTACCTACGGCTAGCTCTAGTAGACTAGAAGACTAAGAGTAAAAGTAAGGCTAGAAAGAAGAGTCCTAAGACTTTAGAAGTTATAGTAATAGTCGCGTCGTTAGAAGATAAAGAACCTAAAAAGACGACCGGAAAGAAGAAGGCCCTAGCTAAGAAAAAGGCTAAGAAGAAGTTAGATACTACGTTAGAGGAAGATAGGCCTATAGCTCTAAAGAAAATAAAGAAGAAACTAGACGCTATAAAGCCTACGGTTTAGGCCGACTCGGACTTTAACTCGAAGACTAAGTAAGGGATAGGTAGCTAATAAATATAACTAGGGATAGCTATCGAACTTAAAATAGCGCGGGCGGGTAACTATTATAGAATAAGTAGCTAGCCGGATAGGGGTTATAGGCCGAAGGCTAAGGCTACGAGCCCGGCCGCCGGGCAGATACTTTAGTATATATATAGCTAGATAGTAATAATATAGACGTTACTAACTTAACTCGGCTAGGCCCTACCTAGACTCTAATACGCTATACTAAAGTCGCGCTTATAACTAGTTCTAGCTACTAGAATAGAGAGGATATCCCGAGCTATTAGCGCGTAACCTAGATATTCTAATACTATTATCTTCTATAACCGGAGCGGATACTCTATAGTATAGGCAGCCGAGTCCTTAAATCTAGCGTAACGATAACGAGATACCTCGTCCGAATTAGCTAACGGCTATATAGTCTACTACGGCCGTCTAGATACCCTTTAATTAAAGTCGGAGTTATTAGTATCTAATCTACTATAGAGACCTATTACGAATAATATCGCGGAGCGGTATAAGGCCTTTTACGGCCTAGACTAGGACGTAGCTACGAGAGGCTTATATCGCGCGTATTCGACCTAGAATTTTAACTAGTAGTAATTCTCGAAGAAGGAATCGAGCTTCTCGCTAGAGAACGCCTCGCGGTCCTAGAACGCCCGTTTTATTACTAGATTAAGAAGAATCGTAATGCTATATATATCGCCGAATCGCTCCTAGGTAGTAGTATAATAGATAGATTAATCTTATTACTAGTCTACCTCTTTATCTAGAGTAAGTAGCTTTGCTCTAGTATTATATAAAAGGGAAAATTCTATAAAAAACCCTTTATCTTCCTCTTTATATTTATAGTTAGTAGTTACTTCTTCTATCTTACCTTTCTTTAAGCAAAATTAGGCTCTCTTATTACCTTACTCTCCTTCTTAGACTCCTCTTTATCTTCTTATCCCTTTATAGCTTCGTTCTCCCTTATTAATCTCTTCTTTAGCTAAAGAGAACTAGTCTAATAATCCCTCTTAGATTAGCTACCTAGCTATAGTATTAAGGCCTCTTAGTATTAAGTATATATCTTCTTATAAGCTAGTTCCTACTACTATAAATAGCTAATATTTATTGCTCTAATAGTTTTAGTAGGATATATAAATATACTTAGTATCCTAGATACTTTAATTATATAGGTATATTAGGATAACTCCTAGGACTCTCCTCTTTATTAGGTATACCCTAAGATTAATATATCCTATCCTAATTAGAGTAATTATCGTGCTTATAAGCCTTAAAGCCTCCTTATAAATCTCTTTAGCTCTAAATTATCCTACTATAGCCTATACTACTAGTTGCTCTCTTATTATACCCCTCTTTTATTTAGCCTTCTTCTATTCTTAGTCCTATCTAGTAAGCTCCTACTAGTTCTTAACTCCTATCCTTATCTAAGGTAGCTTTTAGCTTAGAGTTATCTCTTAAATTTCTTATACTTTTATCTTATATTACCTATTATACTAGTTGCTTCTTCTCCTTACTCTTTATTCTCTTTAAGTAATTCCTTTATATACTTGCTTAATATACTAATAGGTTAAGTTACTTACTTTATTCCTTATATATTATTTAGTAAGGTCTTAAGTATAAAGCTAGATTAGAGAGATGCTTGCTTCCCTTTAAAGGACTATAGCTATAACTAACTTATATATACTTATAATATTCCTTAGAGCTTAGTTCTAGACTTGCTTAATTAGTTTAGTAAGGCCTTTATTATATTTACTTATTCCTTCTAGGGTTAAACTAGGTTTAGTATCTATATACTAGAGCTAGCCTAATAACTATAGTATAGATATATCTTACTTTCTTAAATAATACTCCTTAAGTAGACTTATATAGCCTCTATAGGGACTAGATCTAGTATATACCTTTCTTAGCTACTTTCTTAATATATAGGCCTTACTTAAGTTTAGTATCTACCTAAACTCTTAATAGTCTTAAAGATAGGATAGGTTTACTTTTAAAGCTAAGGATCTAAACTATAGCCTTAAGATTATAGTTCCTTCCTCTTATAAAGTAGATAAGCTAATACTTCTATAGTATAAAGGCTACTCTATATTTTATTACCTACTTTATATATTTATTATAGGCTTTCTTTAGTTATTTATAGTTCTCCTCTATAGATATACTATATATAAGAATATTAGAATTATTAATAAACCCTATTACTATAGTATTGCCTTCTTAAAATAATAGGAGAAGTATAAATATAAAGAATAGGAATAGAATTAGTAATAGTATTAATCCTTAGGGGATTTTAGTATTTTACTTTCTCTTCTAGTCTATAAATTCTCTTAGCTTAAGGTAAGTTATCCTATCTTAGAGGAATAACTAAATAAACTTAATTAGCTAGTTTAAATAGCTCTATATCCTAATATTATAAAGGAGTCTCTAGTAGGATACTTTATTAAATACCCTAGATATATCTAGGTAGAGCATTAATGCTACTACTTTAGGCTTAGCTTTCTAGATTATCTTAACTTATTTAGTAATAAGATTAAGTACTATAATCGTAGATCTTCCTAGTCTTATACCTATTTATAATTTTAGTAGTAAGCTTTTCTCTTTTATTACTTTAAATATTCTCTTTATAACTATTACTTTTAGTACTTTAGCTAAAGTATTAAGAAGTACTATTAGCTTATATACTCTTAGCTTAGTATAGTTAAGCTTCTATAGCTTCTTAATAACTATAGTAATAGAGTATTTAAATAGCTTTAAGTAGTATACTTAGCTAATATAAGCTATAAAGAGCTTAGCTAGGAATAGTATAATCTCCTATTAATATTTCTTAAGTAGTATATTCTAGATTTAGTTTAGGCTTAGAGCCTTCTTATTTAGGATCTTTTTAAGTATTATAAAGACTTCTTCTTTAGATACCTTTTCTTCTATTTAGAATTAAGCTAAGAGGTCTATATTTAGAATATCTCTTAGGTCTACTTTAACTAATAGTAGGAGGAAGTAGTTTATAAGGATTCTTACTTTACTTTTATTTATATAACTATCTTAGTATATACTACTACTTAGTATAGGAAATTATAGTAGTATATATCCTTATTATACTTTTTCTCTTACTTATCTTACTAGCTTTTATATCCTACTTAGGTCCTTAGTAATCTTACTAACTATTTGCTTTTAAGATATATTTATTACCTTCTTAACTAGCTTATTCTTCTTATAGCTAGTATTTAAGTAGTATTTATAGTTCTTTTTAGACTTTATAGCCTTTTAGGCTCTTCTTACTACCTTAGTAGCCTTAATTACTTTACTATACTCTACTAGCTATTCTACCTTTATATATTATAATAGCTTTATATATAGGACTGCCTCTTTTACTACCTTTTAAAAGGCTTTTTAGAGAGCTTATACTACCTTATTTAGCTTTTAGTAGTTCCTAAGTAGTAGTAGCTTTAGCTTCTTTATAGCTTTTTAAACCTTTTACCTTATCTTCTCTTACTTTACTTTTATCTATTATAGTCTTAGGCTCTAGTTTTTCTAGTATAGGTTTATAGGCTAGTCTATAATAGTTAGAATTAAGATATAGTCTAATCTAAATATATTATTAGCTATTACCTTATAGCTCTATAGTCTCTATTAGATAGCTTAGCTAGCTAAGATTAGGTTAAGTGTTTAGTAGCTAGAGTTATATCTCTCCTATATAATAGTTCCTAGTTCTAGTAAGAGATATAGGCCTACTTATATAGCTATCTAAATAAGGGTATCTACTTTATTATATTATAACTAGACTAGGTTTCCTCCCTATAGTAAGTAATAGAGATTAAAGTCTCTAACTACTATAGTCTTACTTATAGCTACTTCTTAGGCCTTCTAGATAGCTATTTCTAGCTATATAAGTATACTTATTATATTATAGGATTTAGAGCCTAATAGGTTATAGTAGTTATAGATAGTAATAGATTTCCCTTAGGTTATTACTATAATAGAGAGAAGGTCTCCTAACTAGCTATCTATAATATCCTACTTTAATATATCTAGCTCTTCTAATACTAGGAATATAACTCTTAGGTACCTATTCGTTAAAAGGACTTAGTAGTAACCCTTTTTTGTTTTAGTTTTCCTATTTGCTAGGTTAATTTATAGTTCTTATAGTACTATAATTTAGATAGTTCTTAGGTTTAGGCTATCTACTAGTAGTACTTAAGTAGTAGGTATATAGTTTATATTATATTAGTAGATCTATAGGTTATATCTATTTATCTTATTTAGTTATAATAGTCTCTTTTAGCTTAGCTCCCTCTCTTTATTAGGCCTCTTATATACTCTTAGCTTATATATATATTAGGAGCTTATTTATCTACCTCTTACTATTTATAATAGTAGAGTTAGATTCTAATAGCTTTCTTAGTAGCTTATTCTATCTTGCTTAGCTACTTTATAGTACCTCCTTAGCTTAGAGTTATTTTACTAAGCTTATTAGTTTCCTCTTCTTATTAGTTATTATAGTAAATCCTTCTTTATTATAAGTTAGTTATACTAGAGTTTACTTTCCTCTAAAGAACTTTAAGAATATTCTAGCTTTAGCTATTACTACTTATTTATATTTATATATCCTTACTTATACTAAGTAGTCTCCTTTATAGTTATAGTATTTCCTTTTTTATATAGTATAATTAGATGTTTTATAGTTTATAAAGTAGGCTTTATATCTATCCTTAGCTTCTTTATAGTATATAGTAATATATTTAAACTTATTATACTTTATATACTATATAACTCTTTATTATAAGTAGTAGATTTCTATTAGGTAGAAGTTTGCTTTAATAATAAATCCTTTTTAAGCTATAGCTCTTACTATTTACTTATCTTAGAACTTAATAACTATTATAAAGTATCTTTAGCCTTCTTTAGCTTTAGGGCTCTTTATTTATATAGCTTACTTAATCCTTATATTTAAGAACTATAAGATATTCTCCTCCTTTATTACTTTAATATATTCCTTAGCTCTAGTATTTTAGTTTGCTCTAACTTTATATATAAGTACTTTATATAGATATTTAGTAACCTAAGCTCTAGGCTAGGCTATATATATCTAATCTTAGTTCTCCTTTAGCTTTACTCTTTCTTACTTCTTATAAAGGAGTACTTTAAAGTCCTTACTAGGTAGCTTCTAAACTATAGCTACTTACTAGATTCTAAGCTTTACTCTAATTACCTTCTTACTTATTTCTTTAATCTTATCTCTTTCTTCTTATATACCTATCTTAACTATAATTACTATAGTTACTTAAGGTATTATCTATATTAAGGTCTAGATTTAGGCTGCCTTTTAGGCCTATAATTACCTTATATTATAGCTGTTTAGCTTCTTCTAAAGAGTTCTTTAAATATTCTAAAGAATAGAGGAGATAGCCTAGGTCTAGGCCTAATAGAGAAGGGCCTATTAGGCTCTTTAAAGAAAGGAAAGGAGAGAGGAGTTAAAGTAGTTATAAGGAGAGTTAAGGGCTTTTTAAATAGTTTCTATAAGGGTTATTAGGTTCTTTTAGAGCTAGGTGCTTACTATATTAGTCTTTAGTAGTATCTTCTAGCCTTAAGAGCTAGTTTAGTAGTTTCTAAGAGATTATCGCTATCCTTAGGTTCTAAGAGTGCTAGCCTCTTCTCCCTCGGGCGCTATAACCTCTTTAAAGTTCTTCTATCGCTCTAGATAGATAGTCGTATACTATAAGGCCTTAAGGCCTCCTAGTAGCTAATTCTTTACCTACTAGAAGTATATATTTTTTAAAGTAGGAGAGTATAATTCCGTATATAGTAGTATAATACTTCTCGAGCTTTATTTATATAGCCTATAAGGTAGAATAAATCTCCTTTTACTAGGATTATATTTTATATTTAAGTTTCTTATCTATAATATCTAGGATATCGAATAAGGTATTATAGTAGCTAAGAACGAGGTATATTATTAGCCCCTTTATCGTATCGATCCGTATCGTAGCCTTAGCGAAAGGAGTAGTAAGGTTAATAATATATTTAACTCTCTTCTATTCT
The DNA here is from genome assembly GCA_022702355.1 of Cercospora zeina. NCBI lineage: Eukaryota > Fungi > Ascomycota > Dothideomycetes > Mycosphaerellales > Mycosphaerellaceae > Cercospora > Cercospora zeina. The sequence continues at coordinate 1,861,712 of JAKLWX010000010.1, forward strand.
ATAGTAGATAGCTTAAGTTCGAGCTAACTCTCGTTCTTAATATACTCGTCGATAATATCTCGTAGTTAAGAACTACGTATTAGTATAATCGTAGTAAAGCTCTAACGGGTCTTTATATCTTATATTAGGCGTAAAACCCTATTAGGCGTCTTCTTCTACTATTTATACTATTTTAAGTACGGATATAGATCTACGATCCTCTTTTACTATAGTACTATAAAACTCTCGAAGCGTTAAGTACTAGAGTTTACCTTAACTATAAGTTTATAGAACTTTATAGGGAGCAGTTATTAGTATAGCTTCTACCGACTACGTTTACTAACTATATATACTTCGTAGGGAGAATATATAGTACCTTTATTAGAACTATAGCTAGACTTCCTACTTTAAGCCGATATAAGGCGTTCGTATCTATCTCCTCGTTCTATTATTCCTATTTTTCGTTTCTTAGCTCGATCTTAAAAGTAGTAAAGAACTTCCTTAAGGAGAGCTAGATTATATATATAAAGTATAAGAACTATTCCGGACGGGAGAACTCGTAGTCTTTAGTATCTAATATCTCTCTTATATCTTCGTCTATTTCTTAGAGAGGAAGTTATTTAATTAAGACTAATAGCTTCGCTATACGTATACGCTTATAAGAGTAAATATCGATAGCCTCGACGCTAGAACTTATTAGTTAGAAGGTATATATATAGGAAGGATACGTATATAGTAGTATATAGTATATTATTATTAGAAGCATTATCTACTATTAGCGCTATAAGCCTATTAGAGATTTTAAAACGAGTAAGTACGTCGAATAGTAGATCTACTAGGACTTCGCCCGTATAACGGCCCGAAATATATAGAAAGGCTAGTATAGCCTTATACTAGGCCTACTTACTATCGATCTAGTAGCCTTATATCGTAAGGAATAATACTTAGAGCACTCTAGCGTACTAACTATTAAGGGCGATAGCTACCTAGAAGGTTCTAGATAGCTAACGTTTTAGATTATCCTCGGAGTAATTAACTACGTCCTAGATATATAACTTAATCGTAGTAGCGCTCTTAAAGTCGATAGATCTAGTCTCCTCTAATAGATATTTATAGGTACGCCGAACTATAAGACTTTCGAAGAAGTTTAAGAGTAATCTAAGCTAGGAAACTATAAGCCTATATAACTCTAGAAACTTTAACTAGTCTAGGTGCTCGGTTCTAGTAAAACTTTTCTTAAGCCGTTCCTATAAATAAGAACTATTAGTATATCTACGTTATATATCTTTATAAAGCGTAGTCGGCGAGCGTAGTCGAGAAGCGTAGTCGGCAAGCGTAGTCGGCACCTTATTTTCGTAATAATAAATACTAAACTTATAGATTAATCTTTAGTAGCCTTAATAACTTCTTTAAGAACTCTACGCTCCTAAGAGGTATCTTCGTAGCCTACTAAATCGAGGTGCTTTTATAGAGCTTTTATTCCGTTACTTAGTCCTAGGTATTTAATAACTCTATTATATCCCCTATAAATAACTCTTAGGGCGTACGTTTCCTAGTTTATACCTTTAACGAAAAATCTCTAAGCCTATAACGTTCGCGTATTCGAGTTCTATTTTATAGGGTTCGAAGATATTCTACTATACTTATCGTAATACCTCGCCTCTTCGAGCTACTAATAGTAGTAGTAAAAGCCCTCGAACGACTAGGTATACTCCCGCTACTATATCTATACGCTATTAGTTTCGACCTAGTTCTTAGAATTCTCTAGCGGCTTAGTAAGATTAGCTAAAGGTAGTATCCTATCTTATATACTAGCTCGACTACTCGAGGTATTCGTAATCGTATAGCGTCCCTTCCTCTACTATTATACTACCTTCTTAATCGGACTAGAGTCGACGAGAGATAGCTACGATTCGGAGTTAGTCTATCGTTCGCGAAGCTATATACTTATATAAATATAAATATTAAGAAAGAAGGAAGTATAGTACTACTATATCGTATCGGAGTCGTAGGATATACTAGTAATACTATAATATAAAGTATATAGTACTAAGAAGGAATCGTAGAACTAGAGAGTAAAAGCTAGCGGAGTAATAGAAGTAAATAATATTTATAAGAGCGATTAAGTTTTATTAGTATAAGTACTAGCGAGGTATCTCTATTATAGGCCGACGGCCTATCCTAGTAGTATTATAAAGACGAGCACCTCTAGTACTCTTATCGAGCTCGTAATAGTCGCGACTAATAAACGTACTAAGTACTCTTTAATTATAGTAACGCTATAGTCGCCTTTAAGGGTAAGTATCTTACTAGCGTAAGAGGCTAGTAGCGTTAATAAAGCTTAAGTCGAAAAAGTAAAGTTAGACTTAGCCTAAGTAGATAAACCTATCGTAGAGAGAATTTAGAAACTACTTAAAGACTATATAAAGCGATATAATACTATATAGTAAAAGGCTAAAAATAATACTAAAGATAAGAAGAGGAAAAAGAATATAGTAAGCTAGAAGTTTAAGGTATAGCTAGAGCTCCTAGATCTAGTACTAGCTCTAAAGAAAAAGTAGTAGTATATCTCCGAAGGTATAACTACTATATAAGAGAATAAGGCTAGTATTAAATATACTTAGCTATCGAAGGTAAGACTTAAGCTATTTATAAGAATTATAAAGGAGAATTATATATTCGGTAAGCTACTATAGACTAAGAGGTAGAGATAAGAGATATAAGTTAAAGAGGGCCGGCTAGTACTACGACGTAAACCGCAGACCGATATACCGTCGGCGGCTGCAACTAATCTTAATTTACGAGATATAGTAGTACTAATTAGCTATCCGTATTCTACCTAGCCTAAGAGGAGTTATAGAGCTTCTATATAAACTCTATCTCTAGCGACTAGAATTTACGTATAAAGGTCTCGGAGATAGCGAGCTTATCCGTAGACGTATCTAGAAGCTACTTAACGATATCCTAAAAGCTAAGTCCTCCTTCCTACTTAGAATCGAGCTATATTTCCTATAGAAGCTCTCTATATACTAACTTCTTTATATCGAACTTATAAGTATATAACTAGAACGCTAGCCTATTTCGCTTAGCTTACGCTTTAGACGTAACTAGCTTCTAGAACCTATTACTATCCTAATCGTATCCTAATAGAATAAGCTAATCTAGGACTTCTAGAGTCTAAGTAAAGCGATTAGCTATATTAAACTTAAAGGACTTCTAGAAGAGATAGTTATAATATACTATATAGTAATAGAGTAGGAAAATTTCTATTATAGTTAGAAGATAGCCTTCTACTATTAGCTCCTACTACTAGTTAGTATATAGTCGGTAGGCATAGTCGGTACTAATTTACCTTTGCTTTCGCTATAGATACTAATATGCGAACTAATTTTATAAGCCCTCTATAAGGCTCTATAGAGCGTAGAGTATACTTCTAGTCTAATTAGAGGTACTCGAATACGTCCTAAAGAAGCTATTAGTTCTAGCGGTAATATACTCTTAATAAGAGCTACTTACGTCCGCTCCTAATACTTAGAATACGTATCTCCTCTTATTCTTAGATTATAGCCTCTCGATAAGGTCTATTTCTTACTACGAGGAACTCGGCCTCTCTTTTATTAGTTATATAATAAACTTAGCTTAACTCTTATATTACGCGTATAGTATCGCAAGCGTATATATCTTCTTCTTAAACTATCGAATAGCCTTATTCTAAAAGGCGTAGACGGCGTAGCTCCTCTATATAGCCTACTCGCTCTTAATAGCGACTCGAAGGTAGAGGTTAGTTATTTTATAGCTAGTACCGGCCGACCTTACTAGTAATATATAGGGTGCCTTCGGACCCGACTTAGACTAATTAGTATTATACTAGTAGTTATAGTTATAGTGCGGGTCGTCCGCGCCTTTCTCCTTCTTAATATTAAAATAAAAGCTTTCTTTATCTTAGTTTACTACTTATATAGTAGGCCTATCCTACGCGCGCTTACGTTTCTTATCGTCTCTATTATATATTAGTACTACTAACTATATTAGCCGACTATATAGATTATTACTTACGCTATTTAGTCGTACTAAGTATAGTACTCCTCTCTTTAAGCCTTAATCTTCTTCTACTACTACTTCTTCGATAGGGAGCTCTATATATTATTAGAGCTAATTAAAAGCTTCCTCTACTAAGTAAAGGACTTATTTCTAGCTCTACGCTACTTATCTACTATAGCTCTCTTAGGTAATATATCTACGCGCTAGCTACGCTCGCGAAGAGTATTAGAATTAGAAGAGTAGGTATCTATATCTTTCCTTATAGCGCCTAGTCGTATTTAAAGTATAGAAGTACTTATACTATCTAAATCCTTATCTATAAGGTAGGGACGCTTCTATAGACTATTAGAGAGCGCGGTACTTATTAGACGTCGCTTTTATTACGCTATTATTATAAGCTCGGTTACTAGGAAGAGATAAGTATCGCGAGGTATATAGTAAATATACGCTTAAAATTCGGTAGTAATACGAGTATAGTAGCGGTTAAGGTAGTAGTTATTATAGTAGAAGCTAAGTACGACAAATTCTAGCTTTAGGTACGCTAGAAGCTTAGTACGCGGCTATTCCTACCTAGCTACTAGCTTATCTCTATACGTAGAGTTTAGCTTCTTATGCCGTAGTTAGCTTCTATAGTCGGCGATATTATATAATATATCGCTTACTTAATATAGTATATACTAATATATACGACTATATACGAATAGCGATAGCTATAGACGTACTCTAGAGCTAGAAGCCGTCGTATATATTACTTAGATTAATCTTACTATCGCTAGCCGAAAAGAGTAACTACTATATACTTATACCCTCGACGACTACTCGTCTACTCGTCGCCGATAGTTACTTCTTAGCTTATACTATCGACGACCGCTTATCTCTTTAGTATAGATAGCTACTTCTTAGCTTATATTATTAACGACTACTCGTCTTCTCGGCGCGGATAATTACTTTTTAGTTTATACTATCGACGACTACTAGTCTTCTTAGCGCCGACGGTTACTTCTTAGCTTATACTATTAATAACCGCTCCTCTTCTTAATATTAAAGTAGTATCGATAATTATTTTTTCTCTTCTACTATTATAATAACTCGGTTTCTCGATATAAAAGTAGGCTAGAGAGTATTTTTCTATTCTACTACTATATTATAACTACTTAACTAGTAATACTATAGAGTACTAGTAAGTCTAGCTCTTTCTCTTCTATAGTCTTTTATATATTCGTAGAGAACTTCGAATAACGAAATATATATACTATAGTCGATATTATCTATATAATACTTAGATATAATCTATACTATAGTAAATATTTACGTCTATTACTATATTCTACGAAGTAGCGGAAGCGATTATAGCGTTCGCGTAACTATAACTTCTACTAGGTAAAGATCGGTAGAGGTATCCTAATATAGTAGTAGAATACGATATAGTTCTACTATATAGCGCTATTAAACTCTAACTCCCCCTTTATAGGCCCGCGTATTCCGGCGGTCGTATACGATTTTCTAGTACTCCTATCTGCTCTAGCTCTTCTCTCTTATACCTCTATCTATTTGCTCCTTCTAACTCTTCGATATCTCTATCTATACTACTCGATACCTTCTTTTATTTCCTAAGCGAACTCTAATATAGAGTTTAACTCGAGCCCTCCTCTACGAGTATATTATAATATAGATACTAATATACTACCGTTAGTACTACCTCTACGTATAGGAAATAAAGCTACTAAGTAGTAGCAAATATAGCTACTAAAGGCTATAGTACTAGACGACGAGACTCGTAGGAAGGTAGTAGTTCTATAGAAAAAAGCGATAGCTATAAGAATAATATAGCGACGAACGAGAGCTAGTAAGTCTAGTATCTCGAAAAGGTAGTTAAAGCTAGGGATAGTAGCCTTACGAGAGATTCGTAAGCTTTAGCGAACGATAGCTTTATATATCTAGAAGGTCTCTTTTTAATACGTTATCCGCGAGATTATAATAGATAGAGATAGTAGCGATATTATTAGAATTTAAGTAGTAGTACTTAAATACTTATAGGAAGTAGTAGAGGCATTTCTCGTTATAGAGTTCGAGATTTCTAACCTTCTAGCGATCTACGCGAAGCGCGTTACCTTATAAGTAAAGAATATATACCTATATAGTTATCTACGCTACTAGTTTACTAGTTAGGACGAAGGAGGGAATAATAATATAGGTATATAATACTAGGTTGCCGACTATAATTACTAACTATAAAGAGCCTAGTATACGTTACTATACTTAGAAGCTTAGAATTAATATATATAGCGCGGGTAAAGCTATAGCTAGCGCGCTAGCGAGCCTAACGTCTACTTTAGCTAACTTATATACCCTTACTAAACTATTAGTAATACTACTATCTCTATCTCCTTAGAACTTATTAGCGGTTACGCTTTATTAGCCTATTATTATCGCCTTCCTTTTTTATACCTCCTAACGAATTTTTATATTACGCGTACGAAGGATACTACTATATATATTAATCGTAGCTTAATTAACTACTTTTCTCTCGCCCCTCTACGTATTTACGATAGCTTAACTTCCTACTAATAAGCCTAGCTAGTTCGCCGAGTAATACTTCTTTAGCCGAGATATAGCGTCTACTCCTCCTTTATTTAGAAACTCCTTCCTACTTAAAAACCCTTCTATAAATAATAGTAATATCGACTCTAGACTTCTTAGTAACTAGGCGCCTTCTTCTAACTAACGCGGCGCTTCTACCTCTCCTCCCTTAATTTCTAATCCCTCTACTTATAATAGTAATAACTAAGAAGCTACTAGCGAAAATAACTAGAATAGTTCTTATAGAAACGCGAATAGCGATAATAGAAATAACGAAGATAACGGCTCTATTATTAATATCGACGATAGTAATAGTAACGAGAGTAATAGCGACGAGAGTATTATACTACCTACTCCTTCCTCTTAGCTTTCTAGAAAGGCTCTATAAAAAACTATACTAGGTAGTCGGCGTCGTCTCGATAAGTAGAAGCTCGCTTACTAAATAGCTTATAAAAGATAGATCGAGAGGGATAATATAGTAATAGTAGTAGTAGTAGTAGTAGCTAGAAATATAGTAGATAGAGATATAGTAAATAACGGAATAAATAGTAGCGTAGTAGCTAGAGAAGTAGTAGGTAGAAAACGATTACTAGGTAGAAAACGAGTAGCGAAAAAAGGACTAGCTAGAAAGAGAACGGCTAGAAAAGTACCGGCTAAAATAGTAGTAGTAGATAGAGGAGGTCTAGCTCGTAGAGCTAGTATACGGAAGACTTATTACTATAAGCTAGGTAGTAAGTTATATAGTCGGTATATATAGTCGGTATTACTAACTTATACTCTAGCTATCGCGCTCTAAGAGATTCGTAAGTACTAGAAGTCTACGGATCTACTTATACTAAAGCTACTCTTTAGTTACCTCGTCTACGAAGTTTACTTCGACGTTTCTAAAGGCTTAGCTATTTCTTAAGAAGGTTATTATTAGTAGGCGAGCGCCCTTAGTACTTTATAGGAAGCTGCCGAGAGTGCTCTAGTCTACCTCTTCTCGAGTATATATGCTCCTAGTCGTTCTATTTTCGATTAATATTAACTATATTATAGGTACTAGCGTTGCTACGATTTACGTAAAGCGAGTAACTATTTAGTAGAAGGATATAAAGTTTATTATTAGCCTACTCTCGTCTTAGGGAATTAATATATTTAGTAAGAGATAAATCTCTATAGTATATATAAGAAAAATCGTTATAACTATAGAGGGTATATATAGTAAAAATCGTTATAAGTAGAGAGGTTACTATAGTCGATATTCGTAGTCGGTATACTTATAGTTATACTAAATCGTATAATTTGCTATATTAAATTAAATATACCTTTAAAACCCGTCGCTTTCTATACTTTCTACTTCCTCTAGTTTCTATCTATTTATAACCCTCGATTTTCTATACTATATTCTATCGAATCTTATATTTCTATTAGGACCTATCTTTAGACCTATCGTTAGACCTAAGTCGGATCTATCTAATACCTATATTTATTAGATAGGTCTAGAACTAGATAGGAACCGACTAGGACTCGACCTAACTATTATAGTTCTATATATTTAGGTCCTAGACCCGACCCGGACCCGTCCTAACCTATTCTAACCTCTAGTCGGAATAGTACCTAATTGCGTTCTTTTTATAGAAGATAATTAATACCGAGTATAACTATAAGGTCTATAATAAGGAACTTCTCGTAGTAGTAAAATCCTTTAAGGTATAGAGGCCTTACCTCGAAGGCGCTACGTATAAGGTAGAGGTGCTAGTCGACTACGCTAACCTAAAGGCCTTTATAGGTATAAAGTAGTTAACGGGCCGATAGGCTAGGTAGGCTATATTCTTAGCTTTATATAACTTTATAATTAGTTATAAAGTAGGTAAGCTAAACGTAGCCGACGCGCTATCGAGGCGTAGCGATTACGTAAAAGATACGTAGGCGATAAATAACCTATTACTATTACTATAGCGGAAACTTTAAGTTTAAAGCGACCTCCGAGTAGGCGGACCGGTTATAAACCGTATTAAGGCTGCCTATAACCGCTAGTATATAATAAACTAGAGGGTAGTAACGAAAGCGGCTAATAGGATATAGTCCGCTAGCCTCGAACGCTACGAGCTAGGCCCGTATAGATTCGCGCTACTAATATAGGTCGCTAGCGCTATTATTACGAAAGAACGGCTATATACTAATACCTTAGACCTAGTAATCGGGTATATAGCTACGCTAGTCTAGCTAGACCCGATAGCGAAGGAGCTATATATATAAGCGAAGAGTAATAGAGGCAAAAGCGATAAGTATACTATTTAAGATAGATATATATATCGCGAAGAGGTATTATACCTTTTTTACGACCTCGTATTACGAACGTAAGTAATTCGTATATACTACGACGACTTCCTAGCTAGCTATTTTAGTAAGGATAAGACTATAGAACTCGTTAAAAGAAAGTACTAGTAGCTAGAAGTTAACGAGGACGTTAAGTAATACGTCGAATCGTATAGTAGCTATTAGAAGGCGAAAGCGAGGCGCTACTATCCTTATAGCGAGATAGTTACGCTTCCTTTACTAGAATAGCTATAGAAAGATCTATCTATAAACTTTATTATAGACCTTCTACCGAGTAAGCGTAATAGTCGTATATTTAACGCGATTCTTATAATTATCGACTACTATTCTAAGATAGTAACTTTTATTCGGACGATAAAGCGCTATATAAGCGTAGAGCTTACGAATATTCTACTTAATAAAGTTATATAACTTTAAGGTATATCTAGTAGTATTATCTCTAATAGAGGGTCTATATTTACTAGCTAGTTCTAGTTAGACTTCTATTTCGAGGTATACGTAAAACGTAGGCTAAGTATAGCATTTTACTCGTAAACGGACGGCTAGACTAAACGCGTAAACTAGACGCTTAAGTAGTACCTACGTATCTATTATAGGAAGAACTAAGATAACTAGGCGTCTATACTAGCCTTTATAGAATTCGCGTATAATAATAGCCTAAATACGATACTAAAGATATCGCTATTCCGCGTTATTTATAAGTTCGACCCGGACCTAATAATAGAGACTCGTAAGAGGGACGTAATCGAATCTTAAGACGCGATTCTACGAGGAGAAGTACTAGTAGTAAAGGACGCTATAGAAAGGTTAAAGCGGAATTACGAGGAGTTAATAAAGCGCTAGTAGTAAGTAAGCGAGTCGTAGGCTAAGTATTATAACTAGAAGTATTAGCTAAAGGAATATAAGGTTAGCGATATAGTTCTCTTATCTACGAAGAACCTAAAACTAAAAGTGCTATTAAAGAAGCTAGTAGATAAGTTCGCTAGACTATTTAAAGTAATCGACGTAGTCGGGAAGTAGGCGTACTACCTAGCTCTTCTAACGGGATTATATATCTATAATATCTTCTACGTATCTCTTTTAGAACTTTAGTATAGTAGCGAATCTTAGAAGACTAGCTTGCCTCTCGTAGATAATAAGAGCGAGTAAATAGTCGAGAAAGTACTAGAAACCTAAGTTAAGAAAAGTAAGAGGAAGTAGCTAGTCTAGTAGAAAGGCTAGCTAGAAGAATATAATATATAAGAACTAATTAAATATATCGAAGAATATAAAGCGCTAGAGGAATTTAAGGCGTAAGAGTAGAGTAAAAGGAGCTTACGTAAGCCGTAAAGTCGACTATCGCGGCTACTACGCTACTAATTAATTGTTGCGACTACTATAACTTACGACGAGTACGCGCTAAGCGCTAAGGCCGTAACGAAATATTATATTACGAAAATTACTAAAAGGAATAGAGGATATAAAGTAGAGAGAAATTATTTATAGCGCTCGTAGGCGCTACGTAAATAGACCGTAGCGCCGGCGCGGAATAGAAGTATAGAATAAGGTAGCGTATCGTACGAGTAGCGTAAGAGAAGCGCGAGGAAAGAGTATAAGAAGAGCGCGCGATACGCTAGCTTACTCCTTTATATTCTTATCCTTCTTCTTTTTCTTATCCTTCTTATTCTTATTATTATTATCCTCCTTCTCCTTCTCTATTATAAAGGCCTCGTCGTTAAAGACCTCCTCTATTTAGCTAGTAAGGTAGTTAGCGTAGGTAGTATAGACTACTATATTAAGGGCCTCTTTTAAGGCGCTAAGTAGGCGTAGATACTACGAAGAATATTAGTAACGCATACGAGGAGTATATAACCTATAAGATATACCTCGTACTTAAGCTTAAAGAGCTTAAAGAATAAGGCGATCTACTTACTAGCTATAAGTAGCTTAGTAGTAGAAGGACCGCTACTAGCTAGTAGCGCGCTAGCTCCGCTCTTCTTTAAGGTCTTAAAGACTCTAGCCGACTTACTCTTATTAGACTATAAGACCTTAAGGCTATCGGCGATTAGAGCCTATAGATCGGTATAGTAGCGGCGGAGCTACTTAGTACGTACGGCCGGCCTACTCTCGGCTAGCTTAGTAAGGTAGAAGCGTAAGCGCTTCGACTACGTAATAATATCTAGGTTAGTATAGCAGTCGTAAGAGTAGTTATTATTATTATAGCGCTAGTAATTCTTCTTCTTACTTAATTTTATAACTTTATTATACGGCCGAACGCTAGCTATACGTACTATATTAGTAAGGAACTCGTAGCTAATACGTATGCGGAACGCCAGACTTACCTATTACTAAATATAAGAGGTAACGATAATAGTTATCGTCCTCTATAGTAGAGAAGTTAGTAATAGTACGAGGATCGGCTAAGATTATAGAATTAAAGATCTTCTTAGGAGATATAATACTTATAGAACGAGTACTAGGAAAAGGCTAGGGAGATATATAGATAGTATAAGGTAGAAGTAGAGCGCTTATTTAAAGATAGTATACTAGAATAAGTATTAATATAATTAGGCGCGAACTTATAGCCTATACTTATTTCGTAATTAACGTATAGCCTATATAGGGTCTATAATATAAAAGTCCCTTAAGATCTAGTACGTTACTATAGTACTACTAAAAATCGCGTATAACTATAAGTAGTAGAGCAACGCAACCGTAACGTAATAAGAACGTAAGCGGCCGGCTACTATATTAATAAAGACTTTCCTATAAGCTAAGGTAGCTTTATAGAGAAGAGGAGATAATTATAAGAGCGATAGCTTAGAGAGCTAATAGCTTAGAGAGCGTCTAAGTTAGACGCCGAAGCATCCGGCTTATACCGCGTACGCTCGGCGTAAGATAAAAGCACGCTAAACGTATATAAAGGAATCGGTAAGAATTAGTCTTTTAATATCTCTAATAGGTACTATTAGAGGCGCTTAATATATTACTATATACTAACCTTTATATAGAGCGAGCTAATTACTAGATTTTCCGGCCTCGCTTAAGGTACGCTACTATATTTTAAGATTAGATTCTAGAATACTACCGAGGAGTAGTATTCTAGATATAATTCTCGATAATACTCGAGTTTAAGGTATAACTCTAGGCTCTATAGGACGATTTTAGGACTAGAACTTAGTAGGAACACGTAGTAGATGCCTTTCGATCCTACCGAATAGTACTTTACTCGTCTCGACCTCCTATTACTATATAGTCGTCGTCGCTATATTAACCTAGTGCCCCTCTAAAATTTTATTAGAGGGCAGTAAAAGAAGGTTACGACTAAAGGGAAGATTTAACGCTAAATCGCAGATAATAGCCGTGCTTTGCGCCACGATAATAGAAACTCGATTTTGCAACCGAACGGGCTCTAACTATTTGTGACCAAAACAGCGGTTACGGCCCGGTCACAGTGACCGGCACATCACTAACTTAGTCCCACCGTGCACACCTGGTTGACACTTGCGAAATAACTTCGTGAATCCGTGTACCAGTATTCACTTAGTCACCAACACCCGAAGCTAGTCAATACGTCTTCGCGCCTAGGCCAGACTTTCTGATTTCTAATATTCAATCAAGTTCTCAACATACATTGCTTTATTGTATTCCAGGTGCACGTCAACGCAATGTCGCCATCTCAAGCTTCAAGTGCACGAAAACCGCGAACCAAGCAGACTGCCAGGAGAGGCGACCATGCGGGATTCATGGCACGTATTGCGCGCGAGACTTCCAAGAAAAGTGAAGATCCCAGCCTCCAAACTGAAGAAGCCCAGCCGCGTCCTCGAAAGAAGCAGACTGCGCGTCGTGGTGGAAACCTCGCTACCCCATCGACACGTTCTCCCCCTTCGGATCTAGAGCCCTCTTCGAGCAACGAAGAACAGAATGGTCCGCGTACACGCAAGAAGCAGACTGCCCGTCGCGGCGGACCACTGGCCAGCAACTCGACACGTTCCGCCCCAACCCGCATCACGAAATCTACCAAAACGGACGACTGGGACATCACAGGAGACTGGGAAATCGAATGTGAAGACCTCTCTGACTTCTTCCCAGGTCCTTCTCGCGAACTAAGCATGGAAATATCCCACGACACCGCCCGTCCCGGCTCGTACATGGCGACATTCGACTTTAGTGTCATCGAAGGCATCATGCGGATCTCCTGTCCCAACAAGCGGAAGAAAACGGATCGGAAGCTCAAAGGAACGTACGTTTATCGAGGGAGGGAGACGGGCGAGGGGATGATTGATGTGGGAGCGGATAGGGCGACGTATGAGATTGAATTCAAGAATATGGGGAGGAGACTTGAAGGGGAATTTGAGGGGTATGCTGTGGGAAGCGTGAGGTTCACTGGAGAGAAAGTTGGCAAAGGCGCGCAGCAGCGAGCTTCGAGTGCGGCGGAGTGGGCTTCGTACTCTGAGGAGGCGTATGAAGAGGCGAGGGTCGATCGGTGGAAGTGATGTGTTTGGTTGGTGTTCATTGGCGTGTCCTTTCTGGACAGCGTATAATGTATAATACTCCTTGCGACGGCTGGTCATCATCTGCCGCGTAGGACATTGCACGCAAAGATCCCAAGTCGGGTCTGCAAATACGAATTTTGGCATTCAACTAAATAGTACTTCACACCAATCAATGGCCCTATATCATAAAGAGTCGACACTCTCTACAGAACCTTGCTCTCCCCTCAATTCTTCGTCGCCCCCTTCACAGCCGGCACTTCCTCCTCCAACGGCAAGATATCCGGCACAGGCCCCACGGGCGTGATGGCAAAAGGATTAATCTGCGCATGACTCTTGGTATAATGCTTCTTGATATGCGTAAACTCCGTCGTCTCACCAAACGCGGGAACCTTCCAATACAATTCTTTCATCCACTTGTGCAAATTCGGATATCCCGACCGAATATCCCGAATATTGCATTTGAAATGCTGCACGTAGACTGCATCGAATCTGATGGCAGTCGTGAACAGTCTGACATCTGCTTCCGTGATGCGAGAACCGTGGTAGTATGGTCCGTCGCGCGGCTGGGAGAGATGCTGCTCGATTTTATCGAGCGAGGCGAAGAGGGTTCGGACCGCGGACTCGTAGGCTTCTTGAGTCGTGGCGAAACCGGATTTGTATACGCCGTTGTTGACGTCGTTGTAGGTCCATTCGTTGGTCGCTTCGATTGTATCTTTGAGGTCGGAGGGCAAGAGGTCGATTTTCGCTTTGTCGGAGGGGAGGAGGTGGTCGAATTCGTGGTAGAACATGCGGATGATTTCGCTGGATTCGTTGCTGACGATTTTGCGTTGCTTCACGTCGTAGAGCGTGGGGACTGTGAAGCGGCCGGCGTAGTCGGGGACGTTTTCAAAGTAGATGTCGCGGAGATGGGTGTATTCTTTGTGGATGGGGTCGGGTTGCGTGAATTCTCCTGGCTCCTTCTCCTCTGGAGTGGCGAATCTCCAGCCCTTTTCGCCGAGATGCCAGTGCACTGATGTGTAAGGGATAATGTCTTCGAGGCCCTTCAGCTTGCGCACGATCAGGGCGCGATGTGCCCATGGGCATGCGTAGGAGACGTAGAGATGATAGCGGCCCTTCTCGGCTGGAAACTCGGCATCGGGATCCTTCGAGACCCAGTTTCGAAAGGAGGAAGTCTGTCTCTTGAACTCGCCGGACTTGTCTTTGGGATCGACCCAGTTCAGAATAGACTTCTTATCAGACTGTCGCAAGGATGTCAGTACATACCTATTTTGACAGAGAATTTGCCTTCTTTCGGCGTCTCACTTACGGACGCCATGAGTGTTCTGGTGTGGGGTGTACTGGGGATCTGTTTGTTTATCAGGGAAAGGCGACTGCTTGCAGTTTTCAGCATCGATTGAGATGGTGTTAGCGGTCTTCTTGAGTTGCAAAAGACGTGAAGTTATAGTATCGCTCTGAGCTTACAGAGCTCAATCATTGGTGCCGACGTTCAGAGCTCGATGTGGTCATGATTACATGATGCATACTAATTGATGAGTAGTAGCGGCTAATTGCCCGACTTCGGTCAAAATTCACGCTAGAGGTCTTGCCCCACCACCAGAGCTAGCCATTTCCGGTCCCGAAATCTACTGCTCCATCGCATGTACACTCCGTCACAGCCCTCTCAGTTGCGCTCGATGATGTCCATTCAAAGGAGGCAGTTGCATAGGCGGAACATCCGAATCCGCCATGCCAGAAGATGCAGTGCTCATAGGACTTGGCGCCACCGCCGGTTTGACACGATCAATCTCTTTATAAAACTGCTTCAACGCCTCTTCGTTCTTACAAAACGCCTTGAACTGTTTCTGAATCGTGTCGACAGTCACATCCGGACGGTCAGTCTCCGTTGTAGGTCTCATGGTCGACGTCAATTTACTTGTCGCAAGTCTGTTTGGCAGTAAATAAAAATCGCCAATGTCGTTCGCGAGGATTTGGGCGAGCACAAGGCCAGATTTGTGCACGAATTGGGTGTATTGGTACGATGGCGGGCCAAAGGAGTACCGCACATTGATAGATGTGGTGAATGTGCTGGCCGCTTCATAGTCGAGAACGAAGTCGAGCTTCTTGAGAAGGCGCTTGTGATATGCCAGTCGATCTTCGACCGTACGCGGAGAGAAAGAGTGTGGTTCCATGAAGGGCGTTGCGAGGACCTTGTCCGGTGGACGCACAGCGAGCCTGACAGGTTGTGGCTGATCATATGGATGGCGTTCTCTGAACTTGCAAGCTTCTTGGAGAGGAACTTGCATCAGCTTCAAGCCGTAGGCTTCCACAGAGCTGGACCAGCGAGAGATGGCTTCTCGGATGAGCTTTGCCGATGTTCCGAGCCATTCGAGCTGGATATGGTAGCAGTTTTCTGGGTTGTGAATGCGGTCATAGTGTACATCCATGACTTGTAGGTGATCGGACTTCTTCTGAGGATCGACGTTGAATTGCATGAACTGACTAAGCATGATCTGCTTGGGCTCTGTAGGATATAGACCAGGCGTGCCCTTGTCCGATGACGAGCTCGAATCGGTGGCGCTGATGCCGCTCACAGGTCTCAGCATCGGCGACTTCATGGAGTCAGTCATGGGCGTAGGAGGTATCGATCTCCATGGAGCTTTGCTGAACAGTCCAGTGGTGTTTGGATATTCTGTCGTTCTGTAGGCGCTGCTGATTTGGTAAAAGTAATGCCCATCTCGGAACTTGTGCTTTTGGCGAACATGGGAGAAGACGCCGCGACTCATCAGCTCATTGCCCACATTTACGGCATCCTCTCGAAGCTCTAAATCCTTGAAGACGCCGAGCAACCAAGTTGTCATCTCATCTCCTCTGAAGCATTTTAGATGAGTGACAGTCAGCCACCTTCTATCCCGTACCTCTACACCGTATGGAGGCGGCTCTTGCATCTGTCTCACCAGTTTGACAATGTCAAAGTTGCTGCTATGATGCTTTTCAGCTTCCGAAAACAGTGAGGCATCGAGATCACCTTCTTCGAGCTGACTAGATAGGGCAGGGCCATGCGCGTTGACCACTACACTCGGATCTCGAGTTTGATACTCGATTGCCAGTGGATTTGGATCGCGCTCGGCCGTATATGGTGTGGATGCAGACTTCTTGACTGAAACTTGGTGCGACTGGTCCTCGGCGGAGAAGTATCGCTGACGCTGCCATAGCTGTGTCAACCGCTGGATACCCTCGATTCGCCGCTCTTCATCAGACAGACCACCTAGTCGGCTTTGGTAATCCACTTTCGATATGTCCACGGGCAAGAGTACAAGTCGTACCTTGAAAGTGACATTGATTTCTGGAAGAGCCGCAAGGCGGAGGATGTGCTCATCAAGCTCTGTCCAGTCTGTAATCGGTGCCTCGGAGTGGTACGAGATTTCCGGCTTGATGTTGAGGCAGAGAATGGTACGCAATTTTGGCTCGTAGGATGTCACATAGTGTTGCGACTCCTGCCCCTCACTGCCGATGCCTGATTTGGGCGAATATTGCACAATTTGCACTTCAAAGTCCGAGATGCGTTGGATTTCATGATACCAGCGTCCAAGTGAGAGCAGGATGGGTCTGCCTTTGCTTTGCACTATCTGCTCGCCGCCGCTGTTCCTGATTGCCACAATCTGGAAGCCACGGATGAGACGCACATCGATCAATCTTTCCACAAGTATGCTCGCCGACTCTTCTTTGAGGCCGCTGGAATCGCTGATGACATGCCGCTTGACCTGCTTGCGATAGTAGAACTCGAGCTCGGCGGGCGATGGCTTATATTCTGAGGTAAGCGGTAAGGCAGCCGGTGCGCACATTGACGACCACTTGAACGAGCCAGTGCTAACGGGACGAGGGAAGACATGCTGCCATTTGCGATATTGACTTGCCACTCGCATATTGTCCCTTCTAGGGTTGCAAGGGTTGAGAAGCATGACCCACGGCGACATCATGTCTAGTGCCTCGTGCGTCGAATCGTGCCGATTTCTGCGACCAAAGGTGGAACCACCTCCTTTCGGAGTAGCTGAGAAAGATGTGTCATTCCGCAAAGCCTTCGTGACTGTAGTGTTCTCCATATTCTGCTCCAGAATCTTGACGAGTTCATCGCTTTCCGAGCCCCTTCCCTTGCTAGGCGTATGCGCATGCTGCTCAGGCTGTATCTCGATTGGTTTCGAGATGTGACTGGGGTCAGGCTCACTGAATTGCTGAGAAAAGATGCTCTGCTGCGATGGTTTTCGCCTCAAACTGGCTTGGAATGCCTTTGCGAGCCCACTGTTCTTGTCGCTCGCCGTTATGGAGGCGAGAGAAGCTGCATAATTGATCTCTTTCTCCATTTCCGCATGCTCAACCGATAACGTCGTGCTCGCAACACCTCTACTGGGCGCGAGACCTTTCGGGCCGAGGCTGATCTTACGACCTGTCTGCATCAGTGGGTGCGGTGGTAGGCGATTCCTCTTTGCGCCGTAGAGAGAGGCTTTATTTGCGCTGCCGGTGTTGTCGGGAGCAGCGATTTCGATTGGACGACTCTTCTCTGGGCTGGCCTTTTTGGGTTTGTCGTGAAACGGCAGACCGCGCACAGTATCTGCCGAGCCTATTGCTGGCTCTAGAGAAGGCATCTTGGCAAGGTTGCGCGACGCTGCAGGCTCCTCACCAAAGACTTGATTATCGTGAGAATCCATCACGCCGGTGTCAATGTCGCCGAAGCCCGAATCCTTCAAGAAGGGCAATGCAATATCATGGACAGGCTCTTCGGTCTCTGAAAGTGTCCATGTTGTCAATTGCTCTTCACGGGAAGTGTGCCAGTACGAGATGTCGACCCAGTGTGGTAATGCATACTCGGTAGTCCCTTCATGATCGTAACGAAATAGAGGGACTGGATGCAGTGGCCTCGGTGATAGAGCAACAATGTCCACACCGATACTGTTGCCCACAAGCAGGTCAGTAGTCTGCTTGAGCAGCGTATGGTCCGCATCAAAAACACCGATTCCTGCGGTGATCGCAATGATTGAGGTGCCGGTGCTCATCAAATGGGCATCATGCTGATCATCCGCGAAGTCCATGGCCGTAAGATGAATAGCCTCAAGGATGTTGCTCTCCGCTGCAAGGGAGACAGATCTTGAAAGAGTCAGATCATTGAATGCCTTCTTGATCTTGTGCAAGATGTCATTCCACGTGATGCTGGTGACTTCGGAAACCAGCAAAATGTAAAAGTCCTCACCATGCTGATGGCTGTGTGAGTCGCGCTTGCTCAGGCCATCCGTTCCTGTGGCACGGCCGAAAAGCATCACAGACGCAAGGTGCCGTGCCTTTGCTCTTTCCCATTTCTGGAACAGCTCCTGAAGGAAGCCATCGATCAGCCGTTCATACATGAGCGATCCATTGCTCCAGCCTTCGAGCATTTCTCTGGAAACTTCAATGAGGACGGCGTAGCGGGCACTTCGACTCCTGAAGATCGGCTTCGTGTGAGGGTGTGAGACAAAGGCGGATTCAACGTTTTTGCCTGCGACCCAAATCTGCTCCACGTCGCCGATTACTGAACCGAGATACTTGAGCACCTGGCCTTGAAACATGACCGTATCTTCGAGACATTTCATGAGCTGCCACATGTCTGCTCGGGACAGATATTGATCGCGGAAGAATATCTCCACGTGAGTTGCGGTTGCGACGTCCGTGTCGTCGATGAGTTGAATCTTGCCCGAGGTTCTATTTTCAAATCCGAAGAGGGAGGCCAAAGAGACATGGATAGAGATCTCATTCGCGCCGCTAGCCGGGCCAGCTGGACATATGCACAGCTGGCGTGCGCCTGGAGCAGAAAGATATGCAACTTCGCCAACATGCATTGCTCGCAGGCCGGCGAGAACGTCAACTCCAGAGACGCGGTCATCGTGCAGCACGACGGTGCAAGGCTTTTCCAGGCCATTGCCGGCCATTGTGTCTGCTCTCAGCAAGGCCTACAGGCCAAAGTAAAGTTTTTACGTCGGATGTCGCTGCAAACGTATCTTAGCCTGCAGCAAGGCAGGCGTTTGATGAGTACTGCAAGATTTCATGATCGGTCATCTATTCCAAGCGACCTTGATCGTCCTGGATGCGGGAAGAGAGACAAGAAGTATTATTGCAGCCGGTGGTGATGTTGCGCACAGCGTGAAGAGTGAAGACGCGAGGCGTGCGGAGCCGCGTTTCGGCTGTGGCCGTCGTCACGTCGGGACCCAAAAGTCAGCCCTCCCCTGATATCCATGGATGTACAGGATGAATATCGTCACTTCTGGCACTTGGCTTTCTAATTTCACCAGACACTCGTTCAAGATGTGGTACTTCACGCTCGCTGTAGCTACGTTAGGCCTGTTACAAAATGTACAAGCACACGGCGATCACGCCCACGAAGCAGCTCCTCCCGTAGACGCCAACGCCGACTGGGCGACAAGGCATATGGCGGGTAAGGGCATCTTGCACTTGGATGGCCATTCCGCTCGGATGGTACTGATTGGTCGCACTAGAGGAGCATCACATCGCCAATTTCGACGCCGGCTCCTTCTTCAACCTGCACGACTACGATTCCTCCAACTTCTGGTCCATGGATGACCTGCTCGAAACGTACGGCCTCCGCGACGAAAGCACGAACCACATCTCCGAGGATGAGAAACGGCGCAGCATTCAACGTGTCATCGAGATGTACGACCGCGACCTGGACAATCGAGTCTCTTTTGCCGAATACACGATTGGAGTCGCACAGGGCATCATTCTTCCCGACCTGGGCTACGGTCCCGGACACCACGGAGATGACGAATACGAGTATGAGATTCATCACTGGGAGAAGTACCATGACGAGAATACGAAAGAGGAGGATTTGACGCATCCAGAAGACATTGAACATTTCAAAAAACATGAGGAGATGGAGGCGAGACAGGAGAGGCAGGAACAGATGGATCGCATGCCGATTATTGAATCCAATATTCCAGCCAAATTTCGGAGGAAGGATTTGTAGGGATGATGAAGGAGCAGGAGATGGGGATGATGATACAGTTGCGAGATTCAGACGTGAGCTAGAGGAGATATTCTCAAGCTTGTCATCCGGCAAAGAAGTGACTCGGAGCGAAGAGAGACAGCACGAGTCGTGCATGCCATATGGCAATATGGAACAGGTCAACACGGCTCGATTCCAGCGCCAGTGGTACTGGGTTGTCTTGTCCATTCTCTCTTGGGGAATCTTCTGGCGCTTCGCAGACGAACATGCAGAGAATGTCCTGGCACGCAGTCTTGCATGGGTAGTGGTGCTGGTCGCCGTACGCCTGGCATATGTTATGTGATTGAGGCCACGAGACATGAGGAACTGGAGTACACGAAGGGAGTTTGCAATCGTCACGAGCAGGAACCAGCTTGAGGCGCACCCGCCGCATGTACAGCACAGGAAATTTTAGCAGCATTTTACTGTACAGTAGCGTGATCATTGGCATGGGAGCGTTCAGCTATCCCATGCTAGGCCGCCGGATCAACTCGCGATCTCGAGGACGTTTTCCGGGGTGTGTGTACGTCGGCTTATGCCCCGATATACCCCAGTTTCTCTCCTCGCACCTCTCGCAATTCGTCTGCTATTATTATTATAACCGTGTCGCCGTACAACTCGGCTTAAGTAACCTTGGGCCGCCGACAAATGCCGTTGGACCGAGTAGTGGAGACTTGGCTTGGCCTTCCGCTATGACCGAATTGAGCTCGTGACATTTGCAGCACGACGCAAAGTCCTCAATTCCCAGCACTGAGGCCACTCTTTTCTCCCAGTCATAAGTATTCCCTCTTCCCCCTTCTCATACATCCATTTTCACCTCATAAATTATTATAAGAGCGCTGCCGCATCACGTTCCAATCATGGTTTCGAACCCACTGAAGCGAAGCTTCCTCTGCCTTACAGCGGAACCAGGGACCGTCTGCGCCGGCCTCCCTACCAAGAAGCCTCGTGCAGCAGCAGTACCACCAACACAGCAACAAGCCATCCAGCCTCCCAATTCCCAATTCCTGTCCCTCCCCGGCGAACTCCGCAACGAAATCTACAACCACGTCCTCGTCCAATCCACACCCATCTCTCTCCCATACGCCTACGAAATCCGCAGCACCACGCGCTCTCCCTCCAGCAACAATGCCTTAGCTTCAGCGTCGACAACAACAACAACAACAACAACCACGTACGCAGGCGAACCACCGATCCTTCGCACCTCCCGTCTCATCCGCTCCGAAGCGACGCCCATCTACTATGGCTGCAATACCTTCAGCGCGCCATCCCCCGCTTCAGCGCACAGATTCCTGAAACCTCTCAGCACCGCGAAAATGAGCATGCTGCGCTTCTTTCGGCCCGTGGAATTGGCGTTGGAGTTGCATGGGAGTTCCCAGGTTGGACAACGGTGGGAGGAGAGTGTGAAGAGGACCGTCAACCGGTTGGTGAAGGATGCAGGGAAGGGGGTTTTGAGATGGGACAGCTTACAAGTAGGAGTGAAAGGGAGAGGAGAGCGGATAAGGTGGGTGGGGTTGAGAGAGGTGGGGTTTGGGGTAAGGAGCGAGGGCGAGGGTTGGCGCTTGGTTGGGCCAGAGGTGGAGGAAGACGCTATGGAAGAGGTTGTGGCGACTTGATGGGATGAGTTGCTTTGGCATCAAGAGACAATCTGTAGGAATGATTCTGCGAACAGTTCCAAGTCATTCGGTCCGAGAAGGCCGACTTGGAAGCTCGCTTCTGCAGATTGTTATTTTCCGCTGCATTTCAAGGATATTGGAGAAGGACGTGGTTTGAAAGCATTGTATTCGTAGGGACAGCATCCGCATAGCGCATTCTTACCGGCGAAATTGTTTCGAGCCCGCATCAAAGTCCCCGACATCATTCTAATCACAAAACGAACTTCAGTAACAGCCCCAACAAGATGGAAGAGCTTCGGTCGTGCTTGTTCCTCTCATGTCGCAATTCTCCCAAATCCTCGCCGGTCACGTTCCGCTCCTGTTCACCACTCTACTCTTCGTCCCCGCTTGTTGGTCCGACTGGCTCGACGGGCTTTCCAACTTCCTTGGATGGCGGAATTCCTTCGGATTCGGATTCTTCCTCCTCAATGGTCGGTTGAGCTGGCGGTTTCATTGCTGCTCGGCCTCGCGTCTGTCTGGGAGCAATGACACGAGAAGACTTTTGTAGTCTGAAGCGTGAAATTCGCTGACGGGCTGGAGGCTCGGCTGGCGTTGGTGGAATATCGTTCTCTTCTTCTGCTTCATCCTCCTTTGCGTTCGCGCTCAATTGTGCCGCTCGTTCAGATCTGGTGTATCTGGGAGAAAAGGCGGCAGGTGGAGGCGCAGCTTTGTTGCGGCGTGAAGCTTGTGTTTTGGCGGAAGGTTTGGCAGGCGTTTGGGGGATCTCATCTCTTTCCTCTTCCGCTGCCTCTTCGTCCTTTGATCCTGCGGCTTTGGTGCTTTTTTTCTGATTGACAGCAGCAAGATGGCCGGATGAATAGCCCGCTGAAGCCTCTGCAGCTCGTGTCCTGAGTCGAGGTTCGGCGACTTCCTGCTCCTGGTCATCATGCTCCTCCTCTTCATCTTCATCTTCGCCATCCTTGGAGTTCGCCGCTTTTCCGGCCCTGGTCTCTCTCGAAAATTGAATTGGCCCATTGAACGCTTTTGAACGATAGCGACGCTTGACATCCGAGCTTGTGGGCAGGGTCGGCTCAATCTCACCTCCACTCTCCTCTTCTTCTTCGTCATCACTGGACTCCTCAAAGGGATTCTTGCTGGGGTCTTTGAGCTCTTTGGAGGGATGTTTGGCGCCTTTGTTGCTTGTGCCATACTTGCGAGTGGTTTTGGTAGGCTTCGCTGGTTGCACAAATAGTTCACCATCGCCATCGTCCTCCGACTCCTTCTCTTCTCCCGCTTCCTCTGGGAAATCTTTGGCTATGTCGGCCTTCAAAGCTGTGACCTTCACAGGGCGGGATCGAAGGCCTCTGCCAGTCCCCATTTCTTGCAGCTTCGCTTTCACATCCTTCAGAGCTTCTTCACGATCTCTCCGTTCGAAGTGTCTTTGCTGCCATTCTGCTGATGCCAGCGAACCAGGCTTGACCGGTTTCTTGGACTTGCCAGATTTGCTTGGTTTCTCCGTGTCGATGTCCATGTTCTCATCTTTTGCGCTCTCGTCCTTCTTGCTCTGCTCCAGTAATTCTTTCTCTTTCTCCTCATCCATGTCCCACTCTTTCTCTCCAGCACGAATATTCGATGGACCTGCTTGAACACTCGCTCCGCTATCATCTTTACGCTCTCGCGCCTCTCGCTCTCGTCGCAATTTGTCAGCTGTAGCCTGCCTCCAGCAATCGCCATCAATGTAGTGCTGCGCTGCCCAACTTTCCAATGCTTTCAGCTTCTCTCTTGTTTCTTCGTCTACCGAGCTTTTGATCTTTTCAAACAATTCAAAGTTCGTATTGATCTCTCCGGCAGTGAACGGATCCTGGCGCTCTGTGTTTGGCCGATCGATGTCGTGCCACAGAGGACTGGTGCCTTCTTCCAACCGGTCACGAACTTCGCGCCAGAGGGCGGTTTGGTTACCTTTCCACTGCGGGAAGATGATTTTGAAAATCTGATGTGCGAGCTTCTTGTTCTTCTCGAGTTTCCATTGAGTGAATAGGAGCAGAATGACGCGAAGTTGTTCTTCCGACCAAGTGTGTTCGGGTGCCATGGTGTATGGCTGACAAATTGTGTCTTTGAAGGGAAAGAATCGCGATCGAGAAAGCGATGAGACACTGTATTATACGTTAGGCAATTGTTTCGATCAGCAAGCAGACTGCATCTTGTTGTTCAGGCAAGCAACAAACAGGCCGAGTCAACTGGTGGTTGCTTTCAAGTGAGCGTAGACACGGATCGAAGCTCGAACATTCCTCCTTCTTCCATCTCACCAGGACCTTGCACAGTGAATTGATAGATCATCGCAAAATGTCTCAACATAGCATCTGCGGGTGCTGCCTCGTGAGATATGCTGCTGTAATCGCTTCGATCATCATGCACGTGAATCTTTGTTTGACGGAGGTTTACTTGCAGGATTTGTTGCATCTGTTCTTGAACCTGACGTCTAGCGCAGAGCGAGATGAACGCAAGCCTGTAGGAGGCGAGAGATTGAGAGACAGCAAGCAGTCAAGTTTGACGGTCGAATGCTCTCCCGGGTCTCCCCGTTGTGCTGACTCGAAGACACTGTCGTCAAATACAAGCGACCAGTCAATCCCGTCCGAATTGTTGTCACTTTTTCAACATGTCTCTGGTGTTCGAACAGGCAATGGTGGCAGAGAAAGGGTGGCACGAGGTCGACGGAGAATCTCGGCAATGAGATCCGTGCTCGTTACATGTAGATATCGCAGATTGGTGACAATTTCGAACACCGCACACCAGCGTCCCTATTGAGCCGCAATGTCCGGGGCGTGAAAGTTTGAGCGCGTCCATACGGACGAAAATCGGCCTGAACGCTTTCCAACATGACTTCAAAGTGTCTGACAAACTCGCTAGCACTTCGGTATGTTGCTGTGAGGAAAGTGGAGCCCTCAACGTCACCAAAAGGCAATTACTCAAGAGCGTATGTGTAATTCATACAAATATCTTCCAGAGCTTGATCATGCTGAGTCTGCGTCGCAGTGTATACTAACCACAAGTCTCCAGACCTCTTGCCTGTGAATTTTCGAAAGCATACGCAACAATGTCGTCTACCATTTCCAAGACCCAAAAGGCTCTCAAATGCTTTGGGCCCAAGAACGCCAAAGTCGTCACAGATGCTGCCGTACCCGAACCCCCCGAGGACTACCTGCTAGTCAAAGTCGACTCTGTTGCACTGAACCCAACAGACTGGAAGCACATCGACTTGATCGCCAAACCCGACTACCGCCACACCGTAGGCTGTGACTACGCCGGAACAGTCATCTCAGTAGGCTCCAAAGTCACCAAGCAATTCAAGCCCGGAGATCGTGTAGCAGGTTTCGCCCACGGCAGCAAGCACGAAGATCCAGAATCCGGCTGCTTCGCCGAATATGCCAAAGTCAAGGGCGACGTTCAGATCCACGTACCGCAAAGCATCAGTTTTGAAGAAGCTGCGAGCTGGCCCACGGGCATCAATACCACCGGTCAAGGCATGTATGGACCTGATGGGTTGGGACTCCCGTGGCCGGATCAGCCTGCAAAGGAGAAGTTTCCTGTTTTGATCTATGGTGCTTCGACCAATACCGGGCTTTGGGCGATTCAGTATGCGAAATTAAGTGGGTTGAGAGTTGTTGCGACTTGCTCGGAGAAGAATTTTGAAGCTGTCAAAGAGCTTGGTGCGGATGAAGTCTTCGACTATCGCGATGAGAAATGTGGGGAGAAGATGAGGGAGGCGACGAAGAATCAATTAAAGCATGCTTTCGATTGCGTTTCTGAAGGGAACAGTATGGAAGTAAGTATCGACTTCTCTTCGCTCTACATCGTCAGAGTGGAGAGTGTCGCACTCAAACGCGTGATGAATACTTACTTGGACAAACAGATCTGTGCCAAAGCTCTCAGCAGCGAAGGCTCCGGAGCACAATACAACGCTTTGCTACAAGTCGAGTTTCCTCGCAAAGATGTCAAGACCTCTTTCACGATTGGGTACTCTGTCAATGGAGAAGAGTTTACCTTTTTCGGTAACTATGTGCCGGCGAAGCCCAAAGACTTTGAGTTTGGCAAGGAGTGGTGGGGTCTGGCTGAGAAGCTCCTCGCAGAAGGCAAGATTAGGGCGCCTGCAACGACTGTTCGTGAAGGTGGACTGCAGGGTGTTCTTGATGGATTCGAAGATATGAAGCATGGGCGCATTAGTCGCCAGAAGCTGGTGTACCGCATTGCAGACACGGCATAGACTGGCAGTCTTGTAATTCTTGATTAAGAAGCTTGACAGCACTGAGTATCTGTATCCCGTCAACCTGAGCTGATGTCACAGTGTTGTTCCTCTACTACTCTGCCATGACCCTATAGATTGGGTACTCATCATTGACATCCAATGGAATGAAGTTGAACGTCACATAAGAGTCCGCGTTTTCCGGCTCCAAGACTGCAAACGCCAACGCAGCATTCTTCTGCCGGGTCGACACCAGGAAACTGCCCGCTGGCAAATTGACTTCTTTGGTCGTAGTGTTTGTGATGACGGTATTCAAAACATGGCCTTCGTAAAGCGACGTGGCAAGAGTACTGTTTGTGATCGTCATGGCTTCCACCGTTCCACGGTATTCATAGTCAAGAGGCTGGACTTCCAGACCAAGGATTTCGAGTTTCGCGACCACATCCAACCACGTGCGAGGTATCAGGTAAGCTTCTGGACGAGATCGTGTGAGATTGGCGATGGTCGGGGTTTCGATGAAGGTGACTGGAACCTCCACGACGGATCCATTTTCGCGCGAGACGAGAGGATATGTCCTGCTAATCGTGGTCGTGGCATCCGTGATGACGATGTCCTCGTTGCTGTTGATGAATTCGGATCGAGCGTCCTCTATCAAGCTGTAAAGATTGTCGTCATCACGAGCGGTCTCCACCACAGAAGTCAGCTTAATCAGCTGAGAGGCGAAACGACGCTGGAAGTGTTGGTCTGCGAGACGAATGCCGCGTGTCTCGAACAAGAAAGCGATTGCCTGCGTCAGACCTGTTGCACTCTCAGCGAAGCGTGCCCCTGTTCCTGATTGTGTGAATTCCGGAACACTGGTGTTCGCAGGTCCTGTCACGTAGTAATCGTGCCGAATACCATAGCTCTCCAGTCGGTCGCCAATGTTAGGCAGGAATACATTCAACGCCTGATCCCGAATGTTTGGATGAACATTCAAGTCCGCAGCGGCTCCAAGCATTACATCGACGGCGTGTTGATACTCTGCGTTCTCGCCAAACGTGTTCGAAGCTGTGTACTCGTGCATATCGATCTAACGTCGATCAGCATTCCTGTACTGCATATGTCCACTGCAGGGTGGTCTAAGAATTTACCATGATGTGTGGAGCAAATTCATGCGTCCTTCTCCAAATGTCTCGCGTCTGCTGGCGATCAAGCTTGACGGCCTCACGATTAGGATCGAGGTTGCAAGCCATTCGGCGTTGGAAATATGCTACTCCATCTGCATTCCAGCGCGGCTAAGGAATGATCAGTACGTGTGTAGTGCGACCCATGATATGTAGAGTTCTCACCAGCATGAGGATATCCATCTTCTCCAAGAGCGATGCGGTCCAGGTCTGGTTCGCCTCCATCTTCCCGAGCAATGCAAGGGCGCCCTGGCATTGTCAGCGAAACCCCAGAAGACAGTGTCAAACGCGACAGACCTCATCCGCAGCAGGTTCATTCCCATGAATGGCAGCTTGGATGTAGACTTTCAGTTTTGTATTGTTGGTGGCCTCACCCATGGAGGCTGATTGAGAGAGAAAGACATATGGTAGGGGTCGTCCTTCTTCACTTGTGTAATCTGCAGGTCGGTATGTGATCCAGTCATTGCGGTCTGCTATCGAACGAACGAAGTAATCGAGCTCTGTCAGGCTAGTGGGTCCTTCGGTGCCTGAAGAAAGAAGAATCAATTTTCCATACTTCAGTCTTTCGCCGGAGTTCGAAGGCTCAATGGCGAGTATTTGATCCTGGATTTAATGCTCACCATTGGCGAATCCAGCATTTGCACGGTCTCGATTGAGGAAGTACGGCGAGCGTAACTCTACATCGACTTCAGGAAATGCCTGTGACACGATGTCGCTGTCTTCATGTTATCCAGTGCTTAGCGAAGTCGCCATCCCCGAAGTAGGCAGGAGACTGTGATGCCACGGCGGACGTGGTCGATGAACTTCTTGGCATCGCGCTTTTTCGCGGCTGGCAAAGCAAATCTACCGTTTGATCCATCACACATCTCGAGTGGATATTCTTGAAGATGCGATGTTGCATGGGTTGGATGCGTTTGAGAGAAGACGTTGAACTCGTCAGTCTTGCCAAGGCTCGAAATTCTTCTCATCGACTCACCGTCACTCACGCCCGACTTTCGGAGGAGGCAGATCATCCCACGCGCTCGCCCAACGCAGAATGGCTGCACAACATCATCTGACCTTTTCCTTGACCACCTTCGGTCGTCAAGACGAAAGCGAAAATGGCTGAAATTCGACAGCAAGCGATGCGCAAGGAGGCCGACCAGAATGAAGCAGATACGGAGCATGGCAACGACTCATCAGATCTTGCCATGAGCGACTCGGCGAAAATGCGCAAAATCTACAGAAAATTGGATCTCCGAATCATACCGCCGTTCTGGCTTCTATACTTTCTCTGCTCCGCAGTACGAAGTAATGTCGGCCTGGCCCAGACCATGAACACAACAAATGGCCACGATCTCGGAGCGTATCTGAGAATCTCAGCCCACCAAGTTTCTACCGGTTTGGCGCTCTTCTACGTCAGCTATGTAGTCTTCGAGGTGCCCAGCAACCTGGCCATGAGTAAACTCTCGCCCTCGAAGTGGCTCGCACGGATCGTTATAAGCGTTGGGATTATTGGAACCGCCATGGTAGGAATGCAAGACGCTGCAGGGTACTATGTGTTGAGGTTCCTACTTGGAGCCGTCGAAGCAGGCATGTGGCCGGGCATGTCACTCTTCCTGACAATGTTCTATCCTCCTCACCGTATGGCGAAGCGGATCGGGTGGTATTTCACGGCGTCGCAGGTGTCGGCCGCCGTGGTGGGGCTTGTCAGTGCGGGCTTCCAGGAAATGGATGGCGATGGAGGCCTGGTTGGCTTTCAATGGATGTTCCTCCTTTGGGGCCTCGTAACTTTAGTGTGCGGCTTCGGTCTCCTCTGGTGGCTTCCTGACCGGCCTCTCGCACCTGGAGAGAGCCCCAAAGCGACGTGGGCGAACCGATATCTGCCGACAGTCAAGCCTGCGCTCGAAGCTGAAGATGCTATTCTGCATTACCAGGACCTGGAACAGGCATACCACAGCAGCAACTGGACGATGAAGGACCTCTGGAACGTGATGCTTGACTGGCGATTCTGGCCTTTGCTGGTCATGTACTTTGGCGTTGTGGGCGTGGGCAACGGCGTGCAGTCGTACGGAACGGTCATCCTCAGAGCGATCAACCCTTCCTTCACTGGAGTCGAGCTCAGCCTGTTGTATGCTCCAATATGGATTTGCGATCTCATTGGCATACTTTGCGTAACGCCAGTCAGTGACCGCTTCTACAAGCAAAGGGCTTTATGGTTCAGCTTGCCGACTGCTCTACAAATCCTGGGACTCCTCGTTACAACGTATGCTGGGGATTCGACATCTGCAAGGTGGGGTCGCTACGTTGGTTTGCTGATTGTTGGATTTGGCTTGGGACCTACTGTACCAATCACAATGACATGGACCGCGGAGATTTTCCAGCCACGACATGGTGAAATTGGTGTCGCAGCTGCATCTGCTTTAGTCTCCGGATTGGGTAATCTGGGCAGTGTTGTAACGAACTACGCGCTTTTCTCGGGATGGCCTGAGGATAGACTCCGGTCGCCAGTATACCTGGGCTCCAACTGGGTTATGATCGCAATGCTCATTGCCAGCATAGTAAGCAGTTTCCTGATGACCGTGCTACTGCGTGTCACAACCAAGTCGAGCGTGGCAATTTAGTAGAAAGACCTCTCACCCTGTATCCTTGAATGGAAAACTCGGCCTTGTCGTATTGTACATCTTGAATTCTAATTCTGAAGCTGTATCGCTCTCTGCTGAACACGATTCCAAATTCGACGCCCGGTGATAAAAGTGGATATCGTACTTGCAATGCCAACTGTGATCGGCCCAAGAGGTGTCCAGCCGATAGCAGAACCTGGCACTGCCAAATCTGAAAAATCAATCACAAGCTGTGTTCTGATCTCGGAATCAGGTGCCCATGATTTCGCAGCATTGGTAGGGCTCACGACGCTCCGCTGCTCCGAGTCTGCAGTGGCCTTCTCGTCACTCGGAACATGCTCAGCCTTGCCATTGCTCTGCTTTGGTGCGGGTCCGGGCATCAGCCAGGCCCATAGACACAGGAAGATGGAAACCGAGATGGAGTAGAACCAGCATTTGTTCGCTTCTCTTTGAACTTGCGGCCCCCATCCATAGTCCGTGACTCCCAACGCGTTCGTCTGCAGTCATGTCAGTATGAACGAAACCCTCTACGGAACTCACTTCTCACAATGGTGAACATCTCTAGGAAGAAGTACATGCCCAGAAAGCCGAACTTGATGACTTCCAATGTTCGCCTCAGGCTTCCCACATCCGGATCCGCGGCAGCACACGACGCGTTCTTCCAACACGGATGCCATTTCAGCAGCCGGAAATACCGTCTCCCTACAAAACAACACGCTCACATCAGCGTCGCGACACTCTCCTCCCAGCACGGCACGTACCCAAAGCGAATTGAGCGCGCAGCTTCAACCAAAAGTCGATGTCCTCCGGCGATTGCGCCAGGCCGACGGCGATGGTCGCGAAGCCTTGGAGGCCGCGGAGAGTCTTCTCGAGCGCCGCGGCATCCTCGGAGAAGTGCACAATGGACTGCAGCATACTGCTACTGCGGCATGAGGAGGAGGAAAATACGTCTTACACGCGCTGCTTCTCGATGTGAGAGGCTTGACCGCGTCGGCCTTGGAAAAAAGAGTTGCAGGGATATTGCTACAATAGGCCAACAAGGCGCACATTCTCATCATCCGAGCTGCACGCGGGCTGCTCGGCTCGGAACCTCGTTCGCAAGGACGCGCAATAGACAGTGGGCTCATCTTCCGAAGACGACAATCACCGGACGTGCGTAAGCATATTGGTGATACCGATTCTATCCTACGCCTAATAGCTGTACCGGAAGTTCGGGTTCTCAAAATCGGTCTTATCCTCAATCATGCCCTCCGTCAACGCCTGTCCTTCGACAGCCGGGCCGTAGAGCTCATCACGCTTCTTGTTTCGCCGTATCAGTAGTGCGCGGATCACAAAGGACAGGACAACCTGGCCAGCAGCACAGCACATGGTGACCGTGCACCCGGTCGAGTACGTGGGCGCCTCGCGCTCCAGGAAAGCATGCGGGCCTATGATGTTGCCCTGCGATGTGGTTAGCTGCGGCCACGCTTTGACAGTAGGTCCCGTTCACTTACAGCACAGTATGCCAGGAATACAAACGCTGTGGATGTTACACGCTTCGTGTAACCGCCCACGTTATTGGCAGGCAGTTGCAGCGCAATGACCAGGCTGGCCACGTACGAGCCTGCGATGTAGTTGCAAATCAACAGGCCCTTATTGTGTTCGGCAGTATGTGGCACCTGCCACAGGAGCGCCGTTGCCAGTATGGTCGGTACGACATAAAGAGACATGATCAAGGTCCGAATGTTCTTGAATCTGCCAGCCAGCCAAGGTCCACTGAATACGAACGTTACTTGCCAAGCGCCGGTCGGGATGCCGTACGCGGTCGTGAGCAAGGCATCGCCGTTTGCAAGACCTTTGATGATGAGCTTTGAGAAGTTTGCAAGACCTCCATTGACCGTCTCGTTGAGCAGAACGAAGAAGAATAGTAGCCAGATTTGCGGGTCGAGCAAGGCTTCTTTGACCTGAGCCATCTTAATATTCTTGTTGAGAACGCCAGTTTGATTCGATTGTGCTCTTGCAATCAGCATGGCTTTCTCCCGGGTGCTAAACCTTTTGGCGACCATGATGTTGTCGGGGAGGAAGAATAGAAGCAGTATCCCCCAGCATACAGTCAGGCCTCCTGCGAGGATGAAGATGATCCGCCAGACGGCGAAGCCCTGGGCCTGCCCGACTGCGAAGAAAAGGATACCGCCGGTGGACGCGCCGACGCCGTTGAAGCAGTAGAAGAGGCCTGCTCTGGCTGACTGCTCCCTTCGCTGGTACCACTGACCTACAATCATCATGAAGACCGGCGTGATCATGGATTCGAAGCAGCCAAGCAGGAAACGACACACCGCCAAACCAGTGAAATTTTTGCAAGCTGCCATGAGCATCAGGATTGATCCCCAGGTGATGACCGAAAAGGAGACGACCTTTCCCGTCGGAAACTTTTGCGCAAGGTATGATGCTGGCCATTCGGCGAATAAGTACCCAAAATAGAACAAGGACACCAACCAGGAGTACTGGTTCTGGTTTGTGCCTGTTGATGGGAACAAATCGAACACGGCAGCATATGAAAGCGACTGCTTGTCGATGTACTGGAGCAGATACGTGCCACACAGCAGCGGCATTAGCATCCAGTCTACACGCTTGACAAGCTTCTTCATCCCGGCGGAGTCCTCGAGAAGGGCGTTGAGATCATGGTGACTGATATTGTGCTCCCGCAGGAAGACTTCTGCCTTGAAGACAATGTCAGAGATCAGTTTCTTGGCTGTATCATGCTCCAACACTGACCTGGTCCAGGTCGACAACCTCTCCAGCTTTGGGATCCGAGGGCGCATTGGAGATGTTTCGCTCTAGTGTTTTCTTCTCATCTTTCGCATCAATCTCTTTTGTGTTGTTGACTCTTGTTTCTGCCATACTGACCTTCGACAGATGTTGGGTTGGAGTGAGGGATCGACAACGACAGCACACCTTCCTCGCCTGCTCTTATATTGACTGTGCATTGCCGCAATCGTCCAGCTATCAATCTTCGCTCTGCAGAGCTTCGGCATCCTCGCCTGTATCGCCTGTCTACCTAGTGTGCAGAGGCGTTGCTTGCCCGAGGACCACCCGGACCATCCTTGCCCTATCTGATCTTCGTGGGGAGAAGTTAGTGCGGACTACGACCGTCGTGCGCATATTTGCTACTTCAACCTTGCGCTGACGGCGTTCTTACAAGACTCACGTAGGTACAGTAACATGAGCACGGATGATTCCATGTTGGCTGACGTTTGCACCGGCCAAGCTTACGGCAATGGGAAGGCTTCCGATCGAAAAGCGATAACGATGGCTGCCGAGCTCGGGCCACAAGACTTCTCCAAGAAACTAACGAAGTGACCCACACTAAATTATTACTTAAGTTTTGCAGCACACGACATTCCACTTTCACAATGTGAGAACTGAACGATGGAGAAATCTGGGAGGTTCGAAAGCAGCTTGCAGGGCCCCAGGCCCAGAAGCTTCGGCATACGATACTTGGCCGCTCCTCTACTGGCGTTTTTGATTCTCTACAACTTTGTTCCATCAGTGCACGAATCCGTGCAATCGTTCTTTTCTCTGGAATTATGGAGTATCGAACAGATCCCCACCGCAGAGACTGCACAAGGCAAATTCATTGGAAAGCTCCTCGAGGAAAGCAATCATCCTGTTCCAATCGAAGCTTTTCTAGGCATTCGATATGCCCAAGCACCTACCGAAGAACTACGTTTTGCAAAGCCAGTGCCTCTTGAAAACACCAACGAGACGATACAAGCTACAGAATACTCTCCGAGGTATGTATTGCTGAGAGTTGGTAACGCTGAATGCTAATGTCCCGGCAGATGCCCTGGCAAGCAGCTCCTTCGTATTCCAGGCAGGCCTTTGCTCGACTCAAACGAGGATTGCCTTACACTGAACGTCTTCCGATGGAGAGGGACGTTCACAAACGCCAAGCTTCCTGTTCTGGTCTATATCCATGGCGGCGCATTCAACAGAGGCTTCGCTGCTATGCACGATACTGCTTCCATGCTGGCAAATTCTGAGGAACCATTCATTGCAGTGTCGTTCAATTATCGCATCGGTGCGCTGGGCTTCCTTAACAGCAAAGTCACCGCAAAACTTGACCTGTTGAACCTGGGACTCCATGACCAGAAGGTCGTGCTTGAATGGGTACAGAACAACATTGAGCACTTTGGAGGCGACCCTGATCAAGTTACGATTGCTGGGCTGAGCGCTGGCGCTCATTCCATCGGACACCATATCACGGATATCAATGAGGAACGACAGCTGTTTCACAAAGCCATCATCGAATCAGGAGCACCTACCTCTCGAGCTGTGCATCCCGCTGATTCGAAACTCCACGAAGTGCAATTCCAGAAATTTGTCGACCAAGTCGGCTGTGACACCAAGGCATCAGACAGTGACTTACTTTCATGCCTCCGAAAGGCTCCAACCGAGGCGATTCAGGCAGCACAGACGGCAGTCTTCGACGAATACAACCCTTCGGTTCGATGGGCCTGGCAGCCAGTGATCGACAACGACATCATCTCTCGACGACCTCTTGACGCCTGGAAGTCCGGAAAATGGCACAAAGTCCCAATAATGACTGGCTCCAACCATAACGAGGGCACAATGTATGTTCCCAAAAAGTCCCAACTCTCGACCGACTTCACCGACTTCTTCGCAACGCTTCTGCCGCAATTGAGCAAAAAGGACCTGAAGAAACTCAACGAGCTCTACCCAGACCCTGCAAAGGACAACACTTCGCCATACGTCGACACCAGAAACCTCTCAGCACTGGAGATCGGCGAGCAGTACAAACGCGTGGAAGCTGCGTATGGACAATACGCCTACGTCTGCCCCGTGCGACAAACAGCACACTACGCCAGCAAAGGCCAGGATGCTCCGGTATATCATTACCACTGGGCAGTCAACAAAACCGTGCTCGGAGGCGCCAACCACGGAGATCAGATCTGGTACGAAACGATGTCGCCTCTCGTGCGAGAAATCTCTCCCACTCAGGACGAAATCGCAAAGTATTTCAACTCATATATCACGAGCTTTATCGTGACAGGCGATCCGATGAAATTGCAAGGGCGCAAGGCCATCGAGAGGCCGGAGTGGAAGGCTTACGATGAGAATGACGAAAATGGCAAAACGATGATCTTTGGGCTTGGGAATGATGAGGCGGCGGGCGGCGAGAATGTTGGTGTCGCGGCGCAGTTCGTGCATGATGAGTGGGCGAAAGAGGAGTGTAGGTTCTGGTGGGAGAAGTCGGAAGTGCCGGAGTAATCATTACATGATGGGCTTTTTGAGAAAGATTGGGGTTTCATATTATATTCGTGAAAGTGGTATGTACGAGATTTGATGATGATGATGATGATTGAATGCGAATGATGCTCAATGAATAGATCCACATGGCTTTAGGAGCGCAGACAAGCAGTTCCTGACGCGTTATTGATTTTTCTTCGGAACCAGCCTCGGCAAATTCCGATGTGAGCCCACGACGAAGAGTACATCCGAATGACAGGCTCCAGTTCACCCGCCAGTCTATCGCACATAGTCTATTATCTGTTTCTGCTTATATTGGAGTAGGATCGGCGAATTCGACGTCCTACGTCTACTGTAAAGAAACGCGCCGCCATTCGGAGGTGGCAGGTAAGATAGCGGTCGTCCAAGCAGCGGATATATTCTGGGACCCGCCGTTCTCTAGCATGAAATCGAAGCTGCCTCGCGGCCTCCCCAGAACCCCAAGAATGACAGGTCCATCTCCATATCTCAGAAACAAGCTTCATCCGCGACCGCAGCCCACGTCCCACGGGGGGGAAATCACCCAGTACCAACACCCAACCCTCCTCACGCCTTTTTCGGCTTCCCCCTCGACGACCCAGCAAAAACCTCCCGAACCAAAAACACCCCCGTAACAAGCTCCCACACCAAAACCGGATAAATCGTCCCCCTCTGCCACAGTCCCACCGGACTTTTCCAATGCCATTCACCCAGCGTATTGAATCGATAATAACTATACAGCCCGAAACCCGCCAGCACCGAACTCAGCAGGCGATATACGGGATTCGCCTCGAACGTTCCGAGTTGGTGGGGTTGCAGGGTAGAAAGCAAAGAATTGAAATTCCCCGCGATGCCGATCAGACCCAAACCCATCCAGTGCCAGCCGATGATGTTCCAGAATTTCTCGCGAGGGCCGCCGTGGATTGTCGCGAAGAGGGAGAAGCCGAGGAGGACGAAAAGGGTCAGAAGCGTTCGTGCGAGGCGGAAGAACGAAGGAGACGTTTTTTGTGGTTGTGGAGCGGCGGGGTTTTTGCGAAGGAGGAAGATGAGGGAGAGATGGGCGAGGGCGAAGCTGGCGCCGGCTTGGTAGAGGTTGGCGTTGAAGGATCGGAAGGCGAAGGAGATGACGTTGTAGTGTTTGAGTTCGTGGACTTGACGGTAGTTGACGCCGAGGTCGCTGAGGGATTCGATCTTCCAGTCGTAGCCTTCGAGACCTTCTTCGAACCAGAGGTGGCAGTAGAGTTCGATGGGAAGCCAGACGAGAGGACTGAGGATGAAGATTGTTGCTGGGAAGAGCAGGGCGAGGCTTGCTTTGTTGTTGGCTGCTGGGGCCATTGCTTTGCCTGGTAGTTCAATGGCGGATGGTGAGAAGCTGGTGATGACTTGTGGTTGTGGGGGATCGCTGGTACTGGTGCCCAGATCTGGCAGGGGAGGGCTCAGAGAACTTTATCTGTGACGAGGAAAGTGAACAAGTGTACGAGTTCACAGAGGTGTTCATCTTCCAGAGCTGAACGACGATCTGACCGTGTTTACCGTCCCAGCCCCTCTGACTGGCCGAGGTCATGAAACTTAACCTTATTCCCAATATGGCGTCTGCCAAGGTCTACGATCGAGGCCCGTAGAGTGCTGCAGCTGTACCTCCTACGGCACGTCGAATGTTCATGTCATCGGTCGCCAAAGATCGATACGATAATGTAAACAAAGTTTCATGGTTCGCCATCCAAGTCCTGTTCTGAACACCCTATACAATGCACTCGATCACAAGATTGTATCCATTACTTCGACGCATCAAGCGCCGCTCTAATCGCATCACAACTCTGCTTTGCATCACCAAACAACATCTTCGTGTTGGGCGCGTAAAACATGGGGTTCGGAATGTCTGCATATCCACTGCCCATTCCTCGCTTCATTACAATAACTTGTTTACTCTTGTACGCGTCAATGATGGGCATGCCTGCGATCGGGCTGGAAGAGAGAGTCGTTAGCATGGTCTGGGAGACTTCGGAAGAGTCTTCTTACCTGTCCTTTTGCAATGCGATTGGGTTGACGGTGTCGTTGGCGCCAATGACGAGCGTAAGATCAACATCGTCGAAGCCTTCTTCATTGATCTCGTCCATCTCTAAAACGATGTCGTACGGCACACTGGCCTCTGCGAGTAGAACATTGCATTGTCCAGGCATGCGTCCAGCGACTGGATGGATCGCGAATTTCACCTCACAACCTAGTCCGCGAAGCATTTGGACGATGTCTGCGATTGGATACTGAGCCTTGGCGACGGCCATGCCATACCCAACGACAATCACAACCTTTTGAGCATTCCTCATGATATCCACAGTTTCATCGATCGACGTCTTTGTGATCTCTCCTTCAATTTTGTGGTCTGTCTTTGCCGGAGCGGCGATACCACCGAACAAGACGTTCGTGATGCTGCGGTTCATGGCGACGCACATAATGTACGAGAGGATAGAACCTGAGACGCCGATGAGAGAACCGACAGTTGTGAGGATGGGAGAGTTCAGCATAAAACCCTCGGCCACGAGGGCGAAGCCGCTGTAGGCGTTCAGCACGGTGATGACTACAGGCATATCCGCACCACCGATAGCTGCTGTTGTTGTGAAGCCCTTGGCGAAACTCAGAGCCGTGTTGACGCCCAAGCACGTGGCTGCAATGACTGGAGCTCCTGGTGCAGCAGTAAGGAAGAAACCCATGGTCGCAGCGTTAGCAGCCAACATCCCGCCATTGATCAGGTGCCTGCCCGGCAGAACAGTTGGGCGCGACGACATCTTGCCTGCAAGTTTCATGAAAGCAACAATGGAGCCGGTGAACGTCACACCTCCGATGAGGACGCCAAGATAGCCAGTGACCATGTGGAGAGGATCCAGGTGGGAAACTGAGGCCATGACGGAGCCGATACTGGTCAAAACTGCTGCGAGACCGACCACAGAGTGCAGAGCAGCTACAGTCTGTGGAAGCTCGGTAGGAGAGATGCGACGACCGATGAGACCGCCAGCAACGCTACCAACGCCAGCAACAGCTAGGAACTGGATCAGTGTCTCAACTGGGAAACCGACGGCGGCTAAAGATGCCAGAACACCAGATCCAACACCCAGAATGCCCATGAGGTTACCGCTTCGCGCAGTCGCTTGGGACGCAAGACCGGACAGTGAGCCAATACACAGAAGACTGCTGACAAGGTAGCCTGCTTGCACGAGTCCGGCCATTCCAGTCGTTGCTGCTGCCAAGAAGCCTCCACCGAAGAGCACGCCAGGAATGGCGTACAGCCATGGGTATTCCTTCGGGTCGGTGGGGCGTCTGAACATGTCCAGCATACGCTTGGTGATGACGAAGCCGCCAGAGACGTTGACAAAGGCAAGCAGGACCGATGCAGCGCCGAGGAACTGCGGCAGAGTCTGTGGCAAGTAGCCTCCACCCATGATGAAGAAACCACCAATGCCGACCATACCGGAGATGGCATTCGTAACAGACATGAGGGGAGAGTGAAGCGCAGGGGCAACTCCCCAGACCACACGGTACCCAATCAGGCCAGCCAGACCGAACGTGAAGGCATTGCTCATGAAAATCGGTCCAGTCGCCTTGCCCAAGGCCAGAGCAGTTGTCATGCCGCCGGTGATGACGCTGACCTCACGCACTGCCTGCTGCCAGGGCGTTAAGGCAACGACTTCTTCCTTCTTCGTCTCTTCCTTTACGGGAGCCGGTGCTGGCGGTGCGACTGGAGGCAAGGTGGGCAGGATTTCGCCGTTGTGAGTGACAATTGACCTCCGCACGACTTCATCCTTCAGATCTATGCCGAAATGACCGTCCTTGGGCGACATGGAAAGCAGAAATTTGGTGATGTTGTTGGAGTAGAGGGTGGAAGACTGAGTCGGGAGTCGCGAAGGCAGATCCGTGTATCCAATGACGGTGACACCTTGGTGCTGCGTGAGTTCTCCGGGCACTGTAACTTCGCAATTACCACCAGCCTCAGCAGCAAGATCAACAATGACTGAGCCCGGCTTCATCGCAGAGACCATCTCCTCAGTGATCAACGTCGGGGCCGCACGTCCTGGGATCAAGGCTGTGGTGATGATGATATCGACCTCCTTTGCTTGTTCCATGAAGAGCTTCATTTCCGCTTCGATGAATTCTTTTGACATTACCTTGGCGTATCCACCGCCGCCATCTCCAGTCTCTTCAATTTCGACCTCGATGAACTCTGCGCCGAGAGACTGGACCTGCTCACGAGCAGCTGATCGAGTGTCAAAGCCTCTGACAATGGCACCCATTCTTCTGGCAGTGGCAATCGCACTGAGACCTGCCACGCCGGCTCCGATAACGAGCACTTTACACGGAGGCACTTTGCCGGCTGCAGTCGTCTGACCTGTCAGGTACCGTCCAAAGTGATTGGCAGCTTCCAACACTGCTTTGTAGCCAGCAATGTTGGCCATGGAGGACAAGACATCGAAAGACTGGGCTCGGGTGATGCGAGGAATCTTGTCCATGGCAAAAGTGGTGATGTTTTTGTCGACACATGTCTGGACAATCTTCTTGTTGCGCTCGAGATCTGGCTGCAGGATGGAAATCAAGACGCCGCCTTCTTTGAAGCCGCGAACAAAGTTGTTTGGCGAGAGAGTGGTGCTGCGAAGTCGGGGCGGGCGGACTTTGAGGACAATGTCACTATCGTCCCACACACGGCTGGCATTGACGAGTGTTGCTCCCGCTTCCTCATAGTCGTGAGCCGAGAACTGCGCGGCGTAGCCGGCTCCTTGCTCCACCAGCACCTCCTTGAAGCCTTTTTTGAGGAGCAGCTTGGCATTTTGGGGAGTAATGGCGACTCGCTTCTCGCCCGTTCGCACTTCCAAAGGAACACCGATGGTCAGGTTGCCGTACGGAATGGCCTTGACTTCTTCAGCTGCCGGGGAGGCGGGTTCCTGCTGCGTGGGCGCCGCGGCGGCTGCAGCTCCGCGTCGGCTCACGGAGCTCTGGTAATAGAGCCTGGTCCTGTTCAACGCGCATAGCACAGACCAGCGCGTCGTCCTGGAGGTGGAAGTGAAGGCGAGCTGCGGCCTGAGCGGGCGACACGGCGGCCACATGGTGGCGGTCTCGTCGTTATCATGAAGCGGCTCGTGACGCCGCGTCTGATGCGGTGCCGGTCGGGGATGCACGCAGGCGGTGCTGGCAGCTGTCGTGGAGCGCGTGGTTGCTGACGGCGGCGTGGACGCTGCTGTGCCGGACCCTTGACCAGGCGGCCGCGTCGTGTGTCAGTGACGCGCCACGCGTTGAGCAACAGGATGCTTTCTGCAGCTCGCAGCAGGAGGAGGGAGCAGGTACACGGGTGACGGTGGTGAGTGCCCTTCAGCCGCCGACAGACCGAACCGTTTGCTGGTGAGTCGAGCGGGGTCGCGCATCGTGTCAGACGACATCACGCGTGTGCTCACTGGACCAACGCTTGGCCGTGGGAATAGAGTGTGCGCCTTGTCCTGAACGAGCACCGCGCCGCGCCTTGTCGGGTGTGGAGAGGGCCGAGCCCTCCGCCCCGCATTCCGCGCGCTCTGGCGACGGGAACCAGCGGCTCGGAGTGAGTCCGGGGAAGGTGAGCACCGTGAGATCACGCGGCTTCGCGTCGAAGCGCGAGTGAGCCTCGGGTGGACATGTGCGAGTGCTTTGAAGCTATGAAGACTCCCCGACACCCTCCCGCAGAAGGCGTGCCCTACCGTCCGCTCTGCTCCATCTCGGCCATCAGCTCAGGCGATCGCTTGACGTGCACATCGCCATTCTCCAGCCCGAAGTAGACGGCCACGGGCTTCTGGCCACCCCTTCGGCCGTGCGCTTGTGCCTGGAAGCCGTTCTCGCCATGGAACAGTCCGACCTCGAGGACACCCTCGATGGCTCTTATCCGTGCAGCGATCGCGTTGACCTCCCAGACGCCGTCAGCACCATCGCCTTTGCCTTTCCCTGCAGCCACATCCGCCGGTGTGAGCAGAGTCTTGAAAGGTGCGTCGATGATGTAGAAGCTTTGATCCGTCTGCACAGGTCCTGTTTTGGAGAGGCTATGTTCTCGCAGCATGGGCTCGATAGAGCCGATGTGGAGCAGCTCCCGCATTACGTAGGCATGAGCGATGGGGGCTATCTCGATCGGGATTGATGGCCACTTGGTGAGAAGTCGGCTCTGGTCCTTGCGGTAGTCCGCGATGCAAATGAACTTCTTTGCCATTTTGGCGACCTACCCAAGTTAGCGTAGATCTTCGTACAGCAGAGCCGTGCACATGGCGCGCTCAGTTTGTCCTCACCAGCTTTTCTTGGAAGAGACATGCTCCACCACCCTTGATGCAATTCAAGTCCTCATCCACCTCATCGGCCCCATCAAAAGCGACCTCGAGCTGCGCGTTAGCAGGAATCGAGTCGAAGGCCAACGGGTCCAGACCTATGCCATGCGATCAGCAAAGCCCCTTTACCGCAATCCGAACCTGCTCCTGAGCGGCATCTGTATATGTACAGCTGTTGTCTCCACAGTCGTGCGTTGCTGCACACATCTTGCGACAGAGCATCCCACCTACCAAACTGCTCGATGACCTTCTTACTGTTCCATCCCGTTGGCACGAACCAATTCCTATGCCCTGCTGGAGGCGGGTTCTTCTCCAGGTGCGCCTTGATGGCTTCGACGCCGTACACGATGGTGCTTCCTGACCCGATACCCACAAATTGCATATCTGACCTGAAGTGCTCTTCTACAGCCGCATATGCCGCCTTCCTCTTCGCAGCTTCCACCATTGCGGTCGCCCGTTTCGCGGCCTCTTGCGCAGCGAAGGCATCATCGCCTGTAGACATTGTGGTTGGCGTTGTCGCAAATGGTCGCGTGAATGTGTGGCTCGGTGTCGCGCGATGGATTCGAAGAAAGCTGCTGGGTCTCGGTAGTACTGCAGTCGTGCCGCGAGCAAGCATAGGAGAAGTGTGAGGAAGGCGGACACACGCAGAACTAAACCCGGATGAAATCTGACTGTGACGCTGAAAGTCGAGCAGTTTGGCAACATCAGCCCCACCACCGCGGCCACGCCAATGCGTCTCGACCCCTCCATTTCGCACTACTTATGGGCGCCACGAGGTCAAGACATCTGCAGTAATAATGGCACGCGTATGTGATGATCGCGCTTCTCGCTACTATGATTGCCAGAACGGCATCGCATCAGCATGACAAATATCTGACAGCGGCTTGTTGCAGTCTGCGAACGGAGTCCACGGATAAACGTTGATGCGAAATGATGGTCGACGGAGCAGAAGTGGGTTCCACGTGCCGCACGGAACCACGTAACGCCACACTTTGGCTTCAACTTCAAGTCCTTGTTTCTTTTAACCATCATCGTATGGATTGACATGATTCAATGTGCATTATTCTCGCTACATACAGCATTGCAAGCTGGGAAAAAGAGATGCGGGCGTCGAGTGACACGGGAAGCTATGAAATTTGCCGAGTCATCCAGCTTCGTATTGTCGTTCAGCTTCGTCTGCGGCAGGGAACCAGGTTCCGCTGAAAACATCTCCTGCTCGCTCATGAAGCCGCACGCGACAGCGATAGCCGACAGAGGAGCTGCTGGTCGCGCGGTTTCATCATCAACGAGAAATTCTTCTCAAAGTCCGTCGATGGCCCCTCGTGGACGAGGATAGAACAATGCACCAGGGTCGACAGGGCCGCGGAATGGTATTTAGCCTTTGTGAATCCGTATTCCCTCGAGCCATTTCCCCAGAATCGATCAATCACGTTCAACTATCCCAGTGGAATGGTCATCATCTACGTCGACGGTCAATGCGCTGGTGAAGAGTGTACGGTTGTGACGTACCTGCGCCGCGTGCGCTTTCTCGCCGAGCAATCTCACCCATGCCGTGGCGGTGTCTCGATTCACCTTCAAGACCGCCAAGCACGAGTCCTGGATGGAAGCAATGATGCTCGACGTAAGGATGCGCACAGTAAGCCCAACGAAGAGCCGGACGGAAGAGCCGGACGGAATCTCGAAACCTTTCCGATAACCAGCATGCAGAACGCAAGAGACATAGTGGATAATGGACGTGCACTTGCCTATGCCAACCCAGGCTGAGTAGCGCTTTTCTTCTTCAGGACACAACGTGCATCTATTTTTGCTAGCGTTGTAGGCCATCTGGGAAGTCGCCGAAAGACCGACAAGCTCGTGTCATCATCGGCACGATAGCTCAAGGAATCCTCGACATGATGCATCTTGTGAGATGGGATACCTCGACAGAACCATACACCGAGAACTACTGAGACGAGTACGAGAGGCGAAAGTCATCACGTACGCGCAGACCAAGATCCATGCCATGGTGCCTTGAAGTCGACACATCTATGATCTTCAGATGGCACTTCAGAACAGCCGCCGTCTTCCGAACGGACTCTTTAAAGACTCCGGCTTAGCATGGTCAAAGATTTGGTACACTTGCTACCAGCGGACCTCAACTTCGCCACTCAATGGCGTCTCTCCTTTGCACCTTGCTGCTTGCTAGCAGTGGCGCATCTGCACTGGCACTGCCAGATGCGCACTTCGACGAGCCACTCATCGCCAAACGCAGCATTCCCTTGACCCATGCCAAAGCTCCAGCAGACCTCCTCTCGCGACGATCGAATGCAGTCAAGCGCTCCGGAAATGAAGCAACCGTTCTGAATTCCCAAGAATACATTTACGCCATCGAGGCCCAAGTTGCGGGCGATGATGTGCTGCTAATGTTGGACACTGGTGCCGATTCTACGTGGGTGACCGGAAAAGGATTCAAGTGCACCGACCCCGCGGGTAATGAACGGTGCGTGAGCGAGCGATTAGAAACGAACACCTGCTTGGATCCAACTGACATATGCTGTCCACTTCTTTAGCCCACAGAACGGATCAGCTGGAGGTTGTCCGTACTATGCGACCGATCGCACGACTTTCTCAGGTGGATTGGCGGGCGAACCCGACTTCAACGTCCCTATTGGCGGCATGTGGGTTCATGGTCCCGTCGGATACGATGCCTGGAATCTGGCTGGCGTCACAGTCCAGAAGCAAAAGTTCGTCATTGCCGATAGTCTCAACAACACCCAAACCCAAGACGCAAAACCGATCGCTGGCATCTTGGGCTTGAGTCCTGGAGGTCCTTACACTTTCCAAGGCAAGCTCAATAACTTTTCCTCGTTTGTGCGGACTGCGCATC
The DNA here is from genome assembly GCA_022702355.1 of Cercospora zeina. Classification (NCBI taxonomy): domain Eukaryota; kingdom Fungi; phylum Ascomycota; class Dothideomycetes; order Mycosphaerellales; family Mycosphaerellaceae; genus Cercospora; species Cercospora zeina. Next base: position 1,906,170 of record JAKLWX010000010.1, read on the forward strand.
AGGAGGGAGCTCTCCCGGCAGAGGTCTTCGGGCTCGCATTGGATCTCTTCACGGATTACAGAGTTTCGGATATGAAGCCAGGAGGTGTGTTGGCATTGGGCGGCGCCCCACCCGAGATTCCCACAACCGGCTCATGGGCAGTCGCTCCTGTGGGTGTGGATCAGGTTGGAAACACTGGAAAAGCCTTCTGGGATATTCAAGTTGACGGCTATACTGTCAAGACAAGGGAGTAAGCGGTGTAGACGTCTTGCTTTTTGATTACTGCTAACTTAGGCTCAACAGTAATCCACAAGGAACATATTTCCCTTGGACGTACCAGGTCCAGGGATTTCCTTATATCCCTCTAGTCGACACTGGCACTTCGAGCAACTTGTTCATCGATGACGTGTACAACAACCTCATCAAGACCTGGGATCCCGCGCCCTCCACCGCTAGCGACGGTTCCAGTGTCGTGCCATGCAATGTAAGTCTGCTAACCTGCAATACCACGTGCTGGCAAGCTAATCACTCGACGCAGGCCACTTTCTATGGCATCAGTTTCCGATTCGGCGGAGTAGACATCGAAATCGCACGGGAGACGGAAGTTCAACTGAGCGCACCCTATCCTCCTGGCGACAACCTGTGTTATATGTTCACTTTCAGTGCCGGAACCCGCGGAGGTGCGTATGATCCTTCCCGAAGAGATAATTGACAATATGCTAACCCGTCGAGTTCTCAGGCATTTTTGGCGCTCCGTTCCTTCGTAATACAGTCAGTGTTTTTGATTCCACCCCGGGCAAGGAGAACGTTCAGTTCAAGAAGAGAGTCCGTTGAAAACAAGCGCCGAACCCGACGAATAGACAGCTCGCGCTAGCTGGATACCTCATGTTATATAGACTAGATAGATTTTCACACGAAGTATAAATGGTGGGTTGCATACAGGCTCGAGGCATCGACGTTTATATCGCAATGCTATCCGTGCGAGGAAATTTTAACCATCGACGCCTTTTAATCTTAGTTCATCGATTCTGCGAACCAGAAAAGCTCGATGGTATACTTTGCTCAACTTCGACGACAAGATCTGATTGGGCGCCGCTACGACCGCAGAGACATTCACCAGTTCCGATTTTCATAACAAACAGGCTCGAGCGCATGACCTCCTCCTCCTCCTCCTCCTCGTCGTCGTCGCCGTCGTCCTCGCTGCACACAGTCAAAGCCATGGTGAGCGCCAGGACCAACTGATTGGCCATTTGGCACTGGAGAGACATTCTCGCACTGGATGAGGGTTTGGCGGCAGGGAACAATGGACGTTACTATGTCGACCGAAGTGGAACCGGGTCCGAACATAGGCTTACTTCGGCTGCTTTTTGGAGTCTTCTCCATCCGCCTCGGTCAGGTCCAGCCATTTCACTCTTGAATGGTGCGCTCTCTGTTGGAGCAGAGGTATTATACGCACTGCCCAATCTGGAACTCCTCTCCTGTTTCGAAAACACATTGCTCAGCTGCCATCACCAATCCCGTCTCCTTCGCCCTTCCAAGCAAACCTTCCTAAAAGTCTTCCTCTCCAACAGCTCCGCAGCTCTCAGTGCACCCGCGACGACCGGATCCACGCCGTCTGAATGCAGCCATTGCAGCTGGTTCTCATTTCCCAGAACTTGATGCAAGACCCGTGAAAGAACTGCCTGGAACTCTAAGTCCGTGCATTTGTCTCCATAGAGGATCGCCGTCCTGGGTTTCGATCCAGGATGCTCGAGCAAAGGCATTCCGGACAAACTCTCGTATATTAGTTCTATCCCAATAAGCTTCTTGCGCCGAGTGTTCGGTGGAAGAAGGCTTCGGGTTGTATCCTAGCGAGTAGTCGTTGTACGTGTAGGACTGGAGATCGTAGACGCGGGTCGTCGCTTTCGTCATGACAATCGCGATGCCGTGTGAGTAGTATGCTGCGAGAAAATACGTGGTCTCGGGCAGCTTTTGGTTTATTTTGCATTCGCAATCCTGCTCGGATTCCCAGGGTTGACAGAGACCCAGACCGTGTCCTACGAGCACCGCGTGCGAGGCATGCATATCGCTCATGGCATTCTCTAGGGAAGAGAGGACTTGTTCGTAGGAGACATGGCTCGTTGTTTCGCGCCGTTGTTGTTGGTTGTGAGGCCCGGTAGTTCTGGATATGAGAGTGTTGCTGCGTGGACATATTTTCGAGTGCGTTCCATGGAGGCGGATACTAATTTTGAGAACATTCTGGACATGTTTCCGGTTTCTTCTGCTGGAATCTGATAGTGGGAGTTGTTGGAGAGGTGAGACATGGTATTCCTATAAGCTTCGTTTCCGTCGAGGAAGAAGATGGGGCCATTGGTTGTGGCTTCTGTGCTAGTCTTGCAGCTGAGTGCCGAAGTGCTGTTTCGTTTACGTTGATTATGGGCTCTAAGAGGTTTGTTTTTCGAGAGCACTCACGCATACGAAGGTGTCAGCTCGAATCCGATACTGCAAGACCAAAATTGGCCACGGATTAGTAGGAGTCGTTTGAGGGCGTCGTTTACGTAGTATATGAGAGTAATCGATATGCACAATATGAGTAGTAGTACGATTTGCAGAGCTCTGCGCGGGGACGGGAGACAGCAAGGCGCCATTGTGGAATGGTTTGCGGGATGCGCGCACGCAGCGAAGAATAGATCAAACTGTGGGGCTATGAGATCGATGCCTTGAGTTACCCGGCGAAGGAGTGAGAATAACTCGTCGCTAGCGTCAGACTACAGGTATGCATATACTGGCACTCTGACAGGCAGTAGGATCGCTACGGCAAAGGCGGGAAATACGGTTCTCTCCTTAGCCTTACGAGTTAATAGAGCTCTCAAAATCTGCAGCGTGCGTCGAATCTGGTGATGCTGCAATCAGAATATTTCCCCTTTTGCTGCTCCTCGCCGGGGAGATGAATTCTCCATGCCAGTCTCGATCGCACCTAGAATAGAGCTTGTTTGATGTACATTGGCCACGTCTGGGCATCATAAGTATAACGTCGCATCAAAAGTTGTGACTAGTAAGACTCGGGACATGTGCAACGCTCTCGTGGCAATAACTTCTTCGGATGACCGACATTTCTGTCTATAGGCGCGCCTTCGTACCACTTCCTCCCAGCTTTGCCCTCGCTTCGGCATTGCATTGTTTCCACATTTGCTTCCGGAGCTCATGTCCATTCATAAAGTCCCGGAACCACTCTCTTCGGAACTTGGGCAATCTTCGTCCCCTGTCGTCCTTGACTTCTCCGCTTAGAGTCCGGAGGCGCTCGAATGTATCTTCAAAGTCGGGATATACGAGCGCAAATTTTGGCCCATCCCCTTTCGCTACGATGCGGGCCTCTTCCCAAGCCTCCATTTCATCCCGAGACGGCAACGTTCCACGACCGGATAACAGAGAAGCCGCATAAACAGCCTGCCACTCAAAGATCTTGAAGGTGAGACCAGCGTTGACAGCGCCCACAAATAGTAGCGTAGAATCATGCTGCCATACGACATGCTCATAGAGATTCGGGATCCGATTGTTGCGTGTTGGTACTTGAGGAAGGAAGGAAATCGTCCATGTGTAGCCAGTACCGAATATGATGTGATCCACATCGTTTATTACTGTACCGTCCTCGAGATGAACAGCTCGGCCAATAACCTTCGATATAGAGGGATGTTTTTGAATCGAAGGATGGTTGAATGCATCGCCACCGAAATAGACATTAGATTTGTGACCGAGCATAACGGCATGGACTGGAGTGGCTGCCACGGTTGTGAGGTCGAAAGCTATGTCTGCAGCTGACACCGAAGCACCGACTACAACGACGCGCTGCGACATTTGAGCGAAGGACAATTGCAGGGAATTTTGTTTGCGATATACTGACCTTGTCTTTGTACAAGTCTCTGCCCCGGAAATGCTTACTATGGATTACACTGCCAGGTCTGCTCTTCTCGAGCTCGTCCAGACCTGCGAAATTGATTGTCAGCATTTCTCGCAAATCCTCAGACAGCTAACGAGAGAGATTTTGAAAACGTCAGGAAAGCCGCACGATTTCAAGATCTCGAAAGGCAGCCAGACCTACCAGGAATAAGGGGAATGTAGGGCACATTGTAGTGCCCACTTGCAACAATAACGGCATCAAACTCTTCTGCCCACCAATAGTCGTATTCACTTCCCGGCTTGCGAAGCGTCACTTTCCAGCTGGACCCGACCTTTTCGGCTCTCTCGACACTCGTGTTGTAAGATACGAAATCTTCATATCCATTCCGCTTGACAAGGGACTGAATGTAGTCGCGCATCACTTTCCAATGCCTAAAAGGAGACTTGTCGCCATACAAATTCCTGGAGAACTCACTCACGGCTGTGGGAATTGGCTCTTGGCTGAACTGCATCGCCTCTGCGATGACGTTGGTCTCGAGATAAGGATATGCCGTGGCTTCTTCGAATCTCTGCTGATGCGATCTCGGGCGTATTGCTGGTAGTTGCTCCGGGATGGACAGAGGTGGATCAGCAGTTCGGTCACCTAGCTGAGCGATGTTTGAGATCGTTGGAGGTAAGCCCTCGTCGCCACTCCTGGAACACACCCGCTGTGAGCATCAATATCGCCGGCTCACTCAGAGTAAGGTGAGTACTGAACGACGTACCAACAACCTCCAGCCTCATGTCTTCTTTCGAAGACGCGAATTAGATCGAAAGCCTTTTCTTGTGCAAGTGCGTCGATGACTATGGCACCAGCTGGCCCGGCGCCAATGACTGCCACTCTCTTGATCGGGGTTTTACTCATACTTGCATTAGCGCCACGTCCTGGTTCTGACTGGTGTACCGATATTTCGGATTTGACATCGCCGAAAGTGTTTGACAACTCCAAATTTATGCAGATGCTCGTGCTTGACAACCTGCTGAAGAATTCCGGACCAGGGCTTGAAGATGTCGTGCTTTGCTTTGGCATTGACGACACGCGGCGCATCCTTGCTCACAAGCTATGGATCGCTCAACATGCAGAGTTGATTGGTCCCAGCCGGGGTTATCTGAGCCCCAGCTTGGGACAAGATGGCATTGCTCAAGGGTCGCGCTGGGCACCTCTGGGCATCTCTCGAGAAGACATCGTTGTTCGTATAAGTTTAGAAGATGATGTGCTCCCGAGAGAGAACTCAAATCTGTGTCAGACAGTCTTATAATAGGTCTTGGGCAAGGCATTCGTCTGATGTCGATCGAGAACAAGTGCGATGGCCGCAAAAGAGGTCCTAGTTGCCGAGAAAGGGTGGTCGAATACTGAAGATCTAGTGATCGATGAGCTCAAGACAAGTAGACAGACCTCTGGCGGTTCTCAAAGATCTGCAACATCTTACGGTCGAAATCATGCGGAGCCCGCAGAAGACGATGCAGGAAGAGAAAGAATCGAAAGAGAACTGGATATGGAGCCGCAAGACATAGCGAGAGCAAAGAGAAAGTGAGTGCACTTACCCATATCTGGCTCTCTTCATCACCTTCACACCTTCGCTGCTATAGACTTGTGCAGACCGGCATAGCATCAGCGACTAAACCATACACATTTAGGGTCGATTTCTCCGTACTCCTTATTTTGGTTTTTGGTCTACTCGTCTTCCAACTCGATCGCATGAATCTCGCATCAGCCCTTACGGGCGGTTTCGCAAAGGACATCAGTGTGAACCAAAACACCATCAATCTCGGCAACCAACTCATGTTCATGGGGATAGTCGTTCTGGAGATCCCTGCAAACATGATGCTGCAACGACTGGGTCCCAGAATTTGGATCTCGACACAGGTCTGCGTCTTCGGTCTGATCGCGACCTTGCAGGTCTTCGTGAAGGATCGCACCGGCTTCCTAATAACGAGATTGATGTTGGGGTTTGCCGAAGCCGGCTATATACCCTGTGCTGCATACACGTTGAGTAATTGGTATACAAGACGCGAGCTGGCGAAGAGGATGAGTGTATTCTTTTTCGGAATGTTTGGAGGCAATGCAATCAGTCCGCTATTGGCCTCTGGAATCCTGCAATTGGATGGCATGAGAAAATTGAAGGGTTGGCAGTGGCTGTTCTTATGTATGCCCAGCGAGTCGTTCATTTTTGTGCATTTCGCTGACCAGTGGGCGTAGTGGAAGGCATTTTCACTATCCTGATCGGCATCCTTATGTTCTTCTGTCTCCCTGGTAGTCCGGACGATCCCAAGCCACTAATTGGTCCGGGTTATATGAGATTCTCTGGGCATAATCGAGAAGTACTTAGGACACGACTGGAAAAGGACGACCCGGATCGGCATTTCTCGCAAGCGATCGATCTGCGCCTGGTGTGGAGGACCGTCTCACACTGGCGGCGATGGCCGCACTACGTTTCGACTTTCGCTGTCTTCTCAACATGGTCACCATTGACAACTTACACACCATCCATCATCATGTCAGTTTGCGTGTCATCCTTAAAATTAATGAAGATGATACTGACATTCACAGGGGCCTCGGTTTCGAGCGAGTGCACGCTAATGCGCTCGCAGCAGTCGGCGGATCTTTTGCTCTCCTTGTTGTCTTTATAATGGGCTACGTCAGCGATCGGACAAATCGAAGGGGTGCCATAGTGATTGGTGCTCAACTATGCTATCTCACTGTACTGATCACAGCTCGCCAGGTTCACCCGCATGTCGGAAAATGGTCTAGGTTCGTGTTGTGGACGGCCGTGAACAGTTTCGCGGTCGGCTACCATCCAGTGCATAACTCATGGGTTCAGTTGAACTGCCATGAGGCGCGAGAAAGAAGCATCGCTATTGCGTGAGTCTCACTTGTGCTGCAGTCTCGCGATATACGATCTAATCTGACACCAGCATGTGGGTAATGTCTGCCATCAGCGGCTTGATGGTTGGAACGCAATATTTTCGAGCGAGCGACAGGCCATTGTGGGTGAAGAATTCTGTTCTGATGAACTTACCTGACGTGAACCAGCTACGAAACTGGCCTCCGAACAATGATTATCATGGTTTCGATCGGTGTAGTGTTCGCTGCACTCCAGACGGTCATATACGTGCCCTACAACGCACGAGCTAAAAAAGCAGTCCAGGAGGGAAAATTAGCTGCTCCTCGCGCCTACTACACACCATAGAATATAGATGGAGCCCCTATTGCTGCTAGCTGGCGCCAAAGATGGAAATGAAAGTCAGATCCTGTACACACATGGCTCGGCGGCGGCAGAGGCAAAGAATGGCTTTTGACTGTACGATACTGTCGAATTGAATGCTAGCCAGGTTCATTCTCTCAACCTCAGCGAAATAGCCCAGTGCGCCGGATCTGCTGATATTCAAATGAATTTATATAGCAGACATGATAGAGCAATATGCATCTTCTCGACTACTAACATTTCACCTCTGGCGAGCACAATCCGCTGAGGGCCTTGTTATGGCTTCTTTTGAGTGGCAAGTCCCGCCCATCTCGCAAACTACTAAGAGCCCAGTAGTGGTATCATAATTGATGTCCACTTCCTTTGTCGACTCCAGCTTCAAGTGCAGGCAGAACATAGACTTTGCCACCCATCGCTAACAGAAAGGACGTCGTAAGTGTATACCCAGAACAAAGGAAGCTCAATATCTCGTTCACGACCTAGAATGCGGATGCATGTGGGGTCGGACCACAGTGGGCGTCATGAATGTGGACATCCGTGAGCCTGATCATAGCACGATGTTCCTTGGAGCCGAAGGAGTTTGCTCTACACTGAAAGATCTTATCTGTACCATTTGCGAAATCTGGGACTGCTGTGTTCAGCAGCAATGGTACAGCGACGAGGCACTGACGTCGAAGCGCAGGCGGATAATAGCATCGTACATTGTAATGGAGGTTGCTCAAATGTTTTTCACAAGTCCACAGCCCCTGGGCCTTTGAGAGCGATCATTATCGGAGGAGGAATTGGAGGATTGTCTGCTGCCATTGCTCTGCGTCAAGCAGGTCACAGAGTGATCGTTCTTGAGCAAGGAAACGCTGAGGCACAAGCTGGAGCCCCAATCCACTTGCAACCCAACTCAAATGGCATCGTCAGACGATTCGGACTCAAGCCTGAGCTTTCCGGGGCTAGAGAAGTGACCCGGTCGACCGAATACACAACTGATGGTGCCTTAACACGATCAGTCGATCTGGTCCAGTCCAACAAGAAATGGCAACATCCATGGCAAATTGTTCCTCGTGATCGCTTGCACGCAGAACTCTGCAAGACGGCCACAGCGGAGCAAGGAGAGGGTCAACCTGTCGATTTACGGTATTCCTCTCGCGTGATATCGATCGATCCTGAGCACGCTTCCGCAACATTATCAACTGGAGAGGTGGTGCAAGGTGATGTCCTCATCGGTGCAGATGGAATTTCTTCTGAGGCGAGGAAAGTGCTTCCAGGAGCAGCAAGTGTCACACCCGCTCCTTCTGTTGAAAACACTTTGCGATTTCTCGTGAGCAAGAGTGAGGCCCTGGAAGACCCTACAACTCGAAAATTCGCACAGGAGGACGGAGAAATCATGAAGTGGCTCGGTCTCGACATCTGCCTGGTGGCCTACCCGTGCCGGAGTGACGGGCTGTTAGAATTTGAATGCCTCCAGCGAACCGCGAAACCAAAGATTACTGTCGACGATGTGTATACGAAAGGTGAAGAGGCGCTTTTGAAAACGTGCGCTGACTCTGATGATGCTTTCCAAGCACTCTTGGCCAAAGCCGAACCAGAGTCGATCACAGATTGGCCGCTGCTCGCCATGGCTAAGCTTGCTACATGGACAAGCGATAAACTGGCGGTCCTCGGTGATGCTGCTCATCCTTGTGGTCTATACCAAGGATTTGGAACTGGACAAGCGATTGAAGACGCCGCTGCCCTTGCTGTTGTTTTATCTTCGGGCACCAAACCGGAGGAAGTCGAAGAGCGGTTGAAGTTATACGAGATGTGCCGGTATGAGCGTGCACATCGTGTCCAGGAGTACGCACGAATGGCCGGGAGTCGCATGGGAGGTCAAGACACAGCCGAAGGTGAGGTCTCAATGATCCTGTAGCCGTTGATCGTTGAATAACTGACTGCCACATATCTAGATTTTACCAATTACCTCTTTTGTCATGACGAGTTCGACAGTGCCACAAAGAAGTTCGACGAGTGGAGATGGGCAAAGGACCCAAGATTGTACTGGCGAATGCCCACCGCCTTTGGACCAGCACCTGGGCCTCGACAAGCTTTATACACGAACCAGCCACAGCCCGCTCGCCACTCAACATTTACAACCGCCTCGATAAGATTCAAGACGTCACGCACATTTCTGCAGAACCTGTTTCCCACTAGCTCTTTCACGTTCAAGGATCCGGGTAGCGTGGCTTATGCTAGCTTCTCGCAGACTACACTTGACAGAATGGAGTGGCTTGGTGGATCGGGATATCGGCACTTTGGTCTCTACATTCACGGTGTGCGCTACACGAAGCAGGACGGCACTACTATAGATGGCACATACTTGCCATTGCTGTTTGAAAATCTGACGGATCCCATTATCAGTGGTCGTGATGAGCTCGGATTCCCCAAGATCTACTGCGCGATCGATGTCCGGCGGAGAGAAGACTCGTACCACGTACGTACGTCCTGGCAGGATGCAACGTTTGGCAGATTCAATCTTGACGAGCTGGAGTCTTCCGATCCGAGTACGTTGGCAAAGCCTGACGGGAGAGACTATGGCACATTAACGTACAAATATATTCCAGCAGTGGGAGAGCCCGGTAAGGCGGATGCAGCGTATGCAGTAGTTGTGCCACACGCAGAAACGGCGAAACAGATGCCCAGCACGGTAACGGGCATTTGGGAGAGTAAGAGGCCGTTCTTTGAGTTTGATGATTTGACGCCGACGGACCTTCCGACATTGCATCACATTGTCTCAACGTTGAAGAAGATTCCAATATACGAGTATGCTGGTGGAAAGGTGGTCGAAGGGCTTGGGGTGCCAGACGTCTCTTCGGCAAGAAGGATCGAGTAACTAACGTGTTTGATAAGCTAGTGAATCAGACAAGAAGGATATCTTAAATATTCTAGAGTCTTAGACGCGCTACGCTGCTATAAGACTCGAAGCCCTAAAAATAACCTAAAAAAGTAGTAGGATTTCTAAAATCTATTAAACCTAGGGCACTGCAAAGGCAACCTATACTTACGATCTGTTTTTCTAAATTTATAACCTTGTTTTTTTCCTACTAGCTAGACGGTAGGGCTATAGCCTTATACGTTATCGGGATATTTTTTCAAACAATCTCGGTTTACCTGCGATGTCGGCTAACTTACTAGCTTGTCTAATCTACTAGCTTATTAAACACGTTAGTTATATACTGCAGTTAAATTTTACGTAGCGCGGTTTGGAGCGTCGCATGCACATTGTTCCGTTCCGAAGACTTACGTCATCGCGTGTCCCACTCCTACTAGGCGGATATCGGTGCTGCAGCAAGTCTACAGCTGCACAGTCAGCTATCGATAGCGAATGTGGCGTCCGAGTTTCAGTTCCATGCACGCGTGCACGCGTCTCGTTTGACGCCGTCCACTTCTTCTCCATCGACATCAACTTTCGCTGAACAAATCCTCGATACATCACGATGGCAAATGGGCCGCTGCAAGAGGTGCCGCCGCCGCTCCAGGACATTCCCACAGCGAAGGAAAAGAAGTACGACCGGCAGCTGAGGCTTTGGGTATGACCGATCTTGCCCAACCATACCGACTCGAAGCTTACAAGCTGTAGGGTGCCGCGGGTCAAGTGGCATTAGAGGAGACCCACATTCTTCTCATCAACAACGGCCCCGGTGTGACTGGAGTGGAGACGCTGAAGAATCTCGTCCTCCCAGGCATTGGGAACTTTACAATCCTCGACTCGGCAGTCGTTTCAGAGGCCGATCTGGGCGTCAACTTCTTTCTCGAAGACTCGTCGCTGGGCAAGTTCCGCGCTGAGGAAACGGTGAAATGCCTGGAAGAGCTCAATCCGGACGTGAATGGCCATGCCATCACGGAGCCTATCGCTAGCTGGGCGGTCAAGGACAAGGTCTTCGCCCCATACACACTCGTATTGGTGGCGGCACCTATCGATCCTGCTATCTTCGCACTCATTCAGCGTCAAATTGCAGATTTGCAGGTTCCGGCATTCTACATGCACTCGGTTGGATTCTACTCACACTTTTCTCTGCAACTGCCAGCTGCGTTCCCAATCGTGGACACGCATCCCGACCCAACTGCCATTACGGATCTGCGCCTGCTCAGCCCATGGGCCGCTTTGAGCGAATTCGCCAAACGAGAGACGACGAATATGGAGAACATGGACGGCGAGCAGTTCGCCCACATTCCGTACGTGTGCTTGCTCCTGCACTACATTGAGCAATGGAAGGCAAGTCACAACGGCACAGCACCAATCGAGTACAAGGAAAAGCAAGCTTTCAAGGACCTGGTGAGATCAGGGAGTGCGAGTGAGGAGAATTTTGACGAAGCAATTGCAGCTGCCACGAAGCTGCTCAAAATACCCGAGATACCTAAACAAGTCCATGCCATCCTGACTGCACCGGAAGCGCAATCGCTGACGCCAGCGTCGCCGCCTTTTTGGCTCATCGCTAATGCAGTTCAACAATTCTGCGAGAAACACAGCCAGCTCCCTCTACCAGGAGCCGTACCGGACATGAAAGCCCGATCGAACACCTATGTGGAGCTGCAGAATATTTACAAACGCAAAGCACGGGAAGACGCTGCTGAAGTTCTTGCCACCGTCCGATCGCTGGAGCAGTCAACGCAGCGCCTAACTTCCCTTCCTGCGATTGATGAAAAGGAAGTCGAACTCTTCTGCAAAGGTGCTGCTCACATCTCAATGGTCCGCGGAAGGCCACTCAAAATCGTTCAGCCTGGAACGGCCATTGCATTCGGCGACCACACCGAAGTTGTCTATAAATCTCTCAAGAATCCAGAAAGCCTGATAGGCCTCTATCTTTCCTTCCTCGCCTGGGACGAATTCTCCGCCACCCACACCTCTTCCCAAGCCGACTTCGGTGGAGGGGTTCTCCGCGTTGCAGGCGCTACGCCGGACGAAGACTTTGAGACTGACGCCGAGAAGCTCACTGGGATCGCACACAAACTCGTTGACTCTGCAATCAACGAGGCGGGGTCACGGATTGAAGACCCGAAGTACTCAGAGATCAAACGAAAAGTCGCAGAGTATTGTCAAGAACTGGCGAGAGCAGGAGGGGCAGAATTGCACAATGTTGCTTCCCTGACTGGAGGCCTCGTTGCGCAGGAGGTGATCAAGGTGATCACCAAGCAGTACGTGCCGATTGACAATACTTGTGTCTTTGATGGAATTACGAGTCAGACGTGGGTGGGGAGGATATGAGCGTGCGTTTTGGTGGAAAAGTCTGTGACGCATGGATGACAAATTCAGTTGAGAGCATGTCACAAACTACACTGATGACTGATGCAGCTCGTATGCGCCATTTTGATGGTATCGGCCAACGGGGATCAGCGGCATGCACGAAGATAAAACCGTTGAACTCGCAAGGCGTGGGGCGAAAATGGAGTGAACCGTGTAGATTCACGTGCGGAACTTTCACATGCCAATGTGCCCGCATGTCATATGCGTCCCAGCTTTGTTTCGTCCGATGCTTCCTTTCCACCAACCGCGACAACCATACACACACATACTCACACTCACTGCAATGGAACAACCTGGTTTGAAACGCCCACTACCCTCACCTCCTCATCCCATCAAGCAACATGCAGAGGGCGCGCAGCTAAATTCACAGGTGTTCATCATCTATTCAGAATTTACGCATTGAGCAGCTTGTTGATGTTCAGTCAGGTCGGACTAGTGTTGTGCCTCAGTCACAGTCACAAATTTGTAACCAGGTAAAATCGTGTGACTGAGCTGTGACTAAGCGTTTTGCCCTGTAAACGGCTTGTAACTGGTGTAACTGAGATTCGTGCGTATCTCCTGCTTTCGTTACTACTCGGATACTGCTAAGAGTCTTATATATAGTTCGTAGTACTATATAGTTTTAGTTACTAGTCCTATATATACGTAGACGAAGTATAGCGGATAGTATAGAGTATTTTGTAGTTCTATTAGAGCTTCTAGCTTAGGGTCGAGGAAGCTTGTAGCTTAGAGTTCAGATTAGGGTATAGAGCTACTAGGGTTAGTTCTAGTAACAAGTATCGAGATCCTAGATCCTAGCCCTGTAAAATTTCATTAAGATCCCAGCCTTTTTAAATTAATTTATCGAGTTGCTACCTAATTAGCGGATAGTCCTCAGTCACCTAGTCACATAGCCTGTTTTGTGACAGGGGAGGCTGTTACAGCCCAGTCACATGGTTGTCACGGTGACTGGCACATCACTAGGTCGGACTCTTGCCAAGCCAAGCCGTCGATCTGCGCGTCATCTCGCATGCCTGCACCTCGTCTTGTACATACTCGTCTACACAGCATCTGGACACATGGTTGGATTACACCAAGACGTGTGACTGTGTAGCGTGTCGCTCGGCCCAACCAGGTGAGAGATGCGGTCTCACAGCAGCTGCACCTTCCCTCGTGCGGCACCGTTGTGGATCCTCGCGGGGGATCACGCCCACCGCAAGAGCGATGGACCAAGGACCAGTCGATGCAGGACCCAACGTCAACAACGAGTACGGCGATGATGCGCGCCGTGCTTACTCCCCCGAGAATGACCGCGCTGCTCCACGTGCCAAAGTCGGCTTTCGCAGTGCTTCCACGAGGCAGCACGCGGGTCAGGCAGCGGCGGTGGACGGCCTGAGCACGACTTCCGAAAGGGCGACAGCAGATGTCCAGCAGCAGCTCGACGCCGGTGCTTTCTCGCTCGCTGGAGATCATCCCATCTACGTGCGAGTCGGCGCCACTGCTGAAGACATCGCCACCGGAGCCGCACCGGATGCCGACGAACACATGAAAGACCCCAGCGACACGGAACAGATCAAGGACCAAGACTCCAGACCGCACCGGATGCATAAGTTCATTTTGTACGAGACGAACGCGCGGTATTGGATCACCGGGTCCGACATCACCGACAAGTATTTCCGCCTCTTGCGCATAGACCGCAACAGCCCACCCGGCCAGATCGCGCTCTTTGAAGATGAGACGGTCTATGATCGTCGCCAGATGAACGATGTGCTCAATACCATCGATCAGGGGAACCGGTCCACCGGGGGCCTCAAGATGCGCTTCAGCTTTTGGGGCATGCTGGGCTTCATCCGCTTCACAGAGGCCTACTACATGCAGCTGATTACTAAGCGCAAGCAAGTCGCGATGATCGGAGGTCACTATGTGTACCAAGTGGAAGGGACTGACCTCATCCCGCTGAGTACAGGCTCAAGCAACAATTTCCTTCGCGACCGCAACCCAGAAGAGTCGCGCTTCTTGAGCATTCTCAATAATCTCGATCTCACCAAATCCTTCTACTTCAGCTACTCGTACGATATCACGCACTCCCTGCAGCGCAACATCATTCGGCAGCGCAAGGCAATGAATGATGGCATTGCTGTCGCGGCGCACGAATACAATGGCATGTTCGTCTGGAATTCGCATCTCCTGAAGCCTGCAGTTAACGCGCTGACACATCCATACGACTGGTGCTTACCTGTCATCCATGGCTTCTTGGCACAAGCCGCGTTGGACGTCTTTGGGCGGACTGTATACATCACAATCATTGGCAGAAGGTCGCGCTTTTACGCAGGGGCTCGGTTCTTGAAGCGTGGAGTGAACGACTTGGGGTACGTCGCCAATGACGTGGAGACTGAGCAGATTGTAGCAGAAAAGATCACCACATCATTTCACGCTCCTGGTTCTCGACTCTTCGCCAACCCAACATACACTTCTTACGTCCATCACAGAGGCAGTGTGCCACTGTACTGGAACCAAGACAATAGCGGCGTCACACCCAAGCCTGGAATCGATATCAACTTGCACGACCCGTTCTACCAACCCGCAGCTCTCCACTTTGACGACCTTTTTGCGCGGTACGGGACTCCAATCTATTGTTTGAATCTGGTCAAGTCGCGAGAGAAGACGCCGCGCGAGTCAAAGCTGTTGAGTGCATACCAGGAATGCCTCGAGTATCTCAATTCTTGCCTGCCAGACGACAAGAAGATCTTGTACAAAGCATACGACATGGCGCGGGCGTCCAAAGGTCGCAATGGCGATGTGATCGGCGGGCTTGAGAAGATTGCCAGTGAAGTCTTTGAAAAGACGGGCTTCTTCCACAACGGCGAGGAGGGCAGGTGGGAGCCCCAAGCACAGAATGGAATTGCCAGGACGAACTGTGTTGACTGCCTGGACCGCACCAATGCAGCGCAGTTTGTCATTGGCAAGCACGCTTTCGCACAGCAGCTGAAGTGCTTGGGTATTATCAGTGCAGACGACGTCGATTATGACACTGACGCTGTCAATCTATTCACGGCGATATTCCACGATCATGGGGATAACATCGCCATGCAATATGGCGGATCACACCTGGTGAACACGATGTCGACGTATCGTAAGATGGGTCACTGGCAGAGTTCAAGTCGGGACATGGTCGAGAGTTTCAAGCGATACTACCACAACTCGTTCCTGGATGGTCAACGCCAGGAAGCGTACAATCTCTATTTGGGAAACTACATTTGGGCACAAGGACAGCCGATGTTGTGGGACCTGAGTACCGATTACTATCTCCACCACAGCGACCCAAAGGTTTGGCTCGAGCGTGAAAGGCGGAGTTATATCAAGTGGTTTACGCCCGCACACCTCGAACCACGTGTTGTACCTCCCCGAATACCGCACAAAAGACTCACAGAGGAGCTGCAAAGAACCGGGATCGCAGCGTTCGATGATTACTGGCGAGAGTGTTATCGTCCCACAGCACTTTCATCTCTCGAGAAAGTCTATTCATACAGAATGGTGAGCACCAACAAGACGATGCTCTCAGAACGTCCTTCCGGCGACGTCAAATTCGATTTCAGCCCGTTTGTACGTCGCACCGACCCGAACAAACACCACAACGACTCGCCCGAGAAGCAGAAGCCTCGCAAAGGAGTGAAGATTGTGGACCCTCACGAAACCATCCCAGAAGAACCCGAAAATGTCCCCGCATCCCGACCGCAAACTGCCACTTCCTTTGACAACAATGACCTGCCGCTGGGTATTCTCCGCGAACCCACCGTATACAAACTTCACAATGAAGACGGCACCTACTCCACCAACCCCAACAGCAGCAGCAGATCCGCGCAAATGTCCTCATCGACTCTCATGAACTCTTCCACAACTACAACTGGCGGCAACGGTGGCGGCGGCAGCAGTTCAAACAGGAGACCTTCGACATCTTCCTCCTTCCAGCCCGCCGACAAAGCCCAAATGCATCTCTGGACCCTCAACCAATTCCACACCCAATCCCTGCACCCTCACGTCTCGGAAGATGAAGAACAAGAGTATACGAGATACATTTCGCACCCGACGAATATCCCTCTGGTCGTGAGCACCGAAATGCCCGCGTCGGATGCGAATTTGGATTATTTGGATTATGTGCAAAAAGCTGGCGGGAGTTTGTTTGGGGTGAAGCAGACGGGTGGCGATGATGATGATGATGAGGATGATGAAGAGGAAGGCGGGGACGAAGGGATGGGAGACGGGGTGAGTGAGGAGGATTTGCAGAGTTTTTGGGAGTATTTGGAGAGCAAAGAGGATCCTTTGACGGTGAGTGAGGAGGATGGGGCGAAGAAGAGATATAAGGCGTATCGACAGTGGTTGAAAGGGAAGAGTTTGTTTAAGCAGAGTAAAGTTGATCCCGAGTGGAGAGATGGCGGAGTGGAGCGTTGATACTGACTGTAAGAGGAAGAGGTGGCAAATGATCAGAAAATTGAATGATGAATCCATCTCTATCAAGTCGGGGCTATGTCAATAACTCTTCCTCACCGACCCTCATTCGCTTTCGATTCTGTGCTTGGACCACACTCCGCAACACCAACGTCAAAACCGCCACACAACCCATGGCCACGGCGCAAATTGCCATGCCCTTGGTGTAGTACGGCCCTTCAGCGTCAGGATACAACCTCGTACCCACCAACGGACCCATCTGTCCCACGACATTCATCACCGCCATCCCCGTTCCCTTGCCCTCGTCCGAATGCTGATTATTCACCATCCACGTGATGATAATCGTCACGCACGAGAAGAAACCCGCGCAGACGGGAAATACGGCAGCGTAGCGGATTCCGTGAGAGAGGTGGAAATGGCCCGCTAGAGTGAGAAGGATGTAGCCGGAGGAGGCGAGGAGGGAGTGGAAGAGTAGCGGGATGGTACGGGTTTGGTGTTGGTCGGAGAGGTGGGCGGTGAGGAGGACGGTGAAGAAGGCGAAGAGGTTTGGTGGGGCTGCGAGAAGTTGCGAACGTAAGGGTGTCGAGCCCATGGCGTTGAGAATGGTGGGGAGGAAGACGGGCATGCTGCTGAAGGCCACGTTGCAGTTGAAGAAGATGAGGGCTGTGAGGTAGGATTTGGGGTCCTGGAGGGTGGTGCGGACCGAAGACCAGGAGAAGGGGTGTTTGTGGCGGGGCAGGGTTGTTGGGGCGGGGTTGGACGCGCTGGTGGCGGGGAGTTCGCCGCGCATGCGTAGAGAGGCAATCTTGCGTTGGCGGGACGTGAGCCATCGGGCTTGAGAGGGCGAGTCGGGAAGCCAGTAGTAGGTCCAGATTGCCACGATGCATGCGGGAAAGCCTTCCAGGAGGAAGAGGAGTCGCCAGTTGGCGATGGGAAGGGCAGTGCCAAAGCGGACGATGAGGTAGGCCAGAGTGCTGGCGAAGCTTGTGGCGAGAGGCGCTGCGGCGACGAAGATGCCGTTGCGGAAGGCCAGCTCTTCGCGGCGGAAGAAGAAGGACAGGTAGATGGGCATGCCGACGAAGGCCGCTTCTCCAATGCCGAGCAGTGCTCGCAAGGCCAGCAGGAAGCCGAAGCTGGTGGCGAGGGACTGCAGCGAGGCAATCACGCCCCACACAAAGACACACGTGGCGATGTAGATGTGCGGCGGGAAGAGCTTGTAGCAGAGCGTCATCCACTCGAAGAGGACGTATGTGATGTAGAAGGTTGTCAGGAGCCATTCGAACTGCGCGTCGCTGAGGCTCAGATCCGTAGTGAGGCCGGCAGTTTTGGCGTTGCCTGTGTCTCGGTCAGGTCTTGTTGGATTCAGTACATGGCAAGCAAAGACGCACCGATATTGCTGCGGTCGAGAAAAGCCATCATGTATAAGAGGGCTACGAACAGCACCAGCCTCGTGTCGAGCGTGTGTCGCACTTTGGCCTCCTCGTCGGGCGTGTACAGTTGAAACGTGTGCAGACTGCTCCGTGTCCTCCGTCGTCCCGTGCCCGCCAGCGGAGCGCGATCGTCTTCCTCTTCACTGTCCTGCTCTTCGGCGCCAGCCATGGCCTGTGGTACATGCTCGTAATCTTCGTCGATGCGCTTGCCGTCTTTGCTCATCTCGGCCATCTCGTAGCCGGCATCGTCTGCGTCCCACAGAGGCTCCGTAGCCTCGCCATATGTTCTTTTCGAGCCATGGTCATCTCCAGCATCAGGACTTGCGCTCCCTGGCTCGGTGTGCCTCGCGGGCATCGTTCACGCGACCTCAGCTCTGCACCATTTCGTAGCGGTGGAGCGGGGGGGTTGGGGCTGATTGCCAGTCAATGGGAGGTCGCAATGCAAGCGACGAAGGTGTTCAAGGTTCTCGGAACAAACAGCTGGAGTGTGCGACGCACGCGGTGGCTGACCGACGAACGAACCTTGTCGATCGGGCCTTCCACACATCCTCCTCGCCAATCACGAGCGTGTCGATCCCGGGTGGATGATGGCTGATGTCCGCATTGTGCCACGCTCGTCGAGTTTGATGGGGGTTGACGTGCACATCTGATGTTGCGCTCATCAACACAACGCACATGGTCCATCCAGACCGTCTGTCCGCAGGTGAGTTGGCGTGTTGCTTTGTCTGCTGCTGTCCCTGGCCTCGCTCGCTCGCGCGCCTTGCCGCTTTCTCCCTAGTTCTAGCCCGCCCCCAGCGCCGTCGAGCCTAGTTAGACCTGCCCTCCTCCATCCCCCGACCAGATGTGATGAGCCTCCATCTGCCACCACTCACATCACCGCGCCTGTGTCCCACCGCTGCCTGCGCGACCGAATATCACCGCCGACTTCGACCCGACCATCGACCCGCCAGCGACGCCCGTCCGAGTCCATTTCACTTTCGGCACTCCGCCTCCATCTGAGACACGTCGCATCGATAACGCCCGTCCGGATCTGCATCAGCACTTACCACCACGCGCATGTCCCGTGACAACCTCCGCGACCCGCCGCTCTCCACACCTCGTGGCCTGCGGGCCTGAGCGAAAAAGCCATCCTGGCCGGCATCGCAAACCAGTCTGCCTTGCTGCAGTCTGGCTACGAACCCCAACATGCCTCCTTCCGCCAGCCCCACGCCAGCGCCACTGCTTCTTCGATGACATCGGCCCCGGAGAATATCCCGCCGAAGAAGCGCAAAGATGCCCCCAATGCCTCGGGAGTGAAGCCTGTGAAGAAGGTGAAGAGGGTGGGCCCCAAGGAGAACCCCAGGCCGGAAACGAACGGGGACGGTGACAAAGATGGCGAAGCAGCCAAACCGAAACGCGTGCGGACCGGATGTCTGACGTGCAGAGAGCGCCATCTCAAGTGTGACGAAGGCCTACCGAACTGCAATAATTGCAACAAGAGCAATCGACAATGCAAGCGTGGCGTGCGGCTGAACTTCATCGACACATGGTGTCAACGCCCGCCCAAGCTGTATACCTCGTGGGGCACCCCAGACTGGAAGGTGACCTTCATGGACGAGTCGCGCGAGATTGCCAACGAGTACCAGGGCGGCATCGAGCGCTATCAGCACATCAAGCTGGAAGCCGATGTACAGCCCACGCAACCCCTCGATTCCGCCATCGCTTTCGATTACCCGACAACCACGTCACAAATCCCACCCATGCATCAGACCCTTCCGCCCATCGGAGGCATGCTGCCCGACACGTACCCCGACCCAATGCAGCAACCACATATGAACAACATGTTTGATCACCAGCCGAAACTGGACCTTTCTCACTTGAACTCTCAGCAAGGACCGCCTCCCGGATCAGGTTCTACGCAGCACTCGCACCGCACGAATGACTCCGGCCATGGATTGCGTGCAATACACGGTTCCGTAGCGAGCTACAACGGCCTGGATACCGAACTCGTCGATACCGAACAGGACAAGAAGGAGTACCTGGACAGCCAAGAAGAGACGCTCTTCATGCAGGTCTTCGTCGAAGAAGTCGGCCTGTGGATGGACAGCATGGACCCCAACAAGCACTTTTCTCGACTGCTCCCATTCCACTCGCTGTCAGAGCCGATGCTTCTCAACGCTTTCCTCGCGTGTGGCGCGCGTCACTTGACCCTGGTTAATCCGGCGTACACGGAAGAGAAGGCACTGCACTACTACGACACCGCCACACGCTATCTGCTCAAAAACCTGCAGAATCCAAATCGAGACACGGTGGTTTGCGCAACGACCGCGGTCATCCTGAACGTATACGAGATCATGTCGGAAAAGGCGCTTCAGAGGATGAACCACATTGCCGGTGCGCGAGCATTGATCAAGGAGTGCGGCTGGAACGCGCGAGCCCAAGGAGTTGGCTCTGCCTGCTTTTGGCTGAACGTGGGCCTGGAAGTCTTGTCCTGCCTGCACTTCAATTGGCAAGTCGCTTGGGACCCGGAAGATTGGGGCGTCGACATGGACTTTAGCCGCGAGATCGCCAATGGCCGGGAAGAAGTCTGGACCCACCGGATGCTCTTGATCGTAGCAAAGATCTGCAATTTCCGGGCCACGATGCCTCGCGAACAGCTACCCAATCAGCGGGATGAGCAAGTGCGTCTCCAGTCACGGCACGAGCAGTGGATGCGCTTGAAGCAAATGTGTGATGCCTGGAACGAGGGCATCCCACGGACGATGCATCCGATGGCGTATCTCTATGCATACCAGACCAGCTCCAAATCCGCCTTTCCCGAGATCTGGCTCGTGAAGAGAACGACGATTGTGGCGCGGCTATTCTATCACACGGCCATGTTATTGATGGCGCAAATACACCCCTACTATGGACTCGACAACCCCGACATGCTGGAAATGCAGACGCGACACTCGCAAATGATATGCGGTATCGTTGCGCATGTCAAGGATCGGTGAGTTTGATATGTATTCTCCGTTGCTGAAATTGTATGCTAACATGGTTCAGCGGTGTCGCATCTGTAGCCATTCGTTCCCTTGCTCACGCAGCTGAAGTGCTTACAGAGCGCAAGGAACAAGAAGAAGTTCTGACCATCTTCGACAAGATCAACAAAGAGACCGGCTGGCGCATTGGCTTCGTCTACAAGGAGCTCAAAGAGAAATGGGGCTGGAATGAAGAGATCTCGCCTCAGCAGTTCGCGCAGACGCATACCGCTGCTCGCCAAGCCAAGGAGGCGCAAGAGGAGCAGCAACGGCAGATGCAGGAACAAGCTCAACGAGCTCAATCCTTGTCCCTCCAGCAAGGCTTCAACTTTGGGCAGCAGAACGGCATGTCAGTCATGCAGCAACAGCAGGTCTCACCGACGCAGATGTCGCCGCCGCAGCAACCACCGCCCGGTCAGCAACAGTCGAGACCCAGGACATCTGCGCCGGCACCGAAGCAGAGAATCCCATCTGGAATTCCAAACCCTCTCTACGCCAAGGCCGACTTCACACTGTCGCAGCACCCTTATCAAAATTTCTACGTCCCGCCCAACGTCTCTCAAAGCATGAACTTTCCGACCAACGGACAGTCAAACGGCGTCGGTACCGCTCCGCCGCTCTACTTCACCTCGTGAGAATTCTGCATTTCTACAGTAATGCACTTCACTTTTTTTGCATACGACACAGGGCAAGACGGAAACACAGTACGATGAGAATCAATAAAAAGCCATTTCAACACAGCAGCGATTGAGCACAAATGTTCGATCATGTACGAGTACGATGATAATGAGACCACAAAGGCCGGAAGCTTTTGATTTTTGGTCCTTTTTCTTAATCTGATCTAGGTGGGGAACTTAGTTGAAAGAGGAGGGGGAGGACGCAATCAGCAATGGACTTGGCAACAAGATGAGATGTGATACCCATACAGTTTGTTTTGATTTTTGGTTTGATTTCATATTAAGCGAGGTGGTAGGAAGGCATCATCAATACAATGAGATATTACTTACTATCGTGGATTGGTTGTTATGTCTATTGTTCGCTCTCTCCCTTTGTTGCGCTTGCCGTGAAGCTTGTCGTTTTCCTCTGATGTTTTCTTTGCCATTCATTGCTGCGGAAATTTCGCCTTTCTCCGTTCTGTCTCGAGTGTCTGTGTCATGTCGTTACATGCAGACAGACTGCATTAAGTTAGGGATTGCAAAAAAAAAAAAAAAAGGTCCAACGAGGCAGGCAGCCTTTCGTTCGCAGACTGACAACGAACTTACCAAATCCAAAGATATCTAGACTTAGACGAAACGACTCTGATCGTTTCTCGTCTTTTTCGTCTTTCTTTTTTTTTTTTTTTTTTTTTTGCGGGGGTGGCTTCTCCAGCTAAAAACCTATCGGGTCTCTTGATTGATGATTCTGCTACGGATATAATAAGCTTGTCGATTGTCTCGTTTTTTTTTGCTGCTGCGGTTGTCGCTCTCTGTCCAAATTCGCAACGCACCTCATCCACTGTCTTCATTTCTGGTGGCTTTCTTCTCCGGATTCTAGCAGAGAAATGAAAATTGCGAATTTCTCCGGGTGGCGCAAAGACGATCATCTCTCGCTACGATCATCTCTCGCTACGATCATCTCTCGCTACGATCATCTCTCGCTACGATCATCTCTCGCTACGATCATCACTCGCCCTTCCCAGCATTTTCCACGTCCCAAACCCTCCGAAACCCGGCGAATGAGTCCAGCAGGTACTTTATATGTTTCTTTCTATTCAAATTTTTCTAGTTAAATTTGAATGACCCCCTCCTGGGGCCACTTGAACATGTCACATCAAAATTCATTCACAAACTCATCCTCATTCTCATCATCTTCCTCGCGAAACCGCTCATGTTCTTCCTCTCCTTCCACTCCCTCGGCAAAAATGAACGGCCGACCACCTTCGTCATGCCCCACTTCACCGAACATGCGCAGCAATTCTTCAACCGTGAGTTTTTCTTTGAGGCGCGGGTTCTCCATGACTCTGCGAATGGGGTTAGGTTCGAAGGCAACTGGATGGGAAAGCTAGGTGAGAGGGGTTTGGAACAGGGAAAAGAGGAGAGGAGTTGTATGAAAAGCATGAAGCGTACTCGTCGATCTCCCTTTCCTTCTTCTCTTTCAGCGCCATCATTGCGGCGTCGATGGTATTCTCGACAACGAAACGCGTCATCCGAGTTTCCTTTTCTTGGCCAATGCGGAACACGCGGCAGAAGGCTTGTTGTTCGACGGCTGAGTTCCACCAGGGGTCGATGAGGATGACACTAGTGGAAAGAAAGACGGAAGTCAGTTCGGGATAGTAGTAAGGGAAGTTAGAGGGGAAGAAGGCGACTCACTGCTGAGCCATTGTCAGATTGAGACCGAGACCGCCGCATCGGAGAGACATGAGCATGATGTTGCACTCCACATTCTCGTCGAATCGCTTGATGGCCGCATCTCTTGCATCCTGGGACATGGAGCCCTGATACACGACATGGTTCCACTGCTCCTGCAAGCAGACTTTGGTCATGATGCGGATAATGGGCATGAACTGAGTGTAGACGATGATTTTGCAACGTGGGTCCTTGTCCAGCCATTCGAGAATTTGTGCTTTGCACGCGATCGTCTTGGTCGACGGGAGAATATCGCCTTTGAGACCGATCCAGTCGTTCTCGTCTTTCTTCTTCTTGCCTCTACCCTTGGCGCCCTTGCCGCTGCCCGTGAACGATTGGATGTCAGAGGTAGAAGATGCCACACTGGACAGTGGGTATGTTGGGTTGAGAGCGCAGGGGTCGACAGAGGTGTACTCTGTGCCGCATTCGACGCATGTAGCACATTCTCTCCCGGCGCGTGCAGCCTGGTGTTGTAGCTCGTTGACGCAAGTCAAGCAATAAATGTGGAAACACGATGTGACGTGCGGTTGCTGAGGAGGCTGGCGACATGCGCTGCACGTGGAACGCGCCTCAATCTCTTCGAATTGACTCGATTTCGCCAGATTATCCATGTACTTGCCAAAGTTGTAGCTGAGACCGTGCTTCTTTCCTGCGAGGCCCAAGCTATCGGCATATTCGACAATGTTGATTGGTGCAGTCTGGGAGGCGGGAACCACAGTGCCAACGCCACCAGCTCCTGCTTCGACAGTTTCTTCGTTGTCTGTGACACTCTTTTGCAGCACATGTCGGAGATGAACGAGGACTGAGACACCTGCATCCTCGGTCATCTGGTGGCGGCAAAGTGCATTCAGCTTCTCAAAGTCCTCGCGCTTGAGCAGATCGACAATGGTGCTCTGTACAAGCAGGATATGCGCGCAGAGCTGGCGAAGCCGAAGAAGCATGGTCCAGATGTGGTTGTAGTTCTGGACAGAAATGCCATTGTCACTCTTGGAGATCGTATTGATACGCTGGATGAAGCGTGCTCTGACAATCTCGTAAATCTGGCGCTCCGTCTGGTTGAAGCTCAGCCAGACGACAGTCTGCTTGGGCTGGGGCAGGTCCACGAGCTTCGCACCAAACAGCGTGTCCAGGTGGGTGCGGCGGATCATGATCTTGCGCAGAAAGACGGCCAGTCGAGCCGTGCCATCCGGGTCGTCCGGTGCGCAGAAGTTCTCTTTGAAGATGCGGTAGGAGCCAGTGTGTGGCTCGCGGAGAAACTTGAAGTATGGGTAGAATTCCGTGAGACGATTCATGATTGGCGTTCCCGTGATAGCCCAGTAGTGTGTAGCCTGAACTCCACGGCATGCAAGACTCGTGTGGCCCTTGTGATTCTGTATCAATGTTAGCCTTTTACATTTCTAGCGCATAATTCTCGAACGACTAACCTTGATTGCTTGAGCTTCATCAAGTACCACCCGGTGGAATTTGATACGATGGAAAACGCCCTTTTCTTTCTCATAGTGATCCTTCCACCACACATCTTTCTGAGCCGCGGTGACCAGGTGGGATGGAAGAATGGGCTTGGGCCAGGATCTGCCGATTTCGGTATAGGTAGTGAGACATATGTCGGCATCGACTATTCGTTGGCGCACAATGTCCGGGTTGGAGCTGATTCGATGTCCGCCACGATGCTGCACTACGACTTTGATGCCGTGCTTGATCGCGTGCTCAACATGACGATCGGTGTTCTTGCTGAGTACGTGCTTCTGGATCTCGGCTTCCCACTGGTTGCACAAAGCCGGGGTAGCCACGATCAGCGTGCATTTCTGCTGTGGGTTGGACGATTTGCCGTTGATGATGTTTGCGAGCATCATAACGGTCTTCCCGAGGCCCATCTCATCTGCGAGAATGCCGCCCCTGGGCTCATGTAGCTCGTTCTCGCGCTTCCGCATGAAGGCAGTACCAAGGACTTGGTAATGCTTCAAGGTCGACTTCATCCCTTTGACGAGCCAGTTGCCATCCGGGCTCGCTTTTACTGCCCCGGTACCATTGAATGACTTGCAAGCCTCATCGAGGAAGCGCTTGTCTGCAGCAGCAATTTTGCGATTCTCCTGCGGCACGGAGGCAATGAGTTGCTTCAATGCATCAGCTTTGCGCTTGGTGCCGCTGAAATTTGGCTGGTTGTGGAGATTGGCGTTTTTCTCGGTATCCTTGAACACGTTTGTTCCAAACATGCTCTTGACATTGGTAAGGTTGGCTTGCTTCTTTTGGCACCCTCCAGTCTTGGCTGCAGCCTTGCCCTTCTTTGCGTTGTTCTTTCTTCTCTCGTCAGCCTTGTTCAAGACGGCATCAACGTCGACGTCCGTGAGCTGACGAGCAGACTTCTTGCGCGGCCTGTTTAAACTTTGTGCTGCGTCCGTTGCAGTAGTGGTGCCGTCATCCTCCTCAACAGTGGCTTTGCGTTTGCCACCTGACCTGGTCCTGCTAGCAAATCGAGTAGACGTTCCGTTTTCACCATCGCTAGACTCCATATTGTACGGCACGAAGTGTTCGGTGGTGTCACTAACAAACAGCCCACTCTCAGTATCGGGGTCTGGCGACTGATCTTCGTCAGCACGCCTGTCCATGTCAATCTTGCGTTGACGGGCGTCACGGTGCGCGCTGACTTTCATAAATTCGATTTCTTCCTCCGTGGTCAGGGTACCGGCCTTTGATTTCTTGTCATAGGTGGCCTTTTGCTTCTGAAACTCTGCTTCCAACGCGGCATTGTCTAGTCGAGGGGCCGGCCGTGGTGGCATTGAGCCAGCAAATTCCACGGAGTCATGCCTCAAGAAAGCAGGCTCCGGAGAGCCAGTTGGTAGTGGAGTTGCAGCGCGACGATGGAGATTGGCCAGTTCTTCTTGCTTCCGGCGCTGCTTTCCGAGCATGCTATTGCCAAAATCCAGCAGGCGTGGCGCTTCTGCTGGGCGTTCAGAGTCGCCATCTTGCGGAGACACGCCGGCTGCCATCATGTCTGCCTCTGCCATCTCGTGATCGGAGCCCAGTTCGGTCAAAGACGTTTGGAGCTGCGGTCCCTCGGCGTTGGAACCAGCGGACGGAGCGATTGGGTCACTGTCGGCTGTTTCAGACTTGATCTCGCCAGTCCCTGCGCCATCCTGATCGGCAGGGGGTAGTTCTTCGTCTTCTGGGAACTGCGCGTACTGCATGAGGTCATCAAGAGACAATCCGAACCCCTCAGGCTCATCATCGCCGCCACCGAATGCGTCTGGCTCCATGAAGGAGTCCTGTTCTTGCGCAGGCGGAACTGTGGGTTCTTGGTCGGTGGCGCCGGAAGGCGATGGTTCCGGGGTGTCGCCAGCCATGGTGAACAGGCGTTCTGAGCAGCAAGCTTGTTGGTGTCACCGGCAGATGCTTATAAGGAGGCTCTTGTCAGTGGTAGAGGGCTGCTGTCAGTGGTAGAAGGGTGTTGTCAGTGGTGTGTTGTGTGGTTAGAAGAGCAGGTTCAAAAGGTGAATTGAACAGCCTCATATAGTTGACCCGGAACGTCCTTTCCGGAGCAGGTGCAATGCAAGTGAAGGTGGTAAGCAGGATGACCGAAATGATTGGGGTGAGGGGAAGCTGTCACAGATGTCATGGACGTGGTCGTGGTAGCATGTGACGGTGTGCGACTTGCTCTTCATACTTGTCGTTTGGGGAACTTGACTCCAGGTCGGCGTTGGCGAATTGGCAAATGTACGGGAGTGGAAGGTCAGGACTGCTCATCCTACATATGATCATTTGGCGACAACTGAGATCATGTTTTTTCGCCCCAAATGGTTCATTGGGTCGGTACGAGGCGCTCGTGGTAGAAAGCAGCTGAAAGTGCAATCTGGATCGCATCTTATTCATCTCAGTCTGATGGACTGGGCGCTCGTAGTCAACGGAAGTAGACCGCGCAATGCCGCGAGCACTCAAGCCGCTCTCTGTCTGCTTCGGAGCGGCCGAGTCACGACGGCAGTCGAAACATAGCGCTCGAGAGCAATTTGAGCTTGGTGATGGAAGGCCGACTGGTGGCAGATCACCGTCATCGTCATGGTGCGCGTGGAGCTTCCTCCACGCCGAGTATGGCACATCATGGCTGTGATCGAGCGGAGGAGTTGGAATCTTTCGCTGGTGCCAAGGTGGGTAGAAGA
Organism: Cercospora zeina; assembly: GCA_022702355.1. Taxonomy (NCBI): domain Eukaryota; kingdom Fungi; phylum Ascomycota; class Dothideomycetes; order Mycosphaerellales; family Mycosphaerellaceae; genus Cercospora; species Cercospora zeina. The sequence goes on from JAKLWX010000010.1 coordinate 1,933,931, forward strand.
GCAAGTTTTGGGGCCTGGGGAAGTGATGTTCCGGAGGTCGAAGATTTATGCCAAGCCGCGGACAAGCCTGCATGAAATTTTATCCGGGCTCTCCATCTTCTCAAAGTCGACTTGAATCTACAGCTTTGCGCCAATCCACGCAACATGTCCGTCCGCAAGCGCAACGAGTTTCTGGATGGCGATGAGAGCGAAGAGGAGCTGGGAAATGGCTATGGCTCGGAAGCAGATGAGGGACGAGGCGCAATAGCGAACAAACGGCGCAAACTGGGCAATGAAGACCATGGATCCGACGAGGACATTTCAGAGGACGATGAAGAGCCCACAAAGTCTACGAAACCAACAACGACAGACCCGCGATTTGACTTCTCTCACTTCGACGCCGAAGACGAGGAAGACGAACAATCAGCGCAACACCCCGAAGACGACGACGAAGACAACAACACCAGCGACCCCGACCACGCCCTCAACACCACCAGCACCAACCAAGCCCCCAAATCCAACAAAAAACCCAAAGACCTCCTCGCCTACGAAGCCGTATCCAAAAAACTCCGCAGATCCGGCGTCATCTACCTCTCCCGCATCCCCCCCTTCATGAAACCGCAAACCCTGCGGCACCACCTCGTCCCGCACGCCCCCAGAGCCGGCCTGGGCCGCATATTCCTCACGCCCGAAGACGGCAGCACGCACGCCAAACGCGTCAAAACCGGCGGCAACAAAAAAAGATCCCACACCGACGGCTGGGTAGAATTCCTCTCCAAAAGCGAAGCGAAAAGCGCCGTGGAAAAATTGAATGGAAAGACCATGGGAGGGAAAAAGGGAGGGTGGTATTATGATGACATGTGGAATTTGAAGTATTTGAAGGGGTTCAAGTGGGATCATTTGACGGAGCAGATTCGGGCGGAGAATGCGGAGCGGACGGCGAGGCTGAGGGAGGAGGTCAGGAGGGTGAGGAGGGAGAATCGGGTGTTTGTGGAGGATGTGGAGAGGGGGAAGATGGTGGAGGGGATGGAGAGGAAGAGGAGGGAGAGGGGAGGGGGAAAAGAGGAGGTGGAAAAGGGTGGAGGTGGAGGTGGGGAGAGGAGTGGGAGGCAACAGATGAAGTTTAAGCAGAGAAAAGTGAAGCGGAAGGAGGAGAGGGAGAAGGATGCTGCGGAGGCATTCAAGTTGAGTGAGGGGATCCGGAAGAAGATTTTTTGAGATGATGGAGCGGAAAAGAAGAATGTCCCAGAATGAAAATGTCGGTTCTGATGCGTACCATACATACCATTCCTTCTGTGTTGGATGTACAGCATGCCAAACATCCAGTCTTCTCTCACTCACACAGTCTCAAGATTAGACTGAACGATCAAAGCTCCCGATCGCAAGTGAAGCCCGGGAATCCAGCGCGACAATTCATGAACAACAGGCAGCCAAGAGCCATGCAATTCGCTATGAACAGCATGACTGAGCGCAGAGCGCAATCAACTTCGTCAGCGACCACGCGAAGTCTCAAAGTCGAGGAGAGATGGGAAGAATTCATCAACAGATAGTAATGGTAGTTTCTCTCGGTCCTGGGTATCACAATCTCGAGCTCTCAGTGAAAAATCCAAAAGTGTACAGACTCTCCAATTTTCATCCCACAAGGATTGATCGGTGTCTAGATCACCGGAACCTGCACACTGCCCCGATCCTGAACGCCAAACGCTTGCTGAACCCACAAGAAAAGAGAAAAGAAAAGAAACGATCGTTTGGCCAATCTGGAGGCCATCGACATATTCAGGAATCAAAAAAAAAATATCACCCGGCAACCTCTCCTTTGGCTGGATAGAACCACGCACTGATGGCGATAATCAAGTAGGTAATCATCAGGAGGACGCCTTCCAGCCAATGCGATTTCCCGTCGTTGATGAGGTAGTTCACCAGCCAGATTGACAAGACGAGAATGACGACCAGGAAACCGTCAAAGTCGAGGTCCAAGACTGCGGGACTGCCAACGCCGAACCAGCTGAGGAGGACCATGATGGGCAGAACCAAGAGGGCGATCTGCAGCGAGGAACCCACGGCGACTCCAATCGATAGATCCATTTTGTCTTTGATGGCGACGGTAACGGCGGTAGCGTGCTCGGCTGCGTTCCCGACGATGGGGAGAAGAATTAAGCCGATGAATTCTTGCGAGACGGACTCGGCTACCGCGCTGATAGCCGAGACCATGTATTCGGCGCAGAGGGCGATGAACACGGTCGAAATGCCGAGAGTGATGAGAGCGCCGAGGACGCTCAGCGAGGGGGTCTCTTCTTCTTCCGGCTCCTCGTGCACGAGGTAGTCTTGGTTGACTTGTCCTCCGGAAGAAGCAGCGCCAGGCGCAGCGCCCATCAGCGCGAAAGCCTTGTTAGCTTCTCCAGCATCTTTCTTGCCCGTCGATCGCTTCGGAGTCTTCTTTGAGGGTTCGTTGTACATGTCCACGTGAGTCTTGAGCTGGAACAGCAGATAGCAAGCATAGACGACGAGCAAGAGGACGGACGTTCCTCGCGAGGTTGGCGTCACTCCCGAGTCCACGTCTGCGAAGATTTGGAAAGCAGTAGGGATGATGAGAGACCCAATGGCCAGTGCCAACAGCGAAGCCGCGGTCTGGGCGACGGTGATGTTGAAGTGCTGCTCGGGTCTGTTGATACCGCCCAGGAAGAAGCACATGCCCAGAACCAGAAGTAGATTGGAGAGCATACTGCCAATGAGTGAAGTTTGCACAATGAGGACTTTGCCCTGGATCAGAGCAATGATGCTGACAATCAATTCGACGGCATTGCCAAAGGTGGCGTTGAGCAGGCCCCCGAGCACTTCACCGATGTACATGGCGAGCTCCTCCGTTGCGTAGGATAGCACTGCAGCCAGCGGGATGATGGCAATGAAATTCATGACGAAAATGATGATGCCGTTCTTTTGGATGGATTTGTCCAGAGCGTACTCCAGGGCGATACCGATCGGGACGAAGATCAACAGAAGATTGATCCAGGAGCCGAAGACGGCCTTGAATTGGGTCATGAATGGTATTTTGGGATGCTTCTTCTTCTTGGACTTTCCTGTGCTGACTCGAGACGGATCATCGTCCTGTTCTTGGCGGCTTCCCTTCCCAAAAGGTATGAAGGCTCGCAGTTTTCGCTTGCGTGGCTTGCCCTCAGGGTCTGGAGGACCGGCAGATTTGGATATGGAGCTCGGCGGGAGTGCGTCCGTCTGTCCCGAAGCGGCCTTCTCTGAATCGCGAGTCTGTTCGAAGGACTCGCCTGGCGCTTTGGTGGGACGTGCGTAGTTCCCTTCGGCGGCCTCAGGGCCGGAGGGGAATGTGTTGTGATATTGCGGGTGCTCGGCCATGCGTGCGCCTAGTGTTGTGCCGGCGTCGTCGACGTGTGAAGAGTCCGGTGCGCTTCGTACGTGGCGCAAGCCATGTTCCTCGTCGGTGCCGTAGCGTACTCGTGGGTTCATTCTCCCGAAGACATTGTAGGTCCTCGTGGTGTCATTGGGGTCGTTGTACCAAGCATGTTTTCGCGCGTTATGCTTGATCTTGTCTGCACGCCACATGTCCGGTCAGCAGTGGCCCTCATGTCGATGCAGCGTGTGGAGGACTTACGCATGGCGAGAGGTGTGGTGGAGCGCTGGGACGGAACACAGCCTCGTCGGACGATTAGCTCAAAGGGTGTCTGGTGGTCGGATCCCAGTCCAGTAATATGAGGTGCGTGGTAGCTGCTGCGCCTCTACCGTTCAAGGCCGATGAGACGAAAGCAAGCGATGGGCGTCGCAGAACAGGCCGGTGCGGTGCAGCGGGCGCGTTGATGAACGGCGAGCGAGCGCTTCCCTGGAATGTCAGTTCCTTATGATGCGCAGAGTCGGGCGACGGTTTGAGGAGTGTGGCGCAGGGGGAGACGGGACCAGGAAATTAGCTCGCGGACGCTCAGATGGCTGAGCAGACGGGCCCAGTGGCGCGCGCCACTATTCTCCCGTCATCGATGAGGTGTCGATACTACTAGTTCTTCGGCGACAGAGGCAGGAGAGACGTGGCGAGGCGGTGCGTGAGGAGTGCTGGCCGACAAGGTGATTGCGCAGCCGGAAAGCGAAAAAGAAAACAACGCCATCGCCGTGATGATCGTCGACCATCAGCATGAAGTCGTACCGAGCACGCTACACTGCGGACGATTGGCAGGGCGACAAGCATTGCCACCGCACCGCAGCTCGCTGCTTGGTCGGCTTGGCACATGCGAAGCATTGCACACTATTCCCTTCGTGGGCTCGCAGCTGTCATCACGACCAGACTACTACATGTACTTATTATTCTACTGACACCTCAGCTCCGTCGATGATGCACACACACCAGCCACCGTGGCGAAAGCAGCCGAGCGACGGCAGAGAGTCGGCTTGCAAGATTTCTTCCACGCGAAACTTGGCAGTGCTCATCATCGTGCAGCTCGCCGAAAGCTTGGTGTCGGCCGCCTGAGTCGCGTGCTACAGGACACACACGTGCGCGTTCGGAAAGAGCTGCCGGTCACACTTCCCACCGCGCGTCACCGAAACGCGTCTCTCTCTGGTGAGTGTGGAAGCCTCGCCGCCGACGCCTCCTCTGCCCGAACGCCCGGCCCGAGTCAGCGACATCGATGCTATCAACCTCACCTCGCCCCAGACCCGAGCCACGTCCAGCCTCCTCCGTTGAGAACTTGAGCATTGTCTTCCCGTTGCCTACTCATGCTCCGGCCTCCCATCCGACACCTCAGGCATCACAACGGTCGTGTGCTTATGTACTTGCCATCACTGCCAGAGGATCGGAATCTTCAGGTCCAGCAACGATACTCTCTTGAAATCGCGAGCTGTCAAAACGCGATGCCCCGCCATGAGAGCCGATTCACGCACTCTGAGATGCTCTCGGCGGCATTGCACCGCCATTTGCGCAGGGATGATCCTGCTGGGGAAGCCGGCAATTCGTGGAACGACAGCAACGCAAGCTTGGCTTCTGCCTCAATTTCGCTGCTACGCTTGACTTCTGCGACACGACGCCAGGCCAGCGCGCTTGGGACACCGCAACATGCGACACACCGATAGAAGCAAGCTGTTGCAATCTGTGTGCGACGACGCTCGGAATCGTGGACCCGACGAACGGATGGCAGCCCTACCTGGCTGTATGCGAACCCAGCCTACTCGTGCTGCCCAACGCGGTGATGTGACCGCAAAGTCTTGCTTCCATGCCGGCATCTTCGCGGATCCGCCAGGAAGATCCCACGACGTGTGCGTTCAGTGTCAAATCGGCTCGCACTGCTGCAACCATGTGCCATGTCCTGCATCGTGACCGAGTCGATCGAGACAGTATCCAGATCTCCGCTGAACACCGTCTGTCCGTAATCACCGCTCAACGCGTACGACAACAAGATACCGGCGTTCCGATATCAGCCTGTCATCTCGTGAAACCCCAGCATCGGTGGGAGCCCGGACACTGCGCCCTCAGCAACTCATCATGGGAAGACGCTCCTCCTGGGCGCATTGCGCATCGCTTCTCTTCTCGTGCTGACGGTCAGTGCGTGTAGGCAGCGGCTGCCTTCAAACCCAACATGAATTACTCGAATATGATAGAGGAGAAAAACCTCAAAGTGAGTCGGAACCACTGTGCGCACGAAGACACAATGCATGCTCACACGAGTGACCTGCCCAGAAAGGATTCATCATTGCGACACTCGCCTCCACCGTTATCGGCACCTTCACCGCAACCTTGGCGCTGCATGACAAGATCAAAGAGCGAACCAACAAGCAGAAGGAAACAGATGGGAAGCAGAATGAAGATTTGAAGAAGCTCCAGGAGCAAATTGAGAAGCTCACCAACCAGCAGGAAGAGGAAAAGAAGAAGGATGAGGAAAAAGCATCCCCTCCACGATCGAGGTCGCGATCCAGTTCACGATCGAGGAGCAGCCGAAGACGACGCAGGCGCCGCTACAACGATGATTTGGATGACAGTCCGGAGGACTATGCAATGATTCAACATGTGGTGGTCGGAGTGGTCCAAGATGCTTTGCGCATGAATCCGAACCTCACCGATGCGGATGTGCAAAAGCTTGTACTAGCTGCTGAAGAAGCTGCGCGGGATGGGACGGTAGAGACCCTGCAAGGGCACTACCAGAGAATGGTTTTGCCTGCACAGAAGCCGCTTCATCCTGACGAACAGCACAAGTTACTCCCCATTCCGCTCGACCTGCCAAAGGGCCAGAGACCATCTCAAGACCGGCCGCTCAGCAATGTGGGACCTGCTCAAAGACCTTCTCAGGAGAGACGGTACCATCCGGAAAGCGTCACTGGATCTCGGCAAGGCTCCCACTATCGCAACCTCCCCGACGTGGACTTTGATCATAAACCTGGACTTGGCCGGCACCTGGAGGAACGTGCCGCTGCGCGCCCGGTACCTCCTACTCCCTCGGCGCCACTGCGACTGATTTCATCACACAGGGCAAATTCTCTGCCCAGGGAGCCTGCGGCACCTCCGCCTGCGCAGAGAAGCTCGTCGCAGAAAGCGAAAACAGTGTACTCAGACCCTTTCGAACAATTCCAAAGGATCCCTCATGAGCGCCAGGGACACAAGGTACGATCAGAAGGGACAGATCCACACGCGACTTTGCCGGCTGTGCCTTTACAAGAGATTACCAAGCGCGATGAGAAAGACAGCAAGTCGACCAAAGCAGAGGCACCCAAGTCAAGAGCGCCATCACAACCTGCACCGAGTGAACGCAAGCCTGCATCGCACCAGACCGCGGCCAGCAAATCGAAATCTCTCCCGCACCACACCGACTGGCAACCGTCACCCAAAGAAAAGTACGATGACCCTTTTGCGGGGGCGAAGTCAGTCCACCCCTCGACACGTGGGGCCAAAAGTGCCGCTCCTGCCAAGTCAGAGGGCGTCAAGTCGGAGAAGAAGGCTTCTATCGAAGCTGATGCACCGAAAAGCGCCGCCGTGCCAAAGAGTGTCGCGACTGTCATTGATGGCGAGCCTGTTCGATCGCAGCATCCTGGCAAATCGGAAGGACATGCGTCCAGGTATGTTACCGTGGAGTATGGCATTCCGGTATACTACATCATACTGACATATCGCAGATCTGCAGCGCCCAAGTCTCCGGCTGCCAAATCTGTTGCGCACAAGTCCGAGGCACCCACGTCTGTAGCCCCCAAATCCGAGGCCCCCAAATCTGTAGCCCCCAAATCCGAAGCACCGCCCAGGTCGACGAGGCCCGAACCTCCCAAATCGCGAGCTCCATCTACCGGTTTCATCGCTCCAATTCCAATTCCAGCTCCACCACTCGGGCCCTCCGCCGTCTCGCCGCCCAGACCGCCACCGACGATACGCTCTCATCACGAGAAACCTGCCACCGTTGTCGAAAAAGTCAAAGAAGTCCGCGAAGTCCGCCGTCGAACCTCCATCTCGCCGCCCAAAGCCCTCCCCGCTCCACCCAACAACGACCTCTTCTGCCGCTACGCCACCCAGCTCCAAACAACTTCCCTCCCCCTCCATCCCAACTTCTCCTCATCCGGCTCCCACCGCTGTCCCACCTGCGCCATCAGCATCCCCGTCGACACCCGCGACATCTGGGTCCTCTCCACCGCATTCTCCACCTCGCCATCCGGCCGGCCCAAGAAGTGCGATTACCGCATGGATGCCCGCTACGTGGCGAAATGCCACACCGAAGATGGGATGTTCGCGTGCGTGCTGTGCGATCGATATCGGGAGAGAGATTGTCTCTGTAAGAGTGTGGATGCTTTGGTGAAGCATTTGGGCACGGAACATTCGCCGGAGGAATTTGAGCGTGATGCGGATTTGGTGAGGATGGAAGAGGGGAGGAGGGTTGTGATGGGGAGGAGGGGTGGGGAGATGGCGTTGGCGTGATAGACGGTGATTCTTTGCTGGAGAATGTGTTTGTCGTGCCATGTCTGTGTTTGAGGCGTGGGGGTTTCAGTTGTTACGGGGAATGACTTCAGGATGTTTTTTTTTTGAAGTGCAGGAATACTGTTCTTCCGGCGAGTATACGTTCTGAACTATAGCTCTCTCTTATCTGCTCATCTCTTCTGTCGATTTCTCATCACTTCCCCTTCCCCATCCTTCTTCGATGTTTTTTTTTTCCTATTATTGATGTCCTCCACAAAGAACCAAACAAAGTGTCTGCAAACAAACCAAAAAAAAAACAAAAAAGTCTCACCCACTTTCAATTTCACCCAACGTCACCTCCAACTTCCCATCACCCCTCGCACCCAACTTCCCCACATACGCCGGCCTCACAGGATTATGCTTCGCATGCCACACCACCCGATCCCCATTAATCGCCACATCCAACCCCCCGGGCGCCAACAATTGAAACGGCCCATTCGTCCTCAGCAGCTGACCCTGTCTCGTATACGGCCCTCGAATATTCGTCGCCGTGGCATATTGCACATCGTACTTGTCGCCTTGATAACAATTCGAGCTGAAAAAGAGCGTATACTTCCCGTTGAAGTACGTGAGAGCCGGAGCTTCGATATATGGCCCATCGGAGGGGATGTTGGAGAGGATGGTGATGGGAGAACCGATCCGAGTGACGCCGTCGACGCGCGAGACTTCTTGGAGTTTGATGGGCGTGGGGACGATGGGGGGAACGGTATTTCCGCATGCGCCGCCGTGGCCCAGGGCGTTGCCGTCGATTTTATAGACGATGTAGCGTTTGGTGGTGGTGGACTTTTCGTCGGTGTAGCCTGCGATGTCGATGGCGCCGCCTTGGGTGTACGGGCAGATCCAGGGTTCGGTGGTGATGTCGACGAAGGGGTCCGTGATCTTTTTGGCGGTGGCGTAGGAGAGGCAGTGGATGTTTGGACGGGCTTTCCAGGCTGCCGTGTAGTACATTAGAAACGTCCCGTCTTCGAGGCGGACGACATCGGGGGCCCAGACGCGAGGGTGACTGTCGACCCATGCGGGTAATTTGGGGAGGGCATCGACGCCGCGTTGGAAGGTGAAATCCTTCCAGTTTGTTGTCGAGGCTCGCTGGATGTTGACCCATTTACCGTCGATCTTTGCGTTGGTGCTGAATAGATGCCAGCCTGATGATGTCCTGATGACCGCCTTGCTTCCTCGTAAGTATTTAGTGAATGTTTCTGTGACGACTACTTACTGGGTCTGGAAAGTTGACTCCATTCATGATTGGCACCGCCGCTTGCCTTTTCAAATTGCCTGCATTGGACTGACGGGTCAAGAGCACGAGGGCGCAGGCGAGCGAGGCAATTGAAAGTGCCACCATCACGAGCAGAGCACCCCAGGTGCACAGAGTCTTGCGTCGCGAGGACCTCTTGCCCAATTTCTCGATGTGCGCGGGCGATACTGGCGGAGGAGTCACTGGCACAGAGCGTTGACGTAGCGAGACTGCAGGATTGATCCGAATCTCTGAAGTGTCGGGCATGCCAGAAAACTCAGGTGAACGTAGTGCGTGGCTCTTGGTAGGACCGTCTGGGAGCGTTCGGGAGCCTTGAAAATACTGAGCTCTGGCAGCTTTGTGGCAAAGCCTAGTGGTGATAGCATTGTGAGAACAAAGAGATGATCTCCAAGTCCGCACTTGATCATGAATCGTGGTCCGGCCAAGTGAATACAAAGAAATGCACTCTAAGAATCCCACGTGATCGAACTTGGCGATTTCTATGGAATGCTGTATCACACGTGCACTACATTGTGTCGTCGCATATGACAGTAGTGGTGATTGTCGGATTCAGCACAGTCTGAGCTGTTGGGAAGGGCACGAGATGATCGAAAGCTGGAAATGAAACCGCCAGTGCTTAATGTGGTCCTAGTGTAGCCCAAAGATGGAACGAGGAATAGCGTCAGTCATAGTCAGCTCAGAATATCGTAGTTGTATAGTTGCGAGTCTTGCCAGTGTCCGTGATAGCAATTTGCTGCACCATCTTCGGGAGTGTGAAGAAGAATCCACGGAGCTTGTCCAATTGTGTTGTTGACTCAGGACCCCTAGCCAAAAGAGGCATTTGAGGTTGGCTGCGCATCGTAGAAAGCTGCACTGGGGCACTTCTTTCAGGGTATACCGATTTCGCGCTGGCCAGACCCTACTCGGTCGAAATGTTCACTCCTCGGGCAACACCTCATCAGGATTCTCACCAACCTCCTTCGCAACCCCTCTCACGACTTCGATCAAAGCCTTGCATGCTGGAGAGTCTCCGTAGCTATCGAAGAAACTTTCGCCGTAATCACATGCCATACCGATTCTCGGGTCCAGCGGTACAGCACCCAGGAACGGAACGCCAGTCTCCTTCGCCAGTCTTCTGCCGCCACCTGTAGTTGCCCTGAAAATATCGGATTGGTGGGTGCACTTAGGGCAGACGAAGCCACTCATGTTCTCGACCAACCCGAGCACTTTGATTCCAGCTTTGCGGCAGAAGTCGATCTCTTTCCTCACATCGAGTAGTGACACTTCCTGTGGCGTAGTCACTAGTAGGGCTCCATCGACACCGCTCTCTTTGAGGTAGCTGTTCACTGAGAGATGTTCGTCGCTCGTGCCTGGAGGCGTGTCGACGAGCAGGTAGTCCATTTCGCCCCACTCCACATCCTTCAAGAACTGCTTGATGAGGCCATTCTTCTTCGGGCCTCTCCAAATGACCGCATCGTCTCGGTTGGGTAGCATGAACTGAATGGACATGGCACCCAGGTTATCGGTCACCCAGATGGGCTCCCATCCAGTATTCGCCACATGGATCTTTTGGTCTTCCACACCCATCATCTTGGGTATTGACGGACCACAAATATCTGTATCCATTACGCCCACCGTATTATCTGGGTTCGATGCAAAGGCGTGGGCGAGCATTGTTGTAAAAGTCGACTTGCCCACGCCACCTTTGCCTGAAAGGATGAGGATTTTATGCCTGACGCCGGCTAACCTCGAGGTGACGACGGGAATGTCTGGATCGGGGCCTTTTGGGGCTGTCGCACATATCTGCTGATTGGGACATCCTGCGCATGCATCCGCCTTTCCTGCCTGTTCGCCTTCCGGTCCGGGGCAGTTTTCGGGCTCGGCAGCGATGAGGTTGGGTTTGTTGCTCAGCGCCTCATCGACGGCCGTATCCACGGGCTGTACAGAATCTTGCAGGAGAGGCGACATGGCCACCGTGCTTGAGGGATGTCTCGGAAGGTGATGGTTCATCGGGTGGCATCGAAGAGGAACGCGACATCCATTGTCATATCTGCTGAGTAATGCCAGGGTCGCGAGTGGCGGACTTGGCTCCGCACTCGCCTGCCCACCCCACGTTGGAATGCGCTCTTCCACCGCTCTCTCTGCGAGTCTGTGTTCACCCGCTCCACGAGACGACTCTGCTGGACGCACGGATGGAGCCATGCTGCCGCGACTGAGAGCGCGGCCATCGAGGACTGCACCTCCTCGACCGATCCTCGAGCATGTCCGCCGCCGGAGCGCAGCCTCAGGCCCATACCTGCTCGACGAGTACATCCCGCGCTTCCAGCTGCTCACGTCGGTGCAGGAGGCCAAGAAGCGCAGTCTGGCCTATGCGCATTTGCGGGAATGCAATTTGTGTCCGCGACTGTGCGGCGTCAACCGCTTCGAGAAGCGAGGGACGTGCCTTGTGGGCAGCGACGTCGTTGTCAACACCATTGCGCCGCATTTTGCAGAAGAGCCGTGTATATCAGGCCGCCATGGCAGCGGCAGCGTCTTCTTCAGCGGATGCAATCTCAGATGTACATCCGGCCCGAGGTAAGCGCATAACAGACATCAACGCTAATCAGCATCGTCCCAGGCGTCTTTTGCCAAAATCACGACATCGCGCACCAGAAGAGTGGCTTCGACCTGACGCCGGAGCAGCTGGGCGAGTGGATGGTCAAGTTGCAAGAGGTGGGAAATGTGCACAACATCAACTTCGTCACGCCCGAACATGTCGTCCCGCAAGTCGCCCTTGCCATCCTCCACGCGAAGACACTCGGCCTGAACCGGCCCATCGTCTACAATACGTCCAGCTTCGATTCTCTCGACTCGCTGAAGCTGATGGATGGCCTCGTCGATATCTACCTCGCCGACTTCAAGGTCTGGACGCCCGCGACCGCCAGGCGGCTCTTGAAGGCGGAGAACTACGTGGAAGCGGCCATGGACTCCGTGAAAGCGATGCACGCCCAAGTTGGCGATCTTTGCTTCACTGCCGATGGCATCGCGAAGAAGGGTCTCCTCATCAGACACCTGGTCATGCCGGGCCTTGAAGACGAAGGCAAACATATTGTCAAATGGCTCGCCGAGAACGTGAGCAAGGACGTGTACGTGCATATCATGGAGCAATACCATCCGCGTGCCCACGTCGGCAAAGCAAAGCGGTCCACGCGTGGTCGAGCGCAGGATGTCGCCACTGGTACAACAGAGCCAGGCGGCGTGCCAGCTGAAGAAACAGCAAAGAAGGAGGTCAGATATCAGGATATCAACCGTGCCGTCAGTCTCACGGAGGTGGGCAATGTCCGACAAGCTGCTGAAGATGCCGGTCTCTGGCGCTTCAATGAGGTATCCGATCATGCCAGTTTCGCGTGAAGCTCTGCGGTCTCATCTTCGTGACCGTTCCATCTCCGAGGCTTCCCGTATCGTGATGCGTCTAGAATTACCGCATTCGTGTGTGGGTGCAGAGACGTGACGATCACTCACCAGCGGACGACCTGCCGGCATTACCCAGTGCTCCGGATCCGTTGCCACGAGTATGGACAAGATTCTGCCTAATGTCGACGATTTATTATCGCTCCAAAGATCTCATTTTAATCAACGAGGCGAAGCTGCCGACCACGTCTCGTTCCAAAGCTGTCGATGAATCCGTTCAGATCCGGAACATTCCCCACGCCGAAGCTTACTTAACGGTTTCAAAGCCGATCTACCCGTCGCCACCAGGCTCGGCGATACTCTTTGTCTCAGAAGTAGCTTGCTTGACAGCAGTGCTTTGGAGCGTGGCACTTGTGCTGACGGTGCTGACTGCATGCGAGAAATGCCATGAAACCAGGCCGATGGCGTGCAGGTGTAGGAACCGTCCGTCGCTTCGGCACAGCTGTCGTCGATGCACATGCGTCGGCCAACGTACTTTGCCGTCAGGGTACCTGCGACAAGATTCGCGATGGGCACCTCACGAGCGGCATGTTCTTTGTCCGCAAGCAGATAACGATGGCTCCAGGCATGGCATGGCAAATTACCGAATGTCAAAGAACTGCATTGTGGTCATGCAGCCACTGCGGCAAGAGCTCACGAATAGCTGCAATCCGGTTGACCTTCAACAAACCCAACCATTAGCGCTGGAGTTGGGCTAAAGAGTCTTTCCTCTGGCACAGGTGCACATAGAAATACCTCGACAAGCACTCGTTGGCGAGCCTAGTGCGCAAAATATTTGCGCGACGAGCCGGTCTCTTGCGCTTCCCGCTGTCACTCTGCAGAACAATAGAAGATGTCCTCCCTTGCGCCGCCCCCTGACATGCTAGGGTTGCTGTACGATCAGCATCGCAATTACACAGCAGAACTTGGCAGAACACATCAGGCGTTGAGCAAACTATACAAGAAGATTGCGAAAACGGAAAAGGTCCTCGCAGAGCGTGAGCGAAAGGAGCGACACCTTACCAGGGACGAGCGCAAGAAGTGGCAGTATTCTCGATGTCTGGCGAAACGCAACATTGCCGAATTGGAAGTCCAGCAGGTCAAGCTCCACGACGCCATCCGACAATGTGACGACTTGATCGCGTCGTTAAATTATGGCTTCCACAGCGCTCCTATGCTGACACCATGGACTGGCCACTTCCTTCCGCCTTCGCCTTATATGTTCAGCCCGTTCAGCCCAGTCTTCACTCCTGGTGCGCCACCGATGCAGTACGAGCCTATTGGCCCTGTCCAAACGCAGTACTGGGACCTGTCCAGTCTCCCGGAACGACAGACCTCGCCTTCGCCATGCTCTGCGGACAGTGGCTTCCATGAGCCTCAGATTGTCACAGAAGGGGCATGGCTGAACAATGGACAGCATGTCTATGCGCACGAAACGATGCCCACTTTTGCATTCGATCGCCATGGCATTGCTGCTGCGCGTCTGCGCAAGAACGGAAACGCCGCTGAAGACGTCTTGCCTGAATTGCAAGACTTGGTGTCGCCAATGACTAGGCTTGGAGCGTCGGAAAAGTCTTCTACGGCCCGCTCACACCAGAGATGCGTCTCCGCGAGCGTTGCTCAGCTGAGCGATCTGGCGCCGCCGTCACCCAAGAGAGGCACGAGCGTAGGACCCGTACCAGAGCGGAGGAAAACCCGTCCGGGCGATGGGCTTGGTGGCAACGCATAGATAACGAGGACGACGAGGAGGCATCCTGGTCGCTGGGCGGCGGCAGGGCTTTGTGGTGAGGTGTCGCAGTGGTGATGACGAAAGTGTACAGTAAATTCTATGTTTGTCTGCAATCGGATTGTTCTCCTGTTCTCGTTCGGGGTGCTGCTGCCTCAGCTTTGTTGGAGTCGACCCATCGTGCATTCAGAAGCGTGTGAGGATACGAACGAACGGACGGACTAATCGCATCTCGATGGCATACAATTGCCTGTTCTGTCGATGGCGGCGTGCGCCACACTTTGCCGAAATTTTGAATCTCCACGTTTCTTTCCACCTCGCCTCGGTTTGCAATGGCCATCTCGTGTTTGTTGTTACGGCACATGTCGAAGCGCGAAGCCAGGACACACTCCACAGCATATTGACAATCTTCCATCTCCCAGGCTATCATTGGGCGGAGCGCAAGAGGTTGCATCAATTGTGCTACGTTGCGGCGCCAGGTCCAAAATTGTTCACGACATTTCTGTGCTGCAATGCAGGCACGGCACGGCAAAGCCATCAGCACCACGCTGTCGGATCCGGGCTGGTGGCATGCATGATGCAGTCCACGAATGCCGGACCAGCAAAACGACAACAACACGTCAACGACTTTCCCCTCCCTCCGCTCGCTACGAAGCTGTGGCCCGCCGCGCCGCGCTGTCGGTCTGTCACGACCCATCTGGGGAGCAGCGTCCGCGCCGCGTGTCTGCCTGCTCTCGGTTCAGTAGCTTGCAGCAAAGGATGGCCGTGAAAGTGATACGAAAGTGGACCTGCGCATCCTCCGGCCCAGCGACCGAATTCGAGCCGTTTACGATCCGTTTGTTGCGCCCGACGACCTGGCTGCAGCCATGTCAAGACTCTCGTTTGATTCTCCGTGCAGCCGAACACCAGATCTCACATGCGCCACCGCTGCGTGTTCGGCGCAGCAAGAGACGTCAGACGTCGCTTCTGTAGCAGCGGCCCAATGCAGCCAGAGGTGAAACGGTTCGAGCTGACTGCTGCCACAGCGTCTGCCACTGAAGCGCTTCTACGTCCGCTCGCATACGGACGACGCACTCACGGCTCGGGCGGCGTGTGGGCATCTCTGGATTGTGGTTGATCAGCAGGTCTTGCAGCCGGCCACACGTTTGCATGATGCAACGACGAACACTTGTGTGTTGTACACCATGCTACCCTCCAGCGGGCTTGCGTGGAGGACAACTCACAATTAGAGAAGGCCCCCTGTCAGAACAAGGGCAAACAAAAATGCCACAAGTCTACATGTAACATCCTCGTGACTGGGCAGACCACTTGCGTTCGCCGGGGACCTATTTTGCTCATCCTAGATTGCATTCTTCTCTCTCCCTTCCCATATGCGTGCGCATACAAACACCCTCGTCGTCCTTGGTGCCGGTCACGCGTGACTGGTACGCGGGTTGTTCGTCCTTCTCCACTGACTCCACTCTATCACGTCTTCCTTACTGCCGCCTTGCATGTGCAGCCATCCCGGTTCGATTTGACAGTAAACTGACAAGGGGGTGGCTCCACTTGATTTACAAGCCAGAAGGACTTTACCGAACGGCTCTTTGACAGCAAACGAGAGGATACAAGACAGACGGTCCGACGGTGCTTGCTACCCACACGTCGCTGCGTACTAGCCTCGGAATTGGTTGCATTCAGAACAGAGGACAGTGCTTGCCAAACTTGCCCTCTCTACACTGCCATCCGAATCGATCGATCGTTCAAAAGCATACCCGATTCCGCATTCCTGATATATCCATCAACAAACTTCATGGGCTTTGCTGGCAACTTGCTGCGGAGACTTTCGTCTCGCCGCCGGCACGAACGTGAAGCTGGGAGAAAAGACCGTCAAGATGAGCAACAACAACAACACCAACAACGCCCACCTTCACGATCCCACAGATCGATCAGATCTGCCTTCTCATCACCTCGAAGCTCCCTTTCCTTCTCCACGAAGACCGCAGTCCACACCCGACCTCAAAGCCAAGCGACAATCAGCCCTCTTCCACACATCTACACCACCCTCCCCCTCAAGGAAGCTGAAGAAGTCTACTGCGACCCAGGCTCCAAGGAGCGGGCGCCCGATATCAGAGAGTTTCGATGGCACGCACGATACCGACGACAGACCATGGACGGGCTCATCTTCGACTACCCAAGTTCCTGCACAGGCGTGTAATGGTGCAGCTTGGCATAGCTTTGGGAACCAAGAGACTCCCACACCCGAACCGAGCGATGTGACTGATTGCATCTCTCGGCCTGTGACCTTACCGGGTCCGGCATTTAGCACTTCTTCCAGAATGGCGTTACTTCACACGCCAGCTCGCCAGTCTTCGCTGCGCTTCGAACGTCGACTTTCACGTGCCGGACCACAGAAGTCGCTCGCTCCCTGTGCAAACATGCAACCGACATTAACGGATGACACGCTGGACAACGAAACCAAGCGTCCCCGCAGTCATTCGCCCATCTGCACAGACGGCCAGGACCAGCAGTCCACACGCAAACGTGCAATATCACAGAGAGTCTCTGCTGCCGGGAACCTTGATGCCGAGCACCTTCCAGCAGCACAGCAACTTTCCATCTCAAGAAGCAGTTCACGAAAATCTGCCGTCATGCCACTCAAGCCCAAGCCGTCTTTTACGCGACTACAAAGTCTCGACAGCCTCATCACTTATCGCGAAGAGAAAGCCGAGTGGAGACGGGTTTCATCCTACTTGCACTCCGCCCTGGCCGACGGGGAACAAGAACAGCATGAAGAAGCACCCTTCTCTGACTCGCAAGCCCCAACTCGAGCCCACACAATCCGATCCGAAAGCGATACCGCCGCCGGCGCAGATCTCGCATTCGACGAGAAGCCGTGTCCTTCTTCGCCTTCCCATTCTCCCTGCGGCGACTCGATCCACGATGCCGAACACGATACAACGCTACCACAACTTCCTCCACATTCATCTTCCGCCCAACCGAAGAACAGATTCCGCACTTCCGCTGCTGAGATCGGATTCTGCTTCACAATTGCCATGACGCAGTTTCTGGCAGAATACATGATCTCAGGCTTCGCGATCGAACTCCCCAAGATCATGAGCAAGTACGCCTCGAACAAGACCGATCCGAACTCGATGGGAATGTTCTGGCCTGCGTCGTTGTTGAGTCTGATTCTCTCTGCCACACTGCTCACGTTTGCGAGAATCAGCGATATGTATGGAGGATACTTGCCGTTCATGTTCGGTGCCATCTGGCTTGGGATCTGGTCGCTGCTGGCAGGTTTCGCGAAAGCGACTGTGTTGTTGGATATCAGTCGCGCGATGCAAGGTTTGGCGATTGCGGCGTACATTCCTTCCACGTTTGCCATGGTAGGCAGTATCTACCCCGAGGGACCGAGAAAGAATTTGGTATTGGGGTTGTATGCTGGCTGTGCGCCTTTGGGATTCTTTGCTGGATTTCTCGCTGCTGGTGCTTTGTCAGATGATGCGCCAGGATGGTATTTCTGGATCGCGGCCCTCTTGTCGTTCGTCACGGCGATTACTGCTTATCTGACTGTGCCGGACGACAGGACTGATCGGAAGCAGTTGAGTTTGAAGATGGACTGGATTGGTGCGTTCCTCATCACTGCTGGACTGATCTTGGTCGCTTATGCGCTTGCCGTCGAGCCATATGCCAGTCAGCACGGAAGAGGTCACTCTGGCTGGACGACTTCGATGGTGCTGGCGCCCCTGCTCTCTGGTATTACGTGCCTTGGCATCGCATTCTGGGTCGAAGGATGGTACGCCGCGTGCCCACTGCTGCCCTTTGACTTCTTCTCACCAAAGAGCGTCAAAGCCTTCTCGCTGGCATGCTTGTGCTTCTACGCATCGTACGGAGTCTGGCTGTACGAATCCGCGCAGTACTTCTCGAATGCTACCGCTACTGGCACCTCCGAGGGTGTTCGCGACTTGACGCTGGCGGCATGGTATACGCCCACAGCCATCGGCGGCCTGATCCTCTGCGTTGCTGGTGGCGCATTGCTTCACATCATCCCTATAATGATCTTGCTCATCATATCTGGTATCGCTTGGATCGGCGCACCACTCCTTCTGGCCCTGGCTCCGCTGCCGGTACACTATTGGTCATTTGTGATGCCATCGATGCTGTGCGCGACGATCGGCATCGATCTCACGTTCACCATTTCCTGCGTGTACTTGTCCTCGGTTTCGCCACTGCGGTACCAGGGCCTGGCTGGTGCTGTATCGTCGATCCTCGTCAACCTGGCCATGTCCTTTTCGCTTTCGATCTCCGAAATTGTGGCTGTCAAAGCTGAGAGTGAGGTCGTTATACCAGACTACGCCTCGCCAGCCGATCAGATGGTGTTGGCAGACAAGAAGGCCCTTCGTGGCTACAAGTATGCTTTCATCTACGCCGCTGCTTCCGCCGGGCTCGGTCTGCTCATCGCGGTGCTGTTTGTTCGAATCTCTCGTTCGGTTGTGCAGAAGAAGGAGAATTTGGATTTGGAGGGAGATGGCACGCGGCCGCCATCTGAGGTTAGTACCCTCGTTGACATACCGCGTGCTTAGAAGAGAGGAGTATGTGAAGACGATTTGTGAATCGCTTCGCGTGTGAAATCAGACTGGCCCACGTTCTCGACCAGCCTTTGTTTTTGGGGACGGCGTTCAAAGATTGGCAGCTTCACAGCTACTGTGTACATATATGTACACCTCGCAGGCGACGGGTCTGAGGGTTCACAAAAGTCAAGTAGCCGATATGGCATTTTGGTATCAATACCACTGTGAAAGTCAGCATCTCCAATCAAATTGCAGTCAAAGTGGTTGTCGATCGTTACAATCGGGATCTTGATTCCTGTTTGGGTCAATCATCACGGTTGGAGTGCCTGCTTCTGGAAGAAGCGACATGTATGTCGGGCAATCCGTGTACAGTCTATTCTAACCTCACCTGTTGATCAAAGTAGACCTCACCTCCTGTATACTCTTACTTCTGTTCTTCTCGCTGTCCCGCTGTTGTACTGTCATGCCACGCTAGCGTCTGTTATCACTGCTGGGGTGGTGGAACATGACTCGTGGCAGCTGAGGGTGGGGTTGCGGCGTCATCCCGCACAGCATGTCCTGGACCTGCGCGGGAAACAAGGAGTGACAGTGGACAGGCGCTCCGACTGCACTTCGTCAATAGTTCGACGTACGCTGACAGCAGAGCACAGCTGAAGCGACTGCTACCGCGTCATGGACTGCTGCGTGATTTACTGCTTGTTCGATTGAGCTGGGTGTGGACGCGTCCGACTGTTTCTTTCGATGAGGGTAGATGGCAGCTCTAACTTAGGTCGATGGGATTTGTGGAGTAGGATGGTCGTCTCACATGCGTGTGCTGAACTCAGAGCGGCTATTTTGGACCTTCCTCTTTGCGGAACGACCAGCGAACAGTGTATGTATGTAGTTCCCTCGGACCTAGTGTGAAAACCAGCGCATTCGCGTGGTCGATTGCCATGATTGCAAAGCACGCAATGCGGCTGCAACCGTGAGCGAGCGATTTGCGGAAAATGAAAAGAGGCTCCAGTAGCGAGCCTGGTGATCTTCATGCTGCATCTTTCTGGTTGCGCCTCAACCATCTCGGTCGGGGTGTGCTCCGCAAGCAGTAGGTGTTCAGATGCACATGCCGCAGACGTGGACGTAGTCGCATGATAGAACATGACTTCGGCTGCTCTTGGCCACGGCCCACTCGGCATCGACGAGATTCTGCCATGTCCTGCGGAGCAGAGATGCAACGGACGGTGGCTGGAAGGAAGCAGAAATGGGCGCCATGGACAAGCTGCAGTCTTCCGAGTCGAAGCTGCCACGCTGGCGACATTATTCCGGGCGAGTGTCCTGCTATGCCATTGTGTACGACGTGGTACTCGGTCTCTGGGGGCCGTGCAGTCTTCCGCCGTCGCTGCCGTGCTTGAGTGTATTGTCGGCTGGTGTTGTGTCGCGTGCAAGCGCAGAGCCTTTGTTCCGCGGTGTGGTGTGACTGATCCCACCCATACTTTGCGCGACTCTCACGCGCCCGTGGGTCTCCGTCATTGCTGCCTCTGCACCACTTGCGGCCAATTGCACGGCGGCATCGGACAGAACACGACTTGTTTCACGCCGCCGGCGCCGGACAAGAACACAAGCACCCACTCCACACTAACTGTCCCCGCCGCCCGCCTTCGCACTCTCCAAAACCCTGTACTGCGATGAGCGCATACATGGTTCTTCGGTAGACACCTCGTGCCTGCGCGATCCACCTCTCTCACCCACTACTGCTGCCAGTTTCCGTCAACCGGACGGCGGCAGAAGACACTTCGACTTCAACTCGAAGCACCCGCATCATGACCTCTCCCAATGGCAGCCCCGCTGAGAACGGCGGCCTGCGCGAACGGCTTACCCATAAGCCAGATGCCCCGCAGACAGCCATATCGATCGAGACGGCCTCCGAGACCGTCAAGGCATTGAACCGAGAAGAAGAGAAGGCGAACAAAAATGAGAAGGACAAGAAGACGTATGGGCGGACGCTGGACGGCACCGGTGAGTTTTCCTCGGAGCATCAAGGCAGCGCTCGCGTGCGAACAGATGTCGCGGCAGCATTGAAGTAGAGCCAGAGACACGCGTGAATTGCAGCCGTGTACTCGATCGAGTCAATGCCGCGAATCCAAAAGAACGACCAGAGAATGCTGACTCGCCACTGGGTAGTCTTCACAGTACCTCACACAGAAGACATGGTTTCTCAGCTGTTTGATCCTCGACAGCCCAAAGCTGCGTCTGATATTGCCATTGTGGTCGCGCTGGGCCTACAGTTCTTCCTCATGTGGGCCTTGCCCTCCTTCCTGCGTGTGCCGGTGTTCGCCATTGTGTTCTTGTTCTGGAGAGCATGCTACAATTTCGGCATCGGTTGGCTGCTCCATAACCAGTCCCACCACAAACGCTTGGTATCGTGGGCGAAGAAGACGAAGATTTTCGAGAACCCCAAGACTGGTAACAACCCACGGCCTGCTTTATACTCTTTCTTGAAGACGGAGATGGAAACCAAAATTCCAAGGGACTATAAATTCGAAGATGCCCCACTTGAATACAATACCTGGCTACTCTTCCGTCGCGTAGTCGATTTGATCTTGATGTCCGATTTCACCGCATTCTGCATGTTTGCATATGCGTGTGGAGGTCGGCCGGGAAACGAAAACTTTGCCATGACACTCGCTCGCTGGACGTTTGGTTGGGTGCTGATTGCCTTCAATCTGTGGGTCAAATTGGACGCTCACAGAGTCGTCAAGGATTTCGCTTGGTACTGGGGAGATTTCTTCTATCTCGTCGACCAAGATCTGACCTTCGATGGCGTCTTTGAGCTGGCCCCGCACCCCATGTATTCCATCGGCTACGTGGGCTACTATGGCATTGCGATGATGGCAGCGAGCTACAAAGTGCTCTTCATTTCCATCATTGCACATGCTGCGCAGCTGCTCTTCTTGGCATTTGTCGAGAATCCGCACATTGTAAGGTTCAACACTGCTATTTCTGTATTGTGCTTGTGATTGACGGCATACTGTGTAGGAACGCACGTACAACGCGCCTCCTCCTTTGAAGCGCACTAACGACATACCGGATTCGCCGCCGAACCGACCACAGTACTCGACCCGTCTCCTGAGCGCAGGAAATGTGAACTCTACATCAGGTCCTGGCCTCACTTCTGCGCCGTCGCCCATCCACAACCTGATCGGCTTGCAGAACATTGATCTCCACAGAGTCACCGATGTCTCGGTCATCCTGCTTCAAGTCTATATGTATACTGTGGCTTTCCTGACGCCATCAACGTGGCTGTGGCAGGCGTTCTTCGTGCTCAGCGCATTGGCATGGCGTCTTTGGTACTCCGTCGGAATCGGCTTCATCCTGGATCGTCAGTCCAACAAGAAGTGGTGGACCCGCCACTTCCTGAAGTTCGGTGAGAGTACAGAAGAAGCCTGGCGGCAATGGAAAGGCATCTATCATGTCAGCACCGTCATGTGTTACACGACATTCATTTGCGCCGCCTGGAAGATGTATGGTATGTTAATAATAGCTCCACGCTCCCCTTGCGCAACGTGTGGCTGACAGAGTGGACGCAGGCACGCCTGGCGACGGGACCTATTCGATGGCGTTGTTGCGGCATGTCGTTGGTTTCGCCCTCGTCTCGTTACAAGTATGGACGATCGCGAGCATCTATGAATCCCTGGGCGAATTCGGCTGGTTCTTCGGGGACTTCTTCTTTCCACAAGCTGCACCGCAGCTGACATACGGCGGTATTTATCGCTTCTTGAACAACCCCGAGCGCACAATAGGGCTTGCGGGAGTTTGGGGCGCCGCCATTATCACGTGGAGCAAGTCGATTTTCTTCCTGGCACTGTTGTCGCACGTTCTCACGTTGTGCTTCATTCAATTTGTGGAGAAGCCCCACATGCATAAGCTTTATCGTCAGAATGTTCGACAGCAATCAGGAGTCTCCAAGACGATGGAGCGGACTCTGCCGTCGCCTGTAAAGAAGTGGCAGTCTAGCGCGAACCGAGTGCTTGATGAGACTCTGGACTCTTTGGAAGACTTCCTCGACCAGGCCGGACCAAAACTTGCGTCAGGTTTCAGCTCTTTCGTGCAAGACTCACAGACGCTGTTCAGCCAGTTTCCTGCTCGCCTCACTGTGACTCGGCTGGCCCCAGATCTCGCGGGCTTCGACCCTAAGGACTACTCTGTGGAGATTGTCCGCACTGACGCCTTGAAATCCGATGCTGCGCCCAGCGGCAGAGAAGGTGAGCATGGCCAACAGCCACTCAAACGCACCGACAGCTTCGAGAGAGTCGTCGTAGAGTATGGAGCTCCGATCAGCGTCAAATGGTCAGCACCTCTGCAACACAGCAAGCGTGACTGGATTGGACTGTATCGCGTCGGCGACAATGCATCTCGAGAGGTCACCAAGCTCGGCTCTCAGGGTCGCTGGTCAGCCACTAACCCTGGTGTGCACGACTACAACAAGGCGGACACGGGTGTTCTTGTCGCCGATGAGCGTGTCTCTGCCGCTGATCGCAAGGATGGCGTCGAGAAGGACTTCCTGACTGGTGAAGTTGAATTTTCGGGCGACAAACTTTGGTGGACTCAGGGCGTGTTCGAATTCCGCTACCACCATGACGGCAAGTACAACGTCATGGCGACCTCGTTGCCCTTTGAGATCAAGATCGCTCGTGTGGACGATGAGACACTCATTGGAGGCTCAGAGGGTCTGGCACGAAATGCTGTCGAAGAGGTCCTCTTGCCAATTGTGCAAAACTGCTTCGACCGCGATCCGGACGTTGCCCCTAGGAGTGCCAACGAACATTTTGGTCCGACATTGGAACGCGAAGGCAAGTACGCTAAGCGCGTTGTCTATGCTGTGCAGCAAATGTTCGGTATCGAGTTCGCGCCTGAAGTGGTACAAGCAGACGGCAGTGTGAGAAATCTGGCCTGGAGGATCTGTAATGCGAAGAAGGTTCTGGCGCCTTACAGCATGAAGACGGGCACGGTGACGCCGCAATGAGTGTGCTGACAGCGGCGTAGAGAGCGGGAATCAGGAGTCAACGACGTGACGAGGCTTCTGAGTTCGAATCACTGCCAACAATGGCGGCTGAGCGATCGCGATCGCTGTAAACCTCAGGCAATCACAACATTCCTGGGTCGAGAAGGAGGTAGATGGAAACGGTCAACAGATGGGCCGTTGCGATGATAGTTCGATGTTGACGATACGTGTACCAAGGAAAGTTGTATAGTGACCTTTACATAGACCGACATGTTCAAATGCGCTACCAGCAGAGATTGCTGCATTGTTTGACGAGTCAAAGGTGGCAACCGTTGGCTGCTGCTGTTATTTAGAGCTTTGTCAGCGAGATCTCACGAACCTAACTTAGTTTGCCCGAGGTGACCGGGATGTTAGAAGATCAATCTCTGCTGGACCTCACCTCGAGTTTGACCTCCTCTACATTTCCTCGCTGTGGTGAGCGCTCATCTATGATCCAGAAACTGCAGCAGATCAAGACGGCATAGCGTTCTTATTTGGCTCACCGCATTGCTGATCCGGCATTGCCTCCCTCCTAACGCAGCGACCTAGTTGGGGAAGTTTGTCCAACACGCCAATGCACGGCATGATCATGAACAAGTCCACCAGAATGGGGTTATTGAGATGCCCAGCCCAGAATTGACGAAGTCTGGGACCTGCTTCTAGGTCGAAGTCTGATGATCACAGTGAACGCCGGTGCTGCTGTATTTCCTGCAGCCACATGGCTCAACATGGCAAAGCGTGAAACACGCGCACGAGTAGCGGCAGCCGCATTCGTCCCCCCACGACTCCTCCTCGCACTCATGTCCGGTCTGGAGACTTTGCAAGCGTGCTGTGACCGGCTGCCGGGTTCGCATCATGCGTCAAGTACCAGGAGAGAACGGGCGACGGGTGCCATGTTGTCGGCTTGCTTGACCGCAAACTTGCCTCTCATCCTCGTGCTTCCCCTCCCATTATACCTACCTGCTGGGCTCATATGCGACTAGCATTTCCTGCCGCGAGCTGTCAGAATCACACTCTTCTCCTCATTCTCATGTTCGTCGCACTCGTTTGACGGTGGAACGTCCGGACCGGTGTGGCCAGGGCCACCAGACAGCTGTTGCCATGCTCTTTATCAATCACAGCTTGAGCCGGGCTCTGGCGGTTTTGTTTATACTCATTGCTGGCAGTGTCGCGCAGAACTGCTACTTCCCGGATGGATCGCTGTCGAATCACAAGTCCTGCTCTGCGGATGGCACGCCCTCGCCATGCTGCGCATCGAATGCGTTCTGTTTGGATAATGGATTGTGTTTTGTGGAAGGCGTGGTTACACGGGGGAGCTGCACAGATCAGGCTTGGCAGAGCGGCGCGTGTCCGGGATATTGCAAAGAAGGTGGGTCGCGGATATGAACACATGGGGGGAGATTGATACTGATATGCCCAAGAGGATCGAAATGGAAGTATAGCCATCACGCCGTGCTCCTTCGACGGAACCCAGAGTACCTTTACCTGCGGCTTGAACAACTCGGGGTGCGGGAACGCATCCCAGACATTTAGCTTGCCAGGAAATAGTGACTTGGTCTTGCGACCTGCGCAGGTGGCCGCGCTGGTCGGGCCGGTCTTGAGCAGCGCTGCGGCTCAAGCTTCTGCATCGGCCTCAGGACGGGCAACGGCGACAGAGACATCATGTGCCAGCGCCCACGCGATTCCCAGTGGCAGGTGCTTCACAGCAGGTCAAATGGCGGGACTCGGAGTCGGGTTGGGGATACCATTTCTCATCGCCGCATTTACTGCGATCATGTTGTGGAACAAGGAAAGGGCACGCCATCCCAAGCTCATGTACCAATTGCCGGACGACCTCAATATGCACCTCAAGCCAATGCCTCCAAGTCTGTTCCCGGCGCATCCGGCAGTCCGAACCATCCCGCCGTCCCGAGATGGCTTCCCAGTATCGAGAGATGGGGTGCCAGTGTCCCGAGACGGCTTTTCCGCATCGAAAAAGAGCGCTGACTATGCCACAAGTTTTCGCTCCGGAACACCCGTTACGTCAACTCCAGGAAGAGAAACGCCACAAGACATGCAAACTTTCGCGGAGCGATGTCAGGCCATGAACAAGCAGATAGGCCACAATCGAAGCTCGCAACACAGCCGCTATGAATTGGACGGACAACCCGTCGGCTCGGCCTTCAAATTCAATGCATATGGCAAATCGGCGGCAAAGGAAAAGTTAGGCACTGCAACGACCGTTGAAGTGGGGAGACGAACTGCCACTATGACTACGACGAATTCGAAATCTTCGCGAGAGCGGACACGATGACAGCAACAGTCTTGAAGGTATTCAGCGATTATTTGGTTATACATACGTAACTCACAAATTCTCTATAGTGTCATGCTCTCTACGGCGAGCACATGTACAATCGCATACATTAGATTGAACGCTCAACTATCCCAAACAAGAGCTTCCAGCATCTTGATCCACAGAGATCTTCGGTCGTAAGTCCGCGCATACCGGAGCCTTTCCTTCGAAGCTCAATAATCTCTCGGCTGCAGCATAGGAAATTTGGAATTTGAGCATGCAGCTGAGAAGCGAAGCCTGAGCATATGCAAATCGTATTGGACCCTCTCCGGCAAGTGAAACCCAGAATCTTACCATACTTTGACAAGGATTGGTGGCACTGCTTAACGGTCCCTTCAGATCAGAAGGTTTGGGCCTAACTTGCGAGGTGACTCAGGTGAGGCGAGGCGAGGCGACCGGGTTGCCGTACAACAAGGGACCAGCGGACACCGTAAAAACTGCTGACTCTGTACTTCTCCGGTTAAGCGCTCTCCTCGACTATCCTTCGCAATGTTGCCATTTCGTGGTCTGACCATGCTGTGGCTGCTTGGTCTCGTGGGTAAGCTTTACACATTTTATATCTCCGACGCCTGACATTGCTTGTGTCCACGACGCTTTAGCTGCAAATGGTTCGGTGGTATGCTGTCATCCATCTCGAACGACTGGTAGGACTCCGAGGCTACTTATTAGCAGCCACACAGCGTCTCGTGCATGCAAGGTCTCAGTAGTAATTGAAGCTTTAAACCATACTGTACTTTTTCACTCTTCTTCACGCACAGAATTTGAATCAAGTCACAACAATCTCCGCATCTCCAAAGAACTATGAAGACACGATACAACATGATGGCCTTCTTGCTCGGCCCCTGCCTTGCTCGTCTGGGCCGAGCGACCGTGGCCTGGCAATTATCTTCGTCATCAAGCAAGGGAAAGTCCCTTCCATGGCACAGTCAGATCCAGTTACGCCATGTCCGATCATCCTTACCGGGCCTCGGCGAGGCGACTGCGGAGGCTGCTACGAATGTCTTTACGCTGGATTCTGCCCAGTCAACTTTCAACGGCCTCTGTTTGGGGGAGACATTGAAACTGATATCTCTCACTTTGAAGGAAGGCTTTAAAAAAGTGCGGAAAAATTACAAAACAGTACTGGGACAACGACTGTGACATCTTGTAGTATTGTATCACTGCATTGCTCTACTACTGCTTCGTAATAGGCTGCCGAAGCCATGCCATCCTGCCGCCGCCGCTGCCGCCGCCGCCGCCGAAAAAGTATGTAGAATCGCAAAACGAGGAAGGGAACAACAACGTACCAAATCACTCAATCTCGCCCTCCTCCGGGCCCACCTTCTTCTTGCTCTTGCTCTTCTTCACCACCACCGGTGCCTCCACGCCGTCGCCAAGCGCAGAAGCAAACGGGCGCTTCTTCTTGTCACCGAGCACCGGAACGTACTTGATGCCGTGTGCTTCGGCATTCTGCTTGTTCTCGTTTTCGCGCTCGGTTTTGTTCCAGTTGCCGCGGAAGTTTGCGATCTTGCGAGAGACGGCGCTGGTGGTGCAGCAGACGAGCTCGTCGAGACGCTGCAGGCGGACGACGTCGTAGCGGATCACGGCGTATTTGCGGATCGCCGAGGCGACGAGGTCGACGTGGTCGGAGCAGTCGATGTTGTTCTCGACCTTGTGGTAGCGGAGAGCTTTCATGCCGAGCTCATGGGCTTCGATGAGGTGCTTCAGGAGGACCCAGCAGGCCGCCTCGAGCGTGGCGTCGTCGTATTTGGTCATCTTCTCGACATGGCCTTCTTGGTATGCGATCCATCGACTCTTGTCGCTTGCCTTGGGTAAGGCGAACTGCTCTGGTTGTTGGGCGTAGTCGCCTTTGAATGCGGAGAGCAGCTTCTGGACGTACTTGGCCGGGTCGGCTTTGACCTCAGCCCAATTGTCGTTGTGGATAAGAGAGCGTGCTCTGTTGAATGCGGCAGCTTCTGCTTCGACGAAGTTGTTGTAGTATAGCCCATTGGCCTTCTTGGTGCGTGGGCTGGATAACAGGGACTCTGTAGGTGGCGGAGTCACCTGCGAGCGTGGCTCGATCACCTTGCGTTGTCGGACGATGCGGCAATCGGTGTCTTCGTCTTCGTCAGCGTCAGGCTGGCGGAGAGGCGCATCGGAGGATGTCTGAGCAGACCAGGAGTGACTGCTGGCGTCTCGCGTGCGAAGTGAAGAGGCAGCTCTGTCGTCCAGATATGGGCGCTGCTGTGAGTAGGTGGGTGCGTTCCAGTCCTCAGCACCAAGCTCTCTGGCGTATCGATCTTGCAGCTGGTTTTGATACTGGTACTGTGGTGCCGTGGTCTCGTGATACGATGGCAGAGTGGAAGGATTGCTGAACTCGAGAGGAATGGCCCCGTAGGAATCGAAACGGGCTGGAGACCGAGGAAGGTTCTGGCGATCATCATAGAATGTGTTGTATGCGCTAGGTGGCTGGTAGATGTTCAGGGATGGATTGGAACCTGGCATGTAGCTCAGAGAGGGAGAGTACAGATGGGGCTGGGTGGAAGCGGGGCCATTGCGAAAGGTGTCGCGAAAGGGCGTGAGCGGCTCCATGAATGAGTCGGTGCGAGGAGTCTGGGTCGTGATCTCTTGTGCTTGGTCGAATGGGCCCGAGCGAAGTGGGTTGAGAGGCCCAGATCTGGAGGTCGAGCTATGGCCAGCGTAGAGCAGCTCTCCTGAGAAGTCGTTTTGCTGATAGCGATCCATATTCTTCGATGAGCTGGGTTCAAGTATGGACAGTTTGCGTGAGTGACGTGACCAACGAGCGCCTGCGCCCTGAAGTCGTAAAGGTGGGAGTCTTGAATTCTCTGGTACACTTGAGAAACGTGACGAGCAAAGCTTGGGGTTTCTGTGCTGGAGGCGTTTCGAAGCTGCGGTGCCTTCTCTGCGGGTCTGGAATGAAGGGGAAGAGTTCTTGACACGAGTTGCAGCGAGATAAAGGACTGAGTCTTCTGAGATGGGCGCCATCGTCTCTGCTGGACTACCTGACGAGGCACTGCGATTGTCTTGAGAGGCTATTGTTTTTGACAATACCACAATGGAGGTTCGCAATGGTCCAAGCGCGACACAATAGAAGGTACTCGGGAGTGGAATTGGTGACAGCCGTTGACAATAGGTGCAGAACGATTGTTCGCTGACAATAAACAGGATAGATTGTCTGTATGGGAGCTGGTGGAAATGTTCGCTGCTGGAGCACAACGTGAACCTAGTGTCGAGATCGACGTGATGGGTCGATACAGCGCCATCGCAGATTTGAGCTTCACATATGCAGTGCCGCACGGCCGTTGCACGTCAGTCCGGACAGCGCGGCTGATCTGCATGCGAGATGGCACAAGCTCGGGGACAAGGCCCTGAACGACTCGAGATGGCTAGTCGCTCGAAAGTGAGATCTAATAGGGACCATTAGTGTCTCCACGCCACAATAGAGCACAACGTGTGGAGGAGCTTGCCTCGAGGACGCCACGGTCTTGCGCGACTATCTCATGCTCCACACGATATTCCCCGTCCATGTCTAAGAACGCAGCCGCGCTCGTTCTGAAGTCCGTTGCTCCTGCGTAATGACGGTGAATGCATGAGGCTGCAACCTATTGCGACCGCGTGCAATTGCAAAGCCGGCAAACGCTAGTGCGGAAAGAAGCGCACGCAGATATCTCCGCTCTCTCGCTCACGTGGCGCGATTGTCGCCGCTGGATCTGACTGCTTGCTCCCGGACTCCGGTCATTCCGCGTGGAGTCGTTATTGCCAGCCGCTTGCGGGGAGGGTGCAGATTCGGTCGCTGAGCAACACAGTTCCACGTCCACTGGGGAGGTGAGAAGTGGTGCGATCATCAGCGAGAGCATCACTTCGTGACCGCCGTGCGTGAAATGTGAAGGAACGGGAAACGAAGTGAAAACACTAGATTCCGCCATCGCCAAGCGCGTGCAAATCCAGATGCATGAGATTCGACGGATCAGCTGATCACATAATGTTGCATCGCCGAAGTCCACAGGGGCCCTTGGAAAGCATGTCACCAAAGGGCACTGCTCATGCTGCTTCGAGGGTCGCTCCCATGCAATAGGAGAGGCCCTTGTGAGACCTGATCATAACGCCTTCATCTCTGCATCCGTTGGGAATTCACCAACAGCGCGGGATGTGCGTACTGTCCGAATGTGGAGCCCGAGTATAACCAAGGGAGCGCCGAAACCACTGCAAAATCAGCATCGGGGCTACTTTCTGCGGCCACCAACTGCCGCTGAGCGGACATTTTGCCGATGGTGCTAGAGCGCGGCTTGCGTGTATGTGTCTCGGGCATGCACAGAGCGATGTGTCTGCAGCAATCAGCAACACCCAGGTACAACGCCTTGTCGACTACGTCTACGACCGTCTAATGCGATGGATCGTCTGATCTGGAGCCAGGTGGTCGGAATTCACCTCAAACCGTGCAGAGTCCGCGATACAGACTACAGTACAGTCTCGTAGTGGACAAGGAAAAGGCGGTATTCCAAGCTCCCCGCACTGCGAGGGTTCTGATCCATGTCAATGTGGCTTCTTTATACTGCGGCGGGCTGGCGGGTGATGTCTGTTGTATGAGACACTTCAGACGCATTGCTGGCACTTGTGGTGAGGTTGGACATTTCGGCGCTTGTTTCAAGTCCGGACGCGCGAGCACGGTGCTTCGCGATCTTAACTAACTTAGCGCAGCCGAGGCATTGTTTCGACGCTGTGGCCATCGCCGTACACTGCACTCTACCTCCTACCGTGCCCTCCTCCACATGTAGCCGACATCTCGCCATGTCTCCATCACGGCCAGCATCCGGCGCAGACCTCGCCATAGTCGGCGACTCCCTGCGAGTGCTCCCTACCGGAGACTCCGAACAGGAACTGCTCGAACCGTATGCCAAGTTCAGGTCAGAGCCTTTGAACGCTCTACAGGAGCTCGGACTGCATCTGCTCGGGACGAATTGGAGATCCTACGACAAGGTCGTAGGGCCGCCCGTCTTCTACAATGGCTTCAGCGAGAATATGAAGAGCATGGTCATGAAGCAACCCATGCTCAAAGCACGTATTCGAGAGCTGGCGAAGAAGAGGGTCGAGGTTGAATTACATGAAGACCAACTGGGTCCCACAGGGCTCGAAGGGGAAGACGATGCTACACGCCGGACTCGGCGCGCAAGAAGAGAAGAGATCGAAGCACAGCTGGGGGAAGTGGCGTATGACTGGTTGGATAAAATGATTTTGAAAATGGAAAGCAAGCGTTTCATTCGCGGCGCCTACTATCTTGCGACCCAGCTATTGACGAGGGCATACCACCAGGGTATTCACGTCAGCACCCAGGAAGTCGTCGCCCTTCGCGAGGTCGCAAAGGAAGCGGCGAGGAAGAAGCAGAGCATCATCTTCCTACCCTGTCACCGCAGCCATGTGGACTATGTCAGCTTGCAGGTAATCTGCTACAGGCTCGGCTTGGCGCTGCCTACGGTGGTCGCTGGCGATAACCTCAACTTCCCTCTCGTGGGTCCTTTCCTGCAGCATGCGGGCGCAATGTGGATCAGACGCAGCTTTGGTGACGACCAGTTGTACACCACCCTAGTGCAGAGCTATATTGATACACTTCTCCAGAACGGATATCCCTTCGAATGTTTCGTCGAAGGAGGCCGAAGTAGGACAGGAAAGCTATTGCAACCGAAATTCGGTATCCTTGGATTCCTCATGGACTCACTGTTGTCTGGTAGAGTGGAAGATGCAATCGTGTGTCCCGTCTCAACGCAATATGACAAGGTCATAGAAGTAGACTCATACATTTCTGAACTGCTGGGTCAACCCAAGAAGAAGGAGGATCTTTCGGGCTTCTTATCAGCATCGAACGTGCTGTCTTTAAAATTGGGTCGAGTCGATGTGCGATTTAAGAAGCCTTGGAGTCTACGCGAATTTATTGACGAGCAGAGCAGCCGGATTGGCAAGGACACTCAGTTGCAAGGCGGATACGATGCCAACCTGCGAAGGAGACTGCTCACGACATTCGGTTACAAAGTGCTCAGCGACATTAACGAAGTGTCAGTCGTGATGCCGACTGCTTTGGTCGGCACTGTGCTGCTCACTCTCACCGGACGCAGTGTTGGACGCACCGAACTCATGCGCCGTGTAGAATGGTTGTCCGAACGCGTGAAAGCAAAAAATGCCCGGGTTGCGCACTACGCTGGAGTTTCAACCGAACAGGTCGTCGACAAAGCGCTCGAAGTGCTTGGACCCAAGCTCGTCGGAAGGGTTGAGGACCTGCCCGAAGAAATGTACTTCGCCGAAGATCGCTTCCAGCTGTCATTCTATCGAAATATGACGATACATTTGTTCATCTCCCAGGCACTCGTCTGCGCGGCTCTCTACACCAAAGTCAAGATCGGCGGGTACGACGGCGAACAAATTATGCCCTACAAGCAATTATACGACTACGTCTTCTTTCTCTCGCAGCTATTCCGAGCCGAGTTCATATTCCCCACCACCTCTCTCGAAGAGAACCTCGCTGCTACTTTGCACGACCTTGAGAAGG
The DNA here is from genome assembly GCA_022702355.1 of Cercospora zeina. Classification (NCBI taxonomy): domain Eukaryota; kingdom Fungi; phylum Ascomycota; class Dothideomycetes; order Mycosphaerellales; family Mycosphaerellaceae; genus Cercospora; species Cercospora zeina. Next base: position 1,966,672 of record JAKLWX010000010.1, read on the forward strand.
ACGGAGTTCTCTCCCTGCAGACCGGTCAAGACGGTAGGATTCAGCATGTGTCTATCGCGCAGTCCGAGCGGGATCTAGACCTGGAAAACTTTGACTTTTACTGCTTTCTGATATGGCCTTTTATCGAAGCGTCGTGGCTCGGTGCCGTTTCTCTTTTCATGCTCGCCCCACCACCTTCATATCTTGGTAAAGAGGCGTGGCTGGATCTCAAAGTCGCGCAGGACAACGCGCAACTCCTTGGAAAGACGCTGTTCCACCGAGGCGACCTGGGATACTACGAAGCTGTGAACAAGGAGTCCCTGAAAAATGCATTCGGCCGTTTCGAGGAAGAAGGCATCATTATAGTAACGAGACCGCTGAAGGGCCAAAAGACGAAGGAGCGCGTGCGTCTCGGGGACGATTGGATGCCCAAGCATGATCAAGCCGGCCGACTTAAGGCCGAAGGCAAGTTGTGGGAATTCGCTGAAAGTATCAATCTCTCCAGGCGAGACTTCAGAGGAAAGAAGGAGGGCGGGACCGTGACGAGGAGAATACTCGGTCTTGCTTCTCTTACGGGACAGGACATGTGGGATGATGTGAGCAGCGAGGCCGCGGGAGAAGTGAAGAAAAGTAGAAGAAGGCGAGGCATACAGGCTGGCGCGAAGCTGTGAGCCAAGCCGATTGTCGACTGACTGTGTAATGTTTAACGATACCCACTAGCACAACTGTTATATACAACCTGCACAAAATGCCCTATTGTTAGAAGACTAGACGGCGAACAAGATACTCTCAGCCTTTTGGGAGGTACAGGGAAGACGAGAATGTGCATTGCACAGGTCCAAAGGTGTGAACATTCCAGACTGTCACGACAAGTACACTCCTTGCACGATATCAAAACGCGACTCTCCCTTGATCTTTACACTCTTGTGCAGAACTTTTCCGTGTCAACCATGGCGTCGTCTTTCTACGCAACCAAATCTCTCGGCAAAGAATGGCTTCCATCACCGGGTCGTGAAGGTCGATTCAATGACAAAAACAGCCCGTGGTCCCCCCTCAGAAGCTCAAAACTTCGGTCTTCGTCTCGATACGAAGCGCCCAAGACCTGGAAAAGTAGCGGCACCAGCAAGTACAATTGCTGGCGAAAATGGACCCGATCCTACGAACGAATGATCCTCGCTTCTCTCATAATCATCGTCGTCTGGACCTTCCACGGCAATCTCCAACAACGAATCGCAAACTTTCAAAGCAATCTCCACGCCCTCACACACTCTTCTTCGCCCTCCTCCTCCGACGACCACCAACAACCACCAGACTCGAACTGGTCGCAGTTCGCCTACCACTTCCACGCGCACGACCCCAGCACCCTCTGCTCAGCCCTCACGCACCTCCAAAGCCTCGAACGCCTCGATTCCAAGCCCACTCGCCTGCTCACATATCCCGCACTCTGGACCACATCCTCCGCCCCACTCCAAAACAACATCCTCCGCCTCCTCCAACGCGCCGAAAAAGATTTCCACGCAATCCTCCAACCCATTGCCATCCCACCATCATCATTATCATCATCATCATCATCATCATCATCATCATCATCATCATCACCTGACCAAGCCAGCAGCAGAAACAGCATCGCAGCCGCCGCCGCCGCCGCCTCCGAATACGCCAAACTCCTCCCCTTCAACCAAACCCAATACACTCGCGTCGCCCACTTCCACCCCACCTCAACAATTCACTCTTCCACCCTCGACGAACTCTTCCTCTTTTCCGCCGCCGACATCGCCATGCCCCGTGAATACTGGAGGGTCCAAAATTCCGAATCCAACTCCTTATCCGATTTACTGCTTCTCATCACACCGGATAGAATGCTATTCGAACGACTCGTGAAGTTGTTCATCACTCCGGATTCCATCGAAGAAGCAGAAGAAGGAGGAGGAGAAATGAGCGATATTTTTCCTGCTGCTGCGGGTGGTACGCCGCGAAAGACATTCATGTCGACGCTTGTTCGACTCGTTGAGGAAGCGACGTTTTTGCCGCACAAGACGTTTTTGTTGAGGGATGCGGAATTTTGGATCGCAGGGGATCATGGGGGGTACTTGGGAGTGGATGAAGGGGATGTGTGGGATCCGATGATGGTGATTGACGAGGCGAAGTTGGTGGTGTTTGATGATGATGGGGATGAGGATGAGGGGGGAGAAGAGAGGAGGCGTGGGAGCTCTCCGGATTGTGGGGGGAGGAGTGGGGAGATGCGAACCGCAGGTGGAGAGGAAACTTGTGCGGAGAGGGAGATTTGGAAGTGGTTGGTCAGAGATCGGAGAGATCGGAGGATGGCGGTTTGCGGTGCGGAGTTGGCGGGAGAAGTTGGTGAGCGTGGTGTTAATGACATAGAGGAGGGGAGGAGTGACTAGAAAAAGAGCAAAGCTGCTGCGCAGGACGTGCCTGATGCGTGGTCGCAGAAGAATAAGGCTTGAGGTCATTATTGAAGTTGATTATTAGCTCTGATCGTATCTACTCACATGTGGTCTCTCTATGCAATCAAGACCACCAAAGTTCGATTCTGCATGGACGCGGCGGAATATCCACGCGGCCAAGTCCGCGCTCGATCTTGCTGTCCCAAGGATTTTAGACATGATGTCAACCGCACATTGTGTACGGACTTTGCCAACCGTTGGCCAGTACCACAAGATGGATGATAAAGGTCGAGCCCAACACTTATCGAGACTGTAGTTCGCACTGCTTGCTCAAAACGGGGAATTCCATAGCTTGTTAACCCAGCTCTCGCGATGTTTCGACCTGTTTGCAGATTTTGAGAACTGATGCAATAAGACAATTGGGGTTTTCGCGTTCGCTTCGACACTGTACTCTTTGATATTTCGAGCATGAGTTGGATTCGGGTCGTACCTCCATTCTTGCGCGTGTTCCCATTTGCGTATTAGTGCAAGATCTGTAAGGGCAGGATTGCGAGACTTTGGCAGAGGTTTGACTGGCTTGTCAGGTTTTCGGAACGTGGTTGTGTTGGGGTCTTCTGCTGCTATTGTGGAATAGATTGTGGGCGACTTCGGTTCTTTGTGCAAGCTCTTTTTCGGCGGTTCGCCAGCATCATCGTCCATTGGGGTCGGTATGGCGGGGTTTGAACCGCTTAGGCGTTTCTTCCTCCCCACGTTGTGCGCCACCTTGTGAGTCGGCATGGCTTCGCTTGCGCATGTTGTCTCGCTGCCAGCGGAGCGGTCTGGGGGTGACATCGTCATCGGGCTCGATGTCTTCAGGAATGCCGAGTTGGAGTGGAGTGTCCCCCTTCATACGCTGATCGAGCGGTTTTCTTGGTGTGTCGAGCTCTTCTGGTATGTTGGGTTGCAGCACATGATTTATGGAGCGTGTACTGGCCACTGAGCTTTCCCTGCTGTGCCGACTAGTATTGCGCTCAGGCGGAGGACCGAATGCTGGTCCTGGTGTCTGATACACGGATTTGGGCGATCCGCTCACACCTAACGCTGCCAGAATGTCGTCTTGCGCTGGATCCCGGACAGCTTGAAGCACCTTTGGGCGCGTGAACTTTGTCGTTGATGACTGTCGGCGGTGATGTGCGTGGACAGATCCAGCTCGCGAATGTGACACGGACCCGGCTCGCGAGTGGCCGACAGATCCGGCCCGAGAGTGAACAACCGAACCAGCCCTCGAATGTGCCACCGACCCGCCCCTGCTGCCTGTTCGGAGTGCGGCCTCAAGTCGATCGAGTACGTCAAGCTGATTGTCAAAAGCATCTGCCCGTTCCGTGCTGGGTCGAACGGAGTTGTCTTGATGACACGAATCCACACACCGAGCGCAACTACTAGCTCTCGAGTCTGTTCGCACAGGTGTGGGCTCCCAAGTCAAGCCAGGCGTCGGCGAGCGCGGGCCCGCTGCCCATTCCGGGTCGAAGCGTTGCTTATATTCAGTCAGCAGCTCGGACAGGCTGATAAGCTTGTGACAAACTGCGGGAAATTCTTTGAAGATGAGACTATGTTTGAGATCGAACCATGCTTCGGTTTGACGAATGCTCAGAAGTGGTTCTTCCCCATCACATAAAGCGGACAAGCTTTTCCCGTTGGCGTTCGTGGCTACGTGAGGTGCAGTTGCTTCCAGCTCGGCCTCGCCGAATGTGGCAGGTAGTGCTGCGTGGCCCGGCACTGGCGCCTTCCAAACGATGGCTCCCAGGCTCAAGGAAGGGTCAATTTGCTCGGGATGCCGTGAGTAAAAGCACTCTTCGTCAAACTCGTGCTCCAAAGCGTTGTTCTGCGTCTCAGTCTGGGTCGAGGGCGACATGGGATCGCCATTCCCATCGAAGACGGTATCAGGGATCGATGGTGGAGAGTGGTGAAGGCTTGGGAAGCTACCTTGGCCGGACATGGGCGCGGAGGATACAGAATGGCTACGGGCATGTTGGTATTGAAGGTGTTCCATGGAGTGGCCGTAGGTGGGCGGGAATGCATATTGAGGCCCGTTGACAGGCATGTGCAGCTTCGGACCCGGCAAGGCTGGCGGGATGTAGTTCTGGCCTTGCCACGCGATCGGCAATCCATAGCCTGCCATGTAAGGTGGTGCCTGGAGCGGTGGTTTGTAACCTGGAGGCGGAGGGTACCGAGTTATGATGGGGTTTCCCTTGACCTTCTTGGCGGGCGGTGGGCTGGAGGCATTGTCAGCTCGACAACCAACGTGACTGTGTACAGATGCGAAGCATTGCACGTACCCGCCATATGAGGCTGAATGCCCGTGAGATGGCCTTTGGTACGGCGCTGCGGCGGCATTCATGATGGAGGAGAAGCGTATGCAATTCGATGTTTTTCGTTCACCCCTTGGCAGACGCTGCTCTCAAAATAGAAGTTCGTGGGGATGGGGAGCGCAAATGCCGGAGAGGAGAGAGGAGTGAGGCAGGAGAGAGGGAGAGTGGGTGACGGGAGAAGGGTGCGAAGAGATATGCCTTTGCCTTGTGTGTTGTGCAGCCGAACGGTGTTGTTTGGTAGGCGTAATGTTTGCAGCGCCGTTGCCTCTGCCAATGGGCGACGCCTGAGCCGCTCTCCGCGAGCAGTGGAATCAGGGCGGCGACATCTGGGAATTCGGCCAGATCGAAGAGGAAAAGAGTGGCGACGCTGGTGCAACGGCAGCGTCTGCGGTTGTGGTGGGAAGGTGTTGTTCGCCGGTGGATCACAACAACAAATCTCGTCGTCTCAAAACACGTCCGTCCGTCCGCAAGTGGCCACGACTAAATTGCACGCGCGTGCCCGTCACGAACACTACCACGAGGTATAGAACCTACACTGCACCCCGCGGAGCGAACACGACGGCGCGCACGACGTCCCGACACGCACGCATCATTGTCACCGCAGCTGCATGTGCTAGTCCGACGATGTTGGCGCGCAGCATTCGTGCACTCCTCCTGCCCTATGCGCCGAGTCCGTCATAAGGCACCACCTTCCACCGCCCGCTCCTCGCCCCGGATCCATCCCCTCGAGCCCGCTGAGCAATGCCTGGCCTGCCTGGTATGCGCTGCCCCTCCCCTCCTCCTCTCGCGTCTCCCGCGCATCCCGCTGACGCGCCGTGTAGCCAGCGTTGATCTCGACGAATGCATCAGCCGGCTCTACAAGAAAGAGCTCCTCGCCGACTCGGTCATCGAAGCGATATGCGCCAAAGCCAAAGAGCTGTTGATGAAGGAGAGCAACGTCGTGCACGTGCAAGCCCCCGTCACCGTGGTCGGCGACATCCACGGCCAGTTCTTCGACATGATTGAGATATTCAAAATCGGCGGATACTGTCCCGACACCAACTACCTCTTCCTTGGTACGTCCCGCGAGCAGCATGGCCCCTGCCCAAGAGCGATCGCATAGCCGTGCATGCGGAAAGAGCGAGATCTGACGTCAAGAGAGCAGGCGACTACGTGGATCGCGGCCTGTTCAGCATCGAGACCATTTCTCTGCTGGTCTGCTTGAAACTGCGCTATCCGGAGCGAGTGCACCTGATCCGTGGCAACCACGAAAGCAGAGGCGTCACGCAGTCCTACGGCTTCTACACCGAATGCAGTCGCAAGTACGGCAATCCCGCAGTGTGGCACTACTTCACCGACATGTTCGACTACCTCAGTCTGTCGTGCGTCATCGATGACAAGATCTTCTGCGTGCATGGAGGTCTCAGTCCGAGCATACACAGCATTGATCAGATCAAGATCATCGACCGCTTCCGAGAGATTCCCCACGAAGGCCCCATGGCAGATCTTGTGTGGTCCGATCCAGATGGCGAGCGAGACGAATTCAGTCTGAGCCCTCGGGGAGCTGGGTACACATTCGGTGCGCAGGTCGTCAAGAAGTTCCTGGAAGTCAACAGCATGAACCACATCTTACGAGCACATCAGCTGTGCAATGAAGGGTACATGGTCATGTTTGACGATCGCTTGTCCACAGTCTGGAGTGCACCCAATTATTGCTACAGATGCGGCAATCTGGCCTCCGTTCTGGAAGTGGGGCCTGGCGGCGAGCGCAAATGGAACGTCTTTGAAGCTGCGCCCGAGAACGAGGCTCACAGAGCAGAACAACAAAACCAGCAACAGCATGCAGGGAACGATCCCGTACGAGACTACTTCCTCTAGACGATAGAGCAAGCACGACTTGCAAATTTTCAGCGCGAAGAATATTACAAATGTTCATACGATCAGTCAGTCTCCAAGCTTCCAGGACGTTAATACTACGTACGAACACCGTCCGCACAATCTGGCGATGCCTCGTACTACTGATGATACTCAAAGCTCCTCAAACGCCTCCTCGATCGTCCTCAGATCACTTTCTCGGCTCCTCACAAAATCCAGCACGTGATAATCTAGCCTCACCGTCTCCTCCCACGTCAGCACAATCGACTGCCGTAACTTGTGCCCGCGATCATCCCCCACTTTGACTAGCGCAGGGAACACGACGACCTCGTCCGCCATCAGCGTCGACCACGCAAACTCCCATTCCGTCTTCTGTGTGAACAGCTTATACCCGAATCCGGCGGCGCTTTTGACCACGGACTCAAGATCTCTGACCCGAGCTCCGCCGTACCCCTTGGCCACGTAAGGTTGCAAGAGGCACACGAGGGAGGTGACGAGCTGATCAATGTTTTTCTCTCGGGGATCGGGAAAGGCAGGACTTTGAGGCGAGGTCGGCTGGCCAATTTTGCCTGTGCCGTAGATGGGATCGAACAGTTTCCCCGACATGCTGCGCCACTTGGCGAAGCTGAGACGCTCGTCCGCTACCACCGATGAGGACAACGCAGGCTGGCGATTACTAGCGCCGATGCCCGGGTTGGACTTCAATGGCGAGGGCGAGCGGGCGCCTACATTCCGTCCTCCGGGTTGGGTTTCTGATCTGCAGCGGCCAGTCTGCTCCGTTCCGGTTTGAGAGGCCTTGCGAGCCATCGCTTGCGCGCATTTGACTAGCTCAGGCGGCAGCAGCGTTTGTTCTATGGGAGCGTCTGGCTGGATCAGGCGGAAGAGCACCCATGCGAGCAGAAACCGGATTGTATCGTGTCGAGTCTCTGGAGCTTGGAGCAGAACGTCTGTCGTTATGGCGTTGATGGGAGCGTCAGGACCTAGCAGGTTGTTGAGCGTTACGAGATTGATATCGCATGCCATCTTCTTGAAATCTTCGGGACGCTCGACTTGTCGCATGTTGTAGTACAGCTCAGCATGGCCTCTGATTGCAACGTTCAGACAGTGGAACTCTTCCCGGACCTCCTGGTCGATGGACTCGATGGTGCCGATCGTAGCAGTGGAAGTTGAAGAGGTGGAACTTGAGCGCGATCGTGCACGCGGTCTGGACGTGGGAGAATTGTGGAGCTGGTCAGGATCGAAGTCGGCGCCTCGTTGTTTCTCGCCCAACGTCTCCTCTAGGATCGCTCCATCGCCATCCCGGCCACTGTGGAAGTTCTTCTGCTGCTGGAAAAACTGCCGTCGACGACCATAGATGTAGAAAGCGAACCCACATACCAGAACTCCAGCGATGAGGCCTCCGACCGCTATGCCTGCTACCACGCCAGCAGAGACCTTGGCCATGACAGAATGGATACTTTAGGACGTGATCCGATCTCGTTGCCGCCAAAGACAAAAAAACAACCAACGACTTTTTCACAGACTGCTCACGCACGGCTCACCCTCTCGCAGTCCCGCAGAGAATGAGTCCGGCCGTCAGCATTTAAAAGTCTGATGCGCAGTTCGAAACGACACCGAACTATTGCTACTGCTCACGCTCGCCGGCCGATTCGATCCCACCTCCTTATCCTGTTCCAATCGACTGTACGATTTCGCGCGAGCGTGACCTCTTGGACCACCAGCGGCGGCGGCGGCGGCAGCAGCAGCAGCCGTGTTGTTTGGAATCGTCACCTCTTGATTACCGCCGAATCGATCGAACGGATCCCTCGCGACGGCCTGTGGCGGGAGCGGCGGGCCAGGAAAATCGATGCCGTGCGCAAACGGTCGTTGTTGAGTATGTGGTGGGGTAGTATCGTTCGAAGACGAAGAGCCTTCGTGGAAGTCCCGATCGAAGACTGGTCGGTTCTTGTTCTTCTTCTTCAGTTTGTTGAGGTTGTTGCGCCACCAGCGTTTCCATCCGGACGGCATGGTGGATTAGTAGTACAAAAAGCAGGCAAGAAGAGAGAAATTGCTTGCTGGCGCGCTCTGGCCACAACAAAATCGCAGGCGAGTGAGATGTGCAGGGTATGACGATCTGTGCGCTGCTGTGACCGGGGTCGATCGAGGCGGAGATTTCGTATCTTGATGGGCTCGGCGGGGCGAGAGGGTTGGGATTCTTGTTGATGAGTGACAGCGCTGCGTGCAGTTCCGAGGCGGCAGAGGGAGAGTTTGGGATTGCAAGGCTATGGTGGTCAGGCAGCAGCAAGAAATGTGGTTTCTATATTTGCAATGAAGAACTTGGTCAATGTGCTAAGGTGTCCGTGTGGTGGCGATTTGTGGTAATAGTGCGGGTACAGAATTGGGAACGCGAGGTGACGGATGAGAGGAGAACAGGTCCACGACAAGATTCTCCCCCGCTCTACAAAGGCGCTGGGACGGGAAACGTCATCTGCGATGGCGAGGTTGTTGTGTCGTCAGTGCATGTGCCAGACAGGTTTGAGGCTTGCAGGTGGTGCTGGAAAGTGATGTCGCGGCAGCCAAGGACAATGCACGTTTCAGCATAATAAGGTTCGAAAGGGACGCCCTGTGAAGGTGTACTAAACTTGGATGAAACTTCAAAGCCTTCTTTTTTTGGTGAGTCGCGCAAATCTCGACAGATCGCAGGATGGGTGGGTTATTGTTGAGAGATGTGTGTCAATTTCCCGGGGCAAAACAGAAGATTGTCGGTTGCCATGAGCAGAATTGGAGCTCGAGTGAATGGTTGATGGCCTGCCTGCTGGTGTCAGTATGTCAGATCCTATTACGGTTAGGACAGCTTCTTGGGAAACCTGTATACGCTGCATCGATCCATGTAGCTGCGGACGATCACGGAAGCCAGGATTGTGAGCTTGTGACTGCTTGTCACGATCTGGACGCCGATGTTCATGGGTAAGATGAAGCTATGGTCTTACAAGAGCGGTCGCCAGCCTGCTTCTCGAGTCTCGACTTCCATTGGAAACTGCGAAGTTCTCCTTGCTACGCATCGGACAAGAATCGGACTGCACCACCACCCTGTCCTCACTGATGATTTGGAGACACGCCCTACTGTCAAGGAGAACTGTTCTCGAATGCTTTGGTGTTCATTGCTGATGCTCACAACTTTCCAGTGTATTGCACACCGCAACTCCGGCATTCTATCCTTTATCTTGTACCATTTCCATAAGCTTCGTGACGCGTAACGGCGATCTCTCGATTCCCTTCTCTTCACGTCCTAATATCCTTACAGCTGCTTCAAGATGGCATCGGCGCCAGAAACGGTGACAGCCCGGGGGTCGGTCTCCACCTCAGCGTATGAAATCTTGCCGTGGTCGATGATGGCCGCCCAGCGTCCGTTCCGGTCACCGGGGGCTGTCCAGCCGATCTTGTCTGCGAGCTTGGATTCGAGGTCGCTGGCGAAGATAACGAACGTGTTGTCGTCGTCGCTGCCGCCGAGGTTGACTTTCTGCCAGCCGGACATGACGAAGGCGTCGTTCGAGGCGATGATGATGAGTTGATCCACGCCTTTCTTCCCTTCAAAGAGGTGTCAGTGCTCGAACTACGGGCGGCAGATAGATGTCGCTTGCCGTTGCTTACTCAGGTCTGGGATGTGCTCGATGAAACGAGGGACGTGGTTGGCACTGCAGGTTGGTGTGAAAGCGCCTGGAACGGAAACGAGCACAACTTTCTTGTTTGCGAACTCCTTGTCGGTGTTGTAGTCGATGGGGAAGCCGCAGACTTTAGTGTCGGCCGTGGTCCATGGAACGTACTTGAACTTGACTGATGCACTCGTTAATTGCTTTCAATAACACTGGATGACATGACTCGACAAACCGCCCTCTGGGAACTGCTCGCCAGCCTTGAGTCCGGACATCTTTAGATAATGTTGTGGTTGTCGAGAGGTTGCGGTCTTCGACTTTTCGAGTCCACGTTATTAGATGAGTGGAATTGAAATTGAGTGAGTGTGGAGTCGGCGACTTCCTCCTCGTCGCTCAACGCGTCAGCCACGTCAACCGATGAGCCGCAAGTCTGTCTCATTCGAAAGCATTCGCCCGAACAACTACCACTGATTGATAAAAGGTCTGACCCCTGCAGTCAGATCCTCTTATCGTAAGTGGAATGTTCTCGAACACGCGCTGCGATCTCGGACCTCACTCATCGACAAGAGTCATGCAACATTGTTGAAGTAAACAATCTCATCACTTCGTAGATTTACTGTCAATAAAATGTCGAATATCCTGGGAGGAGCCTGCGAACGACCTTCGCAATACTATGTGAGGAGATCATCTATATTGTGAGTTGCTCGCGTGTTATATGATAAGCTCGACGCTTTAATGTTCTACTTTGGTGCACACACCCTGAAAGCGCTTTGGCTGCGGCGAGGAACTTTGCACATACCGCCGATAAGCCTTATGATTTTCTAATCCCTTTCCCCGGCAATGCTTAGTCGCTGTTTTCCGTCGGGCGGGATAGAACCTTTTCGACATACCCTACTTTCCCGAAGTCATGACCGTCCTGCGAATGTAATCTGATCGTCGAGCTTGGGATGCCTACGAACTGCCTGTGTGAATGCCACTGCGTTGCCGCTATGTCCCCTATATTGCCGAACTCCAGAGCGCCTTGTAGCTGTTACAGGTGTTTGTGCACTGATCGCGAGGTCGATGTCATTCCGCCAAGTAGCATACGAACACAACACGTGCTGAGGCTCTAGTACCAGATCGAACGAGTTCTGTGATGTGGGATCGCCGGTAAACCTGGTTCAATCCTCAGCCATTTGATCCGTCTCAGGGACAACCATTGGAAGACTGGTCGCTTTACGCCAATGCGCGATAAATCTCCTCGCCGAGAGATTCATGACCTACCTTGCGCTTCTTTCTCTTTGGCCAGATCGTAAAGGAAGAAATCGATCAAGACAGCATTGACCGAAGTTGCTTCCGGATGATTTCGTAGGATTTCGCGCCGGATTAGCTCGACTGCCCAGATGCTGCAGCCACTGCTGACGTGTCAGAGTTTCGTGTCATGAGTGCAAGGCAAGAACATAGCACTAAGTGATGCTTACCGCAACTGCACCTCCCGAGAGTCACCCAGCTCGATGATCCTCAAATCGCGGACGTGATGCTCCAAAGGCGGACTATACGTTAGCACGCCAAGCGAGTGTAACGACTGTGGCACGCGATAGTCTAGATTGGTGTCCCAAGCATCAGCACTCATTCAACGAAATCTGGTCCTGGAAAGTGGCACGTACCCGCAAACATGGTCAGATGATCAATGTCGTCGAATCCTCCGTAGCCCGTGCCATTGAAAGCAGCCCAAAGATCTGCCACGAAGATCTGCGCGCGCTTGAGGAGTCGTACTTTGCGGCCATCGAATCTGCTCTCATCTTGAAAACATCTGAAGTGCTTTGCCAGAAGGTTCACCAATTTCCCAGCTGATCGTTCACCAGCCTCAATCAAGCGGATGACCGTATAGTCTGGACGCGAGGCTGACAGACCGTGGCCGTTCGCTTGTGCGTTTGAGTCTACTGCTCTGTAGCCATTAGAGGTTTCTGTTGGAACGATGTCGTCCGCAGATCCAATGACATGACCATCAGCCTTGCTGGGTGGAGTCCCGCCGTTCAATACCTCGAATTCATTGTAGTCTCCTGCGTCGGCTGTAATCCCCGTGAGCTCTGCTTCAGCGGAGGGGCAGTGCGAGTCCCAGGTGCCATTCGCTGTAGCGGAGCGTGTTCCGTTCCGCTTTTCAGGCTGGTCGTTGTGCGTGAGCTCTTCTCCTTGCGGGATCGTGGAATGATCTAGTGATGCTTGGGCGTCTACAGATTCCAGAGCGACATCCTTCGATTCCTCGAATTCCTCATCAGAAAATTGATGTGCCTCCCAATCATCCGCAAATTCCTGACACGTCAGCGCTGGGTCACGCAATCTAGCGACAACATTATTACCTGTTGGAGCACTGTGCTTGCTTCCTTCAGAATAGCGATTCGCTCCGCGCGAAGTGGGATAGGCTCTGACGTTGCACTGCGGAAAGCGTGGTTCAACGTCTCGTCCGTGCAACGCGGGCTGGTCCAAAATCGTGGGGTGGTGATGGGTATGCCTTCGTCCAAGGCGCGCCTCAGACAGGCCACCAGGCTGTTGTAGCCCGTCCATCGCTGGCCGCTATACTCGACTTGAAATCGATCCTCGCTTGATAGTTCGGACCAGAAGCTGCGGGACATTAGCAGCTGATCGGTTCTCCTACTGTGGTTTCGACACACGAGAAGTTGAGCAAGTCCATGGTGAAGACAAAGTTGACCATGTCTACTTCGGCGAAACCTTCACTGGGCTTGGGATGAAGCTCATGAGTGCTCCAGGTCTCGGTCGAGTAGCCTCGTGCTTTCATGGCGCGATAGATCTCCGAAGCAGCACCTTTGGTGCCATACATATCGACGTGCACATCGATGGCGTTGTGGTAGATGAACTCTGCATCTTCCAAGACACCTGAACCAGGGGAGGATCAGCGAGATAGGTGGGAACACGCACGAGTGTTGCAGCAGCTAATCCGCATGGACTGGACGCACCTGTCTGGCAAGGAACAGCGCCCGGAGGCCCGGAAGAAATGCCAAGCCTTTGGCGAAGGAGCTCCAGCAGCTCAGGATCTGCTTCGTCATCGCTCATCGTGCAGCCACGTGAACGCGAAGGGAACGAATGGTAAGAAATGGGCCTGTTGCTCTCGACTTCATCGTCAACGTGCCTGCCCGGATTTTGGCATCGACTTTGCACGTCGGACAGTGGAACATGACTCGGAACGGCGCGGGGCCGCCCGCCTGTGCTTCACCCCTGGAAACAACCAACAAACTCGACTCCTCTTGCCTCTCCGGACTATGCTTGGCGGCGGATATGATGCAACAGCACCGCCGGCGAGGATGCATGGGTGGAAATGTGAGCGCAGTGCCAGGCAACCAGGCACTTTCCATCCCTGCTTGAGATTTCGCGCTACGATCAGAGCTGTAAGTGAGCGCTCAACCTTTGCCATCTGCACATCGCTCTGCTTGTCGCGGCGCCTCATCACTCATCAGCCGCCGTGTGCTGTGAGGCGCATGCACCCAAGTGACGAGGAAGCCGATCAACTTTATTAACAAGGCTCGCTTACTTACCTCGCTTTTGCTGCTTCAGCGGCTAACGTAGCAGCCGCCAACGAACATCGACGTCAAGAATCCGCCGACCTCTCGCTTCACTCCCTTCTCTTCCCCGACACATCCGCCCGACATCAACGCCTCCCACACCCCGACCTGCCCCCGCGGCCGCAACACCGTCGCCATCATGCAGCGGCGTGAGCGAGGAGTCGCGCAATCGCTGGGCATCCACCTTACGCGCAAAGTGAAGGAGAGTCGCGTGCTGCTGGTGGGCGCTGGTGGCATTGGTTGCGAACTGCTCAAGAACCTGGTCTGTTGCGGCTTTGGCAGCGGCTTCAAGGCCGCCCCGGCGCAGAGCAACGCAGGCGCCGCGCAAGCCGCGCAGCAAGCAGGCCTTGCCGAGCCACTGTCCAGCAAGAAGGCCGAGATCGTCGTCGTCGACCTGGACACCATCGACCTCAGCAATCTCAATCGCCAGTTTCTATTCCGAAAGCAGCACATCAAGAAACCGAAGGCGTTTGTCGCAAAGGAAACCGCGAGCGCATTCAACCCGAGCGCGAACATCGATGCGCACCACGCCTCCATCTTCGACGACCAGTACGACGTCGAATTCTTCGAGAGCTTTGACATCGTATTCAATGCCTTGGACAACTTGGCCGCCCGCCGGCATGTGAATCGCATGTGCCTGGCTGCCGATGTGCCCCTGATCGAAAGTGGCACTACTGGCTTCAATGGACAGGTGCAGGCCATACGCAAAGGTGTCACAGAATGCTACGATTGCAACGAGAAGCCCGTGCAAAAGTCCTTTCCCATCTGCACCATCCGATCGACGCCGTCGCAGCCCATTCATTGTATCGTCTGGGCCAAGTCCTACCTGCTACCCGAGCTGTTCGGCACCAGTGAGGAGGATTCGTCAGACGTGGCAGTCACGGGCGAGGACAACGCAGAAGAGGTCGCCAAGCTGAAAGAGGAGGCGGAAGCGCTGAAGAAGATACGGAGTTTGATGGGCAAGGACGACTTCGCGAAAGAGGTGTTTAACAAGGTTTATGGAGATGACATTGAGCGTCTGCGCTCCATGAACGAGATGTGGCAAAGCCGGACACCACCAAACCCATTGCGCTTCGAGAATGTCTGCATCGACAGGGATCCAGAGATCCCCGGCGCCGGATTGGCCAACCAAGACCAAAGTGTGTGGTCATTGCTGGATAACCTGAAGGTCTTTTGCTACAGCATCCAGCAGCTGAGCAAGCGCGTCGCCAAAGGTGAAAGCTCTATCGAATTTGACAAGGACGACAAGGATACTCTCGACTTCGTCGCATCGGCCGCCAACCTCAGATCGCACGTGTTCAGCATTCCGGTGAACAGCGAATGGGACATTAAGCAAATGGCTGGCAACATTATCCCTGCTATCGCGACCTCGAATGCATTGACAGCATCTCTCTGTGTCCTGGAGGCCTTCAAAGTGATGAGATCGCAATCGCCTAAGCCGCAGACATTCCAAGCGACCGCGAACAACCATGTCCCTGATACAGTGCAACCGAACACGAATGGCAACACTGGGCCCACGATGGGAGGCAACAAAATGGTTTTCCTCAATTCGAAGAGCACTGACCGCATGATCACTACGGAGCACCTACGTCCTCCTCGGAAAGACTGTCCGGTGTGTTCACCAGTCTATGCCAAGGTGACGATCGGGGACGGCGCGAGTCCGACCCTGCAAAAGCTGGTCGACGTGTTGAGAAGCAGCTTGAATTACGAGGATTTGTCGATGGTGTACGATGAACAGATCATCTACGATCCGGACCTCGAGGAGAATCTGGAGAAACCGCTCTCGGAATTCGGTGTCGATGGCAAGAGTATCAAATTTATCTCCGTGCAGGACGATGCCGAGGAGCCGAAGGTGGACCTCGTACTCAGCGTCAAGTCGAGACCACTGGAAGGCGAAGACGACGTTGTACTTTCACCCAGTACGCTCCTTCTTCCGACTAAGCCGCCGACGACGGTACAACAAACGAACGGAGACGTTGACCATGCTTCCGGCCTTGTGAATACCAGCTCCGACACCCTCGTGAGCAAGCGTAAGCGCGAAGCTGAAGACGACATTGAACCCTCAAACAAGAAAGCGAAAGCACAGTCACAGGACGAAGCATACGTAGTCGAAGACGACGGCGCTATTCTCATCGATTGAACCGAGTCAATCTTGTGATGAAGTACCTTCAGATCCGGTGCATTAGGCACTATGCGATTATACTATGCGACACGATACCCTTGGTGATGATTTGCATGGCGTAAGATGGGGCTATTCGCGATGCATAGAAGCGGAAAGGCGTTTGGGTACGGACTACGGAACACATCGGGGCGAAGAGCGTATCTGAAGTGCTCAGATCGCCTGCCAGGTCAGGTTGTTCGCCCGCTTTCCTTTCGGCATTATGGCCAGACTCTCGGTCTGCATCCGCGGACGAGCGCAAGGTGTGCGTAGCACAGTCCGCCACCTCGCCATCGATTTACGCGACAGAGTGAGCTGATTGATGTGTTCGTAGTACATTGCATTGAATTCTCAATTGTCGAACGCTGCCACCGTTCCTCTCCAATCGTGATCGGCCTGCACAGTACGCCATGGCCGTGCACAAGAGATCGCTGATCACTCACAGTCATTTGAGACAATGTCTTGCATCCGCCTGGGCCCGGAGCTGCCCTATGGTCTGCCCATGGAGAGATTTGCACCAATCGTATGCCGTCCGAAGGGTGCCCGAAGATTGTCCAAGAGCATACATCCCTAGCACGTGCGTCCATCCTGGCCTCGCAGATCGTCACGGCTTGGACTTCGACGACTCCGAATCCCAATTCCCCGAAGGCATCAGTCGAAGATACAGGACAATACGAAATTGCCACAAACAATGCCCTAATGCCACCTCATACCATTGATTGTTGGCAGCCGCCCTCCCGCCATTCGTGGCCTTCAATCGAAGCGACGACATTGACAATATCGGCGCGTCCTCCGACCCCACCACCACAACGCCGAAGAAATGTCCATCTGCGGCCACACTCCATTGTCGAATGCGATCATGTTCCAGATTCCACGCCTCTTACCACTGCCACGACGCCACCGCCAAAACACCGAAGAGGAGAAGTTCACGTACGACCATATTCTATTGCCACATGCGATGAGATCCTAGGTCCTACGCCCATCACCACTACGCCCACTACAACGACGACTTCCACCGATTCCTCTTCTAGCTCCTCATATTACCGGCCGCGATCCGTCTACATCCCTTCTTCCACGTCCACGCTCACCACCGCCACTACATCATCTTCGGGTGGCCGGCCATCTTCTGTTGCCACTCCAACCGTCCCGCGTTGCGGCTTCAATCAAGCACAAGACTACAACTATAACATCGTTACCGAAGCGCTCCGTCGCACCTACAGCAAAGCCAAATCCCGTCGCCAACAGAGCCTCGAAGAGAAAGCATCCGCGAAAAACCGAAACTCGTCGCATTTCGTTAACTCGTACAGCTCTTTCCCGAGATACCGACGAGACAGCAAGGATGTCAAAGCGCCATTCCTCGATGACAAATCATCTTCGCGTCCCCATGTCGCAGGCGACAAGGCTTCCTCGCTTCTCTATGATTATGGTGCAGAGGACGCTGCACCTGTCTATGATGCCGACCCGATGGCACAGCGCCTTGCGGCGCCCTACATTGTATCGAGCAAGTTCTTCAAGCAGTATGATGTAAGACGCACGAGTGATGCGTCGGCGAAGAATTTAGAGATTTGCCAGAATGGGATGCCGGTGCTGTTTGTGAATATCAAGACGCCGTTTTGGGGCGTGCCGAGGATTGACATTGTAAGAGCTCTTGGCAACACGGGGGCTGGACGGGGTGGGCCTGTTGTTGCGGTAAGTTTTTCCTCCTCGGCCTTTGAATCTCCATCTTGTCACTTGCACTGACGTTGTGATGTTCTTCAGGCCGCGAAGTTCAAGCAAATCGCGAGCGGCTTCTACATTAACATTGGCCATCCGCCCGACGCCATTTCCGTGGAACAATGGCCACAGGTATCATTTTCGCACTGGAATGAGAAGGAGTGTCTCTTTGAATTTGAAGGTCGTCGGTTCACTTGGAGAAGGTGTGTCACGACCCCTGCTCAGGTCAGTGATATTTCTTTATTTATACTGACCTGCGGAATTTGTTTGCAGTCCCGTGTCCGGGTTCATGGAGTACCTCAAAGACAACGGCGATCTCCAGCTCGTGGACCTCGAAGATGGCACCATCCTAGCAGCATACATCAGACCCAACAAGAGTTTCACCAAGGATATCGCGAGAATCGAAGTGATGGTCGAGCTGGATCAAGATTTGGAATTGATGGCGCTGACTGCCATTATGGCAATTGATGAAAGGAAACGAAGGGCGATGATTGGCGCTTCGTGTGCCGCGGCGGGCGCGGCAGCTGGAGCTGCGAGTAGCTAGGATAGAGCAAGCAAAGAAAGAGGATAGAAGGGGTTTGTGGTGGTGTTTTCCTGTATGATATGTAAAGGAGCATCGGATGTGTGCATTTTCTAACGATATACCCCCGAGAATGAAACGATACGAGCAGGGATTCTCGTGAATATTGTGTGCTCTCCGTACCTGACAAAGCTGGCGAGGATATAGAGACGGGCTCTCATCCATCGATGTTGAGTCGCATGTTGGCGTCTACGATTCGCCAAGGGAGGACAGGAGGTTCTGATGGAGACGCCAGCGGATCGGAAGCGGGCGAGCAGATACCGACATGCCGACAGCGCTGCTCGCTGTGCACCTGGTCGACCATGCGTCGATATGAGCGCACATAACGAAGAGAGCATATCGAGAAGTGGAATGTTCCCCTCTCGACGATGCGGACCGCCATGCTGACTGAGGCCAGGAGGCATGGCGAGCAGTGAAGGCGCGAGAATCAACGTCCGAGGTCACATGGGTTTGCACTTCTCGAGCCTTCTGCGATGTCGCCTTCCTCGGCAACACTGACGGCTTCACGTGTAACTCATATGTCTAGCGCATCTCCGCCACCTGTACGCTCATTAATCATCCCCATACATCTCCGCCCTCTCGCCTTTCGCCTCCCCAGACGCATACGCGTGCGATATGTTATAGGACCATCCACCCATCCCGTGGAGGACCGTCGCGACGCAAACACCGATCCACCATGGCGACCCGATCTCGCAGCCTTCCCCTCGTCCCGCTGCCACACTCGTTAGTCCTGCTCCCGGGCGTGACCACGCGCGTACCTCTCCAGAACCGCGCAGACATCGCTGCCATCCTCGCCAAGCTCTATAGCACCGCCGCCACACCGCGTGCAGAGAGTAACAGCGTCACCGTGGGCTGCGTGCCGCTCAACAGCCCGTTCCTGTCGCCCGATGGCAAGCAGTTTCTCGAACAGAAAGATGCTGCGAGGCAGAAGATAGAATCAGAGCCCACCAATGTACGGAAGAAGGATCTCTTCCAATATGGCACCATGGCGAGAGTCACGGGCGTGCAAGGCCGGCGTGCCGGAGAGTTGACTCTCGTTGTGGAAGGCGTGACACGCTTCCGTATCGACAAGATCACGCAAGAGCGACCATACTTCGAAGCCAAAATGACACTGCACGAGGAGCAGCGAGTGGCCGAGGATGACGAGCAGATCCATAACATGTTCGCCAATCTCAAGCAGCTCAGCAGAGAGCTCATCGCCCTCATTCGCCTCTCTGCGCTGCTGCCGCGAGGACCGCAGATGACTCTGTCGCCCGTCCTGGCACGACGTCTGGAGCTATACATTGTGCGCAAGGATGTACAGGAAGCTGGCGTTTTGGCCGATTTCATGACCAACATCGTCGATTGCACACATGCCGAAAAGCTGCGCATCCTCTCTGCCACCGATGTGGGAGAGAGGCTGGCTCGGATCACAGAGATTCTCCAAAGACAGATCTCCACCATTCAAGGCAATAGCCGCATACTGTCGGTGACGACACAGCAGAATCCGAGCCAGATGGGAGTCATCGACCCCGAGACGCTGAACAGACTGAGGCAGGACCCTCGCTTACGGCGCATGGGCAACGGCCAGATCCCGCCCGTCGGCATGGGCCCGGGCATGGGAGGAGGTCAAGGACAGGATGACGAAGTCAATGAGATCGAAGAGCTGAAGAAGAGGTTGGATGAAGCAGGCCTGAGTCCCGAAGCGCAAAAGGTGGCCGATCGCGAGTTGAAGAGGTTGGCGAAGATGAATCCGGCACAAGCGGAACACCAAGTTTGCAGGAATTATCTCGAGAATTTGGCCGAGATTCCCTGGACCAAGATGACAGAGGACAATCTGGACACAAGTACCATGTCCAAAGCAAAGAAACAACTGGACGATGACCATTATGGGCTCGAGAAGGTCAAGAAGAGACTGTTGGAATATCTGGCAGTGTTGAAGCTGAAACAAGCTGTCAACCAAGACCTGGACAAGCAAATTGAGCAGATCGCCAAAGCCATCGAACCCGCGAAAGAGCAGTCGTCAGGCGATGCTGTGATCAACGGCGACGAGGATGTGGCCTCGTCAACGCAGCTCGTCAAGAGAGATGTCGAGGTGAAGAAAGAGCCAAGTGAGAAGGAGATCAGTTTGTTGAAGCACAAGAAGATGGTCGACAAATCACCAATTCTACTCCTTGTGGGGCCTCCCGGTGTTGGAAAGACGTCGCTCGCAAAGTCAGTCGCAACAGCACTCGGTCGACAATTCCACCGCATCTCGCTTGGTGGTGTCAGGGACGAAGCTGAAATTCGCGGCCATCGGAGGACTTATGTTGCCGCGATGCCCGGCCTGATCGTGAATGGCTTGAAGAAGGTCGGCGTTGCGAACCCAGTCTTCCTCCTTGATGAGATAGACAAGGTCGGCTCGGCTTCAAATCATGGCGATCCATCAGCTGCCATGTTGGAAGTGCTTGATCCGGAGCAAAATTCGACCTTTGTGGATCACTATGTCAACATTCCTATTGATCTGAGCAAGGTCCTCTTCATCGCGACCGCCAACTCGCTCGACACGATTCCACCACCGCTGCTTGATCGCATGGAGACCATTCAGCTTCCAGGATACACAACGCTCGAGAAGCGACATATCGCCAACCGACATCTCGTTCCGAAGCAAATCACAACGAACGGCCTCAAGATAGAGAATGTGCTCATGAAGGATGAGGTCGTCGACAAGATCATTACATCATACACGCGCGAGGCAGGCGTGCGCAATCTGGAGCGAGAAATCGGGACAGTGTGTCGCTCCAAAGCTGTGCAATACGCGGAAGCTCGCGACACGAATACGCTTCCAGCCTACACACCTGTTGTCACAGTCGAAGACCTCGAAGACATGCTCGGGATCGAGCGTTTCGAAGAAGAAATCGCTGCTCGTTCCTCCCAACCTGGAGTCGTGACCGGTCTCGTAGCCTACAGCACCGGCTCTCAAGGCAGCATCCTCTTCATCGAAATCGCCGACATGCCGGGCGCTGGCGGCGTCAAGCTCACCGGCAAACTTGGCGATGTCCTCAAAGAGTCCGTCGAAGTCGCCCTTTCGTGGGTCAAATCCCACGCGTACGAGCTGGCTCTTACGGATAACCCCAACGAAGACATCATGAAAGCACGAAGTATCCACGTCCACTGTCCTTCAGGAGCAATTCCCAAAGACGGCCCTTCGGCCGGTCTCGCGCACACGATTGCTCTCATCTCGCTGTTCAGCGGGAAACGCGTCCCGCCCACCATCGCCATGACGGGCGAAGTGGCGCTGCGAGGAAAGGTCATGCCGGTGGGAGGCATCAAAGAGAAACTCATCGGCGCGCTTCGGGCGGGCGTGAAGAAAGTCTTGCTCCCCGTGCAGAATCGCAAGGATGTGAAAGATCTGCCGCAGGAGGTGCTGGACGGGTTGGAAATTGTTCATGTGGGGCATATTTGGGAGGCTTTGCCGCAGATTTGGCCTGAGAGCGAGTGGCCTGGTCAGAGGGGTTGGACTGGTGGGGTGGATAGCCGGTTGTAGGAATCCTCTGTCTTTTTTCTTTGTGGTCGTTTGTATTTAGCGTTGTCGTGTGGATTGATTGTTACCAAGTTACCAAGGTAATCCTATTGGCCCGCGTGACGGTTCTTGTGGGAAGTGGACGGGTCTCGAACACTTGCGGTGGGTGAGTGGTCTTTTTTCTTGGTCGAGATGTTATTATTGTCGCCTTTGCTGTGTGTGCGATGTGGAGGACGTGACGCTCGATCGCACTCTCATCACTTCTTTTGTACTGGCTGTGCTAGGCGTGCCAGGCTTTGGTAATCGCGTGCGTTGCTAGTCTTTCGACTATGTGTGTTGTTGGTGTCAAGCGTCAAGCCTCGTTGCCATGGTTGGTGGGTATGCAATGTGCTGCTAATTTCAGGTTCTTGTTATTATTTTAGTTGCTGTTGTGGTTGGGTGTCTGGGGAACCAGCTTATTAGCCTGGCCAGCCTGGCAAAACGGCTCTTTGGTGTGTTAGCTCAACCGCTGTTGCTGGTTGGCTCGTTGTTGTTTCTCGCAAACCGCTCATTATTAATTATTCACTGTTGTCAGTAGTCCACGTGGTACTCTCGTCTGTCCTGAACTGGTTCGACAGCTTCGTACATATTGCTCGTCAACAATTCGTAATCGCACTTTATTAGCTCGTAGGATCGTCGCGAGTGGAAATGGCCGGCCGTAAGGCCGTCAATCCTGCGGAGGTGCTTCCATTGGTCCAGAGTCGCTAGAATGGATGTATGGACCAGGCGCTTTTGCACTGCTCACGCAAGGTTGACGAAAACATTGTTCTCAGTGTTCGTCGCGGAATTCGTTGATATGGTGCTTCCGCCCCATATCTCCGCGGAGGTGCGTCTGGCGATGGTGATAGAATTGCTTGGGGGAGCAGTAATGGAGCAATGGTCCGATGCCAGCCAGCTAGTACACGTTGACTGTTTTTCGGCGGGCGATCGGCGCCGAAATCGTGGTTGCCATTCGTCCAGCCGATCATGCGGACCAGGCCTGTACCTTGTCGACGAGGTTTCCGTGGACCAGAGCCAGCTTGCTACAGTATTGTTATCGTCGATCGACGCTGACACAAATGCACGTCCAGAAGCTCATCAGCCTTCAATGTGAGTTCCGGTGCGAAAGCTGTTTCACCCCGCACAACATGTAGGCGCTCTTGGGTGTGCATGAAGATCATCACCATGGCCAACAGCCATTACTTGATGGCTCGCATCCTTGCGATCCAGCTCCAGCCGAAGATTTCGAAGCTCTTATCGATACTGCTGTTTCTCCGCACTCTGTACCTGACATCTCATACGACACTCGGAGCGCTAGGAGCTAGCTGCAGCGGCTGAACGGGTGGGTTGACGTGTTTCGATCGTGCTGTCGGCGCAGTACTTCCTCGTGCAGCTCCTGCTGCCATGCTTCGGCCTGTCCGTTCCGAAAGCTGGGGTTTCGAATCTAGACCCCAGACACCCTGTCCCCGGTCTTGTGTGGCTGCGGGCACTGCCGTCAATGGATGCATCGATCGAACCTAACTAGTGTTCCATCCTCTTGTTGTCACCCAGCTGTATTGCGTTGGTCACGAGGAGAAATCTAGAACAGTGCGCCGGGCGGGGAAAGCTGATTGAGAATTATGACCGCAGTCATGCAGACACGATCATAGAATGCGGCAAAGATCGAGTGGATCATATGCGAGCATGTATTGAAAGCCCAAGCAACATCGTTGCGTTGCTTTACGTGGTGACTGGGCCTCACCCTGCTGGTATCGGTTTTGAGCAATGTGCCCATGACAGCTGCGAGCCGTTACGACATTCGATCGTGTCGGACTGGAGGCTTCTCCTGGGCCACGCAAAGATCGACCACGGTGGTTGGAAGTGCTTCCACGGGCAGGAAATGTTGCTTCGTGCTCGTTGCGACAGATCGCATGCGTTGAAGTACCTGTGCTGCAGTGCGTGATTGCACCGAAATCGCCATTAAGGTGCTCACCTTGATGTCCACGTCAGCTACGCGACTGTTATAACAATCCGTCGCCTGCCCACGCCACGGCATGTGTTCTCATCATCACACTGCCTTGGCCTTTGTGCCCAAGCGCGAAACACTGGCGTGCGTACCGCTGTCACCGACTGATGAGTCCGTTCGTGCTGCTCAGGATCATCATTGCCAGCAATGACGGAGGAAGATCCACAGCTGCGGCCGCGCAAGTCCCCGGCTACCAGTATCGGAGGAGCTGGTTGCTGAGATATAGCGTCCAAGTTCCACTTCGCCGAGATGTCGGAAGCGCGCTGATCGGGCTGTGATCTGGCTCGCTGGCTTTACTGCATGGACCAAATTCCGAGAGTTGCTGGATTGCGACGTTCAAGAAGCGCCAAGAGACGCCGAGACGGCCGTGCAGCCGAACAGCAATTGGCCAGCACCGCCGCATCTCGAGGAAACAGCAGCAACGAGAGGGAAGCTTAAACGCGACTTTCCCGTATGCGGAACAGCCACAGTGGAAAGCTATCAGAGCTCCCCTGGTCAGCTTCAATCCAGCTAAGAACCTTGAGGCGTCTTGCTGCAGACGCCGACTCCACAAGCGGTCGTCCGAGATCAAGGAGAGCCAGTACATGCTCATGCTGCGCCGCACATGGCTGGAAGATCTGCGAATGTCGTTTGGCGCCAGGCTCTCGAGCGGCCGAGCAGGCGGATATCTGGCTCTCCGGGCAGGACGCGCGCATGGAATGATCCTTGGGTCCTTGGGTCAATCCGTAACCCCGTCCAGACCCATGCCGCTGCCAGGATGGCTTGCGTGCCGAGTGGCCGACCACTGCATCGACCATCTGTCCGACAGGCACGAGCACCAATGCCCCTCCTTTCGAGCGAGCGTTCGACCAATGTGGGGCTCGAGGCATTGAGTACGTATTGCGGGAGAAGACAGAGACAGGATAAGTAGGCCTGCTGCACGCTCTTTCATCCAGTCCTCAACAGCCAACCAGCCCCGACCCGAAGCACAGTATATCTCTTCAGACCCAGTATTCACATTCATCCATCGTTGTTACATACAACCGCAATCATGGCCAACGTTCCAGAAATGCAATGGGCGCAAGTCATCGAAAAGACAGGTGGTCCCGTCGAGTACAAGCAAATTCCAGTCCAAAAGCCAGGCCCCGATGAGATTCTCGTGAACATCAAGTTTTCGGGTGTGTGCCACACCGACTTGCACGCCGTAAACGGCGACTGGCCACTCCCAACCAAGCTTCCACTCGTCGGCGGCCACGAAGGTGCTGGCGAAGTTGTGGCCATGGGCGACCTCGTCCATGACTGGCAAATGTGAGTACCACTGGAGAGCGGACAAGGAAGCACTTGGTTGACGTGTTCGACAGCGGCGATTACGCTGGTGTCAAGTGGATCAACGGATCTTGCTTGTCTTGCGACTTCTGCCAGACCTCTGACGAGCCTCTTTGCGGCAAGGCACTCTTGTCGGGATACACCGTCGACGGATCATTCCAGCAATACTGCATTGCCAAGGCAGCACACGCTGCCCGGATTCCAAAGGAGTGCGACCTTGCTGCCATCTCTCCCGTGCTGTGCGCCGGTATCACGGTCTACAAGGGATTGAAGGAGTCGGGAGCCAGGCCAGGCCAGACTGTCGCTATTGTTGGTGCTGGTGGTGGTCTCGGTTCGCTCGCACAACAATATGCCCGTGCCATGGGCCTGAGGACCATTGCCATCGATAGTGGTGATGAGAAGAAGAAGATGTGCTTGGAGCAGCTCGGCTCCTACGCATTTGTCGACTTCGCCAAGAGCCAGAACGTGGTCAAGGATGTGCAGGCTGCCACCGAAGACGGTCTCGGCCCACACGCCGTCATCCTCGTCGCCGTGAACGAGAAGCCATTCCAGCAAGCCGCCGAGGTGAGAATATTGCTCACGTTGCGTTGGCCAGCGTCACTGACTCGTGATACAGTACGTCCGACCGCGTGGTACAGTCATCTGCATTGGTCTGCCAGCCGGAGCCTACCTTCGCGCACCCGTGTTCGAATCCGTCATCAAGATGGTCACCATCAAGGGCTCGTATGTCGGCAACCGCAAGGACAGCTCAGAGGCGATCGAGTTCTTCCGCCGTGGGGTCATCAAGGCTCCATTCAAGGTCGTTGGCTTGTCGGAACTGCAAAAGGTTTACGACCTCATGCACCAAGGCCAAATCGCAGGGCGATACGTCGTGGACACTTCAAAGTAGAAGAGCACACATGTCTGGTTGTACATAGCTGCGGACTTGAAGAACAATGTTAGTGCTGATTCGAATTCCTTCGCCCCAGTCGTGTGCATGTGTCCAGGGAAGAGGAGCAGGCAAGTTGTATGAGACAGCGAGACGTCGCCGAGGTCAAAGCCTAACTAGTTGGGTAGCTCTAAGCGCTGAGCGGTGGTGGTTTGGTTTGCAAGAGGCAGGTGAAGCGAGCAACATATGCATCAACGGGATGGCCAGGAGGGAACAAGCTGGCGATTTGGTCAGGATCGCAAGAGTGTGGCTGCTTGCAGTTGCAGACCCTCTCCTCTCACACACTCTGCAACGGTGTACGACGGCGTGCGAGGAACAATGGGCAAAAATCCGGCCCGCAGCCAATCAACGGGTGTGGACTCGGCAGCGCGAAAAGTCTCACGACTCCTTCTGAAACGCACATATCGACTTCTCCTCCGGCTTGCAGCAGTCATGACGATAGCGGCACGCGCGCAGCCGTCCCCAAAGTCTCGTCCTTGACGCACTGTGGACGGCAAAAGGGACATGACCATGACACGACGCGCGGTGACGTTGCCAGACGGGAAGTCGTGCGACGTCCTGACTCCTGACACTCGGCGTCCAAACGGTACAATGGATGTGTGGATGTGGACGTCTGCGCCTTCACATGTTGACGTGCAGATCCGCTCCCGTCATGCAGGCACACAACATGCTGCCGACTTCTTGGCCGTTCGCTGGTGTCACTTCTTTTTCACATGTGCAGCCTTCACGTTGCTTGACTTGTTTGCCGCTTCACTTCTCTCCTGTGCGCAGTAGTGCCGGGCTGCACTGCACTGCACTGCACTGCACTGCACTTGCTTCCCTTCCCATCCACCCACCGCTCCTTCCTGATCTTTGGCGACGTTTGTCTGAGCAGGCGCACACATCCAACGCGCACGCCTTTTCGGCACGTCCCTTCCCTCGACATTATTGACGACTCTCCTCAGTGCACTTCAACACCGCCGCCTCGCCCAAGATGGCCTTCTCTCGCTCCTTACTCGTCGCCACCTTGCTGGCCACGGCCATGGCCATGCCGTCTCCCCTTCAGAAGCGCTCATTCAAGGCCCCAGTTCGCGGCCGCTCACACCAAGGCCCGCTCGATGATGTTCTTCGCGTCCAAAAAAAGTTCGGCTGGACCATGGTCGTTGTCGAGAGCGAGCCTCTCTGGCCCGTCAGTGCAACCACGAATCAGCCAGCCGCTCCTGCCACCGCAGCAACAGGCCACGAGTCGACCTTCACGACTGTGACCACAGCCGCTGCCGAACTTCCGACCACTTACGGTATCACCCCAAACTCGACCAGCAGTGCAGCCCCGACGTCAACTCAGGGCAATGAGGACGGCGAGGTTTCTGCGATTCCCGAGGAGAACGAAATTCAATACCTCTCCCCTGTTACGATCGGTGGTCAGCAACTGTACCTCAACTTCGACACGGGGTCGTCTGATTTGTAAGCTCGATCGCATATCTGTCCATTTGCGCTCGGCGGAAGAAAAAGGCACGCGCTAAACTTTGCGTCAGGTGGGTATTCTCAAGCGAGCTCTCGCCCAGGGCCGTTGGCAACCATTCAGTCTTCGATCCATCCAAGAGCAGCACATTTACTTCGTATGATGGTGCTAGCTGGAGAATCTCATATGGCGACGGCAGCTCCGCCAGTGGCGTCGTTGGACACGACGTCGTCGATGTGGGCGGGTCTACCGTCCAGAAACAAGCCGTGGAGCTAGCAACATCCATCTCTGCCAGCTTCGTTACTGATCCAAACAGTGATGGTCTGCTCGGCTTGGGCTTCAGCAGCATCAACACAGTACGACCAGAGCGTCAGAAGACCTTCTTCGAGAACGTGATGCCCGACCTTTCAGAGCCGCTTTTCACAGCCGACCTTGAGGATAACATGGGTGCTGGAGAGTACGAGTTCGGTAGAATCGACAAGGCCAAGTACAAGGGCGACATCCACTACGTTGACATCGACAACTCGGAAGGCTGGTGGCAGTTCCCCATTCCGAGTATCAGCGTTGGCGATGGGAACGCATTCACATGCGATCAAGACTGCATTCCGGCCATTGCTGACACTGGCACATCGCTCCTGTAAGTCAACTTTTGGTCCAGCTTCGCTCCAGCGGCAGCCTGCCACCCAACTTGACCCTCGATGAACACTGATCACGCGCACCCTATTTGAGACCAACGCTTATCTGTGCCTTAGATACCTGGACAGCAAGGTGGTCAAAGCTTACTACGATCAAGTCCAAGGCGCTTCCCTTTGGCAGATGAACACCTACATCTACCCCTGCGAAGCTACGCTACCGGATCTGACCTTACAGATCGGAGATCACAACACCACGATCAAGGGTGAAGAAATCACCTACCTTGAGTTCGACAACGAGAATGAGGGCCCCGTCGGTCATTGTCTTGGTGGTCTCCAGCCCACTCCGAGTAGCCCACAAATTGTGGGAGATGTGTTTTTGAAACAAGTTTTTGCTGTCTTCGATGGTGGAAACCAGCGCTTTGGTGTGGCGGACAAGAACTGATCGCGCCTTCGGTTCGTCTGGAGTCGGGAACTGGGACCACATGAAGGCCAAGGCAATATCTGCTAGATTTTGCCGGTGGAGGTCAGAGACGTGGTCCACACACACGACTTCAGAAGTGATGGGGCTTTGACAGCTCATCGACAGAATAACGACAGCATGCATAGCTCGATAGCTCGAGTCAAGATGAATGAATGAAACATCTCGTTCTAGCACAGAACGGCGAACCTCAGTTTGATGTCGTCCAGGACCATCACCACCATGAACCGAATCTATCAGTCAGAGTTGTGTCCACGGGTTGACTACGGAAGGAGACCCGAGAGGTCACGTGCGGTTGCCAATGTTGTGCCTCAGGCCAATAGAGAACAATTCTTCAGGCGACCAACTCGGACAATCCCGTTCCCTTCTACAATAACCCGGCCTGTTTGACGTACGTCGTCCCATTATCTGCTACAATAAGCGTGATGATGGAGTGAGGGGCGATCCGGAGGAAGTAGGTTCCAAATCCACGATAAAACCGCAGCAGACCTTCCTTCCGATACGCTTGCACCGCACAATCCACCATGCCAGTGTACTGCGACCCACCTCTCTGCAGTCTCGTCTTCAAGAAATCGAATGGAAGACTGAAGAATGCCGCAAAGAAGCCCGCGATTCCAGATGCCGCGACCGTGATATTTCGATCCGACATTGTCGTTCGCTGCTTCAACTGATGCTTCGACTCGGAGAAGAAGGCCAACTGCCCGAAATTCGTCGCCATCGCTCTCACGATTGTCGGGTACGAGCCTGACCACAGCGCGGTGATGCCTTCGGTCTTGGCGATTCTCATCAATGCGTCCACGACGGACCGGTAGTTTGCTCGTTGCTCTCGCGGTTTCATTCCGTCGGATTGGAGCCGGATCAGAGCGACTTCTGCGGGGTTGGCGATTGCTGCTGCGAGGCCTCCTGCGGAAAGAGACGCCATGGCGCGATCGCTGAAGCCCACGGTCCGGTCGTGCTGTTCGGCTCGATTTGTTGCGAAGGCGAGGAAGCGGTCGAAGAAGCCCAGGCGTAATGTCGCGTACGACGCTTGCCGGAGCCAGGCCGCCGAGATTCCATTGTATAGACTGAGGAAACCGTCTTCGGCGACGATCTTTCGGGCTACAGATATTGGCGATTGACCTTTGCCTGCAGCACCTTCACCGCTGGAAGGAGATGATTGCGAGTCAGCGTTTTGTCTCAGATTTTGGTTTGCTAATGACGAAGGAATGGCCGGACTCACAGTAGCTGCAGTCGGACTTTGACCATGTCTATCGGTTGGACACATGTTGTTGCTACGATTCCCGAGCCTCCTCCAATTACAAACGGCAATAGTTGTTTTCCGGTCGCCACAAGGATTGAAGGTCGGGGCTCATTTTGCGGGCTTGATGATGCTGGTGAGCCCTCTGCGGCTTGCTTGGACTCGGACATTGCACAGTAGCCATCACGTTCAAAGGCCTCGTTGACCGTTCGTCTTACGAGTGACGTTGATCGACTAGGTTCCACGTGGCCCTCGGCATGTACGGCCGGTATATTTCCTAGGCTGCTGACTCGGCGCAGTTGGACCTGGTCGACGTGCGGGGGCTCTGCTTCTTTATACCCGACTATTACCGATAACAGCAAGTCTATTGCTGGGATCGATCCTAGTCCATGATGGTTCCTCATTGAGTGTTGTGTGAGGATGTGCTAAGTCGAGCGCGACACAAGAAGCCATTTGAAGCATGTGAGAGTGCATAGGTTGTATTGTCCATGTCTTGGCATTGATAGCATTCTCTCCAACATGTCGTTATTGGCGAAGAGAGTTGTAAGTCATCCATTCCTACATCTTTCAAAACTATGACCTGACTGAGTTGAACAGCTCACACGCCGACTTGCAAGTCCGACGCTATCAAGCTTGGGCTCATGCCGAACCAGCCTGCTGAACGAGAGCGGCAGGCGGCGAGTACATGCACCCGCAACTGAATTTCTTCCAAATGGCAATGTCGACTGGACCGAGTCTCAACAAATGGTCCGAGATTCGATAGCCAAGATTGCGTCGAGATACGATGACGAATACTGGAAAGACCTCGACACCAAACACAAATTCTCTCTCGACCTCCACTCTGACCTCGCAGGAGCCGGGTGGCTCGGAATCTGCATGCCTGAAGAATATGGAGGATCTGCTCTCGGCATCTCCGAAGCTTCGGTAATGATGCAAACGCTCTCCGAGTCCGGAGGCGGCATGGCAGCAGCTTCCTCCGTACACATGAACATCTTCGGGCTCGAGCCCGTCGTCAAATTCGCCACCGAAGAGCAAAAACAGCGCTGGCTCGTGCCGCTCGTCGCAGGAAAAGAACGAGCATGTTTCGGCGTCACGGAACCCAATACGGGCCTCGACACACTCAAGCTCCAATCGCTCGCGAAGAAGTCTTCGGACGGCAAATCTTACTCCCTCAGCGGCTCCAAGATCTGGACATCTACCGCTCAAACCGCCCAGAAAATTCTGATTCTCGTGCGAACGACGCCTCT
The DNA here is from genome assembly GCA_022702355.1 of Cercospora zeina. Taxonomy (NCBI): domain Eukaryota; kingdom Fungi; phylum Ascomycota; class Dothideomycetes; order Mycosphaerellales; family Mycosphaerellaceae; genus Cercospora; species Cercospora zeina. Next base: position 1,997,673 of record JAKLWX010000010.1, read on the forward strand.
CGCCGAAGTGACGAAACCCACTCGAGGTCTTTCGCTCTTCTATACCGATCTCGACCGCTCCGTCGTCCAAGTGCAAGAAATCGAAAAACTCGGCCGCGCTGCAGTCGACAGCAACACGCTCTTCTTCGATGGCTGGAACGTCCCCGCGACCGATCTCATCGGAGCCGAAGGCGACGGCTTCAGACAAATCATGCACGGCATGAACGCCGAACGCATCCTCCTCGCCGCGGAAGCTCTCGGGTTGGGGTTCGTTTCCCTCCGCAAAGCGGCGCGGTACGCGCAAGAGCGCGTGGTGTTTGGACGGCCGATTGGGAAGAACCAGGGGATTCAGCATCCGTTGGCGGACTCGTGGATGAAGTTGGAGGCGGCGAGGTTGATGACGTATCAGGCCGCCCGCATGTATGATCAGGGGCACAGTACGGGCGAGTACGCGAATGCGTGCAAGTATCTTGCGGCGGATGCGGCGTTTGAGGCGGCGGAGAGGGCGGTGTTGACGCATGGGGGTATGGGGTACGCGAAGGAATATCATGTGGAGAGGTATTTTCGGGAGGCCATGTTGCCGAGGTTGGCGCCGGTGAGCAGGGAGATGATTTTGAATTATGTGGGGGAGAGGGTGTTGGGGTTGCCCCGGTCGTATTGATGCGGATATATGTAGTTGGAAACAATGGGAATTTTTGGTTTTACGCTGGAGCTCTATTCTTGATCACGCCTTTCTTCTCCAGCTCGGCAAGATTCTCGATCCCCATGTCTTGTAGGACTTCGTTCGTGTGTTCGCCATGCAGTGGCGGGACGCTACGTAGTGAAGTCTTGGTGTGGCTGAACTTGATGGCAGGCCCCAAGAGTTTGATCTTGCCTTTTACAGCTGCTGGCAATTCTACTTCCGTAACCATGTCCCGAGCTTCTGTTTGCGGATGATCGAAGACCCTTTCCATGGTGTTAATAGGCGCATAAGGCATTCCAGATCCCTCGAATTCGGCCTCCCACTCATCTGTCGATTTTTGAGCAAACAAGTCGTTCAGCAGTGGGTACAGCTCGTCTCTGTTGGTCACCCGATCGCCGTTCGTCAAGAAGCGTTTGTCTTGTGCCATTTCTGGCTGGCCTAGGGTGGTGACCAATTTGGCGAATTGCTTGTCGTTGGTAGCGCCACATACGAAGTACAAGTCTTTGGTCTTGAATGCATCGTAGGGGACAACGGATGGGTGCTGTGCTCCCCAGCGCTCTGCTTCCACGCCAAGATTCAACCAGGAGAGTGCCACGTTGGTGAGGAGGGCAACTTGCGTCTCAAAGAGGGATCCATCAATCTTTTGGCCTTCCCCTGTTCTCTCCCGAGCGTACAGAGCTGCCATGATGGCGCCGTGCATATACAATCCCGTGGACATGTCTGTCAGACCGAGACCAGGCCGGACTGGTCCGCCGCCTCGTTCGCCCGTGAGATGCAGAAGGCCTGCTTCTGCACCAGCGATCATGTCGTACCCCGCACGTTTCTCAAATGGACCGCTGGGGCCATATCCGCTGGTACTGGCCAGGATGACACGTTTGTTGACCTTCCGGAGATGTTCGTAGCCAAGCTTCAGCCTGTCCAGTGCACCCGGGCGAAGATTCTCGACGACAACATCGGCATCTTCAACCATGCGGAGGAAGATGTTCTTGCCTTCGGGATCTTTCAAGTTGAGGGCAACACTCTTCTTATTACGGTTCACAGCGGAAAAGTAGTTGGACTGGGGATGCCGCTTAGTCATGGCGTACGAGGGCTTGCAATGGTGGACTCGTAGCATACCATAGGACCAATATCGGGTTTCCACATGCGCTCCTCGCCCGCTATCGTCCAATAACGAGTATCGTCCTGCGGGACTCCACTTCAGCTTTCGCGCCCCGAGAGGTGAAGTTGGGGAAACGGAACGAAAGCAAACAACGTACCCCACGATCCGGGTCTTCAATCTTGATGACCTCTGCTCCATAATCTGCGAGAATCTGCGTGCAATACGGCGCCTAGAACAGTCTCAGTGTCTCGACGCCCGCGGCGAGGCCTCGGACCACTCACAGCCAGCACGCGAGACAAGTCGAGGATCTTGACGCCCACGAGAGGGCCTTCAGTCGTTGCACGTGGACTGGAGTAGCTGCGCTTCGGTATCCGTGTTCGAGTGAAGTACATGGAGGAGCATCGCGCGCGGCTGAGCCGGAGAGCGGACATGATTAGCAAGCGCCGTTCGTGATGGTTGTCGCAGAGTCGCCGTATGATGATTATCACCACATCTCCGGCTCCAACTCGGGCCCTCGGGTCCTGTCGCCGGACGCATGTGTGGTAACCTAGTTAATCACAACCGCGCATCAGGATGCATCCCAAACCCGGCCCGGAAATGCGACGGGCGGCGGCCTGGGAGTCGGACCGACCGCGTACATCGCGGACCGGGTGTCCGAGGCCAACGACACACAACACGCTCCTCTGGCCCGGCAGCGACGCGTGCGGCACGATTTGGACGAGATGGCGGCGCGACTGGCTTCGCGTGTGTTGCGGACGGCGAGCACGTCGCGGAGACGCAGTGCTCCCGTTCCGGCGCGACGAAGGTCTCACTCGTCAACGCCCACACCTGACGTGACCATCCTGGAAGTCGGGCCTCGCGATGGCCTGCAAAACATCCAGACCCCAGTGCCAACGCAGACGAAGATCGAGCTCATCCGGCGGCTCGCAAACACCGGTCTACGCAACATCGAAGCAACTTCATTCGTCTCCCCGCAGTGGGTGCCTCAATTAGCCGACAGCAAGCATGTCATCAAAGAAGCCAAGGCCATTGGTGAGCCCCGCGGGATCTGGATGCCCGTGTTGACGCCGAACATGAAGGGTCTGGAGTTGGCCGTGGAGCATGGCGCGCAGGAAGTCGTGGTCTTTGCCTCCGCCTCGGAAGCCTTCAGTCGCGCCAACACGAATTGTTCCATCGAGGAAGCGCTGGTGCGTTCGGAGCAGATTGTGCAGGCTGCGAAATCACACGGCATTCGAGCTCGGGGCGTGATCTCCTGCACAGTTGCATGTCCATACGAGGGACCTACCGAGCCTTCCAAAGTGCTGGAGATTGCGAGACGTTTCCTCCACATGGGCTGTTATGAAGTCGGTCTGGGCGATACCATCGGCGTGGCGACGCCGCACGATATTGAGAAGCTGTTGCAAGTGCTCCTAACAGAGATACCTGCCGAGAAGCTAGCGGGACATTATCACGACACGTATGGACAGGCCATTGCGAACGTTGTCAAGTCCTACGAGATGGGTATTCGAGCTTTTGATAGCAGCGTCGCTGGTCTTGGTGGCTGTCCCTTTGCGAAAGGTGCAAAAGGTAATCTCGCGACGGAAGACATGGTGTACACTTTTGAGAGAGCAGGCATCATGACTGGAGTGGACCTACAGCAGCTAGCCCAGATTGGGGATTGGATCTCACGAGAAGTGAACATTCCCAACAATAGTCGAGCTGGTTCTGCGATTGTGGCGAAGGCGCGCTCTGCGAATGAGGCCACTTCAAAGCCAAGTGCCCAAAGTACTGCCTCCAAGCTGGACTGGAAAATGGTGGAAGACCGCGGAGATTATCAAGTTCACAGATCAGGAAATGTGCTCAAGATAACGCTGGCAAGACCAAAGAATGGTAATGCGCTCACAAATACCATGGTCGAAGGCATAACGAAGCTGTTCCAAGACGTTGCTCACGACCAGAGCGTCTTCACTGTCGTACTCGATGCGCAAGGCAAATATTTCTGCACCGGCATGGATTTGAGTGCAGGCGGTAGCAGTGCATCGAACGACGCATCGGAAAAGGCCGCATACTACCAAAAAGTCGAGGACCTTTACCAAGCAATCGACAATGCCCCGCAAACCACCATCTCTGTGGTCGACGGGCCTTGCTTCGGGGGAGGCGTAGGTCTGACATTCATCTGCGATGTACGTCTGGTCTCCGAAAATGCTCGATTCACCATGACAGAAATCAAGCTGGGCCTCTCTCCCGCAATCATTTCGAAATACATGATCCGGGAATGGGGCATCTCGTTCGTGCGCGAAGCCATGTTAGCTGGCAGAGAAGTCAAACCGGCAGAACTACAACGCCTCGGTGTCGTGCATGGGCTCGCGCGTGACGGACAGCATCTCGAGCAGATGACTTCACAATATCTGCAGAGTCTGAGCAAATCTGCGCCTCGGTCGGCTGCTGCGATCAAGGAACTCGTTCGACTGGGATGGAAAGACCCAGGCGGCGCTGAGCAGCAGCAGTATGTGACCAAAGTCTTCGCTGAAATGATGAAGCCTGGCTCCGAGGGCGAACATGGTCTAGCTCAGTTTCGCAAGAAGATCAAAGGTGTGGATTGGGGCAGCTTTTGGGCTGGGAAAGGCACCACAGTATCAGCCAAATGATCAGATCTCGTTGCTGGCACTCTGTTGAAAACTGTCCTCACTTTGCTACACGAATGCCTAGTTAGTCGATCTCTTGGCTCGGAAAGCACCAGCCAGTCTCGGTCACATATTTCCGGCATATTTCCGACAGCTCAGGCTGAGCTACCCCCAAAGAGAACAACAGCATTGGCCGAGGTGACGCAACTGTGGTGCTGACTTGGGTAGATCACCGTGTAGCAACCCCGCTTAGTCTACCCGCTCCGCAGCAACTCAATTAGGGTCCAAGACTGCACTTGCCAGACATTCACGACTTGAAATATACTGGCTCTACCGACTACTGCAAGTAAGAACACACAAACAGGACAAGTTTAGTCACAGACATGGCTACCGCTAGCTCGAGCAAGTACAATCCGGAGGATTTTACCAGACTTTACATCAATGGAGAATACGTTCCTTCCAAGTCTGGCAACTCATACGCTTTGAAGAATCCCAAGAACAACACCCCAGTCTGCACTGCCATCCCTATTGCGAACGAGGAAGATGTTGAGGCTGCAGTCGTGGCTGCAGAAGCTGCTTACCAGGGAGAATGGAGAAAGTTCTCCGCTATGCAGAGAACTGAATGTCTACATCGACTAGCAGCCCTGATGGAAGAAGAGATTGTCCCGATTCTCAGCCTGGATTCTTTGACAAGTGGCAACCCGACCAGTATCATACCTACTCGCGAGAAGACCTACATCAAGAATTGCATCCTCTACTTTTCGGGATGGACGGACAAACAAGCTGGCGACTTCTTCCCCGACGATGATGGGTTCGCCAAAATCGTCACGCATGAACCGCTCGGCGTTTGTGCTGCTATCAATCCGTTCAATGCGCCCGTGCCAACCATGATCCTGAAATGCATTCCAGCGTTAGCGACAGGAAATGTGATCATTGTGAAACCTTCAGAGAAAACGCCCTTGGGAACTCTGGCCATGGCACCACTATTTGAGAAAGCTGGATTCCCGAAAGGCGTGGTACAAGTCCTCACCGGACCTGGAGACACTGGTGCTTTACTCGCCAGTCATATGCGGATCCGGAAGATCAGCTTCACTGGCAGTATACCCACTGGCAAGAAGATTCAGGAAGCTGCGGCCAAGAGCAATCTCAAACGCGTGACGTTAGAACTGGGTGGAAAGAGCCCGGCCGTCGTGTTCGAAGACGCGAATTTGGACAACGCTCTCATGTGGACAGTCAACGCGCTTCTTGCAAGGTCTGGACAGGTGTGCGTTGCCGCTACTAGAGTGTATGTCCACTCTTCGGTCGCGAAAGATTTCATTGCGAAATACACCGAAAAGGTCAAGGCTGCCGTGAGCGATATTGGCGATCCTCAGGATAATACTGTGAAGATCGGACCTCTTGTCGACCAGTCTCAGCTTGAGAGGGTCAAGGGTATGATCGAGCGGGGAAGAGGTGAAGCTGAGCTCGTCGTCGGCGGCGTTCAATACGGCGAGACAGGATGTTACATGGAGCCGACGGTCTTCTTGAACCCCAAGCCAGATGCGGAAATCTATAGGACAGAAGTGTTTGGTCCAGTAGCAGTAGTCAAGACGTTCGAGACCGAGGAAGAAGTACTGAAGATGGCGAATGATACGGAATACGGGTTGATGTCCGGCGTGTTCACGAGAGATATTACGAGAGCGCTTCGTGTCGCCAAGAATTTGGATACTGGCGTTGTCGGCATCAATTGTGTCAGCTATGTAAGCAAATCTGTTCGATTGTTGTTGTCGGAATCAAGTGCTGACTTCCTATTCCAGATGAATATGCAAGTCCCGTTCGGCGGGCGAAAACAGTCGGGCGTTGGCAGAGAGTTTGGAGAATATGCTTTGCGTGCTTATACGGAGCCGAAGACGATGCTGATTAATATGAATGCATAGAATATCTGTATAGCAGGACCACATGTTCCAAGCGTGCAAATACGGCGTTTTTTGATACAAAAGATTCAACTCGACTCGACTCGAATCACCGCTTCGGCACGTGCTGTGAATCTCGAGTCCAATCCAGCAAAAATTCACTCGTGCCTGTTCACTGCCTAAGCGCGTATTCACTTCTTAAGCGGGCATCAGAACCATATAATATTTCGTGCACTCTCAGTCACTCTTGAACTTTGCAACACAAATTCAACTTCTACACCTTCGAATCGAGACAAGTCCGAGTCACGAACACGCACGCTCTGGTTGCGCCGCTCGACACCACCCGTCACCGGACAACAAGATGGGAGATACCGCAGCACTCTGCGAGCGCCTCGCGTCGCTGCCGCTAGAGCCGGTCGATACGAGCGCGCAAAACCCGCCACTCAACAAGGAAATGGACGAGACGACGGCACTCTCCGCCCGCATGATGGCGCTACCGCAAGAGCTGTTCGACGAAATCTACGACCGGACCTTCACCGCCAACAAGAAAACCCGTCAGATTATCAGCGCCTCTACCGGCCGCCCACCACATCTCCTCCACATCGACCGCCGCTCGCGCGAGAAATTCGCAGCCTCGTACTACCGCAACACCACCTTCCTCGTCGCCGACCACTACGTATTCGGCAACTGGATGGAAGCCTTGGACCACGTCCCCCCCACCGCTTTTGGCGGCGTGTATCTCCGGACGAACTATCCCTGGTGGGTGATCCGTCCGACCCAGACCGCTGAGATTGTGCAGCGCTGGCGAGAACTTGGTGATAGCTTCCAGATTATTCGTCACGACTCACCAAAGGTTAGTTTCATCATTTTGAGTATGGACTTCAATTGGGATTTTCGCTAACGCTGGTGTTGTACTGTGCAGAACGCTCAGCTCATTCAGGAAGCAAAGGATGATGAGAATGTGCCTTGATCGCGCAGATGCTTAGATGCGTGGCGAGGTTGAGATGATGGTCGATACGACGGGTGTGCACTAGAAGATGGAGATTCTTTCACACTCGAGATTGATTGGCGCGACTCAACGGAATGCTGTAGTACGCAGGACTGCAAAGGTCCGCGCATAAGGGGTTTAAGGGGCTGAACGAGGCCTGCACCAGGACATGATGGGAATTGCAATCGAGTATGCCGTGCTCATATCGGGGAGCGCGCGAAGTTCTCGCGATGACTGCTGGATGCATCTGGTAGGTGCCCGATCAGCGTAGGCATAAGAAATGTCAAAGGAGACTGCTGCCACCTCTGTAACAAGACAGACTCTTCAAAAATTCCCAGAAATCAACTAAATGTCCGTGAATGCTTCGCTTCACTTTCAATGGCTGGCTCTGAACTTAACGTCCCCCTTTGCTTCTCTCCAAAGCAAATTTGCGGATCGCACCCAACGATGAAATCGACAACCCTCAGTTCTCGTATGCGCCAGAAATGCAGCGCCGTTCAAGGGAAAAAACTAAAGTGAAATAAACCCCTTTCCTCAACGATAATCGGCTCAGAACTTGTGTGTAAACGTGTAACCTCAAGTGCATGCAAGCCCTCCATGTCCCCCCTTGCATTCGCCTTGCCATATGTCCACTTTCTCACTTCCAAACTGCGAGATTGTCTTCTAACTCACACACCACCTCCAAACCCAACCCCCAACAACACACAACCGACAAGACTGTCGACCAACAACACTCCAGAACTCGCCGCGCGACCTGCGCGAAATCATGGAAACCCCTTTCCACAAGAAACTCTACGACATCGTCTACGACCGAAAGTCTTCACCGCCGGGCCCACGCATTGCCCTTCTGCGCGATACGACACGACGTACAAGTTGCCGCACCTCGCCCACCACGTCGACCGAGCCTCCCCGCGGGGGGAAAAAATATGCAAAAAAGTCCTACTTTGCCCCGCTACCACGTTCATCTGTCCTTTTGGTCGAAGTCGGATCCGTGTGGTCCAGACATTTGTGTGGACGTCATTTGAAAAGCTCATCGACGACTTTTTCTTTACATCTTTGACGAACGTGGGAGGGAACATGACGAAGGGTTGGTGCTGAGAGTCCACCGCAAGATCACCCGCTTGGAGGGAGTTCAGGCGCATCCCATCACTCGTCGCGAGGTACAGTCCAATTGCTATATGTCGCATACACGACTTCTCATGGGTATAGTTCTGGGAAACGATTTGGCATCGAGCTGCTCTAACGCGGCGGATTAGCGAACTCACGCAGCGATGAACATGAGGCGTCACAATAGCGACGCCACAAGGTAATCGTGATGGTCGGGTGGTCTTCACAGCCCAGCATATACGCCAGAGCACTTCATTGAAGTCGTTCCTATCATGAATGGCTTTTCTCCCATAACCAAGAATGCAGCACTCGATATCATAATGCCATTAAACTGCCACCGGATTCGCCTCCTCTCCATTCGCAAGAGCCAACCGCTCCTCTTCCTTCTTCTGCCTCAGAGCTTCGGTCTCCTTTCGCAAAGCCTCAAGGTTGAATCCTCCGTCATCATCGTCAGAGTCTTCATCAGAGTCGGCACGCCAATCGCCCTTTTCGAACATGGCACGACCTGTCGCCTCCTTCATGGTCTGTGCTTCCTGTTCGGCGGCCTTCTTGTCTAATCGCTCCTTCTTCCACTTCGCGAAACTTTCAGGCGTGACCGGTGTCAGCTTGCCAGTGAGTTGCAATCGCTGCGATTCCAAGAAGTCCTCCAAGGTAAGCGTTGCCAACGGCGATTTGTCCATAAGTGCCTTCTCTGCCGCTCGCTGTTCCTTGGTCTTGAGCACGAATCCAGGCGGCAGAGAGTGCTTATACTTGCACTCATCTCCGCCGTTTGGACATTGCCAGAACCAACCATATTTCTGATTCTCGACAGCGTCGATGAAGAACTTGCACACCTTGTCTGTTGTTGTCTTGGGGTTGCCGTGTTTCGACATAACCACCTGTCGCAACTTCTCTTCATCCCACTCCTCCATGCCGTCCTTCTTCTTCTCATCTTCGTTGGCCTCATCCCCACGGACATCCGTGTACAAATCCTTCTTCGCAGTCTTGCGTTCCACATCCAAGTCATGAGAGAACTTGCACTTTTTGCCCTTCTCACATCCACCCTTTTTGAAGAACTGGCAGAGCACAGTCTTGGGGTCAACTCCCGGTGGCACTTTTTGTACGGCAACAGGAGCGAACAATTCTGCAGCTTCCTTCCGTGCTTGCTCTGCGGCCAACTTCTCCTTCTCCTTTTGCAGCTTCAGTGCTTCCTTCTTCTTGTCTTCTGGCGCGGAATTCTTCGATGCGGACATCTGTTTGATGGCTTTCTGCGCAGCACCGCCTTTCTTATTCTTCATGCCGAAGGCCTTGTCCTCAACGGTAGGCTTCTTCTTCTTGGGTTCATCCTGCTTTCCTTTCGGAGGCATACTGTAAGGTAGATGGAGTCGCTGCTGGCGACAGTCAAGGGCAAATGCGGGTTTCTTCGCTCAGTCTTCGTTGACTGAGGAGCGGGGCGTGGTCGAGTCGGGTGCGCGGAGCGATTCGTTGGACGGTCAGTGTAAAGGCGAGGGAAAGCTCTCCATGTGTAAGCCTTTCCGCACGTCAGCCGCCACGGATGCTCGTTTCGGCGAAGCGAGCAGTTGGAAAGTAAAGCGCTTCCTGGGCGTTGAGTGAATGTGGTTTGAGGCAGTCGAAGTTTCCATCTGAAGTCACCGCCGAGTGGCGTCACTGCCGACTGCCAAGAGTTCGGGATCGCCAAGGCCAGGAGATTCTGCCATTGCTGATGGAGCTCACCCCTCCAATTTCACTCCGCACAATGGGCGTTTTCACCATCCTGCTGGTGTTCCTAGCCTGCTTTGCGGTTTTTACCCTGGCCATATTCGCCTTGTCTTCGTGCCTGGGAGATGAAATGCGAGCAGCTTGGAGTGGAAGACGGAGGAGACACATTCCTACCACCTACGGTCTTCAATATGCCCAAGCCATGGGCCAAGGCGGACATGCTGGATACTCGGAGCACATAGAAATGGAAGACATGCTCCAGAGGTGGAATGAAAACAATGAAGACGATTGAGCGATCCCTCCTGGCCATGTCCGAGAATCACTCCGAACTTCGAACGAAGTAGTACTGCGTGCTTGCACAATGGCGGAAGACCCCCAAGCCGGCGTCATTCGTCTGCCAGAAGCGGGACTGGCGTGGACTATTACTTCAACCAATCGATACGAGTCTGCGACACTGCATCACATGGGACTGCGAACTGTACCAGCGCCACTGCACAGTAACCCCAAACTGCCCCCTTGCTGCCGAGGACGCATGACACGGTCCAATAACTTCACCGATAAGAAATTTCGAGCTGCGAGGAAGACAGCGTAGTTGCGGGAGAGGCAATGAGATCGAGACCGCGATCATTTCTCGTATCTCGTACAAGGCAACGTAGCGCTGCAACATATTCATACAATGCCACGCCGGGCTCTAATTTTCATGTCACCATCGTTACCACACCAGAACGCCTGTCCCGCAAAAACAAACAAATGATGAAGCCATACAAACAGCTTCAACACAAATGCTGCACGCTTTTCACCGAAAATGATTCGGCCAGGTGACAGCAGCGGTCACCCAGTCCATTCCCACACCGTCCTACGGTGACCCAAACCCGAGCTCATTCTTCAACCCGACTTTTCCTGATTTCTTCATGACTCCCAGCTCAATCAATCGATCCCAGGTTTTATCCTTGACCATGGAAGCCTTCTTATCGAAAGCAGCGCCGTCAAGGTCTGTCAGCTGCGGACAACTATGTCCAAGCATGAGGTGGCAAACTCTCCTTCGCAGCTTCGTGCTCTCATCCAAGCGGTCATGGTGGATGATGTCCCGTCCGGCATCTTGAGCTGGGAGAACATATTTTGCAACTTCGTTATTCTCCGTCTTAGTATCCTCCTCGTCAACTTCGCTCGATGCAGGTGGTTGCTCTCGGCGTACGATGCTGGTCGGCATAGAATGCAACTGGCGGTTCAATGTTGCGATTGGAGCGTAGAAGCCATGAGCCAGCGGATTATCACGTATGTCGAGGGACGTGAGTTGGGGCATTTTTGAAAAAGTCGCGACACTCTTTCGCAAACGGTCAAGTCGATTGCCACAGACCGAGAGCTGTTCCAGCTTCTGCACGTTGAGCAGGGGCCGCACGTCTTTGAGCGAGTTGAAGTTGAGATTCAGCGTGATCAAATTTGGCAGCTTCAAGCCAAAATCGTCCGGCAGATGCTGGATTCCACATGAGGCAAGTTCGAGGTGCTGCAGGCTGAGCAAACTGGCCGTCAAGTTGAGGGATGGGATATCGCTACCTGACAATCGTATCGTACGAGCATGACAAGTTTGGTCCAGTATGCGCACTGCAAGACCTTTGCTGAGGACTTGTCTGCGCATCGAAAGCGTGTCGAGCGATCTCAACATCTCCAAGCCCGCAATGCTCTGCATCTGGTTGCCATCAAGGAGGACCATCTGGAGCGCTGGCAGATTGCATACGTCTAGTCGTGCCAAGCCACAATTGTTCAACGACAGGTTCTTCAGACGTGGCAGTGTTTGCTCCAATGCTAGAGGCCTGGAAATGGGATTATCATCTAGCCTGAGACCCTTCAAAGACGTCAGTCGGTCCAGGCCATCGACAACTTCGATTGCGTTGGTGCACAAGTCCAGGTCTTCTAGTCTTTGCAAGCAGCTGTTCTCGAAGTCGACGGCGCGCACGAGGTTGCGCCGCAGTCGGAGCTTCAGAAGGCCATCAAGCTCTAGCACGCCATCAAGGCTGGTGATCTGATTATCGTCCGCCTTGAGCTCCCGCAAGTGAACCAAGCATTCAAGGCCCTTGAGGCTGTCGAGTTGGTTGCTGGAAATGTCCAGATATTGCAAGTTCACGAGATGCGTCCATGTGGTCAAACTGGTGAGCAGATTACCGTTGGCGACGAGCGTCCTCAAGCTGGTTGGCACCCCGGTGAGGTAACCTAGCTTGTTCTGAGATACGTCCATCTCTCGCACACGACTGCAGAAATCGTTGAGGCCATGTAGAGACGCCACCGAGCGATTGCGAAGGTCCAGCTGCATAACATCATCCCAATATGGCTCCTCGGATTTCACATCCACAAGTGTCTTGACAAGATCCTTGACGGCCAAAGCATACCGATCGTCGACCTCGTCAGCAGCATGTCTGGCCACTCTGTGGGCCAAAGCACGTTCTGATGGCCGTTCGGCATCCTCCTCGTGAACGGTGAATTCTGGTAAATCACTCAGAATGTGGCTTGGATCGTACTTGAGGGGAGAAGAGAGTATCTCAGAAACGTGGCTCGTCGTCTGACGCTTGCTGAGTGGACGTGAGACGCTAAGGGCTACACTCATAATACGCTCTCCCGGCAATGCGGCAACGAAAGACAATTCGCTTTGTTCCATTTCTCCCATGTCGCTGAAACGGCTTGTGAATGTCTGATGATGCATAGACACTTTCCGCGTGGCATGGCTGTGCTGCGCAGAGAATTGAACCTTGGCTGGCGTCTTGCGCACTTTGGGCGCTCTGATGTATTGATGAGGCCGACTATCCAGAAGAACTGCAGTGTCGTCTCTGAGGCCTGCCAGCTCATCCGATTGCTGATTTACTTCATCGAGAGTGCTATCCCCGACCGAGTCGTTATCGATTTGCTGTTCCACCAACACAGGCTCGGGAACAGTAGAGACGTTTTCTTCGCTTTGTACTGTAGGCTGCATCAACAGCGTGGAGGCCTTGCTGCGCTCAGCTACGGCTGCCTGAGCAGCGGCATACGCCAAAGGTCGCTGCTTCGCACTGCCCTCCGTTGCTAGATGCTGCGGCTCATCGTAACCCCAAGAAGTAGCACGGGTCTCGTTGGTCTGCTGTTGGCTTGACTGAAGGGCCGTTGACTTGTCAGGGTCCGAACTTGAGTACGTGTCTCGAGATTTGAAGCTTCCACGAGTCGATGTGCGCGCCAGAACAGTCTCTTGAGATGTGACCCGAGATTCGACTTGCTGTTGCGAGATATCAGGTGCTTCTTGTCCGGCAGTGTTTGCGAGCTCTGTTGATAGTGCACTCAGCCGTCGGCCTTGATTGCTTACTTTTCGAATTTCTTCTTCCCTTTGCTCGTCCACTGGAAGATCCGATATTTCTCGGAACGGATCGTCATCGCTGGTGATGTTGCTCGGCGGCTCAAGAAAGCTGCCATAGACCGGCTTCTGCGGGCTCTTCGTCTTCACCCACTGCTGACGGTCTTTGTCGTACACCATGGCACCCACTTGCTCTCCGATCAAATGAGCAACATGCTCAGGGGCCAACACGCCAACATTGTCGGATTTGCGGGTCGACGCAGTGTGAAGTGTCCTGCCCGTACTAGTAGCTGCTGACGTCTGCGTTGACACCGACTCATTCGACCGCTGGGAAACAGGACGTGATGAATCGTAATCAAGAACTGCATGAGGCATGGGCCCTTTGATGCGAATGTTGGCTTGTTCGTCAATGGCCACATATGCGTTCTGATACAATAAGTCTCGTTCGAGCTCTGAGTCTTCGCCCTCTGGCACGCCCGAGTCGGCGATAAATTCAGTGTCCTCGGTCTCGCGGAATTTGCGCAAGTGGCTCATCACTCGAACATCGGTCTGCTCAGATGTTCTCGGTCGCCAGCCACTCGGCACCTCTCTCGAGGGAGGACGCGACACCCGCAGCGCTGAAAGCTGCTGAAGTGAGCGATCCATGTCCTGGCTGTTTCCTTCTTGGTCGGACTCAGCAACACTACCGAGTCCGCTTTGTCGGCCGGCTTTCTCCCGAATCAGTCGCATCACCATGACCGCTTCATTGAAGAAGTCTTGGGTCGTTACAGAACGCTTGCGCTCAGTGTGATCACCAGAAGCCTTTTGGACTCGCAGACTGAATTTCGCAACTTGGTCAGCCACTGCTCGAGCTTGTTGCTGAATAGAAGGTGGACTTCCAGAGGCCATGGACGTCTCGACTTGTTCCATGACTGCCTCCAGTTCTTCAGGGGCCTCCGTGACGAACTGCTCGGCCACCTCCCGAATTTCTGCTTCGATTTGCTCACGTCTTCGTTGACTCGGAGTGGGGTTGCGTGGCCTTAGCGCTTCGAGGAGCTTGTCTACCTTGCGTTCACTTTCACTCTGCTGGGTACACATGGCGTGCTGCAAATTCTCATGGAACGAGCGGCTGTATTCAGATCCATCCTCTTGAAGCTCCGAAGCATGCAGCGTCCTTCTTCGCTTAGGCGTTGGAGCTTTGAAAGGGGAATTCGGCGGTCGCTTTCCCATCGCCGCTCCTGGATCTTCCGATGGCTGGAAGGCTTTGTGTGGATTCGTGACGCGTTCTGCTCCAGTTTGAGTATTGAGCGCGTTTTTAAGGCCCATGTTCAATGTAGATCCGGCAGAAGTGACAGCACTACGTCGCCGCTTGAGTCTGAACGTGCCTCGAGCTATGGGTGAGCTCTCGGGCTTGAACATGAGAGGCGATCGAGCACCAGGAGGGGAAACGTCGGATCCAGGAGATCGATCACTGTCAGCCTTATCGGAATCGGAGGCGCTGGTTATTGTGATTTCGGCAGTAAACTGGTGGTGGTTGAGCTCGCCACCGCCAAAAGAACCAGAGAAGACATTGCGCCTGTCCTGTGTCGGTTGCTTCGCCTCATGACCATCGTGGAAGTCGCTGGCGTCTTCCGATCGTATGCCAGACAAATCTGGGTCGAGCTGACTCATGCGCCGCAGGAGTCGCTTGCTTGTAAACGTGTCATGAGGACCAAAGAGCTTCAGAGGACTGCCAGAAGATCGAGATGGTCCTTCTGAACTCGCCTCCCCATGCACAGGAGTCGCAAGTTCGCGGACTGCTGATTGCATTTGAACTTGCTTACGTGTTGTTAGGGCTTCGGGTGAAAGA
Source organism: Cercospora zeina (assembly GCA_022702355.1). NCBI lineage: Eukaryota > Fungi > Ascomycota > Dothideomycetes > Mycosphaerellales > Mycosphaerellaceae > Cercospora > Cercospora zeina. The sequence continues at coordinate 2,012,862 of JAKLWX010000010.1, forward strand.
AGACCGCTCGCGTGGCGTGCCATTGACGAGCTTGGTCGAGAAGGCGAGGGACTTAGAGGCTTCTCGTTGAGGGAGCTTTGAACAGAGTATCCACCTCTTCGCGTTTGGACGTTGACGGTCAGTCCGGCGAAAGAAGGCGGTGTCCCGGTAGGTAGATTCTCTGACAGCGACAGGTCTGGCATCGGTGGCAGCTCACTTCCAGGACCATCAGTGAAGGTTGACTGCTCTTGTTGCTCATCGAAGTCCTCTTCCGCATATGATGCGTCTTCCAGCTTCTCGTGCCGATCATTGCGCACAGCCTCTTGTGACACATCGTGGAACTTTCTGACCAAGCGCGAGTCCAAGGCTTTGTAGTCCACCTGGCCATTTGTAGAAGTGTGTTTAGAGATGAACACAGGGCTGAAGTCCTCGCATTCCGTTTGACCGCTGACTGTCCTGTTGCCGTTCATGTAGTGCTCGGTTGGTTCCAGCCTTTCCGGGCTGGACATGGGATGCTTGCCACTTTCCTCCCGCATGCCATGGCCTTGTCGCATCTCAGAGCCATCCAGCTCAAACGGATTGCTCTCAAATGTCTCCTCCTCGGTGGATGCCCCGCTATCCTCCATTTCGTCCTCCCCAGCCTCTGCCTCCTCGGTCTCTTCATCCACGGCGGTCAGTCCTTCCTCGGACTCGACTTCCTCATCGTTTGGCAGACTGTGGTCCGGCCGCGATGGCCAGAGAGGAGGACTAGAGTTTGCAGCAGAGTTGTTAAGCCAGCTCATACTACCTCTGGTGATTGGTCTGGTATCGGTGTCGCGCGGAGCTGCAAAGATGTTCTCGAGACCGGATGGGCCAAATAGATCTGTCTGGTCGCCATATCCCACCTGACCTTTCAGCAGTCTCTTCTTCCACTCTAGTGTCTCCTTCTTCACTGGCGATGCGCTTTTCGAACGCTGCAACATGGTGCCATGTTGAACCACGGAGTCCTCTGATGTTCCTGAGAAGGATCGGGAGGCGTTCAGTTTAGTCGTTCCGCTTGTTCTTCGTAAAGAGTTGTTGTTGCTACCGTTTTGACTCAATTGCGCCAGCGGATCTCGACGTCGCTGTATGGAGTTCTGCGATGTCGTCACTTTTTGGTGGGAGATCTGCCGCGTGGTGCGGGTGGTGGTGACTCGGAGGGAGTGGGCATTGTGCGAGGCGGAAGAAATGTGCTGCTGCTGTTGTTGTTGTTGTTGTTGTTGTTGCTGTTGCGCATTGTACGATGAGGGAACCTCCCAATTCTCGTCCAGGCCCTCGAGCCACGGCGCGACGCTCTGGGCCATGCTATCGGTGCTGCTGGCCGCCGATCATCCGCCGAGTGCAGCGTGTTGTTGTGAGATCTGTATTGGTATACTGCAGCGCTGTGTCCTGCGGCGGGGATGCCGCAATACAAAGAGAGCCGTACAAACGCGAGAATGCACAACGCCGACCAGACGAATGGTATACGCTCGCGAAATCAATGATGTGCGCAATTGGTGGGCGGTGCGTGCGTGCGTGTGAAGTCAGCGGTGTTCATAGCTTCGCGCTTGTATCGTGCCTGCCCCGTGCGAATCTGTTGCCGTGGCAACCCACTTTCAGACCCCCCTGCTGCCTTGCCTTACCTTCCGACGTCGCGCGCATACCGCCGACATATTTCGCCACTTGGATCATTGGATGTCACAATCGAGACCATGAGAGCTCGTGCACGCTCGCTGATATCCTGCCACCGACATGATCCGGACGCATAGGCCTCGCGGATATCAGTGGACGGCCGCCAGCGAGTTCCAGCAAACAGAGCTCTTTCGAGATATACGCTATGAAGATGCAGAATTAATCGACGATGAAGTGCTGCATCCCGACTCGGAAGACGAATTCCCACTGTCCGAACGCGTCTTGAAGCGTCAACGGGTGGAAAAGCTGGCTGATGGGCTTCTCAATGGCGAAGAACTCCGCATCCATTCGGCACGAATCGACGCGCACCATGTGCTCCAAAGTCTGACTTGTTGCTTCCATAAGCCGAAGTTCCTTGCACAGGCGATTGCGAAAGCCGATTGGAATGAGAGGTCAGACGATGAGTGGCAGGATGTAGAGGATGACTGGGACTTCTTGAAACGACGATGTCCTGGGCCGAGAAGTGCTGCTGGCCTGCCAGGCGAAGATATTCCTGCATCGAGAGAAGAGGAGGTGTATATCGAGGAGCAAAAGTCCAGCTGTCAACGCCGCAGTAGCCAGAGAATCGCCAAATTAATTGCCGTTGCGCCCAGCAAAGATGCATTACGCAAAGCAGCCGCCTTGCGAAACCGAAAGTTTGACATTGCTCAACCTGTGACTGCCGAGGACTCTTTGCTTCAGCCGTGTCCAGAATCTATAATTGCTGATTCGGAACTTGACTGTTCTCCGGACGAGGAATTGGTCTCAGATTGTGGCCCGTCGCCCACACCAGCGTGGACGAGCGCAATGTGGCGAAGAAAGGGTGGGTTCAGGCCGGCCCGGAAGCCTCGTCCTGTTCTCAAACCTGTTGATCAAGATTGCAGTCGAGACGAACTTGCTCTATCATCCTTCAGCGCTCAATCCCAACCTGTTGGGCACGTCAAACCTGTGGAAATGGTATTTGGACATGATAGAGCGGCGCCGGATGATCAAGACGCCGCAGTCATGGCTCTGCTTTCGAGTGCATCGGGCTCGGCGCATCAATGGAACGGCGGTTCAGACATTGCTATGGAGACTAGGTCCGCCGGAGGTACACCGGTCACAGCCAGCATACAGCTGACACAGGAACCCAATCGACGACGCTCTGCCCCATCAGGACATCAGAACCCTTCCCAGGCACGTGGCAGCTCAACGACAGGGCGCCGGCGCAAAGCGCACGACGGAGCAGTGCAATACAGCGAGTCGGTTGGTGTTAAAGGCTCCTCGCCATTTCTGTTCCGCAAACGTGCTTTACGATCAAACAGTGGCGTCCAGTCCGCGCTTGGAGCCAGTGGATCACAGGATATGCCTGCCCCAGCAGCAGCGTCTACGAAGACGCCTAGCAAGCTGGTTCATGTTGAATGCGCCAGTCTGCTCCAAGCGCCGGAAGAGTCAGGAACACCGTTGATGGACGCGCATGTAAACCACAGGCTACCACAACCAGTCTCTGCAGGCCGACGCTCGATCTCATTGAGATCGTCGCTGCGTCATGAAATGATCGCTTCAGGCGCTGAGATGTCTCAAATCGAATCAGATGAGACCTCGCAGCTTTCCGAATCGCTGGATGCAGAAAGAGACGAAGAACAACTGGATACCAGTGTAGTAGAGGACTCATTTGTGGGACTGGGAGCCTTGGAGCATGAGGCGTCCGAGCTTGAGGTGTCGGGCCATGAGGTTTCGGAGTACCAGGTGTCAATGGTGGCAAACCCAACAGAGCAGCAGCAACTCGAGCCTCAGCAGTTGTGGCCAGGCACTCAGGCTATGCTTGCACAAGCACAACATGAGCTGTTCACATCTCCCGAAAAGACTGATTCTGCAGTCTACTTGGGCAACAAAAGTACTCCTCAAGCGGAACCCAACATCGGAGGACGTCGCCGCCGCCCACTAGGTGCGCTCTCCCAGGAGCCTACGCCCAGCACCCAAGCGCTTTTGCAGGATTGGAAAGGCTGGTCCAGCATCAAGAAGCCGAGACAGCCTGGTGGCACTCGAGGGAATCCTCAGTCGCCGACAATGTTCAAAGGCGTGTTGGGATACAGCGCGGAGGTCACTGCCTCGTCGTTTGAAGACAAAGCGAGACGAAGGAGCAGCCTTCGATTCGCCATCTCGCTCTCCCAGGATTCAACAGCTGCAGAAGCCACACCTGTGAAGCCTTCTTCAATGCCGGCCCGGTCTACAGACATGGTTTCAGGAACTCTAGAGGAAGCTGCACCAACAACATGGCCCAGACCGAGTGGCAAGATCGCCTCCTCAGCTTCGTTTAGTACTGCCATCTCGTCCCTAGGAATTGGTTCTTTTCGATCTCAGCCTAGTTTGGATACGCGGAGATCCGAGCAAGACCCGTTCAAAGATAATACCATGGTACCTGATGCAACCACGGTCAGCTTGAGCTTTGGTGCTCCTGAAAGATCTTCCGTGCACGGCGGGAAGATCAAATCAGCTTCGCAGCCAGCACCACACCACGAATCGGCGCCGCAAGCGCAATCGGAGGACAGATCTGTATGGCGTTCGCTGCGAGCTGTCAAGATGCCACAGCCTGTAAACCCTGCAGAGAACAATGAGGAGACAGTGATAAGCGACATGAGTTTCGGCCCGCCTAATGTTCAGCTCGAAAGCCTCAGCGAGTCTTTGCCCAGCTATTTGGACGCGCAACCAGTGCAGCAGATCTCAGATTGCGATTCGCGAGAATTGCGGTCAACGATGAACAACCTTGTGGTGGATGTACTTGGCGCTGCAGCAAATTTTAGTTTTTGAGCGGATGGATGATCATTTTGGCGATCACTCGGACGGTAAAGCGAACAAGTTTGGGAAAGGTTGAATAGATGGAACAATCGTGATCAGGTAATGCATCGGCGGGACGGTCTACCGTCCGCAGGTTGCCATTGAGTAGTGTCTAGAAAAGCCCAGTGAGAGTCGTCTTCGCGCCTCTCTCACAAATATAGCAACCATTCAAGTCTGGCTTGCAATTGCCTTGATTCCTTTTCCTCTCCCATCTTTCTTGGAGACTCGCACGCCCCGCGACATTTCTTTGCCCAACAAAATAGAACTTCCGTTGTCCGGACTAAAGACAGAACGGCTGCAACTCGCACAGTCCAAACTCCTCGCTCAAACCCCTCATATTTCGCACCCACCTCAACTGTTGTTCCATTCACCTCCCCATCCCCATCCCCTCACTCGCCCCATCCCCATACTCATCATCCGCCGCATCCCGAATTTCCTGCTGCAGAACAATCGAATAAACACTCGCCTTCAACAACGTAAACACCGTCGTCGTTTTCCTCTCCAGCCCTCTTAGCGAATCTAAAATCTCAGCCGAAGGCTTCGCTGCAAGGTCATTGAGGACATTTGCCAGCTAAAGATTACAACAAGTCAGTCAGCCAGTCATGACTCCTTCCTCTTTCTTATCAGTAATAAGGTAAATGATACGCGCGCGTGGGAAGCAGAGAAGATATGTCGAATCTTTTGGTTTTGGTTTTTTTTTCTGGGCTTGTGTGAGAGAGAAAGAAAGAACCAGATGTAATAAAGCTTCAATCACGCACATCATCTAAATTTCCGACTAGTTTCGCATACTCGTCCAAGACTTCTTGCTCGAGCGGCGAGAGGAGTTCCTCGAGGTTCTGGTGGGATGTAGAAGAGGAGGAGGGGCGAAAATCGTCCATGTCTTCTACTTTGCTCGTGCTCGTCGCAGTGAGGCCAAAATTGCGTGTTGTTCGTCCTTCTTGCTGATTAGTACAAGGCGCACTTGATCTGTGGACTAGTTATTGAAGCGGGCGTGGGACTTCGCATATAATGTCTGTTCGATTGTCGGCGAAAGCGCGTTCGCAAACGCAAAGCTGAAGTCGCGTCCGAAGTCTTGGCACTCAAGCTTCACTTGCTCCTGCTCCTACTATACTGAGCTCACTCGCGCCTCCAGTGCATGGTATGCGCCTTAAAACTACAACTTGGTATGAAAAGTAACGCATCAATTTGTGAAACAATAGAATACTTCCATTCATATAGGATTTCATCAACAGCACTGGCTTTTGCAGTCCAGCTCTGATCACACAACTTTCCGCGCTGCCGTGTCTGACCTTCAATACTCCTCATTCTGTAAAACGAAATCACTTGCGCCCCCATGCCAATTATCACACCACCCTCACAGAAACGCCTGTACCTGTGCAAAGAATATTTACAATGATGAGCGAAGCCCGTGGTGAAGCTCTTGTAGCGCCGGTTCTTCAGACAACTCAAATCCGAGCTGTTCGAATATGCAATGAGCGGGAATAACATCATCTTTCTGCTCCCGCCGTTGAGGCTCATGACGCTGTCCGGTCTATGCTTAGTTGAGCGAGTGTCGTCAGCCGTTAGCGCCAACGCTACCGATGACCATTTGTCTCCTGAGAGTGAGCTGCCTGGTCATCTCCATCATGATGTAGTGTAACGCTGTTGAAATCCTCGAATGGGTCTGCGATCTCGCCACCCGGTGTTTCCAAGCCGGAGTCCAGGGGAACACCCTTCATCTTGCTTGCGCTCACACCGAAGCCCTTGTTGGCACCACCACCACCGCTCAAGTCAATACTTTGAGATTCTTTGACGTTTCTGAAATTGACAGTATCAATGCCGCGGCCTTGGTTAGGGATAATCGGCGGTTTCGAGTGTCGTAGAAGGGCCCAGGAGGTATTACGGAAGAACGGATGGGCCTTGACGTCGGATGCACCAGCTCGAGAACCTAGTCGTCGAAGTTCGTCTTTGATGAGGAGTTTGCGAATCAACGATTTGCAGAGGCTGAAGAATGTTGTCAGTACGGTGGAGAAGATGAGGGGCTCCGCGAGACTCACTTTGAAATATTCTGCGCTCCGTTGCCTTCCGGGAATGGTACTTCATCACGAAGAATATTCGCAAATGTGGCATTCCTGTTCTTGCCCTTGAATGGGGTTGTGCCGAACAGCATTTCGTATATCAATATCCCCAGCGTCCACCAGTCCACTGCACTCGTATGTCCGCAACCCTTAATCACTTCTGGTGCAATGTACTCCTCTGTGCCGACGAATGAGTTGGTTCGGAAGTTGGCGATACAACTTTTCGTGTCGATCGTGGGCATGTTGCTGGGGTTTGGATTGCTCGAAATGCCGCCGCTCGCGCCACGTCCAGCAGCCATGATCATGACTGGGCCACCACCTGGGTCGGATTGTTTAGAAAGATCGAAGTCGCTCAACATTATATGTCCTGACTGGTGCAGGAGAATGTCTGCCAAAGGTTAGCATTCGCGTACAGCAGCGATAGCACTATCTCTCACTTTCAGGCTTCAAGTCTCGGTAAATGAAACCCATGAGGTGCAGGTACTCCAGCGCAGCCGTAACTTCAGCTGCGTAAAATCGTGCTGCATCTTCGTCCACGCATTTGTTTGGACGAGTCTGTAACGCCCGGAAGAACTCGCCTCCGCTGCAGTATTCCATACAGAGATAAAGGTGGTCCTCTGACTGGAAGGAGTGGTACAGTGTGACGATGAAAGGGTGGTTGCTGGTAGCCAAAATTTCCTGTTCGGCCAGCGCGCGCTTGATCTTGTTGCGTTTGATCATCTCTTTCTTCGACAGTACTGTGAGGTGTTAGTAAATGTCCGATGCGATCACGTCTCACTCCCACTGACCTTTCATGGCGTACAATCTGGAGCTCTTCTTCTCTCTCACGAGATACACTTTGCCAACATCTCCCTTTCCAATCAACTTGATCTTGTCGAAGCTGCTGGGGCCAACCTCCACATTCCGGACCTTGATACTGTTACTACTGTAAGTCCTTCTGAAGGCAATACTGTTCCGGAGTTTGCCAGGAGTGATGGCGCCATCGATTCCGGGCACTGGGAGGAGATCTCCATGGGCCGGCACAGTTTCGACCATGCTCAGTGCACTGGCATTGTTGTGTGCGCCAATACCGTTGACTTTGGGCATGGGCGTATCCGCCATGTCTGCCGTAGGCGGTCGATCTCCATTCGCATCCTTGCCTTTATTGAACAGGCCCTGTGCATTTGGTGCGCTCGCAACTCTACGCAATTTCCTCGCAAGCTCTTCCTTCCCGCTCAAGCCATTTGCGTCCTTGGTCGCATTCTCGGGGGAAATCTTTCTCGACATGGTCGGCGTATCGGGAGGAGACGGCGGGATACTGCTGTCGTCGTGGTGGCGGAGGGCGGGAGGTCCCTGGTGTTGGAAATACGGGTTGGCATGAGCAGTCGGGCTCATGGCATCGTCGAGTGGATTGCCCTCGCTGGCGACGGTCGTGCTCCTACTACGGCCGATGTGAGGCAGAAAGCGGCTGTTCCGGAGACTGCTCTTGTTGTTGGCGGACTGCGGTGTCCTCGCCCCATCCTGCTGCACATCGGCCAGGGAGCCTTTCTCCGAGTCGATGCCATTGTTGGTGTGGGACTTGCTGGGCAGTCGGAAGAAGTTTTTGATCTTCTGGCCGGTGCTGTGCGTTCCATTCGCCGAGTTCTTGCTGGTGCTGCTGAAGACCCGCTTCGCGCTGCCCTGCTCAGTTGTTGCGGACGGCATGCTGGCGGAGGTGTGTCGCTGGGCCGTCACAGCCGACATGCCATTGCTGTCGCGACGAGGCACTCGGGTGCTGCTCGGGCAGAGCAGGGAGAGCGGAGGGCGGCGAATTGGGGGGATGGACGGGCGTGGGTGATGTGTAAGCGAGCTGGTGATGGGAAGAGTGGGGACACAGCTCGTGCTGCTGCTGCTGCTTGCCGACGGAGGACGGAAGGTGATGCTGTGAGGCAGCTCGCGAGCGGGTGCTCTGCCGGACAGGTGCGTGGAGGCGAGTGATGAGGCAGATGTTCCGTAGGCGGAGATCCGCTCGTGGGAGATCGAGTCGTGGGCGAGCAGTGGACAGACCGTCTCAACTCTGGGAAATGTGGAGCGGCTCTCGACTTTCTGCCCAGCGGAAGCTTGCCGTCAACGCTGCCGATCCACCGCGATCCAGGCCAACGACTTTTCACTTGCTACTGGATTCACACACCGAATGCCGCGCGTGTCACTCGACGCTGTCACATCACGGCCGTCCGCGTGCTGATATCAGCGTTGCACGGTGACGTCTCGCTGTCGCTTCCGCCATCGATGCTGCGCCTCAGGCCTCCCGCACCGCTGCCAAGGAACACTTCGTCCGCCTCTCCCACGCCGGCGAGCGGAGAGCGGGGAGATGCACGCTGCAGCGGCAAGGATCGTACTGCTCAAAACACAAATCCCAACGCGGCCGACCTGCCAGCTTGAGCGATGCGAAACACATGCTTTACTGCTTTACCAGCTGCCGCCTCCTGACATCCAATACGCCTCCCATCATCCGTGCCAGGTCTGCCGGCTTCCCCTTGCGCTTTCGCCCAACATCTCACCATCACGACGATGGTGAGAGAGTCAGCCGATGTGAGGCGTCTGTCTTGCGGATTGGACGTTGGTGTGCTGACATCTGTCAGTACCGTCCGCGATCCCTCTGTGTCCGCAACGCTTGCACGCCTTTCACTCTGTATTGCCATGCTAGCCACTGACAAGCGGAGCACCGCACCTTGTACGGACATCCTTGGATCATGAGACAACCCTATACAAAACCTCCCGGACTCCCCGGAAGAGAATGTGCTGGCATTAATGCCCCCCTCCATCGTGGTGAGCGCGATGGAAACGATCTGACATTTGCCATTGCCGACGGCCGTTGAGTCGCTCATAGCGACTGCTTGTATTCCCACATATCTCTGTGATGCGCAGATGCAGAATAACGACGCGTACGCCACGGCCGACGGAAGCTTTCACTCCCTGTCACAAATTGAGCTCGCCACGAAGTAAAACGCTCGTGGCGTGCTGAGTTTGTGGCAAGAGTGCTTGTGCAGTCTTCACCTCAAGTGGCTTGGCAGTTGTGATTACGCCAGAGACAACGGAACAATTTGGCTCCAAGCATTCAGTGTGGCCCGCGCAGTTGAACGAGTCGGCGTGATTGTAGAGAGAAGCTCAAATTCAATAACGTATGTCAGGACTAAGACATCGCATCTTAAAAAAGACTCAGACAAAGCCCCATACGATCAAGCCGACGTGATTCTGTGAGCTCACGATCCATCAGAAAGATGAGAACTCCTCATTTCGACACGTGGTTGTCGGGCATATACTCCCACAGTCCGCAAGCGATCAGAACGAAGATCAAAGTGATGAAAATCGCCCATTGCCACCAAGTCCCACATCCTCTGAATGTGCCATCTTCCTCCTGGAAACCCTCATCTTGATCTCCGGCAGTCGTGCTCCAATCCTCGAGCGCCATAGGGGCGGTGGCAACCATCGTCCCATAACCCTTTGCTAGGGTAATGCCACCCGCTTCTTCATCGGCCGTCTCCTGCGGCATGTCTTCTGGAGTCTTCTTCGTTGCCGAGAAGAGCTTTCCTCTCCACCCGCCAGCACCTGGACGCGGCTGCTGAGCTTCCACATCAAGTATCCAAGCGGAAACTCGGCTTTCGAATCCTTGTGGCCGCAGATTTGCCACCAAGCACGGAAGGACGGGACGGGGGTTCTCGCGCAGTTTGCGCACTTCTTCATCGACGACCTTGAAGCAGTCGGACAGCAGAGTTGGTCTAGTTCCCCCAGAAGAGCTTGATGAGGAAAGCGATGCTGATGAGGCCGTCGATGGACTCGACGCACGCTTGGGAGGGAGGAGTTCGGCGCTGTCGGGGGAGTTCCAGGAGTAGACCGGCCCGACTTGCTCTGATTCGTTTTCTTTTCGAACCGCTGGCCTGGGGGCAACTGGGCGGCCGCGTGCTTCGCCTTGGCCAGAAGACATTTTGCTTGTGGCTTTGGGATGATAAATAACGACGTAGTTTCGAGGGACTGCTTCCGCTTCGAGTCAAAAGTTGTTGAAATATATCGCGGACTTCCTTGGTGCCTTCGAGTCTTGTTAAAGGTAGAGTCAAGCTTGACGATCTGCGGGCTCTCGAGAATGTTGACTTCCTGTGTGGCCAGAGCTTGTAGGGGCACGAGTAACTCATATACTCGATGCCCCTCGTTTTTGAGGACAAGATTGAGTTTCTGCTCGACCAGCGGTACAAAGAGTCCACTTTAATTCTGTATTCACGTCCTTGAGAATTTGCTTGCAGGAGTCAGCAGCTGCGGTGGTGAACAGGACAGACACATGATCAGTGGAGTCGCTAGTCTGAATTGGGAACATGTGAAAATGAATCAATGGTGAATGCTGGGACGAGATGTTATGATCTTCTTGGGCACATACGGCGAATGAATAGAAGTGAGACTAGGTCCGCGCCTTGCATCGCATGAGCAGGTGCCTCTTTTGTGCTGGCACAGGGCCTGATAGTATCGCATCGTGCCACTGCGATTATGGTTACCTCACCTGTGAGCTGCACCTGAGCAAGAAATTGGCAGAGCGTGTTGCGTCAGCGTTCGAGGAGGACTTTTTGCTGCGGCCTCTTGCAGGATGGTGCTTTGCAGCTTCACATGGATTCCACTTTACTGGCGTTGGGTTCGCTCTTGTTGATGAAACATCTTCCCGGTGGTCGTGCGTGTCACGCCACGAAAGGATGATCCGGCAGGTGAAGTGGAGCAATTCCTGCAGTGTTGCCATACGCGACATCTTCGGCATTGTGTACTCGTGTACTGTCTGTCGCGTGCAACTGGCGGTTAGGTTCATCGACCCCAGGAAGCCTTGTACCATTGTGAGCGCTCCAATTCGTGCGCCATCAGTGCCGAAGAGGTGCCTCGGGAGCTGTTGATCAAGAGACGGCTGGAAGCTTGTCTCGCGGATAATGACATTAGAGAACATTCTCGCCGTCGGTGCGCGCGCAATTGGAAGTCAGCACAAGGTTGGTGGTCTTGACATTCGAGCCAAGAGCGGGGTTCGGAGTTGGACAGCGACTGGGACTTCATCGCCAACCTTTCGCTTCACATTTGCTAGTTCACCTTGTCACACCGAGATGGCATTTCGAAAGCGCAACATAGCAATTGGTCGACAGCACGCAGCTGGCTCAGGCGACGCTGCTCCCGCGAGCACACCAGGCGTTCGGCCTTCGCCCGTGTCGTCGCACGCCGTAACTTCGACCGGCACCCATTCGCTCGATGGCCTGCTCGGCGGCCATGCTGGACTTGCGCTGGGCTCGAGCCTCCTGATCGAAGAGAGCGGGACGACAGACTTTGCGGGCGCACTGCTCAAGTACTATGCCGCAGAAGCCATTTGCCAGGGCCATGTGCTACATGTTGTGGGCATGGGCGAAGGTTGGGTCAGAGAATTGCCCGGAATAGCAGAAGAGAAGAAGGGTGACAGCAGGAGTTCTGCGTCGAAGTCTGCAGCAGACGAAGAGAAGATGAAAATTGCGTGGAGATATGAACGGCTTGGGCAAGCAGGAGAGAGAGGTGCGTGGGAAGCTTCTGTGCCCCGGCTCTGATATCCAGATGCGCAGCGCTGACGAAATGTAAGTACATGCCAAAACTGACGGTAAGTGCAGCTCTTCCTGATCGCACCGCCGTCGTCTCTCCCAATGGTCCATCACAGCCAGTAATACCATTTTGCCATACCTTTGACCTCACCAAGCGCATCACCATTCCCGCAGATACAAAGGTCAATCATATTCCAGTGTCGCCGTCGTCGACTCTTGGTTCGATCGTACAGAATTTGTCGAGGAGTCTCGCTGCATCTACTCCAAACAGCTGCCACAGATTTGTGGTGCCGTCACTGCTGAGTCCAGCACTGTATCCTCCACTGGCAGCTCGCCCAGACAGCTTCATTGGCTTCTTCAAAGCACTGCGGACGCTTCTTCGGCAGTACAACAGCAAACTGACAGCGATGATCACTCTACCACTGGAGCTATACCCTCGGTCATCAGGCCTGGTACGCTGGGCCGAAATCCTCAGTGATGGCGTTGTGGAGCTGACACCCTTCCCACATTTGATGGACGCGTCAAACAGCCTCGCTGAAAGCGGAGGCGCTCGAGATAAAGACGAACTGCCGCAAGGCCTTGTCAGGTTTCATAAGTTACCCATCAACACCGAGCGTGGCGAGGGCGGCGCGGGAGCTGGAAATAGCTTAGGCGAAGATCTGGCTTTCACTATTAGCAGGAGGAAGTTCGTCATCAAGCCATTCTCGTTGCCACCCTTAGAGGGCGACCAAGAAGCACAGCAGGAGGCCGGCAAGGTTACTGCGAAGAACATACAGTTCTGAGTACAAGATGGCCTTCACGACAAACTTGCTGGCCTGTCCGAGCGTTGAGTGGGGTTCTGTCGGACAGCATGATGCTAGAGGCTAGTCCGCCGGGACAGCATAGGCAATTACATTGCGCGCGCATGCTAGAACCGACCTTTATTCCAATACGGCCTCTTCCAGTCGTCAAGCCGTCTTTGGAGTCATCGCCGTGCTTCCTCGTGTGTTCGGACACTTCGTTATGCTCTCAGGCAGTGGCTCAGTGGCTCTGCAGCCTGTGCCATGGACAAGAAACTATGAGTATATTCGCTGCGCCCAGAGGGGAGCGAGCATACAACGAACCTACCTTGATGCACTGGTAATTCCGAACGTCGCAAGCCGTTCATGACGAAGATAACTTCGAGGCCACGCGCAAGTTAAAGGTGCTGAGGAATTAACGTTGCGGAGATTTTGCTACTTGGAATTTGGTTCACTTTTTGAGGACATTTGATTCCGCCTGAGCAAAAGCACGAAAGCGTACTATTAAGAGAGACACCACAACGACTATTCGAAGAAAAGACGTCGCCCCTCCATTTCCAAAGGCCTAGTCTCGTCCTGTTCGTCATCTATCACGCCCGCACCAGTACAACTTCGCCAAAGCCCGTCACCATGGTAGAGAGCGTCCGATTCTGCAAATCATTGAAGAAGAATAAACTCACCACCAGACGACCCAAGTCGAAATCTGACCTCCAGTCTCTACCAAATGAACTGATCTACGAAATTTGCCAGCTCCTGTTCCTCAGCTGTCCAGTAACCATTCTCTCAAACCTGTCCGATCCAATCAGGCTCCGGGTTCCTGCTCCCCTTCTTAGCTGCCGAAAATTTTATAGAGAAGCAGTCGATGTCTTCTACTCGACTACCACATTCCAATTCCCAGCCCGGGTCGGAGTGCACAAACGTATCGTGAAATGGCTAAGCAACTTACCTCGAGCTCAAGCAAAAAGGGTCCACAAGTTGGAATTACAGGTCTCGAAAGCGACATGGTGCAACGGGACGTTTGGATTGGCATCTTTGGCCGAGAGTCCGAATGTCAAGGCGAAGCAACTAGGTCAGATTATTACGGCTGTGCGGAAAGCTGTAGAGAATTTGAGAACGACTTTGACCTCTTCGCGGGATGGAAGGGTACGAGAACTGGAGATCTGGACGAATTTTTGGGTGCCGAAGCAGAGTTTGTTGCAGAGGATTGGAAGGGATGATGTTATGGAAGCTTGCAGGGGAGATTTGTTGGAGATGGAAAGTATGAGGACGAATGACCCGTGGAGAGATGTGAGAAGGGAGATGGCGAGGGTTAGGAGGTGGGTAGAGCAGAGGGATAGAATTGAGCAGGAGTGAAATGAAATTTCGATTTCGGAGGCTGAAGAGGACAACACAATGCAGGATAAGATCGAAGAGTCTTTGGTTGGAGGTTTTGTAAATGGACGAAGCATTCACATCTGACCACGATCAACTTGCAGCCCGGAATAGAGCTCTCACAATCGCTTCACATAGGAATTGCACATGCGCCAGAGACACTGCCCACGCGTTCTCATTTGCTTTGGCTTAGGTATTGAGCTCATGTGAACAATTTCCATTCTTCTATGCATACGTGGACGACTGTGGCTTGCAATCACAAACATCCGCGTGGTATGTCCTCAAGGGCAACATGACAGCACGACTGGTCGGCCATCTTGGAGACGCCGCAGGCCATGGGTTGAAGGCAATTGTGGCATCGTTGGGGATGCTGTAATTCCCAAAGGTACGCCCTCACCTGCACTCCATCATTGGAGATATCAAGAGTCTGCGCATCGGGAGTGAACGACGCATGCTTACAAGTCCGATACCAAGTGTCACGCATGGAGACACATATGTGTCCCACCTTCAAAGCACTATCCCCCAGGGAGAAGTCGAGCAGCGCTCTGCAGGCAGGCTTACCATCATAATGGTTCACTCTTCGCTATGCGTATAACTCCTTTCTGCCAGTAAAGAGGGCGGTGAAGTAGATATCATAGCGGTAGGGAATGGGAGAAGAGGAGAGGACGTGGAAACCAGCACACCGTTCTGGGCACGGCGCGTGGTGATCGAAATAAGTATTTCGATGGGTATAAAGCGTTTTCGATTGTGTCGGCATCCGATTTCCTTTGCATGCACGTAATCTCGCCATGCCTCTGACCAGTTTGCCCAAGCCAAGCCTTTCTGGCGCGCGCCCTCGCATTTGGGTATCGCGGAATTCGTGAGCGCCCCCATCAATGCGCCCCTACCCCTGTTTCCAGCCCAAGTTGTCCTCACGCTGGTACATTTTAAGCCTTGCGCTTCTTCTCGTTGGCGACACGGCCAGCGGCGATACGCTCAATGATCTTTTCCCGGTCCTTGTCGAGCTTGAGCTTGGTGATCTCGACCTTGCTGGGAGCGATACCGAGAGGCACAGACTGGCCGTTGGACTTCTCACGCTGCACACGCTCGATGTGGATCACATACTTGAGGCGATAGACAGACGTGACCTTGCCCTCGCGGCCCTTGTTGGACCCACGCTTGATGACGACCTCGTCACCCTTGGTGATGGGGATGGCGCGCACGTTGTGCTTCTCGCGCAGTTCTATAATTGAGAAACGAGACCTGTCAGCAATGCTCCTTAACCGGAGATATGCTTTGATTGACAGGTATAGAAATACCTTTGCTCAGAGGCGCGGACATGATGACCCGGCGCACACTGGAGGGAGCCTGGAAGTGAGCCTTGCGGCTCTTGCTCCGGCTGGAGTGCAGGTTGCTGTTGATCTTGGTCATGTTGGCGGTGGGCGGAGATGTGTCGACGGGTGACTTGACGGTTGGAGAAAAAGTCCAATCTCTGCTGAAGGAGAAAACAGCTGCGCGTGCGGCTCAAGTTTTGCAAATTCGACGGGTAGGTGTGGAGGAGTCTTGGCAGGCGCGGTTCGGCATGAGCCGAACCCAGCCGCTTGGGCCTTCCCCGATGCGACGCGATGTGATGTTGATGGAGCAGGATTCTCGCGTGTCGTGTTGAGGAGGTCGGAACAAAGTGAGGAGCACGCGCGGAGATTGGGCATACTGAGGCGATTACACGATCTAAGAGAAGTGAAGAGAACCACGGGCGACCGCGACATCACACACCCAACGTCGACGGCCTCCATGCACACGGCGGACTTGGACGACATCATAGCTGAAGACGGTCGAGATGGCGCCCTATCCGCACAACAACTTCTACGATCCGGTGGGAAGTCAGGCACATCAGCCTTCGGGATACACGTACGCGAACGCGAACACCCAGTACCCCAGCCAGAACACGACATACCAGAATAATGCCTATTCCCAAAACTATGGCACGGACTATAACAATCAGTATGCAGGTACGGCGCAGCAACAACAACAGCAATCATCTGAGAGCAGTGCGAATGTGGCCGCCGCGGGACTGAGCTCGTTGAGCAATCAAAGCTACTCGCAGCCAGTGTCCAGCGCAACTTCTCGCAGCGACGTCGCATACGACACCTCCAACTCATCGTGGGCGCAAAATTACGCATCGAACGCGTATCAATCAACGAAGCGGTCGCAAGCCAATCAGTCGCCGATCTATGCCACTCAGTCGGCTGGCAGCACATTTGGTCGGCTGAGCTTGCCAGAACAGACCCAGGCCAACACGTATGCTGCCTCTCAGACCTACCAGACCACCTCATCAACACCGACTACGCAAAGCAGCGACAGCGGGCATCATTCTTACCGCGACGCGCCTAACAGCGCGGGCTACAAGAACAGCTACCAGCCACAGCAAGATCAGCAGTCGCAACAGCCTCCACCGCGATATGCGAGTCCTCTCCATGCGATGCAAGCTCACCAACAACAACAGCAGCAGCAGCAGCAGCAACAGTCAAACCACAACAAACAGCCGTCGCGAGCTTCCAACCACGCGCAACCGTCGCCACGAGTAGCAGCGCAGAATCTACAACAGCAGCGTCCAGAGAGTGCGTCGGTCGAACCAATGCCTACCACGGTCGATCCGTCACAAGTGTATGATATACGCGCGGAGCGAGAGAAGGCAGCCCGGATCGAGGCCGAGAAGCGCCGGAAGTACGAAGCCGAACAGGCAGCTAAGAAGGCCGAGGAAGATGCGAGAAAAGCCGAAGAGGACGCGCGAAAAGCGGAAGAAGAGAGAACTGCGGCTGAGGCGCGTCAAGCTGAGGAAGACGCCAGAAAGGCAAGTGAAGCGGAAGCCAAGAAGAAAGCAACGGCAGAACGAAAGAAGGAGGCCCGACGAAAGGCGAAGGAAGAAAAGCAGAGTAAGACCGCTGCGACTGCTTTACAACAAATGGCCTCGGGCAGCGGCAGCGCAAGCATGATGGACATGATCGGTGATATGTCTGGTCCGCCAGCCAATGACGAGGAGGCCGAGATGCGTGCCATGTTCAAGAAGATGCGTGAGTTCAATCAAAAGAATCCTGCTATGCTTGCGAAGCTGTGGGAGGAAGAGCGCAAGCAGCATACCGCACAAGCTTCGCCAGGCCCATCGCAACCTGCGCGACCTGCACAGAATTCGGCACCACAACCAGCAGCTCCGACATTGAATAAAACGCAACAAAAGGCTCCGGCAACTGCCACTGCTCCTCCTACGCAGCCTGGACTCCAAACCGTCAACCGGCCAGCGCAGCCCTCAAATACAACCCCAGCGTCAGGAGGCACATCACTTTGGCCACCACAGAAGAAGGGCACCCTTGCTGAGGCTGCGGCTACGTGGTTGTCTGAGCTACCGGCCAATCAAAGCAGCGGGAGGGTAGTAAATCGCGAGCAGATCCTCAAGATTCTAGACACGAATCCGTCATATGTACAGCTTTGCGAGGCCATCGAGAGGACGGGAGTATATTTTGAGCGATCAGCACTGGCTAAAGAACTTCTCAATGCCGTGCCTGATGGGTTGAAAGGCGGGCAAAACAGTGTCAAGGCCGGAGCGGATGCAGCACCTTCGGCAGCGGGCACTATCGCGCCCAATACTAACGGCACGCCTGCGACTGCGCCGCCGAAGAAGAAAGGCCGACCAAAGAAGGACGAGCCTGGGCGTTATTCGCTACCCGGAGAAAGAAGCTCAACGAGCGGCACTGTGTCGTACTCGGCACCCACCTTCACTTCCCTCACAGAGGCAGCAAGAGCCGTGAATGCTATGAACACGACTCGTGGGAATTTTCATGGGACTGTGTCGGATTCTCTCGCCAATGCGTATATTCCGGCCACTCAAGATCCGACATTCTACGATTCCGCGCCAATTATGGTTGACGATGATCCGCAGCCATCCACATCTCAGCCTCCTGAGATCAAGCCAGAGGAGAAACCAACAGAGCCGCCGCCACCACCAAAGGACAAGGAAGAAGCTGCCCGCAAGCGTGGTTTCGGTGACCTTGTTGACTTGACAGCCGACGACTCTGACGACGAAGCGCCTCCTCGCAAGTTTGTTATTCCCCCCAGCGGTCCGGGCCTCGGCGTCAAGACAGTACCGCCGAGTGATAGGCTTAAGCAGCCCATGCCATATCAACAGTTTGTACAGAACAGATCACAGCAATCACGGCCACTCTTTGGACCCGGCTCTGGATTCGGCAAGCCCGGGCCGAACTTCTCTTCGCCTAGACCTACATTTCCCCAGCAGACGTGGAAAGGCCCGAAAATGCAGTCGCCAGCGCCACCGCCCGCGTCCGCGCCACAGCAAGCGCGTCCAAAGGGCCCGTCAGAAGAGACGAAGCAAGCTGAGAGGATCCGAGGGAGGATGCTTGTCGAGCCTATTATGCGAGATCGCGTGGCTCGCAAGTCCAAGTACGACAGTCGGACGGTTGCTCGAGACGTACTGCTCGCAACAGGGCGCCACCCAGACATGCGCGCTCTCAATGCGCATCTCAATGTGATGCAGAAATTGCTGGGCGATCATGGAGGCGTGGTAGATGGCGGTGATCGGGGCAATAAGAGCGATCTATCTACCATTCGCTGGGATCTTATCGACCCAGGTGATCCAACGGAAGAAGCCAAGAAAAAGGCGAAGTCGGCTTCCAACCGCGAAGAAGACGTGTTCGACGGTGATTCTGCTTCACACTCCAAGCGAAACCCGTCGGAAGGCGCCGAGCCCCGGGACCATGTTCCGAACCCTAAGAAGCCCAAAGCTCGGCCCTCCAAAAACGCCGACCGCGAATCTTCAGTTCGCGACGCGTCGCCTGGCACCGCTTCCGCCAACGAACATCCGGAACTCACTTCCGACCTGTCGCCCCAAGTACCACGTGTCACTCCTGTCCCCAGGCGCGGCTCTGTGGCGTCGAATTACACGCCAACGACCGGTGTTAACAATCGCCGAAAGCCTTCGAGCATGTCCAAGGCCACGTCTGTGCAGCCGACTGGTACGCCGGTCGGATATGCTGCCCTTCGCCAGCTTGACGAGAATGGCAACCCAATCAAAAAGAAAGGGCGACCTGTCGGTTGGCGCAAAAATATCCATTCCCGTGAAGCGCAAGGTCTTACGCCCAAGAAGACAGACGCAAACGAGCCAAAGACTAGCTCGAAATTGAGGCAGTCGACCGGAACTCGAGAGTCCTCCAAGGTCATTGTCGAGCCGCATTACCAGATCTTCCCGTGTAAATGGCAGAATTGCCATGCAGAGCTTGACAACCTTGAGAAGCTGAAGAAGCACACGCTCAAGCTCCACGGTGATGCCAACGATGATGGCGACTTCGAGTGCCGGTGGCAGGACTGTGGCAACGGAGTGCACATCGATGCTCACGGGAACGAACGCCCTGGAGACGCTGGTGTCACGAGCTTCGAAACACTGGATCACTGGTTCAAGCACGTGAACAAGAGCCATCTCCATGAGATTGCCTGGAAATTGGGAGACGGGCCCCGAGGGGGCAGCGTTTCAGGTGAGCAAGAACAAGTAGAATAGACTGATTGCGTTGAGCATTTGTTGCAAGCCCTGTACAATATTGCACATCATCCAATGCGATGTTCAGTTCGAATATACACGCTACTCGGAACTGACACCCTTGTGTCATGACAGAGATCCGCAATGACAGGTCCGCGTATCTGAGCGATGCCTCGGGGAGAAGCGTCACCCCGATGATACTGACCCCCCAGGAGATAGCGGAAGCCGAAGCTGAAGCTGAAGCTATGGATGACGTTCAATCGACTCCGTCAATGGCGCCGGCTAAGCTCAAGCGCAAGCCTGGTCGGCCAACAAAGAGCGCAGGCGCTTTCGCTCTACAAAGCACGAGTTCGGATAAAGTGGAGCGGGATGCAGCAGCAGAGCTGAAGAAGCTGGAGGACCAGAAGCGACGAGAGGGTGTGACGATGGGATTGGAGGGCACGAGATTGGTCAATGAGAAACGACGACGCGGATTCCTGGATGATGAGGACTTTGAGGACATTATCGAGGACAGCGAACCAGACCTGTGAGTCTGCTACCAAGCCACGTAAATGAAGTAGGGATGTGAAGATATGGTGATCACTTCAAATCAAGGCATCAAGAAGCCTTAGATCGTGATATGACAAAGTATAATACAGACAAATCGGGCAGAAGGGTTGTTCTGCTCGTGCGGGCCTCGAGCCAGAGCACAGTGTAACCTCGCTGCATTCCGTCTTTCTTATACGCCTGCGATGCTTCGAACGTACTTCCAATGTGCTCTGCCTTGCCTCCTTCACCGAACCCCCTTTCAAAATACGCAGCTCCTCCGCGCAATCACGCGACGATGCATAGCTCCATGATTTTCAGTGCCGTCTTAAGCTCATACGCCCAGTATTTGAGCTCACTGGTCTCCATTCTGAACCATGTAGCGCCCCGCACTCCATATTCATTCCCGTCCGACCTCATATTCGCAACTCTTAGTCATCTTCACCATCAAGAACTAGCCGCGGAATTCAATTTCCCCGCCAACCCTGGCGCGCTGTCTTTGATCGTTCCCGTGGAAGCTTTTGTGGATGTTGCGCCCGTGACGGCTGATGTTTGAGCTAGAAGAGATTGGTGCTCGTCGCTGTTGACTTCGAGAAAGTGGTAGACGACGATCATGAGGACTGCGGCGAAGCCGAGAAAGAGCGCGAGAGTGTAGAGGGAGCCGTCGGATATCATTGTTGCTAATTGGTTTGGTGGTTGAGAGAAGCGATGGGTGGAAGAAGTTTTTTTGTGGGGTTTCGTGTTGCCGATAAGTGTAGTTCTTCGATCGTGCGAGAACTCGAGTGGCCAGGTGATGCGTGTTCCGGATGTCTGGTGCTGCTGTTGGAATGCGGAGCGCAGTTAGCTAGCTGGCCAGATGAGGTGGTCTGTGAAAGGCTTGGCACGAGCTTTTTACTATAACATGTGATACAGTACGCACCAACGCTCTCTGACTCGCGAACTTCCACCTCTAACGTGTCAGGCCATGTTCTGGATCTTCCGAAAGAATCGCGATGAAAGTCAGTCTCAGCCCGAAAATGACTTCGCCCATCTTTTTGCTCTTCCCACAGAGCTTCTTGAGCATATACCTGCTCCATTTGATGACTGATCTGTTCTGGGTATTCAATTTCTGCAAAGGATGGAGGAATATAGTGTCGAACAGCTCTAAACTCAAGGCTGCGCATTTCCTTGTTCCTGATGAAGTGAGGCGTTGCCTGCTATGGAAGCGGCGCACTTTCTCACCGGCACTGCAGGTTCCACAAGGGGGTCGTAGTATTTCCAAGAAGACCACACGCCTGGTGCCAGCAACACCTCAAGACCAGGGTCCACAGGCTATCAGACGGTCTGGAAAGCACAGAATAGGGAGATTTAGGAAAGCTCGTCTTCCCGTTACTGTCCTGAACGAGCTTTTCTTCGGAGAGTTGCTTTCGTATGACCGGCCGGCATACGCCAAGCGTACAAGGCAATCCAGTGAGTTTATCTTCTTGAACAAGAGGTTTCGCGCTCTTGGGGAATCTTGTACGCGTCTTACTGGCGGACGAAGCAGATAACCAAGCCGCCGCAGGAGCGTGTCTTCTATACGTGGACATTTCGCAGACCTTCTAGCAAGCCAATCCGACTTCAGCGAGTTGCTCCCTACCAAATAGAGATCTACGCTAACGGTACTATTACACACGAGTCGGGCGTTACAGAGGGGCATATACTTGATAAGATGCAAGAACATGAGAGGGAATTTGATGCCCATTTTTCATCGGACACAGACAGCCTGCTATTGCCGGAGCCAATCTTTCTATCTGAACAAGATATCTCGGAAATTGAAGCAATGGACGATAGCAGCGATGATGCCACTGACGATGGCTCCGACGATCGAAGTGAGGTATTCTTCAGCGCACCTAGTCTGATGTCGTGACATATGAAGTAGTGCTGCTTTCGAGGATTAGGGGCACATCTATGCTAATCAAGACTAGAGCTCTAACCAAATAATGGATGCGGCGAACACGTGCCACCACAGCGCACTCGCACAAGCTAATAGAATGGCCTGCCTCTCTCGATTCGCCCTTTCCACACGTTAAGAGTGCAGATTTGCAGTCGCACCGGTGGTAGAGACCTGTGATGAACAGTCGACTCTTCACTATTCGATGAAAACACCAGCAGCGTGTCTCCTCTCATCAACACTTCTGCTCGCTCCTGGGTGACAGGAACAGCGGAACACTCTTTGCAGCGATGAATAGCAGCTTCACCTTCCTACGGCCGCATTATCTCGTCTTGACGTCCATGTATAGCTGCAAGATACCTTGTTCTGGCAGGAATACGTGTCGCAAGGTAGAGAATCGAAAGGAGTGTTATTGAGGGAGATCCGCTTTTGTCGTCAACTAGGAGGCTCGATTCGTCGAGCCTCCTCGTTCTGGAACCTAGGAGGTAGAGTTACAAGCTCGTCAGCCATGGATCGCGCCCGCTGTACTTGATTGGAGTCGTTGGCCTGCGCGTCCGCGGCCAAGAAATGTCGAGCACAGAAGCATGTGGCGTTCGTTTTCTCTGATGTAAATGGATCCAGCTGCGGCCTGGCCACAGACCATCTTTCCATGTCCGGTGACGAACCTGATGAAATTCGAAACAGTACGTGCGACACCATCTAGTTTTGCTACCAGACAATGCTGAGACCGGCCGTGAGGCGCTGGCCAGATCCAAAAATGTGGCTTTTGAGTTTCCGTGGCGTATCATTTGGCCATCCGCCACTTCACCCTTTCGGGTTCTGCACGGCTTCTAGTCAATAGTCTGGTCGAAGGTGAAAGGCAAATTGTCCGCCTCGGTAGGGATGTGTCTGGCAGCCAACTTACACAGCATCACGCTGACCATGTTCAGAATCTTGAGCGTCCTGCTATGTGCGTCTGCTGCTTACGCGAAGCCTAAGATCCTCAGGAGGCAAGATGTGGCGGGCGAGGTGGTCCCGGACAAGTACATTGTGCAGCTTGCGCCGAACGCTGTCCTCGATGACAGGCTTATCCAGAAGCTCAAGACCGAGTCCGGAATCAAAGTCAACAAGACGACATCCTTCGACTTGGATGGCTTGAAGGGGTTCACCGTCAAGGCCAATGACAGTGCAATCGACTCTCTCGCCGAATACAGCAGTTTGATCTCTGTGGAGCCTGTCACAGTGATTCGCGCAGCGATCATTCCACGCCAGGCCACGTCAACGACGCTCGTTGCAGGCGATGCTACATGGGGTCTCGATCGTATTTCGCATCAAAAATGGACATACACAAGCAGGGACTTTCCGGTGAATCAGACGGAGTATGTATACAACTCTACTGGAGGCCTGAACACCGTCACTTACGTCGTGGACACTGTAAGAAATCTCGTATGCTGATCTGCGTGCTGGGAGACTGACTTACTGCAGGGCATATACACTGGCCACAACGATTTTGGTGGTAGAGCCTCTCATGGGGCCAACTTCATCACCACCGAGGGGCCCGAAGACAGGAACGGACATGGTAAGTCGTCAAGGAATTCTCTAGCCGGACAGAAGCTAAGCCGCGCAGGAACGCACGTGGCAAGCACGATCGGGGGCAGAAGATACGGAGCGGCAAGGAGAGGTAGACTCGTCTCTGTCAAAGTCTTGAATGCCAACGGAACTGGTGACATCTCCGGAATCATATCGGCCCTCGACTGGATCAACAAGGACGTCGCAGCCAAAAAGGCCTTTCGTCGTGGCTCAGTCGTCAATTTGAGCATTGGGGCCGATTTCAGCCAGATATTCAACGATGCTGTGAGTGCGCTGGCGAAAGCTGGTATCCTCGTCGTCGTCGCTGCTGGAAACAACGGAGCGGACGCAAGCAAATATTCGCCGGCTTCTGCGCCTGGAGCATGCGCAATTGGATCCATATCGTATTACAACGTAAGTGGATGTCAGCATTTTGATCTTTGTACCTTTTCCCTGGCTAACTGTTGGTTTTCTGAACAGACTGTCAATGCATTCTCGAACTTCGGATCAACAGTGGCCTTACATGCACCAGGCTTCCGCGTGCGATCTGCGGGAATCGCAGGCCCAAATGCTGTAGTTGAACTGTCCGGCACCAGCATGGCATCGCCGCATGTCGCAGGCGTTGGAGCATATTTGATGAGCATCAATACCAGATATACAGGAAGTAGTTTGTGCAGGCAGATGCAGGTCGTGGCCACGAGGAATCAGCTGAAGAAGGATGATGGCACACCACTGGACATCAGGACGCCGAACCTCATTGTGTGGAATACTGCTGTACAGCCACGATAAAGCCGCGGAGCTATGGGGTCCATGTACAAATATTCTATTACAGTATAGGCTACGAAAGCCAGATCCGGAACAGCAGACTTATGATGCATGAATGCCAGTCTTCGATAATAGCGTCCGATGGTTGATAACGGACTTTCGTGGCGGATGAGTCGTGACAGCGTAACCTGATCCCTTTCCCCCAGCGCTGATACTTGAAATCTTGAGACATTTCCAGGCGTTGGACCCGTACTGACTCGATGTTGAAGCTCTTCCATTCACAGTACGTCCTTGAGAGTACAGTGCGGCGCGTCTGAACCACCTCTGTTTGATTCTGAGCTCTGCGAGGTAGCAACAACTGTCGCGCTCTCTCTATCGAACCCAATGCCTAGTGCTTGCGGTGTCCCAGGCTCAATCTCGTCTTGCGTCTCAGGTGTCGTCATCCAGTGGAGGATGACACATGCGATTAGAGCTGCAGGGAAGAGTCAGCACGGCGGGAATAATCGAGAAACATCCGCGTTCCTTACCATCAATTTTGCAGGTCATGCAGCATAACCAAGCTGGCTCTCCGTCGAACATGGTCAGGGAGATCTTGACGGCCAGCGTGGACAGCATGGTGATACTAGTACCGACGGTTGTTCGCATCACGACCCGACGTAGTGGTAGGAGCAATCCCTGGCCACCAAAATGGACCATAAGCAGCGGACAGAGGAACCGTAGCGTCAAGTAGAGCTGGAGAGTGGGTCAGTGAACTCGCATTTAGAACGACAGTATCTCGCTTCTTACGTATGAGAAAACTTCCACTAGTAACAGAGGTATCAGTGCGTACATTCTGATACCGATGATGCACACTTTGGCGTCGTTTACGTATGCAATGGAACTGTAGCGGCGTAAGCTTGTGACGCAGTATATTGCGAGTGCCTGCACTCACTATTTCATCGAAAGGCTTGCAACGACTGTGTATGGCACAAAAAGAGCGATGCAGCTCAGGATGTACTCCGGCGTTTTATATCTCGGGCTGACCGGCCATGATATGATGTATGCTCTTTCGATGAGGAACAAGAAGCCGGCCATCTTGCTCACCACGTATAATGTGAGGCCTGTCAAAGCGTGTCAATGCCTTCTCCTGCCACCTCGCACACCCAGCTAATCTTACATAACAGTATCGTCGATTCACATAAGCCGTGATTCTCAGCTCGAATGTGAAGCACTGCTGTGAGAATAAAGACGAAGAGGAATGATGTGATGTATGTCTCGGCGCAGTTAGTCGAGACTTTCTGTAAGTCTTGGACCAATTTTACGTACCAGCAGCAGACAACATGACGCCACAGTGAAGGCTTTGTGCCTGGCTTGTAAGTATCGCTGCCAGCAGAATATGGCAATGATAGGTAGGGAGGCCATCGAGGTCACGAGGGACACAACCTCGCCCTCGAGCAGGAACTTGCTCTTGACGACATTGCTATCACTCACGACCGCTCGGATAGCTACCATCTTGGTCCAGTTCCGGTCTGATCTTCTTCACACTAGCATTAGTTGATCTAAGGCTGACGATGAGGACGACATAGACCGAGCTTTTAGGGTCCATGTCGTGAAGTGAGTGTTTTTGTGCTTGGGCACCTGATATTTAGGTAGAATTCCGGCGGCGTGATTCCACTTGCGCATCGCGGATCGCCCAAACAGAACGTACCCGAAGTAGAGCCTTTGGAGGATTGTACCTGGCACTGCGAGAAGATGCGATACAATCCTGGGCGCGTCCACCCGGCCCAGGCACTGGTTTTGATTGGGAAAGACCTCTGTGGAAGTTTCCACCCTTAGCGACATGGACCAGTCCGTCGGCCCCGACTCAGAAGAGCAGAACGCCTGGGGTTCACCGGTACATACTGCGGTGTACAGGCCGAGGCCAGCTATTAAGCAGAGTATATCCTTGCAACACATCCAAGTGTAAGAGAGAAGTATACCCTAATTACCCCTCGAGCCGTGGGCGATCCTCGCGCAAACGGGGAAACGCAAAAAGCATTGCACTCCCTATATAAGCGTTGGTCTGATAGCAGTCTGCAGTCATGAGATGTGAAGCAGAATATGGCGTGATCGCTGGAGTGAATACAGTTGGGCAGGATCAACCAAGACAACCTCGTGTCAAGGTTGGCATGTTCCGCACGTTCCGACCGTTCATCAGTTGTCGAGGCTCCTTCATCGCCGGATCGTTCGTTACGTGCTACAAATTGTACACTGTAGGTGCTCAGTCGTTATCGAGTGCTCCGGCGCTCGCAGCGCTCGCCATAGCAACGAATCGTAAGATCTGTCCAAAACGAGTTCCGACGGATAGAGTAAGCGGTGGCGGTAAAATGCTGGGATGTCTAACACTGCATACGCAGACAAGGGATCCGTGCCCAGGCAAAACGTGAAGATTGACAATCATTCGGTGATCCCGTGGTGGGCGCTCGCGTCTCGGATCTATCAAACAAACTGAAGGTATGGTCGGACTGCTTCTCAGCTTCGTCGTGCGGTAGAGCGGTCGTACACTGCGTTTCCCCTGTCTCCCCGCGGCTCCCAGACTCGCTGGTCAGCGCTCAGGATATAATTTACGAGGGTTGCGTAGACGCTGTTTGCAAATCGACGTGGCGAGCGCTGGCGTGTGTGCTGTGGCTTCGACGACTCCGGCTTGGCATTTTGCGCACAGAAACCTGTGTCACGGTGTGCAGTAGTAGGTACGTTAGGCTGCTTGATGATGATGAAGCGGAGTCGTGGAAAGGTATCTGCGTACAAAGTTGATGATGGGAAAACGCGCGGCTGCCCTTGCATGTACCCGAGGAGCCGAAACAGAAAGGTACCCGTTTTCCGACGAATCCGGCCGCGGCGCCGAGACCTCCGGTTGGAGAGTGTGACACCTTTGCAGCAGTTCACATCACCAGCTCACAGAACATGTCGACAACCATGAACGAAGCGGGCGAGATCGGCAAATCCGCTTGAGTCGACCGCGTGCGGCTCCGAGCTCGTGCATTGTCTTCTGTACGGCACTGTGCCCGGTCCAAACACGGCTGTCGCCTCCAAATGGCGAACGGCAAACTCTGGGATCAGTCGGCCTCGCAGTCGATTCTCGGATACTGGGGCTCTCCGACCAGCCATGTCAAGTAAGGCAGTCGCGCAGCCGTTCTTCGAGAACACGACTGATACATGATGCTAGCTTTTGTGAAGAGGTGCATATCTCGTGGCCCGCTACCTGCCAAGACGACGAATGACTGAGCCACTTCTTGCAGGACTACATCTGGACGCACTACATTGCCGAATTCATCAATACGCTGACAAGTTTCGCTTACGGTATGTCAAATAACATGCTGGAGTGATACAAAGCTCACCATATCTTGCAGTCGCATATGGGATTCATGGCCTCCGTCGATCGAAACGCCACGACGTTGGCCTTTTCTCCATCACCAATTCGTCTTACTTCGCTCTCATCGGTGTTGGTGTCTTCAGTGGGCTCTATCATACCACGCTGAAGTACCATACCCAGATGTGTATGTTCGCTGTGCATGGTTCCGGAGCTTTGGGCTGACCGAACTGTAGCCGATGAATTGTCAATGCACGTAGGTGCCATAGCTCGTCGTGTGGTCACGACCACCTGCCTCGTCCCATTGAACGATACCATTGGTATCTGCTGTTTTGTTAACTTGGGCTCTCATGCTGACTTCGAGGTGATCAGGTCGCCATCGCCACAGTGCTCTTGCAAGTCTACACCTTCGAAGAACCTCTGGCAATCCAGCGAAGGAACACGGCCATCATTCTCGGCATCATCATTCCATTCGTCATCTATCACTGCCTGACAGATGAGTTTATTCTTCATGTAGTGCTATTTTTCGGCATGTCTATTACAGTGGCAAGAAGGATACGACATATTATCCGCATGCGCATCAAGGAACAAGCGCAAAGGGCGAAGTTACGCTCGCTTGTAACCTTTGCAACGTTTGTCTCGTTGTTTGCTTTCTTCATCTGGAACGTGGACAATCTTTTGTGTCCTACATTGACAAAGTGGAAACACCAAGTGGGCTGGCCATATGCCATACTACTTGAGGGTACGCGATCTACACCATTGGGCGCTGACGACCGGCTGACTTCCTCTAGGCCACGGGTACTGGCATATCCTGACTGCTATGGGCTCGTACACTTTCATGGCGCTAGTCGAATTCCTGACTAGCCCGGAAGGAAGTCCTCATTTCGGCTTTGCATGGCCGGCGAAAGCCACTTTACAAGATCTAGCTTCCACGACAAATGCCAGCACAGATGTGAAGAAGATCTAGACCGAGAGAGTAGGAATTTGATGAGGCGTACGACTGTTGGCTAGACTTAGACTTTAGAAAGATAGACTATTCACGATCATTTACGGCGCCTGGTCAAGCGCTTGACTGCGGCACATCTGCAAACATCGCCTTTTTCGTGACACCAGCTTCGACTTTGCCCGCAGAGCTGAACAGCGAGATCTAGTCCGTACGCCTTGGGGTGCTAAGGCGGTGAGCCACCGCGATGTACGGCCGCCCTGATTCGCAGCGTCCAGCAGAGCAGCTTGCACAATCATGGCGGTTTCAGTATCGAATGCCGACGTTGCTTCATCCAACAGCATAAGTCGCGGATCGCGCACGACGGAACGGATGATGGCCGCACGCCTGTATCCACTAGATAGCTACGAGCCACGCAAGTCAACAGAAGTATCCAGATCGTCGGGCACGGATTTCCATAGGGCCAGACGTTGGTTCTCTCTTCTTTCAGTCACTTCTCTCTTTTCTGCCATGCCGAGCGTCACGTCGCCCACGGTGCCACCTTCGTACAGAGTAAGTCCTTCCTGAGGACTTGCGTGCCTGTATGTTCAACTCGGTGTCTGTATTTGATGCATGTGAGATGAGAAGTGCAAACGAAGTGTCGAGAGGAAGCGGAAGATGTGTTCTGGGGTCTTGGCATGAGATTGGCAAAGTCTCTCCCGACAACACTTGCTCTTCCCGTGACACCTACATCCTAGTCGTCATTTCCATCAAATGCATTGCATTCCCACCACCTGCCTCGACTACTAGGCATCATGTCTTATCGAGTATGTTCATCGGCGCGGGTCATGTCCGCACGATTGCGAAAGAACGCCCCGTTGAGATCCTGCGGCACCATGTTTGGAAGGCACTCGAATACCAATTCGGCTTCGCGCCGAAAGACCGGCTAGGTATGCCACGCACGAAGGAACTCAGACGACTTGCTAACATACCATGATCGGTAGGCCTGGCAGTCAGCGGTGGCGTCGATTCGATGGCGCTTGCCAGCATTTGCAGCAGCTACAAGAAGCTACACCAAACGCACAGTTTCACCGGCTTCATCGTTGACCACGGCGTTCGACCCGAGAGTAATGACGAAGCCACCAAGGTGGCTGAAGAACTACAACGTCTCGGCATAGATCCTGAGATTCTGAAGCTTGACTGGACTGCTCACGGAGATCCCAGGAACTTGACGAATTTTGAGACTCTTGCGCGCCAGTTGCGATATCAGGCACTGGGTAAAGCATGCGCTCGGCAGAGGATTTCAACACTTCAGGTCGCTCATCATGCCGATGATCTGGCGGAGACGGTACTGTCCAGAATCATCGCAAACTATTTGGGGGATGGGCTGCAAGGTATCAAAGAGAGGACGCCCATCCCCGAGTGTCAAGGCATTTGGGGTGTCGACGGGAGCGGTTCAAGGCGGGATATCAACCCACAGAACGATGGGCCGCTCACCACCCTTCCGCCTAGGCACATGCTCATCGAAAATGGTGGGGTCTACCTCATCCGCCCGCTCCTGCGATTTACCAAGAACCAATTGGTTGAAGTGTGCCAGCACGACCAAGTGAAATGGTTCGAAGACAGCACAAATGCCGACAAAACCTTGACAGTGCGAAACACCATTCGTCACCTCCAGCAAAGTGGCTCCCTGCCAACAGCTCTTCAGCGCAACAATCTATCTGCCTTGGCGACATCTGTGCACTCAAGACATAAGCTGTTCGAGGAACGGGCGAAGGCGATATACGATAATATGGCTATCAAACTCGACTTGAGAACTGGCAAAGCAAAGTTTTCGCTGCCAGCGCAATACGAATTCGGTGCGACGGCAGACGGCGAACCATATCATGTCAAGGCTCTTCTGGCTCGAAAGCTACTCAGCCTTGTGTCTCCCAAGCAAGACATCTCACTACAGGATTTGGATCCTGCAATGAAAATATTCTTCGAGACCCCGACGGCCGCAGTGTCCCAGGCACAGCTTCAAGGCACTATCATTTCGAAACAACCGCAACAGACGTCACAGAGGGATGCTAGCGGAAGTGAATTTACGATCTCGCGACAGAATCCCGAACGTGATGCACAGGCGAGGACTATCCACTTTGACGAGTTCGGCGACTCAGGTGGTAAGCTTTCTTTGACCACGTTCCTGGTTTGGGACAGTCGATACTGGATTCAGATCGGTCGACATCCCTCCGATTCCCCTTCAGCCATACCCTCTGAACATCTTCATGTCTCAGTCAGCTTTCTCAAGCCCGCTGATATTCGCGATCTCCGTGCGTCCTGCACAAGCTCGTCATCACGCCGAATACTCGACGGCCTCTTGTATGATGTGGGAGAAGCAAAATGGTCACTGCCCATCATCAGCATGCAGATCGATGATGGGAAAAGTTCGACCGTCGAGGTCGAACGATCAAAATGCATCGTTGGCTTGCCCACTTTGGGCTGGTCACCAGGAGGCAACGCGAAAGAATTGGGAATAGCGTGGGAAATACGATACAAGAAGATCGAGTTTGGGAATGGAGAGGGACATGTCTTGGAAAGTCTTTCTGACCGCAAGAATGCGACCAGGTCTATCGGGGACGGACATGTCTCGGACAGTTCTCCTCGTACTCCGATACAGGAAAGAACGTGTAACGCAAGTAGGCCACGGCCGAAGTCGGTGATGGATGAGCTGATTGAGCACGCATTGAAGCAGAAAGCAGGACATGTCTGACAGATCAGTTGGATGAGAAGTCTCGCTGATAGTAATGGTCTATGGGTATGCTGTCGGCATTTTGCACGACTCTGTGAGTCCTTCCACCAGAACCCGACTAGGAATGGCAATGCAATCCGTCCCTATTCATGTATCCCAATTGATCCTACTCCAATACATCTGCTTCTAGTCTCTGAAGATTTCGTATTATACCACGCCGGTGCGCACTACTGATAACGCAAATCAGCGCGAACCGGATCACCCAGCAGTCAACACATGTGTCCCAACGCTATCTATCTCTTAGCACCCCTTCACTTCCAGCCGCGATTCCGATTTGTTTGCCCCGACGTTCTTGAGCTTCGTTCGACCTTTCTTGTTCTTCAAAAAAACGTTGCTGCAGGTCATTTCGCGGTCTCGAGGAGATCTTTCTTCAGGTGGTTCAAAATCTTGCGATGATGTCTTATGGGTCCCGGTGTGGTTTGTCGTAGCGGTCGCGCTTTGCGCGACGCACCGGGTTTTGCCCAAGTTTCGCTTTGGTAGGAGCGAAGTTGAGTCCGAGGGGAAAAGTTGTGAGGTGGCTGAGGCAAGCGCGATGAATCTGTCTTGTTTCCGTGAATTTATGGTCGACATGTGGTTCAAGCAGCTCGCAACCAGGAAGACGGACGCATCTATGCTTTCGGTCACCGCTGTGTGCCTTCCGTCGGCAAGCTAGTCTTATCTGTCGCAGACTTTATAGGCTTGGAAGCATTAGAACGCTGATGGTATGTTCACAGGAGATGGATATGTACACAGCGTGTTGCTCAGCTCTGGTGCTCTTTTTACACTGTCCTTATCTCTCTTACGCGGCCGCTGTGGCTGCCCGCTCACATACCTCTACTGGGCAGCATCGCCACTTCTTGCGACGGGATCTTCGCTCCTAACTCCTTGCGAACTATCTTGACGATGCTCTTTGCAATTCACCACCGCTTTTGGCTTCGCAGCCAACATGCTCGATCAACAACTCCACACGCCAACCACGCCATCTCTACGCCCCTCGATCAAATACCCGTCTCGAATTCGGACCCGCTCTACAACTCCAGGTCGTGCGTTCTCCTCTTCTTGGTCCTTCAGCGTGCCAGCACCAAGATCCCATTGCGCGCCGTCGGTCTTGTCGTAAACTTTCACAACATCCTCGCCGGACGCCGCAACAATGTGCCGTGTATCAAATTGCATCGATGTGATGGGCGCATCATATGCGAACGCGTCGTGGATGTTGCCCGACCGAAGATCCCATATCTGGTGAGCATGTCAGTAAATGTTGGAAGAGCACGAAGACAGGATAACATCAGTTCCCGACTTACCCGCACACTTCGATCCTGTGAAGCGGTGACCAAGAACATGTCATCAAACTGCAGTGCTGTCACCGGACCAGTATGGCCAACGAGTTGCCGATGAACCTGGCCGCTTCGGAGATCCCACAATCGAACCATGCCGTCCGCTGTGCCACACGCAAGCGCTGTATCAAACACTTGCAGAGCACCAATAAAATCTGCCTCGGCTCCCTGGAGTCGTCCGCCAGTTGGCTTCCACCAGCTACCTTCGGTCGCGGCGCCATTCAAGGCCGTTCCAGTCGGGACTGGGTGTAAAGTGGCTGCTTGTGCGGCAGCCCAGAGTACGTCTAATGTTTGCACACAGCGGCCCTTTTCGAGATCCCATTGTCGTAATGTCTTATCCGCAGAACCAGAAACGAGTCTCGAGCCATGGAAATTTAATGCGGTCACTTCGGCCATATGTGACGAGAGCGTGAACATGTGGCAATCCTGCATTCCGTTGCCATGAATTTCCGGCTGCGCCGCTGAACCAGAGTCCGACCCCGCCGGCGTGTACAGTTCTTCGCCCGTCGCAGATGCACCTTCCTCGCCTTCGATGTCTTCTGGAATCGGCTTCGAATGAATGTTTGAGCTGACAGCAGGATTGTAGTCTGCTTGACTGAGATCCCACAGCCGTATACTCGCGTCCATGGATCCTGTCGCCACGATATTTTCCTCGACTTGCAAACAGCGCACACTGGACAAATGCCCCTCCAGCATACCCATGCATCGTCCCGCATTCAGATCCCACACTCTCACTGTATCGTCAAGTGCGGCTGTGACCATGGTTCCAAACGGCGCGTCAAAGTCGAGTGCGGTGATGGTATCGTTGTGGGCAGGAATCTCCCGTATTCTAGTGCCGGGCTCCATATGCTCGTGCAGTACGGGCATCGATATTCTCCTCGACACACCCTTTTTCCTCTTGATCTTGCTCGGACTATCCTTCACTTTGGGCAACTTTTCGTATATGCTTTCCGACATGAACCCTGGGCTATCCTGACTTTTTTCATCGTCCCCTTCTTCCTTTTTAGCTCCCATACTCGCCAAGTCAGATGTCTTTTGTGCCAACGCAGCTTCGTCCGCAAGCTCTTCTTCCAATGTCTCAAGCTTCTCCGCGGTTTCAAGCACTTCTTGCTCCAACTCCCTCTCCTCATCCTCCAGGCCAGCCAATCGACCCAGTATCACTTTCCGCATTGTATTCAAGTTTGCGATTTTATTGTCGATCTCGCGAATCTCGCTCGTGCACATGGTCTTTCTGATGCCCATCATCTCCAGTCGATGTTCTAATCGGTCCTTGTCCCTCTTCAGCTTCTGCAATGCCGGAGGTCCTGCAATTGTCTCCTGTTGTGCGTCCTCCAGCAGCAGTTTCTGCCCAATACTGCCATGCCGGCCATGTTTCTTCCTTCGCCCAGATCTCCCAAACCCCTCGTCGTCGGGCAGACTCGCTCTGAAGCCATCCAACAAGCTGAAAGGGCTACTACTTGCGGGAATATTTCGTAGCAGTTCGTCGGGCAGGTATGTCAACGCGCGGTGTTCGATTTCGATGGAGTTGAAAGTCGACCGGATGAGCTCGCGCGGGTTCGCTTTCGCAAAGGAGAAGACGGAGCGCTGGATCGCAGGTCGCTGAGAGAAGCGGCGGACCGAAGACAGGGCATTGCGGTAGGAATCGTGACCGGGAGCTTCGCTGGAAGAGCGGCCGTGAATGCCGGTGATGAGCTGCGAGGCGGTGGCGTGGACGGTGCGCCCGAACGCTTCAAGTTGGCGACTCTGTTCCGATGTATCAGCGGACTGTTCGCAGTAGTGGCATGGAACTGTCTCGTACGTTCAGAATGGAATCCTCATCGTCGGGATGCTGCTGTTGCGACATTCTGCTGCTCTTCCGCGGCGACGTGCTGCGTCCTCTGCTGGACATGTCGGAACAGCACTTGCATGCTACGAAGCGCGCATGGCGAGAAAACAGCCAAGAAGGATGGCGGTGCGGATGCGAAGTGGTCACTCGACCCTCTGTTTGTGGTGAAAGCACTCAACGTCACGCCCGCCTCCTCACTGCACACGACAACTTTAAAGCTTCCAAGCAAGCTGACCGCACCCAGCTCCGGTCCAGCCCTGTCCTTCACTTCCGACAACGGCTTCACGTCTTACGGATTCGCATTTCCACCCATTGGCCTACGACTACACGTCGATACCGCTCGCCGCTACAAGACAGCTTCGTCATGGACCACGCCATTGATCTCTCCGACCCGGAGAAGGCCCTCTCCCTGTCCAACATCCGCTACCAACTTATCCGCCTCGAAGACACCGTCATCTTCCACATGATCGAACGCGCCCAATTCCCCCTCAACGAAGCCATCTACACCCCAGGCACGGTATCTCTGCCAGGCAGCAATCTCAGCTTCTCTGACTGGGTTCTCCGCGAACAAGAACGCGTCCAATCCCGCATCCGCCGCTACCAATCCCCAGACGAATATCCCTTCTTCCCAGACGCCCTAGAGGAAGTCATCCTCCCGCCCCTAGAATACCCCAAAATCCTCTGGACCAACGATGTAAACGTAAATTCAGAATTAAAAAAGCGCTACGTGGAACAAATATTACCCAACGTCTGCCCGCAACGCGAACGTGCCGAGAAATCCCCCCTCTCTGCCCAAGAAAACTATGGCTCTGCTGCCACAGCCGACGTTACGTGTCTGCAATCTCTATCACGTAGAATACACTTCGGGAAATTTGTTGCCGAGTCCAAATTCCGCGAGGACCCCGAGAAATTCGTCAAATTGATCAAGGCGGCGGATCGCAAAGGGATCGATGATGCGATCACGAATGCAAAAGTGGAAGAACAGGTGCTGCAAAGATTGAGAACGAAGGCGGAAATGTATGGAAATGACCCCACGCTGGACCAGGATGCGCCGAAGAAAATTCCCGTGGATGCTGTAGTGGCAATGTATAAGGATCATGTTATTCCTTTGACGAAGGTTGTGGAGGTTGAATACTTAATGCAGAGGTTGCAGGGGACGAAATGGGAGTGAGGTGGGCCTTCTGGAAATCTGCGAGCTGGAGATTCTCTGAGCAAACTTATTGTCTTTGCGCTTTAACGCGGTTTTGGTGGCAGGTGGAATTGGGAATGATACCCATCTGTCGGAAAACTTCGAGCATAAATGTGAGATCAGACTATCGCGGCCAAGGTTGACGCACAGACCCTCAGAACATCGCTAGGACCGATGCTAGACGGATAGAGCTGCAGCTGTGCAAGTGACGCTGCGAGCCGTTCGGAAGCGCGCTCCAGATGCATTCACTCCGATTCTTGGCATTCGAGTCATGCAACGCGCCGCAATGATAACCTGCGCTCTCCTGTTCGCTTCTTCTCCCGCGACTAACGAACCTTCCTCGTGCCCCGACTACCGCCTTACTGCACCGCTAATCTCGTCGCGCGTGCGGAGACGCCCTCCCTCTCCAGCCATGCCAACAGAGGCGACACGGCTTTGCACGCAGCTCGTTCTTGAAGCACACTGCTCGCAGAGACACCCACCGCACTATCCCGTCACATAACGCTCCGCATCTATTACCTTCAGTAGCACACGCGCACTCCATTACCGCATCATCGACAGCGACGACAAGCTTGCGTAAGCAGCTTCTTGGTGCCAATGATCGCAGTCAACCGTCAACCAGCAATTAATTGATCAATCGATTGATCAATTCCAACCCAACCTGGCACTGTAATTGGTTGCAATCATGTGCCGGAACAAGTGAATGGTTGCAACCGAGTCGTGTAATTGATTGAACGGAGGCTTGGCAACGTAGCAAAGTAAATAAATAGTTCGTAGTGCCTAGCCCCCTCTTCTGCGTCTGCCGTTCGCAGGGGCCGCTATATAAAGTAAGAATCCTTAGGGGGTAGGTTGTTGGACGATGCAGGGTGCCGGGTAGTTGCAGAGGCGCTCGGTTAGTAAGTAAAGGTACGGCCTAAATATATAATCATTAGTGAACTTCCTAATTCGGCATTAAAATCAGTCAAATTAGCTGATTAAAACCTAGGTTCTTTACATTCTTTTTGCCTATAAAGAACTATGGTTTTGCTTACTCATAATCAATTTGGCTTAATCGATTGATTGAAATGACCTCTGGTTGCAATCACTTGCCTTGGCAACTCAATCAAGGCCTTTGATTAATTGCAATCGGTTGACTGCGATCATTGCTTGGTGCAACAGACTGCTCGCAGAGACGGCTCCTGGATTATCACAATCACCACCAAGAGAAATCCAACCACATCCCACTTCCTCCCCGGTCTCTCATTCGCCATGGAAGACGCACCGGCCCCAGCATCAGATCTTGGCTTCGACAGCGCCCATTTCTACTAGCAGCTCGCCCGCGCCATCACCCGCCTCTGCGATGCCGATGTCCACCTCCGACAGCTAAAGATGACACTGGAACTCGAGAACAATCCTTTGCATTGACTGAGCAGGATTTTAGCTTGCTCATAATTGCTTATTCGGCAAACCCTGGGATATGCGAGGTTGGGCCGAAGTGAAGTGAATAGCGTCGCACTGCCACAACAGAATGCGAGTAATGGTGCTCCAGCTGTCTGCACATTGGGCCCGAAATGCAGTGCAATGCCTGGGCTTTTAACTACTTGAAAATGGCGTATGACTTTTGATGCTGTGAGATTTTGCTTTGAGTCCTGTAGAGAGAGTCCTGACGTGTGATTTGTGGGCATGTCCTTGGAAAGACGCAGCCGGGATTACGCTTGTGCTCTCAGAATTCTGGTACATCAGTCTGTACACGAGCCTTATTATGCGTTGCAAAGCGCCGGACCTGCTTGTCTTGGAGAGTGCCAATGGTTCCGCAAATTTCAACAGCTTAGACAGGGGCTTCTCAGACGCTCTGCATATCTCCACGCCATTGCTCCATTACGGGTCAACACATCAGTCGCTATTGATCGAGCACCTGTGTATGATCAGAAAAGTCTCTCAAGTATTGTTGCTATTGTCCTCGCTCATGCACCTTGTGAGGAACGTCTTCCTCATGCATACTGCGTACCGCTGCCCTCCTCGATTGACTGCCATCATATCGGTAGTTGCGAACGGGCATAGTCTTTGCACATCCACAGTATGTCACGAGACGCACAGCCCAACCGTTGGAGACGTGAAGTGAAGCGCTGCGGGAGACGTGAGAGATGTCGTCGAATGCACGCCAAGCCGCGGGGCATGCAGGGACTTGTGCCGATGCTGGCGCGTGCCCCCAAAGCGGGCAGATGCGACGATGCGCTAGCGTTTGAGACGCATCCCGCATTGTGCAGACTGAAGCCTATTGTCTGAATAGTCCAACAATGTGACCAACCCGAATCCGGCGCCGGCGCTGGCTAACATCCTCCACTGCTCGCTTTTTCCTTTGTCCCCTCACCCTCGACCCCCAATTTATGCGACACAGACCGGACGCCGCACGCCACGACGACCCACGCGCCCTTCACTTCACTCACTACGCGCCGACCGACCGAGACAACCAGCGACACCACGCGTCATGGCATTCTTGAAACGGCTATCGGACAGCCTTTGGGACTATGTCTCACCGCAGAAGCAGACGAGCACGACACTGTCGACTCCACGCACCGACATCCCGGCGACACCCACCAGAAAGGGCTCGCCGGGCGATCTTGCCAAGTTTTCCAGATCAATGAGCCCGATTGAAAGAGTCAGCGAATGGCAATACAACGCAACTACCAGTTCTCGAAGCACCAAAAGGAAACGTCTACACACACCTGAATCTGGCTCAGGACGCCGGTCCAAGCAGCCCAAGATCGAACTGGAGGACACCGACTACTCGCCCGAGAGCAATGAGAGAGGACGCATCGGCTCGCCAATGCGAGAAGACTATGATGAGCGGACTTCCTTCCTCAGGACTCCGTCCCGGCGTTCGAACACGCGATCGCCATCCCCTTCCTTTGAGGAGTACATTCGCGATGAGGACGAATTGTCTGCAGATCTGCGCGTGGATGATGAGCAATTCAATGACACTCCACCCAAAAAAAGAGTTGTTCACATTCCAGCAGAGCTCAGCAGCAAGCACATTTCGACCGAAGAACTGCGAGCCAAAGGATGGGACGACGACTACATTACTCTCATGCAGCGGATCGGCTTGCGTGGCCGAGAGCCTATTCTCCCCGCTTACATGAAGTTTGAGTACCGCTTCTTGCCAGATGGTCTTTTCCACAGCAGTGATGAGGAAGCATTCATCAGCAGTCTGCGCAACAGTCACTTCAAAGCAAGCAAGGCACTCCAAAAGCTGTTAGACCTTGGTGGACACATTCGCGATCGCCAGGAAGTAGACCCACAAAACGCACGACCGGAGCTCGAAGTCAAACGTCACCTCAAGGAGTACATGAAGTGGGCTCAGGCAGATGGTGACCTTGACAAGCGGACAGCCATCCCAGTGCTCGCCCAAGTCTACGCCGAAGCTGGAACCCCTGGCGAGGATATGACAGCAATGGCGGAGGATAAATGTCGTGCGCTTGTGCAGAAATGGAAGAAAGCGCTCGAAGTAGCACGTTCCGTTGAGTTTTCTCCTGTATCGCGCGCCTCGGATGCCACCATACTCTCCTACGAGATTCCAACGATCTACGCCATCCTCGCATCAGATGCCATTGTGGCTATCATGGCATACACTGTCGACTCTGACAAGTGTCAACCGATGGCACTCTTCGACTACAACCTGAAGGATTACGACGTATGGAATTCTCTTGCTTTGGCGATCCTCGTGTGTCATGTACGCAATGTGCAGCTGCGCATTGCAGAAGACACGGACATTGGCATGAAGCAGCCAAATTCGAGCGAGAGCAGCTACAGTGTCGATGAGGATGCTTGAACTGGTCTATACGATCTTCAGCGCATCCTCCGCGTATGCTATCGGCTGAGAGAAAACATGTGAGCGAAGGAAGAGACGGGCAAGAATATGGACATCACACTCATTCACACAAGATTGTTTCACGCGCATCCGCGCATCTCGTAAGATACCCTGCACAACTGAGATGATTACATGAAACAGGTTTATGCATATTGGAGGAGGACATGGCAGACTGCTGCACCGCATAGCATTTGTCTGGTGCTGGAACGTTGCACAGTACCTATTAGATTTCCTGGTATTGTAACATGAATTGATCGCTACTTCCAATCCACTCTGCAACTTTTGTTCTGTGACATATTCAATCATATTGGATTGAGACGACAGCAATAGTGCCTGGCAGCGTGTGTCGATTCAGCAAGCCGATATACCGCCCATTCTGAACACGGGCAGAATGCTGTCAGCCAGCCCGGAAGCACGGAATCGACGCCGTCTTGGCCACCACTTCTCCACCTCGAGTGAGATCCTGTGACCCAACACCCATTTCAACCCATACATATTAGTCCAGTGCACCGCCAGAACACAAGCGGTTACATCACAAACAGATCCGCCTCTTTGTAAGCACCATGCCTTCCCCTTCTCATCTCCTCACAAGGATCTTCCTCGTCTTCCTCCTCTCCATCCTCCCCACCACAACCTCCACCTCACCGAGCCCGGATCTCAAGAAAAAAGACACCGCACCCAGTCCCTGGAACCGGCTCAACAACCCCCAAATCAAACACACCTCCTCCCCAACCGCCACCCAAAGATCCTTCACAATCACCACCCCACCGGGCACCGACATCTGGCGTCCGGCCCCGGGCTCCGCCGCAGACAACTTCACAGCACCCTACGTCTACCGCATCTGCAAATCCTCCGCATTCGTCCGCGCGGCCGTCACCGTGTCCGCCAACTGGCAGACGCGGTACGATCAGGGCGGGATCGCGATTGTGTTTCCGAACAGCAGCGGCAAGAAAGGCGCTGCGGGGGTCACAGGGGCCAAGTGGTTGAAGACGGGGATTGAAGTGGAGAAGGGGAAGCCGCAGTTGGGGACTGTGGCGACTTATGCATTTTCCGATTGGAGTTTGAGTCCTGTTGTGCCTGCTGTGAAGCGGCTGGGGACTATGGAGGCGAGGTTCGAGGTGGAAAGGAACGGGAGTGAGTTTTCTTCTTCATCTTTTTTCGATTTTCTCTTTGCGATTCTTCTTGCGTTCTGTGGTGGTGAAGTTTTTGGCGGAATTTTGTCTTGAGTGGAAGTTGGGTTGCGTGGGTTTTGCGTTTGCTGACGAAGTTCTTTTGGGGGTTGCCAGCGGAGTTGTGGGTGTATAATGTTGTGAAGAATGATCGGTATCCGTTGCGGGAGGTGACGTGGGCGTTTTTGGAGGAGAGAGGGAAGAAGAATGCGGAGATTTGGGTGGGGGTCTATGCGGCGAAACCGATATATACAGATGGCAAGCCGGATAAGAAGTTGACTGTTGAGTTCAAGAATCTCAGGATTGAATGCTAAGGCGGGTTTGGCAGTTGGGTTGACCTGAATTGCGGAACACGATGGCGTCGGATTCCATCCAACGACATCACGACCGTTATGAGACCACGACTCTGACATGGAAAAAATCTTGTGAATGGCATAACGAAAATAACAATACATTCAATATAGAAGCTGTCAACCATAATTTTCAACATTATCCTTCTGTAAGCGTGTCCTGTCCCTCAACCCGACCCCATCACTCCACATCATCTTCATGAAACACCAGCGCTCGAACCTCAATACTCTCTCTTCCCTCCTCGTCCTCCGTACCAGGCACTTCAAACGCCGAATGGGGCACCCTCTTCGCTCTTTCCATATACTTCGCATCACTCTCCACTGCAGCTTTGTTGTCGAAACACTTGATCAACAGCGCCTCCTCGGGAGTCTGATGATGCTTGTAGAACCACCGATGATTCTCATTATGCCTGACGGCCAGAGTTTCCCCTTTGCGGTCCTCGTAGATCAGACCGATGGGGACCAGGTCTTTTTCGACGACGGTTTGGGCTTGAGCGACCGTGAGAGGGTCGCGGCGGACGGTTTTGATGGGGCGCCTGTGGCCAAGTCGGCGATTAACTTCCCTCTGCGAGAAGTGCGTTGGCCCGGGTGGAAGAAGACTCACCAAACGTTGATCAGCTGCACACGTCCTTTCAAAAGTTTCTCGGCTTCATCGGGTAGATGATGTGGAACGCGAGAGAGGGCTGCAGAATATGATTGATCGATGTGGACTCGACGAACGGGGCCACGAAGAGCGGCTTTGAATTTGGCTGCAGCCTCCTGATCATCTGTGTTCGATCCGGCAGCAGAGGTGCGTTTGTCTTGAACAGCTCGGCGAATCGTGTGGTCGAATATAAATGTCCTCGAAGCTCCGGTGCTGTTATATGTTAGTAGAAAGGACTTGTTTATGTCACTGCTCGGGTCCCTACACATCTTTCAACAGCTGATCGACTTCTTTGTAATAGCGATCTTTGATCTGCTCTTCATCGTTGAAATCCTTCTCAACACTAACGCTCGGCACGAATTGGAACCCATGGCTGTCCAAAGTGTATTTATCCTCATCACCCGAAACATCGCGGATAGTCACATTGTGCGTGTTAACCGCGCGTTCATAAGTTTCTGGCTTGCCGACATACGTCGGATGTGGCGGCGATCCATCTTCGTTCTCCTTATAAAAGTTCAGTGTCGTCTGAACATCATGCTTCTCGGACTTCTTATGTTCGGTGGCGATGATCGGAGCAGATTCGGTTTGGCGGTACTCGTTGCCGAACGACGGGTGAATTGGTTGCTGGACTGCTGCGGTGGCCATGGTGGTGGTTATGTAGCGGAGTTGATGAACCAGGTATTCTTCCAACTCTCAGAGCACGAACGCGCGCCTTTATACAAATGTAGTATAGCTGTGCCTAATCGATTGCAATGTCAAAGGATATGTCAGCCACTAGAGCTCTGCTAGCACGCAATCGGGTATAGCTATGTCACGATGGTGATTGCCAATGCAAACAGCCAATCGATGCATCACGTCTTTATGAGCCGAGTGCCTGGTCCTCATTGCTTACCGGCGGGGTCTACACGCGTTGCGCTGAATGCGATAGACGGAGCTTGAATGTGCACCATTTGCACATCATCTTGCCTACTATGCACGCAGATCCTGCAGCTTGATGATAAATGGATTATGCACACGTGTGAAACGCGAGTGATAGCTTTCGAGTACCACAACGAACAGTGGATGCACAGCATGCATCAGATCGTTCATTCGACTGCCCCGAGGCCGAGGCCGAGGCAGAGCAGGACGATCGCCTGAGCGTGACTATAATCATAACTGAGCTCTCTTCCGAGGCGAAGCGGCTTCGTGCAACCGCGAGAACGTTTGGCGCTGCACTGCAAAGCTCTCTGCATCGTTTGGAGCCTAAAGGTTGGGTGTGCTCGTAGCATACTGCCCGTCCTGCTGAGCACTGTATCGTTTGCTGTCCGTAGCACACCTGGTGCATGGTCATGGCGCAGAAGTTGCACAGAATTTATCTTCGTATTGTCGTGAGGACCAATGCCCACTCTCGTCTTGTATCAGATCGGGATGTGAGCGATGGTGGTGATCGTCGTTCCATCATCCAAATTTTCCGTTCTGTCTTCGAGCTTGTAGCCTCTCAGTCTGGGTACC
Source organism: Cercospora zeina (assembly GCA_022702355.1). Taxonomy (NCBI): domain Eukaryota; kingdom Fungi; phylum Ascomycota; class Dothideomycetes; order Mycosphaerellales; family Mycosphaerellaceae; genus Cercospora; species Cercospora zeina. The sequence goes on from JAKLWX010000010.1 coordinate 2,056,218, forward strand.
AGCTTGGCGAACATATACCAATATAGCACACCAAATGCCAGTATGGCGATGCCAACAAGAGCATATGCGGCGCTGCCGAGCACCCCCTTTTCCCGCTGCTTCTCGCTGGGGAAGAATGGCGCAGCAAGAAGCGCAAGCGCGATCGCCATCCTTATGAGCACACCCGGAACCCAGGCTTTGTAAGGTCGATGAATATCGGGTCTCCGGACGCGAAGCCACAACAGACCTAAAGCCGTTGCGAAAGCGATGATCTGTCCTGGATATCCCTCAACTTCCAGGATGAACGAGTAGACATCGCCAGTCGGAACTGTCAGAACGAGAAAGGACGGAAGGTAATTGATGATCAGGCCTCCAAGTGGCGAGCCGAGTGGCGCGTTCGAGGACAGCATTCGGGACAATGGAATTAGGCCCGTTCGCGCGATTTCCTGGTTGAGTCGAGAATGGGCAAATGTCACAACCATGACGTTGCCCACCGCGCTCAGTGCTACCATGAGTGGTAAGATGCGCCGTCCCACTGCCACCCCGAAGACCTTTTCGAAGAAGATTGCTGCAATCAATTCACCGCTACCTCGGACTTCGTCCAAAGGAACCACCAAGAAATAGGCCACGTTGACGAGCAAATACATGCCACAAGCAGTCGCTAGTGCAGTGAATGCTACTGATTTCAGCGTTCGCACAGGATCTTTGACTTCGTTGAGCACGTTGTTGACGTTGTTCAGCCCAGAGAAGGAGTAGAAGACTTTGAGGATCGAGGTTGCAATCGCGCCCCATGACCAGATACTTCCTTGCCATAACCCCGTCCACGTCCAGTCGAAGTCTGGAGTGTTTGCGAGGGGTGCCGGCGCGCTGACTGAAAGCTGTTCTTCGCGTCTGAAAAGAACAACGAACAAGCCGCTCAAGATCATGAATACGATGAGGCCAATCTTGATCCAGCCGAGAAAATTCTGGATACGGATGCCAGCTCTCATGAAGACTGCGTGCACCCCCGTGATCCATGTCAACAGGCTGACTGCGAGTAATTTCTTGACAAAGTCTGTTGCTTCGGCACCAAATGCGAAGAGCGTGTACTGTGCAAAGACTATGCAGTTGCTGGCAGTGAAGCCGAGGAGGATGGCTTGTGTCGCTATGAGAACGGACACCAGGTATTTGGGTCGTCTGTAGGTGAATTCGAGGTACACCTTTTCGCCGCCGCTCCTCGGCAGCATGCAGCCATACTCCAGGGATACGGCGAGACCAAAGTAGGCCAGAACGGCGCCGACCAGCCAAAGCGTCAAGCTGAGGCCTGTCGACCCGACTGAGGCGAAGATGACTCCCGGAGTGGCAAAGATGCCAGACCCAAGCACACGACTGATGGTCAGAATATAAGCGCTGCTCCAGGTCAAACTTCGGCCCAAAGCACTCGTCTCAGGCAAGACATCTGCTTCGAGGTCCGAGGGCGCCGGCTTGGACTCGATGGCTGATGGCTCATGATTCTCAACGTCGTCGATGGATGCGTAGGTCTTGGTGTCACTGCCCGGAGCAGATGAAAGAAGCGGCGACGCGGGCGTAGACATGGCGGTGGTGGTTCGGGGACGGAACAAAGGTGTGCTGGATCACCTCATGATGTTTTTTCGTGACGGTAGGTGTCAGTGAGCACTCCTTGTGCCATCGCAGCGGATGTGATATGGACACAGCCGCCAACCCTATCGCCGTGGACATGATTCGCTGTGGTGGTCGACACCAGGTATGGCGCCATCCAAGGCCGCTTTGACGAACGCGACTCCTGCGACGCGTTGTGCTGTACATGTGCTGTACAAAAGTCGACGCGCTGCGCCTCTGGCGGATGACGTGGGTGTGGTCGTCGCCGCCGTCATCACCGCCGGCCACCGCTGCAGCGCGGTGCTGACGGCATTGTGAAGGTTCTGGTAACTTCCGCTCTGGCAGCCTCAGGCTCTCTCCCGATCATGCCGGCCAACCCCCAAGGGTGCTTCCCATCGCCTCTCCACCGTGATAGGACACGCTCCCCACCAAAATGTGACCCACCACGCCAAGTCCTGCTGCTTATAGCAACACGGTGGGAAAACTGCGCCGTGCACTCGTAAGGACCGTATCGAGCGCTGGCCGGTGACGCAAAGCGCCGTGATCGGCAATGTAGCGCCGAGCCCGGTCGATGCAGAGGTTAAAAATACTCTGCTCGCTGGCGACTTCGTATTGCTCTGTTGCCACCACCGCAAGGACACGACGTGAATCGTGCGCCGAACATCATAGGAGGTGGAGACGGTGAAGTAGCAGAGGGTCACATATATAAGAAGAATCCTTTCGCATGCTCAGGCAACCCATCATCCAGCAAGCATACCAATCCTTCTCACAAGCACTCCGTCCAAATCTGAATACACCTGCACCACATCACCCACCACACCAACAACACCATGTTCTACTCCACCATCCTCGCCGCCTCCCTCGCCGCGCTCGCAGCAGCAGCACCAGCCAAGCGTGCGGACCTCCCCGGCACCTTCGAGGTCACCAACTTCAGCTACGGCTGCTCCGCCAGCTGCTACTGGAGCTTCGACCTCAGCGTCTCGGGCTCCGCTGAAAACCACCCCGCCGTGGACCCAACATACAAGTGCTCCGGCGGCCTGGACGAGAACACCGACTACGTGCAGTGCGCCAAGGTCAGCGAGACGCAGAGCCTCTCCGCCTACATCGAGAAGGACAACAACACATTGCACCTGCAATACGACGTCCAAAACTACAACACCGGCGCCACATACAAATACTTCGGCGAGGAGGTCGTCTACTCTTCCACCGGCTCTGACGCCGACAAGCAGAAGGAGTCTTTCTGCGTGCCGGAGAACCGCGCCACCGGCGTCGCCTAAATGCCCCATTGGCAGAACAGACAGGACCTCGCGTAACGATGATGAGCGAGAAATATTTGCATACTGTAATATTCAATCCATAGACGAAATTCGACGGCCTTGGCATGTACTGTACGGTTGAGAAAATACAACACCAGAGATGGACAGGTACTGCATATACAGGTTTCCACACTCTCGCTAGAACTATCGCGCTATCTCACCCACACATCGCCTCCCCATTCCTTCCGATCCAACTCGTAAAACCCCACAATTTCCCTCGCAATATTCTCCGGGTTGCGCGTGGGTTCGTCAGCGCTCACCACGCCGCAAACTTTGATGAGCCCGATATGGACGTGTTCTCCAAAGGCCTTCCGCAGAGAGTGAACGATATTCTGCTGAGCAGCCTTGACAGCCGAAAGCGATAGCAAGTACGGCTCAGCTTCTTCCGGCAAGTGGCTCGAGGTGACGATCAAGGACGGTGGATGAGCTGCATCGTCAGCTCCGCCAGATTTCTGGAGCAGGGGGATGCACCATTGTGCTGTGATGTAGAATGCGCCAGTTGCGATCTGTCGCCAGGCAGACGTCAGCGAGCTGAACTTTCACGCAATATCTTGTCATGTGGCTGCCGCAATCAAAAGAACAATACTTACGTGGAGGTCTTCGATGAGTTCTTCCACGGGCGCTGTGAGAGGCTCGCTTGGATTGATCCGTGCCGCGTTGAAGAATACGGTGGATACTTGGCCAAGCTTTTCTATCAATGCGAATGCTTCTCGAAGCTGGTTGAAATTCGCGAGATCCACCGATATTGTGGTGACGTCGATCTCTTTACCCGTCTAAAGTTTCCCGATACTGATCAGTGCTGTGATCTTCGGGCGTTTTGATATGGAGGTTGAAGCGACTTACCTCTTTCGCAACATCTTCTACTTCGCGCTTCTCCTTCTCCAAACGCTCCGAATTGCGTGCCAGCAGTACGATTTTACTGAAGTGCTTCTTTGCAAAGAGTTTAGCAGTCGTGAGGCCGATGCCTGGACCGCTTCCGAGCACGACGAGGATGGAGGCCATTCTTGAGAGGCACAAAAGTAAGCGATTTGAGTGAGCAGTGTTGGGGTTTGTCTGCTGCGAGAGTGAACTCTGGCCAATTTATAGCATCCCATGCACTCAGAACCTCAGCGAGCTGACATGATAGCTCCATTCGCTCAGATCCACCTGGACCGATACTTGCTTAGCTGAAATCATAGATCCGATGCATTGCCTAATTGAGAAAGAGATGGGCTGACATGGATGTGAGCGCAGCTCCAACGTGTTCGTTACATGCGATGATTAACGACTCATCCACTGCCAAGCAAGGGGACACCAGATAGGATTTGGAAGGACAGCAGCGTACCCCATCCTAGGACGATAACAGAAGTACAGTGCCTTCGTAAGGCTGCACTTCGTCTATGCTGTTGCTGTCCGCGTACCCGGAAACTCACTGCCACGTGCCATTCCTGAAACCCTTGCCGCATACGCGATGGTTGCCAATGTGGACGATCAATCTGGCCATGATCGTGTTTACCACTCTGTGCTGTGGATACTATCGACACGTTGCTGAGTATACACTCGTGCAGCTTCGGCTGTCCTAGATCGCCGAGACGGAAGTCCTAAGCACCAGCCCACCCCATTCATCTCTCAACGTGACAGTTGGTCTGGTCTGTCAACACGACGCCTCCCAATCGCCCACGAGGCGAAGCAACGCTGCAACATATCCGATGTGTGAACGCCCCTTTACCTTCCATTGTGCCGGAGGCGATGATGATATGAAGAGATTGGTTTCTTTTGCGACCATGGAACACTGCTTCAGTATTGGTTCACCTCAAGACCGACCCCAGATCCCCGCGTCGAGCCGCCAATCATTACCACGAACGCAAGCTCTAATGACGACGGTCCTCATATTTTGTGGAGCCTCATGCGCCTATATCCGCCTGACCTTCCTCCAACAGCGAAATGCTCTCCATGGGCCCGCTCGAGACAACATCGAGCGGCAAGTGCTAACTGTGCCGAGGGCGGCATTGGAGGCCCCGCCGAGCAGTATATGATCATAGATATCCGCCACGTTGATGATTGTAACGTATTATTATTCCCTTTGCATCTCTTCTTGCAACCATCAAGCGAAAACTTGTTACCTCGCATAGCCTATCTACCAGAGTGAAACAGTCTGCGTACAAGATGGGTTCAGCACCAGAGGAGAAGATCCCATACGTGGACGTCCTGCTCGTTGGAGCTGGTTTTGCTTCTTTCACACTCTTGAACAGACTTCGAAAACTTGGTCTATCTGTTGAGATCTATGAGAAGGGTGCAGCAAGTGGTGGTATCTGGTGTGAGTCTCTAATGGTGGCGCAAGGGTCGATCATCTTGCTTACCGGGTTATAGATTGGAACTGCTATCCTGGTGCTCGGGTCGACTCAGACACACCAATCTACCAACTCTTCGATAAGGAGCTATGGGAGGACTTCACATACCAGGAACGCTATCCTGCATGGCCGGAGCTGCGAAGATACTTTCAGCATGTGGACAAGAAGTGGAACGTGAGCGCACACACGACGTACAACAAGTGTGTGGACACTGCGACCTTTGACGTCAAGACGAACCTTTGGACAATCGAGACTGCAGATGAGACAACGATCCAGGCGCGATGGTTCATGCCTTGCATCGGGTTCGCATCGAAGCACTACTCGCCACCCTTCCCAGGACTCAGCAATTTCAAAGGAGAGGTCTACCACACCGCCAAATGGCCACAGCACGGCGTCAACTTCCGCGACAAGCGAGTCGCTGTTGTCGGTACTGGTGCATCAGGAATTCAGACTGTGCAGGAGCTCAGCCCAAAGGTGAAAGAGATGACTGTATACATCCGAACACCCAACTTGTGTCTTCCTATGAACCAGAGAAAGCTTGATCCAGAGGAAGAGCAGCGAAAGAAGGACGATGGCACGTATGAGAAAGCCATCAACGACACACGCAAAACGTTTTCGGGTTTTACATACGACTTCATCGACAAGAAGACATTCGATGACTCGCCCGAGGAGCGGGAGAAGTTCTATCACAAGCTCTTGGTTGAGGAAGGTGGCTTCAGATACTGGCTGAACAACTACAGTGACCTGCTGTTCGATGACAAAGCCAACGACGAAGCCTACACCTTCTGGCGCCAGTCTGTCCTGAAGCGCGTCAAAGACCCAGAAAAGCAAAAAATCCTGGCGCCAGAGCAGAAGCCTCACCCATGGGGAACCAAGCGTCCCTCTCTCGAGCAAAACTTCTACGAAGTCGTCGATGAACCCCACGTCGAACTGATCGACATCAACGCAAACCCCATCGAGAACGTCGAAGCCGAAGGCCTCGTAACACCCAAAGGCGTCAAACCCATCGACGTCCTGATCCTCGCCACGGGCTTCGACTCCGTCACCGGCTCCCTCGCCCAACTGAACATCCGAAGCGTCAACGACGAGACCATCGCAGACCACTGGAAAGACGGCACCAAAACGTCCATGGGAATCTCCATCCCGGGCTTCCCGAACATGTTCTTCCTTTACGGCCCACAGGCCCCGACGGCATTCTCCAACGGACCCAGCTGCACGCAATTCCAAGCCGAATTCGTCGAAGAGGCCATGAAGAGGATTCTGAACGACGGCATCACCCGGTTTGAAGCTACGCCCGAAGCTGAGGCGGATTGGTGTAAGAGAATGTACGTGACACCCACTTCCTCTCCGTGTCTACTTTTTTTTTTTCATTTTTTTTTTCCCTGTATACGAGAAGAGAGAGAGAAAAAAAAAACCAATACTGACGCAGTGGTGATTTGCAATCCCATAGGAATGAGAAATGGGACGTCACCCTCTTCCCCATGGCCAAGTCGTGGTATTCGGGCGCGAATATCCCCGGAAAGAAAATCGAACCGCTGAATTGGGCGGGGGGAATGGTGGAGTATGTGGATTCGTTGCATCGGAGTTTGGAGAATGATTATCAGGGGTGGAAGGTGGAGAAGGAGCCTGCGAAGGTATAGAGAGGTATGAAATAGAATCAATAGATAACTGACTGGTCAGGAAAGGGGTGAGATGGATGAGCGCTCTTTGATTCGGTTTGTTTGGGTTGATGGAGTACGATGATGTTTACTTGTACAGTCTCTTGTCACATGGCGCACCCACTCTGTGACTGGACAATTGCTTCTTGATGTGAACGACTCATTGAGGTTAGAAGCAATCATACATCGATCCTCTTTTTGTTACCATTGCAAACAATTTCATGCTCTACCTTACACGCACTTTATTAGTCTCTCCTTCTTTTTCCCTCACCTCACCTCGCTTTCATCTCGTCACCCCTCCTCAATCCTTCCGACCCCCTCCCTCCGCATCACTTCCCCAACCCCCTTAGTTCTCATCTTTCACCATCTGCATCATCTTCCTTCATCGATGAGCACGCTTACCGCAAACCTTCTTCCCACCTGGTGCCGCCCGACACTTGTACACGGAAGCATCAATACTCAGTATGATGACCATTCCATTTTACGAGCACTTTTGGGGGAGGTTCATATATCTAGTTATCAGCAGGCTTGACTGGAATAATTGCTTCCACCGCACAAGATAGTCTGGAACTCATTTACGCGGCTAAGCATAGGTTGATTGGAGGCTCGACACTTCTTCGCGGTGCGCATTGCTTATATTGGCATTGCTGATGAACAGGCTTGACTGGGAAGAATCCGCTAATTTGATTCGACACTATACACGACATCATCTAGTTAGGTCTCGCTTTAGAACGTTCAGAATGCTATTCGCATCCATAGGAGGAGCAGTTGATCTGGCTGCAGTCTCAGCTCTTGAGACATGCTCAAAGACACCCTTCTTCTCGGCTTTCGCGATCGCGTCTTTCAACTCCTGCTGTTCGCTCTTTTGACGTTTCAGGTACTGCTCTTCCAGCAAGTAGTCTGTTGGTAAAGAATCCGGTGCGTATGGCAGAACGTATATTGTTGGAAACTCCATTACTGTCCGGTCTTGGAGGCAGCGGGTGAGTGTTGACTCCCTGTTGAGCGGGACCAGGACCTTTTCTTTCGCATTGGTACCTGTTTTGAGGAGGTAGAAATTTTGGCGGGCGTCCTGATCACTTTGCCTCTCGCCGCTGCTGTTGGGCGCGGTTTGCGAGGTTTCGGTGGCTGCGGGCTCTACTGAAACTGTGTCGCCTGGTTCTGTTGGGGCCTGCGCATGGGATGAAAGTTCCTCAACCTTTACGTCAGCTTTCTCGAAGGTGGAGTCGGCAGACTTCTCCTCTGTCATCCGAGTTTCACTCTGTCGTTCCTTGCGTCTGCGCTTCTGAGCTTGCTTGGCATCCTCTCCCGGTTTGCGCTTCATAGCGTTGCTGTTCTCGAGCTGCCTGTGCGAATACAGCTCTCGTATACTGCTGCTGGCTGAACAGCTGTCTGAGATCCGCTTCTGGCCTTCGACATCCGCCCACTCCACTGTCCACATAATGTGATGCCGCCTGTGACATCGGTGAGCGGATGCAGAACATGGAAGTCTGAATAAATAGCATACTTTGTGGATCGTGTCTGGTTAGCCTTCCGCCGAGTCATGCCCTCTGGTGCTTCGTGCATTTCGATGCGGTGCTCCATCAGATATTTGCGCAGAATGCTCTCGGGATGCCGCACACGCGCCAAAGACCTCGTGGCAGCCCTCCCCACCACGTCCACGCCACGTGCCTCGGAATCGCGGTTGGCAACATCGATACCTCGCTCGACGCTCTTAAGGTAGTTGTAGTCGCGATCGATGCCCACGGGCGTGGCTAGTTGGGACCTCTTGAGATACTCGGCTGGATTTCGAATTCCGTTACACGAAGCTCGCTGCCTGTGCTTCTGGGTGCAGACGAGAGAGCAGGTCTTGGTGAGGCATCTCGGACACCGATATTTCGGCTTGTTCTCATAGCTGTTGGCGTCAGTGACGGCAGACGATGGGGTGTTCACGTGACATTTGCAGTTCCTCAGCTCGCAGGACCGAGGCTGATGCTGTGCTGTTGCTCCTGGCCATCACGTGTGAGGCAAAGGCACAGGTGGAGGGGAATGAATCGCGCAAGGGAAGAAGAGCGAACTGCGGGCCTACCAGATGCTGCACAAATCCGTGATGAGCGCCTCGTCGGGCATCGTTGGTGGCGAGAGCAGCGACGCGCAGCACTCTTGTTGTTGTAGTACGGGCAGCTCGCAGATCTCGCGGACGTGGCGGGACGTTGACTCGTGCGGCGTGGACGATGCATGCACACAGTGCCGAGTAGGGCTGGTGGGAGTGGTGGTGGTGATGGCGGTTTCAGAAGGTTTGGCGTTCCAGGCAGCAAGGGTTCTGCCGCGCTCGGTGCACGCCGCTTCGTGATCTGCCCTCGCTCCCGCTGTGCCGCCTTCTCGAGAACTTGCAACACGCTTCCAGAACGGTTACGATCATCGCCGTGTTTCGACGTGTCGCTGATGAGAGTCGCCACGCCGAAGCGAGTGCCCAACCTCACCGACGACTGCCGGCTGACCATCTCGATCATCCTCTCAACCTCAGGCACACACACGCCCTCAGGCACACACATCCTCGCACATAGCACCGGCACTTATTCGCGCTATCGAACAACAATGACAACGGCCACGATGACTTTCTGTCCGGTCCTGGGAAGCTTTTGGCCGCCGCCGGCACGTGGTCAGCGCGCCGAATCGTGCAGCGAGGTCTCACCAGCAGTGCCGAAAATTGTGTCGCCCTCGCGTGCGCGCACCACTGATGATGGGCAGCGACACGACAGGATGGGCGGATGAAGCAGTACATCGTGCTTCGCTCGCTGCGCGGAGGTGTGGGCAGGCTCCGGGGCAGCAGCAACCCCCTGCATGAAGAGCGACTGTATGAATCGCAATGTGCATATCGCCGCGCGATCGGCTGCGCTGCTTCTGCCCCGGCTGCCCGTCGCACCATCGTGGCCGTGGCCGTGGCCGTGGCACAGCAGCATCCGCAGTGCATGGGTGAGGAGCTCGTCGGCGTGCACTACACAGCAACATGGGTGACACTTCGGGCGATGGACACGCCCCTCGCCCAGCTGCGCGGTGGTGGTTCATCGTCATCAAACTATCGAGAAGCCGGCGGGCGGATGGCCAGCACACGCGCGAATGCTCGATGCCGCCGCCGGCCAATGGGCTGCGCGGTCGAGCCTCCTGGAAAGGACTCGTGCCTGCATCTCTCTCACGCGCTAGGGGCGGCAGGAGCGACTAGTAGCCTGCGAGGCACAAGGTTCGTGTCGAGCGAGCGGCGCAGGGCAGCGCAGCGTCCGAGCATTGGGGAGCTGGTGTCCACTCTCATCTCTATACCTGGACACCTCGCTCGGCCGTCAGCCTGCTGCACCTCCTCCCCCTCCGCCCTCACCACACTCATGCCGTGCCACGCCTGACCGTCGTGTGCCCGCCAGCACTGCACGCCGCCCGCCGGCCCACTGCATCACCACCGCTGCCGCCGACACCGTCGTCCCCGCTGGCGGCACTGTGAGCGAGCGATCGCGCTGCCACTGCAGGATAAGCTCTGCGTCGGCTCTTCCGCTAGAGTGACGGCTATCATCATGACTCCTTCTTTCACCTCCAATGCGCTGCCGCGCTCGCGCTCTGGCGAATCTGCGAGACCTCCCACTCGCGACGACGGCAACCTGGACGTCCCCAACCGCACCTCGTCGCTGCACTCGCGCATCGCCGCGCCCATTCCGAGCCAGATGCCGCAACAGAAGACGGGCAATCGCGCCCCCAAGACCTTGACACATGCCTACATGGTGTGCGGTGTCGGCCGCGAGCCCTCGCAGTGGGTGAAGGCTCCGACGCCCGCCCAAGGGAAAATCGGACACATGAAGGGCGCCGTTGGCCAGTTCTGGCTGCCTGAAATCCTCGGAAGCAGCCCCCGACTGGAGCACGACAATGAAATTGCACGGTCTCTCCACTCTGCCATGCGCGTAAGTTTTCCGGACGTCTCGCCTGTTCCGACGGTGTGAACGCCGTGTCCGGTTTGTTGCAAACAGCTGACAAGCTACAGGCGTGTTTTCCCCACGACGTGGAAATCTGCACCGGACCAAGCCAGCCACACTGCGTACACCATGCTTTCGTCTTGCAGCAGGATTCGTCGCACACCCTCTACGGCATCGCGCTCCGAGTGTGGTCGCGCGCCGATGAAAAGCGTGCCGAGACGATTCGTGATCTGCGCAAGCGAACCGAGTCCGACTACTACGATACGCCAGGTGAGACTTATTGGATCCCATACTGCCTGTCCTTCCTGTCAAGGTACCCGCTGTACAATCTGCTTGGCGACTACCTTCGCGGCATGTGGATCCATTGGAACAAGGCGACAAACTTGTTCCACGCCGAGGAGGTGTCACGCATCCTGAGCTTCCCAGCTCCACGCTTGAACGACCTGGTGCGCATTGACATGAAGGACTATGCGCTGTGCTACCAATTCCCCTCGTCGCCGACCGGCTTCCAGAACTTCGCCATGTGGCCGTTGTTCGGCTGCCTCTCCATCCCGAACATCGTTGGTGTGCTCGAGGCTGCCGTCTCGCCCACCCGCCGCATCATCTTCATCTCCCACTACCCAGCAATGCTGACGGTCGCCACCGAGACCGTTCGCTTCATGGTCCGAGTGTACGAATGGAGTGGCCTCTACGTTCCGGTCGTCCATGCCCGCCATGCCAAAGAGCTCGTCCAGGAGCCAGGTCCATACATCTTGGGCATGACCGCGGAATGCCGAACTCTGTTCACCGCTCCATCCGACGCTTTGGTCGTTGACCTCGACCGCAACTTCGTACTGACCTCGAGCCCGCCGAACGCATGGTCGGCAAGACAACGATCCAAACTCATCACGCGCATGACCCAGGCATTGAACGGTGACGTGGTTCCGTCTGGCGTACCGCAGCACCTTCGATCAGCATACGGAGGCGGCAAGCTCATTCCCGCCGGGCAAATTATCGTCATGCGAGGCGAAGTGGAGAGCGTGCAGGATCCGGGCTGGTGGAACCAGGACGAGGTAATGAAGGTCATGGACCACGCCTGTGGGAAACTCGGCAAGAACACCGGCTTCAAATCCGTCTTTGGCGGATCTCAGAAGAAGCCACTAATGACCAAAGTGTCGATGCGACACCTCAACGAGATTGTGCGCGAGCGCAACCAATATTCGCGTGACGCAATGGAGGCATGGCAGGACTTCATCAACCTCAAGGGTCGCATGGATACCGAGCTTGCAAAGGTGACGAAACGCAATAACTTCCTGGTTGAGGAGCTGGAAAGCTGGAAGCAGCAGTTCCTCAGGTTCCAGGCCTTTGCTGAACAACTAACCAAGGAAACGAATGAGCTCAAGGTTAAGATTGAAGGTCACAAGCGCGAGAATCGCCGTCTGACAAGCATGATCGATCAGCAAAAGGACGATGTTGCCAGACTCACCGTGCGACTTTCCGGCACAGAAAAGCAGAGAGACGACGCCCTGGAAGCTTTGGTCCTCCAGCAAGAAATCGCAGAAGAATTGGAGCGCGAGCGCAAGAGAAACAAGAAGGATCTCTCGGCACTTCAACACGCCAACACTACGCTTCTGCGCCAACGCGACGAGGCCCAGCGTGTTGTGCTCCACTTGCGCGCACTCATCGATGGACAGGCCCATCACATGGAGCACATCGTCAAATCCCTGGGCGACTCGGAGCCAGTGGGCGACTTTTTGGGCGCCGAAGAGCGCCGCGTCGAATCGCCAGCAAAGGAAGATGCGAAGGACGAGAATGAATCGACCAAGGCTGGACTCAACTCCCGAGCCTCATCGCGGTCCAGTATGCGAATGTCGCCTTCTCGTAATGATGGTGAGGAACTCTCTTCATCCCGACAGGCTCGTTACTCGAGCATGTCTAAAAGACTGTCAAGTTCCAGCATGGCTGATGTTGCAGATCGCCACCTCCGCGACAAGACCGATGCGATCGCCTACATCATTCGCAACATCTCCGAGCAGTGCGCCGCTGCAGTCGAAGGCCTCGATCTCGCTCGACGCGCAGACACCGCGAGCAGCGACGCTGGCGACGACGACCGATCCGAATCTGGCAAGAAGAGAGGAAAGCGACCCGTCAAGCACCTCGCCCCTGAGTCCGAAAACGGAGATCACTCCAGTAACAACTCCGAGTCCGACTTTGGGGACAATAGGAGCGACGGCACCGCCAGTTATCTGCACCCCAAGAGGACATCTGGAACATCCTCGGCAGTGCCGCCAACACCAGACCTCATTCACGATCGAAGCTCTACGAGCATGAGCGTGAACAGCGAAAGTACCGCTGCGACACCAAACCGATCCAGCTTGCAAAGCGTGTACAGAAATCAGGCCGAAGCCATCCCGGAGGTGCCTGCGCACATCGTAGGGCACGACTCCGCCGAGAACGGGCACCAATTGGAAGAAATTGCGGAAGAGCCAAACACCAAATTTGCAGGCCGTGGCCTGGAGCACCGCCACAGTCACATGGAACGGGCGTGACTATCTACCGGTTCAAAGCGACGTTCGTATGGACGATTCCCCGTCCTCGCCGTTCGCACTAGCTTTGACCGATCGAGTTTTGGTTGATTGTCGAAAAGCGTTTTGTCCGCCGATGTCCGATCTACCGCTGCAGCTGCAGCCCCCGGGCCACACTTTGCCATGATCTCAGCATGGTTCTTTCTCCCTTTCTCTGTTTATGGAACTTGAGATACTCCCTTTTGCAATTCCTGTTGAATGCCACTCTCTTTACGGCCGCGACTACATTGCCCGTCTTTCCTATCTCGACGGGCTTCTCTGGGGCATGAGAGGGAGGGAGGTGGTGTGATGGCGGGGATCAGATTTACCAATGTTGTAAGATATTTACAGGCAGTGTGATTTAGGTGACTGTCTCGAAATGCATTTCAAAAGCTGTTGCTGGTCGTGATCAGACCTGGCTGCCTTGTCTCGTGTGCGCTTTCCCATTTTCGCTGACTTCGGGGAAGGAGCGTGTGGCTCTTGCCTCCGCTGCACAGAACCAGCAATGCCACCCACCTTCCAACCGATCCAACTTGATTACCAGACCACCAACCTCACCTCCAACATCGTTTCCTGCCCTTCGCCGTCCTTCATGGACTCGAATCTCAGATGCAACGACCTCAGATGTCGCAGTGCTGTCTCGGATCAAGCCGTTGTCACCACATGCAGCCACATCTTCTGCGTGCCTTGCGCTTCCCGCCTGGGCCTCATTGAGCACACTTCCCACGATGGACACCGAATTTGTCCGGCTTGTCGCACGGAACTCGTCAATCTTGATGATGCTGTCGTCACAGCGTTGAACCCGTCCGAGGATTACAAGACTAGTATCTTGAGTGGATTGAGCCCCACGGTCATCATGGTGAGCTGAGCACGAGGAGGCGCTGGGTGAGGTTGCTTCGATGTTGATGTGCGTGAGACAGGAGTGTGCTAGCCGAGGTCTTGCATTTTGGGCGTATCAAATGGTGCAGCAGGTGTGAGTCTGCCCGGATCGGATGGGATTTGTGGTGCCCGGGCATGTGCTAACGCAGATACAGCACATACCAGGAGTATGTCGAACGAAGCCTGACAGAGAAGCATGAAGTCATGGACGCACGCGCTACAGAGAGAGAGCGCGTCCTGAGAGACGACCATGATCGTCTGAACAACAAGCTGGACGGTATGTCCCGTGCTCTGATCACTCCTGACCCGCAGCTGACTTGCGAGCAAGCTATGCGCGCTGACAATGAACGACTGCACATCCACAACGAGCAGCTGCAGCAGAAGATACAAGCAAGGAGCAAGGAATATCAGACAATGCATAACATCTACACCAAGCTGAAACAACGCGAGCAGTTACCTGGACTTGAGGTAGCTGCCGATGAGGGCGCGGAGCAGATCTTGATGAATGCGGCCTCACAGCATCCACATCAGCAGCCCCGAGGCCCTCTTCCACAAGATCCCATCGGCCAGACTCGTGCGCGCATGGGCGGCGGCAGCAATGGTAGCGGCGGAAGGGATGAGCGACGACCGCGGGTGAAGTCCTGGCCTGAAGCCTCTCAACCAAGCTACACTCATCAAGCTTTCGTGACAGGCCAACGCACCGGAGTTGGTGGAACCTACCGCCCGGGTCCCAATACTTCTCGTGAGTTAGTCGACTGACGGAGTGCCGTGCCGCACTGACAACTTCCAGACAGCGTGCCCCAAGCCCCGGGCTCATCACAGAGCCGTAATCGCCTGTCACAGTTTTACAACCAACCCACTTTCGGCGCCTACAATGAGACACTCCTTCGTGGCGATGGAGGCCGGGATGGCTACGCTACAGGGCGCGAATCCAATCGCATTGAGTGTGCTCATCGACCACAATACACTACTGACCATGGCAACGATCCGAGCGCAAACTATGGCCTGAGTGGCGGCATGCGGGTGGGACGACCAGGCGGCACCATACCATCACACCGTCCTTCGATGATCTCGACCCGGCCCACGGGAAACTATGTTGGCACGTCTCTGCGTTGAGTGGAAGTGACGCTCACATGCGTAACAAGATTGAGAATGGAGACGGAAGGAAGAAGAGCTGGAGACTTGCTAGTCACACGCGTAATTTATCATTTCGGTCCAATTTGTCCATTCTAATATCTTCAACAATATTATTGAACATCTTTGGCCCATCGTGCCAAAGAGGACACTGCTTTACGTTCGATGTTTGCAAAGATATAAGTCCGCCTCACAATTTTCAGCTGCTCAAAGCGCTATCCTTCACTCTGGCCTCCTTGATCTCCGTCTCGCCCAACTCTCGCAGATCGCCCGTGTTCGCAACTTGTCCCGTCAGAGTCGCTCCAGCAATCTCCTTGGCAAATCCCAAAGCACCAGTGGTGCGCTTCCAGTAAGTGATGTACTTGCTCTGCACCTCGATCAATTTCATTCGGGGATCCTCCGGTCCGCCATCGTGCACTCCGTCGCCCACGTCACCGAACCAGGCAGCGACGCCTTTGGAGTAGATTTCTTTGATACTGTGGGAGCAGGAAACGAGAAAGTGTCAGCAAAAAATTCTACAATAGAAAGAAGCAGCACCGGCAGCAGCAGCAGCAGCAGCAGCAGCAGCAGTATTGATTAATGGGTTGATCGGAATAGTATCACCGTGTGGCGTGCAAGTGTGCACACATACCGCGGATCATCATTGGTCAATGTCACCGCTTCTCCCGTCACGGAAATCCAATCTTCTGTTTTGCCATCGCGGAACGAAAGTTGGACTTCGGGTTTGGCTTCCAAGTCTTTGAATTTGGTGCTGTTGGCGTTGGATAGGAAGAGATAGTCCGGGCCTGTGCGTTTTGCTACGGCCATGGAGCGGCCGACGGGCTGTATTTTGCCCCAATCACCATATGTCAGAATTTTTGTCTGTGTTGATCAGAGGTGTGTTGATATGTTGGTGGGGACTTACGCCTACGCCGGGACGATAGGTGCTGAAGATGCAGGTTTTGATTCCGTCGGAGAGGGAATAGAGGTCTTTGAACTTGTCGGCTGCGGAGGTTTTGTTGTCGTATTGTTTTGTGACGGAGGGGTCGGTGGTGGCGTCGATTTTGCTGACGCGTTCGGGCATTTTGAACGAGGTGGTTGTTGTGAAGGGTTGGGTGGGGTTTGTTGTTGTTGTTGTTGTTGTTGTTGTTGTTGTTGTGAGGACTGGGAGAAGAAGTGAAGTTTTGGATGTGAAGGTAGTAGTAGTAGGTGTGCTTCTTCTGAGAGTTTGGAGCATCGGATGATGATGAATGGGAAGTATTGGTAAATGTAGAGCTTTCTGGTTTTAAAAAAAGTACTTCCGTCTCTGCATTGAGGAGCTGCGAGTTTGGGCGGACTGACGTTCAATGATTGTTGCTGTTGCGTGGACCCTGCATGCGGGAAGAAGTCATGATGCCACTTTTCGTCAGAGTATGAAGCACATGTCTTGCGATTCCTGCATTCTCCTCCACAAATCTTGTTCCGGAGTTCTTCGAGACTCCGCATTGGCAGTTTTCAGGCGCGTAATATGGCTTCTAATTCGAGCTGTGGCTGACTGAGCTGCATCGATCGTGACGATCTGATCGTGGCTGAAGATATCGGAGCAAGATCCGAGCTGAAGGAGCA
Organism: Cercospora zeina; assembly: GCA_022702355.1. NCBI lineage: Eukaryota > Fungi > Ascomycota > Dothideomycetes > Mycosphaerellales > Mycosphaerellaceae > Cercospora > Cercospora zeina. The sequence continues at coordinate 2,073,172 of JAKLWX010000010.1, forward strand.
AAGGTGAAAGTCTTCACCATCGTCGTCGCACTGAGTTAGGACCCATTGGAATTTCTAGTTCGGCGGTCTAACCTCAGCACTTCCATGATCTCGTGCCCTTCACAGACATTCCAGATATCCGTATGTTCCAGTGCTACCCATTCCACCTCTACAGAAACCGGGATGGTCGTACCAGAAGGAACAAGCTTGATGGACTCTTTGGTGATTGGGCACGACATGAACTTCGGCGGCAGTTCGTTTTGAGATGATGCTGAAATTTGTACAGTGGCTTATTGTGATCCTGCTCCCTGACAGTGGCATGCCAGGAGTGTACTGCATGCCGAACATGAAAGGTTCATGCCGCACACGATGTTTTCTCTCTGTGGTCAAGCGGATTTTTTCAACTGCCTGGCACTAACGATTTTCCTCTTCAGTGGATCATCGTTGTAAGTAATCCATCTGAACGCTTCTTCGTGCGCTATGACAGCTTCAATTACCATTCTGTCGAGATCCGGATTCTCGCCAGACTCCGCGTGCCAGAGAAATTCCGCGTCCCTACCCCAGATCGCACGGGAGAAGTCCTACTTCGAGGTCGCACCAGAACTCCAGGCTCCTCCATCCTTGACGAACCGTGTGATGGCTTCTTTGCAAGCGCGTTCATTGTAGCTCTCTTCCCACACCGCATACAAGCTAATCATTTCTTGGGTGGAGTCGATGACGGCCGGCACGTCAATTTTGCTTTCGGCGAGCCAGTCGACGATCTTGCTGAGTTTTGGCCCAGCTTGTCGGAGACCGCTGAAAGTTCCAAGGAAAGCCTGTTGAGCTGCAGCGGCATTCATGCCGGGTGGGAATCCGGGGGCAGAGGCAGAAGTTGGCGAGCCCACCGTGGGTGATGTCTGACCCAGGGGCCCATGTGCTGAGTGAGCTTGTAGTCCAGGTGGTTGTCCGGACGGACGCAACACAACGGCAAGTACCAATGCTGTGACGGCGAGGACGTGGGGAGGGTAGAGGAGGACGAGGTCGGTGAGGAAGACGTCGTTGACAATAGAGTGCGCCAGATTTGACTCTTCTGTGCTCAGGCCGAAAATTTGCGCAAACTCATTCAGCGGGCGATAGGCATGGTGGCAGATCAAGCGAGATGACAAGGTCGATATGAGGGCGAACTCGCACTCTCCAATCTTGCTACTTTCTGATACACCCAGTTCGGGCCATTGTCGAGCTGCTTCGCCGAGCATGAGTCGAATATGCTGTGGACATTCCTCCATCTTGCAGGCAAGGTATACGGCCGTGGCCATGATCAGATAGGGATTGGTTTTGCGAATCTCTACTCGCAAGTAAAAGCGCTTCATGTACATCTGAGCGGTTGCCAATGCTTGCTGCCTCAGGCTCATTCTCCGTGCGAGTTTGGTGAGCTGTTGCTGGAAGTAGATGTTCATGTGGCGTCTCTCTGGCAGCGCATATTTGTGGTGTAGAGCCTGATTCGCTCGTTGGAGCTCCTTGCGGGTGTCTGCCAGCTCATCCTTGGTGAAGGTCCAGAATTTGGCCTGCGTGGAGTCCCAGTAGTTGGCTGCCATGGTACGCTCTTTGCGGCGACTATTGCAGTTCTATTTTCAAGTCATGCAGGAGGACGATGAGCAACACCGGGGAGTTATTGCTGTGCCTGATGCATCACCGTGAGCACCCTTGCATGATCAATGCTGTAGTGAGATGTTGGACGCGATCAGTCGCGCGGTGGGCAGGTGGAGACGATCGATGTTGCTGCAAGTCAGCAGGTCTTGGCGCTCGTTCAGACTAACTTATTATTAAGTTACAGGTGTCAGGTCAGGCCACCAGGCACAAGCACCCCGCGCATGACGACGGCAGCCACAACAACACAGCCACCAATTTCAGCTGCCCTCTGCACGGCTGAACTGTGGCCTGATATATCCTGCCGCAAGAAGTCGTCAACCATTGAACCATCTGCTCCCTTTCCCACACGCCACCATGGGCACCCAAACGACCTATGTCTTGCTGTGCGTCGCAGCTGTCCTGTTCCTGGCCACACCTGCCGCCGCATTCGGCGCTGGCAACATCAGCTCGCTTTCCAAGATCGAAGGCCACAACTGGCGCCATGGCGACATTGAGGACCTTCTCACCACCGTTGCCTGCATCAAGGGCCACAAATGGACCTCGATGATGGTCAAGCGGACTTACTTTGGCAACTGGCTTCGAGACTACAGCCAAGCTGTGGACGTTGGTACACTGAAAGGCGTCCCAGCTGATACCATTCGAGTTCTGGTCTGGATCTTGGCTTTCATGAGCTTCGGTTATGCCACTGAGGAATTTGAAGTCACGGCGGAACGACTCGGCGTGTACAGACCAGAGGAGCATATCGATAATCCCAAGGTATGACTGTGCATTCTGTAGAGACCGAAGATATCGCGCAAATACACTTGAGAACCTGCTTACATGGAATGCTACTCTTAGGACTATGCGGACAATGTGGATGCCCGAACATTCGATCCCCGCCTTCGTGGGCCAGTCCAGCCGGTTGAGCTTGAAGTAGATCCCCGCACTGGCATGAAAAACTACATTGCGAATGAGCACCTTGGTATTGCCACTTCTGTGGGCTACATCAAATGGGCCTTCGCTCGGAGCATTCACTTTGGTCGCATGTACACGAGTGGCCCGAACCGAGGTGACGAGAAAGACCTCTGTGAAGCGTTGCGTTGCTTGGGCACAGGTCTGCACTGCATGGAAGACTTTGGAGCTCACACCAACTATACGGAACTCGCACTTATCGAACTCGGCTTCCACAACGTCTTCCCGCACGTCGGAACCCAGACTCAAATCAACCTCAACGGCAAGCATGTGTACCCACTTGTGACCGGCACTTTTGGAGGCGTCGACTTCTTGCATTCCGTGCTCGGCGAGGCCACCGATCACGTCACGCAGGTCGAAGTTGACGATACTGAAGTGGCTCAGCTCAACGCGGCCTTGTCCCAGGCAGAGTCCAAGCGCAGCGTGGGGAACGACGATCCTGCTCAAGAGGCCTCCTTCTTGACAGATGTGTTGGCCAAGATCCCAGGGACCGGCTCGCTCATCCAGGAGGCCGTGAGTCTCCAAGCAGCTTCCGATGCGCAAGCTGAACAAAACGCACGCAGCGGCGGTGGCGGTGGATACGACAACTACAGCTCGTCACGCGCTGCGGGCGATGCCCCCACGACACAGGGCGGGGGCTTCGCGGCTCCTCCCAAAGTCGATGCGGCTGCAGCAATGGCGAAGATCTATCCTATCCTCTGCTTCCGCGACAAAGTCGTGCGACAGATCTCTGCCATTGTGTCCAAAATCCCTGGTCTGGAGAAGATGATCGAGACTGTCACCGAGAAGGTGACGCTGTTCGTCATGGGTCTGCTCGCGCCTTTCATCAAGCCCATCATCGCATCAGCTTCCAACGCCCTCAAGCAAGGATCGGGTACAGTCATCGATAGCTCGGCGAATCAACAATACCTCGTCTGGTCAGATCCGCGCAGTACTGACCCTACGCATTCCATGCTGTCCAAGGATCACTTCAGCAACATTCTCAACCAGCCGGCAGGAGAGATCGCGGCAGAAATATTGCAATATGTCGCTCCAAGAGTGATATATGGCTGGGAGCATCCCGAAGTGCCCGAACACGAGATTCTCGACGACGTCGCTCGCGTGTTCCATCATCCAGCGGCAAGGAACGAGCAACTCGAGATTCATCGCAAGATGTTCGAAACTGTCAACAAGTGGGTACAGAAGCGAGCTGATCGCGGTCATGAACTGAACAACATCCTTTCATCCGAGTCAGTAAAGGCGGGCGGCAACCACAAAGTCGCGAATATGCAGTCATCATTCCAAGGCGTGCAACAGCTGGCCCATTCGCACGGCATGAACATCCCAGGCGTCGGGCCCGGGGCCGGTAGCCACTCCAACACCCGAGGAGGTGTTTTCGATATGCTTGCTGAGCAGCGTGCGCGGGATGGGTTGCAGGCTGACCCGAGTGCTTACTCGCACCCGCCTCCCCCGGCAAGCTATGATCAGGCCAGCCAGAGCTATCCAACGGCGTATCAGAGTGGTTATGAGCAACCGTGGCAACCTCAGCACCAACAGCAGCAGCAAGGTGGCTATGCCCAAGGTTACGGAGGAGGCTACCAAGGGCAGCAGCAAGGAGGTTATGGAGGCTATGATCAGAATCAGCAACAGGGCTATGGCGGCCAACATCAAGGTTACGGCGGTGGTTATAATCAGTACTAGAAACGGATTCGACGAGGGATGATACCCATGAGGTGAATAGGGCGCAGATGTTGCGCCGGAAATGTGCACGTAGACGACAGAATAGAACATGTTCCTTAGCAGCAGAGTCGGCATTCCTTTTTGGTCGTTGCCGACGCACCCCGCACGGATGGTTGTCTCCACGATCTCTTCCTTGCGCGATCTCGTAGATGTTCAGATCCTGCGTCTTTACCCTCATTCTTTCCTCGTTGAATTCGTCTGCCGGCCCCATTTGCGACTTCCGGCCTCAATCATGGCAGGTCCGAAGAAACAGTAAGCCTTTCACTCCAGTCAATGACGGCCATGCCTCGGCGCGCTCACAGCTGATGCACAGATGCATAGGCTGCCGACCATCAAGGCATGCCTCTTCGACATGGACGGCCTCTTGATCGACTCCGAAGACAAATATACCATTTGCACCAACGAAGTGCTCAACGAATATGGCAGGCCAAATCTGCCCTGGAATATCAAGGCACAATTACAAGGAAGGCCTGGCCCGACCGTACGTTACCACCACAATCACTCTACAGTGTCGGCACATCATTGACGCAACGACAGGCCGGCAAGATCCTCTTCGATTGGGCGCAATTGCCCATCTCTCCCGAGGAGTACCTCGCCAAAGTCAGCGCCCGCCAGAAACACCATTTCACCTCCTGCCAACCGCTCCCAGGCGTTCCTACACTCCTCCAAACCCTCAAACACCGCACCTCGCCACCCGTCCACATCGCGCTCGCAACATCCAGCCACTCCGGGAATTTCAAACTCAAAACCGATCACATGCACGACCTGTTTCAGGTCTTCGACGAAGAGAACCGCGTGTTAGGAGATGACAAACGGATTCCACCCGGCAGAGGCAAGCCGGCGCCGGATATCTGGCTAGTGGCCCTCGAAACTGTCAATGCGAAGCTGGAGCGCGAAAGACAAGAGAAGATTCGACCGGAAGAGTGTTTGGTGTTTGAGGACTCGGTGCCGGGCACGGAAAGCGCGAGGAGGGCGGGCATGCAGGTGGTGTGGTGTCCGCATGAGGGCTTGTTGAATGAGTACAAGGGAAGAGAGGACTTGGTTCTAGCAGGTCAGATGGGGGAGTATAAAGAGGTTGGAGATGAAGTTCTGGGAAAGGCGGACGGGGGAGATAAAGAGGGACAGGTGAAGAGGACGGCGAGTCCGCCTGGAGAGGTGGGCGATGGGTGGGCGAGATTGGTGAAGACATTGGAAGAGTTTCCGTACGCCGAGTATGGGATTTCGGTGAAGGAAGAGGAAAAGTTGTAAAGGTGAAGCTTGTTGGTTGTACAGGACGATTGAGTAAGATTGTATGACGAAACGCGACACGCAGGATGCAGTACACACCATGCAGTGGAGACATACTGGGGAACGCTCCAGTCGGCTTGATGAGAACCCAACGTCCAATTGTTCTTGGCCTTGCTAAGGCCTTAATGACCGAGCACCCTTGTACGATGTAGGGCATCTATCGACGAGGTAGGCGACCAATGCGCACTCCAACAGTTAATCTTCGATAGTGTCTCCCGTCGTGCCATCGTCGGCAAATCACAGCTCAAACCTCGGGAAAGTCGTCGTTCATAAGGCGCATCCAGGCAGCCTGTTTGCGAGTTGGTGTTACCGGACTTGATGCATTCACAGTGATCGGATTTGCAGCTTGCGTAACCGTTCCAGATCCCCGGGGAAGTACTCGAGTCCAATTTCAGGCGTCCTGGTCAGCACACGTCAAATACTGGAGGATGGAGCTGTGAGGTGCGTCCGGCCTAGATTTCTATTGGTCTCAGCTTGAGGCAGGACAGCTGGGAGACAGCTCACGGATGACAGCTCAGCCTTCCCCTGTCTTACTTCACCCCAGCCGCGCGAAGCTTACACATTGCTAGCCTGAGCTTGTCTGCAATAAGCCACGCACTAACCAGGAATTACACGTGAAGCGCGAGCTTGTACATTTGCGCAGGACGCCTCGCTGATGATGAGGGGCATCACAGCGACATGCTACGTACGCTTTCGGCTGCGAATAGATTACGGCGACCAAGGAGCCCGCAAGCCCCGGGCAGGAAACGCTCACTGCTCCAGCTGAGTGCCCTTGGGAGGATTTCTACGGTCTCCATCGAGGCAAGTGTATCTGTAAGTCCGCAATACTTAATCACTGAAGACATCCGTTCTCTAGACGAGTATCTCCCATCAACCACACTTCCTTACCCACGAATTTTCCTTTGCAGGTCAAATTCTCTTCCTTTTCTTTTCTATTTCCTTACAACAATCACTACTTTCCGTACACAAAGATCACACACGAGCAAACGCAAAGATGAAGTACGCACTGAGCCTCTGTGCAATCGTAGCTGCCGTCACTGCACTGCCTCAAGGTATTTAATCCTCGATGACGATGAATCCGAACCAGAGCCAACCACCGTATAGGTCCAGCACCCGGCAACGGTGGGCCATCGCAACATCAGAGCCCTCCGCCGTATAACTATGGCCAAGGTTCATCGAGCAACGACTCTAGTGGCGCTGTTCCATTCAAGTTCCCCCTCGCAAATGGATTCCCCAACATCGACGTTCCTTCAGATGCCCTGAACCAAATCCAACTCCAGGCTCACGGCACACTCCCCAACACGCCTCTCCCATCCTCCCTCTCCGACGCCGGAGCGACAACCTTCCAAGCCATTGCCTTCAACGAACTCTTCGAAGTCGCCTTCTTCACCTCCCTCCTCCAAAACCTCACCTCAGACGCCTTCTCCCTCGGCCCCTCGCAGTACGCGAAAAGTTTCATCATCGACGCCATCACCGCCGTCCAAGCCCAAGAAGAACTGCACGCCATCGGCGCCAACGCCATCCTCTCCAGCGCCAAGCGCACCCCCGTCCAACCATGCCAATACGTCTTCCCGGGCGCCGACAGCTTCGACACCGCCATCTCCACCGCCTCCCTCTTCACCGACGTCGTGCTCGGAACCCTCCAATCCGCCGAGAACACCTTCGCGACCAACGGCGACGACGTCGTCCGTCTCATCGCCTCCATCATCGGCCAAGAAGGCGAACAGAACGGTTTCTACCGCGTCCTCGGCAAGAAAATCCCCTCCGCCCTGCCCTTCCTCACGGGAAGTTCGGGCATCTTCGCCTTTTCTGCTCTGAACCAAATCTTCGTTGTCCCCGGCACTTGCGGGAATTTGGATGCGATCAACATCCCCATCTTGTTGCCTTTGACCGTTGTCGACCCTCCCAAGGCGAAGGATTCGGATGTGCGGTTCAAGTTCCCGTTGCAGTCGGATATTGCGACTGTGGATGTCGCACAGGCCGTCAAGGATGGGGATTATTCGGGGTTGAAGTTGGTGCTCGTGAATCAGCAGAATAAGCCAATTGTGGAGGGGTTGAAGGATGTGAAGGTCAAGGATGGCGTTGTGAGCTTCAAGGCTGGTGAGTTGTGGTCGTCTTGACTGTTCTCTTCTGTTCGATGACGACGACCTCCTGTGCTGACAAATGGGGGTTTACAGCTTTCCCGTTCAATGAGAACCAGCTCAATGGTTTGACTATTGCCGCTGTGACTGTCGGTAAGAGCGATTTCGCCAACCCGGATGAAGTTGCTGCTGCATCGATTGCGGGTCCTGGTCTTATCGAGATCAACTAAGAGCTCTATCTATTCGGTGCTAGAGAGACCTTTTCGGCGGTAGAGAGGAGAGGGATAGCTGATGGTGTGGAGATGACGGTGAAGAGGTGCTGGCGAGGCCACGCTCAGAGAAGGAGAGGAGGGCCCGTGTGTGATCTTGCTTTTCGCGTTTTTGAAATGATCCTTGAGGAGGAGTCGTTCGCGCATCGAAACACTCTCTTGGTAACATCACTGGCATGATACATACATACATAGGGACATGACTACTGGAGTTCAGGCGTTAGTAGCATCCTGTCTGGTCTTTTTCTCCAGATAACTCGCACCAGAAATCAATGGATCTGTTGTCAACATTTCTTGCTCTCAACCTTCCTGTTTGTCAATATAACATCAGATCACACGGGAAGTATACAGCGAGCAAACTTCGACCTGGCCTGATCCAACTCAATTTCTTGTGCCCTCGCGATTCAGAATGCCAATTTTGAAATAGGAAAACCCCTTCAGCTCTCCGCCAGCAATCATCCCAGGCTTCGTGGTACAAGGAAATAAGTCGTCAGATGCTTTTCTGTCGCTTTGCTGAATCACACAAACAACGCTCGAAAGACACAAGCATGACCACAAAATCTTGCTTGATCCTAACTAAGGCTTAGCCCGTTTGGCCTCGCAGTCAGCGGTGATCTGGTTTGTTTGCAATTTGCCATCAAATTCGGCGCCAAATTCCTTTGAGTCTTCTCTCTGAACCACAAACCTACTGCAAACATCTCGCGAGTCACACTAGCATTCAAAAATCCCCTTTCCCTTCACGCTCTGCAACGATCGTCCTCGGCTACGTAGCTCGGTCAGTAATTCATCCGTCAATTCCTACCGTCGCTTGATCAAAAGAGCATAATGCCGAAACTGGACTGTGCTGAGTAATATGTTTGTTGCTAATGCACTCTCTGTCTCCCTATCCTACGTGGTCGTTGGTTTCACTTAGGGAGCTACCAGTTCTCGCACTGTGCTGGAAGTTGTTGCAATTCGAATCTTTTTTCGGTTGGTTTCATGACTGCGATGTATTTCTGATCGCTGGCTATGGCTCGGTTTGCACGTCTGAATTTCAACACCCACCGCACGATTGAGCCTCTCAACAAGGCTTAATACGTTATCGCGAGGAATGTGGTTCCTGAATTCTACTTTTTGGGACTTAGGCATCTGCTCGGCATTAGCACGAAGCCAGCATGAAACGTTCGGGTCTTCGCTTGATAATGTCACAGTCTAGGCAGGAGATTACCTCGAATCCTGCAGCTTTCTCAATATCTCCACACCCAGTCCCAGTACATCCTTGCTCTTCGTTGCTCGCAATGCCTCTTTCAGACCCTCCGCTATCCTCTTCTCTTTCAAGATCCGTACTCCCCTCTCCCCAATGTCACCAGGCGCGCTCACCAGATTCAGCACACACGCAAAACCTCGATGCCTCATTTCGTCACTCTCGTCGTCTTCACACATCCCCACAACCAACTCTACGCCCTTTTCATGATTGAGGACAGCCGTGACGGCACTGTCCCACTCTGTCAACATCGCCAACGCCCCTCCTGCAGCCCGTCTCGTGGCGAGGTCCTCTGCATCCGTAAGAGCGAGGAGGACGTGTAGCCTCCGATTGGCATCGTTTGAACCATCGGCATACTTGGCCACGCCGGCCGGAGATGCCATGAGATTACAGATAAGCTCCACACTGGCGCGGGAAACGTGATTATTGCTTGAGAAGAGGAGATCCTCTAGTCGTTCGAAAGCCGCAGATCGAAGAAGGAGATCCCGGGCCGTGGAGTCCTCCATGGATGCGAGATTCGTCAGAGCGAGAAGAGCCTCAAAGGTAGGTAAAAGATCGCGTTGCTCGGCATCAGTGTCGTATGTCAGGAGCGGAATTAGCGAGCTCACGGCTGTGCTGACGGGCAAAGCAGCGGAGAAGACATGCGCCGGATTGACAGAGATGAGGAGACGGGCGAGAGCATGAGAGGCATTGCGGTCGATGGTAGCCGCTTCGGAGGACGATTTGTCGGTCTTTGCAATGCGTTCTCGGATCTGAAGGAGGAGCTTGACCGAGCCTTGTGACACCATTTTGGTGCGGTGTTTCTGTTCTTTGGCAAGCGCTAGTAGAGTCCGTACTACCATGGCGATGTTGGTGGGCGAGCTGGTCTGTTTGCAGCTGGCCACGAGCGCTGGGACAATGTCCGCATCGAGTAGCTTTTTTGCTCGACCTGTGACAAAAGTGTCGTTGTCGAGAGGATCGTCTGCTGCTTGCTTCTGTTGATTCGCATATGCCTTGAGCTGTTCAATTTTCTTTTGCTCTGCTGTTTTTGGTGGTCGATACGTGGTCAGGTTGGAAAAGATGGTCAGGCATCCAAACGCAGCAGTCGGTCGATCTGTGAGTGCTGAGATCAATTGTCCTAATAGAGCGGCGTTGGAGACAATGTCCTCCTTGACTTTGGGCTGCAGCGTGGTATACGCCAGCCCTTCTATCGCTTGGTCTTTGTTCGTCTCGCTCACGAGAACCAAGTCTGCCAGCTTGGAAGTTACCTCTTCCGATGATTCTGCATTGATCTTTGCTAGCACCAGAGATGCAAGGGCTTGATGCTTTCCCTCTGCTTCGTCCGAGAGGCTGCGCAGCCACGGCGCGCAATATCGATCAATGGCTTCACGACAAGGTTTGTCTACACACGCCGCGCTGAGTAGTTCGAGCGCTGCTACCTCAAGCGTCGCACTCTTTCTACTCTCCGTCAGCGTGTCTTCGTATTGCATTTCGCACGTTGACTGCCCACCGTTTCCCTTGACTGCCAGACTCGAAATTTCTCTCCAGATTGGGAACGAGTTGTTGTACGAAACCATCAGTCATGAAAAGCTGCGCTGCCACGGCTGGTATCATAGGGAAGACAACTGCAGCAGAGGAGAAGGCAATGATGAAATCATCAATGGTCTGCCTGTTCACTCTCGCAGCCAAGTACTGTCCAAACAGCTGCTCTCCTTTCTCCTTGGTCGTTTCGAGCACTTTGGATGTGGCTAACATGGCCTGGCTTCGCAATGGCTGCTCGAGACGAATGTCCAAGCTGGTCAAAATGATCTCAAAGACATCAAGATCGATGAGCGGCTCGATAGTCCTGGGGGCAAGTGCAACGAGCCTTGCAACGACTTGCATCAGCCGCTCGGGATACTCGATATCGACATCGATGAGCTTTGCGATGCACAGCTGGAACAGATCCCGCTGGGCTTTGACCTGATCATCTTTCGATGTCCAGAGCGCATCATTCAGCGGGACCGTGCTGAATGCTTTGAGACTTTCTGGCCCTCGTCCGTAGAGCTGGTCGTATAGCTCTGTCACGGGATGCTGGAATTTCGCGGCGAGGAGCTGCTGGACATGTCTGCTGCGATAGATCAAAGTACCGGTCAGGGTATCGAGCAGAGCCTGTTGTCTGGAACAGCTGAGAATCAAGTCGAAAGCGCGTTCAGCTTCATCGTCGGGGAGTTGCTTTTGGCGCAGAGCATGCAGCGCCTTCTCGCCATCACTCTCCGGGCCGCTGCCCAGGTAGCTTTGGATGAGTTGCAGCGCGTCGCCGGTCCTTTCTCGCTTTTCCAAGGCCACCAGGGCGTCCCTCACGCGAGCATCTGCCGGATCCAGGTGCGAGGCTTCTTTCAAAGCTTCAAAGGCCTTTTGCAGGTCTCCTCCCGCGGCGGCGTCAGCAGAGCGGTGCAGCAGGTCGGCGATCCTGTTGTGGGCGTCGTCGGCGGGCATGATGTACATGTGCCATGATGGCCCGAACAGGCAGGAAGTCAGGCAGAGATGGGCGCTGAATGGATGTGGAGGAGAGAGAAGACACGCGTGGGCGATCGGCAGCCGCGGCGGCGCACAACGTCATGTGTTCGGCGTCGCGTGCTTGACCGAAGTGGAGCCTGCCAGCACCGACACATATCATTCATCAAACACATCATCATCGCCGGTTCCCTTCACCTCCCCGTCCCGATGGACTGCATTTCCATTCCGTATCCGAGCGTGTAGCAGCAGCCGTTACCAGACATGGGCACCTGAGAAGCAGACGCCGCCCACCATGCCCTCCTCCACTCCGCGTCCCTCCAGCCACGTGCGCGACAACAGCAGCGCTTCCATCGACAAGCTCGACTACCAGCCCGGCGGCAGACCACTCCTCGCCCCCGGCCAACACAGCCGCGATGCGAGCAGCAGTCGCCAGCAGTCGGAAGAGCATAGCTATGCCGGGAGCTTCTTCGACGACATAGCAGAGGGCATTGCCGACAAGCACCGCGAGCGCTTTCGCAAGCAGCTCTGGCGCTATGGGAGCTTTGCATGGGCATTGCTGAACACCCTCTCAGCCGGGAGCATCACTGCCTTCAGCCTGTATGCGCCCTTGCTGCAAAGACATCTTGGGTACAGCCAATTGCAGGTGAATGGCATCAGCATCACTGCTGAGATCGCCATGTACTTGCCAGTGCCATTGTGGGGCATGATGTGCGATCGCTTTGGTCCTGGCATCCCCAGTCTATTGGCTGGCTCCTTCTTCGGCATCGGTTACCTGCTGGCAGCTTTCGATTATAAGAGTGGACCGCCACCAGCTCTCGGAGGCGGAGGATGGCCGTACTGGGCCATGGTCATCGCATTCGTCTTCATCGGCTGCGGTACGAGTCTGATGTACTTGTCCGCGGTGACGACGTGCGCAAAGAACTTTGGGAGAGGCAAGAATAAAGGCATTGCCCTCGCCTTGCCCATTGCGTGCTTTGGACTCAGCGGCATGTGGCAGGCGCAGGTGGGAAGTAGACTGCTATACGAGACGAGAGAAGACGGCTCGAAAGGCGATGTCAATGTACACAAGTACTTCGTGTTCCTGGGAATCTTGCTCTTTACCACGGGGCTCATCGGATTCTTTGCGCTGCGAATCGTTGACGAGGAGGAATTAATCGAAGACGCCGTGGAAGAGCTGGAGCAGAGTGGGTTCTTGGACGAAAGTCAATACTTCCATCGTCTGCTCCGAGAAAGAGAGGAGTCCGAAGGGTACGGCACGTTGACGGAATCTGTCATGGAAGAACTCAGTCGAAAGGCAGATGAGATGAAGGCGAAGAAGGCGGAGGAGCAGCGGATGAAAACATGGTTGCTCAATGCAGAAACAAGGCGCTTCTTGAGTGACAAGACCATGTGGTGGCTCGCAGCTGGTTTCCTACTCGTCACCGGTCCTGGAGAAGCTTTCATCAACAATCTAGGCACCGTTATCGACACTCTTTATCCTCCCATATCAATACCAGAAGGCGGCAATCCGACCAGCGCCGCCACGCACGTTTCTATTGTCGCAATCATGTCGACCATCGCACGCATCCTTACTGGCACGCTCACAGATCTTCTCGCACCGACTTCCGTCCCGCATCAACGATTTCGAGGCCCGAATAGCCTGGCGAACAGTCTTTCCTCACTTCCACCCCCTCTGCCGACGGAGAAGAAAACGTTCGAACTATCGCGCGTAACATTCCTCATCACCTTTTGCGTCCTGATGAGCATAGGCCAAATTGTCCTTGCCACGGGCTTTGTCCAAGAGCATGCCGAACGCTTCTGGATCGTCTCAGCTTCCATCGGAGCTGGCTATGGAGCAGCATTCAGTCTAACCCCAATCATAGTCAGTGTGATTTGGGGAGTCGAGAATTTCGGCACCAACTGGGGTATTTGCGCCATGATGCCGGCCATTGGCGCAACGATCTGGGGACTTATATATAGCGGCGTCTATCAGTGGGCCGCAGATGCGGATACTGTTGAGGGCTCGGATGTAGTGGACGACAAGCTGTGTTATGGGGTGAGGTGCTATGCAGCTACATTTTGGGCAATGGCAGTCAGCGTCTGGCTGGCGTGTGGTCTTTGGTTCTGGGCATGGCGCGGACCTGGCGGGTGGCTGAGGAGAGGCATAGCTGTATGATTCTGCAGACAACCTAGCAAGAACAATGAACTAGTTTCATTTGCAGCCACCGTCATGGTACACCTCTTGCAGGGTGTAGGCCAAGCGGGCCACGTATCCCCGTGAACTCGCCATACAGTACCAGAAGGTCTGCGCCAAGGAATGACAGGTGAAACGTAAGTCAAGACGAATCCCAGTGCTCCGAAGATGTCACGAATACGCCGGCTGCTCATGCTACCAGGCATACTCTAACAACGCATACAAGTGCATGTCTTTATGTTTGCGGCGGTCGTGCAGATTATTTGAGCAACACCCATTTGACCCGACAAAACTCACAAACGACATATCCCTTACAGTCCACCTACGAGCCTCGCACCTAATTTGGAAGTACCACAGCTGGGGATTCAATCACCGCGGTAGCGAATTCAGAACGCCGAAAGACACGTAGAGACAACCATTCTCGCGTCTCCAAGAGATAATGGCGTCTATGTTCAAGGACATTCTACTATACAATGCCGACAAAGTGAAGCAGTACGCAAACGGTAGCCCGCAGCAGCCCACAGGTCAGCCACCGAATGGTCAATATGGGCAACAGATTGCATATGGGCAACAGCCTCAGTACGGACAACAACCCCCATATGGGCAACAAAACGGCGCACAGCCTCCCTACGGACAACAACCCCCATATGGGCAACAAAACGGCGCACAGCCTCCCTACGGACAACAACCCCCATATGGGCAACCAAATGGCGCACAGCCTCCCTACGGACAGCATGCACAGCAACAACCATATCCTCTACAGCAACAATCATACCCTCCACAGCAACAACCATATCCTCCACAGCAACAACCATATCATCAGCAACAACAATACTACCCTCAACAGCCAACTTCTGATCAAATACCACCAGATGGCCCTCCACCCGCCTACGGAGAGTTTGTGAACGACCAAGCCCACGCTCCCCCCGGCCCAAGCAACAACGCACCCTTCATGCCTCCGCCAGCACCAAACCCTCCATTCGCCAACGCCAGCGACAGCAGCAAAGCAAACGGCGGCGGCGGCGGCCTCCTCGCCAAACTCGAAAAACTCGCCATGAGTAAAATCGACCCGTCCTCCATCTGCCCAGCCGCGGGCCAAGCCACTCCATCCCTCAACATCAAACTCACCAACAAAGCCCTCATCAACTGCTTCACCGGCCAACCCATCGTGCACATCAACAAAACCTCCTCTTCACGCCAAGACCTGATCCGCGCGGACAACGGCTACCGCATCGCATCGCTGAAATGGCACGACTTCAGCTCGCACATTGACTACACGCTCTTCTCGCTCACAAGCCCGCCGGTCGTGGATAAGATTCGGTACAGCGAGCTGAGCTCCAAGTGTTCGTTTGTGAGCAGGTTTTTTGCGCCCGGGGAGAAGATGATTTGGAAGCTTTCGGGGACGAAGAAGGGCGAGTTGAAGGTGGAGAGGACCGGGGAGGTGGTGGCGGTGGTGGAGAAGGTGGTTTTGTTGAGGTTTGAGCGGCCCATGCAAGGGTTGAGGGCGGAGGCGGTGGATGAGGTGGTTGTTACGGGGTATGCGTGTGCGGAGCAGATGTGGAGGGAGAAGATGGCGATGCAGGCATGTCATAATTTGTCTTGAAGGAGTTGCGGTTATTGCTGTTATTAGTGGGGTTTTGATGCTGTTATTGTTGTTGTTGTTGTCATTTTCGTCTTATGAGATCACATGTCCTATCATGTCATGACATTGCACATTTCAAGCACGATCCATCGCAAAACTGTATCCTCTCCACTCATCTCGGCAGTTAAGCAATCTTCCCTGGCACAAACGGATGCCCCGCCGTCAAGCCACCGCAAACCGCCCACGCTTGCCCGTTCACATAACTCGCCTCATCACTTCCCAAAAATAACGCCACCCTCGCCACCTCATCCGCCACGCCGCCCCTCATCAACGGGTTCAACTGTCCAATCTTCCTCTCCGTCCCCCTCGCCCTCGCCATCTCATACATCGGCGCCGTCATGCCCGTCTCAATGATCCCGGGACAAATGGCATTACATCTCACCCCAGTCCCACTCAACTGATACGCGCTCGTCTGCACGATGGAAATCACCGCAGCCTTGGAAGCCGAATAATCGGTCGCGCCCGCATTCGATCGCATTCCCGCCGAAGACGCCACGGAAACAATACTGCCTCCGGGAAACTTCTTTTCAGCGCCTGTCGTGAGCATTCCGCGCGCGCCGTGCTTGACCGCGAGGAACACGGAAAGGGCATTCACGCGCATGACGTCCATGAAGTCGCTCGCGGAGCCGTCCAGCACGCTGCCCATTGTGACGCTGATTCCGGCATTGGCGAAGAAGATGTCGAGGCGGCCGTAGGTTTCTAGGGCCTGGTCGACGACGGCGGAGACGTCGTCTTCGGAGCCGGCGTCGAGTTGCACGGGATGGATGGTACAGGTGGGGTATTTGCTTTCGATCTCGCGTTTGTGGGTTTCGAGATGTTCGGTGCGGTAGTCGCAGATGAAGATTGCTTTGGCGCCGTTGTTGGCGAAGTGGTGAGCTGAGGCGCGTCCGATGCCGAGAGGGGAGTTGCAGCCTGTTATTATGATGACTTTGCCTCGGGTTCGACTGTGGGAGATGGTCAGAAAGTGGTTGATTGGAGGGTGGTGTGGGAAGATGAAATCGTCGGTGGATGTTGTATGCTGTCGAGCGACGGTGTGTCCACGAGATGTTCAAGCAAGAGGCGAACTCACGGTCCCTTTGAATCGCCTGCAACTGTTGGAATATTTGGCAAGTCCTCGAATTTGCCTTCGCTTCTAATGGGGTTCTGCAGTTGCTCGCTGAGCGCTTGCAGTCTCTTCTTGGGTGCGGAAGACATCTTGTGACAGCGTGAACCGTTGTATTATTACCGACGCTGATTGAATCTTGGAGATATCCTGATATCTTTTGAAGGTAATGTTGTTACGGACATGTGGACGTGATGTCCGATCAGCTCTGAAAGTGGAGCGAGGTTGTCGCTCGCTTGTTGAACTTCGTGCCTCGGCTCCAGCTTGCTCCTTCTCTTCAACATCAATTGAAGCCATCGACAACATCATCGCATTGTCGATTTCCATCTCCGCACCTCTTGTTATGGATGCAGTCAATATGTTGAACACTTCGGGCTCCATGTTCAAGATCCAGGCACGCCACGAGAATGAAAATATTCGAGTCCTTCTGAGGCCCGACGGTGTAATGTATCGATCGGCATGGCTACAGAACTAACAGATTCGTTGACTCCACACTCAGAGGACGGGCTCCGAAAGAGATGTGTGGCGAAATAGAAGATGCTGTCATGTGAGCAATACACTCAGAGCTTTAACTCAAGATCGTCTGAATACTGCACACATGGCGGTTGCATCACCTCCCAGCTGCTTGCAGTAAGTGGTTTGGAACTTGTGATTCACTTGCGTTCGGAGCAGGAGGAAGATTCGTTGCCTCACGATACAGACACAATGGCAAATCAAATGCTGGGAAGAGCCCGATCTACTCACTGAAAGCGAATGTCGATCTCCTTGGTGTATTGCTATATCCCCCGACAGGTTGAACGGCCTTTGGAGCACCGCGAACGTCCTGGTATACATCGTCGAAAGCCAATTGATGTTAATCGCTCCACCAGTGGGAATATGAGATGTGGCGCATCTCTGCTTTGGGAGAATGCAAGCTATACCACGGACGCGGTACACGCCATTAAGATTGCCCCGTACAGACTATGGGCCTAGCGAGCGCGGTGTGCCTCAAGTCTGGGGTAAGGAGCTTGAATCATGTCGTGAGCCAAGGGAATGTGTTCTCGATCAAGTATGCGCAAGTACTGTAGACTTTGATGGGACAAAGCTTCGTGCAGTCCGAACTTGGCCATTACGGGCAAGATGTCCCATGATCTTCCACGAGGCTAAGCGTGTTTGTTCAAGCACCTGCAGTAGCCGAGCAGAAGTCTTGTTACGCTTGCAACTTGGGTTTGGAAGCGAAGCGGACCGTGTGAGTTGCTTCCAACTTAATGCATGGTTGATCCGACTGGTTGCTCAACACGCGTGCACCAACGATACTTGCTCGGGCGCGGTGGGCAATGCGGTGAGCGATAGTGGCCGAGCACGTGAGTAGTAGGTGCGGTATGTGACACGATGCCGACCGAGGTGACTGTTCTGATCGACATGGCGCAGTTTGGCAGTACAGTACATACCAGCACCCAGCTCCCGAGACAGAAAGCCACATTCCGCACTGTGCGCTGGACATCGATGCGGCGCGTGGTTGACAGGGCGTGGCAGAAGGGCGCGCACGGCACATGCGCGGAACAGGCGCGAGTTCCCGGCGCTGCGCCTTGGGCGTTGCGATGAGTACAGTAGGATGACTATGCTTGCAACTTGGAGTCACGATGGTGGTTCTGCGAGCTGGAGATGTGCAGAAGTTGCTGCTGCTTGTTGCTGCTGTGTCTGCCGATGTCGTTCCCGTTCGCTTCGTTCCTGACGGTTCTAGACCAGCTCCATGTGTGGTGTTCCAGCGCCTCGGGCATGTCTCGTCTTCAACCAATATTTCATGCGAGGTGCAGTAGAACTACTTCAAGCGGGACGCGGTCCAGAACGCCTCGCGTGAAAGGCACGCAGGGGTGGCGGTGCGAGGCATGCAAACCGCACAACCCGGCGATCGACAACGCAGACACTCGGCCAGCGTGCGCCATGTTGGATCGAAGAGCTGTGCGCGTCATATCCAGCGGCCGCCGCACCGCTGTTTGGACCGTGATGATGCTCTGTGATGATGATGATATGGGCATAATGGGCAACGCAGCGACACGGCTCACGCGCACTTTGCTTTCGCGGCGCTGAGTCTCGCCCGTGACTCCGACTCGGTGTCGTGCGACCCGAAGCGGCACAAGAGAGACAGACCCTTCTTTTCAACACTGGTCTGTGGCCCGTGGGACGAATGCAGGCAAACAGGTGACCCCGTCGTTGGTGTGCCACTTGGCCAAAGCCTACTTCGCGCAGATCTATTATATCGTGCGCCTGCTCTGCGCTGCTCCACCCCGTTCCACCGTTCCACGCCCGTGAGCTGCTGCATCTCCCTCTCCTCCTCCACCACTCGCTCCCGTCGGCATTGCCATCCACCCCCGCAGCAACGATGGCGGCTTCCAAGTTCACCGAGATCCTCGACACCAACGCTACTCCATACTCGCGCGACAATGTCACCTTGGATGATGTCCTGGCCGAGACACGACAACGATCCGAGTCGCGAGGCAGCATGGCAAGTTCCTCCAGCGACAAGTCAAGTTCGGGCGCATCGCCGACCGCATCGTCATACAATCTACCCATGGATCCCGTCAAAAAGGGCCTCCGCCGATTCTCCATCATGAACAAAAGATGAACCATGCCAATCCACCATCTCAACATTGCATTCACGCCTTTGGTGCGAACATAATCTGCCAGTGTTCTGACTGCACCGTCCCCAACTTTCAAGGCTTGTGGTCATCGTGCAGATCAGACATCCCGGCTCATACCTTCACATCAATTGCCCGACGATCACCCTCCAGGCATCCTAACGCGATCGCGTGCAAACCATGCTTGAGCTACAACAGCTTCCCCTGGATTCACCGCCCTCCAACATCGGCATTGCCTGTGCTCTACCAGATCTTGCTGCGCAAGTTCGATTCTCACCTAATACGCTTCGACCATCACCGATGCAATCAATTTCCATTGATTCAAAGGTCGCGTGACGGATCAAGATTTTTACCTTCTTCCACTCCTGTTCGACAACTACCATCGAACGATCTGGTTGTGAATGCTTCCATAGCTTCACGGGAACTTCGACCCCGATCCGGGGTAGGAACTCCAAGAACGGAAACGTAATATGACACTGTGGAGTGTCAGCCGACATATGTACAGAGCTGCCTACTCATCACGTGCGACAGCTCTCGGAGACCTATCGGGTTTATGGGCACTTTGCAAGCCGCGGTATGCTGTGCAGCTTCGCCACCGCTTTCATGTCGGTGCGCGATATGCGCGACGAACTGCCGGGCGTGCAGACCCCACGGGGAACTCGAGGAATGGGCGATGGTCGTTCGAAATGTATACAAGTTCACGTACCTTTGGTCACATGAGCTATTGCGCTCGGTGGTGATGCAGAATATTCGAGACACCCCAATTACTGATTAACCGTCATTACTTTCGACTACAATTGTACAACTCGCCAAGACCTTCTCCGCGACCATGCTACCTCACGGTCAAACAACATGAATGCAATACTCCTCCGATCGCACTCACCATCACACGCGTCCTGCTTCGTCAACACACACACACACACACGTCTTCGCGTCGCATGAAATTACGCGTCCAGTCCTGCGTCAACCGCCTCATTCGAGTACCCCTCTCGTCCCTGCATGTGGACGAAAGAAAGTTCCGCACGCATGACAGAAGAACCAAGGCACCTCTCACATCACCCACCCACTGTTTCACAACCTGCTGACGAATAATGACTGTGCATGTGCTTGTGCTATATTCGTCACTACTATGTACGCCGCCTATGTACAAAGTACTCTTCTTGGCAGTGTGAAATGAGTGGGAATACACGACAGCAGTACATGAATTGCGCAGACGTGGCACAAACGTGAGGCGCAGGCACCTGTCCGCGTGCGTGGATGAAGAGCTGTCTCTGCTCTGTCGTCATGCCGCTTGCTTCCACCTGTTACACACCACTGGCAAACAGCAACGCCATCGTCATCATACACGGCAGATTTTGCCGATTTCCTTCTCCTACGGTATCATCATCAACAATGCCGTGCAAGCTCGGCCATTCATGGAAGCTACCCTTGCCGTTTGTCGCAGCATTTTTTGATGAGCAATCAATCATGCTGCTGTGTGATGAGACGGAGGATGAGGAGTGCTACTGCATATGACGCTTTCGTGACTGAGTGCGTCAGTGACGGTGTAGCATATTATTAAAGTTGAGAATTTGGTTCCGATTTTGCATGTTCGATAAAACCCTTTCTCGTTTCAGGTGCCGGATTGTTATCGAGTTGCCTGGGCGATCGATATCGGGGGAGGAGATGCTGTCAGGGCGGCATTGTGGTCAGCACGCAGGGTCATGATAGTCTTGTGTTCGAAGCAGTGCACCGCTCGTGCTGCGTGTCGTCTGTCCCGGAGTCGGCGTGGATGTTGGCTCTGGACATTGATAGGTTGGGCCACTGTGTCGCTCTGAGTACACTGCTATACTACGTCTTCCGAAGCTCGTCGTGCGCCAATGTGCATCGGAGTCTGTATGCATGTATTATTGGTCTGCTGCGCGAGCTGTCGATGGCTGTTTGTGAAAGGATGACCATGTGGATGTGGATTTGACAGCGAGGGCTCTCGCCCGCCTCCGTAGCCCGCCTCGACAAGCCGCTAGCGCCATCTATGATTGAACCAATCAGAAGTGAGACGGACGCGATTATGCAATGGGTGTCGCGAAAAGTCGAGGAGCTTTCGCTTGCATTTCATCAAATGTTCGTGCTCCATCGCTGCGTCTTCTACACGCCATTGACCACAATCGCCCCTTGCGCAGCATCAGTCATGGCCCAAAAGCGAACATTCAATGAGGGCAAGCGGCATTTCAAGAAGAGCAAGAAGCAAAAGACGAGCACAGTGGTGGAAGGATCCAACGAAGAAGTGCTGCTGGCCGACGTAAGAAATCTTCTCAAGGATGTTGATATCTCCGAAGAGACAATTCAACAGCAGCCCGAGGAGCACGCCGAGATAGATGTCTCCATCAAGGAGCTATCGTCCACCGGTGATGGGCTGGCAGAGAAAGATGGCCAAGTATACGTTGTCCCATTCTCTGCGCCTGGCGATGTTGTCACCGCGAGAGTCTACAAGAACTTCGCAGATGAGTCGTACTCACTTGCAGATTTTGTCAAGCGTGTGGCCAAGGGCTTTTCCAGCACTGCAGAACCGCAATGTCCTTACTTCACTCAATGCTCAGGCTGTCAGTTCCAGCACATGCCCTACGAAGCTCAGCTTGCGCACAAAAAGACCATCGTCGAAAAAGCCTTCCGCAACTTCTCGAACCTGCCCACGTCCGCGCTGCCTGCAGTCGGTGACACCATCGGCTCGCCATTACAATACGGTTATCGGACGAAACTCACGCCGCACTTCGATGGACCGCCTGGTGGGAGAAGGGACAAGAGGCATGGCAAAGTGGTGACGTGGCCGGGCGTGCCAGCGATTGGATTCATGAAAAAGGGCACGAGGAAGACTATGGACATTGAAGACTGCCCGATTGGAACAGAGGCCGTACGAATGGGAATGAAGCGTGAACGGGTGCGCGTCGCTGCTGAGATCAACAAATATCAAAAGGGCGCCACCTTACTCCTGCGGGAGAGCACGACGCGAGAGGAAAAGACAGAGGACAAGCTTGAAGTCGGCACCGAGGGCAAAGACGAGGTTCTGGAGGACGGCGGCACATATGTGCATCGCAAGATCTGCATCACGGACCACAAGGCCACGTCGACAGAGTATGTGGATGATTTCCGCTTTGATAATCCCGCAGGCGCGTTCTTCCAGAACAACAATTCCATTCTGCCTGTTGTCACGCAATACATACGCGACAACATTCTCGGGTCGCCCAAGGATCAGCCTGCAGATGCAACGTCCAATGGCGATACGGATGTCAAACCCAAGATAAAACACATGGTGGACGCGTATTGCGGTTCTGGCTTCTTCACCATCAATCTGTCCAGCATGTTCAAGCAGAGCATTGGCATTGATGTATCTGCACAGTCTATCGAATTCGCCAGCAAGAATGCGAAGCTCAATAATCTCCCGGCAGATGCAACGCACTTTATTGCGGCAGATGCGAACAAGCTATTCGAGTCGCTCGATACCAAGAAGTTCCCTCCGGATGAGACTGTGGTCGTGGTTGATCCCTCGAGGAAAGGATGCGACGAAGGCTTCATCAGCCAACTACTGAAGTATGGCCCGGCACGAGTATGCTATGTGTCTTGCAACGTGCATACCCAAGCAAGAGACGTTGGGTGGTTGGTCGGAGGTCTGCCAGGCGATGGAGATCAGCCCAAGCATGAGGGCTTATACGAAATTGAGAGTCTGCGAGGCTTCGACTTCTTCCCTCAGACCAGCCACGTTGAGGGCGTTGCAATTCTGCGCAGGAAAACACCTGCAGCCGGATCATAAAAGAGCGCCACAGATGTGGCAGGATCACTAGCTGTTGGGCAGCAAAAAGAGGCTGGGCTGCTTCCACAGCCAGGATGGTGACTTCTTTGTTCCTGGGTATCGAACTCTTGCACTAGGAAATCGGTCCTCGCACCGTCACTCACACAGACAGCACATCTCAACATTCGGTCTTGTGGTGACCCGAAAGAACGTTGGGCTGCTGTAACACGATTCGGACTGCATACGTACACGCAACATCTGCGAGCACTCATGGATATCCTAATCTCGTCTCACTGTGCGACCACAGCAAGCTTGCCAAAGTTGCATGGAGAAAAGTTGGCAGTGGGCGATCTGCTCCGCATCACGATAGGCACTGTAGTATATGCGCTGCACTGCCAGTCATCCGACTTCGCGGATGTCCAATGAGGTCGGCATTAAAGCACCATTGTAGCTCGGCACTCGCTGATGTTAGCTGTCACGGGCGGCAGATCAAACGTCCAGATCGCAGATCAAGCATGTAAATACGCGCCATCTGCGACACAACCACACCACAACACAGGAGAATGCGCGTGTAATGCCGCGCCACGTCGAGTTCCGTCTCGATGTCATCGTCGGAGGCTGCAATACAAGAGCCCAATTGGGAGAAAAGTGCAAAGTCTACGCGCTCTGTCCCAGCGGTGAGCCCAGCTGCGATCGTCCTCAACACCACATCCCTGTTCAGGGCTTCGTACTCCAGTTTGGTACATTTCTATGGCAACGTGGTGGCAACGTAGTGGCAACGACCTTCATATTCTCCATTTCCCAATGTTCGACCATAATGCGATCCAGTCTGTAAGCTGCGACAAAATGCGGCTCTTGACGCATATCAAAGCGCTAGGCGATGCCACAAACCGAACGAAAGCGAAGGATGCCAAGCCCAAAGCAAGACCACGACCCAGATCCGACAGTCTGCCGGTCTGCAACCTTACCCAGAGGGATTTCTCCATCACCACACCCTCTGATGGGGCCATCGCTAGACGTCGATCTACCAAGCATGTGCCTACGAACACGATCGAAGTCGTAGAAGACAGGCATCCTCTCCTACATGCAGGTTCCATCGAACAGACGCCGGACCCAAGCTCAACTGGCAGCGCCTTCAACTGTTGCATCAGAACGACGAACCAGCACAACCCATACTTCCCGGCAATCCCTCAGAGTCGCAAGCGGAAGCGAGACCTGGATGGGCTTGTCAGACGTGTGAAGTCTGTGCGATTGTCAGTCAATAAAAAGATGCTCCAGGAAATGTTCGACGAGTCGCAGAATGATATGCGTCGCTTCGAAATCCGAGGCGCTGCATTGGAGGCAGAACCCATGCGAGATGAACTAGAAGTCACAAGCTCGGAGGATGCCATCAGGCGGCACGACCTGGTCTTGCAGGCCAGACGCGACTCAATGCCATTCAGGACATTCTAAGGATGAAACCTATGGAGCCAGTCTCTCGCGTGGCTGACGAGTGGCCGTCCGTTGTCTCGTCGGCACGCGAGCTCTTTGGGAGCTTCAGACATGCTTTCTTTCATCTTGGACCTCGGAATCAGGACTGATGACAGTTTTCGCTCCTTTGTCCGAGACACGTGTTTCTTTGATCCTGTAAAAAGAACCCGCGTGGCAGTGGCATGGCGGGAACGAGCAGCTTGATTGATGTTGTCCTGGCGTTTGTCGCACGACATTCGCTGTGGGCATCTTTACTGCTGTATCGAATACACATACGATAGACACCACTCGAACGAACACCAGAAACTGGAGCACCACGCCTGCTTCTGCTCAAGTACCGAACCTACAAGTCTGAATGCTGGGGCGATTATGGCGACGCAAGACAACCATGACAGAGTGTCAATGCGCCTGACACCTGTTGAGAAGGTGTACAAGGCGGAACTCGCAGCTCTCAACAGGATAGCAGAGTCTGGTCTCTACAGAAACTATACACATGGAACTACCCCGGAGGGCTCCCGTATCTGGACACTCAAACGCAAACGCTCGCTCACTGAACATAACCTCCGCCGTCTCAACCAACATCACCGCAATAAGGTCCCACGACTGTCACACTCCGGCGTCGACTACATTTCTCCCACCGGCAATACTGAATGGAGAGACACCACCCTCTCCGATCTCCTTGACCCGCCTGACCAGTCAACCTTGGCACACTGCCATCGTGACGCCCTCATGCACAAAGCCTACCTCCGCGCCCGCGCAGGCGTCATTCCATCGCGTTACGCGCCATGGGATTACGTGAGCAATGGGGCTCCAGCACAGTTCTACGATAGCGCGGAAGAGAAGAAATGGTGGGAAACGCACAATGAAGCATATCATCCCAGCGTTGGTGGCACGCATGGCGAGATTCGAAAGGGTTTCACGCAGGAATGGTGTTATGATGTCAAGTTGATGGTCTGGTATCGACAGGTGAAAATTCTGGAAGAGTGGAAGTTTCGACCTGCAGAGTGCAAGGAGAGATGGGTGGTCAGGAACACAGAAACCAAACAGGAGGAGATCGTTAGTCCGAGAGGCGTGAATGTCCAGGAGAAGGTGGTTGATCGTGTCCGGAACGTTGAAGCTTTGCGAAATAATTCTCCTCATGGCCAGGAGAAATTTGGGATGGGAGACACTCGATACCCTGCTATGCAGCCTGTTGCGGACGAGACTGGACTGTCGTTCGTTCGATGGGAAGATCCTGTCAATGCTCAAGCTTCGCAGGAGACAACCCGAAGAATTTCTCCCCTTCCGCAGGCCATCGTCGACGAAACTGGCCTATCGTTCATCGGCTGGCGACAGAAAACCAACAAGAAGAAGCGGTCTCGCCTTCCTCGGTCCCCACTCGAACAGCTTCGCCATGGTTCAATCAGGAAAACTCCAAGCACCAAACGCAGACTTTCCAAGTCTCTGTGGAACTCCCGCGAAAACGAGAACGTGGATGCTCTGGTTTCTCGTTCTGGAACGGAATTTTCAGCACGCGAGAAGAAAGTTCCGCTGAAAGATGCTGTGGTTGTTGATGAAGCGGGGCTTTCGGTGGTCGGGTGGAGGAATGATTATACTGCGAAAGAGAGGAAGAAGGAGGACAGAGGAAAATAGGAGATCAAAAAGGCATGGGATGGGGTCAGATTGTGCACGGCGTTGTCTTTTTTTTTTTTTTTTGCATTGAGCATTCATTGAGCGATGAGGAAGAATTACAGAAAAATGGCTTTGCGAGCATACTGGCATAATTGTTTTTTTTTGGCTTTTGGTGTTTGGAAGGAAGCATTGATCTTAATTGGCGAAGTCATGAGTGTCTCAATCTACCGCGTAGTCACTTGAATCTGGCGTCGGTCTCATCATCTCATCTCATCTCATCGCAGCATTCCAGTTCACAAAAACGATCTCATCACATCTATCTCTCCACTCCCTCCCCATTCCCTCCATCCATCATGAATAATAATTCAAGAGCCTCGCTCTTTTTCTTTTTTTATATCTAGATATGAAGATACATTTGTTACGTGCAAGCACGCAACTTCCCCTCCAAAACCCTCTTCCCGTCTTCCGCCTCCTTTTGCATGTCCTCTTCCCAAATCCAACGTAATCTCCTTTCAACTTCTGCAATCCACCCCTTTAACTCCGCTCCTTCCAATTTTTGATCCCAGAACGTGAAATTCCTCTCCCCTGCTTCATGCGAGAATTTATGGACGAGTCTTGCCCGTGGAGCGCGGATTTCATTGACGGATCGTAACGCGGCTTGCAATGTTTCGGGTAGTGATACTACCACATCATGACGGGAAGATATGGCAGATGATGAGACGTGCGATAGGACTTCGGCCAAGACGTATGCGTCTTCGATGGCTTGTGATGCGCCGGCGCCTTGGTGAGGAGGCATCGAATGCGCGGCGTCTCCGATCAATAGGACCAGGCCGTCGACGAATGCGGTGTCCTCGGCTGGTTGGTGAGCGTGGTGGTGCGTGGCCCAAAAATCGGGATCCGGGTCGAATAAGGAGAGAATTTTTTGCGCGCGGGGACCGAAGTTTGCGAAGTCTTGGTGGAAGTTTTCGCGTTGGTTCGGGAGGACCCAGGTGTCGTGCGGCCATTCGTCGCTGCTTTTTGGGCCTGCTTCGTGGTGACGAGTGGTCCAGGCGCCGCAGTTGAGTTTTGTGCCGCCGGAGACGGGGTAGGTGATTAGGTAGCCGCCGGGGCCGAAGGAGAGAGTGCTTAGGCGGGCGGATTCGCCGAGGACGGAGAGGGCGGTTCCCATTGGGATGAGGGCTCGGTAGGCTCCGCTGGCGCTGAAGACGGGTTTGCTGAGGGGGCTGTTAGGGTCGAACATGCACCCGCGGACTTTGGAGTGGATTCCGTCGCAGGCGATGAGGAGGTTGGTTGTTGCAGAGGTGTTGTCGGTGAAATGGAGAGTGACGTTGGAGGCAGTTTGAGTGTATGATGCGAGCTTTTTCTTGAACTTGGCATGTCCGGAGCCCATTTCAAGCGCCAGGAGGGAGAGCAATTCTTGGCGGTGGAGCGTCATGTTTCCTGTAGGTGGGCTGGAGATTTTGTGGAAAACTTCGCCATCGGCGTGGTCGCCCCAGGCTGCGCCGTAGCGGAAGAAGGCCCATATGTTCTCATCAGGCGGAGGGTTCCTGGTGGCAAGGTGGAGGACTTTCTCGCCGAGGGATGGGTCGATGAGACGAAGACAGCGGAGTGCTGAGGGACCAAAGTTGATTCCAGCGCCGATTTCAGTGAAGGAGCTGCGAGATTCGTAGAGTGTGAAGGGTATATTGTGTCTTTGGAGGGCGATGCCAAGCGTGATGCCGCAGAGGCCGCCGCCCACGATGGCGACATGGAATGGCATATCATGCGCCATTATGTCTGCCTCGCATTTGCCTTGACCGCGTGGAAGCTAGAAGGCGATGTCTTGTATGCGTGACGGATCAGCGATGAAGTAGAGACAACCTGAGCTTACCCACCTGGCGGCAATGCTGGCGCGCTCGAGACTTCCTACTCTCACCTCAGCACAAGACTATGCTTGAATTTGATGCAATCTTGAGTTGGGCGTAACATGTATCTGGGAGGTGCGAGAAGTGTGTTGTTCTGTCTCTGGCCAGACGCAATGGTGCTCGGCAATCGGCAGCGGCTGAAGATCTGCATGCAGCAATTTAGTCGGGCAACAAAGTACAGTAGCAGCAATGTGGGAGGAAGAGTGTGAGCATTGTCGCAAGCGGACGAGGTGTCAACTTCTTGACCTGCGAAGCTCCAGATGACAGGCGAAGATAGGCGAGGTCGACGACCTCCACGGTGTTCCCTGTAACTAGAGCGACATGGCTCGACGAAGGGATTAGACGTCGCATGTACTGCTTCTGTTCGGCATGTTGTTGCTCTGCTTCTCCCCAGGTCCTGCCCCTAATGATCCATCCCACTTCGGTTGCTCTCATTGATCATGTCTCGGCCTGGGCAGAGGAAGCATAATAATCAACGTTGCGCTGGAACGGTGCCATCTGCACAGAATGGCCCATGCTCAGAGCTGCCGCGGGAGAAAGACAGCAGCGTCGCGGATGGGTCGCCGTCCAGAGAGCCGAATCGGCCGGAAATGTCAGGACATCCTCTTTGTCTTGTATCGTTAAACGTGATGACCCGAGACGGCATCCAGGGAGAATACGGCTTGGCGAGGTCTGGGCCCGTCATCCACGCGTTGCCGACCCCATGGGCAGCGCTAAAGAAGCCAACAAGATGAAGAGGCGTCGCGCCACGACCGAATAGGACATCGACGACTATCCTGCAGACTCCATGCTCTATAGCACCTCGTGTTCGTCGTCGCTTCTCTCACTTCCGTGTCCGACTTCTTCTCCATGCACACATCTCCTCCTTCTTGACTGGCTGCCACTCTCTCGTCCTTGCCACGTACGCTCCTTCAGTCATTCCTTCACCATGCAATTTTTCATTCTTAGCACATCATTCCTTAGCGTTTTTGCCTCTCCTTTATTTGGTTCGGAAGAGCAGAAAGTGTTGCAGGAGTCTGGGTTATTCTGCGAAAATGCAAACCTCCGCGCGGCCCAGCAACCGCGGGCTGCTTCGGCCTACTGTTCTGCATTCTTGAATCTTCCCGTAATCACCGTCAGCACGACCATAGCACGCGTCACCAAGACGGCCACAAAGACGATTTCGACGAGGACCTATCTGGCATATCCGGCGACCACCCGGATTGCGCAGACGATCACGCTTCTGGAGGGTGTCACCAGAACGAGCACCGTCACAGTCACCACGAGCGTATCAACGACAACCACTCTGCAGGCATTGACATCCTGTCCGGTTGCGCCGGACACGTGTGACCAAGCGCGGCCCATCAATACCGCCCCAAGTCTTGAGACCAGGCCAGCATGCTTTGCACACTATCGCTCTCTTGCGCGATTGAGTAAAGCCTGCAGTTGCTTAAGCGTCCCTACGGCGACCACCACAAAAACCTTTACGAAACCTGGTGCTGCCACGTCGACTATCACTGTCACGGCAGCTGGAAAGCAGACTCGTCGACTGACCAAAACCATGACCACGGGCACAATCACCATCACGCCAACCCATGGAGCTACGGTGACCAAGTCAGTGGCCGCTGTGGAGACGGAAGTCATTCTCGGGCCTTTCAAAATCGCCAGTGGGCCAGACTACCGATTTGACCCAGTGAATGGATGGGCTTGGACTTACGAAGCGCAGAGCCGCGATGTTCAGGCCGAATTCGGTGGCGCAGCGGACTGCTCTTCATCGTACTTTGCACTCAACGGCACACGGCTTGTCACGCAATACTTTGACCATGTTGCCGAATTCCCTCCCTATGCTCTCGTGGGCAATGTGAAGGTCGAAGCGGGACGGAATGCCCATGCAGTGCATTTCACGTTGGAGGGACTGCTTGCAGACGATCGCGTCCCTCTGAGCTGCGCATTTGAACGTAGTATGGACGATGCAAACCCGCATGCTGCTTGCCCGCTGACATGCACGTATGCCGGTGCTCCAGGAGGCCGATCAACGCAAAGGGAGGGCAGGATGTGGTATTTGGGAGGCGAAGAAGGGGGCTTTCGCAGTTTTACGACGTACGCTTACCAGTACAACTGGGGGTAGCTGGGAGAGCCCAGGACTGCCCAATGTAATGTCTCATGACCCCGAATTCGCGATTCTTCATTCTTGTGTATGGTCGGACGTGAGTCATGCGAGACTTTCCCATGGTAGAGGTGTGTTCGGTTCGCGGTACGCGTTGGTTGCTGCATGGCTCAGGCAGGCACGAGTAAGCAAAAAGGTACGAAATGCGGCTGCTCCACGTCATCAGCAAATACACATCCATCACCGCAGCCGCCCACCTCCCCCTTCGACACCACTGGCGGCGTGCATCTTCCTTGTACCTGCGTCAGCTATCGCCTGTCCACCGCTCGCCGTCGCCTTCGCCCCCAAGCCCTGCCCAGCGCGACTCCGCGACGCCGGCGTGTACTGTCCGACCGAAGCATATCTCTAAGCCGAGCTATGGGACCTACCTAGCACATAGCTTCCACATCACGCGAGCCCGCCCATCCTACATCTTCCGACGCGACGAAACCTCCACCGCCCCCGCTGCAGACCGCACACGAGCTCGCCGCGACGCCTCCGCCCTCCGGTCGCGCCTCCGACACGCGCCCCTCGGACCACAGGACACCGCCGGGCGACTGCAATGCTTGCAAGGTCAAGATCAAGCTGACACCTGGACCGGCGGATATGGATGGCGAGTCGCAGGCGCAGAGGGAGGCCCGCCTGCGCTCGCTATGGCTGAGGCTCGACACCAAGCGAAAAGGCACCCTCGACTTCGAAGCACTGAAGCGAGGCTTGGTTGCCGCCAACCACCGTACGCGAAGAAAGATATCCGGCGAGCGCGGGACATATGCTGACACGCAATGTGACAGCCCTCAAAGACGCGGATGGCATGATCAAAGACATGCTGCGTGCGTGCGACATTGACCACGACGGCAAGATCAGCTACGATGAGTTCTGCCGCTTCTGCACCGAGACCGAGAAGGAGCTCTGGCAGCTCTTCCAGGCTATCGATAAAGACCATAGCGGGCGACTGGACAAGGGGGAGTTGTCGTCTGCCTTTGAAAAAGCCGGCGTGGCAGTCTCAAAGGCGCGACTGGACAGGTTCTTTGCCTATATCGACAAGGATCGCGATGGAACGATCGATTTCAACGAATGGCGCGGTAGGCATGATGCAACAAGGACACACAGAACTTTTGTCTCCCACGACAACCACGCGCTGACCTTCTTCTGCTCCAGACTTTCTCCTATTCATCCCCGCCAGCTCACCTGGACTGCACGCTGTTCTATCATACTACCAAACCACTACGAAATTGAGCGCCGAGGGTGACGTGCACCTCAGCGATGAAGCCCTACAAGGTCTAGGTACGACCCTCACCTTTCTCAAGCATTCGCTCTTTGGCGCTATCATCCAGCTGGTCCAGCCAGCGCAATCGCACGCCGGCGGCAGCAACACTTTGCCCATCTCTATGTGGGAGGGTGGGGAAGCAAGACCGCAACTGCAGTATCCTGTATTGGACGATGAAGACATGACAGATACCGACCCGCACATTCCCGTCAAGCCAGCGCGGAGGAAAGACCAGCAGCGGGAGGATCATGTTGTGCAGCAAGCAGTACGTCCATCGAAGCTAATGGATCTCGTGCCGGATGTAGGCTACTTCCTGGCGGGCGGTCTGTCAGGTATTACCTCGCGAACCGCGACCGCGCCGCTCGATCGGTTGAAGGTATACTTGATTGCGCAGACGGGGAATGCGGAGGATACCATCAATGCTGTGAAGTCTGCGAAACCGCTCAGCGCTGCGCAGCATGGTGCTAGGACACTGTGGAACGCTTGTCAGGACTTGTGGGCTGCGGGCGGCGTGCGTAGTTTGTTCGCTGGTGAGTGATTAATCTGATTATGCGAGAATCTCCACTAATTGTACAGGCAACGGCCTGAATGTCATCAAGGTCATGCCCGAATCTTCTGTCAAATTTGGCGCGTACGAGGTATGGCAAATGTACTCTGCTCCCGCCATCTCAGCGGACTTGCTAACTTTCTTTCCCAGGCCTCGAAACGAGCCATCGCCAAACTTGAAGGGCACAATGACCCCAAGCAAATCAAGTCATCGTCCATGTTCGCAGCTGGCGGTATTGCCGGCATGATCGCACAAGCCACCGTCTACCCGCTCGACACGCTCAAATTCCAAATGCAATGCGAAACTGTTGCGGGAGGCGAGCATGGCACCCGCCTCATCCTGCACACGGCGAAGAAAATGTGGGCGCGCAACGGCATCGTGGCCTTCTACCGTGGCCTGCCTATGGGACTGGTCGGTATGTTCCCCTACGCCGCCATCGATCTTAGTGTATTCGAAACCCTCAAAAAGCGTGTCATCAAGCGTAATCGAGCCATGAATCCAAACCTCAAACACGACGAAGATGCGCTCCCGAACAATTTTTCACTGGCCCTCATGGGCGGATTCTCGGGCGCGTTCGGAGCTAGCATCGTTTATCCTCTGAATTTGCTGCGTACTAGGCTGCAATCTCAGGGAACGATTAGTCACCCCAGGACGTATACCGGTATTATGGACGTCACGAGGCAGACTATCCAGGGAGAGGGCGTGCGAGGCTTGTTCAAGGGCCTGACGCCCAACTTGTTGAAAGTGGTACCCGCGGTGAGTATCACATATGTGGTTTACGAGAATACGAAGACGTTTTTGCATTTGCAGTGAAAGCGATCTCGAGAGCAAAGGCGAGACGCCTAGGATGGGGGCCAAAGAGAAAGAGGGGCCTGTGGAAGTAGAGGTTGGATGACGCGCCTCTTTTGTACAATTGGCATCTATTTCCCTTGCATTATTGGGATTGAGCGGGGGGCATTGGAGATATAAAGGTGAGAGGTTGCTAGAAAGAGAAAGCGAAAGCAAACCACTATGATACCCTTCGTAGAGCAGACAGCGGAAAATACATGGAAGTGAAATCTAATCCCTCATAGGTGCGCAGTAATCGACCACTCCACAATCAGTACAGCTGGGAACAGATTGCTTCGAGGACCCGTGCCAAATGGGCCTCTCATTCACTCGGACCCGAGTCACGTGATTAATTCGGGTTAGCGTACTTTTACACGGCTTGGCCCCGCCGCAGATAAACACTCGAACTTTTCTTAATCCAAACCTCGACCATCTCACCACCGGCCTTGCGCAAGTCGCCCGCAGACAACATGGCGCGCTGCATCGTTTGCTACCGCGTAGATCCCCCACACCGCGCTGCCTTCGAGGCGGCCTTCTTCCCGTGTCGCCACACGTCCTCCGCATGCCCAAACTGCTGGGACCAGTACATTCTCAAATGCCTCGAGACCCCCTCGAAGGGCATCGAATGCATCCAGCCAGGATGCAAACACGTGCTGACTGAAGAGGAAGTAATCAAGAGAGCCAAGCCGCAGACTTGTTCCAAGTTCGTTTTATCTTGCCCTATCTCTACGTTGCGAATCTTAGTAAGAGTCTAGGAGCGATTGCTGACTCGAGATTATACTAGGTATATTGAGCTCAAGCGTGGACCAAAGAAGGAAAGCCAGAATGAAGACGAAGATGAAGCGGAAGCCACGTCTGGCTCGAAGCCGACCAAGGTGTGTCCGAGTATGGGTTGTATGGAAGTATTGCAGAAGGAGAGGTATGTCTTGCCCTCCAAATCGTGTTCTGCATCGTTGGAAGTGACTGACTGATGGTGCGGTGTAGTCTCTCCGAACACACGACTTGTACGTGACAGACTTCGAACTCAATTGGACTCGAATCTTGCCGGCAGAATTTCTTTCACTGACGCTGTCTTGCTTCACAGGTCCCGAGTGTTTCCACGAATTCTGCTGGCTTTGCCTCGCCTCCATCAAGTCTGAGGTCGCCGCTATCGAGGGCTCCTGCAAGCATGAGGGCTTCTGTCCTCTTCGCAAGGGAGGCCCGATCGCGATTGAGCGGGATGAGAGGTTGTTTGCGGTGGAGGCTGAGGCTGTTGAGGGGGACGAGATGACCGAGGGGTGGGAGCTTGTTTGAGGGTTGGCGAGATGATGACCGAAAAGGTTTGAGACAGGGCATAGTGGCCGAGATAGGTCCTGCTCCGTGGAGCTGACAGGATGAACCGGCGCTTTCTGCTCTTGACACCTGTTGAGTGTGTTGGTTCGACGATGTGAGTTTTGCTACAGTGCTACAGCTACTGTTTAGCGCAAAAGCTGCAAGTTACGATAATGACCGCGAAGACAGACATGCTCGAGACAAGTCTGTCCAGAATGATAGTACAAAAGACCCAATGCATGACATTCCGCATTCCGACATGGTCAATTTGAGACATGGTTCACTCTGCTCTATCACTTCACTCTTCCTTCCCACTTGCAGCCTTTGCCCTCTCTCCCTTCATATTCCACCGCCCTTTCCATCATTCTCTCCCTCGCAATTTAGCACGTCAAACCAGGTCCCATCATTTCACGCAAAATTCATCCAAAACCACTCGTCTCCTTCACAACCATGCCCGCTCCGCCTCCTTTCATTGCGACCAAAGCCGAAAGCTGCACTCACTGCGGCATCCAACGACCGAAAGATTTCCTACTTCCAAACAGGACCAAACATGGCGAAAAGAAATCTCCTTGCAAACACAACGTCGGCGTCTGCAACTTCTGCGGGCTCGAATATCTCAAAGTCGAGATCCCAAAGGCCCAGGCTCTTTCTGAGAAGCAGCAGCAGGAGAAGATGACCGATCTGACAGAGATCAAGTGCATGGATTGCGAGGAAGTTTTACGAAATGTGGATGTTTTCATGAGGGGAGGCTCGGACTTGTTTGATGTGTATGTCGTCCATACCATGTACTTTGCCCGTCTTTTGTTTGCGGATGTGCGTACTGACATGGATGGTGTCGCTCTAGGTATCAGTCCATCCGTGCATCGGAGTCGAATCGCGCTGCTGCTGAGTTGGGCGGTGCAAGGAAGGGGGAGGATGAGAAGAATGAGAACGTTGTTCAAGATCCCGAGACAGCGAGAGCCGAAAGGTACAACGCTTTCAATGCGTGGAAGTGGAAGACGTAGGAACAGTCATACCAGTATTAAGCGAAGCATCTAAAGCAGGAAGTACGAAGAATGTAAGATTGAGTCGTGCACTAGTTAAGAAAAGCTTTTGACGCACGTATTTGGATCATAATGTCTTGACTATCAAAGAAGTGCTTTGCTTGATGTGGAACCCGAATCAGAACCCAGTGAGACGATGGATGTACTCGAACGGAGATCTTGCTGTGCTGTATTGACCTCGTACATTCAATCTTCGCTATCGGTCGATTAGTCACGAACAGGCAACAAGAGAATCAGCTAGAAGGAACATAGGTAGAGTACAGCCTCACATCGACATATCCGGAAACTGCTGCAGCAAACATGCTACTCACCATATTAACGGGCTCTATGCCAACATTCATCTCTCTACAAGCCTCAGCAAGAAATCAACACTTTCCTCTTCACACAGTCAACGCAGCATCTCGAAGCGTCGTTGAATCACATATTTCGCAACAGACTCACTTCCTGAGCGCATCAACTCGCAACACCAACCAATCCCCCTTTTCCTCAACGAAGAGGCGAAGCAACACACCTTTCAGCACCATGTGCATCTGGCGTCAAAAGTACTGCACCAACTGCCAATACCACTTCCCACCAACCGAATATCGTGCCTGTCGCGGGAAATACGTCAATTCCGAGCGATGTGATCGTCGAATCTACCGCGAGAATTTGGTCAGTTGCTTCTCATGCAACGGGGCAGGAAAAGAAGGCGAGGGAAAGAACCAGGCAGCAGGACAGCAGACTCGTGTGCCGCTGAGGAAATGAACAAGGCAAAGCATGGGTACAGAATGCGAGAGTAGCAGGACATAGACGCAGAGCTCCAATCACCAAGAATAGAAACGCATTCAGCAAAACCGCAAACACAAACGATCTCAAGTTTCCCCCAAACAAAGATCCCCATTCCCTCAAAACCCATCGATCAACTTGCACAAATCGTCCTACCGTCCCACCACCACCATCATCATCGTCGTCTTCCCCCCTTTCCCATCGCCACCACACGTTGTCCTCCCACCAAACAAAATCCCAAACTTCGATCCGAATAGAGGACAAAACACAATGTGTCTCTACAGCATCTACAATTACTCCATTTGTGGCCACAACACCCGACCATTACCGTGGGCCACTCACCGCCACCGGCCCCTTTGTCCACCAACTTTCTGCAACATCTCCGTCATAACGCAAAACAGCTTGTGTTTGAATTGCTGGCACAGGGAAAGAGAAGAGTTACGGCAGAGAGAACTGGAAAGACACAGGAGGGAGAGAGCAGATGGACGGAGGAGGCGATGAGTTGACGGGTGTCTGTCGCTTCCAGCAAACTTTGTCAGCTGCATTGCGCAAATGATCACTGCATGCGCCAAGAACACATTATGAGCAACGTGGTAGGAAATGTGGGAAGGAGAACTTTGCGCCGTGTCATCGTTTGTAGTTTCAGCTTCGCCTGCAAAAAGTGACGTTGCGATATGGGTATCTAGTCTCTGCCGCGAATTGAAGCAAAGCAAGCAGGCAAGCGACAGCCGGCGAGCTATACCACCAATCATCTCATGCATATTGTCTGAAGCTGCAAACTACGTTGCACGTCTCAGCAACAAGTCATGAAAGCATCATTCGTGTTCAGTCCCAACCATCTGCACCGTCCTCGTCATCGTGCAGAACTTTTGATGCGCTGCCTTTCCTCGGCCGTCCTTTCTTCTTTGGCGGAGCTTTGAGCCCATCGACCGACTTTCTCTTCTTGCCGCGAGGTCCAGGACTCTTGCCCGCGCTGCCCTCGCTACGGGCATCGCCGTCGTCCTCCATATTGTCTTCGTCATCTGTATTGACCTTGACTTCATTGTCGACCGACATGAGCTCCACAAACGCGGAACAAGTCGAATGCTGGCTGAGCGCGTCAGCAGCCCCGGCTAAAATGCTGTTGATACGACTCTGGAAAGTGTCGATCACGGCTGGTGCATGAGATGCCTTGGAAGGCTTTGTGGCGGCATCCTTGACAGCAAGTTTCGGCTTGCCCACGTACTTCTTACATTGCCACAGGCGTTGCAAAAATGCGCGAGTCTCTTGAATGAGCGACAAGATTTGTGCCGAGATGGCGAGCTGCTGCAAGCGCGCAGGATTGATCGCGGCCGGAGAGGTTGTCGGTGCGGCCGGTGGTGCACCGGCGACATCATCAGAACTGCCGTTAGCTATCGTCGACGATGTCGGGACCTGTAAACGGAACACCTCGCTTTCAATAATTTGGGCAACTGTGGTGCCCGTGCCGGAAACAGCCTTGTCCAAGCAGGAGACGATGCGGAGCACATCATCAGTTCTCTCGTAGTCGAGGAAAGCGATCGATTCAATGGAGAAGCGTACGAACTGCAGGTGTTGCAAAAGATCAGGGATCTCGGTCATAGTACCAGCGTCAAAGTCCATTGCAGCACCGAGATGTGTGAAGAACTTCTTTCGCGACTTGGCACTGCCAGTTTTGAGGATATCCCAGAAGTAATGCAACTTCGACGTTGGCGGATGTCCGGTGCACCCAGCAGTGCTCTTTAATACATCCTTCTGGTACCGAAATGCTTCTTCAACAGATTTCAGCAGCGTTTTCTCCAGCGTGCTTTCGTGTTTCATCCAAGCCTCTTTGTAAGAAAGGAATGCCATTTTCGCGATAGATGTGGTGTTGCTAGTCTGTAGAGCCACCAACGCATTTGCGGTTTCGGTCGGTCGCGCGAAACCCTGCGTGTTGACGCTGAAGATAATTCTAGCTGCCGTGACGGCAGTTTCGCTGGTGGAGGCGAGGGCGACTCGAACAAACTCAGAAGACAGAAATCTTTGCGTCAATGACATTGAGGCTGTATCAAATCCAGTTGCCTGATAAGTGCCACCCAGTCGTTGCGTGCCACTGGCAATACCAGTTCCCAGCTCTGGGACAGGTTCATTGTCGTCGCCCTTCTCTCCAGACTTGAAGAAGACTTCGATACTGCTGAGTAACACTTGCTCCAAGGATGGCTCTCCGCCCTGGAACACGAGTTGGATTGCACTCACAACATCCTTTCTCATGAAGTTGTCGGCGTAGCGCTGACAAATCGCAAGAGTAGCTTCGAGGCCAGCTTCACGAACAGACAGGTGCTGCTTGGGCGTGGTGAAGCGGCAGCAAAGGTCAACCATCATCTCAGCGACGGTATTACCGTTGCACGTCGACAGTTGAGGAGCATTCTTGAAGTCGATCAACAACGCGTCCAGGTGGCATGCTTTGCCAAACTGCCCGATGATTGTCAGGAGCTTGGTGACCGTTTTGACCTTGGTCTGATACTGCTCTTGCCGCATGTCAATTTGTTGAAATCTGGCGACATTCGCCATGGCTGAGATTAGGAACTTGACCAGACGAGTCGTGTTACCGATTAGGCCATCGATGGTCCACAGACATGGAGCCACAACTGCTATCTCTGAAGACGGGACTGTGTTAACAGATTGCAGGAGGCTGGATTGCAAATTGTTGAGGAAATCGGGCTTGAACCCCGAGAGGACCGGTAGTGTGTAGCGGAGTATCGTGACAACGAAGTGGAATGTCTCAAGATCATCCGTTGTCTTCAGATTCTTTGCGTACGGCTCGAGAAGTTCAAGTTGTGCGGTCGTGAAGAGGCCCGGGCCAGCTCGAGCGAACACCGTCAATGCTTGCAAAACAGACGCTTGAGAAGGCGTTTCTGGTATCTCATTGTTGTCGATGGTGCCTTCGAAGAGCACCGCCACAAATGCCTTGCAGATCCTTGCGTTGTCGGTTGCTTGTTTGGACTTGGACAGAAGGTTCTTGATCAGAGCTTCCAGAACGTTGGCAACATTATCTCCGAGGTCGACTGTCTGGATGATGAGGGCAGCCTGAGACCGCATTCGGAGGGACGCTTCGACAGATTGCTGTGCCTCCAGTCTCATGCCCCGGAAAGCCGAGAACCAGATGTCCTCAATCGTGCCTCGCGCAGCTTCGGCCACTCCCTCATCGACGTCGTGAACGCGGGAGATCATGGCGTTGGAGATCTTGGCTCGCACCTGGTTATCCTCAACATGCAAGTAGACCTGCTTCAAAAAGGCCATGGCACGCTTGCGTACCGTAGCACTGGTGTCCGTAGTGCGCTCGACCACCTTCTCGTAAACCCTCAGCTCAAGCTTGGGCCGGAGCTCGATGCACTTTTGGACAAGCATGAGTGCAGAGTCACGCACAAGTGAGGACGAGTCTCCCATGCAATGCACAATCTGCTTCAAGACAGCATCGTGGCGGTCAAGGACTGCGGGATCCTGTTCGAGGAGGGTCGTGACGCTCTTGAGACTCCGGCTCCGCACGGTGGGCTGCTCGCTACGCATCGATGTCAGAATGATCCTGAAAATGCGATCGAAGGCTTTGCACAGCTTAGAGTTAGCCGTAACGATTCTTGCAGCAAGTTTTCCATGCGCAGTTGCCAATTTGCGGAAGGGATGATGGTCGTCCAGCCAGTTGATGTCTTGCATCGTCTTCTTGATTTTCAACTGCAGATCTCGAGAGTGTGATGTGCTAGCGTCTTCGGCGCTGCAGACGTGCTCCGCCCACTGCACCAGATGATAGCCGCGTGCAGTGAGCAGTTGCGCATCCTCACCAGTATTGCGGTCTTGCAAGTACTGCACAACGATGCGGAAAGGACCCTCGAATGATGTCAATTGCGCTGCACTGAGATCTCCATTTTCGAGATCCTGCGCGAGTTTGACAAGATGCTGCGAGACTCGGTCGTCTGCATCGGTATTCTTGGCCGTGTCGAATGTGGAAGACAGAAGCTCAGAGATTCCAGATCCAATGGTGCCGAGCAATTCGAGTGCGAGTGTACGCGACGGAGCCGGACTCTTGGAATTCTCTGCGATAGCAACGAATTGTGAGACAAGTGCGAGAAGGAGGACTTCTGCAGCTGGCCAGTCACTGTGACCAAGTACATTGATGAAGTCATCAACGAAGATATCGAGGAGCTTGCGATACGGCTCTTCGCTAGACTTCGCGGTCTGCGAGGCACGTTGGATCAGGATCTTGACGATGTAACTGGCATATCGCACGGTATCCTGCTGAAGTGACTTGTAAAACGATGGGAAATCTGTAGACGTCTTCTTCAGCTTTTGCTTCTTCTTCTTCACGGGTACTGTCTCGGAGTCATCAGAGTCAGCCTCGGATTCAGAGTCGGGCACTTCTGCATCACCAGCAAGTTCGTCTTCTGAGTCGGCTGCCTCGGTATTCATCTGCAGAGTCTTCTTGCTTGGCGTGGCACTTGTCTGCACCAGGCGCATGAGAAGAGCAGATACGAGTTGAATTGGCTTGGCGTCGACTGGGCGAAATTGGCGAGCGCTCTGCTTGTTGGCCGGCAGTTTCTCCAGAGACATGAGGATCTCATCGATGATGAACGTCCGCTGGTCGGTGTACTTTGTGAAAATCTTTGAAGTTACGTCCATTGCAAAGCGACGCATCTGTTCGAAGGTCTGGATCCCGAGCGCCGAATCACGCTCGTTGGTGGCGTTCTCTGTGAAGATGAGCAGCTTACACATATACTGCAAGCTGGACACGCCAGTCTCGTCCACGTCGGACTTAGCGAACAGGTCGCCGAGTTGACGCAAGAGCTTGATGGCTGCGGTCACTAGAGCTTGCAACTCGGAACGGCAGCTAGCCGCAACAAAAAATTTGGGATTGCTTGCACCGTCTTTCTTCCCCTTCACATCATCGTACAAGCTCGCTCGTTCCTGTACGATCGGAATGATGCACATCTCAACTACTGTGCGGAGCGCCTCGAGGACATTCTTGAGGCAATCCTCCGACTGCAGCTCTCTGCGATGAGATCCACCGGTCATAATACGCATAAGTGTGCGAGCAGCAATCAGACCATTCTCTGCATTGGATAGTCGCACAGTCCAATCAGCGACATCTTCATTGGACCAGTCTTCGCCGATGCCCAGCGAGCCGGAGTGTAGCGCAGCCAAGGACCTCTCGCAAATGCGCTGCATGCGCGTAAGTGTGCCCACCTCCACATAGTCCAGGCGGTTGAAGGTCACAACTTTCTTAAAGGTTGTGTCCAGTCTTGCCTGAGCATCAGCGCGAAGGATGAGCGCCGGGCCTTCCTCCGTGTCACGAGTATCGAACAGGGCATTATCGCGCGTGGCCACGTCACCGGAAGTGTCTGGCTGCATGTGGTCTTCAGCCTCGAAAATGCTCTGCAGTTGACTCTGCAGGCTCTCCAAGGCTTGGTCAGCCTTGAGGCGTTGGTCGACGTTGACTCGAGAACCATTCGTAAGGTATGCGCTCTGATTCTTAGCCGCAGTACTAATAGAAGTGACATCTTGGACTTGCCGGTACTCGGCGCGTTGTGCTGGTGTCAGTTTTGACAACGATACATATGCCATCGGCGAAGGCTGTACGCCCTCTGCGAAATCTTTGGCATGTTGTGGCGTGCTTTGCTTGGTGACCGGCATCGAAAGTTCGTCCTGCTGGCTGGATCTTGGTGTTTGCTGGCTGTGAGATGTCTGCAGTCGTGGTATCATGGGGACGAGGGGCACGTGTCCAGGCTGCATTGTTCGGCCTGATTGTGTGCCTGGCGGCTGTGGTCCAGAATGCTGTTGTTGCGCAAGAACAGATTGCAGCTGCTGAGCGGTGACATGTTGGGATTCAGATCGTGGCTTTTGTGTTACAGATGGCGTAGAATGCCCTTGGACCGGACTGGCGAGCTTCGTCGAGCGGGTGGGAGGCGACCCAAGAATGACCCTAGGCGTCTTGGGGTCACGCAGCTTGTGTTGCGGAGTCGGCTGCGCTGGGATCTGATGTTGCGACCTCACGGGCGCTGACACTGGTTGCATCTTTGGGCCCGTAGAGGATGGTGCCTCCTCAGGCGGCGTGATGTAGCGATATGATATGTTTGCATCAGCGAAGACCATGCGAGCAAATGCACCGAGGTCGGGCTGCGCGGGGGCCTTTGTCGTGGCGGCAGTGGAAGAGACCTTCTTGGTTTGCTTGAACTTGAACTCGGTAAGATCTTCGCCGTTTAGTAGCCGCTTGACATCATTCAGAGTCTGCTTGCATCGGTCCGACGCCTGCTCGGCGCTTCTAGCACCTGCAGTGAGTCGCTCGAGTTCGCGACGTGTGGACTTGACAGCTTCGTCGTTGTGGAAGACTGTCGGTGCAGTGTTTGGAAGGGCAAGCGGCGGGGGAACGATGTCTGCAAAAGAAGTGGAGTTAGGAGTTGAAAGTGAAGTGAAGCAGGATCTCGGCTTCCTGATTGGCGGGGCACGAGCGGGAACAGTGAAGGGTGATTTGAATATCATGCACGCACCTGGATTGAATGGAACAATCGAGCTGAAGGGAGTGTACGGGAGAGCCTCTCGCACCGTTGGGATGTACAACTTGCCCGCCTGGGAAGTGGCCGCGGGTGGGCGGCCACCGTCCGTCTCTAGGCCATTTGAGCTTCCACTGGCCGCGTTGTGCTGCTGCGTTTGTCGCGGGTCCATCGTGCTCGACTCCATCGTGTCGTCTATATTGTGATCGTGTTCTTACTTGTTGCCATGGCGTTGGACGCAGCCGGATCGTGATCGATTGCGAGGTCGCATGCGGAGGTCTGGTGTAGGTCTGGAATGCAGGGCGGTGGGATCTAGCGTGTTCGAGGCATTCGTGCCCAGTAACAACGTCGATGTCTGGAGGATTGAATCCGTCGCGAGACTACGCGTCGAAGATAGGTTTGCAGGGCCCGTGAAGGGTATGGGTATGGCGGAGATTGAGCATCGTCGGGATGCGTCGCTCTTTGGGGAAGTCGCGTTGGAAGTGGCCGCCGCACGCGCTTTCCCACTTCCGTTTGCAGATCTCCCGCTTTCCAGGGCCGCGGTCTTTGCAGAGCCTCACGTCTCATCAGA
This sequence comes from Cercospora zeina, assembly GCA_022702355.1. NCBI lineage: Eukaryota > Fungi > Ascomycota > Dothideomycetes > Mycosphaerellales > Mycosphaerellaceae > Cercospora > Cercospora zeina. Next base: position 2,116,063 of record JAKLWX010000010.1, read on the forward strand.
CTACAAACTACAAGCTACTGTCACACGTGCGACAATGACTGCACTAGATATCCTCGTGCCCTGTGGGGCTTTCACATGCCTTCATATGTGCAGTGTGCGCTCGCGCGAGCAGCTCATGTTACTCACATAGAAATACGCATCGTCAATCGCCATAATCTCACGAGAACTCCTTCAGGCGGACGAGGATTGTTGTAACAAGAGCTAATGCTGAGAGACGCGAAGTCGATCCAATAGTAGGACAGCCGCATGTATACCATGATCAGCCCTGATGTCGTCGGCAAGAACTGATCATGAGCGGCAACAGCATTGTAGAGAGGATACCTTATGACCCATGGACAGATGTGGGCTTCCGTGGCGCTTTCCCCAGCTTCTGGTCCCTGCAGAAGCCGCTTATTGGCATTTTTCCGCCTCTTCACTTCGCAACAGCATTCCATCACATGAAAGCCGTCTCACATCCACGAATGAAACGGACCCGAGAACAAATATCAGTGCTCGGAAGCAATATAGCAACATGACCGCCATCGGAGCACTCGTCTTTTGCACCGACTGCGGCAACCTCCTGGACTCGAATCCTGGCAGAAAGGAATATATCGACTGCGATGTATGCGGATCATCTAACAAAGGTGAGCCTGAATTTTCCCGATCTTTCGAATACATGAGCCCAAATCCAGGTTTCTGCCATTGCCATCATCGCACATAACACACCGCCGTCAACCAGCTGACATCGCACCCACAGATACGTCCTCCAAAGTCGTGACAACCCACAGCAAACCCAGCGCTTTCCCTTCGACATTACGCACACGCCTACGCTCTGATGTCCAAGAAGTCGCCGAAGCCGACATGAAGAACACCGTCGAAGCCATCACCAAACTGGACTGCGAGAAGTGCGGTCACCCGGAAGTCCGATTCTACACGCAGCAGTTGCGTTCCGCAGACGAAGGATCAACAGTCTTCTACACATGTCCGAACTGCGGACACAAATGGAACACGAACAACTGAAACCTTTCGTTCCTTTGGAGATTTTGTTACATTCAGAGTACAACAAGACAAGATTCTGGTGTCCTGCTCGCTTCCAGAATCTATTTCTGGCTGGGTATCTAAAATGAAGATCCGGTCTATAACGGTGAAGAAGTTCCCCACCTGCCACACTCATGCTGCAGCCTCGACTTGGCTGGGAACAGTGGCATACTCCATCTCCCCATTCTTCTCGAATTCGGCCATATCCAGTGCGACGATGATGCTGTCGCGAACGACTTGCTCTGGGTCGTCCAGAAACTTCTTCAGTGTTTCCTCCACTCCTTCCTCATCACCTAAACTGCCGAGCGCTTCGGCGGCCTCATGTCGAACCATGCTCGCCTCCTTGGCGTCACTCAGACATTCTGTCAAAGCGGGTATCGAAGCAGGATGTGAGAGCTGGCCGAAGACGAATGCGATCTCGTGGCGGAACAGAGCCGAGGAGTCCTTGAAGCCCGTCGCAAGTGCTTTGATGGCAGGGACTGCGGTGGGGAGGTCAGGCGGAGAGGCAAGATCGCGAAGGGTGAACATGGCTCGATAGCGCTTGAACAATGGAAGACTCGGATCCATGAGTTTCTTTTGTAGAGCCGGAATGTCTGGCTGATCCTCCATTGCTGAAGGCGGCGCGGGGTCTATTGATGTGAAGTCGCTGCACAATTCATCAGTATCTGGCTTTCAACTCACCCTTTCACCATGATCATACCTCTTCTTCAACTTCTCCTTCTTTCCGGCCTCACTATTCTCCCATTCGATCCTCTCAATCGCAATTTCGCAAGTCTCTCGTACGACCTCCTCTTCCTCCTCGTCATCCCTCATCTGCTTCAAGAGATCCAGATTTGTCAGATCTCCCAATGCACCCAACGCCTCGGCCGCTTCATGCCTGCACATGGCATCTTCCTGTCTGTCTTCAATAACGGCACGCAAGAAAGGAATGGCTTCTGTTTTGCCCGATTGTCCGAGACAGTACGCGAGTTCGTGTTTAAGGAGAGCGGAAGGACTGGTGAAAGCTGCTGCAATGGCTTCGACCGCCGAAGTGGTTTGCGGAGTAGTGGGGGACTGAGAGGCGAGATGTTTGAGCGAGAAGAGGGCGCGGAAGCGTTTGGCTAAAGGGACATCCTCCGATATCAGATCTTTCCGTAGAACGGTAATCATGTCTTCCGAGGTGGCCATGATCGGTTATGCGATTGGGGACTGCGACACTGATCCGATATATTTTTGTCAAACTCGCAAGGTGGAGGGGACTTTTCAGTGCATCGGCGCTCGGCTCGTGCCCCGCGCCGCGACTTTCATGTGCCTCGTCTCGAGACATGTTTGTGTGCTTTGCGCTCCAATGTCAGCGTGCTTTTGAAGACACAACCTCGACAATTTTACGCTCACGAGCGTTTAGTAAACCTTAACCATGCCTCCGATTGATCCCTCAACCGGCCAACCGCTCCCAGAATCCACAATCCAGCGCGTGCTCTTCACTCACCATCCCGTTCACATCTATGGCATACCTCCATTGACCTCGACCTCCGGCTTCAGCGCCTCATCCTGGACCGCTCCACCCAAACCCACCGCCCAGCACATCTTTACGGCTCGCCTCCAAGTTCTCGAAACCTCTCACTCCGAAACCTCGCTGCTCAAATGCGCCGTTGTTCTCTCAGACCCCACATCCGGGGACCTCTTCGCCGCAGCGCCATACACGGCACCTGCTGCAGTGCAACAAGCGAATGACAGCTCGCGGTTCTTCGCCATACGCGTGGTAGGCGAAGGAGGCATGAAAGCGACGCTGGGCATGGGGTTTGAGGAAAGGGGCGCAGCCTTCGATTTCGGGATCGCGTTGTCTGAGGCGAGGAAAGTCTTGGGCATGAATGCAACGGGAGAGCAACAGAATGGGGTGTCGCGAGGAAGGGCTTCGGAATTGCAGAAAAAGATGGACGTAGATGCGAAAAAGGATTTCAGTCTGAAAGAGGGTGAAAAGATCGTGGTAAATGTGCCCGGCGGAGCGAGAGGGAGGAGACAGAAGCCAGAAGCGAGTACAGGTGGAGGGGGCGGTGGTGATGATGCTGCTTTGTTCAGTATTGCTCCGCCGCCACCTGCTGCTGGAACCTCGCACAGTAGTCAATCAAAGGCAGCAGCTGACGATAACATGGAAGGGAAGACAGCTCAAGAGCTGGGATTTGATGATGGAGAATTTGGCGAGTTTCAGTGAGTTTTGCTCACTGCTCAGCCCGGACTTGCTTTGATTTGTACATAATGATACCCCGATAAAGCGATCTCATTTTGGCCGCAGCAGGACAAATAAAAGGCCCATTATAGCGAAGCCTGACGCTGCGCCTTGCAGGGCAATGTTGGTCACATCCACCTTTCGCATCTGAACAATGCGTTCTGAGAACAGATCGCTCAGCGCGTCCTGGTAGAACTCCCACATTGATCGCACTGGCTGCGACTGCTCTTTCGCGGAGACTTTGCTCTTCGCGATGTCGTCTGAGACACTAGGTGCGGCGCCAACCACTTCTGAAGCCTCCAATGGTAGCATCTCCCCTGGGGTCAGCGAGGATACACTGTCTGGTTTCTCGGCCGGAGGTGCAACATCAAACGGCCGCTCCTCCTCCGCCTTCTTCAGCTTCTCAAATTCTTCCAGACTCTTCAACTCTGCTTCATCCACCTGCACGCCCTGCTCAACAACTGTCACTCCACTCCCTCTTGCTGTCCTCTGTTCTTCGACCGCAGCCTTCTCATCCAGCAGCCCCTTCACATCTCTCGCGATCTTCTTCCTCCTCCAAGGCTCAAAAATCACAATATTCGCCAACAACAGAATGATATTCAGCCCCATCAGCCCAAAGGTCACCCACGTAGAGTTTCTCCTTATCGTGTCACTCCAAATCTGCTCTTCATGATACTGCTTCCTCTCCAATCTCTCCAACAAACTCCTCGCCTCCTCGAGCGAGTTCTCCGCAACATCGAGATTCGATTTGGCCGACGTGACGCTCTGCTCATTCAAATGCTCGGATCGCACCAGCGACATGTAGCGTTCGAGATCGGTTGGTGACCAACTACTTTTCCGTTCGAGCAATGCTACGATTTCGCGTTGGCTGGCTGTCTGCTGTGCGTAAGCGTCATGGTGAACGTTTCGCGCTTCGTCGACGGAGCGACGGAGTTGGCGGACTTTCTGTTCCTGAAAGGAGATTTCTTCGCGGAGGTTCTCGATGCCGGAGTAGTCCGTTCCGGTGTATTGGTTTACTTGTTGGCCGATGCGGGAGGCATGAATGAGGAGATCGTCAAGGAAATGCGTGAAGCGCTTTTGGAGGTCGGAGCGGCGGGAATCGGCGTGGGAGGGGAGCGTGGTGGAGGACTCGGCGGGTGTCGTCGGTGCTGTGGACGTTGCTGTCGGGGGGGAGGATGAGGACGACACAACGGTCTGTGGATTGAAATTGTCTTGCTCTTGAGGCCGTTGCTGTGCTTCTGCTGCACTCTGCTTCGCTTCGGCCTCCTCTTCGCGTAGTCTCTGAGCTTTCTGCTCTGCGCGTAACCGGGCCTCTTCCTCTTCCTTGCGTATACGAGCGGCGTTCTCTTCTTGTATGCGCCGTAATCGTTCCTCAGTCTTGTCATCTCGCCTCCATGTCGTGCTCGAGAAGCCACGCGCCCATGTTGACAGAGGTCCGATCTTAGCTGTTCTCCCGGCTCGTGCAGCTGAATGCCCGCGACAGTCTGCACACGTCCATGCTGCTCTGGACCTCGGCAGCGTCGATGAGCTCCATCGCGTGGTGGCCGTTGTCCATCGGCCCAATGTCCTGCTGGCGAAGCTCATCGTGTGCGAGCACCAGGCACAGCTCCCGAAAGCTATCTTTCTTCGCCAGAATCGGCAAACGGCAATCAATACCGCGAATAAAGTTCAGGGATCAAGCCCATTGAGTTTCAGCGCACGTCATTCGCCGAAGTGAAGTGAAACGAGCTCCGACTTTTTTGTTGAGCCGCATGCGCAGCATCACTCACAGCCGTGACAAGTTCTGTTTTCCCCTCTCCTTTCACAATTCTGGTACAGACAGCCCAGAAAGACACTGTTCACAATGGCAAGCGGAGCAGACCAGTTGTACGCCCTCAAATATCCTTTCAAGGACCCGAAGTTCATCTTTTTCACCGACTTCGACGGCACCATCACCTTGAAGGACAGCAATGATTACATGGTATGTTATGGAATCTTGACAATCTCGAGGTCTTGATTGACCGACAATGCAGACAGACAACATAGGCTTTGGTGGCGATCTTCGACGACAAGGAAACCGAGATGTCCTTGAAGGCAAAGATACTTTCCGGTATGGGCGAAGAACACATGATGCAGTGTCAGCTGCGATATCTGACTAAATTTCAGTGACTCTTTCCGCAAGATGCTTGACTCTGTCAAGAAGCCCTTTCCTGAGTGTATCGACTATCTGGTAGAGAACATCGAGCTTGACCCGGGTTTCAAGGAGTATTTCGAGTGGTCTCTTGCTCAAGGTATCCCAACGGTCGTGGTCTCTTCCGGCATGGAACCTATCATCCGGGCGATTCTCGAGAACTTGATCGGGCCAGACCACGACAAGCTTGACATCGTCGCCAACGACGTCGAGCCCAGAGAAGGCATGAGCATTGACCAAGAGGGCGGCTGGAGGATCAAGTATCACGATGAGTCGTAAGTATCGTGTTTGTGCTCTTCCACTGTCATGTCTTCAGTGCACTTACATCAATTCAGTGGCTTCGGACATGACAAATCTCTCACCATTAGGCCGTACGCCAACCTTCCAGCGAGCCAGCGCCCCACTCTCTTCTATGCGGGCGATGGGGTTTCAGACCTTTCTGCAGCTCGTGAGACAGATCTTCTCTTCGCGAAGAAGGGCCACGACCTTATCCGGTACTGCGCTCGGGAGAATGTGCCATTCACTGTATTCGAGGACTGGACCGATATTCTCAAGGTGACGAAGCAAATCGTCGCGGGAGACAAGAGCGTACAGGATGCTGCTAAGGAGGGATTTGAGGACTTCAAAACTGGGAACGCCGGACTGCAGGCGAACGGTCATGCGAAGTAAGAATCGCATGAACCGCATGAGAAGTGATGATGCATAAGAAGGCGCAAGTCGCAGGGACGAAGGTATCTTGGACGACTGAATGCATGCTAAACGACTAGACATAGAACTCGAAGCCAGAGCTCAACGCCTCTGAGTGCAGGTAGACGAATTTCTCAATAATGGCTTTGAGGCCTTGAACAAGCCATTCTTGATACGGAAGCATCATGACATTCGCCAGGCTGGAACTCAGCGGAGTCCAACAATGTTGGCTCGTATGCGTGGCCTGCCCTCGCATCAACAGTATGACCGTGCGGTTTGACCAGGTTCAGTGACTGGACGAGAGCGCCTAATCGACTCGGTATGTCACGTTTCCACGGCGTCCCAATCGATCATCTGCCATTCCTCATCGTCCATTGACTCAGCCTCATCAATGAACTCAAAACCCGCCTCTAGTTCCGGCTTCCTGAATCTCTGCAACTCAACAGCGTGGAGTTCCTTGTACCTAGAATTCAAAGCCGGTGAGTCAGACAACCGTTCATCTTCAAACTACTCCCAGCCTCGGACTGCAAATGCAACTTACTCGCGATACACCTCTCGTCCGCCACGGAACCAAATATCGACATCCCGCAGGGCTTCTTTGCACGAAAGACACTGAATTCTCATCGGAGCAGTACGCGATGTAGCCTCAGAATGAACTCTAGCTGCCGCGACCGTGAGCTTGACGTAGGTCTTCCAGCAGGCGTCACAGAAGAAATTCGGATGGCGGCATGGAGTTTCGAGAGTCGGGTCAGAGACTGGCGGCGAGCACTCGGTGGAACTTGCAGCGCGTTCAGGGTAGTGGAATTCGGCTCGTTCGCCGCAACGGGCGCATTTGCCGACTGGAATTGGGGGTTGAGGCATGGTTGATGAGATGGTGCTGTTCGTGGTTGGAGGCTCTGGTTATTGTGATGAGCGCACGAGGGTGGGAGGTCGAAATTGGCGGAATAAGATTTGAACGTACCAGTGGACCTATGAATTAAACATTCGGCACGTGGGGATGAGAAAGCTGGAGGGGAATCGGCAAGACAACTCAGACCGAGCGTGTTTTTCTGGTTACGGTAGCAACAGGAGAATTCAACGCATCGCACAGTCAGCGACGACTTTTCATCATTTTCGTTCGTTGTTGAACGCATTCTTGCCAAAAGCCACAGGTTCTGCAAATCTGCAATGGACGTCACATCTATGCATCAGAACGAAACCGTTGTTCTATCAGTATCACACAATTCCTTCATCGACTCTTCATCTCACTTCTTCTCGCCATTTTCTGCGCCGTCCTCCTCAAACTCGACTGCACCTCTCCCTTGGGGAACGAATCAACGTCGTAGTAGTTCGGCGCAATGTCCAGGAGCCATTCTGGCTTCACGGCAGTGACCGTCCGAATGTAGTTCTTGCTCGTCAGGACGAATTCATTGTACAACACCCACTCGCTGTCTTGTCCTAGCACAGTGGAAGGATGCAGCAGAACAGACTGATTGTCCTTAACCGTGACGTACGTCTTGCCCGAGGTATCTTTTTTGGCGACTTGCATGAAGAAGCCAGCGCACAGAGCTTTGCGAATGTTGGTGTAGTAGTTCTTGTCGTTGAAGTCGGTACTAACAAGTTCAATTTCTTCGCGCTCCATGATGCGTTTCAGCTGCATGCGTACATTGTCTGCTTGCTGCAGAGCACGGTAGGACAGGTAGTGATCGTGACACCACTGCTTCGCATTCTCTTGCGCAGCTGGGCCCTTGAAGGCGTGATAGACGTTGAGCATTGTGAGATGATCCCCCTCTTCGTGTGTAAAGAGTGCCTTCATCTCATCGGCTTGCTTTCGCTTCGCCGCAGGGCGTGTGAACACTTGCGGAACACTCAGTAGTGCAGTCATAGACAGCACTTCATTCGAGCAGTAGAACTCCGGAGAGCTGATCAACATCACTGCCAGAGCTGGGTCCAGTGGGAATTCTGAAGCGAGCTTGCCCAGGTGCGTAAGCTCTCCTTCATCATCCAGACACGCAAGATAGTTCAGCTCTTCCAGTGCGCGCATCAATGTTTCTGGTGCAGGTGGGTCCATGAGATCGAAGTGGACCAGATCATCGATACCAAGCTTCTTCAGCTCTAGCACAGTGTTGGCCAAATTTGATCGCAAGATTTCTGGATAGGACTGGTCGATAAGCTCCTTCTTGAATGCGCCTTCGGTGTACAATCGGAAGCATTTACCAGGCCTTGTACGTCCAGCACGACCCGCTCTCTGCTGTGCTGATGCTTTGCTGATGGGAGAAACGAGAAGCGATTCGACACGTATTCGTGGATTGTACACCTTTTGCTTGCTGAAGCCAGGATCGACCACGTACACGATACCGTCAATAGTCAAAGATGTTTCAGCAATGTTGGTCGATACGATGACTTTCCGCCCTGGTCTCCCGCCTGCTTGGTATGGAGGTGGCGCAGGCTCAAAGATCTTCTGCTGCTGGGCTGGCGGCAATGAACCGTACAGCGGATATACTTTGAGAGGACCAGCGCCTGCTTCGCGAATCATCTCATCAGCTTCCATGCTGATCTTTCGACAGCAGTCTTCGATTTCCTCTTCACCAGTCAGGAACAGCAGAACATCTCCCTCTGCTTCTGTGGCATGGATTTGCAACACTGTTCGCAGTGCCGCCTCAACGTAATCTCGCTCCGGCTCCGGCGTGTAGAAGATCTCGACGGGATGTGTTCTTCCAGGCACGGCTAGCAAGGGTGCATTGTTGAAGTACTTTTGAAACTTCTGCGCGTCAAGAGTGGCAGACATGATGATGATCTTGAGGTCAGGCCTCCTCTGGACGACCTCCTTCAGTAGACCCATCAAGATATCCGTCGCAAGTGTTCTCTCGTGAGCTTCATCAAGTATAATGCAACTGTATCGTTTCAAATCGTGGTCGTTCATGGCCTCCCTCAACAGCATACCGTCTGTCATGTATTTCAGGATGGTCTTTTGACTCGTCATGTCCTCGAATCGAATGCTGTATCCAACTTCTTCTCCCAGCGTCACATCCAACTCTTGCGCAACACGCTGAGCCACTGACATGGCGGCAACACGACGAGGCTGCGTACACGCCACCATCTTGCCCTGCCTTTGAGGCAGGTCGTCATACAGCACGAACTGTGGAATCTGCGTCGTTTTTCCTGAACCCGTCTCGCCGACAAATACCAATATTTGTGTCTTCTGAAACATATCCAAGAACTCCTGCCTCTGCGCATGCACGGGAAGATCTCGTCGAACCTTGAGAATGCCAAAGTAGCGATCACTCAAAGACCGCCCAGTGAAGGGATTGCTAGGGCCGTCTTCGGCCATCTTGGCCATTTTCGCTGTCGTCTTGTGTCTCTTCCAGGTGCTCACGTCGCCGCTGACACCGTTGGAAGAGGAGTGGCCATTTGCGCCGCCGCCGTTCAGGTGGACGCCGCTCGAGGAATCGCTGTCGGTGTACATGTGTTGGAGGTATGGGTTGTCGCGGTCGTCCGACGTCTTCACGCGCTTGAAGCGCGACTTGCGAGGCTTCTCTTCTTCGGCCATATTGTTGCACGTTGGGGGATGTGGTGATGTCGTCGATCGAGTCGCAAAGTTCAGAAAATGTTCAGCCCGAGCTGCCTCGAGTTTGTGCCTGATTTGGTGCCTGAGCTCAATCTGCAATGGGGAAGAATTTCTGCTTCAAGCAAGCACGACTTAAGTTAACCTTCGCGCCTCATCACATTCTGGGCATATTGCAGCAGCACCTAGCCAAGAATTGAAGAAGTGACCTAGCAGCTCCATCGCTATGGCGGACCCGGATCAGCCTCAGATTCAGCCCCAAGAGATTCCCACTGCACTCTGCATCGGCCACCACGAATCGCAAAGAAATGTTGCCGTCACGCCAGAATTGCTCGGTCAAGCGAATTTGGCTGGGTACGATATGATCACCGCTCCTTTGACAACTCCTCACTTCCAATCACGAGTTCTGGCGCGCCTTGAGGATTACGTCAAAGAGATCAAGACTGTCAAGAATACCGAAGCAGTGCCACTGCCAACCATATCTCCTCTGATGCCAGAAGATACCGACATGGGCCCGGATGAAGGCAACATTGCCATCATCGGTGTCGTCAGTCCTTGGATCGACATTGGATCTACAGATCCTCTCCTCGCCCATGTCAGCAGGCAAGTATTTGCTCTCGAAGTTGCCTACGCAGCTTTTGTTGGCATCGGAAATGTCATTGTCCACGGCCCAATCGAAGGATCAAACCATGTTCAGTATGCACGCGCGATACTCGAGGGACTGGGTCTCGGTCCCTATGTCCAAGTGCAGATCCTCCTCCCCATGACAGGGGAACTCGAGCTCGAAGGTGCTGAAGGAGCACATCTTTCTGAGCTGGCGCGGGAGAAATACATGCCAGTGCCAAGTGAAGAAGAGCCGGAGCTATTCGGAACTTGGGAGACGTGGAATACCATTAGGACCATGGGTCAATACAGCAACAAGCTCACAGTAGGTATGTGCAGCCTTCTCCTTTCCTGCTTGTCCCTTTATCATTCGTCCTATGCTGCCCGCTATTCCTACACGGTCCCCTGAACAGATAGCGACAACTCATGGCAGGTATGGTCAAGCCATGGAAAGCCGCAAATGCAACGTGTGCTAACGATGCCCCTTCCAGCACTCGAATTGCCACGCCAACTACCCTCACTGGAACTTCAGTCTCGTTGGTTTTCTGAGCCTGTTCGGACATTAGTGTTGCCGCGAACCACATTCCTTCGCAACCAAGTTGGGTATCCTGTCTTAGACAAGGGACATCAACAGCTGCTATCTAAATTTCTGCGCCTCAAGTTCGCGCCGTGGGTGCTACTGGCGGATGTTGATCCGATCGAAGGTATGTTAAGCGTACCGCGTTCGAAAGGAATTTGCTGACGCCCCCAGCTGGCAGTGATGCACTTGAGCAATCTGTGCCAGAGCCAACGCCAGCAGAAGCGGCATCCACAGCGTCTAAAAGCAAGTCTGCTGATGCTTTAGCTCATCTGCGCTACATTAGACGCCTGCAACAGACGCAACCAGCACGGCCCCAAGTCGAAAGGTTCGGCCAAGGCTATCAGGATTATATACAATCGCCGCTCCAGCCTCTTACGGACAACTTGGAATCAATCACCTACGAGGTGTTCGAAAAGGACCCGGTCAAGTACGAATGGTACGAGCGAGCCGTGGCTGCAGCACTCAGAGACATTCGCGCCAAGCTGGGAGACGACAAGAGACCAATTGTCTGCGCGGTTGCCGGAGCTGGTAGAGGTCCACTTGTCACTCGCGTTCTGCGGGCAAGCAAGTCTACCGGCATCTCGATTGTTCCATGCGCAGTCGAGAAGAACCCAAATGCTCACGTCCTCATCCAGCGACGCAACACCATCGATCCACTTTGGAACAAGCAAGTCCTAGTCTACAAATCTGACATGCGGAGTTGGCCGGGCCCCACTATCGACGGCGAGGTAAACAAGGTCGATATACTTATTTCGGAACTGCTTGGCTCGTTCGCGGACAATGAACTATCCCCTGAGTGCCTCGACGGAGTGCAACACGTTTTGCATCCCGACCACGGCGTCAATATCCCTCAATCATACAGCGCTCATCTCACGCCAATCCACACTCCGCGCCTCCACAGTGACCTACTTAGCCGCAGCGGCGAAGAAAAGTGGGAACTTCCCGCCGTCGTCATGCTCCAACAGTACGATGACCTATGCCGTGACCCACGTCGCAAGGACGGGCAGATGCAGTCCGTCGTATTTCCCGAGCTCGCTCCCGAGATCAAAGATGCCTGGGTCTTTTCGCATCCTACCCCGGTAGCAATCATCGCTCACGCTTCCCATCGCGCAGGCGGTACTCTAGACGCCGGAGGTTTCACCGGCGGCGACGGCAAGAATGAGCATAACGTCCGCACATGCCACACCAAATTCGCCGCCCAGCACCGTGGCGTCTGTCACGGCTTAGCTGGTTACTTCGAATCCATCCTCTACGCTCCAGAAGACCGCGGACTTCTACCTATCGAGCTCTCGACAAATCCGATCACGATGGATCAAAAGAGCAAGGACATGATCTCTTGGTTTCCAATCTTCTTTCCACTCAAGACGCCTTTGCATGTTCCAGATGATGCGGACATTGAAGTTACGATGTGGAGGCAAACGGATGATCGGAAGGTGTGGTATGAGTGGATCGTCGAGGTATACCAGAAGGCGGAAGGGAAGAGGTGGAAGCTGGGTGCCAGTGGGTTGCACTCAAGTCGAACGAATGGGTGCTTGATGTGAGCAGGAAGCAAACGGCACAAATGATAGGGAAAGGTAGGAATTCAATATGGCGGCACTGACGCGAGCGACGAAGGCGATGCCCGAGATGCGATATGCAGAGCCTCGCACCGTTGCAGGTCGAACGCGTGATATTTGAAGTGAAAGGTACGCCATGTACCGCCGTTTGCCACGCTTCACTTCCTGATTAGGCGCTTGCGAAAGTGGGCCCACCTGCACGTGCACTTCAACTGCGACTTGAACTCGAACAAAGCGTTCTCGCCTTCAATACAACTATTTCCATGGCCTGACTAGAAACGAATCGAAGCGCATCAAGCAAACATGGCACCTCCTCCACTGCAGCGGCGCCGAACATTCTCCGCGAAGACATCGTCCCCAAGTCGCATGCTGCGTCGACTGACGAGCTTGTTCTGCCCCAGCACCGACGAGAAGACAAACGAGTATTCAACTGCCGCTCGTCCGTTAAATGCAGCGGAACTCGAAGACGTGGACGCAATCCCTGCCCCACTCCAAATTGCAGAGACAGCGTCGAGTGGCGGGATGTCAGGCATTAGTGGCAAAAGGGCCAACGACGGAGACTCGAGCAAGAGCGGCGAGGATGACACGCAGCGGACACAACTCTCCGCCACTCAAAAGAAGAATCGCAACCGCAAATTGAACAAGAAGAAGAAACCCAAAAAGGTCGCAACGACGCCGATAATTACTACTACGAACCCACCTCCGTATGCAGAGCTACGAAAGCGCAAGCAAGGCTCGAAACCTCTGTTCGCCGATTTAGCGTCAAGCTTCTCCAAATACGAAGCCTATATGAAGGATCCCGACAAACGAGACTTCTTCTTTAGAAGTATCACCGCTCTTACGGACACCGCCGCGGAAGCCTTGGAGGCGAGACAACAAGAGGGCGGTTCACCATCGTCGAAATCCCCTGATGAGTTGGCATTCGAGGAGCAACTCAAAGCCTTGTGTCGGGAAGGAAAGGACATGCTCGAGCACAAGGACACGATGGATGAGATGTGGAAGAACGCAGAAGAGACGGGCGTGGAACAGAGAGAGCTAGAAAAGCTTGCGAACGACATGGATCTGACAGGCGTGGACGAGGAGATGCTGAAGACACAGCATGTGCTTAGGAATGGAAAGTGGGTTCTCAAAGTCCCTGACGAGGAGGACATCGATGAGGCACGAAGGATGTATGATCGTATGCTGGCGGGAGAGTGGCAAGAATTCTCGCAGATTCCTGCCCCACCGCAGCCGACTACAACAGCAGTGATCAACTCTGCTAAAGCAGTCTACGCCTTTGAGGATGAAGCTCCCAGCAGGATTCCGGCTCCGACATTCCCGCTCAGACACTCATTCACTCGCGAGGGCGTGGAGTGGCGAGAGCGACCGGGACAGGTTTTGCGCAGGACGAGCAAAAGTGAGTCGCTAAGAGAGCTTGCTGCGGTACAAGCCCGTGGGGCTGGCGAGGTAGGTCCAAAGGATCATGTGTCGGGTCAAGGCTACGACTCGAGCAGTAATCGACCAGCGACGCCAAGAGGATTCATGACAGACGATGAGCGCAACACGGCTGCTTCGCCCGAGCCCATGTTTATGGAATCGGAGATACTCCAAGAACTTGACAACAACGAAATGAGGCAAATGCTAGACGGCGTTTTTCCGCTTCTTTTACCCTACGAATCAGCCCTCGACTCTCATCGAGAATGGCTGGAGAGATTCCATCAGGATCAATGGGCTGCTTCATCACCAGCGCCAGAGTCCTTTAAATCGCCTCCCAAGTTCAACACCAATGAAGACGCATCAACGACCTTCCAATCCAGAACTCGACCCCTCCTTTCGAAATGCAGGACATCTAATGAAGGTTACGCAGTTCGTCGGGCCAATGCCGAGCGCGAGTGGCGAAGAACCATGTCAAGGCTTTCTTCTCCAGAGTACACGCACCCATTTGCCGACCGCTCGATAAAAGTGCTGGAGCTCCCTGAAGAGGACAGAGTGAGGAAGATGGAAGTGGAGGGAATAGAGAGGCTGAGGGAGAAGTTGGCTAGGATGGGAGAATTGAAGAGAGATTTGATGAAGAAGACATGGGGGTAAGGCGGGCGATAACATGTTCTAGGCTTGGAAAATGGGTATGCAGATTGGGATTTGGGGCACTTCCTTGCATTGGAGAGTGTTATTGGAGCAGGACCTGGACTGATTGAGCAAAGAGCTCAATGCGTAGGCTCGGAGGCATACCAGAAATCAACGCCAATGGCATGGTCTTGGAAAGGCGAGGTCGCGATGGCTGGCTATTTTGAGACCTTGGCCAGGTGAAGCCGACTGACAGGGGTCGTTTCCACAGGGATCAGTGGGCAGCCCAGACTTTTATTCTCTCTCGTTCTCTATCAATGCGTACACCACGCTGCCACAGTCCCTGCCCTTGGAGCTTGTAAGTGATCAGCATGAAGCCGAAAAGAGCTGTACCTCATCAGCGATATCAGAACAGCTCCTGCTAGTGCCAGACGATGCGAACTCCGAGCACCACCGCGGAGCAAGGCGGAACTGCGCAGTAGCTTACAGAAGCTGTCACCGGCAGTTCGGCATGTGCAGTGAGCGTTGAGGTGAATGATGTTATGGGGGTGAATGAAAGTGCTGCAGCCAAGCTTTTAGCTTCACACGGAACAAACAAGGATCAAACCATCAAACCTGCGCCTCTCTGTTAAGAGATCCCGGCTTCCAGACCGACCGCACGGCTTTCCTCCAGCATTGACAACGAACCTTTCGATACTTAGAACACCTCCGGCCCACCGCGAGGATGCCGTACCAATTTCACTCCGCTGTGGCTGCCGCACTAGCACTGCTCTCATCCTTCGAGCTTACTTCCGCCAGTACCATCACCCGCCGACAGAACCAAGATGCCCTGCGATCATGTCTCATCGACACGCAAGTCGTGGCTGGGTACCCGGTAGGCAGCAATCGACTCGAATCTGTCGCAACAATGTGCTAACGTGACATTGCAACAGGGCGAAGGCGCTGAGATCACCACACTCTCGCAAAACACCAACTACGGCTACATTCCCCTCGTCATCGTACAGCCGACTAGCACCGAACAAGTCGCAAGTGTTGTCAAATGCGTCGCCGCACGCAACGGTGAAGTCAAAGCTTCAACATTCGGCGGAGGTCATGGTGAGTCCGGCTCGAGAGCAAAACGGCGAGGAACATGAGCATCACTGACTGTGCCGCAGGTTATGCCTCGTATGCTTCGGGTGGCGCCAATGGTTTCGTAGTCATCGACTCCAGCCGCCCTGCTGGCATCTTCATCGACAAGAACTCGAAGACGGCGAATGTGTCTATGGGCACCAAGCTCGGCCCACTCGCTACTACCATCGGCAGAGAGGGCTTTGGTCTTCCCCACGGCACATGCCCTTCAGTCGGTGTTTTCGGTCATGCTTTGGGTGGCGGATGGGGCTTCAGCTCGAGGAAATGGGGTTGGCTCCTCGACCACATTGTTGGCATGACTTTGGTCGACCCTTCTGGCGCCATTCGCAAGATTTCGGAGGCCTCCACTGGCCAAGATGCTGACTTGTGGTGGGCTCTCCGTGGGGCAGGAGCGAACAATTTTGGTGTCGTCACAGACATGACGTTCGCTTTGGAAGATGCTCCCGCGAAGTCTGTCAACTGGAAGACGACCTTTCCTACCAACATTGAATGCGCTGTGATCTTGAGAGCTGTCACAGATCTGGCCTCCGGCACGAACGTGTCGTCCTCTCTTCCCTCGAAGCTCGGTTTCAAGCTCCTTGGCTATGGAGAAGGCACCAGCAACTCAGGAGCATGCTCACTCACTGGTCAATATCTCGGTCCGCTGGACGAGTTTCGCAATGTTGAAAAAGCCATCCGGGACAACCTGCAATCACGCGGCATTCAGAGCACAGAATTCACCGCTACTGAATTTTCAAGCTGGGTCGAGACTCTCACTGGTTTGATGGGCAACCTCGATGCACCGCCGACCAAAGTTCCGTACTATGCACAGTCATTGCTCGACGATGGAACTCCTGATTACAGCGAATCTGGCGCACAGGCCATTTTTCAAGCTGTACAGCAGACTATCAACGCTTCAAACACTGGCACCTCGATTTCTTTTGATCTCAACGGACCAGCTGCGGGGACGAATGGTCAGCAACCTCACGGCAATTCATCCTTCGCTGTCGGAGGACACCGAAATTCTACCTTCATGAGTCAGATCTATGTCAACGGCTACCCGGGCTTCGACAACATAGCCGGCCAAAACGAAGCCAATACAGCTGTCGACAGGGTCAATTCTGCTGTGAGAGCCAATGATCCAAACGGCCACTGGAAGGCATACGTGAACTACATCGATCCAAGACTGCAAAATTGGCCTCAGATGTACTATGGGGACGCTTTGCAGCGCCTCAAGGACATCAAGAAGCAGGTCGATCCGAACGCCGTTTTCGACTATCCCCAGGGACTAGCTCGTGCTTGAGCTCAAACTACAAGTTCGGCTTGAGCAGAGCTAATCACGGTATTTGCTGGAAGTACCGCAATTGAGCACGTCGTGCATCTTCGCAAGTCCTCTGCTATTCTTTCTTGGTTGGCATAGCTCGTGGTGGGTGGTTACAGTATGCTGGAAGAGCCTCGTGAGACATAGGTACATGATTGCGACAGACATAACGCGAGTTTGGTTGGAATAGAGTTCATGAAGTATCTGATTCTATTCTGTGTATTCCACTCCCTGTGAGTATTGAGAATTGCCCTTCACGACGACACAGCCAACGCTATTGCGCTACCAACTTCTCCTCCAAAACCTCTGTTGCTACTTCCATCTCTGGCTTTTCCGTCGCAGCAGGCGCCAACTTGATATTCGGTATCTCGCATATGTCCCCTTCCGTCGGCGTTCCCGCCAGCGGAGTATCATGTTTCTCTTCCTCCCACCCTTCCGACAATTTCAAATGATTCCAACAACCTTTCCACCCCAAATCCTCGCCAAAGAACAATTCCATTTCTTCCTCACCACTTCTCGTCCCTTCATTAGGATCATACACTACAGCCTTTTTGCCCACAACCAAAGCGATCATTGGCGGAACCTCCGGCCATTCCGCCAATTTCCTAGTTGTCCCGTATCTTTCGTGAAGGATCTGTTCGAAAACGGCCTGAGAGGCATGGTAGCCCATTGCGAGTGCTCCGCCGCAGCGTTTGATGCCGGACCAGAGTGCGATGTCGCCGAGCGCGAGGTGGTGAGCAGTATGTGAATGGGATTCTGGAAGGAAGCGCAGGAGGGGCGAGATTTTGATGAGGTTTGTTGATGGGTCTAGAAAAGATGATGGGAGGTATGAGGCTGTTGGCTGGGGGTGAGAGACGGCGTTTATGACGTGCGAGGCCTTGAGGGTGGTACCGTCTGCGAGAGTGAGGTTGTAGAGTGGTCGGCCGGAGTCGTTGGGGATGGGCGTTGTGGAGGTGACGCGGCCACGGCCGAGGATCACGTCTACGCCTGTCTCGCGGAGGAGGCTGAGGGTTGTGGATTTGAAGTCTTCGGGGAGAGGCTCGGCGCTCAGGAGTTCGATGCGAGATTGGACGAGGGTTACGTTTAGTGAAGGGTAGACGACTTTGAGCTCGGCGGCCATTTCGATTCCGACAGCACCGCCGCCGACGACGACTACGCCCTCTCCGGCATTGCGTACGAGTTTGACATGGTCGCTAGTTTCTTGCATGTATTTGTCCTGGGTCAAGCTTTGTGGAACGGTCGGCCATGGTCTCCGAAGGCCAGTGGCGGCAATGACATAGTCGTAGGAATGCTCTGTGGCTTCTCCGTTCTTCAAATCTTTGAGTGTCGCCACCATGCGATCGGGATCGATTCTTTGCACGCTGGCTTGAGTGAACCTCACGTTAGGATGTTGAAGAGATGGAATATCTGAATATTTACGCCAGAACGTCTTCGCTGCTTCTTCGCTGGCAAACGCTAGAGGCGACCCGATAAGATGATCTGAAACTGTCAGCACTTCAACAAGAACTCTATTCAATCTAACTCACAGTACCCATCTCTCTCATCTACGATATGTATATCGACAGGAACGCCCTTCGACGCCTCGGCAATCGGGGGCGTCTTGCTGTAATCACCCCTCGCAGGTCGGCCCGAACACAAATCCAACAGATTGACCACAAAGGCCATGCCTCCGTAGGAACATCCTGCGACCAGAATGCTTCGTGGTGTTGTCGGCTCCATTCTTGCAATGTTTCTTACTCTGCAGGGGAGCTGGATCAGATAACGGATCAAGAGATCAGATAAGGTACATGCAAGACAGATGATGAACTTGGTTGCCTCTGCCAAGGAAGAACCGTGGATCGGACATCGTACCATTCTCGACCTATCAGAAGGAAGACTGGACGCCGATGCCGGACCTGAAGTTTGCTTGGGATTTCTTGGTACTGTATTTCCTGACTTCACGTGTTCGTTCGCGGTGAGGTTTGATCACGGGATTTGGCAAGGTTTTCTCGTTTCTAATGATCTCATCTGTAAGAAGCGGAGAGTAGCATTATCGGTGATGCGACGAAGTCAAATCGCAACAATGCGTCCACCTGCTGAGTCGTAATCTTCGAGCTGCTTCTGCTGACCGGCGTTGCTGGTGGAATCTTCTTCGGCGTAGTACTTGTCCAGATCGAAGACATCTTCGAAAGTAAACTCGATCGCACCAGAAGCTGCGACGTCAGTCTCTTCCTCCTCAGCCTCGATCTTATTAGTCTCAGATCGAGCGTTACCGGTACCGCGACCCAAGTGCGGCCACATATGCCCGAGCAATACATATCTCGCTCTTGGCGCCACCAAAGGAGGCAGACTCAACGTTGCGTCAATGTCTCCGCCCCACTCGACGGTCATCCAGACGAAACCCTTGACATCTTGTCTCCGGACAGCATTACTCCTCAATTGGCCCCGATAGAACCGTCTCGCTTGTTCTTCTTGTGCCGAGATGCGCGGCTTCGAAATGTTGATTCGGTGCGTGGTGAGTACGAAGAACCACCATTTGCTGAAAGGCATGGTGCGCCCCCAGGCCTTTTCCTGTATTCTCAAGATTTGCTTCTGGACTTGCGATATTGGAAGATCGAATCCTGCTTCTGTGTCTTGGTGACTTAGGGGCGGGAATCGGACGTCGAAGTCTGACGGAGACAGAAACTCGTCCATACTGGAGTTGACATGCACCAGGGGCGCGAACTGATCTACGTTGTGTATGATCTTGTCCAGTTTTGTTGCTTGAAACTATCATTGATCGTTAAAGGTGCAATGTTTTGATGGCTGCGCAACGCGACGTAACGCGTTGTTTGTGTTTCGGTTGCCATGACGTTCAGGTGAATGGGGTCTTACGCGTCTGGGACCGTCTTCACATGAACGGTCGCGGCAGTTCTTCTCAATAGAACCATCTTCATGCGCGCTCGTGTCTCGACGAGACTTTACCAGCTCATGACGAGAGCGCCGAGCTCAATGAACACATCGCCGCGCTGCCGCAAGAACTGCAAGACGAGATTCTCAAGTTGACCGTCGCCATCAAGCCAATTAACGTGGAGACCAACGAGTCGTACAAGCCGCCATGGCAGCTCGCCATCAACAAAGCCTTGCGCGTTCAGAAGTTGCTCGTGGCTTTGCCGGCGGACCACCAACGTCTCATCCCGAAGGTTCGACTATGGGGAAGACGACACCCCATGGTTTTCTCTCCATCAAGCTAATCGTTGGACGCTCCTCTTTCATAGCCTGTGGTTATTGGAGACCAAGCTGTTGATGCCCAATTTAGCTGTCGAAGATAGCGTCTTCAATTCTCAACCCATTTCGGAGGACAGTGACGGTGGCCACCGCGACTTGTGGGTTACGCTGCGAGAGGCTGCTGAGCTGATGCGACGGTATGTGCGCTTGTGTTGAGGTCGATTCTTGCAAGTAGTGCGTACTGACAGATTCAAACCTTGATCAACGTTCCCTTCGCTCTCTGCCGTGGGAAGTTAACATTCGATCGAGCAAGCCGGTGGGGCATGATCTGCTGGAAATGGAGCAAGTCGAAGGCGTGGAAGAAGTAACGTTTAGGAACTGAAGCTCCAAGCAAGTGACATATTATGACGGCCGTGGGGGGGACGCATGAATGTCGACATGGCACTTATGGCCATTGACGATCCACCTGGCCCACAACGATCGCCCATGCCATTACGCGACTCAACTTTCGTCGCCGACTTGATCGTTTGCCACCTGGTGTCGTGGACCCAAGAACACCAAAGAATTTAGAATTTGCTCTTCCATTGTTTGATCTCACTCCAGCCGCGCCGGCTTCCCTCCTCGTTCGATCGTGAGCTGATAGCGCCTGATACCAGAAGCTGCTCTCCAGCTGCTCCAATCATGTTTCGAATTCACGGCCAACTCACCTAGATTAAGGTTGCATCGGCGTAACGATCCTAAAGCCTGCCGAATCCATTTGTCTCTGGTCATGCTCCTGTTGTTGATGCGCGCTGTCCTTGATGCGATCCCAAGTCCAAGTGGCAGCACCCGTCACCGCACCTTCAATAGCATCATTCATATCATCCCACCATCCCTCAGCCTTCAGCTCTTCAAGCGGTCGAGCCATCGTGGCAACGAGATATCGCTCCTCGATGGCGGCTCTGAGGACATACGCCTGAGTAATACGTGCGATCATCTCTTCAAAACTGGCGCTTTCTTCAATGCTGCTCTCTGCCGCTTTGACGCTGGGCAGAACCCAAGCGACACCCGAGATTACTGGACTGAGGTCCGGCCCATTGCCCCAGCCTGACTTGACGACGTTGCCGATTTCTTGGAATGGCTGTGTGAGGTCGTCCCAGAAACCTTCTGGAAACGGCTTTGTTGAACTGTTGGGGCCTTTCTGGCTCAGTTTCGCAGCGGTCGAGAACCAGCCCTCTGTCTTCGATGATCCGCCTGCGAATGCATTGATGACGCCAGCCACAATAATATCGTCGAGAATTCCCCCTGAGTTGCCGGTGCCAGTCTTCTGGGCTTGGCGAGCTCGACGCGACTCTGCGAAAGCGGCCATGAAACGCTTCTCGTTCTCCGGCATATTGCTGTCCATTGCACTTTCAGTCACTACAGCACCCGTCGGCAGCGCAGCGGCCAATAAAAAGCTTTGAGCAACAGTTGGAGTGAGGCTCTGAACAAGATCTGCAAAGGCCTTTGCGCCGCCAATGACACTCTCTGTCAACATTTTCACAACAGTATTTGTTGCGTTGCTCACTGGAGCGGCAATTGCCTTTGTGGTCGTGCTAGCAACATCGTCGAAAAATCCTTCCGGGTTGGCCTTGGCAGATTCAACGATCAGCTTCGTCGTATTCGCGCGAGCCAGTTGAGCCCGTTGCAGATCGGCTAGAGGAAGGCCATGACTACGAACTTTTCCGCTCTTAGCAGTATCGGTGCTAAAGGTGCTCTCGGCGGATCCGGCTCTCGCAGCGACAATAGCCATCAATGCTATTTCTGATATATGCCCCCCAATCGGACCAAGAAGAAAATTCGCTCGGGAAGTCACCTTGAGTATATCGGCAACGGAGTCGAAGATGCCCTCCTGGATCTGGAGCTTTGGGCCTGGTCCATTGGTCGCCTTCGAAGTGCCAATGTGATCGCCTCCTTCCAGTTGAGTGAGTGCCGTGGTAGACTGCTTGGCTGTTGCAGCGCCCTTCGCGGCGACTACATCATCAGCGATGGTGAAGAGATTGATTTGACCTGGATGCGCGAGTTTGATCTCAACAGCAGCAATATAGTCTTGGATTGGATTGCCGTATCTGCCCAGCACAGATCCTGCGTTGAGATTTCCGCCGTACACGTGAGCTCCAATGGCAACGAGGCCGGTTTCCAGCAGAATTGGAGAACCACTCTGACCTACTAGAAGGTTAGCCATGCCTACATTGGATCGAAGAGAGTGTGATCATACCTCCTTCTGTATCGATGGAGTATTCAAGCATAGTATCAGCCTGCTTCTCAAGGTTGTACGACGTATCGAGGAACATCTCATACATCCTCGCGCCCCGCTCCCCTCTTTCGTCTCTCGCTTCTGCAGGATACCCTACCACTCCCAGGCGTACATTGGCCTGGAACGGTGGAGTCTCAATGTACGAGAATGGCGTCACGTTTGTGAAGGGCTTTTCCACTTGAATCAGCGCGAAATCATGCGCCTTCGAACCTCGAGTCTGCAGCCATCGCTCCGTCGTAACCACACGTGCAGCTCTGCGAAATTCGACAGACTCATTCACGCGCGAGGCGCCGGTCCAGCCAGCGTAACATTTAATCTCGATAGCTTGGCCAGCATTGTGGCTCCAGTCGTATACATTGTGCCCAGCAGTTGCAATGAGATCGGGTCTGATGAGCCAGCCGGTACCATGAGCCATGGAGTTTGGCTTCTGTGCGTATTTGATCATCAGCTTGATGATGCCTCGGTACTTTCCGCCTGGAGCAAAATGCTCTTCGGCCACCAGAGTACGCTCATCGCCATCCAGAACGCTTTCCTGGCCGGGAATGACACGTTTGAGCACGACAGTGGAGTCTGGAGCTGGAGGCTGGGACGTGGTAGTCGCCAGATCCCACACACCAGCGATGGTTGTGCGGAGCTGGTTTGCAGCAGCATTGATAGCCAATGCTTGCACCCCAAGCGACTTGGAGGTGTCCACCGCAATAGGAGCGACTGGAGTGTTGACGATAGTCATGATGGGTACGTGGTGCTTTGTTGATCGCAGTGGTCATCTGTTGTATCAACCAAAAGGTTGCTCAAATGTACCCTGATATATATACACGTCGCTGGAGCATATTCCCCACGTGGCCTTTGGGACGCTACTGGTACCGGCGTCTTGTGACTTTGGCATGCAGCATAGCTGGCTGAAATTGTGGCGTAGGGCTGATTGCGGGGCCATACCGACATTCACAGAACGTGAGGTGGCCGGTATGGAGCGACTATTGCTGCGATGAGATTTGATTTAAAGAATTTTTGAAGCACTGAGCAGTATCACCTGTGTCTTTTTATAATTGTACCGGCCTGTACAAGTTGACTGCAGGACTGGGCCAGGCGGATGGCAGCGTTAACGATTCGTTGTCTTGGGTAGTGAGACATAGGCGTCGAGATGAGACACGAAAAACATGTATCTGCTGCTCCACGGTGGCTGGGTACCAGTCCTGAGTGATTTTGGAATCGGTTCTTGTGCTCCGGCGACCTGGCTGCACAGATAGCTTTCACGGCGGCATGCACACTGCCACGTGGTCGACACGCTGTGGCGCCCAGTCGGGAGCTCCGAGTGCCTCATTCTGCATTGCAATAAGTTCTCCTGCGATGGCTTGACAGCACCCCAGTAGACACAGCGCAGAAGATGTGCAAGGCTTGAGTCCTGCGCTAGATCAATGCGGATATGTTCGGAAGCATACAACGGCGGTGGCTGGAGGTGTCGGCCTGTCCGGAGCGCCTCTGATCGCAGCAAGTGGAGTTCAATAGAATATATGAGGATGATTAATAGATAGTTCTACCAGACACCATACGCCTGGACGTCTCTGGAAGTGTGGCCCGCGTCGTTGGCTCTCGGCATGCTGCTCCTGTTGAGAACAGCGAAACCCGGACAGAGCTTCTTTCCCCTGCATCTGTGGATTCTTTCATAGCGCAAATTGAATGCGCTCTTCATATTTGTGGCTAGTCGACGTCTGCGACTGCGAGTTGGAGTCATATACGGCTTTGACTTGATAGGCGGATGCGTTTGTAGGCTTAGCATTGAGCAGTAAATTCTCTCTTTATGCATCGTCCACCAGTGCATATGTCCACAAGCATGATACGAGTGTAAAGATCGTAATGCGAGGGCAGAGGTCGAAATGTCAAGTAAGGGAAGAGGACGAGTGTTGTTTCCTGGCAACAATCAGACAAAACTCGCCGTCCCACGTCTTGTGCACGCCCCACCCACAGTTCTGGCAGAAAATCTATTCAGTCTCTTTTTCGTCCGCAATGAGGCCTCCAAGCACTACCAAGTTGCATTTTACACCTATCCCGAGCGTACAGAATATGGAACCGGACACCTCTACTCCAAGCATCCAATCAAGCCCGGTCTCTGGAAGTAGGAGGAACGAAACGACGACATCATCGTGTACTCGACCGGGGGAAAATACAACCCTACGATGATGGAGAATGCCATAAATGGCCACTCTGCCATCTCAGCCGCTTTGGCCTGTGGAACTTGCAAGCCAAATTCTGCATTACTAGTGGAGCCAGCCCAATGTAACGTCGATGCTGAAGGATTCATAGAAGCAATCTGGCCGCATCCCTTCGACGGTCAAACCGTAAAACCAAGCCCTGCTTGCCGTGCGCCTCAAGATTCCTTGAGAGTTTTGCAGAAAACCGTCTCCAGGAGTTGTGCTGATACGCCATAGTACATGCGGGCCTCTGCGGACCGCGTCAACCGTAACCTTCCTCAGGAGGCCGAATTTCAGTGACCGCAAAGGGACATATGTACATATGTACATATGTCGAGAAGATCAATGGCAACAGTCCAGCCCATGCCCGCATCATGAAGGACATGATATTAGTCACTTCACCACGTAAGTCTCTGCCAAGAGCTGGCAAGGGCACAGTGCAGCGCGAAGCATCAGTGAAGCTTTACAATAATAACGAGCTTGAGGAGTTGTACGAACGAGCGAAAAGACTCCAAAGCCTCAGCTTTCTCCTTGTCTTCGGTGCCAAGTGACACTTCTGTCAGCCCAACACGACCTCGATCAGTCGAACCGGCGTATCAATATCGAAAAAGAGCAAATGCGGTCTCTGATCCGGAAAGGCATATCTGCAGATTTTGCCAAGAAGAAAGCCCTCACTTTCGCCACCTGCGACTTCTCGCGACCTTATCTTGGCCTGAGCGTTTCGGAGTACAAGGACTTTATAGGTAGAACGACACACATCCTCCACAACGCCTGGAATTTCAACTCCAATCTTCCACTGTCCTGATTCGACAACCCGCATATTCAAGGCGTGCGGCAGCTGGTGGACTTCTCCGCTCACTCGAAGTATGGCGCGATGATCTTCTTCGTTTCCTCTGTTGGTGCTGTTTCCAGCCTACGTCAAGCTCAAGGAGCTGATGGTAGGCCTCGACCTGTTCCTGAGGGACCCATTGGAGACTGGTCGGCTGCATCCATGGAAAGTGGCTACGGTCAATCTAAACTTGTGGCTGAAAGGATCCTCGCCACCGCTGCAAAAGAGGCAGGTATTCCGTGCGCCATTTGCAGAGTAGGTCAGATCGCTGGGTCAAGTCCAGGCGAAGGTGATTGGCAGAGGAATGAATGGCTACCAACACTCGTGGTCTCTTCAAGAAATATGGGCTGTCTCTCAACATCGTTAGGCTCGTTCAACAACGTTGACTGGGTGCCAATTGATCTTGCCGCAAAAATTGTGCTGGACTTCGTCGGGCACGCAGCCAGGAAACTGCTTGTGAGCAGCCTTTATCTTGTCGCGGCATTTTGAGTAACAGTGCTAATGTTGAATAGGATTCACCAAACCAGCCCAAGGTCTACCACGCTGTCAATCCTCGTCCTATGCCCGGGCAATCTCTGCTTCCTGCTGTGCAGTCTAGCCTCGCTGTGGAAAAGCTGTGCCGCTCGAGGAATGGATCGATAAGCTCACGAGACTTGGAGATCAGGGCATCAATCGATTCCCTGCTGTGAAGCTCGCCAATTTCTATCGCAGTTTATTGGCAGCTGAAGACGTTAGCTTGGACACGCTGGAGAGCCGACGAGCAAGCTGGACGTTGATTGAGATGAAGTCGGTTACTGTAGACATGTTGAGAGGTTGGATCCGGAGGTGGTTCTGACGTGGCTATGCTTAAAATGCATGCCGCACCGGGCAGTGTCGTTTCGGATTGCTGAGCTCTACGTTTTGTATCGCCATCGTTGCGCTTACACGTCTGCCAATTCAATCAACGGCTGCGACGAAATACCTAATTATTTCCAGAGAACACGTGTTCTCTTGAAGGCCTCAAGGGGCAGCGATGATTAGCCCGCCAACTGGCGAGTCGTCACGACTCACGAGAGCTCGGCAGGGCCCGCAGCTTCGTAGTCCATTAAGGTCGTGACCTTGGGCCATCTGGCATATATAGACCTCTCATCCAGCACCTCCTAGCTTCTCAAGCTTACTCCTGTTGCTCTCTACAGACTTCGGTGCCTTCAACGACTATCATGCACTGAGTGTTTTAAGAAGATATGTTGCATCAAATGTCCAGGTCGGAGCCTATTCACATCGGAGCTGGCGCCGAAGCAAAAACTGGCATCAATGTCCTCCAAGCTCGATGACAACGACGGCGACCTTGACGACAAGCTCATGTCGCCATCAAGATCCACTATGACCAGTTAGCACAGCGTTTGGTGACATGTCGCTGGAGACAGAAGCAAAATTCCCTATTGCCTTTTCAGGCAACTGATTCCACCCGGATTTTCCCCTCGCTTCGGGATGGATTGACAGCAGCCAGGCCAGCTGAAGCTCCACCCGTCTCGAACACCCGCGATGATTCCGCATTCCCCTCTTTTCCATGCCAATACTGAACAACACTGGCAGCACAATCCTCATGCGATGCGGCCCTGTACCTGGCTCATTCGCTGAAGCTCCCAGCACGTTCTGTTGCTCCGCACATGCGCAACCCCGCCTTGAGGTTGGCTCCTATATCCTTGTCGAACGCTGAATTCAGCGAATACATATTAAGACGCCGATGGTCCCACTGAGGGGAGAGTGTCTCCTGCATTTCCTGCTAATCTTTCTGCTGACTTTGCTCGCAATTTCCTACTAACAAGACTTTTTCGAGTATACGAAGAGTGATTTCGACAACTCCAACAGCAAGCAAAATGTCGTATCTCAATCTCCATCCCGATATCAACAACGGCCTCACAAAAGGCGACTCGAACTTCAGCGGCGGAACTCTACAATGCCACTGCAGCTCGAATCCAGTCAAGGTTGAGATCACAGGAAATGTCGCCCACAACCACGCCTGCGGCTGCTCAAAGTGCTGGAAGCCAGACGGAGCACTCTTTTCCATCGTCGGCGTAGTCCCAGTCGACAACCTCAAAGTCGTCGCCAACGCCAACAAGCTCTCCATCGTCGACCCCAATGCTCCCATCCAACGCAACGCCTGCAAGCAATGCGGCGTACACTTGTACGGCCGCATCGTCAAGGACCATCCATTCAAGGGCTTGGACTTCATCCACGTCGAACTGAGCAAAGAGCAAGGATGGCAAGAGCCGCAGTTCGCCGCGTTCGTGAGCAGCATCATCGAGCAGGGCTTCGATGCGGGTAAGATGGATCAAGTGCGATCCAAGTTCAAGAGCATTGGTTTGGAGACGTACGACTGCCTGAGCCCTGCTCTCATGGATGCTATTGCTTCGTACACGACGAAGTCAAAGTAAGTGTGCTTTTTTTGTGCGCGTCGTTTGGTTTTATCACTCGAACCACGGGCTTATACTTCCGGGCGCTTCCAAGGCTGACTTCTGGGCAAACCCAGGCTGTAGAGGAGACGAATCAGCTCGCTGGTGGGGGCGATGTAAGGGGTTGGGGCCTGCTTTGGAGGTGGTGGGGTATTACGAAATCGCAGAAGCCAAAAGCAAAGTTTTGAGGTTTGATGATGGGTCAACTATGCTATGGTGTTGTATTTGGTGGCTGTACGAATTCATAATATTGTGCGAAAAGACACCTCGTTTCACTGCGACATGGCGTGCTTTTCTTGCAAATGTGGCGTTCCATGTCCAAATGCGGACCATTGGCACAGGATGACTTGGTTTGACCATTCTCACGTGATGGGTAACGTGATAGCGCACCATCCTGCTGTCCAATTCTCACAGGGCGTATGACTCGTTTCTTTTAGTATGATAGAGCAAAGTCGTTCAAGCTAATCGCCAGATATGTATCCTGTCTCTATAGCAATAGATGTCGCTATCCAGGATGGATGGTCCGCCTGCTCTTTAGCTGACAACAGGGCAGGACTCAGGTGACCGTGACGCAGAATATTGTATTATTTTAAGGGTACATATATCTTCTGCTGAAGGCTCAAGTATAAACATGCCTCAGTTTAGTGATGTGCCAGTCACCGTGACAACCATGTGACTGGGCTGTAACAGCCTCCCCAGTCACAAAACAGGCTATGTGACTAGGTGACTAAGGACTATCCGCTAATTAGGTAGCAACTCGATAAATTAATTTCAAAAGGCTAGGATCTTAATGGAATTTTACAGGGCTAGGATCTAGGATCTCGATACTTGTTACTAGAACTAACCCTAGTAGCTCTATACCCTAATCTAAACCCTAAGCTTCAAGCTTCCTCGACCCTAAGCTAGAAGCTCTAATAGAACTACGGAATACTCTATACTATCCGCTATACTTCGTCTACGTATATATAGGACTAGTAACTAAAACTATATAGTACTACGAACTATATATAAGACTCTTAGCAGTATCCGAGTAGTAACGAAAGCAGGAGATACGCACGAATCTCAGTTACACTAGTCACAAGCCGTTTATAGGGCAAAACGCTTAGTTACAGCTCAGTTACACGATTTTACCTAGTTACAAATTTGTAACTGTGACTGAGGCACAACACTACCTCAGTTGCTGCTGTAAGATATCGCCTGTTGGTCGAAAATCGAAACAATGTCCGTGCCTTGCCTCGTCCTGAAATCCGTAGACACACCTTGCCACCTGATCAATGCATTCGAGTCTCGGTCATCATGCGAAAGCGACGTCTCCATCATCATCCACTTCATGCCACAATGCTCTGTCCGTTGCGGAAAATGTTGTTGCTGTCATAATTAGCCTTGATCGTTGTCAACTTGCCCACATTACATCCCCAGTAGCTGCCCAGTGGGTCGGCAAGTGCATCGTCCACGTAACCAGCGTAAGCACTGTCATCGACACCAGAAACCAGCGTCTGATATCCTGTATTGACAGTGGTCAAGAACTCTTTCTGCGCGTCACTCACAGGTCCCGCGAGGTTGATAGTGTAGCTCTGCAGCCAGATGAGAGCGTCGCGATGCCAGTATGCAGTGGCGTCTTGAGCTGGATCATTAATTGCTCCTCCGCCAAGATCCCAGATGACGAACCAGAGAGGTGAGCCACGATCAGTCGCGTTGCTGAGAATATACTCAACGATCTTTTCGGTGGCTTCTGGAGAGGGCAGAGTGTCTGGCGTGAATTTGAGAGACTTGGAGTAGAAGTGAGTTGGAAGATGCGAGGTGAAGAGGACGGAGAAGAGTTGAGAAAGCTTGGCCGATCCGTTTCCAAGGAGCTGGAGGAAGCCCGCCTTTTCAACCTGGTCCACGAGCTCAACGATGGTGGTGAAATTGATGTTCAATAGGAGAGGAGCCATTTCGGTGAGGGTTGTCGGGTTGCTGAGCAGAGTCAGAACTCCAGAAGAAGTAAGGTTGCCAAAGAGAGCTTCAGTGGTGTTGGCAGGGAGCAAGGAGAATGCGGCACTTAGAAGAGTGCTATTGGTGGCACTTGCGGCCTGTTTGATTGCCGTCAAATTGCCGCTCTCGATGGTTGGGAGGATTTGAAGAATGCCTTGGAAGATGCGGTAGATGTCTGCGCGTGGGAGGCTAACAATGGCATTCAGAAGCCCAGTGCCCTGGAGGGTGATGAGCAGATTTGCAGCTGCCGTGACGTTCAGTGAGTCCAATGCGTTGAGCACATCGCTGGTCGGGATGGCATCTTTGGTAACAACATCCAGACCGACGCGATCAAGGTCCTCTTGCGAGCCGTAATACGATCCAGTAATCAAGATAAAACCATCCCAGATGTAGACAGTAGATGCAAACTCGCGGGGAAGGTCCTCGTCGGAAACAATGTCTTGCCACGCAGATACGACGGATGCGAGAGTCGATGCATTGCCCGGAACGATGTACGAGTACGAGGTCGACGAGACGACCGGGACAGTGTCGATAGTGATCGACGTAACGATACCAAAGGACCAGGCGGCACCACGCACAGCCCAGAAAAGGTCCTCGTTCTCGTTGTCAGATGCTTTGACGATCTGACCGTCGCTGGTGACGACTTCAACCTCGACGACCTGATCGGCCGCTAGACCGTGTTGTCGGGAAAGGGGACCCAGCCCACCGATGGCAAAGTGCCCCCCGGTACCGATGGATTCGATGTAACTGTAAGCTGCCGTGCGGTTTGCCGATTTGAGCGCCGTGGTAAGTGTGCCGAGCAGGTTACCAGTGCCAAACGTGAGTGTCTGAGTGGATTCGTCGTATGATGTCTGGTTGATGTTCTTCAAACCAATCGAGAGCGAACCATTTTGCCCTCCTAGTCCGAAATTCTACCTACAATTAGCACTACTCAGAGCCGTCCAGTGGTCGAACATACCAGGTAGCTGTGGCCTCCGGACAGGGACTGTACGGCCACATTCGACGAGCAAGCGCATTGCACCAATGCTGTAACCTGCTGCGCGCTTGTGGGAAAAGCTACCGCAGATGGAACGTAGACGTGGTCCAAGTTGTAGACGTTCGACGTGGAATTGTATGTCGGCGAAGTCGGTACAGCGTACAGCTGAGCATTGTTGCCCACTGCTTGGGCCACACAGGTTTCGAACTGGCCAGCCTGGCGGGCGAAGACTCTGGCACTGGCGTAACCACCAAATGCCACAGTGGCAAACAGTGTGGTGGCCAACATGGTGGCAGATGGGAATACGAGGTGTCAATGCAAAACAAACACGGGCCAAAGAGCGTCGTGCAGCAGAAATGCTAATAACTAGGAGCAAGCGTAGGGTGTAGGCGATAGAGTTTGTCAAGGGAAGGGCTGAGGCTATGTTCGTGTTCTTCGTCAGCCTCGCTTTCCGTGTCACACCGTGTTCATAGCATGGGTCGCGGCCAATTTTGCGATGTTGCGTGACCTGGTTTAGGAATGATTGCACCTTCATCATGCTGACCCTGTCAACACATGGTGACTTGCAAGACACAACGTATGGGATTCACTCGCGGAGCAAAATGTTCGCTAACGGTAGGGTATGTATGTACCCATGCAAACCACGCGCGAAGATGCCGAGAGGCCGGGGTTTTTGTAAACTAGTGAGCCCGCAATGTCGGCAATTGCGAATACTCTCGAACCGAAGAATGAGATGATGGCTTAGATGATACGCGTCTGGTACCTGGGAGGTCTTCGCAAAGACGCTGAACGAACGCTGTCGGTCAGAGTGGAGACCGGAATGATGTCTGGAGAAGACTGCGCCTTTTAGAGTGGGTGAGAACATTCTCTTGCCATTACACTCCAAGCGCCTAGACATCCTTGATCCCTGCTTTAACCTTTCGCCTTCTCACTGATGACGACGCCACAGCCGTTTGGTGGACGATCCATAAAAATGACATCCAAGTGTTCCAAGACCATTGGCACTCGGAGGTACATGAGTCCGTGTCTCAGTATCTCAGACCGCACTCGATGGTACAATTGTGCCTCTTCGTCACGCTAAGCAGAAATATGCGTTCATTCGGAGACGAGTAGTCCCTCATGCGAGGTGTGGTCGCAGCTCGGACATCTCTCTGAACCACCAACCATGCCATGAATTCAAAAGTGTGCCATCGCGATCGAGACCCGTAGCTCGTTCGGGCAGCAGCGTTTGGTTTCCAATCTCCAAAGTTCAGTGCTTCCAGTCGCTGGTCAGCATGAGCCACGACAATATGCCGGCGCTAATCGAGTATCAGTCTAGTCCCTGTTAGTGATTGTGGTGCGTAGGCGTCATGCAACATTGTGGACGCCTAGAATTTAATATGCCCCTTCACGTTCTTCATAGCCCGGTTGTGGGCTGGGCTCGACGGCACCGTATCCAGTCTGGATTTCAGGGCCGGTGACAAGCTTGAGTCCATCGACTTTGGCACCTCCCTGATCAAGAGCCCAAAGGCTTACCGCCACGTAATTACTGCCCCGATAATTGAAGATGCCTTCGGGTACTGGAAAAACGTCTTGAGGACCAATGTTGTGCACGTATTTGCCAAACTGATAGCCATTGACGTAGATCTGAGCACGGTATGCTACCGCAGTTTGCTTGCCAGAGGTATCATTCGTTGTGGCATTGGTGAACGAGAACGCAATGGGAATATCGTAACCGGCAGGCAAGTCCAGATCAAAGTTTGTGGCGTAGAATGCGACACCTGGGGCTGAAAGACCCTCGGCAGGACCACCACTTGACTTCCAGCTGTCTATAGGTGCACCAGGAAGGTGATAGCCTTGTCGCTCAGCGAAGAGTCCGCCCTCATTACGTGGGCCACGTGCACGATCTCTATATGCTTCACCGCCTAGGTTACCAGATATCTTCCACTTCAGGTCAGATTTCTGATGACCAGAAAGAGCAAAGTCCAATATTCCTCGAGGATTCTTCATGGTGGTGGCTCCAGCCGCGCCGTTCTGATCAAGACCTTGATTGTCCACAAGGATTGTCAGAATAGTGTCCTTCCCGGCAGTCGTGGCAGGCAAGGTATATGTGGCATTCGTGTCGCTGTACAAATCTGCTCCGACAAAAGATCCCACGAAAGTACCATCCAGCCACACAGAATGGCCGAAAGCGGATCCACCTTGAGTCCACAGGAAGATAG
This sequence comes from Cercospora zeina, assembly GCA_022702355.1. Taxonomy (NCBI): domain Eukaryota; kingdom Fungi; phylum Ascomycota; class Dothideomycetes; order Mycosphaerellales; family Mycosphaerellaceae; genus Cercospora; species Cercospora zeina. Next base: position 2,148,962 of record JAKLWX010000010.1, read on the forward strand.
TGGACTCGGTTCCTGTGGCGGTGAAATGGCCTCGGAAGAGCAAATTGCCAGAGTGAAAGCCGTAATCGCTCGCATACAGGGATGTTGGAGTTGTCAAGTTTCGAGCGGTGTTATTGCTGTACGTGAGATCCGCGTTTGGCCACTGGCTATCGTCATAGCCCTTTTGGATCTCGGGCAATGTGTCGAGCACTTTCCACTCTGCGGTAGCAAGATCAGGTAGAACATAGCTCGGCTTCTCGTACTCAGCTGTTGCAGACACAACACCGGAGCTGGACTGCTCGAAATCGATAGCCTTTCCGTTGAAGGTCAACTTGGAAAGTGGTTTTGGGGCGCCACTAATAATCTGGATCGGAGTAGTAGCATTGAGATCGCCGACCAGATAGAGTGCTTCGCCTTCAACGGTCGCGTTACGGATCAAGTATCCAGCCTCGATGATAAGCGATGACTCTGAAGGAATTGGGCCCGACTCTGGTACCCAGTAATTATAGGCGCTGTTGCGGTCGAGAATGTAGAGGACCAGACTGCGACCGACATTTACAACACGCTTGTCTGACCTGGTTTCGAAGTTCAGGACAGCTGCACCATCTTTATGCTCAATCGTGACATCCGATCCCTCGATCAAGGTGGCATCTCCACAGCCCGAAAAGGCAAGCTCATTTCGTTCGTTGGGACCAGTATAGACCACTAAGACTCGCTGATCACCGTATGACTTCCAAGTGAATATCTCGGCGGTGGAGTAGAGCAAGTTCCGTCCTCCAACGTCGTAATCGGTCACGAACACCTTGGAATCGCGACCATTCAACGTCAATTGTCCGCCCAACTGAGGAACTGTCACGTTACCTTTGCTTGTCGGAAGCGTGATATTGTACTGTGTACTAGACAAAATGTTGTAATAAGCCTGGCGGACAACGTAAAAGTTGATACTATTACCCAGTAGAGCGGTCGTAGCAACAGCACCATTCCCAGTGTAGGATCCATTCGCATAGGTATTGTTCTGAGCCACTGCTGTCAGATATGCTGGGGACGCGGAGAGGAAGATTGCCAGAAGCTTGGCCTGGCTATACTTCTCACGCGCCACTAGTCGCTCCTCGGTGATGACGGCGCCGTAATCGTAGGAGGTGTACCCACCAGGATGGCCGAGATTGCCCCAGTTCGTACCGCCGTAAGTCATGTATATCGAGAAGATAGTGACCCCGAAGCTGTACATGTTCTTGTAAAACACTCTCTCAAACGCGGAATTGAGCAGTTCCGCGCATTGCACGAATCCAAGGCCGCCCCACGGATCAAACGAGCCGCCTTGAAATTCGACAACTGAGTACGGCGTGCTCGGACTTTGATTGCGATGCAAGTCGCCAAAGTTTGTAGGCAAGGCGTTATCGGGCCAAACTTCCGGATTGGCGCAGTCGAAGCCAAGAGGATAGCCATCATGTCCGTAGATATCAATTGTGGCGTTGTAGAGAGGTGGAGGGCCAGGCGCGAAGTGGCCTCTTGGATGCGCGTCGTTGGAGACCATGGGAACAACGATGCCGTTGTCTCTGTACTGATCCATGACATACTGCCTGTGCACAAGGGACTTAGTGCTCACTGATAGAATATCACGGAATGGCGAACATACCAATACACCGAGTCAGGAAACTCGGGCGTATCTGAGGTGGCTTGCGTGTACTCATTCTCGGGCTGAACCAAGATGACAGGTCCTCCCTGCGTGATCTGTGCCTTCGATATGATCCTCGACATGCTCGCGACATAGTTATCGGTGGCTTCAAGATATCTTGAATCTCTAGTTCTCAATTTTCCCGGGTTCCGCTGCAGCCAGCCAGGAAAGCCGCCACCTGAGACCTCAGCATTAATGTATGGTCCTGGTCGTGCAAGAATGTATATGCCAGCTCGTTGAGCAGCAGCAAAGAACGGCTCCAAAGCAAAGACTCCTTCAGCAGAGAAATCCCCTTGTTTGCCTTCGAGTAGTGCCCAGTCCCAGTACACAGAGACACCATTGTATCCGAGAGCTCTGATCTTCTGGAAGACGTCCAGCCACAGACCTGGAACCGGTAGGCGGAAGGGATGGAACTCTCCCGAGTAGAATAAGACTCGCTTGCCATGCACGAAGAGGGAGTGCTACTGATGTCAGTTGCCATCCATGCGACGCGAAGTTATGCTGAAGTCACACCTCATCCCACGTCACCACATCCTGCAAAGGCTCATTCCTCTTGTAGGGTATGATCATCATATTCGGCTTACCCCCGATCGCCAAAGCACCAGTCTGAGCTGCAGCAGCAGACAGTAGTACTGCCTGACATATCCTGGCGAACAGCATCTTAGAGGAGGTGGTGATGAGGAGCGAGACGTACGCACTGCACAAGTGTACTGAGTCCTGACCTCGCGATATTTAGGCCATAGAATGTCGTCTCGCGTTCGCTGCGTTACGCTCCGAAATGTGCACTACATTAACCGGACGGTGGGTCTCGATGGCCGATCCAGGAAAGTCTGGTTGTTGATCAGGTACCACGATGATGCTGTCGTGACTGGAAGCTTGTGGGATGATGTAGCATGGTTCCCCGCTGCTAATGCGGGACATCTTGACGCTTCGGCCATGATCGGTACGGCGTTGTAGGCTGCGTGGAGCGAGATGAGACGATGAATCTGGCGTGCGGAGAAGGCGGGGAGATGATGAGAGTAATAAAGTCATGTTGTGTGAGGAGTTGGGAGAGGTCGGCGAGAACTTCGGGATGTGGACTCGTGGAGACTGCTCGGCAAGAATGACCGCGAAACTCGCGGCAGACGGAAGATCTCGACATTATTCACAACGTTACACGGACGGCTCCTCGTAGGTGATGGCACAAACAAGCAATTACAAGATCCGACTTTTGGAAAAGCAATTGCCAAGAAAATCGTAGGTCGGTTGCCTGATTGCTGGCAGCCGGGACTACTGCATATCTTTCGTCAGAGATGCAACGTGAATGTAGATCTGAAATTGGTAGCTAGTATGCCGACATACACGTAGGACTCCCGGTGAGTGCAGAGCATGGATACATCAGTGATGCTGGTATGTCTTGGACTCACTCCAAGGCTTAACTCACTCCCTCGTGCAGATCTAGCAAAAATCGACCTAGAGAAGTACCAATCAAGCTGTTCATCGTCTTCATCATCTCATCGTGGGTTCCTTAGGGCCCTTGCTCATCCGAAAGCCTGCAGCCGACCCTATAGGAGCTGCAGAGTGGTCAAGTTGTTCTTGTCCCCTGTTCTGAGCATCTCGAGCAATTAGATATCAGAATTCCGAAGATATCGCAACGTACTCTCGATGGCTTTCGCGAGCACATCACGCTCTTGTGCTGTAGCTATGGGGCCCGCTGGTATCGGAGCCGGCCAATTTGCCTGGCACTCTTCTAGAAGATACTGTAGACCACCGGTGTGCCCCCTTGGCCTCATATCTGGCATTGCTTGGAGGATAGCACAGGCACGGCGTACCAGCATGAGGCTCGTGAGGCGCATCGTGGGCTGTGCTTCCTAACACAGAGTTAGCGCACTGTGCTATTTCGATGCGGGCCCGAAAGAGGCCAACCTTCAGCTCGTGTAGAAGAGCATGAGCATCTTCGCAATCATATTCGGTACCGCTGTCGAAGGTGAAAAAAGTTTGAACACCATAACCCGTGGTCTCCAGCCCGAGGTCGATCAGGCCCAAGGCCGACTCTCGTCCATCGCCCGCATTTCGTGGTTTGGGGGAGGAATCGTCCTCGATGTGGTCTGATACACTCGCCGCAATGTCAACTCCTGGGTCTCGTTTACTGATAGATGACCTGTAGCGTAGATTCTGCTTGGCATGTTGCTCAGCAGGTTTTGCGTTAATGTCGCTCGTGATGATATGAGGGAGATTTAGGAATTCTTCGAAGATCAAAAGAGCCATGTCATGGAAGCTTATCTTGACCGCATGGCGTCGTCTGCAGACCGCCTCAGTACCGACCACAGGCTCACACAGCATGTAGAAAGTGCAGCTAGCAGTCATTTCGTCGGTTATTTGCATAACGACTGGCATGGCTTTATCGGTCAGGTTCATATGAGTCGTGCCTTCATTCTTCTTCTGCCGTCCACACTGCTGGTTCTTGTGTTTCTTAGGGTCGTCTCCTACAATGTACCCAACCCATAGATACTTGGTACAGATCCCTGGCACCTCTTCGAGCTCGTCTCCGAGCGGGCGAAGTGACTTGACAGGTTGACAGTGCGTCTTTGCATTGTCAGACTTTCTCTCTTTGGCCGCGAAATTATGAGTGACCATGTGATGGCGACGATTCTCTGTCGCAACAAACATCGCACGATGGGTGATAGTATGAGCTGTCTCATTGGAACTGGCTCTGACCTGACCACCGCCTGTGAGACTCTTGATAGTTGCCTCTGGCTCGGCTTGAGCAGCGGACGCAGTTGCGACGGGTATGCAGAAGCCATCGTAAACGTCGCGTTGTGTTATGTTTGCTTGTCGTAATGGCAGTTTGGAAGTGGAGGGGCAAATATACAATCAAATGTGACTGCACTGATCAGGGTTGGTCCATAGCCTGCCGAATGTGATTAAGCTAATTGGCGATTTGAAAAGTGAAGAACTTGTTTGCCAAACCTGAAGCTTTACAGCTCCGTATCGTGACGTGCGGCGAACTTCCGGAAATTTCTCAATCGCGTCGCGAAAACGTCTGACTCGGATCCTCTCCGATTCTCGAGTGATGTCTAAGATCTATGTCATAAAACATTCTGCTGGCCTCATCCTTGAACTTACATGAAGGCCCTCTCCCGCGTCTCCGCCACCTCACTCTTTTCTACTTCACCATCCTCCAGACTCCTCTTCACGAAATTGACAATCGTTTTCAAATCCTCCTCACTCTTCGGAATATCATGTCCACCCTCAAACCTCAACACCTCACCCCTCTCACAAATTCTCAACAGAGCCTCGCTCCTCTCACTTCCCACCAAAGGGTCCTTGTCCCCCAAAACATGCAACATCGGAATCCCAATGCCCTCCGGCTCATAAATATCATCATACTGTCGAAACCTCGCCCGAAATCCCGAGAAAATGATCCCCGCTTTCAGCCGTCCCGGATCTTGCTTCAACCCCAACAACTTCAACAACGGATGCCTCTGATCCTCTCCCATCGCACCTTTTCTGGAAAGCAACGCACACAACATCCCCGCCAAACACGCCCCCTGACTAAATCCCCAAATAGCATCGATTCCTTCATCCCCATCCTCCGTCGTTTTCTGCTCTCGGATCCACCTCCCCAATCCCTCAAAGCCCCTCTCAATCCCCTCAAAAGTCCCGTCTTTCTTAGTCTTCCAATCCGGATCCTTGGCAAACCACCAAGCTCGATGCCCAGTCTCCGCGCTCTCCTCATTGAGTCCGAAAACGAACTCGTGCCATATGGGATCCATCGCCACTCCTGGTTCGGAATCGGACGAGGAGTACTTGACCACGTGCGGGCCATCGGGAAACAGAAATTCGTACTCGAAACTCGATGCCGCAGACGCCGAATCGACGTTCGCAGACGAGTTTGAGGGAAGATAAGGAGACTGTCCCCCGAAAGCAGAGACGAGACGTCGCAATTGGAAAGCGTGAACGTGGGAATTGGAAGTGAAACCATGGAGGCAGAGAATGCGGAATTTTGGTTTTCCCTGGCTGTGGCCGCTAGTATCTCTGGAAAGATGCGCGGTGCTGGATGTTGATACCGACGCCATGATAAATATTCTTGGTCGTTTTGGTAGGATGTGTTGGATCGCTTGTGTGCGCACGACTGGGCGCATATCCTGTCGCACGGTCTTCGATTCCAAATTCCTGTACGTTCACTCTTGAGCTTGGGTATATCTTGTCCCGTGGTGCGCCTGGCAGGAAGAGATGTAAGTTAGTGGCCGACTGAACGACGAGCCGAGGTGGCAGATCGCGGCGATAATTCGGCAAAAGGTCGGCAATTTCTATCGCCATATCCTGCACAGTGCATTCTCATAGGCATCGCATGGTGCAACTATCAATGACAATAAAGTTGATGGCAAGCATGTACGTGCAGGAGGCTCAGTTATGTTCGACATTCATTCCATCTTCATAACAAACATACACTCTCTGCTCTGTACAACTACATTTTTCCGCATGCTGAAGCGCCTTTCTACGCATCCGTCTTCTCCCCGTCTTCATGTTCCTCTGCTGCCACCTCGTCGCTCTTGCCCTCTTCTTCTTCTCGCTTCTCGCCTTCCACAATACTCTTTGGTTCTCTCTCAGGGAAGACATCGGCCATCAGCTGCGGGAGAAACCTCTCCAACCTGACCTCCGTCTCACCCCACAACTTCTTTTGCAGGTCAGTCCGCTCATCATCACGTTCCACAGGCGGAGGAATCATATACCCACCCGAGCCCATGACCAACAAGATATTCTTCAGGCTCTCCGGTACAGCTTCCTCCAAGATCCCACCATCGCGCTGTCCACTTCCCATCAGTCGCTCCATGACTTCTAATATCCCGGACCACAGCTCTGCAACACCGGGCCATTCCGAAAGCAGGACGAGATAGTGTAAGAAGATCTTGCACAGGAGCTGCGCAGCCTGTACGCGACTCTCGCCCATACCAACCATGTCGGTTTGGTATACTTCGGGTTTGAGTAGTTGTTGGATTAGTGGAAAGAGAACTTCCGAGAAAATGTTAGTCCACTCGGTGTGCTCGGGTGACGCGAGCTCGGGGGAGAGTAGACATCGCTGTAAGCTGGAGAGTGAGAGCTGTCGAATCTCTCGACAAGGGTTTGTGGACTGAGTTGCCAAGCATCGGAAGACCGGGGACCAGTATGTCTTCCAAGCTTCTTCGGTCTCGAGTTGCGACTGCTTGATGAGTTGTGGCACCCGTCCTGCTAATTGTGAGACCAGAGTGATGGCGCGAGTACCGCGCACGACAGCTTCGGGCTTCGCAGCTTTCTTCTTCTCGGGAGTCGGCTCATCCTCTGCGTTCTCAGTCTTGCGTGGTGCCGGTTTCTGCCCTCTCCGACCGGATTGTGGATACGCCTCCGCACGTGCTGCCTGTTCAGCACGTGCGCCAATACTGCCTGCTGTAGCAAAGGCGTTGAGCAACGCAACGCAAGCTTCGTAATTGTCAGGCGTGATTGCGGCATTGGGGCCATCTGATACACTTTCCACGATCTGAAACACCAGGCCAGCAGCATCCGTCTCGCGGTGCAAATTATGCACGATATTCCAGAAGTCTGGACTGCCGGCCAGTTCATTTCGAAGTTCTGCTTGAGGTCCAGAAATGCATCCGTGTATCCCTTTCAAGATTGGCAGGGCACACTGTTTGAGTAAATTTTGTGGAAACGAGGAGATTGCGTGCAGAACAACAGGAGCTCGAATGTATCCGTGATCGTTACTTGCTCGAAGCAGGCTGAGAAGGTAGAACACTGTTCGGCTCAATGCGACTGGATGCAGTCTGTCAGTGTCGCGTGTCACGCTGGTCAGTGCTTCGGCCACTTCTGGCCCTAGTGCCGTGATGGTCTCCTCATCGCGGAGTGCCAGGATTGTGCCAAGCTCTAGGACATAGACTACAGCAGGATTGTATGCAGGAGGCTCATCTCGAACCTTGGTGCCATTCCCTCGCAGTGGTGTTGGCGCGGGTAATTCCGGCTTCACTGCAATGACTCTCGGGGAGTCTTGTTCTGGCAAATGTGAGAGCAGAGACATGGTCAGACTCTTCAGGCTATCGATCGGCAGCTCGCTCACATTTCCCAAAATCTCCTCGAAGCGACATGCATTAATGCAGTCGACAGTTGTGAGCGTTGCCTCAATTTCTTGGTCGTTAGGTTCAGGAGGTTCGTCGTTCATTACGCTGCTGACATAGCTTGTGAAGGCGCTGAACAGCCCAACGTCATTGCTCTTGTCGTTGCGCTCAATGACTTGTGCTGGTGACTGAAGAGGTATCGGCGGTAAATCCAGATCGCGTGATATGCTCGTAAAACTCGTGGGAACGAGCGAGTTGACAAACAGATTCACGATGATGCGGACAATCTGAGTCCAACCATCCCGAATAGCCCCTTCGTGGCCATTGATGATGCGGAAAAGAACAAGAGTCGCCAGCTCAGCCTTGTGGTCTCTTCCAAAGTCGACCGCGAACTTGCTTACCATTATGCTCTTCCCACTCGCTTGGACTTCAGTGTTCAGGCTTGTGCTTGGCGGCGTCTCTGTTGCTAGTGTGCTGATTTTGGCAAGACTCAGGATGATGTGATCAAGACATTCAGAGATGCCATGTCGTGCAGCAACTTGCGCACACTGACTGTATCCGGCAATCACTCTTTGGAAGACAGCATCTTCCGTAGCCGACACGAAAACGTAATTGAGCGTTGCCACGATAGGCCTCCAGGTCGCAGCGAACATGTCGGCATCGTAGATGTTCGTCTCGCAGATGACCAGATTTTCAGCCGTGTTGACCTTCATCAACAGCTCCTTCCAAGCATGCTCGAACGCGTGCTTGTTGTCATGCTCCTCGGGAAGCACAATCTCACGAGCTTTGATAGCTTCGTAAATCTCGCGCAGGAATTCTTCGTCAAAGTTCTTTCCGCCATTAACACCACGGAGGTTGCGCTGAAAGTCCTCAAACTTCATCCTGTTGGATGCCTTCACGTTGGGGTTGTACTGGTCCGTATTCAGCATGATGATAGCATATGTGAGTACGAACGCAGCGTCAGTGTCCACTATCTGCTCCGGTTGAACAGCCTTCATGTACTTTTCACAGAATACCGTCACGATTCTTTCAATCAGGGCAGACTCGCCGGGCAGACGGAATGAGTTCAGTAGCTGTCGCAGTGCCTCATCAACGCGAAGGTCACCAAAATCGAAGAGGTCCATAAAGGCATCGAGAATGGCTTCATTCGACTTCTTGGAGATGAACTCCCCAAGTATCTTCTTGTCGATGCGCGTAGTGCCCTTCAAGAAGCTCGTCACGGAGTGCGGGTCATTCGGATCTGCGATAATTCCCGAAGCAGCGAGGAAAGCGATGCCGCCCTTGGGACTTTCATTGAATTTCGTCGCTCCACGTATGATGACCTTCTTCCGTTGCCGCTGCTCTCGCAGCTTTTGCACTTCAGGAAGTCCAGTAGTAACAGGCTCGCCGTCCATGCGCTCGGCAATGAACTGGACAAAGCCCAAGAGAGAGTCCAAACAGAGCGGAGGCACGTTGGTCGTGCTCCAAGTTGCGGAATCTGGGAATGCATTTCTCGACAGCAACCCGACCATGTCTGTGCAGAGATCGCTACGATCGGTCTCACAGTCGTAGTTGACGAAGAGCTCCGCCATGAAGCTAGGTATTCGCACAAGGCCGCCCACACTTTCCACCATCGCCTCTCTCGCATCTGGTTTCCGCGAGCCACCCTCCATACCCAGCTTCTGTCGATCACGGACGGGGATAGGGGTAGAGCGACCACTCTGCGGCATATTGGTGCCCCCAGGCGTCGAAGGCTGAGGTCGCGTCAGTGTCGGTGCGTGTGGCACGCCCTGGTATAGCGAAGGATCGATGTTGGGCTCTTCCGGTATAGGGACTCGGGGATGTAAGCATGCCACCACATAGCTCAGGAAAAGTTCTTGCTGAAGCTTGAGCACGCTCCGACATGTTGCAAGTAGCGTTCCCGCGACTCTCAGCGACTCGTGCAGAATTGCAATGTTCTCACTCCTGACAAGCTGGAATAGATTTCGACACAGCGTGTCCTTCGCTAGACTGGCCAAGGAAGGGTGGTTCGCGATGCTGGGTCCAGCAACCTCCAAGGCGACATTGACTATCCGCAAGGCCATCACTCTCAATGTGTCCGTGCGTTGTCGATCGTGCGGGTCCAGCAGATCAGCCAGCACTCTGAACAGCTCCCGAATACTGGGAAGTCCGTATGCCTTCACTTCCACATCATTTTCTGGTTCCTCTTCTCCACTTCTTGAGCTCAAATCAACTTGACTGCTGTTCATATCTGTGCTCGGTCGTGTATCTGTATTCGGCCCTGGGACATCGAGTGTCAAACTTGATCGTTGATTCTTCATGTTATCAGGCCCGAGATCGCCGTTAGAGTCGATCTTGGCAGCTTCCATCTCATCTGGGCCCAGTTCATGCTCCATGTCTCCGACCTCGTCCCCCTCAAACTCTGCTTCCAGCGTCTTGAGCCTGGTGAAGATGGTCTGACACATGGTGACCATGCTGATCTCCGCACTTCTTCTCAACACTTCGGACATCCTCAAATGACAACATATGGAAAGAGCGCACTCCATCATCTCGCACACGGACTGGTCTCCCAGCACTTCTCCCGAAACCCCGCATATCATGTCCTCCATAAGTTTCAGAATGCGGAGAAAGACGACCTCGTCTGAAGGAGAATTGTCTCCTTCGAAACGACAGTGCGTCACAGAGCTGGCCAGCAGCTGCATGCCGTGGGCGAACTTGGGACTGTTCGGGTTGACCACATTATATGCCAGCATCTTCGTGATTGCGATGAGAGCAAGACTCGTGATGGGCGCAGTAGTACTGCTGGATCGAATGACCTGCAGAAAAGGGTGCAATAGGTCTGGCGTCGCAATGGTCTCAATGTTGGTGACACCCTTCAGCTCTGCTCTCAGCTTCGCGAAACCGCTCATCAGAGGGTTGTCCTGCAGCGACTGGCCCTTCTTGCCGCGCAGACCCCATCGTGACGTCTCATCGCCACCTCTGCTACTGCCGCCGCTGTTGTAGTTGCTGAAGTAGGGTTCTATTAGATCAATCTTGCTGCTCGCCCGCGTTCGTTCTCGCTCTTGAGTCATTCGTTGCGCTGTAAGGTCGGAGGAGGTCGTTCGCGAGTGGGTCGAGGAGCCGAGGATGGAGGAAATACTCGAGTGTGCCCAGCGTGCATGCTTGCGCATGGCCGAAGTGACGGTGATGCATTCTGTCACGACCAGTGACACCGGGTCGACAGCTACGGGGATCGAAGGTATCGAGGATGTCATGGTGCGATTGTGGACTCAACGGGAGCTTGGTGGGCGGTGTGAATGGCCTTACGCAGCCATTGGCGAGGTTGTCTGCCGGGTCACCGAGGAAGTGCAGTGGAAGAGGGAATGTTGTTCCTCCATACGTGTCGTTTCTCGCCGCCATGCACTCTTCCTCCACGGGGTCGACGCGATCGACACTTGCAGACTTGGCAAGAACCACCCGCGACTCGAGCTTACATATGCACTATTTCGGGAGCACTCACATATCCATTCGATGCGTACGACACAGTGCTAGACAGGGACAGAATCTTCATGTTGCTGAGATCATTACATCGAGGTCTAAACTGCGCCCGCAGGTGCACCGTTGCTATGAACTTCGCTCTACTCAGCACTGCTATGTCTTTTCCGTCGCACCACCAGTAGCTTCGTTATTGTAACAATCTGGTAGTGACCTATAGGGCCTGACTGGAGAAGTCGCATCAACCCATCGTTCTGTGGCCGTGAGTAGCAGGTGTACAGCTTTCGAGCAAGATTAAAATGTTCGAATCCTGCGAAAGGCCACGACACGCCCGAGGCTCAATTCGTGAGGCGCCGAGGACTCTGCGATGCTCGTTGACACAATCTGGATCGCGTGCGCATTTCCAGTCCATGGACCATGACAATGGCACTGGCGTCGATTAGCCCTGGCCACTGCGAAGTTGCCTACTGAACGCGCCATTCCGCCAGCTACAGAAGCGCTTCCCCGTGCTCGTCGTCCCGATTTTCACGGCAACATCTTTACAACATATCACACGCATCCAGGACCATCAAGCCCCATTATTTGTCCCACCCACAATCCGTCCCCGTACTCATCGAGGCGCCTTCCACTTCGCTCTCCCTTCCAACAGCGCCTTCGCTTGCTCCCTCATCCTCTCCCTCCTCTCCTTGTTGACTATCGTGTCCCTCGTCTGCGACATCGTCTCATCCTGTTGCTTCCTCTGTTCCGCCGCTTGATTCTGCACATCCTTTCTATTCCAATCGCTGTACCCATCTCCAGGTTCTTCCGGCCATACAAACGGCCGCACCAGCTCCACCGTCATGTATTTCTTTGCTCGAGGACGATGCCATCGCTTGAGCTGGGGCCTGATCAAGCCTGATCTACCAGCTTGCACGCGTGATTGTTTGACGTGGCTGCGCACGGAGACGATTTCGACATTGTAGACGTGGAAAAGATAGTCGCGGAGGTCGAGTTTGGAGAACCAGAGTGGGACGTGAAATTTGGCATTGTTGGCAGGGAGGTTCCGAGTGCGGAGGAGGGCGATGTTGACGTTTGGGCTGAGTGTAGAAGTTAGTTGAATGAAGTGGTAGGCAGCGACGTGAGATGGCTTCGTACATGAAGAGCTCTTTGGACCCGACTCTGAATGGCGGGAGAGCCATTGCGGCGGCGCGCCTCTTGGTTCGTGCCGCTTTTCAGTGTATGATGACTTCGCACGTATTTTCTATGCCCTGCGGCGGTATAAGGGCCCTTGGAAACGGGACAGGATGCTGGTGAGACGCCTGTACAAGTGATAGACTCTCATCAAGAAATCACTAACTTAGGGATGTGTTGCTGTCAACTCCGCATCCGAGATCTCCGAAGTATACCCGGCTCACCTCTTCCCTTGCAGACACATCACGAGACCAACGAACACCATCGACTTCAGCTCGATATATCAGTATTTGCGCACCGCAATGCCGACGCGTCCCGACACTGCACGTTCCTTCTCCACAATCTCCGCCTCCAGTGCTGATAGAGAATTCTTCGACGAGCCGTACAACCCACTGTACAACCTGTTCAATACCAAGCCGGTCCTTGTCCACCAGTACGTCGTCGCAGCGTGCGATGCGAGTAGCATCGACTAAAGGTGCAATGTAGACGCAACACTCGAAGCGAAGCCTTCGGCGCAAGACCTTTCCTCGGGCCATTACTCTTCGATAATAACGACAGTGATGCGAGAGATCACTGTGCTGCTGAGCGAAGTACGTGCGACCTTTCCTGTTCTATCCCACCAAGTCTTTCTTATCTCTGGCCGTCGACTCGCTGTGCCACGTTGGCAGTGAAGAAGCGCAAACTAGGACTTCCGATGCCACCTGGTCCAGTCAAGTCGATGATCGTCTTGGCCGAGTGGGCAGAATTCAAGTTGCTGCATCAGAGGCGCTATTTCGAAGCCGGATGTTCAGCCGCCAACTAAGGGAGAAGACCCTCTGAATTTCTGCGGCGAATAGAGCCCGCTCCCGCCGATGCCAATTGTTTCGCTACGGATTTGTGACGACGCGTGCGACTCGCATCACAGGCTGCAAAAGCACCGCACGAATCGTGATTGAAAATATCTCAAATACGCTCTTGATCCTCATCGAAATGATGGATATCCAGGTCGACGACTGCCATACGGGTCAACAAAAGACATCTGCCCCAGCAATATTATGTGCTCTCGTCACGCTATTCGACTTTCACAATCTGACATTCTTCCGCTCTTCCTTGCTTTCTCCATGCTGACTTTGGCTCGCGCCTTCCCACAGCATTTCTCTCCTGGCTCCGCCTCGCAGTCTATCTCGGCATAGTCAGCATCGCCATCCTGATATCCTTCCACTTCCACAAGCAACCCTCTCGCCTTGAACGGCGGCTCGCTCTCCCTTTCGGCCTACTCTTCTGGGTCCTGGCGGTAGCTTGTCTCATCTCTGGCCTTCACAACTATATCAAAACCGTCAACCGGTACTCGCGTCGCCAGGCGTTGGTGCAGAGTGGCTGGGGTACGCAGGTCGTGTTTACAGTGGTGTCAAGTGCGATTGTGGCGGCATGTGTGTTGTTCTTGAGTGTGAATGTTGAGGGCGCGAAGAGGGGAAGGTAAAGGCGCTACTGCTTGATGGGACGATGGAGTAGGGATGGGATCGAGGGATAGATACGATGATATGATGACATGACGTTGCGATGTGCTCTTGAGCAATCTCCCGATGCGAATTGAGATCCCACTGACTGCTCGAATTCCGGCAGCTTGGTAGTCCAGCAAGTCGCATCGTTTGCGCTATCATTCTTGCCTCTGGGTTTGTCATTGACAAACCACGCTCCACGAAAGCACGATCGCAGCAGCCAGCTCGTCCACTATCATGATTCCTTGACGATTTTCAATCCTCCAAGCATCTGTCCTTCGGATACGGCGAACGCGCTGCTGAGCAGAGCATGCCCCGATCACTGCCAGAGCAAAGAGCATGACAGCAGCCGCAGTGCAATGTGTACGTTCTCATTCTCTTGATCGGTCTCTTCGCTTTTGACCGGCAGCACTCGTCTTCCCCTTCATTATTCATGCTTCAGGACCGCTCACAAATCCAGCAACGCCCAGGTCATATCATCCACAGTCGTATAGACCTTGCCCAGCCCCATCAACTCATCACCAGCCTTGTAGACCTCCGTCAACTCCATGCCCGTATGCTGCGCGATGACCTGCGCGTGCAAACCCTCATTTGTCTGCGGCGTAGCCCTCAAAGCCTGCAGCACCTTCCTCGCGGCCATCGACAGACCCGCAAGATCACTTCCTGCCGCGGCACCTGCACCATTCGCCATACCCACCTGCTGTCCTCCGCCATTCGCCTGCCCACCTTGCTGCTGCAACTGATCCACCGGGCCCTTTGCAAAATGCAAATGTACCACCGTCGCCTCAAGCAAATGGTATGCAATCTCGTTGTAATCCTCGATCGCACGAATGTACTGCGCTCCGACATGTCGCTTGCTGTTGAACTGCTTTAACCTCCCCCACACTCTCGCGTAACCTTGCTCCACCGGCTTGTCTTTCTTCACCATTCCGCCCGACTCTTCGGCCGCGAGAGTGTCTGCGTCGACCCAGACTTTGACTTCGATGATGCCGGTGCCATCGTCGACTTTGTAAGTGACGTTTGTGGTTTGCGCGGAGATGTTGCGGATCTGGCCGACGAAAGTGACTTGGGTGGTCTCCGAATCGTCAATCATGAAGTGGTCGGCATCCGGGTGTGGGTGGTGGGCATCGAGGAGCTGTTTGATTGTCACGGGCCGGAGGGTATCTTTGCCGTAGGTGCGCTTGTTGGAGGCGGAGTTCTCGTTCTGTGAGCCGGGCATGAAGCCGCCGCCGGTGTTGCCGCCTTGGGCGCCGTAGCTGGTGGTGCTGTAGCCGTAATCTGGGCAGTATTAGCTGAGTGCACTAGTGGGAAAGAGAGAGCTAGCATACCCATGATGGTGGTGTGGTGAGAGGAAGTGGAGCGGCGATGGAGGAGAAGAGAGATGATGTTCAGATGGCGGGGTGTGTTTGCCTGGATCAATTTACGAGAGACGCGACTTTGCACGCGTCGCGAACTGACAGGGATTGCGAAAGTCTATTTTCCACACCATTTCTTCCCACCGTGCTGTCCTATATAAACCAGTGCAGTCTATGGATTATGCCCGTGGCCGTGAGCTTTAGTCTTCTCAGCTTTGACTTCCCAATGGCTCTCCCAGAACTTCTTGATCTCTGAGCGAATGGACAGCCTGTCCAGCGGCACCAGATAGGCCGCTTCCGGCTTCTTTGCCTGCTTCACCAATGCGAGCACTTCCTCCTTCTTCTTGTTTTCCGACATCTTCAGCATGAGATCACCTGGTTGGAACACGTTGTCTCTATACTGCGACTTAGGCCCTGGTGCTTGCTGGAATGAGTCCCGATTCACGTATCGCTTCCTTCGCTGCGGCACAGCTTTTTCTGGCTCATCTGCAGACCTGGGCGTCGCTGCTTGCAGCTCCGAGCTGGCCTCAACCGAATCGAACCAACGTGCTGGGAGGAGCATTGTCCGGTTTTGATAGTGAACCTGAGCGATGTTCGTGAGCCGCACGTTCGCATGCTCGAGACCGTACAGTAATACTTACGTGGCTGGTCACATATTGTTGCGCACGGCGATCCGATCCATTTTGCAACTGAAGATCTGGCTGATTCTCGTAGAAGCTCATGATACTGGACAAATATCGCGTGGACCATTCATCGACCCGAAGGAAGAAGACGTCCGAGCTGAGACCAGCCCAGTCTCGAGTGACCAAAGCATTGACATGCGAGAAATTCTTGTTGTTGGGCAGAAAGATGTCAAGAGGAACGTAGGCGTTCATCAGAACAACATCATAACCGACCCAGCTATTTCGGCATATCAGTAACGGTCGACATCGACGACCAGGCTTACACATACCACAACCATTTTGTGCGCCAATGCTTCGGCTTCTCGAGCTCTTCGAGCATGATTTTCAACAGATAAGAGTACTTGGACCAGAATTCGCTCTTGAAACCGGTTTTTAGCACCTGAAGGCCGTGTCCATGGCGCTCCGCGTGCTGTCTTTGGCTATGGAGAGCGGCTTTGTATCTGACATCGCGGGCAAGGTCGCCGTACAGCATGGATACCTTGGTAATTTTGGATGCTCCGCCCGGCTTGTAGATGTCGAGGTACTCATGATCTTCTCCAGTCTGGGCTGTCAGTCCAGTATTTGACATGGGATTGACGGGCAGTTTTGGCGTAGCAATGCCATCGTGCGTGACTGATGCAGAGCTGCTGTTATTGAGTCCCGCGTCGTTGAAGATCGCGCTGATGCTAAAAAGTGCAACCAATACCAGCAGAATGTTCCTTTGCACAGTCGGATCACCTAAAAGCGTAGTGAATCTCGCCATCCTGGAAGCGCACGTTTTGCACGAGGCAGCCAGTCCGTGCCCGGATGCGATCGTCTGGTATATATACTTGGATGGAAATGCTCTCCTGATGCTCTGGTGCCACTACCGACGCCTTTTGCGGTGGGCGCATTATGATTCATCAGCCTCAATCACACGCACGGTGGGTGCTGTTGCGCCCGCATCTCAGGGGCCGGATGTGTCGCGTGGCGCTCGTTAGGTTCGCAAGTGCAGCTCGTCTGCAGAAAAGGATGTCGCACTGTTCGATGCATATAATAAGCGAGCAGACATCTCACCACGGTCAGCATAATGATGGCCTTGATTGCCTGGTTCTGTCCAACGATTGGGGGTGTGAAGGTCTTCCTCTCCCATCCGGACACAGCATGAGGATGAGGATGAGCTCGCTGTCGGTCTACATCGGCGCGGGACTTCGGTGAGCGCCCTCTGCTTGAATCACCCCGTTGTTGTCCTATATCCACTCCACAGCCATACACAACTGAACGCTGCAAATGCCAAAAATTATATGCGAGTGTCGAAAATTTCAATTCCGTCGGGAAACGGTCTGAATGCTGGGAACACGAACCCCGACAGTCCGTGTCGTCGCATCAGTCGGAAGGGCCATAATCAGTCTAGTCGACGCCGCTCGGCAGCTGGCGGTCCGACACGTCCAATCACATTCCGTCGGGTTTTGCTTCGCGGTCATACATTCATCCGTGGCGCGGGGGCGCGTTACCCCAGATGGAGAAATGCATGGGACAGCATTGGCCAGGGCGGAGAAGAAGCGGGGATCGGTCTTTGGTTGTTCCAGAAGCGTCGCCACCTTCTCGGCGTCTGGTCAGAAAGTGGAGTTCGCCAGCGCGGTAGGGCTCGCGAATGGTCGCGTGGCATTTTAGCGCGGTCCGCTACACGAACCCATAAAGATCTGCACCTCTTCGCACCTGGCGCCTCGCTCTCACCAGAGTCACCACATCACAGCCAAACAGCCTTGTCCCAGAGCATTCGCCCGTGGTCAACACAGCTCGCTACCATGGCGGACGACAGACGAGCCTCCGCGTACCGCGAGAAGAAGGCCGATGTGGAGGCCGCCGGAGGCCCTTTGCATTTCTCTACGGGCGATGAGCTCAACGCGACCGAGTCCTACCGACAAACCATCCTCGACGCGAAGAAGGCTTCCGATGAGGAACAGAAAATGACCCTCCTGCAGGGTGTCCGGCTCTACCCCAAGGCCATCGCATGGAGCGTCCTCATTTCGACTTGCATTGCTATGGAGGGCTATCAGCTTGCGCTGGTGAACAATTTCTACGGCTTTGCGCCCTTCAACCGAAAGTACGGAGAGCCAACCGGCAACCCAGAGACGCCGTATCAGGTGAGTGGCCGTGCAGGTCCTTGGCGCCACAGCAGTGCTGATGATCAACTGTAGGTTTCCGCGCCGTGGCAAGCAGGCCTCTCGAACGGCGCCCTTGTCGGCCAATTCTTCGGTCTTCTCATCAATGGATGTAGGTTGCGAAGGACTGTGTGGATTCATGGCCCGACGTCGCTGACTGTGCCCCAGGGGCATCCGAAAAATTTGGCTATCGCAAGGTTGTGATCGCGTGTCTTGCTCTGATCATTGCCTTCATCACCATCTTCTTTACGGCGCCGAACATCCAGACTCTGCTCGTCGGAGAAATTCTCTGCGGTAAGCAGAAGATCTATGCGTTCCCACTTGGTCCGTGTATTGATTTGTGCCAGGATTGCCATGGGGTGTATTTCAAACGCTCACCATCACCTACGTTAGTTTCCACACTGGAAGAAGGTGCTTCTTTCGCTAATGAGAAACAGGCATCCGAAGTGTGTCCCATCGCCCTGCGTGGTTACTTGACCACCTACGTGAACTGCTGCTGGGGTCTGGGACAACTCATTGCCATTGGAGTGATTCGTTCCATGTTCACGCGCACCGATCAATGGGCATACCGCATTCCCTATGCACTCCAATGGATGTGGCCGGTTCCACTGATTGTCGGCGTGTTCTTTGCCCCAGAGTCTCCATGGTAAGCTCAATGATACATCGCACAGACTACCACAAGAGACTGACTTGATGTCCAGGTGGCTCGTACGGAAAGGACGTCTGGAGGATGCGAAGCGATCCCTTATCCGCTTGACCTCCACAAACCGCGAGACCGACTTCAATGCCGATGAGACGATTGCCATGATGGCCCACACAACCGAACTTGAGAAGCACACTACTCACGGAGCATCTTACTTGGACTGCTTCAAAGGCAGTGATCTTCGCCGGACTGAGATCGTCTGCATGTGCTGGGCGATTCAGAATCTTGCTGGAAACTCTTTCTCGAACTACTCGACTTACTTCCTCCAACAAGCCGGCGTCAGCTCAGAGAACTCCTACGACTTCGCCATGGGGCAGTACGCGATCAATATGGTTGGTGTCTTTGGAGCTTGGGGTCTGATGTCCCTTGGTGTTGGTCGAAGAACTCTTTACCTTGTCGGCCTCTGCATTCTCACCCTCCTCCTTTTGATCATCGGTTTCATGGGACTCGTCAAAGACCGCGAGACTGCAGGTCTTGCCACCGGATCTCTCATGCTGATCTGGGCCCTCACATATCAGCTCACTGTCGGAACCGTCTGCTACTCTCTCGTCTCGGAAATCTCGTCTCGTCGTCTTCAGATCAAGACAGTCGTGCTGGGCCGCAATCTCTACATCGTCGCCGCCATCATCTGTTCCACCGTCACCCCTTACATGATCAACCCCACCGCGTGGGACTGGGGCAGTTACGCAGGATTCTTCTGGGCCGGCCTGGCTTTCCTATGCTGCATCTACACATATTTCCGTGTGCCTGAACCCAGGGGTAGGACGTTTGCCGAATTGGATCTCCTGTTTGAGCGCAAGGTATCAGCGCGGAAGTTTGCCACAACGGAGGTGGACGTGTTTGGTGAGACGCTGGATGGCAGTGTCGTGTCACAGTACAAGGACGGACTTGCCGCTGAGCACTCCGAGGTGACCAAGTCAGGGTGACTCGCCGGGCTTTGGAAGAAGTGTTTTGGTTGTACAGTTGACTAAATTGCAGAATGTCACTTGAATTTGCGTCAACGCACACGCCTGCATCCTTTAACCTCGCCTGGCATTGCAATTTCTACCTTGTCCTAACAGAGGTGGCAGCGATTCTTGTCACGAACCTTCAGATAGACCTGGGCCTGGGGTTCGACGGCACTTTGATCGTCGAGAATGCTTCCAAAAACTCGATCCATGGGTCTTCTTGTTTCGCAACTTGGGAGAATGAATGCCCGATATGTCTAGCTTGTATGTTCTATGTACGTTTTCCCTCTTCCGCTCATGCAGTTTCGATTATTGACTGCTAATCCAGCAGTCATGCCAGGCCTTTGAAACTGCAACGTGGCGATACTGCATAGTCGTTGAACCTTTCCGCATTCCGGTCATTCCGTGTCGACGCTATTCTCTGGATTCCCATCAAAGACAAGGGACTGAACAATCTGGATGCTGACGCGCTCAAATTTAGTGCCAGTACGAAAGGTCGTATATTGCCCCCCCCCCCCCCGGCTGCCTCTACGCCAAAGCTCTGCTCCGCTGTGGACGACATTAGCCGCGCTGAATCCATCAGTAAGCACATAAGGGCCTTACCTTCAAGAACACCGAAGCGACCAAAGCAACAGCGGCTGCTGCGTAAGCAGCGATGAAGACGCCCTGAAGACTGTCCACAATAGTGGAGATCACTTGGCTTCTCATCTCCGCAGACATGTCTGAAAGAGCATCCGAAGATGTACCTGTTCTTCATTAACAAGAGAATGCTTAAACGCGAGCTTGAAACCAACCTCCAATGATCGCTTGAACCTCGGCTCTGGGGGTGTCAGGCAGGATTTTGTGCAACGAACTTATGGCAACATTGACGAAAACGGCGCCTGCCACTGCAAGACCAAATACAATGCCAATGAACTGTGCGAGCATCATGAATCTACGGCAGGGGTCAGCGACAGAATCGCAAAGAGAGCGCGAGTCTACTTACGCTATCGCGTACGCCATTTCAGCAGCCTCTACTACTGTTTGAATGGCAGCATATCCAGCTTGGATGAACAGGCCAGCTCCAATTGCGACTAGTACTTCGTAACCATAGATATTGGCGACCGCTGTATCAGCTGTGATAAGCGCTGCAAGGGATTGTCAGCTATAGCGGGACGACGTACGGAGGTGTTGGAATACTTACAGAGGAGGACATTGCCGACCAAAGCAAATGCTGCACCGACCACATACCACGGCATATAGTAGCCCCAGCGACTCATCAAGAACCCATTGGCAATGATAGATGCGCTCATCACTGTGATCAGTGGCAGAAGCCTCACAGCAGCGTCCAGCGCGTTGTCGCCTCTTGAGAAGATGAAGTAAACTGGAATGTAGAATATCGGGATGAATCCTGCAGCGTTCGAGCATGCAGCACAGACGAAGAGCAAGCAAGCTTCTTTGCTGCGGAGGAATTGGACCGGGAACATTCTTTCTGTCTCGGAAGTCGTCCAGGAGAAGACCTGTTGCGCACTGAAAAGAACCAAAAGCACGCCTGCAACAACGAACAGCGCAATGATACTTCCACTGTCCCAAGCATACAATGCTCCTCCAAAGTTGATGGCCATGATTCCGCATAGCAAGCAGCCAGTCGAGAGCAAAGATCCTAGACCGTCGAAGTTGCTCAATCGGGCTTTCGCAGTCGCTCCCGGCTGTGGATCCGAAGGTGGCAACAAGAAGACATAAATCGGAGCGAAAACACCACCAATGAAGAGATTCAAGTAAAATGCCCAGCGCCAGCTGACTTTGTCGAAGCCACCTCCGACCACAGGTCCGAGAACGGTTCCAATGCCCCAGATAAACCCGACCAGCGAGAGATAGATCGGACGCTCCTTGTCTTCCGTGTACACGGACAACAAATTCAGAACACCGAAATACATTCCGCTCCCCGCAGCTCCGAGAAAGACTCTGCCGACGATCATGGCGTCCATGTTGGGTGCCGCTCCACAGATCGCCGAGGCGGCGAGGAAGATGACCAGAGATATGATGTAGAGCCATTTGGCGTTGAATTTGCCGTACAGCTTGCCCAGTGGGAGCACGACGACTATGCCTCCGAGCATGAATCCGACGGAGAGCCATGGCAAGAGTTCGATGCTGTCGAATTGGGTCACGATGGAGGGGCCGAGGTCTGCTGTGATGGTTGTGTCGAGGGCGTACATCAACATGCTGGAAAGGACGGCGACGACGGTGAGGAACCACTGTGTATTCGTGAGCTGAGTACGGACGTGTGGTGAATTGACTCAATGTACGCACTGGAAACCCTCGAATTTTTCGACGTTGAGGAGGAGGAGGAGGAGGAGGAGCATCTTTCGCGCTTTCGCTGCCGCGGGAAGAGTTTGCTTCTGCCTTCATGGCATCTCCTGGTAGATCAATAGGTTCTTCTGCTGTAGCAGACATCTTGCAGAGATACTCTGCAGCAGGATGAGTGGAGATGAGTTGTAACGAGAATGACTCTGGCGATTTGTGCTGCGCGGAGAGAAACGATCAACTTATTCTTTGCGCCCTCAGTCCTGTGGCCAACCTATGACATCCTCATTCATGTCCCAACGCACCCGCAGCCTGTGAAGGAGTTGTTGATTTCTCAGCAGGCTCAGACAACCCGACCTCAGCCTCATTTCATTCTTTGACTCAAATTGTTTCCTTTCTTGGCGGCTTACCGGACCCGAGACAGTGGGCTGTTCATGCGCGTGTAACAACGGGTCCGTAATGGGGCTGATCTACACCGGTGAAGTCGAGAAATGCGGATTGTAAAGTATTGAATACTCACCGGTGCGCTCGATGCAACAACAATTTTGTCGAAGGAACGTGGCGTACTTTTCGATGGCATCGTGTTATTGCAATACGGGACCCGTGGTTGGTGTAACGCGAGATTCGGGCCCAGCTCGAGATTTTACTGAGCTGGCACTGCGCAGAATATTCTGGGTTGTATTCTTCATGGCAAGAGTCTGATGATGAGGGACGTGACAAAGTGAATTGTTGCGATCAATGATAGCAGTATATCCGTACGACTTCAGTCGTGTTTAGCTTAGTCTAAGTTCATTGTCAAAATTGATGCGATCGAAGTAGGAATGAGAGTATGATTGCCATCTATATAACGCCGAATGAAGCTAGCCCGTAGTTCTACTCATCACACACACTGCTGCTCAGATCCCACTCCTCACAGTCACAAACATGTCCATCTCAGTTTGGTGCGCGAACCAATGTCCCTGGACTTTCCACTCTTTGCTTGGATCAGCCAGGCGAAAGTCGAACTTTCTGATCAGCGAAGGCACAACTTTCATCATTTCCATCATCGCGAAGTTCCGGCCCGCGCAAGTCCTTGGGCCTGCTCCAAACTGTTTCAATGTGAGTCTTCGTCAAATCTCCGAGGGACCAAGCATTACTTGACTCACAGAAAGGAGACACTTTCGCATCTCTGCGACGCGTGACGGATCCTCCAGCCAGCGTCCGGGGCGGAAGCGGTCGCTGTCGAGCCCGTATACAACCTCGTTGCGGTTCATGACCCAAGCATTGATCCCGACCACGGTTCTTTCCGGCAGATAATGACCCGCTACCTCTACTCCTCCAGCTGGGACGTCGCGCTCAAGCAGCAGTCCAGTGGTTGGATGCATGCGAAGGGCTTCGGTGATTGAGGCTTCGAGATATTTCAACTTCGATGCCGGTTCATACTTGACTGGCAGCGACAATGCCCCACTGTCGAACGCCAAGTCGATCTCTTGCTTCAGCAATCTGTACGGCTCCGGGTTTCGGCAGAGGTGATAGAGGAGCGCGCGAAGGGTGATAGCCACGGTGCCCGGGGCGGCGATGAGATTGGTCGTGGTCAGTCCGATGATCTCGTCGATCGCTAGCTTGCTCGGCTCGGGGCCCTCGTTCATGAGCATCAAATCAAGAATGTCCTTTGGTGCCTTGGGCTCGCCCTTGTCGATGCGCTTCTTGACCATATCAATGGCAAGCTAGAAGGATGCTTAGACGTCTGCCGAGAAAATGATATCCGGAATGACTCACGTTTTGAATCGAATTGGTCTTCTCGATATTCAGAAGTCTCTGCAATGTTGCATTGCCAAACATGAACTTGTGCAGCCACGGTGCCTGCCCGATGACGGAAAGATATGTGAGCACAAGTGCCGTGCCAGAGATTCGACCTTCGATGTCGCTGCCCGTCGCTAGATATCCTAGGTCCTCAGAGAAGTTCAGTCGTCCAATGGCATCGAAGGCAAAATACATCAGCCAAGACGCGACATCGATTGGGCCCTTGCCATTGCGGCACTGCTCGGTAAATGAGTGCACAAGCTGTCCAACACTGGGTTCGAGTGTAGCTTCGAGACTGATCGCGGTGGCCATGGTGTACGCATGCATTGCATTGCGTCGCAAGTGGGTGTGATGAGCTTTCGAGCGAGTGGTGATCATGTTCGAGAGCGGCTTTCCATGGTACCAGCCTTCTGCCAGCTCATAGAACGCACTCTACTCACAAGTCAGCCCTGCTTCCGGAGGCGTGCCTCGTGTATTCGCACCTTATTATACACAGTTTTGAAACCATAGATGGTTGGGAGAGCTGCAGGGTCGTCGATGGAGACTGTAGAGGGTCCAGTCCTCACCACTGGTCCATATTGGCGGTGAAGGTCCAGGTTCTGCATGGGCATGTCCGCTTCGCACGCGGCACGCAATTTCCAGAAGTTACCAAAACTTGCCACAAAAGGCCCTGGGACTTTGGAAAGCGCGGCGAAGTAGCGCTGGTAGAGCAAATAGCAGATGGTTAGACCAAGGCTACTGAGCCACAGCATGGTGATCGTGTTGCTCATGATGATAGTATTGTGGATTGTTCACCGAGTCTCAGTATGCGCAGAACAGAACAAATTGAACAACACTGGAGAGGTGATGCATCTACTGTGGATGTGATAGATCAATGTACGTCTTGCCCCTCGGCCCGAGTGTCGGTATCGTATCGTTGACGAATTGCTCGTTGGTTCCTTGTCAGCCGCTTGAGCTCAATCTATGTTGCATATTTAGACGGCGTAATCTTTGGTGGTACAATCTCTGACCGGTGTCCTATGGTCCCCTAAGCCATGTTGCAGGTGGAAGGATGTCAGCCGCTTCTGGCCACAGGTAGTGGCAACATACCAACGGCAGCTTTCTCCATACGGTAAGATCGATCCTTGCGAGCTTCTCCGGCTGGACCACTCAGCTTGGGTTGGGTCTACGATTACTAATGCAAGTTTTCAGTTGTGCGGGATGAGCATATAAAATTGCTGCCGTAGCGAGAGTCTTTCATGCCTCCATCCGATCAATCTCCAGCGCTCCTACTACTTACTGTTCACGACCAAGCCACAAAACGTCAACATGTCTTTCGGAGCCGAACAGAGCGACGCAGCGTCCGCAAAGGACCACGTCGATCCACTCAGGAAGACATCGCTCATTCCTTATGTCGATGCTGCAACAGCGCCGCCCGCAATTGCCGAGAAATTGAATGTGTTGCCATTCAGGCGCAACATTTTCCATTTGCTGGGACACTCTGAGGGCCTCTTTCCACACCTCATGGGAGTCATTGGCG
This sequence comes from Cercospora zeina, assembly GCA_022702355.1. Taxonomy (NCBI): domain Eukaryota; kingdom Fungi; phylum Ascomycota; class Dothideomycetes; order Mycosphaerellales; family Mycosphaerellaceae; genus Cercospora; species Cercospora zeina. The sequence goes on from JAKLWX010000010.1 coordinate 2,174,180, forward strand.
GCTGCTTCAACGGTCAAACTCGAACCGTGCAGCTTCTCGACTGGGTAAGTCTACACATCGTGAGGGGAAATGTTACCCAAGCTGACGATGGTCAGCAACTCATTGTGCTTCGCACTGCCACCACCTTGGAGGCAAAGTACGAATACGATGTCAATCTGCCCGTGGCGGAGCTGTATGAGATGCCCCAGGCCAAGATTGATGCCATGGGCTGCAGTGCAGGAAGCGTTGTGGATGGCGAGGGCCCTTGGTCCGAGCGAGACCGTATCATCCTGCGCCTGGTGGATGAGCAGCTCGCCAACTACACCAACGAGGAGAGAACGATCAAAGATGCACTCGAGATCCTTTCCAACGCCGAGCTCGTGGAATGCTTGATCATCCTGGGCACATATGCGCTCATTGCAAGGGTCATTCGGGCGCTCAGAATTGACGATGATCAGCCAATTCGGCCCGAGGGATTGATGGAGTCGCTGCGGAAGTCGGTGACGCCGACGGTGCCGCGTATGTGAAAGCGAGAAGGATGCTATAGAACGGAAGAGGAATGTAGCACCACGAGAAAGAAGACGGAATCCTTGCTTATTTCCGCTGCCGATTTGTCGGCTATGGCGGATTTTTAATACCAAAAGTGCAAAAACCCAAAAATAGATTCAAGTATTAGGCTAAGGACAAATCGTTGTCGTGCTGCTATAGTCTTCCGTTCTACGTCGTCGTCGTCGCGATTCTACGTCGTCGTCGTCGCGATTCTACGTCGGCGTCGCGATATATATTACTATATTATTTTCTATATTATCGTCGCTATTCTAATTAACTAATAGTAGAGTAGTAATTAATACCTAGTTAGTTTAGAAGTAGACTTAGTAGCGTTTTCAATAAAATCTAAGCTAGACTTCTACTAATATTTAGTTAAGCTTGCGCTAAAGCTTAATTAATATTCCTTTAAAGATAGTTTAGCTATAATAAAAAAAAGTATTATAAGGACGATAGTAGAATAGAATTTAATAACGACGATATAGAATCGTAACGACGATATAGAATCGTAACGACGATATAAAGCTTTAACGACGACGTAGAATTATAGCGACGCCGACGTAGAATCGCGATACTAACGTAGAATTAGAGCGATAACGACGTAGAATCGCGACGATACGCGATAATAGAATTAGAATAACGATATACGACGATAGAATCGCGACGATACGCGATAATAGAATTAGAACGACGATACGCGACGAAGAATTGTAACGACGAACGTAGAATCGTAACGACGACGTAGAATCGCGATACTAACGTAGAATCGCGACGATACGCGACGATAGAATTAGAATAACGATAAGCCTATAGAATCGCGACGACGACGTAAAATCGCGACGACGACGTAGAATCGCGACGACGACCTACGGAAGGCGATAGCAGGAAAGTAGGATTCTACGTTTAGTGCTACGCTTTCTGCGTCCCGCCCTGCGCTAGAATCTATTTCTGGGTTTTTTGCACTTTTGGTATTAAAAATCCGCCATACTCGGCCCGTTCCTAAGGAGCGGGCCATTCCTCTTCTTCTTCTTTCAACGTCAACATCAACAGTGCCACCCTTCTGTGCTACATATTATCAATCGAATCATCCTGCGTCTCGAAAATAATCATCGGCTTCCGCAGACCGACTTCTCCCCTTTGTGCTCGCTTGATAACTTCCAAGACCTCATGGGCCGCGGATTTCCCATCCCAGTGGACCTCTGTGAAACCCAGTGGCGGCATAAGGATTTGACCTTCATTGAACAACTGCGTGAGCCAGTCGCACAAGGCTTGCTGATGAGCCAGAGACCGCAATGCCAGCTGCGCCGATCCTCGAAAGGCCCGCAGGCTCAGCTGTCTTCCGAACATGTCTCCAGCATCCAGCTCGAGCGCTTCTTGGCTACTCCCCAGGAAGCCGAGCTGCACGTACGTTCCGCCAACACCGAGAGCTTGGACCAGAGCGCGTCCAGGAGGGCCGAAGACGGAGTCGAGCGCCAGAGTGACCTTTTTGTTCTTCAGGATCGAAGCGCTATTGTGCAGCAGGTCGTTCTCGGTGACAACCATGTCGGCGCCAAGCTGATGCAGCGCCGTCTGAATCATGATCGCATTTGCTTGATCACGGTCCCGAATAACACTGATCGTCTTGAGGCCGCGTCTGTGCGCGAATTGTATCACCATCTGAGCCACGACAGACGTGCCCGCATTCTGAAGGATGTACTCGCCAGGCCGCAGAATTGCCATGTCTTCAACGAGAAAGTAGGCCGGCATGACCGACACCCGTAAGATGGCTGCGAACCGAAGATCTTTGACGCGAGAGACCCGCTGGAGCTCGCAGGCCTGAAAGACTGCATGAGTCCGCCATGTGCCGAGTCCAAACTTGGATGGCACCACCAAGTCGCCGGTGTGCAGGTCATTGACCTGGTTGCCGACAGCGAGGACTTCAGCAACTCCATCGTAGCCAAGAATATCTTCGCCTGAATACTGGTAGATTGGCTTGACTGGGTAGCGACCTCCGATCACGAGTGTGTCCAGAGGATGGACCGGCGCCATGAGGAATCGGACTGTAACTTCTGAAGCGCCTGCAATCGGGAATGTCTGTTGTCGAAAGGCGATCTGCCCGCGACCTGCTTCCCCGTTCTCCATGGCTCCATCTGGCCGGGTAATCAATTGTGCCGTCGGCAATTCGTGGGTGTTGGCGGGCATTATAACGAGAATGACTCTTGTATGGAAGGTCTTGTTGGTTCGGCGTCGCCCCCCATGCATCAAATACCATCTCACGGACATCTTATAGAGTCGGACCTCTTGCCAATACTGGATGCAAGATCCTTAACAGCTGATATGAGCTGAGTGACACGATGGCGGCCACGTTGTAAGCGCGATGTTGCGCCACAGCACCGGCCTGCGTGTTAATCTACATTCCGGTCAAGTTTGAAAATCATCTTTCACACCGGTGCTGGCTCACCGGCCGCAATGTTGCATCGCGATGTAGACGCAAATTCGCAACAGGAGCGGCGGGATCAATGGCGCGCGTGGCCTCCGACTCCTCTGGTATCTATTCAGAGAACCAACAGAATACGGCATCAATATGCTTGGTCATGTTCGACTGGACACCCAGCCATCGACTTCGCCTCGCTCCGAGAAGCCTATGGCCATGTTGGTCCAGCTCCTACTATCGCTCAAGACCGTTTGTCTAGGCGAAGACTCATCACAAACGAGAGACAGTGGCTGCCAAACATCCGAGCAACTACGGTCCGGGATCAGGAAAGATGGGCATAGCGGGTCAGCTGTACGCGGCGCGAGAGAAATCAGTGAAATCATGAGCATATATCAGATCATGGGCCGCTGTCTGCTTTTGCACATCAGACAACCAGATTTTCAACACCTTGAAGATTCTAAATCGTGCATCTTGCACTCATAACTTATCCTCTCGTTGAACGATACCGACCATGGGACGCACCGTACCAAGAAGCGTGGCATTGGCTGCCACAGTCAATCAGCCAGCCGACAGGCAAAGATCCATGCTCGTACATCGTCACATACAAGAAAGAGCGGAGCTTATTCCCGACAACGTCGCCATTGACTGCGAGGCTACCGGGCAGATTTCTTATCGTGAGCTGGAACGCCAGGCGAGTTCAGCTGCTGCACAGTTGATCTGCGGTCGGGGTAGTATTGTGCCTATCAATATGTCTCGCACTTCACACCTCGTGGTTGCCATGCTCGCAGTCCTCAAGACTGGCGCCGCCTACACGTTGCTGTCTCTCGATGCGCCTGCGGACCGAAACCGAGCCATCGTGCACGACACCAAAGCACGATTCGCGCTCGTGGACAAGACTACAGCAGGCTTCATGCATGGAGATTGCGACGAGATTGACTTCGAAGCACTTTGTCCGCACGCGCAGAGCAACGCAGCTATTGATGAATTTCCCGCCATCTACCAAGCATCTTCAGACATCGCCTATGTCATATATACGTCCGGCACGTCGGGGAAACCAAAGGGAGTGCTTGTCTCGCACTTCGCTGCTTCTACTGGTCTGCTCTCGATGCCTCGCTTCAAGCCATCGGAAAGCAGCCGAAGCCTGCTACTTCATTCTCCTAGCTTCAGTGCGGCTCAGCGGACGATACTGGGGACACTTGTACGTGGTGGCACACTTTGCGTGGCTGGCAAATCGTCCATTACCACCGATCTGAGCACAACGATCTCAAGACTCTCCATCCAGTCTCTGGAAATAACCCCAAGCTTGTTGAACATACTGAAGCCAGAGGAGTTGCCCAAGTGTGTCAAACGCATCACACTAGGTGGAGAGAAGATCAGTGATGCCACTGTCGACACGTGGACCGAGAGAGCCGAGCTGGTCAGCGCCTACGGGCTCAGCGAGTGCACTCAATTGAGTATGCGCTCAATCCTCTCGAAGGGTAAGCCTGGCTCGCTATTGGGCTGGCCATCGGACAGCACAGTTCCATACATTCTGCGACCAGGGACCTACGAAGCCGTTCCCACCACTGTTCCTGGTGAGCTTTGTCTCGGTGGAGATCAGCTAGCTGACGGGTATCTGAACTTGCCGGAGAAGACAAAACAAACCTTTGTTTCCAATCCTTTTGGCCGAGGCCGCTTGTATCGCACTGGCGATATGGTTGTTCTCAGACCTGATGGACTCATGGAACTTTTGGGTCGTATCGACCAGCAGACCAAAATCGAGGGCCATCGCGTAGAACCGGAAGAGCCGAACAGCCACATACAGCTCAAAGAAGAAGTTGCCAGCTCGGCCGTCGTGCCCGCCACCATACAAGGTCAAAACGTTTTGGTTGCAGCAATCGTTCCTCGTCGCGATATTGCATGGGCCAAACTCGTAAAGGAACTGAGAGCAATCCTTCGCAGCAAGCTGTCCTCTTACGCTATCCCTCAGTACTGGCTTCAGCTTCAAGCGATGCCGCTCAATGCCAATGGCAAGGCAGACCTGGCCGCGTTAACAACACTGGCCGAAACCACAAGTATCAATGAATTGGTGGCATTGACGGCGTCTTCGCCTGCTTCCTCGTCCTTGTCCAAGACGAACGATCATCCTCCCGCACCGAATTCTGCTAGCCTGCTGAAAATCATTTCTGGCGTGCTTCAGCTACGCCCAGAATATATAGATCTCGCCAACTCATTCCAGGATCTGGGCGGCTCGTCTCTCAAAGCTATCGTTCTGGCCACCCGACTTCGTGAAGTGTCTCTTGACATCTCTGCTGCTGACATACTGCAACTTGACAATCTCAAGCAGCTGCTCGAGTGGCAGAAGCGAGTTCAGTCGCAGCCCGCAAAGGAATACGCCCCTTTCTCCCTTCTCCCGCATGGCTTCCCGCGCGACCCTGTCACATGGGAGGACGCTTACCCGGCTACTCCGCTCCAAACTGGCATTTTGGCGGATACCATGATGGGCACCAATTATTGGTATCAAAGGGTATATCAGCTTAACGGAGTCAGCATCGCCCAGGCCACTCAAGCTCTCAACATGATCATAGCTCAACACTCAATCTTTCGCACCGGCTTCGTGCCATGGAAACGAGGGTTCGTTCAGGTGGTAATGCAACGGCAGGCTCTGAAAGTCACAAATTTCCATGGCGTCAGTCTGGACGAAGCTCGCCAGTCACTCGCCAATGATCCTCTGCCTCTATCTGGTCCGCTGGTCAAAGCAGCCTTTCTGGATGAGAGTCTTCTGATCCTTGTCATGCATCATGCACTGTTCGATTACTGGTCAAGTCAATTCCTTGTCCAAGATGCCATCTCGATTCTAAAAGGGCAACAGCCGGTAGCCAGAGCACCTTTTAGCAGATTCGTTGCTTCCGTGCAGCCAAATGATCCCGAATCGGAAGTTTTCTGGCGCGAATATCTACAGGATGGTCCAGATACAAGTTTCCTGCTCAGTGACGCCAATTCGGGGCCGCAAAAGCTACAAGCAGACATTGGGAGCTTGCTCATGGAGTATTGCCAGTTCACTGGCACCACGCTAGGTGCTGCCGTGCATGAGGCGTGGGCGCTGACTCTGATGAAGCTGATTGGATCTAATGATGTCACATTTTTGACTGCGATATCTGGGAGAGATGCGCCACTGGAAGGAATTATGACGCTCAATGGACCGACCTTGAGCGTAGTCCCATTGCGAGTCAGACACGACCCCAATGCTCCTGTGGCAGCACAGGCCAAGCAGACACAGGAAAACCTCTGGCATTTGTCGAAACACGGGCAGTACGGACTTCGTCAGATTCTTTCAGCAGCCGGAAAGAAACCTGGTGCCTTCAATACCATGGTCAACATCTTGATTACTCTGCAGGAGTCTTCTCCCGACTCTCCGCTTGCGCCTGTCATAATTCACGAGGACAATTTCACGCAATATGTGACTCTTGAGGTCGACGAGAGTCTACCGTCGAGTGTGAAATTGCTCGTTCCTGCTGGGCTCGATCAGGTGCGTGCCACGCAAATCCTCGACGCCTTTGTCGAAGTTCTTCAGTCAATGCAACAGGACAACCTCAGTGATACCGACGAGGCGATCACCCCAGCGGAATCTGATTGTGATGAGTACATTCTGCTCTCGGATGAGTCAACTCTTCCAGGGCCCGAGCCCGAATTCGGTCTTGCGCATGCTGCCTTTGAAGATGTTGCAGTGACATCTCCCGCGAAGGTCGCTGTGCGCCATAGTAATGGCCAAGAATGGACCTATGCTGAGATCAACGCAGAGTCCAATAAGTTTTGCAGGTGGCTCATTGACCAGGGCGTCAAAGCTGGCGAGATGATTCCGCTTTACATGCAGAAATCGAAGGACGTCCTCGTCGCATTGCTCGGTATTCTGAAAGCTGGTGCGGCTTTCACGCCTATGGATCCTGCCAACCCTCACGAAAGGAATGCCTTCATTGTCAAAGATGTCGCTGCTCGACGCGTGATCTCGGATGCGACACATCAGCAAGCATGTCACGACTTTGGCTGCGATGTCATTGTTCTATCCGATCTATACCTAGGGCACTATTCAAACGACAATCTCTCAACTCACAACCTCACTCCCGAAAATACGGCCTACGCCATATACACGTCAGGTTCAACTGGCCTGCCGAAGGGGGTCCTGGTCCCTCATTCTGCAGTCGTGGCCGCCACCATAGGCATGGTCAAAGCTACCGACGTCAACTCGGACTGGGTTGCACTATGGGTGTTGAACTACGTCTTTGATGCCTCATACTACGACGTATTTGTGATCCTGTCCACGGGCGGCACGCTGTGTATTGCACCACAGGATGATATTCTCTCTGATCTTACGGGACACATCAACAGAATGAACGTTAAGCAGGTCATGCTTACGCCAACCATCACCAAGATGATCAGAAATGGACCGGCAGATGTTCCCGGACTCGAGGTCCTCAATGTTTGCGGTGAGAAGATCGACATGAACATTCTCTCTTGGGCGGAAAGCATTGATGTGTACAACGGCTACGGGCCAACCGAAGCAACAATCTTGATGACAGTGTCCAAAGTCCAGCCGGATGGTGATCTGAACAGCATAGGATTTCCTTTGCAGTACGTCAAGGCTCTTGTAGCCCGACCAGATGCGGCGAGCATCGAGCCTGTGGCCGACGGAGAAATCGGAGAGCTATGTGTGGCCGGACCTCAGCTAGCCAATGGCTATCTCAATCGAGCTGAGCAGACAAAGCTATCATTCGTTGAGCTTGCCAGTGGCGAGCGGTGGTATCGCACTGGAGACCTTGCGTCGAAGGCTCGCGATGGTTCGCTCATGTAAGGAATTACTCACTCGCTCATTTTATTACGCTGACTCATGTTTCTACAGCTGCTATGGACGGAAGGACTATCAAGTCAAACTCAACGGCTTTCGCATCGAGCTTGGCGAGATCGAAAACGCCATTGAACGCACAGGCGAAGTTGACGCAGTCGTCGTCACAGTTGCCGAGCTCGGTCAGAAACGACAACTCGTCGCTTTCTGCATCTTCAAAGGCGACCATGTGGCTGGTCCACCTACCCTTCTAGGTGCCGACGGACGTCTGGAGGCTATCAAAAGCCTGGTGCACAGGCTGGAGGCTGGCACCTTGTCCCATTACATGGTCCCAGCTTTATTCCTCCCCTACACTGCATTTCCAACGTTGCCTTCTGGTAAAGCAGACAGGAAGCGACTCACAGCGTACGCAGAAAAGCTGGACAAGACACAGATTATTTCGTACAGTCCACAAAGCGTACCGGAGTCGGAATTTCAACCAGCTTCTACTGCTGCCGAGGTCGTCCTGCAGCAAGCGTGGGCGGCGGTCCTCGATTGTTCAGAATCCTCTGTTGGTGCCAACTCGGATTTCCTCGCACTTGGAGGTGATTCTATCGCCGCCATCAACGTCGCGTCAGAATGTCGAAGAATGGGATACGGTGTTTCGGTCGCCAAGCTCCTTGCAAATCCACTCCTGGCCGATCAGGCCCGACAGCTGAGTATATTGGTTGCAAATACTGCGAAAGAGTCATCAAACGGCTTCCAGGTCCCAGAATCTGTTAAGCACGCCATCGAGGAAACGGGTCTCAAATACGAAGATGATGTGGAGGATATCTATCCTTGTGGACCAGGACAGTCAGAGTTCCTTTCTCGAGGCTCCGAACCAGAGCAGTACTGGAATCTTGTGGTGTGCCGCGATCTTCCTTCTGATTTCGATCTAGAGCGCTGGTTGAGGGTCACACAGAGTCTCACAGCACGGAACCAGATACTGCGTGCCACTTACTATCCAGTGTCTTCGGCTCATGAAACGAACTGGTACCAGGTAAGTACCCTGCGTTGAGTCCCGCGGCATCTTCACAGTCAGCTGATTTTCATTTTACAGATTGTGTTGAAAAGTTCTACGCTCGACTGGACCGCTGCCACGTATGGCTCGGATGATGAGAAGACTGTACTCATCAACGACTTGCGCAGGAGCGAATTCATCTTTGGAAAGGCCATGATTGCTTACAAGCTGCTCGTTCACAGCTCAACCGGCCGACTGTCACTCTGCATCAAAGTCAGCCATGGGTCTTATGATGGAACATTGCTTCGCATCTTTGACGAACAATTCACAGCTCTGGCCCGCAACGATCCTGTAATTCCCGATGTGAACTCGTTCAGAAACTACATTGAATGGGTAACACAGCAAGATCGCAACACAAGCCTGGGATACTGGAGGCAGCTGCTCCAGGACTACACGCCACCACTGGGCTTCACAGACCGACTCGCTACGGACAGTAAAGGCCTCGCTGCGATCACCGCTGATGTCGACGCCATTGCGCTTCGCTTCGGTGTCACCGCATCTACTGTCTTCCAAGCTGTCAACGCTCTGGTCGTTGGCAACGTCACTTCTTCATCCGACGTATTGATCGACAACCTGATCACTGGACGCAATGCCGACATCGCCAACCCCCAAACTATCAATGGCACATGCGCAAATTTCTTGCCCTTCCGCTCGAAACTAAGCGCATCAATCACGGTCGCCAAATTCCTCAAGACCACGCAATCAGATTTCTGGGACACCACCGAGCATGGCAATGTCAACCTCGATGATATCTATCAAAAAGTCTGTCACTGGGATCGGAAGAGCAGAGGTGGAATGGCCAAGATGCTTTATTGCTACCAGCCATTCGATCCTGTCCCAGCTGGCTCGGCCGTGAACCACATGCGATGGATTGTCATGGCACAGAGTCAAGTCTTCATGACATTTAACTATGCTTTGTACGTGGAAGTGCAGAAGACAGCGGCTGGTGGTCACCGTCTGAAGTTGGAATGGGATAGTCGAGCTCTCGGCACCGACGTGGTGGAGAACGTGGGTGGACTGTTCAATCGAATGCTTGCGGAGCTTGCTTCTGCTGAGGGAGATGCGAGCTTGCCAGTCTGATGGCCTCATAGAACAATTTTTCGGCTTTGGATATCATGTAATGGGTTCGCGGCGTTGGTTGGGTGCTTCGAAGCAACAATTTGTTTTGCAAATAGATTCCGAATACTTAGACGATAGACATACAAATGACAATATCAAGGATGAACTGCTGATCGCCCTTCGGAGACTGCCATATTCCATACTGCTGTCACGCCATGCACACTGCCCTCATTGCATATTGGGCGACTCTCATGGATTCTTCGAACACATTCACTACATTCACTCCAAGTCACAAAATGCCTCGCATTTGCTGTGAAAATGCTCTCACATCCCCTTGTTGCACCTTAATCCAACAGTTCAGCCTTACTCTCGGAGACCTCGAGTCGCAATCGGAATCCCAAACTATGCCGACAGGAGAGTGGTTTATCGATGGACAGTGGGTCCCCACCGACTATGTGACCCGTCGACATCCCAATTACGTCCCCTTTCAGAGCGTATGTACTATCGCGCACCCAAGAATAACCTCAACACCGATCTAAAGCATCACAGTTGGGATATAACTCCGATCTAGTCTACCCCCAGGGTGCGAACTATCCTCAAGTAGGATACGGAGCGCAACAGGATTGGGGCGCGATGCCGTACAATACATTTGGTTATAACACGTGGGGATTTGAGAATGGACAGATGTACCCGATCGATAATCCTTGGTTCTTGCAATATCCATATGATTGGCAAGCACCTGGGTATAGGTGGTCCTCATACTATAGCTGACTGAATGTGACCGATTGCTGAGTGTCGAGCATCATTGCATTGTCTTGCCAGCGTTGCTGATTGTGTTCGAGATCCGTGGCATAGTGAATGATTCTTTCGCAGTATCAAGTTATCAACGCGTACGACGCAGGACCGCGTGGGTGTTCTGTACATAAGAAAGTGCCACAGTTGGCATGCAACGAAGTCGGTGGTTTTCATAAACACACCAGTCGTCAGTATCGAGGTCTGCACTGCGCTATACTGCATGTATGCAAAGCGAGCAACGGGAACGATTGACGGCGATTGGCCAGCCCCTCAAGCGCTGCGCCGGCCGACAGCATCCACGTCACTTGAGCCGCTGGGAATCGCTGCTTCTAATGATTGATACAAAATGGCACGCGCAACCTTCACCGGAGTTGCTTGACCTATGTAGTAGCTTAGCGATGGTTACCACACCCAATGGGCGTGACGACGAAATTGGTTGAACCAACAGACCCCTTGAAATCTTCGTACCGTAGCTGTTTACTCGGCAGAGTTCCTTGTTTCAGCATTATGAAGCCCTCCCAGATGGAGCATGGTATATCCATGCGGAGCTATTGACGACCGCTTTAGCCGCGCGATGGGATCCCGAGTACGCATCTCTGCAGAGTGCACGCCCAGTCCAATATCTGCAAGACCTCAGCGTTTGATGGCCAATCCGCGTGCAGGTCTGTGGCGGCTGTGGCTATCCGCAAGGCTCCAACTACTCGCAGTACTATAAGATGCCAGCGAAAGATCCCATATCTCCTTGACCAGCACAGTTTGCTTGTCAGAGCTGAATTTTGCACAAGAGCGAGATGTATGTTTACGACAGATCATGGTATCAGAAAGCGAAGAGGTAAGAATTAGACAGCTGGACATCAACGCAACCCAGGGGGAACACTTCGACGCAGAAACGGGTCAAACAGATTCTGCGGCAGCGACAGGTAATGGTCTTCTGTAGTCATAGGAAGTACATTCATGAGAAAGATGCAGGTCGAGTAGTGCATGCGTGCATGAAAAGTTGGGACATTCTTGAAGGTCTGGCAAACTCACTAGTATTACGCGGGTGCACGGCGCGCGCAAAAATACCTACACCGCCGCCAACTTGAATATTGCCGGCTATTGCCTAGGTTGTGCTGCTGTGGTGATCATCACCATCGTAGACATGTTCATGCGAATGGAGTTGCCGGCAGTTGATCCACTTTCTAGTTGATATCTCCGGTCTTCAAGGCTTAATACACATGCTTTCTTGGCAAGATTCCCCAGAACCTGCTGTGCTGGGAGATGCGGAGGCCCTGCGCAGAGCTTCCTGTAATTTGGCGATAGAATGATGATCATTTACCGAAAAGAGCCAGTCACATTCGCAATGCAGTAGCGGGTCCTGTGCGCCGAGTCATCAGTTGTGGAGAGCGAATGTACTCCACAGGAGTTCTTGGTGTATGAGTTCTTGAGATGGGGCTACTGTAGTAAGCTCAAGGTCGCGGCCCAGCTTTGGCGAGACCGTGGGAGCCTTTCTGTTTCGCAAATGTTTCGAGACAATAGAATATTGATATCGTTACGTTCGTGTCCAAGCGCTGAGCAAAGTCATCTATACAGACCTTCATGTGCTCGACGTCGTCATCGCCGTGTAGAGGGAGATTGAAAGAAGGCTGAGCCCCGCCAGATGAAGTCCTCTGCGCCCTGCGTTGTGGTATTCAAGGTGTTCGCAATTCGGAATGGTATCCGACAGGGTGGCAGACTCCAGCGTCTTCTGCACAGTCGAAATGCGCGCGACTTAAGTTGGCAGCGCGTTCGACGTTGTTCGAGCGGTGTGGCCGGCCTTGGCTGCAGCTTTGGGTGAGGTCTGCTTAGACTTCTCCCATTTGCGGTCTTGTTATGTCGCAGTTTCCTGAAGTTCCTTCCGGAATGTAATTTGCAGTGCGCGAATGACAAGCTCGGCACGACTCGTTCGGGCCGATACCCGTTGCGGCCCGTCATATTCTCCGACGACCAAGCGACGATCAACACACGCAGCAGTTGTATTGACTCAAGCGGTGCTCTTGTGAGTTTGGTGCAATATTGATCATGCAACGTTACTGCACGCGAAGTCAGAACCATACAGAAAGACGACATCTCAGTACCTCAGCCGAGTCGCGCAATCATTCTCCGCCTTTTTACTGCAAAACATAAAGATGATCAGGAGGAATGGGTGGGAAAATGTTCATCGCCTGTCTGCTCAGACACCATGCTCATATTTACTCCATCGGTCCTCCTCGCCCTCATCCTCCCATACGCAGTCTCTGGAGAGTCTTTCCCCCAGACTAGCGCGGCCTCGACAGCCTCGTTACCACCCTGCGTGCAAGAATGCGGCGTCAAGATTCTCACGGCATTCCAATGCATGCCTCAGGACCCATGCTACTGCAATGATGCGCAGTTGAGCAAGGCTCTGACGAGCTGTGTGATGTCGACCTGTGCCTTTGGAGACCAGCTCAAAGCCGCCAAATATCGCGCCGACAGTTGCGGCGCGCCGATCAGGAATCGATCCCACCCCACCAGACTTGCGGCGCCCATTCTGTTCGCTGCGGCCATAGCCTTCGTGATTGCTCGCATGCTCTCACGATACCCGGCTTTATCGGGTGCTGGATACAAAGCAGACGACTACGTCGTTCTTCTACTGGTTATCCCAACCATTGCCATGTTTGTGGTGTCGCACTACACTCTCAAGCACGGGTCGGGACAAGATGTCTGGGAGTTGAGCCCGGACACGGTGATAACATATATGAAGGTACACAAACGCATTGCCAAACGGCCGCTGGTAGACGTGCTAAATCATGACAAAACAGTGGTTCCTGGCCGGTCAAGTGGCATACTTCATGGTCGTCTTCGGCACCAAGCTCTCTTTAGCCCTGCTGTACCTGCGAATTTGGCCCCCGTTTGAAGGACGAACTCTTTTCCATTGGACCTGCTACGTCGTAGCGACGATGTTGATCTATGCCGTCATCGTTTCGTGCACTACCGTGACAATGGCATGCCGGCCGATAGCCGCGTACTGGGATCTCAGGCTCAAAGCACAGGCATCGTGCTTGGACTCGACCAAGCTACACTATGGATTTGCTACTGTCAACTTGACGCTGGACCTCGTCCTGTTGATCATGCCGATACCAAGAATTCTAAGACTCCGGGTTTCGCTCCCTCGAAAGTTGGGGTACGTATTCCTGTATTTCCGGAAGTTGCCCCACTGTGATTGAGACCTCCACTGACAATTACATTCTAGCTTGCTCGCGACATTCGCAATCGGTGCTCTAGTCACAGCATGCAGTGTATTCCGCATATACCTCCTCAAGCTGACCGCATACACAACGAATCCCACATACGACTTCTCTCCGGCCGGATTGCTAGGAGTGATCGAACTCAATGCTTCCGTCATCACATGCTGCATGCCAGCAACGGCAGGACTGGCGAGGCGCTTCTGGGGCAAAGGAATCCAACCGCTCTGGTCATCTTTACATTCACTCAAGTCCTCGGATGACCGTACTGCGAGCAATACTAGCACCGTAGACTCGACCACTTCTTGGAGTATTGAGAAGACGAGCGATGCGAAATATATCAGGCCGACGGTTCCGATTCCAATGCCTTATCGCGCTGCAAGTCATTAAGCTGAGGGTCATTGAGCTGGTAGATGTCACGTAGTTGCTTGGCAATTTATTACTGCGCACCAAGTCTGGAACATTGCCGGACAAGAGGAGCGATACGTCAACAGATACACAATAGCACATCGATGTACCAGCAGCACTTTGATAGACAACTAAGGATTAGAAGAGTGTTGTGAGACTGAAGTTGTACACGGCACCTCTGTTGCGTCTTCAGTTAATAGCTGTGCGGCGACTTCACTCCGGAGCATATCACAGATGCATGATCGGCAATATCAGATGAGAATCGATATAACACCTCTACCAGAGTTCGCTCTTCGACCCGATTGTTCGCAGACCATGACGCGCGGTTCCCAGAACACTTGTTATCTCAAAGAAACTGTTATTGCAAAGTAACATCGGCCATGCAGTCATCTATCCATAATTCCCAAAAGTGCAACGCTATCTGATGCCTGTACTGCCGTGGAGTTTCAATAAAACTAAGGTACATACAACCTGGAGTATGCCGCAATATCTGTGCGACAGCAAATGCACTTTGTATAATTCCTCGCCGCTAAGCCAACACGACAATCATCACACATGCTCAAGCATCCGCAAGGCCACACCAAAATGGTCCGGGGAGAGCATTGACACACTACGCACTGCGGCCCATCTTCGCCCATGCCTTCTGCGCCTGTCTCCCACGTGCCAGCACGTTTCGCACGGGCTTTCGCTTTCGAGCGTTGGGAGAGGATGAAGTGTTCGAGGTCGCGGTCTTCGTCTTCGGGGTTGGACGCGGACGAAGGGCGGCGTTCTTTGGCTGATGAGCTGCTTCGCAGGCCGGTGAGAAGCTCAGCCCGTGTGCGATCCTGGTTACGGCGGTACTGGCTGCGCGTCATGGGACGATTAGACTGCAAGCTGTACGATAGTAGCCTGGCCTCCTCTCGATCAGTCGAGTTCTGCGGGTCCAGCAGTCTTGAAAGAGAACCGAGATCGAGGCCACCGTCAGTCGTGACAGAAGATTCTCTCCTGAACCGGCCGCCGTGAGGGTCCTCTTGAGTGGGCGTTCGCCTTCCGCTATCCGACTCATCGTCGCCATTATTGCTAGCATTCGTACTCATAGATATCACGCTCGTGACGTCGTCATCATCAGCAACGCTCGCGGCATAATCGCCACTGGCGTCCAATTCGCCATACCAGCCTCCGCCTCTCCACCACTTGTATAGATCGTTACTGAGGTGCTGTTCGCCCTCGTATATCCCTCTGCGTATCATCATGCGTCTGGTTTCCGCTTCGACATCGACATTATTATCCGGTGGGAGCTTGAGGCTACCGTCATCGCCCAACACGTAAAAGTCTAAGGGATCGGAACGCTTGCTGCGGAAGTGTGCCGAAGGTTTCTGCTGCCTCTCTGCAATGCCTGCAACTTTGAGCAACCATGAAGGTCGACGCTCGATGCCAATTTTGCGCAGCAATCGCAATAGAATATGTGCTTGCAAGCTGAGGGTAAGACCCGTAATCCCTGCAATGAAATCAAAAGTCAATTGCATGCGGCTTCTCCGCTGCGTTATGCCCAGTCCGGTGTCCATTTCAGCCGCGTTGTGTTTTTCGGCTCCGGTTTTCGCAGGCTTCGACTTACGCTCCCGAGCATATGGCGATTGACCGACAGCATGATGCTGGTGGTCCACGAAATCGACGCCTCTTGCGATACCCGAGTCGAGGAGTTCCGAGGGCACAGCTGGCGCAGTGCGTCGATCCATGTCCGCCGCCAACTCATCGATGCGCTTTTGTTCAAGCCAAGTCATCGGCGCAATGTGGATGCGACTGCCTTCATTGAGATAGACTGCCTCACTGGCTGCAGTCAAGACATTGAAGCCAATTTTGAGTAGCGTTGTGTAAAAATCCTCCGACATATGTATGCGGATTGCTGAGGTCTGCGAGAATTGAACATTGGCTTGTAGGTTGTTGTATGCCCATGCGAAGCGTTGTCGCAGGGAGAAATCCTCGGCCATATCGCGTGGAATGGAGGATGCAGTCACGAGTAGAGCTACTCCATAGATACCTCCGCAGACAAAGATGCCCGTAAGGATCGTAATATGCGGAATGAACCCTACAAGCGTCACCGTTGGGAATCTGAGGAAGCCCAGATCCGGATCGTCGACGTCGCCGCTGAAGATTTTGGTAAAGCTCCAAACGAACGCAGACATGTAACAGCATGCCCAAACAGACGTATTGACCAGCCGCACCTTGTCACGAATGCCAGCAACCGCCAGGCAGGCGCTGCTGATATGACTGAAGCACGATACTAGACATACCAACAGAACTTCTGGAGGCACGTTCAGTCGTTGCAGGATCTCAGACCTGCTCAGAAGAGGACTGGAATTGGTCGTCGGGCCGGAGCTGGGGCTCTTCGACAGGCCGAACATACCGAAGCCGAGTGCGCTGCTGATCATGGCTTCGCATTCGGCAAACGCTAGAGAGTGCTCGAAAATGGTCATGCCCGTTTCTGGCTTGGGGGTCCTGCCTTGCAAAGCACATGCAAGGGTCTCGAAAAGCTGACTCGTACACAGGGTCAGAAAGAACCAGTATAGCATGGACATAGATCCCCTCAGAGAAGTCTTGTCATCACCCAATCCGATCAGAGACATGGATCTGGCACGACAGCACTGTGCATCGTCTTGCCAGAACAGTAACGTCGAGCTCAGGCGATACAAAAAGCCTCCTTCTGCCGCGAAATCGATAGTGAGGTGCTTCAGTGGATCGCCATACCGTAGTTGTGGGTAGTCCGGAGAAGTTTGACATCTCAGAGCCTGCAATATGTGCAGCATCTGAGTCAAGAACGCGACCATCGGGATGAGGTACAGCGCTAGTCGGATGTGAAGGCGCAATCGCAAGTGCTCTCTCGAGGAAGCATAGAATTGCGTGCGGTTGAGCAAGACGGCGGCGAAGAATGTCGTCAATGCCCATCGTGAGGTCATGTATGAGAAGATGCCTCCAAAGTTTTTCAGCTTGCCGATGCCAGACGCAACGCCCATCAAGAACGACCCCGGCTCTTCGCTGCCCTGGGTGAAGGCATCCTGGAGCGACGACTCCATTGCCGACGCCGTCGTCTGTACAAAGGCCGTGCCTGCGTTGGATATGGTGGAGTTCGCAATGGTGTGGGAGGTGGTGGGGTCGGCAATCATGCTGCCGCTCCAGATCTTGCCGGCGATGCTGTCCACCGCGTCGGGCATGTGGTCGAGGGCGAAGTTGCCGGCTCGCTGAGCAAGGCGCGGAACGACGAGCAGCAGGTCCATGGCCGACGGGATGTAGGAGCCATTGTTGACGGCTTCCATGGCGTATTTCGCTGCCTGCTCGCTGCCTGCTTGCGCGCCCACGGCGGCTGTGGGTGCTCGGACGCGGTCTTTATCTCGTGGCGGGCGATGCGAGAAGGATGTGCGACATGACTCTGGCCATGCGATACGCGTTCGCGGGAGATCGAAGGGTGTGGCGGATGGGCAGAGGAAGCAGAGATGGTGCGACGAAGTGGTCGAGAGGAGCGTTCATCATGCCGAGCGAGCCACTTCATCTTCTCCACACGCCCAGCTGCCAGCCTGCCACGCGAGTGACGCGATGCGGCTTCACTATTGGCTTTCGGCAGCCATCTACCGGACACAACTGGCATTATTCTTGCATGATCACCAATGTCCTGTCAACTGTCTCATACTGTTTCAGACACTTGCAGGCATCATCGCGCATATAGGGCTACATGGTATACGATCACACACCGCTGCTCACTATCGACAAGACTCACTTCCGCGCATGGGGTCATCCTTGCAACAAGGAACTTCTCCACGCTCCAGCCGGAGCACGTCCATGATGGCATTATCAACAAAGGCGCTCTTCACAGCAGGTTTGGCAATTGCAACACGGAGATTGCATGTGTGCTGATGTTCTCCATTTCGTCATTAATTGATTCCTCATCGATAGCTGTTATGATTCGCCATCGCCCCAGCCGATGTGGCTTTGAGCCATGCCTGACCTCCAGACCTGGCTGAATATGAGGCTCAGAACAGGCATCATTGCTGACCTCGCTCATGCCGCGGTATCGCCATGTGTCGCAATGATAGCCCGGCCTTCTCACGCGCATCACATCTCAACCTGACGCGAGGAAAGCGACGAGACTCGCGATACACGTGTCAGGGAAATCGCGTGTGTCCCTTCATGTCCGGAATCTGTGCCTCCATTGGCATTTTTGCCCCGCCAATCTGGAAGCCCTCCATCACTGCTCAAACATGTCGTTCCGCGACAAGCGGAAACTTTCCTTCGCAGCGACTCGATTCCTCATTTCTTGAGCAGCATGTACACATACTCGATTTTCAGCGGGCTCAGCTTCTTGTACGGCCCGTCCAAGCACAACAACAATCCCCCAAACGACACATACACCTTGCTGCATTTCCCTCAATCAGCACTTCGCTCGCACAGCTTCAACTTCGAAATGAAGATACTCACATCCGATCGCCATCCTCAGGATCCTCCACCTTGTACACCTTCCCATAGCACACGTAATCCCACATGTCCGCCAAACTCGGCGCATCATTCTTCGGTCTCCATCCTTGCGCCTCATCTTTCGTGCCGTCGAGATTCAGCGTGCTGGCCATGAGCATGTTAAATGATTCGCCATTGCCGATCGGGTACAGTTCGCTGTTGATGTCGAGTGTGATGGAGGTGGTGCTGTCGTGCGACGTTCCGAGAATGCGGTGCACGCGGTCGTAGGTCTGATCGATGAGGGTCGTGACCTGGAAGGTCTCTTCGTATAGCTGCGCGTCCGCCATGTTGGAAGTGAAAGGTGTGGAAGGAAGGAAGCTGTTGTGCGTCTATTGTCGCGTCGAGAAAGATTTTGGTTTCCACAAGCTCTAGAGAGGTTCACTCGGAAATCTGGAACGGGCCGCAGTTTTGCCGATCTGCAGAAGGCCACGGCCCCGGTCTTCCCTTTCTTTGTCTACGATATGTTAGCAGATTCCGGGTGACATTGCCTCAACTATTGTTGCATCTCACGGGTGAAAGAGAATGTTTAAAAACAGGGATCGTGCCACTCTGCATCCCGCTCGAGTCTGCGCCTCGGTTGCGTGGGAATCTACTGGCCCAGCAGCGACATAACAGTACTCCAACCACGCCGCGAATGGCCGCTTCCACGTGCACCCATGCACTCGTAACATAAGGTCATGCCTGAGTAAATGAAGTGGTGCGACAGCTTGTAGTCTCTACTCATGGTCAACGCGAACGTGCCGAGGCTTCCAAGGTCCACCTGGAGAGCTCATCAGCCCATCACTGTGACAGGTAGCGTCCTTGTTGCCCACCATCACTCCCACGCTCTGCAGTACTCTATTCTCAACATGATACCATCGCCCAAACATGCTGTGCCCCGCCAAGCATCTCTACCTCTTATTATCATAGCGATTCGGGCCCATCTGTGAACTGACTCCAAACACACCGAGCGATCGCACCTCCATACCATACCCATTGCGTCCCGCAACGGTATATGCCGCTACATACCACCACCAAGCACTCGGGGCTCGAACATTACTCGCATTCACGCGCCGCGTGGCCGCCACCACTTCTTATTTCAACTTCACTCTTCAAGTCTTCGGCCGACTTTTCATTCACTAGCAACGGAAGAATGATATAATGAGATGCGTGTACATTCAAGCGAGGATCGATCGTGAAATCTCGTGACCTCGACTGCGCCGTGACTTTGTACAAGAGGCGTACTTCTTAATTCGGAAATCAGTGCGCTGGAAGCAGACCAACGTGAGAAGGATGCAGCTTTGCAGCTTGCGAGATCTGTGATCGGATGATGAGCTGTCTGTCACCAGACTTATACGTTGTTCGGAGTATGTGCGGTGAGTGGCAAACAACGAACCACGTCCTCCTGATGCTCAAGAAAAGATGTTTCGTCGATGATGCGGTGCTGTGCGAAACATGCCGAGGCGTGTACTTTTTATGGAGAATACGCGACAAGTCTGGCGAAGCATATAAGACGTAGACGTCAAGATTCGATGAATGATTTGTGCAGCTTACGCTCATGAGTACATACGCTGCTCTGCCTCACGACAAATGTCATTTTCTCCTGCCATCATCTGGCGCGTCTTACTTCGTAAGCGGGCGTGGACATCCCAAGTTGGCGAAATTAGTACCACTCAATTTGGTCAGAGTCAACGACAAAGCCTCCACTGTGGGCGTGAGGAGTCCATTCAAGTATGAAGGCACCCGCTCAGTCGCAAGCATGTACAGCAAACACGAAGTGGTCCTTGCATCCAAGTTGGGCTCGAGCTTGCCTTCGGAGATAATATTGGAGAAGTTGATGACGTTGAAAGTACCGTCTGCAGTGTTACCGCCAAACTCCACGGGGTGGAGGAGGTACATCTTCAAAATCTCCGCAACGACCTTTGCGTTGTCGTATGGGTCGACACGATTGGTCCAGTTTGGTGGAATCTGCTCGGCGTTGTTGAACGTCCAGGTTCCGTCGTCTTCGCGCTGAGCACCGAAGAAGGAGGAAATGGTCTCGACGTCGGGCGCGTAGCCGCGGGTGCCAGAGGGCATCAACTCGTACAAGAACGAGGCAGCGCCGAACAGCAGCAAGCTGAATGGGCCAACTATCGCGAGCGTTAGAAGAGTGTATAACGTGGAGAACGTATTCGGGATGACTCACAGTAGAAGTTGGGGTTCTCATCTCTCGACTGGGACCAACGCTGATAGCGGTAGAGGGCCAATCCTTCCAGATCATAGTTGCCGCCAGTGGTCTCGGTCATCATGCCGAAGAGAGTACCATTGAAGTTGAAGTTGTCGCCTTGTCCGGAGAAGAAATCGTTGCGAGTCAACGAGGTATCTGCCTCAAACTTGTTGTGACCAGAGAGACCAGGCTCGGAGCCGGTAAGGATCGGGTTGAACGATGTTCGCGTGGTGGCGTCACAACCGATCGAAAGCTTCATGGTGACAATATCACCGTCGGTGAGGGTAAGGCCGAGAAGAGCCAGGAGAACGGCAAGATCGTAGCCAACATTGTAAATGTTCTGCTGAGCATCGACGAGCTCGTTGAACGTCGTGATACCGTCGTGAGCCACTGGAAAAAGTTGGTCAGTACACAATTTCGAGACCGTGGGGGTGGTTTTTCTTACAGAAGTTATGGTTCGCAGCGACGTTCACTGGATTGTTGTTAGTTATTGGTATTTGTGTGGGACATTATTGCAAGCTTACATCCAGGACATGGTCCTCGAATATCGGTATTTGGGTTGGGCGCAACAAACTGGTGAGCAGTGTCACCTGGCGCAGGTACTTGAAATCCTCCCTTCTCATTGCCTTTCCTTCCGTTCTTCGCATTGTTGTACGGATACTGCGCGGTGACAGGAGCAGCAGGAACATGGTTCGCATTGAATGGGCATTCTGCGGCGGAGCCGGGTCCTTGCCCAGGTTGCTGTCGCCGGATCCGTGTTCGCTCTGCCTGAATCGCTGAGCTTTCCACGCCAGGAACGTCCATAACGAATGGGAAGGCCCCCGCCGAAGCGACGAGCGATGACAAGATAACTCCCTTCATGGTTGCGATCGTCTGCAAGAATAGGAAGACGCAAGATAGTGAAAAGTGAGTGCAAGAGATATGAAAGATGTAGATCACCGACAATACTTATACATGTTTGTCCTTCCGTTGAGTGACGATGGTACACCGAGGAACTCAGCAGGCAGGTTAATGCCCCTCTTCGTAGTAGGGTATTGAGTTCGGTGATGTTGGGGCTGTAGAGAACCGTGCAAGTTGTGCCGCTCGAGGCAACGAACCACTCGTGCGCTGGTAGATGACATAGCTTGGCCTGCGGGCCCCGGATCAGCCATCGATGAATTGGCATCGAGGGTCACTGTCGATGTTGGCACTTGTTTGGCTCGCTCGCTTCGACCTCTTGGACATTTGGTCCAGGCTGGCGCGGCAGGCAAATGCTACAGTAGTGTGTTAGGACATTGCCAGTCTACTAGCGTGACCTTCACTACGTCTGACAGGCACTTGGCAACCTTCTCCGCAACGTCAACCAAGATGGGGAGAAGATCGACGTTCAAGCTTGTTTTAGACTTTGCAGCCTCGGAAATCGCAGCAGCGTTGTTACATTACTGGGTCGCCACTACGGTCGTGACATCCGAACAACCCGACAACTCGATCTGCTTCGCATCACGATGCGTGTAGGAGACCTTTGGCATACCTGGCAAAAGTAATATGGTGCCTGAAATGAGTCCACCAGTAAGATCTTCTCCATTACGCGCCTTGTTCAGCGTGCAGAATGACAGTCCCATCATTGTCCTTCGAATCTGGTAGCTGCGAAACAGTGATGATGCGCAGTGGATGCTGCGAATTGTCCTAATATCCACACCTGCTGCATTGTCAACCACGATAAGAATAAATGGGTGAAGTGGCGCAGCGTGAAGATGATCATTCCATTTACTCGCTGCTTTTTCGTCGCGTGGGATTTACACATGAACTGAAGTTGCTTCGGAGGTGAGGCATATAGTTCTGCATGGAATGTCATAAAATTTGCAACCCACTTGATTGGTCAGGGACTTCGTATCGCATGCGAAGGCTTCGCCATGCTTGGAGGCGCCGCCTCAAGACAAGCTCTGTTGGTGGCTTGCCCCGGCGTACGGCTTGGCGTGATGTGGCGTGGGCGAAACGAGATGGTGTAGCGAGCTGTACGAGGAGCCTCATCATCAGCAAGGGACCAGTCCACGAGGGGCGGTGCGCAGTCCGCGTAAGAGGGGAAACCGAGGAAATCGACGAAGATCACTACACAAAAGTAGAAGGCAGAGGCAGAGCTGAATCGTGCCATGACCTGCTGCCAGTACCCACACAAGATGGTGAGTGAGGCCTAGTCCGGAACTCTACAGCAGACTGTTTCTTTGATTGAACGCGCCGACTCGGCAGGTCTTGCCTGGTAACTTGCAGGCCAATGCACTATGGACGAGACTACTTGCAGTCAGTCCCCATCGATGTGCCTGACGAGCAATGTGGGCTTGCGCCGGCAACTGGTGCGGGGAGTTGCTCATCGTAGTGTTACAGAGTTACACGTTGTGTGGCGATCACGCGCACAGGGCCAGTGACGCCGATCACACGTGCAGTCCTGCAGTCGAGCAATGATGAATGCTGTAAGCTACGATTCAACATCTCTCGAAGACCCGGTAAAGTCCCTTGAGGTTTGCCACTTCAACAGTGCCCTTCAGAAGACTCTTCGTAGCTACCAGCCTGGCCTTGAAGGCAGGAAACAGCACGTCTTCCAGTGCGCGACGAAGATGTCGACGGCGCTCGGCGATGCCTTCGTTTTCAGCGCTGCCGTCTTCGGGCTCTGGTGGCAAAACTTCTGGTGCATAGAAGCACGCTAATTCTCGAAGGAAGCTCTGGAAACATCCTTTTTCGTCGGTCCAGTCCACGTGTGGCCCCAGACGCAGCAAGAAATTGGGTAGCTTTGCCATAGACGGCATGTAGCCCTTCACAAGAAGAGGGATGGTCAAAAGGTCGCCCTGAGGACTTATATCGAGCGCAAAGTATTCCGAAAGCATGTCTCTGCGAGACATGAGCTGGTCGGAGACTGTCGCAACAACCTCTTCCCACTCTATGCTGGCGTCGCTCGATTGTGAGGCCTTAGTCTGCTCCACTGCGATCTGGAGCAGCTCCGACAGCGCTAGTGGAGGATTGAATCTGAGAGTGCCATAATTACCAAAGTCTGTGAGTCCCAGCTGGTAGAAATACTCTGCGGCAGCCATTCCATAGTCGACGAGGAAAAGCTTGACGCCACCTTGAATCGCGGCAATGCGTTTGGCCTCGTCAGCAATGCCGACAAATGTGTGATTGGCGTACATATCAGTCAACTCGTTGTGCATATTCTCTCTCACTGAGGCGCGAAGATCCTTGATCGTGGTGAGACGACAGATGGTTGGCTCTTTGTCAGTATGCTCGTACTCCATACCATCCGAGGCAAGCTCGTGACAAAGCGAGCCCGCCTGTTGTGCCGAGGGAAGCATGGCAGTGATCTTTCGAGACTTTGCATCTGTTCTGACCAGATTATGTTCGTGCGGTCTGCGCGTGCCGCCGATCTGCGCATTCGACGGTCGATGTGATGTTAACACCGTGGGCGTTGTCGCGTCAGGGAGGGCCGTGGCCTTGGAAACAGCTGGCGTCTTCGCGCCGCTTAGCAAGCTCTGGGTCATGAAAGTCCTGCTGGTGTCGACTTTGCCCAGACCTGCGCGAATCTCGTCGCAGACTAGCTCTATGATCTCGTCTTCGTTGAGGAAGTTGACCTCTCGCTTCGTCGGATGCACGTTGACGTCTACTCTCGCTGGGTGGATTTCGAGGCTGAGATAGATGAATGGTTTGGCACCCTTCGGCAAGAACACAGAATAGGTCTGCTCTACAGCTTTCTTGATAGCGGACGAGTCGACAGATCGATGGTTGATGAACAGCAACATCATGGTTTTCTTGCCACTGTAATTTGCGTTGCTGACAAGACCATTCGCCTTGAAAGCGTACTGGTCATTCGAGATCTGAAGGTCCACGAGTTCATTTGCCACGTTGCCGCTCTGCGTAAGGCGTATGCGATCACGAAAGCTGGCGTTTCCGGGAACAGCGACGCCCGCGCCAGCTTCGCCATGCTTCTTGCAAGAGAACGCGACGCCCTGACAATGTACTGCGTACTTGCCAACCATCTCCGCTATTTTGGCGTACTCTTCGCTGGCAGAGCGGAATGCACGTCGCCGCGTGGGCACGTTGTAGAACAGATCTTCTACGGCAATCTGAGTACCTTGTCTCCCAGCACAGGCTTTGGGCTCTTCGGATTGTCCTGGCTTTGCTGGCGATAGTTTGCCGCCTGCATAGTGCGCTTTCCAAGCACAGCTGGATTCCGCTGTTTTCGTCGTTACTGCCAGATGCGCAATGTGGCTAATACTCGCCAACGCCTCGCCTCGGAAGCCGTAGGTGCCAATCGACTGCAAGTCCTCAAATGACTTGAGCTTTGACGTCGTGAAACGCTCGCATAGAATTGGCAAATCATCTTTGCTGATGCCGCAGCCATTGTCTGTAATCTGCAGTAGCTTGAGGCCACCTTCTTTGACCAGGATTTCCAGACTTGTCGCTCCTGCGTCCACGGCGTTCTCCATCAATTCCTTGAGAGCGTGCACCGGAGCAACAATGATCTCGCCCGCTGCGATCTTGTTCACGACATCTTGGTGCAAAGCGCGGATTCGACGGGGCGCTTGCATCTCCTCTGCCTTGCGCTTTGTGCCACGTGGCGGCGAGGAAGATATTGTCGCGTCCATAGCGGCGATACCGAAGATGTGTCTGGTGGGAACGTGAAGGTGGTGTTGCTGGAAGTGGGATTCGCCACTCACGCGTCCCGCTACTGCCTGAGGCGACAACGAAAATCTTGGCGCATGAAATTGGCTCCGTCTTTCCCCTTTTCTTTCCTTCGTTCATTCTCTTGCACGGTGATATCCGAACTTGACGAGCAGCGTCCAGCGCACACAACGTTCCTAAGTCCTGCTCAGCTCCGAAGAGCGCCATGGCTTGGAGTCAAGAAGATCAGGTAACATAGAATTCTAACCCGCAGCGCTCTCTATGCCCTGCCTTCGTACTCTAGAACCATCACCCCAAATTGCATAATTTCACAGGGATACTCGCGTGCAGGTCCAGACACGGTGTTACCATCGGAGAACCACAACTTCGCTCCAGGTCTCATCTCTCATCCTTCCACTCACTTTTTCCCACTGATTCTTCGCCAACGAATTGGCCTGCCTCCCTGCGCAATGCTCCCGTTGCCCGTGCTCCGACTCATGGTGCACACGGGAACTTTCTCATCAGAGTGCATGCTCGCCAGAGCAAAGCTGTTAGTGTTGTGCCCAAAGTAAAGCCACGCGCCGTCTTTCGTTCGCTTGACGCTCAACATTCCAATGGCGCTATTCGACTCGGAATGCTTCACGCTAGGGTGACTCATGAAGTCTTTCTCGATGAAGGCGCGCATGGCGCTTTCTTCCATACACTCCTCGAAGCTGCCCTTCTTCGTCTTCTTGTGGCTGTGGTAGATGCGGTCACTGCATACGGAGGAAGCCATTGTGGTGGACATCTGTTCGCCAGTGCCGGAAGTAACGGTGGCGACTGTAGTCTTCTCGTCATCGTCGTCTTCGATAGGAACGACCGTGGCGCCGATTCCGACCAGTGCAGCAGGACCAACGCGGCCCCGGTGCTTCATACCAATGCCTCCAGACGATGCCCCGCATGCGATGTTCCCATACATATCGATGGCGATGGCGCCAACTGTGTCCGTGATGTGGTCCTCATCGTTGTTGGGAGCTGGTCCAGGTACATTACCAGCGGTCTTTGGACCATCGTTCGAATATGACGGGATGTTTGCTTCGGCAGTCTTCGCATTGAGTTCCTCGCTGGGAGCGGTCGCTGCTAGGTATGGACTGTCATGCACGGGAACAGCGAAACGCACACGAGTGCTCTGAGTCTGTTGCAGAGACGCGCTTGGCTCGGTTCCCTGATCGACAGAGAAAGTAAGAGCTTCTTCGTGGTGCCCATCGGTTTGCAACCGAACAGTCTCGCTTGGGTCTGTTTCAATGGGAGAGTGACCAGCTCGCGAAAGCTCCAACTCGGGTGCTGGCGTCAGCGCTGCCTGTGCATCGTCGTCGCTGAGTGCCGTGTACTGGGACATGCCTTGATCCTCGTCAAACATGTCGAATCCATCGTGAGTGCTTGCGCGAGGTGAAGTTGTAGACTTTGCTTTGGAGGGGCTGTTCGGAAACGGATGACTGGCAGTACCGTGCAGCGAGATTGGCGGGTGAAGCGGTTGGCTATGGGGACTTGGGTACGAACCGGCTTCTGATTTCGACGGAATTGATGACGTGGATGAGTTTTGTGGAAACTTTTCAGAGGCCACGGGCATTTCCCGCGCAGCAGTCGCTTCCTCGCGAGCGTCAGAGGGTGGAGGTGACATGGGTTGAGCATCATTGTGCAAAGCCTCCATCATGGCGAGCTCTCTGCTTTGGTGTACCTGACGTTGTCGTCCGGTGTCGGTGTATTCCTCATGTGGTCTGATCATACCAATGTCAGAGTCGTGCGAGAAGGCGCTGTGGCCGGTGGAAGGGTCGCGTCGTTTCTGTCGATCAACCTTGTCAAG
The DNA here is from genome assembly GCA_022702355.1 of Cercospora zeina. NCBI lineage: Eukaryota > Fungi > Ascomycota > Dothideomycetes > Mycosphaerellales > Mycosphaerellaceae > Cercospora > Cercospora zeina. The sequence continues at coordinate 2,201,598 of JAKLWX010000010.1, forward strand.
GTCGGCACGCCACTTTTGCCATCGATGCCTGGCAAATGGAGAGATGAGGGAGTCGAATGGCATGATTGGCATACTATGCTCCTCGGCGAATTGCGTCGCGCCTTCGCCAACCAGGAGGTTTGGAGGGACACGCCGCAGAGAGAGAGATTGAGTGGAGTGATCTAGAACTTGTCGCGCCAGTGAGATGGGATTCTTGATTTCTAGTGTGCCTATCAGCGAATGCAGTGTGCTTCTCCACGGGTCATGTGTACTCACGGGCCACAGCTCCCACTGCGCCACTCCGGCCGAAGTGGTCGACCATAATGGCATCACATTCCACGACTCCATCGTAGCCCAGGTTGCTGCCAAAGCCTGCGTTGGTGATCTCACGATCTTCGAGGACGCGAATGGCGATCTCGACGGCATCCACGGCGGTTCCACCGCTTTGCATGAGTTGCATGGCCACTTTGCACGCCCTGTCTGATGTAAGCCCCTCGCGTCACGCTTCATGTTGCTGGTGGCACGTACTCGTTGCAAGCTTGTAGGTGGTGTATCTCATTCTCTTTGCTATGATAGCCCGCCCCAGCGTGCACGAAGATGCAGGCGATGTCGGTCTTCTGGCGGGAATGCCTCGAGGCCTTGGACGAGAACATGGTTGACGTTCTCTGCTTGATGCGGGCTGATGTCGACGTTATCGTGTATGGACGGGCTGCAGACACCCGGTGTCGCCAGCCCGGAGGCTTCTCGTAGGTCTATCGAAGCTGGCAGCAGATAGTAGGAGATGAACGCATGACACGTGAAGATGCCGGCAATAAAACGAGCGACTCGTGTCGACAAGACGCGCGGGATGGGTGCGAAGAAATGCGTTTTGGCGGGGGGAGAGATTGGTGGTACACGGAGGGAGGAGGAGGTTGTGTTGTAGGAAGTCTGAGCAGGCCGGGTCCGCCACGGGGATGTGTCGCCGTGCTCTTTCCCTCATGATCGAGGCAAGAGCAGCGTTTCGTTCCCGCAACGCCGGCATGTCTGGCCGAACTTCACTCCACTTCACATCAAGGCTTCACTTGCGCCTCTGCACTTGAGAATGCTCCATTCCTCTCCGCCGAGCACTTCACTTCGTCTCGGCGCTTCCACGCGGCGGTCTACGAGAACGCAGCTGCTGGCACTGCTGGTGGAGGACAGGTGAAGTCAGCTCAACGGCGAAGCTTGGCGCCCCACCTTCCACGTCGTTGCGTAAGGCCGCCGCTCTGCGCTGCGACAAGTCCAGCATCGCAGGCAGAAGACGCCGACATCCCCCAGCTGCCACCGCATACAAAGCCTTCACCACTGAGCTGCTGCACCAGACACCGCCGACATGGCGACGCAAACTCCAGCCGTTGTCATGGACAAGTATGCGCCAATGCCTCGAGCTCACCCAGTCCGTTGCAGCTAATGATCGCCCACAGCGGTACTGGTTACTCCAAACTAGGCTTCGCCGGCAACGACTCTCCCTCGTTTGTCTTTCCCACCGCGATCGCCACCAAGGCAGCCGGCCAGGCTGGAGGCAGCTCCGGCTCTGGCAGACCGGCTGTTGCGAACAAGCCGTCCTTCTTGACTGGTGGCGCAGGGCCTACCGGGCATCTATCGGGCAAGAGAGGCACCGAGGACTTGGACTTCTTCATTGGTGATGAGGCGCTCGCTGCCTCGTCAGGACCTGGTAGGCATGCGGATACCAGAAGCTTTGGAGGCGGCGATGGCTGACTGAAGCAGGCTATGGCATCCACTATCCAATCCGACACGGTCAAATCGAGAACTGGGTGAGAACACCCGGCACGGCTGCTCAGCACGAGCTAACAGATCCCTAGGACCACATGGAGCGATTCTGGTCAAACAGCATCTTCAAATATCTACGAGTCGAGCCCGAAGACCACTACTTCCTCCTCACCGAACCGCCGCTCAACCCACCCGAGAATCGCGAGAACACCGCCGAGATCATGTTCGAATCCTTCAATTGCGCAGGGCTATACATTGCTGTGCAGGCTGTGCTTGCTCTCGCGGCATCATGGACATCATCCAAAGTGCAAGATCGATCATTGACCGGAACTGTCATTGACTCTGGCGAGGGTGTCACACACGTCATTCCCGTCGCAGAAGGTTATGTCATTGGCAGTTCGATTAAGTCGATCCCGATTGCTGGAAGAGATATTACATACTTTGTGCAGTCGCTACTGCGCGACCGAGGAGAGCCAGACAGCAGTCTGAAGACGGCCGAGAGAATCAAGGAGGAATTCTGCTACGTCTGCCCGGATATTGTCAAGGAGTTCCAACGATATGATCGCGAGCCAGATGACCGGTTCAAGCAGTACATCGTCCGCCACTTGAATGGCCGAAGCGTAACGGTCGACGTGGGATACGAACGCTTCTTGGCCCCCGAAATCTTCTTCAACCCCGAGATTTACAGCTCCGACTTCCTGACGCCTCTGCCGAACATCGTCGACACAGTCATTCAAACTTCGCCAATCGATGTGCGAAGAGGCTTATACAAGAACATTGTGCTTTCTGGCGGCTCCACACTGTACAACCAGTTCGGACGAAGGCTACAGCGTGATATCAAGCATTTGGTTGATGCACGAATCGCCACGTCAGAGGCTCGTGCTGGTAACGCAGCCAAGTCTGGAGGTCTAGAAGTCCAAGTTATCACACATAAGCGACAACGACATGGTCCTTGGTTCGGAGGATCTCTGCTTGGATCCACTCCCGAATTCCGCAGCTACTGTCACACAAAGGCCGATTACGATGAGATAGGCCCCAGCATTGTCCGCAGATTCGCTCTCCTTGGAGGTCCAGGCAGCACATAAATAGGGATGCAAGCTGGGAATTGCGCCGAGATCAAGTAGATTGTCAGGTCGAGCCTCGATGGTTGCGCACCGACTGCGAGCACTTTTTGATATATGGGCTTGATAGAAGAGCTCGGAAGCGTGAGCGTCGAGAGAGTGTCAGTTAAAAGCCGGAGTTGCAAAGAGAGGTCCAGCGCAAGGCAGCAGTCGAATTTCGGGTCGTGGAATAGTCGTGGAATAGACGTGTCACTTACGTAGAGACGAAATGCGAAGGCAAGCAAGGTCGAAGGAATGATGGACATGTTTCTGAGAGCCTGAAGAATGTTTGATGACGGAGTCTCACGAGGCCTTCTGCAATTGGACCCTAACATGTGTGTAATCACTGACACTTGTTTCAAAGACCAGTGCCGCTCATCGATTAGTAAGACGCCGTTCATGCTAGCGGTCATGCAAGCAAGATCACAGAAGCAGTAAAAGGCAAGCAGACGAAACCATTCAGCTGTACGCGCATATCACATTCCATGTTCATCTCATACTACACTTCTACACATGCATGCCGCGTTGGTCTCATCCGCATCGAATTTTCACAGCGCCTCCCCAACCCAAATATGCAGAATCTCATCGTTTTTACCTCTCGCCCTTCCTCAAACCTCACGCCGCGCTCATTCCCCTCAACTTTTCCTGCTCCTCTGGCGTTAGAGAACTAAACACATTCGCAAAAGCCGGATTCTGCGCCTGCTGCCGGAAGAAGTTCTCCAAGAACGTCTGCGTCTCATCATCTCGGCCACGATTGAGTAATGGCCCGTCTTCCGCGGCATAAGCCATGAGTTGCGACTTCGTCATGCCCGATCCCAGATCCAAAAAGTCATTCGAATCGTCCTCCCAATCCGCATCATCGTCATCATCATCGAGATCCACCGCCGCTGCGGCGTCAAGGGCGCGATTCGGTCCAGATGCAGAGAGGAGTTCTTCTACGAGGACCTTGATGATTTTGAGTTGTGCGGGGATGATGGTGAACTGATCTGGTTGTTGTCGGGCGCGAGAGCGGGTCATGATGCGGTCGGATTTGGGCACAATCATGTCGCCTTTCACTTGCACCTCGGCGAGGCGAGGGTCATTGAGCTCGTAGAGTTTCGACAGTGCCACGATGCTGTGAGATGTCAGTAACTTGAGAGTAACAGTTTGGCGAGGAAGCGAACGTACTTTTGCAGGATATCCTCGTATCCAGCGAAATTGATCGAGTTCTCCAACCACTTGCTCATGACCACCTGCAGCCCGCTCTGATCACCAATGCGGATATCCGCCAGGAATGTGACGACTTCGTGGGCAGAAATGAGCGAAAGTCGGGCAAACACTAGAATCAAACTCTGGATGAACTGAGCTTGCGTTGCCGTGCCGAGACGCACTGCCACAGCCTGCAGCAATTGTGTTAGATAAGGTCCCAGCTTTTCAGAGCCAGCCTTCTCAACAACTTCCGCCGCAAGACCTCCGACTTCTGCAGCTCCGTGATCATCGACGGCCGGGTTGAGTAGGCGATCGATAATGACCAGCACAATCTCCAGACCACCTTTGCCATCCTGATCATTGAAATTGAAGACCTGGTCAGGGTCGTGCCGAAGCATGTGCCTCACAGCAGCAGTGGCCGATTTCAGTAGCTCGTCATCTTGGGAGCCAAGCAGAAGTCGATTAAGGCGCGGCATGACCGTGTTCACAAAGCCTTGAGGGAGAGGTCTTGAACCATGATCAGCCATGACTGATAAGAGCTCTGCAGCCAGGTTCGCCAGCGCATTCTCCTCTGTTAGTGTCGCGACATCAAAGGCACCCATAAGGGAAGGCAGGACCTTCTGTGCAAGCTGAGCGTACGGCTCTGCTCCAGCTTCCGCGATCGTCTCGGCAATGTCTTCGAACGTTTCCGTGACTAGAAGGGCGATTTGGAAGTTGGCCGCTCCCTTGCTGGCGACCGTGAAGAGAAGGTCCAATCCGCCTCCAATCAGGCATGTACGTGTATCAAGCATGATGGCATCGCGTAGCGTCTCGATGATGGTGATGAGAAGATCGTCGCTGTCATCGAGATCGCTCAAATCCTGCGTGTTGAGGAAGTTGGAGAGCGATGCCACGATATCAGGTTGTCTCTGAATCGTCACCGAAGACGGAAGTGCTGCGAGATAGTATTGTAATGCGCGAATGCACGAAACCTTGACGATTTCCGACTCGTCGTTGGCAATCGCCTGCAGTGAGGCTTCCATGAAAGAAGCTGCCACGGCTTGCAAAGCATTTCCGGAGGTTCTTGTAAGGCTCCCAGCTACCAGATATCCTCTCGCTCGGAGGAAGACTGGCTCTTCCTGCATCGCGTGCTTGATGAAGTCGACGTAGCCATTTGCGGATTCTGGCCCTATTTGTTTCTCGACATCCTGGAAATCGCCTAGCAGCTGGTTGAGCAGGTAGAGTGCAGCCTCTTTCATCTTCCAGCCTGCGTTCTCGGAGTAAAGAGTACGCGTATAAGTGAGGAGAGCTTCCACGGTGGCATTGTTGAGCCACTCGCCAAGCTTGATGACAAGATCACCGCAAGCAGATCGTGGAGTGTAGTTCGCCGTGACATTGACCTCCTCTGACAAGAAGACATTCACGTCAATGTCCCAGAGACCCTCTTCCTCAATGGTGATCTGTGCGTATGCGACAGCGACTTTCATCATGTCGATGATCCAAGTGGCACCTCCGGATTGTAGTTGTTGCTCGAGCTCTTTTCGCACCGGAGGAGCGCGCAAACATGCCTGCAAGAAGTCGAGCTCCTCTAGCACCAAGAAATCCAGCGTAAAAGGGAGTCCGTCGGCATCTTCTAATCGGCCTTGGCGGTCGTCTGCAATGTACATCTCGTAGTACTGAGTCTGTAGTGTTGAAAGCTCGTGCCAAGTTGCGGAGAAGAGGGCTGGACTGTGTGGTGACAGCATCTGCGGGAACAAGGTCCGCAATCGCATGAGACTCTTGACAATCTGCAGCTTCAAGGAGACGAAGCCTCTGTATTGCTCTGCAGCCTCAGGATTACTTCTCTCCGTACCTTCTGGCGGCGGCGAAGGGATCGGAGTCTGCAAGATCTCGATAAAGAATGGAAGCCAGCCAGCAAGGTTCTCCTCCGCAAATGACTTGACTGCCGCTTTGTGATCTTCCATGACCATTTCAAGGATGTCGAATGTCGATCGGAAAACGGAAACCGCGAGCGCTCGGAGGGTCGCTTTTCGTGCGTTGTTTGCGGCCACATCGTAAACAACTTTGACGAGATGGCGTCCAATCTTGAAAAATTGTTCTTCGTTGAAGCAATCGTCCACAAGCTCGCTGAGTACTTTCAGGGCACCATGCAACTGACTGTCGACTCCGGTAGACACGACACTCATGACATGCTGCAGCAGATCGGGCCAGTCATCGGGGAAGTCCGCCGTGGCGATCTTGCTGACCACAAGACTAGCCGCACTCTTGATCTTCCTCTCATCGCGGCTGCTGGTCGCAATCTCGAGCAACTGCTGCCTGATTTGCAATTTCCTCTGCTCGTCAACAAAGAGTGGACCGACGAACTCGTCGAACTGGGTGGACCAGCATGCCAACACGAAGTTCTTCAGCACCAGCAGAGCCGATTGCCGAACGTCTAGCGGAACCTCATTGTGAGCGCCGATAGACAGCAGGCCTATGGGTAGGTCGGGATTCGAATACAGCTCTTTCAGCTGATGCTCGGCGTTCTTTCGTGGCCCCTCCTGCGGCGAGTGTGTCTCAGTCAGCAGACGGACCAGCTGCTCCTCCATGGCGCGTGGCGTGGTCGCTAGTGCCGGCACTTGTCGTGCAACATGCAGATTTGTGCCGTGGGCGTGCTGCCAGCGATGATGGGAAGTCCCGCGGCGCTGGAAAGGTGTTCCACGCTATCTCGATGACTCCAAGTGAATGGATCGTGTCGAACACGAGCTGATCCCGGATTCCCCGTCCAAGTCGCGAGATTTCCAGGTCCGAGAGCGCGTGGATGCTCTCGAGAGTGACCGGCGACGGTGCGAGCGCGTCGGCAAGGGCGAGCAGAAGGTGTCCGTTTGCTCCTCCAAAACAACGTCGCTGTCCAAGACCCACCCGGGTTTTCTCCGGGCTTGGCGTCGTTTCGCGGTCGCGTCGCGTCATCTCTCGCTCCGCGTCTCAAACCAACAGCAACAATCGGACAGCGTCACAACGTACCAGCATGAAACGTCCACAACTCTGAATTCGACAGAATGGCCTCGCAGCCGCCCACTTTCGTCACGTTTGTGACTGCCTTCACCGATTTTCTCACGGTCGCGATACACACCATCCTGTACGAGCGAGCCATCTACCCGCAAACCTCGTTCGTCTCGGCGAAAAAGTACAACTTCCCCGTGCGGCAGAGCCGACACCCAAAGGTCTGTGAATGGATCAATGACGCCGTCAACGCTGTCGAAGAAGAGCTCCTCAAGGGCTCCGCCGAAAGTGTGGCAGTAGTCATCTACAGCAAGCAAAACAAGCCGCTCGAACGAGTTGTCTTCGATGTCTCGCGTTTTCCCGTCGTTCCCGAAAGCGAGCACAACGTACCTCTAGAGGGAGCAGATGAAGTCGACACGCCTGTCCTGCCACTCGTTGATCTCGAGGAGCAGATGCGAGCGACAATGAATCGACTCTCGAATTGCGGAGCCGATATGAAGAAGCTGCCAGATGGCTGCACTTTCACAGTGGCACTTGAACTGAGAGCGGAGGCCGAAGCTCCGCTTGAGCATCCCCAGCATTGGGTGCCAGCAGAACGCGCCCCCAATGAGCAGCCGTCAAACTTGGACAAACAGACCAAACCGGTTCGAGCTGTTCGTGCTGGCAACATGGCTTTCGAGACCTGGATAGAAGAACTAGAAGAAAAAGCGTCGTCACATACAAGTCAGAGCACTGTCGACTGAGGTTTTTGTCATCTTCTGCAGCTGTTGTGCACATCATAGCGCTCCTTGCCGCATCACCAAACCAATGGGATCCACGCCAATCAGCCCATCGCCGCATCAAATATGGCATAGACGCCTTCCTCAGCTGCGCCTTCTCTACTCTGCTCTGGTGTGGCATGTCCGTTGACCCACATGCGATAGTAGTCGACGCCTGCTGGCTTCCAATCAAGGCTCTCGAGCAGGCCGACCGCATCGGCGTTGCCGCCCCACACCTCCGACACCAGCGTTGCTCGCTCTGTTATTTGTTCTGGGGTGAAGCCATTCATCTCCTCATCCGGCAGCGATACGCTTCGAATAGCTTTGACTGTAGCCAACTCCATGGCAGCAACCAAGACTGCTCGTGCGGACGCTGGATCGTTTGCATATACAGGCCCAATCCGCACACCTCCAGAGCAGCGTCGATTTATTGCCCAGCCACAAAGGTCCTTTGCCGATTCTGGACTGCTCTTCAATACGAGTGCAACGCCCTGAACATCGGGGCGGCGAAATAAGTGTTCGTTCGACCATAAAGCCGGCCTTTCGAAGCCGGTGATGCTCAGCTCATGCTCAGCCAGGAGTTCTGGTGACACATCCCGAATCTCGACCATTCGCGCGCCCTCTGGAAGCTCCAGCCTGGGCAGCGGACTCTGTTCGACCAGAGGTCTGGTCATGATTCGAATCGTCCCAAGTGGGGAGGACACGAAGCCGCGACGTTCATCTGCATGCACCAAGTTACCTGCAAAATCCCTCTTCACGGCTTGTGATCACTCACAGGTCTGCTTCTGCTCAACAACCCCATCAAGACCAATACATTTCACCCCGTTGCGAGCCAAATCATACTCTGCAGCCTTGAACAGCTCTCGACCAAGTCCCTTCCCCCGATGCTGCTCATCGATGATGAACATCGACACCCACCCAGTGGAGTTCTGATTCACAATACCCGCCACATGCCCGACGGGGGTATGAGACGCCTTCTCGATAAGTAGAAGCATTCCATATCCGCGGCTGGGGTTCATGTACGTATCCAAATCATAATATCCACGATTCTAGCCTCACATGTCATTCGTCCATCATCAAGATATATTTATTCCACGCACACCAATTCATGATGGGCTGAGTTGAAGATATGAATGAATGAACATACCCAGCCAAGACTCTGCATGAAGCCCCACCATACATTTCGAAATTCTTCCGTGTTCACTGCAGGGCGGATCAAGTACGATTCGTCTTCGTACAGAATCGGTCCAGGTCCCGATGCCATATTTTTTGTTCGAGTCCACGCAAAGAGCTCCGCGTTACTTGTGTAAATCTTATATCGCACAGAAGGAAAATTTTGATGACACCTGTGATGATGAATGAGCAAGCTGGAACAAGATGGACCAAATTGTCATCGAGTCCAAAGCGGCGAGCTGAGAAGCTGAGCTGCATGCAGCTGGCTGTATCGCTGACGAAATGGAGTGGATGCCGCTAGTTGACTCAGAGCAGGGGCTGTGTTTTTAGCCCGAACAGGAAAGCATCTTCTTGATCCCTTGTAGGAGCGAGCTGATCGAGGAACACAATGCCTGAGGAGGAGGCACGTAAAGGTGTAGAATACACAGGGACTGTCCAACATTTGCTTTTGGCTTCCTCATCAGATAGCAACAACCACTTTCGAATTGGAGGACGTTACAAAACTGGCATGAATGGATGCTCTTTCGATCGCGCATCGAAAATATTATTGTCGGGGCTCAAATACTGGAGTAGATCATCATGAATCGGTCCCTGTCTTCGTATTATATTCCATCCAAGCCAAGTACGACATGCAGTAACAGCACTGATTATATATTGACGTAATGATTGATGATGATGAGAAGTTGAGAAGTCGCGAAGTTGAGAACAAACATCCTGTGCTACGAGGTATCCCATCTGCAGCAGACCGCCGTGCAACCGCCAGAAGCGTTAATAAAGTAAAACTTGGCGGACCGTTGATGACCCTGCTAAATACCTCATCACACTCACCGTCCTGTAGCAGCACAACGCAATGCAACGAATAAAAGCAAGCACATGAATCGCATATGTACATAGAACGCAGCGCCCAGCATGTGACACTTGGCAGCAGAATGTGGAGATTGTGGTCGTCACGGATACCAGCGGTCGGTCACAGTCGACCGCCCTTTCATCCTTCTTTTATTCTTCCTGTATCATATGCTTTCCATCCGCATGATGCATGCGTTGTGCCTATGTAGATTTAGAAAGGACGCGTGACTCCTCGTGGGCCCTTCCCAAAATGTTCGTCGTACTCGTGAACAGCGTGAGGGATATCAGAAAAGTCAGTGACACAGAAGAAGGTGCTGTCATTCTTGGAAGAACAGCCGCACGATGCGACAACGCTTTCGCTAGAAGGATCATGATGTGATCAAGCCACAGCGAAGAATTTCGCGAAGCACACGGTTGATGCGTATGCGCGTAATACTGTCGCGTGGTCGTCCAAACAACGTTGCCGATCCGAGATTTGCTTGATTCGAGAGATCAAACCGTCGTTCAAAGTTTCGTTCTGCCTTCTTCGTTGGTGCCTCTCCGCACAGGCATGGGTGGCATACCAGGTTCTCTCGGCGCAGCGTTAGTAGCGCCAGCACTGCCACTCACCATCCTCGCAGCACCTTGCACAGCAGAAGATATCGCCGCACCGACACTCGACCCTGCTTCACCTGAAGACCCCGGCGTGCCGCTCCGAGTCTGTCGCTGGAGCTGGGCAGATGTCAGCCAGTGGACTTGTCGACTCAGACCTGCGACTTGTGCGGTGAGGTAGGAGATCTCCTCGCGTGTGCGTAGGTTCTCATTCAAGGTTTGCATTTGGTGTCGGCCGTCGACTTCGGAGAGAGCGGTGTTGATGCGGGACATCTCGTCTCGGAGACTTTCGTGCATGGAGAGGAGATGATGGAGGGGAGATGCGTAGGGTCCATTGGTGGCAGGAGGTGGGAATGGCGATGCGAGATCAAAGTCGGAGGTGAAAGGCTCCGGTATGTCCATGGGACGAGGCCCTGGTATCTCAGGCAGCTGCCGTGGAGAGGCATCTCGAGATGGCCGGCGGTTGGTTCGTGAGGTCATGGCTGCTGTGTCAAGGCCGAATTCATAATCGGTCGCCCGCGAGGGTGAAAGGAAATTATTGACAGTGTCCGGAGTGCGTCGTCCCTGCGGCGGCAACAGTGGTATTGAACTCGAATCAGTGCTCATGCGGTCCGGATTGGGCGTGTTACTGTACAGGATAGTTTGCATCGAATCGAATCCGTTTTGCAGCACCTCCAACTTCCGGCTCATCTCCTTCTGAGCCGCCTCCTGCTCATCCAGTCGCTGCACCATGGTGGTGAATAGTGGGGTCATTCTGGCAAAAGTGCAGTTCCTAGTATGCATGTCGGCTTGCGATTTCATACTGCGACTTGTGCAACCAAGCGCGCTCCCCGGACAAGGGATGACGTTCGCGGAGCATTGGGTCGTCTTATGCTCGGAGAGATTGCGGTAGTAGACGTGCTCTTTGCACAAGTCGCAAGATAGCTTGCGATCGGGACATTTGGTTTTCCAGTGCGATTCCAGTGTGCATTGCAGCATTTCCTCGTGGCATGCGACGCAGCTGGCGGGAAAGTGAAGACAGCCTCGCTTGGAGTCTTTCCGCCGCACTGGCAATTCGCATCCATCTTGCGGACATTCAGTCATGGCGAAGCCACAATAGATGGAGATGTGGTCCTGCACCTCTCCCCGTTTGACCTGGACAGGGCAGCCCTCGTCCCCTTTGGGACATTTGACGAGCAGGTCATCAACGATATTGATCAAGATCTTGCTCGTGGCCGACCGCGGTCCCAGCTTGGCGGGCGTTCGGCACGTCGGACAGTCGCCCTTCGCGGCCAGCGGGTTGTATGTCGTGACCAGCATCCAGGTTTGCCGGATGCAGTCGCGACAGAAGTAGTGATCGCATTCCACCAGCCCGACGGGATCCACGAAGGGACATCGACAGATGGGGCACGTGAGGTTGTCGTCGGGAGTGGCAACATAGTCCAAAAGGCGCAAGTCCACGGGAGGGTTGAGATTTTGCGAGCGGGCCTTGGTTTTCAAAAAGTTGCGTTCCTCCATGTTGCGCCGCCTCTCCAGCCGCGCCATGGAGGAGGACATGGCGGCGGCGTTGGTCGAAGCGCTCCGTTGCATGTTGGACGCCACATCGGCGGACGCGGTCTCCACGTGGGCACCACCGTAGGACACGGCTCTGGTATGCGATGGCGTAGGGTCGGTCGGCGGAGGAGCACGACGGGATCGTCGGAAGAGAGGTCGTGACATGTTGGCAACGCAGAGGACGGCGGGTGATAACTTGTCAGGTACTGCACGCTCGGCCGACGCTAGTTGGCGGGGCGAGGCGAGGGACGATCCGAACGATGGCCGTCAGCGCCAACCACGCCCTGGATCTTCTCTCAAGTCGATGAGCAACCAACGATGATGGAGAACGCGCGAGGGAGGGAGTGGATGGGAAACAGAGCATGTCGGACAGCGTCGTGGAGCAGAGAAGAGCCGGGTGAGTTTGGCACTTAGTTCTGCAGATGCATCGATTCCCGGCCTGCGCATTCACCATTCCTGGAGCGAAGTGATGCACGCACCCGCACCCGCGGATCCAGCGCAAACCCACGCCACGAATGCTGGACGTGCACATGCACCTCCGAGCATGTGCACATCGGGCAGCTCACGGGTATCCGCATGAGCCTCTGCTGGGACGAATGGCTACTGGTGCCGCCGATTCGGATGTCTGTTGTCGCCGCACCGCTATTTCCGGGTGTTGACTGGAGCGGCCACTGCCACAGCCGCAACCCGGTCCGCCGATCCTGATTGACGCTCTCACGTGCCGTCGATTCAACTGCGCTGCCTACGAATCACCTTCGATCCCACGTGTATCGCATTCCGGCTTCGACTGCGAGTTGAAACAGGCCCGCGCACCGCGCACGAGCACGGCCGCCTCCGCGTGCAGGCAGTGCCTCGAACGGCGTTAGAGAGTCCACATCGGAGCACTGCGGGCGCCCACCCGCCCATCCTCCACCACCACCGCGCCATGTCGACCTCACCTCATCAACTGCTGCTGCTAGCCGACCATCTGAAGCTCTCGCTCCTCGAACGCCAGCGAGCCATCAGCCTCAATCTCGAGCCGAGCAAGCAAGATGGCCAAATCCGGCGATCCCTGTCGCAGCTGCAAGACGGTCTGGAAGAGTCGGAAGCCCGGCGGCGAGACCTAGGAGAAGCAGAAGATGACGATTCGGAGTTGGCGCGGCTCCGGAAACAATACAACCAGTTATATGCACAATTCCACGGCTCCGCGCCTCCCTCGTCCGAAAGCACAACCCCCAACGATCCCGCGCTGGCCTCGGACTTCGCAGCAGCACGGTCCAAACCAGACAAATCGAGAACCAACAACAATAACAGAAACGTCCGCTTCCGAGACAACCCCGAGGAAGACGATGCCGAAGCACAAGCCAATCGCGCAGCCCTCTTCGCAGATCAGCAACGATACAGAGACGAACCAGAAGCCCCCAACCAAGACAGTCTAGACAACCAACAGATCCACACATACCACAAACAGGTCCTCCGCGAACAAGACGACCAATTAGATGTTCTGGGCCAAAGTGTAGGGCGACAACGCATGCTCGGGATACAAATGGGCAACGAGCTGGACGAGCAAGTGGAATTACTCGATGATATTGAACGGGGCGTCGATCGGCACAGCAATCAGTTGCATGGAGCACAGAGGCGGTTGACGACGTTTTCGCGAAAGGCAAAGGACAATTGGAATTGGATCACGATTACTATCCTCATCATTATCTTGGTGTTGGTGATTGTGGTGCTGAAGTGAGTGGGTGGGTGAAAAGAGTATAGATTTGTATTTGCAGAAGCATTAGCGGGCGATATAACGTGCGACAGGCAGCGCGCAGTCAGAGTCTATACTATACTTGACGAGATGATGACTTGCATGACGACCTTGTCCACATATCATGTGGACCGAACGCGCAGACGTCATGAGTTCGTTTGGCATCTAATCTCGAGTTTTCCGAGCTGAAGTGACTGGGTTCTCGATCCAAACTTCATTCATCGACTCATCTACTTTTCACACATCAAATCGTATCGCATCTCAAATCTCCACCACCCTCTTCACCTCCTCAACCTCCTTCGGCCTCCCCTTTCGATCCACCCTCTCATCCCTCGGATCGAAGCCCCCATTCCCCCACAGCGCCCACTCTGCAGTCGGCGTTTCCGCAACATAATCCTCAGGCCCAAACTTCCCTCCCCTCTCCACACATCTGAAGAAAGCAGGATAATCAATCGTGGTGTGATACCTCCCCTCACCTTCGTACTTGGTCCGAATGGCATGCTCTTGGCCTGCGCCAAGAGGCCGCCAGAATCGCGTCTTATCCGCGAGCAGGACACAGCACGAATGTGCGTGCTCGGCTCCAATGCCATAGTCGAGGCCTCGCTTTTGCAGTTCTCTTTCGAGAGCGAGGACAAAGGCTTGGACTTCCTCGTAAAAGGGTACGTTCTGCATCGACAGACCTGCGCCTTTGGAGGTTGATGTACCGCAATATGTCACACCTTTGACTTCGACGAAGGCAGGGAGAGCACGCTGTACGAGGTCCGCGTAGCCTTGAGCTTCGTCATCAATGTTGAAGCCTTTGACTAGGGTGAGACGGAAGACGGTGCGGTGTGTGTGGCGCTTCTCGTGCAAAATGTCCAGGCACTGCGTGAAGCGCTCCCAATAGTCTCGGTGCAGTGGTCGATCGATCTTGCGGAGAGCATCCTTGTTGGAAGCGTCGATAGACACGTAGAGTTGTGTCACAGGTCCCAAGGCCGCAAGCTGCTCGGGGTGTTGCGCGTTGCATACGAGGAAGGAGGAGATGTGGTTTGCGTGCAGCATTCCCAGCAGCTCGTTAATGTGCGGGTAGAAAATGGGTTCGCCGACGAGTGAGAGGGCACAATGTCTGATTTGCATCCCTTCGGCAAAACGCTCCGCTCGAACGCCTGGCACACCTCGGAGTTGCTTGATCTTTTGGTAGTGGCCTGCTGTCATTCCCTGGAATATTTGGTCGGGCGGGTCGACGGTCCAGCGCCAACTTGTTCCGACAGGATTGGTGCCATGTCGCCAACAGAACACGCATTTGTTTGCGCACGCTAAAGATGGCGTCGCCTCCATGCACTGATGTGAGGCAATGCCGTAGAAGGAGAACTTGTAGCAAGAGCCACGGCCACGGAGAGCAGACTTGGTCCAGCGACAGATCTTGACGCCAGAATGCGAGCCGACAATTGTGTAGCCCTGTTTGGTGAGGGACGAGTACGTGGGCGACTCTTTGGGCACCATGGCTTTTGGGACGGCTGGCTGAGGGGCTCTCTTGGTCGAGGTAGTGGTAAAATCGACTGGGATTGGCGCTTTGATGTCTTCGAGGTCATCGGTCGTGTTTCGCTTCGTGGTTCGACGTGGGGTTGGGTCAAGCGTGCTGTCGTCCTCATCTTCGGAAATCTCATCGGCACTCTCTGCAGCATCTCCGCTGCCTGGCACGCCCACTCCCAGACCCTTCCCACGCCCTAGATCTTCCATGATGCTGTACACGCCTCTCTTCCATTCGTCGAGTCTCATGTCCGCGTCATCTCCCTTTACGTCTCCTGTGCCTAAAGGATACGCCCGCTTCTTACCAGTCAGCTTGGCCATCCACCGATCTACCTCAATCGCTTGACTGCAGTATCCTTCTTCCTCTGTCGGCCACTCTTGACGATCCCCAAAGCCAAAGACACTGTAGCCCGCCAGGCCAGAGAGCGACTGATCGTCTATTCGGAAGTCATGGTGCGTCTCTTCGAGATGCGACAGGAAATTGGACAATTCCGTGTCGATGTTATAAGACGGAACAAGGACGTAATAGAATGCAGCGATGCCACTGCGGGCCTGCTTGGGCGCAGAAATGAAGTAGTCATCGTAGTCGATCTCGGTCAGGTCGTGGATGATTGGGGTCAGAAGTCTTTCGCTTGCTTCGATAGTCGAGGCCAGCTTCTCGGCATACGCCCGCGTTGAGCCTCCAAGAGAATAGTAGAAAACATATGGCTGAATCTGGTCAGTCGCCCTCACGGGACCGCCCTTACGCTTTCCAGTCCGCACGCCTTGCACGCGTTTGGGTCCTTTGGGCTTGGACGACTCTGCGGGCGGCGCCTCTGGTGTGCTACGGCTCGCCGACTCCTTCCCATCGGCCAACTGCAATGGCTTCTCTTGCACTGGAGAGCCCACAGGTGGCGTTAGAAGCAACTTTGCCTTCTTACTCCTCCAACGGGCAAGCAGACGAACGATGGCCACCAGAATGCCGGCAGAGAGTAGGACTTCCACGCGATGAGCGTGATAGAGCAGCAGCAGCTCTTGCGGGAGGGCGAGAAGGCGGGACGTGTCCATCGTGCGTCCGACGCGTCGCTGCTGCTTCGCCCACCAAATGTTCCCCCGCCAACGTCAACATTGATGTTGAGTTACTTCTCCGGACCTCAGTCCGGCGTGGCTCGGTCCGCCGCCCGCGCGCGTCACCTGTTGCTACGCGTCGTTCTGACCTTCTGGGCGCTGCCTCATCACGCCGCCGTTTGCTCCTC
Source organism: Cercospora zeina (assembly GCA_022702355.1). NCBI lineage: Eukaryota > Fungi > Ascomycota > Dothideomycetes > Mycosphaerellales > Mycosphaerellaceae > Cercospora > Cercospora zeina. Next base: position 2,217,955 of record JAKLWX010000010.1, read on the forward strand.
AGCAACAACTGGCGACGAGCTCTGTCGTCGCGGCGCAAGAAAACATGGCGCCCTCGCTATCTGACCACTGCATTCCGCTCCAGCACCCGCACTGGTTCACCGTCAGCCTCGCCTCGTGCTTGGTCGTCGGCATCCTGGTCAGCTATCTGCCGCAACACTACAAGATCGTCTCGCGCAAGTCCAGCGATGGCCTCTCGCCGTGGTGGATTCTCTTGGGCGGCCTCAGCAGTATCGCTGCCATCGGGAACATCCTCACCCTTCCCACCAGCCGCGCCGACGTGCTTTGTTGCCGTGAGATCGGCCAAGGAGCTTGTGCGGCTGCGCTGCTCGGCGTCCTCCAGATTGCCGTGCAGTTCTCCTGCTTCATGATCATGTATGCCGCTATCTTCTGCGGCTTCAAGTCCTGCATGACACTGACGATGCTTAGCGTATTCCTCTACATTACCTTTGCGCCACGAGAAGAGGACGGCGAGGTCCTTTCCACCTCAACGGCCACTTTGACCAAGCCGCCGCCCACAAGCCGCCCACGAGACCCGCTCATTGTCGGAACCGCCATCATTCTTTCCCTCTTCGTCGTCGCTCTCACATCACTGATCCTGGTCATTCGCTATCCACAACACACCCAGTCCTGGGCCGATCTGCTGGGTTCTGTCTCGGGGGGTCTTGCCGCAATACAGTACCTGCCTCAGATCTATTTTACCGCCAAAATCAAAGACTTGAAGAGCTTGAGTGTGGGCACGCTCATCATACAGGCGCCCGGCGCTTTTCTCTTCGCTTACAGCCTCTTTCTACGAGTGGGTGTGGAGGGATGGAGTACCTGGCTCGTCTACATGGTCACAGGTGCCTTGCAGATGGTTCTCCTCGGCATGGCCGCTTCGTTCCATGCTACCCGTGAACGAGAGAAGCGACTGGGCATTCACCACGACAGCAGTGATGATGAAGACGCCCCTGACTCAGAACGGACTGCCCCTGTGAACGGCTCGGATGGTGCGGCTGACGAGCGTACAGCTCTTCTACGCCAGCAAAGGGATACCTACCGACCGGACGAAGATCATGTCCGCATCGTCCCGGGTTCTTAGTGGGCGGGAGATTGGAAGGAGAGATCTTCACGCGCTGTGCGCAAGGCTCATCACAGACTGATAGATTGGATCATCATCGAGGTATATCTCAATCGCGTCCGACGTCCATTCTCCACAAATGGATGCTTCAAGGCTTGCATCAAACGCCTTCACCATTTCAGAGTAATTAGTGAGCCGGCCGAGAGCGATTCGCAACCGAGCACCACCAATGCACCCGACAGTCACTGCGACCCGGCGCACGGCGATGACTCTGAACAGGATCGCTGTGTGAGCCTCATCCATCAAGAGGATCGACCGAGGGTCCCAAACGACTCCAAAACAACTCCCCGGCTCTCTCGACCCCTGGTGCTCCGTGGTGGCTCGGACATTGAAGATCCCGCAGATCTACTGTTATCGCCGGAGCCACCAAGGCGCAGTCTTGCTACGCAAGCCACTGCTTTAATACGGCGTTCAAGTAGCGCCATTGTGGCCCGCGCTCGAAGCCTCACAGAACTCGAGACCTGGCGAAATGCTTACAGACGACTCAGCGACCCTGCAACATACCGCAGAATTCTGAGGCGCCTCAGTGACTTATTACTTCGCCGCCGCGATTCAGTCATCGATGGCGAAGATGATCAATCCATCGATAGCAGAGGTTAGTGGTCACGGTCTGCTCGATTCTTCTGCGGTGCGAACTAACGCCATGCAGCGTACGGAACCTTCGATGGTTCTGCCTCCCCTCTATTAGGTGGGGCGCACCATCACCACTTTGCTTCAGACTTTGGCTTCGGTGAAGATGGAAGGGCGCATCCACGTCGCTCGCATCGTCAGGACTCCAGTGTGCCGCCGGATACACGACCGATACCAACACCAGGATCTCTCTCACGTCGCTCTCGTCGGCAAGCATACCCTGCGCCAGCGCGTGCAATACCAGATCCGGGCGCTCACCCGCGTCCCTCGCGTCGTCAAGATTCTAACGTGCCGCCGGAGGCAATACCAAGACCGATACCAGGTCAGCACCAACTTATCCGCCCGCCCAGACCAGAGCCGACGGGCTCAGCCGATCTTGAACTGGACACGCCACGACCAGGTGAACCCCTCCCGCCGCCGAATACACTGAATCTTCCGAATACATTTAACCTTCCCCATAATCGAACCGTTAATGGCCGGCCAACTTCAGAGAGCGCTCACGACCCTATGCATCCTCCTTCTCAACGTCTCGAGTCGCTAGGTCAATTGGGGGTGCCTCCGCCACCTTCATCGTCTCCACGGCCAGCTGAGCCACGCGCCGGCCCTTCACACCTTCCTCCCCTGCCAGAGTTGCGACCAACTGATGTTACAGCCGTTCGCGAACATCGTGAGGGACTCACACGCACCGACAGCCGTGGTCGACTCGTGGCGGTAAATTTGGACAACTTAACAGGGACCGCTCACGGCCACGACGGTGTGGAGCGATTCATGCTCAAACGGTACAGGGGTGAAGCACCCATCCCGTCCCCCGTGGTGGATGGGTGCGAAACGCGGGCACCCGCACCACCTACCGGTGTTGCCACTGATGTTGGCGTCCGTGGAGGCGAAGGAGCCGGCGGGTTGCCTGGTGATTGGGTCGAAATGGAAAGACGGCGAGAGCGTGCGCGGCGGGAAGCAGAGGCAGCAGCTCACTTGCGGCGGGAAGCAGATGCAGAAGCTCACTTGCGTGCTGCTGCCGTCGCCATCAACGCGAATCAGGAAGCTCCTGAGGGCTCTGATTCGTCTCCGGCGTCGTGGCTTACGGAAGATGGCGTTGACTTGAGTGAAAATGATCTCCGCTCGGACAGCGATGAGTTATTGTTTCCTTTCGCTGCTGCTCGAGCTGCTGCTGGGATAAATGATGTCGCTGTGGAGTCTTGCTCAGATCCACTTCCGGAAATCAGGCATCGTACTGCCATCCCGGGAGACGAAGCTCCTATGCCGGTTCAGTCGCAGGAGGAGCACGACGATGACTACGACGAGGAGGAGGGGCAGCAGCACGAGGAGGAAGAGCAGCAGCACGAGGAGGAAGAGCAGCAGCACGAGGAGGAAGAGCAGCAGCACGAGGAGGAAGAGCAGCAGCACGAGGAGGAAGAGCAGCAGCACGAGGAGGAAGAGCAGCGGCACGAGGAAGAGGAGGAGGAAGAAGACGACGAAGACGAGCAGATCGAAGAGATGATGCGAATGGTATGGTGAAAGCCGTTTTGAAGTTGGAAGAGTGTGTCTCATCACTATGCTTCTCGTCTTTCGCTCAATGGAGAAGATAATTCTTGTGCATGAAAGGAAAGTGGACAGTATTGGATAGCGCGATCTTTGGAAAACTGATGACGGGGTGGGGTTCCATCGACAAGGTCCATCGTTATTGCTCGGGGTTCAACTCACATGCCATCTCGAGAGTGTGGCATAATAATAATGTAAAAAATGAGAACAAAACTCCTTCTTTTGGGAAACGCGTTGCTCGCGCGTCATACATAGTAACTCAAGTCGACATTCCACTGTTTCGTGTTTACTTCTTCTTTGAATTCTATCGCTCGTTCACTCTTACGTTCCTCGCCGAGAGAATTGAATTTCCCCGTATTTTCCACTTCCCACCAGTAAGGAGTGCATGACAGATACGAGAAGCCGATTGGCAATGAAGCTTGCAATGGGGACAGGTTCTAGTCTGGTCTAGAGAGACCACAGGTCCTCTCCTACCCAGACAGGCAGCACGACGTTCCAAAGTCGGGTACGATAGATGAGGACGAGGAGAAAAAAGCAGCATGACGTGGAATGCCAGTTCATTGAGTGTACATGTACAATTGATAGTTAGGTAAAGTTATTACCTCAATTTGACAAAGTCGTCACGATCGTTTCTTCGCGAGGCTCCTCAGCAAGCAACGCATTATTTCCGAAATCCCTGGGTATCATGTGTGCGTGCGCGAATGTGCTGCCCCGATTGATGAGGGAGAATAGCATAGACGCTTCTCCTCCTTCTCTCTTTCTCATCCTCTTTTTCTCCTTGTCATCCGTCTCTGGTCCTAGACAAAGGCACCGCCAGCCTGTCCCAGCCTTCTTATTAGGTCACGGTCGCTTGTCCGTCACGCAACCCACAGGGCTCCGCACACGTTCATCCTTTCACGAATTCGTCGAGAACAGATACATTGGCAGGACCTCACCGCAGCTGCAATGACTCGCCCGGCTCATCCTATGCTTGACCGCCTTGCCAGACTGCGGTCAGCCAACCATTCGCGAAGCCCTGCGAAGCAGCCATATTTGCCCACTCCGCGACTTCGCCGCCATCAACAAATGCGGCAATGTCGTCACCACCCATGCGGGTGTCGATGCTATTCAGCCAGGCCTCTTTGGTCATCGGATCCCAGACTTGTTGAGCCTGTGTAGGCTGCTGCTGCTGCTGCTGCTCCACGGTATGATGGGGCTGCTGGGGCGGAGCGTGCTGCCCCGGTGGTAGATAACCCGCATGTGGAGGTTGTCCAGACGGACCAGGCGGATACTGATGCGAATTGCCGTTCACATACGGATTCGGTGGCGGCGGTGCCATTTGATAGTGTCCAATTTGCGGGGTCCAGCTGCTGTAACCGGGTTGTGAGTGGTGGCGCTCATATGGCGGTGATGGATGTGCTTGCGAAGGAGTTGTACCAGTCGCTGACTGTGACGCGGGAGATGTCAGGCTCGGCGGAGCGGGAACAGGACTTGGTCCTTCCGAGTATGATGGGCGGAAGTTGTTCACGTGAGCGGATTGATAGCCATGTGGTGGGGGTGGATGTGGATGTTGACCGGGCGATGGGCCAGCCGACGGCGTGTGATGATGACCATGTGCCTGGTACGGCTGCGCGTGCTGTTGCGTATGCTGCGGTGGTTGTTGCTGGTGAGCGTATGCGTCGTAGGTTCTGAAAGGTCCACTGGTGGGCGTCGTGGTATCGGGACGACGACTGGTGGTTGAAGCGCCTGGCACAGCGTTGATGGCACTCCACGAACCACTCTCTGGCCTGGAAGGTTCCGAAGTGACGGGCGCTCGATCGCCTTCTTCTTCACTCTTGACAGTCGTGCCGGAGCCGCTGTCATCGTATATCGCATCGAGTGGGCGAGAATCGGGTCGCTGTGCATCCATCATCTCCACATCTTGATCTTCCAGATTGCCAAAGTCGATGAGCGTTCTCTCCAACAGCCTAAACTCGCTGAGCCCACCTCCCGTGCCACCTTCGCGCAGACTGAGGTGCCGAGTGCTCACGGGGCTATCGCTTTCGGACGCGCTCCCGACGTTCTGGACGTTCTTTCTGTAGTCACTCTTGATCCGCCGGAAGTATTTGTGCATCCGATCGATCGTCTTGAACCAGCCATCCGCCATATGGAGCTTGGTCCGCATGTTGCCGATCATCTCCAGGGCTTTGCGGGCTGCTTCAAATCCTTTGCTCTCGCCCGGCTTGGTGTCCGGCTTTGCGGGGTCTGGGCGCGTGCACATGTAGCCTTCGGTATCCATCCACGGAAAGTTGATGCAATACACGCCGACGAACGCCACCGTGTAGACGGCGAAACCGACGATGGGCGTCTCGACGAGCTTGCCCCACTCCTGACATGTTCGGACAAGATCGATGATCTCACGAGCCGAGCGGAAGCACTCGCGAGCGCTCTCGTCCCAGAAGCCAGCGGGCACCTTATATTTGTCGGCGGGGAACAGCGGTGCGTCAATGGGTCCATCTGGTTTGGAGCAGCGAATGGGGATGAAGGGGACGTATTCGCGATGCAGCATGATCTGACACAGCAGGTAGACCGTGTGGACCAGCGTGTAAGGGGTCGACGTTTTCAAGCTGATGTGTGCTTGGGTGTTTTGAGGGGTGAGAGTGTTCTGTCGGGGAAGGCTGGCTTTGAAGTCGAGGCATTGACGCCGAAGACTGTAGAACTCGCATCGCTCATCCCACGGCGGATGTTCCTCCACTCTGTATCGCATTAGCAAAGGGTGCAACCAGTTACGCTGCGCAGTCCATCCTTACCTGCGCCCACCGGCACACGACCACTTGACGACTTTGCCGTAGATCTCGAGGATCTTCACATAGCGGCTGACGAGACCTTCGTCGGAGCCAATTTCCACTCGTCCCTTGTCCTCGTCGTCTTCGCGCCAGGCACTCCGGGGCGATGGAGCTCTGCTCGTTTCCGGAGTGCGCGAAGTCCCCAGTCTGACAGATTGTTGCCGTTGGCTTTGCACTTCCGCTCGACCAGGACCCGCCAGGCTGCCGTCCTCCTCGCCCAGCATCAACGTGCGGACCTTTTCTGCAAATAGAAAGGACCGCTCGCTGGCTGGCAGCTGAATCCTCAACTCTCGCGCGTGCAACATCTGAGGCCGGTATTTGCCACTGCTCAAGTAGCGATCCATGATGTAGCAACTCCAAAAGGTGCGACGGCGGACCTCCTGCAAGATGAAGGCGTCCTCGGTCGACTTGGACGATGCCACGGAGCTTTTCCTCCCCGAGACCACGCCCATGCGTTCTGCCTCGGCCGACAGTGCCAATGATCGGGAGAGCGGCTCGTCGTCCAAGTCCATTTCGTACTGGAGGCCCATTGCTTGCGCAGCTCGAATGGCTATGCCCACCGTCAACCACGCCTTGGCGCCTCTGCACATGCCCCATTCATGCAATCCGAGCATGAGGGCGGCCTGACAGCGTTCAATGTCATGGCAGCGATTGTCGGTCCAGATGGACGCCAGCTTCTCATTGGCAGCGGCAGCATAGTATTCCGAGGCAATCAACGGATTGCTCGGGCGTGTCGCGGTCGGTGGTGAGTGGTGCGCAACCAGCTTCTTGTGGAACCGCGCGGTCAGAGCCAAAAAGGCGAGGAGGAACTCGTTCGAGGCGGGTGGGCGCGCAGATGGTGTGGGATGGGTGGGAGGTCCGTGGGCGGGCTGAGGCAGCTGGGTGGTGAGCTGCACGGGTTTCAGGAAGGTCGGAGGGTGGAGGAAGGGCAGGTCGGCGGAGTAGTGTTGTTGGAAGATGTCAAAGAGCTCCTGCCAGACGTCCGGGGTCAAGAGGCGGGCGTCGAGAGCATCGAGCGACAGGCGTGGAGAGTCTCGCGGACCTGCGGCGGGGTGTGGCGGGTAGGCGGTGGATGCGCTCTTCCTCGGTCTCTGTCGCCGCTCGGCGTCCCCATAGACATCAGGCCGCCCGGAGGTGCTGTCCCGGCGGCGACCGGCGGCGGTCACGGGCGGTGGGTAGTGGCAGTCCCTGCCCGAGTTCTCGCACGAGCGGCAGGTGGTGCCCACGCCATTGTTGACGCACTTGACCTTGGATCGCCGGCAGCGAACGCATGCAATGCTCGATCGCATTCGTCCTGCGCCAGGGACGGGCCCAGCGGCGGCGGCGGCGGCTCCCGACAGCGTGTGCTGAATGGTGGCGTCGTCGTCGTCGTCGTCGTCGTCGTCGTCGTCGTCGCGGGCGGGAGCGGGGGGCGCGGTGCGCGGGCTGTCGGCGAAGGTGTGCAACAGCGCGTCTCCCAGGCGGGCGTCGTGCTCCACGGTGGGCGATGGGGCGGTGGAGGGAGAGCAGCAAGCAGCACGTGCCACGGTGGAAACAGCGACTTGAAGCTCGAGGGATGGCGGCGGCCGGCGGGCGGGTCAGGCGCGATGCACGCACGAGTCGCCTGATGGCTTCTCCTGCTGCTTCTGCTCCTTCTTCTGCTGCTGCTGCCGTGCCGACCACGACGAGGGATCCTGTCCCTGCGCGCCCTCGTCGACTGCCGAATGCTGACGAGACGTGCGTGCGTGCGTGCGTGCGTGGGCAATGGCGACTCGGGACACGCGCTGCCGAGCCGATTGGTGAGACAGCACACTCCACTCCACACGCTCTCGTCAGATGCTCATGCTCCGATCCGATACTGTCCTGCGTGCTCTGTCTGCTGCGGGCGACGGAGAGCAGCGGCAGCAGCGCAGAGGGGCGGGCAGTGCGCCGGGTATCGTCGTCGGCCGGCACACCTGCAACATTCTTCGCGCCGGCGCAGTGTGAGATGAGCCGGAGCCGGAGCCAGAGTCGGGACTGCAGCTGCGTCGTTAGTGCGTCCCCGCGCGTCAGCCGGCCTCTGCCACCGCCATCCCGGCACATCTCTTCTCGTTTCGGCCGCCTCCGCCTCCTCCGCCTCCTCCTCCTCCTCCTCCTCCATCGAGCAATACGATCCCACCCACGCGCGGCCCGAGAGATCCGTGATGGACACCCTCGCATCTGCACTCGTCCGCAGCTCCGAGCCGAGATTCTTGCACGCCAGATGCCATGATGTTGGAATAAACGTCGTCCCTGTCCATTCCTCGCGTCTGCACCCGAGACCACAGCCGTCCGGCGGCTAACCATGCGCATCAGTGCTCCCATTCCTGTCCACATTCTGCCCTCGCCCCGTCCCATCCCCATCTTTCGGAGCCGCGCTCCCCATTTCCACCTGGCAACCACGCGCGCGCAAGGAGGAACTGTCGCGCGCACAACTGTCAACCCGTGATCGGACGTCCACGCAAAAACCCTGGCTGGGAAACTCGAAAAGCTGCTGCATATGCTGATGAACGATCCGCGTGCCTGCCCCGATCCTCATCACCCGTGTACTGCGAATCCCGACCGACCCGGCACGACAACGGCCATTTGAAAGTGACCTCGTACGGAGCTCTACTTTCGCACCCGAAACTTGTCATCACTTCCACTTCCCTCTCCCCAGCATTGCAAATGAGACATTCCGCGACAGCCCGGTACCATGACCTTTCCCCCACGCTGTCTGTCGCTGGGAACCTTGTTCCAACATCATCATCATCATCATCATCAGCACGCCAGCCATCCTCTGCACGGCAGTCGGCACGACATGATTACCTCCTCCTCCTCCTCCTACTGTGGCATCACTGGCATGCACGTTCGCACGCACCAACGTGGTCTGACTCGCGGCACCCGCGCCTCGAGTCACTTGTTGGGGGCTTGTCGTTCGGCAGCGGGATGATTCGGCACCTATCTCATGCCACTTTTCCAACTTGACTGGCGGAGAGTTCGCTCTTCACAGTCTTCTTCCGCAGAAAGTCACGCCACCGACTCGCAAACTATACCAACAAGCGACTACTGCACTTCTCCAAACTTCCCCGCTACTGCCGGCTCCTACTTGCAGAGAGGGATCGATCATAATAACAGTGATATTTTATGCAGGCCAGCGGAGCAGCAGAGCCTATATGTACAGTACTTGGGTACTTGATGCAAGTACTTATTACAGTACATGAGAGAGTGAGAGAGAGAGAGAGAGAGAGAGAGAGAGAGAGAGAGAGAGAGAGAGAGAGAGAGAGATGACGCATGATACGACACATAGTCATAGTCATGAGATGCGACAAGTCGACGAGAGGACATTTCGTCGACACTGTTTATCGCCAACCGTTCATTCCCGAGCATGAATCCGGCTCCTAGGCAAGCAGCGTGAATCTCCAACGACTATGTACTCTCACTCGAAGTCCGCAGCTGTTGCTGCTGGTCGTGTGCACAACCTTCACCCTGCTGTTGCCATGTCGCACTCGCATGATGACCTCCCTCCACGGCAGCCGGCGTCGTCCCAGGCGGAGACGCTTTCGGTGCGTGCAGAATCTCCCTCTTTCCATTCGCCTTGTAATACAGCACGACATCTCCACCTCCGCGCCACACATGTGCACGGATTGTTGCCAGCGTCATGGTGGGAGGAAGAATCTGTTGTTGTTGCAGAGAAATGATCAGCTTTGCGACCCTCGAGAAACATCGCGAAAGAGGAGAACTCACCTGCCCCTGACACCACAACTCCAAATACTCTTCCGGCCGCAACGGACTCTTCTCCCTCTCACTCGCGGGCTCAATCCTCTCGGCAACATACGCCAGAACCTTCCTCGCTCTCAGCATGCGGTTCGCATTGAGGCGATTGTTCCCATCACTGGCAATGACAGGCAAAGAATTCTGCCACGGCTCCAGGATGAACGAGATCTTAACTACGTCTTTGACTGGGATTTGGTTGCGGAGGAGAACGTCTCCGAGCCACATTGGAGCCGTCTTCTCGAGGCTGTCGATTTTGTCCGCGAGATTGCCAACGGTGCCCTCAAAAAGATCCGTCACGCCGCCAGCCTCGGGTCGGTCTTCCTGGATCAGGATGGTGGTGTTGCGGGGTGGTCGGAGGATGGGAGTTTCGGAGGCGTCACTGGGCTTGATCGCTGTCGTAAGATCGATGGATGTTCGAGCGACGGGGAGGCCGTTTTCGAAGGCTTGTTGGTTTTGGAATTGTTGCTGGAGCGAGTCCTCGTAGCCGAATCGGATCTTTTGCAGCGTCCCGAGGAAAGTATCGTCAATGACCCGTGAGTTGTCAGTTTTGCTCGACCGAGAATCGCTCTCGACCTCCTCCTTCTCTTCGACTGGAGTGGGCTTATCTTTGTCGTTCGTCTGCACCCGCCCCATCTTCTTCATGCCACTGAACGACATGCCCATGCTGAATTTCTTCCCAAACAGCCCCTTACCGCCCGTAGGCCCATCCTTTGCTGCTTCATCAGCAGACGGAGTGGCAGGATCTGTGAAGGCGCCAGGTGTGGTTGCAGGTTGGGATGCACCACCAGGGGTCGTCACCTCTGTGTTCGGGATACGCGAAGTGGAGAAATAGTCCGCACTTCTCTCCCCAGACGTTCGCTGTGAAGATGCTTGGTCTTCATGCGTTCCGCCACCGCCTTCTTCCGCAGTCATCGCCGATGGGGGCGCGTGTCTGGCATGTGCTGGAGCGTTGACGGCACCTGGACTTGCAAGGCCGATGCCGAGGCTAGCCGTCACAGCAGCCCCATTCCCACCCGGCCGCAGAGTCGATGCAGACGCAGCTCCATTGGCATCGGGGTGCCAGCCGTTGGTATTCTGCTGAGGCAGATCAATGCTTGTGGGCGCATTTTCGCGCGGCAACTTTTGCTGCTCCTTGGCGCAGAGCAAATGAGACCGGAATGTTTCGTCTCGACGTATCTCTTCCTCTATCACATCATTGAAGAGGTATCGCAAGACCCATTTGCCCAAGTTGATGCGCTGATCTTCTCGGTACTCCACGTCCTCATCGAGGTCGAGCTCGTCGGCGTGCATCTCGGCATCGAAGCAAGTATTCTCTTCCAGGACGACTGCCACGCTACCCGTTCGTACATCGACTGTGCACCAATTTGCGACTGTCGCACTGGTCGTGACCTCGTCTTTCACGTCTTCAAGATGCCGCTTACCGAATGAACGAATCGGTACACACTTCAGGAGGTCCCACATGACGACCTCGCCCGCGGTGTCCAGTGTTAGGACCCGTTTCCTGTCGTTCAGCATAACGTGCTTGATCAGCCCATTTTGTCCTTCTACTGACAGCTCAGGCTGTGTCCTGATTGGTTGCGTAATGGATCCTTCCACGGGTGCGGTATCCAATGTGCCTCTCCTTCCACCAGAAGGATGCGTATCTTCCGATGGAGGAGTCAGCAGTGTGGGGAAGAAGGCTGTATTGCTCAGCCTCAGCGCATGTTTGAGCGGGATTTTGCGTTTCGATGTGGAAGCGCGATGCGGCATCGGAGACGTTTGGTCTTTCTGGTTTGGCGGAGTTGGGAATCTTGCCTTGACCATACTGGCAGAGCTGCGTCTGTGAGTGGTGAAACCTTCTGGAACGTCCAGTTCCGCCTTGGTCGTGTTGACATCTCTCCACCTGTTGATACTGGGTCTGCTAGTCGCCGTCCACAGATGGTCGCCAGCAGCAATCAGTTTGTGCACGCCCTCGTGCTCCTGACACAGAGCCACGGACATGCCCTCGTCGACCTCAATTTTATCCCGTGTATCTGTCTTCGCCACCAGCCCGTTCTTGTCACTGGAGTAGAAGATGGACAGATCCGGGTCGGAAGAGAACAGTGACCAGACGCTCGCATCGTGCATGGTCAGCGTGAACATGCATCGTCCCGCGATGGTACTCCACACTTTGACGGTGCGGTCGCTGCTTGCGGTGATGATGGTGGTGCCATCCTCGCTGACCAGGATATCACGAATGTTGTCGGTATGTCCCACCAGCTTCGTCACTCGCTTACCCGTGCGGCAGTCCCACACGCGCACTGTGCTTTCCGGACCTCCACTCGCGAGCAAGGAGTTTGTAGCCGCGAGCGCATAGACGCTGCCCTTCTCTTTGCTCAGTAGACTGCTGACCTCGTCCTCGGCCACGTTGATTTTCATCTTCTGGCCTGCGCCATTCAGGTCCCACACGTTGATATGCCGATCCAGCCCACCACTGGCCACCCAGTCGGCTGTGGAGAATGGAACTGCGAGAGTCTTGACATAGTCGCTATGCAGTCCAATGGTTTGCGGAGGCTTCGCGTCCTGCGCCGCCGGCCTCCACACCTTCACCGTGGTATCGGACGAGGCGGACACGAGTGCCTGATTCGACTGGGCCAGAGCGATGTCATTGATCCAGTGCGTATGCGCCTGCACCTGCTGGCGGAAGGTGGTCGGCTCGGATGGCGGCAGTTTCGCATCGTACTCGGGCGGCGGCGTCGTCGAGGTGAGGTCGAGGTGCAGGTCCCAGGCGCAGATGACGCCGTCTCGGCCGCCCGAGTACCTGGCCGAGTGTTAGCGGTGTCGGGCGTGGTGCGGCGGAGGTGGACATGATTACAAGCGCGAGTGGGGGCTGTCTACGGCCAGGCCATTGACGCCGAGTCGATGGCCTCCGGCAGCGTTGGCGAGCGGCAGGACTGGGCGGCGCGGCGTGGTCAGCGAGGCGCGACTGGTCCGTGGCAGCAAGGCGACATACCATAGCTGATCCTCTGCCTCGCCTTGCGGGCCATCGATCGAAGATTTGGGGCTGGAAGGTGTGCTGTGTTTCAGCAGCTCCAGTGCCGATTTCCCCGTGTGCGCCTCGTGCGGGCTACCGAACATCGACTGCGCCGGCAAAACGGGGAATTGTGATCATAGCGAGCAGGCCATATGTCTGCTGCTGTCGAGATTCGACGAGGCACAGCACAACTGGTATCGTGAAGCCCGTCGGCTGCCATACTTCCTTTGGCATGCCCCGTCGCTTGCCGTGAGCTGCCCATGCAGAATGACGCTGTGCCGACCTCCGAGCTGCCTTGGCACTGGACCCTGCTTCTCCTCCTTCTCCACGCTCTGCTTCTGTGTGTTTCTGTCTGCATTCGTGTTGCTAGCGACATTTTCGTGATATGCCTTCCACCTCCACCGCTGCAATGGCGCCGTTTCCGACCCAGCAGCATCAAGGCTACCGGTATCAATACAGCAGCCCCGAGGTAGGAAGGTCGCGTATGCGGTGCGAGACGGCGCTATGCAGCGTCGCGGACTTGCTCGTAGGAGGCCTGCTGCAGACAGCCACAGCCGCAGTGACTTGACGGCAGTCACTTCAGCTCGCGTTCACGAGCTTCCTCTCTGTCTGTGCGAATCACCGCTTCGCTCCTAACGACAATCATCAGAAACAAAATGAAAAAGCTACTCTCGCGGCTCCAGGGACGGAAAGATAAGTCGGGCAGCAATAACCAACATGCAGCACCTCCTCAACTACACGAGGTCACGATTGTGCCCCAAGTCTCGACCTTCAAACAAGACCCGGGCCACACTTCGCTCGGAGGTGATGCAAGCTCTCTGGCACCTGGCGTCTGCGCTGCCTGCTTCAACTTGGACCCGGCCAACAACGATGCATACTGCGAGGTAGGCATGGCCGACCTCTGTCTCCACGAAAATCGAGCATCGTTGCGCTCCTCCACCATTTCCACTCACATTCACAAAATCACTTCTTCATCACAGGCATGTGCCCAATGCAAGTATATCATGAAAGCCATATCGGCCTTTGTGTCAGACAGCACGGCCTCCGAAGCATTTGCAACCCTATACATAATGGAGAACATGCCCACCACCATTCAGGTTTTCGAAAACGAAATCGCACAGCAAGAAGACGATGAGCCCAAAGCCAGCATCGAGCTCTTCTTGCAGACTGCAGGTTCTTCCGTAAGCCGTGCAAAGCAGGGCCCCGTGGCCGATCCAGCAGTTTTCTCCGGGTCCTTTGCACGAGAAGCCCGGACTGGTGCTCTGGGCTACGCGAAGGAAAGGCTCGCTTCGACAGCCGATGGCGCGGTATTGCAATTCTTGGACCAATCCATCACTCGCTGCACAAACGAGCATGACGGCTGCAGGTCACGCGCAGGATATCTGCCAGACAGAATCTTGCAGATACGCGGAGAGACCATCACTCTTGTAGAAACCGCAGGCCAGACTGGCGACTACTTAGCACTTAGTTACTGCTGGGGAGGCGATCAAGAATTGAAGCTCACTACCGCTCGCCGTGCAGAATTAATGCAAGGCCTCCCTGCTTCATCTTTTCCCGTCATGTTCCAGGACGTGGTGACTATTGCCAAGAAATTACGCCTGCACCAAATCTGGATTGATGCCCTGTGCATCGTGCAAGACGATCTTCAAGACTGGGAACTCCAAGCGACAAAGATGGGCGACTATTACAGTTACGCAACGCTGGTTCTAGCAGCGGCATCGGTCAAGTCGCCACAGGAAAGACTGTTGCGACCCCGGCCCGGCTACTACGACTCCACTGTGATTGATCACTTTGATCATCCCTTTCCTACCACACTCTGCGCTCGAAGAGATCCGTGGGTCTTTCAAGGTAGAGGAGGCGATTGGAAGTCGCCTCTTCTCACCAGAGCATGGGCCTACCAAGAGCGCTTGCTCGCCCGCCGCCTGGTTACTTTTGGCGAAGGCGCTGTCAAATTCGAGTGCAAGAAACACTCCATATTCGAAGGACAGCTTGCGAACGTCGAAGGCCTTGTACAACTAGGCTTCATGTCCCCACATCCCGATGATCCTGAGATGTGGTCTCTGTTCGAGGACTGGCAGCAGATCGTAGCGGGCTATTCTGGCCTCAAGTTGACCTTTGAGACTGATAAGTTGATAGCCTTCGCCGGTGTCGCAAGCGAGTTTGCTCGTGCGACGGGCTGCGCACCGTGCTTCGGAATGTGGGAACAGCATCTTCTCAAGCAGATGACTTGGAAAGTGCCGGAAGGTGATCTATGTCCGCGACCTGCGCAAGCCGTTGCTCCCACCTGGAGCTGGGCAGGCATCAACACTCAGACAAGCATGTTCGGCAGCATGTTTTCGTCTACATCGACCAGTTCCAGAGTGATATGGGATTGCGCGGTTGCACCTGCCAGTACCGCTGCGAAGCAAAACATGCTCACAATACATGGATTATTAGCGCCCTGTGCTCTAATTTGTCGAGAACCATACAAGATTAATGGGCACAGCCACCGCTTGCAGTGCGAAGGCTATCAATGGGACACTTACATGTGGCCCGGCACAGCGCCGACAACAGCCAACGCGGCTTTGCCTGGCTTCGACATGGATGCCACAGTCCGCGCCACGGCTGAAGAAATGCGACCAGGCCTCCAGCCGTTCGTCGGAGTCTGCTACTGTCTTCTGCTCGCAAAATCAGACTCCGCCAATCCTTCCTGCGTTGCACTTGTGCTAGGACGATCACGCGAACATGACAACATGTTCGAGCGAATTGGCCTGACTGCCGATACCAATCTCCGCTTCTTCACCGACTGCGTAAAGGCCAAGAGAGTCACTGTCGACATTGTGTAGGCAGCTGTCGGGTGTGGCACTGTTTTCGGCGATTTCACTTACGACGCTGTCGCACTGCGAAACCACCTAGCTCAATTCACTGTGGCTGTATCGTCGCCTCATCCTCGGCAGAGCCTCTATTCAAGGGTAAAAGACATCACCTGATACCTTGCTGCGCCTCCTTCTGTATGGGTTCACATGGTCATTCATCAATATGTGACGTACTCCTCTAGCTCAAGACCATATATGCAGCCACTTTCCCTCTGACACATTTACCACTTCAGACATCTACACAAGGACACCGTATTCAAGCGCCGTACCAACTCCTAACAGATTCCTGCTTAAGAGAAAGGCATTTATCATGGGCAGCAGCAGCTCCAAGCAGCAAAATGTCAGATACGGCCCGCACGGCGAACCGTATAATGTCAGATACGGCCCGCACGGCGAACCGTATAATGTCGGGCCTCAATCTTACAACAACGGACAACAGTAACTTCCACTCTCCCGGCAGCATCGCATACTTTTGTGCCTGGAGCGAATGGAGACAACTGACAGGGAACGCAACAGATACTACGACGATCGTAGCAGTTCGCAGAAACTGGCTGATGAAATGACGGCCAAGACGGGCAAGAAGTGGAAGCCGGGACAGTATGAGGCCATTCTGGCTGCGAATTCGGTGAGTCCTCATTGAGATTCTGCAGTCTTTTCTTTCTGCTGTTTAAGGTTGTGTGTGAGTAATTCAGAAGCTAATACGTTCGATAGAGCGGTGCTGGATGTTATAATTAGAGTCCGATGGGCTGAATGCTGGCCTTGAACAAGTGGAGGGATGAGTATCGGTTTCAGTGGTTGGGGTTTCTTTTACGGGAATGAGAAAGGCTTTGCAGAGCTCAGGAAGATTTATGGATAAATTGTTAGGTGGGGCGGGCGTTTGGGTGACTGGATCGGGCCACGATGAGGTCGCTGTGGCGGGTTGGATGGGGTATGAAGGTCTTCTTGATATGATAGTACGAAGAGAATGTTGTCGACGCTTTCATCTCTGCCCTCCCTACTCTGAGCTTTCTCCGTTTGACTTGATTTCGCTAGGACAAATGAAGTTGTCCTTGGCGAGATTGTCAAATGTTACACAGTTCAATCCAACCAACAAGAGACTCGTGGAACAGCATTCGCTAGCCATCAGACGTCGCTGTCCACAGACTGACCCCTTTGCCATTGTCCGAGGGCACGTCTTCATTGTCTGCTTTCCCACCCTAACCTTGATCTCCTGCGCGACCTTGAACCTCACACTTTTGAATTGCATTCTTGAAAAATCGTGAGAGTATGGCGAAGTCGTTTTCAGATATATCGACTAGCATTTCGTAGCGGCGGAATCAATAACTCGAAGTACAAAGCTCACGAGCATTGGCTTTGTTCCTTGTATAAGAAGCGTGCGCTGGACAAAGTACTGTGTCCATCTCTTCCCACATATGCGTATGCTTGAGCTTATTCCTTCATCAATACTGCATCCTGTTGCGCTTGAGCTCGCTGATCTTCCTCTACTCAGGCAACAGTGGCGGATGATGTTGCGGAAAGTTCTGAAGGCTGATGCTTCGTTCATTAATATTGGAGGTAAGAAAACCCCGAGTCTGAAGGGGCCCGAGAACGAGCAGCGTTCGATAGGCGAAGCTGCCGCATTTATTGGCGCCGGATCACTGACTCCTCGGAAGCCGTCAGGAACGTGTTGTACTTTGGTCTTGCAGATAAACGTGTTCTGAAGCAAGCCGCAGCTGACATCAAAGAAGCTTCTCCTGCTACTGACGTGGACTCGAACCTGAGTGTGTTACCAGAGCTTCCGTGCCTGTGTGCCATCCTTCACGACTCGCTACGGCTGAGCCACGCCGTACCTTATCATCTGCCGCGCGTACACATACAGATCCCAATTATGTACAAATCGACGTGGTCCGGACTGGAGTACCTCATTCCGGCAGGACCGCCTGTAGGCATGACCAGAAATTCCTCTGCGAAGATCCTGTCAGATTTCCAGAGCCCAGAAATTTTGCTGGAGAGATGGACAGAACTCAGCGCAGGAGCAACGGAAGCGTTCCAGGGTGATATGTTGACATTTGAGAAGGGAAGTCGGAACTGCGTTGGCATCAGCATTGCATACGCAGCATTGTACACAGTTGCTGGCACTTGACATCGTCGATATGGGAATTCTACGCGACTCCACCGCATGGAAAGAGGAAGCGATATTGACATCTCGCACGAATCTTTCATCGCTGGTGATGGCGAATCAAGCCCTGGTCTCAGCATTCCAAATGCCTGGAGCAACAGATTCATCCATTGTACACAGTGATTTCCATAGTGCTAAGGTATTGCGAGGTTGATATCACTCGTGGCTGTCTCAACAATAGCCTCTATAATTCTCGCTCTTTGCAACGACCCGCGAAAAGCCCCGAGGGTGGCTTTACGTTCGTTCCCCTTTTCTACACGTCGAAGAAGCGAGCTCCTCTGTCGCTCTGCATGCACCCCATTCGCGCCCGGCCTACAACCTGAGGGCGCGGAAAGATCTGAGATCTTCGGCGTGCACGTCACAGCATGAAGTCTTTTCTGATCACGGAAGCTCACACTCATATGGAAGACATCTTTGCTGACTGGCACTTCCTGGATTATAGAAGCGTAGATGATGTTTTGTTCGTTCCATCTTCTTCACTTCCAGCTATCCACTGTGTCTGGCAGCTAGATTGCTGTTTGATCATCCGATGTGAAGCTGTAGGGCCATGTGATTGATGCGTTGCCTGGATAGTGGAGTTCCATACCGCGTGAAGAGTCTGACCCAATGGGTTCGGAGAAGTTGATGCTGTGGCAGATCGAGGCTGCGGTGCGTGGAGCGACTCGGTTTAGGGAGGTCTGCCATCGTGGCATGGTAAACGGTACTTCATGGTCGGCTCGCGCGCAAGTGTAGCGATAACAACCTGCTCGAACATTTAGCCCTTAGCTCTGTGAACAGGGCATTGATGAGGCCATTGGGCTTCAGCTCGGAGTACATGCTGATATGCTGGCGAGTGTTGCTGATGGATTCGGGTCGGCGTTGATGTGATTGTGCAGAGTGGGTGATCGGAATGAGCTGGAGTGAGGGTGGCGCTACAAAACGCGCTTAAAGCTGTGTTTGATTTTCTTCCCTCGACTCACCACCGTGCCTACACCTTGCGCCGCTTCCATCTTCCACTCCCATTGCGCATTGCACACGCACGCACACACAGCAGCATGAACCGCCAGCTGATCTTCGAGCGGTACTCGCAGGGGTACGCGAAGTACGTTGTGTTCCCATCCACTTACTATCATCTCCGCCACCTGCTGACCAGCCATGCGCAGGTTTCTCCAACGCACCGCCAATGACGAGCTCATCGTCAGAGTGCACAATCCGCCGCCGGAACCGACGGTGGAACAGCGCATCCGGAACCTGTCTCAAGAGCTGCAGGACATGATTCTGGATTACACCCTCCTCGTCGAGCCCAGCACCGTCACCATCACCGACACATACCGCCCTCCGTGGCAACTGAGCGTCAACCGCCGAACTCGCCCCATCGTCGCTCAGCATTTCTACTCCACCAGCACCTTCAACGACAACACGGCTCTAAAGAACCTCGAGCATTGGCTGGACAGTTTGCCAGAGGCACAAATTCCAATGCTCACGAAGGTTGATTTCGGTGTGCGCAGTCTGTCGGAGGCAAAGAAGTGGCTTACGATCTACACTCAGTCACTGGAGGATCAATTCAGGATCGTACTAGCCCCCGGGGTGTTGCGCGCTTGGTTCACAAAGAAGAACAAGCACCGATGGGCTCAGGAGTGGGTGTATGTCAGCTGGAAGGATGCTGCGGCGCTGGAGGACCGCGAGATGCGCGGAGAGAGCTTCTACGGGCACTCGCAGCCGTGGGAGGGACGCGAAGAGCAAATATGATCCTAGAGCATGAATCGAGGCAATACGACACAGCCAGTATAACGCAAGTTGAGAGGCTTAGGCCGAAGCAATCCTTCGCGCCCATCATGGTGCTTATAGCCTATTCCGTAGCGTTACCAGAAGTAGTCCGTTGAAGGGCTTGTCCAGTTCTAGTTGGGCTCCTTATGTGTTGTGCTACCAATTCTTAGTAACACTTTTGCTGTAGCGTGCAGTGACCGTCGAGTTTCAATGCAGACGAGCGAAGAGCTCGAAGCACATCATCTGAGAGGACTTCAGCAAAGAGCGCGCGGAAGCGAGGCTATTGGTTTGTCCCCTTCGCGCTGTTGGGGCTGCCGCTTTTTGGGCTGCCGCAGCCGTTCACTTCGACGCTGACTTTGTGCCGCGCTTGTTCCGATCAACAAAGACCCACAACGCGATCGACATAAGTCTTCGAGCAATCCGCTGCAAATTGACGGTGTTAGACCGTCAGCCATCGCCTAATCCGGCGTACGCTCCCGCTCAAAGACATTGCGGCGCAATACTCGGCAGTCCATGACACCAGCTGGACTTTTCTGCGCCATGGACAGAGTCCAAGCGAATCAGTCCGCAGACGACGTCAAGACCATTGTCAATCCCATGGCCGAGCACATGGCGGACGGTATCAACGACAATGTGCAACGGCGCTTCCGCTGGAGCTCCAAGACGAGGTTCTCCGCTTCATCATCCTCTCACCGCCGTCCACCGTCGAGATCGACACCGACACGTATCGGCCTCCACACGTCTTCCAGATCAGCAGCGGCACACGGGCCATCGCAGCGGAGCATTACTACTCGCAGATGGCATTCACCTGCGCATATGCTATGTCCAGCCTGACCGACACCGCCAAGTGGCTTCGTTCCATCCCTGCCCAGCACCGCGCCTTCATCAGCAAGGTCCAAATCCGGCCAGACGTGCACTCCACGCGACACTCCGCAAGAGGCTTCAAGGAGTGGCGATTGTGCACGCTATACAAGATGAATGCCAGGTTGTCGGACCTACAGTATGAAGTCGTGAGCGCTAGGCTAGGGGGCACGCTAGCTAGCTGGGAGGGCGTGGAGCAGATACTATTCGCGGTTTGTCCGTTGGAGGAAGAAGGCGAGGTCATCAACATGGAGGTTTTGTCGACCTCGGAAATCGAACAGAGGATCAAAGAGATACTGGCGATGAGCCATGCACCAGTGAAATCCAAGGACGACGAGGGCGAGTGAAAGAGCCGGGCTGGACCCCGAGGGTTGTATGAAAGGCCAGGGATTGGATAATAGTGCTGAACGGAGCGGCCTGTACCAAACAAGCGACAAGCTGGACGACGACATAGTCGCGGAAAGCGTTAACAAAGTCCGAGTAATTCTCCTGTTTCGCGGACTTTTGTTCGGCTTGACGAAGTGCGGCCCACGTGCGCCAGGACAGTATCTACGGATCGGAAAGCCGAATGGCAATTGGTCTCATCTGCAAGGACTTGGATGTGAAATGACCAAGCCTAGACCACTACGGCGCACTGTCCCTGCTTGTGTGAAGGTTTGAAAGCTAAGACATATATCCAGACTTGATTTGCAATCCGGATTTGTGCCTGATAGAAGTTGTGGTGAAGGCAGCCGCAATTTGGGTGCAAAGGCTGAGGCAGTGTTGCCGAATATGTCTTGCCCAGTATGCGTCTTCCTTTGGCGCATGGTGACCGTCCGGACTCCTTGCCATGCCTCACATCCGCAATGCTCCTGGCTATCAGAATGGCCGTGTTTGACTCGCACAGAGGCCCATCAAGCTCCAAGGATACAAAGTACCGTGTCGGGTATTTTTCCTTTGCATTCTGCCTCCAAGACATATCGCAAATCTGAGTTGCTGTTCCATGCAGTACCCAGACGCTTGAAAGTGAAAGTGAACGCCATGCACTATTCCTCCAAATGGTCCTGGAACGACAAGAGTGGCTAGTCGCCCCCAGTCGAAGAGACCGGCCGATGTTTCATATCAAGCGAAACATATTGTTCTTCACGCTCCGCTTTTGGGCCACAGGTTTGCCATCTTCGTACTCCACGCCCGCTGCTCCACCTTCGTCCGCATGTCCCGCCAGCTTCTCCATGAGCTCAGCGTCCGCTTCCGCAACGGTTTTGTGTCTGTGTTCAGCCTTGTTCGCAATCTCCTGCGCCTTGGCTGCTAGTTGTTGGTCATCTTTGGCAGGACTCTCGGCCGTTTCTGGGCTGGAGCGGTGAGCAGATGAGAGGAAAGATCTGGTCGAGGACAACTTGGTGGACACAGAGGCAGTAACGAATCGTGGGATGAGTTTAGTTGGGTTCATGGTGGTAGAAAGAAGGTAGTCTTGGTGTCAGGTGTGACAGGACAAAGAGCTCCAACCAGATCTTTGAGCAACTATAGACAAAAACCCAGAGGACTGAGCATATCCAGAGCCTGAACACATGCTGTCCGTGCCTCCGCAATTGATGGGAAGGCGTGAATGTTGTCGTCAGAATGAGGTCCCAGGGGCGATTCACGTCGGCAAGTCCCGCGTTCTCACATGACTCGCTCGCTCATGAACCTCAAGAATTCGCTCCAACAGCTCGACTAACCCCCGACACTGCATCTCACCACCGCCACGATGCCCGTTGTCAAAGGAGGAGTCTGGACGAACATCGAGGACGAGATCCTCAAGGCCGCCGTCTCCAAATATGGCCTTAACCAATGGGCGCGTGTGTCGTCGTTGTTGGCGCGCAAAACCGCAAAGCAGTGCAAAGCGCGATGGACGGAATGGATCGACCCGGGCATTCGCAAAATCGAATGGAGTCGAGAAGAGGACGAAAAGCTGTTGCATCTGGCCAAGTTGATGCCCACACAATGGCGCACAATCGCCCCCATTGTCGGCCGAACCGCGACGCAATGTCTCGAGCGCTACCAGAAATTGCTGGACGAGGCAGAGGCAAGGGAGAACTCGGAGTTTGGTCTCGCAGGCCCAGATGGAGGAGAGACACAGGCGCCGAGTGCAGACGATGTCAGAAAGTTGCGGCCGGGAGAATTGGATCCAGACCCGGAGAGCAAGCCCGCACGGCCTGATACCATCGACCTGGACGAGGATGAGAAGGAGATGTTGTCAGAAGCTCGAGCACGTCTAGCAAACACACAGGGAAAGAAAGCCAAGCGGAAAGCAAGAGAAAGGCAGTTGGAGGAGAGTCGGAGATTGGCTGTGCTGCAAAAGAGACGAGAATTGAAAAACGCCGGTATCAATGTCAAGGTCACTACCAGAAAGAAGGGACAAATGGACTACAACGCCGATATTCCCTTTGAGAAGGCGCCAGCACCTGGATTCTATGACACACAAGATGAGATGGTGCAGAATGAGCGGGAGAGGGAAGCGTTTGACCCGCGGAAGCAGCAGCTGGCCAACAAGCGCAAGGGTGATGGGCAGGACCAGAACGAGCAACAGTCGAAGAGAAGAAAGGATGCCGGAGGCGCTGGTGCTCATACTGCACATCTCAAAGCAGCACAGCAGCAAAGACTGAGAGAAGCAGAGCAGAGCAGTAAGCGGAAAGGGCTGGTTCTGCCTGCACCACAAGTCAGCGAGAGCGAACTGGAGGATATCGTCAAGATGGGTATGTCGGGCGAAAGGGCACATCAGCTTGCGGAGAGTAGCGAGAACGACGCGACTCGCGGACTGATCGGAAACTACTCCAACAACATGGTCGGCGCCACGCCTCTCCGAACTCCTCGAGCAGCCCCAGAAGAGGATCGCATACAGAACGAGCTGCGAAACGCCCGACTACGGACAGAGACTCAGTCTGCTCTGCTCGGTGGCGAGAACGCGGATCTTGCTGAGGGCGGCACTGGTCTGGACGGCGTGACGCCTTCCAAACAAGTATTGCACACTCCAAACCCCATGGCAACCCCTCTTCCAAATCAGAACGGCGCTGTTGGTGCCACTCCCATGCGAACACCACGAGATAACTTTCACCTCAACCAGCAAGACGGATCAACGCAGCTTGTGTCACAAACCCCTCGAGACATCCGGCTAGCGCAACAAGCGTCTCGTAACTCTTTGCGCAGCAAACTCGCGTCTCTCCCAAAACCGCAGCAGAGCGAATTCGAGCTCGAGGCTCTTCCTGAAGAGCGAAACGAAATTGCTCATGCCGCGCAGGTCGCTGCTGAAGACGCTGCTGTGAGAGATGCGCGGAATGCGGAACTTAAACGCGCACAAGATCTCGCGGAATTCAAACGCCAGACCAAAGTAGTACAAAAAGGACTGCCTCGCCCGCGAGTCGTCGACGTGAACGCGTTGCTCAAAGCAGCTCAAGCCATCGAGGACCCCATCGAACGCAGCATCGCTGAAGAGTCAGCGAACCTGATTGCCAACGATGCGAAGAAGTTTGGTGGAGCGCAAGTTAACGGCAAACATAGATCTGTTCAAACATTCTCCGAGGATTTGATGCAGCGTGCCGAAATGGAAATCGTCCTTGAAATGGGCCAGGATGCCGATCGCAACCGTTTTGGTCAAGCCTTTGAGCAGGAATGGGAAAACGCACATGCATCAACAATCCTGCCAGGCCTTGCGGGATACGCGGAGGACGAGCTTGATGAAGAACAATTACTCACTGAATCCTTCGACAACATTCAAGAGACCATTCAAAAGGTCTCTGAGAAGGGAAGCGCATTGGAGAAGAGATTGGCCAAACACCATGGAGGTTATATTTCGAGAAACAAAGTACTGCGGACCAAGATTGTGCAGGCTGCGGAGGCTTTGGCGAAGGTCAAACTACAGCAGACCTTGTCGAGAGATAAGAGCGTGGCGGAGGAGGCAGCTATGGTGGATCGATTGGAGAAGCTGAGGGATGAGGTGGCATTGGTGAGTCGGAGGGAGAGGGAGGCACAGGAGATGTTCCGGAGTAGGAGGGAGGAGTTGGAAGGTTTGGGATGAGCTTGGTGTGTAATTGCTATGATCGAAAGAGCGATATCGATGCATGCGCTGCATTCGATGCGTGCGCTAGCGTCACGTACATTCGGAGATTTTCAGCTTCGGGAGACAGCTTGTCAAAGTTGTAAATTGTTTGCCATCGACTGCCTCAATTCATTGGACTCAAGTTAGTCATCGCCAGTGCAAGCTGCTCTTATTTCGCATGTTCCGGTATCCGCAAGACGCGAATTGGCAGGCAAATGGCCGTGGCAGCCGGCAATGCTAAATGCTGTACGTCGCAAAGGGTGGGCCTGTAGATCTGATGTCGCGAGAGTGTCGACATCTCACGCCCACTCCCATTACTCCCTTTAGGTGACTGACCCGCTGTATGAATCTTATAACCCCTGACGGCGGATACATCCAACTATCACGTGCTCAAGGCATTGGCGTTCCAGCCCTGCTCTCCGGAGTCCCACTCCCATCCACTCCCGGGGCTCTCTTCTTCTTTTTCTTCTTGATCTTCGGCACCACAGCAGGCTTCTGCCCGTAATTTGTCATTTGCAAATAGCTGCCGCACGTGAAACACGTATTATCATGCAGAGACGGTTCGCAGAAGATACTGAGACATATCGAGCACACGAAGCCTATATCCACAACTCGACGGTGGCAGAAACATGCTGCGCGGAAGTCGACGCCAGAGTCCCCTTCTCCGGGGAGTATGAGATGCTGCCGGGCTGCGTTATCGGGTAGGTAGGCTTGCATGAGGAATTGGAGGAGTCCGGCGCGGAGTTTGGGGGTGGAGAGGGAGAGGTAGATTCCACCGGTGGCGTCGGCAGCTTGTTGGAGGAAGATGGTGTCGCCGGAGATTTTGAGGATGTCGATGGGAATTGAGAGGCGTTGGCATGCGAAAATGCTGTTCATAATGGGGATATATTGGTTTGCGAGATCGCCCGATACTGAGAGGATGAGGAGACGTGATGTCAGGCCTGAGATGTTGGGTCCTGCGCCGGCTGCGGAGGATGCGGAGGCTTCGTTGCCGCCGGCGACTGAGGATGGATCGGAGTAGTTGAATTGCTGGGCTGAAGAAGAGCCTGATGGTAGAGTCGCGGTTTGTTTGGAGATGTATGCGAGTGCTCTGGTCAAAGCTCCCGCCATCATCGTTGCGGGAGTTGCTCGGAGAGAATCGGGAGAGGTAGTTTCCATCAGGCGACGCAGGCTCGTGGTGATGGCATGCTCGATGTGTGCAAATGGGCGGTATTTGTTTGCATCATCTGGCGCTTGCACTGGGCCTCCGCTGCCAGCTGTGCTCTCATCTGTCATTTCCACATCTTCGCCATTCGAGGTGCCGTTTGCGGCTGGCGAACGTGCTCGTGTCGGCGTGGGGTAGAGCCACTCTGCTCGCTCTGAGTGACTAGCAATTACTGCCACGCGGTTTGCGTGATTGATGGCGATATGCGCGTTGATGAAGACAAGGAGGTTGACAACAACCTTTTGGAGCGATGCTGAGTCTTCGAGTAGTGCCCAGGCATGCGGGTTGGTATCCAGGATTATCGTCAACAGGGACGGCGATTCTCCTTCGTCTCGCTGACCACTCCGCCCCGTCGCGTCGACTTCGTTCATACTGCCTCATCGACCGTGCGTACGTTGATGCTGAGATTGTTTGATGTCTGGTGTGCCTGGCTGGGTGAAGTGAAGCGAACGCAGACTTATGGCACGGACCAAGGTCGTGGGGCGGAAACGCTCGAAACGTTCGCCGTCCGCTCCACAGGTACTGAATACTATACTCAGTCTCTAGCTCGTATGCATGAATGAAACATTCACTTGCAATACCGGCCCGGTTCTCCGAAAATGGCGGAGGATCACGCAGCAGAGGCGTGTTGCGCCAAGCACTGATAATTGTTGCTGACAATGACGCCCTCTGGGATGATACCGCCGTAGCCGCCATCAGAAATGGCCAGCGGTGGCACAGCGCCTCGCGACCTGTCACCAATTGCACACGCCCGCATTGTCGAACGAGCCAAGACCCATTGTCGAACGAGCCAAGACCCATTGTCGGACTGCTATGAAATGGCCATGTCCGCCGGGACAACATCCGAGTCGACCTGGCTCATTCCTCCTAGTGCGGGTGTGCCGAATTAGGACAGTAAAGCCGTCGCCACTGCTGTTCGTTTAAGCTGTACTTTTCCTCTCACGAAACCGAGTCTCTCCCACTCCACCTCTCGCATCGCATACCATCACCAAGGAAGCTTTGTCTTGCGCTCACTCGCGACTCCCGGCGGAAACGGGTCCTGCGACCTATCCTGCGGCATCACAGCCACCATGGGCAGCTTCAGAAGCAATGGCGGCTCTTCAACGGTGGTGCTGGAGCCAATAGAGCTTCGACCTGTGCAGCTGAAGAATAATTCAGATTCCAAACCTCCCTCACTATCCGCTCGCAGTCTGGCCTCGGCAAGCAAAACCGACGATGAAGACCGCAATGAGACGCTACCCTCACCCACGACTGCACCTGAGGAACAAGCAGAGAGGTGGAACTTTCCACGATTGAACATCTGGAAAGTCAGCTGCACATTCTGGGCCATGGTCGTCATGGGTCTCAACGATGCGACATATGGAGCCATCATCCCGTACCTGCAGCCTTTCTACGGCCTTGGGTACACGGTCGTGGCTCTCGTCTTCCTTTCGCCCTTTGTTGGCTACACGCTTTCTGCAGTCTTAAACAACACCATCCATCTTCGATTGGGTCAGCGTGGCGTTGCGTTCATTGGGCCTCTGTGTCATCTTTTGGCCTACATCATAATTGCTCTACATCCACCATTCCCCGTTCTGGTCATCTCTTTCATCCTCGCTGGCTTCGGTAACGGGATTTTAGACGCTGGCTGGAACGCCTGGATTGGAGCCATGATGAATGCAAACGAGCTGCTGGGCCTGCTGCATGCCTTCTACGGCGTCGGTGCAACGATTGCGCCTCTCGTTGCAACCACAATGATCACCAAGGCCAACCTGCCATGGTATTATTGGTATTACTGCATGATTGGATTTGCCACTGTCGAGCTCATTGCATCCGTCCATGCTTTCTGGCATGAGACCGGGGCCAAGTTCCGTGAACGTCACTCGCGTACTTCCGACGCGAAAGGCTCAAGATTGCGTGAGGCGACCTTGAAGATGCCTGCTGCAAGAGTCACCTGGCTTTGCTCGATGTTCTTCCTGGGTTACGTTGGCGTCGAAGTCGCTCTTGGAGGCTGGATTGTTGAATTCATGATCAGGGTTCGTGATGCAGCAGAGTTTGCCGCAGGAATGAGTGCGACTGGTTTCTGGCTCGGTATGACAGTCGGCAGAGTGGTCCTTGGCTTCGTTACACCTCACATTGGGGAAAAGTTGTCGATCATGGTATGTGCAACGGCGACATTCTTGCTCACCAGCTTCGACTAACCTTTTCAGATCTACCTACCCATCGCCATCGGCCTTCAGCTCCTTTTCTGGCTTGTGCCTCAATACTACGTCTCAACTGTTGCCGTTGCGCTGCAAGGATTTTTCCTCGGCCCTTGCTTTCCAGCGGGCGTAGTCGTATGTACGAAGCTGCTCCCGAAGCATCTCCATGTGAGCGCCATCGGCTTCGCCGCAGCGTTTGGTGGTAGTGGAGGAGCTATATTCCCTTATGCTGTTGGAGCGATTGCACAAGCGAAAGGTGTCCAGGTCTTGCAACCTATCATTTTGGCACTCATGGTCGTCATCATAATTCTTTGGGCATGTCTGCCAAGGATTAACAAAAAGGCGGATTAGAGGTGGTTGTCTTGAGGGGAGTGGTAGGAAGGAAACGATGCACGTGAAGTGCCGCACTCCCACGCAATCGACCATATATCAGAAACACAACGTACGTTACTCCCATGAAGTATACAGTGTGGGACTATTGTCTGCCTGTAGAGATACTAACTTTCGAGGAGTACATTGTAGAAGCACGAAAGCTCGTGTTGTTGTTCCACCGCTCATACATTCACTCAGACGCGCCGCGGAACAACGAGGTCCATCTCCCGAATGCATGCACGTTCCAACAAGCAAAGCTTGCGAGCTGCTTGGTCCTATTCCTTTCGTCTGGACGTGCAAGACACTGTGATCATCCGTCTAATTTGTCGCTACGCTCTCTGCCTTACGGTCCTCCTCCAGCGCACGTAAAATGTTCGCCACATTGTTGGCTGTCGTTTGAATTCCTCACGGGCCTGTCAACTACTCGAAATCAGCTATAGATCGATGGAAAAAGATTCATCTGATTATACAAAGAGATTGTACATTCGGGAGATCTGCGCTGCATTCATCCACACACCCTGCTGATGAGTCCATGCTCGACTCTAGCGGCTATCTAGCGGGTCTCTTGCGAGGATTCATTATAGCTTTAGTGTGGCTCTATTGTAACTCCAGCGCAACTCCAGCGGGTATCTAGCGCGACTCTAGCGGGTATCCAGCGCAACTCCAGCGAGGATTTATTGTGACTCCAGCGAGGATTTATGATAATTTCAGCGTGGCTTTATCGGGTCTCCACCGCAACTCCATCGAGTCTCCATCGCGACTCCATCGTGACTTCATCGTGGCCTCTATCTCACGAACGCCAAGTCTACACTAAGTCTCTGCCGAACTCTATGTGAGTCCACACCATTATCTATAATAGATTCCAGTTTGGAGTTCAGAATAGGCGCTTTGAATGCTCAAACGTAGTAGGTATAAGTGGGGCCGTATACCATCGCGCTATGTCGCGCGGGTCCCCCAAAGTGAATGAAACGTTCGCGAGGTTAGCTACTATCTGATGCAACGAATCTCTGGCTACTCGGCTCTTAGTGGTAATCTGACAGAACCGTCCGGACCAGTCTGGCATGATATATTTGCGTTTACGCAGAATCAACGAGACACCCCTGATCTTCGCTGGGAGACAAGACGCGGTGCTTCAAGATCTTCTACTTTGGTGAATCATTCACTGGAATCTCAGTCTCTTTGTGATTGATGTTTGTGTGATCTGTGACTGGGTCAAGCCATGTTTGCTCCCTTGATTATATTGACAGATAGCAGCACAGGTCCTGGCAATTTCATTGACTCACGAGAAAAGTTGTACAATGGCAGCTAATCAACGATCTCAATCCACCAATCGCAGCGGAGGAGAGCACCCATCCGCCACTCCTTTGCGAGGAAGTGTGGGAGAGGGAGGAGTGCAGAATCTCCCAGGCATCATCGAGGGCTCAGACCGAAACATATCTGGGGCCAGTGATGGCCCTTCATACTATCCAGCCAGAGCAACGGCGGATTTTGGAAGAATCCAGATTTCTACCGATGAACAAAACAGAGCGGTCGGTGCAGGACAGTCGTCTCTGAGAGGCCCAGACGAACTTGAATACAAAAAGACCTTGAAATACAACTCCATTACCGAAGCACAAGCGAGTCATCGTTCTGGCGACAACATTGTGCTGACTGACGGTTCCGATGATATTTCTGCAATCAAAAACGATGTCGAAATGCAGAAATGGATTGTCAGGCGCCTACTCAGCGCATGTCTGAGCCCGACCTATGCCCCGTATCCCCAAAATGACAAATTCAACGCAACCGAATGGGACAAGTGGAACGAAAGTCTGAAGCAATGCGTGCGAAAGGGGGTATTCGAAGAAGGATCAGATCTCAAGGCCTGGTTCCTCCTCGAAGAGATTTTCAACGTGCAAGAAAAGGGGATTTCCGCGCAAACCAGAACTCGCGTTGGGAAGGAAAGAAAAGAGGACACAGTTTTCGAGAAGATGAAATGCTCAGCACGCATCAACAAAGTTGAGGCTGTCCTCAAGGTAAGTTCACACCAACAGCACGCGAACTCCCAGCTGCTAATAGATTCAGGACTGGCCGATCGTCGCGAACGAAATGCTGGGTGGCAAAAATCTTGATCTTCTGGCTGCAGCGCCGGAACTTTCTGCCGAGCTGAAGCTTACTTGGAAGAAGAACAATATGAATAGGGCTAAGGCGAAGAAGGCGAATGAGGAGAAGGGAAAATCGAAGGAGGAGAAGGAGAAGAAGAAGAAGAAGGAGGAGGACGAGGAGGAGAAGGCGAAAAAGGAGGGCAAGAAGAGCACTGGGAAGAAGTCGAAGTCGCAAAAACCAGTTGAAGAACACACGAATGAAGACGCCTGAAGGAGAAAAGGAGAATGAGGAGGACTGAGATGTCGCTTCGTCGATCCATGCCTGCCCCTTTCGAACGATATCTTGCCCTCGCGGCGGGGTTTCAAATGCTTCTGGGCGAGTCGAATGTTCAGATGACACCCTCTGGCAATCTATGCCTGCGTTCGAACACCCGGAAGAGATGTTACGCAGAGGACAGAGCATCCGGCAATTCTAGGCGAGTCGATAGCTTGGAATGACACTCTCTGTTAATCTGTACAAGCCCCTGTTCGGAAGATACGATGCATTGTAGGAAGCTAGAGCTTCCGAATCAGTTGTTCTTGTACACCTGCCAGCCTCGAGGAAGAATGGCACCATCTGGGCATGGAGTGCGGAAAGACTAGCCAAAAATCGTGTCTCTGCTTAATTCATCGTATGGCTGGCCCGCTCACCGTCAATACATCTCTGTCTGAATCGAGAGAACATGGCGAAAGTATCCGAGAATCACCTCTTTGCTGCGTTCGTCTTCTTAATCCTCCTCGCTCTCTATCAATTGATCCTTGCTTCAACTCAGGGGGAATGTTGCCTTGTAGGCGGAGAAAAAGCGCAACGAATATATCTGAGAAATCTAGCCTTTGCTCTATCGTTCTTTCTATGTCTCTGTTGATACATGCCCGCTTAAATTGGGAGGCGACGATGCTTTCTACGCAGGATACCAAATTTCTTCTCGACGAACTAAAGGAAAACCGTCTAAGGAAGAGACAGTCTTAGAAATCCATTTTTAGCTCTTCTCCTCCTCCTTCTCTCTATATCTCCTATCGCTTGCTACTTACGCCTACTTACCTCGGCCGAGAGGAAATATCGTCGTCTACGCACGTTACCGTTACGGAGTTCTTCTCGTATACTTCGCACTATAATTCTCTCTATCTCTGCCTCCTCTACTTCTAGAGAAGCGAAGGATAAAAGAGGCGTAGAGAGGTAGGAGTTGCATACGATGTTATAGCATACGCTGTCCTCGAGGCATATAATAGCGATATAATAGCTTTCTGCCTAGTCTCGAGAGTCGTTAAGTTCGTAGACGATGATCTAGATAGATACGACCTGCAAGCCTGTCTTTAATGTTTCAACCATATAGGAACCGAAAAAGCAGTAAAAGGTTATGCCCGAGTCTTTCTCAGATACGCTCAAAAACAGCAGTGAAACTCATGCCTAAGTCCTTCTTAAATATGCTCTTAAAATAACAACCACAAATCTCCATATATTCTCCGTAGAATGCAATACACTAATATCGAGCGTCTTTCGAAGCAGAAACTTTCGTGTCCTATCCTATATACGACCCGAAATCGAGGCCGAGATTGAAGTCATCTAGATCATCGGGAAAAGGCGCGTTATCTGCTTGAGGTTGAGAAGACGGCATCGAGAGCGAGGACTCAGCTCCACTCGCAGCTCCCCAATTTTCCGTACTCGCTTGTGCAGCTTCGAACGATGTCTCAAAACTGGAGATGTTGCCCGTATCGTGCTGTGGCTGTGCAGATGGCATTGGGAACGAAAAGTCTGTACTCCGCAGTGCTGCTGGAGTATACGAGCCCTCGAAGTCGGGTGGAATGCCAGTGTCATACTGTGCGAATGTCGCTGGCGATGGAAGCTCAGAATCCGGGATTTCGTTGCCGATAGCTCTTCGATCTTCAACAACCGGCTGCGTTGGGATCCAGGACGTCGATGGCTCGAGTCTTCGTCGCTTGTTCCTTGTGTTGCCTGGGTACGGAGTAGAAGAGTTGGCGGCGAAAGATGGAGTAAAAGGGTCGGCAGTAAAGGGTGGAGCGAGAGGGTTGCCAGTGAAGGATGGAGTCGAATTATAGGGAGCCAGCGCGATGGGAGATGTTGCGATCGGAGTCGCAGACTGCTGCTGCAATGTCTTCCGATGAGCATCGATTTTTGCAGTCTTGGCCTCTTTTGTTGTCAAGCTCCGTCGCTTGTTCGACTTTTTGTAAGAGATCTTCTCCTCCATCATGATCCCTGGTGCGCTTGCGATCTTCTCCAGGTTCCTGCCTTCGAGTACATTGTGTGTCACGGGAGCGCAAGTCTGTTCAACAAGGTCAGCGGTTGAAGGTATCAACAATAAACTGTCCAAGGCCGCTTACACTGAGCACACGACAGATCTCTTCAATTCGATCTGTGCATGTCATGCCATCGTACTGCTTAATCATTCTGTTGAATATATGTGGCTTCCAGAGATCCACATGCCAGCCATGTTGGTGAAGGAAGAACACTTCTTCCTGTTTGGTTGGTTAGCATGGTATTCAATATGTTGCCGCAGAAGGAACATACCAAGAGAAACCGACCCATTCGCTCGGCCTGTGGCGAGAGCATCCCAGTCTCCTCATCGATCGCTTTCGACCGGATCTCATCTTTGAGCCCTCCGACGAACCCTTGCCACTCTTCATCTGTGCAGATGTCCATGTTCGGTGGCTTGGTGTGGTCGTGGTTGAGGACCTGCAGCGAGGCTTCCAAAATGCGATTGAGATAGTACTCGTGACTGGCTTGTACTACTGCTAGATCGTCATTGGCAGGTGAACATCTCGTCCGGCACATCCGATCGCTACGGGCATCGTTGTTGCTTGCGTAATGTCGAAGTCCGACATTCTGGTCTGCCATCGCAGCCGCGACAGAGAAAGCTGGGAGGGGCATGCTGTTGCTGTTCATGTTGAATGTTGTTTAGGCGTTTGATCGAGGCTTTGTTGAAGATGTTAGAAGGGGTTGGTGTCGAAGTGTAAGATGGAGTGGTCTGCAGTCGCTGGTTTTATGCTATGTGTGCACTTGATTGCACGAGAGGTGAACATGGCCTCTTCGAAGCACATGAAGCATCTGCTATCAGATGCTGCGCTTCACCGGTGCATGGTCTGCGTCGCTGGCCTGTGGGTATAGCAGTATGTAGACACAATCGAGGTGAACAGCATGTGCTTCAGGCTGCTATGCAAGAGCACGGGGAACAGGCCATATATCCATTGCAGTGAATTCCGAGCGAAGAGCATCTGACAAACAAATTCACAGATCTTCAATGCCATCTAGCACACTGAGCTGTTGCGAGAATCGGTATCGTAACCAACACTCGGCTTCGCGGAATCCAAACGCATAGTGTTTGGATGCAGCGGTACAAGGAGGAGGAATAGATCTGATCCACGGGTGGACTGAGTCTTGAGAGATGGACTCCAAGGAGGTCGCCGCCTTGTCAAACACCGTATAATGCGAGGGCTAGGTCAGCGACTACGCCCGTTGGTGAGGGCACGGCGGTGCTGTTATAGTGGCCAGTGGAAGGGTCCACGGTCCGGTTGGAGTGGGACCCATGACGAACGACATAGATGACGTCTAGCATCATGTCTTGTATTCGAGTTGTGAATGTCGTATGTATTGTGAGTATTGGCTTGTTGTTTGTATGTCGGGGCGAAAAGAGTCGGAAGGGAGACTTTGTATAAAGTCGGGTCGGCGCAGGAGAGTAAATTGATTGATGGAGAGAATCTATCTACGCTCTCGTCGGCTTGATATAGCCTCCTCTGCACGTTTGCCCTGTCCTGCTAACCCGTTTGTTTATTTGTCAGTATGTCAAACTATTTACGCAACACTCCCACTGACTGATTGCATACGCTGCTTCATTCAGCTCCACAGTCGCTCGGTGTCATTCCCGGCATGCCCCTCAGTTTGATGAAAGTTTCCTTGTCTAGTGGCTTCGTAAAGACATCCGCAATGTTGTCCTTGGTTGCTATATGCTTCGTAGCGATGTTTCCTGCTTGGACCTGCTCCCTGATGTAGTGATCACCTTTCATCCTGCTGCGAGCGCAGCAACATCAGTCGGGCTCCATCAACTGTCCATTTCGGCTTCTCAGCCAGGACTCTGCGGTAAGCTACTCATTGTCGTCTCAGTTGGAGATGGCTGCGCTCCATGAGCGGCCTTTGAACTCTGTGGCTGGTAGACTCCTGATGACAACCATGTTCTCTTGTAGATTTGGGGCCAATGCCTCCGGTTCAAGCCGTCACGGCGTGCGTCAAGAAGAAATGCAAATCGTAACGGTTCGGGGGGGCGACTTGATGTTTTCAATCTCCAAAGTCCAGCGTATCACAGCGCATTCGGGTTGGAGATGCTCGGTAGCAGACAAAAGGCTGGGAGTCTTGGTGGCATTGTAGAAGTTGTAGCACGATCGATTTGCCAATCTCACACGAATAGTTTTGTTTTGCAACATGCAGATGTAAGATGCGGCAGTTGCTCCCCGCACTGGTGAGGAAGTGCCGAAGGTCGGACGTAGCTCCGGTGGCGCAACCGCGGTCGAGTGGCTTTACGATGAGTGACACGGTCAGATGGTGTATGGCGGATGGCGGCGGCGGCGGGGGGGGAGGAAGGATGGTAGATGGGAGCAGGCGCGATGAAGAAGAGAAAGAAGAAGAAGAGGAAGAAGAGAAAGAAGAAGAAGATGGTGATGAAGAAAATGAAAGCGGAGGCGGGACTCGGGAGTGGCGGCGGCGTGGGGCGGGCTCGGCGGGGCGGGGGGGCGGAGTGGAGTGGAGCGCGGTGCTGTGGCAGCAGGCGCACTCGGCTCTTCATGGCGCACGCATTCCGGCAGCGGCAGGCAGCAGAGTGACAGACAGACTGCGACAGACGTCGCTTCTTCTTCTTCATCATCATCATCATCATCATCATCAGCAGCAGCAGCTCGAGCTCCAGCGCGGCGCGGTGGGGTCTGCGGGCGGCGGGCCGTCTCGGCCACCCATCAAAGCATCCCACAAGGCGTCGGACTGCGAACCTTTCCCAACTGCACTTCACTTGCCCCCACCACCTCCCACTCACTGCCGACCCAGTGCGAGTGCAGCGTTTGGCCGAGCCATGGGTGATTGACTCGCCCACCACTGGTAAGCCCGTCCTCCCCCCGTCATCGTCGTCGTTCCACGTTCCACCGCGAGCCAAGCATGCGGTCAC
This sequence comes from Cercospora zeina, assembly GCA_022702355.1. NCBI lineage: Eukaryota > Fungi > Ascomycota > Dothideomycetes > Mycosphaerellales > Mycosphaerellaceae > Cercospora > Cercospora zeina. The sequence continues at coordinate 2,253,506 of JAKLWX010000010.1, forward strand.
AACCATCAAGCACATTCACTGCGGACGCTCGCCCAGCGCCACGGTCCATAAAAGCCGCCTTGTACCACTCCCTGCCTCGGCCTCGACCAACAACCAGCACATTCGTCCCTGCACACAACACGCGACGATTAAACTTCCCGTCACCTGAAGCCTGCCCGAGCAACCACATTCCTTCCGCGACATGTCCAACTTTCCGCGTCCTCAAAATCTACTCCACGGTCCACGTGGCCTCGCGCCCTCTCCCTCTTCCTTTATGAATGACGACCCGCCCGCACCTGTCATCTCCATCGCCACTTCTGACACCTCACTGCACAGACCGCCGTCGACCGAGGCCGCGGACCGCGAAAAAATCAAACAACTCGAGACTGTTGTGGAATCTGCTTGTTCAAGATTAATGACGCCAACCCCGCCAATTCCACCGCCACCAACACGACCACCTTATCAGCGAGCAGCCAGCACGACACTCATCCCAAGTCATCACACCATAGCCATCATGTCACAACCAAGTCTCATCCGCCGAGCCACCCAGGCCCTCTCGCAACAACTCGAACTCGGACAGAGCAACTCTGCAGCACAACGCAACCGACCAAGTGCCCCGACTCACTGGAGTGACGCTCACCACCAACAATACCTGCTGCTCGTCTGGGACAAGACCGTCGAAATTGCTGCCACTTCGAGCCACTACCCACAATCAACCTCCGCCCACCTTCACTCAGCTCACTCGACAATACTCCGGAGATTCCCCGAACTCGCACAAGGCAATGTGCCCCTCAGCACCGACTGGATGGAATACGTGCTCGGTCTGGCTTTGCGCCGTCCATTTTGCACCGACGGGCGAATGGGACGATGGGAGCTGCTGGCCTCTAGCAGCGGCGCCCGAGGTAATTGGGGTCCCTGGTGAATCACCGGACACCACTACATTTAATGCGATTCTTCAACATGCATGGCGAAATGGAGGCATTGGCGTTGTCGCGTTTTCTAGACGCAGCTCAAAGGGGAGTGTATTACTCGGCGCAAACACGAAGAAAGCATGATTTACACGAGGGTATGAAAGGTTTATGAAGAATGGCGTTTCTCAAATTGGCCTCTTGTTAATCAAGGCACGGCCGAAGGTATGAATTTGGCACACATAGCTTTCAATAGAATGATGAAGAGAGATCGAGGACATCTCGCACCAGATCCAATGGTTGGGAGCCTCCTTCGCAGTCTGTCCATTTTCCTCCATCTCGAATACACCGAATCTCATTATTCAGACGCACGGTACAGCTTGTGGTGACGCCGACCGAGGCGGAATGATTGAAGCTGGCCTGTGTGATATTAGTCTTCTGCTTTATTTCCCGCGCACCACGCATGATTCGTAGTACACACCTGCAGTCGCTCCACCGCGAGCACGCCATCATCATCTGTGGTACACTTGTTAATTCGCTCAAAATCGATCCCGTGCTCCAAAGCGCAGTCTTCCAGCAAAGCTCGCTCGGGAATTCTCTGATACTCTCGCGTCAAACACATTGTGAATCCGAGATAGATCTATGCAGAGTGAGCATCATTCGATGTCAAGGAACAAATGCCCATGCATCCACATCTTATTCAAGACACCGTGACGGTGGCAGCTCAAAAGGAAGACGTAGTAAGAAAAGTAACAAGTGCAGCTGACCTTCGGATCCGGATACAAATCCGCCGCACACAATTCAATAATATTCCCCAAACACTCTTCCTGTCCGTGCAGACACTTCACCCCATCATCGTGATCCGTCACGGATCCGATGTACGAGAGGCGAAAATCGACTTTGTCGGAGATTTTCTGCATCGCGGGGAGGATGAGATCGTGGAGACAGTCTTTGGCGTCGGGACATTTGGACATGATGTGCGCTTCGAGCGGGACTCGAGGATTGTGGTCGTAAGGCCAGGATGAGTCGGAGTCGGAGAAAGTGTCCAAGGTTATGAGGGTGAGCATTAGGGTCATGAAGGTGAGGAGGAGGATGCCTGTGATGGTGCACATGATGCGTTTGTGCCAGAGGCCGCTTGTTGTGCGGCTCCAGGCTTTCATGTAGCGGCGTTGGGCGGCGAAGACTTCTTGTTGGAGTTCGGAGAGGGAGGGTTCGGGTGTGGTTTCTGTGGGTGAGAGGAGCGGTTGCTTTTCTGAGATTTGGGAGGCCATTTTGTTGATGATGGTTGTGATAGTTGCACGGGTGTGTTGTTGCTGCAGGCGAAAGAGGTGAAGCGGCAGGCTGTCAGAACAGTCAGATGTTGGAAGTGGCGATTGAATGCTGGTACAAAGGTACCGACAGGGATCATGGCGAGATGTTCGGAACTTCGGAATGGCTGTTTTGGGGTTAGCGTGTAGTGTCGTCCGCTTCACCACTTCACGGCTTCACCATATTGGACAGATCATCGTTTTCCACAGTACGTTGGGCATAATCTTTGGTCGTCTGGGAACAGTGATCGGAAATCAAGAGACACTAGTTCGCACACTTGTTCGCACACTTGTGGGAAACATATATTGTTCCAATATTTCCCATTACCACCTATTCCCAAGTTGTGGATGGAGTGCCTATTCTCATCTGTCTTCAACTGCTCGCTCTCCTGCTCCAAGTATAAGTAGCCCCACTCCAGGATATCCTGTTCTGCTATCGCCTTTCCCAAAAGATAGAGTGTCCCTGTACTGTACAGCATGCTAATGATACTAGTAAATCTCCGCCTAGCTCGATATGTGATTCCCAGATTATTAGGTCTCTCGAAGGTGTAGTGAGTAAGTCTCACTCGTTCTCAACCCATCTCTTCAGCTCCTTGATCACCTTCTCACGCGTCTTGAGATCTTTCTCGATCGTGTTCACCCTTGCTTGGGTAGTAGCCAAGAGGCCCTTTTCAGCACGGCTGTGTACTCTGCCCTTTTGAGCGTGTCACAAAAATCTGCCACCTCGTCGTTCTCCGACTTGAGAGCTCCGCGAGCCGCCTTCAACTTCTTGCACCAGTGTTCTTTGTCTTTGGCGAGAATGTAGGACACGGTCTTGCTCTCGTCTCTGATGCAACTAGCAATCTCGTCCAATGATTGCTTCAGACCGGAACCAGGCAATGCTTTTCCTACCTGCCCTTCGAAGATCTTGGCGTATTTGTTTCGGAGTCTGCCTTCCACTTCCTGCTTTGGCACGGATTGCTGGAACTCTTCCAGCCAGTATTCCTCGGAATCCTGCGTAAGATCGATAACACCATCGGCGGGTGAGGCATTAATGATAGGTGGTTCAGCAGGCTGCCTGCCCGCGAAACCACCCTCGATCTTGATGGCCTCATCATCCTGTGCAGATCTCACACGCTTAGAAGGAGGTTCTCCATCCGACTCGGAAGCACCAACGAAGAGCATGTCGTTCCTGCGCTTCCGGCCACAGTCGGCGCTAGGACGCCCGAAGGGGACGGAAGAAGGTACAGGACGCCCGAAGGCGACGGGAGAAGGTGCAGAACGGCCGGAGGTGACGGAAGAAGGTGCAGACTGTTGCATTTCGTCTTGGTGTCAAGACAAATTTTCTTGATGTGCCGATTTAGCTTGAGATATGTCGAAACACAAATCCTCAAGCAAGCTTTGCTTGAGAAGTTGTCTCGTTGATCTGGGAAGTCCTCATTAGCTCGACCGCTCGACATAGGCAAGCAGTTGCGCGATCTTTGCGATGTCGCGCGCTTGCTTTCGTTCGCGAAGTAGCTTACGTTGTGTTAGGCTTCTGTTGGCTTTCGCGGATCAGATGCTCGTATGTCTGTGCTGTCGCGGGGTGCAAAAATTTGTTGCTTCGCTTGAACAAGCGCTAGGGTTTGCAAAGTTAACATGTATTCATTCATTCGCAGAGCGTCAATGCTCGCGTACCTTAGGAGCGAGGTTGATTAAAGCTCCCGGGGTAGAAAGCTCCTGGCGCGGATACCTTATCGTGGGGTTGAGGTAGTGCTTGTCCTTGTCGCAGATTAGTTGTTAGAACCACAAGCAAGAACAAGAGTTGACTTGCAAGTCGCCAAAGGCAAGAGCGCTCTAGACTTGCACAGACAGTGTGGCTCACCCTATTGTTGCTCGTTCGCGACAAAATCCTCGTTTGCTTTGCGCTTCGATCAGCTAGAGCAGACCTTAGACCTGTGGGATGTGTGCCGCTTGTTGGCAGTTCTGCAACTACCGAGAGGGAGTGGCAGTAGGATATTGTCTGAAGGTGGAGGGTTGTCGGCAATGTTGGTAGTGGTGGAAGACTTGGTAGGTTTGAAGGTAGAGTTGTGGGAGAAGGGCAGTCTTTTATGCTATCACAAGCACGCCATCTTTCCGTGCCTGCCATGTCTGCACACGAATTGCGTGGCAAATTCCCATTCACTTGCAAATGAGGTGGGTCCAGCCTTGCCCCACGGATCACATGCAACCGGATTATACCATGAGCTTCATTGCGCTGGTCTGCTCCTGCTCTCTTTGCAAGCCTTGAAACAAATCTTATGGCATGCGGGGTTGCGCACTACCAATGTCGACTTTGAGATCATCAATTGGCAAAAAACAGGGTATCTACCCGTGACTTGACGCTGAAAACTGTTGCACTGTGGTGCGGCGTGAGGGCAAACCTCGCGCGTATCGTCTCTCCAGCACCAACATATGGCAAGAACGGCCGCTAGCAGCTCACATTTCCTCACTTGTAGAGGTCATATCTGAGCTTTCCCAGCCGCTCACGGCCAGATAGATTTTGAATTGAGCTCAACCGCACGAGGCTGCTCTGGTCTTCTTCGTCGCCAATGTCAACATCCTCGGCAGTCGCATCTCATTTGTCGATCGCGATCACCATCTGACTCTTCACCACAGGCCTTGAACAAATAGCCATGTCTTCCAAAAAGGAATGTCCCATCTGTCGCTCCTGTGTCCAGAGCTTCAAAAGTTCCCCAAGCACGTGCTTCGACCAGGATACAAAGGAAGCTATCCGCCACGGCGATGACAAGCGCGCCTGTAGCGAATGCTGGGAGTTGTACCTCAGCATGCAAGCCGAAGAGCAACTAGCAGTCTACATGGAAAGCGCCGGGGACCATGTGACAAATATTCAGTGCATGTTTTGTCCCAGTCCACTCACGAGGGCCGACTTGAAGCAGCTCAGCCATGTCGATACAATCAACAGGTAAGTTGCAGCACATTCCAGGTCCGTATTTCACCCGGCTAATATGTTCAAACAGATATGACATGAAGCAGATCCAGGCCACAAGACGGAAGTGCCAAGCTCGGTGTCAAGGTACCAACACTCCCTTCCAGGACTTTGATCGCGTGGCCGAAGGTCGCATCTTCACCTGCCAGAACTGCAATCTTGTCACTTGCGTCGACTGCGATCGTCCAGAGCACACCGGAGAGACCTGCGCGCAGTACCAGCACCGCATACTCGAAGATCCCGTGCGCATGTCCGCTGAGACAACCACTCGAAACGACGCTCGACTCCTTGACGCCAGAATCGCTGGCAATTGCCCCAATTGCAAAGTTCCTTTCGAACACATTAAGAACGGCTGTGGATATACCATCTGCTCGAGCGACGCGGCACAAGTGCCTGGCGGCTGTGGCTTCCGCTTCTGTAGCGGGTGTCACATTCCTTGGGTCGGTGAAGGCAGCGCATACCTCGGTGGTCGATCTCAACATCTGCCAGTTTGCAAACACCATTTTCAGCTCTGCAAGGTGTGCAATCGCAAAGACCATCCAGCTGAGACTTGCCAGGATCATCTGGTTCGGCCGAGGCCAATCGCTGACGCGGAGGATGCGAAGCACAAGTCTGCGCCAGGCCAGAAGCATTGGGAGACCGGCCATGCGACGAGAAATCGGTTCGAGATGAGCTTGACGTATGTGGAAAGGGATCAGCAGAGGAAGGAGCGGCAGAAGAATGGTCGCAAGAGGAAGGCCGCCGCCGAATAGGGTGCACGGTCGGTCAGGGTGAGGTAATTGGAATGTTTCTTTTATATTGGAGCTGCAACTGAGACAACTCGGTAGTTTCGAGCCTTCTCACTATCGTGGGTCCTGAGTCCCCGAGGATATGTCAGTCTGCAGAAAAGTCAATGAATCAAAATCATGCAGACACCACCAGCGCCAACGCTAATCCCAACACGATCATGTCATAACCCGTCATCACATCATTGCACCATTGCATCGCCAGCGGTCGGTGCAGTGTCAGGCCCGTCCAGACCAATAGGAATCGTAGCTGGCAGATCCGCCTTGGCCTCTCTTGCCAATGCCTCCGCCCAAGCTCGTCCTCGCACAAGCTTGCGAATCTTTGCCTCCGACCGTTGTCCTCTGCTCTCGAGTATCGCTTTGTTCACACTGGTGGCAACTTTCTCGCGTAGTCTGAGGTCTAGCAACTCTTTAAATTCCTGCTGCATTTTGTCGGGAGGGAAGATCATAAGCGCCATGGTCCGCTGAAGTGCCTCTTGATATTTTGCATCAGTGGGGGCTTTCGGGGCGAGCTGTTCCGTGGCAAAGTCCAGTGCTGGGCGGAAGTCATCACTAGTCGGCTGCGGACCGTCGGCTGGTCGAATAATGATGCCACGAATAAGCTCGATTAGCTGCAGCTGAAGTAGATTGAAGTGGAGCAGCTGATTCTGGTCGAGGATCTGTGCGCAGACGCAAGTCAGCGAGGAGCGCATGCCAAGTGTCTTGTGCAGTGATGCAAGCAATGAGAACGAGATCATACTGAGGACTGAAGTGTAGTTTATTGCGATCATCAACACCCGAAGGTATATGAGTGGTGCATGAAACAATAATCATGTCAATGAAGGGTGGAGGAGGGGTGCAGACATACCTGGTGATCGATCTCGTTGATGAGCTCAATAGCCTCTTCCACTCGACCGGCGTGAATGGCGTTTCGCACAGCGACGCGCTCCCGAATGCTCTCCATGTCTTCCGGATTGCCGAGGTTGGTCTCTTGCGCAAACTTCTCCGCTGCGGCAGGGTATCCTTCGGAGACGAGATAGTCCATGATGACCCAATTAATGTCGCTGCGCAGGAAGCTGTCAGCGGATCGCTCCCAAATCCTGACGCGCTCGACGTGGCGCGCCATCAAGACTGATTTGAGCATGTTCATATCCTTCACCCACTGCAATGAAATGCAAGGGGGTAGTTCAGAGGTACAAATATAATTTCCTCCGCAGTATGATCTAGGAGAGATTCCCATTTGTTTTTGACACATCATGTAGGTCGGTCGGTGGTGGAAGAAGGTGCAGTGCGTACCTACCTCTTGCTCGGCTTCTTCTCCTCCACCTTCGCATCGAAGGAGTGTGCGGGGCGCATCGTGGAAGGCGCAGACGGCGATGAGCTCTGTCGACAGCATTAGACAGGCACACCGCGTGGCAGATGCCGAGTGAGCTGTCGGCGCGAAAGACTCACCATGTCCGCAGCTGGGCGCGTGTGCGGGTCATAGCCAGGCGGTATGAGCAGCCCGGTTGGAGTGTATGTTGGCAGACCCTACTGGAAGGACTCGCGTGGCAGTATGTTGCGGTATGCAGATGGGTGAAGTCGAGACAGAGATTTGTAGCTCGACCTGACCGAGCACGTGCGGGAGTAGCTATGCGCCAAGACCTGCAATTCTGGTGGCACAGATGCATTCTCATCGGGCGGAGCAAGAGCTCTTGCTCCGGCATTCAGCTCATATCCTTCAAGTAATCAGCGGTCTATGCTCGACACTGCCATCCAACTGTACGACTCTTGCTATCTTGCCCGATCTTCATCAGGGCGATCAACAGAACCCGATCAGTATGGATGAGCAAGTGAATATGCGTGCCACCACTTTTGGCGTCCAATCAGCTCGCTAAGCTCCTCCGACTCGATTTCGCTTCTCGAGCGCCCGCTCTTCACCATCTGTTCACCACACCTCGCACCTCTCTCCCACTTCATAGCATACCTCGCGGGACCATGTGGACCATCGAGGTGTCGGCTGCGGTTCTCTCCATGCGCCTGCGATGAACACTCCTTCCCTCGAGCTCCCTTTGGGCGCTTTCGCCTCATTGGACTCGCCCAAGACCGCATCAAGTACGGCGCGTGCTCAGTACTCGCCACCATGGTCCAATACCTCTATCATCGGTGTGGCCGGTAGTTCAGGCTCTGGCAAGACCTCACTATCCATGGCCATCATCCGAGAGCTGAGCCTGCCGTGGGTCGTCATCATGTCCATGGACAGCTACTACAAGCCTCTCACCGAGGAGCAGTCGGCAGCCGCCTTCAGAAATGAATACGACTTTGACGCTCCCGAGGCCATTGACTTTGACAAACTGGTCGAGAATCTGCAGGACATCAAGACTGGGTAAGCTGACACTCTTTCCTACCTTGACACCCATACTGATGTCCTCCCAGCAAGAAGACAGATATCCCAGTCTACTCGTTCGAGAAGCACGCTCGCGTGGACAAGACAAATACCATCTACTCGCCACACGTCCTGGTGCTGGAAGGCATCTTTGCACTTCACGACCAACGCATCCTGGACTTGCTCGATCTTCGCATCTTTACTGAAGCAGATGCTGATCTATGTTTGTCACGACGTGGTAAGTCAAGTTCCATTTTCGAACCACACTCCGCGCACTGACATACTCTGATAGTCCTTCGCGACGTCCGCGAGCGCGGCCGAGACATCGAAGGCTGTATCAAACAGTGGTTCAGCTTCGTGAAGCCCAACTTCCACAAGTATGTGGAGCCACAGCGAAACGTTGCAGGTATGTCCACCCTTCGACCCCACCACCCCAACACTGTGATGATTCCAAATTTCAATGCATAGTTCAACTGAAACTTCCTGTTGAGAAACAATTACCATCTTTCATCTTGTCTGATATGTGTTTTCTCGCACAACAATATTGCCACAACCGATCCGACGAGCTTGTACTGACAGCTCTGCTAGATCTCATCGTGCCCCGTGGCATCGAGAACAAGGTAGCCATAAGTATGGTATCTGACCGCATCCACAAAACACTCGATGAAAAGTCTCGCCAGCATCAACTTGATCTGCAGCGTCTGGGCGAGGTCTCCGGAGATGCAACACTGTCGTCCAACGTGGCAGTTCTGGAGCATACCAACCAGGTCCGCGGCATCAACACTATTCTTATGAACTCTTCACTCGAGCGCGAGGACTTTATCTTCTACTTCGATCGTCTTGCGGTGATGCTTGTCGAGCAGGCTTTCGCAGGTGGATTGTGCTACAGGCAGGAGGTTGTCAAGACTCCCGTTCCTGGTGAATTCTACCACGGTATTGCCGTCGATGGCGCCGTTTCCGCTGTGGTGATTCTGCGTGGCGGCGCATGTCTCGAGACTGGTTTGAAGCGTGTGGTACCCGACTGCCGCATCGGCCGGATACTGATCCAGACGAACTTCCGCACAGGCGAGCCGGAGCTGCACTACTTCAAGCTCGGGCCGGATGTCGAAACTCATAAGAGAGTCCTGCTCATGGATCCGCAGATGAGCAGTGGCGGTGCGGCTCTCATGGCTGTCCGAGTGTTACTCGATCATGGCGTCAAGGAAAGCCATATCGTCTTCGTGACCTACATGGCTGGCAAGGATGGCTTGAACAGACTCATGAACGTGTATCCGGAGATCAAGGTGGTGGTTTGTAGGATCGTTGGCGATTCGGAGCCTAGGTGGGTTGAGCAGAGGTATCTTGGGTGCTGATGTCCATGTAGCGCGAGAACCTGCGACCTGTTCTGGATAGTCAGCAATAGTTCTCACTGATGCAATCACGAAGTTTCCAGCGACTCGTACGTGACTCTATCCTCCGCCCAGAAGCTGTCACGGCTCTCGCCAGCGCCAAGCCATTCGTTCCGCTCCACTCACTCGTCCCTTTTGCTAACGGCCGCTACTTTTGAAAGTCTTCGGCGCGACAAACCAGGCAAATTTCAGGCTTCGTTCCTTTGCCAGTTCTCAACTCGAGGCGGCAAGCACGCTCTCTCCTCAGCTTGCATTGGCTCCCAGTCAATCGCCAGCCATGGCAACTCAGGGGGACCAAGACAGGTCATCCCAGATCGACGAGCCGGGAGAGAACGAGCGAAACCATAACTCGTCCACTCCAGCAGATACTCTCGTCACAGGCGGTCCTTCGCCATGGCGCACAGTGGACATTACTGTCCCTCAACCCGAGTCCAGCGACACCATCCCCGATGACACCGCACACGACGAAGACGAATCCAGCAAAATCTGCCAGTCATGCGAAGAGTCAAGGTCTTTCTCTCGCTTCCCGCACCCTTCAGAGACGTCTTCCTGCGCTCACGCCGTAGAATCCTGCAGCACGTGCTGGAATCAATGGATCGAAACCCAGCTCGCCTCCCAAACACCATACGACATAACTTGCATACCATGCTACAACACGCTTACCAAAAACGAACACGACGAGGCCGAACGAGTAAGTAAGCTATTTTCTCTTCTCTTCTCTTCTCTTCTCTTCTCTTCTCTTCTCTTCTCTTCTCTTCTCTTCTCTTCTCTTCTCTTCTCTTCCCCATCACGTCTAAAGAGAACATGAAACCAACTAACATGGCAACAGCGGCTGCGAACACATGACATGTACGTCCCTCTCTTTGCTGCTGCTGCTGCTGCTGCTGTTGTTCTTGTCGTTGTTCTTCTTGTCATCATCATCCCCACTCCCTCAACTTCCCCAAACTTTTCCCAAACCTACCTAAATCACAACAACAACCACAGGCCTCCAATGCCGTCACGAATTCTGCTGGCTCTGCCTCGCAGATCACGATACCATCCGTCACGAAGGCAATCACGCGCACGAGAAGGATTGCGACCATTGGCGAGAGAGCCACCACCACCACCACCACCACCACCACCACCACCACCACCACCACCACCACCACCACCACCACCACCACCACCACTACTACGGCCACAAACCAGCTAGCTAGCTAGCTAGCTCTGCTTGAATACAAGTAAGTAGTGGCTCGTGCGCATGAGGGACTGTGCAAAACTCTTCCCCGAGTGAATCGCTCCTCCTCGTCAGTACAGCACGCCTCTGCAATTAACGCAGAGATGAGTATCAGTAGAGTTGAACAACAATGGCAAGCATGATGTTCTGCAAAAATGTTATGCAAAAATGTGTGGCATTGTCAGTGCATGCCTCCGACTCGTTCGCGAGTCGGCCAGCTAGGCATCGATGTCGAGTGACTAGTCTGGGGTCTAAATGTATTATGCGTCTTATTCTTCATCTCTCTTTTCTTCCTTGTCGCATTGGTCTCGTACCGCAAAGTAGCAGGACACTGGCAACGCGCTAGCGTGCAGTATCCATGTTGCCAGGCAATAAATCTTCATGTGTGTGTGTGTGTGTGTGTGTCGTTACCACCGGCGACTGAGCCCTTCAGAGCACCAGTGGTGTCTCAGACCGTACCCGCACCCAGTATCATCATCAACGAAACCTCTCTTTTTTCCCCCTTCCCTCAATGAACGCCATGTTTTCCCTTGTGCTGTGATTGTGTGTGACTCCGTCGCTATGATCAAGAATGCAAGCGCTATGTTTCGCTCCGACATGGAACAACAGAATGGGTATCTTCCGCAGCAAGCAGGCTCGTAAGATGCAAAGTTGTAGAAATTGAAGGAGATGCGGCTCAAATGAATAGAGTCCGCAGCGGCTCGACCGGCGGTGTCTCGGTCATACCTTTGGCACGTAACGCCAAGCCCACGGACGCGGGCGATTCTGGCTTTGCAGAATTCGTCTCAGCTTGATGCCGCTCTTTGCGAGCCTTCTTTTGGGCCTGCTTCTGAATGTCCTTCTTGTCTCGTGCGGATACACGTGGACCGGACTGCTTTTGTGAAGTCTTGCCCGGAGGCGGCTTGGGCGGTAACAGCTTGATTCTGATCGGAGGCTTGGCGGGTGCCGCGTCTTGTGGGTGCGAAATGGGTTTCACGTTGGGCGACGCGTCGTTGCCATCGGTCGAAGTCGGCTGCGTGCTGGACGAGCGGGGCATGGCGTCGGGTTGTGTGGACGTGTCTGAGGCGACGCTGCCAAAAGACTCTTGGCTTCCGAGGTGGGTGACGAGAGTGGAAAGGGCGTGCTTGGTGGCACGAGTCCTCTCCTTGTGTGCTCGCGATGCTCTGCTCATCCGTCGATCCTGCTTCTTGTTGGGTCCATCGTGCGTGTCGTCATCAGTGTCGTGGTCACGCTCGACGCTGGAGCTCTCGACTTGGGAGGAGGTGCTGCCGTGCTCGTCGGCATCGAGCAAGTTGTTCACCGCCCGATCAATATTGGCCTTTGTCGCTTCGAGAGCTCTCTTAATGGTGACCTTGTCTGCCAGAAAGGGCAATGACTTGGCGACCACATCAATCATCCACGGAAGCACTGGGGACGTCTTCGACAAGACTTCTCTCTGTTTCGCCTCTTCTTCCGGCGACAGCACCTTGACCTGCACGTTGGGCATGCCCGTGTGCGGCCCATCGAGGTTGCGGATGGACGAGTAGTGTTCCCATGTGTGGTAGGCGATGTGTGCCACGGGTCGAGCAGTGTCACCAGCACCGTCATTGCTGCCCGACACCATAAAGGCGTAATCACGTTGATAGATCTTCACGTCGTGTCCCATTGCCGAGGAGAAGGCTACAATCTCCATGTTGTCACCGTACGTGCCGCCGCGGGCCATGGACGCGAGGTGGTTTTCGAAGACGCGGTCGATGTCGGCGGGCGAGGGAGGTTGGAAGGAGGCGGGCGAGGAGTAGGAGCCGGCATTTTTGCGTTTGGGATTGCGTCGAATGCCACCGCCGGGGTTCACGTCGATGAACTGTTTGTAGTAGTCGGCATGCTCGCGCATGTAGTCGATGACACGCGAGCGAATGGCGGCGTGTTCGTTTTGGTGGCCATACAGCTGGTCGGACAGGGCGTTGAAGAGGCAGTTGCCTGTGAAGGAGTCGTGTCAGTGGTGCACGTGCGGAGGGGGAATGGGGTGGAAGGACCATCGCCTCGAATGACGGCAGCGTAAAGACCGAGAGAACCGAGTAAAGGGAACTCGTTGTCGAATTCGGTCATGTCTCACTCAACTCGCGTGGGTAGTGAGCGAAAGCGTGCGACCTGGGGGCAGGGCAGCGTTAGTGCATTCATAGCAAATCGGGCCCCGTCGCGGCTCGGCTGGATGTGCTCGCAGGCGTGTGGGAATCGGGGGGTGTTGTGGTGGTGGAGAGCAAGAGTGGGAGGAGGAAGAGGAGGAGGAGGAGGAGGAGGAGGAGGAGGAGGAGGAGGATCGCTGGCTGGAGCTGCGGCCGGTGTTTGGGTCGTGTGGACTGAGGCAGGCCGGCAGCCACAGATGTGACGTGCACGGCTCCGGAGATGATGGACACACCTGGGGAGAGCGGGATTCTGCCTCTGCCACTTCCCCGGCCGGCGACTCGAGGTGAAGCGGGTGGGTGCTGCGGCGGATGGTGGTGCGGAAACGGGCGAAATGCGAGCGCGTGCTGCTGATGAAGCCACACAGCGCGGTCTGCCAACTGCGAAATGAAGGGTGCACGTGGGTTTGGCTTCGGTTTGCACGAACGTCCGAGGACGGGAGAGTGATCACGCTGAGGCCACGCTCGTCCTGAACCGCGGGCGCATTTGTGCACAGCAATCACCTGCCATTCATCACCGCGTGCATGAAGCCGAATGACCATCACGCGATCTGCCGCCTCTGCGTGTTGCAGCAATCGCTCTTCAAGCACACCCCACTTCCACATTCTTCTCGCGTCCATCTATCTTTCCTGGCTCACTCTCATCTTCCGAGACACTCAAGGTTACGATGCTCAGACCGGCAAGCCCATTGCACTGCCAACCATGGCCAACAGTGCGGCATGGACCAATCTGAGTGCGAGTGGACATCTCCATCCAATGCCCTCGACAGCACAAACTCCACGATCGTCGAGGCAAAACCACAAGAGCTCTTTGCTGGCCAGAACGGCGATCATGAGATTGTTGGCGGATATACTTTACACGCTCATCCGGCCTTGCTGCCCCGCGGGCCTCAAGTCGCGAGTGAGAAAGGCATCTATCTCAGCTGGACGCAGCAGTGGCGGGAAAGCACAGTGGGAAGCGGATACACCACGCCTTTGGTCTATTTGGAGTTTGCGTGAAGAACGTCTGCTAGCTCAGCAGCACTCGCAGGCGATGTATGCGAGTGGAGTCAACGGCCTTCACATCGCGGACATGTCTGCGCGTGAAGCCAACGGTTCTGACGCATACCGAAGTGAAGCCCGACCAACGTCGCCGCTCCGTATGGAAGCAATCACGCGTCATTTCGCATCTGCTGCAGCAAACTGCAGCCTCTGCCAAGCTGCATCGTTCCACTGCGAAGTAAATATCACCGTCCTTCAGACACTGACCGACCATCTCCTACTTGACCTTCGCCTTCGTCACGATCATGGCGCCCTCACCAGTTGCAGATCACTACACCCGCTACAAACTGGGCACTGCCAAGATCATCGGATGGCTCACCCAACAAGCACAGCGTATCGCCGAGCGCGACGGCGACACCGCGAATCTATCGGGCCCATTCACGACGAAGACCCTCCTTCGCCTCGCAAAGTCAGTCAAGCTTGCCAAACCGGGCATCACGGTCCCGCTGTCGATCTTGCTGGTCACCGAGGACGTTATTCGAGGTCGCAAGTGCTGCGCGGACTTCTTTGCACAACTCGAGGTCAAATCAGGAGAAGGCAAGTTCAAATCCACAAATTCCTCCCACCGTTATTTTATTTCTGTTTTGGAGGAGGTGAGGGATTGTTTGAAGACTCTGGAGATTGAAAGGCCAGCGGCCAAGGTTTCTGCAAGTAGCGGCGGCGGCAGCAGCAAGTCTACGGGGAAAGTACCAGCTTCGGGGAAGAAGAACATATTTGAGACTTTGGGGCTTGAAGAGCCTTTCGAGAATCTACATTTGGCGACATTTGGTGCCAAGAAAGCTGGACCGAAGTCGAAAGACGGGTCGAGCACGCCAGACCTGGAAGAAGACAGACAGTCGGAGATTGCCATGTCAGTCTGGTGCCTGTTTGAAGACATCCGCGAGATTAGAACCCATCTCCATTCCGTTTGGCGAGAATTCTATGACGGCAAGATATCCTTCCTGGCTGCAACAGAATTGACACAGATTGGGTTTGTATTCATTCAGCACATCGCCTGTGGTCTGAGATGGAACGACGATGACTCAAAAGTGGCGTACGATGCGATATCGGGTTTCTTGGACATGAAAGCAAGCCTGGACGACGCCGGCGATATCATACTGGCCATGAACAACGCCGAGTTCGATGCCGCTGGCGACGTAGCTGAGCTACTCTGCGTCCCCGCTTGGTTGGTACTCAACGACTTCAGAGCATGCATTTTTGCGGCACACGATACCAAGTACAAGCACCGTCGTTACAGCTACCATCCCTTTGCCGATACCTTACGCCAATGCGAGCCGATCTTGCGTCACATGACAACAGTAATGGGTGATGAGCCGACTGGTGGGGACGTAAAAGGCTTCTGGATGGATACATTCACTCAGAATTTGCTCGGAATGTGTCATAATCGAGGCCCAATACCAATCGAGTAAGTGTTATCGGCTCTTTGTCCTCCTCGAACTACAGCTAACTGGCAGCAGGACTGTAGCGTGGTGCCAGGTCTTGCTCGACGCTTTAGCTGCGTTCGGTGGTCAACCCAGTCTTGGCAACGACATACTTCAAAGCACTCTCAAGCGAGGCTCGTACGAAACCCGATTCAACGACTTCGAGCAACGATTCCCAGGCACTCACGACCCCGAGTACGCTCAGCATGTTCGCGAAACACTTGCATTGGGCGATCCCGATGGTATATTCTCTTCACTGGATGAACGTCGTTCTCGAGGACTCGCCGGGTCACATCCCTGGCCATCTGATCGCAATCCCGAAGACTTGCTCAACCACTTGCCTCTACTTGCAGGCTTCCGACTATGCCACATCAAGACCAGCCATTGCATAGCGTCCTTCAGAGCAAACGTTGGAAGCGGTGTCGAAGTCGATCATGCTGCCGTGCTCAGCATGGCCTATATCTACCGTGCAGCTCGAAGCATTGGCCTCGTTCGGAGGGAATGGGCAGACATGGAGACTGTGGTCGCAAGCCAAGCGATGGAGGGGCTTTACGTTCGCGATGCCGATAATCTCGCCGGCTACGCACGACATTTCGACTTGGCCATCGGAGTGCCTGCCACCGCCTTCGCTCGAAACGCCACCCAACGGCCCAAAATCCCCGGGAAGTCGACCATGGAGACCAAGATGAAGAAACTGCACACTCCATCAAATTTTGCACGACGACGAGCCCAAGGTGAGGAAATGCTAGCGAGCGGCCTGAGCAACTACAACGCCTTCTACACCTCACTGTACCAAGACGCCGAAGCGGTCACCAAGGCACCAAGCACCCACATGACATCCGTGGAGTTACTGCGCACGATCCAGCGCGGCATGGAGGTGGACGAAGTCTACCTCAAATTCGACTACCTTGCCTTCGGCGCGCGATGCCGAGCCATGTTCTCCAACTTCCCCACCCCAGCGGAAATGGCTCGCATCGCGAAGCTCGTCGTCGGCAAGGACGACTCTCCTCCGGATGTCATCGACACCACCCACGCCGTCTTGTGGCAGGCCGCCGACACTCCGCTGTACAGCCAGACAGCGGAGATCCCGCTCCTCGCCAGCTTCGCAGATTTCATCGAGGTGATTGCCTCGCACGATGGATCTGCGTTGCTGGCGGTTGCGCGGGATGGTACGAGTGGGCATATTGGGCCCACGGAGCGGCCGGCGAGCAAGTGGGCGTGGGGTGGGGGTTTGGTGGAGTAGGTGGGTGGTTAGTGTAGAAATTCAACCATGTTTGTTTTCAAAACGTTCGATTTGATCAATTTCGTGTGTTTCTCTGTGAAGCTTTGTGGCTTTGAGGGTGACTAGTGGTAAGACGGAGCAGGGTTGTAGTACTGACATTGGTCGGAGAGGGGTGGGAAAAAAAATTCGCATATCTCCCGCGAGAACCTGCGACTCGGGGGGGGGGGGGGGGGGGGGGGTCCAATATGCTTCAGTCGTGTCGCGCTTGAGCTGTGTCTGAGATGGGTGGACAAATCCAGAAGAGTGTCAATGTATCTCTATTAAAATCGCGCGAGTCGGAGCACCTCGAGGTCAAGACGGAGGAAGTTTTTCCCTTTCCTGTCCCTAGGGGCGTTGGGAAAAAGCCGAGAAATTTTTGACAAGAAAATCTCGCGTTTTTTTCAGCGAGGTGTTGGTACTTTCGAGGGCGTAAATGAGAGAACGAGGAAAGCATTGAAAGTTTTTGCGTTTCTTCTCTGTCACATTTTTTCGGGAGGTGGATGGGGACGAGTGGTAAGACGGGGGGGGGGGATTTTTCGGGTATGGACTTGGAACGGAGTGAGTGCAGAAGCCGAGAAAGGATCGTGTTTCTCTGTCCCCAATTCCAGGCGTTGGAGGGTGCGGATGTCGATATAGAGCAAGTCTTCAGGGTCGACGTGGAACGGAGCGAGTGAAGGGAAGAGCTGGTGCCAGAGCGAACAAAAGGTCACCCGTGTCTCTGCAAAATTCTGGCAATCAGAGGGCATCCGGCGTCCAAATCGGCAATGTTCTTCGTATCAAGCTGCGTCGGAGCTGATAATGAGGAATTACAGCACATCACGCGAGTCTCTACAATGTCATGCGAATAGGAGGAATCCGGTGTCAAGATGCAGAAAGTTTTGGCATTGAAGTGTGCCTGAGATGATGCCCCCCGGCACCCCCCCCAAAAAAGACCAACTGGACGAACTGACTGCAACAATGGCAACTGCGAGTCACCCACGAGCGCCTTCACTGCGTTGCGCCTTTCCTTCTACACAGCCTCTGATCTTTCTTTCCTTCTTGGTCCCCTTCGCAAAATAGCTTTGTGAACAAATCATCAGAGTTCTCGTTGCGGATCATGTCACTTCATCAGCCGACAATTTGCTGTTGCAAGACTTCTTTGTCGACATAGAGAGAGGGATGTCTCCAGCCAACACTGACAGGGGATTTGAGCAACTCTTGGCCTACTACTGCATACTTCCTAGCGCCAAAATCAACCACAACAAATCCCCAAAGACTTCCAGAGTGTTGCCGAGGATCTGAAGTAGCTGGTGGAACAAGACTGTTGCGGCTTGCATGGCAATGGGGGCCGTGGAGAGTGGCTGACGTTTATCGCAGAGGTCTACCAATACGCAGACTTTGAAAGACCAAAGACAGGCGGTGGTGTAATATCATTCGTGCAGTCTGTCAGGCTCGTATGATGTTTGGTACCACACGTGCCTTGTTCCATTATGTCGACTTGGCTTCTTCCCAACTCTTGAGCCAATATTCCATCCATGCCTTCTGTACAGGCCCCAGGTCTGCAAGCGTCTTGCTCTTCAATTTGGCTCTTTCTGTTGAGATTTTTGCTCCTAGTCCCTGGTCCTCTTCAGAATCGATCAGCTCTTCATAGAAATGCAGCAGTCTGTACGCTGGATTCTCAGCCTCGGGCCCGAATTCCTCCACGCGATCGATCCAGTCGCGCATCGGGACAGTCTCTGGTGGTGCATCTGGTCGAGAGGATTTGATGTGCTGCTGCACAATAGGCAGAACGTCTTGCATCCATGTCAATTCCCTCTTTTCCTCTCCTTCTGCAGGCAGCGAATAGTTCGTAACATTATACACTTTCACCTCCTCTGCTTCGCCCCCGTTGACCGCTCCCTCCACCATAGCGCGGGAAGTCTCCTCGGCGATCTCCACAATGGCTCTCGCGCACGTGTTGACCGGAACCCATCGAATACGACTCTTCTCGCCCAAACTATCCGGCAAGACTCCCATGGCCAAGGAACTTTGGATCAAGCTCGGCAGCGCCTGATCTCGACTCCAGAGGCCTCCGGGTGAGCCGTTGGAGACGCTACTGTCGGGCAATGGGCCAGCAATCTGTCCGGGACGAACGACTTTGACTTTACGGATCGTGCGTGCTTGTACGGCGGAGTGCAGGAGTTGTTCTGCCATCCATTTACTTTGCGCGTAGCCTCCGGATTCGGGCGCTGAGGGGTCGGTGATGATTGTTTCGGGGATTTTGCTGGTGGTGGGGTCTTGGTGGCGGATTACAGCTGAGAGGCTGGAGATGAAGATGAGTTGGGGGTGTTTGGTGCCAGCGGCGATGAAGTTGATTAACGAGCTCAAGCCGCCGATGTGGGCGTCTAGCGTCTCCATGGAAGATGTCGTGTTGTTGTCGCTTTTGGTGTCGAGAAGAGGGAGGTGGAAGTTGACTGGCCAGGCGTTGTGGATGAGAGTTGTTGTGCTTTGTACCAAGTCTTCGTAGTCCTTGTGAGACATCCCGAGGTTGGGTGCGTTGAGATTGGTGGTTGTGCGAAAGCATACTTTGCGCATATGCGGTTCGTCGTCTGGAAATGATACCAGAAATTGCTCACGAGCATTCTGTGCTCGATTCAGGCAAGTGATGTGTTTGACCTTGTCGGTGCGAATCAAACGATGCAGAAGATGAGGCCCGAGGTTACCTGTGGAACCAGTAAGGACTGTGTGGTCCAGCGAGTGTACATCAGTGTCGAGGTTACGTCGGTTGCGATGTTTAGGTAGTTTGCGGTCATGCTTGTCGAGCAGATGGTTGCACAGGTGACGATCATGTTTTCGCGCATCTCGACCTCCCTCATGCCCGTGTCGATGTCCTGCATGCAATGCACAGAGGTCTGTGTGTATTGTCTCGGCAAGTACGTTGGCACTCCGATGTGCGTAGAGAGTTGCGGGTGTGATTCGAGGAAGACTAGCCGCTTGTTGGGTCGATGCTGCGAGACCTACTTACCGTCAGCGTGCACTCGGCAAGCTATATTTCATTAAAAAGTAAGGACTTCTCTCTACCTCTGTTTAGCTCACGCACAAGGCGGGCCACTTGCATTGAAGTCATCCCCGCCGCCAGTACATCGTCGTCTTTGCGAAGTTCCGTGCCCAGGACGTCTGCCTGGACTGCTGTGACGAAACTTGACACGTCAGATAGAGAAGTTGTGTCCTGCACAATTCGAGGTGCTGGAACATTCTGAGACTGTTTGTACAGATGTTCGATCTCGGCTTGGAGAGAAATCTCAATCTCGTGCCTCTTGACAGTGCCCTTTGGTGTCTTCGCAAACGGCTGCGGTGCAACTGCAATCATCTCTTTTGCGATTCTTCCGTACGCGGGGAAAGTAGCATTGAGCTGTGAAATAGTTGCCCAGATCTTGTCCGGAATATCGGAGCTGGAATCTTGGTTCTCCAGCTCGACCAATAGAGCAGCCTGAGCTCTACTTTGACCAACGACAAGAGCAGCTTTGATACCAGGTATCGCAGCGACCTTGGACTCTATCTGAGTAGCAACCATTTTCTCGCCCGTCTCAAAGGTGATCACGTCATCCAAGCGACACTCGAACGTCCACAGACCTGGCTTAGAAGGATGCTGGGACAAGACATCTTTCGTTCGAAAAGTCGTCAGGTCTGGATGCACGGCAAAGACTGGCTGAGGAGCTCCCTCCATCTTTTGGATCACCAACTCGTACAGGTGGTCATGTACCGGCTCAAATTTGGCACCACTCGCAGGATGGAAGCGATGATATTGCCAATCTGCGACAGGGTCCTCGAGTGGGAGGAGTGGTAAAAGGTAGGTCTCAGTCGAGCCAAAGAAGTGATTTACTCTTGGGTTGATGCTCAACATCTGGTCACCGCTCGCTTTTCGCATGGGCCCGCTGCCCATCTGGATGTTTGGCAAATTTCGCAAAACTCCGTGAAATCGCTCTTCAACCACCATCCCGGCCACAATGGCTGGCGGAGAGTGTAAAATGTCGACTGTTGTAACGCGAACACATGCCTCGATGAGATCTGGAGTGACGGGTACTCCGCCGGGTGGTATTATCGAGACAACTTCACTTAATATAGGCTTCAGTAGCGAAAAGAAGATGCCACCGGCATGCCACCGGCATGCCACCTACATCCTGTTCAGTGGTGTTTGCCTCTCAGTAGGAGCGACTTACATGGGTGTGAGACACAGACACCTGATTCCGGGAGGAAATACTTTGGTCGTCACTGCGTTTGTATATGCTGCTGAGTGGCTCAAGTCCTCGTAGACGTAATAGCTGTGCGGTAGCGCAATAGGCTTCGGCATTCCAGTCGTTCCAGATGTATGGAGAATCACAAAAGGCTTATCTCTATACTCTTCCCAGCTTTGACTGGATGTCTTGATTATTGCTGGAGTGGGATCAAGCAGGGGTTGGACCTCTGGCACAATGAGTTCAACAGGAAACGCATGGCCGTCAGAGCTCATTGCAGCGATAATCTCTGCGGCGGCTTTCGCTTTCGACTCTGTGCAGAGCAAGTACGAACATTTTGTGGTCTTCAGCAGTTCGGCTTGTACACTGGTCGGATTGTGCGGAGAAGGTAAGAAGGCCACCATTCCCAGTTTATTCGCGGCCAGCACAAACAGCATGTAGCGGATGTCAGATGGCCCGAGATATGCTAGAACCATTCCGGACTTAGCATTAAGAGTTTCTTCAAGCCATTGCGTAGCCCTGTTGATGGCGTTAGCCAGACATCCGAAATTGATGTCCTCGAAGGCTGCATGATCGCTCGGAGCAATAGCAAAGCAGGGCTTTTCTGGCGATTGAGCTGCATGTTCGTCGACAACATTCTGCAAAAGTCGGTGACCACGTTGGGAAGTGGTGGAATTTAAGATGGGGTTCTTTCGTCGTTTGTTACTTCCTGTCTCCGTGTGCTCGTCTGTGTAACTTCGTCTCGAATTGTATCTGGAAGACGCCGCCTGCATTTTGGCGATCGCGCCGCAAAGCTAATGAACGGTGAGAGCTCGAGAGCCGGGGCGAGCTCTCTGATATCTTGCTGCTGCTCTGCATGGTCATCCGTGCAGAAGTGGGGACGAAAATGCGTGTGATTTGTAGGCTTCCACCATGCACGCCACATCGTAGCCGTGCATGACGATTGGAGGATCACTTGCAGATCCAAGACACAGCAGGATTACTGAGCTTTTCAGAGCAGACCATGTTGTAGCAGTGAATTTCGAGGCGGTCTGCGCGGAGCTCAGTTTACATACCCAGTGCTCTACATTGCAGTGCATTGTCTGCGTATACACTTCGCCGCTGCGAAGCTTCATCCTGCGCCGTATGATAGACATCTTTGGGAACCCGAAAGGTGAAGCCAATCGCACGATTTTGACAAATGCATCTCAGAGCCGGAGCCCGGAAGACAATCTTCTGTTCGGATGTCTCGAAAGTCGAAGCTCGCTCTCGCTCGGCGTGCTTTCGCAAAAGGTCGTTCGTATAGAATAACCGCGTAGCGTCGCGGCTCAAGAGGGCTCCAGATCAGCACAATGCTTCCAGTCGCTCAGAGTTATAGATCACTGATGATTCAATGTTGTCTTCAGCGTAATCATGCGTGCTTCATCACCAATTTCGTCCGGCGCGGTCTCCTGCTGCCTGACACCTTTAACGTCCAACCAACGTGCAGCCTCGGCTCAACACACTGTCCGAGGCGGGCCTTGCCGAAGCTCAAACTACAGTCCTCTGCAAATGAAGATTAGTCCGGATCGCCTCGCTGCAAAATCGACACTTGCAGGAGCATGCCCCATCTACTCAGAAGCCGCAACAGAGCAAGCCGAATACTCCTCCCATGCACAAAGATGACACCTTGACCGGCCGTCCGCGGGGGGTTAACTTCGCCTTTTCCGGCGTTTCCTCTGCGCAGGCACATTGGAACCACAATTGTTTGACTGGCCGAGGTCCGACGAGACCCTGTCTCCCAAAGCTACCACTCTTCTCCAAGCCAATCCACGCTTTGTATATCTGACGCATCGCAACGCCGAATGGCTCCTCGCTGGCCTGGCTCGGTGGTGGCACGGGATCACACGCACGAGCACCTCCGTCGCAACACTGCAACTCCGCTGCCAGGACCCGCAATTCTGGTCATGCCGCCGTGGCCAGCTTGCATAAAACCACTCTCCTGCTCTCTCTTCTTCTTTCCTCTTTTCTCTTTTCTCTTCAGGAACATTTTACAGACTTTGCCCGTAAGCCCACTGTGTCATAACCATGGAGGCAGCAATGAGTTGTGGATGTTTCAGCGCTCTCACCTAGTGGGTGAAGCGTCTCAAAGCGAAGCGTCGAGCTGAGCGGCGAGCAAAGAGATGGGACGGGGTGCTTGAGGAGCATGGTGAGATGCTCAGAGAGCACTACTTGTACGAGGCGCGCATGGAACGGAGGACACCCTTCGGTAGCTAGCGTTTGCCATTTATCTGCCATTTATTGCGACTTACCTTGATCTGTAAGTCCTACGGGCGTGTGATGGGTGGGGGATCCTACGCGGTCTCATCGTATCTCAGCAATTTTGGCTGGGCTGCGGAGAGGCTTGTGCAGCAATCATCAGATACATGGTGTTAGATTTTCTTTCCGCCGGCGACAGTCCTGCTGTCATGGCGACCCTTTGGTTGGCGGTGCATCCAAGGCAGCGTCCAGGCGGAGAGGCGTCTGCCTGGGTGAGAGAAGCGGAGGTCATACGTGTAAGTCTGCTCCTCTGCGCTGCACACAGTTGCCAGGTCGGCATATGAAGCAAGATGCGTGTATCACATCTTCACGAGCAGTTGATATCGCATCTGTGCCCTGCGACACTGGCCCAAAATGCTACGATGCTGAGTGGCGGCGCTCGTCGCATTCATGACATCCTGAGGCACCAGGCCATGCGAAGAAGCGCAGCAAGTGTCGCCTGCGCTCCGGACATACGCTTGTCGCTGTTGGTTTGCGTGACCTCAAGCTCAGGACGCCGGAGCACAAGCTTCCTTCGTATGCCAACGTAATCAAGGTGGCGCTTTCGTCAACTTCCAAAGCAGGAGAATACCAAGAAGTGGCTTGTTTCGTGGCGCCTCAAATCTACCCTTGCCTGGAATTAATCCCCTCCTGCCCACAGACAACAATCACAAGAGCGCTCTAGATTCACGGCCCATGAGACGATGTCAGGGCGGTGGAAGCACTGACTCGAGAATCAAGACCACCATTCGCATGGGTTGGTCATAGAGCTACGAATTGGGAGTTCTCCGACTGAGATGCATCGATGCATATCTCTCTGCAGTTCGCTGCGGACAAGTACCATGCCAAAAATACACAGTAGACCAACAAGGACCATCTTGATCCGGAACACTTTCGACCTGGTATGAATCGAATCTGACCCAGGCAGATGGGCGAAGCTGTCGATTCGACGCCACTGGTCATGGCGCAACCAGACTTTGCATGCGAGTGCGAAAAGAGAACCAATGCAGCCTCACGCGAAGCCACGAAGTATCAGCATGCTGTCGAGCGGATGACTAGCCGATCCCAATAATATATCTCTGCTGACCTGCACACGCAACCACACGTCTGCCTGGCTCCTTCCTTGCCGCACGTCTTGATCAACATACCATTCGAAACACACAGCATAATCACTGGAAACAATGCATATTTCCCTCCTTTCAATACTGCTGCCCTGTCTCAGCTGGGTCAGCCAAGCTTCTGGAACCTACGGAAAAGGAGGAGTATGCCAGCGCTCTCCCTATAAAGAGTACGCCTCGCTATCAGACTACGACCCTGCAGTCAAGTACTGCAAGGAGAAGTATCCAGTCAAGACAGTTTCCAAAACTGTGACGAAGACCGTAACAGTCAAGTCGAGCTGTGGCTACAACCGTGGCTACAAAGAAGCCCGCGATGCCGACCCCAACGCAGACGCAGCCGCAGACGCAGCGCAAGCCAAATCGTACTCTTCCAGCAATTCCAAGAAATGGAATCAACTCCGCACAGACGGACAAAAACTAAAAACCTTCTGCTCATGCATGGGCTACCCCCAAACAAAAACCAAAACGTGCACGAAGACCCACACCAAAACCATCTGTACGCGCCCATCAACAGGTCCCAACCCCACATACCCAACACCAAACCACCCCCAATGCGTAGCAACTGGCAAAGAATGCAAACCCGGAAAATCAACCTGCTGCAACAATACCTCAACCTGCCAGACTCCCGACTTCAACTCTCCAGGTCCCGTATGCTGCACCGAACCCCGAACCCCTTGCACCCTCAACGAACCCAAAACATGCTGCAGCGGCACATGCATTAGCAACGACCCCAACCACCCAACCAAAGGTTTCTGCTCCGAACGCAGGCAGCCACAATGCGTAGCGCCGGGCCAGATATGTACACCAGCAGGAGGACCAAACACCTGCTGCGAAGACACCACATGCCAAGTCCCGGAATCCGGCACGATTCCCGTCTGCTGCACCGCAAGCGGTCTGCCGTGCGCACTGGACAGACCCGTAAGTTGTTGTAGTGGGGTATGTTTTGGTAGACTGGATACTCCCGAGGAGAACGATGGGGTTTGCGCGTAGAGTGGAACCGACGAGAACGGATTCTCGGATGGGGAAGAGATGGGTTGGGATTATTATTGATTGATTTTTTTTTTTCGTGCGGAAGAGGACAACAATTACTTGAAGAGGATTGCGAAGAGAACGCCTGGAGACTAACAGTAACAAGAATGAGTGGCTTTCGGAATTCGGATCGTGTAGTCTGGTGCGGGGGTCCATACGATGTGTTCGCATAATAACTTTCTTGCTGCGGTACTTTTAAGGTAGTTCTGATGTTGGAAAATTCGGAAAGCTGTACAGATCGTAAAGGTTTCCGAAACATCGCCTGCCAATGCACTCATACGTCTTTGAATTAGAGTCAAGTGACATGAGGCGTACATCTTGAACGACTCAGCGCGTAGCTTCAATGCCAGGTGAGATCCCACCTGTTGATGCGTCGCCCTAGACACGGGCAGTGCAGCACATGTCTGACCTTGAAAGTCCATGGACAGGCGCACAGAACAGAGAGCATGAGACCGCAGTAGAGACTACAACATAATGTCAGAGGATAAATATTCGTGTATGCATACAGCTACAATCGTTGCTTGCTTTTTCCGCTTCAATGCGTGAACAGACGCAATCCCCATGGATAACAAGAAGCGCCCACAACGCCTCGCTATGCAAGTGAAAACCAGCAATAGGTACAAATCCTGTATCGCTGAAATGCCAGAACAGATCCGCATGCCGTTTGCAATCACATGCCAGCCATCTATTCCTCGTCTTCTTCCAATTCAGCGGTCTGCAAGATTTGATTAGCTCACGGTCGGCGAAATATCGTCAGATGTGTTACTCACGTTCTCGTGGAAATCCTGCCCACCATTCGTCGCGACGATGATGCCCTTTCTGATGACAAAGTCGCCAAATCTCTCGCCATCGTTCCTCTCCAAAGCATACTGCTTCAACATAGGCTTTAGAATGTCCAAGATCTCCTCTTCCTTGATCGAGCTTCGGTACAACTTGTTCAATCTGTTGCCGTGGTAGCCACCTCCGAGGTACATGTTGTAAGCGCCAAACGCTTTGCCGACGAATGCGACCTCCGCGAGCCAAGGACGAGCGCAACCGTTAGGGCACCCTGTCATACGCATGACGATGCTCTCTTGTCGGAGACCGTTCTCCTCAAGTGCGCCTTCGAGCTTCGTGATAAGTTCGGGCAAGTAGCGCTCGGATTCGGCCATGGCCAGACCACAAGTTGGGAAGGCCACACAAGCAGACGAGCTCAATCGTAGACCAGAGAAGTTGATGTTGTCAAGCTTGTACTTGGCCAACAGTTCCTTCATCTGCGGCAAGTCGGCGTCTGCAACATTCGACAAGATCAAGTGCTGGTTGCCGGTGAGACGGAACTCGCCCTTGTGGAGCTTGGCAATCTCACGAAGACCGGTCTTCATCTTGAAGTCGGCAGTATCTTCGATACGTCCGTTTTCAATGAACAGGGTGAAGTGGTTCAGTCCACGTTCATCCTTTAACCAGCCAAATGTGTCAATGTTGCTTTCGAACTTGAAAGGTCGTGGCTCCTCGAATTTGCGGCCCCAGATGCGTTCGACCTCGCTCTTGAAGAAGTCAACGCCGAGGCGGTCGATAGTATACTTCAGACGAGCTTGCTTGCGGTTCGTGCGATCGCCATTGTCACGCTGGATGAGCATGATCTTCTCGCAAGCAATGTGAGCCTGATCTGCAGGGACATAGCCGAACATGCGACCGACTTGGGGATAAGTCTTCTTCATGTTGTGAGTCGCTCCCATACCACCACCAGCAAGTATGTTGAAACCAGTGAGCTGGCCATCCTCGCCTTCGATGGCGATGAGACCAATGTCGTGCGCATATACATCGGTATCATTGTGTGGAGGCACAGCAATTGTGATTTTGAACTTACGTGGCAAGTAGGTAGGTCCATACAAAGGCTCGAGGTCTTGCACAGCATCACCGGCAAGCTTCAGGTCCTGCTCGCCGTCCATTCCCTTCAACCAGATCTCATGGTAGGCAATGGAAGCCGCACCGGGAAGGAGGTGGTCAGAGATCTTCTTCGCGACCGCGTGGGCTTGCCCGTGGAGGGTGCTCTTGGTGGGGAGTGAGGAGCACATGACATTGCGGTTGATGTCACCGCAAGCAGCGATGGTAGTCATGAGTGCCCGGTTGATGGCCTGCATGGCTGGCTTCAGCTTCGATTTGACAACTCCGTGGAACTGGAAGGTCTGACGGGTGGTAAGCTTCATGGTCTCGTTGCCCAAGCTATTGGCAATGTCGTCCATTTGTACCCACTGCTGGGCAGTAGCCACACCTCCCGGCAATCTGCAACGGATCATGAAGCTGTACGCAGGCTCCAAGCCTTGTGCCTTGCGCTCATCACGAAGATCGCGGTCGTCTTGCATGTAGGTGCCATGGAATTTGGTGAGTTGCTGATCGGCGGCGCTGATGGCTCCAGTCGATTGGTCTTCCAGACCCTCGACGATGGTTCCGCGCAAGAAGTCGGATCCGATCTTGATGTCCTCATTGGTCATTGGCGGTGGCTCTTCAGGAAGTCCCTCGACATTGCCCACTCCAAGAGCATCCCACAGCTTCGGTTCCCACTCCTGGTACCCGGTCTGGTAGCCATCTGGGTCCTGGTCATCACCAAGACCGCACGCAACCAATTGCTGCGCACCCAAGGCGGCAAGACGAGTGTGCAAGTCCTTGCCAGGCTTGTTGTAGTAGTGCTTGTCTTCCTTTCGTGGCCAGTAGTGCGAATCACCAAGCGCAAATGTGCTGTACTTTACGTTGGCGAGATCGAGGTCTGTCGAGTTCTTGACAGCTTCCCAGAAATTCCGGCCATTCTGTGGGAATTCACCTTGGCCAGCAGTCGAAGTGATCAGCACGACATTCTCTTCTCTGCCCAGGTCCTCTACTGGATAGTCGTCCATCGCCATGAACATAGTCTTCAAGCCTCTCGCTTTGCCGCGGTTGGCAAGGCGCTTCGCAAGGTTCTCGGCATTGCCGCCATCTGAGGCGAAGAGGACCGTCATAGGGGCGCCCTGCAGACCTTCGAGGAGGATCTCATAAGCGTCCTTGGCCTTGCGCATCTGCACCTTGCGGACCTCGGTGCCGTACGACTCGGAAAGGTTGGCATGGAATTCTGGGTGTCTCTTCATGAGCTGAGTCATGTAGTTGTCCCTCTTCAAAAACTCCTTGAGTTCTTCCTTGATGCGCTCCGAGTCGAGCTTGAATGTTTCATCACCTCTTTCTTCCGCCTTGGGATCCCACCGGTAAAGTGGCCAGTACCCAACGTCGACCGCCTTCTTCGTCTCTTGCAGAGCGTTCAATGGGCTGTCGTTCTCGTGGCTGTATGGGAGGTATGCAAGGACGACCGATGGGCCATTGAAGGCCTCAGCTTCCATCATCGCCTGCAGAACCTGCGTGTAGCTGCTGTATACTGCAGTGCTGGCGACGTAAGCATTGCCGAAATTCATGGCGTACAAACCAACGTCCTTCTTTCTTCGTGCTGCATCGGCAGCCGCACGCTCGCTGTATGGTGTCGAGTCAATGATGAGCATGTTCACGTTCGCACCACTTGCGAGGACGTGGTGCACTCCGCTGTTGCCGAGATCATAGCTCCAAGCGTCGCTTCCAACAAGCCATTGGGACTCTTTGTAGAACAAGCCCTTCGAGCTGAGCAGTTGGTATGCGGCTGGGGAGCCATCGTTGGACAGTCGAGCAAGAACCTCTGGTGCGAGCTTGTTGGCTTTCTCCGGCTCCTCTGCAACCAATGACCATTGCGAGAGCCACTTCAATGGGGCGTCTGTGGTGAAATTCTTGGCCTTGAGAGCTTCTTGAACTTCGGCAACGAAGCGCTGGCGGTGCTCTTTCCTGGCGAGCAGGGAACCGAATCCATATTCTGGACTGGCCTTGATCGTCTGGTTGATGCCGGCGTTGCTTGACTTCAGCGCATTGGCGATGTATAATCGCTCGCCAAAGACCTGATCGAGGATTTTCATGTATGCGTTTTCCAAAGCGGGCTGCTTGGTGGCGACCTCGGTCTTTGATGGGGCGTCGTGCGCACCAATCTTCAGATTCTGAATGGGGGACTTTGAGGTCAGATTCTGGAAGATGCCGCTGAGGGCTTGTGTAACTGTGGAGTACTCGATGTAACCCAGTTGGTATCCCACAATCAGCGGCGAAGCACCCTGTGAGCTCGCCTTGAGAGACATGAGCAGATCGAGCAGAATAGGACCCCACTTGGTCGTCTTCCTCTTGATTTGCTCGAGCACTGCGATCTTCTTGATGCTCTTTGGAAGACTCTCGGCCAAACGCTCCGGGAGCCACGGGCGGTACAGAACTGGAGTGATGAGGCCTACGCTGGAGAAGAAGTCTGAAGGACTGGCGGCGTCAAACTCTGCGCTGAAGAGGCCAGGATCGCTACCAAACAAGAAGAGCGCGTTCTCGGCATTTGGAGGGCCGGTGTAGTTGAAAGCGCTGTACGATCGACCCGTCTTGGCCTTGATCTGCGACCAAATGCTGGTGCATATGGTGTCTACATCCTCCGAGCTGGGTGGCTTTGGCTGTGAGTCGACCGTCGTGGCAGACTCGGCTTCTGAAATACCGGCGCTGCTGCCTTTGCGCTGTGAAGATGCGGACGAGGATGCGGTGGATTGTTCCTTCGCAGGAGTCCCCTCGGCCAATGCTGCCGGCGCCGCTTGCTTGCCACCAACTTGGATTCCTTCCACCTTGGGCGCAAGACCCTCTTTCACGTATACGCCACTCTCCTCGCTCTTTGTGTTCTGCAATGTCCTCACGAGATCGAGGTTCAATGCCTCCTCAACGAGACTGCGGTCTTCGGGAGGGATGGGCTGGTCCTGCTTGCTGTTCGCGGCATCGAAGAAATGCACCACCCCCTTCCCTGAGCGAATCGCCAGAGCGTGTGCGGTCAAGGCCAAATCCTGCGCTTCCTGCAGCGTGGTGCTTTGCAGAAAGGTGAAGCCTGCATTGCGCACGCTCGTGATATCGGCATAGTCTGGGTATCCACTCGGGTGTAGGCTCACGTGTATCACGACGGGATGCTGTGCTAAGCGGTACAAATGTGGGATGCTCTTGACCAGCACATGGCTGGTGGTGGTGACGGTGGTGAGTTTGCCACGGCGCACGCGCGCGTACACGTCGAGCAGCGGATCGTTGTTGTTTCGCACGGCAAGGACCTCGGGCGAGTCGCTCACGAGGGAAGTGGCCTTCTTGGTGGCATACTGCTTCAGGAATTTGGAGAAATCCGAGTCGGCGGCGAGCGAAGGCTGAACGGAGATGATGGCGTCGGAGGAGAGGTAGGCGACACGGGCGACTGCAGCAACGAGGGTCAGCAGGCATTCATCGTCCGTATACTGAGCACGTCGTCGGCTCGCCAGCAGATCGTCGGGCGGTCGGCCGGGGATGGGTCGCTCGTGCAGCAGCGGTTACGTACCTGCTTCGCCCGCGGTCACAATGGTGGCCATGGCGACTTCTCCCGGGGGTGATGGCGTCTCGAGAGAAGGAGCGAGCGTGTTATTATTCCTGCATTCTTGTCGGGTCAACTAATGGGAGAGAAAGGACTCGAGTGGCGCACTGGTCATCGACGACCGACCACGCCCACTGCGGGATCGGCTCTCAGAAAGTTGACGAAACTTCATCGACACGGCTCGACACCGCGCTCGGCTGCTGCATTGAGCCTGCCGTCAAGGCCGTGCAAGTGGGGCGCTTTAGCAATCTGGGCACGGTGATTGGGCAATGCAGATGGCGTGCTCGTCGTCACGTGGAGACACGTTCGGCGGCTTGTGAAGAACTATGATCCAGCAGCGTGGAGAATCCCGGCGCGTCGTCCCTCTTGGCTTCCGCCTTCTCGCCGAGTTCCGATCTCCCACATTTTCTCCCACATCTTCTCGCTTACGACAGCTTCGACCTTCCCAACTCCTCACCCAACTCCACCGCCGCATTACGAACAACAACCCTCCGCTCCTCCCCAGCAACTTGTTCTTCCCCCCTTCCTCCCTCCACATCTCCGTCCTCACCACCTCGCCCGGAAACACGGGCTTACTCAACCTCCATTTCACCCTCCGAAACCTCTGTTGTACCGAAGGTGGGAAGTGCGTGGAAAGCTGCATGACCTTCGAAGCAGAGGGACAGAATATTCTCATATCATACAGATTTCTTCTGAAACAGAGCCGATTGACATGCGTAGTACGAAAGCGAAGTCGACTAGAAATATCTCAGATGCCGCCCAAAATATTCGTTGTAATGCGACACAAGATGACTGACCATGAAAACCATCTCCACAATGCCACAAGCCGACAAGGAGAACAAACAACATCCAAAGCTCACCACCGCCGCTCAGAATCAAGAGCAAAAGACCAGAAAACATCATCAAAACGCACCCGAGCTCGATCCGACACCCGAAGCATCCCACCCCAACCCATCAGCGTGCAAAGCCTCCCGCAACCTCGCCTCAAACGGCTCCTCCTCCACCATGACCGCATTCGCAGAATTCTCCGCAGCAGAAGCAGCAGCCGCCACACTCCTTGTCACCACTCTCTTCGACCCCCTACCAGCTTCAGCAGCATCCTCACCACCACCCGCCGCCGCCGCCGCCTCCTCCTCCACCGCCCCACGTCTTCTCTTCTTCTTCCCCTTCCCCTTCCCCTCACCTCCCAACCCCACACTTCCCATTCTCTCCTTCCCCATGCCCATAATCTCCTTTTTATCCTCATTACACGCATTATTGCTGACTTTCCGCTTGTTGTACCCCTTGGGATTCGCCACGATACTCTTGACTCCTCTCCCCTCCACAACATCCATCACCATGCGCTTGTTGGTCCGCAAGAACTCTCTCACGGACTCGAAGCGTTCCTGGAACGTCATGGATGTGTCCGGGTTGTAGCCTGCGTTGTTCCCGCCGATGGCGTAGAAGGACTCTGGGGTGCCGGTGTGGAATTGGTGGAGTTCGAGGAAGAGCGCTCGCAGGCGGGCGGTGAGGAGGGAACGACGGTAGAGTCCTTCGGCGCCTTTGTGCGATGTGCCTTCCATGCGGAGTTTTTGGTTGAAGGTGATCTGTTGGCGGCTTTCCCAGCTGAGACCGGGGGCTTTGGAGTTGCCGCCTTCGCCGCCTGGGACGACGGAGTTGACGGCATCGAGTAGGCGTTGGATGTAGTCGTCTTCGTGGGAGAGAATATGGGCGAGCTCGTCTTGGGACACGGGCGGGCCACGGCCGGGTTGAGATGGATAGATGAGCGAGCGGGCAATCTTCATGTTGGGCACACCGGGGTCGAGGTTGTTGGGTTGTGCTTCTGCGGTGTGGCGATCGTGTTTGCGAGCACAGCGATTACAAAGATCGAGGACATGTGTGCGGTTGCGAAAGGGTCTCCCGCACCCCGGTGCAACGCAGGTGACAGACGTCTTCATGACGACGGTGTTGGGATTCTTGGTGGTCGCGGATCGCGATCTCTTCGACTTACGCTCAGGTTCTGGAGAGAACTCGGATGGCCCTGGCGTTGGACTGAAAAGGTCGGGACTGTAAGCTGGTTCCGGGCTGAACGACGGATCATGTCCATGTTGGGCAGGCTCATTCGAGAGGGACTGGTCGCAATACGCGAGGTGTAGATTATGGTCAGGCAGCTGTGTAATCGCTGCGTCGTCAAAGTGGTATCCTTGTGGGTAAGGCTGGCTTCGCTGTGCTGTGCCATAGTGGTGATGAGCGGTAGGTTGGGTGGGCAAATTCAGCCAATCCAACATAGTATCATTGTTGGGTTGCGTGTGCGAGGCAGCATTCTGGTTATATTCAGCGGGCATGGGGTGGTGCAGATCTTGCTGGAAGAATGCGGGATCTATGATCTGCTGCAGCTGATCTGGATCGGTCGTGGACTCGACTTCTTTCGCGTTGTTTGTCATTTCATCATGTCGCACGTTGGCTGTGGGGGCCTTTCCTTGTGGCATCCCGTTTGATGGACCAGATGCATTGCCTCGACCAATACTGCCCATGTTGTTTGGCCATTGCACGTAACCATAAACATTGCCCGAGAAGTTGTGCAAGTTGTTGTCTGGAGATCTTGTTGTGGAGTCGGTATGTGCCGCCTGTTGAGCTTGCTCGGTTGGAGATCTCGTCATTGCAGGGTCGCCTGGTGCTGCTCCATCCTGCTCGACCGATGGCATTGGGATGTCCGAGCTGTCGAGGAAAAGCGCCGGGTCCAGGAATCCTTGGCCGAGACTATGCGCAGTTCGAGCCTCCAGATGTGTGGCCGCATCGGCCTCAACAGTCGATTGATGCGCACTGATGCCATCCTCTCCTGCGATCTGTGCGCTTGTTTCCTCTCCCTCGCGTGCTTGTTCGTCGAATATTTGCTGCCACTGCGTAATATCGCTCTGTTCCCAGTCCCACAAATCGAGAAAGCTGGAGTAGTCTTCCGACATGGTTGGCGACGTCGAGCGGGGTGCTACTGCTTGGCGACTACTGCTGGCTATGGTACAATGCTAGATTGGGTCGGGCTTGGTATCCTATATCCCAAAGGGGCAAGTGAGGATATTCGTGAATGTGGGCGCAGAGGGCAGACTGCTGCAATGTGAAAACGCATACTATGTGTCGAAAGGCCAGAGCCACGTTTGCTTGAGCCTGCTGACGCTTGAAGCATCATTGCAATGATCATGACCACCGTCGAGCCGGTATGCGGCGGTTCACTGATTGTCGCCGAAAACGACCTGTCCAGCTGGTCATTCAGAATCATGCACCTTGGCAGTGCTGACAATCTGCAGACCTTGTCACTCATTACTACCTCTTGTCCGGAGAATCGTGTGCATAAAGGTACACACTCAGTCTATCGCTCGTTGGTCTCAGGGGCATGTTGTGTCGAGGATACATCGTCGAAGAATTTCTAGCCATGACTCGGGGGAGCTGTGGCTCTAGAAAAGCGACTGTCACGCGGCAACGCACATGACGAGAAGTCACCTCCCATGTTGAACGTGCTCAGGATTGATGCGATGGCTGTTGCTAAAATCGAGCTCGGCGAAGCTTCTGCCAAGGCCGCTGTCACCCACGAGTGAAGTCTAAGTTAAGCGCCGACGGCCTGAGCCGCAAGCACTGCTGCAATTATGCGGCACGACCGCAAATGATGCCTAACGTGTTCGTATTAGCCGCTCGATGATTCTTGCCAGCTGGTCAAGTGCGACCCCACATTGTGCCTGGCACGGCACACTTGGGCTTTGAATGTCCATCCTAGCAATACCCAGTCCTTCTTTTCTTGTAGCCATGGTTCGCATAACGAGACTCTTGGTGTTCTACATCATGTATCTAGCGGGAGTATTGGCCGTGGACGCTGGTCCCGAACGATATGGCGTTGCACTCTCCCTGGCCAACGGATATGGGCGAGCCCAAAGTTGAAGGCCATCATGTTGAATATGGCGTTCCACTGGCGTTGCAAGCGCATATCTATCCAATGGCACATACCTGGACCTTGCCAAAGTGAAAGGCGGGGCTACGTATCGGAGCTTCATGAGACGCATGTCAGATCCGGAGGACGCGACAAGCAAAAGTCCAGAGAAGCGCTTAATTAGCGGGTCCTCGCGCTGTCCTTTGCCACGACCACTTTGCCATCTGTGGCCGGGCAGTGGTCCAAAAGAGGACGTCCTCGGCCCTATGATTCGAGCTCTCAAAGCAAGCTCGGAAGCAGCGCTCGAACAGACAGTCGAGGAAGTGCTGCTCGGGGTGCCCTATCTGCCAACAACAGATGCTTTTGAAAAGCTCCTGAACGCAGTCGAAGATTCTCTAAGCAATGCGGGCTTGACATCCCCACGTCGGGCACAGCTTAACGGACAATACGCCGCAATCAATAATGGCTTAAAGGTCGACTTTCTCGGTTCTTGGCCTCAGCGCCCTGAAAATGAGACGAAGGCAGACAATGATCTGATTGTCCTGGCTGTGGAAGCCACTGGTGCTTCATTGAGCATGAGTTTGTGGCACATGGAATGTGCATGGTGGAAGCTGGTGCGCCAGGCTCCGCAATCGTTCGGGCTAGGTACTATGGCGCTCACAGTATGCCGAGAGCAGCAGGATCCGCAATGTCTGCAAGAATTGGAGCACGCCATTCGTAAGATCACTGCAATTCCAGTCGATGCGGGCGGTGGCATATACGACCGTGTCGGCGGGGTGGTAGTGTATGGAAACGGTAGGGAAGATCGAGATCTTAACCGCGTAGTCCGACCTGCTGTCCGGGAGCAGTATTCGGAGAGGATGGAGGTTTATGGCTTGGCCGCTAGCGGTCAGGACGGAACCTATGCTGCAAGTCGAGGTTTGGCTTGGAACATGTGGGCACTCGCGGAGCCCGAGGGGTACCAGCGGCGTGTTGAGCTTCGTTGAGTGGTGGTGAGTGCTTTATACAGGTATGAGATCACGACAGCCATAAGTCGGACGGTGTTTTGTCTATCATCGTGTCCTGGACATTCCCGGGTGGCAGGTGCCGTGTTCCAAGGCCGTAATGATGTTTATTGCACGAGAGGCGTTGTAGCACACGTTACATCCCCATTCGATGGGAGAGAGCCGTCAATGAGCCGCGTTGTATGTGAATGCCGATGTCCAATGTTGTTGTCGTGGTTGTTGGACGGAAAGGTGGAGGTCGCTCAAGTCTTGGCGTTCGTAGATGCCTCGTGAAGTCATGACGGATCTGCAACTCGCGAACATCGCAGACCACACATCTTCCACTCCGTACGCGCCCACGATGCCGCCCAAGGTGCTGGCTAAGAACGAAGGCGCCAAGGGCGTGCTGCCCATCAACGCTGCCACCCGCGCCGCAGTCAGCGCCAAAGGCCCCGCCCCGCGCCTGAAGCTCGAAGTCCGCCGACTGCCTCCAGGACTCACGCTGTCCGAGTTTGAAGAAATTCTGGGAGACGAATGGAAGCTGGGCAATGGCAAGGTGGACTGGCGGGAATATCGTCAGGGAAAGGTCAAGCAGTCGCTGGGCAAAGTGCCCGAGCAGAGCCGCTGCTACGTCCATGTGGTCAACGAGGCTGCCGTGTCGGCCTTCGAGGCTCGTTTCCTCGCCGTCGTCTTCCACGACAAGGCGGGGACACACAAGAACCCAGATATCAAGCATCTTCCGCCGACACTGGGATTTGCGCCGAATCAACGCACAGCTATCAACACAAAGCCGCGGATGGACAATCGACAAGGCACCATCGATCAAGACCCGGAGTTTATTGCATTCCTCGAAGCCGAGACACAGCCTATTGCCCGCCCACCCGCACTGGACAACCCCAGTGCAGAGACAGAAAAGGTTGAGAAGCCTGCGGTCACGAGCACGCCGCTGATTGAAGCTCTGCGGGAGAAGAAGGCCAATAAAGCCAAAGCAGCAGAGACCAAAGCAGACAAGAAGGAAGGCAAGAACCATGCACGCACCGAGAGCAAAGTCGATACGCCTGCAGAGAAACCTGCCAAGGAGGGTAAGAACCAACAAGCGCAACAGCAGCAGAAGGTGGAGCAGGCTGCCAAAGAGGCTGTCAAGGCAGTGAACAAACAGCTTGCGAGCAAGCAGCAACAGGCTCAACAGCATCCTGCCTCGCCGCAGCTACCTCAGCAGAAGGTTAGCACCCCAGCCAGAGCCAAGAAGGGGGCACAGCCAGCACAGAATGCCAAGGGACAGAACGGCACCCCTTCGAAAGCTGCTGCGTTGACGCCTGCTCCGGCTGCTGCACCGGCCGCACAAACTCCAGCACAACACACTCCTCCAAAAGCGCCGCGGCAACGCGGCAACGCAGATGGTAAAGTCGGCGGGACGATTGCTCCACGTGCTGTCACTAACGCAACACCAGGCATCAAGAAGATGCTGCAGAAGGATCTCGCTGGCATCCGACCGAAGGCGATGCCAGCTGCAAAGAAGGATTCAACCCCGAGCACGGCCAACGTACAGCAGACACCTCCTGCTCCAAAGGAACAACAGCCCAAGTCTGCACCTACACCACCGACAGCGGCCAAGTCGCAGCCTCCGGCCAAGCAACAGGGACAGCAGCAGCAGCCGACTCCGGCCGCCGCATCCACCACCAAAGCCTACCTGAAGCACGCCAACCCCAGCCAAGGCATGACGGAGATTCTCATTCAACAAGCACTCTCGCAATATGGTGAAGTAACCAACGTGACCATCGACCCTAGGAAGGGGACCGCTATTGCGCTGTTCAAAGACCCAGAAGGTCTGAAGAAGGCTTTTGCCGCGAAGAAGGTGCCGGTCGCCAACGGCACTGTTGAAATTCTGGAATGGAAAGATCGCGCTGCCAACAACAATGGAGGCAACAGAGGCGGATTCAGAGGTGGTCGCGGAGGAGGGCGTGGTGGCAGGGGCGGAGGTGCATCTCCCGCACCAGCAGCGCCGGCCGCAGCGCAGCCTTCAAAGGGCGAAAATGGCTCTTGATTTTCATGACTTGTAGAGCGGCATTGATTAGACGTATGATACCCACAGACATGCATGGAGAGGCGCTTGGAATGGTGTAACAACAAAGACAACACACACGTAACGTGACGTACTCCTGCTCGCGTCCCACTCGCGCTCCACTCCACAGTACTCCTTGCAGAAACTGAAGTCGAAGATCAAAACTGAAGGACAACCGCCTCCCACACCCACTCTTCTTCTTCTTCTTCTTCTTCTTCTTCTTCTTCTTCTTCTTCTTCTTCTTCTTCTTCTTCATGGCCAGTCCGTTCGAATCTCTCCCCGCGGAGTTACTGGACAGCATTCTGGACAAGGTCGATAAAAGCCTGATCGGGGCGGAACGACGCAATCGGCCACAGATATTCCGAAACATCGCCCGCGTATCTTGGACCCTCCGAAACAAGACTGAACCGCATCTCTATCGTGAGATAGCGGTCGATGAAAATGGCAAACAAATCACCTGGCGCCTTCTCGTACGGACGTTGTGGGAACAGTCACTTCTTCGACAACATGTCCAGTCCATCAGCGGTCGTGTCGATGACCAGAACCCAGAGCCGCTAACACATTCGGAGTATGCATTGTATACAGCGATAGTTGGTCAATGTAGAAGATTCGAAAGCTTCGACGAAGTGTGCCAGGCTGTTTCTGCTGGTTGTCATACTGCCGACATCATCCTGCTACTGGGCCTTGCGGCCAATTTCGAGAAGCTCGAACTGCATTTTTGCCCCCAAAGAGGCTCAGATTTCGTGTGCAATCATTGCCGTGGCCTGTCTTGCATTTTGGGCACTACCGTACTTATATCATGGTGGCCACGGCTTCTGCGACTCAAAAGCCTCACTTTCAGCGGAATGGCGCCGATAGAAACGACATGTGCCATTGTAAATGGCGTGCTCGATCGCTCGCCAATAATTCAGTATGTATGAGTGGACCACTTTGTGGGACCTAGCCAAGCTCGACCAACATAGAATAGGAAGTTCGGGATCAAAGCGTTCAAATTTGACTACTGCTATGCCAGTGCCGAGGAAATCGCCGCTCTACTCTACCTTTGTTCTGGACTCGAGTTCTTGAGCATCATGTGGCACAATAATGGAAGTGTTATTGCCCCGGACCTCCTCAGAGGCCTCGATCAGCATGCCCAGAGCCTGCGTGCACTACGATTGGGTTGCGGACCAGCACGTATCTATCACGGCATAGGGCAAAGTAGTGAAACACCCGTTCACACCCTCGAGAACCTCACGAACCTGAATCGACTTGATATTGATGATAGGTTGCTGGCAGATAGGACAGACCCATGGTCATCCGGTTGGCTCCCCTTGCCCAGACTCCCTCCCGGACTTCAGCACCTCGATCTTGCCGTATCAGCGTCTCCCATCCAGCTCCATGTCGTCCTTCGAAGGATAATTCCTCAGTTGGACGATCTCGCCTGCATACGGGTGAGGTCACCATCGGAACACCGGGAAGATGTTGTCACATTGCTTCAAAGAACTGAAATCCGTCACGGGGTTCGATTTCGAGAAGATAAGACATGGCTCATCAGCTGCTGCGCTCTCGAGAATTCCATAACTTTCGACTGCGCCCGAACCAGCGAGAAATCGGTAGCTGATTCCTGTCGAGAAGTCGCTGCGGAGCTGGAAAATAAGGGCGTCATGGAGGTGGTCAAAGACTATTTCCAGACCGGAAGATTGACGCATAGACCGCAGTCTTGTTGTCGCGTCTACAAAGAGAGACCACTGGTAAGTACCCCGGCGAACGATGGATATTCCTGACATCTCTTCTTCGCTTGACTAGCCAGACGGGGAAGTCTCCGTACAGTGTATTGAACACACCTTCCCCGCCTCCGCAATGCGCCAAGTTTTCTCATTGCATTATGTGCCATGCATCGCCTTCACACCACACCGAACCAAACCGTCGGGTCTCGCAAGCGCAGCCGAGCAAGCCTTCCCAATTCCTGGTTGGCCTGCACGCGTCGGATGATTTGTTTCAGAATACATTGGCTGTTCATCATCAGCCGACTGCTCACGTGCTGCTGTAGCGAGACTGCATATGTATGCACATGCAAAATGCATCGGTAACAATGTGTGTGACACATGCGCTAGTAGGCAGTCCGGTCCGGAATTAGGCAGGGCAAAAAAAAAAATCAGGTACTCGCTTCCTTCCTTCTGCATGTTAGGCGACACAAAACGTGTCCCTCGAGAGTTGCGTTGCAGAATTCCCGTGTGGTACCGAGTAGGGAAACTATTGTTGACTACTGTAGCCTTGATCACATCCAAGTCAATACGGAGTTGAGGTCTAGAAGCCCAACTGAAATGAACAACGCATGCTCGCAGATACGAGCTGAGCTGCGCTGATGATGAGAATAGAATGCCAGCAGAGCAGTAGTAGCAGACTAACTGGCGAACAAGGCGACGAATGGAGAGGACAATTTTCTCATTTTTCTTATCTACATATCAAATGTGGACCCCAGCTAGCAAGACACCGAGAAAGAGAGAGAGAGAGAGAGAGAGAGAGAGAGAGAGAGAGAGAGAGAGAGAGAGAGAGAGAGAGAGAGAGAGAGAGAGAGAGAGAGAGAGAAAGAAGAGCTATAGTCCCGTATCTCAATATAAACCTCTCGTCACGAATACGGAATATGACTATAGAAGTGATGATCGTGACGTGTCGGTCTGTCCGCCTGTTATTTCTTTTCTGTCGTCGTTTCGTTGGAAGAAGAAGAAGGAAAAGAAGAAAACAACAACAAATCACCGCGTGGCCCCTGCCCACCGCCTTACCCTATCCTATCCTATCCTGTCCCTGTTCGCCATTTCATTCGGTGTATCTCGTGCCGTGAGGCGAAATCCCCATCTTCGGGGAAATAATATCTTCTTTCCTGTTTTTCATATCTTTCTCTGCTGCCGTCCAATCGGCAGCCCTATTTTTGGCCTTCGTTTCCCCTGTCCTGTCCTGTCCTATCCTGTCCTGTCCTGTCCTGTCCCGTCCATGTTTGTCTTGCCTTTCTTCTTGATTGTTCAGTTCCGTTACCGAAGAAGAAATCGTTGCTTTGACTTGTTTGAAAAAACGAAAAAAAAAAAACGAAACAAAAAAAACAGATACTCGCTTGCTGTAAAGTTCCATGTTACGCAAGCAAAAAAAAAAACACAGAGGAAAAAAAAAACCAAAGCCGAAAAAAAAAAAGAAAACCACCACACACACACACACACACACGCGCGAAGGAATGTTGACATGGCAACTTTGAAGATGTTTAAAAAAAAAAGAAAAAAAAAAGAAAAAAAAAGGATTTCTTTCGCTCTTTTTGCGGTACAATCAAAGATGCATCAGAACATGTTTGTTGGTAATAAACAATAATGATGGTAATGAAGTGCAATGTCACGGAAAAGCAGGAAATACGCTTGCTAGAAATGCATGCAGATGTAAGCAAAATAATATCAGATTAACCAAACAGAAAGCAAAGCGGAGAAACGACGACTAGAAAACGCAGTTGCAAATTTGCTCCGTCGCTTGTGCAGAAATGATCATTTGACTTCGATGCCTGTTGTGGCATGTTGATAGATTGATGTCCTCTTCTTGGGGATATGCTAAGTTCAATGCTTTGTGATGTTGTTTGATATGGTGTGTTCGTTGATGCTTTGTCCAGTCTGTGCCAATGAGTGCGTGTCTGTGGTGGGTATGATGTGAAGATGAAGGTCGTTAAGGTCGTGATGTATGTATAGTGGTTGTATTTTGTGTAGTGTTGTTTTTTGGTAGTTTGTGCGAATCAGACTCTGTTTCATGCTTGAAGGTTCTAGATCATGCCTCCGTTGCCATTATAGACGCCTTGCTGAAGAGTCTCCGGAGGCATGTTGGCTCGAATCTCTTTCGGGTGGCGGTATCCGCTCGAGCTCTGGCTGCGAGAGGGTAATGCGAAGGGCGGGATCGAGGTCTCGTTCAGCTTGCTGCTGTCCTGGCCATGCATCGGAGCCGGTGGTGGAGGTGGTGGGATGGGAATCTGCCCTTGACTCTGGGCTGCCATGGCTTGTTCGTACGGACTCTGGGCGCGCTGAGAGAAGCTTTCGCGCCGAATGTGCCCTGGATATCCTGGCATCGGCGGAAGAACGGTCTCATATGGTGCTGGGCCTCCTACAGGAGGTGACTTGGTGCGAGACTTGGAGCTGCTGCGCATTCGGTCGCCGAAACCACGCATCCAACTGCCGCTTGGAGCATTCTTGCGATGATGTGAGGGCGAAGCAGTCGCGGCGCGCTCCATTGGCATTGGTAGAGGAGTTTGTCCCTGAGCATCACTGCCTTGCCCATCGATGGCGATGTTGATGACCCCGGAGCCACTGCGCTGATGCTGGTGATACATGGTCGGTGGTGGAGGAGGAGGCGGGGGTCCTGCAAGGTGTTGCAGTTCCGCCAGCATAGGTGGCATGCTGACGTCTGACTCAGGAATGATAACGACCTGATCATCATCATACAGTGCAGCATCGATACTGGTAGGTTGCTCGTCCGCTCTAATGCCCACGTCTGGAGGAGAGATCTTGCGGACATGGCCTTGCGTATTTGATAGACGGCGATTTGAGCCCGGCAGCGCCGGCTTGTAGAGTGGGTGGTGAACATGTGCTTGCTTCTCCGGCGGCGCGGATGCAGAGCGTGAAGGCACAGATTGTCCCTTTTGACCAAACACGGTCGAGGGCAGAAGTGGTCCCACCGCGTCGCTGACTTCAGACATTGTCGAGGGCTGCTGTGAAGAGACCTGAGATTGCTGTTGGTCAGAGGAAGACATTTGACTCAATGCAGAGCCAGTGACCTGGCTGAGACTGCTGCCCAAAGATGACAGTTCACTGTACTGTCCGGGAATCTTTGGGACCGGAGGCTCACCATCCCGTTCGCTGGGATCTGTGCTCATGTAGCGCGGATGCCTCATTGCACGAGGGGTTGCTGGAAGGCCGATCGGAGCAGATGGCGTCGATGTTCCTGTGATCTTGTTCTGGCCGTTATAGCGCGCCATGGCATCTGGATCCACTGTGTGACTTCTGGAGAACGGCGCATGGAACGATGTTGGGCTCTCTCCGAGATCGGTGTGATGACGGGGTGGCATTAGCGGTCGACCGGCTGCCAGCAAGTCTCCAGGCAATGGGATCGCTGGGGCGGAGGGCCTTCTTGCCAAAGAACGTCGTCTCGCCTCAAGCTCTTGTGCGGCAATTTCCTTCCTCGTCAGTGTTCGAGCACGGGGCTTGCCAGCCACGGATGCTGATGATTCGGATGCATTCAGCGGAACGCCTCCCGGAGCGCTGGTGCCGGACATGTCAGAGGCGTTTACGATGATCTGTTCGCCTTGTACGCTTGGTCTGCGGCTACTGGATCGCTCCGGATGAGCGCGGCTGGCCAGTCGACGCGACTGCAGGTCTTCAGCAGGCTGGCGGCTGTTGCTGTGCGAACGCATGCGGAAGCCATGTGTTTCGCTTTTCGCTTCATCTTCCGCATCGCCAAATCGTCGAGATGACAACGTTGGTAACGATGGCGACCTCAGAGGAGGCTCGATCTCGCGGTTCTGGCTCCTCCCGCGGTCCCCTCCCAGCTGCAGAGGTGCCAGGCCACCGATTAGAGCAGCTTTGCCCTCCGCGCGGCTCGCCGGCTTTTCAGCTGATCTGCGATTCACGCGCCCACTGCGATGCGAATCCGTTGGCGAGGTGACGTTCATCTTGTAGAAATTCTCATCATCTGTAGTGGCCGGCTCAGGCTCCGTCTTCTGGGCCCCAGCATTCGCCTGAGCAATCTCCTCCGGTGACATGGGCACTGGCGATGAAGGAGAACGTTTTGCAGGTTTGATGTAGCGCGGCCCTGCGGATCGATCTCGCATGCGACTGCTTGACTTGCCGGAGCGACTCTCGCCGCGCTTCCGGCTGTGATTCCGATGTTTGCTCTGCGCTCTGGAAGATGCACGCTCTTCACGAGCAGTGATACGCGCCTCCTCAACACTGCTGATGTAGGCATCGATCGCTCGGCCTCTGCCGCTTTTCACGCTACCGTCAGTCACCGGGCTGAAAGCACCCTGCCGGCTTCGACTGCTTGCATCCGTGCTGGGTCCTGGCGAGAGGGCGTCAGTGTACGCTGTGTCCACAATCTCGACTTGCAGTCCACCAGGCTTGCGTTCACGAGATCTGTCCGATGTACGAGATTCTGCTCGCAGCCGAGTGAACACGCCCTGGGCAGGAGATGGTAGGTGGTCGTCGCTCCCATCAGGTGCACGTCTGCTGGCGTCGTGGTGTCCGTGTCGAAGGGCAGGCGGAGGCTCTGTGGACGGGTCTCGGCGTGCGAGGCTGGGCGTCCTGGAACGCTTGTCTCGCGCCGCAGTCAAGGGAGTTGCCATTTCGGCAGCTTCTTGCTTGGCTCGAGCGATGTCGTCTCGTGATGGAAGTCGCTTGCGCCCCTGATATCCGCCCGGCGTGGCAGTTCTGGCCGTGGAGGGTTCACGCATGTTCCTCGTTGCCTTCCAAGGCGCCATGCCTCCGGGTGATAGAGCAGACTGAGCGATGGGCGTGACGCCCAGCGCGGTGTGAAGCGGTTTGGCAGTACCATCGTTGCCCGTCGCAGGCGCACCCGAATCCCCAAATGATGTGATCAGCTTGAGCGAGGCATTCTTCGCGGTGAGTCGACCGGATCCAGATCGCGATGGTGGTGAGAGCGGAGGACTAGCCATGGCGCCTGCACTCAGCGGTTGCATGAATCGCTCTTGATGGGCAGCATAGACGGCATCTTGCGCTCTTGGGGAGAACCACGGCTCCGAAGTTTCCACGCTTGTGCATGAAAAGCAGCGCACCGCCAACTCTGGCGATCCCGTCGTGACTGCGACTTCACCCCACTTGCGGATGAGATACGATATGCGTTGCCAGTCCGAAGGCGATGTCAGGCAAGTCAGCAGCACCGCTTCGAGCCAATATTGCTGTGAAACGTAGACCTCAATGGCATCGTTGTGCTCACCCAAGCCCAGCAGGATCGCAACAGCAGGGTGGATATCGCCCTTCTCCAGCAGTCGTTGAACGAACGCCTCGCCCACCTTCTTTTGCGAGTCTGCGCCGATCGAGCTCAATGCGAGCAACATCCAGTCCGAAGAAGTCATGGATTCAGAGCCAATCATCGAGGCCATACTATCGGCCCCCATGTCACCCAGCCATTTCGCAAGTAACACAGCTGCAGCGGATCCGGGCCGATGTCGTGACATCTCGTCTCGGACGAGACTCTGCACGTCGTCGTTCCATCCAAATACGACGCTGAGCATTTCGGAAAGCAGCA
Organism: Cercospora zeina; assembly: GCA_022702355.1. Classification (NCBI taxonomy): domain Eukaryota; kingdom Fungi; phylum Ascomycota; class Dothideomycetes; order Mycosphaerellales; family Mycosphaerellaceae; genus Cercospora; species Cercospora zeina. Next base: position 2,298,489 of record JAKLWX010000010.1, read on the forward strand.
GATCTGGTGTTCGCGCAGCGTTGCCGTAGTGTGGTGTCCTAAACGCAACTTCTCGTAGCCGGGCTTTGATTGTGGGAAACAGATCCACGATTGCGGTGTCTTTGGACTCCTCGGGACTCCGCAAAATTTCCTTGCGCAGGTTGGAAGCGCGCCTCGTGTGACGCGCTCCCGAGGCAGAGGGCAGAGAGGAGGCCACTGATCGAATCGACATGCTCTCGTGGCCAGCTTTTGCAGGAGGTCCAAATGAGAACTCAGTTCCATCGTAGCCTGCCTCGGATGAAGCTCGGGACGAGTCCGGTCGATCGTAGAGATATTTGCGCTCTCTCCGCCGCCCTGAGCTTTTCGAGCTCGTCGAGGATGCTCTGCTCGAGTGTGGACTGAGAGGCATGACCTTGTCACGAATTTCCGATTCCAAAGCATCAAGCGAATCCATTTCCTTGGCGATTTTCTGCAAAGGTGACATTGCCGCGCTTTCATCTGCGCTGCTTTCGCCATCGGTGAAGGTGAGGGGAATCTGCTGGTCTAAGCTCAACGATCTCGAGGACTCGGCGTACGGGTTTTTGCGTTCCTCGAGCATTGTAGGTGGCGTGGGAGGGGTGTTGGCAGGCGCGTGCTGCGCATTGGCTACCTGCATGGGAGTCGAGCTGGGGTTGATATCGTACTGGTACACAGAATGATTGCGACCCCGTGCAAATAGTGTTGCCGAAGGTCCATAGTTGGTGATGGCAGTGACTCCGTCGCAAGTCGGAATGATCTCATACGTCACCTTTTTCGTGCGAACATCCCAGGATCGGGTTTCACTACGCGAGCTCGTCAGTATGGAGGCGGACACTTCTACGCAGAAATCCACGTCGATAGCTGGTCGGCCACGATCACTCACCCATCAGCATATTGCACTATGCGGCCATTCTTGGACCACGCAAACCAGCAGGGGCCTCGTTGGGGCACCTCTGCTCGTTGGAGCACTCGAATGATGTTTGGAACGTCTCCATGTTGCCCTTTCGGCACGCTCCACACTCGCAGGTCACCATCTGCGGTTTGCGTGGCCAGCATATCTGTCTTTTGCTTTGAAGAAGATCCATGCCAGGCGAGATCGGTGATACGAGCGGGCGATCGTGTCGTGTTGAGCGTGTGCAGTATTGTGAAAGATGGTTGCAGTGTCGCGATCAGTATTGAGCCATTCAGGTATCCGATCGCGAATGTTCGGCAGTCGGCAGCCGGAGCGATGGCTGTGATCGGATCGAATATTGTTCGTGCCGACACATGTTCGGAAGTCGAGGGTTCGAACAGGATGATGTTGCCTTGATCGTTTGCTGGATCACATCAGTCGGGCCCCGTCACAGTGCCGAGGAGTGCTGCTTACCGAATGCGATGTTGCCATTCCGCATGAAGCTCGCGACGCGCATGTGCTCGTAAGCAGAGAATCTTGCGACTTCACCTCCACTCAGGATATCCCAGACGATGGCCGTCTTGCCGACATCGAAGCTCACGGCGAGGCGGCCCGATGCTCTGTCGCTCACGTTGTCGACAGCGATCCACAAGACATCTTCGCGGTGCAGGGCGAAACGCCTCTCAATGGTCAAGGTATCATGGTGCAGGACGAGGATCTGACACCTCTGGGCATACAACAGAAATGACGCGGTCGCGGCGCATGGCTCGAAATCGGTGTCTCTATTCTCCGGCGTGAGGCTTGAAGGCGGAGGAGTCTGTCTCACAGCGCCCGGATGGCGAGAAGTGGAAGACGTGGTCGAGTGGGACCTCTGCCGCGATAGTTGACCCGTGGACATATTGCGTTGCTGTATGTCTTGGAGTTAGTCGGGGGGGGGGTGCTTTCTGCAGGCAATCTTCATGGCCAGACGAGGTGGGTGTGCGGGAGGTCTCAAAGCAGGTCGGCCATCCCGCCACGAGGCACCGAGCAGATGAAACACTTTGTAGCGGAGAGGGAGAAGCGAGTCGACAACATACCCCGACATGCGCGCTAAATCGAGTGAAGCCACACCCAGCGTCCGTCGTGCGGGCACGGAAGCTCTCGTGCACTTTCACACGCGCACTGCCGCGTCCAGGGCGAGTCGGGAGAGGGAGCAGAACGAGCAAGGACAGATGATGCAGGAAAGTCGAGGCAATGCGAGGGCGCGTAGATGGTTGCGATGGCCGGCCGCCACGACGAGGCGTGCGGACGGGCGAATGCAGGGCAGGAGGCAGGTGAAGCGGCTAGACGAGCAGTGTGAAAGGCTGGGGCAGAGGGCCTATGAAGAGGTGCAGGGCGCGGTGTGGTATGCGATTCGTCGAGCACGACGAGCGCCATTCATCGTGGAAGCCCGCGAGCCAAGGCAAGTGGGCCGCTTCTTGATGGCTTCCACGCAGGACGGGCCTGTTTCATGTGCTGGCCGGCTCCAGCGTGCATGAACAGCCTCCACGGCGAGCAGCGCGCAGAGGATGCAGTGCGAGATGCGAGACTCCCCCGGCCGCCGAGTGTGATTGGTGGCAGCGGCGCGGTGATTGGCCGACGTGGGCGCTTCGAGGAAGCCACTCGCACAGCCTAGTTCGAACTTCAAAACCGGTGCCGCGCTGCCATTCGAGATGCTGCTTGCTGCCCGTGACGACGCTGTAGTATGAGGACCGCGCCTGCATCGCAGCTGCTTCTTTCCAGCCTCGAACGAATGCGGCAGACACTGCTGGCGGTGAGGTCGCATCTCGTACAACGCATCCCCACAATAATAGCTCGAGTCCGTGCATCCGCCTGCGCGCCATCACCAGTCGCACCGCCAAGCCGCACCGCAGCGAGCATGCCGACAGCGTTGCAGCGGTTCGTGTCGTCCGACGCTGTGCTGATGAGAGGAACGGGCGCTTGCTGCCCGATGACTGTTGTTGCATGTGTCGGCCAACGCCACACGGACACCGTCACCTGGAATCACTATATCGAGGCGGGAGGCAGAGGGAGAGTCGCGGGGCACGATGCAGTATTCCATTTCCATCACAATAATCGCTATATGGGTATCGTCGCTAAAATCCAATCAAACAATGCCGTCTGCCGCCCTTCTTGGCGCGGTCCGAATTCCCAACTTTCGCATCGTCACGATCACGACTTGCCCATCACACCATGCGTCCCAGCCGACGCGTGCAGGATATCGCCCGATGAAAGATATGCAGGGCCGTGGCGTCTGGTACGTGGCGCCTACCCCGAGCTGTCGACTGAATGTGCCGTGCATGGCATTCACTGCTGCATCTCGGCCAATACGTGACGAGCTGTCACAAAAAGCACGTCTCCACGGCGGCCGTGTCGGTGTCTTGGTGACGACGTCTGTCTCGTGTGGGCCGCCGGAGACGGTTTCCTGGTTGCGAGGCAGTCATGTGCCGTACTGAAGTCCAGCTGAGTGACATGCAAGTCACGCTGCCAAGCCAGGTGGATCATGTGCGAGTCCGACATGACCAAGTCACTCCTTCTTGCTCGCACCAGAGCTGCTGCGACGCTTCTTCTTGGCCTCCGTCCCACAGCTGCGAGGCTTCACAGTGACAACGGGCGGCAGCAGTGGTCGTGCCAGCCATGCTTCGGCCTGGCGGGGAGGTGGCGGAGGCTCGCTCATGTAATTCTCGTCGTCTCCACACAGCTCGGCGTCGCTGATGTACGCACTGGGTCGTTCGGATGATTTCCTCGACGCGTAGCCCACACACGAGCCGTAGGGGTCGGCGAGGTTTGTTGTTGTGCATGTCGATACGGAGCCACACGAGAAGCTGGGTCGGTGTGTTGATGTGGAAGAACGCGACGCGATGGACATGGCACGCGTCGGCGACGTCGAGGGCGTGGAGCCTCGGCTCGAGGCACTCGATGTATACGAAGACATGTCGATGCTCCGTCGTTGTTGTTGTTGTTGTTGTTGGTGTTGTTGGTGTTGTTGGTGGTGTTACTGTTCTGCTGTGACGGGGGACGGGAGGTAGACCAAGTGGCAATGTGTCGTGGAGAGCAGGCAGGACATATAATAAGACTGCATCCAGGTGCTCAATATGGGCGGCCGGTCAGAGGGTGTGGCGGATGGGGAGGAATGACAAAGCCGTGTGATGGTGTCGTTGCATCCGCGGGGAATGCAGGCTGGCACAGGAGCGGTGATGATATATCAAGCTGATGACAGCCCCCCGACCGGAGGCAGAATCTCGCGTCACCCTCTCGAGGTCCGGTCTGGCAGCACGCGCAGCCGCGGTGATGGCGGCCGCTAGATGACGGCGGTCAAGATGCAGCAGCCGAAAATTCCGCGGCACATTGTGGAGGAACACACAACAGACAGCCTTTTCCCACCCTCAGCCATGCATGGATGATGAGCGCCCGGGGCCTTCAGCCCACTTCCGAGCAGGCAGACTTTGGCACGCTGTCCGACGATTCGCCTGCGAATCTCGGTGAGCCAGTGTCGTGCATCGTCGCGAGCTGATGATCCCTCTGACCGACCTCCTGCCTGCCACAGTCCATGATGATGTGTCTGTCGGCGGAACACATCCCGTCGGCCGCAGAGGAGGCGCGCAACGCGAGGCGATGCCTCTCCGGCGTCGGCAGCACGATACGATTGCCGCAGCACGGCGCTGAACAGGCACGACGTTCGCTTTTTTCACATGCTCGGCGAAATCAGGAAAGTCTATCTGGGAGCGTGGAGAAGCCAAGTCCCGAAGTGTCGTTGCGGTGTGCTCCCTCCTCGGGACTTGCTCATCACGCCTGCGATCCCACCCTCGACCGCCTCCTTCTCCTCCTCTTGGGGCAACGGAGGGCTCGCGCTGCTGACGGATGTGGTGGGATTATACATGTTGCGGATTCCTGCCGACGGATGACAGGGCAGTGTGCTGCAGTACAGGATTGCAGAGTGCCACGCCGATGCGTCATGCCAACCGCCAGCATCCCGGATGCGGTCGAGAAGTGGTGTGCTCTTCCGGCTGGCGGCGATGGAACATGGTCGGCAACCGGATGCCCCATACTTGGATGTGGGGTGTCAAAGTGTCGTGTCGCGCCCGAACGAACCCTGACGGCGTTTGCCGTTCCCGCATCCAGCTTGGCGCCTGGAATGACAATCTCCCTAGGGCTGACTTCCTCCATACGATACCATCGTGCAGTGGCATGAGCTGCGACCATGCTGTCAGCTGGATGACACACCGCCGGACTCCGGTCTTCACAACCTCGACTCCCAAAACCCTATTTGGACCCTTCCAGGCTTCCACGCCGTATACAGCACCTGCCATCATCTTCAGACGCGCTGACGCGGTCCCGTCAACGACGAGGTTTATCCATCCGACATGCACGCCAAACCGCGGGAAGCTCGACAACGCGGAGCCCATGATCTCACCGCTCATGCCGGTCAAGAACATTTGACGACATCCGTCCTTTGCACCTGTCCGTTGTGAGATTGCTTTGTCAGGGATGCACATTGGCGATACATCGCACCCACGACTTGCCGTTCCATCACTTCGGCATGGCATGTCTTCGCTCGTATTCCTGCTCGTCCTGCATGGCGGTATTTCGCCTCACCTCGCCAAGGCGGTGCAAAAGTACGCCAGTCGAGACTCTGGACACGATTTGCAAACACCCGAGACATTGATCGGCGCAAGCACGCTTCCTAGCAACTGCTGGTCTGCGCTCATAGCGTCAAACGAAGCCCAGTTGCGCCAAGTTGCAATACCTGTCCATCTGCTTTGCTATTTGTGGTAAGTCGGAGTACGAATTGACAGGACCTCCAGCAGTGGACAGCATCTGCCAACACCGGGGAAGCAGTACTCCTATCTAAACCACCCGCAACGTCGCCGCTATGCAGACGTCACCTCTAGAATCCAGCAAACGACCGACGAGACATCTTGGACCTCATCGCACACTTTTCTACGCAATTGACATGTTCTGATCACATCATCAACCGCAGCACCCGCTATTGCTCTCTCTCTTCGCCATATTCGGAATCCCAAATTCGACTTTCGGATCCATCAAGACGTCAGCGGTCCACCCAATGTTTCACCTGCACAATCAACGAACTCTGCAAAAAGATTAGGCGAGGACTTACAGTCCTGTTGCGGAAAATCCGAGAAACTTAACATCGCTTGATCGTTCTCTGTTGAAGGTGACGCAGTGCATACAGATCTCCCCAAGGGTGGTCCCTGGGACCTGCGCTCTAGATGCGTGAAGAACGGATGATCTTGGCGTTCGACATTGACCACATCATAGCGCAGACTGGCACATGCCACATGCCGTAGTCCTACAAAGTATTGCCAGGTCACTCTCAGGGGTCCATATCTGCGAGAAGGTCACGATGCTGAACAACGCTCTTAACACCCCTCGGGACCCCGGTGACGCCGACCGCAAAGAAGGTTCGCAGGGGACATCGGCGGCGAGCAACAGGTCGTCGGAGTTCTGCATGCACCTGCAAATTGCCGATTTCGGGCGTGTCGCCTACTTCCACAAGCAGAAAGCTCTGCGAGACTAATGGAACAAAGGAGTTCCGAGACAAGTATACAGTACATCTCAAGGGTGCCTCACGACGCTACTGACCTACATATTGTTCTGAATCAAACTCCCCATTGTACATACAGTACTTCATCATCAGTCTTGTCACCGCCAGGTGGTGGCCGTGTCTGATGACATCCCGCGTGTTCTGCCCACGCGCCAGTATCACCATCATCATCAATCACGCCACGACACGACACGCCACGTCCGCGCGTTCTGCATACTGCGTAGAAACTCTTTTGCTGCGATTCATCATCGTGGGTTGGCTGTCTGTGCAGACACTTGTTGTATGTGATACGCTCCATACTTCGCTCACCGCATCCAACAAAGTCATCGGATAATAAAAATCCCCACACGACGCATGAATAGGCAACGATTCGCGCTTACCTCTGTTGTTATTATCACATACTGCACGCTCTGGTCGTTGATCTCATGTATGTTGTGCATTAGACCTCGATAGGCTTTTTTGCAGGCGGCGGCGGTCCGACTGACTGTGCAGCTACCTTCTTACATGATATGTGCAGCGCAGTGCAGCTTGCTGGCACGGCTTTGCTGGGCCGCTGCAGGGCTAAGGACGACTGATGACACGATGATGATCTGTATCGCTTCGCACACCGTAATAAGACTCCAAAGCATGCTTGCGAATATTGGGTGATGTTTCTCCTTCGGTAAGACTGTCGTCGCTACCAGTTCGTCGCGGACCATTTCCCATGAGAGCCACGCGGAGGAGATTTTTTTTTTTCCTCGGATTGACAGAGGGGTACACAATGTGCGGCGGTGAAATCATTGATGATATCGCGCCTGTGCATTGGCGGAAAATGAATGTTTCGGATCGCTGGCTGGGCTGTGGTTCGGGGTGTGGATGTTTCGGCTGTCGGAGGCGGTGGTGGCGTGGCGTTTGGCGTTTGGCGTTTGATGCAGCGCCGGCCAGCAGCAGCCAGCCGTTCGCGATCTGGCGTCGTGGCCGGGGAGCATGCGCTCGCAGGTTCCATCCGACCCAGATAGTCGATTCGCGTTCCGTCCAGCAGCAGTATCCTTCGTTCGCGGCGCACGCTTCGACCCCCGTCAGCCCAAATGCTGAGGTCTATATTGCTCCAAAATTCCGCTTAGTCAGCTGTAACGGCTCAATGGACGAAGTTCACCTTCTCCTCTCCTCCATCCCTTCCGCAATCCATCAGCGAGGCCCCAGTTCGAACTTGGTGGTGGTCGCCCACTCGCTTCGGAAACGAGCGATCTGCTGCGTTGCGATCCTAAGCTTCTGAGGAAACCTTCAGCCGAGCAATCGGGCAGAGAACCTCAGGCCATGAAGTGGCGGCGCTGGAATAGCCTTGTCTGTATGGCGGGATGGTGGGAGGAGGTTGTAGGGTGGACGACATTCTTTTTGTTTTGCTCGATGTTTATAGATATAGTATTATTTGTTTGCCCACATTGATGATGGTCGGTGAGTTGTTCAATTTTTGTCATATTGTTCGAGTGAAAAAGGGTGGCGATACTTTTGCCTCGAATTTCGGACTTGGTCGTGAGAGCAGATTGCAGAAGCAAATTGAAACCCAACGTCGCTTTGCAAGTGACATATCTGGAGCAGCGCACACGGAATCACCTTCTAAGTATTACTCGGTACACAATTCTAGCAACAGCTCATCGGCTGTCGCGTCGCATCTCATTCCCATCCTCATCGATACTGTAGTACCCCCTAATATTTCTTCTCCTTGCAACACCTCTCCTTCGCCCCTGCAGTCTCGGTAACAGTCAAAGTCGGACAAGTAACCGGACCACAATCAGTAGTGCACTTCCCACCGTAGCTGGTCACCTGTGCTTGCATCAGCCAACTGCAACAACATGGACCCGTGTCGTTGCCGTGCTCCGTTCATGTTCGGTTGCTTTCGAAATTGGAGCTATGAAGGAAGAGAGGAGTGACTTACAGTCGGCACATTATCGCACTTCGTGACCAATTCTTCGTAGTTTTTGGCCACGGTGACGGTCGCTCTAGGCCTTGCCTCGTCCGCGCATATGACGAAAGGGCAGATCCCTTCGAACGGAGTGCAGCTGAGTGCTGGGTGAGGTGCAGTGGTAGTGCTGCGGAAGCAGCGAGTCTCGTGTGCAAAGCTAATTGTCTGTTAGAAGAGGAGGAGTTGACAATGTAATCTGAAAGAGTGGAAATACGCAATGTTGGCCGCGGTCAAGCCACAGAAGACAATGGTAGCTGATGATGAAGAGAACATTTTGATGTATTTTGTCTGCGTGGTTTCGCAAGATGGATGCTGAGTAGACAATTCTGCTTTCTGCTTTCTACCTTTTTGCGAGTCATCACCGCGAGCAGCCTCCTAAGGTTATATGTACATAGTGAATGGCCTCAGCAAACACTCATGTGTTACGTCAAAGGATCTCTGGTATTCGTGTTGCAGCGAACCGTATACGAATGCGAATCGAAGTCGTACGCCCAGTGAAGGAGTTGGAGCCTATCCTGCTGTGCTATGCAATCGTGGTGCCAATGCTCGTATCGACCGACATAAACGGTAACTAGAACGCCGGACAGGGGAATTGATCAGCTGCGCTGTGTCAGAAGCCGCCTTGGCGATGCTCAGTAGCATAACAAGTTTGGCTCGTCATGGCCGGGCCAGCGTATGAATGTGCAACCATCTGTGCGCTGCATGGCTGATGACACGAGTCGATGGACCAAGAAAGCATGCGGAGTCCACGCCCGTTTTGACTCGCAGTGCTTTCTGTTCAGCCTCAGCTGAGGAGGGTCGCAGTCGATTTGATGGGCGGATCGGTCTACGCGCGGGCAGCTGGACATCTGCTACGCGGAACTCATCGAATCTTCACATAAGAAGATGGACTCCCGTTTATGCTACTGCCGCCTTTGGTTTCTTGGTACCGTATTTGGATCTGCTGGTGACTCGGTTTCCCACACCACCCTGTGTGAAAGTGAGCACTGCGTTCCAGAGGGTTCATTGCAAAGAGCACGTACCAAGTCCATCGCGCCTCGCACGAGATGGTATTTCACACCGGGGCAATCTTGTGATCTCCCTCCTCTCACGAGCACGACTGAATGCTGTTGGATATTGTGGCCTGAAGCTCGCATTAGCAGCGCATCCACACCATTTTCTTGTCTAAATGCACACCTTCGCCAGGAATATATGCTGTGATCACATTGCCACTGCTCAACCGCACCCTCGCGACCTTTCTTTCCCCCGAATTGGGCTTTTTTGGTTTTGTGACACCCACACGAAGGCAGACACCCTTCATCTCGGGACATTTTGTGTTGGCAAGCTGGGGCGAAGTGGCCTTTCGTGCTTTTTGTCCAACTCTGCAGCCTCGAATGACCTGGTTGTAGGTTGCGTGTCGTTGGATCGTAGTCGAGAAGGAGCGCGTTGCGAGAGTCGCGGTCGGGGTGATGAGACTGCTGAAACAGGCGCGAGCGGTCGACGGCAGGCGTACCAGCGCGCCGAAAAGTGATGAGACCATGTCGTCTGGTTGGTATGTTACGAAGCTTCGGGCCGTGTTGGAGAATCACTGCAGTTGTGCCAATGTCGACAGTGATCGGAGAACTCGGGAGTGCTCGACTCCCGAAGCGAAAGCAAAATCGCGCTAAGTGCTTATCGTACATTGCGATAACAGGGATTGCACAGAGCTTGCCGAAAAGTCGACCATCCCGACTTGCTCAGCCCAAGAGTGCAGCAGGGCTGCACATATCTCGCTCTCTGCCCTCGCCATGGTCCGCGCCGCATCGCCAGCGCTCTCGGAGAACGAATTCGACATCTCCAAGTCGCTATTCGGTGGCGATGCCGACCTTCTCTCCGACAATAGCGACAACGAAGCCGCTCGCGAAGCGTCTCCATTTTCACAACGACCCCCGGCCGTCGAGGATGCCTCCGATAGCGACGACGCGTTCATTGCGGCCACGCAGTCTAAAGCGAATCGGAAAAATGACAGCAAGACTGCGAAGAAGGCCGGCGCGTTTCAGACCATGGGCTTGAATACGCATCTCCTCAAAGCAGTCACGCGAAAAGGCTACAATGTACCAACCCCGATCCAGAGAAAGACTATACCTCTGATAATAGACGGACAAGATGTCGTGGGCATGGCAAGGACGGGATCAGGAAAGACGGCTGCTTTTGTTATCCCCATGATCGAGAAGCTCAAGACACATTCTGCAAAGTTCGGCGCGAGAGCCATGATACTCAGTCCGTCAAGAGAATTGGCTTTGCAGACGTTGAAAGTGGTCAAAGAGATGGGGAGAGGGACAGACCTGAGGACAGTATTACTGGTTGGTGGAGACGGCATAGAAGACAATTTTGGATCCATGGCTGCGAACCCAGACATCATCATTGCTACGCCCGGTCGATTTGAGCATGTCAAGGTTGAAATGGGGCTCGATTTGAGCTCTGTAAGATACGTCGTGTTTGACGAGGCTGATCGATTGTTCGAGATGGGATTTGCTGCACAATTGACCGAGATTATGCATTCGCTGCCGGCATCGCGACAGACCTTACTATTCTCTGCCACGCTGCCCAAGAGTTTGGTCGAGTTTGCGAGGGCCGGCCTGCAAGACCCGAAGTTGGTGAGATTGGATGCAGAGAGCAAGATTGCTCCTGGGTTGCAGAGTGCTTTCTTCACTGTAAAGCGCGCCGAAAAGGAGGGTGCGCTGCTGCACATTCTGCAGGACGTCATAAAAATGCCCACTGGATCGGCGAAACCAGCCCACGCGACCAAGGAAAGCAAGAAAGAGGACAAGAAGCGGAAGAGAGGTGCTGATGGGCCCGCTGCAAATGAAACTACATCGCCATATTCGACGGTCGTGTTCACCTCGACGAAGCACCATGTCGAGTATATTGCCAATTTTCTCAAGGCCTGGAACTACGCTACATCTTACGTGTATGGCTCTCTAGACCAGACGGCGCGGAAGATGCAAGTGCAGGACTTTCGATCGGGAGTGACCAACATATTGGTCGTCACTGACGTGGCAGCTCGTGGTCTGGATGTACCGCTTCTCGCAAATGTGATCAATTACGACTTTCCATCGCAGCCAAAAATCTTTGTCCACCGTGTCGGTCGAACAGCAAGAGCAGGCAAAGAAGGTTGGAGTTACAGTTTGATTACGCAGCCGGACATGCCCTACTTGCTTGATCTGCAACTCTTCCTCAGTCGCAAACTAATCATGGGGCGCACCGCCAAGGAACCAGGCATGTTCCAAAACGCGGTTGTCGTAGGCAATTGCCGCCGAGATGCTCTTGAACGATATACTGAAGAAGCTGCGAAGGTCGTTGACGAAGATATCGATCTTCAAGCCATGCGGGACGTTGCAGCCAAGGGTGAGAAGCAGTATTTGCGGACACGAAATTCAGCGTCTGCCGAAAGTGTCAAGCGCGCAAAGCAGATTGCTCAGAGCCAGGAAGCCAGTGCCACGAACATGCTTTTCGAAGCTGCCGAGACTGCTGATCTCGAGCAACAAAGATTGGACATGTTGGCAAGAGTGTCCAGCTTCCGGCCTGCAGAGACTGTGTTTGAGGTTGGAAAGCGTGGGGATGCAAAGGATGCTGCGGCTGAGGTTATGAAGAAGCGGAGAGCGAATATTGAAGCGCAGAAGCAGAAGAAGGCACTTGTGAAGGAAGAAGAACCCGAACATGAAGTGACCATCTCCAGAGCAGGAGCTGACGAAGAGTCGGATGAGGATGAGCTGATACTGACCCAGCCTAACGGCGCAGAGATGGAACTCGCATCAGACTCCGAGCTGGAACTCACATTCACTGCGCCCTCAGAACCTGGGACATCGAAACGACAAGCCAAGAAAGACAAGAAGGCGGCGTCTGCCCAGGATGATGAATTTTTCATGTCTTACACTCCGTCCACTATCAACATGGCTGAGGACAAGGGGTACGGTGTGCATTCCGGAGGGACCAATGCTTCGAATCACTTTTTGGATCAAGCGCGAAACGCGACAATGGATCTCAATGGTGATGAAGACAGCGGCTTCAAAGTGGCGAACAAGGCTGGAGCAGGGCTACGCTGGGACAAGAAGAGCAAGAAATATGTCCAACGTGCCAACGATGATGACGGATCCAAGGGAGCCAAGATGATCCGAGGCGAGTCTGGACTCAAGATCGCTGCCTCGTTCAAGTCGGGCCGCTTCGATCGATGGAGGAAGGACAATCGCATCGAAAGGCTACCTCGTGTTGGAGAAATGGAGAAATCGAATGCTCATTCCGTGAACCATAATTCTAACGGGCAGGGAGGTAAATTCAAGCACAAGCAAGAACGGGCTCCGAAAGAGGCGGACAAGTATCGCGACGATTACCACGTCAGGAAGAAGCGCGTTGCGGAGGCGAGGGAGAAGAGGGTGGGTAGATTTGCGGAGGGCAAAGGGAAGAATGAGCTGCGAGGCGTGGATGATGTTCGAAAGCTGAGGAAGTTGAAGGAGAAGCGGCGAGACAAGAACGCAAGGCCAGCGAGGCAGAAGAACTAGCATAGTGCCGCGTATCACTGCCATATGGCTGCCTGCGAGGTGCATGACGATGTATCACTCGTATCGTGAACAAGCGTCTGGTCAGGGACCCCGCGCGGGTTTCGCTGGAGGCGCGTATAGCGCAGAGGTATCGTCGTGCTGCGTGACCGTGGACGCCGGATGCGCCTTCCGCATGGAGCAGTGGCACAGACCATCGAAGAGCGAAGAGGCGGCCAGCTTCGAGCCATCTCGACCGAAGATTGATTCCTGCTGCTGCGTTATCGAAGGACCGCTACTGCACGTTGATCTTAGTCACGGGCCTGCATCGTGCTCGAGGTAAAGTACCGCATTCATGTTCCGTTGCTCTTCTCGCCTCTCCCTCCATCTCTTACCGCCCTCGCAACAAGTCGTCGGGTTCGCTGCAATCTGGCGCATCTTGGTACGGCGAGTCTCCACCTGCATGAAGACAACGGCCGGGACCCCATCGGAGCATTGGATCTGTCAATCGAGTGGATCGGCACAGCGTCTCCCACGCGTTGGCCGGTGTTCCTGCTTGCAGCTCGCAGTCGTCTACCGGGTCCTCGCCGTTACCGAACGACCGCCACTCGGTCATAGATTTCGACACTCATTTGCGTGATATGTAGAGCGACGACAGACAACCACGACAGACCTCAGCACGCCAACCAGCGGCGGTGGACATCATGTCCAGATCCATTCCCACGAACCGCAGTAGCTCGCCCTCGGGCCAGACACAGACACTGTCACGCAGCTTTGGCACATCCTTTCGATCACAGTCGCACATTGCCGCCATCGCAGAAGAGTCGATAATACGAGATCTCGAGGAAACGGATTTCGGCGATGAGGCAGTCGACGACGAAGATGATTCGACTCTCAGCAGAACACACACGGGCGACATGGCTGCGCTGGGTCCGCACTCAATGGCAGGATACTACAGGCGTCCGTCGATCGCTGCGCCCTCCCCGAGACCATTTCTGGGCACACAGCAACCCGAGACGCGTGTCCCGTTAGCACAGGACTACGAGGCGGCGATTGGCGAGGAGAGGAGCTTGCTCAGAGACAACCACATCATCCCACCCAAACATCCCAGAAGACGCGAGAGTGATGCTTATGAGAATGGGAATACAATCAGAAAGATGCTCAGCCATGTGAGCTTCCGGCGAAAGAGCGGTGACGCGGATCGGTTGGCAGATGGACATGCTACAGAAACCACAGGCCTCCTCGCGAACGGTGGCGATCCAACTTTGCCATATGGAGGAGAGGACACCCCGGAGAATATCTCGAAGAAGTGGGAAGAAGCAGTGGAGAATGGTCAGATCCACACGACCTGGCAGCGCGAGTCCAAGACACTGGTGCGGTATTCTGCACCCTTGATCTTGACCTTCATTCTGCAGCAATCTCTCACCCTCACGTCGGTGTTTACCGTCGGACATATTGGAAGAAATGAACTCGGTGCCGTTTCTCTCGGCTCGATGACAGCCAACATCACGGGCTACAGCGTGTATCATGGTCTGACAACCTCGCTGGACACACTCTGCGCGCAAGCCTACGGTTCTGGAAAGAAGAAGTTGGTGGGTCTCCAGTTCCAGCGCATGGTCTTCTTCCTTTGGGCAATCACGATTCCGATTGGTATTTTCTGGTTCTTTGCAGACAGGATCCTCGGCGCCATCGTTCCAGACCAGGACATTGCCATCCTGGCTGGAAGATATCTCAAGGTCTTGATCATCGGTGCTCCAGGCTACGCGGCTTTCGAGGCTGCGAAACGATACGTCCAAGCCCAAGGCCGTTTCGATGCGAACTTGTACGTCTTGCTCTTCGCTGCACCTCTCAATGTGTTCATGCATTGGCTCTTTGTCTGGCGCTTCGAATGGGGCTTCATTGGATGTCCGATCGCCGTTGCCATTACGGAGTGCCTCATGCCTGTGCTGCTATTCCTGTACGTCCGCTTCGTGGGTGGGATGGAGTGCTGGCCGGGCTTCACACGCAAAGCCTGGGTCAATTGGGGACCTATGATTCGACTTGCGCTTCCAGGTCTGGTCATGGTTTTGGCCGAGTTCCTCGCTTTCGAGATCATCACGCTGGCATCCGCTCGCATCTCGGCTGCGCACTTGGCCGCCAACACTGTTCTGCAGGCGGTGTCGGTCCTTTCCTACCAGCTGCCATTCCCACTGAGCATTGCAGCGTCCACGCGTACAGCAAACTTGATTGGAGCGGGATTACCTGAAGCAGCGAAGGTCACGACCAAAGTTGCTTTCGTGCTCGGCGTCTTCATTGGCCTTTTCAACATGGTTGCTTTGTCTTCGCTTCGCAACTACATTCCACTTCTCTTCTCGGACGACGCATCAGTCATCGCTCTTGCTGCAGCGACGTTGCCCGTCAACGCTGCTTTTCAGCTCGTCGATTCCACCGCTGCCCAATGCAACGGTATCTTGAGAGGACTGGGGAAACAAGGAATCGGTGGATACATTAATCTCTTCGCGTACTACATCATTGCCTTGCCCATCAGTTTTGCGCTGGGATTCGGGCTGAAATGGGAGCTGGTTGGCATTTGGATTGGGCCTGCTGTTGGATTAGCGATTGTTTCGGTGCTGGAGGGGATTTACATTGCAAAGACGGATTACGATAAGGCGAGCGAAGAGGCGGCACGAAGAAACGCGGTGGATTAGCGCGGCGTTTGGGAAGTGGTGGCCGAGATCTGGTTAGACGGCGTGATATTCTGTACAGAGCACGATATGCATATGGGGTGTACTCCAACTCTCGTGCTTCTGGGAGTCACGTAATCATCAATGTATGGCAGAAGCTTCGCAGCTGGCCTAACTTACTGGGATAGGAGGTACTGTAGTGACATATCCGACGCCACCAGGAGGCTCGGTAATCGATGCACGAACCGAGCACATGATAGCCGTCGTTGGACACCGCCGACTTTTTTACGTCTCACGGCAATGCCGAGCGTCGTCCCCTCCTCGGTCTCCATTGACGACGCTTTGCTGCAATGATGGAGTAGTCTCTCTGTCCGTCCACGACCTTTTCGCGCATTGCCTTGCATCGTATCGTCTCAACGACCCCGCCAGCCCCGCTAACAGAACTAAACAAGGTTGATCGATCTCAATCTCGGCTTTCTGGACCCTGCCTGGAGAGGCATCGCATCACCTCCGTCACCGGTCACCCCTCGTAAATACAGCAGCACTCTCTCTCCCTTGCAATGCTCACGTCGCTGCGCTCGGCCGTGGGGAAATGGTCGTCCGATAACCTCCTCCGTTCCCATCGAGCCCGCACTGCAAGTGGCAGCCGGAAGAGACGCATCTCGGTGTGCTCACAGCCGCAGCAGCATCGTCCACAGCCGCAGCCGGGAATGCCCAGCGCCTGTGCCGGAGATGAAGCGTCATCCTCCTCGGTCACGGCCAGCAGCGACAATCACCTACATGGCAGCAAGATGAGCAATGGACATGTGGTGCCGCCGGCGCAGGCGACACCGATGCAGAGTGACAAGGACCATGTGTATCAGGACTTGGCCGAGGCGTGTCGGAACGTGCATGATCGCGTGCACGAGTTTCTGGAGCGCAAGCCGAGGAGCGGGAGGATAGAGCAGGCGCAGCACATGACCCGGGAGTCGCTGGGCGTGATTGAAGAGGCCTTGGAGAAGTTCAGGTATGTTTTGTCAGAGAGCAGTATTTCCACCAACCTGACCCTGACTGCACGCACAGCCTCGATCACCTCTCCTTCAGCTACAACGGCGGCAAAGACTGCCTCGTCCTCCTCATCCTCTACCTCGCCGCCCTGCACACCCACTCGACAAAATCCAACACGCCCCTGCCTTCCACCCTCCGATCCGTCTACATCGTCACTCCCAATCCGTTCCCCGCCGTGACATCGTTCGTCCACTCCTCCGCGACCAAATACCACCTCTCTCTCTCCCAGTACCACAAACCCATGCGCGAAGCCTTCGCCTCCTATTTGGCCGACACGCCCTCCGTGCAAGCCATTTTCGTCGGAACCCGACGCACCGATCCGCACGGCGCAAAGCTCACATTCTTCGACCCGACCGACGGGGGCTGGCCAGCGTTCGTGAGGATTCATCCCGTGATTGATTGGCATTATGCGGATATTTGGGGTTTTATCAAGGAGGTCGGAGTCGAGTATTGTGAGTTGTATGATATGGGGTATACGAGTTTAGGCGGGACGGATGATACGCATCCGAACCCGGCGTTGGCGGTCAAGGGAGAGGGGGAGGGGACAGAGGATGTGGTTAGCTATCGGCCGGCGTACGAGTTGGTGGAAGATGATGCGGAGAGGCTGGGGAGGGATGGGAAGAAGAGGTGATGTCTCTCTTCTTCCTCTCTGCTGTTGTTGGATGACTCTTTTCTCGATGTGAATGTTGGGCACATTTTGTTATGAGCGGGTCGCTTGTTGTACATATCCGAAGCGATATACAATTACATCTTTCTGTTCATTTTCTGTACAGTGTTTACATACTATCGTTTCTTTTCGATGCCCATTCTATCAATGACCCACCGCCCCAACTTCACGCTTGGCTCATCAAATAGCTTTGTCCCCAAGTGTCCAAAAGCGAAAGTAATGGGTATTATCACTGCTTGCGAAATCAAAAACCTCGTCGTGAACCCATGAATGCCAAACTCCGGAATCGGGAACACCCCATCCCACATGGTCGTCATCTCAGGCATTGTGATGTGTCCAAAAAGTCGATAGATCCTGTCCCCCACCGTCCACATCAGCGGCCCATGAACCAAATACACCGAGAAGCTAATCTTGCCCAGATATTTCAACGGCCGTGTCGAGAAGAAATTCTGGAGCCACGAGATTCGTAGCACGCCGTAGACCACCATGAAGGCTCCCCATGCGTGCCACCAGCGCCAGTACTCTTTATCCGGGTCGTCGTAGTAAATGGGCGGGATGAGTTTGGTCAGGAGCCACCAGCCCGGCGTGTCGGAGGAAACTTGCGTGTCTCGCATCCCGGCTGTTTGGCAGAGGAGATACCAGCCGCCGAAGAAGGTGAGGTGGTGGATTATGGTTTTGCCGCGAGTGGAGAGCTGAAATCTTCCGAATGTGCTGGGCCCGGGTTCTTTGAGGTCGTTGATTGCGAGGAGCATGCCGGCCATGAAAAGCGCCAGAGCCCACTGGTAGATGCATAGGAAGACGAGATACATCAGTGCGTAGACGATGGCGCGCACGCGCATTGTGACGGGCACGGAGAAGGCGAGCATGGAGAAGATGAGAAGGCTCCCGACGAGTTCGACGGGGATGGTGTAGACTGGAGGGTCGTAGACGAACCAGTGCGCGAGGACATCGGGTTTGGTCGAGGGTTGGAGGGCGATGGAGAGCTCGTACAGCCAGGATTTGAGTTCGAGCCAGAGGGTTTCTTGCGGCGCGGGCCAGGCGAGTTTGGGCGCGAGGCCGAAGGGGAGGTGCAGGGCGATCACGAAGCCGAGACTGACGCCTATTACGGGGAGGTAGAGGCGGATCGGGCGTCGGATTACGCTGGAGAGGAGAGAGCGGTAGATGGTTTGGTGGGATTGGTTTCCTTTGCTCGCTTCGCGGAGGTGGCGGAGGGGTGAAATGCTGAGGACGTAGCCGGAGAGGACGAAGAAGATTACTACGCCGGCGTTGCCACCGGTGAGGATGAGTCGGACGAAGGGAAGCTGGAAGAAGTAGTGGTTGCCATTGGCTCCCCAACCGTTGATGAGGTCGTCTGTGGGTCCAAAGTACCAGCTCACATGGTGATATATGTACACGAGAAGTGCGGCGAGCCCGCGAAGGCCATCGAGGTAGGCGGTATTTTTCTTCTTGTCTGTCGGTTTATCCGGTTGCTGTGTGGCGGCTAGGCTGTTTGATGGTGCCAAGGGGTCTTCTTCTTCTGCGAGGTCGTCCAGCGTCGAAGGTAGCGTTTTGTCCTCCCAACTTTGGAGTTCGAGATCGGGAGTCCTTGCATCTGCCATTGTGGCTACGATTTGGAAAATTTCCCAGGCTCTGTGCAAGTTGGGCTTTTGTTTCCGCTGGAGACTAGCATTGAGTCCAGAGTCTCAGACCGTTTGGCACTACCGGCTGCTTTGCCGTGCTGTATTTAGAGACATGTTGAAGTTGAGGTGAAGTTGTCCTTGTGGTGGTACAGGGGCCGAATTCCCATTGCCAAATCGGTCCGGCCTCGGCACCGGTAAGAGTCTTGGCGTAAACAGTAGTTAACCACTACTTGTCAAACACTTTCCAAGTCCTGATTTCCAAAATAAAAAAAGCTACATTATGCTCGATAATAATTGAAGTGATTTCAGTTCGTCCTGACGCTGCTTGATGTCGACATTGTGACTATGTGATGGCCTGCGTCAATGATATTCAAGCGGAACTCGCCTATCGGAAAGATAGGCCGCCAACCACTGGGATCATCTTCTAGCTCTGTACGCCTATACGCAACATTTCAAAGTTGTAAACCTGAACAGCAGATCTGTGACTTCGAAAACTAGCACTCAAGAAAAGCCAGTCTCTGCAGCCTGAGAATGTCGTCTCAGGTCGAAAAGCTATGGATTGCTGGGCAGGAAGTTGAAGGCACCGGCGAAACAATTCCTGCGGAAGATCCATCCACAGGAACCATATTTGCACAGTAGGTTCTCACGCAAAAATTTCCGCCATCGAAGACTCATCGCATCCCAGCTGCCATTCTGCGAGCGTCAGTGATGTGGATTATGCCGTAGACAGGGCGTATGAAACCTTTAAGTCTGGCGTGTGGTCCAGAAGGGATAGGCATCAGCGCGCCGATGTGCTGGAGAAGGCCGCGGAGCTGCTGGCTGCCAATCTGGCTGACCTAATTGCCCTCGAGGTACTACAAACTGGCCGAGCAATAAGAGAAATGAAAGCTCAAGTCCCATCTCTAGGTACGTGTTCTACATGTCCCTTCCTGCAAAATTCGCTGATGTGACCTTAGTCAAGTGGTTCAAGTATTATGCCGCATTGATCAGGACAGAGGAGCGACCAGTCTTACCCACAACTGGCAAGCTACACAACTGGGTCGACAGGCGTCCACTGGGTGTGGTCGTGCAAATCACGCCTTTCAACCACCCGCTCCTGATCGCTGTCAAGAAAATTGCGCCTGCTTTGGCAGCTGGGAATTGTATCATCTTGAAGCCATCCGAGCTGACACCTCTGACTTCACTGAAGCTTGGAAAGATTCTGAAAGACGCTGGTGTACCCGATGGCGTTTTCACTGTCCTGAATGGCTACGGCGCCACGACTGGCAAAGCTCTGGTCTCGCATGCTCTTGTGAAGAAGGTTGATGTGACTGGTGGAACTCCGTCTGGCAGAGCAATAGGTGCAATTGCAGGCGGCAATCTGGCACATTTCACGGCTGAATTGGGAGGCAAAGCACCAGTCATCGTGACAGGCAATGCCAATCTGGAACTGGCGGTCAACGGTGTTACTTTCGGTTCCTTCATAGCAAGTGGGCAGACTTGCGTGGCCGCCACCAGGATCATCGTGCATACTAGCATTTTTGGGTCTTTTGTGGACAAGATTGCTGCGAAAGCAGAATCGATACGGCGGAGGATAGGAGGGCCGTCGAATGCTGAGTCAATGATGGGCCCTATCATCTCGAAGAAACAACTGGATCATGTCAGCGACTTGGTAGAAGATGCAAAGCGCACTGGACTGGAAGTTGCTGTTGGTGGGGAACGAATGTCTGGAAAATCCCCACTTGACGATTTCGACTTATCATCGGGTTACTTCTACCCTCCGACCGTCCTTGTCCATCGGCCCGGCACAGCGATTGATAGCCATAGGATCTGGAAGGAGGAAGCATTCGGGCCAGTCATCGTCATCGCTTCATACAAGACCGAAGATCAGGCGCTTTCTCTCGCAAATGACAGTGAGTTTGGGCTGGGAGCTGCAGTTTGGACCAAGGATCTTTCTGAAGCATATCGCTTATCCGATCGAATCGACTCAGGCATCTGCTGGATTAATACACACCATCGCAACGATCCAAGCAGTCCGTGGGGTGGAAGAGGAAGTTCTGGAGTCGGGAGTGAGAACGGCGTCGCCGCCTACCATGCTTACACGACGATGAAAAGCACAATAATCAACTACGCGGACGAGCAAGAAGCGGCTGGCGAGGATTGGTTCAGAGAAGGTACTGAACAAGTGCGATATGGCTAGAAGAAATCTATATGAGATGCAAAACCCCTGCTCAATTCAAAACTTGCTGCATCACGTTCGTTCTGTACCTTTCATTCCGCTGCATCAACTCTTGATGTGTCCCTCGATCCTCGCAACGCCCATCATGTATCAGAAAGATCACATCTGCCATCTGAATGGTATGCAACCGGTGCGCAATGATCAGAATCGTCGCATCGCCGCGGATTTCTTGCAACGTCTCCTGCCACCGGGCTTCGGATTCGCTATCGAGAGCTGAAGTCGGTTCGTCTAGTAAAAGAAGCGAAGGATCACGCACCAAGGCTCTCGCAAGCGAAAGCCGTTGTCGTTGGCCGCCGCTGAAATCTTTTCCGTTGGTGCCGCAAGGGGTCTCGTACTGTCGAGGCAATTCCATGATCGTATCGTGGATGTTTGCGCGACGTGCAGCTTCTTCGAGCCTTGGTTGGCGGACGGAGAAGTCACTGCTCGAGCCCAAGTCGAGATTGAAGGCTACATTTGCGTCGAAGAGCATGTTGGTTTGCGGGACGAGAGAGATATTTCTTCGGAACGTCGTATCGTCGGATTTGCTGATGTCTTCGTGGTCGATCGTGATGGAGCCGGTGGTGGGTCGGTAGAAGCGCTCCAGAAGGGCGAAAAGTGTCGATTTACCGCTGCCGGAGGGCCCGACGAACGCAGCGAGCTGCCCAGGTTGAATGTTGATGTTGATGTCTTGAAGGACGACGGTTGATGGTCTGCTGGGGTAGGCGAAGGAGACGTTGGTCATTGAAATACGGGCGCCGCCACTGGATCGAGGTTGGTTTGCATGGGTATCATCTTCGGCTTGCTTCTCGTCGATGGGCATGAGCGGGATAGCTTCGATGTCGAGATCTGACTTGTCTGGCACATCGCCCCGCTCCTCGGCGTCTCGTGCACTCAGCCGACCACCATTGGTATCCTTGTTCGATTGTGTCTCCAGTTCTACGCACTGGTGACTTCTAGGCAGTAGATCAATCAGACCGAACACCCGAGCTCCAGACGAAGTTGCTCGAGCCACATCGGAAAGCAAATTGAAAAGCTGACCGCAGCCAACAGCTCCTACAAGCATAGCTGGTAGCACAGTCTGGAATTGCGCTTGATCGTACTCGCCGGCAATAATCAGTCTCGAGCCCCACCAGTATGCTATACCGTTCAATGCGTTCGGGATGCTGTAGCCCAGTGCCAGAAAGCAGTTGCCGATAATGACAAGACGAACTGTTGCAGCGTACGGTGCATCCAATGCTCGTTGGTACGACGCGAGCATCTCCTCCTCCAGACCAAAGGCGGCCACGGTATTGATGGCGCCAACGGCTTCTGTAGCTATTCCAACAGACGCATCGAATGCTTCTCGATGCTTGTCCTGGAACTTTGTGAGGACCGATACTCGGGCGATGCCAGAAGCAACCAGGACAGGAATGATTGCAAGGATTACAATGGCAATTTTCCATGCGATAATGTGGGCCATTACTGGACCAACAATCAAGCTGACGACGACGCCAATGGAGACTCCGAGGAGATTGCCGGTAATGTTCCCAAGACTCGAAGCATCCGCACTGATATATGACAGCAAGCTACTTGGCGTTCGTCCTTTATCCTCGTGCCACTGAACCTCTTGCTGAAGAAGACTCCGGAGCGACAAGATCCGGACTCGATTCAAGAGGTGCTCGGAGACATTGCCAAAGCAGAAGGAAGAGCCCACCGTGGTGCCAAAGCTCAGTATGGCAAGGATCAGGAATGCGATCCCCACGTTCTGCCCGCTGGCGATAATGCGTTCGGACGTGAGACCGCACACTGTGAGAGCCCCGATGGCCTGCCCAAACATGACCGCTTCGATAGACCAGGTGAGGCCTATCATTATTAGCATACGCGGGCTGGGAAGCATTGCTAGTATCCAGCAGCTTCAATGCGGGGACAAGCTTACCAACAAAAGTCGCAGTAGCTATGCCGATGTAGATGAACAAGCGCTGCGCCCGCGTGTATTCGTATATTCGGCGGAACACTTTTCGATAGGGGGCTTTTCCTTCTTTGCTTCTCGATATCGTATCGTCTGTGTCGCCCTCGCCGCCCTTGAGCTCGGAGTCCAGCAGTGGCAAGTCCTCCAGGTCGTCATCATCTTCATGTTGTACACGTGGTGCAGAGGATGCATTGCCCAGGTCGTCGACCTCGGTGTCACTCTTGCTCATATGGCGTTCCGCATTGTCGTGTGCGTTCGGATCAGACGTGGAAGCCCCAGCTGTAGAAGCATCTGTCGTGGCAAAGTCTTTTCCAGAATTTTGGTCAACATGACTCTGAAGAGCCTGCATTTCTACCATGCGAGCGAATTGGCCGTCTCTGTCAAGAAGTTCCTTGTAGCCACCTTCTTCCACGACATCCCCGTTGCGCATGACGATCACTTTGTCGACGTGTTTGATAGACGACAGCCGATGCGCGATCAGGATAGTTGTCCTTCCTGGCATCGACTGCGAAAGGCTTTCAAGTATCGCGACTTCGGTAGTGGTGTCCAGTGCTGATGTAGCTTCGTCCAACACGAGAACTGGCGCATTGCGCGCGAGACTGTTATCTACTCGTCAGCATGCTCTCGGTGGGATCACTCGCAAATGATCGACTCACGCTCTCGCTATGGCGATGCGCTGTCTTTGCCCTCCACTGAGGTGCAGCCCCCGAGTCCCAACTTTCGTTGCTATCCCGTGCTCGAGGCGTTCTACAAAAGCATACGCTTGAGCCTGCTCTAGTGCCTTGAGTACACGTCGAACGACTTCGCCCAGAACTTGTGAGTCCCCAGCTGCCTTCTCTGCTGTCTGACCCGTATGTCGCATCTTTGCTGCCAGTTGCTCAACGGCACCAGGCGGCCACTCCAGCCTACCAGCCAGCCCGTATGCAACATTTTCCAGGATCGAGCGATTCATAAGTGTGGGATCTTGCTCCACGACTGAAATGCGATGTCGGAGATCTTTGACATTCCATTGCCTGAGATCGATACCATCCAGCTCAAGGGATCCTTCTGCCGGGTCGTAGATGCGATTTAATAGCGTGGCAATAGTCGATTTACCGCTTCCAGACAGTCCGACCAGCGCAGTGACTTTTCCCGCGGGCAGCTCGAGAGATATGTGGTTGAGAACTTGAGTGTCGGGACGGCTGGGATACGCAAAAGCCACCTCCTTGAGCTCGAAGTGACCCGTGATGGAGGTGAGTGGCCGTCCAGTAGTCGCTGACATACCGTCTATCGCAGTATCGCGCCGCATTACTGGTACCAAGTTGTCGTATGACGTCCGCGCTCCAATGAAGTAGGTCAGATAGTGCGAAAGACTTGCAAACATAAGTGACGCATCCAAGACGCAGGCCAGTACGGTGTAGATACGACCGACACTACTGCCATTCTGACCGTTTCTTGCTGCGGCCATATGCACACTACCTTGCCAGAAAGCCAGCGCATTCGAAATGTACGTTGCTGTGTACAGAAAAGCCATCTGCCCCGCAGCAGTCACCGTTTTCTTGGTAACGGCGCTTGCGACTGCTTGCAGACGTCGACTGTAGAGTGTTTCCAGCCTCTTGCTGGCGCCAAATGCATGTACGAGAGGAATGTTCTGAAGACTTTCGGATGCCAGATTCGTCGCGGAGCTGACGCCATTCGCGACTTGTGTCGAGAAACGTTCAAGAAGTTTGCCAGTATACTGTGCGTAAAGAACGTATACAGGCACGAGTGCGGCCAATTTCCAAGTCAAGGCGGCATCCTGAGAGAAGGCGACTGCATATCTGCTTCGAAGTCAGCATGATTTTGTCAGGCGGTTCGAAGCTCACTTACGCGGTGATGAAGTAGGATATGGTGGTAATGTAATGTGCCACTTTCTCCCCTGTACCGGTCTGGATGTTTTGTATGTCGGTGTCTAGCCTGGTGGCCATCTCACCGGAAGGAAGACTGTGGAAGAAAGCGGGCTCCTGTCTCAGCAACGCACGCATGTAGGCGAAGCGAATGCGGTACGTGAGGCGTTCTCCAAAGAGTCCCCAACAGCCATTGTACTATGATCGATAAGCACTTGGCGACCCAGGATTTCCCCAATACAAGAGACGTCGTACATACCGCGTAGATCATCGCGAAATTGGCAAGTGCCACTGCGAACATGCCGAATACCTTGTTCTGAACCGAGATCCATTGTTCGGAAGCGTTGGCGTCCGCTGCGGCTTCCGCAGAGCAGTCTGCTAGTTCGTCGACGACCTTTCCGTAGAGAAGTCCAAGAATTGGAAAAGGCACACCACCTAGAATGGCGGTGATGGTGCCAGCCCACATGAGCACGACATCTTGTCGACTTGGATCGGCAGCAGTAAGAAGCCGCACAAAGCTAACGATGGGGGCGTACGAAGGTCTCCAGGCCAGCAAAGCCCGAGCACGCTGTGAAGCTCAGTTCCCAGTCTCCCTCCAAGTGTACGGGAGCGACAGCATACCTTGCTCCAGTCCTCGTGAATCGGCATAACGTAGATCCAACGACACAGTCCGAGTTTCTGCGAAGGCAAACATGAATGGTCTCTGCAGTTCCCAGCTGCCCTCAGGGTCACGGGTTCCTAGCCGTTCCGCGCAATAGCCCTAAGTTAGCTTGAGGGCATCGACCGGGCACCATGTCCATCGCACGGTGGACGAGGGCAGGCCGACCTCGCAAGTGGTCTGTCTCACAGCATCATCATTGCCGATGGGGAAAAAGCCGCATGCTCACGAGCTGACGCGAAACAAGCGAGCAGTGCACGCTGATGCAGTGGCGGCGGCAAGGGAGCGTCCAAGTAGTCAAAAGCATGCCGGTTCCTGGATTGTGATTGGATGGTCGAAGGTGGCCGCCGAGCTCCGTGAGCACGATTAATCAGATCCGAGGGATCTGATAGCGGAGTCGGCAAGGATCCTCGCATCTGATAACTCTATTTACTCATCACTCCTTTTTCCGCCACTCACACCCACGCCAGCGTCACTTTTGCCTTCCGACGGGCATGACGAGCTGGCGCCACGCAATTATTGGCACACACAACAAGTCCTCGATGCAACCTGGTCGCGCTCTCACACTTTGTTTGTGCAGCGAAGCCCTGGAATCCGCCCAACAGAAGCTTCGCTGTCGCGCGAACATGCCTCTCTGCGCCACGTGGGATGGGCTGCGCGTGGGCTGCTCCAGGTTGTCGTCGAATTGCCATGCGAACAGCCGGTTCCCGGCCAAGAATGATGGTTGCGGATGTTGGGGCGACTCGCCGCCGGCTGTGGCTGGCCAAGTGCCGGGAGTCCAGCTACTGCAAGCCGCGTGAGCGTGCGATGGCGGTCTCGGACTCTTTCATGGTCGTGTCTTGTAATAATAAGCAGAGCGTCCCACAGCCGCGGTTCCCGCCAAGCGCATCCATTCGACTCCGCCGCCCACCCCAATGGCTTCTATCAGCGACGCCGACTTGAAACAGATATGGCAGTGGAACGCTACAGTTCCAGAGACATTGAATGGCCTCGTGCACGACCTGATACTTGAAGTTGCAAGAAGGCAACCCGACGCCCCTGCGATTGAAGCGTGGGACGGCTCACTCACATACGGCGAACTGGATCGTTATTCACAGACATGGGCAGCCCATCTGGTATCTCTCGGCGTCGGCCCAGAAGTGCACGTCTCTTTACTGTCCGAGAAAAGTAAATGGGTCTCAGTGGCCATGCTGGGCGTGATGCGTTCTGGTGGCGTGACCGTTGTGATGGACATCACTCAACCCGAGGAGCGCCTGGGACTCATGATGAACCAAGTCCGACCAGATGTTGTCTTGGCTTCAGATGGCGCATGGTCTACCGCCAACAAGCTGGCCGGATCTGCCATCATTTGTAGCATCGACGCGGATCGATTAAGTCACGGCTCCAGTTCCACGCAGTCGAACTCCCCACAGCAAACGAAAGCGACAGGCGAAAACGCATTATGGGTTTCCTTCACCTCGGGCTCTACAGGCCGACCAAAGGCTGTCGTCGTGGAACATCGTAGTCTGTACACCGAACTCCACGTGCAAGCGGAGCCTACGGCAATGTCAACATCATCCAGAGTCTTCGATTACGCCGGCTATTCATGGGATATGACTTGGTACAATGTCCTCTTCTGCTGGCACGCAGGAGGTTGTCTTTGCGTACCATCAGAAGAGGACAGGAGACAGGACCCTTCAGCTGCGATCAAACGCTTCCGAGCGAATTTTGCGAACATCACACCTACTGTGGCCGATTTGCTGGACGACGAGGCCCTGCACATGCTCAAAGGGTTTGAGACTATTGGTGAGCGTGCCTCGCCGAAACTTCTGTCACGCATACATCCTTCACAAAGATATCGCAATACATATGGAGCTTCAGAGTGCGGCTCTCTTCAAACCGCAGCACTGAACCCTGACACACCCGACAACATCGGCTATGGTAGTGGCGTTGTGACGTGGCTTGTGAACGAAGACGAAGATGGCAGATTCAATCTTGCCCCGATTGGAGAGAGTGGCGAGATCTGGCTTGAAGGGCCTCTTGTGAGTCGCGGGTATCTACGCGATGAGGTGCAGACTGCGAAAGCTTTTGTGGAGGACCCTCCATTTCTTCTTGCGGGCGACGGAGCTAAGATAACTGGTCGGAAAGGAAGACTATACCGGATGGGAGATTTGGCAAAGTACGCTCCTGACGGAAGTCTTCGAATTCAAGGCCGACGGGATTGGCAAGTCAAGCTTCGTGGTCAACGAGTTGAGCTGGGTGAAGTCGAGCACCACGTCCGCGCTGTCTTGAGCGAGAGTTGTGGTGGAGAGGGTCTGCATGTGGCCGCCATGGTTGCAATTCCTAGCGGCCATGCGATCCCCACTTTGATCGTCTATGTTGTATTACCTGGAGCCGGGGATCTTGACGATCCAGGCTTGCGCTTGGGGCTGACAAAAGCCACGAATGGCATCGACGACAAATTGAGAGCTCGAATACCAGCTTACATGATACCCAAGGGCTACATACCATTGCGTCAGTTGCCTTTGACCTACACTGGAAAGAGGAATCGCGCCGCCTTGACGGAGAGGATCACCGAGTTGACATTGCGGGAGATAGCTGATCTCTGGTCATCGGATCAGTCGAGCCGACGAGTTCCGACTTCACAAACTGAAACTCTGCTACAGAGTCTTGTTGCAGATATACTGGATCTCGAACCAGATGAAATCGCAGCGGAAGACAATTTCTTGCGCCTCGGTGGCGACTCGGTCCTCGCCGTTCGACTGGCAGCAGCAGCACGAAAACGAGATGTCGCGATTTCCGTCGCAGAGGTGTTCGCGCGTCCACGGATATGTGATCTGGCGGAGTACCTTGATCAACGCAACTCTAATGGAGCGCTTGCTGCAGGTCTCACAAAATCAGCAGAGCCGGTGACTGCCTTCAGCTTGCTACAGTTTCTCGATCCGAAAGACGCTCGCATGGAGGCCGCTGATCAGTGCGACTTGGACGCGGACGCGGTCGAGGATATCTTTCCCTGTACAGCACTGCAAGCTGGGCTCATGGCCTTGACGGCACAGCGAGCAGAGGACTACATCGGTCGGCAGACTTATCAGCTGCGCCCCGAAACTGACGTTGCACGTTTCAAAACAGCCTGGGAACTTGTATTCGCCGGCCTACCCATCTTGCGCACGCGAATTGTAGATCTGAGAGGGGAGGGCCTTGTGCAGGTCGTATTGAAGGAGTCTTATGCTTCAGCATGGGATACAACCACACGTACTGATACTCCCTCGATGGGGCTGGGCTCGCCTTTGGCTAGCTTCTGCGTTCTCGAAGACCCAACAGCTTTTCATTTCCAGTGGACCATGCACCACGCTCTTTTCGACGGGATTAGTTTAACCTTGATACTTGCTAAGCTGCGATATGCATACGAGCATCTGGAATTCGGACCCTCTCCACCACTTTTTCAAGCCTTCGTCCGTCATGTCCAGCAGATAAGCAGAGAAGATGCAAAGACTACGTGGCGCAATCATCTTGCCGGTCTAGAAGCTCAGCCCTACCCGCCTTTGCCATCTCCTACATACAAGCCCCACGCCGATTGCGAAGTCGTTCATCATATGCATGGAATTCCCTGGCCCACTGGAAGTGGCTTTACTGCGGCTACAGTAATTCGAACAGCTCTTACTTTGCTATTGGCAGAGTACACCGGCTCATCAGACGTGGTGTATGGTGTGACAACGTCTGGACGTGCTGTACCAGTGGATGGCGTTGAATCGATGATGGGGCCCACGCTTGCCACTGCCCCAGCCCGGACAGTCATCGACGTCGAGGATAATGAGAGCACCCGTCAGCTACTTGCACGGGTTCAGCACGATTCCCTAGCACTGATCGAAGCCGAACAACTTGGTCTGCAGGCTATTCGTCTTGTCAGCGACGATGCGCAGCGAGCGTGTAATTTTCAGACGCTCTTGCTGATCGAGCCCGCAGAGCGAGGCGACAACTCCAAGCCCATATTCTTATCCGAGGCATATGAAGAGTCCTTAGACACAGCCGTCTTCAACTCTTATGGCTTACTGATCCACTGTTATTTGGACAGTGATAACGGAGTCCGCATCACACTGAGCTTTGACTCTGCAATGCTGCCGACCGAACAAGCTGAGCGCATGGGTGGCCAACTTGAGCACATTGTGCGTCAGCTATGTGCACCGGAGAGACACGAGTTGAGCGTCGCTGCGGTGCGTGTCATCAGTCCACAAGACCTTCAGGATATTTGGTCTTGGAATGCTTCCGTCCCGGTGACAGACATGGCGGAGGTCGAGACAGTTCACCAGCTAATCCAGCTGACTGTCGACCGTCAGCCCCGATCGCCAGCGGTCGAGAGCTGGAACGGAAGTCTTACTTATGCTGAATTGGACCGGCTGTCGACAACATGGGCATACTACATCGCCACGACAAACAATGTGGGCCCAGAAGCGATTGTGCCGTTGTGCTTAGAGAAGGGAATCTGGATGATCGTGGCAGCTCTATCCGTCATGAAAGCCGGCGGTGTATGCTGTGCGCTCGACGTAAACCAGCCATTGGACAGGCTTACTACCATCGTTGGTCAAGTTGCGGCGCCAGTGGTCTTGGCATCCGGAGGTACTGCAGCACTAGCTCGTTCTATCGCAGGCGAGGGTGGTACAGTGCTCATAGTGGGGCCTGAGCTACCGACTACCGTTACAGAATCTGGAGAACAGCACGCCGACTTTGAGAAACTGCCACAAGCTCGGTCCTCGAATGCCCTGTACGTGTCATTCACCAGTGGCAGCACAGGCCTGCCCAAGGGAGTAGTCATTGAGCACGGCAATTTCCTCCATGCAATAGCACACCAACGCGCATTTCTAGGCTTCAGCGAAACTTCACGGATCCTGGACTTCGTATCGCCAGCGTTCGATGTCTTCTGGGAGAACTTGCTCATGGGGCTCACGGCGGGCGCGTGTCTCTGCATACCTTCTGCTAAGCAACGCATGGACAACCTCGTCGAGTTCGCTAAGCAATATCGCGTCAACTACGTCGAAACCACACCTGCTCATATACGAGCGGTAGACCTTGCACATTTATCAACGATCAACGTCAGCGGCGAGGCTTTAAATTACGCAGACATTGAGTACCTGGACAGAAGTACTGCGCGCATCCTAAACTCTTATGGCCCTACCGAATGCACGGTGACTGCAACAGCGACTGAGCTGACTCGCCCCTTCACCAAGAAGTGTGGAATGCCAGGCCTCGGTCGAGGACTGGGCTGTGCTACATGGATCGTCAGTGTTGACAAACCCCACCAGCTGGCACCTGTAGGTGCTACTGGGGAGCTGTACATTGAAGGCACCCTTGTCGGACGTGGCTATCTCAATGATGCCGCTAAGACAGCCGCGAACTTTGTGCGCGATCCAGAGTGGCTGATTAGTGGTGTACGCGATCGTCGAGGTCGGCAAGGTCGGTTGTATCGTACGGGTGACCTCGTGCGGTATTCTCCTGATGGGACTCTGAACTATGTCGGCAGGCGAGACGAGATGGTCAAGATTCGTGGACAGCGTGTCGAGTTGGGCGACGTTGAACGAAACATCCAACGAGTCCTCCAAGACCATGAGGACAAGTCAACGGGGTCCGTGCAAGTCATTGCGGAAGTGGTGCAAAAAGCTTTGATAGCCTTTTTGGTACAGCCATCTACAGCTTCGAAAAGGCTTATGGACAGCAACGATCTTGCCAGCTTACTTGCGGAGCAAGTCCCAAACTTCATGATACCGGTCGCATTTTTCGCATTGGACGACCTACCACTATCGCCTAGTGGGAAAATCAATAGACGTCTGCTGCGAGCGCAAGGCGAAGCTCGCATAGACAAGATCTCCGCAAAGGACAATACTCAAGCCGCTGTGATTGAACCAAGTTCTAAGCTTGAGCGAATACTCCGAGACGTCTGGGCTGATGTGTTGCAGCGGAAACGCGAAACTGTATCGATTGATGCACACTTCACGACGCTGGGTGGAGATTCCATCACAGCAATGCAAGTTGTCTCACGAGCGCGGTCACGAGGTCTCGAGGTCTCTGTCGCGGATCTACTGAGGCTGAAAACTATTCAGAAAATCGTCAAATCTGGCAAGGCAAGTCATGCAACTTCGAAAGGAGCATCAGCTGGCGCTAAGAGGGCTCATGGTCCATGGGAATCGACCCCCCAGCAGAAACGGTCTCTAAATGCGATAGGACTCATTACTCAGGACGTTTCTGATGTCTACCGATGCAGTCCCATGCAGGAAGGGATGCTGCTTAGCAGGAAAACAGGGATCGCGAGCTACCTGACGCATTCGATTTGGGCATGCAAGGCTGCTGCAGCGGAGCGAATATCGATATCCAAGCTCGAACGGGCGTGGCAAACTGTTCTTGCGCATCACTCCATCTTTGCGACAGTATTTCTGGACGACGAGCAGACCGGAGGCTTCTCACAAGCCGTACGACGTTCTTGGGACATTTCAAGCCATATTCACATTGTTGAGACCGAGAGTACCTCGCCTGTCCAGTGGCTTTCACGTCTTGTTACAACCCCCAAGTTCCAGCTTGCAAAGCCAGAAATCGCTGTTACGATTGCCATGGATGACACTGGGGAATGCGCTTGTCGACTAGACACTAATCACGCTCTAATAGACGCCGCTTCGGTCGCAGTGCTCTTGGATCATCTCAACATAGCCTACCGCGGAGTCACGCTGCCTTCGTCGCCGCAATTCCGCGAAGTGATAGATTATATTGAGTCGACGAAGGCAGAAGATCGAATCGAATACTGGAGGAACTACCTGGCAAATATTCAGCCTTGCAATTTCCCCACGGAAAAAGCCAAGCCCGCAACAGAGAGTGCTAGGACGTGTACTGTGGAAGTCCCTTATGGTGGCGGTACGGCCGTCTATGATTTTTGTCGTGCCCGTGGTATAACGAGGGCAGCATTCATACAAGTTGTCTGGGCTCTTGTTTTGACATACTACACTCGGGGCGACGAGGCCTGCTTCGGATTTCTTGCCTCAGGACGAGACATGCCTGTTGCAAACGTTGATCAGGCTGTCGGTCCTCTGATCAATATGCTCATCAGTCGTGTTTCGATGGCACACGAGGACACGGCAGAGCACTTGCTGCAGTCGGTCAGTGAGGACACCATCAGCCACCTGGAGCATCAGCACGTGTCTTTGGCAGAGATTCAACGATCCGTCGGTAGAGGAAGCCTGTTCAATTCATCTATCACAGTTTACGATGCTGAGTCATCTACAAGTTCACCATCGCACGACGACAATGCACAAGATCACCCAGCCGGCATCAATTTTCAGGAGTACGAGGCTTCAGACGAGCAGGAATTTGATTTTGGCCTCGCAGTGGAGCTCCGCGGCTCCTCGACGAGCATCAATTTCGCTTTTCGCGAGAACAAGTTTAGCCTGCAATCCGCGTCATATGTTGTCCAAAGGCTGAGCGATGCAATCCATTTCATTCTCGACAGTAAAGTCGGGTCGCCTGCCTCCATTCGTGAAAACTTCTTTCACTACGTAACGGGACTGTCGCAGGAGAAACTGGACACCTTCTGGCAAAATCAGCGCAAAGATCTGGAAGCATCGACATTTCCAGTACTGTCATCACTTACCTATCAGCCAATACTTGACACAAGAGTTGCTAAGAAGGTTGTTCTGCCGCCAGCCCAAAATCTACTAGATGTCCATGTGCTCGCAGCATGGGCTTTACTGCAAGCAAATCACACAGGCTCGGACCATGCCCTGTTCGGTGTATTGCAAGACTATGAGAGCTATGCAAACAATGCAGCGGCTACACATCACCACATGGCTCTACCCATACGTGTCGATCTTTCCTCAAACACGACTTCAGCGGAGGACCTTTTGGAGGCGATGAACGATAAGGTCGCCATGATACATGAAAGTAACGCACTCGATCCTTTGTATCTCCAAGACGTCGCGTCTAGCGACGACGGCGCTCTGAGATTCCAGACTCTTATAGTCTGCAAAACTCGACTGCGTGGAACTCATTCGGACACCAATGGCACGACGAGCAACGAACACAACATAAATTATAACGGCTCTAAAAACGTCGCAAACGGCGCCTTGTCCATTGCCGAGACCAATGGCTTGTCGTATGCGCATCAACAGAAAGGCACCGCCGCAGCTCTGGTGTTGGAGTTCGATCTCAGGTCATCGTCAACGATCGAAATACGATCTTATTTTGATTCGTTTGTGCTGAGTGTTGCGCTCGTGGAGCGTATGCTGCAACAGCTAGAGCATATCATGAGTCTCTTGACAGATGCAAGACTCGCAAGCACCAATGTCCGGAGTCTCGATATGGTTAGTAGCACTGACCTGCAAGATATCTGGCAGTGGAACTCAGACATTCCGGATCCAATAATGAAGCCTGTTCACGAGATCTTCCAGCAAGTCGTCGAGTCTCAGCCAGCTGCCACTGCTGTAGCAGCATGGGATGGGGAGTTTAGTTATCGAGAGGTGGATGACCTCTCATCGAGTCTGGCCCAATACCTCATCACGCGAGGTGTGGGATCGAGCATATCTGCGGTTCCTCTACTTTTCGAAAAGAGCAGATGGATGCCGATTGCTATGCTTGCAGTTAGCAAGACCGGAGCTGCGGCGGTCACCATGGACGTTTCGCAACCTGTGCAACGCCTTGCCACAATCGCCGCCCAGGTCAACGCCAGTATCATCGTTTGCTCGATCTCAGCCACAGACATGGCCGCAGCAATACTAGGATCGCAACGCGGGAAACCATCCGGGAAGGCTATCATTGGCATTGATGCGACGCGCATCTCAAGTCTATCAACTCCATGTAGTCGCATTTCTCTTCCACGAGTGGACCCGAAAGGCACGATCTTCATCCAATTCACGAGTGGAAGCACTGGAATTCCCAAGGGCTGTTGCATCTCCCACGCAAATCTCGCAACTGGAATCGAATTGCAGTATCGAGCACGACTAGAGTACGGGCCAGACACTCGGGTGCTCGATTTCGCATCTTATGCCTTCGATGTTTGCTGGCTAACGAACATGGGAGTCTTGTGCACTGGAGGTATTGTCTGTGTGCCTTCGGAGTCTCAGCGAAGAAATGACATTGCTGGATTCATGAGGGAGATGCGCGTGAACAGCGCAACCTTCACGCCGACGATGGCAGATACGATTAGAGACCATGACGTGCTCAGGAGCCTGAAATATATCAAGTTGGGCGGAGAGCCTGTGAGCGAAGCGCTTGTTCAACGACTGCAGCAATTTACCAGGGTCTGGATTGCGTATGGACCCAGCGAATGCACGATCGGTGTGGCATTCGCCAAAAGAGAGGAGGGAGATCATGGGATTGGCCGTGGAGTAGCGGCCGGCACCTTTATCGTCGACCCAGTCTCTGGAAATCTTGCACCAGTAGGCACAGTGGGAGAGCTTTGGATATCAGGTCCATTGGTCACTGAGGGCTACTTGAACGACCCCATCAGGACGGCAGAAAGCTTCGTCGAGGACCCAGCGTGGTTCGTGGCTGCAGGTCATCACGGACGCCTATACAGAACGGGTGACCTCGTTAGGTACAATCAAGATGGGTCGATCCATTTCGTCGAACGAATTGACAATCAGGTCAAGCATCGAGGCCAGAGAATGGAATTGGACGAAGTTCAGTTCCATGTGCTCAAGCAGCTTGCTTACCAGACCGATCAGGATCGGGAAAAGGTCCAAGTCGCAGCTGAGATGATCACGCCAAAAGACCGCCAAGGACCCTGTCTCGTCGCTTTCATCGTGCCTCCACATGCGTCATCTCTGAGTGAGCAGGAGTTGCGAGATTCAGTGACACGCATGACAGATTCGATTGCAACCCGGATGAGTGCAAGTGTGCCGTCTTTCATGGTTCCGGTTGGGTACATCCCCCTTTCATACCTCCCAACTACAGCCACGGCAAAAGTTGACAGGCGCTCGTTGCGAGCTATTGGCGGCGAGCTCCTCTTTGACCAACTCATAAACGATGGAAGTACAAAGGAGGTGGCATATCAGGAACCAACAACGCAGCTCGAACGTCATCTACAGAGATTGACATCGGAAATCCTCGACATTCCAGCCAAGAGCATATCTGCTCACAGTGGATTCCTCCAACTGGGCGGTGATAGCATTCTTTCTATGCGGCTGGTTGCACTTGCAAGGCGTGAAGGGGTCATCTTGAGCGTTGCCGACATTTTCAACCAGCCTACTCTAAGGGCGCTGGCTTCCACTGCTCGATCGGATACTGACTCAAGTGAGCATGTGCCGGCGCCTTTCTCACTCCTTGGCGAATGCGACACCGAGATGATCCGAGCGCAAGTTGCTACGCATTGCAATGTCTCCGAGACACAGATTGTAGACGTCTTCCCCTGTACAAGCCTGCAAGCAGGATTGCTTGCGTTGACATCGCGGCACGAGGGCGACTACATCTGGCAAATGGCCTTCCAGCTACGTGCAGGCATCGATCCTCCACGATTCAAACGAGCATACGAGGCACTCGTCGTGTCCACTTCGATTCTCAGAACCAGAATCGTCCACATATCTGAGCTCGACAGCCCAGTACAAGCAATCGTGGATGAGCCAGTGCACTGGCATGAGAGCACTGGAAAGGTGCGCATGGGTCTGGGCACACCACTGAGCCATGTCACACTTACTTCCGACCCAGGTAGCACAAAGACTTACTTCACCTGGTCGCTTCATCACTCTATATACGATGGTCATTCGATGCAACTACTCATGAATGCTCTGAGAGATGCCTACGAAGGTCATGAGATACAGCCGCTGACACCATATCAAAGCTTCATCAAGCACGTCACGGCGACGTCGGAAACTTCACACGAAGCAGAGTTTTGGTCACGGCAGTTTACTGGCCTCGAGGCCGCGAGATATCCTCCTCTTCCTGCACAAGAGCATGTTCCAAGGGTCGACACCAGCGTCGAGCACAAGATCGACAACTTGGGATCGACACCGCGAGGTTTCACGCTTGCTACCTGCTTGCGTGCAGCTTGGGCACTTCTATTGACCCAGCTTACTGGTCGCACAGACACCGTTTACGGTGCCGTAGTGACAGGTCGACACGCTCCGCTCAGTGGTATCGAATCTTGTGCTGGACCCACATTAGCAACTGTGCCGGTACGAGTATTGCTTGATTATGATTCAAGTTTGAAGCAATTATTGGAACAGATACAACACCAAGCGACGGACATGATCAAGTTTGAGCAGACGGGCCTTCAACGAGTGCGAACCATAAGCGAGGAGGCTGAAGAAGCTTGCAACTTCCAATCTTTGATGGTGATAAATGCCCTCACAACTCAAGATGGACATCTCAGCGGTGCCTGGGACGCCCTTTTTGATATGTCCGATTTGGACTTTGACCTGAACAAAACCAACAGAGATGATGCTTTCGCCACCCATGCCCTCACTTTGGTCTTTGACCAGGACGACTCGCAGGATATTCATCTGACGCTGTTCAGCGACAGCCAAGTGGTCACTTCTGCTGAGGCAGTGAATATATCTCGCCAATTGGAGCACATCTTGCGTCTGATCTGCAAACCTGAATCCGGGAACAAGAAAGTCGGTCAGTTGAATCTAGCGAGTCGGGATGACCTCACGGAGATCTGGAAGTGGAACAGGGAAGTTCCAAAGCCCGTGTCAGTCTGCGTGCATGAAATCTTCAGAGAAACCGTTCGCAGACAGCCCAACGCGCAGGCGGTCTGTTCCTGGGACGGAACGCTCACCTTTGCGCAGCTTGATCAACTCTCTACACGATTGTCTGGTCACCTTTCCCGTCTTGGCGTTCGACGAGCTACTATGGTGCCTCTGTACTTCGAAAAGTCGATGTGGATGACTGTGGCTCTGTGGGCGGTGATGAAAGCTGGAGGAGCGTCTGCTGGCAACGATGTTACGCAGCCAAAAGAGAGGCTTCGGAAGATCGTAGGGCAGGTGAAGTCCAAAGTTGTGCTAGCCTCTGCACAATCGGCGGACTTTGTTCAATCTTTGGTGCAACCAGATACGGAAGTTGTTATCGTCGATGAAGCGCACATCCAAGACATGCCTCCCTGTGGACCAGTCGACTCCGGTGTGCAGCCCTCTGACACGCTGTTTCTCGTATTCACATCTGGCAGCACGGGTGAGCCGAAGGGCGTCATCATAACCCATGAGAATGTCGCTAGCGCTATCTACCTGCAGGCCGAAGCGCTGGAAATTGGCAAGCCTGGTGCAAGACTTTTGGACTTCGCGTCCTATGCATTCGATGTCACCTGGCAAAGCAATGTTATGGCAGTAGCACAAGGGTCCTGCGTGTGCGTGCCGTCCGATTTTCAGCGACAAAATCACCTCTCTCAAGCCATGGCCGAACTCCAAGTGACATCTGCGACTCTCACTCCACTTGTCGCTGAGACTCTGGATCTCGAGGTTGTGAAAGGCTTGCGATACATCGAGATGGGTGGGGAGATGGTCAGTGATGCACTGATCAAGCGGATGCCGACGAGAGTCCGTGTAGCGTACGGACCAAGTGAAGCGACGTTAGGCGTAGCATATGCCAAGAAAGATCGCGGTGATGTTGGCATTGGCCCGCCTTCTGGGATGTGTGCGTGGCTTGTGGACCCAATTACCTCGGATCGTCTCGTGGGCAGAGGATGCATTGGCGAACTCTGGATCGAAGGGCCTCTGGTATCGCCAGGCTACATGAATGATCCTGCCAAAACTGCAACTGCATTCATAGAGGATCCCCCGTGGCTCATAGCTGGTGGTCCAGGATCAGCTGCCTCACTAGGTCGTAGGGGCAGGTTATACAAAACAGGCGATCTTGTGCGATACGCCCCAAATGGCCACTTGATCTACGTTGGAAGAAAGGATGTTCAAGTGAAGATCAGAGGCCAGAGAGTCGAGCTGAGCGAGATCGAGTCGATCGTTACCCGTGAGATCCGAAACAGCTTAAATGAACACAGCGCTGGGTTGGAAACAATCAGCGTCGTTGCTGATCTCGTCTCGCCGAAAGATGTCAAGAATTCATTGCTGGTAGCGTTCGTTTCGCTCAGAATCAGAGTCGGGATCGACGTGGAGCCCCTTTTACGCAGCGCCCACGCTCGGGTCGCTGCTCACGCCGCCTCGTACATGGTACCTGTGGCGTACATGCTGCTCAAATCTATGCCTCGAACTACTACCGGGAAAGCAGACCGTCGAGAACTTCGCAAGCTCGCCAGCTCCAAGGAAATTGGCGAGTTCTTCGATCCATCGCGGTTAAGCATAGGCCGTGAGCGCATGCCGTCTACCCCCGCGGAGCGAGCTCTACAAACCGTGTGGAAGTCCACGTTGAAGATATCAAGACCTATCATGACGACCGATAACTTTTTTCTGCTTGGTGGTGATTCTATAAAAGCCATGAAGCTGGTGTCGGTGATTCGACAATCAGGACGTTCCCTCACCGTGGCAGATGTGTTCAAGCATCCCGTTCTAGAGGATCTGGCCAAGCAGATGCAAGCACACGTTACAGAGTCAGCTCATATTCCGGAGCCGTTCAGCTTGTTGCAGCTACAAGAGTCAGAACTCGACAATGTCCGTATTTCAGCGGCCGCCACTATGCGTCTGTCCCCAGCAGATATAGAGGACATATATCCTTGTACGCCACTACAGGAGGGTCTGCTCGCTTTGGCAGCCCATCGGCCCGGAGCCTACACGGCAGAATTCGTGCAGACGCTGCATCCTTCAATTGACATCGGGAGATTCAAGCGCGCTTGGAATATCGTCGAAGAAGCAACGCCCATTTTGAGAACCAGATTTCTTGACCTGGAAGGATGTGGGATCGTTCAGTGTGTCGTACGACAGACGTCAGATTGGGCAGGAATTCAGTCGAAGTCAGAGGCGCGAGACGCAACTCGAGTGCTCGGAGTTCCACTCAGCGAAGTCACGCTGCATACTGATCAGTCATCCGGAGGGGTGGTTTGGCGCTGGAGAATCCACCACGCACTTTACGACGATCCCACCGTGGAATTGGCGATGAGTTCCCTTCGACGAGCATACCACCAAGAAACCGCCACGCAGCTGATGCCCCTTTCTTTCTTCATCAAGCATGTTCGCTCGATGTCACCCAAAGAGTCTCAAAACTTCTGGCAGAAAGAATTCAAGGGTCTCGAGGCAACGCAGTTTCCGAGCTTGCCGTACCCAAAATACCAGCCTCAAGCAGATGCTGCGTTTGAACAAGAAATTAAGCTACAAGGAGGACCTCCAGCAGGATTTACTCTCTCAACACTATTGAAGACTGCATGGGCGTTACTCATCACTCAGCGAACCAACAATAGCGAAGCAGTCTTTGGTGTCGTCACTTCTGGGCGGCAAGCGACTGGTTCTGACCTAGCGACGATTGCCGGTCCCACTATCGCGACTGTGCCCGTCAGAGTGCGCCTCGCGACAGAAATGGAAGGGAAAAGCTTGAAACTGCAATCTCTGCTCGAGCGAACACAACTGCAAGCCATCGACATGACCACATACGAGCAAAGTGGGCTACAGTATATTCAAAAGGCAAGCTCAGAAGCCGAAGAAGCTTGTCGTTTCCAGTCACTCCTTGTCGTACAGCCAGCTGCTGATGACGAGCAAGTTGCTAGTGACAGTCTGTTTGTGCAAAACTCC
The DNA here is from genome assembly GCA_022702355.1 of Cercospora zeina. NCBI lineage: Eukaryota > Fungi > Ascomycota > Dothideomycetes > Mycosphaerellales > Mycosphaerellaceae > Cercospora > Cercospora zeina. The sequence goes on from JAKLWX010000010.1 coordinate 2,338,679, forward strand.
TCGTCAAGCATTGAAAACGATCAGACCGCAGTGCCGGCCGCATTCAGCACCTACGCCTTGGCTGTAGTTTGTCAGCTGGGTGAAGGTCACATCGGCATAACTTTCAGCTTTGATTCAAATGTGGTACCGACAGCCAGTGCAAGACGGATCGCAAATCAATTCGGGCATATCATACATCGACTTTGTGATGCAACGAATCTGGAGAGTCCAATTTCCGGGCTGGATCTGGTCAGTGAACGAGATATCTCGGACATGGCTGAGTGGAACTCTCGAATCTCCATCGAACCCGCCAACGAACCAATGCACGACTTGATTGAACGCATCGCACACGAGCATCCCGAAGCCCCGGCAGTCTGCTCACACGATGGTGAGATAACCTACGGGAAGCTGCTCGAGTATTCACAACGTCTTGCGCAGCATTTAGTTGCTTTCGGCATCGGCCCAGGGATCATTGTGCCAATTTTGTTCGAAAAGTCGATCTGGTTCCCCGTCACATGCCTAGCTATTATGTACACTGGGGCTGGTACATGTGCCATGGATATTACACAACCCGAAGAGCGACTGAAAGTGATGGTGCGTAAATCGAGCCCGGTTGTGGCCATGCTGTGCTCAGCCAGCAGCGTAGACATCGCTGCACGGATACGCACGGATGAGACAGCCGCTGTGATCTCCGTGAACCAAGCCTTTATGGACGGTCTACAAGTTAGTACTGCTCCGCTGCCTCTCGTCGACCCACAAAGTCCACTTTATGTGGTATTCACATCCGGAAGTACTGGCGAGCCAAAAGGCGTAGTCATTACCCATGCCAATCTGGCTAGCATGAGCCAACTACAGTCTGATTTCCTCGAACTCGGTCTCAGTGCTCGAGTTCTTGACTTCGCATCCTACGCATTCGATTCCACGTGGGACTTCAATTTCCTGACCTTGGCAGCCGGTGGTTGTGTCTGTATACCCTCGGAATGGGAGCGCAAGAACGATATTGAAGGCGCAATGCTGCGGATGCGAGTCACACAGGGTACATTCAGTCCAACCTTTGCAGAGACCCTCAGCGATGAAGCTGTCCAACGCCTGAATTTCATTGAGATGGGTGGAGAAGCCGTCCCACAGCGTCTTATCGACCGTTTCTTGAAGCTAACGAGGGTACGGATCGCGTATGGACCAAGTGAGGCCACTATTGGTAGGTTCTTGCGGCATGTTGTGCGCGAAAGAGCCATGTGCTAACTTCTGATAGGAGTGATGTTTGCCAAACAAGAACAAGGTCATCAAGGCCTTGGCTTCGGCCTTGGTTGCAGGACATGGATCGTTTCGCCAGAGACTTCACGTCTGGTCGCAATCGGTTCTGTTGGCGAACTCTGGCTCCAAGGACCGCTTGTGGGTCAGGGATATCTGAACGATGAAGTGCAGACTAAGAAGGCATTCGTCAGTGCACCAGAATGGTTGAAAAAACAATTTCCCAGCCTATGTGCTGCCCATGACGAAAAGCTCTACAGGACCGGGGATATGGTGTCTTATGCTGAGGACGGATCGATCACGTTCCACGGCAGGAAGGATGGTCAAGTGAAGCTCAGAGGCCAACGTCTTGAGCTTGCGGACGTGGAAAACAACGTCTTGAGACACGCCAGCGGCCAGGCGAGCCACAATCTGCAAGTTGTCGCCGAGATCATCAAGTCAGCGGGCGCTCGCGATATCCTCGTGTCATTCATCAAGTTTGCTGGATCAGAGGGCTTGAGCGAAAGCGATCTCGCTGAACGCCTCGGACTTTTGCTTCAAGGAGGCATCCATGATCGTTTGAAGGCTACCCTTCCACTTTATATGGTGCCCGCTCGCTATGTGGCGCTACGTGATATGCCTCGAACTACTACGGGAAAGATTGATCGTCGCAGGCTGCAAGCTATGCAGCATCCTGACCAACTCATCATCGATCCAACTGCTACTACGGGAACTCGCCGACCACCCCGGACTGTCATGGAAGTGCGTCTACAAAAGCTCTGGTCTGTTGTATTAGACGTACCACAGGACAGTATTTCCGCAAATGATAGCTTCATGGCACTCGGCGGCGACTCAATTCAGGCCATGAGACTAGCCAATCTGTGCCACCGAGAAGGGCTTGAGATAGCAGTTATGGACATCTTTACCAAGCCGCTGCTGTCTCAGCTTGCAGATGCCATGAGAACATTCTCAGAGCAGCAGACGAGCTGTCCAGCTCCGCTCAGTCTTTTGGGTGATGAAGATGTGGACGAAGTCTGGAGCGAAGTACAGCAACGAATCCCTGCCAAATGTGGAACGATAGAGGACATCATGCCAATCACATACTCGCAGAGAGAATCTCTGGATGGCTCGATTCAAGGAGGACCTACTGGAGTGCATTGGTTTTACATCGATCTCGATCCGGGGATCGACAACAAGCGACTGTTTGATAGCTGTGCCGCACTTGTCAAACATTTTGAAGTGCTCCGCTTGGTCTTTACCGCAGTGCGAGGCCAACTCTATCAGATACTTTTGAAGAGTCCGCCCATCGAATTTCAAGAGATTCGGGTGCCATCGGGACGATCTATCACTGACATTTCGATGACAGACTTCATCGGTGATGAAGAAAATCTGGGAAAATTCGATGGGAAGATCTTCACACGATTTGTCATGCTAGAGGAGGACTGCAGTAAAGCACGTCGCCTTGCCATCAGACTTTGGCACGCACAATACGACGGTGCATCGATTCCTCGGATATCAGCTGCTCTGCGCAAGATCTATGATGGTGAAACAGTGGAAGAGCAACCCAGCATATCCAGACTCATATCATTTCAAAAGTCGGCAAAAATGGATCAGAGCTACTGGGAGTCTATGCTCGATGGATCAACAATGACCTACCTACAGCCAGAAGTCACGGCAGCGCACGTCGCACAACCTGTTGCGACGCTGCAATACGTGAAGACAATCCAACTTGCCCGGGAACCCAAATCCATTGGCCGAACACCAGCAACAAATTTCACTGCCGCCTGTGCGTTGACGCTTGCTAAGATGAACGGTACCAAAGACGTTTTGTTTGGCCGCCTGACATCCGGACGAGCTGCTCTTCCCTTGGAGCTGCGAAATATCGTGTTCAATTGTCTGACATACCTGCCTGTCCGCGTGCGGCTTTCACAGTCAAAAGGGTTGCTGCACAACCGCGATTCCATTGAAAGCGCAACCAGCCAAGTGCATCGCCAATATGTCGATGGCCTTGCTTCTGAGAACATCCACTCCGAGGATATCGCGGAACAGTGCGAAAACTGGCCCGCTGAGAATGGCGAATTTGGAGTGTTGACACTGTATCAGAATGGCGTCGGGGGCGGGGAGCCGCAGACACCTGGAAACGGCGACGTTCCCGACCAGCCTTTCATGATGCAAGGGCTACGAGCAGTTATAAACGAAGTCTACAAGTCCGACACTGTGATCATCGCTGGTGTGCCTCATGGTGATGGCAAGCTCACGTATCACATTATGGCGAAGTCCACGGTATGTGATCAGGAGTTTTTGGAGAGAGTCGGAAAAGTTTTGGGTGGGGCGTTGGAGACTATCGATAGTCTTGATGTGCAATAGATGAGCAGTGCCTCTTTCAGTAGAACAAAAACATGTTCTCATAATTTCAAAAACTCCTCTTTGGCCTCGAGCACAGCCGGACGACTGCCATTGAGACTCGCAATGGCCATCACACCTCTCAGCATGCTGCTCGTATGGGCGGGCTGATTAAGTTGACGACTGGAGTCCGCTGGTCGGGATACCATGGCATCGTGGCTGGCGTGCTGAATAGGAAGTATGAGGGCTTTCTGCCTAACCTCATCACAAATATATTGGTATTGTGATTCCGCAGACACGTTATGCAAATGGGGAGGATCGTTCGATCGAGAGTAGAGCTCATCGGCTGTATACAGGCGGTAGACATATGTCCACCCCTCGCTGCGTTCTTCGAGAAATGGTGAACGACTGACCGAGTCTGGGGACTGGAGGCTGCTGTGCTACATCGCTAGATCCAGGGAAACCGCTGATCTGGAGCCGGGCCTGCGTTGATCAATGTTACCCTTGCATAAGTATAGCTGGAATGCCACTTCGAGGCTTGCCATTATCATCTCGGGCGTGATTTGTTGACGATGGTCTCAAGGCTAGTCTACCGGCAGCTTTACGGCTCTCTAGGGACAACTGCGCTGATTGCAAGAGTGGTGCATTCCCGTAACCGTCGCCTGCTGTTGACTGTGAAATGGCCGAGTGCATGGTCGGCAAATTAAGAGGCACAAGGTACTGACGAAATTAGAAAACAAAAAGCAGGCCAGTCCACACAACCTCGAGCTTCTATCTCCTGTGTCAAAATGTAATGCCATGCCAGGCAAAATAAAAGACCGGGCGAGTGGCCACATTCACATCCACATGCATCATGTGATGTATTTTCGTCGAGACTCGAACTCGAGACCTTCAGTGTGTTAGACTGACGTGATAACCAACTACACCACGAAAACCATTGATTGGATGCTATGTAACCTAGGTGATTGAATATAGAGCTATTAACTTCAGCACCGGAGCCTTAGAATAGCTGAACCAGATCTGCCATGCAATAGGGACTTCTGCGCACAATCAAAGACGTCAAAAAAAGTCTCAAGGACCACAGAATCCAGCCGAGACACAGGTGACAACGTTCGCATCGGAAAATGCGGTGTATCATTTTCGGATGCACGGGCCACATCTCCATGTAGGGTCAATCCTCAGTGCTCCGGTGGGACATCGATCACACCTCCAGCTCCAATGTGACGCCGACAGCACGGCTCTCGCAGTCTCTGTACTTATGATTGCCATCAAAGAATTGTGTGACTTCATGTCAAGTAGCCCGACTTGGCTCGAGCACAATGATGAAGAATCGAATGGCGAACTTCTCCCAAAATGTGCACAATGCGACACGAAAATCTGATATTTTCCTCAGGGGAACGTTCCTTCGACAAGCCTTCCAGGACAAGCCTTCCGGTGTGGAAACCGTAGGCGTCGAGGTCAGACGTCCAGCTCGCGGTCTTGCTAATGTGCTCTGAACATAGCATGCTTTATCACTCGTTCTTCAAGCTCGCCTTTTCGCCGCCATGATTCTTTATTGAAAAGGCCATGAAAGTCTTCACAATGGCAACAAGAAGGGGTTGAGACATGGGAAATTAGCCTCTTGTCCAGATGTCTTGGCATACTGACACTGCGACTCCACCTCTCGTCTTCTTCCTTGCACCCTGGTGCATCATGTCCCAATCGCTCCCCGGATGCTCACTTTGTACATGGGTTACGGCCCGCAGAACTCTGCGCTTCTGCAGACTAACGCGTATAAGCAGGGCGCCTCGCAGCCCTCGCCGCTCGGTTGCAGACCGCGATTCAAGATGGGTTAGGAAGATACAGTCACCGCCCTGGGCCTGATCGATACTGTAGTTGCAAATCTCTAGCCCATTTGGGGCATTGTTTCATCGTAAAAAGAAGCATTTTATTACAAGGGCTTGAGCAAACGGGAGTTGGACACCCGGGGTGAAAACAGGCTAAGAGGCACCAACGGGGTGCGGCAGACTATCGATCGGGCACAGGGTGGTGACTGTATTGGTTCCATACAATAACAAGCATGGCGGAGCCATTGCTTCGACTAGCTTATTAGGTCTTCGGGACCCACTCTGGCTAAATTCTTGACTTTTGGTACAGTTTTGGTCCACGCTCGTAGGGATAGCAGTAGACGGAGTCACAAGATGGCCAACTTGTGGCGCACTGCCGCCATCTTACTTGCGACAGCCAGCTTCACATCGCAGACACTCGCACAGGACGGAGGAACCACCTTGAACGTCGAGATCTCGGCACAGGACGGCATCCTGAAAGGGACCACGAATGGGAGAGTGGTTCTATTGTTTGCGCCAGCAGGAACAGATCCTCTGAATGACACAGATGTAACGACATCCCCGAACTTGTTCTTTGGCCAGAATGTTTACAACTTCTCGAGTGGAAACACGATTTCTCTGTCCGGAGGGGGTGGAAACAATACAGACTTTGACGTATATGGATGGCCAAATGTATCTTTGAGCGAGGTCCCATCTGGACAGTACACATTACAGGCTCTCATGAATCAGTACGAGACGGTGACGCGCAGCGACGGCTCGCAGGTCAGCGTTCGATTTCCGTGCGGCGATGGAGCACCACCTCTCGCTGGACCTGGCAGTCTCACCTCATCACCAACCAACGTCACAGTATCAGGCAGCGACCAAACCATCAGACTCAAGTTCGACAGCGTGGTACCAAAAATCGACTTCAATGGCACCGAGATTGGAGGTTGCTCGCAAGGTAACTATGAGGACACGGAGTATTTCAAGCACATCAAGATTCGCAGCGAGGTTCTTAGCGATTTCTGGAACAGAGACATGTGAGTGCTGTCATCGCGTTCGCAAGTCCGAAAGATTGGTGATAGACACAGCAACATCTGCTAATCTCCGGGCTTTACAATACAGGTATGTTGGTGCAAACGTCAGCCTACCTTTCGGCTATGATGCAAAAGACAGTGATACCCGGTATCCTGTACTGTATGAACAATCCCACTGGGTGGGTTGGGATAGCGACGATAGCAGCTTTGCCAGTATATGGAACCAAGGAACAATTCCAGGAGTCAATGGCACGGCAGAGCGACCAACACCAAAACTCATTCTCGTTACCTTCCGCCACGAAAATCCATTCTACGACGATTCATACGGCGTGAACACAGCCAATATTGGTCCCTGGGGCGACGCGATCAATGACGAACTGATTGCAGAGATTGACAGACTTTTCAACACTATTTCCGCACCGCACGGACGGATCCAATCAGGAGGCTCTACCGGTGGCTGGATCTCAATCGCCAGCGTGATATTTCGCCCCGACCTTTTTGGTGTCTGCTTCTCTTCCTTTCCAGATTCCTTGGATTTCCACCGGCTCCAAGACATCCAACTGTACGACTACCAGAATGCTTACATAAGGCCAGACGGGAGCGCAATTTATTCAATTCGGACGGTAATCAATGACACACTAACTAATACCACGACCGTAGCGCAAGAGAACCATTGGGAGCTTACTCAGGGCACTTCCTCCCGGTCTTCCTTGCAGTGGGATGTCTGGAATGCCGTGTTCGGTGCACAGGGTCTGAACGGGTATCCTCTTGAGCCGTGGGACAAAGTTACTGGAGATATTTATCCAGAGGTTAGTCGGGTCTCCCGAGGAACAGTAGAACTCACGCTGATCTCATTTCCTTTCGACAGGCCGTCGAGTACTGGAAGCCAATGGACTTGTCAAACTACGTGACTAGCAACTGGGATAATGACAAGAATCTTGGTCAGGTGTTGCGTAATCGCCTCTTTGTCGATGTAGGCACTTGGAACGATTACTTCCTGAACGAGGGTGTCATGGAATTTCAGAAGAATGTGGAATCGAAGGGTGGCCCTGACTGGGCTAACTTCACCTACATCGACAAGGCAACCCATGAAGGCCAGTACCAACGCCGAGATAAATGGGATTTCCTCGAACTTGTCGTCGAAACCAGCAAGAACATTGCACCGAATGGAAAGACTCCACTTCCTTCTACAGACGCTTCTGCGCGTGGCAACTTGTGGGAAGAGGTAATTGCACATGGTGGCCATCAAGCTGCACTCGACCGACAAGCAGCACCGACGATCGCGACAAAGGTCCGTGGTAGGCATTTTGCCGAGGCGAATCCAGGACGATGGGATCCGGGCGTCAAGCTTGAGGCACAGTGGTTGATCAATGGTCAGCCGTCCAGCGATCCGCGAGACACATTTTCAACTGTGTCGAACGAGACACTCTTGTACGATCCATGGATCAGGACTCACGATTCCCCGACTTTCCAGCTGGCATTAGCAGTGACGGGGACGAAGCTTGGATACAAGACGGAGAAGAGGGTCAGTCCAACGATTGACTTTTCCTCTTGATTGCTCAATTCTCTACGGCCTGAACGGACGTCCTTGTCGGGCTGCGAGGCGGTGGCGTGTACATGACCTAGATATCACTGTGTGACCAATACATTAAGAGCGACACCAAAGTTCTGGACGCGGTCGCGCGGCATCACTCGTGCGCGCACATTGGCAGCATGTTGTCTTCCCATGATTTGGTCTTTGGCGCATTTCACGATTGAGGAAACTGGAGCGAAAATCTTGTCTATACTCCACGTGTATCAATCTCAGGAGAGACTAATCCACGATATCTCCGTCTACCTTTCCAACCTCAATACAACCATCACGTCTGTTCTGCCGCCTGCATCGCTGCCGCGGCATCCTTCAAATCTTTGATCCCTTTCAGTACCGACCTATGCTTCCCATCATAATGATGTCTTTCCATCCACTCCCGCAACGACTTGAGCCTATTCGGATGAATCTTATCCAAAAGCGCAAAATCCCGCTTCTCAGTCTTGCCCTGACCCCAGTATTTCCACCATGGCGTGAAATTCTCGATAAAGGTCATGGTCGACTCATCACGGGGAGCATTGGGGCCAGCGGCAAAGTTCGCGGGCGCGTTGGGGAAGGGCTCTGCTTTGGCGAGGAAGTCTGCCAAGGGGATTTGAACGTGCTTTGCTGGTTTCCCCGTGACTTCTGTGAAGGTCTTTGCGATATCCTTGAAGTTGACTTCGTCGGTTGCGACTTTGAGGAAAAGACCTGCCGACTCTTTCACGTTGTCGAACATCCAAAGCGCGTAGGGCCCGCCGTCCTCAACGGCGATCAAAGGGATCTTGCCATCTTCTATGGGTTACACACGCTCATTGTCAGCCGATCTGCGCTTCGCGGGACGAGGGTCATGATGTGTCTTACCGGCTGGATTGGCCCACACAAATGATCCATCATCCTGCTCCTGAGGCACGAACATGCCATCGAACAGCATGTCCATGTACGGCCCAGTGATTACGCTAGAGCTGGTCATGGTTCCTTCCTGGCCTTGTGCTTGGATATAGTCCGCAACTCGGCCTTTCGCATCATTATGACCCCAGTGGTACGTCTCATCCCAGTCTGTGTCCTTGAGCGCGAAGTCCGTGGACGCATAGATATAATGCTTAACGCCCTCGTGCCGGGCAATCTCGTACGCTCGACATCCATAGAACAACTCGTTCTTCTCCCCAATAGTGAAGCCATCTGTGTTGACCCATGCACCCCAAGCTCCCTTGAAGCCCTGATGTAGATCCGCTTGGCTAGTTTGCTGACCCTCGAAAAGTTCGACATTTGGTAGCTGAGCCAACTGCTTGGCGCGCTCGGAATTCTTGTTGCGAGTGAGGACTCGTACTGCGTAGCGGTTGCTGGCTGATAAGGCTGCGCCGAGTGTCAACAGAGCTGTACAGATTCGCCCAGTCTGTTGTGCTCACGTACTCTGCACGATGGGAAGGCCTTGAGCACCTGTCCCTCCCACCACAAAAATCAACCTTAAACTCGAATCCATGCTGCGATATTGTCAAGAGGAGTCGTAAAGTCAAGCTATCCTAGGCTGAGGCCAGCACAGCGACAAAAGTGATGAGTTTATGTATATCGTGCATGCACCCTACCGGAGCTGTCTCTGCCAAGCTTATGATTAGTAGTTGAGCTACTGCATCATGTCATGAGCTCTGGTCGAAAAGGACGATTTGCTACATCTTCGTAGCTTGCATGGAGATTCTTCTGCATTCTTCTCAATGTTGTGTGGGACGATGGAGGAACAGAATGATGCGTTGACCACTGCGGCCGTACTGATCACTAAACCATCCCGTTTAGCGCGGTCTTGGTAGATCAAAACGTCCAAGATCGACCATGTCAGAGTGTTCAGTAATCTGTACTGCGAAAAGGAAACAGATGAGCCAAAACGAATGAAACATCAGGATGTAGTACTTCTACTCCAGTCTTGCTGTCATGCAGAGTCTAATGATGTTTAGCCACCTGGCGTTCACCAGCCTGATCCTCTGCATCATGTCTGTCGCCGAAGCGCAATCCTGCCAGCCTTGGGAGGGATTCATAGAGAACAACGGGGTGCGCACGCACTATCGCGCAGCTGGCTCGGGCCCACTTCTCCTGCTCGTCCATGGATTTCCAGATAACTCAGACACCTTCTACCACCAAGTTCCAGAACTGTCGCAGCATTACACGGTTGTAACTCCAACGCTTCGTGGATTTCCTCCAAGCGACGTACCTTCCGACGAGGACGCCTATGCACTACCGAATGTCGTAGGGGACCTTGTTGCCCTCATCACTCACTTCAACGCACGACAAGTCGTGCTTGGCGGCCATGACTTTGGCTCAGCAGTCATACAACTGCTCGCGCTGTCAAAACCGGAGCTCGTTTCCGGACTACTACTCATGAACGCAGCAATCATTCCTCGACTTCAGGAACTAGTTAATTTCGACTCCGAGCAACAGAAGGCGTCCGAGTATACGATCCACTACATGAAGTACCAGATTGGCGACGACAAAGAAGTGGAGGACAAGGCCAAGTTCATCCGAGATCCTGCGCGTCGGAAGGAGATTGAAGATTATCTGACCGCTTCTCCAATCAATGGCATGATGGCATATTACAAGAAGAATTATCCGGCGCCGCCATATGGTCAGACATCCCCAATGCAGAATGTATCGTTCTCGGTCCCGGCGCTGATCCTGTGGGGCGTCGAGGATGAATATTTCATTCCGAAATTCGTCGACGGAATTCCAAAAGATATTTCCAGCATCAGCACGTTTGGTCACCTTTCCGAAAGCAGGACACTGGGTATTTCAGGACGAGCCGCGGAAAGTGAACCGAGAGATAATATCTTGGCTGGAGGAGTTGAAACTGCGGGACTGAGTCGAGTGGCAGTGAGTGGGGAGTCAAGGAAGAGCGAAACCTTTGCCTTGGGTCGGAAATTGGCATCAAGTTCGAGCCTCTCGTTCTGCTCTGCGAGAATCCACCTCCGGCGAGAAAAACACAGTCTCATGTACCGCTTTGTCAACACCGGCGTCTTTTTGTTCATTCTTTCCCGCTTCAAGCATATCCGCCTCCTGCTCCTCCTTCCTGAACAACTCCTGTTTCGCCTTCCGACTTCTGTTCAGCATGTCCGTCCATAGCTTCTCCAAGTCCAAAGCTCCCCGTTTCTCTTCTGTCATCAACTGCACCACAACATGACAGCCCGTTGTCTTCGTCCCGAATCCCACAATTTTGCTCTCTGCCTCAATCTCTGCTTGTGTCTTCGGCAGCTCGCCTCCTTCGATTCTTCCAATGTTGACGCAAACCCACCCTGTCCTGATGCCTTCGTCAAGTTCGGTTTCATTCGTCCCCTTGGCACCCACGGCACTCATGAGACGTGCACGTTTGGCTCGTCTGCGGAGCTTGACCTTGAGCTCTTGGCGTCCCAGCAGGCCATCTGCAAAGGGAGTGAGTTTATGCTGCGAGCGCAGCCACCTGCAGAGCTTGTCTGCAGAAACGTGAAGATGCCTTTCAGAACGTGCTGTTCCGACGAGCATGAACAAATTGGCGCCCAGAGCAGGCGGGGGATCCAGCTCGCGCAGATCGAGCAGTGTTAGGTCGTCCATGCCCAGGTCGACGGAGACATGCTGCATGAGAGGCTCCAGAAGGCTAGGTGAATGCGATGGGAGGTCCGGTATCTGTTGGCGAGCAGACAGACTGGACTCTGTGGGTGGAAGTGGCGACTGGACTTGGAGATACCAGGGAACATGCTCCGACTGTTCAGTTGCGACACTTTGTCCCACGTTCTCGCCGTCATCCTTTGCCGCCCTCTCCAACCTCCGCTCTGCTTTCGCTTGTGCTCGCTCCTTGGCAATGGCTTCGTCCATTTCCTGCATCTCCAGCAACTGCTCGCCCGTGACTTCGTACTCATCATCCTGCTCCCGGAGCTTGGGTGTAGCCAATGTAGATGATCGAATAGTATCAGCACCATTTCTTTGTCTCCCTAGTGCGGACGGGAACGTTGTATTGATATCATTCAGGGCATGCTCTTCTTTCCATCTCGTCGTCGACACGGCAAACGTTCGTCGTTGGTGGCGTGGTGTTGGTGTCCCGCCGATGCTGGCGATGAACGATCGCAAGACCAATTGCCTGCAACTGTTACATGCCGCAGTAGTGGCGTTCTTCGTTGTCAATGCCATTGTGATGGTGGGCTGAAGTCGACGAGGTTCGCCATCTCGTCCATGTCATGTCTCGTTCGGGAAAGCCAAGGCTCGGCTCCGCAAACAGCATCCATCATCTCCAGTAACATTCTCCCACACGGTGCAACGTCAGGCGCCATGTCGACGTCCAAGGCCTATCAATGCCTCTCGTGCAGACTCAAAAACGTCTCCCTCGATGCTGCCAATATCACTTCGCGCCGCAGCTTCAGCACCTCGCCCTCGCACCAACGACGCATCCGCAACAACCTCCCCAGTCGCTCTTCCGCCCAACTACGGGAAGAAGATGCCCTTCGTCATCGTCTCCGCCCTTACACTGCTCGCGAACAGAAGCTACTAGCCCTGAAGTATACTCCGGAGCAGATGGAGGCCATTAGAGCTGGAGAGAGGGCGATTTCCTCAGAAGACCTGCTCCGCCAGGGTCGCTTCCGCACCGATCCCATGCGCCTCGACTATATCGACGACTTTGCCACAGTGCGGCCAGTAGTCGATGCAACGACGGCTCAGCTGAAGGAGATGGACAGCGACCGGTTGCTCGAAGGGCAGCAAAGCACGATAGGCGCGGCGTTGAGCAATACCAAACCGAACAAGGACAAGGGGCGGAAAGAGGACCAAGAAGAGACGGACCCGCACATGTTGCGACTGTCGCAGCAGACGGGCCTGAGCAAAGAGGAGATCCGCAGAATCCGCGTCAAGAATCTGGTCAGCCATCGTGTGGTGAATCAAACGCGCATGGGCAAGATTCAAAGTTTGTACTATCTGACCATTGCGGGAAACCAGAACGGCATGTTGGGAATCGGAGAAGGAAAGGCGGCCGAAGATGAGGACGGGCGACGACAAGCCATGATGAACGCCATTCGCAACATGAAGCCCATTCCACGGTACGAGGAGAGAACCATATATGGCGAGGTCGAAGCGAAGGTGGGAGCGAGCGTCGTGAAACTCAGTGCGCGACCACCTGGTAAGTCATCCACGACCCAAAATCTCTCCGTCGTGATATTGCTTGCTGATTGACGTTCGTGGGTGATCAGGATTCGGCAACCGCTGCCAACATCTCATTTTTGAAATCGCCCGAGCCGCTGGGATCTGGGATCTTGCTGCGCGCACACCGCGATCACGAAATAAGATGAATGTCGTGAAAGCAGCCGTCGAAGCTCTCACCAATCAACGACTACCGGAAGATGTGGCACAGGCTCGAGGGAAGAAGATGGTTGATGTGAGAGGTGTTTACTACGGAGGGCTGGTGCACTAATTGCAAACATGACTTGTACCGTTTATACAACGCCGCTGCCCGATGAAATTGCTCGATTGCATGCTTTCTCTGACGGAAATCCCACACGGCGATAGTTGTCAACCCCACGGTTCCCCCTCCTGTAGACCATCTCGGTTTGCAGCAAGAGGTTCTTGTCGTAAATTGTGCTCGCCCCGAGATATCAACACGTGCGGACGCACCTTACTCATGATCGGTGACATGCCGTATCGCAAACTTGCCAGAGCAGTCCGTGAATTACCTCCAAACAGAATGTCGCAAGCCGTGGTACAAAAGTGAAGCGGTCCGGATCACCAACCATGCATGCGCCTTCAAATGGAGTCTCGGAAGCAAATGAAATGTGAGATTCAGCGCTCTAATAAGATTCCTGTGTTCTGTATTTCTGGTCATCACGTTCTGTCGTTCTTCTAATAAAGTCTAAATGTACTAAAAACCAAGGCTTCCAACAACTTCATTCAAATCTCGCATGCGCACGGGTTTGGTCAGAAAGAGATCCATGCCACATGCGAACGCTTCGTCTTGTGCACTGATATCTCCCAGACCAGTAACGGCAATGACGATGGCTTTGGCCACTCCAGAACGGCGTTCAAAATCGCGTATCGCTCGTGTCGCACCGAATCCATCCAAGATCGGCATGTTGATGTCCATGAGTATGATTTCAGGTTTGCTCGTTGGCGTACTCACGGCTTGTGAGCTTCTCGGACCGCCAGAAATGCCTTTCTGTACGTCATCCGCACTGGCTCCTGAGGCGCATCGATACAAGTCTACGGCCTCTTGGCCATTGTACGCTTTTTGATACAGATGACCACCCTTTTTTGCAAAGGCTTCGAGGATGCGGAGATTTATGACGTTGTCATCCACCAGTAAGAGGGAAAGGCTTTTTGGCGTGGGTTTTGACGTTGGACTCATGTGGTCGAGGGAAGCCTGCGGATTAGGTAACATCACCACAGCAGTCGGCACACCTGCTCTCGTCGGCGATGCCATTGGTTCACTGCTACTTCTTGTCAACTGGGGCCGTTGCGTCAGTACGTGTCCTTGGTCGGGAAGCGATCTTAAGTCTGTGCGTTCATGGACGATTCTTCGGGGATCATCGCCGGTATCATGTTCAGCGTCCGACGTCCTCGAGGCACTAGCGTGCGCGTGGCGACGATTGCTGATATTAGGAATCAGTGATGGCTGCTGGGAATCAGCGGGAGATGTCACTGCTCACAGACCAGCTCATGCACGCACTCGCAAAGTAGTCACGGCGCATTGACCTACTCAACGTTGCAACCGCACTACTGAGCTTCGTGGCGCTTATTGGAGGCCAGAGAAGGCTCATCTTATCTGGCAGGCCAATGGGCGAACGACTAGATCGCAGTCGGATAGCAGACGCTCGATTCTTGCAGATGATGATGGTCGGGGTCTGCAGCGCATAACCTGGAGAAGAAGTTGGGTTGGATTCGGTCTTGTGAGACTGATAGTGCGTATTTCAATCCGGGCTCCCATACAATATTCAATGTCGTTTTCTGGTTAGGTGCCTCTCCAAACGGCTGAACTGTCAAGCCGAGTTCCTCGCAATACTTCTTCAGACTTTCGAAAAAGCGGATGTTCCCTTCGGAGTCCGGGGTCTGTGCGGCTGCATCTGCTGCTCGAGAGTCAAATCCTACAAAGTCGACGGTCCAAGAGTGATGGGACAATGCCTGTTTGCTTGGATGTGCTTCCTGTGGCCAATCCGGGTCGCGATGCGCAAGGGGTACAGACACCGTCACCGTCGTACCTGAGCCCACTTCACTCTGGACGTGAACGGTACCCGCCATGGATTTGACGATATTCGCCACCAAATTGAGACCCTCGACAGGAGTCAGCGATCCCAAGCTTGAATTCCGCACACCGTCATGGCGACTTACAAGTCCAGTGCCTGGCGGAAGGCTGTCTTCTTGCTTGAACGCGCGAAACAAGTCTTTGTTCTGAAGTTCTCGCGACATACCGATCCCAGAATCTTCGAGAGGCTCGACGAGCACGAGCGTGGGCGGCGGAGAAGACCAGTGCACGGAGAAGCTGTTTTGCCGCCTTCCGGAGCGCATCAAGCCGTCGCCGTCGCACAGTCCTGGCGCTCCGCTGCTGGCGAGCACACGCGGTCGAAGGTGCACACGTCGTTTTCTGCTCTCCTCCTCGCCGTCCATCGCGTCGCAACCCAGCGCCCGATGGTCATGACGCTCACTCGTGCCGCCACCACCCTCCGCGCCGCAGCAGCAGCGAGCTCTGCGCCAAACGCTACATCTCCGCCGACCAGCACCTCTTCCGGGACTGGACAGAGGTCTTAGCACATTTCCCTCCGGCCCCACGGCACTTTCGCTGCAGCCTGACGCTCCTCCAGATCTTGCGCCGACACCCGGCCAGGGGCGCGTCGATGAACACTTGGGGAGTCCAAAGTCCATTGCGGGGAATGCCCGAAGGGGAACCACTGCAAGAAATGCCAAGCACCGGCAAGCTATGCCAAGCACCGGCAAGCTTTTCCACCCACCAACAAACCCTGCCCTCCTGTGCCAGCCGGGCCGCCCAGGGAATGTACTACATATCCCATCTGACTAACGCAGGGAGCGATGTCCAGAACCCACGCACGGGCAGGAGGACGACGCGGCCTGCTGTGTCAGCGGCTAGACTACCATACGAGCCTCTGACGCGGCCTGCGTCCCTTTCCAAACGCCCCTACCGGCAAGCACGCCGCCGGAAATGGATTATGGCACCACGCGCCGCGAGCCGCCAATACCGATGTCCTCATGTTTGACATGACCTGTCCCACGCGCCATTCGCTCGCCATCGACAGCGTGCACAGCACAGCCCCAGAGCACTTCCCCCGTGGGCTGTGGCCTGGAACTATAGTGGGATCCGGCGGCACTGTACACGCAACGCGCCTGAATAACTGGTAGTCCGGGAACCTTATTCCACAATGCGCGGTCTCGTTTCGTCCGCAAACCTTAACGCACAGGAGAAATGATATAAATACCGATGCTGCCCTGGCCCACCTCAACTGTCGTCGACCTTGCTGCCGCACTTTGCTTCCGTTGAAATGCCCCTTCTCATGGACTCCACCGACAATCGAGTCCTCACGGGCGACGCCCCTCTCCGCATTGCACCCTCGCCCGCGACCGGCGTTACGACACTCCCTCAATTGTTCCAACATCGTGCCGCCACCCAACCGAACAGAACTGCTTTTTCATGTCCCGTCGATCAACGACTCAAGCAGGTAACATACGGCGAAGCACATACCATTGCAGCATCGTTGGCTGTTCAGATCGCGTCACTCCATTCGTTTCGCGCAAAAGTACAACCTCCTATCGTCGCCATTTGGCTAGAAAAAGGGTTGGACCTCATACTCAGCATCCTCGCCACGACCTATTCCGGAGCCACGTGGCTCCCGTTCGATCCAGATGTGCCCGTCGAGCGTGTCGCCACCTGCGCTCTCGATGCGTCCGCGTGCGCAATCATCTGTGATGCAGCGCACCTGGACCGTGCCCGCGAGGTCCGACAGCGTGTGGGAGACGCCCTCTCCGTCCGATCCTTCGAAGAATTAACAACACGGGCCCACCCCCCTTCTTCGAATCAATTAGGTCCACGGCCACAAGACGCTGCATATCTGATATACACATCGGGAACGACGGGCACACCCAAGGGCATCGCAATCCCTCATTCTGCTGCCCTGACCTTTTCCCTGAGCGAGCGCGAGGTACTGCAGACTGGCCCTGAAGACATCGTCTGGAACGGCTTCAGCCCAGCATTTGATATGTTCATAGTAGGTTGGCAGAACACACGCGAGTGACTCGGACTGACCCCAACCACAGGAAGAAATGTGGGTCACCATCGCGGGCGGTGGTCACCTCGCCATCGGCACGCGGGACGAATGCCGAGATGTGGCAGGGCTTCCAGCAGTTTGGCAGGGTCGCGGAGTCTCCATTGTCAACGCTGTGCCCACACTAATCAGTATAATGGTGGTTGCACAGAGTAGCGGGGAGTACTCTCTGTTGCCATCTTGCATCCGTTGTATCAACTTGGGAGGGGAAGCGTGTCCTCCCGCACTGGTCGAGCGTCTCGCACGTCCTGGTCTCCGCATCGTCAACACCTACGGTCCCACCGAAACGACCGTGACGTGTACGTGGGCAGAACTCCAACCTGGGGTGCCTGTGACCATCGGCAAGCCACTACCATCCTACCACGCCTGCTTTCTGCCAATATCCGAGGATGATTCCAGCGCATCGATCGAACCCCTCGTGCTCAAAGCCGGCGTGGAAGGCGAGCTCGCAATAGGAGGACCGTGTGTCGGCTTGGGATACGTTGGCCGCGAAGATCTCACGGCGCAGAAATTCATCGCCCACCCACTCTTCCCGGGAGAGCGATTATACCGAACTGGAGATCGTGTTAGACTGCAGCCTGACTCCAACATCGTCTTCCTCGGACGTATCGATACGCAAGTCAAATATCGTGGCTTTCGCATTGAGCTCGGAGAGATCGAGTCCACAATCTCCAGCCATGCAGACGTGCAGGCTGCAGCCGTCATTTTGGCGAACCCGGCCACAGAAGCAGCGCAACTGGAAGCATTCGTCGTTCTGCAAACGGGTGCGAAGCCTCAGACGAGCTCAATCATCCAGCTGTGCGCGCAACGCTTACCTTCATATATGCGCCCCGACGAAGTGTTCTTCCTCGAAGCAGACGAACTGCCGCGACTTCCAAGCGGCAAGATCAACGCGAAGGCGTTGCATGAACTTTCGGCTCGCCGAAAAGAAACTACTTCGTCGGAGATTGAACCAGAGACGGTCGCGGACTACGACCGCAACACGCCTCTAGGCATTCTGCTGATCAATTTGTCCACTATTTTCCCCCAGGCTGGACCAATCGATCCGCAAGCGGATTTCTTCGACGATCTGGGAGGACACTCTCTGTTGGCAGCAATGTTAGTCTCACGACTGCGGAAGTCGTGCATAGAGGGCGACTCATTCATGCCATTCGCATCCATCGGGCTGCCAGACATTTACGAAGGCCGTACGCCGGCCAAGATCGCCGCCCGCTTCATCAAAGCATACGAGGACGCCAGCAGCAGCATTACCGCAGGCGACGAAATGAATGACCAACCCGACACTGGAGCACGTACCGGAACGCACATGCCCGTCTCACAGACGAAGTTCGTACTCTGTGGTGTCGCTCAGCTCTTGCCGCTTTTATTCCTCTTCTTCATGGCATCTGGCGAGATCATGGTCCCGTATTTGTTGTTCGATTATCTCGTTCTGAAGGGATACGTTCATTGGGGTATTCTCGCAGCATATGGTGTCTATGTTGCCCTACCTGTGGTCCTCACTACAGTGGGTGTGACGGGAAAATGGCTCATCCTGGGCAAGGCAAGAGAAGGAGAATACCCCCTGTATGGCTGGTACTACTTCCGTTGGT
Source organism: Cercospora zeina (assembly GCA_022702355.1). NCBI lineage: Eukaryota > Fungi > Ascomycota > Dothideomycetes > Mycosphaerellales > Mycosphaerellaceae > Cercospora > Cercospora zeina. Next base: position 2,357,492 of record JAKLWX010000010.1, read on the forward strand.
GGACTGCGGAGCGCCTCGTGGGTCTCATCAACAACAAGCTCTTGGCCGAAGGCGCCATGTATCCTTTTGTGCTCCGAGCGTTAGGGGCCCAGGTGGGTCACCACTGTCATCTGGGTGCAATGGCCATCGGCGCTGCCTGCGATCTGGTGGAAATCGGTGACGATGTCATCGTTGGAGCCGATGTTGTTCTGGCAGTAAGCGTGGTGGAGAGAGGAATGCTCGTTCTCAAAAAGGTCTCCATCGCCAGCGACGTCATTATTGGCTCCAATACGATCGTCGAGGGCGGTGCTATCATCGAAGAGGCCGGTGAGCTGGGTGCTCAGTCGATGCTTCCGGACGGCATGCGCATCCCACCCTTTCAACGCTTCCATGGATCCCCCGCGCGCTTCGAACGGGAGGTAAACGAGGCAGACGCTGCGCTGGGAAAGTCCACGCGGCCATCCACGGCTCGTGCAACCGCGATGCTCGTGGGCAACATGCTCATTGCAGGTCTGGTGCTTCCACTCCTGTATCTGGTGCCACAACTACCTGGTCTGCTGCTTTTCGATTTACTCGACCTCAGATCGTTGCATGCTTGGGGTCAAGTGGCGGTGCTGTCAATCCCAATCACATTGGCATATCAATGCCTCGTCTTCGCACAGTTTATCATATTCCGACGTGTCTGCCTGGGACGCCTTCGGGAGGGGACGTACAGTATTCACAGCTCCTGGTACCTGCGCAAATGGTTCATTGACCGGCTGATGGACCTTGCGTTGAACATTCTCCATCCTGTCTTTGCGACCCTGTACATCGTTCCGTTTCTCAGAATCTTGGGCGTCAAGATTGGCAAGCGATCCGAAATTTCGACCGCGCGAGGACTCTCATTCGAGCTGCTGGAGATTGGTGATGAAGCCTTTGTTGCAGATTCCGTCCTTATGGGTGACTCCGAAATTCGAGGCAATAAGCTTACCCTGAAGAAGACTAAACTGGAGAGTCGAGCTTTCGCTGGAAACGCATCGCTTCTTCCACAAGGCACAACACTAGCGTCCGACACACTGGTGGGAGTGCTCTCGATCGCACCGCCGGCGGACAATCCTCTCAAAAGTGGGACTTCTTGTTTTGGCTCCCCACCAGTCTTCATGCCAGCTCGCCAGAAAGCGGAAGGTCACGGTGACGATTTGCTCTTCAATCCATCCAAAGGCCGAATCGCAGCTCGGTTGACCGTTGAAGGTCTTCGTATCATCGCTCCTCGCGCGCTTATCGTCTTCGGAATTGGTTTCGCATTACAATTGGCATACGCTGGATATCACCGCATCGGCGCGGTACACACGCTGCTCATGCTGCCATTGTTCTACTTCACATTCTTCGCACTCCCTTCGCTGCTGTTCGTCGCGCTGCTCAAATGGATCCTCATCGGTCGATACCGCGATGCAGAATGGCCTCTCTGGTCGCTGAACGTCTGGCTGAGCGAAGCAGTGACCAGCACGTGGGAGACCGTCACGGAGCCATTGCTTGCAGCTCTGCTGGTGGGCACGCCGTATCTGGCGTGGTGCTTCCGCTTGATGGGCGTGCAGATCGGATCGCGAGTTACTCTCCTCAACAGCGACATCACGGAGTATGATTGCGTCAGCATCGGGGATGAGGCGATGGTCGGTGAGCACTGCGGCGCTCAGACGCATCTTTTCGAAGACCGCGTGATGAAGGTCGGGCGTGTCACGATTGGGGCTCGGGGGTGTCTCAAGGCGTACTCGGTCTGTCTACCCGGCAGCACCGTCGGCGAGGGAGCGCAACTTGGATCGCTTTCATTGTTGATGAAAGGGGAAGTTCTGCCGGACAATACAGCCTGGGAGGGCGCCCCGGTAGTCCCCAGAGCCGCCAGGCGGAGACGTACCGGCCGTCTTGTGGGCTCACTCCGAGAAATTGAAGTGAACGGCAGCACATCGACGATCACCAGTTCGACGAAGTCGAATATGGTCGTGTCGATGACATCGAGTATAAGATAGAGAAGAGATCTGATTCGTAGTATGTATCAAGAAGTCGATTCCCGTCTGGCGTGTTCTCTTCTTCCCTGTGTACAAAGTAGTCGTGAAGATGTGAAGTTGCCAAGAAAAATGGTGGGCAGAACTGCACGCGACAGAAGCTGCTCAGAGCGCGTTGCTTTGAGGGGTCGTGCATTGCATTTCGTGTTTGAAGTGCGTGCTGTGCTGTGTGTGTGTGAGTCGATCCTCTGCTGCAGGCACTGCCAATAATTGCGACACCGCCCTCTCTCTACCACCACCGCTCCGCTCCACGCTCTCCCGCCCGGACACCGAGTCGACAACGACCTGACCATCTGCTCACAGTGCCCAGTGAGTCACGAGTCGGCCAACTAGAAACACAAGGCCCGCAGCTCCGCCAATGGCTGGCAAAGGCATCGAGGCCAAGATGGAAGATCTCAAAGTCGAGGGCAGTAGTGTCGCCAACGCCAGTGCCGCCGCCTCTACAGGAGCTGCGCCAACCGACAAGCCACAAAAGCAGGAGAAGGAGCGCAAAGACCAGAATGCCGGCAAGAAGACCAAGGAGAAGAAGGACAAGCCCCCACAAGGCCAGGGCCAGGCGAAGAAGAAGGACAAGCCCCCACAAGGCCAGGGCCAGGCGAAGAAGAAGACGGACGGGCCCGAGTTGATTGGGATAACGGAGCCCAAGACGGGCGATCTGTCGGAATGGTATCAGCAGGTCATCCTCAAGGGCGACATGCTCGACTTCACCGATGTCCCCGGATGCTACATCTACCAGCCTGCCTCGTACCGGATATGGGAATTCATCCAGGATTACTTCAATGAACGCATTCGCAAAATGGGCGTCAAGAACTGCTACTTCCCACTCTTCATTTCGGAAGCCAACTTGCAGCGGGAGAAGGACCACATCGAAGGCTTCGCGGCCGAAGTCGCTTGGGTCACAGAAGGCGGAAAGTCGAAGTTGGAGAAGCGGTTGGCCGTGCGTCCGACCTCCGAGACGGCCATGTACAGCTTCTACAGCAAGAAGATTCGATCACATCGCGATTTGCCGCTCAAGATGAACCAGTGGAACAACGTGGTGCGATGGGAGTTCAAGCACGCCGTTCCCTTCCTGCGGTCTCGCGAATTCCTGTGGCAGGAAGGGCACACTGCGCATCTGACAGAACAGGAGGCCGGGACGGAAGTGATGCAGATCCTCGACTACTACGCGCAAATCTACGAAGACCTGCTTGCCGTTCCAGTCGTCAAAGGGCAGAAGACGAAGAATGAGCAGTTCCCCGGCGCGTACTACACAAAGACCATCGAAGGGTTCATTCCGGCCGTCGGTCGTGGTATTCAAGCCGCCACATCTCACTGCCTCGGACAGCACTTTGCGAAGATGTTTGACATTACGGTAGAAGACCCACACCAGGATGTCGCGGCAGGGGCAACCCGCAACAAGGTGCACGTCTGGCAGAACAGCTGGGGATTCACGACCCGCTCCATCGGTGTCATGGTGCTCGTACATGGCGACAACAAAGGCCTGGTCATCCCGCCACGTGTTGCCGAAGTCCAAGTTGTCATCGTCCCAGTCGGCATCACAGCCAAGACCACCGATGACGATCGCAAGAAGCTGTACGATGAAGTCGAGGGTCTGCGCACGATTCTCGAAAGCGCGGGAATACGTGTGGAAAGCGATATGCGTGAAGGCTACTCTCCAGGCTACAAATTCAACGACTGGGAACTGAAGGGCGTTCCCCTCCGCCTCGAATTCGGACCAAAGGACTCTGCAAACCACGTCGTCACAACATCCCGCCGCGACCAAGAAGGCAAGGGCACCATCGAAATCCCCAACCTCGCCAAAGACGTCCCTGCCCTCCTCGAGCAAATCCAAGCAGACATGTTCAAGAAAGCTGCCGACGAGTACGCTTCGCACCGCAAGGTGGTTCGCGAATGGAAGGACTTCGTGCCAACTCTCAACGACAAGAACGTGTTGCTCGTCCCACACTGCCTCGGCGGGCCGTGCGAGGATCAAATCAAGGAGGACTCCAAGGGCACCATCGAAGGTCAGGAAGTCGATGCTCGCGCTCCATCCATGGGTGCCAAGTCGCTCTGCATTCCTCACGATCAGCCAGAACCGATCGCAGAGGGCACGCTGTGCATCAATCCCAAGTGTGGCCAAAAGGCCGAACAGTGGGTCATGTTTGGACGTTCGTACTAGTTGCTTTTTCTTGCTGCATTCCATGACATTTTTTGAGCGATAGCGTTGAGGAGTGTCTGGGCCATGAGGGAGAGAGAGAGAGAGAGAGAGAGAGAGAGAGAGAGAGAGAGAGAGAGAGAGAGAGAGAGAGAGAGAGAGAGACAGAGTGAGAGAAAAGATGACAGGCGACAGACAGCAGAAACGCGGTAGTGAAGTTGCAGGGTAAATATCAAGACATACTGGCAATAACATCACATCACGCTGCTTCTTCACTGCCGCAGAGTCTGATCATTCGTTGCTCGTAATGAGTCATGTACCTAAGAGGGTATCTTCAAAGGAGACGAAGAAGCCACGCCATGCCACCAAGAAATACCCTATTTTCCCTTTTTGTATCGCATCAAGTCGACCCCGATGCCCCACCATGCGCCGCCTCTCCATCGGGACAATACAATGCTTCCGTGCTCGCAGTCCTCCTCAAACTCCTCTTAACCTCGACAGCTCTCCGCTGCTCGACAAGCTCCAGCCTCTTCCTCATCACAAACGCACTCTTGATCAACTCATTCACCTTCTCCGGCTCCTCGGAGACTTTGATCTTACTACTCATGTACGCCCAAAACTCACTCTGATCCTCGCATTCCACGAGCCCTTTCTGATGGATCGCAAGGAGCGTCAAAGCGACATTGAAAATAAACGTCTTTTGTCCGGGTACACATAGCCACACGTCCCATATCCGCAGCAGAACGGATTCCGGGAGGACAGAAGTGAAAGCCGTCAGGAACCACGAAAGTGGCACGGTATGTTCGGGTGCGATGTCGAGGGTCTCCATCTGTGCTGCTAATTTCGGGAGCTGTTCTTTCACGTACGAACGCAAGACGATGTTGTCGGCGATGGGGATGGACATGGCCGTCGCTTTGCTGAAGTAGTCCGCTGGGAAGAAGGAGTCGACCATGTTGCAGAGCATCCAAAAGGCGTCGGATTCATCTGGTATGGCAAGCAAAAGGTATCCGGCAATCATGTTGAGTCCCTGTGTATAGCCTAGGCCGGGATATTTGGAGACAAACGCAATGAGAAGGCGACGTAATCGGTCATAGCCCTTTTCTGCGTAGTAGTCGTACTTGCTGGTGAGAGTCCGGGGGACGTCCTTCAAGATGGCGTCGACCTCGGTGGGGTCAGAATTCTCAGTATCGGCGTTCAAATAGTGTTCGTAGGCATCGGGCTGCACGACGGACTGCGTATTCGAAAGTTCCATCCAGATGGCGTGCCGGAAGCGCATGGGAATTCCGCCCAGCACGAGTTTAGTCAGCATTTCTTGCTTCTGCTTCCCAGTCGAGCCTTCGTTGCCAAAGCGTGAGGCGCCGATCAGTTCGCCTGATCGTGCTTCTTCACCAGCTTGCTCCCGAGAGCGCTGGATCCGATTCAGGAACCGGTTCCATTCGGCATCGTGCGGAGTGGTAGCCGGCTGCGAAAGTAGATTCTTCGAGAGTGTGGGCGGTAGTGTTCTCTCGTCATGCCGTGTGCTCATTTCCACGGGCTCTCTAGGTTCGCGTTCTGAAGCACGGCGATTGCTACTTCCTCCTAAGCCCTTGATCGTGCCACCGGCAGCGCTCATCCCGCCAAATAGAGTCGTGGCCCACCCCATACTGTCTCCACTGGCGACGCTGTTGAGGCTTTGTACGTCAATAGATCGCGGCCTCGGCGCCTTTCCGGCTCGTGCAACTGACGGCTGCACTGAACTTGACCTCGAGGATGATGAACTCTTTAGTGAAGCGACCGCGCTTCCCTTCTGTTTCGAAGTTCCTTTCCCGTTACCACCAAAGAACTTCGTGAGGCCTTTGATCGTGGCGGCTCCGTTAGCTTCTGGCAGGTCTTCCGCAACGCTGGCCGCCTTGCTCGTCACACTCCCGTTCCTCTGCACCAACTCCTCAGATGCGGCCTTCGCAAGACTCCGTCTCCGGTTCTCGGCTTGCTTCACGCGATCCGCAGTCTCGGCAATGCGCTCGCTGGGCACCGTGTACTCCTCTGCCAGTCTCGTCAAAGCCGTGACATGTGCATCTCTCTCGGCCAGCAATCGACTCAAATGCCGCACTAACTCGACAGCGCCCCTATGCCGCACCACTCGCTGGATGCTGTCTTTGCTCGCGATGGCCAAGTTCTGGGGATTGCCGAGATCTAGTTCCTGCGTATCGAACATGGAAGGGTGGCCGCCACCGTCCAGCAGTTCACTCAGCGGCTCACTCAATGCACGGTCTCGGGATGGCGTAGACGTCGCGTTGCGCTCAGATCCAGGAGCATCGTGTTCCACATCTGAAGCTTTTATTACTAGATGATCCGCCCTGGGTTCGATGCTGGTACCCTGCAGACTTGGAACTGTGCTTAGGTCGGGATCCGGGAAAGATGTCAGACTCGATTGTCTGCTCGATTCTTGATTCATTGCTGCCGGCGGCACGCGTGCATTGTCGATGGAGGTGCTCGCGTGTCCCTTTGGCTGGTGGTTGTTGCCGCCCAGCGATTTGGAAGCTCGCTTGCGATGTTTGCCAATCCACGCGTGCCAGACTTTGATGAACACAGTATGACGAGCACTTTTGCGGCCTGAGGCACCATTTCGTGACTACCTGTTCCACAGAGCGCACGAGAGTTACGATGGCACAACAGAGACCGCTTTCAATGTCAACACCCGATACATTTCCATACCAAAAAGTCTTGCCCGCTACGGGGAAACGCCTCGCTAAGACGAAGATGTGCCCTGCAACACGCAAAACCACGCTCAGAACGCTAGCACAATACCCAATAAACTGACAATGCCCATTCCAACAGAGCCACAGTGAGCGAACTGCGTCTACCCAGCGTTTGGCGCACCAGGAAAGGCTGGGTCCCATTCGTAGACAGTCCCATTGCCGCCCACTCGATTCTCTATATTCTGTGGTGCACCGCGCTGCCGTTCCCTCGCATTTCTGTATGCGAGAGCAAGCTCCTGCTCACGGAGCTCGCGCTGAGCATTGCGGCCCAGTTCATGATTACCAGGCTGCCCAGGAGCCAGCATTTCGGGAAATCGTGGCGCGGCGTGGTCACCTTGCATGATCCCCCCAAAGCCGAACGGGTCTGGGTCTCCACCGCCGAACGGATCCTCCACGAAAGCATCGAATAGCCCTTGTTGTCCCCCCAATCCATCGTTCCGGGCCCCAAGGACGTATCCAGGACCACCGTCGCGTACCAGCTGTGGGTCAGCAGGGGCTACGTGGACGCCGTGAGGCGCGTGTCCGTACCTCTGTGAATTAGCCGCGTACACGGGCGGCGCTGCATTACCTGCCGTGGGTGCCTGCTGTGGCAATTGGCCCACGCCCGGTCTCGGGAAACCAAGTATGGGCATATAACCGACCATACCTGGCATTCCCCGCTGTGGCGCTTGTAGAGGATGGGGATGTGCAAGCCCTTGATATACTGGATGTGGACGAGCTAAGTGTGCTTGAGCTCCATGACCCGCAACATGGCCGCCAAGGCCATGACCGAGCGGTCCTCTTGGGTCGTCGGGCCCTCCATTCACTCCGCCTGCTCTGTCTTCATGAGCAGCAATTTGTGCTCGCGGATCCAATCGATCCCTGAGTGCCCTCTCAATAGCCAGCGCCCTTGCTTGCGCTCGAGCTCGAATCCTGAGTCGCGCGGCCTGGAGCCGCAGGTTTGCAGCATCATTGTCCTCGTCGTCCAGGTCAGCATTAACGTCAATGCCAAACCCGAAGTTCAACAAACCAACAAAACCAGGGGGACCGCGGGCTCCACCTTGCTGGCCGATCTTAGCCTGAGCCGTCTTGCGCACGGCATCGGATTCCTTGATCTTCAGGTCGTCTTCAGTGATATCTGCAAATGTCAGCGTTCCGCTGCTCCTTCGCAGCACTCAGTCCTCGCTGAACTCACCTGGATTGGCCTCCAAAGCCTCCGCCCGGGCTTTTGCCTCGGCCTCTTTGATCTCCCGTTCGTGCCGCTCCTCAACATTGTCGTACAGAGGGCAACGCTTGACAGAAGCCCCAGCGGCATTCGCATTTGGGGCACCTGTTGGGCTTTGATCGAAGTGATTGTAGTCTTTGACGGTTTGCGAGCAGACATAGCATTGCAAATTACCGCAGGACGTGCAGAACTGGGCATTGTCAGTAGGCTCCCTGCGCAGGGGAGGAAAAAATACGCACCATCTTGTTGCAACCAAAATCCTTGATGAAGGGCTTGCTGCATTTGTTGCACTTTCTCACCAGAGCAGCAGTCATCGCCTCCTCAATCTTGTGTCTGCTGTCAAGCTTATTGTCCTTGGCGTGTTCCTCACACGAGGTGGGGATGTGGGAGGGTGCCTTGCATCGACGGCAGCTGACTTTCTCGCACTCCGGGTTCAGGCACCTGAATTCAAAGTCTTCCTCGATGGGCGGTAGGCAGGCCTTGAAGTCGCAAAAGGGGCACTCGGACAAATCGTCAAGCTCAGCATCGCGAATATCCTTCTCCTGTTGCAGTTGTTCGAGTTTTTCTAGAAGCTGGTTGTCTCCGAGCATATGCAGTTGGGCGTGTGCGTAGCCGGAACCGCAGCCAGCAGTGCACATGACACCGCAGCGAGATTGGCCAACTTCTGACTTGATGTACGTAGTGATGCAGTCGAAGCAGGTAAAGTGAGCTTCTTCACCATTACAGTGAATCTGTCGGTTCATGGGAAGGTCGTCAAAACACGCCTGACACTCCGCAGTCTCTCCAGCTTCCATCGCTCGCTTCAAGTTGTCTTCTTCAGCTCGACGGTTCGCTAGTTCAATCGTGCGCTCCGCTCTGACAGCATTAACACGCTTGCGAGCAGCTTGCAACTCATCATGAAGTTCAGGAAATCCAGTGTTGAGGACGATTGTGTCGGCGCTAGCCATGGCCGAGGGCCGCCCAGTCCAGCCCGTGTCCTTTGCGTCTCTCATCGCTGCGAGCGCGACGTAGGTTTGAAAGAGATGCTGGCGGTGTTGAGTCAATTGTTCGCCGATGATCTTCATAGGAACATCAGGGAAATCTGCCTTCAGTGCCGAAGCCACCGGCCGACTCAGTATTCGCATTGGAGGTTGCCTGTCGGGACCTTGCCATCGCTTGAAGTCGTCGTTTTGGAGCTCACCGCCGGCCTTGCGCTTCGCCGCGGGTTGCTTTCCTTTGCTTTGTTTCGGGTAGCTCTCTGCCTCTACGAGCTTCGTAACGATGTTTTCGTAGATATCGGGACCAAGCAGGGGCGGCTGTTGCTGGCCGAGCTCGGTGTACAGTGAAAGGACGTGTTCGTGGCTGAAGGACGGTCAGCAGAGCGGAGGGAAGCATTACGTAGGGAGCGAGCCCGCGTACCTGACGTCTGGAAAGACTTCCAGGACTCGTTGCAGACACGTATCGCTGGAGAAATGCGGCGCGGTCGGCACGGAAGCATGGCCATAGCTCGGTTCGTGCACATTGGCAGCTTGTCGTGCTGGTGGAGAGGGCTGTCTCGCGGGAGCCGGAGGAGAATCATCTGGAATCCACACCAGCTCGTCGCCGAAATGTTGGTACTGGCCTCCGAGGCGCGGCGACTCCTGTTCTGCTAAGTTCGGAAAGGCGCCAGGAACAGGAGCTGCGCCAGAATTTTGCAGGTCTGCTGCATACGCATCTTCGAATGGGGCTCTTGGCAAGCCGTGGAAGTTGGGGGTTTCCAGGGCTGTGGCGGGCACAGATGGCGGCGGGCGGTCTAGAAGTTGGACTTCATCTTCGTCATCGCTGCTGCTGACGAGGTCAATCACTGGAGGCGGGGTGCTCGCGGCGGCCATGTCAGAGGGTCGAATTCCGCAAGCCACATTCGAGCACGGCAGCGAAAGTTATTAGTCTGCGGCTGGCCGGCGCGTGTGGGCGACGTGCAGCGTGCTGATGTGGCGAGTCGCGGTGGTGGTGGCGGAAGGATGGAGACGAAGGCGACTGAGATGCCTGCAAGTGCCAACGAGCGGCGGAGATGAGAGACGGGGGATGTGCTGGGAAGTGAATGCGGTTCAGTGGTGGATGGGAGCCTCGCGCGCCATCCACCGCACACGCGCGTGGGTGCCGCAGCAAGTGAAGGTACGCGCCCCTCAGGCCGCCATGTGCTGTGCGGTGCAGTCGGGCGGACAGGCAGGCAGCATGCTGCAAGGGGGAAAGAGATGTTCCCGGCGGAGATGAGAGAGCGGAGCAACGCTGGACATCGGCGGGCTCCCGGTCTCCATGCATGCCGCCTGCCCCGCCGCCACGCCCACCACCACCACCACCACCGCCACGCCCACCACCACCACCACCACCGCCACACATATATGCGCTGTCTGGTGCAGTGAGGTCGCACGCCAGGGCAAGCATGGACGAGCGCGCGCGGAACGGAGAGACGCGGTGCCTCGCGCGTTCCTGTCATGCGCGGCGGCCGTCGATCGGGGTGTTGGCGGCGTGTTCGGAGTCACGAGACGGACATGCACAGCATCAATGGCTGCGGACGATGAGCGCGCTCCTTCACGCCAACCACATCGGCGCCAACCGACCACATGCGCAGCCAGGATCGATCTCCATTATGCCCCGCGCGAACCCTCTGACCGCTCAAATCAGTCTGCCATTGCCTCGTGTACCGGGTGAAGCTCGTGCTCCGGCAGGCGCCCTTCGACCTCGTCCCCTAACCGCAGGTATTAGCGACGTCCTGGACGAAGGGCGCGTCTTCGGCCGGCAGCACGATGCACTAAGTTCCATGCTCATCTCTCCTGGTGCTTCCTGCTGCACGTTTCATTCTTGATTTGCAGTCCAATCGACACTCCCCTTCACCTAGACTGAGACAGCAGATCACCATGGGCAGCATTGGACTCCCCCCGAAAGACTCCTCCGAAATCTATCTCACCACCGCCACGCCGGCCGAATGCGAAGAACTATCACGCGGAAACAGCGCCGAATGGAAAGCTGCGCTCGAGCTGGAGTCGTACTTGCGTCGGGAGAAGCACCTGGCAGATCAGGACCTCACAAGAGACGGAGGTCTCACAACCTGGGTCCTAGTCTGGCAGCCATGCTCCGCTGCGGATCGCCACGTTCTCACCGGCTGTGAAACTATCAAGAAGCGAGCACTCGTCTCGCGGGACGGCACGGTGGACGAGACTGTGTGTCATGGCGTGGGCTCCGTCTTTTGCCCACCAGAGTATCGCGGCAGGGGCTATACTGGCAGAATGATATCCGAGTTGGGCGACATACTGAAAACTTGGCAAATGGAGAATGACAAAGAGCATCTCATCAGCGCGCTCTGGTCGGACATTGGGAAACAGTTCTACGCCACGAGAGGGTGGCATCCATACGCTTCACTCCACATCACCCTCCCAGCAACGGAGAGGCCACTCGGTGCAGGGGTGCACCTGCTCAAGAGCCAAGACCTGGGCCAAGTCTGCGCGATCGACGAGAAATTGATGCGCAACCGCCTCCACGCCCGCAGCACCAACGGCCGAATCACTGTCTCGTTCCTTCCCGACCATCAGACCGTGGCCTGGCACCATGCGCGGGAGGATTTTGTTTCCAAAGAAGTGCTCGGCAAGTCGCCCACAGTCCGAGGCGCCAGGGTCGGCTCCGTTTGGGCATATTGGACACGCGTCTGGGCCGATCCTCACGGCCACGAGTTGAACACGCTGCACATACTCCGCATTGTGATAGAGGACGAACGGCTGGGCGCAGATTTCTCCCCGGCCAGCTCAGCAGGCGTTGAGGCCATCAACGCTGCTGCCGAAGGGCGCATGCAGCTGCCGGGGTTGGAGTGTAGCAAAGTCGCAGAGACGAAACAATCGATTGCAACGATATTGGCGCTCGCACAGACAGAAGCAGAGCGATGGGGCATGAAAGAGGTCATGTTGTGGAATCCCACCAGCCTTACACTGGCCGCCGCCAGACAGATTGATAGAGATGTCTCGGCAGTGGAACGCCAGTCGGAGAGCATACCGAGCCTGCGGTGGTATGGAGACGGGAGCTGGGAGAATATTGACTGGGTGGAAAACATGAAATATGCGTGGTGTTGATCGGCTGTGACCTGAGGTGGGGAGTACGGGGCGCTCGCAAGACGGACGGTACAAGATAACCTGAGTCTCCTCACGACTGACCTCTGCCCAAGCAGTGGAAGGTAGCACTTATTAGCGTGATGATTCGCATTTCTCCGCCCAAACACACGGCCGCCCCGAGCGCAGCGCAAACGATCGGCAGCGGTACGTACGTCCGGTCTGAGCACCTTCTTCAGCAGAGTCGTGCAAGATAGCAGGGTCTGCATCATTGCGGCCCGTGTGCTGAGAACATGTCCTGTTGCTGCGAACGAACAGCCAAACGCCACAACCGCGTGATTCCTCCACCAGCTCCGTGATGATTCAACCTGTCCGAAGCCGCCGGATTGCTGGCAGCAACGGCCAGACGTGTTTCAACGCCATGCTGTAGCTGCGTAGCATCTGCTCTGAAACGATGAGGTGAGGGGTGGTCCGCACGCGGCAGTCGCAGACTCCATCGTGGCGGTGTCACCGCGTTTTCATCTATGATGGTCATGTCGGGCAGCAAGGTTGTTTCCAGCATGAAATTTGCCGCTCGCCCTGTCGCTCTGCCCGTCTCACTGCTTCGTCAGCCGCGGCGGAGCACTTCTTTGTCCGCTCGCATCATCATCATCACCATCCTCATCACGCTCTCTGCTGCGCTCCTCGACAGTCCTGTGGTCCATGCAGGCAAAAGGGGAACGACAGGCCATCGCCACTAGTGCGTGGCTGCGCATTTGATTATTGACGGACACGCTGATCCGTTGACGTCTTGTCTGCGAGCACGGACGGAGTGCGGGCAGCACGCTACATACCACATCTTGCGCCGTCATCCGCGGTATTCCACGCCGTTCCGACACCTCCAATTGCACCTGCACCCATTGTGCCTGCCGTGCCGCGCCCCGCCGCCCACGACCTACCCGATCCGATCCTGTGGACGCGCGCGCGGCCTGATTGTGGTCCTGCGCGCCGGGGGAGAGAAGCTTCGACGAGGGGTCGCATTTCTGTCCTGTTTCTCCCACCTCACCTGGCACATCGCTGCCAACCCACCGCCGCGTCACGCCTGGCTGCGCGTTCGTTCCTCTGCCTCATCCCGCACTTGCACGCCGGCCCTGTGCCTTGCCTATCTATCCGACGCCCGCGCGACATCCTCTCGAGCTGCACGTGCCGCTGCCTGCCCAGCCGACATCTCGACCTCAGTCGCGCGGTGCAGTAGGACGACCCCCCCCCCAACATACGAGCACACCCCTTCCGAGAGGCAGCAGCCCTCCCTCCCGCCCGATCCGGGCTTCACCCACCGCCGCCATGGAAGATGGCGCGGCCACGCAAGAGATCTACCGCCGGATTGAACGCGAGAAGAAGCTGATCCAGGCGGCCACGCAAATGCGACAGGCCACTGGGAATGCCCAAGTCGTGTCCAAGGCGGATTCGGAGATCCGAGAGGCGCGGCGAAACATTCAGTACTTCGAGCAGAAGCTCAACGATCTGCGCGATCGCAGCATGGGCTCGAGCATGGGCAATCTGGCCCTCTCCGGCAACGGTGGCCCTCAGCCTCCTTCGCATGGCCGTGGAGACTCAGCCGGCTCAGGGTACAGAAATGAGCAAGGCTACGGCGGAGGTGCAGACTACGGTGACCCAGGCCCGGGAGGCTACAGCATGGGCGGAGCACCCGGCCTCATGCCCCCGCGAGCGCCCTATGCCCCGCCTGGGCCGGGCGAGAGAACGCCACGAGCACGACCAAATTTTAGCAAGCTCGGTAAGTCGACGAGACGGGGAGCCGCGGAAGCAGTATGACTGACATGAGAGCAGACCTCATCAAATACGAAACACCACATCTGGGACCGCGCATACAACTGATGTTGTCGCAGCTTGAATTCAAATTGTCCGTGGAGAAGCAGTACAAAGATGGAATCGAGAAAATGGTCAAGCTGTACCAAATGGAAGGCGATCGCAAGAGCAGGGGTGAGGCAGAGCTTCGAAGGATGGAAAGCAACCAAAAGATCCAGTTGTTGACGAGAGCATTGCGGAGATACGAGGACTTGCACGTCGATGTCGAGAATGGCGCGGATGCCGCCGACGACGACAGCCTGGACACTCCCAGTCAGCGAAAGCCGCTCACGGGCCACATGTCCATCAAGATTCACGCCATCGACAACGTGGATCATGCGGCGACAGGACGATTCAGCAGAGGCCCGGATACTTTTGTTGTCATGAAGGTGGAAGATGTGCTCAAGGGAAGAACGAAGGCCACCAAGACGGATCGGTGGACCGATGAGAATCACGAGTTTGACGTGGACAAGGCCAACGAGATCGAGTTCACGGTGTACGACAAATCGAGCGGCGACCATCCCATACCCATCGGCCTTCTTTGGATTCGCTTGTCTGATCTTGTTGACGAAATTCGAAGGAAGAGGATTGAGACAGAATTCAACCAAGCAGGGTGGAAGACCGCCGACCAGATGGACGGCTCGCTGGCAAGACCTGACATGCAGTTCTCCCCGCCACCGAGCTCCTCACATGGCGCGAACGCTCCTGGTGGAGGATCCGTGGCCGCTGCCGCTGGAGGTCCCGCGGGCTCTGGACTTGCACCGCAGACGGGACCAGTCTACATTGACGCCTGGTTCACGCTCGAGCCTGTCGGCAAAATCCATTTGACCCTCAGCTTCATCAAGCAGGTGAAGGATCGCCGACCATTTGACGTCGGTCTCAACCGAAAGGGTGCTGTTCGTCAAAAGAAGGAAGACATCGTGGAGCAGTACGGCCACAAATTTATCGTCCAGACTTTCTACAACATTATGCGATGCGCGCTGTGCGGTGACTTTTTGAAGTACACTGCCGGCATGCAATGCGCGGATTGCAAATACACCTGTCACCAAAAGTGTTACCAGAAAGTGGTCACCAAATGTATCAGCAAGTCGAATGCTGAGACTGATCCGGATGAGGAGAAGATCAACCATCGCATTCCGCACCGCTTCGATGCCTTTTCGAACATGGGTGCCAATTGGTGCTGCCATTGTGGATATATGCTGCCCATAGGAAGACGGCAGGCGAGAAGATGCACCGAGTGCAAGCTGACGAGTCACGCAAATTGTGTCCACTTTGTGCCAGACTTCTGCGGCATGAGCATGGAAAGCGCCAACCAAATCTTGGCCGAATTGAAGAAGACCAAGAACAGCCGTATGCTCGCCAACAGCACCAAGCTGAGACCACCAGGCACTCAGACGAGCGGCAGACCTACGCCACCGCCACAGTCTGCGAGCTATGCGCTTGCGCCGGGTCACCAGGACCAAGTCTCTCAGCAGGAGCAAGACAGACTCCAAGACAGATTCTCGTATGGCAAAGACCGCATGTCCGACTCGTATGAGCAGCCTCCCCGGACCTCCTCATTTGGACCGCCCCCAGGAGCTGCCGACGCTGGCAAAATTGCAATGGGCAGCGGGCAGCCACCATCATCACCAGAATCGGGGCATCGTCCTCCTGCTCATCGCACGCAGTCCTCTCAGTCTTCGGCCGCTGCAGCAGCTGCTGCAGCGTCTGTTGCCTTGGCCGGCAAGCGGACTTCCGGTAACGACCGTCCCCCTTACGACCGAGGGTCGACAGATCCATACAACCAGCAGCAGCGAGGATCGGGCGGGTATGCTGACGGCTACGCAGAGAGCAAGCGAATCGGGGCTCAGCCTGGTCAGCAGCAATCTACATACAACCCTGCTGACTATGCAGCCGTCGCGGGTTATTCTTCTGGGCCGCCCTACCAGCAAACTGTCTCGCCGCCGCCACAGCCACCGGCCAAGCATTACCCCCCGCAACCAATCTCACAAGGCCAGCCACCAGCCATCGCGCCAGTGAGGCCACAATCTCCAGTCGCGGTACCTGCTCCAAACGTTTCAGTCACCGAGCCCGTCGTCGAACAGCGCAAGCCGGCTCCTCCTGCCAACACCGCAGGTACGGGACGTCGTATTGGCCTCGATCACTTCAACTTCCTCGCGGTTCTCGGCAAGGGTAACTTTGGAAAGGTCATGCTTGCTGAGACGAAAACCACGAAGCAGCTATATGCCATCAAAGTCTTGAAGAAGGAGTTCATCATCGAAAATGATGAAGTGGAAAGCACCCGCTCGGAGAAGCGTGTGTTCCTGATTGCGAACAAGGAGCGTCACCCGTTCTTATTGAACCTACACGCTTGCTTCCAAACGGAGACTCGCATCTACTTCGTCATGGAGTACATTAGTGGAGGAGATCTGATGTTGCACATCCAACGCGGACAATTCGGCACAAAACGGGCTCAATTCTATGCCGCAGAGGTCTGCCTGGCGCTCAAGTATTTCCACGAGAATGGCGTCATCTATCGTGATCTGAAGCTGGACAACATTCTGCTTACTCTTGATGGCCACATCAAGATCGCAGATTACGGTCTTTGCAAGGAAGACATGTGGTACGGCTCGACGACAAGCACATTCTGCGGTACGCCCGAATTCATGGCTCCCGAGATCCTCCTGGACAAGAAGTATGGTCGTGCCGTTGACTGGTGGGCATTCGGTGTGCTCATCTATCAAATGCTCCTTCAGCAGTCTCCGTTCCGCGGCGAGGACGAAGACGAGATTTACGACGCCATCCTTGCCGACGAACCGCTGTATCCAATTCACATGCCAAGAGACAGTGTCTCGATACTGCAAAAACTCTTGACGCGCGAGCCAGAACTGCGACTTGGCTCGGGCCCCACGGATGCGCAGGAGATCATGTCCCATGCTTTCTTTAGAAACGTCAACTGGGAAGATGTCTACTACAAACGCGTCCCTGCGCCCTTCCTCCCGACGGTCAAGAACAGAGCGGATACCAGCAATTTCGACTCGGAGTTTACTAGTGTTACTCCAGTCCTGACGCCGGTACAGAGTGGTAAGTTGGGATCCGAGGCGTCGCCATATCCGCAACGAGCTAACATGACTCGCAGTGTTATCACAAGCCATGCAAGAGGAGTTCCGAGGCTTCTCCTACTCGGCAGATTTTGTTTGAGCCTCAGGTGCGTTTTGACGACAACGAGAACTCTTCCTTCTCGTGGCGCAAGGACGTGGTGATACCCAGGATCCGTTGCATCATTGTCGATGCAGCACAGTTGCCACTTTGTCGGTGCCCTTTGGGTGTTCTCAGTACCCGCTGACGGACGTGACCGAGATCGAGTCGCCGGCAGTGTGCTGGCATATATGAGGAGGGTACGATAGACGAGCCGAGTATTGGAGATGATGATGCCGATACGTGTCCCGACAGGTGACAGAGAACAAGTAATACGATTGACAGTGAACATGACAACCTGAGAGTAATGCTGAAGCGGACCAAGCAATCCGTGAATCTTTGTATACAGTAGCGATTGCCTGTTCTCACTGATAGCTGTTCTCGATCGGGAAATTGTCCTCGCTTCTTCGGAACACGGCTCACCTCCAACTCCAGCTTACACCTCTATCTTTCCTGCCTGCTTGCACGCCTGAAAACTACGTGACTGCACCTGCTGCCGGTTGGAAACGGAGACTGAGGTGCTCGCGTGTGCCCTGCTGACAAATGTGTGCATCGCCTTTGTCACCCCGGTCCACTATGGTACGCGCATAAAAAGGACCGTCGTTGACTGAGACCACAAACGAACGACAACACTTGCCAAAGGACTTCCGACGCACGAACTTTGCAGCCCAGATACCTCGCGGACTCAAACATGGCGTCCAAAGAAGCTTGGGATCTCCCGAGGTCAAGCTCAACTGTCAGAGTCTCCGTGATTGACACCACAATGAGGGCCTCTATTCCAATGAGCCATTTCGCCGGCCCTGCAATCCCCGGCTTGGACCCGGTGTCAAGGAGTCTTACTTCCCAGGATGGCCAGACCTCGACAGCTCTCCGATTCTCGCCCGAGAGTTCGCTGGACGCGCATGACCAGAGTCTGTTCAATGTGCTGGAGTACTTGCCGGCCGAGGCGAACGATTGGAAGAGCAAGGGCTGGAAGGAGAAGGGTCAGTGGGCTTTTCTTGAGGATTTGCATGAGGCGAGCAAAGTGGTCAGTTGATCGTCGAGATGGAACAGGGTGGGCAATGCCTATCGTGACGGCATTGGGCCACTCCCATGTTGTATGTTATGTGTGAGGTTGTACTTGGTGCCAGGAGTGTAAAATAATGCCTTGACGACAAGCTTGCGCAGCGTGCGTATTCTCCGCTCTACGGCTTGACCGTTCCCTTTTGACAATTAGGATTGATACTCGGCAAAAGAGAGAGCTTCCACAGACCATACGAGACGACATAGGTGACGCTCGGGAGGTAAGAATGTTTTTGACCTTTGCATGGTCAATTTCTCTATTATAAGCGAGCAGACATTAGGGGTTGATTTTGCGAAACCTTCATGAAGAGCAAGTTGAGTTTAACGGTTAGGACATTTAGGATGCTGCTTCTTTATATCGTTCTGTGGTTCTGGGTTTCAAGATATAAGGGGGAGAAGAAGAAAAGTCAAATAAATAAATGGGAGAAAACGTGCGGCCATTATGGAAAATGTTGATGAGATCACCGTGAATCATGAAAAGCAGAAGAAAACAACACCTGAAAGGTATAGATGGCAATGGGAGAGGAGCAGTGAAATGTTGTCAAAGTCTCAGTGTGTGGCTGAATGAGTAGCTTCGGAATATAAGTTGGTTGGACAAGGAGTGTGAGCATTCCCGTTTTTTTAATTAGACATTACAGGTTGTGGGTCAAGTTCACGATCTAGTAGCCCTCTGGTGCGTTGTCCCCAGTTGGCTCCTTGGGAGGGCTGGAGCCGTACGATGGTGGTGGCTGAGAGCTTCCGTGGCCGGACTCATCGTCGCCATTGTAGCCATTGCCGTTTCCGTCGGAAGTTGGGCTCGTCTCAGGGCTGTCGTCGCTGTCGCCGCCGGCACCATCGTATCCATCAGGCTGTCCGCCATCAGCTCCGCCTTCCACACCGCCGCCCACGCTGCCGCCAGCACCGCCACCCGCGCCTCCGCCGACGCTTCCTTCTGGGCCTCCATAGGCTCCTCCACCGACACCGCCGCCCACATTACCGCCTGCATTTCCGCCTCCATGAGTTCCGCCCCCAACATGTCCTTCTCCACCCCCTTGAGCCCCACCTCCGATGCCGCCACCAAGGAGACCACCGATGATGCCTCCCAGCGAGGCGCCAATACCAACGTTCGCTCCAACCCCGCCATTGCCTCCCAAGCCGAGACCAAGACCAAGACCAAGCCCAGCTCCAGCTCCAGCACCTAGAACACACATTGTCAATCATCATGAACGGTTTCGTCAGAACGGATGTGGCCGTAAGGATCGTCATACCGACACCGCCCTGGCCCTGACCATGACCGCCTAGATTGACGCCGACTCCCGCGTTCACTCCACCTGTTGTCTTTTCGTTAACACCTCTCTCTCTCTCTCTCTCTCTCTCTCTCTCTCTCTCCCCCTACGGCTTAGAGGCACGATGCCAACTGACCTTGACCTTCAGCTCCAGCGTCGCCGTAGGTCGGGTCTGCGACGGGCATGGGAGCAGCGAAAACGCCAGTTGCCAGCGTAAGCTGGAGAAGGGTGTACTTGTATTGCATATTGATTGATTGATGGGTCGATTGATTGATTGATTGATTGATTGATTGATTGAATGGCTCCGAAGTAGAAATCCGATCGATGGAAGGAGATAAAATGGCACGGAACAAGAGTAGGTCTTCGCGCGACTTGATGTGGGAGGTGTTTGAATCGAATGCGATGAGAATGAGAGAGGATTTTTTCAAACTGCAGCATTCTTCTCACCTTTTTATGTGAATAGGACCGAGCGCTATGCGGGCAGGTGGCGGCGGCGATGGCTCACCGCTCGCCTGCTCTCCTCACAAATTTTTCGGACACAGAATGGCAAACACGTCCGAAAAAAAAATACCAGGGAGGCTCCAGTCCAGCCGCATTTTCGTCGACGATCGCAGTGCGTGTCCCCCGTTCCGACCAAAGATCTCCGAATGGGGCATGTTCGTGGCGAGCTATCGTTTGGAAATGGGTCGTATTGTATGCAAGTCTTCACCATGGCGACAGGAAAAGTATTTCCCTGGACGTCTCAGGTAGACAGGCGAACTGCACGTGGGACTGCGAATGGCAACAATCATGATATATGCATGGACTTTTCCGGAAAGTCGTGGAGAGAAACGACCAAGGGGGGAAAGGAATTTAGTCGGCAGGTCTTCGAACATGGCTCTGGAAGATGGGGATTTCGAATGAGGCCCGGTGACGGGACTATGAGATACACTCCTGGGCCATGTGCGATGTGGCATAGACGGAGGTGATGGTGATGGAGCTGTTTCGCTCCACTTCGTCATGCGCCTCATCAGTAGTAGAAGAAGTTGCCATGTTTCCTAGCGGAGTGCTAAATCTGGATCTGCAGTGGCGGTCACATTGAAAAGTGTGTGAAGACGACTTGTCACAAAGCACTGACCAAGCAGAAGCCAGGCGATAGCAATAATGCCCATTTCTTTGCACGACTGCAATTTCTCCATTGTAGGTGGATGCTTTCGCCAAGGGTCCTTGATCTGATTTTGGTGTTCTCGTACGTCGGTTCCGAGGCAGGCGAGGTGACAAGCGTGCCGTCCCGAAGCGTGAGTAGTTTTGGTCGTAAGTCATAACCCGGAGATAGGCGAGCTCCAGGGGATTGCCGAATGCCGAAAATGATAAAGTCGGCAGCGAGCTGGGATATTTTCCCGCAAAGCCATTGTAAAAGCACAAGATATTCTTGTTGTCGCTGTTGTCGTCCCTGTTGTTGTTGTTGTTGTTGTTGTTGTTGTTGTTGTTGTTGTTGTTGTTGTTGTTGTTGTTGTTGTTGTTGTTGTTGTTGTTGTTGTTGTTGTTGTGCCTGCCCTGGCTGCCCGCCTCGAACAACTTTCCATCTCCGCAAGATTCCGCGCGCGCTCTCTCTCTCTCTCTCTCTCTCTCTCTCTCTCTCTCTCTCTCTCTCTCTCTCCCCGAAATACATCCAAAATACATTGTCACATGTTCCCGAAGAACGATCAGATGATGACATCCACTCGTTTTATAGAAGTAGCGAGACACATGTCCGGCCGCTACCACCGAGCCGGAGCATTCTACTAGGATCTGATGAACAACAAATAGAATTCACGGTAGCTTTTTCGTCACGCGGGTTTCGGGAAGAGGTGGCTGGTACCGCAGGTGTGCGACTTTTGGGGCAGCGCTAGTCAGGTACGGACATGTTGTTGGTGGGTGGGTGGGCCTTATAGTACAGTAGTAGTAGTCTAGTGCCAGCGCATACTTTCAGGTCAACAAGTCAGCTGCTCTTTTGACCCAGCCCACGTACATACCGGCGCTTGAGTCTGCAAAGGGAAGTAGAATCGGAGAGTGGACGTCAAGTGACACAAGAAATGGATACATGTGAACAGGAGAACAGCACTGGCACATCTCATATCTCTTTTCCCGGGTAATTTCGCTCACAGAACACCATGCGCGCTTCGCCAAAATCCCAGCAGAAAGGCCACAACTCCACTGCAGAATCGCCGTTCTGAAGTGATGGGTTGTCAACTAGGCCAGATTCCACCCCCCCACCCACCAATTTCCTTTCTACTCCGCCTACTAAACAAGACCGGATTGATTTCATGATATGATGCGAGAGGTATAATTGGAGATGAGTCCCGCGCTTCGCTTGCTGTTTTCGTGACAGTCTTCTCAAGTTTCGCCCATCCCTTGCCGAACAACACGCTTTCGCGTGCCGCAACACACAACACCGTGCCCGAGCTGCCAAAAACAAAAAAAAAACAAAAAACAAATCACAGATCCAAAATCAACAGGGGGAAGAAGAGATTCCAAAACTAAAAGAGTTTTCCCGAGACAATATTCTTATGTTGGGGGAACATGTGGACGAGAGGGGAAAAACAGCCAGCCGTCCGCGTGATATCCAGATCCGTGCATTCATCGTTTCGCTTTGCTTTCGCGCGCCAAATGTCCAGAAAAGTATGGTAGATGGAGATAGACCAGAAGAAGAAGAAGAAGAAGACGAAGAAGATGAAGAAGAAGCCAGCCGTTGATGCGAGGGTCGTACTTCGTAATGCTTGCTGCTGTAACGCCGTTGTCCAAGATGGAGGGAAAGGGGAGAACCGGGCTTCCGCTTTCATTCTAAGTAGTAGTTTGTACAAGGTATCGCTGGAGTCGAGGAAGTGGAGAAAGTATTGGGCAGCGCGCGATGTGCGTGGAGAGAAGGCTCGCCAGCCCGACAACGCAGAACGCCGAGGAGAAGCATTACTGTGGCAGGAGACGACGAGTCGCTTACCAGCGGCGTTGGTACTGCTGCTGCACTTGTCGGCCTGGCGAGACACTGGAGGCGGAGCGCGTGGACGGGTCCACGATGGGGATCGCGTTGCGCGTGCGCTGGGCCATGGGTTGGTGAAGCTTCGCTTGTGCCTGGTGGTAGTTGACGGGAGTGTATGACTGTGGCATGGTGGGCAAGAGCAGAGAGGGTGTCGGCTGCACTTGCGTCTGGAGCGGTGAGCCGGAAGGCGAGCCCGAGGACAGCGAGCCTCTGTCCGACGCAGACGACGAGTGGATGGATTGCAGCTGAGAAGGAGTTAGCGGGAGCCATGGAGGGACATTCGGTCGGACGACGTACATCATCCTCGGTCAGGAGGTTGAAGGGGCAGAAGACCTCGTCATCGTCGAATTCAAAGCCTCGCGCGGCCTCCAACACGCGCAGGTATGCGCCGGATGTCTGCACTTGCGGGGCCTCCTCTTTGGGAATGCGCTGGGCCTTGTACTGGCGGTGCGCGTTCTGCGATGACACTCGGGGACCGCGGCGGCTGCGACCGTGGTTCGCGTGGTGGTTCTGGGAGTGCGTGGCGGTGGATTGATGGTAGGCCGGCATGCCGTAGTGATAGGTGGCCATGTTGTCGAGAGAGGCAGCGGGGGAAGGATGGATGGATGGCGGAGGAGGAGGAGGAGGAGGAGGTGGTGGTGGTGGTGGTGGTGGTGTTGTTGTTGCTGATGATGATGATGATGCCGAAGCGGAGCGGGAGATTGAGTTGACGGCAGTAATAGGGACGGAGGGCACGACAGGTCCGAGCGTGGGTTTTGTCGCGGTGGCAAAAGTCGAGGCGGGCGTTTGCGGAATGCAGTGGCGAGAGCAACGGGTGAAGGTGGTGTCGATGGGGGTCGTTGACAGTGCGCGGAGAGTGGTAGTGGTGGTGGTGGTGGTGGTGGTGGTGGTGGCAGTGGCAGATGAAGCGCGGTGCGAGTAGTGGCTAGTAGTAGGAGGAGCAGGAGGAGCAGGAGGTGGTGGGTGAGAGGGCGAAGAACCGCAGAGAAGGCGACGGGAAGCGAAGGGCAGGCGGGGTTTCAGGTGGGTGGTGTGAAGGCTGCCCATGACCGCGCGCACCGACGTCTCTAGCGCGCTGTTCCTGGTCTAGCGCGCGACATGGCCACCCTGCTGCAGGTCAGCCTCCAGCGCCGTCCCACTCGCGCGCGTCGACGACGGCCGTCTCGCCGTACACTCCACTCCATCCCGTGCTCCGGCCCAACACGCTCCTGTGCAGCAGCAGCATGGCATGGCATGCGCCAGTCGCGGTGCGAAACAACGCCCGGTCGGTCGGCCAGCTGCGCACGGCGGCTGCCGGAGGTCCGCACGGGCAGACGCGTGCTGCATGACTAGCCGCACCAGTCACCGCTCTTTGCCTCTGCGCTGCCGTGGGGCCTCCGCGTGCACGCCGGCCGACCCAGCCTCTACGCGCCGCGCCTCTCCGCTGGAATCTGGGAGGCACGGCACGCATACGACACGCCCTCTGGAATCCGGGGAAAGAGGGTGCTCATCACCTCAGACGGCCGTGGCCCGTGGTGCATACATGCCTTGCCGCGGATGATGAGTTGGCTTGTTGATCTGCCGCCCTGGGCCACGCACGAGGTGCATGTTGGAAGCCGCCCGGCCTGCGTCACCAGGGTCTGCTGTCGTAGGAAGAACTCCTGCCACACTCGATCCTTCTCGGCTTCTCCTTCTGCTCCCTGCCGAGAGAATGGTCGAGAGCTTCACACCGGTCGCACCACTTCCGTCCTTCTCCGTTGCCGTCACTCTCTGTGCCTCCAGTGTTTTATCGCCCGCGTGGGATGCAGCGCCTCGACCGTGACCCATGGCGTCGTGCCTCTGCAACGTCCACACCCGTTACCCGCACGTGACGCTGTGGACTCTCGACACGCACCCTGATCCGGCATCTTGCCACGTGCGTGCAGTCTCGGCTCCGCAGCCCAGCAATCATATACGCCACGGACGTCTCTCGGCACATACTTTCAACCAGTTGGAGAGATGTCCGAGTGGTTATGGAGCTGCGTTTAGGCCCTCTAAGCATTCTCCGCAGTGGCTTTGCCTCGTGGGTTCGAATCCCACTCTCTTCAATCGCATCCGTGGCTATGACCCAACCACCTTGCACACGACGTTGTCTTTTGCTTCGGAAAGGTGAGGTCAACTTTTTCACCCAGCTAGAGTCGATAATTTTTTTCGTCTCCCAAGACCGCGTGAAGTAGTAGTATCGTGAAGAATCTGGAAGTCGCCTAGAATCTTGGCACTTTCCCCATATATTCTAGTCGTTTTGCACCATTTCGATGCCAGGGCTGAAGGATGCCGTGGTTTGCTATGTACATGCCAACACATACTATATGATAATACATGAAGATAACATTGTCGGGTCGGGTCGGGTTCATTATCTTAGTGAAATCGGCGAGGAGCAGAAGATAACTAGTGCCAGACGGGGGGTGACTTACGTGCATGTGAGATGAGCGACACTCGTGAGGACAAGTGGCCGCAGAGATCAGTGAATATTGTTGCAAGTTGCTCGTTTGCTGCGCCATGCACTGAGACTGTATTGGCACTCAAGGTGTGTTCTCTGGGTTTCGGCTTCGCAGAACAAGCCCTGCTCGCTCCTGCCTTCGATGGCTTTCAAACTCCTCGGCAACAATGTTCGAAGCCATTCGCTCTTTCATCGTCATGATATGTACAGCTCACCCCGCCTCCTCCTCCTCCTCCTCCTCCTCCTCCTCCTCCTCCTCCTCCTCCTCCTCCTCCTCCTTACCCTACTGGCATTCTCCTTGCTCAGATGCCAAAGTACGTCTTCATCCTCTCGTAAACATAAAAGCTCGTTGCGACCATGGGTATCACTTTGACATATCCAATTCCCAGCCCCACAAAAAAGCCTCGGAAACCTTTGTCACCTTGGATGCTCCTCGCGACTTCGATCATCGTCAATCGGTGTCCGTCTCCAACTACTCCTCCCACTTGCATCCTTCTGCGAACGACCTCGAGAGGATACGAGACAGTCTGGCTGACGAAGCCTGCAAACGCTCCTGTGCAGAGTTCTGCCCATGCTCGTAAAGGTGGAGGTTTCCCAGGTGCGAGCTGCTTTTCTGATCGTTCGTTTGGAGGAAGAACTGTGTAGGGCGCGAGGGCTGGGATTCGCATGAAATCGCCTGCCGCATCGTGGGTGAGGAACGATGCTCCGGCGTAGGGAATCATGCCCCACAGTGTGGGCGTGAAGCCGCGGAAAAAGTTACTCATGCCACTCGTGGGAGTCGCGGTGCGCATCGCGGCTTGCGTTGCTTCTACTGTTGCTGCCACGGGCTTCGGCAAGGTCGCGGTATTCATCGGCACCGGCTCGGGCGGTCGCTCCCCATAGATCTTCCTGCATATCTGCCGCACTGTGACGCGTTTGCTAGATTTCGTTTCAAAGGCGAGTCGCACTCGTATCACCTCCAGCGGATACGTGCAGAAGACGGAACATATCCCGGCCAAACTTCCTGCCGCAAATCTTCGCTGTGGTGTCTCGTGCTCTTTCGTGGGTATCACCACTGCACGTACTTGTTCATATGCCAGGAATTTGATTCCACCGTATGGAAAGATACGTAAGAGCGTCGCTGAGTGCCCTCGAAAAAGTCCCCCCACCCCACTTGAAGCGTGAATGTCTCGGATCGCCTTCACGGCGCCGCTCCATGATCCAATGTACTTTTCGAATCGGGGGTTGTTCGCTTGGAAAAGGATTTTGACGCGGTCGAGGGGTGCTACGACCGTCTTGGCCGCGCAGGCTGCCAGTCCGCCTGCGACGCCCGATCGGACGACATACTCCCAGCTCTGTTTGGGAATCTTGCGCTGGCCTGCGGGTGCTTGCCTCGGGATCAGCGTCTCCTCGTCCGTCGGGCACACTCCTGGGACATTTGGCTTCATCGTATGTGGTTCGTGGGTCGATGGCGTGGTGACATGGCTAGCATGCTGCCCATCGGCCAGTGTGGTCATCGATCGGCCGGCGGTATGGTTGTGGTGGTCGTCGTGCTCGGGAGGTACAGGAAATCAGGGCGATCTTGCTGGCGACATCGGATCCAACGCTATTTCCGGTGGCTGGAATGTGTTGTTCTATGCCCGGGTCATCGCAGCGGTTCCGGGAGCGTAATCTCACTGAGTGTCAGGTTCTGGAGAAGAAGAAGTGCGTGGAGGACCAGTGGGTAGAGAGTGGAGAAGCGCGTGAAGGGGTGGAGGACCAGTGGGTATAGAGAGGAGGAGTGCGTGAAGGGATGTCGTTGGCAATCGTGCAGTGCGATACCCGGCCGGACGGCACTGCGGCAGACGACAATAATGACGATCTCAAAGCCGAAACCTTGAGCCGAGGCCGCGTGCGCGGAAGAGCCGCATCACCTGCATTTGTCTCGGAAGCGACGCCTCGACACTCTTCCGACAATATTACTATAATGCCTCACATCAGCAAGCACGACCACATCATGGCAGGAAGAGAGCATGTCGCTCACCATTTCATGACGACAACATGATGAAGCTGTAAGATGGGGGAGGCCGCGGCTCACGAGCATGACGACTGGCATTTTGTGGCAGAACGCCGAGGAAACCATCGCCCTGATCGATATTCCACAGTCGATTGCCGCAGCGCAAAGCACGAAAGAAGGAGAAGCGTGTACGCAGCACCTGCTGTCAGTGGCAGCATTACAGGCACCTTTTCCGTCTCGGACCTGCAAAAATAGCACGCGTGTCGGCAATCTTCCAAGCCACGCCACAGACGATGGTCCACACCATGAGTACCGTCGTCTGCTCCAACACGCTCTAGAGGGGACGCAATCATGCCACAAAGACGCTTGGTGTCAGCCACGACCGTTCATCTCGGCCCCGATTGGAAGATGCCATGGTAAGCGCAAAGCACACGATGTCTGCGCTCCAAATCAGAGCAACGAATTGCCCGCAGATATTCTTCGCAACATAACACAGCCATGCCTTACCCCTCCAGATGTCCACTTTGAAGTAGACAACCGTGTCGATGATGACGACGACTACGAGCCTGGCTCGCATCTTCGCTATCACAGCAAAAGCCCCACCACGATGGTTCTATCGCACCATGACGTGGACACTGCGAGATCTACGAACTATAGATTTCGCATTCCGGCAGGAGCGACTTTCTTCCTGGCGGACTGCTCGAACACCGAAGCCTTTCACGATGTCGTCGATCAACGACGGCTCAACTTCGATTTCATCCTCATGGATCCACCTTGGCCGAACCGGTCAGTGAAGCGCACGCATAAAACCCCGGGGAGTTCATACGCGACGATTTCGACATTGGAAGCTATTTCACATCTACTATTGAATCTCCATCCACCATGCTTGCTTTCGGGCACGGGTCACGTCGGTATTTGGATCACTAACAAAGCCGCCATACGAACCTTGGTACTCGGCCCAGGCGGTCTGTTCGAGCATTGGAATGTGGAATTGGCAGAAGAGTGGATCTGGTTGAAGACTACAGTACGAGGAGAACCCGTGACGCCACTCGACGGCATGTGGAATGGGAAGAGGCCTTACGAGGTTCTACTTGTTGCCAAGAAGCGGGCTGCAAGTCCGACAAGAACTGGAGACATCAAGCGAAGAGTGATGATAGCTGTGCCAGACTTGCATTCCAGGAAACCTTGCTTGAAGAAGATGATTGAGACATTAATCGGGACCGACAAACTTGTACTAGAAATCTTTGCCAGACATCTTGTCGCGGGTTGGTGGAGCTGGGGCAACGAGTGCGTCAAATTCAATTGGGAGGCGTATTGGCAAGGTGCGAATGAACGGGAGAGAGAACTTTACGACAACGACAAAGTCCCCATCAATACCAGGCAAGCACCATAACGACACAAGTCCCCATCTAATCTGAACAAGACATCCTCGACTTCACCCTCATCTCCATTTTTAGAAAACGAGCACCGTCATTGATCCGGCAGATTGCCCTCGGCCCGATAGACATCGGCTTCACGAGCACCACCGGCTTCTAGCCAGGTCCGCCCGCTTCTCCGACTGGGGTGTCCCAGAAAACGGAAGAGGATCCGCGAAGCTAGAAAACGGGGAATTGGGGACGGGACCAACACTGCTGGCGTCTCCCTTTCTCCAGATTCAGTCTTTTTTATCGAGACCACTCATAGTGGCAGAATGTGTCGGAGCGCTGTCCTAAAGCGTTGATAGCCTGTTCCAAAGACCAGGGTGGCTTCACCATTGCCGAGCAGGCCCGGGGATATTGAGCTGTGGATTCCGGCAATTCCAGTACACTAGCTTGACGAAGCTCCTTTGAACCTAGTAGGAGTATAGAGCTTTGAGCTCACAACGGGCCTTGTCGTCGTCGCGCGCTTGCAATGCCTTATTTGGTTGCGAAAAAGTGAGAAGTGTATTGGAAAGGTCACTTCCATTGCTGACTTGAGCTGCTACTCATCAGCGGAGCATTGCGCGTCTGCCTCCTCCTTCTCTTCCACTTCACTTCATACAAACGACCACGTCAACTAACAATCATGACGATCACACACACGATCCCACCACCACCGAATCCGCGGTACCTCTACCGCGTCACCGACAGCACTTCACACATTGTAGCCAATGCATCGTCGGGAGACTTCGATACGGGCACGCACACGGGAGCTCCCTGGGAAGATATCATTTCTACCGCAACGCTCGATCGGCACTTCACTTCGCCCAACGAGCACTCTCTGCCATCATCGTCTTCGTCATCGTTATATTCTTCTTCTTCTTCTTCTTCTTCTTCCTCCTCATCATCATGTTTTTCGGAAAAATTTCCCGAAGAATACGACTTTCCATCCCGTCCACTTCTCATATCGACCACGACGTCTTCCACGTGGGCATCTTCGGAACATCGGAGACGGTTGTACAAAAAGCGACGAAGTGATGTTCGGACGTACAGGATCGATCTGGGTCGGTTCGAATGGGAGTATGTTGAGGTTGGAGGAGGAGGAGGAGGAGGAGGAGGAGGAGGAGGAGGAGGAGAGTCGAAGATTCGATTTCCGATTTTGAGATCGCCCGGGTGGGAATGTGTGGTGTTTTCGACGGATTGTGCGACGCAGGGTTTGGATTGGTGGAATCATCGGAGGGATAGTGAGGAGTGGTTTGCGGTGGTTTGTATTCCGAGAAAGTTTGTTGAGTTGTTGGAGGTTGATGGCGTTGATGTTTCTGCTCAGAAAGAGGGGCGGAGGTGAGGTGGGGTGAAGTGGATTTGTTGCTCATTCTTCACTATGGTCTATTTGATGAAAATGTTGCAGGCTTGAGAGAGCGTGCGTCGAGGCAGTAAGAACAAGCTGCAGTCCGCGGTATGCCGAGATCATGATCGTGTGGGTTTCACTTCGATACGCATGTTGTTATAGTGTGAGTATGTCATGAGGAAGAAAAGATGATGCAATGCCTTGAAACGAACCTCCAATGTCATTTTTGTATTACATCCGAGGGCATGCCATATGCCAGCGAGCATGACTTATGCTCTTGCTCGAATCATGAGTGTCATCTACACATCTAATCGTAAAGCGCTGGTGTCGAGAACGAAGTAGGTGGCCCAATGCCCATTTCCCTTACGCCAATGCTTGAATTGTAGTAAAGTGGTGCAAGCCAGACTTGTGTGTGAAGGCCTAGTTGGCAGCCTTGGGACCAAAGTCGCCCTTCTTCTTGAGCTCAGCCTCTTCTTCCTCCCTCAGTTCCTGGTCAATTTTGGCACCCTTGGAAGGCTCGTTGCCATGGTTGATGGCCTGTTGTGGGGAAGTTCTGTCAGTGACTGGCGTGCTTCTGCAAAAGGAATGTGTATGTTCACGTACTGGCTTAGTTGCGTCAATCTTGCTCTCCAGAGTCTCCTGGTCCTTCTCGCCTTCTGACTGCTTGTTCTTCTTCTCCTCGTTGGCTAAGCGGTTGGCGATGGAACGCTCATCTTTGGAGTCGTTTGGCATGTGCGAGTTCTCCTTGCCTTCATTGTAGCGGTCGGCCTCACGGAGCTCGGAGTCCTTGTAGTTTCTCTGCAGAACCCAAGTCAGTGAATCATTGTCCTAGTGTGAGGAGGGGTGGTGGGGTAAAGCGGACCTGGTCGCCAGCCTCGTATGCGCGGCGGTCACCGACGTTGGATGTGGAAGACATTGTGATGTGTTGTAACGATTGAGGAGAAGAGAGGAGGTTGTTGGAAGAAGGGATTTTGCTGATTTTGCGTGGTGTGTGTGAGTGATGATGCAGTGCAATGGAACGCAGCACGAGACTGGTGGTTAAAATGTCCGTGGAACTTTCACTTGCAAAGTGACATCACGAGTCGTCATGATCCACAGAAATGGCTTGGAGTTTACTGATGCCATCGACATAAGGCAAGCATCGTTGCAGCGCACCAGCACAAGTATACACACAATTGGCTTTGGACACGGCCGTCTCTCACTGTCAAGAACAATGGCATAATTGCAAGTGTATAGAATTAATTCGATTTCATTCTGGGATATCTTTGGATCGTAGCCATGTCCATCGGTCTATGTATCCTTTGCTCTACTATGATGCATCATATGTTTATCTCCCAAACGCCTCGCTATGTCATCTCTCACATCTCCACGCCGTCTTGGCATGTGCAAGCAAGCACTCATAACGCTTGTCGTTGTCTACTCCAACTCAATCGTAGCAGGAGGCTTACTGGTTGTCTCATATACCACTCTCGCCACGCCTTGTACCTCATTGGCGATGCGATCGCTGACGCTCGCGAACCAGTCCATGGGCGCACCAGTGAAGACGTTGGCTGTCATGAAGTCGGTAGTTTGCACAGCTCTCAAATGAACAATCTCGCCGTGCAACCTCTGATCACCAACAACAGCCACGGACTTGACGCCCAGAACTGCGGCATACGCTTGAGAAATTTCACGATAAAAGCCAGCCTTCCTGATCTCTTCGATCCAGATCTTGTCCGCCTCTTGAGCGATACGGATCCGGTCGGGAGTGACTTCGCCGATGATGCGAATTGCGAGGCCCGGGCCGGGGAAGGGGTGTCGCCAGACGAGGTTCTCTGGAATACCGAGCTCGGTGCCAAGGGCACGGACCTCATCCTTGAAAAGCTCACGAAGAGGCTCGATGAGCCTGAGGTCCATCTTCTCTGGAAGACCGCCGACGTTGTGGTGCGTCTTGATTGTGGCACTGGGTCCCTTGAATGAGATCGACTCAATGACGTCCGGATATAGGGTGCCTTGCAAGAACCATTCAACTTTGCCAGCACGCTCGGTGTTCTCGGCGGCAGCAGCAATCTTCTTCGCTTCCTCTTGAAAGATCTCAATGAACTCGTTGCCGATGATCTTGCGCTTCTTCTCTGGGTCGGAGACGCCCGAGAGCTTTGCGAGGAAACGATCTTTGGCGTCGATTACCGTCAAATTGACCTCGAGACCTTCCTTGAGAGTTGCTTCGACCTCCTTGGCCTCGTTCATGCGCAGACAGCCATTGTCCACCATGACTGCGTGAAAGCGGTCGCCGATTGCAGTCTGCATCAGCTTCGCGGCCACGGTAGAGTCGACGCCTCCACTGACAGCACCAATGACCTGCTGCTTGTCTCCGACCAGGTTCCTGATTCTGGCAACCTCTTGATCCACAAATGCACCCATTGTCCAGTTCGTTTGCGCCTTGCAGATTCCCACCGCAAAGTTCTTGATCAAGGCAATGCCTTTGGGGGTGTGTGAAACTTCTGGGTGGAATTGAATCCCATAGAGGTGCTGTGTGTCATGAGCAATGCCGGCGAACGGTGCATTGGCAGTGCTGGCAATGGTGTGGAAGTTGTCGGGCAGTTTCGACACCTTGTCGCCGTGCGACATCCAGACGGTCTCGTTCTCGAGACCTTCGAACAGTTGGTCGATGTGAGAGTTTTTGTCTGCGTGCTTTTGCAATTGCAGGGTAGCCTTGCCATACTCTCTCTTCTCGCCTGCAGCAACGCCCTTTCCAAAGTGCCAGGCGAGCTCCTGCAGGCCGTAGCAGATGCCGAGGATGGGGACGTTGAGATCGAAGACGGCGTCGTCGACGTGCGGAGCATCTGGAGCGTACACCGAGTACGGGCCGCCGGACAGAATGATGCCCTTGGGCTTGAAGTCGAGGTCTTTCAGCTTTTGCGTGCACGGCAGCATTTCCGAGTAGACATTCAGCTCTCTAAGCCGGCGTGTGATGAGATGCGTGTATTGCGATCCAAAGTCGAGCACGAGGATGGTGTCAAAGGTTTTGTGAGGAGGCGCAGGCAGACTGCCATTGGGTCCGCCGTTGGTGGTGGCCATGTTGGCGAGGAATGGATCGTAGGGATTTGGTAGGATGAGTGAGTGCTGGTATGTGTATGGACTCGGCGCGCAAGAAATTCTTCCCCCGCAACGTGCACGGCGATAAGCAGGCTCGCTTGTGATAGCCAAAAGTCGTGGCCGCAGATCCCGCATCGGCGTCACAGCCAGGCATCGCGTGTTCCCCCATCACCACATCGCCGCACTACCGAGATGCCCGATAGCACCGTCTGAGATCGGGTTGTACTCTCGGCCGGCCGCTTGTCGTTTCCGTTGCTGGCTAAGTCTGGCTTCAACATGTCTGGCGGCAACTCTCACGAACCACCACAACGCGTCGCCGTGCTCTCGTGAAGCATGGGACAAGGAAACTCGTCCATCACGCTGCCCGCCGGTCCCAGTGTCATCGAGACATCCGAACTATCCGACCTGACCTTTGAGAGGCCGCTCGGCGGAGCGCGCTTTCTCCGCACTGTGCGAGCGCGACATCACACGGGCGTGGTGGTGGTGAAGGTGTGCAACAAGGTCGACCCCAAAGTCTCCTTCGCCAAGTACGTCAAAGCGCTCAAGCAAGAGCGCAAGCTGTTGAGGGACATTCCCAACGTCCTGTCCTACGCTCGCATTCGAGAGACGGGCACCATCGGAGTGCTGGTGCGGCAGTTCATCCATACCTCGCTGTACGATCGGGTCAGCATTCGCCCCTTCTTGGAGGACATCGAAAAGAAGTGGATCGCGTATCAGCTCCTTTGCGCCGTCAAAGACTGCCATGACCGCGGAGTCTATCATGGCGATATCAAGTCGGAGAACGTGCTCGTCACGTCCTGGGGATGGGTGTACTTGACCGATTTCGCGTCCTCCTTCAAGCCCGTCTACCTGCCCGAGGACAACCCTGCCGACTTCACATTCTACTATGACACTTCAGGCCGTCGTATCTGCAACCTTGCCCCGGAGCGCTTCTTCATGCCGGGCCAGCGACCGCAAGACGGCGATCTCGTACAGTGGAACATGGACGTCTTCAGCCTTGGCTGTGTCCTGGCGGAGCTTTTCACCGAGTCTTCGACCTTCACTCTCAGTCAGATGTTCAGGTATAAGCGGGGCGAGTACGACCCGACAGTATCTTTGCTTGGCAAGATTGACGACGATCACGTTCGCTCCATGATCACAAGCATGATAAAGCTGGATCCGTCCGATCGGTGGCACGCAGACGACTATCTCGAAGAGTACAAGGGAAAGGTGTTCCCGCTGTATTTCTACAACCACTTCCACACCCTGATGCGAGAAATCACATACCCCAGCTTCGGGCGCAAACCGGTGATTTCCAGGGATGCCAACAATGCTGAAGCGGACGAGCGGATCAACAAAATCTACGAAGGCTTCGAAATGCTGTCGGTGTCGCTGGGCTATGCAAAAGACACAGTGCCAGAACTCGCGGCGCCGCGAACTTCTTACCTGCGTGGCCTCTTCCCTCTGCAGGTTGATCTGCCAAACAGCCGCCACACTGCTCATGCGGCTGACATGGACGAAGGAGATAACGGCACCTTCATATTACTGAACGTGATAACAGCCTCAATGCGGAGTTCAGCTCGAGCCGCGACGAAGACGCGAGCTTGCGAGCTGCTGCTAGCCCTGGCCGAGCACTTGCCTGATGAAGCCAAATTGGACAGGATCTTGCCTTATGTGATGCCGTTACTTGACGACTCAAGCGAGATGGTTCTCGTGGCTGCCCTCCGGACCATGACCCAACTTCTGGCCCTGGTGAAAGCAGTATCTCCTGTCAACTCATTTCTCTTCACGCAGTACATCTTTCCAAGACTGCAGATGTTCGTAAAAAGCAAAGGTTTCTTACAGAATGCATTGGTGCGAGCCACATACGCGGCATGCCTGGCAAGTCTTGCCGAGGCCGCATCACACTTCTTGGACGTCATGCAAGCACTGAGAGCAGGAGGCTCTCTCCCTTCGACGGAGAGAGATGATATGGGTGCAGAAACTGTTGCTAGTGCAGACGCGTATGACACAGCGCGCACGGAGATGCTCGACCAATTCGAAGGCCAAACCAAAGTCTTTCTGACAGATACCGACAACGCAGTTCGTCGAGCATTCTTGACATCTGTCTCTAGCCTATGCGTGTTCTTCGGCGAAGCGAGATCTGCGGATGTTATCCTGAGTCATCTGAATACCTACTTGAACGACCAAGACTGGCTTCTGAAATGCGCGTTTTTCAAGACCATAGTCGGCATTGCAATTTACATTGGTGGTGCCAATGTAGAAAACTTTGTGCTGCCGCTCATGCTTCAGGCCTTGACTGACCCGCAGGAATTTGTTGTCGAACAGGCGCTCAGGTCTTTGGCAACCATGGCGGAGGTCGGACTGTTGCAGCGCGCAAAGACATGGGAGCTCATTGACACTGTTGCTCGCTTTGAAATGCATCCAAACATCTGGATCAAGGAAGCAGCCTCGCACTTTGTCGCTGCAGCGACGACTCTTTTGTCGTTGGCTGAAGTGCGGATTCTGGTTGCGCCTTTGATTCAGCCGTACTTGAAGGTACCTGCTGGAACGCTTTCAGAGTCGGAATTGCTGGACGCCGTGAAGAAGCCAGTGCCGAGGACCGTTCTTGACCTTGCTGCACAGTGGGCAGGTAAAGTTGACAAAAGCCTGTTTTGGAAGACCGCACGAGAGTCGAAGCAACTCTCCTATGCTGCAACAGGTCAGATGCCACCGCAGTCTTCCATTGCTGAGCTGGGCCCAAAAGCACTGGCGAAGGTCCCCAAGACTGATGAAGACGAGCAATGGCTGGGCCGGCTGCGGAACGCTGGTATGAAGAGCGACGACGAAATGAAGATTCTTGCGTTCCGCGAGTATCTATGGAGGTCTGCTCAACGGGCTAAACGAGGCGATTCTGATGAGAAAGACGCGATATACGACGAGATCATCAACTTATCGAAGCTCAAGATTCAGCCTCAGACCGTCATATTTGATACACTCCTATCGGCGTATGAACAAAAGGTCGAGAAGCAGAATAGATCGATCGCCGAAGCTATCGAAGAGGCATCCAAAGCCGAAGGCAAGCAAGTTGCAGCACCTGAGGCTAGCTCTGTGGAGGACAGTAGGACAGATGCCCAGTCACAGCCTCCTATACCAATACCTGAGGCTACGCGACGCCTGTCCGGCTTGAAGCACAATCGGTCAGGCAGTCTTTCGTCGTCTCCCAGTTCCGCAATGGGACTTCTAGGAAATGTCGACCACGCTTTGCGCCAAAAGGGCAATGCGGCTGGCCTTCTTGGAGGTGCCGGCAAAGCCCAGCCTGCAGTAGCAACGAACGACACGACAGCGCACGGGAAGCTGGACCGACCGCATTCGTCAAGCCGCCGGGCTTCGCCTGTGCCAGAGCGCTCCGAGAGACGAAAAGCATTGGAGAGAACAGCGAGTCAGCGACTAGCTCACAATTACACGGGGAATGATCCGACCGTCTTGAAGCTGCTCGATGCAGTTTATGTCGACAACTTTCCCATCGACGCAGCAGACTTTGGTCCCTTTGTGCAGCCGGTACATGGCGTGATCCCAATGAATGCAACTCACCCAAGTGTAGGGCCATGGAGGCCGCAGGGCAGACTGGTGGCAGTGCTTGGTGAGCACACCGCCAAAGTGACGCAAATCGCCGTTGCACCAGATCATGTCTTCTTCTTGACTGCGTCAGAAGATGGATCAGTCAGGGTTTGGGATACTTCGCGACTTGAACGAAACGTGACCTACCGTTCACGGCAGTCCTACAAGCTAGAGCCAGGCGTAAAGATTACCAGCTTATGCTTTGTTGACGCCACTCATTCCTTCGTCTGCGCTGGCTCTGACGGTTCGGTGCACGTCGTCAGAGTGGACGTCCACGAGTCGCAGGACAGGTCCACTCGCTATAGCAAGCTTCGAATCATCAGGGAGTGGCAGGTCCCGACCACAGATGCTGCGGGGGAGTACGCCGTCTTCTCCGAGCACTTCAGAGGCGAATCGGCAAGCACTCTGGTCCTCGCCACAAACCTGGGGCGCATTCTAGCCGTTGACCTGCGATACATGTCTATCATCTTCGACCTGCAGAATCCGCCTCATCATGGGATGCCGACGTCGTTCTGCATGGGTCGCAAACATGACTGGCTGATCGTGGGCACGTCGTGGGGAGTGCTTGATCTTTGGGACATGCGATTCCATTGCAGGCTACGGTCATGGACATTTCCCAACGCTACGCCCATCACTCGCGTGCAACTGCACCCTAGCCGGAGATCGTCCAAACGTAACAGGTTTTGTGTTAGCGGAGGGACAGCTCCTGGCGAGATCACCGTCTGGGATGCAGAGAAGGGCATATGTTTGGAAGTCATCCGACCCTCATTCCCTGGCGCAGAGGAACGAAACAACATACGAGAGTACGAGCTCAAGAATGTGGAGGATGAGCGGAGCGAGGGTTTGCTGGGTCGAGTCGCTGCGGAGAGCAGCACGAAAGCACTTCAGCATACCGTCTCATGCTTCGGAGCACAGCCTTCGGTCAAGGATTCGGATACTCAGCATTCGTACGCTGTCACCGGCGGTCCTGATGGCAAAGTCCGATTCTGGGACACTGATCGTCTTGAAGGCTGCCGTCTGATCTGCGGCGCTTCTTCCCCTGACGAAAAGCCTGTCTATACATTCAGTCAGCTGAGTATGGATTGTCGTGTCTTATCTGAGAAGCCTCCCGACGCGACTGTGAGCGCAAGCGTGGTCAATTCGCCGCCAGGAAAGAAGGCTGCATGGTCAGCCGCCAACAAGGCTGCGGGGAGGTATGAGACGATCCGCCTAGCAAGTCAGAATTTGATGAGGGGACATTTGGACCTGATCACGGATGTGAAGTTGCTGGAGAGACCGTTTGGCATGGTCATTAGTGCGGATCGGAGCGGCATGGTCTGCGTGTGGCAGTGAGAAGGGGGTGGGGCGAAGCTGAGCAGTGAGCACGCTCATATGGCTTAGCGTGCTGAGTCACCTTTAAGCTCTCACGCTCAACTTTCCTGTCAAGCAGTGAGGATCATAATTCCGTCTCCCTTCCCATCTCTTGCATATCTCGTCTCATCGTCTGCGTCGTGGTGGTACCTTGATCTTCGTCATCGCCTCCCCGAAACTCACTCGCTCTCTCCATCCCACCTCCACCTCCCAAACTTCCCGCACAGACCACCACCCACCCCCCAAGCACCACACCATCGCCTACACCTCCCACAACCTTCCCACTCCAACCTCGAGCCTTCCGGGAACTGGCCTGCCTGAAGGAGTTCCAGCAATACATACCTTCAAAAGACCCGCCCCACCACGAACAGCCGGTCATCTTAGTCTTCTTCGGATCCAAGGGCGTCCACCGTCTATAAGGCTCCGGTGATAGGCTAGCTAGGTCTCCAAAAATTTCGGTGTGGGTTCGTCGTGCCCCAGTATACAGCCAAGCAAAAAGGGCCTGGAGCGACTCCTGACTCGAGGAAGAGCATGAAAGTGTGTGTATGGACTTTCGTTTTGAATTAAATTTCTTTCCCCCAATGGTCGACATCTAAATTTTTTTAATATTGAAATTTTTTCTTTGTGTTTTTTTTTAACTCCCGTTTCTTGCCAAACAATCCATCTCTTTTTATATATATATTATGTTTTTTTTTTTAATATTTTGGGACTTTTGGTGTTTTTCGACTTGACATCTCTCGCTTTGCGTAGCAGACCAGACAGTCTACTCACATATCTCTCCGCAAGAAGCCAACGTATCTTAGGGACTAGACCAAGGTGTCGAACGCTCAGTCTTGACTTTTGTCAAAATCCTTTCGCGACTTTTGTTTCTACTGCGCCATTCACTTGTATCGTCACTTTTGCTTTCGGAATCACGTGACAGGTCCATGTCTTTAACCTGGATTCGAACAGGATCCGCGCCGACATACCTCTACAACTTTCATATTGCCGCCTTCATGCTCATGTAAGCGATACACGTGGTTTCGATGAACGGGGCACTCTGAAACTTCCTAAGAACCCTTTTCGGTGAAGAGAGCCGATGATACAAGATGTCTATGAGTCATACACTATGCTACACACTAGCCGTCAAACTGAAGTTGGCTCAGCGACTACTCCGCTTACTATGCACACGGCCATCATCTATGGCACATCCAAAAAAACCCCCACCAAAAGATTTGCACATCAAGACATTACATTTTTTCGAAGCTGCGAGTAGAAAGTCCATCAGGCATGCTGCCTTTGGAACAAATCACTTCGGCTGGTCCACAGCTACGCTCATGTTCGAGCTCTTGGATGCTGTTCGCCGCTGCCAGAACCACCCAGCTGGCGTGGGACCCGCTTTCTCTTCGGACGTCTTGGCTACATGGAGCTCGTCGGCTTTTTCATCCGACGGTGTTGAGCTCGAGGGTGTGTTCTTTCCGGATGATATCGCACTCGCTAGAGGAATCGTGAAGGGTGCCGTGGGCAAGGAGAAGATTTGGTTGGCAGCAGCAAACGTGGACGAGCCCGTCGTCGTATCCTGCTCGCCGGCTTTGGCGGCCGCTTCAGCTTTGTCGGTGGCGAGCTTCGCCTCCGCCTTTGCTGCATCAATCTCTGCTTGCATCCGAGTCATCATTTCCTCTTGTCTTCGTTTCGAGACTGACAGGGCCTTCTTCACTTCATCGAGTTCTTGCATCGCTTGAGCCTCAGCTGTCTTTGCATTCACCAGCTCGACCAGCAGTGCTTCTTCTGGGACCGCTTCGTGTTGCCTCGTCGCGAAAACGTCTTGTGTGACAAGCGATGATGTTCGTTTCGAGAAGCCTCGTCGAACTGGCGGCGCACCCAGCTGCTCGCCGGCAGCACCATCCGTACCCGGAGAGATCTGATCCAGAGGCGAAGCACCAGTCGAGCCTCCTGGTGATGGGAGCTCCGTTCGCAGAGTCGGAGCAACGAGATCTGTTGAGATCGGCGATGGTTGGCGCACGATGGAGTGTCTCACGCTCTGCACAGATGAGCTCGATTCACGTCGGCCGAGTCTGAGCTCCCGAAGACCAGCAGACGAGCCTGCTGGCACGCTGTGGGAGCTTGCCGTCCTGTTGCGGACGTCGGAAGTGTTTCCCAAGGTGGGCACCTGCTGCAAGCTCTCCGCCCTCACCATTCGTTCCTTGCGCTCGATGGATCGCGCTTGAGCGTTGAGCTCGCCAATCTTGTGTTCTAGTTTCTGCCGTGACTTGAACTCATCGGCCACCCTGATCCTCAACTCATTCACCTCCGCTCGCAAGTCGTCGCTCTCGTCCTGTACGGCGGAAATCGCAGTCTGCGATGCTTCGAGCCGCAAGACAAGATCTTGCGCTCGCGCCTCAGCTTCGGCTAATTGCTCGCGCGTCCGCGCGAGTGTACTTCGGAGGTGGGCTTTGGTCTCCAAGCTCACAGAGAAGCGGACGCTGGTCTGCAGTCGCTCCTGCGCCTGTTGAACAAGATCTTCCATCCCGTCCTCTTCGACCGGAGCTATCTCGACATCATCAAGCTGAGTTTCGGTCCAGTCTCCGGCACTCAGCGGGCGAGTGTGAGGTAATGGCACATCCAGCGGAGATAATTTCCTTGGTTGCGGCGGCATTGTTTTTCTTCGACCGTCCTTGCCTTTGCGTAGTTTGTTGACCATCTGCCTCATGATTTTGTGATCTTCGCTTCGATCCTCTCGCTCTTTTTGCAACATGGCTGCGAGCTGTGCTTGTTCTCGCTGCATCTCACCCATGGCCAAGAGCAGGTCTTCGATCTGAGCTTGCAAGTCGCGCTGCTGTGATATCAACATGGATGAGGTTTGTGGGTACAAGGATTCCGCTTTGGACTTCATGCTCATGTTGTCGGCTCCGCTTTCACGGACACCGTTGCGAGAGTCTGGCTCTGTGACGACGGTGGAAGCCAGACTGACGGCGCTTGAGCCATTGGTCGATGTACTGTCGCCACTGCTGGAGCTGTCATGTGCATCGGTCAGGTCTTGTTTGCTCGGCGACCGTCTCAAGAATGACCCAGGTCTGCCGAAAAAGCCAGGCCGTGGGGCAGCCCTGTCGGCCGTCTCAGGTGCCAATGTGGTGGTGCTTGCGTTGTGCGCGTGATTTGTGACGGGCTTACTGGGAGTTGAAGCATGCCCCGGAGTCCACAGTCTTCCCAGGAATCCCGATGCTGCAGCTTGTACCGTGGGCAGGAAGCCAGCGCTCTGGCCCACCGCTTCGACAGACTGCTTCTCAAATTCCTTTTCTAGTTCCGCTAGCCGGGCATGGGTGACGATGTCGCCGAGAGAAGTGAAGTCGTCGACCAGCTCGTCCGCGTCGCCGCCATAGCAGTCCCACATCTCGCGCCCGAGCAAGAGGCTCATGACCTCTTCAAACTCTTCCGTGCCCAGCATCCTCTCCTCATGTCGCCTCATCAAAGCGAGCGCCACTCTCATGACGGTCTCGTTGGCGCCTTCGGCAAAGATGACATCGTAGATGCGGAACAGCATGCTCAATGGACAGGAGACAGCAAAGCATGACAAGAACCATTGGGACAAGTAGGCCGGCTCAATGCCATGTTTCGCCAGGTGTTCGTGGAGTTTGGGGTTGTGCTGTTTCAACAGAGCGGAAAACTGATAAATGCGCATATGCAGGCCTGAGAGAGATGGCAAGAACGAAGCACGCAGTGAGAAGTGATCCATGAGTCTGGGAGAACGTCAGAGAAGGGAGGCGAATGCAAGAAGAGATGGAGAAACTCACCGAACAAGCACGCAAAACGCATCTCGCTCACCCATATTCATGAGCAGTGGTCCTACCAGAAAGCCCAAGCCTTGGCAATAGCCAATGTCCTTGTCGTGAAGC
This sequence comes from Cercospora zeina, assembly GCA_022702355.1. NCBI lineage: Eukaryota > Fungi > Ascomycota > Dothideomycetes > Mycosphaerellales > Mycosphaerellaceae > Cercospora > Cercospora zeina. Next base: position 2,399,039 of record JAKLWX010000010.1, read on the forward strand.
GAGAAGCACTTCAGCACTCGACCCAACATTTTTTGACCTTCGCCATCTGCGTCGCGGAAGAGCTCGACACCGGGAAAGCTGCGGCCCACATCTTTGTTGATGATGCCTTCATAGGAGCTCTTCTCATGCAAGAGCCGCTCGTAGGCATCCTCCAGGTCATGGTCCCTTGCTCCGGCCATGGACGCCCATACCACGCCTCGCAGTGGCGGTGGCACACCGGATCTGATTTTCGTCGTGGTCAACGTGGGCAAGCGGGATGCGGTGCTCGGATAGTCCTGCACCAGGGCGACCCAGAACTCCAGCTCCGTCATGGGTGGTGTTTCCTGAGGGGAAGGCGGGAAGGCAGCGTCGGATGTGAGGCTATATCGAATCGAAGGCGCATCACTCGCGGAAACAAGCTTCTTCAGCTGGGCCATGCTGGGAGGACGGCTGTGGGCTCGCGTCTTGCGGCGAAGCGGCTTGCTCGCAGAAGCCTTGGGGTCGGCAGCGAATTTGGCATTCTCCTGCTCCAACCTGGCGAGCAGGAAGGCGGTGGCATCGTCCTCTGCACCCTCTTGCGTCGTCTTGTCCTCCTTTTCCTGCTCTTCCGTCTTGTCGAGTTTGTGCCAGTCCACCTGCGCACTCGCCCCTGAGCTGTCCGAGTTGTGCGTGCCGATGCTGCTGCTCCTGCTCATGGGCGTGGCGGGAGTGAGGGCGGGCTGGTCCAACATGTCAACGGCGTCGATTGTGGCATCGCTCGGCCGGCGTGTCACAGTGTACTCATGCCCGTCGTCGCTCTGCGGCCAGCCTGGCCGGTGTTTGTCGTTCTGGCCGAGCTCAATGGCCGACATGGGCGGACCGGCGGCGGCAGGGTCGTCGTCTTGGTCGGTGTCGAAGAGCGTGCTGTCTGGGTCGGCAAACTTGTTCTGCAGGATATCGAGGCTGCTGACTTTGCGCAGGTGGCGCCGGGCGCCGTTGACGCGAGGCGTGGCCAGCACGTCGTCGATGGAGTCGGTGCTGAGATTGTTCCAGTCCATGCTGGTGTCGGACAGGGCGAAGCTAGCCATGGAATCGCGCGTCGGATCATCATGGGGCGTCGTCGGCGTTCGCGGGCCCGTGGGCGTGTCGGGCTGGGGAGAGGTTGACAAAGCGCGATCGTCCAGGGGCTGGTGGTGCAGCGTGACGGTCTCGATGAAGACGGGTTTGGCGAGTTCCTGCGTGGGCGTCGAGACGGTGTCGCTGTCGATGCTGCTGGCGATCGACGGGCTGATGCTGTGCGGGCTGCCCGGCCGACCGTGCTCGTCCTCGTCCTCGCTGTCGCCTTCGTCGTCGTCCTCGGCCGCCCGCTCCTCGTCCCGGTCGTGGTCCGGAGCATCCTGCTTGTTGGGCGTCATTGCCGCCGCAGATGGTGTTTTCGCCGTTGCGTGTGCAGCCTCCTGCTCACCTCCGGCGGCGGCGGAGGAAGCGGCGGCGGCGGAAGGCATGTTCTCCGTAGGCCCCGTGGTGCTCTCCATGGTCGTCCCTCGGACGCCTGGGCTGTGTCTTCGCAATGCTCTTTTCTCTCCTCTCCCTTCTCCGTCTTCCTTCTGGGCCTCGGGCGTGAGCTCTGGACCAGCAGAGCCCCGTGCGGCGTGCAAGGATGCGGTGCACGCGACGTGAAGTGAGCAGCTGGATGTCGAGCTGGCGTGCACAGTCGGCGGTCTTGGTGGATGGCGTCGCTTCTGCGCACACCCAAGAACGAAAGAAATGGCGAAGGAGTGAAGCGGTGCAGCGGCCAAATGAATGGAGGCCGCGAGCACGCGTCGCAGAAACCCACGGCGATACAAGAACGTGCAGCAGCGAGTCTGGGTCGTTAGAGCAGAGGGTGAAACGCAGGCAAATGAGTGGGTGGGATGGGTGGTGCCCCTGGAAGCTTCGGGAGCAGACCAACGCGCTTAACTTAGCCCGCGCGACAGACATCTTCATCTCCTGCGCGACAATCATGCCCCATCACAGGTCACAGCAGCAGCACGAGTGGCGCGCTGTCGTCGTCGGCGCCGTGGTCCGCTCTCCGCCGTGGTCCGCTCTCCGCCGTGGTCCGCTCTCCGCCGTGCCGCGCCACTCCGCTCGTTGCCTGTTTGGGGGTCCATGGCCATGTGCACCCTGGTCCCCGCGAGAGTTGCCCCAGGCACTTGACACTTCACGTACGTCGGAAAGTCAGAGCCTCCCTTTTCGCCCTCCTGCTCATCACCCTGCAACACTAACTACTGTACTCCCGTGCTCGCCTGCTGAGCGATGACCCGCCCACGTCAGCCACGGCTTCCGAGCTCACTGCTCCTCCGTCTTGCACGAAGAGGAATTGCGAGAAACGACACATCTTCCCAAGGCCGAGCGGGTTGTATGCCGCAAAAATGTATAACAATCGTATTCAAAATATCGCATGAGGCTGTGTCTGTACATACTGTCACTGCAATCCCAATCGTCATGTCTGCATGCCAATCTCACTGCTCCTTTCTCTTTCCCTTCTTCTTGTTCTTCTTCTTCCTTGTGCCCGCGACATCCTTGCCTCTTCCACCTGCTCCACCACCCACAACAGCGAGCAACGCACCAAGTCCACCCACACCCAGTGTCACCAGATCCGCCACATGCACAGCCCACCAGATATGCTGCACGCCAGCCTGGCAACTCCCATACTCGAACTTCCATTCCTGCGTTTCCTGATCCCACCACGCACTCAACAGACCCGCATTCCCGCCAAACTCGCCCATCATACTCCTCACCGTGACCTCTCGCACGCCCGTCAAGTTTGCATTCTTCCTGCGAGTCCTTCGCGCGTCGGGAAATTGTTGAACCTTCCATTTCTCGGGCACGTACGCCGGCGGAGGAGGATCGTCGTTACGGGCTTTGCGAAGTTTCCGCTCTAGCTGGGAAACTGCGTCGCCATCGTCCGTCTCACTTCCCTCGTCCTCGTCCTCGTATTCGCGCTGCGGCACTGGGTCAGGCGGAGGCGGGATGTCCTCCACAATGGACCGCGAGTGATACGTATCGCAGCCCGCGTGGTCGTGCCCATTCAGGATGATAGATTTTCGTGTGCGTTCTGGTCCGACGACGCCTTCGAGGATTCTCGTGCTGACGGCTTCGCTGAGGTGGTTTTGTGCTCTGATGCCGCCCGAGAAGAACGAGTCGCGTTCGTGAGGGAAGTAGTCGAAGAATGGGCCGTCTGTGCAGATCCCAGCAGGCTTGTAGAGTGGGATGTGGGTGAGGAGGATTGTGCCGGTGCTGGGATTTTGCGGAATCTCCCAGTAGAAGCGTTGGTTCAGGTGGTCGTTGCTGTCTTGGTAGAGATCCATGTGAGATGCGGGCTCGTCGAGATTCATGGAGTTGAGAATGACGAGGCGGAGAGATGGGTCGAGTGGCTGCCCGGTTGTATTGTCAATGGTAGACGAGTCGTTGAGGAAGAAGCGTGCCTCGTAGTTGACTCGGCCGAATGCATTTTCGAAACGCTCGATGCGGTCGAGATCGATATCTCCGGCGTAGCCAATGTCGTGATTTCCCGCAACGGCGATGATTCTATTTTGCCAACTCCCGTCCTCGCCGAGCGGTTCGGGGGGAGTGTCCTTGAATTCTGCAACATGGCTGGGCACTTTCTCCGCTCCTGCGAAGACTGTCCTCCAGAACCGTTCTGCTCTTCGTCCAAACTCGTTATCGTCTATCCATTGACTGCCCAACAAATCTCCCAGCACCACGACATGGGTGGGGTCTGTATGTCTGTGGATGGTCCTGTATATGTGCGCCAAATACCGATCATTGCCCCAGAGATCCAATTTCTTGTGACATGTCCTCAACGCCTTCGGCAAATCCTCATGCCACAGCCTCCTGCTCTCGGTGCTCACACCCGCCGTGGCCTGTCCGAGGCCATGCTTCTGTATACTGTCGACGATGCGCCATATGCTGGGAAAGAGTTCTGTGTGTCCATGGACTGGTAAACTGGTGTCGCCCTCCAGCTGCGGATCGCCGAATGCGAGAAGTCGAAAGGGCGCGGGCTGGCCGGTGCTGGCGTTGCTGGGAAAAGTGCATTGGTGGAAGGTGGGATAGAAGTACAGATACCAGGTGGCAATCACCGAGGGAAGGAGAAGCAAGCGGAAGATGCGAAGGAAAAGAGCGGACATTGAAACAGCATTCTTGTCATGGTCGCGAGAAACGAGCGCCTCAGCTGCGGGCTCTCGTCCTTTGGTATGCGCATGGTTCAGGGGGGTTACACTGGGAAAATTGTTCCGGCCTGAGGCATGACTTTCGGGGCCGGCTCGCTCTTGCTTTTCCACATCATTTCGCCGTCTTGTGTAGACTCATTTCCTGCACTACATCTTTTCGGCATGGCAGAATCACTGTTATTAATGCCGCGGAGATATCATTTCACATCATTGGCAGAGGCTTGAGCCGGCAGCGTGTCTTCTAAACCCTCCGTGCACTGCCAAATCTGGCTTGACTCCGAGACATTGAACGGCTCCGAGATTGTTGCTGCAGCTCTTTTCTCAAGACAACAATAAGATTGCAGCAGAATCGAGCCGAGAGAACAGCAGTGATGTACGACATTTCGAATCTGTTCCATTATCAAGTCGTGCTTCGGCACGTTCGTCCGGCTGCATTCTTTGATCCCCGATGATCCTGAGCCAGTTTTTGGGCCATTCCCCAACCAAGATCTTGCCACGTTAAAGGACAGCTCAGACGTCCAGCCACTTGTGTCTCTGCGTACGAGCTTATAATGATCTATCGCTGCTCTCCAGACGTTTGACACTGTAGCATCTCAAATTCTCTTTTCTGTCTCCGCAATCTCACCCCAGTCACTCATTCCAATTGTGCTCAACATGAAGACCGGCAGTCTAGTCTATTTCTTCGCACTTTGCGCTACCCTCGTGTTCGCGCTGCCCTTTGGGGTTGTCCGGAACATCGAAGTCGATCACAACAGTGAGTATCGCAAGGCCACATATCGCTTGCTCTGCATGCAGACCCGTCACCATCGCAAAGCAGTCAAGCTCAGAGTCGAGAAAAATACCGATGCTTTCGATGAGGCCGTTCGAGATTTTGCGGAGCCGGCTGTAGCATCAAATCCGATGATCGAATCTCCGCGTAAGTGCTCCTATCACGACACAACCTTTCGCCGAGGCAGATAACAGCTCGCTAGCCACAGCGTGCCAATGCTGCGATCAGTGTGCATTCAAGTTCATACACGAGTCCAATACGGTGGAGGGAATCGGACTACATACTAATGCACTGTCTCCAGCCACTCATCCGAAGGCTGAACTACTATCGATCTTTCCAGATCCAGCCTTGCGATTCAACAAGCGTCAACTTGGTGTCCTTGCTGGTGAGATCTTACTTTTGCCTCAACTGCATCAGCCTTCAATGCTCAGACGGATGACTTTTAACAAGGTTCCGGAAAAGTTGTCGACCAAGCAACAGCGCCATTGGCCAGCGGAAAGAACGAAAAGTTCATCGACCTAAACATACCTCAGTCTATGAAGCGCTCTCAGCAAAGTGACAGCGTTTGAAAACCGAGTCGGTGCGGACTTACCAGAAAAAAAAAATTGGACCGTTCACAAGCCGCGATGTCAGGCTGCTGCAAGAAGAATGTCGAGCGATAGTTTGTATCTGGCTCGCGAGACTGCTTCCTGCTGGTCCTTAGAAGCTCAGCTCTGTGCAATTGATACCTTGCAGCAAACTCTCGTCCACATTTCCGCACTGGAAGCGATTCTCCTCTCCACCAGGCGTCGCCACATTTATATCTCTCAAACTAATATCGCTGCAAACATTGGGGGAGCTGCACACCACATATCCACTGTATGGCTCGTACTTCTCACTCGTCTTCCCATGAATACCACTGATGTCAATCTCAGAAATTGTGAGATTGCTCGGGAAGGCATTGCACAGCGTCAAGTTCTTCTGTCCATAGCACTGCGTAACCTCCACGGCATAGTCGACATTCTCAATGTACATGTCCTTGTAAGTGACTCTATTGACACGACCGAGACCTCCACCGCCTTGAAGATCGACGGACATGGCAGCGGAGGCACCAGGCCAGACTTTGATTCGAGCTCCGTCGGACGCATTGTACATGCTGATGTTGACGACCGTTATGTCTTCCACGATGTCGACTTCTCCGGGGTACTGGCCGAGAGAGCCCACCGAGATGCCGTGAGAGCCATTGCAATAAAGGTTCTGAACCAGAATCTCAGTACTATTGGGTTTGAACGAAAGGCAATCGTCGCCATTATTAATGACTGAGTTCTGAATGACAATGTTAGAAGATCGGTATCTGAGTAATTGTTAGCTGCTGGTAGAATGTACCTCCCAGCAAGATGATTCATCAGACATACGTATCCCATCCATCAGTATTCTTGGCCTCGTGCTCACTCTGGCTGTATCCGCTAATTGTGAGACCATCAAAGACAACATCCGTGCTGTTCGCCACGAAATTGTACCACTGTGGAGAATATCTCAAATTAAGATTCGAAATGATGCCAGACTCAAGTCCAACAGTGCCGAAAATGATCGGTCTGAGGATCAGAGGATCTTCTGCGTATAAATCATACCAGACTTGTCCGTTTCCGTCGAGCATGCCGCCGCCATACACGAATACATCTTTGCCGCCTAGCTCGAAGAATGTTGTGGCGTTTTGGAAGACTTGTTTGAATGATTGCGTTTGCCAGTAGTCGGTGTCGTTGGTGAATTGAATGTAGCCCTGGATGTCTATTGACGAATCAATATCGATGTGCAGCATAAAGGATGGAAAGATCATCGCTCGATACCTACCAAGATCGACATGTTCCAAAAATGTCAAGTCTAACGCCGTTCCGATGACGTAGGTCGTTCCTCGCGGGAACACCACATGCCCGCCGTGATTACATTGGTTCAATGCATCAATGAAATACTCTGAATCATCGTTTTTCAGATCATCGTGGCTCTTGACATAGCAAGTTTTGGTTCTTTTGGGTGGACCCGGCTGAGGCTGATAAGGCTGAACGCCATCGAACTTGATCTTCGGTCGTGGGCTTGGTCTCGGTCTCTTGGAAAGCTTCTTTGGCAAATCATCGAGATATTCCTTGTATGCTGTCCAGGTTGCGGCGACGCTTAGTGCTTGCAGCACGAGGAGCAGATTTCTCGGCAACATGATGGCCACGGCGGGACAGAAGGGGAGGAAGTGGCATCTCTAGAAGTGCTAACATGATGAGTTTTTCATATCTCGCCGGGCCCTCTCTGGACCTGCGCTTTGCTTGATCTACCCCGGAGTCTGTACCACGCCGAGACTGCAGGAGAAGACCCATATCCCCCCCAAGAGACCGAGGGGTCGTGGCAATTTGGGGCTGTAGCTTCGATTCTCATTGGTGGGGAAATCTGCGAATTTGAACGACCTGGCACGCACGGCACGGCCTCATGCGCTTTGCACCTCGCGACGTGCTCGCTTCATCAACAGGAGGGTCTTGCAGATGCAGTGCATTTGATCCATATCACCTGGCGTCACAGGTTGCAGGGTGGAGGCTGCCCTGGCTCCTAAATCGAGCCCCAGTTCCCATATCGAGCCCCAGCTGCTGTATCAAATTACATCAAAATTGGAGGGTCCTAATCAATGCTGACTGCAGCTTTCGAGGTGCACTGCCGCCTCTCTCGCCACTCGCCTTCGGCTCGGGCTCGTTCGTTGCCTAATAGAAATAATGCTTCTTACTACCTCGAACGACGTGCTTGCCTTACGCGCTCGGGTATCATATATCGTTGTTCCGCTCGCAAGCTCGCCTCGCTTGTTTAAAGACAGTTCAAATTGTCGGTAAATGCCGGCACAGCTGGGGCTCGATATTGAACTGGGGCTCGATTTAGTAGTCAGGGGAGGCTGCTGAACGACGAGCTCCCGCTTGCGTGGAGTGCAGATTTTGAGCTCCAATGCTCTCCAGGAGAAGACGTGGATGGTGCGAGGCCGCAGCCGATCCAAACGGAACTTGGAAGACTTGGAAAGCCCGTGCCGTGCTTACCGATCATGCTGTATAGAAAGCGAACATGTTCAGTAAGACGGTCTTCCAGTCTCTGATCGAAACCCATTTGCTTGTGGTCGAAGTGAGAACTGCATATCGTCATAGAGGACACCGAGATTGGCGTGAACTTGAATATGCCCATACCTGATGGATCCCGCATTGTCTGCTAGAGGTAATATCGCTTTGTGTCCCTTCTAGATGCTGCAAATACCGAACGAAACGGCAGTTCGGATCGATCGCCCGAAAGAAAAAAAATCATCACCTCAACTTCAAATGCTTATATCTCGATGATGAGCAGAGAGCAGCCGGCGGCTTATTGAGGCCAAAAGCAAAAAGGAATTCGCGCTTGCGCTCAAGGTTCTCCTGGGGATCTGGGTACCATTAGTGGGTGATTGGTGAAGGAATGATCGAATGAGGAACGTACCGAACCCAGAATCTCCTGATGACAAACAGTGCTACGCACAGTCGTAGTCAGACGCCTTACCATTGGGCCAAAGAACCTTGTTTGATGATGAGTGTGAAGGGTGGCATGTATTATGTAGACGAAACAAGGGGGACAAATCTCTGGAGCCAAGAAATTGTGTGTCGTTCGGAGGCCGCGCCCAGCCGGAAATATCGCTGCTTCTCTAGTACACGCGTCCACGACGACGATTCTGGACCTCTGTACCTCATGTAGAACCGGTCGCGGTGGCCGCGTTGGGCCGGCAGCGATGACACCACATTCCTGATGCTGCCAAGTATGGCGGATTTTTAATACCAAAAGTGCAAAAACCCAAAAATAGATTCTAGCGTAGTGCGGGACGCAGAAAGCGTAGTACTAAACGTAGAATCCTGCTTTCCTGTTGTCGCCTTCCGTACGTCGTCGCCGTCGCCGTCGCGATTCTACCTCGTCGTTTTTACGATTCTACCTCGTCGTTTTTACGATTCTACCTCGTCGTTTTTACGATTCTACCTCGTCGTCGTCGCGGTTCTACCTCGTCGTTATTACGATTCTACCTCGTTCTCGTTACGATTCTACCTCGTCGTCGTCGCGATTCTATCTTATTATCGCGATTCTACGTTATCGTCGTAATTCTATATCGTCGTTATTACGATTCTACCTCGTTCTCGTTACGGTTCTATCTCGTCGTCGTCGCGATTCTATCTTATTATCGCGATTCTACGTTATCGTCGTAATTCTATATCGTCGTTATCGCGAATGATTCTATTCTACTATCGTCCTTATGATACTATTTTTTTCAATTATAGTTTAACTATTTTAAGAAGAATATTTATTAAGCTCTGAAGCAAGCCTTACTAAATATTAGTAGAAGTGTAGCTAATGTTTTAAAAATACTACGAAGTTTACTTCTATATTAACTAAAATATTAGTTACTACTCTACTATTAATTAATTAGAATAGCGACGATAAGATAGAAAATAATATAGTAATATAGAATCGCGATAGTAATATAGAATCGCGACGGCGAGGTAGAATCGCGGCGGCGGCGTAGAATCGCGGCGGCGGCGTAGAATCGCGGCGGCGACGTAGAACTGCGGCGGCGACGTAGAACTACGGCAGCGACGTAGAATCGCAGCGACGACGTAGAATCGCGGCGACGACGTAGAATCGCGGCGACGACGTAGAATCGCGACGACGTAGAACTGCGACGACGACGTAGAATCGCGACGACGACGTAGAACTGCGACGACGAGGTAGAATTGGGATGACGAGGTAGAATCGCGACGATAACGACGACGTAGAACGGGAGACTATAGCAGTACGACAGCGATTTGTCCTTAGCCTTGTGCTTGAATCTATTTTTGGGTTTTTGCACTTTTGGTATTAAAAATCCGCCATACCAAGGCATGGTGAACGAGCGGCTCAGTCAAACCCGACCACAGCAGAAAATCTTTGATTTCTCCCATCTCAAGCAACACATGGAAATGCTGCTTTCTGATGACCACCCGCAATGGTCAAAAATCCTCTCGATGTAAACAATGACTACATGCTTGGAAATATTGCCGTGGCACGGTCAAAAGTGCCACTGACGCGATGGCAAACTCAATATCAGCCGTGATGCGAGAGCGGTAGAAGAGACTGCCAGCACCTGTGACTGACTGGTTTTGTCGCCGCTGTGATCAAAACGGAGTTAGCACCAGCATGGCCATGCTGCTCAGAGCACTGTTAGTCGCCTCCACAATTTTGAAATCCACAACAGCCGTCCCCGGGTTGCTATGCAAGACGCAATCACAGCCCAATCCGATTGCCCAAGAACGCCCCAACGAGGTCACCGGAACCATTAATGGTACATCAGCCATCGTCCCAATACCGTACGAGGTAGCTCGCAGTATCATTCCAGCCCAATATGGAATCCTTCGAGAGGCGTATGAGAAACTCATTCCGGGGTTTCCCAAGGACATGTATCCTGCAGAATTTGAAGGCCTGCTGGATCATGATGTGCAGGGCTCCGGAATCAAGATTCCAGATTTTCAGGTGAGCGCTCAATCTCTCCGGCTATCAAACGGTCTTTATTAATCAGTATCTAGCGCATGGCACTTCGCTTCCCCTTTGTGGACAGACTCAATGATGGATACTCTTGCTTCCGATATATGGCACCGCAGCTTATCAGTGCTTCAAATCCAGTTGCGATAGCCGGCTCCTCTGCGTACGGCAAGACAGTTCCTGCCATCTTCGATCCGCCGTGCGACGGATACGCAGATGACGGAAATGGCTCTACATACCTCTCAAGCTATGCAGTGCCCGACTCAAGCCTTCTCAGCACCGAGCCAACCTTCGACTCGCACTTCAGGTGTGTGGAGAGCATTCCATTCACTCAGAAGCTATTCGTGAACGTCACGAATCAACCCTCTTTTGGCTCGGGAATACCCGTCTGTGACAACTACATCACGCTCTACAACACAAGCGTCACACAGGGACAATTTGTGCCAGTGCCGGTTCAAGGGAAGCTCAATGTTGAGCCACCATACTACTCGCAGAAAACGACGCTACATGCATGGGGTTATAGGATGGATAATGCTTTTATAGAGAGGAACAACATGCCGTGCGAGAGTCTGAAGGGATACAGTGGAACAGGACCCGGCGACTCAGGATGAGAATGCCACACGGAAACAACCAGAAATCACAATTAGGAATGAACAAAACTTCCCATCTAGGGAAGTCCCTTCCATTCTTACATACTAATGATAGCGTCCAACACTCTCCCTAGTCCAACTACCAGCCCACTTCCGCTCTCAAGGACAAAACACGACCTTAAAATCCGTCTTCCCTTTATAACAAACCGTATCCGCCGGACTCCCAACATCGATCTGGTTAGGATCCGTTCAGCCCTCCTTCGCAGGACAATTCCACGGAAAACAAGTCTTGCTCTCACACGTCTTGCTACCCTTTCCGTTCGGAATCGGATAGATCCCAATCCCAATATCTGCGTCCGAACCCTTCATGACCGAAGCATCATACGCCGTACCAGCCAGCGAGGCTCCGCCATACTCCATCGCTGCGTAGCCACACTCGAAGAGCGCCTGGTGCTTCCATTGTCCGGCTGTGCCCCATTCAGCGTGGCCCGAGAGGCGCATACCGAGGGCTTTGTAGGGAGCTTCGATAACGGAGGAGTTCTTGGAGGCGATGTTGAGAGGTTTGGACATTTCCTTCATGCCGAAGGATGGGGTGATCTGATAGAGGGCGAATTGTTTGGTCCAGGGGCAGTTGTTGTGGACGTGAATTTTGAAGGCATCGTTATCATCGTTGCGAGTGTTGAGAGAGGAATAGATGTCTGCTGGTGCTGCGTATGCTGTGTGCAAGAGCCCTGGGAGGAGGCAGAGGAGATTTGATGCACGCATTTTGAGATTGTTGGCTTGAAGGAGTGATGTATCGTTGTATTTTCTTTGAATGTGCGCAAGGAGTGGATATATTGGTCGTTGGTGTTGAGAATCTACTGGCACCAGGCCTGGAAGGGAAAAGCTACAAGAAGTGAAATTGGAAAAAGGAATACAGAATCTCGTGTTGCATCGTGGCAGCATGCCGACCACGAGGTGGTCTGATATAAGAACCGCTGCCTTCTTCTCCAACAATAGACATTAATTTGCGACAGACAAAGAGGCGCTGATATGGCAGAGTCGTCATGCGCATGGGGCTTCAGCAACAAAGCAATCGAAATTGCCAAGAACAGAAAAAAAACCGACAAGGCATCAACAAGATTGTTGGGAGTGGCCGTCGAACATGCAGCATGCTAGCAGAGGTAGCGGAGGTGGAGCGCTGTGCCATCTTCAAGCCTCACGACTACTTCTCCTCAAACTGTTTGTCATCCTCCTCAGCAGTCCATGTCTATCGTTGGACCGCTCAGCCTTGCTCCGGGGGCTGGTAGGTCTCTCGCTCGGTGACTGCAAGCTTCTGACAGTGAGGCTTTTCCTTCTCTCGCTAGGTGACGCGGGGCGTTCAACGACATCTCTTCTGATCTCTACAACCTCCGCGACGTCTGCCGTCCCTTTCGAATCTTCTACGGAAGCTTTGGATGGCACCGGAAGTCCTGGTTCGCGTCCAGTATCGTCTTGCCTTACGGCGTGATATGTGTCCTCGTCATGATCGATTCCCAGGGTATCGACGGAAGCATCTAATCTTGGATTGGGCGTTGCGTATGCAGACACATGATCGATTACCCGCGCCACGTTGAATCGGCCTTCAACCCCCTCTTCCTCGTCATCATCGTCGTCACCCTGAAGACTCCCAACAGGAGAATTGACTCTCGAATCGATATTCCCATCTAAAATTCTGAACACCCCAGCGCTGGAATTGCTTGGGATGTCGGGCAGAGCCTGGCCATAATTGTGTTCATCCACGATCGTTTCGGCTGTGAAGACCTCGGGAGGAGGTCGTTGAGGTTTTGCAGAGCTTTCCCGAACGAAGTCCTCTGGAGCTTCCGTTGCTTCTGAGATCTGGAAGCCGAGTTCCAATTCGTCTGTGGTCCCTTGATCATGCGCAGGTCCGTAAAAGTGTTCTGGTTCTCGAGCTTCAGGTACGAACCAAGGTTCTTCATCGTGCGTCCTTATTTCCGCTTCATGCTCTTCCGCTTCATGCTCTTCTGCTTCGTGCTCTTCCGCTTCTTCTTGACTAACCTGTCCTGGAATTGATGGAGCCAATGGCTGCTCCACGGATTGCGCTACAGCCTCTGAACCCGGAGCTTTTGTTGGCTCCTCATTAGATGACGTATTGCTTTGATGTTCAGGCTCGCTTTGATGCAGCAGCTCATGGCCTGTATTAGAGGCCTTCGTCGACAAAGGTTGAAGAGGAGGATTCGACACATACTCCACATTTGAGGAACTACTGGATCGCATCAAATTAGACTACATTCCACGCAAGACAGAACAACTTCCTCAGAGCCGGCGAGCACTGCAAGCCAGACAAAAGGGAACGTAAATTTAATCGACAAGAAGGAGGAGAGTGATCCCGCTTACTTCTTCTCCTTCGCCTTGTACACATCTCCCGTCCTCCTGATCTCATCTGCCGTATCCTTGCCACGACCTTGTCTCTCCAATTCTCTGACCAGAGGTAGGACCTCGCGACCAAACTGCTCGATTTCCTCGTCGTAATGCAAGAACGCCGTCAGGATGATGTTGACACCCAAGCTCTTCAACAGCACGATACGGTCGGCAATTTGCTCTTTCGTGCCAATCAATTTGGTCTTGAAACCATCGTTGTACTGCACCAAGTCTTCAAATTTGCTGTTTGCCCACATGCCTGACTTGTTACCAGTGGAGGCACCTGCGTTTTGCACTTGTTGTCTGAAACCCTCGACGGCTTCCGGATCGGCTTTGCCTTGAATTTCTTGCAAAACGCGAATGGCTTCTTCTTCGGTCTCTCTGCAAATGACGAAAGCGTTCAGGGCAAAGCCGACTTGTCCTTCGCGATTGTGTTTCTTAGCTCGCTCTTTCACGTCGCCGATCTGTGCCTGAAAGCCCTCCAGCGTGTTGCCGTTCATGAAGTAGTAGTCTGACACACTGCCGGCATTCTCCTTGGCGTCGTCGGAGTTGCCACCCTGGAAGATCTCAGGATGCGGGCGCCCCGCCAGGTTGAGTGGCTTCGGCTTGAGCGGAAAGTCGTGGAACTGGTAAAAGTCGCCCTTGAAGGTGAACTTGTCTTCGGTCCAGATTCCCTTGAGGCATCGAATGAACTCGTTGGAGCGACGATATCGCTCGGCGTGATCGAGCCACCATTGACCTATGGCCGTGAACTAGGGCAAGGTCAGTCAGTTGCAACGATGACAGGAAAGAGAAACGCATGCACTACTCACCTCTGCCTTGAACCAACCCGACACAATATTCACGCAAGCTCGGCCTTCGCTGAATTGATCAATAGAAGCAACGATCTTGGAGGCCACAGCTGGATTCCATGGTCCGGGCAGAAGCGCGATGATGAGCTTCAGCCTTTGCGTTTCGTGCAGCAAAGCCTGCGACATGGAGACTGGCTCGTGCTGGTACTCTGCGCCATATCCGGCCATGAAGCGAATCTGCGAGAGGGCGTATTCGAATCCGACACGCTCGGCAGTCTTGGCGTACTTGATGTTTGGCTTCAGACCCCACTGTGTGTTTTGCTTGATCTTTGAAATGACGAGACCGCCAGACACGTTTGGCACCCAGTACGCGAATCGAACGCGATCGGGATCAGAGTTAAGAGAGTCTGCGTATTCGAGCGATTGGTGCTCAGTGGCTGTTGCTGCAATGCCATTGGGAACAACGCCATTACTGATGGGAGTGTCTGGGCCAGGTTTTCCCTCTTCGCCGACCGGCACCACGACGCGTTTTCCGCCAATGGTTCCCGTTCGCATGCGGTCCAAAGCATCGTTGATGCCAGCGAGACCACCTTGGGCGATCTCGACCTCCGGCAACTGGAGGCTCTTGTGCACAAGCAGATCCTCCAGCCATACGGAAATGGCCTCGCCAACGATAGGGGCTTCATGGAAGATCTTGATCGGGAGTTTGTGATGCACAACGCCTCTGCCCACAGACTTTGGTAGTCCGTTCAGGCCCAGCAGGTGTGACCGCAAGCCAGTATCAGATTGTGCCAGCGCATCTTGCAGCGACGTCGCGGACTCCTTTCCATTGCAGTCGAGGCCGAATCGTAGCTTGCCGCTGGAGACAGCCTTCAAAATGTCGATTGCTCGCTTGTCGTCGTATTTGTCGACCATGAAGTCGGCCCCGAGTGTGGAAAGTCTTTGGCCTCCATGGGCCAAATCAGCAATACAGGCGACCTTGAGGCCAGCATGCTTTGCAACCTGCAACGCCAGCTGTCCGGTCATGCTGTTGGCGCCCCAGATCGCAAGCCACTCACCGGGCTGTGGCCGCTCATGGATGGGGATGCCGGAGAAGATCTCATCGCGGATATCGTCAGGAACGAGGCGAGGGTCGAGCTGGCGTGTGAGCTGGAGGAGATCGGGACCGCGCGGAGCATTTCTGAGGTTGGAGAGATCCAGTCCAAAGCTCACGCCGAGAGCGGTGATGGCAGCGACATATGCGACGCCCAGAGCTGCACCCTGCTTGACGCTCACGCCCTGTGGTATCCTCGTGACATTGTAGTCTGTTGTGACCACGTATTCTTGATATGCGGCCTTCCTCACGTCGCGGTAGTCGGTCGAGGGACCAAACACGATATCGCCCTGTTGGACACGGCTGTTGGTTCGTGGTGCTCTGACCACAATGCCGGCAAAGTCGCGGCCGTTGACCCAGGGATAGCTCGGCTGGCTGAAGCCAAAGTCTGCTCCCTTCCAATCAACGGGATTCAAGCCAATGGCAAGGACTTGGATCAAGATCTCGCGGTCGCCTTGAAGCTCTGGTATGCTGCTGCTCTTCTCGAGTTTGTACTTTTGCCGTGGTCCGTGGAGGAGGAGCAGGTCTTGTTGCGGAGCGTCTAGCCGTAGGAACTCGTCTTGTGCGACTGCGGGGGACCGCGTGCCGTTGGCGTTTGAGTGGCCATTGACGCCGTTTCCATGGCCGTTCGGCGTGGCATGTCCGCTCAAGCTAGCGAAGCTCCTGCTCGCCTGTGCCTTGCTTCGCCCGCATTCTGCGTCGGGACGGAGCGAGAGGAAGGGAGAGGAATTGTAGGTCGAAGGCATGGTGGCTGTAGCAGCAATGCGGATCGGGAAGAGGAGAAACACAGTGGATCGACCACACGGGGAATAATAATAATTATCGGTTGCAGCTGCGGAAACCAGCTACCTGGTGCTCGGCCACGCTACGAATGCAGGTTGGGCGCAGGATGGAAGCGAGGCGATGCTTGCACATGTGGGAACGCGAGGAGCGAGATACATATGAGGCCAACACCCTGGACCGACGGATGCTGCGGTGATGGTGATCTGTTGAGCAGCTCACCATTGGCGGCGCGTCTGACGAGCTCTGCGGAGATTCGACGATGCGCGGTGCTCTGCCCACGCTGCGGTGCCTGCGGCCATGCTGCGCGTCCAATGATGATGGATGTTGGTGGCCGCGGGCGTTGATGTCAGAGTCGTTTGCCGGGCAGCTCGAGCAAAGCCTGCGCAGTAGTGCCGATGGCGTGCTACTTCCCCGCCATGAGATATCAAACTTTATGACATGTGGCGTGGAGTCTCAGTTCATATCGTCAGGACACTGTATTATGCCAACAAGGCGTTCCCATGGCGGGGGGAAGCGGAAGGGCACGCGTGGAGCCCACCCAACCCGGCCATGTCGTGTTGTCGATTTGGCAGTCTTGGCGAGTGGTTCTGCAATTCCCGCCTTTTCCCTCCCTTTTGCGAGCCATGTCCTCTGATACCCGGCAATCATCGAAAGTAGGTTTGCGACAGTCCGGCGCTGACAGCTGGAACACGGCCAGGCTCTTCGGCACGTCGCTGGCAAGGGGTGGAGCGTGGTGGTGACGATCGTGTTGGGACATTTCAATCGAAGCGATCATGTCCGTGGGGGCACGAGCAGCGAGCGGTTCGGTCGTGTCTGCAGGGCGGTAACCATCAAATCAACTGGATACATGTACGTGGAGCCTAGGTATGGAAAGACGCTGCACAGGGACAAGCATCGGAGCTTGACCGCGCCTCGTGAAAGTCGTGCGGTTCTCGTCAAACTTCTGGTCAATTGGCGCCTGGCATTTGATGACCACAATGACACGCCAAGATGGCATACTCTTCTCACGCCCATTACCGCAGGTCGGACTTGATACAATGCCTTTGGCCAGGATGCATGAGGCGCCCGCTCTCGGCACTGGCCGTCGTTGTGTGATGCTCGAGATGGCGGGAGACTTGCAATTGTCCACATGGAGAATCGGCCAAGACGTTGTTCGTTCTTTGACATCCTCTCACAGCTTGGCCCAATGCGGACACTCATAGGACAAAGAGCTGCGCAAAATCAATCGTCGCCCATCCGTGATGTTCATTCCATGTCATCACCAGTGACGCGCACGATCCATACATTGACTTAATCTACGCCACTTCAATGATGCAACGTGGGAACAACACGAATCATGGCCGCAAGAGGCTCCGGAGTGGCGGTGATACCGCGAACGGCGACGAAGACCGCCATAGGTCCAAGGCTGTCAGGCGTGAACCAGGCAAAGCATCATCTGTCGGTTCTGGACATCCAACAATTCAAGCAGCTGATGCGGAACAGACCACGCGGACCTCGACCGGCCACGTCCCCTCAGAGAGCGAGTCAAGCGAGTCAGGGTCCGAAGACGCCCTCGAGACGATCTGGCAAGGCATGACCGACCTTTTGGTCGTCTTGGAGGAATTAGAAGCACCTACAGCCATCGTGGATGATATCGAAGATCTCAGAGATGTCGCGTACGATCTAGTGGTGGACGAATGCGACGTTCGTGTTCCAGACGTATACCAAAACGATAGCTATGCCGCAATCCACCGTCGTGTCAGCGAAGCGGTGTGGAGGATGTTCACGACTCACCATTTCCGCAATCAAGCGCAACTCAAAGCGAAGATGCATAAATATTATGGTTATGAATGTGCTGAAGAATTTGAGAGACAGTGCAACGAGGTCTTCAACATATGGACACAAGACGAGGGCAACAGACCTGAGTCAACACCTGTTGAAGTTTTCGAGCACGTGGCGTGGCAGACGGTGACCACGAGCTTCAACACACTCGAGCCAAGTCCGAGGACCATGGCCCGATTTGAAGACTTGCGGAACTCGACCGACAATGGCATGACCCCGGAGTTCGTCCCTCGCTTAGCATTCGGATGGAGCAGCGCCGAGGCCTACTGTGAGCAGCTACTGTACGACATTCGCGAAGATCGCAGGATTCGGCTCCAAAGCATTCGCCTCGAGTGGGACCAAGCCCTATTTGATGCTCAATATGACGATGATCAGCGTGAGTGTCGACGACTTGAAGGCGAACGCAAAACGATGGAAACGGTGGTTCGAGCAGGCGGAGCTCCGTATGGGCCGTACAACGCAATGCCTCCGGACTGGATGAAAAGGGACCAATGGGAAAGTCTCGCCAGGAAATTGGGCTTTGATCAGGAAAGGAGCGAGATGCAAGGAAATTGGCAGTACAAATGCCAACTTGGTCGTGGTAGTTTCGGTAACGCGAGCTTATGGGTTCGCTACGGGCCTGGCTTGCGTATTGCCGATCGACAAGTCATCAAGGAGACTTACACTGGGTTTCATGGCGCACGATGGAATGATCCGAGGGTATGGCTTGGCAAGTACTATGACCGTGTCCCTTTGGAATACGCCCTGGCTAGATCTGCGTCCTGCAAGCCAGGTGGTGATACGATCCTCCGATTTAACAGCTACGGCATATATGATACCATGGCGATGTACCGTCTTTACGGAGAATATTGCCCCCATGGAGATCTCGACACACTCATCGACGAGTATGTCGGAATGCAATACGCCAGCCTTGTCGATGAAGGTGGCCAGCTTTATGACGTGTGAGTGGGCCCTTATCTCTTCCACATTCTGCGACTGACATCCTCCAGCCACGTTCCTTCTCGAATGCTCTGGGCAATTTTCGAAGCACTAGTAGCCGCATTGTGCATGATGAGTGATGGCAAGCTACCGAGCAACCGAACTGCAGTCGCTCATCATCCATTCCTGCATCGCGACCTGAAGCCCGCCAACATTTTCCTGGCCAAACCCGCGTGCAGTGTCTGGCGTGGAATCCCTGTCGCCAAAGTAGGCGACTTCGGCCTCGCAGTCCCTAGTGATGCTCCCAGATGCGAAGAGCAGGGAGTCGGAACAAAAATGTACCTGGCTCCAGAGGCCTACGCATATCCCCCAGACAGCCCGTGGTACGACAGTACGAACATCACAGCGAAGGCCGATATGTGGAGTATAGCTCGAACCATGCTAAGTCTTATGACACTCAATAACGACAGGTTCAAGTCAGCGACACTCGACGATCCTATGCCGCCACGACTGCCGCCACATCTTTGGAGATATTACAGCCAGGATCTGATTGATCTCGTGCATGACTGCCTTGAGCTCGACTTCCGGGACCGACCTTCTTGTCAAGAAGCGTGGCACAGAATCAAGAGCGAAGTCGATGACGAGGGTCCCGGGTTGTACGGACCTTCTTTGAAGAGGCAGGAGATTCAGGACAATGAGATCATTTTGTATCGCAATCCTACGGACATCTACTCCAAGCTGAGTTTCCAGAGGGCTTGATGCATTCTGGCCTCAGGCGCTGGAAAAATGCCGTATGGACTGACCACTTCCCTTTATTCGCCGGAAGCGGAAGTCCTTCGAGATAGAATATTCACGGGACAAAGAGTTTTTCCAGTGTTCATGGTCCTTACGATACCTTGTCTGCAAGTCCTGTTCATCTTACAGAGACAATTCGATCAACAGCACAATGGCATCTGATTCTGTTTTACTTTCTGACGAAGTCATCTCCATCGTTCCCGTTCAAGGCATTGGAGATGTAAATGCCCAAGGCAACGGTCCGCATGAAAAATACATGAGATCATGGCACTACGCTGCGGGAAGACTCAATTCTGGAGGGGTGCTACAAGATGTGATTGTTGATCTCTATAACAGGACGCAACAAATAGTCTCTGAACACAATGTCTACCTTCAATTTCCAGGGCTAGCTGGTGAAGATGACGCGAATGACTACTTCAACAAACTTTTGACATCTGTGCGACAGCTGGAAGATGGATGCTGGCGCCGGAACTGGGAGAATTCAGCCGATCATGTGCGTGACTTGGGCTGGAACAGAGCAGCGGATGCGATTGCGGCGCTTGGGAGCAGCGTAGTCGTGAATGGAAGATACACCCGAGACATAACAACCCTGGATAAATGCAATGCTCTTTACTCTGACGTGGAGCATCGACTATCGATTAGGAATGTCGACAACAGAACCCTCGATCGCTATCGTGGACAAAAGGAGCGATTGATGTCCGACCTGACGAACCACGGCACCTTCGTCATGCCGCCCAATTTTCCGGCCGCCATGTCCGCTGAACAGTTCTGTGAAGCTCTCATGACGGACATTAATCAATCCCGGATCAATCGTGTCAAGCCCACTTGGGATGAGGGAATAGCAGCCTTGCAAAGCAGATTTGAAACAATGACAGAGTTTGTCACTGCAAACTATGATCCTTACCTGCCAGATCAACAATTTCCCGGCGGCGGAGATGAGCCTCAACGAAGGCTAGGAACGTATATCCCTTTCGACGACGCCCACCAAACGGTATTCAGCCTTATTGGTTATGGACAGTGGTTTATGATGGGTTGCTTCGGAGCAGGAGTCAGTGCAAACGTTATGCTCTGGAATAAGATAAATGCATGGCATAGGGTTGTCGATCGAGTGGCAGCCAAGGAGTTGTATCTGGAGCCAAGGAACCAATGGCTATCCCCTGATTATTGGGAGGTCCCAATTTGCGACCGAATTCCACGCGAGTACGCATTGGCAAAATCGCTCAACGACCTGGACGTTGAGAATGTTGTCCGGCACAGGGACTATGGACTTTTTGAAAGATCCGTCATGTTTCGGCTTTA
Organism: Cercospora zeina; assembly: GCA_022702355.1. Taxonomy (NCBI): domain Eukaryota; kingdom Fungi; phylum Ascomycota; class Dothideomycetes; order Mycosphaerellales; family Mycosphaerellaceae; genus Cercospora; species Cercospora zeina. The sequence continues at coordinate 2,419,993 of JAKLWX010000010.1, forward strand.
CTTGGTGAGCTACGTGAGTACAAAGCTACTTCACGTGTGGCTGATTACTCCTCAGGAAGTCTGCAGGTTCGGAAATCTGAACGAGGTAATTGGAGCACACTCGACAGCTAACCAACCGATTTCGACTCGCGCAATTTGGTCCATCTTCGAGGCTTTGGCTACGGTCCTTGTTTTCATGGAGCGAGGCAACACCCCAGGAGGCGCATCTCCTCCTCAGCACAAGTCGCAGTACCATCGTGACATCAAACCTGACAATAGTAGGGCATTTCGTAAAGATGAGACACAAAGCAGCGCTGATTTCAGGCAGTATTCCTCGCGGCACCTAATGACAAAGCATGGCCACAGATACCAACCGCTAAGTAGGCACCACCCAGTTGTCTCAGTAACGGAAGTCGTTTTAACACATATTCCAGATTGGGTGATTTCGGATTGGGGATTTGGTCAACGGACCCGAAAGCTGGCCTACCTGGCGTGGGAACCTTAGTTTACATGCCTCCGGTACGTGCGAGCTTACTTCTGAACCCCTCTAGTGCTTTTGAGCTGATAATTGTACAGGAAGCTCATGAATGCGGTCAACCAGATGGCCAGAAGACCGTCGGCAGGCATCAAAATTACCACACTGTGACGATGAAGTCAGACGTATGGTCCGTCGGCCGCGTGATCATGGCATTGATGAGCCTCGAATACCAGAACGGGTTGATGCCGTTCTTTCGATGTAGCGACCAAGAGCCAAGCTTCAATCAGCAATGTCAGGCTCAGTACCCGCTTGATCTGCAAAAACTGGTTCTGCGGTGTCTGAGGCGCGATCCGGCACAACGACCCACGCCCAGTGGACTTTGGACAGAGATGCAAACCGCTATTCAACGCTGGAAAGGCGCACGGCCAAGCAACCAGGGACCGCAGTTCATGAACTTCGCACGGCAGATATATACAGATATGGCGCTTTGATTGTCATGGTATCATGACAGTGTTGGTTTTCCTTGTGTAGCTTGCAATATGATGAATGCACATCCGAGGGCATACTCGTTCTTTTTTCGCCGGAAGCGGAAGTCGATCATGGGCATATACAAAGGAACGACTTCCAGAATTTCTCGGGCTCCCCAGCAGACTTTCATTTTAACCACTACTCGAGAGACACTGTACTGCAAGAAGAGTCGATTGGTCGGATCTGAGTTCCCAGTGCACAAAATGAGCTTCGACTTTGGCGTCGGCATCGGTGCCGTTGTTGAAGGCGACAATGTCTCTCCAAAAGAGAATTTCCTGCGCAAATGGCACCTTGCTGTCCAGCGACTTACTCGTATACAAGTCCCTATCTTCATGCTGAGAGACTGGTACAATCGATCTCAGTTGCTTTTCGATCACGATGTTTGGATTCCTCCGATTTTCGATTATAAGCTTGGCTTGGCCGTTTATATTGACCAAGCGAACAATGATCTAAGCCAACGAGAACAGCAGTTCGCTGCTCAGCTTTGGACTGACTGGGAACAGCGGACGCGGGAACTCGGTTGGCTCCAGGCTGCCGATTTGATCGGAAAATATGCAGCAGATGCTGATAACCAGGCACCAAGCTTCAAATTTGTGTGGGAACTTGTATGGAACGAAGCTGAAGAGCGCCTTCAGCAGAACGGAGCTGACCAGCGCACGATACAAAGGTTTGCAAGAATCCGGACACAGCTTCGTCAGGACGCAAACGCCCACGGAGTTTGCTATGAGGCGCCACAGTGGGATCCACAAAAGACCGCAGAGTGGTACTGCGAGACTGTGATGGACCGCATTCGCTGGAACCGACTTGAGCGTGTCAGATCTGCATGGGACGAATTTTTGGCCCGAGCATCGGAAGAAAGAAGCAACATGGAGGCCAGGGTCGCTGTCAACTACGACTCACACCTGCCGCCACAGCTCCCACCTTTTACGAACATGTATGAGCCATGGAGTCCTTTCGATGATAGTAAGATTCCCGGCCCGGATGGAACTTGGTTCTTCAAGGAGCCTATAGGTGAAGGAGCCGCAGGTCAAGCCACGCTGTGGACAAAGCTATCCCCAGATGGCTCAGTCATCGCTCGAGTGGTTTTGAAAGAAGTGTTTCTGAATACAGAATCCAAGTGGAGCGAGACGGAACACTGGAACGGCCCCATCAGCAACAGAGAGCCGCTTGAGTATGCAATCGCCCATCATCTCAACGCATTAGCAGATTCCGAAAACATTCTTTTGCACATTGATTATGGTCTGCACGAGGCCCGAGCAATGTACAGGCTGTATCTGGTTCGTTGGCGTCATCGCGGCAAGTCTTGGTTGAGTCGCTTACCTCTAGACAGGAATATTGCGAGCACGGAGATCTCCAGAAAGTCATCAAGGCACACATGACGGCAGAGAAACGGCCCTCTACACGGGCTGTCTGGGCAGTGTTTGAAGCATTGGCGGCTGCCGCAGTTCTCATGGACCGAGGAGAGTTTTCCTCGGAAACCCCTAATGGAGATTACAGCAAGGGTGTCTTTCATCACGATATCAAGCCACCTAATGGTGAGTATCAGAAGATGCCCGCTGAAGGTATGGCAACTAATTTGGATCAGTTTTCCTTGCAGCTCCCGATGAGGAATCATGGCTGGAAATTCCCACGGTCAAGTACGAGCGCTATCCATATTCATTTGATTCTCGGCTAGCATGCTAATACTCGTAGACTCGGCGACTATGATCTTGCGATTTGGAAATCTGACCCCAAGTCTTCCCGGATTGGAGTAGGCACTCCCAGCTACATGGCCCACGTATTGCTCACTAGATCGAAGAAATACCTTGTTCGGTTTAGCTGACATCGGTGTAGGAAGCGGCTGAGTGCGCTCAAGGCAAGGATAGTGTCCACAGCCAAGAACATATGTTCACCTCGAAGTCAGAGATATGGTCACTTGGACGCACCATAATGGCCTTGATGAATCTCGAGCAGGATACGCCTTACAAATCACGCGAGGGCGTGATTCCCGATAACGACTGCTCCAAGGATCCTCCAACATTCAATACGCAAGCTGAGGCGGCATATCCCGAAAACCTGCGCAATCTGGTGCTTCAATGTCTGTCGAAGCAGCCAGCAGGTCGACCAACACCTTCCGGACTTTGGACTGCTATTCAACAAGAAGTCACCTCGCTCAAATATGTGGAGGCAAGCGGGGTCAGTTTCTTGAGACCCGCGTTGTCGCCGGAAGAAGAAATGGCTCGGTAAAGATTCATCTAGTTCTATATGTTCCGCTTCCCATCACGTACACGCAAAGCTTTCTTTCACATTCGGGTCTCCACCGACATACGTCTGCTTCTTTGGCCAAGCACATAGTTCCCTCTCAATTATCGTCTCTTCCTGGACACCAGTCTTACTTGCCAAAAGCGTTTCAGGCGCATCGCCAGTCTCCACCCAGCTGATCAACGCGTCCAACGCACCAGCAGGTAGAGGCCCAGGTCCGCCGCTACAGTGCTCAACACCAGGCGCCTCAAAGTATCGATAAAAGTCTGCAGCTTCTGGATCCAGGTCCAAAACTCGTTGATAGTGGTCCACCGTTCCATTCGCAAAGATTAGTTCATCCGACAAGCCATGCCAAGTAATCATCTTTCCGCCATATCGTTTGAAAGCTTCGAGGTCAGGGTCAGAAGTACCAATAATGCTGTCGTATTCTTGCACCGATTTGTGTATCAGATCAAAGTATTGCGTGTCTGTGAGATTGGAAAGGTCAAAATCCGGATCTCTCATGACAAAGTATTTGAACCATTCTTCGACGATACTGAATGGCCTGCCAACGCAAGAGCTTGCGCTCTCATTCTTACATTCCGTCCCTACGAGTCCCAGCGTGAGGTTTGTGCCATGCGTCAAGCCGTACCAGTCGTATCGACCACTGGGGCTTCGGGGACCACGCCATGCGGCGTTGGCTATCTGCGCAGCTTCTGACGTGATGGTTCGTTGTGTGCCAGCTCGTAGAGAATATTTCTGGCCAGCTACTGTTTCGGCGTCGAAGAGACACTCGTCAGGTGCTGAGATAATACCGTCCTTCACTCCATCCAGTTTGTCGCAAGCTCGGACCGCAGCGGCCGTAATTGCTTCAAGCTCTTCAGGCGGAGGATAATATCCGAGGCGGTTCATGAACTGCTGCGGCCAGAACTCAGCCGGGAGAAAGTGGCCCCAGTTGATCGCTGGAGCAATTGCTAGAATCCCATCGAAGGCTGTTGGGTATCGCTGCGCTACCATCAAGCCCTGCCTGCCTCCAGTGCTACACCCATTCCAGTACGAGTAGCTTGCTGGTTTCTGGTAGAAGAATTGTATTGCTTGCTTCCCGAACAAACCTAGGTCGTTCAATGCGATGGATGCAAAGTCCTGGAACAAGTTGAGGTTAACATTGCCAGGGCTATTCAGTGCCCAGGGTGCTGCTCTCTGCTCGTAGATCGGATGACCGCCATCTGTAGAAGCGGTCGCGAAGCCTTGGGATGCAATAGGGGCATGCGAGTCGGACAGAACTCCTGTACGCCAGCCACCTCCACCAGAAGCCACGAAGCGCCCATTCCAGTTGGTGAGTGGGAGCCAAGCATTGATGTTGATCGTGTCGCCTCGTCCTGGATGCGTGTAGGTGATGGTAAGGTTGCAAACATTTACGTCCGGGTAGTTTGTTGCAGGAGTGTCTCCACTAGCAGCTATAAAGGCCGTGTAGTTGTCCAGTGGAGTAGCGTCGACACTGATGACTTGAGCACCGAACACATTCAGATCGGCAAATGAGCGGCTATCACAACGAGTATCGACGCTCGACGAAGTGACCAACTGTGCTGCGGCCAGCGCGCTGGCGATCGATGAGTGATTGCGCATTGCAGTGAATAATGCCCGTGCCTCTCCATTCCGCAAGGCAGCGGTCGTGGCCAACTTATGGCCGTCGTGGGCACAACGATTGGTAAGCTTCCCAAGCAAAAGCAGCTATCGAAGATAATTGTCAGCTCTGCCAGCGAAGCTGTGCCACCGGAAACCTTCTCGCGTGTGGGACAGTATCCACTTCATCTTCGTTGCCCCGCGCCGTAAGTTGGAGTATGTTGTGGAGTGCATGAGGCATTGACTGATCAACCTTCTTCCGGAGCTTTAGCCGATAATAGATTAGTATTCCGCTGATGCAGTAGTTAGTGGAATGTCAAGACTCGTCACAAGACTCGCTACTTATCAACTGCCTCGAAACTCGCTCGACGCAGCCTCCATCTGGAAAGGCGCAAAAGATGGCATTCACTGGTGGAAATGGCTGGGATGTCTTGTGCAGCAGTGCATCGGATGCTACTCTGGTCATCATGGAATTGCTCACCTACTGAAGCAGTCTTGGTGGTGACTGCAACAACGTTGATAGACACCATCATAAATTCAGCTTCTTGCCTTTCGTGTCACACATTCGACGAGTTGATAGTCCATGTTGAAGGGGCGGTCCGGGGTCTGCATGTCTTGTCTGTCTTGCCCAGATCGCCTCCCTTTGTTTGCGCGGAATATCGTGATCGATCCTTCGCGAGGAAACACGAATGAAGTTGGGGAGCCGTCCATGTCAATTGCACATTTCAGCATCTGATGCCACTTTTAGCAACTATTACAATCAGTGGTATACGCGACGAACAAGCATACCTCGAACAGAAACCCAACGCCCGCCCGCAGTTCCAGCCCTAGGCTCGACGAAGACATCCGAGCACTATTTGACATGCATACCCAACCTCAAAGCTCTATACTCTGTAATCTCAAGTCACTTCAAGAATTTCGCCTTTGGCATCAACATGCAAATTGCCTTGCGTTCAGCTTTAGGAAATTCGCCATCGCGGTCAAGGCGCCAATCAATCGGCATAGTTCATCGAACATAACGTCCTCGCATTCAAAATTTAGGCGCACGCGAGTTGCAGCGGGCCCTGTGATACGGCCTTAGCAGCCGAAAAAAGCGAGGACCATTCATCAGGCGTGTCTGGAATTTGCTCCCACATGGGGTCGCGCACCTAAGCGGATCTGCTGGATTCGGCATCCCTCTACCAGCCACCCCACAATATGATGGTCAATGTCTCGGTCAATACCATGCATGGTCGATTGAAGACCGTGGCGGTGCATTGTCACGTGGATGGCCGGCTTGGTAAGGAGTTCATTGTTGTGGGCTTTGGCAAGTCCAATTCCCAGGGGACAATACTTTGTGCTGGCTGCGCGACTACAATGAAGTCTCTCCGCCGGGTACAAGGCGTCTTGGTTGTCGATCTATTGAGGTCAGCATTGTATTCACCAATTCGAAAGTGAATCGTCTGCAGCGGTGAAGGCGTCTGTGTGCTATATATCTCCTTGCTATCACTCACTAGATTAGCACCACCAACAGCTCGCCACAAAAGCCCTGAACTGCAGTCTACATCGACGCCGTAGCAACATACCGTTTCTTAAGATTGCGCAAGCACCTCGAACTTTTCGACTCTTCTGTCAAAGCAGATTCTCCAAGATGGCATTCGGTATGCCCCCGGCATGGGGCGGCTTCGTTCCTCACGACGCCCGCCCGGTCAGAGACTTGGGGGCTGACGACCAACCATTTGCAGGACCATTCGACATGCCACCGATGGGGCCAGCAGGTTCTCCCGGCATGGGTATGGGACCTCAAGTGCGCATATTTTCTGCAGGACCAATGGGTATATCACCTCAGGTGCGCATGGTCTCCCCGGAGCCAATGCGAATGCCCATACCTGGCGGTAGAGCACATCGAGGACTGAAGGCCAGGCTCAATGCATTTCGTGCTGGAGCAGATCCGGAACCACCGGGTGCCAACTTCGACCCTTCGCGATTTGTGCGAAAAGAGGATGTGAATAATCCCGCTACGCCAAAGCGCGGTCTGGGTGCTGATCCGCAGCCGCAGAACATCTCAGATGCCCCTCACCGACAACAATTGCCTCGAGGCGGCTTCAGAGTTGTCAAACAGCTAAAGAATGGAGGGCAATCAGAAGCGGTCAACCTTGTCCAGGCTTCGAATGGCCAGCTCTTCGTCGAGAAACGCATCCGCCGACGCGGCCGTAGCATACTCGCAGAGCGCGAGCTGCGCACTCTCGCCGCCATCACAAACGGCTACGGGCCCGGTCGCCACTTGAACACGATGGTCGGGCACACGATGATTGATGGGGGAGACGGAATTTCGCTGATCCTGGAGTATTGTGACGGTGGATCGGTCGATGAACTTCTCTCGAAGTCGATCAAAGCCAAACGCCAGATTCCAGAAGTCGCCATCTGGAACATTGTCTATGGCGCAGCGGCTGGCCTAGCGTTCCTCCATGACGGTATCAAGAGCATCGCACCTGGGAAGATACATGAGAAGATTCTCGGCCACGAGACGATCTCTCATCTGGATGTCAAACCGCAAAATTTGTTTCTCCGCTCCGGTGGAATCTACGGTCTTCCTCAAGTCGTTCTCGGCGACTTTGGCTGTGCAGTATCGCTGCGGGAGATTCAAAAAGGCGAAGAGTCCAGTCGGGAACAAAGATGCGGGACGCCTGCATGGTACCCACCCGAGGGCAAAGGAAGGATATCGTACGGAACGAAGACAGACATGTGGGCGCTGGGCCTGACGATTTTCTGCCTCTGTCGCATGGTCTACGATCCCAGCATGAGGAACTACTCGCGCGAGAGTCTCTGCGGCAGAGCGTATGGCCGTAGACTGAACGAGTTGGTACGAGCTCTCACTGCGGGAGATATGAGGAGAAGGCCAGCTGCGAGGGAGGTCGCTTCGGCTGCGTTGGCGATCCTCAAGGAGAAGATGCAGAAGTAGCGTGCTGGAGATTTGGGCGCAGGCGTCGTAGAATCTTCGCACTCGCACAGACCAGATGTACTATGCTTCTAGCTTCAATGTTCTTTTGTAGTAAATGTAGGTGAACTCAACAATGAATTGAGCCGTCTCTCAATAATGCTTGTGCCGCGATTCTTTCTGTCCTATCTACCTCAGCGATCGTCGACCGCGACATGTTTGTGATAGGCTCGAGGAGTATTCTTGACGCAATAGTGATCGATGTTTTTCTGGTCGCCGTGGCGGAGTTGTTTGCTTGACAGAAGTATCGACAGCTGAACGGCGGCAGCAGTGGTCTTGGCATCCGGACGGAGCCGGCCACGATTGTTCTTTCGCTACGCTGCGCTGGCAACACGACAGACACAAATATCGTAGCTATGCTCGACGCTTCACTGCTCGACTTTGCTCATGCCTGCACAGAATAGCGCACCCTCAGCACGACTCCACACGCTCTCGCAACACCTTACAGCCTCGACCATGCCGGAACGACCATTCATCACCTGTCACGTCCTCAACACTGTCTCCGGCAAGCCTGGCGCTGGCATCGATGTCAAGCTGAAGCTCATTTCGCCAGAACATGCCACGACGGCCCACTGGACGGCAAAGACGAATAACGATGGACGAGTGACAGCATGGACGGCTTCAGCAAATCTCAACGAGGTGGTCAAGGCAGCAAAGGCTGGGCTGGAAGAAGGCGAGCAGCTGATCTGGAGCTTGACATTTGATACGGAGGCTTTCTACGGCAAGGGAAACACCTTTTGGCCACAAGTCGAGTTGCGATTCGCGGCTGAAAAGAGCGAGGAGCATTACCATGTGCCCTTGCTGCTTGGGCCGTGGAGCTATACGACATACCGTGGGTCATGAAAATGATATGGATCTTTCTCGGCATATATCAGGCCATTGAACATGCCGGATGATGACTACTGTATGCGAGGTTTCGACGATTGCCTCATTGCACACCGCCCTATCGTATGCTCCGCTTGATATGCTACATGAAGCGGTGTGCTGCGAGTGGCCAGCAGCAATCTGGCCACAGGTCGTACGCGCTCGCAGGACATAGCCGAGATGCAGTGTTCTGCAGAAAATACGCGAACTGTCCACACTTTCCAATGAAATCGTGCAGGAGCGCTTAATTCCTTCCCCAGTTCGGATCCACCTCCCAGGCGAATGACCTGCATACCGACCCACCATCACTACCCACTGACAGCGCATGTCATATTTTTGGCCGGACCTGTCATCGCGCTTGTAAGAAGCGTTCGCATCCTCTCGTCGACTTCACCTAGTTCGATCTATCTCAAAACTTTAATACAACCATGTCAACGTCCGCGCAGCGGAACCAGCTTCGGGGTTTCGCGATGTCGAAACCTCGCACGAGCACCAAGAGAGGTCTCACACTGGGCCGAGCACTGGAAAAAGCACACATCGCTGTTCAGCGGGACCGAGACGGAAACATTAGAGGTGCCCTGTCCTCCTATCGAAGCGCCAAGGAACTGCTCAGCAAGGCGAAAAAGCGCGTGTCCTGCGAAGAGGATGCTGTGAGACTCGATGTGATTGCCAACATTTACGATAAGCGCATTCAAGAGCTGCGCGACGCAATCAACAATGAGCCGCGAGATGAATGTGACGACGACTGCTCCGACCAAGATCGAACCCCCAAGATATCCAAGCCTTGCCCGGGGAACACTTCTCCACTTCGGACCCAGAGAAGGACCTCCGGTGCGTCCATTTATTCTCGGCAGTATGGGCAGTCATGCCGCCCAGAAAGGCGGCATTCTCATCAGCACTGGCCTCTTACGCCCGAGTTCGAGATGAAAGCAACAATGGAACGATATTCGATTCGCAGCCTACCCACACCGCCAGCGTCTTCGACTCCACGGCTTTCGCAACGATTCGATGACTTCCGCGAGGACGATGACACGGTCCAAGTTCTTGACCTACTGGACAGTGGGTGGTGGGAAGAGCTAATCGAAGGACGATCTCGCTGGTCGTTGAGTAGCGAAAGGACGCTAGTGGCATCGCCAGGAGCCTATCTACGACAGTCACAGGCCAAGAGTGGAACATTGGCACAACGAAGGACCCGAGCAGAATCGCCGACTGATAGCTTACGTTTTTGGTCGCCATCACCCACGCGGAAGAGTCAGATCTTTCGAGGGTAGCAGCTCGAGATGGGTGGGAAACAAATTTCTCTCAGAAGCTCTATAAGGAGATTTACAGACGCAGCTGTGGACAACAGGCTCTCTGTACTGATATTACAGTTGTACATCATTCCATATACCCGATCGCGACGGGTCGGCGCCTCGATAGTTGGCCCCCGGCTTCATGCATTTCCTCCACGTAGATAGCATGGACACAACAGCGCAACCCACCAAGGTCTGCATGCTTGCAATCTCTGCGCTTGTTTCCGAAACCGACGTTCATTCCTAGTCATCACCATTCGCGATAAAGCAGCAGACCGCCAATCTCGTCCATCCCATTACACCATCATCAGGGCGCATATCACGCCAGCCGCCACCCAAATCGCCAGTCTGCATCTCCTCGCCGGCACTGTGACCGCCGCCCCATTTGCCCAGACCTCATCTTTGCAAGCACCAGGCCGGTCCTCTTCCCTCTCCATCGGCGTGGACCTCCGAATCGAAAAACTCCTCAACCGAAAAGGCGTCGTCTCACACGTCGGCTTTCGATTCTCGCAGCTAAACCTCCAACTCGTAGACTGTCCCACCTCGCCACTGCAGTCCTCCGATCTGTATACTTGAAAAACGAAGGGGCCCATGAGCGCCTCCTCTGCAGGAGGACTCGCGGACTGTCCTTGCTGGTACATAAGTTGCGAGTAGTCGGCTGATCTGTTGAAGTTGTCCGGGGAAAGCAGGCTATAATTTAAGCCTGGATAGATGCTGGTGAGGTTTGTGGGTGTGCTGTCATTCAAGGAAGTGGTGGAGTTGTCTATCGGGAAGAGAGAGCCGGGTCCGACGCAGATGATGGTGTTGTTAGGGTCGGTTGTGGGAAAAGAGGTGATTTGGATGTTGAAATTGTCGCCTGCGCCGGATGCGTCGTACGTGCAATATTTGCCATTGTTGAGGTCTTTGGATGGGTCGCGGAAGGTTATGGACAGGAGGGTGTTGTTTGAGTATGGTTGTGAGTATTTGTTTCCTTGTGAAGGAGTGGCGCTGCCATAGACAGTTAGATGTGAAGACGGACAGACGCTGTCACGAAGGCTTGCACTGACCTGTTTCCTTGTGCTCCCACGATGCCGGCAAACAGCAACATGGAGAAGAGCTCCATCGTCACTGCATCACATCCTGCGAGATGTTGTTCCTAGAGCAGGTTTGGGATACTACCGGAGTCATAAAGCCCACTTCCGCGGATGGAGGCTTGTCTCTGTGCGATACTGAGAAGCTGGGCATCTTGCGAATGTGATCGTTCTTCCCAGATCAAGACTTTCAGGCTTTCTTGGACGCCTGCTCATCGTCACAAAGTCAATACCGCTGTTCACAAGCCACCGCGGAAGTCAAGGCGTGCCAACCGCCAAGGGTGATCTCCAGCCGGCTTGGCCCTTGGAGGTCTTGACACAAGATGGGAACTTGCCGCCATCGAATTTCCTGGGCGACTTCCAGGATGTCTCCATCTTTTGAAAAGTACCCATTCGTCTCTCCGTCTGCGAATTGCGGCTCAGTCGTGCCTCTTTTCCAAGCTGAGGGGTTGTGAACTCCGACTTTGTTCAGAGAAAGAGGCTTAACGCGGCATCCTCGACAAAACTGCGCCAGCACAATCGTAACTCTTCTCTACATTGGGGCGCTGAGAGCGTCGATTTTCTTCGGAGAACGGGTCACTACTGCAGCGTGTACACGCGTCTCGAACAGATTTGTGGGGCAAAGTCTTGCATCGTCTTCATCCCTGGCAGCTGAAAACTCCGACGTCGTTCAGAGAAAGGATCTCCAATGCCGCATGTAACCAAATATCCAGCATCCCTCTGCGAGACATACTTGCCTCTTCTCTACGCAACGAAGCTCAGAGCTCTAATCCCTTCTCGGAGAAAGGTTGTCCAGTAGCAACAATTAGTCGCATCTCAGACGAATTCGCCGCGGCAGTATACGGGCCGTAGGTGAGCAAAGTGGCAGTAAAACCTCTTGTACTTCAGAGAAATGGCCCATAAGGTTGCAGGTAGTCTCGACTTCGACAAAAGTTACACAACAAAATCTGGGTCTAAGCCGAGCCAAGAGGCATTCAGAGACTCTCATAATTCGGAGAATCGGTGTCAACACACGATAGAATCCAAGTTCCAACAGAATCGCCGCGGCACAGTCGGGCCTCATCTTCAACCAAGGGCCTGAGAGCTGCGATATCCTCCAGAGATACCCAGCATTCACTCTCAATGTCACGCAAATCACTGCAATACAATCCAGACCGGAGCCAAACCAAAAGGACGTGAAAGCTTCTTAATTCCAGAGCATAGTCTATCACTTTTATTGTCCAAACAATTTATCATCACAATCATAACTCTCTAGCACGAGCGCGTCAGCACAATCTCTCCGACCCCCTCGCCTGCCCTCAGCCGCTCCTCCTTGCCCTTCGCACCCCACAGACACGAGAAACCTTTCACAAATCCAGCAACGGCACTATCAGCCCTCACTCTTCCACCTCCCTTCCTATCGCAGCTGGCTCCAAATCTGACCACTCCTTCACCCTCGGCGCCTACAAACTGTCTCTGTTCCCCGGAGCCAATGGCTCCACTGCTTACTTCATCCACGACCTCGAACTTGACTTCCCTTCTTCTTCCATTCCTCGTGACAATACTATTCGTTCTCGCGAAGGATTCCAGGTAATGGCTGCCATCTTTCCTCGCATGGATGAGACCCAACGGCGAAGGCGCTCGCTCTGCTGCTGCTGCTGCTGCTGCGAGCGGTGAAGGTGGGAACGTGTTGCCCCAGGTCGGAGATGGCTCAGATTCAGAGGTATGGTCGCAATTTCCGATCGCTTCGAGGAAAGATAGGACGCGATCGTACCAGAACTCTGCCCCAGCGCGCGGGGAGGATTCTTTCGACAACGGCTTCCTGCCTCCTATTCGCTTGCGGCTGCGTGGACGTAGCAGTTTGCTGCCTGTCATCATGGTGGAAGTTGCAGGGAGGGGAGGTGATGTGGAAGAAGGCGATGTGTCCGCGCGCAGTACGAGTTGGCGAATTTGCTTCGTTCGCCGTGGGCGTGGGCTTCGCGGCCGAGATGTGATGCTGCAGGTGGGTAATTTTTTGTCGTCCCACATCGCAAAGGGATGCAAGCTATCTGAGGGCGACGAGACAGGACTAGATGCCTGCGATGTGTTTGGTGAGTCTCCGTCTTCCTCGCCGAGCAGGAATGCAGCCATGGTGATCAACGCCTTCGCTGTGCCGTCAAATCTGGTGAAGTTCCCTAGCGCCACTACGCGGTGATACAGTCGCTCTGGCTCGGCGGCCTCGTGTTGCTGTTGTCTTCCCCCTGAGGTCGAAGGGCGATCGATCACCAGGCCTCCAGGAACAATGACAGGGTTGGTGCAAAGAATTTGAGCGCGAGTGATGCTTGATGGAAGGCCTGCCGTGGCGATTGCGCGGAACTGCTTGAACATCTGTGCTGCTGGCTCCGTGTTGGCCACGAAAAGCTGTGTCCAATGCCGTTGCCACTTGACCAATGAGGGAAGATCCATGACGACGTCGAAATGTCCTTCTGGCGGCGGTGGATCGAAGTACGATGCGGGCTTTGTGTCGGGATCGTACCGAACGAGCAGTACGCGGACGTCGATAGCTTTTGCTCCGTATTCCTCGATGCCATTTTCAATGCAAGTGTTCTTGACCAGATCATAAACCCCAGCGACCAGGGCCGCGACGCTGTTGAACTGCTCTGCCCGAGTGGGAGCGCACAATCGCTGGTACGCATTCGACGGTTGATCCAGTGGTAGCGCGATGTCAAGAGTGGCATCGGGTCCATGGCAGCGGATCTGTGGCAGTACGGCTCTCACGGCAGGCTTGTATGCGATGGCGAGAGATGATGCGCTCGGGGGCTTGGGTGGCGGAGGCAGGAGCAACAGACCATGAGCGTGTCCTGGTAGGTTTTCGGTCGGTGTGCAACCCGAAGAGGCCGTCGTTGCTGCTGGAGAGCTGGGTCGGAATCGAAACGACGAAGACGACGACAGGCGGACCATTTTGGATGTCTGCTGTCTGTCGTCTATGGGTCGTCGCGTGGCCGATGTGTGTCAAGTGACAGATGGTGCGAGGCCAGGTTGTTTGGGCGCGCGTAGTGCTGTGCGCTGGAACGCCGCGTCGATGGGATATCGTGGACTTTGAGAGGCGGGATGTGCAGTCGTCACGAGCTCATCGGTGGTTGTCAACTGTGAAGAACAGAAAACGACGAAAGCTGCCATGAGGAGTCGCCCGTTGAGCTGCGGTGCATGCAGTGCAGTCTCTGATGTTTCATGCGCCATGCGCGGGCGTTTGCTATTACATGCAGGATGCTCTCCAACGCATCTGCGATGCCTCTGACTCAGTTTGGCTTCCCTGAAGCGGCTTGTCAATGAGAAAGTTGGAGGTTTCATCTACGGGACCCTCACACAGCTGCATAGCATGCTTCGCTGGCATTGTTGTCGCCCTCATCACGGTCTCAGCTTTGCCTAATTGCTGCTTCAAGTCAAGAGCGTATAGTACGATGGCTCGAAGAATGCTTGCATCCAAGCCGTGGTCATCACAACATCACGGCCTGATATGAGCAGCAGTTCTCCAACGTTGCGCGTTATCCTGAAGAAGCACTTCAAACTAAGACACTCGGTGCCGCACAGTGTGCAGTCTGCCCCTAGAATAGTCCCGGCAACCGGGCTCCGGCTGCCGAGTTGTAGGATCTTGCAATGCATCATGAGTCAAGCCACAAACTCAACCTCTGAATCTCCGAAGCCCAGTGGCCGCCAGTGTTGTGGTGTCATGGCGGCGCGTTCTGGGCTTGTATACTGCAATGAGAAAATGTCGTTTCTCTCTCCAATCAACGGGAACGAGGGTTTTGCAAAGCGCTGGTCAGCTACGTCTGTAGTCAAAGCCATCACTACAAGCCAAGCACGGTCCTTCGGGACACGTACACCGTTCGAATCGATGCCACAACCCCATCAGACGGCATGGCCCGACTCATCAACCAGCAGCCTCACCCCGACTTTGCAGCCCCCATCAGACTGGACGACCGTTGAACAATTCCGACACCCAGATCCAAAAAGGATAATCCGCACGGATCCGTTCCACAGGCGCCGGTGGCATACGTGCAACTTGACAGCTCGCTCGCACCTGCAACCTGGGTAGAAGGACTCCGTAGGTTGACACCTGCACAATAATCTCTTGATTCGTCATGGTATCTTCCGTCATCATTCAAAACACCCGTGACAGCAGTAGCCGCAGCATGACAAAGCCTGACATCTCTTGCCGCCGGCCTGTTCGAAGAGTAGCCCTCACAGACAATCTCAAATCTATCCCCATGACAAGCGTGGCAAACGAGGAGTCAACCATGCAATCTAATCCAGCGCCATCGCTCCCAAATGTCGCAGTAGGCCGTTCATTCATCAGTCATCCATGTAATCCCCGGACGTTCCGGACGCCCGATATAGGGTATGGCCAAAAGTCACCACGCGGCCATTTGCGTTGTATCCAAGACTGCGCTGGTGATGTTCAGGTTGCTAACCTGGATATCCGGGCATGCTCAGACCGCCATTCGGCTCAAACATCGGATTGCTCAGGCCCATGATGTTCCCGTCCAATGCCCAAGAGAGCGGGTCGAAGACGGCATTAGGGCCGAATGACTGATCCCAATTCAGCGCATCGAGGTCGCTTGCTTGTCCCAGCTGCAGACCGGTGCTGGGTTGAGTGAGGTGGACGTCCGCGAGAGCGCTGTGGCCGGCGCCGTTCGGTGGTTGCGGAGTGTTGCGACTGGTGTCGGGAAGACGTGTTGGGTTCTGGATATCATTGACCAGGTTCTCGCGCCCAGCTTGTCCCGCTCGTTCCCGCCAGCGCCAGATGGCATCGTACAGAACCGACAGCGAGGATCTGCAGCGCACCTTCAAGGCAAGCGTATCGTCGTCGCTATCGAGGGCCGGATCAGTCTTGAAGATGTCTTGTTCGCCCGAGCCGCTCGCGATCCAAAGCTGGGCCGTGACTTCTGCAAGACGCTGGGGTAAGTCGTTGCTGCGCACACTGAGTTTGCGCAGCGCAGCCACTGCACGCGTGAACAGCGTCTTGCCGTAGGCGGTGTCGACATGTTTGGCGTAGAAAGAGTGTAGAATCTTCAGGAGCGTCACTGACGCAGCAAGCATCATCTGTTCGATGTATCTCGGCACGAACGCGAACTCGTTCGGACCCATAGCACTGACATGCTCGAGCAGAGCCGAGGCCGCGATGTAAAGGTTTCTCAGGTCGACGTGGTAGTTGGGCTGGCTCGGCTTATCGAAGAAGGCGGTGAGACGAAGGTGCAGTGCGGCAGCTTTGAGGAAGAGGACTTGGAGTGCTATTCCAGCTGTCAGCGTTCATCGCGAGGGAAGTGATTGAACAGCTTACCGTTGCGGGGTTGATTCTGCTTGCCTGTAGACAACACAGTCACCTCAAGTTCGCCCAACTCACGAGCATACATGTCGATCTGCAGCCCGCGCTGAGCTTGATCGACCTCGACAATGTGGTCACGCTGCATGGTATACAGTGTTCGCGTGACCGTGTCGTTGAACTTCTCGATCTGGCACCGTGTGTGCAGCTCGGGCGTCATGCGGCCCAAGTGTAACCCGTACGTGAACCACGCCCAGCGCGCGAGCGGGGGCTGGCCGTTGCCGGTGCTCACATTCTGAGCGACGATGTTAACCGCGGCCCAGGTGTTGAGGCGATCAGCTACGTCCTCATCGCGCAGGTCCACGCGGAACCGACTGAAGTCCTGTGCGTGGGAGGGACGATGCAAGCCGTGCTGCATGGCAAGCTGGAACATGATGCCGCACAGCATCATTGTCGGCTCCTGGCTGGTCGATGAAGTAGGCAATGGCCACGTACAGAGCAGCGCAAGGGACTTCGTGACGTGGTATGATTGTGGCACCTGCGACAACGTCGTCCAGAGCAGCTCCTCCAGCGGGCGCTGCAGTTCCATGAACAAGCCTGGCTTGAACTCTTGTCGGCGCGCCGCAATGGCAACGACGGTCCAGTGCAGAAGCGGGTGCTCATCATAGTAGGTCTTGTAGCTCAGATCCGCGTTGAGCACGGGCATGAAGGGGTGGTATGACTCGAAGTAGATCTGGTATAGATCGGAGAGTTGCTGTTCCGTCAACGTGTTGCCGCCGAGCGTCGTCAGCGACGTGCCCGGAGTGATGGAGGACATGGTCGTGGGGACGAGCTCGCGGTAGCCTTGGCTCAGATCGAGCAAGCTCCTCGACGCAGCAGCCTCGCTGGCGCCCAGTCCATAGCCCGAATTGCCCATGACGGCAGCCGGAGCGCTTCCATCGGGCGACGGCTGGTAGCTGCCCGTGTATGCAGAGCCGGGAGTTTCTTCTGGCAGATACATGCCCAGCTGCTCATAGCGGGCGAGCTTCTGCTTGCACCTGTCCAGCTCCTTGACCATCTCCTCATGTGCTGCTCGCTTTCCGAGCCGCTTGAAGCCGTCATCGATGCTGCAGCTGAGGCCGTGCTTGACGCATCGATCGCACGGTTTGTACTGTTCGCCCGGTCCCGCGACGACATTGCAACGAAGCTATCACGAGCATGAGTCAGCATGTTTCTCCCCACCAGCTCCTCTGCTTCCGCGCATCGATCTCACCTTCTGCTGTCGACAGTCGTTGCAGGCTCTCTTCACGCCCGGCTGGTGACGCGGTTTGTTGCCATTCTGCTGGCCGGGACTATGGGCCAGCGTGCCGCTGCTCGAAGTCCTGCCGTCCTCCATCCCGCCGACCAGGGTGTGCTCGGCGTCGCCATGCTCGTGCGCGGTCAATGTCCGCCGACGCTTGCGATCGGGTCCCGTGAGGCCATGATCGGGCGTCAGCGTGGTCGTCGGCGAGCTCACCTGCTGCGGCGACACCAGACCCGCCGCAAGGTGTGCCGGAGGGTCGAAGGCGGCGTTGTTGTGCCAGGCCATTGGGTCTGGCTCACTCCGCCGAAGTCGAGGATTCGAGTGATCAGCGATATCGGCAACAGTGAGAGTTGGACGATATCGGGAGGGGAAGCAGGCAGAGAGCCTTGGTTAAGTCGACGGCTTGGCCTTGGCGGGTTTAAGTGGTAGTAAGCGTGAAAGTGGAGGGACTCTGCGCCCTGTCAATTCTCTGCCATTCTTCTGTCCATCGTGTTCCTTGCCAGATCCGGCCAACGTGACTCAACATGATCACCGTTCCATTGGCGGACGGCGAATGGCACGAGGCCGTGGCCATGCAGCCTCTCGCCGCTCGAACCGATCCATACTAGCGGAACGAAGTACTCACAACTCTGCCCACGCTCATTTTCGGGCGAAAGCGTGGGCGGACACCAGTCCCACGTCGCAGAGGCTCGAGCTGGGCTTTCCATGGGATCTAGTCTCGATGTCAGCTCCTCGATCGTGAGGGACACGCTTATGGACCAGAGAGGTGATGGTGGAGTCGGGGTAATCGGCTTTCGTCCGTCCCACACAACCCGAGCAACTGCGAGCCGTGCGTTTCATAGCGTCATAATGCTATATGAGTACACTCCTAGAGGCAGGAGATGTCTCTCATCGAACCGACTTGGGATTTCGAAACACTCTGCGGGGTGGATGAGAGCCTCGCATCGGAACAGCGTAAAGCATGAGAAGTCTCTCGCATTGACCAGGCTCGACTCCGCTTGATCCCTCTGCCAGTTGTCAGATGATTCCACATTGCGTCTTGACAAGTTCCATCGTCATTGATAGAACCTGCGATAGAGAATTACTGATAGCAGCGCCCAGACTGATCAGCCATAGATTGAGGCTACCAAATCCGGAAAAGACTTCCTTCACAACCGCTTTCCTGGACCAGAAGTTCAAATACGGCGCAAGTGAATCTCGTATATGAATCCTCTTTCCAGCAACATTGCGAGACTTCGCAGAGCCCACAGCGCATGGCTGGATGCTGTGCGTACAAGCCCGCCGTACACAGTCCTCCCACCGACCTTCTCCGACTGATTGCAGGGAATCTTGAAAGCAAACAGAAAACAGGAAATGATCCGCCCTCAGTGAATGCTGTCACTGAGTCTAGTGAACGGAATGGCTCGTCACATGCACTTTGGCGCGCATTGAGCAAGACATCACCTGCGAATTACTCGAAGCTTCATCCACATCAACGACGATACCAACGCCTGACCAGCAATGTGCAACAACCGATGCCTGGCATACATTTGCGGCCATTGGGACATGATCTGCCTCAGTCCTTGCCGCGGAGTCGCTCAGATCCGAGACCCGGTCACGAAAGCGCCGGCGACTGTTTGCTATGGCAGGTACACGCCAGTCATGTTCCTCTCCATGGCAACCAAGTGCCGGAATTGTTGTATCGAGCATGCACTGAAGGGACCACGAGCAAGATTGAGCGAGGCCATCCAAGATTTCAGGAAGAGCAGAAATGGCGCATTGGTGGCGAATGTGGCCAAGGCAACAAAAGAATTGGAGGTGGCCATCGCTGGATTGCAAACTCTGGGTCTGCCGGAGCAATTGATTGAAGGGTCAAAGAAGGATGGAGTCGGGTCTGGCGCCCACACCAAAGTGCAAGAGGGCAGTCCTTTGAGGCGAGAACTGGTCGTTGACTCGAGTTCCGAGCTGCACTACGCCTAGTACCAGCTCAAGGCAAGCATTGCTGTGATACATCTATCATTGCTCAGATGGTGCACTCGAATGCACGTTCAACCCTCACTGATCACCCTCAATCTTCCTCTGCCGGCGGCTCATAGACCCCATCCCTCTGATAACTCCTCACAACCCTTTCCCACTCCCTTGTATCCCTCTCTTCCTCATCACTGACACTGCCATCCCACTCCCTATCATTCTTCACTTTCAATTTCACGCCACCCATGCTGCCCTTGCCCCCAAACGCCTCGAAATCCAACATCCACTCCAACGGCAACATACCCTTTTCCGCTCCATCAGGACTATTCTCCGCTTCCGACGAAACCCATCTATACCCTGCCTTCAGAATCACATACGCCGTCACAGCAAACGTGCCCCATCCCAGCCGTCTAACCTCGTACGGCGCGCGCTGCCGAATCACGCGATTGGGGCGGAATGTCGGATGGAGAAGGAGCTGCACTTCCTCAATGATATTGATTGTATCATGAGTATGGTGCAACAATGATACTTTTCTGGGCGTCTGGAACAAGAGACTTTTGAGAGGTGCAATATACCATCCCATCTTGGCTCCTCTAGGGAAATCATGTCTAGAACATGCTCTTGGTTGATTTCGACCCGTCAGCGCCTCGCCAATCGTACCTCGTGGTGCGGCAGAGCTGAACAATCAACTACCGCCGACAACGACCTCTCGCAATCCGGAACTCTCGATGCTGATACATCAACCTGATCATATCATCTGCAGCTCCAAGTTCTCAGCCTGACAAAGACCGATACGACATCGGTCCTCAGCCTGACCCTAGCTGCTTCGCCGGAAGTCACAAGACGCATTTCCGGACAGCCTTGCAGCGCGCAGCCACCGAGGGAAATCAGCACCAGCTGCTCTGGCAGCCCAGTTATGGCAATTAGTATCTCATACTACGACGAGGACTACGACAGCTCTCAGCATTATCTCAAAGCAGAAGGCTGGGAGGCCCAGTCCGTAGCGCTAGACAAGGCTGAAGAGGACGACCCCATGCTCGACTCGACCTCTCCGACGATGCAGCCAGGCGCCGAAGATCCTGGCCTCGAGGCGCTGGGTTTTGGACGCGGGCGTTTGGGCTCACAGCCACCAGCCTTGTCGCATGGAGGCTCCAGGAATACTTCTTGCAGTGGTTCGACTCGCTCGGACGAGACGCCAGGTCTTTCTTATTCACGTGGGAGCAGCACAATGGAGGATCGCGTCATGGAAGAGCCGGAAGCATCGATGGAGCGTGACGATCAGACGAACACTGTTTGTGATTTATCTGGCGGTAGTCCACATGAGCACACCGAAAAGCAGACAAAAGAATCAGCGTGTGAGGGATACTATGTGACACCGGTTGGGTTCTCTCAACCTCAAGCATCCGAAAACGGCATCGTCGAAATACACGCTGGAGTGAAGACATCGCGTTCTTCGTCCCCGCAAGTGGTGACCATACATGAACCGGTGGTGGCTTCAGCACCTCGCCCAGTGTCGACATCTCCGGAACCTGTACAAGTAACGGCGCCAAGGGCTGGTACTACTGCAAAGAAAGTGAAGCGACGTCCCAAACAATTCCCATGCGATTCTCCAGGCTGCTCGAAAGGACCATTCAAGAGCACTTTCGAGCTCAAGTATGTGTAGACTCTTCGCTTTTCAATCAAACAACTTGACTGCTGACTTTGCTTAGGTCCCATCAAGCTGTTCATGCAGGCATCAGGATATTCCACTGTCAAATGCCGAATTGCAGCGAAAGCTTTCGCCGGAAGAATGAGAGAGATCGGCATGAGAAATCTAAAAAGCATCCGGGAAGCAGCGGCATTCCCTGTCCATATTGCCCAGAACATGTACCCACCTTGGCCCGGAGCGATAATTTGAAGAAGCATGTTGAGAGAAATCATCCGGACGAGTTCGCGGCATTCAAGGACCGCAAAAGCGCCGGTCGCAGTCCAGAACTCCCGACGCAGTTCATAAACTCTTCGGCTGAAGTCTTTCGGCTCACAAGATGATGGGGTCGTCGAGAGTGTCTCCCGCTCGTTCGGCTTTTTGTTCCGCAGCGATGACAGCAGCTTCCCTTGTAGTTAATTCGCATTCCTCCTCCAGAAATGCCTTGACAGCCTCCCAAGCGACACCTCTCCTCATTCCCGTCTCATCGTCCCAACTCGAATGCACGCCCACCAACCCTCCACTCTTCGCATCAATCAACGGCGCGCCCGAATGTCCCCAATACGTCCAACAGTCGTGTTTCAATGCGCCAATGTCCGAATTATCCTGAAGGTCTTGCGATCGATCAAGACCTCGAAATTTTCCGTCACTGATATGCAAGGCATCGTAGCCAGTCTCCACGACGCTGTCGGAGGGTCCAGAAGTTTCGAGATCTTCGGCACCGGGACTTCCGATGCATAGCAATGGAGCGCGGACTTTTGGAGGGGAAGGAGAGAGTCGAATGTATGGAAAAGGTTTCGTGTTGAACGACGAAGGTGCTGCAGTGATTTGCAACAACGCCAGATCGCGTGTGACATCGAAAGCAATCGGTCTCGCCTGCACGGGATCGCCAGAAGCAAAGAGAAGCCAACGGGTTTGGTTCTTGGTGCGAGCGAACTCGGCGGGAGTTTCGGCAAGGCAGTGTGCGCAAGTCAAGAGGACGCCCGATGGAGAGATGCAGAACGCTGTGGACGAGCCTTCCCAGATAAATAGCAGCGTCGCGGAAGCTGCCTCCGCAAGCGTTGGCGATGATGTCTTGCTGGATGTGATGAATCCGGGGATTTGCGCGTCGGTTTGACGGAGCTTCACTTGTTTGCGGCGCAGTGTTTGTTGATCAGCCTTCGACAGACGGCTGACTTTTGACTCGAATTGGGCTTCGTCGAGGTACGCTGGAACGAGACTCGATTGCTTGTGCCGCAGGACTATAATCATCGAAGGCGCTGAGGTCACAATCAAGCCTGGTAAGGCTTGGTTGTTTCGCATCTGAGACGTCGACCTCGTCGCCCTCATGGTCATTCCTGTAGCAGCACTTGTGGTGAAGCGAGCCATAGAGCAGTAGCAATATAATTGTTCGCGCACACGCAGACTATGTACATTGCAGCCGCTGTCTCAACCACCCTGCTGCCTGCCCGAATCCTGCGATCTGATGAGTCACCTATTGCTTAAAGACCCTTCAAATCGATCACCTTTCGGCTGGTATAAGGCTTTGTGCATGATACAAGTACAGCCAAGATCGGTCAAGCGTTCGTATATATACCAATCCGTGCATGGGTCAGCCACAAATTGTCTTTCCAGGTGTCTCTTCTGTTGCCCTTCGAGTTGTCACGCGCCTTCCCAACAACGATGAACCACTTTCCTGTTTTCCAGCACCCTGCGAGCGGCTTCTGGAGTTTTCCAATGCTTGACTTGCGAACTGGTCCCGGTACATCGTTTGCTGATCGTTCGCGCGAGCGTCCATGCTCGCGGGAGATGCTGTGACATCAAGTCAGGAGACTCGCTCGCCGTCGAATGGATTGTGCGTTGATTCTGTCATGTATATCATGATGCTGTATCGTCGTTGAACGACCAGGGAGCATTATTCGATGCGCAGAATAGTGCGGTCGGAGGCGTTCGAATTTTGTTTGTCATGCGCAGCTGTCATCAACACTCGCATACTCTCGCACCACTACTCATACTCAGCCTTTGCCGTGCTTCATTCTTCATGATTCATAGCATTGCCACGCCTTCTTGAACCAAATAAGCATACAGGCAGATCACCAATAAGAAACCAGACCAGTGTCCTCGAGTGCTCCAGGCTCGCTGTCCTCCCTTCTCTTCAGATCATCCTTCACTTCGCGCAATCCCTGCTCTCGCCCGCCACTAGCTTCCTAGCCTGCATGACCGCGCACAGGCACCGAAAATCCGCATTGCCTCCCATTCGATTCGCTCACTCGCCAGAACAATCACAACAACCTTCATCACCACCACGAGAAGAAAGGTTGCTGCACCATCACCACATCAAGAAGAGAGCCGGGACACCACCACCACCACACCATCACTCTCCGCGCTTCTCTCGCCCTCAGCGCCACTCGCCACCACCACACCAACACCACCACCACCACCGCCACCATGAGCTACGAGGGCCCGAATACCCGCTCGCGCGTGCGCGAGGGCCCCGAGCTCACGTCGCTCCGCATCCAGAATGCGGCCCTGGAGTGCCAGATCGAGGTGCTCGAAAACCAGAACCAGGGGCTGCAGAACGAGCTCTTCCGCATCAACCACTGGGCCGCCCACTACCAGGCGGAGAGCGAGCAGAAGACCAAAGGTAAGCCTATCCATCCTCTGACTCCCCCGTGAGGTCCGCACGAGGCAGAGAGATATCGCTTGCTTCTGAATTATCGTGCTAATCAAAGCCGCCCTGCTAGAAATCAACGAGCTCAAGGAGCAGCTGGCGCGCGCGGAGAGAGAGAGAGAAGATGGAGGCGCAGATGGCGGCAATGAACATTGCCAAGTAGAAACGGCACAGACAGACACATCACACTGAGAATGAACGAGTTTCAAGTCATTTCTGCATTTGATCCTTTCGAGCTTTTTCTGAGCTAAAGAGAGCCACTCACGCTTTTACCACAGTTCCCATTGGGTACTGATGGCCGTAACACACTTACGAAAAGCCTCCCTTATCGCTGTCCTCGCCTTCATGGATGGGACGAGAGCAGCATACCGTGGAGTGCGTGAGAGCAAGTCCGGAGTACTGTTCATCCATCGCGCGAGCGGAAATCGTGCCGTAACCCTGTGCATGAGCCGCATACCTTGCGCGGTTCAAGCGCGCTGTTTCCTCGTTTTTTTTCGACTTCTGGGTTTTAAGATGTGCAAACGGAAGCGTCGTGCAAAGCGCGATGTTGTGCCGTCAGTGATCATCGCTCGGTGTCAGTGACAGCCATGTGAGAGCAAGCTTCGACTTAGCTGATCAGCCCTGCGCCGGCCAGTGTCTTCCGATGTCCAACCACGCTATCCTCGTGTCTCCAAACGTGAGCTTGGCCAAGTACTGAGTCAGCCCTGGCGCTGTGTCATGGTGCCGGGATGTTGCGACTTAGCTTGTGCGCTCAGAGGGGAGAGGAGTCTCGAAAAATCTTTGGCCGGAACGTCAAGTTCAGCTCGGCTGTACGACGCAATTCCGCAAGTCCCGCCATGACTGCATCGACTTCAGCTTGCGATACCTTCACTGCTGGACTCTGTGGACGCGTTTCAACTTGCTGCGGTCCGGTGCCATGAAGGTCAATGTACCGACCCCACCAAGTGGCTCTGTCAAGGATGCCTTCTTGCCCCCATATCATGCCGGCACTGCCGCAGCCATATCTGTGTTCCAAACGATCAATGTCATGGGTCAATTTGTTGCCAAGATAAGACCACCAGATGTCTTTGGGAAGCCACATCCACGATCCGAGTTCGGGCCAACGCATGCCGCCGTCGCTAGTCCCAAATACTTCTTCCTAATAAGCAATGGGATCGACGCCGATATCATGTCCCAAGGCAAGAGATCGCTTCTCCTCCCAGCTCTTGCGGATATCGCGTAACTTCAGATTGTCGGTGCCCTTGGCAGCGGACTTGGGCTTAGAGGTACCCTGCGGCTGGGGAGTGTGTGGCGCCGATGCAATTGGAGCGATGTTGCCTTCCTGCTGGGCGACGAGTGAGGCCAGGAATTCAGTGGCTTTAGCATCAGCGTTGGCCTTCTGAGCAGCTTCATCGTCCGTAAGGTTCGGCACAGAGTTGGGGGATGGTGGAAGGGGGTGCATGCCCTGCAGCGGAGCTTGAGGTCCCCCGGTGTAGGGGAGCGGCATCTGATGATAGCCGTAGCCAGAACCCATGAACTGTCCAGGTGGTGGAGAGAGCACTGGGAACGATGGGGGTGCGAATGGCACGGGCGAGCTTCCGTGTGGCAACGATGCAGGAGGTGGGGGCCCAACGGGCATGGGTGGGTACGGCATGGCGCCGGCAGCCATGTTGGGAGGTGCTGCAAAGGTGCTGGGCGGCGGAGTCGACAGAGGCACACCGGCAGCAGCGGCGGCGGCAGCGGCGGCCTTCTCAGCCTCGCGAGCGGCCTTGAGAGCTTTCACCTTGGCCTTGAGGCTGCCCGACTCGATTTCGTCCTCGAGACGCGGGCGCTTGGGCTTGGAGGCCTCTTCGGGCGGAACTTGCCCAGGAAGCGGGTTGCCGGTGAGCAGGCGGTGCTCGCGGGCCAACTTGTGGTATGCCTGCGTGACGCTGGCGATGCGCGCCTCTTTCCAATCCTCGGGAGCGCCCATGTTGCCGAAGATCTCGCGCGTGAGGTCGTTGCGGCCTTCGATGGCATTGGGGACTTCTTGCAGTTCTTCCTTGTGCACTTGGAGCATGTGGATGCGCAGACCGCCGATGGTGGCCAGCTTGCGGTTGCAGCTGCCGCTCTGGCACAGGAAGTGGCGGGCCTTCTGATGGTCGTGCAGAATCTTCATGTCGTCAAAGTCGCGGTCGCAGTAGTAGCACGCTGGGCGCGCCAGGACCGAGTCGAGCGTCTCGATCGGCTTGCGCTTGCCCATGGCGGCGGTGTTGTTGTGCTGTCGCGCCAACAGCGGTGAAAAGGGGTGGAGAGGGCGGCAGTCGCCGCAGATGATGGCACCACGCTGCAGCGGTGGTGCAGCGGTGGTGGAGGGTGATGATGCTGAGGAGGGGAAAGTTGGAGTGAGGGAGCGTCGCAAGTTGGCGGCGGCTGGAAAGTGGACGGGTTAAGTTAGCCTTAGTTAGTTCATCGACTAAGTTAGCGTAGGGTCTAGGGCGGTCGATCCCGCGGACAATTGCCTTGGCGACCGCTTGCTGTGCTGCGCTGATAGGACGACGAGCACGCTGATGAATGTGCAGACGGTGGTGGTTCGATGGCATCTCGTCGTTCGTGTTGATTTTATTTGCACACCATCGTTCACTGCAGTGCAGAGAACGTGCTTGCCATGCACATGCCTGCCCCGATTGTCCTCAGTTCCGACCGTCACAGCATCGCCCCTGCGCCCATCCACGCCCATCGATCTCACTTGCCATGGTTCCTTCCAGCGCCGCAATCTTCTGACCGCCCACTCACTCCTCGAGCTCCGTCGACCTTTCCGCGATCATGGCACGAAGACCAGAAGGAGCAAAGCTGAGCATGAACGGGGACAACGGCAGGCAGGCAGGCAGCGACGGCATGACGGCAGACTGAGGGCAATCAAGGGCAATATGAAGCAGCCGATCCTATAGGACTCGTGGAACAGTGCACAGTTTATTCACCTCGATACCACATGAGAGCTTGACCCCGAGGCCACTTTCAGAGACTCAGTCGGACAAAGTGCATGTGTCGTGGTTGAATCTGGCATGCCAGTCGACAACGCTGAGTTTGATGACCATGTCAGATGATGGCGATGCTTCGATGATGTGTCACAGAACTGGCCTGCAATGCCATCCACAATTCCACCGGAGATCGAGAGCGACCTCTCCAAGACAATCCAGAATAACAAATGGGCATTGACGACTCACAGTATGTTTTCTGCAGTCAAGAGCGGTGGTCTGGGTCAGGGCATCTTGCTAGGCAACTGCTAACATAGAGGAAGATGAGAATCTCATCGGACGACTGCAGCTCTCACGTCATGCACAATTCCTCAACAGCATTGGCACATTTCCAACGGACCATCCAGCACTTGCAGAACTTAATCATCTTTGGTATCTGATTGCAGCCTAACAAGAATTCCAAGAGACCAAGCTGCTTGCAGAACAAGATGTGGACGAACATTCTCTCACGAAAATCAGTTCGTTCTTTCCCTTACCACTCTCTTACCAGACACGTCCAAATGACACTTGGTTGCTGCAGATCAAAAACGATCTCAAGAAGGCGGAGAAGACGCCCTCTGACCCCCATTCTCACCCTCAAACACGCAGACTGGGGCCCCAGTATCCTTCTCTCCCACACGAGTTCTTCAACATATGACCGCGGAATATCCGGCTGGAAAGGACCAGAATGATGCCAGTACACGGACACCTAAATTGCCATGGCCGCAAACGACGACAATACGCACATCTCCCCGCCGTAGACATCTTCTCCCTCGGACGTGTGATGCTGACGCTTCTGAATTTTGAGAATAGCACACTGGAAGAGTCCAGGTTTGGCAAGGAACGAGCGCATGAGGGGGGTAACATAACGCATTCGGAAAGGGAAAGGTATGCTAGACCGTTACTTGAATTCATTTTCTGGTTCCTGAAGAGGAGGCCAGAGCCGGGGCCTGAAATGGGAAAGCTGCGGGAGAGCATCGAAGCTGAAGTGAGTAAGTGGTAGGTTGGCGGCGCGGGGCGGCTAGTATTCCGAATGAAAATGAAGGAGAAGGGGATGGGAGCGAGATTCTGTTGTTTGGTAGTGAGGAGCAGGCGATGGAGTGGGCAATGCAGTGTTGATTTCTTGATGGAGTGACGCTGATAAGGCGGAAGTCTGGACGTTGATATCATACATAGCCACGTTTATCATTGTCTTCATCGACACTGTCTGCCTCATTGTTGCAACCCGGCCATGCGGTGCTCGGTGGCTGAATGAACATTTCCCGTGCTTCGAAGACATAGCTACACCTGATATCATGTTCATGTTGTGTTGCAGACATGGTTCCAAAGAAGCGAGAACCCGCCTGAGAGAGTGGCTTGTAGTTTTTCACTGTTTCTACCTTGGAGAAAGCGCGAAGCTGTATAGTGAGCAGATTTAATCTGTTCTGCCTTGTCCCATAGCATAGCATTGGACAGCCTGTGGTGAGTCCACCTGAAGCCTGTCTGAGCCTTGCCCATCGATGACTAGCTTTTCCCTCTATTACATCCACACAGGGATACTCGCATTCACATTGCGAGTGCCGTTCTTCATGACCTTTTCTCATGTCCGAAGAAGACCCTTGTATTGCCGGTCATGCCCCTCATTGTTGCGTGCCCCGCCTGGCTTTTGCTGTCTGATGTGTCCCAAAGCCTGCGAAAAAAAAAGAAGAAGCCTACTTTGAGCTCTTCAAAGCCTCATCTTGACCACTGAGCAAAGTGTGCACGGGGGCAGTCAGTTTATCCCTGCCCTTCAAAAAGTCCAGCTCCATAATAAAGACGAATCCAAGCAGCTGGCCACCCAGTTGCTGTACGAGGTTTCCCGCTGCTGCGGCGCTGCCACCTGTTTGCAAACTCCATCAGCACAAACACCGTAGCTATGCTGGACCAGGCACAACTCACCTGTAGCAATAATGTCATCGACAATCACCACCTTCTGTCCCGGCGAGATCGCATCCTTTTGCATCTGAAACCAATCCGTGCCATATTCCTTCTGATAACCCTCCGTCACACACTCTCCAGGCAACTTGCCCTGTTTTCGCACAGGAACGAATCCCGCGCCCAGTCTCATGGCCAGCGTGGGACCGAATAGAAACCCCCGACTCTCGAGACCGACGATCACATCGATGCCGTGGTTCGCGCCGAACTTTTCGCGGAATTGCAGCTCGAGTGCGGTGATGAGCGAGTTGTGGTGAGAAGGATTGCTGAAGAGTGGCATGATGTCTTCGAACAGGATCCCCGGGGAGGGGAAGTCGGGGAACTGGCGGAGGGAGGACTTGAGGGTTACTTTAAGACGGGAGAGTTCGGTGGAACTGGCGGCAGAGGCGGCGGAGAGTCCTCTCTGGGCGGCATTGTCGCTGGAGGCGGTCGTTGTCGGGTCGGGCGCGTTGGGAGGAGGATGGGCGGAGGTCGAAGCTACGTCGGCAGCGTTGTTGGTGGTGTTGCCCGGGGTGTGCTGAGCGGCGTGGGTTGCGTTGGCGTGGGAAGAGGGGGGAGCGCCAGACATGGCGAGGAGAAGAAAAGAAGAAAAAGACGGAGGAGGAGAAGGAGGAGGGAGTTAAAGGTGGGATGGGAGGATTGGTGGGAAGAGATTGTCAGATCAGATAGGCGCAAGAGTCAGGCATACGCAAGAGGCACAGGACGCGGGAAAATTGTCTCTCGCCCCGGTTGTGTTGGCGCGGAGGGTTTCGATGGTGGAGTTTGTGGTGGGATGGCCTCACGCCTCCGCCGGCGATGCGACTCTGTTCGTTCGGCAACGCGCAGGCCAGCACCACCCAAGCACAACGCTGAGGTGGCACGACAAGAAAAATAATTTCGAATTGCCCTCTGCCTTGCCCGATCAGGTCCGCGGAGCTTGCGGCGGTCCTTCACCAGGGCGAAACAGTCTACAGAGCCGTGCAACGATGTGATCGAGCTGTCTTGCTGCTGTACGAGCCACGCTGTGCTACCATCTCACATCAGGCCTTTGTTCGAGTTCGTGTTGCAGGTGAATGAATCAAACGACTGGCGGTCAAGCGCGCCGTGCACGTGTCGGAGGGGCATATTCCCAGCGGCGGAACGTTTTGCGCGCATATTGTGATTGGACCGCGCTCCATTTTTATCTTATGCTTTCGTCCCTCCGAACTGTCTGTCTGTCCATGGCTGTGATTGCGCCTCCGTCCCTCCCTCGCTCTCGCTCCCCTGATGAAACGCGTCGTACGCTCGTCCTCCAGTAATACTGTCCCAACGGATCACGACAAAGAACCTCGTCTCCGGGACATCCTGTCACGACTATCGTCGACTCATCGCAAGTCCACGATCGAGGGCTCTCTCTTCCAGAACACTTCTCTGCAGCCTGCAGGACCAGCAGTTCTAGGCGAATGTGGGGCGAGTGTTCCATGCACAACCCACCTCTGGCGCTCGCGCGGTCGTAATCGTCCCGATAGAGCTCTCAACCGCAGAGCCAACGGGGAACATACTCTGCCACCACCAACACGCGCAACATACGCAAGTGACTTGTCTACGGCGTCCCCTGCAGCTGCTCATGGCCTATGGACCTACGGTGACGCTGGTGACAGCAAACAGCTGCGGCGCTCCGAGTCAATTTTCCCGGTCCTCCCATCACATATTGCTGCGCCGTCAATGCAGGTGATGGATCATGGAGATGCTGTGTGACATTCACACCTGCACATTGCACGACATTATTGGAACCTGAGTGTGGAGCCGGCGCTGATCTCACTGGGTCCAGAATCCGCTGGTTGTCCGATGTGACTTGTGGTGACTGGCATTCTTTCTTTGTTCTCCCACCGTCACAGCTTGTCTACTACTCTTCTGGCGCTGTCGGCTCGATGCCTTTGACGAGCAACAGCTTGAGAAACAAGTGTGGGCGTGGACGTGAGCTCGATTGGTCTTCCAGCCGCGTTCTGCTATATTCGTGCAACATTTCCCAATGTCGTTTGCGAAGCGATCCATGCTGTAAGTCGAGCTTGCATGTGCCGAACTCGACTCACTCCTCGTAGCGCCGAACAGGTATCACTCTCCATTATCAATCATGCTTCAGATTATTGATTTCGTCGGTTGCTGCATGCGCCTTGGTAGCTTCACGAAAGACGCGATGCTCGCACGCCGCTTCCCCGTCCAGTGACTCCAAGACCTCCTCGCATTTGCGTTTGCTGAATGCTTTGTCCGGGTGCCTTGAAGCGCTGCCGGATGGCAGAGAAAGTCGAGAGGAGAAAACTACAAGTAAGTTGATGCTTTGCATTGTGTGGTATCTAAATAATCGCTAGATCATCATCTCGTAGAAAGCGCGCTCAAGCATCTCGCTCTTCTTCCTACACAGAAAAGCACTGTCAGCACATTCATTCTCAGAGAAGGCGAATTAGAAGCGCTCACATCTTTTCCTTCTCCTTCTTCTCCGTCTTCTTCTCCTGCAGCATTTTGTTGACTGCGCCAATGATCAACACTTCCGCTCTTGACGATCCTTCCGCGCGTGGTCAGAAGCAACACACACCTTTTGGCACGATGGCCTTCTCGGCGCGGCAGCCCAAATCTGCGCTCACGAAGAGCACGGCGAAGCAGCGGGCGGCGGCGCGGTTGATGAAGTTCATATTCACTGGAGAGAAAGTCAGCGGGCGATCTCCGCAAGTCTCCAAGATCCGAACCTCTGGCGCCTTACGTTGTGGCGGTGTGGTTGTTGTTGTTGCTGCTGTTGAGCGTGCTTGTGGTTCTGTGGTCAATGTCGATGTTCACGCGGCCAAGTTACAATCTGGCAACTGCTTCGCGTCAATGAAGCTAATGTGAAGCAGCATGCATGTTCCACAACGTTCGCTGTGCTGCTTCACTTGCCATGTTGGCTTTGCAATAGCTCCTGGTTCGCGGACTCGGCAGCCTCAGTAAGAGAGCTGACAGTCATCATTGCCACGCACTTGAAGAGAGGCCACTGCAATTGTATAGGAGAACGATGGCTGGTCTGATCCCACTGAGACGGTCCGCCGGTCCTGCAATGCCTCCACTCAGAACTCCTAGTTAGTTCGACGACACTGAGACAAGATAAGCTACAAACTACATAACTAGCGACTGTCACAGTATGCCAGGCGAGTCTTGCGCATCTACCACTTGGACGCTCTTTGTAACTTCATCACTCTTCGACAATGCGCCGCTTGAGATTTTCGACGAGAATCAACAGGCTGAGCTATGTGTGCACGTTCCGGATTGCAGCTTGATGACTGGAGTTATGTGATGCAATTCCTGTGACTCTAGTCGCTACGCGGCTGAGCTCAACATCATTACTTATTGTTCATGATGGGAAGAGGCATCGATTAGAGTCCCGATGCGATACAGTAGACACTGACCTGCCGGCGCTAGTGGGGACCTGACTGTTGCCTGCCTTGATGGCAGATAGGGTTTCGTGACGAGGCAGCTGCGCGGATTTCGTTCGATTGGAGAAGAAATGGCTCGCGAATATCATTGATGTAATGCTGTAGCGTATCAGCACGATCATCTACTAAAGTCACTACGCGTAGGGGCACACGTGCTATCTGTGGTCAAGACCATGCCGAAACATGTCCGCTCCAATCCAGCAACTCTCTTGCAGGCTTTCCCTTCCGCCTCGCCTATGCGCAGCTTCCTCGAACCGCTTGAAGTGAATGGAAGCGGCAGAGCAGAGCATGGCCGCTGCCGCAGAATCATGTAGTGTTGCCCTCACACAAGCTCCTGCCATGGTACCATTTGTCGGGGTTGAACATACCCGACGGTGAATGTCGCCGCGGCGGCTGCGTTCGAGGTCCTGGCGCGGAAGGCGAGGTTGCGGGTGTACAGACAGCGTGAGTGTAGGAGAAGACGACTAGCCTGAGTGTATCTCGTCCTCGAAGCGTAGTGTATCGTCGTCTGTCCGTGTTCGATAAAGCGGTCGATGTTAGTATCCTGCAGGATGTGTAATCGATGTGAGGTATCCCAACGTGTAATAATAAGCACGCAGATATAGCAAGCACCCTGCTTGACATGTGGGTTCTTAACAGTCCCGCATGTTTTGGCAAGCTTGGCCGGCGCCAAATCAGCAGCTCGTTTTCAGCTTCCCCGTCGCAGCGTCTTCTCCAAAATCTCGACATAATCATCGCCAACCGACATCGACGCGCTGTCGTCAGCATTGACCGCGAACTCTCAGAGACAGCATAGCAACGATCCCACCGACCAGCGCGCGTCCATAGCATAGGACGCGCGCGTCGGTCCATCGTTCACGCTCCACCACCCGAACCACCAACGCGACCATGCCGCGCCCACCGGACAACTACACGCACGCGCAGTTTGAGCATGTCGAGAGTGAGCACCAGGGCGAGACGGTGCAATGCGTTCACTGCCGCAACTGGACGGGCTCCGTCAAGACACTCAACCGCAAGAAGGCCCACCTCCTGAACTGTCCGCAATACGCAGCGTGGCGAGCAGCAGGAAATGGACAGGACTTAGCGCCCCCTAATAAGTACAACAAGCGCGACTCCGACATGGCTGGCTGGAACTCGGCCGAGGGCGAGTAAGTTTTACCGAAATCTTGCACGGGCCAGGGTCGCCCCCTTGGTATCGTATCCACCCGCAGCATTACAGTGTCTAACGCCGCTTCACAGTGCCGCTCACGGTTATCACAACAGCCCATATGGACCGCAGCAATTCTCGACGCCGGTGGCGCGGACGAGGAACTTGGAGACTACTAAGGTGACACGCCGCGTTGCGATAGACATCCATCCAACATGCTGCTAACAATGCCTGTGACTAGTACTTCGACGAGTTCTGGGACGACACCACCGGGCAGAAAGTAAGTCGACAATTTTTTTGCACGTTCGTGCCGCCACGTAGGCAGTGGAAATTCGACGACATCCGGTTGAGCTGGGACCCAGTCTGGCTCAATCAAGTGCCGGAAGAATGGACCATGAAAGAATTCATCGATACCTCAGTACAACTGCAACTTGCTGACGATCAACAAGTGCATGCGCGTGCGCTGCAAGAGCTGCGGATTCGTTCGCGCCAAAAATACCACGAGACAAGTCGAGCATCTCGCGCTCTGCCAGGACTTCCTGAACTCGCCGGAGGGCCAACACGCCGTTGCCACCGGCGAACTGGAGCTGGCACCATCGGGCCCGACACCATACAACAACTCGACCAGTGGCGCGGACATCTGGAGAGGCAGCCGCCCGAATCCCAACTTTCTCGTGGGTGGCCGCTCGTCGATGACTGCAGCTCACCCCATGCGAGCCCCCCAGCGCCCGAATCCGTCCCTCGTCAACCATCTGCTCAACAAATGGCCGGACAAGTTCACCAAAGCTACGCAGCAACAGTTCCTCAGTCACGCGGGTTGCGGAACGCTGTCGGCCACCGCGCTTTCGCACTGGCTCGGACAGAACGGGCACATCTCACGCGCGATGATAGCGTTCATTGGAAACCTGATCGGCAAAGTGCGCCTTCCTGATGTACCCGACAGCAAACAGTCCACGCAGTTTCGCGCCCTCGACTTACTCATCTCGACGGTATCGAATCTGCGCAAGGAAATTGATTTCATTGAGAACACGAAGCGCAAATACGGAATTCACCCCGACAACGAACCCCCTCTTCCCATCACCAAGGCTTATGTCGACCTTTTGACGTCTTCAGCGGAGTCACGGAGCTCGTTACTGGAGGGCATGGTAGCACTATGGGCTACCGAACACGTACGTCATCTTCATGCTGGACGTTGCAGCGATTTCACTAACATTCACAGTGCTACTGCGCCTCGTGGCAGTACGCATCGACGTTCGCATCTAATGTACCTGCTTCCAACTACTCCATCCCCTCGTACCTCACTGGAAGCGGCGTTAATTACGGCAGCGAGCCAACGCCCTTCCGCGCCAACGGCACTGGCATCAACGACCAACACATATCAGCACTGCAAGAAGCACTCATTCCCAACTGGACCTCACGCGAGTTTGCCAAG
The DNA here is from genome assembly GCA_022702355.1 of Cercospora zeina. NCBI lineage: Eukaryota > Fungi > Ascomycota > Dothideomycetes > Mycosphaerellales > Mycosphaerellaceae > Cercospora > Cercospora zeina. The sequence continues at coordinate 2,454,797 of JAKLWX010000010.1, forward strand.
TTCGTCGAAGCATGCAGAGCGATCGTTGACGAGATCGCCAATGCCGAAACTACAGGCAGCGGGCGTGAGCAGCTTCTTCGATGCGAGGGAGTCTTTCAGCAGGTTGTTTTTCTTTGGGAGCGTATCTGGCCAGAGGTCAATGGCATGGGCGAAGAGGATGGGATACAGGATGGCACACCAACAGACTCGCCAGCGAACCAACTTCGTCCGCAGAGCAGCGGTCATGAGGCTGGGCCTGCAGGCAACAACGACACCACGGACAAGAGCAAAACAGAGCCAATCGAGATCGAAGACGACGATGAGACTGAAGATGCTCCGATGGACAGCGTTGACTCACCGTTTGGTGGTACAGGTTTGGGCGCTGTAGCAGCGGCTAACCAGGGCGCATAGGATGGAGTGGCTTTTCAGACTGCTTGTAACAGTGAAGCGTGTAATTATTCGAAAGTCTCAAGCAATGATTGCTCAAGCGTATCGCACATCCTCTCCTGCGCTGTCGACAGTCAATGGGTCTCTGTATCGAGAATGAAGCTAAGAGCAATTAATCTGGAAGCAGAGTCATCAGTACGGCGTCAGAATGGCCTGGCTGGGCTGGACAGCAGTAGAGTTTGAAATCGAGCCCGAAATCCGTGGCTGCACGTCAACCGGCAGCCGTGAACGGCATTGGCCGCTGACGTACATGCCGGTCTGGAGGCCCCACCCCATGTCGCTACAGTACAACATCTTCCTGGACATAGTTCAGCGAGCGCAGATCGAGCGGCAGTCCTGGAGTGCAGTAGCGAGATACAGCGAGAGACAACGACCATGACGTCCAACCCGGCGCATTGCGGAGAATGCAACGTTGGTAAGTGAAATGCTGTAAACCGTTCGTCGTCTTCAAGATGTGATGCCGAAGAACATATATTCCCGCGGTTACGAAGAGGCTCTCAATCAATTCCTCTCATTGTTGACTCTTGGAAAACCCCAACAACGAATCAATGTCTGACCTCGCCACCAACCCAGGCCACGACGGCTCGCCAGAAGGCGTCGACCTCATCACACATCCCACAGCTCAGCAACTCGCAGCACGTTCCTTAGAATTCATGAAAGAGATACAGAACCTGTAAGTCACGCACAATTCCTCCCGATTTGCACTTCACTTCCACTCACATTCCGACAGCACCCCAGGTAAAACCCTCGAAGCGCACCTCAACGAGAACTACGGTCCAGGCAATCCATACTACGAAGACTTCTGCAAACTCATCAAACAAGGCCTCACCGAAGGCTGGATCGCCACGCACGAAATCGACGGCCCCAAATATCGCCGCGGCAAAATCATGCTGCCTTCGGCGGAGAATCTCTGGATGAGCTTGACCGCCGTCTATTTCGATTCGGAACGCGAGTACTCGGGCCAATATCACAAGCATCCTTATGGGGAGATCAATTGCGTGGTGCCGATTGACGAGACTTTTGAGCTGGAGGGTTTGCCTGAAGGGTTTTGGATGGGCAAGGGTTGGACGAGCCCTGGGCCGGGCACGCATCATTATCCCAGAGCGAGGGGTGGGAAGGGAATGGCGTTTTTCTTTCTGCCCAGTGGGAGGATTTCGTATGAGGCGAAGCCGGGGGAGCCGCAGCCGGCGATTCTCTGATTTGCACGTGAGATGGGTAGAGATTTTGTAATGACTTATGAAACTCGTGCTTGGATCTCAACTTCGGCTTTTCGAGATCGAGATGAACATTGCTATGCCGAAATTCTCGTTGCGCTCTCCATTCCTTAGGAACGTTCTGTCTTCACTGTGTCTTGTACACACAGGTGGCTTCCGCTTCCGAATCAACACCACCACTATGAACTCTATTATCGGTGCAAATACATTGGCCAAGGCAACGTTATTGGGACAAGCTGCAGTGCAAATCAGCAGTTCAGATGCAGGTCGAATTTGCGTTTCCACCAGCAGCGCTCGACTCCTTCTCACAACTTCGACTTGCCATTCCCATTCTTTCGTTTCGGCGGCCCACCCATCGCAGCGATCCATTTCGCATCAACCGTGCGTTTCTCGTTCGGTGACTTGGCCCACCACTTCTCCAACCTCTTCCTCTGCTCTCTATAAATCACCATTTCCTGGCCGATCCACTCGGCCATCGTTTCCGCCGTTCGCCCCGGTACCTCCATCGCGATCAAATGCCCTATCTTGTCAAATGTAACGCTTTTCACTCTCCCTTCTTTCTCCCCACCGTTCCCTCCCGCGCCAATCCCAGTCTTCGACACTTTGTCTCGTGCCACCTCTGGTGGGCAGACATCTGAAAGCTCGCCGAAGATGTAGAGCACGCTGGGCCGGAGTTCGGGTAGTCGTTTGTATGTGAAGATTGGTTCGGAGCGGTAAAAGGGTGCCAGATTGGGTAACGTAGGATCGAGGTCTGGATGCGTGAATCGATCAATGGGTTTGCCGTTGGCTCCGTGCCCTTCATAATTTGTTCTCAGGAACGACCAAATCTCCTGAGCCGGTGGTGTCGCGAGACTAACTTCTCCGGGCTTCGCATCGGGAAAATCTGCGTTGGGACATTCTCGCAGGCCATGTGAGATCCATCGATCGAGAACGCGTCGGTCCCAGATCTTGTAAAACGCAGATTTGAGGAAGGATTTTGCGGCTTCTTCTCGTGAGGGCCAGTGTTGTCTGCGGAATGTCGAGGCTACTGCTACGCTGGATCGTGGTTGTTCTTTGGGAAGCTCGGCTGATCTCATTTGGATGACGGGGTCGATGAGGATGAGGGTTGTGAAGAGCGAGGCATGGTCGAGAGCAAGTTTCGTGCTACATGCTGTCAGTGCTAGGTCCGTTGACCTTAGGATTCGCAATACACATACATTTGGTTGCCACCCATGCTGTGCCCGAGACCGATGATGGGCCTGGGCATCTCCGCTCGCTTGATATTGATCAGGTTGGCCAGGTCGCGTGAATGGTCATACCAGCCAGGATCGTTGCCAATCAGATCTCCGTTCATGGCATAGCTTTCGGCATGCCATGCTACATCTGCCATCCAGATGCTGCGAATGCGCCAGCCTTGGCGTTTTGCTTGTGCGGCAACATCTTCCCACAGGGGCTCGTAAAGCTCTTTGTTGAAGCCAACGGCGTGAGCGGCGATGATCGTGACATCTCCCGGCTGAGGATTGGGGTTGTCGAGAGGAATATACTGCTTTACGATGAAGTGCAAAACATCTTCTTCGGACTGTGCTGTCGCCTGCGGGAATTCGCGCAGATGCGCTGCCGGTATCTTGTGTGTGATGGTACGATAGCTTTCCATGATGAATGTGTATGTGCTCTGGACAAACTCAGACTGCGGGAAGAGAAGTGTACAGTGATTGTGCGTCGAGCATGGGTCAGCAGCGAACTGCCGGCAATCGGACGCGGGCCGAGGTCTGGCGGCTCACCTGAAGCATTCATTTGAAGGTACCCTGGCCAAAAATAGTTGGCCGTGGACATACACTATTACTTCTATACTGCATCTTGCAATACTCACTCGAGGTCTGCGAACAATCATGTATAGAGCTTTGCGTTGAAAGCACAGCCATGTTGCGACTTGCAAATGCTCATTTCTGCTCATGATATGTCGTTCTCGATTCTACCCCTGTCCTAGTCTTCTCACCACAAGCCCGATGAACAAGATGCGGCGTCTGACATAAGATGCTCAAGTCATCCACGTACGCGTCATTCACCAAATACTTCTGAATGGCCTCATGTCGAAGACCAACCTTCAGATGTAGCCTTAGTGGTCTCTTCCTCCCCACCTTTGAGCAAGTAATGTCAACAATGTACCACGTAGTGCTGCCGAACGCTGGAAGGCTGTCTTTGCGTCCGACCAGAAAGGTGACGGCGGCTTTGGGTGCCATGAATGCGCCCATATCGTCTTCCCGCTCGGCGTACTTCGCATAGACCCGGGATAGTACCGGACAGCCAGAGGAAAAGATGCGATCCAGCTCAAAGTGCGTGTTGTCGGTGTCGGCAACGGCGCGTTGTACGTTGGCCCAGCAGTCACCAGCGCTTCCGATGTGCTGGAACAAAATTCGTCGCAAGACTCCGCTCAACAGCTCCGAGTCAATGTGGTCCATCCTCCGCTCTGGTGCCTGTCGTAGTCGCTCGCGAAGGCGAAGCATGACATCCGAGTTTTGAACTGCGATATATGTCGCCTTGACACTCTCCACGATCGTGCGAATTCTGCGTGTCGACTGAGCTCCTGGTCTGTCGGTTTCGTAGGTGCTGGCCATTCGGAGCTCGCCATGCACCGCGTCCACCCAATCGTCTGTGTCTGGGCTTTTGCTTAAGCCCATCTGGCGGCTGAGCCGTCTTGTTTCTTTCTGAGCGGCTTCCATTGTGATCGCTTGGGTCCGGTGAGCGTGAGGTGAAGGCGTCCTGCTCATAATCCACCATGTGCTTCACAAGTGCAGATGCGGGAGTTTATGCGCCGTGGTGCACTTACCGTTGAAGCCATGCAGCTGCGTGTCTATAGACTTGCAGAAACGTTCGATGACGGGTCTAGTCTCGCGCAGAGCCAGCAAGACACATGTATAGAGCAGCAGCGCCAGACCTACAGATATCCATTGCCTACACATTCGTGCCCATGAGACATGCTCTTCCTCGGAAACCAGAAAGGTGAGACAGGCACGCGTTGGCCAGCTTCAGCGGTGGCATGATGATAATATTGGGAGAGGACGAACGCGAACGATCAACGATCAGCTTGGAGCGCGCTCCATGGGCGGCGCACGCTTGCTTCCGTCGTCGTCAAACAACTTTCTCGGCGGGGGAGGAGGCGCGATCGAGGCGGCTACGATAGGTTGGAGGGCACCTACTACGGTCAGCATTGTCATCTATTCCGAACGTTGTTTTGGTGATGAGAGCGAGTCTACAGCATGCGAGTATCAGACAAGCATGAAGACTGTGTGATGGACGGAGGTGAGAAGAGGCCTGTGCCAGGTTGTGTGTTCTACCTCTGCGTAGGGCGGACGCCGGACGCGACCAGCCAGCGCATGTGCTTTCTTAAGGTCATCAATTAGCGCCTGGAGCCGCTGTACCAATGAATGCATTTGCAACCTTCACTGCCTGTCGACCACGGATGCGCTCTGAGACCTATTACTGCCACTTCCATCTCCAGCCAAATTCCAACATCATGTCGAGGACCATTCACCATTTCGTGCAGCTTCCCGACCAGACCGTGCCGCGCCGCACTTATTATTATTATCTCGCTGACGACGCATCGCGATGCGCTAAGGAATTGTGGAAAGCGAAACTGGCTTCCGTCGGCACCCCACAGCGCCACCGATTACCACCAACAATACGCCACGGTTTCAGCAGGATCCGTCTGTGGTTTTCCTTGCTGTCGAGTGGGACAGCAGCGCGGTGCGTCTTTCGCGCCGAATGGGGCTGTGGTCACGGAGGATTCGGTGCCCGGTACATCAAGAACAACCGCTAGAACTAGTCAGCTCCGGTATAATGCTGACAAAGTGGCAGCTCACAGCGACGCCGAGAGTTGAAAGATGGAGCGCCTTCATCAGGCTAGTCGACCGTTATGCGGTCTAGTCCCACACCTCGGGTGCACGAGCGCAGGCACGCGAGTCTCTTAAACCATCTGGAATCCGCTCGCCTGATGAAAATACCATCGTTTGTTCAGCCTTGCGACCATCGCCAAGTATGCGTACAGATCTGCCAGCAGTGCTCGCCTTGAGCGTCGCGTCAGCCAACGCCTTTTCACTGCCATGGAAGCGGCAAGTAGGCTCTGACAATCCGTATGTCCCGAGATCAACCTCTTGTCCGTCTTCAGCAACCATCCGAGTCGCAGATTCTCTCAATCCGGATGAAGCAAGCTATGCGCAAGAGAGATTGTCCAAAGCGTCTGAGGATCTTTCATCATGGCTGGACAGGAGCTTGAATGGATTTTCCGCCGACAGACTGCCAAAGCTTGCTCTGGCGCTGAGTGGTGGCGGCACGAAGGCTGGACTGACAACTGCGGGAGCAGTCTACGGTCTGGATGGTCGCGAAATCAGCGACTCTCCATTGGCTGGCCTGCTCCAGGGCATGACATATGTTTCGGCGCTTTCTGGAGGATCTTTGACATTGAGCGGGATGATGTCGAACAACTTTGCTCAGATTTCAACACTGCGGGACGAACTTTTGGAGGAGAACTATCAGAACATCTTCTCTGCGTCACTTACAAATGCTGATGCGATAGTTAGTCGCCAGGTTGACAAAGACTCGCGACATGTTGGCTGACAATGCATATAGCGCGCCGCTGTGGGAAACAAGACTGCTGCCGGGTATCCTGCATCGCTCATTGATATCTACGGAAAAGTGATATCGTACAATTTCATCACTGCGACTGGTGGTAGTGGCCTTCATTGGTCAAATGTACCCTCCCAGTCAAGCTTCCAGGAACATTCCGCTCCATATCCAATTATCACTTTCACGCAGGCGAATGTGGCTGCCGGCATGTGTGCTCCGAATGCTAGCAGCGCCATCTGGGAGGTTGCGCCATTGGAATTTGGTTCGTGGGACAGCATCGTCGATGCTTTCTATCCTACACAATACATGGGTTCCGTAGCGGGCAACTCGAGCCAGTGCACCACTGGTTTTGACAACACGGGCTTCATTACGGCAATCTCATCAAACATTTTCATCGTAAGTAATCCCGTCCACCTTGAACAGTATAGAGCGAGGACTGACACTTCTTCGTAGGACGATACCTGCTCAACTGGCAACGAGAGCACCGATTCGCTCAGCTCCCTTGCATCCACGGTCAACACTGCTTTCTCCGGCATCGCGCTCGTCAATCCGTATGGCATCGTGCCCAATCCCTTCTATCAAAATGCCGAAGCAGGCCCAATTCGAGATCAACAGGATCTTTTTGGCACCGACGGTGGCAACAGCGGACAAGCTATTCCGGTTTTCCCCTTCCTCCAACCTGAGCGCGGCGTAGATGTCATCGTTCTCGTCGACGCTGCGACTCAACAACCTAGCAATATCACGAACGGCACATGGCTCTACAACACGTACACCTCCGCACAAGAAAAGAATCTCACAAAGATGCCGCAGGTGCCCACGCCTTCCGAATTCGTCGCAGCGAACCTATCTTCCCGCGCTCAGTTTTACGGTTGCCACGACAATAACACCGCGACTTTAATCTACCTGCCTGACACCGAATTAGCCGACGCTCCTACAGGCTTCCAACAATCGGCGGAGCAGGTCAATGCGACTTTCAACGGGGGGCTCGCTATGGTGACTCAAAGCCAACAGAACTCCTCCGAAGCGCAGGGGTGGGCTGCTTGTGTCGCTTGCGCTATTGTGCATAAAAGCGTCGACGCCGCAGACCTTCCCGAAGTTTGCACGGGCTGTCTGGCGAGGTATTGTTGGCCAAGAAGCAATGAGACGGAAGGCGGCGGCAGTGGCGGTGATGGCAATGGCAATGGATCAGGATCTGGCTCAGGCTCGGGATCTGAGAATGGTGCTATTGGACAGATGTTCGCGGCGAGTCAGTTTGCGTGGATCTCTGTCGCCATTACTGTTGGCTGGGCGGTCATGATGCTTTAGAGCAGTGTTATGTATAGACCTCATGACCTATATTGCTACGAACAGCTCCACAGAAAGGTATTCCCTCCAGGCTCCCCTCGACCTGAACAATTTTGCCTTTGGCGGTCTGAGTTGGAGCTGGCATTTCGTGCTGTCCAGTTTCAGCCATCTGCACCGTGCTCTGTTCCTCGCGACTATTCTTGCTGCGAACCAAATGATTGTGTACACTTGTGTCAGCCTGGCGAAAATGTACCGTACAGGCTTCCTGCACAGAACTTGACGGGTGGACGGACTAATCGCGCATGTCGACGTGAATGTTTGGCTCCCTACGATGCCGATGATCTGAAGCGGAAAAGCACACTTCAATTCTCACAGTGTCAGAGCTTCTGCGGTCATTAACTAGCGCCAAACAGTACGACATGGTTTATTCACCAATGAGATCGTCCCCATGTTCATGGTTCCATCTCCACTTCTCCGCTGCGGAGAACCACAACATCATTCAACCTTCAAGACAATGTAATCATATCGCAATCGCAGACTGCCAACGGCATGATACCAAAGTAATGGCGACATCATCATTCTCCACCACGAAGCTCAACAGCACAACCTTCCTCATCCAAGAGCACGATGCCTACAGCGAGAGACCATTCATCTATGCGAAACTGCCACGAAATGTTCCGGTACTCATTCTTACAGATACCGGCTGCGATGAGCCCGATTCGCAGCACAAGAACAGCAGATACATCCGTCTTCGGGACTATCTCGAGAACTTCCCAATCCCCGCCAACTGTAACAAGCCGCTGAACCCGAATTCCTCTCTCCACTACATTGTAATCTTCACTCACTGCCATTACGACCACATCGGCGGCATCACGCAATTTCTTCCACCATCCGGACCACCAGGAAATGAAGCGCCGCCTCAGATTGTAGCCTCGTCCTGGGGACGAGACTTTATTGAATCCGAAGACTTCGATGCGCATTCGCTCTTCAAATTCATCGACAAGCCTGTTCCGTTCTATTACATCACAAAATGGGCCCAAGCGTTTGAGGAGCTTTACTTTGAGGTCAAAGATAATGACAGAGATCTTGTCATGAGATTGGACTTGAAGATATGGTTCATTTTGATACCTGGGCATACACCAGATTCGCTGGCGTGGTATGATCGAGAGGAGATGTGGTTGTATGTGGGCGATCTGATGTATGAATCACTTGGTGCAGATGAGGTGGCTGAAGAGGAGATGGAAGCTGGAGCGAGTATTGTCTTTCCTTCCGATGCAAACCTGATCGAGTGGGTGGCGAGTCTACGGAAGCTGCTGGTTTTGGCGAGAGCGGAAAATGCAAAAGCTGAAAGGAGGGCGAAGGCAGAAGCCGCGAGCATTAGGAAAGGAGATTGGGAAATTGTGCCGAAAAGAGTCAAACTCGCTGCGGGACATGTCACTGCGGGAGCTGATGCGGAGGAGTTCTTGAAGAAGGTGGACCAGTTCTTCTACCAGATACTGCAGAATAAGATTCCGGTCATCAAAAGGGAGTATCATTGGGAGGATTTGTACTTCACGTGGAGAGCAAAAGGATGGAATTTGTCCTTCAGAGCGCCACCAAGACTGGTGGACCAGGCGAGGGATTACTTCGACTTTCACGGGTAAGACTCCCATCATGGGCCAGCCAATACAAAGGCTTCGAATCAGTACTTCTCGCAGACATGATAGAGCTCAGAGGAAAAGTTGGGCAGATCTTGGGTTCGCGGCTCACGAAGAGCATGTTCATAATTGATATACTCAATCCATCCAGCAATCAGGCCTTAGAATTTACGTTTGAGTGGTTACATATAAGCTTACAATCATCTTGCAAGCCTCCACGTCCCACCTGACAAGCATTAATTTGATGCACCCACACCCCACTGCGGTCTGTGAACCTTACACCGAAACCCACTACCCTTCTTGGCTGGAGCACCATCAGGTGCTTCTCCTTTTCCAAACACTTTGGCGTCCATCTCAGCTTTCAGGTCGGGATTTATACCTTTGGCTCGCAGCTTCGCCCTCTTGGCTTGTTCTTCAGGCAATGTAAGCCGATTCACGTTTCGTGAACGGAGGACCCTCGTTATTTTGTCTTTCGGCGGGACGCCCCATTTGGGTGCAGCAGCGGTGCGTGCCCGATCATATTCATTGTTTGGGTCGACATGGAATGCCTTAGGACTGTCTCCACTTGGTCCGGACATTGCCCCACTCACTGTTAGACTATAATTGAGGAAAGTATATTTGCGCTCAAGAGGTTTGCGTGTACAGTTGTATCTTGTGTCGGTGAGGAATTTGCGTAAGCTCGAGAAGCTTCTGCCCTGTTGCTAATATTGAGCAATCAACAGGTAAGTCGCGGAGACATGGGACCGCAATGCTGCGCCTTGCTGGCACACCGGCATAGAGCGATCGGACATGTAATGATGGGCGGATTTCCTGATATGGACCTAAAGCATCAATTGAATTGGTGCTGTGTCCAATTGGTACGCCTGGTCCTGGCAGAAGAAGAGGAAGTCTGTCATTTATTACACTATAATAACGCCTCAGATTAATTCAGATCCTAAGGTGGGCCCAACATAGCTTGTCAGTTTGAGCGCAATGATTGTGCCTGTGCAGGATTATGCCAGGGACGCGGTACAATGATGTTTAGCCCGCCTTTCGACGCGACATATGTTTGGCCGCCGAAGGATCACCCCCATCCAAACTGCTTGCACCATTGCCTTTCGCATGAGCCTGTGGGCTTTGGTTCCCAATGCACTATGAGCATGCCTCTGCTAGACTGAGGGGATGATCAGGCTTGCCGTTGCCCGAGGATGCAGGTGGCTCCCGATTGCTTGACATCCGTTGAAAGCGACTGCTGAATCGTTCATATACATGTATAATGCTCGATCAACTCCACCTGTGCCACCTGACAATTCTACTACTTCCACGCGTTCTGGGGCCTCGCCCGAGCCACCCGCCCATTCCTGCTCTTTCGCGGCGTTCTCAGTTGAGTACCACCCAAAGGGCACAGTTCAATCATGTTCGGCGCCTTCGTTTTGCTCGCGATCTTAGATATTGTGCTTTGAATCGATCAGGTTTGAGGGTCGAGGACAGAGAAGGATCGCAGCATGATGTATGATGCTGATCGAACGGCTCGCATCGTGCGCGGCGCCTTGAACTCAATGCAACAAGGAGAGGAGGTGGCTGAGGACGGCGAGCATCCTTCGCTTGTGGTCTCTGTGTTGCGCTCTGTGCAGCAGTCGCCACTGAAATTTGTCCAACTCGGGCACGATTTTGTTCCATCGTTCAGATTCTGTGAGGCCATGCATGTGATTGGCAGCGTTGCAAACTTGACACAACGCTCCAGCACTCAACTCGCCTGAGTCGTTGAGGCGACATTCGAAGGGCGATCGAGCTCCCAAACGTCTTGCCGCGCGAACGCTATCGGTCTGCGACCTTCCAAAGGACGTGCACGACACTTTGCGGATCAAGGAAGATCTGCCATCTGAAGCACCATCGACGAAGCGCGCGCCGTGAATCGATATCATCGAGCTTTCCAGCAGATTCGATCGTTCCCTTCGGAAGTCTCCCATTCAGCCAGAGCAAACACTCCTGTCTACTTTTAGGACGTCAGCGAGCCATACAACCAGCAAATCACACATCATGGACACCAACGGCAACAACAAACCATCGAACGCCCGCGACCGAGAGGTTGAAGAAGCTGAATACCGTCTAGTCTTCGAGCGAGAGCGTAGCCTGGACAACGTTGAACAGGTAGACGGAGTGTGGCGCCAACCTTTTGGTCCATCGATTGAGGCGGAACGACTGAAGAAACAATGGGCTGAGCAAGGATTGCCAGGACCCAGTCTCGAGGAGACCCGCCGCTTCAAGTCATTGGAGCGTGCAGAAGCCACGGTGGCAAACCCGCGTTCAACTTTCCCTGTTGCACCAACGAGGCCTCCAGCTCAATTCCAGCAACGAAGCCGCTCGCCAATCCCTGGCATCTTTCCAGCTTGAGCGCAAAACCGTCCACCACCAGCTCCGTTACCCCTCCCCGCCCAACGCTCCATACCGTTCATCAGTCGTGCCATATCAGCAACAGCCAGCAATGGCTTACCCTCAACTCCCGCCTCCATTTCGGTCTCAGCCAACGAATTTTCCAAACCGAGGGGCTCGCCATTCGCGCTCCACGAGTGGACTCAGAGGAGTTCCTCGCGGGGGGTTGCCCAACTCGACCGGCCGCGCACTCAACCCTCAGCCGCCACATTTCTGCCTCGCTCGTCTATGGGGCCATCACCCGCCATCGATCGCCAACATCAACATCGAGACAGCGAGCAGACTTTCTACACGGCTTCGGAGGCAGGTGCCTCAAACAACAGTTTCTTCACCGCAGTGGATGTGACGAGCGAGAAAGAGGAAGGCGGAATGGCAGCGAAGCAGGAAGATCGGAAGAGAGAAAGGTGACTTTGGAGGATGGTTTGGGGCTGTTTCTCCGGTTCTAGCAAGCTGGCAAAGGCAATGGAAGTAGACGCGCGCTGCCGTTCATTGGTTCCGAATTCATTGACACTTGAATAGTTCAATGTAGGCATGACAAGCACGCGCTGTGTTCATATTAGTGCGGCTCTCACTTCCTCTCGCCTCCTGTGTCTCTGTATAGACGAATTCTTCCATAACGGGGGTTGTTGACCCCTATAGTGATGGTGGTTTCAATCCGCCCTGAGAATCTTAAGCGTCTTGAATCGTGTATTCTTCTGTTATGCCCACTTATTTGCTGCGCGTGACGATGATGAGCCACCAAACATTGTATTGTGGCGCAAATTTGGCAGTGTTGCCACTGCACTAGTTGGTCATAGCTTTTGTCGAAATCACTCAGGACAAACGTTTCCTTCGACGACAACACGTCGCCGCACACACCACCACATCGCAGCAGCAACAGCACGAGTTGCCTCTTCCCTCTGCTCAACAGCGCCAACTCCCTCACCACCACCAAAACCACACCATTACAGCACCACAATGTCGACCAACAACATTGAATTGCAGAAGGAGAACGAGCACTTGAAGAGGGTCAACGATGCCTTGGCGGAGAGATCTGCTCAAGTAAGTCATTCACCTGTGCATTTGTCATATGCTCGCTTTCGACACACCAAAACTAATCGACCGACAGAAAGATCAAACCATTAACAACCTCCAGCACCGCCTCCAAGCCGCTCAACTTAGTGAGCAAAACAGCCGAAACGAGCGCGTCAGTCAAATTCGGGGATACCAAGCCCACGAGTCGGGATTAGTGGAGCGAGTGAAGGAGCTAGAGCAGCGGAATGCCGAGCTGAAGCAGCAGAAGACGCAATTGGTTAAGGCGATCGACAAGGCAGTCAAAGAAATCGAGTTTTGTCCCGCGATAACGCGTGAGTTGAAAGAAGTAAGGGATGAGGTAGCGGAAAACTAAGGAGGTTGAACGGTGCAGAGAGCACCTTAGGCGCTCGGGTCTATAGGACATGTCATACGACGAACTTCGTTTCCGTTTACTTTCTGTCTGCTATTCTAATTTCTTTCTCTAGTCTGGAAAGGCCACAGTGCCAACACATCTCCGGACACTCAAGGAGGCAGTTGGTGAACTATATCGAGCATCTGTTCGATGACCCTCGTCGTTTCATTAACTCCGAACCAAGGGTGCTTTCATTGCCAATAGATGTCCAGCGGCGGAAGAAGACAATCGACAAATTTGATCCAGTATCCGTCCGTTTTTTTGCTCACTCCGAACTGAAGGCATCTCCAATGCCAGCAGGTCTCACAGATCCGGGGAATAATTGGTTGAGATCGACTAAGAGTCTGTCTACCTGGTCATTCGCTCTGACATGAAGATCGAGTTCATTGTCAACAGGCCTTCAGCGATCCGCGGAAACAACTGTGGTCGCACGACCGAGTATGTGCTTGTCTTTTCATTCGCTCCACATCCAGAACAACATTCAACGCCAATAGATGTACGAAAATGCCGAGACGCACCCGTTGAATGAAAGCAGAAACGCGTAATGCTCCCAACTCTCGGTCTCTTTACAGTTCGTCCCTTCAAGAGGCAAGCTATTGTCAAAGCTCTTAGTATTCCATAACTGCAACGAAATTGTATTCAATCATCGATCGAGTCAGTGAACAGCATTTAATGAAACATAATCTCTCGACAAAGTGATCATTCACGCCTAACTATGACCTCAATTTTACCTGCAACTCAGCTTTCGCGCTCGGTATGCTGGATCCATTGATGAGCATGTTGGCCGGCCTACCTCCTTCGCATTTAATCTCGTAGTTCGTGACAACGTGTGCGATCATGAGCTTCATTTCCTGCGAAGCGAAAAACCTCCCAGGACAAGCGTGCCGTCCATGGCCAAAAGACAACCAATCATTGCCGACAGCAATCAAAGCCGTGTTCTTCTGCTCAAGCACTCGCTGCAGACGTTCAGCATTCTCGCCCGCTTTGACGCGCTCCAAATACTCTTCCCTGGGTCGCGAGAAGCGAAAGGCATCATATTCGTGAGGTCGCTCGGGATATCGCTCTTCACCTTGGTGGACGTCGTATGACGACCAGGCGACGCGTGTGCCACATGGGATGTGCATGCCGTTGCTCAGCGTGATCCCATTTGGAGCAGTGATGAGACGTCTGAGGTTGATGTCTCCAAGTGCCGTGTAGCGCATTGTCTCTCGAATGGCAGAGTCGACACGGATGAGCTTGTTGACTGCGTCTTTGGTCCAGACACCACCAAATTCGGCCAAGACTCTTTCGCATTCCTCGCGAAGGCCGGCGACGAAATTCTCGGCATCAGGAGAGCCGTAGATGTCAAGGAGTGTGTTGGTAGTAACAAGGCTTGTGGTGTGAATGGCAACCATGTTGAGGAGTAGCAATCGGCGCACGATTACATCTTCGTCCAAATTACTTGGGTCCCTCTTAGCCAGGTCAATTGAATCCTTAAGCAGCCATTGGAGTGCATCGTTCGGCTCCACATAGTGTGGGTCTTTGATTTCCGATTGCAAATGCTTGAGTCGATCGCGAATTTCTGGCAACGCGATAGTCTTGCAAATCTCCCTGTTCTTGTGGATATCTCTTGTTAGGATCGGTGCCACTAGTGGCTTTGACCATTTTGGAAACAGTCTCATGATGCCTCCAGTCTTGAACACTGACACGGCATAGAGTCGAGAGCAGTCGAGGAATTCTGGAATGCGGCAGAGCGTGGAACCACAGAAGACTCTGTTGGCAGCTCGACTCACGATTTTCATGCACGTATCATACGCCTTGACAGAGACGAAGTTGTTGCTGGTAGCAGGCCATTGATCGTGCATAGCCTGCACTAGCTCATCGTACACGTCGGTCGTCAAGGTTGGAAGCTTGCGGGTAAGTTGGCGTCTGACGATGTCGATGTGAGGTCCATCAGAGAAATTGTAGCCGATGGTGTACGGCTGCGCGATTCCCTCTCTGTTCAGAACATGTGGGTCGACCTGGTCGTCGCTGTAGTTCATAACCTCTTGTATGGTGTGTGCTGGAAGGATGACCAGTGGCTCGGCGCTGAACTGTGGCAGGACGAATGGCTTGCCTTGCTTGAGGCACTATTCCGGTGTCAGCTCACACATTTTGCAATAGGAATGATGTTTTCCGACCTTGTTCGCGCCTTCAATGACCATGTAATGTGTATTCTTGACTGCTGAGAACCCAGCTCGGTAACGAGCAAACCATTGTTTCTTGATTCCTATCCATGTCTGGGAGCTTAGAAACTTCCCTCGCGCAGTGATCAAAGGAAGGACGAGAAAGGAAAAGAATGCATAAGCAAGAAGTAGAGAGCCTGCCGAAAGGGCAAGCTGAGTAGTCGAGATAGCGTTCTGCAGCATCGCGGGTGAGGCTCACGGGAGGAGGGTGTGGCTCACGGGAGGAACAATGCTCTCCACGCTCACAATCAGGCACGGCAGTGCTTGAATATGTATATGGCGATATGCAGAGACGGTGTGCAGTGGAGACCCGATCTTTGGGTCCGCCTCGTAATTCTCGTATGGGATCGTCATGGGCTAACGGGACGAGTTGCAACGACATTACTGCTAACGGGCTCGGAGCAGGGCTGACGTTGTTTCAACAAATGCGGGCCGGCCAATTATGGTTCGCACAAGTACAGTCTTTTGCATAAACGCATTTTCACAAGAGTGGCAAGTGGCTTTTCCCTCGGATGGTGTGTTGTGATGATTGTCGCGGGTGGGACCCAAAACAGACGCTAATTGGCATCCTTAAGTACAATGCGAAGTGTTGCACTGTACCCGTGATGGAATTCGAAGTACTGCATGCTGTTTCAATCTGTGGAGCTTTCTGGCAGACTATCGATGACATCGTCCGGATTCGTTGCCCTTGCTCGGATGCAACCTCCAAGGAAACTTTCAGATCGGAATTTCGGAAGCTTTGCCAATTGCTGCGCTACGGGTCTTGCGAGTCGAGGTGGTTGGACGCTCTTATTACACGCCTGCAACGTAGCATGCCAAGTGGTTCGGTACTGTGCCATACCCGTGCAAGACCAATGCTGTGCCAGGCGACACTCATGCTGAGCCATGCTATGCTGTACAACATGTGCCTATTGAAGTTTGTGACAGAATCCAAACCAGTGGCGCCGATGACAAGCCAAGGGAGACTTGCCCGATCCCTCCCGGACGGTGATCGGACCGGGTACGACGACAAGCATGGTGACGACAAATGATTCGAGCTATGCGGGAAGTATCCACTTAGACTTGCCAACTCAAAGTGCACTTCATCTGCTGCATGCGTGTTCGTTTCAGTCCGAGCAGTCTTGTGACAGGCTCACAGTGCTCGGTCCATCTTCCATACGCCTATGTTGACCATAGTGACGTAGTCGGCCGAGCATCTCCCGCAAATAAGCAGGAAGTCTTCGGGCTCGGGATTCCAGTGGTTGACGTTGTGAAGCTGGATGCGCTGCTGTTCGTTCCTGCTCATGGTCCATAAACTTCGCTCCGCTCTGGCGACCATGTCAAGGGCGTTGGCTCCGATCAAGAGACGATATCAGCTTGGTGCTGCCTGCTCAACGGCACTTGTTCCGAGGCCTTCCATTCAGCGGAGTACAAGCCCATGATGAGACCTTGTAGACCAGTGGTTTCAGAAGACAATATAAACACCTGTCAGGCATATCCGTATCTTAGCCCTTCACGGCATCTTGTTCCTTGCCTCACACGCCTGCATTCGATCAACAGCTTCGGGCCAGATGTGCTCATAAGTGGGATAACTCAATCAGAAAGTCGCTGCTTAGTCTCCACAACAATCTGTCTTCAGCCCTGATGTTCCATGCTTCTTGCTCTCGTTGTCCCTGTTTCCTACATGGGCCACCATTGGTACTGCTGTGTCACGGTCAGCATGTCCTGCCGTACCCGACATGTTCAGCTTATCTGAGTTCGGCTTCTAGGTCGGCTGCAAAGGAGTGATCTCAGAGGTGTCCAAGCTGTCCTTGCTCTTTGTTCGATTTGTAGCAGGAGCGCCCAACGCCCTTATCACTCAAGCTCTTTCTCTATGATGCTTCCTCTTTCCCGTGCCAGCGCTATGCCTCGTCACTGCAATCGTCCAGGTCGTGCTCGCATCCGCCATCTTTCTAGCTCTGGAAGGTAGCAGTAGCTGAGGCTCATTGTTCACGTAGCGACTCGCTTCACTTGGATCTGGATGAAGGACGTCGAATAATGAATCGTCCTATACTTGCGCACGTTTCTGCGAAGGCATTTGGTTGCGCTGAACGGACTTTGACGCGCTATCGATGAACGGCGGACGTGGCGCCGCGAGAACACTTGCAGCGCAACTCGTGAGTGGCGTGATGGAATTTTGTGGGACATTCGGGTACTCTGGGGCGTGGTTTGACGATGTTTCGTGGTCATAGTAGAAGGAGTTGCCTTCTAGCGATCGAGTGCCGGGACCTGGCAGCAGGAGTTGTCAGCGCGTGTCAATCGGCAATCGAGCAACACTCGACTGCCCACAAGGCGTTGTTGATGGCGTACGGGCCATGGTGCAGGTGCTTGCTGGTACTCTGCGTGTATCAGCGGGTTTGTGACGGTTCGAATTTCGCCGTCGTTCCGTGTTTGTCGTGATGTTGATGTCCACGTGGAAGTCAGCCCATGGGCCGCAGCTGGCAATGCGCACGACTACATGAAAGACTCTGTTGCACCCAATGGACTTCCTGAGCGCTGTTATTATCATCATATGTGCATTGTTCGGACAGCGACAAGATCTGCTAAGTCCTGGCGTTTTGCAACCACGGTGCTTGCAGCCAGATGGAACCACAACGAGCACGGCACGTTCGTGAATTTCGGGTGCACGGTATTGAAGATACTATCTGATGGCATTTTATCACATAGAACATCCATTCAGAGTTGTGCGAGGTATGTAGCAGCCCCAATGGCCGCCCAACGTGCTGGCGACCCCCAAAGTTCGAATGTATCGAGGGTCAAGTTCACCAACGAACTTCGAAATTCAAACCGCGCTAACGATTCGTTTCCAGGCGATTCTGCGCGCTGTCATTGGCTCAAACGCGTGTTGATCTGGCTAGGCTCCGTCCGCCGATGGCCTGCCTACTTAAGAGCCCCTCCCTCCCCTCTTTTCCAACCTTTTCTTTCTTCATAACTAACCGCGCCGCGCGGGCACTGAGCTCATGAATCCAGTGGCCCGAACGGGGAGTCGGCACAATTTTTGATGTCTTTCATTACCTATTGACAGACTCCGGCTAATTTGTCGGTGTATCAATAGGTTTCCCGAAGGCCATGGTCCCCTTCGGGGTATCATGGCCACTTTGCCCTTTGGCACAATTTTTGGAAACCAACTCTTACTTTTTCATCAATGTTGTCGCCATCGCAGCGACTGCTTGGAGAAGGAGCCTCGAACTCTCATTGATCGTCGACCCATAACTTCCGTTCCCAGTCTTTGTGATCAGCGCGTTTGTCATGTGCTTGTGAGGCAGTGAGAGATGCCCGCCGCCATCACGCGTGTGTGTGTTTTGAAATCGAGGCAGCTCACAGCAGAAGCTCTCGCGCCGCACGCGAAGCACCGCGAACTGTCTACCCGCATACATTGCCTCTCCAGCGCCTCGCGGGCATCAAGCCCGCACAGCACAGACAGCCAGCAAGATGACAACACCAAGCCTGCAAGAGGTCTAGGCGTGCCGACAGTGCCTTGAGGACCTTTGGCCTTCTCGCCCCCATTGAGTGAAAATGAGTCATCAGAAAGCAACAAGCCACGGCGCTGACCATTCCACTACAGCGCCAGATGATAATCCCACCGTCATGTCTTCGCCCGCATACTTCCTAAGCCACCGCCATCCTCACCACCAGCACCACCACCGCACCATTGTTATTTGTCCTCCGTCAGAAGCCCACCACCCAAGGCTCACGAGTCTGCTGTCTAGGAAGAACGCACGCATCACAAAACCGCGAAACCAGAACGGTGAACTGTCACTGGAAGCAAAATAGTATCAGAGAGAACCTTCACGACCATGCTCGCGCTTTGGCGTAAGTGGTAGAGGGCTCAGCACCTGTGCGTCCAGTCAGTGAAACGAGGAAGAGCATGAAATACCTTTTCCAAGCCATTTGCGGGCTGCAGAACATTGAAGGCTCCGGTGTATGGACAAGTAATACCAGCCTCATTGCGGAGTGATGAAAGTCCGAGGGGTGAGTCAGCGACCATTCACCGGTCAACGATGGTCGATATCGCTGACCAACTCTGTCCGCTCTATCAATGCCACTGCGCGGAAAGCAATTTTACCAACCTCGTTATTCGACATGGCAGAATGGATACAGCGCGATGGCTGGAGAATGTGAAGTGACAGAGACATCGAGGCTGCACAAAGGAGGCTCAGTCTCCAGCGGTATCCGAGTAGCACATATGGTAGTCCCATCGAAGGGACAAACTAGTGCCGATGCTGTGTCTCGTCACAGATGGTGAGAGCGCGTTGAAGTACGTCTCGTTGACCATCGGTCGGGCTTTGCTCTGATGAATGGATTGCGGTTCTATTGCATGCCACATCGAGCTTGATCAGCTTACAAGCATGGCCATGACGTGAGACGGACGTTTTCTTTACGAAAGAAAGGGCTTGGGTTTTGAAGAGCTTTCATTTTCACGGACAGTGTAGTAATCAGACTTTTGGCGAAAACCTCGCAACCTGCGCTGCTTCACTCTTCGCTCATGTCTCTGTATAGTGTCATCCCATCTTCTCTCGTGCTTCATTCTCATCAACGACACAGGAGCCTTGGCTGACATTGGAGCGGTCAGTGAGCGCGACCCCTTCCCAACTAACTCGAGCGTTCCGCTGTTCAGACCTCTGTCAAATCGAACCAAACCACTCTACCGCAAACCTTTGGCTGGCGTCCGTCGTTCTCGATGCTCATTTCTGAGACAAAGACTGCTGCTGTCGCATCAGGCACCCACCACGTATGCTTCGTCATCTCGGCGACCAAAGCTTCCGACTGTTTGTTGGGAGGCTGCAACGTCTTTCGGCCACGACATCCTACACGCATGCGCGTTGGAACGTGAGCATCGCGACCAGCGAAGAAGCCTGTGGCCACAAGCAACTGGTGACGATCTGCCCATGACATGGGAGCAGGAGTTGGCTGTACGCACTTGTACGGTCCGGTTCGCTGTTGAAGTGGGTTCATGGCGCCAATGGCCCGAGACGTCGGATCGGCTATGATGTAAACAGCCTTATCCTTCTTCCACTCCTTGAATGCTTCTTCTGTGATACTGCTAAGCATCAAGGGGCTGTGAACCAACTGACCGACCATGAAGTGATGTGCCAGGCTTGGAGCGACCAAGTCAAGGTCGGCGATGTCTTCCAAATCTGACAGCAGCCGTGACGATTTCTGTGTGCTCAGTGTAGCACCGACAGATCGAATCAAGTCACTGATGGCTGGGACACTGACCATACCAGGATCATATGTCGAACCGGGGATCGCTGGAATCGGGGTCTTGCCAGTGGTCATTGGACTCGTGAAAAAAGCGGAAAAACTGCGATATATCTCTAACGTATCCATCGTGAGCGAGCTGCGAACGCGCTCCATGACCGCGATCTTGGTAACGTATTTTCCAAGATTGAGTCTGCGCGTGTGCTCTGGAAGTTGCGGAATCTGATGAAGGTTGCAGCCGTGGATGCTCATGGCCAACTGTTCTGCTTCTCTGATGGTGCAGGTGAACGCATCCAGCTTGGCTGAAATCGATGGTGGGCAAATGAGTGCAGGGGCAGTTCCAAACACAAGAGGTTCGTATGGCCTATATACCTTGATGTCGAAGTCTCGAAAAAGTCTCAGATCAGCTATTGAGCTGGTCAGCGTATGTTCTTTCAAGCAACGTTCTATCTACTCACAGATTCTGCTGTACTTGAGCAGCTGGTCACTCAGATAATCACCACCCATTGCATCGATGAGAGAAGATTCCTGTGCCCCTGTCGGTGCTCTGCGTCCAACTTCGGGGAACTTGGAGATATGACGGGCGTATGACTGCTGCATGAACTTGTGCAGCATCACATACTCTTCCCTGCTGTTCGGAGCGTCTACAAGCATCTTCCTCACGTCGCAGCCTAATCGTGGCAGACAGCCAGTGATTGCTCCCGGATTCCACGTGGTTCGTGAATTGGTATTGTGCGAAGCCCAATCTTGCAACATCGATATAGCCCAGCTACAGATGCAGTATTTGATTTCCAAGCGTCGAGCTTTCACCGGGGTCCAGTATCCATCTCGCGCCTGGATTTGGAAGTCCTGCCAGGTCATGTCTGCCAGACATAGCGAGACTGTGTTTGCGTCGGCTTCTGAGATTGTAGTCTGCACGCCGGAGGAGGTCGGGCACATGTATGTAAGTGACATCTCCATCCAAAAGTGGATAGGGCTTGAGGGTGCCATTCTGTGTTGAAGCACAATAAATGCCTGCGCGAAGTCCCGAATGTTGACCAGATAATGTTCGCAGAACACGGCTTGATGTTGCCAGCAGAACTTCGTCCCTGGAGCTTGTTGCACGTCTTTTGCAATGGGCGAGAGGCATTCTTGACAGACATCTCCCCCATAGTCTGGGTCCGATGCGATCTTGCTCAGAAAACGCTTGTAACCGCACAACCTACACTTTCGCTGTTGCTGAGATTCACGCTGCGCGGAATACGAAACGCCAAAGAGAAGCCATTCTCGCAATCGAAGTATGTCCGCATTCTTTTCGCTCAACAGCAATGCTGCAGAGTATGGCTGGCCCTGTATCGACCATGGAGGACTGGTCGAGTTGACACAGCGAGCTAGTTGAGCGTACGAATATCCACTCAGATTGGCGAAGGCGCTTGCAGGAGTGGGCTTTATGCGCTGCTCTTTGCTCGGCAACTTGATTTCGATCTCATCTGCGAGACGCTCTGATAGACGGGCACTGTTGATGATCGTTCCACGCAAATCCAGAGCAATTTTCGTGAAATTAAACCGAGTGCAGCGCACTCGATCCGACTTGACAGTCATGTTGAATGCCATCCATGCGTTCACTCGATCTTTTTGGAGCGGGAGTTTATCCACAATGATATCGCATAGCTTGGGAGGAAGATCAGTGATCGGCGGCGACGGCGGTCGCGATGGCGGTGGAGGCGGCGGCATCGACATGTTTGAGGATGCGACCAGTGGTCGGGTACGATTTGGCTTTGTAAGGACGCGAACGAGTGTTGGCGGAGATTGAAACTTCTAGTGAGCCCGCGTCCGCGCTGGTACGCTTTGGACGTGCTTTCAATGGTGAATGGCTGTGCAAATCCTTAGGTCGATCGACCACAGACCAAATCAGAGGATCTGATCGTATGAATTGTAATCAAGTGCCGGTACTGTTGCGCAGAATGTGGTACTTGGAGGCGAACACAGCTTCACGTCTTCCAGAGAAAAGAAAACCCCTGCCTCGTTGTACCCGCGGCATCTATGTGCAACGATACAGCTCCATAAATCAGAAAATGCCAGAGCCTCGTGGTCTTCTCACATAATGGGTCCAATGGGAATGTTTCACGCAGAAGCAATGCCAACACATAAATGCAAAGGAAAGCAATTGGTCTCGACGAGCTCAGGTAACTGATAAGCTTCGCAAATTCTTTGTGCTTCACATGCAGGAGACCTCGACCGAAAGTGGCAGGCAGCAGTTTGAATCCCTGAACTCAAACAGCCGACAAGCTTCACAGAATATTTGTGCTGCATATCTAGGGGATCTCGACGGAGGGTAGCAGGCAGCATTTGTGAGTCTGGGAGGGAGGAAGTAATTGGACTCGAGGGACTTAAACAACCGACCCAAGCTTCGCAGAATCTTCATGCTCCACGTCCAGGAGACCTTGACGGAGGGTGGCCGGCAACCTCTATGAAGCTCGGAGGCAGGAAGTAATTAGACTCGATGAGCTTAAGCAATCAACTGGCTTCGCAGATTCTTTGTGCTTCGCATGCAGGTGGTCTCGACACAGGGTGGCAGGCAGCGTATATGGAGCTCAGAGCCAGGAAGCCATTCGACCCGATGGGCTCAAACAATCAACGGCGGTTTCACAGAGCCTTTGTGCTTTATATGAAGAGGATCTCGACACATAGTGGCAGGCAGCTTGCATAATGCGAAGAGCGAGGAAGCAAAGAAATCTCATTCACTCGTGTGACTAATTAACAACGCCCAAAGCGCGGAGCTCACTTATGGCGGCTTGCAATGTGGCGGTCTGGTATGCGTTCTCCGGCCAGTAAAACCCCATGTGCCTCATCACCACCTTTGTTACGGCGCTGTTTCCTCCCGAGTCTTGCTGTATCGCCCCGATAATGGCCTCGATCGACGTGGCTTTGGCCTTCTTGCCATCCTTCGACGCCCAGAATTCCATGGCTGCGGCGCTCCCCGGGAACACACCGGGGATGTGCAAGAAAGGGGTCAACCCGATGGCGTCGCAGTGGTATCTCTGATAGGAGTTCATGAGCATTCCGTACTCCAGCCAGGTCTTCTTGTTGTCTAACACTCTGTTAGGTAATGTGAAGTGAAGCGTCGGGTCCTCAATTTACGTACTATGGGGGTAGTTGTCTGCCGCCCATCCAGCTGTCAAGATTTGCTTCAACGTTACGTCTCCGAAATATGCCATGTCGATGTTGTTAAGAGGCGTTGTCTCGCCAGGAGCCACATTCGGCGGGATGTACTTGACCATAATGGCCTGCCTCAATGAATTTGGGCTTCGAAACTGGTAGGTGACGCTGTTGTCGAAGGTGATGGTGCCAGCTACGAGGTCGATATTGTGCACCTGGGCATGGTGGACGTTGTCGAGCAGTGGCGCTGGCCAGACTCCGTTGACGTTGTAGAGTGCCATTCTGGTCGTCGGGTGGCTGGATGGTAGTGAAGGAAGAAACTGGCTCGAGTGAAGACGAGTTCGACGGTGTGAAACTGATGCGGCGGGATGCGGCGGCGGTGTTTTCTTGTCACAAAGTCGGTTTCTGGTGTCAGTCGAGTCAATGAGCGAGGCGAACGGTTGATCAAGAGGCAGAGCGAAAACAAGTGCGTGGAATTAATCCTTGCACTACTGCACTTCGACAAACGCTGCAACGCCTTAACCGGTCGACGCAATTCCTGCAGCAGCGCACATGCTCACTACTGTAGCCTAGCTCATATTGATTGATGACTTCTACGAAGTGCCGGATAGCCACGAGGTCGCGCCTTTGGTTTCTCTCCTACTCAGCATCCAAGCCATGGGGTCGCAAGATCTCGTCAGTGTCGAGCCGATATTGATCTAGCGCTCGAGTTGGGTGCGAGGCTGCCAATTGGCACGAGAAACATGATCAACGTCAAGGAGCGTCTACACAGCATTCGATTTCCTGAATCGGCGGCGTACATCAAGGCACCAACGGCACGGATGGTAACGATGCGATCAACGCCTGGTTTTTGGATCTACAGACTGCTTCCAGCCGGACGAGATCGAACCGTCGAACACCTTACGGTCAACCACCTTATGTGTGCTATGAAACGAATCAAGCACACCGGAAATTCGTAGCTGCGTGTTGATATAGTGTTCTCAATGTTTCCGTATCTTTGTGCCAATGTTCTCGCGATTGAGTCGCATCTTACAGCCTCTCCGTCCACTTTCCATCGATCGAAAACAGTGCAACGCTGGGCAACTGCTAGCTCGCGCGAGTGGCCTGCGACTCCTAGTATGGCGTTGCGCTCGAGTGCAGCTGTACGGTCGAGCTCATCATTTCGTCCATAAGCCCTTGGCATGTATGCGTTATGTCCTTCGTCTCCTCCCAATGATCGGTCGTGCTCGTGGCCGGCGAGGCGTATGACTGCAGCCGTGGCACGACGATGTGGAGGCGGATGTTCTGGAGGTTCGTGTTCGCGGGTTCGTGCTACGCGGGTCGCAGGAGCGTTGCGGCGAGTGCAATGTGAAGCTTGACAGAAACTATCCGGAGAGAAGATTGGCTAGAACCGCATTTCGTCATTTAACATTTGCCGCAGCACAACTGTTTTCCAGCGACATGAAAGACGCTCGCGCTTGCGTCTGCCAACTTGTCTTATTCATTGCAACGAAGATCCCGTGGTTGTACGTAAATAGCGGATGCATTCATCTATCTCCTAATCGAACTACTGATTGCTGTCTTCATCTATTTCATCAATCATGTCCTGCCTGTGCTCCCGTAACATCTCCTCTGCAGGTCCCTGCTCTAAGATCTTCCCCTTACCAAGCACAATGCAGTAATCCGCGTTCCTCACAGCCTCTAAGCGATGTGCAATGGTAATCACCGTAGACTCCTTCATTTCCTCATGCATGACCTGTTGAATCTGCATCGCAGTATCGCGGTCAATCGATGCGGTAGCCTCGTCGAGTATTATGATGGCGCTCCGTCGGAGCACCGCTCTAGCCAGACCCACAAGCTGACGCTGACCTTGACTGAGATTCTTGCCGCCAGCTTCGATGTTCGTGTCAAGACGCCAGCCTTGCTTCGCGCAGACACGGTTCAAGACTAGCTCGCACTCTTCATCAGTGTGGTGGTCGATGGGGTCGAGGTTCATTCGCATTGTGCCTGGGAAGAGAACAGGATCCTGCGCAAGGAACGTAATGCGCGTCCGAAGCAGCTGCTTGTCGACTTCAGCAAGGTCAATCTCATCGACTGATATTCGGCCAACTTCCGGTAAGATCGTAGCAAGCAGAGAAAGCGCTAGAGTACTCTTGCCTGATCCTGTGCGTCCAATGATTGCAGTCTTTGACCCGCCTTTGACAGTGAATGATATGCTGGCCAAAGCCGGATCCAGATGCGGCGCGTACTTGATGAGCACATCTTTGAAGCAGATGTCACCTTTATAGGACGGCCACCAGGCTGGTGGACTGATCGTCCCTTTCGGTTCTTGCTCCAGGTGCAGCAGCTCGACGACTCGCTCGACGGACACGAACTCCATCTGTAACTGACCGTATTGTCGACAGAGTCCGTTCGTAGTCATGACAAACTTCTGTGCAGACAGCAGGGCGAACGCGGTAAGGCCCGGAGACAGATCCGTCGCCAGCGCGAGAACGAAGAGCATGAATGTTGCTAGAGAAGTCAGTATGTCGTATCTGTACATCAGCCAGGCCTGTGTGGACCAGTAAAAATGATCCATCTTCTGAAAGGTGTCAACGACGTGGACAACACGATCTTGAAACCTTGCCTGAGCAGCAAACGCACGAACAGTGGCCAGGCCATTGAGAAGCTCTCCAAAGTTCGACATGAGCGGCGTTAGCGACACCATTTCGAGGCGGCGCAAATTTTGTGAGGTCGGAATGAAGCGCCTGTATATGAGCACGAAAAGGACGGCCAGTATCAGAGTGAAGACGAGGAAGGCTGGCGTGATCGATGCGATGACCGCCACAGAAGAGATCCAGCTGATGAGCATCCAAGAGATCGAAGAGAATTGTGCACTGATACCGCCGTCGATGACACCAATGTCGGAAGTCATTCGATTCATCAGCCGTCCAACTGGTGTCGTGTCGTAAAAGCGGAACGTAGCATAAGCGACCTGCTGCATGACATCTCGGAACATGTTCTTGGCCGCAACGTACACAATCACCATGAGCGAAGCTTGAGAAGCAACGTACGAGAGTGACTGGCCGATGGCAAGGAGTGCGAGGCCGATAAGCCAGGGTTTGATGTTGGTCTCTGGAGGCGGGAGGCCATCGAAAATGTCAGAAGTGTGGTACCCGACATCTGCCGTGTGCACGAACAGTTCCGCCTTGGCTTGGGTGCCGTATGCTTCAGCCCATGATTTGATGAACCACGTCTCAAGCAGTGAGAAGCCGCGATAGGTGGCGAGGATAGAGATGGTGAGTGCCCATAGCCAGAGATTTCCTGCTTTGATGTACTCCCAATAGACAGAGGCTTTGACCCCGCCATACTCCCGATGTTCATCCTCGATGAACTTTTCTGGGATGGCTGCTTCGGTGGCTTTTCTTGCTCGCTCTTGCTCCTCTGCTAGGTCACCTTGCTCTTCGTACGTTGCGGGCTGCTCAAACTCTGCTGAATCATGATCAATCACCGTTGCTCTTCCATGTTCAATCTTCAGAAGCTGATCTGCAATACCCAGGACAAGATCCGTGCGATGTGTGACGAGCACGATTGTGCGGCCTTGGACTAAAGGCCCGTTGAAGCACTGTCGTACAATCAATTCCGCCGTCTGCTGATCCAACGCTGCGAGTGGATCGTCAAGCAACAAAATCTTGGTCTTGCTGTAGATTGCCCTCGCAAGTGCAACCCTGGCTCTCTGACCGCCCGAAAGACCTATGCCGTTCTCTCCAATCAAGGATAAGTCTCCAGCCTTGAGCTCCGCCAGGTCAGGAGTCAAGGAACAAGCGTCAAGCACAGCTCGATAACGGACATCTTCGTAGGGCGCGGAGAACAAAATGTTCTCTCTTATACTCATGCTCTGTAGCCAGGGAGTCTGCGCGCAGTACCCAATCGGCTCTGGCGGACGAATTAGTTGCCCGTCATGCATGTCTAGCTCGCCCAACAAGGCTTGTAGAAGAGCAGTCTTTCCAGAGGCCACTTCTCCAACGACCACTGTCATGCCTTCGGGAAACGAAACATTGATCTCCTTCAGCACTGCTTCAGCGGCACCCGGCCACGCGAAGGATGCGTGATCTAACGCCAGCTGATCTCCGATGAGTGCTTCTGTCGCCATCTGCTGCAAGTCTGGCTCTGCCATGAAGTCCTCAATACGCTGCACAGCCACCCAGGCGTTGATGAGCGCGACGATCAGACCAGGTAGATCTCGCAACTGACTGGTCATCATGCTGAACAGCTGAATAGAAGGAAACGCAATATCCACGGTCAAAGGCTTGCCCGCAATAACGGTGTACGTAAAGAAGGCGACGACGGGCACCAGATCGTAAGATATGGTATTGACAAAGCTGATGAGCACATTCCACGCATTGGCAGTGACGCGCAGCATGAGCTCCTTCTGTCGAGCGGTCAAAGCCTGATCAAGCCAAGTGTCTTGCCAACCGTACCATCGCAAGTGTCTGATGGCCTCGACGAACTGGGATACGATCTGGAGCTTGGCGTCTGTCGCGAAACGGCGTTTCTTCTCGTAGTGAACCAGGATACGTGCGAGGAGGGCATTCATGGCTTGTGCCAGGATGACCAAACCGACGGCCATCATCGAAGCCCAACCCAGATAGTTGACCACTAGGGTGACGGAGAGAATGATGGCCATGGGCTTGCGTAGAAGCATGTCAAACTCCCAGAATCTTTGAGCTACTTCGTAGACATCGTTTCGCATGAGGTTGAGAATCCTGCCCATTGATGCAGGCTCTCTTACTGGCGGTGGTGCCTTTTTCTTCTGAAGCAGACTGCGGAGCGGCTGTACGAGGTTGTTCCACCACCTTCCCCTGGGCTTTGGTGTAACCTCATCGTTCGCATGCCCATTGACTGCGTCGTTCTGTGCCCCCTCCTTCTTCGCCTCTGGCTTAAACGCCATCTTTCTACCCAGCGTCTTCTCGTAGAGCATGGTGATCATTTCGCCGCGCGACCGTTCGTAGCACCTCCTGCCATACCACAGACGCAGAACATCAAATTGGGCGGAAAGCAATCTGGCCACCAACGATATGCCAGCATATGTCAATGCAACTCGCTTCGGGCGTTCCGGGTGTTCCATTGAGCTCAGAATGAGTTGCAAGAAGAATGGATTCGCGTAGTCTAGGAACTGGTCGACAAGGCCGAGGATAGAGACGATGATGAGATCGATACCGTTCGCAGTCAGAAGTCGGCGTATGACTGTGCCTCGCAGAAGTCTGAAATTCTCATGCAAACGTGCGTGCTGGAACTCGTAAGGCAGACTCCATACATCCTCGTATTGCATTTGACGTTTGCCACCGACATCAAGCATGGGCGCGAGCCATCTTACAGTGGCGAACAGCCAGATGTTGAGCTTCTCTTCCGCGCTGCGTAGTGCCGATGTTGGCGAGGTGAACGGCTGGCTGATATCCTTCGATGGAGCGAGCGGATCGCGGAAAGGCATTAGTACTAGGATGATGAAAGCAATGACATTGCTTGCAATACCAGCGGCCAGGAAAGGTATGTGGTCGTGGGTTCTTCGGGCATTTTCAAGCATGATCGATTCGCAGATGAGGTTGGCGGTAAGTATCGTGAACACTGCGAACGGCACTGCTCTGGGTCGGAAGACACAGATCTGCAGGACCGAGATCATCCATGGCAGCGCCTGGAGTGCAGCAAACTGAGCAGCTTTTGTGTTGAAAGGTGGTCTGCTGCGCATCAGAACCGAGATCATATCCGCCGCATGAACGACTAGGCCAACAGCAGTTGTGCCCACAAGTGCAATCGACGCCCCAGTCCACTGTCGCCTTTTCACCAGTTCTGTCTCCACCTCCGGCTCGACGGTCTCTTCGACAAAAGGGCTCAGCCATCTCGGGCGCCGGTAGCCATAGGAAGTAAAGACCAGCTTCAGAATCTGTCCAAGCAGGACGATGGCCGCAACGACAGCAGGCACAGCCGCCACAACAGGTATAAAACAGGGCTCGAATCTTGCATCTTCCACGCTCCAGACATTGTTGAAGCAGATGTGGTCATTGTAGTTGCCGGAAACGCTCGGCTGGGAAGTCGCCACGCTGGCGAGAACCTGCTGAGACATGGTGTCGACTGTGTTTATCCAGCATCTCCAGTATCAGAACCCTCGGATCATTGCGGTGGAACTCGTGAGGCCTCGTTGTTGCCTGATGATGTATTCCGCACGAAGAAAGCGTTCGTAGGATTCGAGGTGCTGTCTTCACCGCGTGTCTCACGCGCGGGCCCGCATTTCGTCGGCCCGAGGACTGCCAAGAGCCATTGAGTTTGGTGTCGGAGGAGGCATAAGCTGTGTGCTAATCATGTCGACAGTAATGCAGTGTTGAGATCAATGGCAGACTACGGAAACGCTGACTCGAGGTGTTGGGGCGAGCGGAACTCGATCAGATCTCGAGCTGTCAAGGTCATCCGTGCTGCGTGCTGCCACATAGTTCAAGGCAGCTGAATTGAATGGACTGTTTGCCTACGGATCGAAGAATACGCTGACGGTGAGCACCGCATGAAGTGCTTCTTTTGATCGTGATGCTGTTTGTAATGGCGCTGTCTCTCTTCCTGTTCTTGCTAAGCCCGCCTCGAATGCCGCTGTTTATGAACTGCTCTCAGGGCATCCGCTCCCTGTGCGATGCGTCCAGATCGATCTGAAGTGAAGCTGTTCGGAAAGACGTTGGCAAACACGGCCTGCCTGAGTAGCTGCGGGCTTGGCATTGAAGCTGTTTACTTCCACCGCGCTGTGCTCGATGGCCTGACTTCGACAACGACGACGCGCCCACGCTGTAAGTGATGGGCCAACCCCCGCAACAACGACATTTCTGCTAATGTGCCTCTCAGCACGCCTTCCGCAGTCATCGCTTCTGTAAGTCCATTCTCCAGTGCAAGCACTGAATCGACTTCCTGGAGCGGCGACAGCCTCATGGGCGACATGGGCACTATTCAAGACACTTTGCCTGCGTCGTCGATGATGGCGGCGCCACTCCAGTGATGGATCGGATGAGTCGAGTCTGTTGCGATCGATCAGAGAACTAACTCGCTCGTGTCAGCAGTAACTCACTATCACCGCCGCCGCAACCCCTCGCCCGCCTCCACCACCACCACCACCACCACAACCACCACCATCGCCCCCGCCGCCGAACCAGTAAGTACTTCTGATCTTCTGCACTGCTTAGCACAAAGAGAACACCTGGGCCAGCAGATCTCGCACGGCCGCGACGAAGTTGGGCTTCCTGAACCTGGAAGCACCAATAACGACTGCCGCCTCACCGGAATGGACCACTTGCAGTCGACGACTTTGCATGCAATTGGACCGCCCGCGCCAAGGCCTGCGACCATACACCAGAAAGCGCGACAACCGACATCCAAGAGGCCAAGACTGGCAAAATCTCCTTTGAATGATTGATCCCGACGCCAACAAGGCCCGACATGCTTTCGATTAAATATCGCCACAGGGAGGAGACACAAACCCAGCCTGGCTCATATCTAGTTCCCCAATTGCCTCGTTGCACAGTCTCTCGCCTTCAACAACCATCAGCGGCACCACCTGGCTCCCTGGATCAGGTGCCAGGCTTCTGATGAGCCGAATGATGTTCTGCTGGCTGCTGGGTGTGCGGTGCTTTCTTCTGCTTCGACACCCGTTTTTCTGCATTCATGTGACGTCGTGTGCGAACCAATGCTGATGTCTATGATAGTGTGCAAAATCACACAGAATGAGGTTCTGTGCCACGGCTGCGGCACCAAGTTGGCCTCGTGGCCCGGCGCCACCGGCGCTTGTTCGTTCCGGGGGGAAAACTCCCCGGACGACGAGCAATGGGGCGTCGAGAACTGCCCGGCGCGGCGAACCCGCTTCTGGCGGAAGAAGCCAGAAGTGGTTGGGCCATCAGCGGACGAAACAACAATGCGGAAGCAGGACCATCAATCAAGCGTCTCCACAATTCCATGGGGAAGCAAAGGCAACAAGTGGAAGACCTGAGCCGAGCAGCTAGAGTTCCAATGCCTGCGGAGACGCACCGGAGACAGACAAGAGCGTTTGTCGAAGACGATGTCTCGAGGCTGGACATGAGCTTGAACGACACGGCGCGGCCAGATGTGCCGTCTCGATCGCGGCATCCGTCAACACTACTCGAAGCCAACATGTGCGGACGCGTCTGGATGCTCCGAGGTAGCTTCGTGTCTCAACATATATCCAACCTCAGCGACTTGTTCCACCGCGAGCTCCTCTCTCGAAGGCGTGCCGAAGTCGTTATCCAGTGGAAAGCCATGATCCCTGGTCACATCGGATCCTTGGAGGCAGAGTGCGGTGTCACGTTGGCTTCAAGCCATCGAGTTCTCGTTCTCCGGCTTCTCCAGCCTTCCGTACATCTCAGAGCCAACAGAAGAAGAAGTCCCATGCCAATGAGCGGCGGCTGTCTCGAGCCAGCTTCATCACTTGGACAGGCAGAAGTTTCGGTCTGCCGGCCTTGAGCTCCCTTCGACTCCTCTGCTTGGTCTGAAATTGGTCCATCGCTTCCACCGCCATCCTCAACTGGGTACATCGCCTCCCATTGCGCCGATACAAACGTCTGCAAACGAATTGCATCTTCGGACACGCAATCTTCCAGCTCGTCGTCTGCTTCTCGCCCACCGATGCCCCTGTCCTCTCAATTCATTGCCGACCGATAGAGCAGATGCGATTCTTCTCAGGCATATCCAACGCCAAGCGGAATGGACACTCATCTCGACTCTGGACCCAGACTGGACCGAAGCAGGCTCGAATCCTCTACGCGAGAAAACACGCTAGAAAGCTTGGCACAGAGCTTAAATCGCGTGACACGTCTTCCATTCACGTGCCCCGCTGTGAAAGTTCCGCCTGCTGACTTGACATGTTCTGCAGAGTACTTGCCCCTCCCCTCCTTCACCCGCACATCCGTCGCCGCCACTCCCGCCATGTCGTCGCGCCCGAGCCTCTTCTCCGCCCAGCCGGACGCACAGCGCGCGCAATTCAGCGACCTCGCCGACAGCGGCGACGAGCGCAAGAAGAAGCGCATCAAGAAAGCTCCCGCCGCCGCCATCGCGCCTCCGCCGCCCAAGCCCGCTCGCCGCAAAACAGCGTCGCTCGTGGGAAAGCGAAAGCTGCCGTCCACCCGCCGCCCGCGCCAGCTGCTCGACGAGACCGATGACGAAGACGAGAAGCCCGAAGACCTGCTTCCCGACTACCTCAAGAAGCGGCGCGACGACACGGCCACTCGGCATGAAAACGGCGGCAATCGCGGGCTGCGCGTACCTCCGAAGCACGACGACACTGACACCGACGCAGATGAGCGTCTCGAGGCAAAACCGAGCTTGCCGGGCGTCACGCCTCCCCGGCCATACCAAAAAATAAAGCTCGGCAAACAGAGTCACATCCCCGCTCCGATCGCCCAACACCTGAAACCCTACCAGATCGACGGAGTGAAGTGGCTCTACAAAAGATTTGAACATCAGCAAGGCGCGCTGCTCGGAGACGACATGGGACTCGGAAAGACAATACAAGTCATTTCCTTCCTGACGGCCGCATTTGGAAAGACCGGAGACGAACGAGACAGCAAAAGAATGAGAAAGTTTCGAAAAAAATACCTAACAGCGTGGTACCCGCGCGTGCTCATCGTCTGCCCAGGCACGCTCATCGAGAACTGGAAGGCGGAGTTCGACCGCTGGGGCTACTGGCTGATCTACACGTATCACGGCAACGAGAAGGAAGCAGCACTGGCAGCAGCGGAAGCCGGAATGCTGGAGATAATGATCACGACATACGACACATACAGGCGCGACGAGAGCGCGATCAATTGCGTACCTTGGGACTGTGTGATCGCAGACGAGTGCCACACCATCAAAGAGCGCACGTCACAGAACACCAAAGCGATGAGCAACATCAACGCCCTCTGCCGTATTGGACTGAGCGGCACCGCAATACAAAACAAGTATGAAGAGCTGTGGACGCTTTTGAATTGGGCCAACCCTGGCTGCGTCAGCTCGATCGCGAACTGGAAGAGCACGATATGCATACCACTGAAGATGGGTCAAAGTCACGATGCGACCTTATCACAACTCGCCAAGGCTCGACGAATCGCAACACAGCTCTCGCAAAACCTCCTGCCCAACTTCTTTAAGCGCCGCACCAAGGCATTGATCGCACACCAGCTGCCCAAGAAGAGCGACCGCGTCGTGTTTTGCCCTCTCACCGCAACACAAGTTGATGCTTACCAGAACTTCACCGACTCCGAACTCGTACATGCTATCCGCGACTCGTCCGAGCCTTGTTTCTGCGGCTCAGGCAAGAAGCAAGGATGGTGCTGCAGAAAGTACATTGAAGGCTTCGGCGAGTGGCAAAATCACGTCTTTCCTGCGCTTGTCACATTACAAAAGCTCGCGAATCACGTTGCATTGATGGTGCCAAAGGCCGACTCTGATGCTGAGCGACTGGAGAAGGATTTGGAGAAGCTCAAAATCGCGCTACCTGACAGCTGGGAGGAATGGTACACCAACAGAGAGAATCTGGCGTACCTGGCGAAGCCCGAGTTCTGCGGAAAGTGGAACGTCTTGAAAAAGCTGATGAAGCTGTGGTATGAGAATGGCGACAAAGTGCTCATCTTCTCGCACTCCGTCCGACTGCTTCGGATGTTGGACCTTTTACTGAAGTTCAAGACCGACTACAATCTCTGCTTCTTGAACGGCACCATGTCATACGCAGAACGCCAGAAGGCCGTGGACGACTTCAACTCCGACCCGAGCCAGTTTGCATTTCTCATCTCGACAAAGGCTGGAGGCGTTGGACTGAACATTACGAGCGCAAACAAGGTTGTGGTCGTCGACCCGAACTGGAACCCCGCATACGATCTTCAAGCCCAAGACAGAGCATACCGTATCGGCCAGACCCGTGACGTTGAAGTCTTTCGCCTGGTCTCCGCTGGCACTGTGGAAGAGATTGTATACGCACGACAGATTTACAAGCAGCAACAGGCCGCCATCGGATACAATGCTTCCATCGAGCGGCGCTACTTCAAAGGCGTCCAAGACCAGAAAGACCAAAAAGGCGAGATCTTCGGCCTGGCGAACCTATTCGCGCCCAACCAAGCCAACGTTGTGCTCCGCGACATTGTCAACAAAACCAACATCGCCGAAAGCAGAGCAGGCGTCGAAGTGGCCGGGCTAGACTATGAAGTCAGCCACGAAGATGAAGACGAGTTCGAACTCAATCCTGACCAAGAAGACGCCGCAATCCACGCCCTCGCCGCCGAGATTATCGACGAACCTGGCCGAAAGCGTGGACTTGCAAAAGAGACAGCGAAGAAACGAGATCCCGTCCAAGCGATCCTGGCTTCAGCTGGCGTGGCGTATACCCACGAAAATGCAGAGGTCATTGGCACAAGCAAGATCGAGACAAAGTTGTCGAGTAAAGCACAAAAGGGCGCGGATGATCCGGAGTACATCAACGAGTTCGCCTTTGCTCGCTCGCAGCAATCACAGACCACAGTGCCGGCGGATAGGAATCTGGATAACGACCGAGTATACGATGATGGCATTGAAGACGGGGAGGGCGGATCGAGTGAGGAACTCCAAGTGAAGTACCGCTTCCGTCCACCGGAGGAGGTGAGACGTCGACAGTTGTGCAGTATGGCGGTTCACTTCGGGTACGATGATGTGGCGGAGTTTGCGCTGGTTGTGGAAGGGTGGACGCAGCAGCAGAGACGAGACTGCCTGGAGTCGTTTTACCGGCAGAGGAGGAAAAGCTTGATTGTTTAGCGTTGTTGCGAGTGAGCATGAGATACCCCCTTAGTTGATGCCCTCAGTCGGGCGAATGGATGGATGATTATGATGGTTGTGACGTCGTATCGTGCTCTTCTGTCACAAGTCTCTATCGGAATTGTAATTGGAGAGGCATCGCGTGTGAAAATGGTAGTGGAAGCTGCCGGACGTGTTGGGTGGAGAGTTCGGAAATGGCGTTCACTTGGGAGAATAACTAGTGGTGAAGTGGCCAAATCTCCGAAGCACTCCACGCCTCTCTTTCCCAAACAGCAAGAAACGCATCATCACTCTTCGCAATTCATTCGCTGCTTCTCGCCCCAAGCAACCGCGAAGCCGGCTGAGCAATTTCTTCTATGCGGCTTGCCACACCTCAACGGTGGATATCATGCAAGTTCCCTTCCATCCTAGCGCCTCAACTGCTCGGATTCGAGCGGCCTTGAACATCCTGCTTCTTCCTAGCGAGCACGCGGCCAACGGGAGCGATTCCTCGAGCGCCACCGTGTGACTGTCTGGCGCAAAATACATGGAAACCTTCTTCTGCACCGCAAAAAGCTGCAGCGGACCATGTGTGTCTCCTACCTATTCGACGGAGTCCCAGCCCATTCTGCTGCTGCGGGTCAGTCCAGTGAAGCAGCTCTCTATTCTCCTCTTGTGCGTGAAGAAGTGTGCACATTCCTCTCGATTTCGCGGCACTTGGGTTCTTTCTCTGCTTGGTCGAAAGTCCTACTGTCGTTACAGCTTCACACATCTACCGTCTCTGCTTCTCCTCCATTGGTTGATTGAACAGTCTTTACGAAACAGGAACCTGCCGCTCTCTGTGGTCTGTACTATAAACGTCAAGCCACTGCGTTTCGAACCTCTCTCTTACACAAGGCAAAAAAAAAAGAACACAATTCAAGTCAATACCGGTGATGAACGAGAAACGACGAAACGACCTATGCGATCAGCGCGCGACGAAATAGCTCTGCACCACTAGACAGACCAATCCTCAAGTTTCCCAGGACCTTGGATTTCACAAAACGAGAAGAATGGCCGTTCCCCGCGATCCCGCCTTCTGGAAACGCTTCTCCGTAGCCGTCCACCGCGACGAAGAAGCGCAAACCGTAGCAACAGCACAAGACCCAGCGTCCAAGCAACAAGCACAGTAAGTGATATCTCCACTTTGTGCGTATTGTCCGTTCATATATACATTTACCCCCCCCCCCCATATTGACATGATGTGCAAATAGATCCACCTGGCTTGCCCGCCAAAAACGCAAATCCTCGCGCCGGACCTGGTTCTGCTTTGGCTTCTGGCTCATGTTCGCCGTTCTCGTGGCAGTGGTTGTGGTGGCGGTAATTTGGCCAACGAAGACACGAAAAGAGGAAGTGGACTGACGTGTGAGAATCTCGCTTGAAAGTAAAGTTTCTTCTTGGTAGTGTACAATGGATTAATGCCTTTCGTACATTCTACATGCAGTTTCATGTCGCATGTTTGACGGAGCGAAGCCAGTCTCGTTTTCTTTGGCCACGCGCTCTGAAAGTCTCCTCTGATGCTGTTGCCGCACGACCATGCACGAGAGTGACTGATCCGCGCCGGTGGGCTAGTCATCGAGGACTACATTCTTACCAGAGGCAAGACCATGAAGGCCTGTCCCAGCCCAATTGTGCCGATCATCGGCAGCTGTGGTCTCCTCGTATCCTCACTCTTCCTCTTCCCTTCCCGCCAACGCTTCACGAAACTCCTAGTATCTCGGTCGCGTCGGCTCCGGCGAAGCACTCCTCGAGACAGACCTCTCATCCCTCCCCCTCTCCCTCAACCACTTCTTGGTCGCCAACTCCAACTCCCGCTCCAACTCAGCACTCGGCTCCTTGCGATGGATAAAATTACAAAACCCCCCTCTCACACACCCTTCCCCCGAATTGAGCCGACAACACGCCTCGCGAAAATCCGTCA
Organism: Cercospora zeina; assembly: GCA_022702355.1. Lineage (NCBI taxonomy): Eukaryota > Fungi > Ascomycota > Dothideomycetes > Mycosphaerellales > Mycosphaerellaceae > Cercospora > Cercospora zeina. The sequence goes on from JAKLWX010000010.1 coordinate 2,492,062, forward strand.
CAGGACTCAATTCGCAATAAATCGGCCTCGCGGCATACCACCGACTATTCAGCGCATCGCACGCCTTCTGCGCCGAATCCTCGTACTTGAACCGCGCATACACGTTCCCAATCAAGTGATCGTTGTTGTTATCGCACACGACCACCTCCTCGATTTCGCCGTACTTGCACATTTCGCACCAGAAATCTTCGTAGAAGGCGTCGAAGTGGTTTTGGAGCTGTTGCGGGTTCATGCGCGATTTGTTGTCGTAGGCTGGGTTTTGGTAGAGGTTGGGGAGGAGGACGGTCTGCGAGTAGCTGGGTTTGACGTGTTTGCGCGAGCAGCGGTCGCCGTGGCGGCAGGCGCCGATTTTGTAGTAGAAACTGCAGTTGACCTTGTCTTGTTCTGTGCCGAAGATGGAGGCGAGATAGTTCGCCATGATGGGCGGTGGTGGATGTGGTCGCGATGTCTGTCTCGGGGGATTGCGTTCGCGTCGAAGATGTGTTCCTGAGCGGCGGCGGTGGTGATGGTGATGGCGCGGTTGTCGCGCAGAGCTGCGAGCTCAAAGGTCGCGAATACACCTCCGTGCACGGGCCACTGTTTAGTCAGTGTCTTGCCTCAGGCCAGAAGCTTCCACCTACATTACCGTAACAATGATGTGAGCATCAAGTCGGCACAGGACATCGCTGCCATGACAGGAGAGACAACCTGATTGACTAGTCTAAAGTTCTACGCACAGTCTCATCTCCGGGCGACAGACAATTGTCTGGTCAATTCTGCAGCCCATTTCCAGAATCCTCCCTCATTTCTGCTGCCTGCCATTTACTCATATACCATGATCCAATAAGCACAGGGGAACGACGGAACGCCAACGCTAATGCCAACAATCACCCTTCCAAAGCGTCTGCGAGCTCGGCTTTCGCGAGCCTCATACATCATTTGTATGCATCGTCGCCGTCTTGTGCTGCCGAAATGCTGCGTCTTGGGCATCCCAATGAGTTGTCTTACCGGAGACCATCTTCTCATGCATACCAAGCCTTCTCCGATACCTTTTGGCCGAGGTTCTCGCCATCTGTGCCACGCCACGAATTCGTCGTACCCGCCGCCAACTCACTTATGGCATGCCTGAGAACCTGGTTCTCGGCCTCCCTACCCTCCTTCTCGAAGGCTGCGATGACCGCGTCCGCCTCTCCTAAGCAGCGGGCGGAGCATGACTCGTAGCGATTTGCGTTGTGGCTTCAGCCTTTGCGTCGTCTGCTTCTCGTTCCTGTTTCGCCTCTTCCCTCTCAGCCAGCTTCTCCGGCGCCGGGGCATCATCCTGCATCTCGACATCTTCTTTCTCGTCCCCCACGGTATTCGCCGCGATGGCAGCAACAGTCGCAGCGGCGGGTGAGCGAGGAGAAGTAGTGACTTGTGGTGCTGCAGCGCTTGCTGCTGCAGCAGGAGGGGCGTCGGCCATCTCATCGTCTGCGTCGTCACCGGCTTCGGAATGATTTGATGTCTGCTCGATTTTGGGCTGTGGTGCACTGGCGAGAGCGCCGGGTGCAGGAGATTTGGCTTTGTCGGCGAGGATTGCTTCTGAAACATTGGCATTGGCGGCCGCAACATCTGCAGCGCCGTCAACCTGCATAGCCTCTTCGACGCCTTCCTCGTACTCATTGCCCTCTCCGTTTACACTACGCGCATCTTCGTCTGCGGGGGTGTTCGCGCCACTGTCATCGACCGGGGCATGCACGTTCTGTGTATCCATGATGCCGATTCTCCTCGCTGTGGGAGGCTTTCTAAGGCCATTCGCGAAATTGAGATCCTCGTCTTCCGAATCCTCGTCATCCAGATCGTTCGTGGTGTGTTTGTCGTATGCACGTTGATTCCATCTGCGGTCCTTGCTTTCCTCGGCGTCCGCTTCTTCGTCGTCCTCTCGTGCTTCTCGCTCATCAAATGTCTCGGGTTCACCATCAGGCCCGGAATTGTGCATGCCAAGAGGTTCCCGAGGTACATCGTGCATTTGAACACTGGGCGCATGTTGTGTTGTGCGCTTCAGGTTCTCCAGTACTTGGTGCTTGATCTTTTCGAGATACTCAGGCGAATTGGCATTGTCCATATTGCTAGGCTTGACATCCAGCTCGAAGTCCGGGCTGTAGTACTCGTAATAGTCTGTGAATGGGAGATCTGGACCCATCTCGACGCCGACCAACTGTCCAGTTTCGTAGGCCCACGTTCGCGCGACGTTGCGCATCGTGTAGCCACCTCCTCCGAGTACAAGGGTGGGCAGATTGAAGCTCTTGACAAAGTTGACACAGTTTGCGTGACCTCGCATGCTCAAGTTGAAGCAGCCCAGCCTGTCGCCGGATAATGAGTCGCCGCCGCATTGGAGCACAACGGCAGTCGGTTTGTAGTACTCCATGACCCAGCCAATGACTGGCTCGAAAATGCCCTTATAGCTTGTATCGTCAATGCCGTCTCGGAGCGGGAAGTTGACCGAGTAGTGCTTGCCCTGGCCTACGCCGATGTCTCTCAGTTCGCCGGTACCGGGGAAGTACTCGCCATACTTGTGAAAGGACACTGTCATGACGCGATCGGTGGAGTAGAAGGCTTCTTCAACGCCGTCGCCATGATGGACATCGATATCGATGTAGAGGACGCGTTCGTGGAATCGTAGGAGCTCGAGAATCCCAAGGACAATGTCTGCAGCAAGTCAGCACGCCATCGTTGGCGGGACCGCACCTCGCTCAACTCACCATTCACGTAACAGAAGCCCGAGGCTTCGCTCTTCTTGGCGTGGTGCAGACCACCAGCCCAGTTGACAGCCACATCGCACTTCTGGCGATTCAAACGCGCAGCACCTTCCATGCTTCCGCCCGCGCTGATGCCACAGAACTCGAACAAGCCATCGAACACGGGACAGTCGTCGCCTACGTTGTATCGCCCTTGTTCTTTCATGAAGTTATCCATGTTGTCGGGCGTTACGCGTTGCAGGAAGTCGACGTACTCGTCGGTGTGGAACTGGGTCATTTCGTACTTGCTCGCGGGCTTTGCGCGATAGATTTCAAGCTTCTTGTACAAGCCGTAGTTCATGATCAGCGAGTGGGCCATTCGAATGCGATGCGGTTTCATGGGATGGCCGGCATTGTAGGCGTAGTTGCCGACGTCGCTGTCGTAGAAATATGCGACTTTCTTGGGCTGCGAGGGAGCAGCATTTGTGCCGGTGCCAGGCGCGTCCAGAGGCGTGTACCCTCCTGCGCCGAGAGGCATGGCTGCGGCGGGCTAGATGAGGATGGCCAGAACGGGGCTTATGCTGTCGCCGGCGATCGTCGGTGCTGGGGGCGTGTTGAGTGGGATTGCGCAAGAAATGTGTCGGCAGGTGCTGTGTCGAGGACAATGTTCGTGGGAACCCGCGATGGATGCTTGGGCGAGCTACATGTATGTAATGTGAAATGTGCGCGGGGAAGGTTAGCCGAGGCCGATCGCCGAGCTCTCACTGTCGCTGGTGCTTGCTGTTGGTGATGTCGCGTCGTCCATCTGCTTGACGAACAAACCGCCATTCGTCTCCCCACGCCGCCATCACCGCCATCACCGCCCTCTCCGCTCCTCCATCTCCGATAATTCTGCCCCCGTCCCGCCAAAAATTACCCGCGCACCCATCGCCGCTGAGGACCCGCCACCACAGCTGTTTCCACCCGTGCGCCAGCACACCTCAACTTCCGCACACTCGCCATCATGGACCGGTTATCGCGCATGCTCGCCGCTGCCCAGGGCATGGGCGGCGGCGGTGGCGGTCCCGCCCAAGATACCAACATCATCGACAACGCCGAGACGGTCTACATTTCATCGCTGGCACTGCTCAAGATGCTGCGGCACGGCCGAGCAGGTGTGCCCATGGAGGTCATGGGCCTGATGCTGGGAGAGTTCGTCGACGACTACACAGTGCGCGTGGTGGACGTTTTCGCCATGCCGCAGTCAGGAACGGGCGTGTCGGTCGAGGCGGTCGATCCTGTCTTCCAGACCAAGATGATGGACATGCTGCGCCAGACGGGGAGGTGCGTATTTCACGACACGCTTATCAGACATGTTCCGCCACTGACAACTGCAATCACAGACCCGAGACCGTCGTCGGCTGGTACCACTCACATCCCGGCTTCGGCTGCTGGCTCTCGTCCGTCGATATCAACACACAGCAATCCTTCGAACAACTCACGCCCCGAGCCGTCGCCGTCGTCATCGACCCCATTCAGTCCGTCAAGGGCAAAGTCGTCATTGATGCCTTCCGCCTCATCAACCCACAAACCCTCATGCTTGGACAAGAGCCCCGTCAAACCACGTCGAACTTGGGCCACCTCAACAAACCCTCCATCCAAGCCCTCATTCACGGGTTGAATCGCCACTACTACAGCATCGGCATCGGCTACCGCAAGACTGCCCTTGAAGAAGCCATGCTCATGAATCTGCACAAAACCGTTTGGACGGAAGCCCTGACCATGCCCGATTTCGCTGCAGAAGGCACACGCAACGAGGCGAACCTCAAGAAATTGGTCTCACTCGCCGAGGGATACGAGAAGCGCGTCAAGGAAGAGACGGAGTTGACTAAGGATCAACTACGGACGCGGTACGTGGGAAAAGTGGACCCGAAAAAACACATCGAGACCGTAGGGCAGGAGTTGATCGAGGACAACATCGTATCGGTGAGTCGACAGATGATCGACAAGGAGGCCAGTGTGCCCAATGCCACGGCAGAAGGTTTGGGCAGTGCGAGGTTGAATGGTGTCAAGGCCGCAAATGGCGTGAACGGGGGCCAGGCAGATGACGGGATGGAGGTAGATGAAGATTTGTGAGAGTGCCGCAGAGAGAGAAACACGCTGTACTATATGCATCGCTCAGGCGCTTTGAGTCGCAGCATGAGAGAGGCTCTCGTTGCATATGGGGATCATAGCCTCAATAGTTGTTCGACCGCCGTCGCAACAAGCATGAATTATGTTACACGGCAGCAGAGGTTTCAATCGTCGGTCATGCATGCACCCTTCACGAATAAGAGGAGACGACGGGGGACGAAGCATGAGAAATTGTGATGTATTGCATTATGTTGATCGACTGGGTAACGACTTGCTTTTCTTTCTATGTATCACGATCAGATCCTGCTGAGATTTCGTGAATGGGGGGGTATCTTTCTTTTTAATAAACTTGCAATCGCAATTCAAATGCCTCCGACCCAGGAAGGGAATGCAAACGCCATGTCGTGCCGTGCCATGCCCAACAATTCTCACCCCCGAGATGCAAAATTTGATGCAAGAAGACAAAAAAAAATATAAAAATCAAAGCGCTATGGCAAAACTCGCCAGTTTCTGGAGGTAGGGTTTAACAATTTGAGTTCCGAATATCTCTGTCTTTCTTTCTCTGACTACTTATTATCCAAATCCCATCTCTCGCAAAATCGCGACTCTCATGCGCGGAACAGGCCACGCCTAGTGGCCGCCGGCGGGAAAGAAGGCTCTTGGGTGAGATCGTCGTTCAACGCTGCCGGGGGTCAGGTGGCGTCTTTCGTAGACCGTGCCGTTGGTGGCCACGGTGGGGACCGCCGGGGGTGCGTTAACTGAAGAAGGAGAAGGTGAAGCCGTAGGAGTGGCGATGCCGGAGACGGTCTTGAGGGTTGGGATGGCGATGCCGTCTGCCGCTGCGGAGGAGGAGGAGGAGGAGGAAGGGGCGGAGTACGCTGGTGGAGCGGACGCTGCCGCCGAAGAAGAGGAGGAGGCTGCCGGCGCTGAGGATGCGGCAGCGGAAGCGGAAGTAGACGCGGATGAGGCAGAGTAAGCTGAAGGGGAAGCTTGGCCAACGGGCATTGTCGAGGTCAATGTGACAACAGTGACGATGGTCGTGAACCGCTCAGATCCAGATCCCGATCCAGCTGCAGGAGCCGAAGAAGGCTCAGCATCCGCCGCAGATGTCGTTGCGGTCATCGATCCTCCTGCGTAGGCCGATGGCGCATCAGTGGGAGCTGGAGCAGCACCCGTGTTCGGTGGCTGACTCCAAGGAGCTCGGCTCGGGACAGGCATGTCAGCAGCCTTGAATGCTGCTGCCCAAGCGTCCTTCGCTCCACTGGTGTATTTTGCTGCAGCCTGATCCCATGAGTTGGACCAAGCGCTCGCAGCCGCTGTACCAAAGGAGCTGATAACTTGACAGGTGTTTGGAACGTAGACCTCTGGCCAGACTCCGAGGTTGTTGGCCGAGATGACACTGGCTTGGGCATTGCAGGAGCTGACGAACGCGGTGTCGATGCTTGCGGCGGCGTCTCGCTTGTTGTTCTTGTCTGCAGGGACGTACGAAGGTGCGGTCATGTAGGCAGTGCGGTTCTTGTAGTTGGGAACGGCAGCAGTTTGAGGGTTGGATTCAGCGGCTGGTGCCGATCCCGCGGGCTCTGGGACGGCGAGCTTGGCCATTTCAGACTTTTCAACAACGTCGAAGTCGGCACAGGTCGTGTAGTATTCGTCTTTGCCGGCAGGAGTGTTGCAGTCGCGGTTGGATTCGGTGCCGAAATCCCAGACCCAGTAGGTTGTCAGAGTGCCGGGTTTGACGCTCTCTGGGATGAGAACATCATTCTCGCACCACGACTCGACTGTGGATGTCGGCTGGCCGGCGACGTGGTTAGGCTGGAGAATTTGTCGCTCTTGAGAGATGCTACCGCAGTTGATCTGGTGACATCTGCCATCGTCGAAATTTTGTGCCGCCATCAACCAGCCATTGCCGTTTCCACCCTTGCCGTCTCTGGTCCACTGCATGACATCTCCAATCTTTTCTTCATCGGAAGGCTTGGTGGTGCCAAAGACGAAGACGGAACCACCTCCCGGGGGTTTGCCGGTGATGTTCCATGGAAGGGAGACATGACCATTCTCGAGATACTTCATGGCAACATAGTCGCCAGGAGCGACTTTGAGCTTGGGAAAGTTGGTTGTGTAGTTGGATGTCCTCTGCGCAGGGTGGCAGACCAAGTCGGTGTCGTCAATGCGGTTACGGACTGTGCCATCAGATTTGCGCGCCTCCAGCGAAGGAAGCATCCACATCAATGAGAAGCCGTTGTAGGTAGGGTCTGTCCTCGAAACATAGCCTCGCGAGTAGCCACGTGGGCCAGTGAAAGTGCCATTGTCGGAAATGACCTGGTATTCCTCAACCCAGGAGTGAGCTGCCGTCAGCGGCGAGAGCAGGGCGAAAGCCAGAAGTGCGAAGAGCATGTTGAGTGGGGTTGAGCAGCTGCTGGTAGAGGATCGTAGCTGCATGTTTGTGTGTGTGTCGGTGTTTGCTTGAGTGGTGGTAGTGTGTCGAGCGAAGACCTGCTTCGCGATGCGATCAGTTTTGGCGTTGTTTGTCGTTGTGGTGAAGGTGGTTGGTCAACTCGAGATATCGGTCCTGCCGAATTGTATGTCGAACTTTTTGTAGTGAAGGAGTGGGAGGAGGAGCGGGAGTTTGAATATGCTAGAGCTCACGAGCCGCGGTGAATGTCGTGGGGCCACAATAGTACTTTTATGCGAAGGCAACAATGAAGGCGGCTTTCTCTATTGTTGAGGGTGAAAGGAACAGTCGGGCGTCGCAACAATGAGAAGGCTATGTACAAGAAAGAGGGCCAGCCATTGTGCAGAGAAAGTGACGTGCGGAAAGAAAGAAAGGCACGCTCGACACTGGAGGAGGTCAAAGGACCTTCACTGGCGCCATGACTTGTCTTTTGAGGCGTGAAGGCATATTCACGACGCATCACGTGGGACAGTCTGGGTCTTGGTAGATTGGTGCGAAACCGTGTCCCAGACATGGAATAGCATCGGATGGCGTATAACGCACTTGAGCCTGCTGCGTGGAGATGTGGTCGGCCAAGAAGTGGTCTAGCATGGTCGAGAATAGAGTGTTGCGGGCAGTTGGACGCGCTTGCGTGAGAGCGTCGGACAAGGAAGAACAACGTATGGAGTCGCGCAACCGGGGGCAGACCATATTTTCAGCATCGTGAAGTGGTCAGTGAGAGTCGTGGGCCAATCGAGGCAGTTGACGTTGCCGCTTGTGAAATGCGTCCTTTTGGTGTGTCGAACAATAGCACGTCTGGTTGTGTTTCACCTCGTGAATGTGTCGCGAAATCCCGCGCTGTGATTGGTCAACAAAGCCGTTGCGCAAGCGCCGAAGCTGATCTCGGGAACGTGGACGCACAGACGAAATGTGTGCGCGCATACTTATTGTCGCGACTGTCTGCTCCGGAATTCCGTTTGATACTCGTCGTGATGCATTTGGCAGAATCAGAGCGACAGACACTGGTTGTCTCGGAGTATCAGATCATGAGTTGCATGCACGCTGAGCCCTTGGCGTGCTTTGCAGAGTGAGGTGTCCAGCCATGTCGAGCTCTGCGCGACGTTGTGTAAACACAAGCTGTCGCGTGGCATAGACGACCTCAAGCCGTAGCCGCTTGCTGCCTACCCACTCGAAGCACCTCGTTCGGCGCGGGAGCAGGCTCCTCCAACAGTAGCATCTTACCAACAATCCTGTACTCACCGCATACTTTCTCCCACTGTCCAGCCTGTGAGCGACGAAGACGGCCCTCTCTTGGTTGCAATACCCACAATCTGAGCATTTGACAGCTCGCTCCAATCAGATCGGTGGGGATGGCAAGCCGCAGCGTTTTCTGTTCCGCCCTTTCCATAGTCCGCAGTACGATAAAGTCGTGCTCTGTGCAAGGGATAATGTACACGGAGATGGAGTAGAAGCAAGGGCCGTCAGAGCCTTTCGGAAGAGGCCTTCTGGTTTTGGACTCGTACTTGTGATTTGCCAGATGTTAGTGGCCATCTGCCGTGATTCGAGCGTGGCATACTTGTTTTCGTTAGTGGCCGCCATCAATACCTGTATTAACCGACCGCGATACAAACTTGAACGTGTTCATGTGGAAGAAGCAGCGCAGGAGCAGACCTGCTCGTCAGTCCATCGTTCGCAGTCCACCCACAGTAACAAAGCCCGTCAAGGACATTGCGAGCCACGGAGTGTTGAGAAGTGCAGTGTCAGGAGGGAGAATTTGATGCGGCCGCGTCCCGGACCTTTTCGTGAAGCCGAACGCCGATCCGGCCATCACTTGGCCTTGTACCACCTCAGACATGATCAAATTGCAGGAAAAGGATGAACAGCCTGCAATGATGACTCAACTGTCGGGAAGACAAATGTACAGTGCTCGCTGAACTGCGATTTACGTGCGGCAAACGGTGCTTTCACTGAGAGGGTTTGGGTTCAAGAGCTCATCCACCGCAGCAAGAATTTCGCCCCCACCAGCACCTTGGCCACTCTTCCCACATCTTCCCCAGCTCAACATTAAGCCTCTATCGACAATCTATTGTTCCCCTTCCATCAACCAACCAGGCGAGGTGGCCGAGTGGTTATGGCGCTAGTTTCAGGCTCTGAAAAGAGTGCCGAAGTGTACATCCTACATTACTAGTGGGTAATTCGTAAGCACACTCCGTTATGGATAGCTTCACGAGATATAGCTTGCTAATTGCAAGCAGCGCGTGGGTTCGAGTCCCACCCTCGGTTCGTCGCGCTTATTCTATCTATCCTGTGGATCCTGTACTGACATCCCTCTCAGTCAACAATACACCCCCTACGACTTCTCAGAAGTTGATCATCTTTTTGCCTTTTTGGTGTACAAAAGACCTCTTGCAGGTTAGAGACATGTACTATACAATCTTTTCGAAAGACCTTTTGTCTTACAGGCATCATTTACACACGAGGCGAAGTCGATAACATATGAATCGTACCTTCGTTTTTGCGAGGCAGTCGTAACTATGGGGCACTACTTGTGCTCTTTGGACAAAATCTGGGGGAGTGCAGCACGAGCTTCAGTGGCAACCAGGTTTAATTGCATCGAGTACTAATAGGAAGAGATGTTTGAAACAGATAACCGAATAATAGTTAGATCAGGGCTACTATATCCAGAGGACTACAAACCAAAGCAGATCGAGCTGACAAGTACGCAATAACAGCGACAGCGTCCACTGCAAGTCCCTGCCATTGACTAGTTGATAGACTTGAGCGAGGAGGAGCACATATTTCCCTCGCCCGCCGCGTGTAAGAGGATCGGAACTAGCTCCGTCGCCAGCTGTGGCTTGCACGGACAGCACATACGTAGAGCCTGGAGGAGCTGTCACTTACTCTTTGTGATATACTGCGGTCAGCGTGGTCGTACGCTGGCGTAATGGGGGCGTCTTGATGAGCTTGCATCTACGGCGTGGTCGGAGGAGGACAGTGGTAATTTAGGGCACGGTTGTTGATCCACGAATTTTTCCTTCCCCTCCACTCCACTCCACTTCCACTTCCATCCGTCGTAGCCACTCCTGGAGGCCTCGAGAAGGCTGATGGAGCTGCTCGGCAATTCTGGACCAGCCCCAAGCAACCTAGGTAGGCGACCATGCCCTTATCGGTTGGCATGACCCGGCAGTCCTCATTGTTATCGCATCGGCTGCCCATGCTGTTTCTCTTCAAGGTCCTTTATGCAGCGATACGATCAAAGTCTCTGCTAGTACTACCATTCTCCACTACAGCTTCTACAGTATATCTGAATCCTGCACGCGCGGCAACACTACGGTGCGCCAGGCAGTTCATCGCGTCATCCCATCGTAGCTGCACGCAGCGGGGCACATCACGAGGTTGCATGCATCAGGAACAGGAAGAGAAGACAGCCGCATCACATATACCGCCTCCCCCTCCGAGGCCGCCTCACACCCATGGCGCTTTATGAGCGTCGCTCCTCCTTTGAGGACTTGAGTCGATGGCGAACACAATCACCCACGGGCTCCGAAAGACGAAAGCTTACCTTCAATCCCGTCGGCGAATGGACAGACCCGGCAGTACAATATGATCCCCCAGTGGCAGCGGTCGAGGTCAGCAAAGGGAAGAGGATAGCACAAGTGGCTGTGGCCGTGGTATACTGCTTGTTCGCTGCCGGCATCGTCTTTGGCTTTGCAGCGATCAAGCCCGTGCTGATTGAACAAGGGGTGTATCAGGACCGGTGCACAGAGGAAGAGCTGCGGAGTGGTGATGGCGTATGCTATGGACAAGAGATTCGGCTCAATTTGATGTTCACCGTAGCCGCTGTGAGCACCAACGTGTGTGCTCTTCCGGTAGGAACAATCCTCGATCGATTTGGACCAAGAGTGGCTAGTATCATTGGCTGTGTCTTCCTGTTTGTCGGGTCATTGTTCCTCGCCTTTGCAGCAGACGTGTCTCATGCATTCGATGCATACATCCCTGGCTACTTGTTCCTGGCTCTGGGAGGACCGTTCGTATTCATCTCGTCCTTCCAGCTTAGCAACACCTTCCCACAGCATTCCGGACTCATCCTTGCCCTACTCACCGGCGCCTTCGATACGAGCAGTGCGGTTTTCCTCGCCTACCGCCTGCTCTTCGAACATACGAATGGCTCGTTCAACACCAAGAAGTTCTTTCTGATCTACTTGGTCGTGCCCATTTTGATCCTGATCTCCCAGTTCACCATCATGCCAGGCAAGTCGTACAAGACAGTTGGTGAACTTGTCGAACAAGCAGAAGAGCCTGCTACGGCAGACATCCACGACTCTGATTCCGACATTTCCGATCGAGAAACCCGCGTCGGGATCCAAACCACCCGCCGCTCCAACCGCGAGACTGCTGCGACAGAGATCGAAAATCTCCTAGGCTCCAAGACCGCCGAACAACAGACCCAGCAAGAAGAAGCCAAAGCTCGCACCTCGGGTGTCTTCGGCGCAATGCATCACGCCTCCGTCCTCGAACAAATCCTCTCCCCCTGGTGGGTTCTAATCACACTTTTCACAGTCCTACAAATGCTCCGGATCAACTACTTCGTCGCCACGATTCGCACGCAGTACACGGAAATGTTCCATTCTCCCGCCCCAGCCGTGCAGATCAACAATTTCTTCGACGTTGCTCTGCCCCTCGGCGGAGTCATATCCGTGCCCTTCATCGGCTACGTCCTTGATCATACTTCAACTGCATTTGTCCTCGCACTTCTCGTGAGCATTGCCACAATGATTGGTATCTTTGGTCTCATCCCAGAAATGTGGGCTGCCTACGCAAACGTCATACTATTCGTCGTCTATCGGCCGTTATACTATACTGCTGTTTCCGACTACAGTGCCAAGGTCTTTGGCTTCCAGACGTTTGGCAAGGTGTACGGTTTGATTATCTGCCTTGCGGGGCTGTGTAACTTTTCACAGGCGGGCTTGGATGCTTTGACCCATGTGAGGTTTGGCAACGATCCGAGGCCGGTGAATGCGATGCTCTTGAGTGCTGCTGTGGTTGTCGGAGTTGTTCTCGTGGGATTCGTAGCTTGGCAGACTGTGGTTTTGAAGAGAGATGGGGAAGATGCTGGGGGGAGGAAGGCAGAGGAGGAGAGAGAGGAGTTGCTGCGTGGGCGAAGGAATGGGGAAGTCAATGGGAATGGGCACCAGAGCGGCAACAGTGCTACTTACGAGGGCATTTGACTGTGGAGAAATCTGTCTCTTGCGAATTGGTGATGTCGGACATGTACGGCGAGTCGGAAGCGTCTGGAACTCATCTGATTCAAAAGCGATTGCATTCATGGCCAGAAATTTAGCAAGGCGCTGAGGTGACGGCTTTGGATCTGTTGTGTATATCGCGTACATTCGGTGACTATACGTGCATAACGACTTCCTGCTCTGCTTCCATCTCTTTCTCCATGTCTCGAGCTTTGGCGACCAGGGTCAGGACTATTTTCGGCCGATCCTTGGGGTTTCCTGTAACTTTCTCCTGGGACGACGACGACGAGGCCATCTTGGCCCTGTTCAGCTTCGCATCTGCTACGAGTCTTCTTTGTATATTGAACAATACGTTTGAGCTTTTTGAGCTCGTTCGGATGGGTCTGCGGTGCGCGAAACAGTACTTGCTGGCATCCGTTCTCTCGCAAAATCGTGAATATTGCAGAACATTTCAGAACCTGGTAGATTATCATGGGCATTGATTGTTAGGCATGTTCAGACCCAACATGGGAGGTCACGACGGAACATTCGACGAAACAAACAAAGGGCACAACACGTCGTGCAAGTATTTCATCGAACATCTACGAACGAAGACGGCGAAGACGCTAATCGTCTGGTAGAGTCCGGTATTCATTGTGTCTCTCTCTGGCACCGTATTCGTCGCCATGAAAACACACAAGCAAAATCGCTTGAATCTATTCTCTGCATTGAGTCACTTCCCGAAGACTGTACACTATTTCTCCCTAAGCGGCCTTCCACTCATAATGGAACTTTCCAATCTCCGGCACACCCTTCTCATCCTTGCCCTTGATATCAAACATATGTCTTCCGAAATAGTCCAACTCTGCCTCCTGGAAGCTTGTTGGTAAGTCCACGCTCGTCATCATCTTCAGGTAGTCCAACGTCGAGCTTAGCGCTGGAATGACATGGTCGTTTTCCGTAGCGGCGAGAATCACCCTCTTCAGTGGCGCGAAGGTCTTCTTCAGGTCGGCAGCGATAGAAGGGACGGATAGCGGGTCCATCTCATGATGATTGGAGATGGAGGAGATGGAGGAGTGGGTCTTGTAGTGGGGTAGAAGGAGCTTGGAAGAGATGTAGTCGGCTTGGATAATGCATCCTGCCCGCCAGATCTGGAGAAGAGAGTGGTAGTCGATGTTGAAGTGGTTCTCTTTGTCTGCTGCTGCGATGATGTTCATGCCTTGGCAGAAGGATGCGAGGCAAGCGCCATAGGTCGCAAGTCGGAGGTCTTCGAGGAAGGCTTTCTTGTCCTTGATGGATTTGAGGGGTTGAGGAGGGAAATCTCCGCCGAACGTCTTGTTGATGACACGTCGTTGCTGCAGATCTGCCGATGCGAGACGGAGATAATGGGCGGTTGTCAGAGTCGGGGCTGGGATATGCATGTCGACTGCTTGAGTATTTGACCAGATTCCAGTTCCTTCTTCGCCGCAAACGTCTTGCACTACTTTGTCTTCGACAGTATCGAGTACTCGTTCTCCTTTTTCGTTGATGGTCTTACATATTGCGGCTCCGATACGGACGAGGAACGTGCCCTGAAGCTCGCCAGATTTGTTCCATTGAGCAAAGATGTCCCCGATCTCATCTTGAGATAATTCGAGGCCTTTTGTCATGAGGCTCCAGGTCTCACAGACGGCGGACATCATGCCATGCTCGATTCCGTTGTGGATCATCTTACAGTAGTGACCCGCGCCTCCGGTACCGATACGAGCAACGCAGGGAGTTCCATCGGGAGCCTTGGCAGCGACCTTTTGCAGCAGTGGGAGGACAACATCGAAGGTCGAGGCATCTGTGCCGGGGCACATGGAAGGCCCTCGGCGAGCAGCTTGGTAGCCTCCGCTGACGCCGCAGCCCACGTACCGGATGCCTTTGGGGGCGCTCTTGGCGATTCGACGTTCGGTATTCTGCCAATTCTCGTTGGCACAGTCGATGATGATGTCGTCTTTGCGGAGATACGGCATCAATCCACTGAGGACCGTGTCGCCGACGTATCCGTGAGGCAAAGACCAAACAAAAACTTTCCTCTGGTTTCCAAAAGCCTTGCACATTTCTTCGTCACTTTGCACTTTGGAGATTTTGTTGCCGACGTTGTCCTTCTTCGCCGCGGCCAAAACTTTGTCCATGGCTTCATTGGAGGGATCGCGAAGGACGACATCACAGCCATGCTCCGCGAAGAGGAGAGCCATGCCGCCACCCATGGCTCCGCAGCCTATCATGGCGAGCTTCTTGATCTCAGCATGTTGTCCGTTGATGCCGTTTTTGGACGCCATATCGAAGTGGCGAAAGATTTGATCGAGTTGTGAGAGTCGTGGGCAGCGAAGTGAAGGATTTGATCCGAAAGGCCCACGATCCAGCACGTCTTGAGCAACCCTTCACGTCGAACAAGCAGTCTAGACTATGATGCAGTGTTACCTCTCCAAGCTCCGTCAAGCTTCGCACTATGCAGGGTGGATCATCGTGATGTCAAGCGGCTGCGGCGTCCGTGAATGCGCGGAAGACGCACGGGTGCACGTGATGCCTTGCAAGTCTCGATGCCGCGAAAGCTGATTATTCAGGACAAGAGGCGGGTCTGGATTCTGAGTATGCTTCCGAGCTCTGTGGTCTGGTTGGAGCTGGCCACGAAGACTGTGATCGATCGAAGTAAGTCCAAGTTTTGCTAACCTCGCTCATGGATGCCAGGCCAATAGTTGCCGCTCTCAGGCACAATTGAAAGGCCCTCCGCGTCTGCCTCCAGACTCGAGGAGCAGCATTGGAGGCCTTCCGTATTTCCAAGGTGTGGTAGTTCTTCATAAGCTGCGTTCGAGACCTCAATGCCTCCGAGGGGGAAGTTCCAACGGAGATTTCGAGAAGCCACGTTGAGCACACCTGCGAGCGATAGCACATGTTCTCCAAGAGCAAGTCCTGTATCGCATCGCACTCTCTGAACCCAAAAGATCATGCCTGGAAAGGAGAGAAACATCATGCATTGTCGGGTATCCTCACTCATCCTCGTCACCGTAGTTGATGTCCTCGCTACCGCTTTCATCTCCCTCTTCGTCGTCGTCGCCATCGTCATGTCCGTTGACCTCGCTCCAAGCCTGACTCTCCTCCAACGGCATTGGCTCCACGGTGCTCAACGGTACTTCATTCTCCGCCTCCTCCTCCTCCTGCTGCTGCTTCTCGTCATCCAGATCGAACATGACACTTTTCCTCCTACTAGGTGGCCGGCTCTCTGCGGCCCCTGTGCTCTGCGTCAGCCTTCTCGACCTCTTCTCAATTAGAACGTCTCCATTCCACGGCCTGCATTCCTTGACCGTCTCTCCGCAACGCAGACAAATGAATCCTTCGCCCTCTTCCGCTTCAATGCGTTGGGCCAGACAGACGAAACAGTAAATACACCCGCACGAGTCTGCTTCGTAGGGATTTGTGATATCAGTGGTGGAACTTCCAATAATCCCGCTATTCGCAGCTGCGCTACTGGCCATGATCTCCTGCTCCGACTGTCCTCCTGTGGGATTTTGATCTTGATAGCATATGGCGCATGTCCGCTCAGGTAGGAAGGCCAATTCTCCCTTTGGCATGCCGTCCTCGTCGTCCTCTCCCTCATATGTGGGTTTCGTGCTGAATATCTGCTTCGTTGTGCTCTTGGTCTTCTTCCATGCTCGTGCAAGCCAGCGCTTCCAGCGTGATATACCGACCAAGGGGAGGATGAAGAGGAGGAACTCGGTGAATGCGTGCCAGACCAGTTGGCGATTGAGCCATTCGAAGGACACTTCGCGTGAGGTCTGGTTCGATGCGGGCACGAGACGGAGTCGGAGGAGGCGGTCGGTGAGTGTGCGATAGTGACCATTGTAGAGGAAGACAAGGAATGAGCAGAATGCGGCAATGTTGTGGGATGTGCTCGCGAAGGTGGTGAATCGGGAAAGTCGTCGAATGAGCGGAGAGGGTTCGTCGTAGCCGTTTTCCAGCGAACTGAGCCGGTCTTCCCATCTGCTCCAACCATAACGTCCTCCCACGGTCAACAGGCCGTACACCACTCGCTGCCAAGTCGTCGCCTCTTTTCGTGTGAAACTGGGATCCGGGTTGCCGCGTGCATCAATGTATTTCAGCCCCTGCAAGCTCGCTCCGTATGACTGCCCGTGATCGTAGATGCTCAGCTTCCACATGACAGCGCGCAGAGCAGCGGTGAGCTCCACGTCGTAGTCATCTTTGAGGTGTGCGCCAAAGTACTTCAGTCCTTCTCCCGCCTGTTTCTTCAGCAATCCGAGCAGTGCTTCGTCGAGGAGTTCGGCATCGACCTGGCCGACGCGGAATGCCGGTCGCGTGCCGTAGGGAGATCGGATGTTGTCCCAAAAGGAAATGAGGTCGAAAGCATACGAGCGCAGCGTGGGCGGGAGTTGGGTGAGTTGGGCAGCTCGGACATCGCGTTGTGCCGTCTCCGCCGCCGTCAGCGCTTCTGCTCGTGCGAGACGGCGTTCCTGGATGCGCTTCTGCGCAGCCGCAAAGTCTGCCATGTGCGGAGCATCGGCGGTCGCATGGAGAGTTGTGTTGTTCGCGAGTCGTGTGTCGTGTCAATGTTTGGAGGTGAGCGTGAGGCACGCGAGCCGAGGTTCGCGGCCGGGGCCGGACCTGCTTTTGCTGGGGTTTCCTACATTTATTTCCATTAGCATGTTCCTCGACTTCCATCGGCGAAATGACCGGGAATTGCTTCGTCCAGGCAAGAGAGTATAGAGAGAGAGTATTGTGCTGGTCACAGGTGGAGGCTGAAAACGGTCTCCTGTGACTTGCTTCCGCCAGAATTGACCATATGAGAATCGTCCTTCGGGAGTCTGGAGACCTTGCAAAGACGTCTGCAAAGAGTCACAGCCATTCAAATGCCCATTTCAGTCAGAATCCTTGAAGAGCCTCCCGCCCTGTTCCGACTCCGATTGGCATGCTGAGGAGCCAGATAATCGGAAGCATGGAGTACGGTCTAGTTTCCTGTCGTGCGTGGTTGCCGTTTCTTGGACGTCCGAGGATTCGTTGGCAATGGATCGATGTATTGGATGGAGTCATGAGACCCGACGAGCTCTTGCTTCTGTGTCTTGGTATAGCGCAGCAAGTCCAGCATCCCTCGACCTCGTGCCTCTGCTGTTGGCAAAAGTGTTCGAGACAGCAACCAGAAGACACTCAGCTCTCAGCCTCCTGAGATTCTTCATTAAAACGACGCTGTAGACTCTCGCCGCCCTTGAAGCGGTGATCAGAGCTGAGCGACCAGGATCGATAATTCGACTCTCCAGCATTTGGATCCAGAGATATCGGGAGCCATGCGGTATCCAGGTTTCTCAGTCCTCGCCATCGATCCAGAAATACTCTCTCTCCCATACTCCCTCTGCGAGAAGTCAATGGAAGCACCCTGGGGATAACTCACCTAATCCGGCCCCTCCACGACCGGCCACTCTCTCCACCCGCGGATGATGACGATCCAAGGGCGGCGTTCCGGCACCGCTGGATCCGGCGTGCAAACGCCCCCAATCACCAAAGACGTCCATCCAGCCCCGCCGACGACATCTGTGTGCAACTCGATACCGTCCGGTACCAGTCTATCCATAGATCGGCCTGGGGCTGGTCTCTCGACGTCTAAGGGACAGAGGAGGTGCAGGATCGCGCGGATCCAGTAGGGGATCGCCGCCCTGAGGCCTTCGTCAGGCTCTCCGCTGTTCGAAGATGTTAGTTCCGCGGATGGAGATGGAGGTGGGTTGGCTGGAAACTTACAGGGAGATCAGAGAGGTGGTGGAGGTGGAGGGGGAGATGGTGCGCCTGGAGCAATGTCAGCATGGCTCTGTCACTGCCACTCAATCCTTCTGAGCTGTCAAGCGGTCGCGGTGCGCTCTCAGAGGCTTGTCTTGACAGAGAGAGAGGCCAGAGTGAGACTCTGATCTTTGCTAAGTCGTCACAAGCACTGCCCTCTCCGACTAGTCGCCGAAGGCTCCCATGCCATCGCTTTCGTTCGAGGCGGCGCTGACACTCTCAAACAGACAGAGTCAAGGGAAGGAAGCGAACTCACTCAAACTCGATCGGCATTGTGGTGGGCCTGCAAATACCATCCAAGTCAGCGCACCATGTTATCAAACAACAAGTCAAAGGCTTACTCCAGGCGGAGAGCCCACTCCTCCCAACCGTCTTCCTTCCGGACGTGCACGATGAGTGCGAGTGCCATTGTTGTCGTTGTTGCTGTCGCTGTTGTCTGGAATTTCGTTGGCGTGGTGGTGGAGGGAGCGACGGAGAGCAAACAGGTAGCGGAGCGGCAGAGCCACAAGTGATGTTTGCACGCGGCATGACGACGCCGCCGTTGTGAGCTACATATTTCAGCATGGCAAGCGCGGATCTGAAGTATTCACAACTATCTGCAGTGAAATTCGATACCATACAATACTCCATGCTGTGAGCTAGGAAGCTCGATCGTGCGCGGCGATTGTCAATGCCTCAACGATATGTCCAGCAATCAGAGACACCGCTTGCACTCGCCATAGAGCGGAGTTGACGCTGTTGGTCGTAAGTTTGTGCCGACGTGAAGACAAAGCCGTTGAGCTCAATCTTGCTTCTTCACTTCTATCATGACGGGCAGGAACGAGGTTGCACGGTCAAGAAAGCGACCAGAGATTGACTAAGGGAGGTTACATTGATTAAAGAGCGAAGAACGCAAGACTGTGACGATCTGCTAGCAACGAACGATAAATGGTAGTACAAGTTGAGTGTCGTGCTTCAAAATGAAATGCAACAAGATTGTCGTCAATGGATCGTGCGGAGAGAAACGATACCCACTCCTCCAAACATGGGGGTATCACATATCCTTGCCTCATCCCGTTGTGAAGACCTCCTCGATGTCGCATTTCCCACTTGTTCCTGCTGCTTTGCACCCGTGTCTCAGCGCGGATGGCAGAGCTGCCGGCGCTACGACGATGCTCGACGTCGTGGTGGTACTCAATGCCCCCTGGCCATGATTCACATCATCTGGTTGGTCATAACTGTTCACTCTGTCTATGATCATTTCGGTGATTGGAATTGATTGTGCGACTTGGGCACACATATCTGGAGGCTTATCGTTGGTGAAAGTATCATTCCGGGTGTGTTCCTTCTGCGACGGGACTGGTTTGACAACGGCCATCTTGATATTTCGCGTTGGCTTTTCTTTTGCCAGCGCATGCATCTTGGCGGGCAATCGTGTCTGAGTTGGGACTCATGCGAGTGAAAGTGCCCGTCTGCTAATCTGGGTGAATGAACTGATATTTTTCTGCGAGAGCTCCTGGTGCGGAGTCTCTAGGCCAGTGACAAGAGCTCGGGATGAATAGCAAGAGCTGAGGGTCGGTAGTGCTGATTGCCAGTTTGACAATCGCTACCATCCGGGGCGAATTGAGCGAGCAAAGAGTTATACGGCACAGCATCCTGTTGTGAAGAGCGACAATGGACCAATTGCCGAAATGTGCTGAAGTTTGCTGGAGTGGAACTGGAGCAGGTCGCGGAGTGTCTCTCGCCTGAACCGCAAAGCTGATGATGGGCCATATTAAGTGGTTGGTCCTGTCTGCCATCTTGCGGCCGAGAAGGAGCTCTTTAGGATGGATGCTACCAGCGTCTGGCTGCTTGGAGTACTAATTATGCGGCTGGGACTCTGGTCGAGCAATAGAATTCTCCTCAGGATTACCAAGCTGGAACCCGAGGAATATGCCGACCAATTGGGACCCTCAGTCATCCTGTGGCTGACCAAACGCTTGCTGCTGCGATTTACTGACGGCTTGAAAGTGTGCTTCTGTGCATGGTCGTCGGGAAAGATTGATGCTTTCGCCAGATTTCCAGTGCAGAGAATTAAGCGATGTGTTTGTTGGTTGTCTCCTTCGAAATCTTGCGCTTGAGAAGAGGCTTGATGCTCCGGACTCTTGACTGCTGGAAGCAATGGTCTCGCGCATCATTCTGGCACAGCATCGTTGCTTCCCTAACGATGTAAAGCCATGATTCGAGGTACAATTCGGTCGGATGGGCCCCTTGGCCCTCATACAGCAGAGAAGAGGCTCCTTGGCGAAAGCTGCAAGACTTTGGAAGCTCGATTTACGGATTCTCCGTATCATTCCGGTCGCGAAATGGGTTGGATGCCGTTGCAATATGCGTTTTACTGCCGTGCCGCCGTGGTGAAGCGCCAGAAACAATGTCCCGCTCCGGAGGTTTCTGATTTGTCGGGGTTATTGTCTCGTACCGCTTTCACCCTCACCTGATCACCCATCCCACTGATCTCCTAGAGAACATCCCAATGCGGGAAGCAATCTAATATACAAGTTGCACTCCAGGCGCAGCCTCCGTGCCCGAGCGAAGCTGCCCCGACACGATGACCCCGCGTAGAAGGCTGTACGGTTCAGGCACCTGGGGTCTCTGCCCCAGGTTGCTTTTTCCATCCCCGTACAAATTCGCGAAAAAAACACCACCTTCCAAAAACCACAAACGCCAAACGCCGAGCCCACTCCCTCCTCCTTCCATCCCCTCCACTACCACGGTATCGTGTTCTGCCGCCTCAGAGTGAACAGCCAATCCTTGAAGTTGGCTTGCTCGTGGGGTCTTGGTCAGTAGCCTCCGAGGTGACTCATCACTTCCTCCACCGCGTCCCAGTTCCTCCTCTTGCTATCTCTGGTTACTGCGCCAACGAGTGCCTCCATCGTAGTGGCCTTCTGCTTTCGGGTTGGGTAGGGTGCAGGGTACCCCATGGAGGCGTGAAACCTCATCATGAGGTTGGTGAGACCATTTTTATCGGCCGAGTAGGCCAAAAATCTATCCGTCGCGAGGCCCTGTCCGTGGAAATCCTGCCAATCGCCTGTAGGTAGAGCAGCATCGTTAGTTGACGTGCAACGGAGAAGTGGCCGGATTACCGAGACATGAAGCTTTACTTGAACATATGAGGAATGGGTCTGCGAAAATGCGTCATCAGTTGTTCTTTTTGGAGTGCCTCATCCGATGGCTTCCAGTGAAAGCAAATGAAAGGGAAAGGGATTGTTACTTGACCGTATGGAGAGGAAAGGGCGTTTTAGAACTCCGATGATCCATCGTTGGCTGTTCTTTGGGGGGGTTTTCTTTGGTTGACTCTCAACGGAAAATGGAGAAAGAGAGAAGTTGAGATTGAAAGAAAGAGGGGAGTCGAGATTGGCAGATTGTGACTTACTGACTCTCTGCTGCTGAGCGCAAAACTGATCGCTCAGAGTGCAGCTCAGCGCTTTGTCGCCAAAGGATGGCGAGCTTCTGGTTGGGGCATGGTGCCCCGACGTGAGCGCCACAATACGTGAGCGCTGTTCTCAAAAGTTCTTTGTCGTCGAACATGTACTCGTAGTTGTCCGAAAAGAACAGGCGGGATTCGTCGTCGCTCCAGATGGCATCAGCTTGCTGTCGCGGACGGGGAGGGAGTGGGTTCTCTGCCGGAGCAGGAGCGGTCGGCGGCGGCGAAGGCAGAAGAGGAGGAGGAACAGACGGTCGTGACGGCGGTGGTGGTGGTGGTGCCCTACCACTGGGCGCTGGGTAGCGAGGCGGAGGCGGCCGGGGAGAGTCTGGTGATGGCGGCGGCGATGGGGATGGCGAGCCGGACTCAAGCTTGCGGCGCTTCGTCGCGCGGTCTGGAGTGACGTGTGGTGAAGACATCTTGCTGGCAATGTCCTGTGCGTGCTGTTCTCCGAGTCCGTCGTGTCAACGATTGAATCTCTGTCACTGACATCGATCAAGTCAACCGACAGGGGTAAGCTAGCTCCGGCAGTCCCGCAACAATACAAACAACTCCACCAACCTCGAAGGCGACAACTCGCGAAGTTGTGCATACTCAACAGCTCCAGACTGCGTCGGAGCGCTTCTGAGGATTCGAGATATCGCTCCGAAACCCTTCTGGAGACCTGATGCCTTCACTTTGAAGAAGCTGCTCGAGTTGCCGGATCCTGCAGCTTCGACCTCTCTACTCCTGTTTGCAGACCCAGAGCTGAACAGCACTGCCTATGATCAAGTTCGACAATGAGATTCGTTGGAGCGCTGGAAGTCATCGCTCAAGCACATAAGTTCGCTGATGGCCCCACCGTGGCCTCGCTACTCGACTCACAGCCATGTGTTCTCGCGATCTCCTCTTAAGAGCACCTTATGCTTTTATGAGCTCTTGACCCCAGAAGCCGCCGACTGAGAACGCTTTGTGCCCGCTGTAGTTTGGCTGATGTGCCTCCATCGTCAATGCGTGCGAGTGGCCTGGACGCCTTAGGTATCTCGAGAACTTCGATCCGATTCTATGCACTCTATTGAGGCCTAACCTGCAGCTTCAAAGGGCCTGAAAGGCAGCAGTGCGCTATGCGAGTGCCTGTCGCGCAAGCTCATGCATTAAGCTGATGTTCAGGATCAGGCCCAAAGCAGGAGTGAAGAAGGGCTCCGGACGATCTGATCAAGGAACATGGCACCTTGAGTCAACTCCCAAAAAGTACAATAGTCGTGGCTTGCACGCGACGCCGCTCCAGCCGCGATGCCAAGACCCGTCTTCAAGGGTTGCCGAAAGTGCAAGCTAGCGTAAATAACCATCAAGGGCCTCTAACGGACCCTCGCTTTCCATCGCGGACATTAGTCCAGCCGCAACATCCCGCTTGCCCTTATATACAAGACAGAGATTGAACCAACGGCATCCAATGCCGAAGAGGTGAGGTCGGCCGGGCTCTGCGTCCTGGCCCGAATCTCCGCGGATTCCCGCCTTTTTGACGACATGTAAGCCGCAGCTAGTCTCAGCCTCCGAGCGCGGGGAGCCTTTCCACCGGCACTTTGATGAGACGGCGTCAATGTGGGGTAACTGGCTCATCGATCGGCCGTTGCGCAGCGAGATGACAGGCTTTGGAAGCCGAAGCTAAGCGTGGCCTCAATCGTGGATCGTGCTTTTGGCTGGCTGGTCACGATCACAAGTAAGCAAGAATGGCAAGAGTATATCAGGTGGACGCCGGTAGGTTCCAGAAGTCTCTTTGTTCTTCATCTCGCCTTCCAAATCCTCCTCATATACTACCCTCAAGACAACAACAAATCTCTTCACACGACCATCCGAATACATTAGCGACCACTAGAGCGAGATAACCAAATTATGTCTGCGACCATCAAGAGCACCCGCGCTCTGGCGTCGACGAACATGATCTCCCGGTCGCGGACGGCCACAGGCGTATGCAAGGCGGCGACGACACAGATTCGCGCACAGCACACTGGACGACGACGACTACACTCGTCCTCGCACGAGAACCACGGCGTCGCGATTCCGAGCATTCCTCAGTCGGAGACTAGCTCACTACCACACAGCGCACAGTCGCATGCATCGACAGCGGCGCCTCTATCATGCCTCCCCTTGTCTGATGTTCTTCGTTCGTATCTCATCACAACCATGTCCTCGTCGCCCGCACTCCTGGGCGCATCGACGAGCTTACTCCGGAAGATGCTCGAGTCCAAGAATCCGCTCTTTGATATCGAGAAGAACCCACTTATGCGCATCATTCTTTGGGAGACGTTCTACAAGCAGTTCTGCGCAGGTGCGGACAAGGAACAGATCTCGAGACGCTGCAATGAGCTCCGCGCGCAGGGATACTCGGGCGTCATCCTCGAGAACGCGCGCGAAGTACTCAAAGACGAAGCTGGGCACGATGAGGCCGAGGACATCGCATACTGGAAGAAAGGCATGCTCGATACCATCGAGATGGCTGCCCCAGGCGACTTTTTGGGTCTGAAATGGAGCGGCATGGGCAGCGCCGCAATGAACCGCATGGCGAAGGTACAAGACCCATCGTCTGATATGGCGGCTGCTATGCACGCTGTCAGCAAAGCCGCAGAAGCCAAGAATATTGGTCTCCTCCCATCCGCCGAGGAGACTTGGAATCTTCAAGGCTTTCACAATTGGTCCCTCATGATGCAGCGCGAGTACAACACCAAGGGCAGGAGTATCATCTACACCACTTACCAGATGTACTTGAAGCAAGCGCCAGAGACCCTCAGCAAGCACCTCGAAATCGCCAAAGCAGAAGGGTTCACTCTCGGAGCCAAGCTCGTCCGCGGCGCATATCTCGCCTCTGAGCCTCGCCACCTCATCCACGACACCATCCAAGACACCCATAACGCCTACGATTCCGCTACCACGGCCCTCATCAACCGCTCGTACGACTCTTTCTTGCGACCATCGACCACAGGTCAAACACACTTCCCCAACGTGAACGTCGTCGTCGCTTCCCACAATGCCAACACTGTGGAGAAGGCTCAAGCTCTCCGACAACAACAAGCTCGCGCCGGACAACAATTGACTCCTCTTGTTTATGCTCAACTCCAAGGCATGGCGGACGAAGTCTCGTGCAAGATGCTGGCCAATGCCAAGGCGGCCGAGGGCGATCCGAACGCAGTTCAAGAAAAGGTGTTCAAGCTGACAGTATGGGGAACCATGCAGGAAGCTTTGAACTACCTTCTGCGCCGTGCAGCCGAGAACAAGGACGCAGCGAGCAGGACAGGAGAGACCAGCGCGGCCATGCAGACGGAATTGGTCAGGAGGTGCAAAGCTACACTTGGCATGGCGTAGACCTTGACTTTCTTTGTGAGATGAAAGATTAGTTTGGGCTGAGGACGTTTGCTCTGATGCTATGATGGAACGACTTTGAAAACGGTTTGTTTGACTAGCGTGACGAAATCCGCAGGAAGCATGAGCATGAGCATGAGCTTAGCAAGTATGGCGCTGGAGGGAAAGCGGTGATTTGAGTTCGAGCGAGGAGTTCCGGAACATTGTTTATTACAAGCGCCGTATGTAGTGCAACTCTTCACAGAGTAGTCTGAATCAAAATGCTATTCAGATTGATCGAAAGAATTGTGCAAGCCTCATGTTTTCAAGTTCCACCGTGTTCGAAGACACTTTTCCAAGCTTCGCAAAAGCATCACATCTTCGAATTCTCCATTTTCGAATTCTCTATTGGCAACCCAGTACATTGCCTCTTGGTCCCGGCACGGAAGTATATTGCCATGCATACAACCCATGCAGGCACCAACGGGAAATTGCCTTGTTCGGTGTGAAGTGACGCACGGGGGAGCCTCGCACTCCATTGCCGACCAGCCTTTCTCCACACCCGCCCCTGGCAAAAATTCTCTTTGTCCTACAGGACAGTGTTTATCCCTTTTTTTGCCGCGTGCCCTGGCATCAAGTGTGTGAATGTGACAGGTTGTCTCGCGTCATCTGTGGAGTCTTTGGACATTAGAGCTTACGTAGCATTTGCGGCACTCATCAGTTCTTCCAGTGGCAGATAAGTTCGGCTTGAGAGACGATCATTTGCTACCCAGAGAATGAATTGCTTGGAAGATGGTTGGGTGTAGCAGGTGACCAGGAGCACTATCTACTGCAATAATGATAACACTTTCACGTCACATGTTGTGCGTTTCGCCGAGAAAGAGCGTCAAAGAAACCATGCTGAAGAGTTTGAAGCATTGGATATTCGATTCGCATGCCTTGACTGGCTGCCTCGCGGGTTGACGCTGCTTTGGGAGGAGCTGTGCTTTTTGTATGCGGCGAAGCGGCGGTGATGGAATTCGCTATCATCGGATCATCGCCCGGTGGTCTCTCTTTCGGCGCCATGAAGTCTTAGTGGAAAGTAGGTAAGACTCGAAGCAGGCTCTGGAGCTGCTGGTCATGATGTCGCTGCGCCAGTGGTGGTGCTGTTGTCTATCGACATGGCGAGTATCACGGCAACCCGTGGGCAACAGAATGCGGCTGTATGGCATCAGTAACCAGTGATCATACTGAATGAGTGCGCTGAGAGCTGGCGTAGTGAGCTCGGTGGTTGCGGCGTGGCCACGGGAGTTTGTTGTGATGCTGTTCCGTGGAATGTGGAAATGTAGTTGCATTTGGGCTGCTGGCTCGTAACTCGCCCTCCTGATGCGGTAAAGCGGTCGGAAGAACTCGCGCGGCATCTTGAGCGCCGCGACGCCCTCCGCGAAGGCATGTTGCTGCTATAGCGGCGTTGTTTGTGCCAGTGCCGGCGTCGGAGGGCAGATATGAGTGGGGGCTTGGCGTTGTTGTGAGCTCTCGGTGTTGTCCGCCGGCTCGACTGTTCACCATTGCCGCCATCCATTTCGCCCCCCAACACCGCCCACAACACCTCCGAACCATCAAACGCATGCGGCGCTGCATCTATGAGCATCCCCGATCCTCATAGTGCCGGTTTCATGCCTTCGCGTCGCCTGGCGGCCGCGCAGTGAGGCGGCGGAGGAAATCTGCCTCAATCTGCCAGCTTCCAGCCGGCCTCCACCACCCTCACCCACCGCCTCTCCGCCTCATAACACCGCCCACAACACCCGCCAACCATTGCAATCACTTCGCGCTGCATCTACGAGCTCGTGCGATGCTCCGCATGTGATGCGCATGTGTCGGCGGCGTGGTGTTGTCGAGATATGAGCCGCGAGGGCAAACTTCTTCCCCGACGGCGAGCTTCCAGCTCCGCTCCATCGCACGCAAACACACCAACACCACCTCACCACGCCGCCCACACCCTCCGCTAACCATTCGAACACCGCGGCGCTCCATCTGTGAAGCCATCCGGTGCTCATCGTGTGCCTGGCGCATGTTTGCGGCATCGGGCGGTGGAGATATGGCGGGTCGAGGGAAGCGCTGCCGGCTTCGTCGCAGCTTCTTACTGCCTCCGTCCACCACAACACCTCGCCGCAATAGCAGCGACACCTTCTCAGCAGCCTCCACAACCGTCAGAATCACCTGGAAAACGGCGCAGCGCCGCGGCGCACACTGACATTGACTTGGCAGAATAGAGCGACCTCCGCCGACCGCCACCAGCACTCCGGTAGAACGTCAGCAACACCTCCTCTCCTCATGGGAGGGCCCCGAGGTGCCTTTGCGGTACGTGTATCACCAAACACTACCACTGTACGGCAACCATCATGCCCCCTGCGCCCCGAGCACTCGAGCCGATGATCCGACTGAGACCTCGACCCTCGACCTCGAGCAACGCGACGACGGAGAAAGACGCAGACAATCTTTTCGGAGCGGCCTCACCACTGCCACCTGTCGTCGAGACGCGGAAGACTCGCACGCTGCTCTCGACATCGCAAGAGCAGGACGGGTCTTGGGTAAGAGGGGGACGTGGCCATACTCCGCAGCAGAGACACCTCCAGAGCACCGATACTGAGTGTCAAATGACCGAGAAGCCACAGTATGAGCAGGCTCAGGCACTGTATCCTCAAGTATGCTGGTTATGGCTATGGGCAACTCCAGGTGACAGGCATCGTGCCGTGCTGGAGGGACTTCGAGATCCCGAGGAGCAGGACACTGCCGTGCAATACTGCATGGACACTGCTATCCCCCACCCATCGGCCTTGGGCTGGTGGTGGGGATGGTGGTGGGTCGTCGTTCTCTACACTTTCTTTCTCTTCCCCGCTGGCATCTGTGAGCTGTTCGGCCAGTGTAAGTCCAGTACTCATCTTGCTCTGTCGACTTTACTTGCAGCTGGCATCTGTGAGCCGCATGGCCAGTGCAAGTCCAGTCCCCCCTTCTCCTTCAGGCGGTCGGGTGCATATACCGACATGAGTCCTTTGGCCGCCGTGAGCGTTCCGCCGGCGAGAGCCATGCCCTCGAGCTGAGTCTGCGTCAAAAAACCTCCACTCTGCACGCTATCTGCTGGTGTGCCTCATAGGCCCAGCATCTTTCGTATTTCTCTTTGGCAGCGGCGAGCCACGGGCCCGTGTAAGACCACCATTCAGTCTTCTCCTTCTACACCCAGACACCTTGCAGTGAGACCTAGGTCCTGCACCATCGACAACACTTTGACCCAATATCACTCTGGACTTCGCAATACATGGGAATCAAGGGCTTGACCGACCGAGAGATCATTGAGGACGCAAATGCGAACTGCTTGCATCTGGAGCGCTTTCATCTTGTTGACTGGACATCCACTTCTCCACATGGCTTGGGTCACGGCGAAGTGTGGCTCTTGAGAGATGGGTCGTTTTCACTGCACTGTTCTTCCTCATCAACAACTTCAAAGTTCTGCATGTTGTCGCCGGATCCTCTGCACTCGCTTCGGGCTTGAGAGCATGGTCCGCTGACCTGCAAGAATAAAAGGCTGGTGGCGTTTATGGGCTTCATCTTGATCAATGAACATCCACGTTGCTTCTCGACTCTTGTCATGATCTGCGTGTGGCTTCACAGAGATGGGACGTCTTGGCTGCCACCGCCTTCCAACAACTGCGACATCATGTCGATGCTCCTTTTGCCTGGGCCTCTGGCGAAGATCCATGCCGTCCGCAAGCGGTATCTCGATTTCATTCACGTCATCAGTACGTTGCATCAGCATCTTCGGCTGCTTAGCCCTGGCATTCTTTCTGGAAACACCTGGATACCCGGCCTCACAGACTCTCATAATCCACAGGGTGCGCCTCGTACTTCTCTCGAAGTTTCGCAGGGCCCCTTGCAGGACATGATTGAGTTGAGCCAAAGGTTCCCCAAGCTGCACCTTGAAGTATTTCTTGGAGGTCTTCTGACCTGCAGTGGACGGGTTTGGAAGCTCATTACGTTTTACCCTTTTTCTCCGGTGCACTCCGGTAATCGTCAATTTCGTATGCCGGCCTGGAGACGCTGTGTGTACGTTACGCATCTCCAGAGAGCCCATGGCAAACGGTCAAAGTATGTCGAGCACAATTTCCTGCTTTCTTCTTTCATTCTTGCACCAAGACCAGTCGACAGGGCCTTCCGTCCTGGCGTCCCTGCTTTCCGTATTTATTTTTCAACTTCCAGTTGACCTGGCCTCCGTGGCCGGACTGTCCTGGGAGTGTTACTTCATCGTCGACAACCTACCCCTTGCACATCAAAACGGTGAGCATCTTTGCCCGTTGAAAGACAGCGCCCAGGATGAACGACTCCCAACCAGGCCAGCCCAGGATCACCGGCGGCCTCAGGCCGCAAGCAAGACAAGCACATATCCCAGGACGATAGGCACGTAGTGATGGCCGGCTGTGTTTGGAGCTCACTCTTGTGCTCCTTCCATTGCCGTGCGCCAGTGGATTGCATGTATGGAAGTCTGCGGGCGTGACCCTGGCGAGCTTCATGGAGCGATACAAACGCATCCCGATTCACGACATATCTGGCCGGTCCCCTTGGAAGCTTTGTCGCAACAGCGTGAGCTGGGTCTGCGAATCTCCATTCATTTGACACGACGCAGGATTCCTCCGTGTCTCAGATGAAGACCCTTTCTGTTTTCCGACATGCAAGCAGTGGGCGTGGAGCGGTCGTGCTGGTGAGCATCGATGTCCAGCTTTTCTGACTTGCTCATTTGATTGTTGAAGCGGCGGTCAGGAGGGTGATTGAGAGGTTATGGACTCGTGGTGGACCCTGCTGGCGTGCAATATTGCTCAGCCTTGCTCTCTCTACTTTCTGAAAGGTGGAAGGGTTCGACGGATTTGTGGTGCTGGTGGAGATATTGCTCAACGCTGCGTAGATCGCTCGGACAGCAGCGGGCTTTGATCCAACGCAGATTGGGGGGAGTTGACGGATAAGAAGTCGGCATTGCCAGCTGTGGAAACGAGACTCGGACTTCGGACTGCCAAAGTCTCGCAGCGTGAGAGTTGACACTGTTGTTGAGGCCCAGGAAAGTTGTTGCACCTGAAGGCTGGTATCAGAACATGAGAAGACCATAATTTTGCTGTCGATGGACCTCTGGAGTACCTCAGAAGATGTGATACAGAAGAGGCTATGGACTGAAAGTTGCAACACCTATGTCCAAAATGTGTCGTACAAGCCGTGAACGAGATGCCTTGCAAGAGTGGTCCAAGTGCTCTTCGCCTCGACAAACGTGGGACGACTCGCGTTCTGTTCGAGGATGCCTAATATCCATTGGGTTCGTGCGTGGCTTCACTTCTGTTCTTGTCTTCGGCGTCCTCACGCGCTCTGTGTCTGAATCTTGCTCTTTCTTTCCATCGTGGATCCCGGGAATGCCTGTCACGCTCCTGGAGATGACTTGTGATTCGAACGTGCCCCAGCATTTGAGCAGCGATCGGCTTCCACCAAGAAAGGAGGGGTTCTTTTGAGTAGGCTGTAGCTTGGTACTCCATTTGTGAAGAGACCCTTTGTACGTATGGTTGCAGGTCTGCGCACAGAAGGCGCTAGAGTACCACCAAGACATCGCTTCGGCGCTTGAGGATGCCTCTGGCCGGCCATTGCGGTTCGTCTCGGGCGCTGTAGCATCTTCGAGAAGCTCCTGATCGAGCCCGAAGGCACTGAGGAGCCTGGCACTCTGGAACGCGCTGCAATGCCTCTCTGCCTTCGTAGTGGCTCTCCTTCTTGACTGATGCTTCTTGGAGTCTACTGGTCTACGTCCTCACGGCGCTGTAAAAACCTGTTGCTTACTTTAGGAGACTCCTTATTCGACCACCCTCGTTGTGCTGCGAGCAAAGAATCGAATAGAAGGCCACTGCAGATTCTGGACGAAGGACGTTGGCGTTATCGGAGCGCTGTCTATCTTGAGGTTCGGGCGAGTGAGCTGAGAGTTGCTCGTGCCCCCTGCTCCACATTTCTCGGGAGGAGACACATAGCGCTCTGCTGAGCAGCTAAGCTGGCAGCTCGTCTGATTATAAGGTCCTTATGGGGTTCAATGGCCCGCGAGAGACGATCTGGAGGCTGTTGCGGCCGTCAAACCCACGCGAATGGGATGGAGTCTGGTCCAGATCCGCATGCCGTGACTGGCCCCATGTCTCAATGCGTTACCCGAGCTATTTCCTCGATCTCTTTTCCCTGTCCTGTACCTTTTCTGTGCTCTTAACCGCTCGATACTGTTCCTGCCCTTGTTGTGATAGTTCTTGCCACTCCTTGGCGGCGCGCTGGGCACCGTGAAGTGCTAGTTTGGTCCTGTTGAGGAGGCACCAGACCATGGAGAGCCGCTCATCGCACGAAAGAGGACCAAGGGAGGGTACTGCGTGCCTGGAACTGTGCGGTCGGTGGTTAAGGGACGGGAAGAACGTTTGATAGCCGAAGTTCTCATCTCAATCGGCCGTGGCAGTGAGTATTCGGCATGGTCGAGCAGCCCATCAGACGCGTGATCTATTGAGCTTACTGTAGTAGTTCTGAAAGGCTTGCAAAAGTTGTCCGTGGGCGATTCGACGGCCTGCTTCGGCAGTGTGTTCTGTTTGTGGCCGCGAATTCGACAAGCAGCTTGCGGCTTGTTCAGCACCAAAACCTTTGCTCGCAAGCAACACCATCTCTCCAACCTTAAACACGCATCAAACGATCAAATTCACCATCATGAACCTTACACGACATTGCAGGCTCAAGAGGTATGTATTCCACATTGACATTCACGAACGTGGCACTGATTCTCGTCACCGAACGACAGGCAGCGCTGGAAGCCGACTAAACAGTGACACAACAACCCGCGACCTGGCTCCGGCTACCCAAACAACGCCACTACAGCCAGCCGCGCGAGCAACCAGAGCCTTCTTGATGGTTCTTCCGAGCGCCGGTCGATGGCCACCAGCCCACAAAGACGGCGACAGAACAGGAGCGCACAATTGGATAGAGTCTCACGGGCAACAAGCTTTCTACGACGCGGAAGCACGCCATGATCGCGACAAGTACCTGTTGAATTCTTCATTGCGGGGAATTCAGCAAGTACTTGTCGCGATTACGGTGTGCTTCCGCGTCGTAGACTGTTCGATGGTTCCCGCCTCTTCCAAATATTTTCACAGAGGCGCTGCCGCGGTGCTTTTCTGCTGCAGTCACAGCCACAGCCTCGAAGACTCTGAAGCAACGAGAGACCGCCCGCCCTTCCAAGTTCGCCAGTGGCACTGGCACTACAGCTTCTGGCTGTATGGGACAGGTAAGTGCACACTCTGTCTCCTTCAACCTTCCAGCCTCGCAGGCAGTCTCTAATCAGTGGCAGGATGACGGCTGGTTCTAAGGTTTTTCGAGCTCTCTTCACAACTTCCATCACTCTGAGACCAATCGATGCGAATTTCTGGCAGCTACAACAAGGCATTAAAGGCAAGGGCAAGTGAGACTGTTTCTGCGATCAATACAGGGTGGACTGGTGCGAGGCTGGTGCTGTTGGGATATATGAGGACAATGACAACTCGACAAGGGTGAAAGGGGGGAAAGGACTGGGGCACATATACATGACGAGGTGCGTGGTACTGTAGTATGGCAAGCTTTGATTTGACTCACTGTGCTATCCTGGTTCGAAGTTGATACAAATTTGCTGTCTCATTTACCTCGTCCCTTGTTCCTTGACCGTCATCATCGTGCAGCCAGTCCGATGAGATCTCAATCAGGATCAGAGACAGCCCGCAAAGACCTTTACTGCCTGCTTCAGCGATGCATTCACAGGAGTTCTCGTTGGTGTCAAGACGATTGATCAACTTTCTTACTGGTGGAGAGGACGCGGAAAGTAGCAGAAGTGGAAACGAG
Organism: Cercospora zeina; assembly: GCA_022702355.1. Lineage (NCBI taxonomy): Eukaryota > Fungi > Ascomycota > Dothideomycetes > Mycosphaerellales > Mycosphaerellaceae > Cercospora > Cercospora zeina. The sequence continues at coordinate 2,524,972 of JAKLWX010000010.1, forward strand.
ATTCTTGCACGATTTGTTGAAGACTTTCATCCATTGCCAGGCCTACTGCAAATGGCCGAGAAGCCGTCACCAGTGAAGAAGTTGCTGTGCTATCAACTTAGAGCCAAGAAGCAAAGTATAATAAGTGTCCATTCCAGTGACGGGAGTGCATCTTATCGAAGTTATTCGTAATTTGCCCCACAAGGGCTGTTTCATTCAACGATGTAGATGGATAGTTTCTTCAAAATTATCTGTACATCCGATGTCCTCGACCCCCGAATGATGAAGCAAGCTCAAAACTGTGTACGCGTGGCAGCAGATGTCATTGATGATCCATGTAACTCGGACTGACTCGTTGAAGAAGACATCTATAAAGAGCCCCGGCGAAGCAGTGATGAAGTGCGAGTCCTTTGGTCACTTCCACCACGGAGCAAAACCCAGAAATGTCTGCAAGATGCGTTTCACTCAATTACGTCTATGAAGAAGACGCAAGGAAAGTAACCCCTCGAACGTGGAGGACAAACCTCGAGCTCTTGAAAAGCAGTGGCGGCAAGCACCATCGATCTTCCACCCAAAACAAACTGACACATCATTGAGGACGATGAGAAGTGAGCCCACGGGTGGTGATGGAAACATGAAGGGCGTCATCAACTGGTTGGAAAAGAGCATGCGAGCCACGTGCCGCTCAATTGTTAAATATGATCATGATCATGGACTAAGCGTTTGACCTGTTGTCAACAGTGAAAGGACAGCGCGCGTGGGTGCGAAACTGGGGGCCAGATAGGCGGAGGCATCAAGCCTCTGCGATGGCACCGTCACGACCAAGTCTGGAGTGTGGCTACTTGAAGTGCTCGTCTGGAGATTGAAGCTATGAAACCGTCAGTGAAGCATCAGCGACTGGCGAATTTCAGGATCCGCAGGGGAGAGAATGTCTGCCATCAAATGGGCCGTGGTCAACGGCTGCGGATGTGACAAAGGGAGCCATATGGCAGTGAGGCGGGCTCTGGGCCAGTTTGATGTCCCTTCTGTGGAAGTTCCAACTTTTCTTGGTGCAACGCAAGATAAACACAGCTGCTCAAGAGGGGATAGTATGTATAGACGCCTGAGTAGGTGCGGTCGTGGTGCCGCGTACCTGTTCATGTCTCCAGCGCATGGTAGCCGTGGAACGACGATTCGGTGTAGCAGGCGCGCGAGCAAGGGCGGTGGGTTCGACGTGGAGAAGGCGAGATCGATCATTAAGAACCCTCGCGAGGCAGTGAAAGCGGCTGTGGACGATCGCTATCGTGTTGAAGGTGTCAGTCTAGTGCAGCAAGGTAGGATGAGCGCGATGGCTTACCTTGCTGACAAGGGTAGCAGCTTCTTGTACTTTGCCCAGTGACGGGCTGAGGCCTACTTCAGCTGAAATACTCAATCATCCATGAGATCACGGTGGCCGAAGCTAGTCGCCATTCTCAACCCGTGGAAGACTTGATGACGCAGCGCCATGTCCTTGTCAATCTTCCCTACTCTTGGCCTACACATTGAACATGAGTTTTGACAAGCCGACGTTGGTAGAGGCGCCTCCAAGAGTGCACGAGAAGCTGGTCGACGAATCGATTGACGTTGGGCGTGAGTGCGACCCCTGCGATTGTGGTAGGATGTGGCGGGAGAAACGATTCCGGCGTAGGTGACGGCGAGGCGGGGCAATGTTTAGATTGGGAATTAGCGGTGATGGTCGGATGGCTTCTGATCGAGCTGGGAAGTCAAGACAAGACCAATCAAGCAGGGTGGGTTTGCTGAAGTCGCGCCGCAAAAGTTGCAACAAGCGTGCTATCGGAGCTGTGTCGTTCTGCGATCATGATTAGCATGGAACCACTTGCAATTGATTTGCAGCATACCAGCATGTCAGGATATTCAGGCGTGGCCGAATCACGAAAGAATGTTTGACAGCGAAAGCGCTCGACAGCATGTGCTCGGACTGTCGAGATCAACAAATCTGTCATGCTCAATCTACGCCAGTGGCATGACGCTCCAAGAAGTGAATCCAAGGTGCTGTACGTCGCGACGAGCTCGCAAAAGATTAAAGAAGGCACTTTGACATGCGTGCGAAGTTCAAGTTCTGGATGAGTGGTAGGTGGTCCAAGCTCAACCGCGCTAGCCCCAGCCACCTCTCGCTCTTTCCATAGAAGTAGGTTGGCGAGGTGAGGTGTGGCTTACGGTACTTGAAGCAGCTGCCATGATTGCTCTCAGGGACGCGTGAGCGGTGAGAAGATCATAGATCTAGGGAATCTAACGGGCAGGGGGCCAAGATGGCGAACTCGATGGCGTTCTCACAAATGATTGATCTGAATCTCAAGCAAGGCATAAACAGCTTGAACTGTACGAGCCGAACTCAGAAGCATCCTGATTGCACGTTCCGTCGCAAGGCATATGCCAGCGCGAGCCACAACATTGGAGTCCGACAGCGCGCGGTGCGGAAAGGCTGTTCAGCGTTTTGCGCTGCAATCAGGTTGGAACCCTTACTGTAACTGTCTGGCCTTTGTGAGACTCGGGCGCCTCTTAAGAGTTGCAGGAGAGAGCTGAAGATTGTGCGTACAGGCGCTGATGCTGCATGTAGACGAGCTCAAAGTGCCATTCTGTTCAATGTCTCCCCTCCTGCGGAGATTGTATCGTCTCCATGAAAAGACTCCGACTGTACCTCCATGTGTTATCTGCTTCCACGCCTGCGCCTCCTTCAATTCCTCAAGAGGGTGTGTCCATCTCTTGCTCGTGCGTGTCTGCTTCGATGTCGTGCTGGCGCGATGACTTCTGCTCCGGAGACTTTGAGCTGCGGAGCAATATGCTGATTCGAAGGAGTTCTGCAGGGAGTCGCTTGTCAGTCACTTTCAGCTTTGAGAGCGCTTCTTGCTCAGAGGATTAGCGCACCTGACTTGGCCCGCGAGACAAGTTCAACCGTCCACGAGGGTTCGACGATGCGCGGCGGATTCTGAGTGCGAAGGCGCCGTGGGAGAGCCCTTGCCTCAATCAGTGATCTTCTACCGTCAAATGACAGCAATGATCGCAGGAATTGCTCCGCTGGAGACCTGATGGCACTTTGGAGGCGCCCGAGTTGTGTTTTCAGTGACGGCGACGGCTGGAATGGCAAGGAGCGCGAGTGTTCTCGAAAGACCTGCCCGCGGAGACTTCTTCAATCGTCGCAAATTACACGGGCAGAACGACGCGGACATGAAAGCAGTGATGGCAGTGAGGGAAGACTGGCTGCTTGCCATCAGGTCGAGCGTCGCGACCGTCACAACACCGCAACGAAACACGCAGGCGAAGACACGACAGAGATGAACAGCATGGTGGAAAGACTATCTATTGAGAACTGAGAGGCGCAATGGAAACATGAACTGAATGAAGGAATGTAGGCACGTAAGAAGTGCCAGAGGATAAGCCTCTGGCCTCTGGTTGTGCCGACGCTGACGATGAACCACGTCGACACGTTGCATTAACCATCGTGCCCCGATGAGCGTTGATCTCAGGCCAGTGCCCACTGAGAGTTGTCATGAAAGTGGACAACTCTCGCCTTTGGGTGACCATGGAGAAGAAAAGAAGAAGAAATTGGGGGCGAGGGGCAGGCACTTATAGTCAGGCCTCCGCGCTAGGGCGGCTGCCGTATCAACACAGCATTGAAAGCCTCAGGATCACACTCAAGGCAGCACTCACGTCATGCATGCGTTGATTAGGTAGCGTGCTGTTGATTCCAGGGCTTGGCAGCGCACTATAAATGTTCCTCTCTCTCGCTGTTTCTTCCTCCCTTCTTCCCTCCACTTTCCTTTGTTTCTTCCTTTGTTTATCCGCCGTCAGATCGCTTCGCATTGGCTTCACCTCCCTTTTGCTTTTGTCAATGACTCGATTACTAACCCACCCTGCCCTCTGCACCCTTCAATGGCTGTTGCCGCGTGAATTTTGCGATCTCAGAACAAAGTGGCATATGCGATCAGTGGGTGGACCTGACAAGTGGTCGTAACCCAAAGAACGAAATGCCTACATACCATCACTCAGATAGTCTCTCCGTAGTTGTCTGCTCAATTAAATTGTTTGCCCTCGATCTTTCACTGCTTATCACGTCCGATGTGTGCTCGCGAGCGTCTGGTGAGGGTGTTGCTGGTCGCAAAAATCAGGCACCGCGCCTGGAGTCTCTGCGAATATGGCGCTCAGCGCGTGTAGACGGTCGCGAGGACGGCGAAAGCCATCGAATCGGTGCCTCTCGACAAGTTAGACAACTATGTGCGCTTCTGAAGGCGCCTCTGGACGCTTTGATCCGCCATGAAGCTCAAGGCTGAGGCCGGCTCCTTCGTCAGCCATTGAGAACCGATACTCGCGCCCGCTGTGTAGCTGACCAGGCCTCAGTGAGCGCTTTCGCCACGTCCTAATCCAGCAGAAACTGTCGACGATGAGAGCTCGAATGCCGCAGCTGTCCCGAGCACCGAACAGCGCCTTCGATCCATCCACCAATTCACGAATCGAAGCCAATTGCCCAGACCACCGCCATAGCGATCAAAGACTGAAGCCGCAAGCGATCGCTCACCACTTCACTGTCCTTCGTATCGCGCCCCGAGATCTCGCCATCAGATCGCCTGGCCCCTATCTGCCTCGCCCACGGGACAACTTCCATGCAAATGGAGAAATCGAGGAGGCCGCGAACCAACAATAGATCCCCCGCGGTGACACTGACGGCAGGGGCAAGTAAAGAAACGCCTCTTTCGAGGAACGGGTCAGCGGGATCGGATACGGGAGCTGCGCTGGCGATCCATTAGGTGCCTCTGGCCGTGAAAAGCGAGCGAACGAGCAAAGAACAGCAGCTCTCACCAAAATACAATGGTGGCTATGTGAATGAAAGAGCTTGGACACAGATGGTGATCAACCAGATCCTTCGAGAGCGGCGACGGCGACGAGATTAGCTACAAGCAATTGGCTCTTCCCTCATCAATCTCGATCTCACACCGGAAGAGTAGGAATGAGCGCTTAACACTGACCCAGTTCTGCGCTCACTCACAGCTCTTGACGGTCGATCTCAGTCTCACCATCTACAGAGAGCCCTTGCAATGGATGAAGTGCCGGCCGGCATGATGTTACTCTTCCGTTCCAGCGTCGATGACTCAATAACCTCTCACCGGAACCTGAAAGAGCTCGGAGATGGGTAAGGCGCACAGCTTAAGTGGCCACGGAGCAGAGTCAGTCAGAGTATAGACTTGCTAGAGAATTCGTCTTGTACCGCAGCTCCATCTCCAGTGCGTACAATGCTGAAGGCAATCCCCGGCTCATGCACCCATAGAGTGCTTCACTTCTGTCGACCGCCTAATCTGTGTTACCACCGATACTGACTCGTGCTGAATCTCGTGCCAACGGGTCCAGATTCGTACCGCAGGCGGGCGCTGACATGTTCATTGACAATCTTCCCATTTCGGTTGGACAAGAAGGTATCAGCATGGCGAAGGACACGGCGCCTCTTCCGATCTTGCTGCTCAAGAGCTGGGGCCCATGAGCAAGAGAGTTTTTTTGGAGCCGACTGCATACCGTGCCCCTGGGTCTGGACACAAAGTTGCTGCTCTGACACATCGCTCTTGAATGACAGTGGGAATAGGTGTAACCACCGCGATACGGATAGACACTTTCACTCCCGGTGCGACACTCAGTCAAACCATCTTCCTTGGACGCTGCTGCACGAGCTGTGCAACACGACGTTCAACCGGCGCAGCAGTGAGAATGTGCTCTGAGGAGAGAACGCGTGTCATGCTAGCCGTGCTATGGAAACTGATCTGACTGGCCGCAGTATCACATGGAGTAGGCTGACAAGGTTCCTCGAGCTACCTTCAGCTGCAGCCACCAGTGTTCGGCTGAAAGTGTGAACGGATTGGTCCGACCCGAGCGAGCCACTTCTGCTGGCAGAAGGCGAACATTCTCTCTGGACTTTTGACAAGTATCTTAGCCAGCGATGGCAAGCTGATGGAAGTCCAGCCATGCTAGCAGGCGAAGGGACGTCTACGCTCACGATTTCATCTTGCCCCGTATTCGTGCAGACGGTATTCACAAGGGCCAATCAATTGTCACGAAGCTGCTGAGACGTTTAGTGAAAGCTCGCTGGGAAGACTGTAACTGGCCAGAATCACATGAGCCTTTTCCCGAGGAACCAAAGTTTTGCAACGGACCGCCGTAAAGAGGCATGTTGAAGACGACGAGAAACAGTATTCCGCTGTACCGTATGCTGTGTACAGCGAGGTCTAGTTCTAATTGATTAGAGTAATGACATGGAGTGGACAATGACGAATACAGTATCGAAATTGTCCAGAACTTGCGAAGCGGCCACGAGTGCATACTTGTGAACAAGATCGAAGGCAAAAACTGTCACTCCCGTCACAGCGAGGCATGGCCTGCCAAAACTCCACGCTCAGCTGAAGCACAAGGCCAATGAAGTAGCTCAACCAAGCCAGCACGGGCAGGGAGGCAATGCTCAAGTACCATCTGGACGACGTATCAATTGGCCAGGAATACGAAGTCGTAACTGTCAAAATTCAATTCGAGGACAACGATTCACATAACATGCAGTGCATCAACACTCGATTTGAAGTCGAAAAAAGTCCATCCGACAACACCAAATCAAGCCAGGCATTGAGTCGCGAACTTCAAGGCCAGTGCATACGGGCGTTCAACTCTACGCTCTCGCGCGAGGATCGCTACACCTGACTACAATGCGTAAGAAGGGTGAGCCTTACATCTGTGCCGGTGCAAAAATGTGCTATACACGACCTTAGAGATGATGTAGCAATAGTCATATTTACTGTCGACAATGATGTTCTCCATGGGTCCATAATGTAGAAAGGTGAGTGGACATCAAGACCAGCTGCTGGCTTTGGCATTGAACATGGTACTTATGTGTCACGCAGTGCAGCGCTTCACGGGTAATGAGCAGCATTCGAATTTGAAATTTTTCCTCAACGACTAGTAAGCATCACTATCGGGCTGATGCCTCGCAGGATCGTCAAGCTGGCTATGTTGGCAGATCGGACCAACGACTATGCGTATCAGCAAGTTAGTTGTCACAGGACATCGACCCGAAGTGTTGCCATGTTGTGCTGGAAAGCAGGGTGAAACCACGCATCGAGCCGCGTTCAATGCATTGGTCTTCGAGGTTGGCAATGTGATGGCAAGAAAATTTGGTGTTTACGAGAAATACTGTCAAGGGCAAGTGACTTGTGCGAGTTGAATGCGGAGCGCCGACTGTGATGAGGGAGAGACGGCACGTCCGAATGTAGAAGGCATGGTCATGTTTCTCAATCATATTTCATTGCAGTCAAAGTAGAGCCAAAGGACGACCTGGTATCTCCCTATCCTCGGACGCCAATACGCCAAACGTCTCAAACCATCTGCGTATCACTGTACAATATCTCGCCGGGCTTAATCCCTGGCTACAACGCAACGATTGTGGGATGTGCTCCTATCTTCATTCAATACTCGCTCCTTCCTGCTGGGTTCCTTTCCAAAGTCTTTCTCTTCTTGAGCGCCATTTTCCTATCAACCTCTTCCATGATCTCTTCCATCCGACTGTTCGTTGGCAATTGGTCCAGCTTGACCCACGGACTGTTTTTCACAAATTTTAGATTGTCCTGCAACGTCTTGATCTGATACTCCAGATCCGAGTCCTTGCATTCGTTTTTGTGCAGTCGTTCAAAGCTGGGGTACATCTTCCCATCGCCGTGAGCTCTTCCCTGGAAAGCTTGGGGTCTGGGCACACAGTCGAGGGGGATTTTGTCTGGCAAAGTGTTTTGTGTGCAGAGAGCAGTCTCGTGCGTCCAGGCACGGGCGACGTTGCGTGCTGTGTATCCGCCGCCGCCGAGTAGGAGGAGAGGTCTGCCGAGGGATTTGACGAAGTTGACGCATTCGCCGTGCTGCTTGATGTTGATGTTGAACTGGCCGAGGCGGTCGCCTCCCAGACTGTCAGCACCACATTGTAAGACAATGGCTCCAGGATTGAATGCCTCTACGGTGGCACCGGTGATGGACTCGAAGAGTTTGCTGTACTGGCGATCGTCGATACCGGATGGAATGGGCACATTCATGGCAAAGCGCTCGCCGGGCGTGCCTTTGAGGCCGACATCTGTTAGATCACCCGTCCCCGGAAAGAACTTGTGGCCCGTCTCATCATATGGTCCGTAGCGGTGGTATGACAGTGTCATGACTCGCGGATGTCGTTGAAAGGCTTCCTCGACGCCATCGCCATGATGCACGTCGATGTCGATATATAACACACGAGCATACTTGCGCAGGAGATCGAGTATCGATAGGACAATGTCATTGATATAACAAAAGCCCGAGGCTTCGCCTTTGTGTGCGTGGTGCAATCCTCCCGACCAATTAATGGCAATGTCGGAGTTGTTGGATGTCAGCTGGGATGTGGCCATGAGTGTGGCTCCAGTATACAGAAACAAATACGTGGACATCCCGTCGAAGACCGGACAGTCGGCACCTGGACTCGTACTAAGATTGTAGGGGCCGAGCTCGACCGTGTCTCCCTCATGCTTAGGGGGGATCTTCTTTCGAAAGCGTGGCTCTTGGCAGAGGTCGTTAAACGTCTCGGGCGACACTTTGGAGAGGAAATCGACGTAGTCTGGATCGTGGAATTTGCAGACCTCGTCCTTGCCAGCAGGTATGGCTTCGTACGTGTCCATGGTGTGCTGCAAACCGAATGCCAGCACGAGATGCTTCGTCAAGGTCAGACGCCAAGGCTTCATGGGATGTGTCCTGCCGAAGTGCATGTCCTCCACGCCGCTGTTGTAGTGATACGAGACGCGCGTGCCCTGCGGGCGCTTGATGCCATGCTTCTCGACCAGATTCATGATCTTGGCGTTGGTCATTTCCTCAAACTCCGTCTCCTCATCCCCTCGCAGATCGTCGGGCGTGGGAGGCATGTCATAGTGGCCACATGCTGCGCCGGCGTGGTGTCCATTGGCACGGTATTCCGGCGTCCGGGCGGGTGTTGACGAGGTCGACTGCGGTGAAGTATACTCCTGCACTACCGATTCGTTGGTCGGTCGGGGGCTGTATCCGCCGTTGCCGGGAAAGGCGGCATAGTACGGCGACCGAGCCATACGCGCCGCATGCCGCTGTGATGCTGTGCTGCTGGCCGTGAGTGAAGATGCTGTCGGGGCATGAATTGCGGTGCTTTGCAAGTGAAGCCGCGATCTACAGCATGGGGCATGAGGCTCTGCGGGCGGCGCCGATCGGGCCGGGGGACAAGGTTTCGCCGACGAACACTCGACCATGCGCCTTGCATGTGACAGCAATTTCCATCAGACACCCGCTGACTCCATCACTTTGCATCTCACGGCTTCGCATATCCGGTCAGTGTGCCCAAATCAGCCAAGCAGCCGATTCCCACACTGGCGCTGCCCTGAATGGCCTCTCTGGCGCAACCGGAAGACGCCGCGTCGGTGCTCGAGCAGTTCACCCACGACATTGCCAATATTCCCGCCGAAATCTGCCACTTGCTCGAGGAAGTGCAAGCCAAAGATCTTCAGATTGCCGCATTCAAGGACGAAATCCACAAGCGCGATGCGCAACTGCAGAAGTGGGTGCGAGTCAACGGCGGCCATGTCCCGAATCCCAAGGAAGAAGCCTTCTCCAAGACCATCAACGACTGCTACGACAAGTGCGAGATCCTGCAGGCCGAGAAATTGGGGCTGTCCGAGAAGGCTCAGATCATCCTGGACCGGCAGATCAAGCGGCTCGACCTGGGCTTGAAGGGCCTGACGCAGACGGAACAGTTTCCCGACGGATGGGGAGGACCGAGTTTGCTGACTGGGAGCGGTGCCACGACTGCTGCTGGAACTCCTGCTGCTGCCGCTGCCGTCATTTCGACCTCTGGACCTCTTCAGGCGGTGTCTGGTAACATCGGCTCCGTTGGCGGAGCTCCCAATTTCGCCAACGCTGCTCAACTTCGCATGGCACAGAATGCTGCAGGTGGCGCTCGAAGTGCTTCTGTCTCCGGCGTCGTCACTCCTTTGGCCGCTTCACGGTCTCAGCGAGAAGGCAGTCATGACGGGACCAAGCGTCGTCGTCTGAATGCTTCGCTCGGTACTCTGCCAGCAGCCAGCTCCAATCTCCGCCAAGCCTCTCTGGGCCCTGGTACACCCAAAGCTGGGACGCCTGTTCCTGCCGGTGCTGCCAATTCCTCTCGCGCAGGCTCTGCCCAACCCAGTCGTCCTTCCGCAAACAAAAAGGGCACTCTGCCAGTCTCTGCGCCCAGCAACAAGAAGGCGCCTCCTCCCCACAACAAGAAATCTTCTAGCGGTCGTTCTCGTCCCAGCCACAACAAAAAGAGCAGTCGTCATCGCCAACTCGCCCGCGATCGCACCACGCCTTCCAGTCATGCCTCTCTCGACTCGGATGCTGAGTCGGAGGTCTCCTACGCCTCCAATGCCGCGTCTAATGCGCCGGCCGGGCTTGACGGCACAGGGGAAGGGGAGGAGGACGATGGTGATGACACGATCTATTGTATATGTCAAAAAGTCTCGTTCGGAGACATGGTGGGGTGTGACAACGACAATTGTCCGTACCAGTGGTTTCATTACAAGTGTGTTGGGGTCACAGAGGAGCCGAGTGGGGAGTGGCTGTGTCCAGATTGTCGAGCTTTACCGAAGAACAAAGTAAAGATTGCGAAGGGATGAGTGGGCTGTGAGCCATGTCGTTGGTAATGAGCTTTACTTTGACATCGATGCGTGTGGTAGCATAGTACACACGGTATGCAGTTTCATTTTCTTGGAGATCGCTGCGATACTTCTTTGCCTGCTAGCGCTGTCTTACTGACAGTACGCCAAAAGATTTTGATGTCGCATACGGCAATCCACAGAGAGAAGCCAAGATGGAACGGCACCGCTGGGTCTGTAGTGATCGACAAAGCATTCGCACTCGACTCGTTCTTCTGCGATGATGGCCGCAGCCCCTGTTCCCAACCCAGTACCGGTGACGCTCCCAGCTGTTATTGCGCCTGCATCTTTGCGACCGTGGTGCTTATGCGTTGACTCCTCCGCGTTGGTGTGAGTGCAGAAGTGGTGGATAAAACGCTGAATGGCTTTGGAACCGACGACCGCGTCCGCTCAAAGGCAATTCTGTTAGCGTGCGTCGTTTGACTGTGCGACATACTTCGCGCAGGGCTCGCCGAGGTTAAGATGTGGCGGTGCGCCGGATCATTATTCGGTTGTTCGTGTCGGAATTGTCAGGAGAGGCCTCGTCGTGACGCCGTGGGGCTGAATGGATAACACGCAGGTGCTCGTGGCCGCTGAGAAGTGGACAGAATGTGGACGTGGGAGAATATGAGCTGTTGGCTGCGAATGTCTATTTGAGGATCTGAAAGTGGGTTCGAGGTGGGTTGGTCGGAGGGCGAACGAACGCGGCGTCCATCACCAAGGCGCTCAGCAAAGGAAGCAAATGATCTGGGCTAAGCCGGTGCCTGGCAAAGCGGCCGACGACATCGGAGCGAGTCTAGCGACCTGGCTCCAGTCACCTGTTGGAGGAGATATGGAATGAACTCTGTCAAGAGCAACACAAGAGGGACGCAGATATGGAAACGACCAGCCACATCCAGCAGAAGGGCTGCTGAGAGCTGAACGGTCGTGCTGTGGCTAGTTCTAGGCAGCCGGGGCTTGTGACCAAAACAAAGCTTCCTTCTTGACTTTCACTTTCGACTTCGACACAACCACCACCACATCTTCACCACCTCGTCCATCGCCCGCCATCGCCAACACGCAGGTGTAAGTCCTATTCCATCATCAACCGATCATTGCCTGTCGACGCCATCTGTTTGCACGTCGTTGTCGCGTTCGGGGACGTCGCCGTTGACTTACAGCCGCGACCACTGCGTGACGGTCGGTCACTGACTCCTCAACCTCAACACCGCCCATCACAGCCATTTCAACCCTCTCGAAGCTCAGCAACTAACCGAACACAGAAGTTTCATCGTTACCACCACTCCACCGTCACCCAAACCCCCATGCCACCCCGAGGTCATCGTCGACGGCACGTACACCTCCATCGGACAAGAAGCAAGCAAGACATGGCGGCATCAAACCATTAGCTTGTTGATCACAACGCTCGACGACTTGATCTGTGGTACAAGGAACGTCGTCGGCGAAGTCGAACCACATCGACATTGACGACTTCACTCGAGCCATCGTGCCTGCCTCTTGTACACGCAAGTTCTAAACAAAGGAGCGCTATCAGCAGTGGTGCACTGGAAGAACATACGACAGAGACGATACTCCACACGACGCGTCCTTCTCGTCACTACCTCGTCTCCGCTTCACCCACTGCCTGAGTAAAATGCATGGAAGTCCCTACATCTGACATCACGTCGCTAGCAAGTCCCGGCACGAGGGCAAAGCGACGGCAATGCTGTTTGCGGTCGCTTGATCTGTGTTTTTGCACGGCTTCTCGCCTCGAAACGGCCTTTGTCACTGCTGCTCGGAACAGCGTAAGTATTCCCTCGTGACGCAACTGCTCAGTCACTGATGGCGAGAGCAGCACCAAGCTGCAGTGCCACCGACCGAACATCATGCTGGGACATCCGCACAACCCCGCAGCGAATTCATGAAGCAGGCAAAGAAGAATGATACCACCGACGAGTGGTACATGGGACAGGAAGAATTCGTCAATGCGGTCGCACCTACCGGCGAGGATTATGTGAGTATCTACCTGACTTCGACTCAGCACACGTTTACAGGACAACGACGCTGACTTTCCTCTAGCACAATTCTTCTTTTGCTCTCCGGCGGTGGGGTCGTGGACCACCGCTGGAGGGGCGTCGTTAAAGGCATCTTCGTCTTTGACCAGGAAATGTGGTGCACCAGAACGGCGCTGGCAGCTGTATGGCGGCGGCATCGATAGTAAGAGATCGATGCCGCCGCCGCTGCTAGCTGCCACTGCAATCCGCGTGTGGGCATGGAGTCGCCCCCTTTCACCCCAGCCGACACTCCATCGTGTCCCACGCCCGAAGTGCAGTTTGCATTCTCTCTGCCTGATGCGCGCTCATACCCTCTCGTCCTCCAGACATACCCCGAGTCTTTCGCCAGCACCGGTGCCTCAAAGTCGGACGGCTTGAGCAGCTCTTTCGGATCCTACGCTACCAGCGCGCTATCGACTCCCGCAATAGTGTCGTTCGACGAGCTAACCTGGGAGACTTTCCTGAAAGCATACAGCGCCGAGCTGTACGACATCAACACTTACGCTGGCCTACGTCTCAAGGGCGCCGGATATAGCATTGACAAGGTTCGTGTGTCGAGCTGGGCATGACCAAGGCGAACGAGGAAGTTCTCGCCGAGTTCAACAAGTGGTGGACCGCCACGACAGCGGCGAACTGGCTGCATCGATGGCATGAGATCGGTATCGCTGGCGCGTGGCGTGAACCTTGGAGAGTGATTCGAGAAGCAATTCGCTGCTGGAGTGCTGAGGATGAAGCACGATGCGAGCTCAACGATTGGGTGGAGAAGACGAAGGAGGCAGTTTGTAATGGAGTTGCGGGCAGTAAGCATTGTATGTGCAGAGCAGGAACTTGTGTTACTGGTTGCTGTACAGTATTCACCGATCTATAATTATTGATGAGATGTTCAACGCCTGTCACTGCTCAATCTATATCATCGATGCTCATATCCCCTCTCTCCAATTGCTGCGCCGTGGTAGCCAGCGAACGGCAATGCCAATCAACAAAGGAGTTGTCCTACCTCTGCCACCCGACTGCCGCGGTGCTGAAGCAAACAGAACATCTGACGACAACGCCCGAGGGCAAGACAGTCGTTTCACGTATGCAACTGCAAAAGGTCCATTGCAACGCTCAATTGAATATGCCGAGTTCTTGTGATTTGCTTGGCCTTTATTTTGGCCAATGCAGTACCTGATCCCCATCCACCGACCGCAGATGGCCAATCATCGAGTGAAAGGAAGTCTATGATCCTCTGTTCTACCCTCTTCTCGCTGTTGTCTCCTAATCGTACTCCTGTCGAACAAAAAGTCTGGTGAATTTATACACGTTCTCATCGCCTCCATATGCGATCATGCTGCCTCGAGGCTAAATCATCTTGTTTTGCCGCTCTCATTCTCGTTCTGGTCCTCGTCCTCATTCCCTCCGAGATGCAATATGTCAAATGTGATGCCCTCTTCATGTAGATTCACGATTAGTATGATTACTACTGCAAGTCCAGGTGCTCTTGCGTCTCACCAATCCCTCCGCAGTCGATCGGAAAAGTATTTGTTGCTCCCGCACTACCTCTTCGACTGGCCGTCCATCTTTGTGACCGACAAAGCCGGGGTCAATGGAGTTCTTTGCGGGCTAGACGCCCTTGTTGGAGCGGCCGAGCGATTGTGTGCCATGTGTGCTTGAACCAAATGCCCCGCGGCGAGCGCCGAGCAGAGAGAGAGTTCACCGGCAAGTACGCCAGCAGCGATGATACGCGCGAGTTGTTGCGCGTTGGCACCTGGTGTAGTAGGGTGTGCGCCCCGGACTCCTAGAAGATCGAGCATGGCGGCTTGAGGTTCGAGAACAGTACCGCCGCCGATGGTGCCGACTTCGATGGAGGGCATTGAAACGGATATCTGGAGGTTTCCGTTCAGACTATGGAAGAGAAACGTTAGCATAAGATAGTGAGGAGCGTGTCAGCTGTGAGCAAGACTTACTTCTTCATGACAGTAATACAATTACTGCTTTCCACATTCTGCGCCGGGTCCTGCCCAGTGGCCAAGAATATCGCGGTGACAATATTCGCCGCATGGGCGTTGAAACCACCAATACTACCAGCCATGGCCGAGCCGATCAAGTTCTTGCTCACGTTCAGCTCAACTAGAGCGTCGACGTTGGATTTGAGTACGGTCCGCACCACCTCGCCTGGAATAATGGCTTCGGCAACAACAGACTTGCCTCGCCCATCAATCCAGTTGATCGCAGCAGGCTTCTTGTCTGTACAGAAGTTGCCGGACACCGAGATGATGGCCATGTCCGTGAACCCGGCCTCGGTCGACATGACACTGAGTGCCTTTTCAACACCTTTGGAAATCATGTTCATGCCCATGGCATCACCAGTTGTCGTCTTGAAGCGAACGTAGACATACGTGCCCGCGATCGAGGTCTTGAGAGACTGCAAGCGAGCGAATCGTGATGTTGAGTTGAATGCCTCCTTCATCACCTTTTGCCCTTCTGCGCTGTCGAGCCAGACCTTGGCTGCTGCTGCTCGCACAAGCGTCTCGAATCCAATGCAAGGTCCTCGCGTCATGCCATCGCCCGTGAGAACTGTCACAGCGCCGCCACCGGCGTTGATGGCCTTGGCTCCTCTGCTCGTACTAGCGACAAGCACGCCTTCTGTGGTAGCCATAGGAAGGAAGTAGCTCTTGCCGTCGATGGTAATGGGGCCAGCAACACCAAGAGGCAGAGGCAGGTATCCGACGACATTTTCACAGCACGCGCCATGCACACGATCGTAGTCGAAGTTCTCGTACGGCAGCTTCGACCTCTCCAATTTCGATGTGATATCAGCAGTCGCGGGTGTGCGCGAAATGAGTCCTCTGCGGATCTTGACAGCACGGGTCTTGTCGCCCAGAGTCTTCTCCAGTGCGTATCCAGGAATTTTACCACGAACAGCAAGGTCGACGAGTTCGGCGTCGTCCAGCTGCGGCGCCTGCTTGGCAGCAACCAAAGCCTCGCATTCTTGCCGGGTGCGCTTCCGTGATCCATCGAGTGCGTCCGGTGCGACTGGTGGAGGGACGTTCTCCGCGGCATGTGTCCTGATTGGGGGAACCACATGACCATTAGTCTTCGGCGCCTCAGCACCAGCGGCTTGCTGTCCGGCCTCGTCCTGACCAGGCTCCTTGATGGTCCATCGAGCAGCATTGAACAGATAGCCGTTGAGCACCAAGCTGATGGCGAGGAGAGAGATGATCCACTTGCTGAGGACGGGATCCTCGAAGCTTTTCAGCAAGCTCTCGACAACCCTACCGCCAAGAGCGTGGAAAAGACCTTGCTGCAGATCGCCATTGAGGCTCGTCCAGTCGGTTTCGCCTGGCGAAGCGTAATGCAGCGAAGGGTATTGTAGCTCGTACTTGATCGGATTGAAGACAGTGACACTGAGCGGCTGCTTGGCCTGGAATGCTTGCTGGTACAGAAAATCGAGTCCGTTGCCTGCGACTTTGAACGGATCGAGAGGCGGCGAAGTCACCACGCTTGAGAGGCCGGCGGTGGAGACGGGAGTGGTGTGGCCGTGTCCGCGGAATGGCATGGTGCAGAGATTCGCAACGTTGATCACGATGAAGCCAGTAACCATGAGCAGCTTGAAGCGAGGGATGCTGCTGTCGCGAGCTTTCCTGCCAAAGATGTTGATCCAGTTGTTGTCAGCCTCACCAACGCTTTCTCCAGTCGGCCAATCGTTGCTCGATGCCACTTTCTCGGCGACCCTGCGACTTACGCCATCTTCTTCCAACGCCTTGCGGAGTGAGACATGGCGTTTGATGCGATTGATCTCCAGCTTAATGGTCAGGATCGATGTGTAGAAAGTGAAAAGCAGAATGCAGTCAAAGAACAGGGTCCAGGCTGCGAGGAAGCAGAATTGTCGCAAACCACCTTGTATTCCAGAAGCGGCGCCGGCGCAGAGGATAGCGATTTCGATGGCATAGTCGCGCACGATCTCACAGCCTCGATGTCGAACTGCCTGTTGGACAGCATTCTGGATGGCGAGACCTTCGCCATTTCCGTTGCCGTTCTTGGCGTGCACGGAAGCAGACAGGACGGCCTGGGTGAGCATGATCGGCTTCTCAAAACCCACAGTGACAACCAGGAACGGGATGCCCTCGGATAGTAGCACGACGTTCTCAGGCACGCCGAGTTTGAGAGTGACCAGCAAGCCGAACAAGAATGCGAAAGCCGAGGAGAAGAGAGTAGTGGTGCCCAGCCAGAAGTTTGAGCCCAATCGTCGCATGCTCAAGAACAGACTGATGAAGGTCAGATACATGGAAATGTATCCGAGCGCCATGATGATAATATCCAGAGTCTCGGCGTTCCGGATCAAGTCCAGGAAAGCGTTCCACGAGTTCTCCGCCCACTCGGCCATGCTGCCGCCAGACGCTGGCGAGGTCTTGGAGACGGACATCAACCATTTCTTCTGCTCGCCTTCATCATCGCTGGACGCGTCCGGGTCGACTCCCCATCCGCCCTCTGCCGCGATCTCTTTCGAATGCTCCAAGAATGGCGCCGCCTGCTCGAGCGGGAGCGAGAATGCCAGCGTGCTGTCCGACCCCGACAGAATATGCGCGCTCGACGGCACCACGTTGAGATCCACGCCCTCGACGTCGAAGTCCTGCGGCGGAGGCACCGCATTGGGCAAGTTGTTGCCAGCCTCCAGAAAATCCAAGGTGATCAAAGCGAGCTCTTTCTCTCCCGCGCGAAATGTCGTCTTACTCCCATTCTCTTCCAATTGCCATTTCCACGCCGTGTCCTCCCCCAGATGTACCCTTCTGCTCCCCGCCGAGAGCGTACTGAAGTCGACCTTATTCGCCGCAGCCTGCGGTTGGAAGAAACCGGTCTCGAGCAGATTGACATAGAATGCGCTGCCCAGCACCGCCACCAGAGCGATGGTCCGGATGGGATGCGTGCATGCTTTCAGCGACACTGTTTGCAAGTATGGTGTGATCGCGGCATTGTATTTGCCTGGTTTATTCGGATCGGTGATGTCGTGGCTCCTACGCCAACGCGTAGGTATTAGATTGCCGAGCATGTTGAAGCGCTATGCTGCCAACACGCTGAGCAGGCCAGGAGCTCTGCCGTTGCCCGTTTCGCGACAAAGTTGAGAGGGACACGACGCTCGGTGGGAAGAGAGATCGCGGGTGGTGCGCGTTCGAATATGTTCGGAGATTCGGGAGCGGTTGAAACAATGACGGCGGTCACAGGGTATCGCGGTTGTTGCCAATGGCTCAGAGCGTGGTAAGTATTGTTCTTGCCGACCAACAGTGTCAACTTCTCAAGAAGCAGCCGCCCGGTCCCATTGCTCTTGTCTTTGAGGCTGCTCTTTCTCCTGCTCACAGCTGCCTTGGTCCTGTTCGTGGCAGCTGAGTTGGTCGTTGTCGTGGGCTTGGTCGGTCGGGCAGTTTTCTTGAATTTGCGACCAATGGCGGATGCTGTACGACGATTGGCCGCCAAAGATTATCGAACCACCACCTTGCGCCCCTTAAGAAAAAAAGATAGCCTGCTTATAAGCCTGCTATCACTCGTGGGAGATTCCCTGTTCTCGCACGCAGTGCACGGAACCAGAATGCGGTGACGATTGCACGAGTCCTGCCTTGCTTCGACTCGGTCGTGGCGAACTAATCGCACGACAAAGACACGAGGTCAACTTTTGCAGAGTTGCAGACTCTACCGACTAGTTGAAGAAGGGTCTGTCCGCCGTTCCCCCTCAACACTTTCCCACGCTTGGTTTCGCGCGCTATCGCTCAAGCAGCGGTCAACGCAGCTTGGACCACGCCAGACGCCGATGACTTGAATTTCTTTGCCAGACCGCCTGTCAGCTCCAGAATCTCGTTAAGCCAGATTTGGTCGTCGTCTGGGTCGAGGTAGAAAGGAGTTGCTGATGGTCTGCCGCACCAATCATGATCCGCGTACTCGCTGCTCACCTCTTCCGGCTGCACTCCGCAAAAGTCAGATCCTGGAATTTGTGGAGCTGAAGTTTCCTGGTAGAATGAGCTCTCGGGTTTGGAGGTGTTCGGATTGTGCTGTGAAGCGAAGAAGAGAGAAGTAAGGATGAAAATAACCGTTTGCCTAACAGCTCACTGTGCACCCATTCACATACGTACTTCCGTCGGCGACTCAGTGCAGTGAGCCGCCAGCTATTGGAACGAGGGGCGACGTGAGACTGACAAAGCCCCGGACAGTGATGTGGCGCTGGTGGAAGCACAAAATGGCGCAACATGGGCAAATAGATACTTGGCCGACTCGTATGATGTGAGGCTGGTACAGTAGTCCTAACTACTCGACTGCGATTGAAACAAGCTCACAGACAGAGCGAACACGTAGGACGACTCGTCACCATGTACAGCGCCGCGAGGACATGCAATTCGTGGCAGTGGCAAATGCTGTAGGCAGCACAATTGTCTGCTTGATGGGAGTTTCGCGTCACGTTACAGCAGTGCGAGTGGCTGTGCAATCTGTGATGCGTTCCTGGATGAGACGACATTTGAATCTGCGGACCTGCGTACATAACGCTGGAGTGACATTACGGGATGCGCCTCACAGACAATCTCGCTGTCGCACAGTACAGTACTAATAATGACCAGACACGGCACGTGTATCAGAGTACTTGTGCAACTGACCGACGTGCGTAGTCAGGGTATTAGCTTGAAGCCTTGATCTCTGGCATGCTGGGCTAGCGTTTCCGTGAGTGCGCTGCACACGGCATTCTGAGAGTGGATCGCTCAGTCCGTCTTCTGTCCTTTCACCTTGTCCCGCAATGGCACATCGCCATTCGTGATCCTCTTGATAAAGTGCGGGTCCGGATCGAACAACAGAACGTGAAAATGCTCGACCGAATGTATACTTTTCAGACTCGCCCAATTCAAAAACCAAATCACGTCCTTTGTGCCGAATGTTACATCAACAAAAGTTTGGATCATGGTGCGGGTCTCTGGAGACAGGTCGCCGATCTGTGAGGTAGGATCAGGCGGGAGGGAGAATTTGGTCCAGACTACGAGATGGACGCAGCGTGTGTCAATGCCGTATGGCCAGTCGTTGAACAGAATCATGTAATCGTCTGGAAGGCGTGGTTTAGCTTGCTACAGCTGCGGGATGAAATGGAGGATACGTACCTGGGATTGAGAAAGGCGGCCCGGAAGGTGTAAGGTTCGTCCATCCCAACCGCTCTTTCATCACGAATTCCATCACGCTGCCATACCTCTCGATGAGTTGGTGGCAGTACTCCCGGTACAAGCGCAGTTCGCTTGGCACGCGCTGGAACAAATCCAGGCGATTATTCTTCACAAACGAGCAGACGTCTTCCCACGATTGACGGCAATACAATGCATCCGGTGTACTGAGAATGCCCTGATCCTTGGCATTTGCGAGCGCGTATTGCAGGTATGGGGGACACTCTTTGGTGTGTTGGGCGGGCGGCGCGTTCACGTTCCAAAAAGCAAGTTGTCGTTGTGGCGTATCGGCTCGCGAGGCAGTGTCTGAACTTGTTGAACTTGATTGCGTCGTTGATGCGTAGTCGATACTTGCTGTTCGGTCCACGTCGAGGACCGCCGCAGCAGCTCGCTGTCCGTCGGCCATTATGTCGCCGTGGCACGGGTATGACAATTGCGGCCAATCGTGCGACCCGATCTCGCAGGCTGCCGAAAACAACAATATGTTCGTGACCGCGCCTGGCTACGTACGAAGGTGCAGTGTCACTCCAGGCGGTAAAGACGACGATTTGAGTAGTAAAGCACAAAGGAGATGATGGTGGAAGCCACTCATCACCGCCCATCCGCCTTCTTCTTATTACGCGTCTCGCATACAGCGGCCGCAGCAGATCTCAGGATCGTGAAAAGCTCGCGTCGGCCGGCGGCACAGGCTCTCCCCTAGTCGTCGGTTGATTGCGAGATCCAGACTCCTGCAAGGATCTCAGCTGTGTGGCCTGTCTCAATTGCGATGGGCCACGCGCTGCCACCACCCCTATATCGTGCGCAGACTCAATGATGAGTGGCGCAGGTGAACACCGCTGGACATGCTACTACGCCTCGTGGTGTTTGCGAGCAATGCCAATGCATGCCGGGACGGGGATCGCGATTTTGCGTTTGCGGCTCAACCCAAGGCTGCGCGTGGCGCTAAAGTCGCTTCTCCCGCTGTTCCTGCAGATCTCGTGGCGCCTTGGGAGGATGGTGATCCATGAGTGGCCGGCGCGCACACCCAAGCGCCGTTGCTGATGATGAGTTGCTCTCTGGCGGCCGCCAAACATCTGCCGCACAGGGGCCACCGATGGCCTCCACCACCAGCCCTTCCGCCGCCCGACGCCCTGGGCGCTTGGTGAGGGCCCTCTGCCGCTGTACATCCAGACCGTACTGTATACTGTATACCATCGTACAACCTTCGACGAACGAATACTTGACATTCACGGGTCGTGCGTAACGACGACGGTACCGTGCATATCATCGCCCATTCTCTCTCCCTTTCCTGGTCACGCGGGACGTGCACTCTCCCCAGACGTCCTCGCTCCCGCTCTACGCGCGAGCCGACAAAGAAGAAAAAGAAGGAGAAGAATAGCCCAAGCCTGGCTGACACTGCCGTACTGCTCCTGAGCAAAGGGCACTCGATACACACACTCCGGGACGGGCATTGGAGATTTTGATCTCAGGGAAGCCCCTTGCATTCAACACTGGCTCTATTTCCCGCCGAACTCGTCGTCCCAGCGCTGCGTCCCTCCTCCCCCGAGACTCTTCTGGCCCTCGCTCCTGCCCACCGACCACCGTATGGTCGACGTCCGCCGCTGCTACACCACCTCCCCTCCCCCGAGCCGCGGCTCAGCAGCGTCTTTCCTTCCGCGCGTGCCCGTCCACACCCACGCTCACCATGCAGCGCCCGCCCAGGTCGCCGCTCTCGATGAGCAGCAACGACTCGTCCTTCGTCGGCCAGTACAGCAGCCTGGGCGTGGCGACACTGGGCAACCCCGGCGACGGACCCTATGGTAGCGGAGGACCCTATGGCGCTGCACGACCGCTGCAGTCCTCGCCGCCTTCTTCGCAGCATCCGAGCAACTCGACCGACCTGTCGCGTCCCTCTGCGAGCGGGTCGAGCATGAGACCGCCCTCTTCTGCAAGCTCCGTCGGCATGTCGAATGATGGGCGCATGGGTCTCCCGCGACCGCCGAATCGTGACAGCAGCAGGAGTCAGATCACGCCAGGCAGCGAGGAGGCATTGGCGAGACACTACGGCGCGCTCAGGGCATACCTGGCCGACATTCTGCAAGACGAGAAGGGCAACGTGCGACCGAATAGAGCGCGGGACAAGCTGTTGCGCCTCAGCGTCACGCAGTTCATGGAGCTCAGCACCGATGTATATGATGAGCTGGTTCGAAGAGAGGACGAGAGGCTCCAAAGCGTTGACAATGTGCCCCGATTCCTGCTTCCCAAGCAGAACTTCCACCCGAAGCGGAACCAGGCGCGACAGAAGCTCAGCACGCTACCCCCGGAACGCTTTCGCCAGCTTGCGACCGACGTGTTCTACGAGCTCGAACGACGCATTCCGAGATTCAGCGGCGGAGACATCTCACGACCAATGAGCGGCGCTAGCAACGTCAGCAGTCGAAGCCGCGCACCCACGATCAACGGCATGCGCCCACCTGGACCTGGCTACGGAATGGGAATGGGCGGTCCTCCTCCGCCGAGAGGCGCTTCACAAGGAGCGCCATATGGTCCCGGTCCCAATGGCCCTATGGCACCCGGCACTCGCCGACCGAGCGAAGCGGCTTCTCTGGGACGACCTCTACCCAAGCAGTTCGCGAGCAACACGATTGTGCCCAACAAAAGCACGATGGTAGAGGACGATGATATGGACGATGACGACTTCGGATTGGATCATGTCTCGCCTGCTATCAGTGATCGCTATAGCAAAGCGACGAGCGCCGAAGACCGAGATCGCATGAAAGCCCAAGCCGAGGAGATCGCAGAATTGAAAGACAAGCTGGAAGCTCTTGAGAGTAAATTAGCCAACAAAGACGAAGAGCTGGCGAGAACTGCGAGCATTGAGGCGGAGCGTGGCGAGTGGGCTACAACACGAGAAGGGCTGGAGCAGAAACACACAGACGCGCAAACTCTCAATGACGCGCTCCAACAGGAGCTCTCTGAGTTGAAATCGAGATCCCGAGACGACGACGAGATTCGCGATCAGCATGACCGCAACCTGCAAGACTTCCAAGAGCAGATTGAAGACCTCCAGGAGCAGCTGGCGGCCAAGGGTGACGAGAATGGGAAACTCCAACTCCAGCTACGCGAGAGCGCTGAGGACACCGCGGCATTACGACAGCTCCAGGTCGAGCTTGACGAACTTCGAGATCAATTGTCAACCAACAGATCTCAGCTCAGCTCGGCCGAGCACGAGAAGCAGATGGCAGAGATGCGAGAAGAGCTCCGCAAACAACAGAAGCTCAACCAAGAAGTCCAGGATCAGGCCATGGTGTATCTAAGGGAGATGCGTGAGCTCAGCAGACAGCATGACGAGGCCGTCGAACAAGAAGAGAAGATGGCTGCACAAATTGCGCAACTACAAAAGGACAACGAGAGCTGGAGGCAACGATATGCCAAGGTCAAAGCACAGAACAAACACCTCCGTGCCTCGACAATGGGTCTAGGTCTCAATGCGGGCCTGGATACTGGCAGTCTAGTACGTCAAGAAGGTCTCATCTCGGAAGGTGGACTGGTCCGCGACACGGATGTCGCAAGCTTCCAGCTGGCGGTCGATGAACTCCTCAAGGTGGCACGCCAAAGCAGCACCGATGACATGCTTGAAAGTGTCAAGCAGGTTGTAGTCAGTGTCCAGGCCATCACCTCTGCGGTTCGGGATGAAGGCTATCCCTCTCCTGCACCCTCCCCGCTCGCTCCAGGATTCAACACACCGACGCTCAGCGTTGGGAAGCTCAAAGCACGAGTCAATGGCACGGCGAACAGCCTCATTACTGCTACGAAACAACACGCTGCAGCACATGGGCTCTCGCCTGTTGCGCTCCTGGATGCTGCAGCGAGCAATTGCACCGCTGCCGTGGTGGAGCTCATCAAGTCTGTCCGTATTCGGCCCTCCTCTAAGAGCGATTTCCAAGATCTGGATGCGGTGGACGAGCTGCATTCGTTCTACGATGATGGGGCGGCCCCAGGCGATGGCAACAGGCTGACGATCCCCGTGCCACAGTTTGGCGCTCGAGGCGATTCTGCACACGCCGCGCCGAGCGACAGCACTCCAGACGGCAAGAAAGCCAACGGAGGCTGGTTCGGCTGGGCCGGGAAGTGGGGTGACGGCAATACTGATGAGCATCCTCCACAAGTGGACAGCAAAGCTCCATCGGCCAATGGTGGGCCACACCCACCCACAGCGAATGGGCACGCACACAAGGCCTCTATTGCCAGCAGTGGGAGCGACTATGACCCGTACCGGTAGTCTCGGTACCCAGCCAACGTCGGCTACCCAACCGCGCGGAGGAAAGAGAAGGAGAAAAGATGAGCCGATTTCTCATTGTCCACGTTTCTTTGAAGCCATAATGTTTATTGCATAACACCTTTGCGGGGCTTCACCTCTTCCCTTTCTGCCACTGGCATTGGCATTGGCAGGGCATGGCAGGCCAGGCTGCACTGCTGACGCATATTACTACTCCTGTGTAATGCTTCGGACAAGAAGCGCATTCTACACTTGGATCTTTTACCCCTACACCTGGGTCGCACCACACGGACGTCTCGAGATTTCCTTGCGAGGACCACAGAGATACCTTTCTCATTGTCGTTTATTGGGATGGGTGCTGCTTATGAGTCGTTGAGTGATGGTTCTGCTTCGAGTCTCACTTTAGATGAGAAACCAAATCCTTTGGATACAGACCGGGATGGTTGTCTACGACAAGGGGCGAGTCACACTGATATGGCGGCTACGGTTGATCTCGAGCAGGATGCAAAATTGGGGAGCGACCTAACATTGTAGAGACTTCGCGTCTCTTACTTATATCGTACATAGTATCTTATGTGAAGTGGACGTGTAATGTTTGCTTTTTTGAAACGATCTCAATCTTTGGTAGGGTGGAGCTGAACCATCACAGTAAGCGACTCGCATATTGAGCAATTCATAACTTCATCAGGTCGTCATTAGAACTACTTGGCGATACAGGCCTGCCAACAAGGTTACGGCTACCAGATACTACCTCCCAAAGAACTTCAACTCGATAGGCCTCAAGGCCAAGTAGGCCACCGCAGCGAATGCAAATCCCAACTCGAACCCGATGTCTCCTCCATATGGCGCCTCACCCGCGTGCAATGCAATGGGACCCACCCACCACGTCTGGCTCATGCCTGTCACCATACCTGCAACACCGCACGCAAAGGCCGCCACTGCCGCGATGCCCGGTGGCAACTTGTCTGGACGATCATAAAATTCGGGATCATAGCCTCCAAAACCTCGTTTGAAAACGAAATGCTCCGTCAACGAAATGCCTTCGTAAATGGCGAGCCAGTACCCGATGAAATTCATGAAATTCTCCAACACGGTTTCGAAGTGACTGTACCCCGGGATGGCGATTGCAATGTACACGCCTGTTCCGATACCGGTCCAGATGAATCGCGGAACGCGCTGGGCGTAGCGGGACAGCACTTGGACTGTGAGTGCGACGGAGTAGATGTTGGGACAGTTGTTGGCGATGATCGATAACGCCAGGACCACGAGGCAGAATTTGCCAAATGTTCCTAGGTGGTAGATGAGGACTGCGCCGAGGAGGCCGCCGGTTCCCGAAGTCGCGTAGCCGGATGCGTAGCGGTTGTCGCCGTTGTTGAGGGCTGTTGCGCTCATGATGGCGATTGCAAGCAGTTCGGTGAAGAGCAGGGGGACGATCAGGCCAAGCCAGGTCCACAAGAAGACTTTGCGCCGGGACTGCGTGGAGGGTTGGTACACAGTGTAATCTGCAGCGTAAGAAGTCCAACCTGTTGCGAAGCCGTAGACTGTTGCGCCGAAGGACAGGACGTACCCCATCTCGGACTTGCCTGCCTCCCAGGGAATGTTGACGAAATCGCCGCTGTGCGCAAAGAGTCCGAGGACAATTAAGAACACGATTGTCGCCGGGATCCAGGAGTAGAACTCGTAGGCGTGGACGACTTTGTAGCCAAACGTGCACACTATGAAGGTGCAGAATGCAATGATCAAAATTCCGGCGAAGCCAGGTACCGAGGGGTTGACGGTGTTGATGAGCTGCGCTCCAACAATGGAGTTGACGGAAGACCACCCTATGCATGCGAGCACGTTGAACACTGCAATGAGTTTGACGCCCCACCAGCCAAACCAGAATCTCGACAGCACCATTTGTCGAAGGCCGAATTTGGGTCCAAACGTGGAGAAGAAGCAGACGGGAGTGATTCCGATGAGGTTGAAGAAGATGCAGACGAGCATTGCATCTGCGACGCCGAGGAAGAACAATGATTTGGCCAGGATTCCAATCGCGAAGGACGACACGACCATGTTCGCGGATAGCCACTGCATCATAGCTGTCAGATATTGGATCTCCATCGTGATGCATTGTTCAAAGCACATGGCCGACACATTATGCGTACCATCGTCGAAACATTCAACAAGGCCTTGAATCCACTGTCGGTTCGTTCATCCTCCGGCACTCGTTCAATACCACGTTGTTCGACGTTCAACTTTCCTGCCAATCGCTGCACCTTCGCGTACCAACCGTTTCCATATTCGAAGCTTTCGCCCGGTACAGCTCCGTCTTCATACTGATTGCTCGGCATTTTCTGTGCGCTGCTGTGTGAACTGCCTGCTCCGACAATGCCTCCAGTCTTCTCCACATCTTGGTCATAATGGTATGTCATTTTGATAGCCCGCTCAGAGCGCCAGCCAAATTCATGGAGGACTGAGGGTGTATAGCTGCAGTTCTGAGTGGACCGGCTTCACGAAGAAGTTTACTCCGGCCTGGCAAGCAAATGCCAGCACAAGATTCTGGATTCTCACGAGGTGGAGGGGTCTTCACGAGAGAGATCAAGCAGACGGCCTGGTGGAGGTGCGTTAGATACTTCAACCTCGCGCATCTGCACACGCAACAGATGTTCGGCGCCGCACATTGCCGAGTATCTATCTTTTCGTGACAGGCCCTCGAGCCCACTTCTGATAGCCAACTTGCGGCGGACACCTTCCCCAAAGAGGCCCGGACATACACAGGCCAGAGGTACAGCCGATACAGATGAGAAAGGTGACTGGCTCGGACAGCGAGAGAACCGGTCCGAGTGCTGCGACGCTCGACAACTGGACGTTGAATTGCTGCTTATCTTCACACTGCACAGTCAAGCCTTGCTTGGAAGAGTCTTAGCCTCGAACTATGAATTGAGTAGACATAATAGTCGCGTGCAAGCCATGTTGTGTCACTGTGTCTCTCGCATGCCTCTGGTGTGTTCGATCTTTGAGAAATCAGAATACGCGGCAGAGATAAGGAAGTGGGCCAATGATATCAACTCGAGTGCGAGCAGAAAAGGGCGGGCTTCGGCTTGACCGGATCTGGGCCCTTTGTCCGATTCACTCACGGCCGAGTTTGCCGAAGAACCTCAGGCACTTGTTCGCGCTGTGCAGTACATGTGCTGCATGCATACCGGATCTTGGAGCCCTAGCAACTACTCGTCTTCCAGACAATCGGTGGCTTGCGGCCACATTGAACCTAGCTGCTGCACCCCTCAATCTCGCTGTCGGAGGAGGCCGCGCCGATGACAGCGACGTCAGCTGGCACGGCCAAGTCCTTCAACATCCCGGTCACCCATCTCTCAGATCCGCTCGTTGGACGTTTGAGTGAGATCGTGGGTCGTTGCAAACTTGGAGCACGAATCCTTCCCTAGGCCTGAAGCGACGAAGGTTGTGGACGGGCGGACAGATCGCACATGCTCCGTGAAGTGCACCGGTCGAAGACCTAGCTGATCAATATCTGGTTCTGACTCCTCCTCTCAAGCCCTCTTTCCAAAGGCAACAGACGCTTTTATCTTCGCACCACTTCTGCACCATCCAAGGCTTCAGTGGCTCTTGGACAAGGTCGTATTCGTCGTCGGTAGGTATGGTTTCCTCCTTATCCAACGCATGCTCATCCTGTTTCCTTTTTCGCGCTTTCACTTTTGGTTTCAGTTTGGGCCTTCTAGTCTCGATCCGAAGCCCTCTGTCGTTCAGCCAAGCAGTAAGGTCCTCCAGCACGATTGGGTCATAAAGCAAGATCTTCTCATACCATGTTGGATTTGCGAGATCGCTACTTGGTGCGCTAGATTTGATAGTCGCTGTAATCTGCGGAAAGAGTTGTGGCATGACACTTGTCCAGGAAGCATCCTCTGGCTTTAATTTTGACCAGCTTGCTGCCGTCTTGTCGGTGTCTTTAGGTTCGGTTACTTTCGATTTTGTTCTCGCAACTACCGATGGCGAAGCAATCACTTTCAAGTCAAGGGGTCGGACGGTTGGTGGTGTTGATGTAGCTCGTCTTCGAGGTGGGGAAGGTGTCATCGGGGCGTCTGGATCTGATATCTCATCGATGTTAACAAAATCCGAGGAGGAAATGGGCTGCGAAGCAGAATACGTCTTCTTTCTGCGACTCTGGCCGGATGTGATTGTATCGACTGTCTCCAGTCGCTGCTTGACCTGACTTCCAGCGCTGGGACTGCAATCGACGCGTTTCATTTCCTTTCGAGGTCGTCCGCGTGGTCCTTTTTGCACTTGGCCCTCGATTTCCCGTTTTGCACTGGCATGAAGAAAGGCTTTTTGGGGAGACGTGTTGATGTCGAGAGCCTGCAGAGCTGCCCTGTCTTGAAACGGCGAGGTTGCTGCCCCTGCCCGCTTCAGCTGAGATGGCAGCTTCGGATTTGGAGCATCTGTAGGCTTGTCTTTGTGATGTGGAGATTCTGGGCTGGAACCCAGCACCTTCCAATCGTTCGAGCCAGGCGTCGCGAAATCAACGACGGCCAACCCTCCGGTCACATCCGTGCGGATAGTCGCAAGCACCTGCTCGTGCTGCGATCGCTCCTCCGGTAGCGGGTCAAGGGGAGAGGTGCAGCACAAGTTGACCACCTCATGTTGAATCTGATGAGTTCCATTGCCACTGCTAAGGTCATTTCTTTGCGGCAATGTTGGGCTACTGCGCCCGCTTATTCCGTTGTCAACTTGCTCCGATCGCACCTCAGCTTCAACGCTGGCGACTGAATGGTGGTTCGTCACTTTGGCCATATCATGTGCTGTAGAGATCCTGGCTGATCGGCCCTCCGAAGGCAGTAAATCATCCTCAAAGCCCCTCGCAGCCGAGTGCCACAGCTCGCGCATCGCTTGTCCGCAAGACAAGGAGGTCCCATGCGGCGCCGTGGGGATTCTCACGAAACTCCTTCGTAAGGGACTCCCAGCATCGACGTCGGCCGAAGCTGCTTCTGATTCTTGCAGCGCAAATTGCATTTGTCGAACAAAGGTTGGTGAATCCCCAGTGCCTAGTTGGCTCGATGAACCGAATAAGAAATTCTGACGTTCCTCTTCAAGCCGGGCCCGTTCGGGTGCATACAGCTCGCCGTACAAGTCGTCCTCATTGAATCGCACCTTGGCTTTCGACTTTGGCTTCACGGCTGCCTTCTGCTGCTCGATCGAATGCGCTTCGCCGTCGAACTTCTTCGATCGGGGCCGACGAGGCTTTTTAGCTGGCATTACCGGCTTACTTGCAGTGTCTAGTGGAGCGACCACGGCAGTGCCTGTGTCAGACGCTGCAAAGAATGATGAAACTGTCGCCTGCGCAATTTGTGGAATATCCTCTGGTCGGTAAGCTTTGGTGGCAAGTTCAGTAATCGTTTGCGCTTTCTTCTTGGGCGCCTTGGTCTTCTTTGTCTTCTCCGGTTTCTCCATGGGTACTTCTTTTGCAGGCTGCACGTCTGGCCTGGCCCTTGGCGCGACTGTCGCTTCATCCGTAAGGTCAATCTTCCTCCGTTTTAGGGGAGCCTCGCCCGTCGTGGCCCGCTTCAGGGGGGCCACCTCCTTTCGAGAATACGCGAGATCGCCCAAGATTGCAGTGAGCGAAAGAGTAGACACTTCCTGATCTCCTGTGGTCATCGATGTCAAAATCTCCTCGTTTTGGCGCGATGGCGATAATGTATCTTTCGCCGGAGTCCAGCTGCGCCTGCGACGATGCGACTGTACTGGAAACTCGGCTGGTTCCTCAGGCAATCTGGAGACGGGTACTGGCACGCCCAGTTCGATGGCTGAGTCATCTGCAGCTATCGGAGGTTTGGCGAAATATGTAGATTCGCTGCCTGTCGTGCTATTCGTGCGTTTGGAAGGGCGCGCGTCCAAATTAGCACTCAGCCGCGCTCCTTTCTTGGGCTTGCTTGGTGCTCGCTTTGGTTTCTTTGTACTCCCTACCTCGAGCTCGACGGTTTTCAGCTCGGGGCGTTTGTGGCCCTGTATCTGTGCGGCGTCCAGGTCTGCGAACTGTGTCGCAGCAAGATCATCCGAATTCAGCACAAACGACGCGGACTTGGCCACTGGCTTTCGCGACTGTCTAGTAGGTGCGTCAGCGCCAGACTTCGGTTTCAAGTCACGTTTATTATGCGATTTCTTCGTCTGCGCAGTGGTAGCCTCGGAACCTTTGGCGGAACGTCTGCGAGGCTGCTTGGTCGCTCCAACTGGTCCCAAACGCATGTGAGCCTGATGCTCCGGAGCAGACGTAGGGTCTCCAAGATTGTCGACTGAATTGGCCTTAGCCACCGTTCTGCCAGCAGGTAGCTCTGGCGAATCCTCTTGGACACCGCCGTCGAAGCTATACACCGAGATAGAAATACTTGGAGTCCTCGATCGTCGTCTCGCTTGTTTTGTGGTGGACACTGAAAGACCGGAAGTGCCTCTCGCAGGGCTCTGGCTCTCCTGCCGTTTCCCGAAGGTAGCTTCACTGGCAAATGATTGTGATGTTTTGCCTATGACCCCAGGTACATTCGCAGACGATGCTCTTGCCGCTCCTGTGACGTTCGACATCTTGCCGACGCTATCGGATACACGAGATCCATCGCATGCCTGAGGAGCGACCATGGTCCCAATGGGTCTCGCCGACACTGAGCTCTTGTCGAGAATAGCATCGTCTTGGAAGTAATTCGACTTCAGAAGACGAGCCGCGCTTGTGAAGGTTTTGGCGGCGCCTGAGGCCCTACTCTGTGCGCTATCCTTCGCCTTCGCCTGCAGAAGAGCTGCTGACTTGGGGAAGAATGAGGATGGACTTGGCAGGCCGGGAGAGGAGGACTCGGTGGGGTGAGCCGGCTGGGGCGGTGTTTCGGACGGCGGGCGGAAGGGCAGCGGCGGCGGCGACGACGAGGTGATGACTACAGGGCTCGGAGCCATCGTCTCGCTGACGACACCAGCATATGAGCGGTGGAAGTGGCGGAAGCGGCAGAGAGACAGCGTAGCGGCGGTGGTGTTGTCCAATGCGAGGGTGTCGCGTGCAGCATGCCGCGTTCTTGCCACGTCCACTCGTGATATCAATGCCAGTTATGGATGCCTCAGGCACGAAGATGGGACCAGACTTCACTCAGACGTCCATTGGAATGATTGGACTCTACCTCCTATAGTCAAGCCGCATCATGCATGCTACACAACCTTATCGCAGCTCACCAGTGGCGATTTCTTTCATTGTTCTGTCTTGCATAGTCTACCATACATGTCCAGCGATCCAGAATGATGAACTTGGCTCTCGCTGGGGAGCAGAATATCTGGAATCTAAGCACAACTTCAATGCCGCTTTCTCCGCCCAAAGACTTGATTGCTAAGCCGCACTCGTAGCCCTGATTTCTTTGGCGAGATCCAAGGCATTCCGTTCACCGAAGAGAGATAGGTAACACCGGAAGCTCGTGGCGAGAGACAACAAATGCGCGTGCCTCTGAATTCGCGTTTTGCTGTCCGCAACTAGCCTGATCGTGATCTGATTGCACATTCAAAATTGCTTGGGCCACATGAAACCATATCACACCGAATGCGGTTGACCAAGATTTTCCGTTAGTTTTGCAATGAGATGGGCTCACGCATCATATATGTGCCTGTCGTAATTTCTGGCCCCTCGCTTCTTCCTCTGCGCCAAGTCTCCTATCGGCAGCAGCTACTGGCTAGTCACGTTTGTCATGATCATGAAGAGATGTGTCGTGCTGCGGGGCAAAATGTACTCTGAATCCCCAATGCTTATCCCATTCTACTCGTAAGGAACAGGCCGCAACGCTAGTGCGGACGCGATACGTCATGAAGTTGTCTTTCCATCAAGTTCTCAGCAGGCTTGAGGAGTCGAATTTCAAGTATGGAGCACTCGGTCAAAGGACAGCACATCGAATTGACAGCGTAGCACATTGTTATGTCGAAGAACTCGACCTCCACAGCCGCCCCTCCCAAGTAATGGCAGATCATGACATCGTGAAACTGGTTTGAGCCTCATAGCTGCACCGTGTATCGACAAACAGGCTCCGGATGTCAAGCTGGGATTCTGTTGATCAGATTCGTCAGATTCGAAAGACCAAATGTACTTGCAGAAATGATGTTAGCAATGATCGCAGTCAACCGTCAACTAGCAATTAATTGATTAATCGATTGATCAATTCCAACCTAACCTAGCACTATAATTAGTTGCAATTATATGCTGGAACAAGTAAATAGTTGCAACCGAGTCGTATAATTAATTAAACGGAGGCTTAGCAACGTAGCTAAGTAAATAAATAGTTCGTAGAAGGCCTCTAGAAGGCCTTCTATTAGCTATATTAGCTCTCTTCTATATTATTAGTCTCTTATACGTCTGCCGTCCGTAGGGGCTATTATATAAAGTAAGGGAGCTTTAATATATACCTTTAGTAGGCGAAGAATTAGCTACTAGGAGGCCTTAAGGCCTTATAGCATACGACTATCTATCTAGAGCGATAGAAGAACTTTAAAGAGGTTATAGCGCCCGAGAGGGAAGAGGCTAGTACCCTTAGAATCTAAGGATAGCGATAACCTCTTAGAAACTACTAAACTAGCTCTTAAAGCTAGAAGATACTACTAGAGACTAATATAGTAAGTACCTAGCTCTAAAAGAACCTAATAACCCTTATAGAAACTACTTAAAAAGCCCTTAACTCTCCCTACGACTACTTTAACTCCTCTTTCCTTTCCTTTCTTTAAAGAGCTTAATAGGCCCTTCTCTATTAGGCCTAGACCTAAGCTATCTCCTCTACTCTTTAGAATATCTAAAGAACCCTTTAGAAGAAGCTAAATAGCTATAATATAGGATAATTATAGGCCTAAAAGGTAGCCTAAATCTAGACCTTAATATAGATAATACCTTAGGTAACTATAGTAATTATAGTTAAGATAGGCATATAGGAAGAAAGAGATAAAATTAGAGGAATAAGTAGGAAGGAAATTAGAGCAAAGCTTAGAATCTAGTAGGTAGCTATAGTCTAAAAGCTATCTAGTAGGGACTTTAAAGTACTCTTTTATAGGAAGTAAGAAAGAGTAAAGCTAGAAGAGAACTAGGATTAAATATATATAGCCTAGCCTAGAGCCTAGGTTGCTAAATATCTATATAGAGTACTTATATATAGAGTTAGAGCAAACTAGGATACTAGAGCTAAGGAATATATTAAAGTAATAGAGGAGGAGAATATCTTATAGTTCCTAAATATAAGAATTAAGTAGGCTATATAAATAAAGAGCCCTAAAGCTAGAGAAGGCTAGAGATACTCTATAATAGTTATTAGGTTCTAGGATAAGTAAATAGTAAGGGCTATAGCTTAGAAAGGATTTATTATTAAAGTAAACTTCTACCTAATAGAAATCTACTACTTATAATAAAGAGTTATATAGTATATAAAGTATAATAAGTTTAGATATATTATTATATACTATAAAGAAGCTAAGGATAGATATAGAGCCTACTCTATAAACTATAAAACATCTAATTATACTATATAAGAGAGGAAATACTATAACTATAAAGGAGACTACCTAGTATAAGCAAGGATATATAAATATAAATAAGTAGTAATAGCTAAGGCTAGAATATTCTTAGAGTTCTTTAAAGGAAAGTAAACTCTAGTATAACTAACTTATAATAAAGAAGGATTTACTATAATAACTAATAAGAAGAGGAAACTAATAAGCTAAGTAGAATAGCTCTAAGCTAAGGAGGTACTATAAGGTAGCTAAGCAAGATAGAACAAGCTACTAAGAAAGCTATTAGGATCTAACTCTACTATTATAAATAGTAAGAGGTAGATAAATAAGCTCCTAATATATATATAAGCTAAGAGTATATAAGAGGCCTAATAAAAAGAGGGAGCTAAGCTAGAGGAGACTATTATAACTAAATAAAATAAATAAATATAACCTATAGATCTACTAATATAATATAAACTATATACCTACTACCTAAGTACTACTAGTAGATAGCCTAGACCTAAGAACTACCTAGATTATAGCACTATAAGAACTATAGATTAACCTAGTAAATAGGAAAACTAAAACAAAAAAGGGTTACTACTAAGTCCTTCTAACGAATAGGTATTTAAGAGTTATATTCTTAGTATTAGAAGAGCTAGATATATTAAAGTAGGATATTATAGATAGCTAGTTAGGAGACCTTCTCTCTATTATAGTAATAACCTAAGGGAAACCTATTACTATTTATAATTACTATAACCTATTAGGCTCTAAATCCTATAATATAATAGGTATACTTATATAGCTAGAAATAGCTATCTAAGAGGCCTAAGAAGCAGCTATAGGTAAGACTATAGTAGTTAGAGACTTTAATCTCTATTACCTACTATAGGGAGGAAACCTAGTCTAGTTATAATATAATATAGCAGATACCCTTATCTAGATAGCTATATAGGCAGGCCTATATCTCCTACTAGAACTAGGAACTATTATATAGGAGAGATATAACTCTAGCTACTAAACACTTAACCTAATCTTAGCTAGCTAAGCTATTTAATAGAGACTATAGAGCTATAAGGCAATAGCTAATAATATATTTAGATTAAACTATATCCTAATTCTAACTATTATAGACTAGCTTATAAACCTATACTAGAAAAACTAGAGCCTAAGACTATAATAGATAAAAGTAAAGTAAGAGAAAGTAAGGTAGAAGGTTTAAAAAGCTATAGAGAAGCTAGAGCTACTACTACTTAAGAACTACTAGGAGCTAGATAAGGTAGTATAAGCTCTCTAGAAAGCCCTTTAGGAGGTAGTAAAGGAGGCAGTCCTATATATAAAGCTATTATAATATATAAAGGCAGAATAGCTAGTAGAGTATAGTAAAGTAATTAAGGCTACTAGAGTAGTAAGAAGAGCCTAGAAGGCTATAAAGTCTAAAGAGAACTATAGATACTACCTAAATACTAGCTATAGGAAGAATAAGCTAGTTAAGAAGGTAATAAATATATCCTAAAGGTAAATAGTTAGTAAGATTACTAAGGACCCGAGTAGGATATAGAAGCTAGTAAAATAAGTAAAAGAAAAAGCATAATAAGGATATATACTACTATAATTTCCTATACTAAGTAGTAGTATATACTAAGATAGTTATATAAACGAAGGCAAAGTAAGAATCCTTATAGACTACTTCCTTCTACTACTAGTTAAAGTAGACCTAGAAGATATCCTAAATATAAACCTTCTAGCTTAGTTCTAGATAGAAGATAAGGCATCTAAAGGAGAGGTCTTTATAATACTTAAAAAGATCCCGAGTAAGAAAGCTCTAGGCCTAGACTAAATCTAGAATATACTACTTAAGAAATATTAATAGGAGATTATACTATTCCTAGCTAAGCTCTTTATAGCTTATATTAGCTAAGTATACTACTTAAAGCTATTTAAATACTCTATTACCGTAGTTATTAAGAAGCTATAGAAGCCTAACTATACTAAGCTAGAAGTATATAGGCTAATAGCACTTCTTAATACTCTAGCTAAGGTACTAGAAGTAGTAGTTATAAAGAGAATATCTAAAGTAGTAGAAGAGAGAGGCCTACTACTAGAATTATAGATAGGTATAAGACTAGGAAGATCTACGATTATAGTACTTAACCTTATTACTAAATAAGTTAGAATAATCTAGAAAGCTAAGCCTAGAGTAGTAGCCTTAATACTTTACCTAGATATATCTAAGGCATTTAATAAAGTGTCCTACTAGAGACTCCTTTATAATATTAGGATATAGGGCTATCTAGACTAGCTAGTTAGGTTTATTTAGTTATTTCTCTAAGATAGGATAACTTATCTTAAGCTAGGAGAATTTATAGACTAGAAGAGAAAGTAAGATACTAGAATCCCCTAAGGATTAATACTATTACTAATCCTATTCCTATTCTTTATATCTATACTTCTTCTATTACTCTAAGAAGGTAATACTATAGTAATAGGGTTTATTAATAATTCTAATATCCTTATATATAGTATATCTATAGAGGAGAACTATAAATAACTAGAGAAAGCCTATAATAAATATATAGAGTAAGTAATAAGATATAGAGTAGCCTTTATACTATAGAAGTATTAGCTTATCTATTTTATAAGAGGAAGGAACTATAACCTCTAGGCTATAGTCTAGATCCCTAGCTTTAGAAGTAAACCTATCCTATCTCTAAAACTATTAGGAGTTTAGGTAGATACTAAACTTAAGTAGGGCCTATATATTAAGAAGGTAGCTAAGAAAGGTATATACTAGATCTAGTCTCTATAGAGGCTATATAAGTCTACCTAAGGAGTATTATTTAAGAAAGCAAGACATATCTATACTATAGTTATTAGGCTAGCCCTAGTATATAGATACTAAACCTAGTCTAACCTAGAAGGAATAAGCGAATATAATAAAGGCCTTACTAAACTAATTAAGCAAGTCTAGAACTAAACTCTAAGGAATATTATAGGTATATATAAGTTAGTTATAGCTATAGTCCTTTAGAGGGAAGTAAGTATCTCTCTAATCTAGCTCTATACTTAAGACCTTACTAGATAATATATAAGGAATAAAGTAGATAACCTAACCTACTAGTATATTAAGTAAGTATATAAAGGAATTACTTAGAAGAAATAAAAGGTAAGAAGAAGAGGGAACTAGTATAGTAGGTAATATAAGATAAGAGTATAGGAAATTTAAGAGATAACTCTAAGCTAGAGGCTACTCTAGATAAAGATTAGAGTTAAGAACTAGTAGAAGCTTACTAGATAGGACTAAGAATAGGAGAAGGCTAGATAAAAGAAGGGTATAATAAGGGAGCAACTAGTAGTATAGGCTATAGTAGAATAATTTAGAGCTAAGGAGATTTATAAGGAGGCCCTAAGGCCTATAAGCACGATAATTACTCTAATTAGGATAGGATATATTAGACTTAGAGTATACCTAATAAAGAGGAGAGTCTTAGGAGTTATTCTAATATGCCTATATAACTAAAGTATCTAGAATACTAAGTATATTTATATATCCTACTAAAACTATTAGAGTAATAGATATTAGCTATTTATAGTAGTAGGAACTAGCTTATAAGAAGATATATACTTAATACTAAGAGGCCTTAATACTATAGCTAAGTAGCTAATCTAAGAGGGATTATTAGACTAGTTCTCTCTAGCTAAGGAAGAGATTAATAAGAGAGAACGAAGCTATAGAGGGATAAGAAGATAAAGAGGAGTCTAAGAAGGAGAGTAAGGTAATAAGAGAGCCTAATTTTACTTAAAGAAAAGTAAGATAGAAGAAGTAACTACTAACTATAAATATAAAGAGGAAGATAAGGGGTTTTTTATAGAATTTTCCCTTTTATATAATACTAGAGCAAAGCTACTTACTCTAGATAAAGAGGTAGACTAGTAATAAGATTAATCTATTTATATAAAGTAAGGATCCTTAGGGGTAGGTTATTAGATAATGTAGGGTGCCGGGTAGTTATAGAGGCGCTCGGTTAGTAAGTAAAGGTACGGCCTAAATATATAATTATTAGTAAACTTCCTAATTCGGCATTAGTTAAATTAGCTAATTAAAACCTAGGTTCTTTATATTCTTTTTGCCTATAAAGAACTATAGTTTTGCTTACTTATAATCAATCCGGCTTAATCGATTAAGTGAAATAACCTCTAGTTGCAATTACTTGCCTTAGCAACTCAATCAAGGCCTTTAATTAATTGCAATCGGTTGACTGCGATCATTGGATGTCAGGAGTTGGGCATGATCACGCCCGGATGGGATTCACGTATTGTTTTGTCTTACTGGAAGAACGACAGTGACGTGCCATCCAAAGGTGGTGCCGTGGTGTTCCAATCTCGAAGCAAGCTGAAGGTTCACGGTAATGTCTCCTGTCAAAGCGTGACAGCTCGTTCGCAACCAGCGACCAGCCATCATGCCAGGTGCTCTCCGACTCATGCTATCTGAAGCACGCCACTTTTATTTCGACGCCAAAAAATAAACACTCGAAAAATCAACAGCAATACATTTGCAGCTTTATTGGCAATTTCGTCAAGATTGATTGTGTCTTGGTCACCGGTCGGACCAGCAAGAATTTCCTTCCAAACATGGTGGACGGCAAAGGAAACACCTCGCTTCTTCTACTCGCTTCTTCTATTCACAGTGCTTCTAAACTGCCAAAGATTGGCAAAAGGTATTCCAAAGTTGGGCCGAAACCCCCTCTTCTTCCGGGAAAAGGGCCCAAGGAACATGGAGAGCGTGGTAGCGCCAGCTCGGTGGAAGCTTCAGCTTGGTGGCCGGGAGCTCCGTCTGCTGGTCTCTCCGCGTTAGTTCTTTTCCGATTCGCAAGAGCGAAGTGTAGTGGTCGAAGTGGCATCTGTTCTGAAACAGCTACTTCGCCAGGGGGCGAGACAACGTGACTTGAATGCGCTTATAGCTTTCAACTGGTGCCGTCGGCGAGATTCGGCTTTTACGATTGACTGAGACCCAGTCGCAAGTGAGGAGGCGCGTCATAGGCTCTCATTTTGCCAACTGGGCCGTCACACATACACACAAAACATCTCAATTTGCATCCACAACGGCGCATGGCTCCACATGTCAAAAGACGATCGAAATGCTGATGGGGGCTACCGGTAGAAGACGCCTTCGCCAGGTGGTGGAGTGTCTTCTTCGCCGACCCAGACAGCCAGTGGGCACAGTTACTTGCAACCGTGAAGCGAAGTCGTCAGAGCTGACAGCTGACACAACAGACTGAGCACTCCTCGAATGATCGATTCTGTTCTGGATTGCCAAACATAGCCACTTTGTGGCTGACGACAAGGAGCCGGCCACGCTTGACGACAACAACGAAGCTGTTCGATCGGTCTGCGCACTACGATCATGAATCCTGAGTCATTGAAAGAGCAGGTATGAAGCAATGTCGAAAGAGAAAGAGCGGCGAGATGCATTGGAACAGTTGAAAAGGGGCCACACAGAAAGAGAAGAAATGTGACAATATTATTCATTTGCATCTGCAAAGTCTTCCTGTGTACGACTTGATTACTCGACCACGCATATAACCCTAAACCTTCTCAGGCCTCACACTCTCGGAATGGATACTGCCCAGCCTCTTCGCATTGGTCCCAGTATCTTGCGCGTCCGCAATCGACAGCCGCTTCTCGGCAGCCTCATTGATCAACATATCGAGCTTCGACTCTCCAGGCTTGGTATGCCATGGCTTCGGTCCTCCGGGCGCAAACATTTCCTCAATCTCCTCCAAAGACTTGTTCGCTGTTTCTGGGTACGTGAAGAAGAACTGTAGCGCAGCCAAGACACACATCGCACCAAAGACGATGAACATTCCCCATCGAATATTGATGAAGCCAGGTGGAATGTACAACCCCAAGGCAAAGTTGAAGAGCCAGTTTCCGAGCGACGCAATACCCATTCCCGTAGCGCGAGTCTCGAGCGACCATACTTCCGCTGCGTAAATCCAGCAGACCGGCGCGAGGGTAAGAGCGTAGATAATAATAAGAAGGTAGCAGAATGCGATGACAGTGTGTGCCTTGGGACCTGTGACACGGATCAACACATTGGGATTGTTGTCAACGCCTCCAGGAACATATTCTGCAGCAGATAAGATTCCACCAACGACAAAGTGGCAGAAACCCATGGCCAGGGCTCCATAGATGAGTAGTGGTCGACGGCCGGTCTTGTCGATGTAGAAGAACATGACTGTTGTGAAGATGATGAACAGCGCATACTGAACTCCAGAGGCGATGAGATTGATGTTTCCAGTCAAGCCAGCCATCTGGAAAATATACACGACGTAGTACTGCAAGGTAGGTCAGTCGAGTTCGAGGACCTGGCAGAGACAACAACTTACCGTCATGACGTTCGCACCGCTGTTCTGCTGCCACATTTGGACAGTGAAACCAGCCAACGTTCGCTTCCACATGCCATTGTAGACAAACTTTCTCCACGACTTCACAGCAGCACGTTCAGCGGCAAGCGTCGCAGTAATTTCTTCCCACTCCGCCACCACGAGCGGATCGTCCTTGTTACCTCCCGCTTGGATTTTTGACAACACATGAATAGCTTCTGCGCCGCGATCTTTCTTGGCGAGCCAACGAGGACTCTCGGGCAAGAATGGAAGGCCGACCATGAGGAAGACGCAAGGGACGAACTGCATACTCCAGGCGATGCGGAAGGAGGCGTCGCCGGGAATAAAGCTACAGCCATATCCAATGAAGTACATGATGAGGATACCCCATTCTATGAATTGTTGAAGGTCAGCCATTCACTTCTTTTGTCGCCGGATTCATGCCAAACATACCAATGGCCAACTGCTGGATGATGATCAAAGATCCACGCTTTTCCTTTCTTGCGATCTCTGCGAGGTATACTGGCACTTGTGAACTAGTGATACCGACAGTGATGCCGTTGATAACGCGGCCGGCCACAAGAGATCCAAAGCCGTTGGTGGCAGTCTGCACAGCTGTGCCTGCCAGCCAAAACAAAGCAGCGACAAAGATAGCCTTTTTCCTTCCAAGCGAGTCGGATATTGGGCCAGCGATAATGGAACCGACAACAGATCCAGCAGCGAGAGCAGATCCGATCGCGCCTTGCCGAATACCAGCGGGGTAGTCAAAGTATTCTTCATACTGATCGGTTCCGATGATGGCACTGTTTTATGAAGTCAGTATAAATCGTAACTACTTTCACAGTCAACTGCATTTCTGTGAACAACCTACCTCATAGAGGAAATGTCAAACCCAAAGAGCATTCCCCCGACCGTGGCCACGAAGGCCACGAAGTAGGTGTTGTACGTCTTTGGGAACTTCATATTCGCGGGATAGCTCAGTGGCGAGCGCAACCCCGAAGTCACCACTGCGATGAGACCAGGAATCGAGTGCAGAGAGAAAAGCGGAGCCGCATCCAAAGCATGCGAGGAGTGAAGGCGTGAGCCGTATCTTACAACACACGAGGCGAAGATCAACCTCGTTAACGCTCGCCAGCAAGCAAGGAGCTGTAGTCAAACAATCCATCGGGCCCCCGAAAATGGATTCCATACCAACGCCCGTGTCTTAAACGCACATACGTGCTTCCTCATGTTCGCGCTGCAGCTTCACTGGCGAGCCATACGTGTTCGATGTGTGTTCGCACCAATCGAAACGCACGACTCTGGCAAATGTTTTGGCTAAACCCGGTCTTGGTCGTTGCATTGGCGGTTCTGGGCAATGATAGCCAAGAAGTCAGGAATGGAGTTCCTCCACGAATGGCGAAAGTGCGGAGGAGCGAGGCCCAGAAGTTCAACCAAGTTGATCTTGGCCGTTTTCGTGCGAACTAGCAGAGGGTGGAGCGTTTCAAGAAAACAGAGCGTGGGTATTCGATGTCTGGCGTGTAATGGTCAAGGTTGGTAGTCTTCGTTCAGGACGATGCTAATCCTCTTCCCCGGTTCCTATAAGCTTCAGACGAATATTCTTCGCCCCTTCGCGCCGATACGCTCCGGCTTCAAATCGAAGTCTCAGCCAACTGTGCTGGGCGTTCCAGCTTGGCCGGCATAAGAATCGCATTGGCAATTTTATACCAAGATGTCCTCCACATCATCTCCTGTGGAGTGCGAATCCCATTGTATTGCAGGGTCGTGAAAGAGACGCCGCCGCTAGTGGAGAAATAGCTTCTAGACTCGAGACTGCGAAGGATTTCCTGGGGAATCTCTCGAAGGATCTGAAGATGGCATGGCGAGTTCTGTTCATCTGGGGGACGTTATTTCAGTCTGTGCTTGCTGAACAACCGGCTGAAAGCTCTAATGTTCGAGAAATCGCGAAAATGAGACAAGGTAGTCTTGACTTCGAAGGCTGATCGACAAATGTGGAGCAAATAATGCGCCTTAGTGAACTCCAGGTCAGCGGCTTTGGTGAATGCAGACAGAGCTAACTTTTTTGAGGAACAGGAAACCTATCTGGATGCATGCACTTGCACTTCGCATAGATATAGACAAGACTGTACACTTGTTTTGACTCGTCATCAACATTGTCAAATCTCGTTCCGAGAGCTTCCTCCTTCTAGATCGTATATCGGAATGTCGGCTGCAGTCGTAATTATCAGCATGAAAGCGCGAGTACTATAGAACTGTAACAGCTGAATCACTTACCTCTCCCTCCAGGACCACTTCTCCTCGGCCAGCCTTCTTGTTCTGAGAGATAAACCACGTATCCAGGACGCCGACAGTCACGATGATGATCAAGCAAGCGGTCATACATGCCCAGAGACCAGGGAGATAGCCCGGCTGATCTTGTGTGCGAAAAACGAGCGAGCCTGCAATGCCTCCAATACCACCGAAACCGACCAAAGTTGCAGAACAGAAAGCTCTCTTCCACTGTCCTCGAATGTTGTTTCCTTGGTAACTCATGCAGATGGGAATGTTTGCGTTTGCACCAGCGCAGGTCAAGAAGACACCGAAATATCGGACTCCAAGGACATCAGCCCAGCCAATGAGAGCAAGACCGATGATGCACAGCACGGCGTTAATGCAAAGGATGGGCCCACGCATCTTGTACTTGTCGCCTGCCCAGCCGCAGACCAACATCACAATAGCGGCAAAGGCGTAAGGTGGCGTGACGAGGCATTGCGCTTCGCCGATGGAGAAGCCCATTCCATTGCGGAGGATGATGGGCAAGAAGTAGGCGAGAGCGTACTGGAGGAGACATCAGTGACGGTTTCGAAAGTCACAGATGCGCGCACTTACGGTAACAGTAGTCAAGCAACAGAAAATAAGTGCAAAGCCCCAGACCTTGGGATCAGCGGCAGGCTTGAGGAACTTGACCAGATTGAAGGGTTCCGTCACAGAGTCTGCACGATCGGCCTCCACGCGAGCAATTACCCAAGCCACTTCGCGCTCGTTGAGGAAGTTCCAGCTCTTTTCAGGATGGTCGTCTGGGAAAGGTACGAGAAAGAACCAGCCAACCACAGAAATGATGACTGTGATGATTCCCTCCATGATGAACTGCAAGGACTGTAAGAGCGTGTTACAGTGAACAAAAGTATGCGTTGAAGACTCACGATCCATCTCCATCCGTTCAAATCGGCCACGCTGTTTCATGTGTCAGCCACACTGTGCGATTCGTCCTAGTGTGTACCCACCCTTTCATTTGCATCAAACCGTAGGCCAAAATACCGGACGCTGCAGAAGCGAACATGCCGATGAGATAGAAGAAGGAATATCTCTTGCCCATCTCATCTACACACCGAGGTTGTCAGTACCTTATTTCAGAAGCCAAATTCCAGAGGGAAGACCTACATCGCACATACCACGTGCTCAGCAAATACACACAAGCGGGAAAGAAGCCTGAGCGGAGAATGTCAGATAATCAATGTCTCCTCTGACGTGAATCTCATTTTGGGGTACCGACCAGCTTCAAACAAACCGAGCACGACTCGCAGACCTGCCAAAACAGTCCAGGTTGGTGCGAAACCCATTCCAATCATGACACCTGATCATCAGTTAGCACTACAACTGCCAGCTCCCATCAGGCTCATCTGCTCCCCGAGGAGAATGACACTTACTTCCCCAGAGGAAAGTGATAGCACCCAGAAAATTCTTTGGTCCAATCTTCTTGCAAAGAACTGTGGCCGGAGGCTGGAAAATGACATAGCTGATGAAGAAGACGAGAGTAATGATAGACTACGCGAACGTCAGCAGTGTCTTTCTCCGTTCAAAATTCACTCTGACAACTTACATATCGAAATCCTTTGAGAACCTAAAGCAATCGCACGACGTCCATGTCAGCGAGTTGCTCCAGTGTTCCCCGCAGTTAGAGTACTTCGCACAAATAACATACCAGATCCGTCGTCATGCCCGCAATGGCCGCCGCCGACAAATTCGTGCGATCCATCAAGCTGACACAGTACATGACGCCGACCGTAATAATCAGACGGCGATCAATCCGATGTATAATCTTCCTCTGCTCTTCCGGCGAGAATTCGCTTTCCACTTCTCGTAGTCGCGCAATTTTCTCGTTGATCATCTGCTGCTTCTCATGATCATCGCTGGGGGCGTTTTCGAGGTGGACGGCGTAGAAGCCGTCTTTCGCATTGTGATGGCTATGGCCTGGGGAGGAAGAGGGTCGTTCCGCAGCCATGGTGCCTCTTGCCGGTGTTGTCGCCCGAGAGTGCGTGTCTTGTCTTCCGCGATGCTTCCCAGCTGGGGCACTGGTTGCTGGGTATTCGGATCGAGTGAGCAAGAGAGGAAGAATAGCTAGCCACGAGCAAAACGTGAGGAAAGGACACAGCAAGATGGTGGGGAACCTGTGATCAATCTTTTGTGAGACCTTTCCACAACGAATCCCAGATAGCCGTGCTTGGCTCGCTGGCCACGCGAGCGTCGAGCGTGCATTGAATTCATAATAGGCGAGGAGATGCGTGCGATT
Source organism: Cercospora zeina (assembly GCA_022702355.1). Classification (NCBI taxonomy): domain Eukaryota; kingdom Fungi; phylum Ascomycota; class Dothideomycetes; order Mycosphaerellales; family Mycosphaerellaceae; genus Cercospora; species Cercospora zeina. The sequence goes on from JAKLWX010000010.1 coordinate 2,569,532, forward strand.
GTGGCGCCGTAGGCTTGCTGACATGCGGCGGCAGCGGCTGGCGAGCGAAAGATGCAAGCGGGCCGGACGACGGCTGGCAGTTACATTGTACTCGGCTTGCTGTACAATAGCTCGCACAACAGGACAAACCTGAATGATCGTCCGGGGTTCGCTTCTGCACGACCACGGCGGACATTATTGGCGTTGGACGCTTGGATGATGAGAAGAAAAACACGACTCAGGGCGGACTGTGGAGAAGGAGTGAGGGGGATCGCGGAGACTGGACAACTGGAGAACCTGCCCATGCTCGCCAAGAAATACCCGAGCATCGTGCATGAAAGAAGAAGTATCGGCGTAGCATGCGGTTGCGAAAGCACGTTGCACAGCTGCTTTGCCACGTGGAAGCCGTGGGCGAATTGCTTTTCGGTTCCGAGAGCACGATGCGATTCGACCTGTGCTAGTCAGGCGTCTATTTTCCTCAGGCGGTACATATTTCTTACTGCCATTTTTGCAAGAGTCGTGGAGAGCTCATCTTCTTTCTCCGTTTGGGAACACGATACAGTCTGCCAAGGAGGAAGATGCATTCACACGACGCTAATCTAACGCAACCTGTAAGTGGCTACAATGCACCGGACACCCCGGACATGGCGTAGATCCTCTGGGGTAGAACTACAGTCTTACAGACACTGTCCCGTACACAGCTGCCCGTCAGGCTTGCATCATCCGTCTACGACATGCACGCTAATAAGCACTTATCGATCCTCTCCCCTCCCGGCCCCTGTCCTTCCATCTGTCGTGCAACATTCACTACGTTCTAGACCCCAAGTTGCATTCCTTCTTCCCCGCCAGCAACAATGCCATGTATCTGGCAAAACATCGCAAGGTTGCAAGAAGCTCGCAAAGGGCACGCTTGTGTCTGCGCTTGAGAGAAGCTTGACGCAAGCCGGGGCGTGAAAGCGTGCTTCGAGCAAAAGGTATTCACGCCACGAAACTTGGCAAAAAGCGAGACGGAGCTTGCGAAGCCGCTTGCTCGGTCACAGACTACCAAAGCGGCGGTTTTTTTTTTGGCGATGCTGAGACAGCGTGCCCGTGAACCGACAATGCATCTGGAAGCGGATCCTGCGGAGCATGCGGATTGTGGAGTACTCAGGTCGCGTGCCAAATGAGGAACGAGCCTGACGAGAATATGCTCTGACTCTAACATGACCTGACAAGAGACGAGCGAACATGGCTGAACGACATGGTCTGATCTCCGTATTCTCAGCTTCATAAAAATGTGCACAAGAAATGATCACTCTAGATCTGATGCATCTCTACCGCGTAGATGCAGCCATGAATAATTGAACAACTCCATCGCGAGTCCCTGTGACTGTGCCGATCTTATTGCTTACTCACTTCAGTTCCATACGAGCCTTTTGACTTTCCAACAGGCGCAATGAGGTCGCCATACTACAACATCATGAGATTGCCGATCGGAACCCCCATGCTCTCGAACCAGTATCGTCGCTTCACTCCAATTCCACCGCCCGCATCACCCTTGGCATTTCCAACAGGAAGTCTCACGAATTGCCCGCCGTCGTTGAAAGTGCCCTTGCCAGTGGCCACAAGTTCGAGCAAAGCAAGAGCGTCGAGGTCGTTCCAGTCATCTGCGGCAGCAGCTCTTTTGCGCGATCCTGTCGGAGTGGTGGTGCCATCTAGCATGCACATTGCTATGGGGTGCGGTCGAACGAGACCAGAAGGCATGCGCTGAACCTGATCGAGCAGAGGTCTGATCAGACCATGTTCGCCTTGCCGGCCGATATCATTCTCGTTAGCAGCTGCGCCACTAACAACGATAACGAGCTGCAATGCTTCGGGCGAGGGCACAAAGGAGGGAATGTTGGCGAGCTTGTCGTTGAAGGAGCATCCGCCTCGCATGACGATGAGTATCTGATACTGCCGGGCCACGTTGACAGGCAGTCTGTCGTCGCAAAGAGTATCATCCAGGAAGAAGACAGTCTTTTGCGGTAGGTTCCCGAGAGTGGTTGTGATAACATCGACGTCCATATCAGACTCGGGGGCAATCGCTCCAGGACCTGTCGGTAGAATGGCGGGGATTGCATATCTCGCCATTGAAGGGGAGCCTTTGGCCCTGGTATGCCCACGGAGCTTGTCGGATAGCTTGTAGTCAGTGCCAGTACCTGGAAGAAGCTTGTTCAACATGTTGTCGAGCTCGTCCCACAACGCGTCCAGTGTCCCATTCTCTGAAAACTCCATGCTCATCATGTCCATATCCTCATCCCACGTCGCCACGTCGACGATGACGTCGATCATCTCCAGGTCCCGTTGTCTCGTGAAGTGAGGATCCGCTGGGCTGACTTCTTTAAGTGCTGTGCTCGTCAATAATACTCTCTCATCCTTGCCAAGAGCGAAGTTGCCAATTGTGTTGATCCGATATTCATCACCCGTGATGCTCTCCACGAGCACGCCATGCCCGTCGGGTAGCAACACGCTTCGCGGCTGCTGGACCATGCCGATGCGCATATTGGACAGCGAGTTGATGAGCACTCCAACTTCGACCTTCTGCACCGCATTGAAGGGTACCTGTCCTTTGTCAATCTCAGCTGCAGAGCTGCCCAAGGCCGGAAACGTCAAGGTGCTGACGATTGGGTTGATAATGGGCGCTGACAGGCCTTTGGCGGGAACAAGGGACTGGGGCAAGGTCCATGGGTGGAAAGTGTAATTGGTTGGGCTTTGCACATCTGCCAGTGAAATGCCAGGGCTATTCTTTGATGGCCGCTCCAGACGAGAGGATTGGTGATTAGGGGGAATCCGCTCTGTGTGGAGTTGCGCGAGTGCTGCAGCATGGAATAGATCCCCTCTGTTTGCCGTGTTGCTGACCGTTAGTGGTAGCGAGGCGGGCGCAACGGCGCATGTCGGCGCCGGCCCCGCTACTGTCCGTTCATGGAGTCTGTTGGCCACTTTGAATGCGCTGCCTTGACCAGATTTTCGTACACGTCGTGGGATGACGAGAGGATGACCTTCGGTCGTGAAGACCACGGGCGAGTCAAGTTTATTGAGGGGATGATCTGCTGTGAAGAGCAGGTACAGGTATTTGGCAGTCTCGCCGAGGAAGAAGCTCTCCATACGATCTCGCTGTTCACCCGTTCTCACGTCGCCGAGGTCCGCCCAGCCGCACTTGGTCCAGCATCGCATCCTAATGTTTCGCAGTGCCATCTCACCCACGTGCAGATAGTAAGGATCTCTGGTGGCCTGATGGAGGTGAAAGGTGCTCTCGATAAACTCTGGACGTCCTGCCCAGTGCTTGAAATGCGGTTCGAGATGGTTGCTTCCGACCGGCCAGCGTTCAGGGAGTGCGCCGAACTTTGTCCACAGTGCACTCCACAACAGATGTGATTCGATGGCCTCGTCGAGCTCGCCGGCGAGCACGAGCAAACCGGGATAGTAGGCAGAGAGGTTGTCGACCCAGTTGTGTCGATCACCACCTGTGTCTGGGTCTACTTGGCCATAAAAGGGGTGCTTCACCATTCGAGGACTTCTATAGATGTGACGTCTCACACTCGCATGAGCCTGTTGCCACACGCGCAGAAAGCTGTCGGGCGACTCGGTCGAATGATTGCGTGGGTCGTATGGCAAGTTCGAGAGTAGGATATGGGATTTGAGAGAATACTCAAAGAACGAGTCGATGCCAGCTCCAATGCCGGAAAGCGCAGGGCGAGTCCATCGTCCCGTCTCGGCATCGATGCCATTGCCGAGCAGGTTGATGCTGGATCTTCGGTTCCAGATGGCCCAAAACGCCTTTTTCGCTGCCTCCTCGTAGCGCGGATCCCCCGTCATGCGACTCAGTGCGGTGAACTCCAAGACCAGACTGCCTGCGCCTGCCGAGCAATTCTCGGTCAGCTCGCGGGGATCGGCGGATGTGCCGTCAACACGACAGAAGCCCGCCTCTGCGTCGCGGTAGAAGGGAATGCCATGCCGCAGATTCACTCTCGGGTATGGAATGTCGGTTGGCGTGCTAAACGCGGGAAGGAGTCGCTCGGCGAGGTCTTGCGCCAGGCGGAGCAACTGACCGTTGTATATGAGACCGTTTTTCCACTTGATGCCGGGACTTCTGCCTTCCTTCCAGACCGGTTCATATCCTGCGATGGGTAGGTCGCCCTGCGCAAAGAGGTGCGCCGACAACAGGCCGCCCACGCCGCGAATGTTGGTCTCGAAGACCTGGACCTTGCTGTCCAGGTCGAAGCCGCATGCTCGCGTGCCGCACCTGCTCGCATGAGTGCCGTCGCCATACAACTCCACCAGGCTCTTGACGCCGTCCTGGAAGTCGCGCAGCGGGTGTCGCTTGGCTTGCTTTTCCTGCGGCCCAGACGCGAGGATGGCCAGCGTGGAGAGGGAATCGATGAGGGTCAGGCTGTAGTTGCCGAGGACGTCGTTCAGGCCAACGTCGCGAGGGTCATGGCGATTGCGCGTCTGGGGGCGACACGAAATGGGCCGCAGCTCGTCCTCGGGAAAGGCATGGCGCATGTAGTTGTCGAACCCATGGTAGAACAGGTTTTGGGTGTCACGGCGGAGGACGGCGACCTGGTCAGCGGGCATGCCGTTGGCGACTGCGGCGCACCAGGCGCACAGCAGCACGGCGAGCAACATGGGCCATGTCGTCGTCGTGCCCGTGGTCGCGTGCGAGGCCGAGAGGAGTGGCCGGAGTGCAGTCCACCGCATCAGCCGTCATTGGGCTGCGGCGCGGGCGGTGGGCGGTGATGGTGGTGGTGGAGGTGGAGGAGGGGGACGGGGAGGAGGAGTCGCCGTCGTCACGAAACGGTCCAGCGCAGCGGCATAATCCGGGCAGCAAGAATGCACTCGTGTCCTGTGCTGTCGTCCAAGAAGTGCGCGAGGAAGTGCGAGGTGAGAATGAAGCCTGTGCGCCAGGTGTTCTCAAGACGACATCATCATCATGGCCCGGCCGAGCACCGCGGGAAAGAAGCCGCGCGCAGCAAGAAACACACCATGTTGATACTTTGGTCCTGCAGTACATGTACATCCATCCATCCAACACCCACTGTCGCTTCCCGTTCCTTGACGGTCGAATCCATCTCCAGCTTGCCTTGACTGGTGATAGCTGCGTGCGAGAGAATCATCGTCGCCATGCTGCCTCGGGCAGCTCTGCGGGCCTCGAGACCGGCACACATTCGACATGGCGCATTGACGATCTCGCCCTCGACGCTGTGCATCCGCACATACGCATCGAAACCTTCGCGCCCGCCCCCGCCGCCGTCGGGCAGTAGACCTGCCAGACCTCCGCCGCCAAAAGGCTTCCCGCCAGCCACAGGCAAAGCACGACAGACATCGCCTGGAACTGCCGCCCCCAAGGATCAGACGTGGAAACCGAGAGATGGCATCAACTTCGGCAAGCCCGCCGCCGCCTCGCCCAGTGGAGCGGGCACGGCATCTGCAGCGGCCGCGGGAGTTGGACATGCCGCTTCTTCGCCTGTAGAAGGCGCAAGGACAACCGACTCAGCTTCCACGCAGTCGCCATTAGGAGGGGAAGATCCGGCGCAGAAGATCTTACAGATGTTCCAGGATGGCAAAGGCGTCGCGGACATCGCCCAATTTGTGCAGCAACTCCCGCCAGAGCAGCAGCAGATGCTGAAGGACATGACGCCCAACGCGCCCCCACTGAGTCCACAACAAATCGCAAAAGTGAAAGAGCTGCGCACTGCAGGAAAGAGCTGGGAGGAGATCGCCCAGGAGATTCCGATTGAGCAGGCTCGGGCCGCAGCATCGCAGGAGCAGGAACCCGTTGCGCAGAAGCTGGACGCAGACGAGGCCGTGCCAGGATCTGTCCGAGAACAGGCACAGGAGAAGGTGGCCGCTTCAGAAAATACGCCTCCGCCGCCGAAGACGCCGCCGCAGCAGACCGGCCCACTGCCAGATTTGCGACACGGTATTCCGAGCACCTTTGACCTCGAGTTTGGTCAAGCCAAGGCGCGAGCGAGGGAGCAAGATGCCTCCGAGTCACAAGAAGACAAGCTGGATTTGACATCAGAAGGCCCGCGCCGATCACGGGATGATAACGGGGACGGCGAGAGGCAGTACGATCGCAAGGCATATGAGACTTCACTTGACCGAAGACGCGCCTTGCTCATGAACTACCTGTACGCTTCCTTCGCGCTCGGAGCAGTCCTGACCGGCTTCTACCTCGGACGACCCTTCGGGTCCCAGGAAGAGCTTCCGCAGGGGCTCGAGACAGACGACGCATCAGGCTGGGCACCGCAAATGATATGGAACAGGATGCGTGGGAGACTTGGCAGCCAGGTCGGCCATTACACAGAGCCCGCCTTCCCCAAGCTGCTTCCTGATGTTCCCGAATCGCAACGACCTCCTTTCACTCTGGTCATGTCTTTGGAAGATCTCATGATTCACACGACATGGGACACCAAGCACGGATACCGCACAGCGAAGCGCCCGGGCATCGACTACTTCATCCGCTACCTGTCGCAGTACTATGAGCTTGTCCTGTTCACATCAGCCCCTCGCGCGATGGCCGATCCTATCGTGGCCAAGCTCGATCCGTACCACTTCATCCTGTGGCCGCTGGGTCGTGAGGCTACCAAGTACGAGAAGGGCGAGTATGTCAAGGACTTGTCGTACCTCAACCGCGACCTGAAGAAAACGATCATCGTGGATACACATGCACCGCACGTCAAGAACCAGCCGGAGAACGCCATCATCATCCCCAAGTGGAACGGTGACCCGAAGGATGCCCACACGAAAGATCTCGTCGCACTCATTCCTTTCCTCGAATACGTTGCAACCATGGGTACGGACGATGTCCGCCAAGTCCTCAAATCGTTCGAAGGCCAATCAATTCCGGAGGAGTTTGCTCGAAGAGAGCAAATTGCGCGCGAGAAATTCCAGGCTCAACTTGCCGAAGAACGGAAACGCAAGCCCAGATTTTCCCTGGGCTCTATCGCTTCCGGCCTGGGCGTGCAAGGCGGAAGTGGAATGGGAGGCGGTATGGTCTTGGCTGATGGACAAAGTGTCGCCGAGGGCCTGCGACAAGGCAAGATGCTGAGCGACCAGATCCGCGAGCAAGGACAACGACAATATGAGCATCTGGAAAAGCAAATTCGCGAGCATGGAGAACAGTGGTTGAAGGAAGAGGCGGAAGAATTAAAGAAGGCGCAAGAGGCACAGATGAAGGAGATGAAGTCTGGTGCGCTGGGATGGTTCGGTGGTAGCGGCAAGAAGGAGTAGAGGGGAATGCGTGAATGCATGAATGCATCGACGAAGACTCTTCGCTCTGCAAAAGTACTGTAGTTGAGTTGTGCTGCATTTAGCGGGTTTTCTCTCCTAGGGAAGTGGTAGCATGATGGGCTGTCTGTCCGGTTTGATTGATGAATGTACAGCCAGCTTTCCTTACGATGATGTGTCAGTATAGATTCATGTAATAACAGATCAATTTTCAGAGCATCAACTGTTCAGACGTCGAGTACCACATCTTCAAAGCGAATGGGAGGCAACTAGTGCTTGAACCGATCTCGGTCTCGCTCTCCAATGCAAGTGCGGCGAACTTGGGCTTTCCCGATCGCATTAAAATCCAACCTTCCTAATCAAAGCATTTTGAACACTTCCTCTTTTCCATCTCCTCCCGTCATGTTCGCATCTTCTCGATTCTAGATTCGAAGCATGGCGAAAGCAAAAAGCACTGAGCCGTTTCGGATACCATGGTCCGAGTCGATCCACTCAAGAGCAAACTGCAACCCAAGCGATTGAGGACTTCTGCGCTCCGAACAGCCCAGGAGAAAAACGCACGGCCATTGCTCGTGCCCAAGGATGTCGCGAAGAGCTCCCATGCCCCGGTGTTGGAAGCGAGACCAGCCCCAAGATTGAGAGACGTGGCGAGTCTCAATGCGGCGAGAGAGAAGCCGATTCTCAGCAGTCCTGGTACTACGAGGAGGAGACCGCCTCGGCCGCTGCCTTTGGTGCACATAAGTCACTTACGGCAGAGGGTTCCTGTCTTGGCAGTGCCACGCCAGTCTTCTGTCAAAGAGATGGCCGCTGACCAGCGTCGGCAGCGTAGGATGCTGCGGACGACGGGGCGTCTTGGCAGTGTCGTGCAGTTGCAGCGGATGCTTGGAGTGGGGGCTTCTGCATTTCCTTCTTTAACAGCGGGAGAGGACAGGAACGTCACGTTTGTGGCGTTGGATCTGGAGTGGGCGCGACGGGGCCTGGAGGATCGGATCACGGAGATTGGAGTCTCGTGGTTGAGGGCGGAAGACATCAGAGACACGGATCCGGGACCATGGATGAGGAATTGGGTGGCAAAGATGCAGCACGGTACGTTGTTTCATCCTCTTTTTCAATTTTAGTGCGCGAAATGCCTTTTGGGGCTTTTCTTCCGATTACAGAACTGACAGAAAGCTGCACCAGCCCACATCATCACCTCCGCGTCGTCTAAAAGGCTTCGTTGCTCTCGCGCTCTTTTTAGCGAGTCACGCTCCATGCACGTTTCCCTCGCCAAGACATCTCTCATCGAGATGTTGAAGTCCTTCTTGCCCTCGGCCACAGGGCGTCCCAATTCCCGCATCGTGCTCGTCGGCCAATCCATCGGAAGCGACATCGCAATATTGAAGCGTGACACTAATATTCGATTCGATCTGATGTCTTCGATTGGCAATACCCATCAAATATTCGACACGTATCATTTGGCTGCGCTGGCGAGAAAACAAGGGGTCAAATATGAGAGCATGAAGCTGTCGTCGATTGCGATGAGGTGGGGAATTGAAAATAAGTATTGGACGACGTGGCATTTGGGATCGTTGGAGTCTGAGGGGGAAAAGCTGAGGGGCGTTCATAGTGCTGGGAACGATGCGGCGTATTCGTTGCTGACTGTTCTGCTTTTTGGATTGAGGTGGGACGATATGGTGGCGACGCCAGAAGAGAGAAGGGACACGGATGTGGTTTGGAGAGAGACTGGGAGGAGAATTGGCGGCGAGTGGGGCATTGGGCAGAAGGAGGCGAAGAGCGTGGTAGGAAAGTATATTAGAGAGAAGGGCGAGGACGCAGCGCGGTTAATTGGCGACGTGGTAACTGTAAAGAAGAGAAGGAAGCTGATGCACAACAAGAAGGGGCGTATGACAACGTTCAAAATGAAGAAGAAAGAGGAGAAAGAGGAACCTCGGGGCGGGTGGTTGTGGACGGCCATCAGTAGATTCTTATTTGGCAGGAAACGTAGAAGGTGAAAGCTCTGTGTCGTGGGAAACTCTGATTATTCATGGTTGTGCGAGGGCGAACAGTCATGGTGGTAATATACGCGATCGCCACAGTAATTCCTATATGATAAGTCGTGGTGGGGACTCAGTCATCTTTGTTGCAGCCTGTCTGGAAAGCTCCTTTCTCGCAGCAACGACTGAGATACAAAACACGCTCATGCCCACGCTCCAATCAAACTCATACAGAACGCTCCGAACCCGACCAGGCACATCGCACCCACCCTCCTGTGGCCCCTCAGCGTGCTCCAGCTATGATCGCTCAAAAAGTCCTCACTCAACAAGTCTACCAGACTCGTGTACGTCAGTAAGCCCGCCGAAAAGGCATTGAATGTGCCCACAACGACGAGACCGGTGGCAGAGTCCGGGTCATAGAGGTTGCGAGTTGCAATGCCGATGGCTTGACCCAGAGGTGTGGTGCAGCCGTAGGCGAGAGCCATGAACCAGGGCTGCAGAGCGCGAGGTTTCCAGCCAACGGCGGCGATGCGGGAGCCCAACGCGAGGCCTTCGAAGGTTTGATGGAAGGAGATGGCGATGAGGAGGATGACTTGTTCACTTCCCACGGCAACGGCGAGGGCGAGACCGATGAAGATGCCTGGATGTCAGGTTAGCGAGTGCGTCTTGTGCCTTCGCAGGGTGTTTGTTCTAGGCGCACTGTGGAAGAGAATGCCGCATTCGAGCAGAAGGCATTGCATCAGAAGTTTGCGCCGCTGCTGCACGGCTTCCTTCTCTTCAGCGAGAGTGAGGCTGTCTTCACTTGGTCGACGGTCTTCCGCGTCTTCGATACCGCCCCCTCGCTTGCCTTCTTCGGTGAGCTGAAGGGTGTTGTCATTGAACGTCAGACTGCTGCGTGGTCCCACAGTCTTCATGACACTGTGAGATCGCCCAGAGCGTGATCGTCCAAACTGGGGGGTGCTTTCAGCTGGCACGCTGTCAACTCCTGGAACGACGTTCAGATTCTTGTTCGCGGGCTCACCTGGAGTGATCTCATCGGTCGGCAAAGAATGTCTTCTGGTCGCACCGGCAGTGTCATTGGCAACGTCGGTCAGCCCATTTCCATGGCGCTGCTGCTGTTTTTCGGAAGCATCAGCGTGCCCAGGTCCAGAGCAAAGCGATCTGCCAGGGCTGAAAATCATTTCTGCGATTGTGATCATGAACACGGCCGCGAGCGCGATCGCGCCCGCCAAGGCTGGATAGTCCTCATTGAAGAAAGGTGGCAGACACGGGTCGATCAACGAAATGAAGGCCGTCGGGATCAAATGCACAAACGCCGTTGCGATGAGGACTCCCGTGCCAAAGTGTCGGAAGCCGAAGTGTGCTCTGGCGGGGATGCGCAATTGAGGCACTCGCAAGGCGATAATGGGTAGTGCGCATGCTCCAGCGGATACGCCCAGGATGATGAAGAGCGCGCCGACGTGCAGGGACAGGTTGTAGTCCTCCGCGCGCGTGCCGGAGCCGCAGGTCGACATGGTGTTGGTCCTCCGCTTCGCGTGACGGCGAGGTGTTGGTGGGAAATGGCGTCGAAAGGAATCTGTCGCCCTTGGCGTACCAGTTTCTTCAACTTCCACTTAAGAGGGCGCGATGGTTCATTCAGGTCGCAGCTGACGAAGGCCCAAGAAAAGCTCTGGCAACAGTTCTCTTGTGCTGTACGGTCCGTCCATGCAGTAATATCGACTAGGCGGCCAGTGATGAATGCTGGACAACGCGTGAGCGTCCCCGTCTTCCCCGTTCCAATGAATGTCGCGGTCGGTGTGCTGGCATGCGTGCGGTGAGGTCCAGGAACCAAACCGCCCCCAACTCTGGCACTTCTCCAGATCTTCATCATCATTCCTCCTCCCTCGGAAGCTGCACTTGGCATCTACGCTTGCGACTTGGCGAATTACGAAACGGTGATATGGCGGCGGGGAGAATCGGAGCTGCGTGAATTGTTTTCCAGCCGTCGGTTCTATAGCTGGACAGCTACGTTCACACCGAGCTCCAATTGGGCAGTCTACGAGTCGCACGTGCAGAAACGTGTTCGTCGTTCCCATCTGTCGTCGGAACCATAGAAAGCAGCGGTGGCTTCTTGCATGGAGGCCACAATTTTGCCAAGGCGACGGCATCGAAGTCTTCCGCAGACAGCGGCCTGAATGTCCAGATGTATCAACCTCGCAACTTCGTGTTTTCGGTTTTTCGTATTTTCTATATACTTACCCTATTTGCGCATGCACCTCTGCTTTTATATACTTTTCTCGAATATAATATAATAAAGCGACTCTTAATTAATCGTCTCTAAAGCTTCTATAGCTATAGAAACGATATAGTATTCGTATTTCGAAGAAATCTCGCGATCGAGAGCGACTTTTCCTCGTCGCAAAGTTAGAAGTGTGCCCCACGTGACCTACAACCCCGCGTAAACCTACAGTTTCTAGCGTTTCTTAACATATTTAGTTATTAATTATTCTACTATTATAGATACTATATAGAAGGCACTTAACTAGCTTAGTAAATAAGATAAGCCGAACATTTCTATAGCCTTAAGGATGTTTAAAGTAGACTATAGCAGTCTTAGTAACCGCTAGAATAGCAAGACTAGTAGTAAGGCAAATAAGATTAAATCTTAACGTATTCTTAACTACTCTTAAGAGGTATCTCTTATCGTATATATTAATAGGTATACCTACTATAGAATACCTCTAACTCTATTAATAGTTCTTAACTTTATCGACGAGATTAGTAGTTATAGGCCTAGAAATAACTAGGTACTAAGGTTTATTAAAAGGTAGCCTAATTAGATTTAATCTAAGTATCTTATTCTAATCGAGCATTTACGCTTTAAAGCTAATTCTAAGTAGTTATTTAATTAGTACTTTAAGCTTCTAAAGGCTAAGGTTGCTAGTTATAAGATTAAGCCTAAGTATATATATAATATAGATAAGAAAGGGTTTATAATTAGCTTTATAAATAAGATAAAGCGTGTTTATATAAAATATACCTTAGAGACAAAGAAGGTTCTTAGTAATATTTACTCTAGTAACCGTAAATAGATTACTATCCTAGCTTATATCTATACTAATAGTTTATAGATACGGTATACCTCTAATAATAATTTATAAGGCTTAAGAAGGTAATATTTAAGATACCTAGGTATAGGATTTTAACCTTAAGATCTATAAGGTTTACTAGCAAACCTCTAAGACTAGATAGACTAATAATAACCTTAGTTTTATATAGCTTAGAGATATGTTTAATAGGTATATAAAGGCTAAGGTAAGACTAAAGTAGTCTAAGTAGAGGCTCTTAATTCTAGATAGCTATAGCTCTTATATAACTATAAAGTTTATTAACTTTACCTTAGAAAGGAAGATTCTAATTATAGTATTTCTACTATATAGTACCTACCGCCTATAGCTACTAGATATATTATTATTTAGGCCCTTATCTATTAGGTATAGCTAAGAGCTTAATAAGCTTAATATAGAGTACTAAGGGCTGTCTATAGTAAGAAAGCGGGACTTCCTTAGGTTGTTTTAGCTTATATTTACCTAAGCTTTTATAGAGAAGAATATACTTAGCTCCTTTAGTAAGACTAGTATTTATCTATTAGATCTATTAGTAATACTTAGTATATAGTAGCTAGAATTAAGGCTAAGTACTACTAGCTCTAAGGCCTTAAGTAATGCCTTAATCTACTTAGAATTAAGTATCTACCTTATACGTAGTATATTTAGATAGATATTATCTAAGGTATTTAATCTTAAGTAGTATAAATAACTCTAAACCCTCTATAATAAGCTATTTAGCATATAGGCTTAGAATTAAGTACTTAAGGCTAAGAACTATAGTTTAAGGCAAGCTATTACTAATAAGAAGAAGTATAAGAATAAGGGCAAGAGCCTAATTAATAACTAGCGTAAATTAAATGCTAATAGTACTATAATATATAGCCCTTAGAAGATATAGGAAGCTAAGGACTTTATAGCTTAATAATAGCTAAATAAAAAGGCTAAATAAGCTAAAAAGGAGGCTTAGAAACAAGCTAAGAAACTAGCTAATATATAGGAAACTATTATAAAGGAATAGCGTAAGCTAGAAAGGCTTAATTAGCATATAGTTAAGCAAGAACAAGCTACTAAGGCTAAGGTAGAGGTAGAACGTATTAAATATAATAAGGTAGTAGATAGACAACTCTAATACTACCTTAATTAATTAGTTAAGGCTCTTAGAAGGTTAAAACAAGTAGAGTTAAAGCTACTACCTCTATAGCTAGTATTTAAAGAGCCTATAAAGCTAGTAGGTAGCTTATAGGCTACCTTAGCTAAACTATTAAGAATATAATAACTAAGTAGGAAGGTAGTACTAAATCTTTAGTTTAGCAAGCTTAATATATAGCGATTATAATGCAGTTTAAATTATAACAATCTATATAGTAATAGTTAAGAAACACCTCCTTAAATATTAGAGTAAATTATAGGTTTACGCGGGTCTATAGGTTACGTAGAGTATACTTCTATTATTCGACTACCGAGAATTTTAGGGTCTAATTAGAATTTTATTAACCGCTAATTAATATTTAATTAGCTTTTAAATATATACTATTTTTAAAATCCTTCTTATAGAGATTCTAGCTAAATTTTAATTAGTAACTTATTAAATCTTAATTAGACTCTAAATTTCTCGGTAGCCGAACGATAACTTTACGACGAGGAAAAGTCGCTCTCGAACGCGAGATTTCTTCGAAATACGAATACTATATCGTCTTTATAGCTATAAAAACTTTAGAAACGATAAAGATAGCTTTTTTTTATTCTAGGACTATAGTACTTAGTAGATATAAGCATTCCTATATATAGAAAATAAAGAAATATAATAAAAAGTCGATTTTAATCGAAAGAATTCTTTAAAGTACGAATAATATACTATATATCTATATTTCTATAAGCTAGGAATCGAAGGAGAGACTCTCGACGTATATACTAGCTATAGTATCGAATATAATAACGCATCGTTACGTATGCAATCGAAGAAATAATCCGAAAAAGTAGCCTTTTCGCAAGTTTGCGAAAACACGAAGTTGCGAGGTTGATACATCTGTACATTCAGGCCGCTGCCCGCAGCGTTCCGCTCGAGCGTTGCCACGGGCCAGACGCCTTTGGTGGACACCTCCTGAACTCTCGTACGCATGATAGATGCCACTCTGCCACTCTCCACGCTGCCAGCCTCCACGTGCGCCTCAATCAATGCGCGATCGCACGTGTGACGGCGACAGTGGGCTGGGCGAGGGCAGATGCAGGAGAGCAGAGTGTGGGAGCGACACTTGTACAGCTTGGACAAGTCGCAGGAAGTGCAGAACGGCGATTGACGCCAAGGATAGCAACTTAGCATGTACACACCTGTCGTGCAAGGAACGCAGTGGAAATTGAGTGACGCATAATCGGTTCAAAGCTCACGGCGATCGATGTTACTCGATCAACGTGATCTGTCGTTTCTCCCTCGGAACCATTCATTCCCTCGATGCCCGCCTACGTTTCTCTGGGGTATACAGCAAAAAAGCATTCGAACAAACGCCCTCCATGCGGCTGTGAAGCGCTTCACCATCCTTTGACCCGCAATACCCATCCAACGCCTCATGATCCGCAGTCATATGGCTGAACGCCACATTGCGAGATTAACCCTGTCCATTGTTCCCGCCAGAATAATGGGAGAGAGGCCAGGGAGCCTGCACGCCATCAGCGTGAGGCAAATGCACATTGCTCATCTGAGCTGCCGCGACCATGTCCGGATTCATCCCATCTGTGGCTTTCCCGCCGCTGAGGGCCATGAGACTAGCAGCAGAGTTCATATACTCATGGCCGGCCAAGTTCGGAATCGAGGCTGCAAAGTGTTTCCATGCCGCCGGCCCCGCTGGTGGAGATGTCTGATCGTTCATTCTTGCTGTGGTGGGCCTGTGGTGGTAGCCCTTACTTTCCGCGGCACTGGCCGCCTGATATGCTGCCAGGAAATTGTCAGCGCTGGCTTGCTGTGCTTGCTGTGCTATAGACGTGGCCTGGAGGAGTTGCTCCTCGATATTGGGCTTGCTGTCTTCTGCGTATGATGACTGCGCATAACTGTCGATGCCAGTCTGCGGATACACGCCGTTCTCGTGCGCGGGTGGGTACGTGTATTGTCCAGCTTGCGGATAATGGCTTTGATCTGCGTGTACGTTGGCATACGCGCGTCTCGCGCTACCGTTGAGATCGTCGCTGCTGTGTCCGTTTGTGTATCGCTGCTGTTCGCTATATTCGTTCGTGTATGCTTGCGTGTGCGGTTCGGTGGGCGAAGAAGTGGCGGGAAGCGCTGCTGAAGCCGTCTTCGCGGCAAGATGCCGCTGAATGTTACCAAGGGCGAAATCGACAACGGTACGAATTGCCGCCTGTAACCGCGAGCTCAGGCCTAGCAGAAAGTCAGTACACATCTCAACGAGCCCGGCGCAGAAAGCTTACCGAGAAGACTGGCCACTTCGGCCATGATCTCCATCCATGCATCCATGTCCTGCCGCAATCTCTGCAGGTCTGTCGAGGTCAATTGATCCCGACGCTCCGTATGCGCGAAAAGTGTCACGAATATGGCTGCCAAAAAGTTGGTGGTGGAGTACCACGTCGTGTCCAGAGAGTTCAGTGTCTTCAAAGCGGTCGCGACGTGAAGCAGCTTCGTGCTCCAGTGCAAGCAGGTATCAAGATTGCTCGTCATGAATTGCGCTGATGCCGACCGGCACAGTGCTGGATGATGGAGCAGAAGTTGGCATTCGGCGACGCCCATGTTCAGGTAGTATGTAGACACACGATCCTCGTCTCGTGTTTGCGCGCCTCCCCGAAACTCCGGCGGAAGCTGAGCTTGGAACGATTCAAGCTCCTTTTCCAGGTGACGCACATTCATCTCGTACGGTCCGGTCGATTTAATCGAATAGATGGTGGAGTAGACTTGCAGCATGATTCTCAGAAGCTTGAAGCCCTCAATGGCCGCGCGAAAAGAACAGTCTTTCCACTTGCTCGAACTTTCTTCGGGCAAATGATCTGGAAAGGCTTCCGGCATTTCGATGTCAAAGTCTTCCAAGCGTAATGGCATGGGACGGCCCAGTTTCCCACTGATGTGCACGTGGAAGATCAGCAGTGACCAAAAGGTGCGTTTTCGCATTTCCAAGTGATGTGGATCCTGGTCCACGCCCGAGTTCGGCCACGCTTTGGCAGAGCGATGGAGCCCAGATTCCACAGCCACTCCCAGAACCAGATTCGTGAACATCCACGCGGCGCCTGGTTTGGGCTGGTTTCGCAGCTGGGAGCAGATCAACGCCAGCGCCTGGATGTCTGCGAGAGTATGGCCCGTGATGAGGTCGGGAATGAAGCTGCACGCGTAGTGGTAGTGGCTCATGGAGTCCTGTCGAGCCTGCTCATTGGCATTCCGCGCGGCGAACTGGAAGTTGAGTGTGGCCAGAACCATGTGCACCATGACATTCTCCGCGGGCTTGGGTTGATAGTTCTCGTTGTGAATTTTGTAGAGCAGCGCGATGAAGTCGGGCTTGTGCAGCACGGGGATGAACTGTCCGATGGATCGAAAGTACCACTCGGCATACACTTTGCACTGCTCGTAGGCGGGGAGCTCGGGGCGGAACACCTGGTGCCGCCCGAACGCATGGCTGAGGAACGTGCGATAGGACATGGCGCTGAAGGCTGGGTCCGAGTCGGCTGGCATGAATTCGGCCAGGTCGATCTTGGTGCCGAACAGGGCGAGCGATGTGCCCTCGATGGGACTCAACCAGCTGTTCTCCGACGACACGCCCAGGTAGTTGTCGCCGATGCACCCCGACCGGAAGTCGGGCAGGAGGGAGCCCTGGGGCGTCTGCCGCTCGTTGTGGAGCTGCGGACTGAGCGACAGCGCGCTCTGTGCCGTGTATGTGCCGGTCCACTCCGACTGCTGGCCCCAGTACTGCCCGTATGGATTGTGTGCCGACGGCGGCGGTTTGGGATCGACGCCGCTGTCTCGCAGCTGCTGCTGCAGCTCGACGATGTACATCTTCATGGTGGTGTTCTCATTCTCGATGTGCTCGGTGTGGCCGCGCGATGTCGCGCGACCCGTGATGCGGTCGGTCGTCTTGCACTCGGTGTTGTTCTGGAGGCATGGCGAGCAGCCTCCGGGGCGAGCGTCGCAGCGGATCTTGCGCACCTAGCAGACGAGGCATGGATCAATATCCGACGACGGTGGTGCAGCGATAGACTTCTGTCATGGCAAAGTCAGACGGGTGTCGCCTACCTTACAACGATCGCAGGCCTGGCCTGTCCGCGATGAGGCTCCCGACTTCTTTTTGCTCCCGCTGGGCGGCGGAGCAGCGGTGGAGGCGGCGGCGAAGTCGTCGTCGTGCAGGGCGGCAGCGGTGGTGCTGGCGGTGCCATTGGCCTCGGTCCGCGCGACCTTGCTGGCGGGCAGCGGGGTGTCGTGTGTGCTGTTGTCGCTGCCACCGTCGTCGGAGTCTCCCGGCCGCTTCAGCGTGCTCGACGAAGACATGCTCCGGGCGAGGTGGAAGTTGCCGATCGATGGGCGTGGTTCGAAACCTCGTACAGGGAAGCGAGCCAGACCAGACAGCCAGAGAGGCCCGAGAACCCCACGCAGCGTGCAGGTTGTGGCAGGCGGGGTGAGGATGGTAGAACTAACTACTGTAGTTAGATACTATGCTGCTACGCTGTTATGCTGCCCCCGACCTGCCCGCCCCCAAGACGACTCGACCCCCCTGCGCCGCTTTCCTGCCTGTTGCGTGCCCATTACGCCGCGGCGTCGATTCTGCCCAGCAAAAACAACTCGCTGCTCGCTGCTGTGCCGCCGGTCCAGAACTTCAGATCGCCCTCCTCACGCTAACTAGAACTAACTTAGAGGCAACCTACGCTAGCCCGCAATTGTGATTGGGATCGCACGTTCTCTGCACACGCGAGCCGCACCTTATTCTTCCACAACCCATTCATTTCATGCACCAAGACTCCTGCCAATTGTCCAGTAATAATAACAATCCGGCCGGACAGCAGACCATGGAGACGGCACAGCTGCCGCATTTGCCCCAACACCCGCTGCATATGGTCTTGTTCACAGAGGTGCACAACGCCGCCTTCCTCCGCCAGCAGCTCCTCGCCGGCAACACCGACTTTCAGTATGCCTTCCTCGATGCATCGGTCCTGCTGTCACGAACCCACGTGCTCTCGGCGTGCTGGAGGGCCCTCAACGACCAGCTCGAGGGCCGCATGAAAAGTCACAATGTGCACTCGGAAATTGTCTTTGCCATGTCGCCGAACAACAACGTGAGTCAGATAGCGTGTACTACGCTACCATACCAGCATGCTCACATACTCTGCCAGATCGGAGAGTCGTTCCGCAGGTTCGGCGTGCAGGACGGCAGCACAAACATCGTTGCAATCAAAGTCGGCGGCGACAGATCTGCCGTCGAGGCGCATCTCTTGCAAAATGTGCAAGGAAAGCCAACGACACTATCAGACGAGCGCCTAGCCACTATGCATGACCCGCCCAAGATTCGCAAGATCTACCGTTTAGACGCGCCCAAGAAAGGCGAGCCACTACAGCTGGGGAAGGAAGCCGAAGCTTTCATCGTTGGCAGCATGGCGTTGAAAGGCTCATGAGAGTGTACGCCAAGTACCCCACTCAACCGGAAATCGGGCCCATCTACACAGGTATGCTTTCATTGCAGAGCTGGCGTGCCGCCTGTTCTTCATCATTCCAAAGCCTTTGCCCGCTGGCACTGGAGCAACTATCTGCCCCCACCACCTTCAACCGCTCTGCGTGCCTACAGCCCCAGCGGCTGCAACAGAGACCTCGACATCCTGCTCATTCGTGCCTCCACTAACTCCCACTGAGCCAATCCAGAAGCCCTCTGAATCGACAATTGGCTGTCCGCCGCCAAAAACCACCAGCCCGCCATTTGTCTCTTCAATGCCATACAAGTCACCTTCCGAACCTGGCTGGGATCGAGCATACAGTGCGTTCGAGGGGTAGAGGCCGTTGAACAACGACACGGTCTTGGCTTTCTTGATGCTGATATCCACGCTGCTCAAGAATGCGTTGTCCATTCGCAAAAATGCAACCAATTGCGCCGAAGGGTCAAGGACAGCAATGCTGTTCGGTACTCTGCGCGAACACCAATCAGCTCATGATTACGCTTGTGAGCAACTTCGGGAAGGCAGTACCCGATGGCCATAGACTGCTGCACGCCAGCCTCAATGACATCCCATGATTGCGTTGCATTGATATATCTTCTTTGCGAGGGCACCGTGCCCCAACCGCGAGTCAAAGTACGGTTAATACTGTGTTGCGCAGACACTAGCTCAGCGAGATTTGCTAACGTGCTCAATAATAAGAGGAGAAGCATTTTGACAGAGCTGTTGAGAGATGCGCTCAAGTCGGGACCAGGTTTTAACGGACAGCGCGCGCAGCGCCACTTGGTGCATACTCGCAGCCTCACAACCGCGCGTCATCGTGAGCGAGACAAGCTCCTTCGGACATGCTGACAAGCATTGAGATCATGCTCTTCTTGATCCTTTTCACAGTAGCAGCCCTCGGCCGGAGGGCAGATTGTGTCTCGGTAAAACATCCACGCATAAAATGCTCCTGCGGATCGAGCGGATGGAAGCTTGGTCAGCTTATCAGTCAGCTCTGGCGATCCCGTATTGACGCTGTGCTACAGAGCACGGTACAGTCACGACTTGCACTCTACATGAAGGAAGTGCAAAACCATTCCGTTTGCTGATTCGAAACAGCCAGACTTCCGCCAAGCAGGCAAACGGTTTGGACTTCGGCTTGAATTCCACGAACTGTCTGCAGCATGAGACAGTAACCGTTGTCCGCATCCGCGACGATCGTAGCCCCGCCAAGGCTGGCTTCATCTGTTTCATCTATGAAAGTAATAAATGACTTCGCCATCTCCTAGAAATCTGGTGTCCGTGGATATCCTGGCCCTTTTCTAGACGAGGACCGTTTTCGCCCATCATCATCATCTGCTCGGATTAAAATCCCGCCGTTCTCGCCAATGACGAGCGGATCAGTCAGCGTGACCCAAGAGTCTGGACCCCACAGCAACACTTCACTCTTCATGTCCCCACGACTTCCCAGTCTCATCAGTATCAAATCCGAACACACATTTACACACCCACGTCGTGGCGTCCTCAAGATACTACCCTTCCCTGGAATAGCAGGCGGCAATACGCTACCGTTTTCTCATTCGAGGGAGATACCAAAGTGAATCTGGACCTCGGGGCTGAGAGCTCTGCTCCTGGAAAGAGGCGTCTGGCGTAGCCTTGCAGGATGAAGGTACTTTCACGCATTCCCGACGTGGTCGATTCGCAGCAATACGTGTTCATCAGGTGCAGATTCTGCGACACTTCGATGATGTGCGCGACTCTACAGACCGTCCCGCTCCCGGTTGGAGAGCCATGACAGACGGTTTGCGGTGGAGTAGATCAAATAATGTCTCCAATGAGCCGCAGCAGGGCTGAGCTGGCAAGGCTGATGATTTAGACTTTCTCGGAATCAATCTTGCGCCTCCACAAACACCTTTCCGCAAGTCTTAGTGCAATCCTGGACATGCAGACTAGCTTATGGCAGCTGTTCTGCCCGTCAAATCATGTCTGTCCTGGGGTGGGGTGGCATGGTAGGGTTGCGGTGAGTGTTTCGACTACTTATATGGCGCAGCAGCCGTCTCTTCACCCGAGCAGCAGGCCTTGCTTGCATTGAATCGTACTTTGCTCATAAATTAATGTAGAGCGGCAGAGGCAATTCGACAGAGACTTGACATAAATACCGCCTGAAAGCGACCTCCAAGCGCCCCAGAATCAACGACAGCTCAAGAAACCGTAACACACGATGCAATCCCCACTGTCCATGGCAGCTGCACTGCTGGTGTTCATGCTCGCCACTCCAACCACAGCCGACTTTCTCGTCTCAAACACAACCGTCTGTATGGGCGCCTTTCCATTCAGCCGCTGCACGCGCGGCGTCAAAGTTCTGTCGAATGTCTCCAAAACCACTAAAGACGCTCCCTTCACCTGCTCACATCTCATGGAAGCCGAAGATAGCAACTTTATCCACAATGGAACCATGGCTCCTTTCACTGGCAGTGAGGCCGTCAGCTCCGTTGGAGGAATTTGTGGATCTGGACAGCTGGATTTTGTCAAAGGCGGGCCGGATGGCGGGTACACGGTAAATGATAAGGATGGAAAAAAGGTCGGCGACTGTGCTCCCGAGAAGGATATCAAAAAGCCAGAGATGGAGGAAGCCTGTGATCAGTGGGTAGGCACACTGTTCTTTGCGAGCGCTTTCAAGTGTACGAGCAGTGTCTGCGGTTGAAAACGCCACGATAGGGAGTGCTTCCATCGTGTGCGTCTCGTGCATTGGAGGCATTTCCGTACGCTCAGTGGCTCGCAGCTCATGCTTCCCGCGGTGATCATGAGACAACACGGCTTGCTCAGGTTCGATGGCATTGTTGGGATTGGAACATGCTGAACCATTGGTGGCTCAAGAGTTGGACTTGTTGCAGAGAGATGAGCAGGTGGAAACGGCCGCTACAGTCAAAATGGAAAGTTGCTGCTAAGATCCATGGGGCGATTGTATGGCACGCAGCGCAATCTTCCTGCTGAGAACGAGGCATGAAGTCGAATCGAGCGTGTTCAGGAGGATGTCACGGCTCTCAATGTCTCCACGAGAAGCTTGGTTTCCCGCTTCGTTACAATGGGCACCTGGGGCGCACTCAATGCAACAGATATTGTCAACCTGTCACCTCACGCTCTGAGTCATGACAATGATGCACTCAACGGCGAGGGTGACGTCGATGAGCTCAGAAGCTCAGAGTTCACGCGGAGAAGCGAAAGGAGAAACAAAGGTTTCAGGTTCAGTTTCAATGAAAAAAAAATCAATTCGCATGTACTTGAACTTTTGTGGCCGTAGCCGAAATACCTGCGC
The DNA here is from genome assembly GCA_022702355.1 of Cercospora zeina. Lineage (NCBI taxonomy): Eukaryota > Fungi > Ascomycota > Dothideomycetes > Mycosphaerellales > Mycosphaerellaceae > Cercospora > Cercospora zeina. Next base: position 2,591,746 of record JAKLWX010000010.1, read on the forward strand.
GCAGAAGCACGCAACCAGCAGGGGAGGAAAGCAACCCGAAACAAGACAATCACGCCGTGAGGGCGTAGAGCTCGTCCATCGCCAGTCTCAACCTCTCCCAATCCTCCTTCCCGATCCCGTTCTCGCCTCCGGCGCCGTGCATCAGCCATCTAAAAGCAGAGGGAGAACGACACGGTCAGCCTTGAGGACATCAATGTGTCAATCGTATCGATCTATCTTACCTCTCCAGCGTCACGCGAAACCACGTATCTTCCTCCGCTCCGCAGAGCTTTCTCCGCCACAATGTATCGCGAAGGGCCTTTGCCATCTTCATGATTCCGCGGCCATGGTAGATCCACGCGCTGTACTCGATGATGCCCTTCATGATGTCGTATTCGATGTTGGGGCCGCGGATGCGCTGGAGGTTGAAAGATGTGGCGACGCCGCGGAGAGTGAAGAGCATGTCGTCGCCTTCGATATTGCCGGTGTGCAGTGGTGGTGCGAGGTAGGAAGCCATGGCCTTGGTGTTGGCGGTGTTAGGGGGAGTGACGTTGGTGGGTAGTGACGGTGGAGGTGTCGAGGGCGGCGATGAGAGTGTGTGGTTCGCGGCGGTCGTGTCTTGGTGTGTCGCGGGATGAGGTCGTGAGCAAAGGCTGGACAGGTGCGCGTGTCGTTCTGAATGGTGGATGTCAATGACAGAAGAGTCGCGGCGAAGGTTGTTTGTGCAGCGGTGACAGTGCTCCAGCTGCTGGACAAACGGGCTCGCAGCTTCACTCGAACAACAAGAGTGAGACTAAGTGAGACTTTCCGCCTCAGGCTACGAGCTTCGTATGTGCACTATCACCTATCAGCAGATTGAGCGGTCGAAGATTCCTGTAATTCACGACACGCTGATTGACCGCAGAAGCTAAAAGCTGCCATGTGAAAAATGCGGCACTTGCTGCTGAAGTCAAGACGCGGCACCACGCAATCAGTCAGCGAAATCAGCACATACATGAAGACGGGGTCGCAGCAGCTTGTAAACGGCTTCATTCCACAGATTTCTGATCCTACCTCTCCAGCAGCAGTTCTGCAGCAGCATAAATCCTGCCCTCAATGATATTGGCCCACTTGCGCAAATTCTCCTTATCGTGATCTTCCAAAGACTCCACGAGCCCGGGAAACGTAGCACCAGCATACCCAGTCCATCTACCAGGCGCGAATACCACATGCTTGAACCACTCTCTCTGGTCTAGCCCACCCGCGTGCAAGAATTGCCGCTCCAAGAACTTGTACTTCTGGTTGGTCTTCTTGACTGCTTGATGGATTGCTTTCTTCCTCTTGTGTGAGATTGTTACATCGCCCAAGTGCTCTTCGAGGCGCGTTGCAGAAGCATCGAGTTCGATAGATGCCTCGTGAAAATACGCCGCTGCTTCTTTGAGCTTGTTGAAGGGGTCAGATGTCTGTGACAGATCCCACTGCTGCTCCTCCGCGACTTTCTTGACGCTGTCGAGGTACTTCTGTACTGCAATCGCGTAGTCCGTAGCGTTGAATTGCACAACCGGCTCCTCGACAAGCTTGGCAGCGAGCAAACCGATGACCTTCGCGATCGTAATGTGGTACTCGAAGCCGGGATCACCATACGTGTCCATCCAGTAGAAGCTATCGTAATTGCTGTGATAGTGGTACACGGCATCATTCGGACCCGCTCCAAAGCCAATATCGATGGAAGGGATACCAGCAAAGTCTTGAAACGCGGTGAAGTCGCTGCCGGAGCCCATAGTCGAGATGTGACCATTCCAGGTGTCGCGGACCGAGGCACCTTTGACGGTTTGGTTCGGTGACTGCACTTGACTTGTCACTTCGTAGATGGCCTTGTTGAGCAGTGGTGCGGCAGATACTTTGAAGTTTGGTCCTCGAGCGCCTACATCGACGTTGATGTACGCAACAGTACTTGCCGACAGCCATGGCAGATATTCTTCAACCCATTCGGTAGAGCCAATCAAACCATATTCCTCGCCATCCCATGACGCGAAGACAATGGTTCGATGTGGCCTCCAGCCAGCTTCGAGAGCTTTGCCAAAAGAACATATGACCTCGTTGAGCGCAGCAGAGCCAGAGTTGGGATCCCCAGCACCACCTGCAATCCAAGCATCTCGGTGGTTGCCTATTACCACAACCTCGTCCGAGATTGTACCATTGATGATTCCTATGGCATTCCACAGGGGAGTCGTCACATAATCTTGCCTGTTGACCAAGTTGATCGTGAGCGACTCCGGGGAGGGACCAACATTGTAGTTGACGCCTTTGTATCCGAGACCGCCTCCTTGCCAGTACTTTGAGAAAGAGGAGGCATTTGGTCCATGGCCGTTGAGAGCCTTCAAAATAGGCAGTGCCTCCTTGTACGAGACTGGAATGGATGGTATGTCTGGAATCTTGCCCTCGACAGACTGACGAGGTACACCGGGCTTCGAGGGATACCCAATTGTAGTTGGATCGCCAGGCGCGAAAGACAGGTATTCAACGCTACCTCGTTGCACGCTGCTCGGATGTCTTGCTGGACCGTCAGGATAAGTCTTGTATCCGTTCTCTTCCGTAATCTTGCCATCGTCGCCAGGATCACTGTACATCACGACGCCGATTGCGCCCAGCTGTGAAGCACGAGCTACCTTGAGGCCTCTGAAATTGCCACCGTACTTGGCAATGACAATCTTGCCCTTCAGATCGATGCCGGCCTTGATGAGCTCTTCATAATCCCACCACGTGCCGTAGTTGGCAAAGACAAATTGTCCAGTCACGTCACCATCGGCGGAATATCCGTGAAAGGTGGGTATCCTGTCCGTGAGATTCGTGGTTGGATCCTCTTCAAGAACATCCTCTTCCAGCGTAGCCTCAAACGCGACCTCGCCATCTTTCAGTAGCGCTAATCTGTGGTCTAGCGGGTAGTTGATGTAGACATCGTAGGAGACGACCTCTGCATGATCAACTCCAAACTGTTTCCACAGATTTTTGGTCCATTGTGCCTGACTCTCGTTCTTCCCCGCCAGGTGTGGGCCCGCCGTGTAGTATTGGCTCCATGCTCTTGCCTTCGTTGCGTCTGGCGTCTCCAGCAGTACCTTCTTCAGCTCTGTATAGCTCAAGCCGTGAGACTCGGGCCATGCTTCATGTGGCAGTTCGGCGGTGGCGAGGTGCTCGGGTTGTGTGCGAGGCTTGCCGGTGAGAATGTCTCCATTTCCTGTAATGGCGATGCCGAGGAAAACCAGCGCGGCTAGGACGATTATGGAGCTGATGACACTGGTACAGAGACGCCGTACCTGTTGATTGCGTTCAGTCAAGGTTTATTCTCCCTCGCTCTCAAACCTACCCTCGCGTTGGGATAGCGGTCCCTCTTCTCGGCCACCGGTACTGTCTGAATGAGCGGCGTACGTTCGCTCGCCATTATGGACGGCTTCTCGAGGTCACGCTCGACCATAGTCAGCATAAGAGTGCATTTGTTGATGAGAAGACTTACGCTCAGTCTAGTGCTTGTTCCTCATGCTGCCCGAAGCACGGCCAACGACTTTGCGATAGCTTGGCCGAAGCTATCGGGCATCTTCGCCATACCAGGCCACCATGACGAGTGCGAAGCTTCCTTGACGCCAGGGTGAAGCTCTGGCGGCTTCCCTCTTCGGGCACGGACTCCCCACTGGCGCCAAGCGTGTCCGACTTCTCTCCTTCGTGCGTGACATCTGACTCTCATGTATTGTTGTCCTATCATATCAGCATCATTCGTCGCTTCTGTAGGGCCAGTTTGTCCCTTGAGTCCTATGAGTCTGCATGGAGCACATTGCTACGTTCTTGGTAGCATAGCCTCGCGTGCAAATACGATCGATCGGAGACACGCATCGCGGACGTACTGTGCGAATCTTTGGGCAAGATACGACTTCTAGGAGCTGTCCCGGACGAATCGCTGGCAGGAGGAGCATGGCGCTGTGTCGGCTTTTGCACGATCGGTTGGCGGCAAGGGTAGTGCCTTTCGGCATGAGCATAATCGAAAGACGCTGGCTTTGGCAGGGCAGCTGTGCTGGTCGACTTACGCTGTTGGCTTGAGGCCTATGCTGCTGACAGAGCTGTGAAGAGCCTAGCAGATTTGATAAGAGTCTGAATTGCTAAGACGTCCGCAGAGTGAAACACATCATCTTATGGATAAGCACGGCTGTAAAGTGTAGCACTGCCTTCAGTGTCTCTGCTCTTCCATGGCTGCTTTCCAATCTCTTGCTTTGTCCTCCTGCAAACCAAATTCGCTAGAAGACAGTAGTGTACGAAGGTGGAAACGGGACAGGTCCGCTACGGCGTCGAGCTGTGTTGCCGCGGTGGCTTTGTTCGAGGGCGCGATCGGTTCGCGTTCGGTCAGGTGGAGACAGCGTGCCTGTGGCGGTTCTTGGTGCCCTATCTCTAGCAGGTCTGATGGGAGATGGCATTGTGCTCGCAACGAGGCACTGCATCAATTCAGCGCCGTTGTCAAATCTGGACTGCTCCAGCAGTGGACATACCATGGCGCCTGAGCAGACCCGGCCGCGTCTGACAAGAAGGGGATGGATGATGTTCCTGTGCGCCCGGTTGTGTTAGAAGGCACGATCGTTGCGAGGCCTCGAACGCATGCGAAGCTCAGCGTAAAACTACCTGGCGGAGGCTATGTGTCTGGTGTTCCCGCCCTCAACCAAAGTTGCACAGAATGAGTCCTTCTCCCATCGGTGTTATCGGTGAACCAAGGTCTTCGTGGGCAGCGGAATGTGGAGGCATCGGTCACAGCCACGGGCATGCCGCAGGCAGTCGCTTGTGACCCGACGGAGTCGCGATAGTGGCGGAAGGCCTTCGTCGATCGCGAGGTTGCTGACCCTTTCTCACGAAATCGCGCGAAGCAATCCAGGTCTGGGTGTGCACACGTGGTGCCATGAAGCAGTGCATTCTCGGCGATGTCGTCAATGCAGATAAGAAGTCGTCGACGCTTTCTCGCCGAATCTCGAAAAGCAATTCGAGTCTGAATATCCACACGCGGTGCCACGAAGCAGTGTGTTCTCGGAGAGATTAGCAGCGCAAGAAATAGCTGTTGTTGCTTTCTCCTCGAATATTGAGCAGTGACCCAAGTCTGCATGTTTACACGCGGTGCCCTGAGGCAGTGCATTTATTGGAGAGACTGTCGCTGCATAGAAGAGGTTTTCGTGCTCAGCGACCGAGCGCTTTCGTTCTTCGGTGGATTTCTGACGCTCGCTCGCGGAGTCTCGAGCGGCGAGTCGGGTCTGTGTGTGTACACGCGGTGCCACGAAGCAGTGCATTTGTTGGAGAGGTTGTCGATGCAGAAAAGAGGTTGTTGTGCTCGGCAACCGAGAGCTTTGGTTTGTCGGGGGATTGCTGACGCTATCTCGCGGAGTCTCAAGCTGTGAGTCGAGTCTGTGTGCGTACACGCGGTGCCATGAAGCAGTGCTTCTGGCGGAGAGACTGTCAATGTCAAAAAGAAGCTGTTGTGTTTGACCTAATGTGTGTTGGCAATGTTTGTGGTCATGAGTCTGGTCGACCAAACACCACTCTACCTCCGCAGCTCCGACCCTCACCATCAGCAGTCAGCTCAAAGCCGAATTACAAGGCAAAAAGACCGCCATATCCAACCAAACACTTTCCAGCACCGTGTAGTAGCTCAAAAAAATCGTCGTGATTCACATATGAATCGCGGTCCGGGAAGCAAAAAGAGGAACTCGGTGTTCATATCACAAGGGAGGGGCGCCTTGGTCAGGAGAAGCAGCTTTCAACACGAATGTTAGCAAACCACCACACCAACTCTGCTTTCCCACAGGCAGGCCTGCGGCAAGACCATCTGTGGTATTCGCATTGGTTGCAGGTAGGCACCTGGAATATATAAACGTCAGAAGCTTAGCTTGGGGACTTGGGCATATTTTGAGAGACAGGCCTGCGACACAGGTCTTCTGACCGCGATCGCTGTCCATTTATCACATACTCAGGCACAAAACACCGACCGATGGTGTAGGTCATGATTTTGAACATGTTACAACGAACCACATCGCTCGAGAGAATTCACAAATGACATTTGTCCAATGCAAGCTGCTCCTACGCCGCTGGCTATGCCGAGAGCTGTAAGTGAACTCTGTACATTATCTTCAAGATCTGTCTCTCATCTGAAATATTCCTTCGAACGCAGTGGTGAGAGTATGTATGAGCTCGATGGCACTGCCTATATCGATAAAAGTCTCACAACGCATGCATTCAGCAGACAGCGAGTATCTCGACAGAACTCAAAATTTCACCGAAATCGAACTCCACGAGGTCTTCGCCATGGAAACTATCCACTCCTCAGACCCCAGTCATCCTCTATCGAATCACCAGATCAATTATGCACTCCACCTCCGACATTCGCTGTGCCCCTCCCCAGTCCACTCTTATACCTTTCCAATGCCCGAGCCCTCGCTTTTGCATGCTCCACACAAGGCTCCGGATACCCGTTCTTCCTCGCCTCCTTCGCCGCTCCCCTCGCATAAGGCTCATGCACAGCCTTACCCTTGATACCCCTCAACTCAGGCACCCACTTTCTGATATAAATCCCATCCGGATCAAACTTCTCACTCTGCAGCAAAGGATTGAAAATGCGAAAATATGGCTGCGGGTCCACGCCCGTCGAAGCACTGAAACCCCACCCGCCATTGTTACTCGCAAAGTCACCATCAATGAGTGTCTCCATGAAGTATTTCTCCCCTTGTCGCCAATCGAGCAAAAGGTCTTTGGCGAGGAAGGATGCGACAATCATGCGGCAGCGGTTATGCATCCAGCTCATCTCTTTGCATTGCCGCATAGCAGCGTCGACGATGGGGAACCCCGTCAGACCAGATGTCCACTTTTCAAATAGAGCGTCGTCGTATTCCCATTGCACATCGGAGTATTCGTACTTGAAGGGCTTGGACATGCAGATGTAGGGCCAGTGGACCAGGACATGTTTGTAGAAGTCGCGCCAGGCGAGTTCGGAGATCCAGGTTTTGATGCCTTCGTTGCCGAGATCCAGTTTGGGGGTGCTGTTTGCTGTGCGAGCGGCGCGGACGGCGGTGCGGACAGAGAGGGTTCCGGCGGAGAAATGTGCGGAGAGATTCGAAGTGGATTGAGCGGCGGGAAGGTTGCGTTCATCTTTGTATGCGGTGACTTTGTCTTTGACGAAGCGCGCTAGACGATCGTGCGCTTCGTGCTCGCCTGATGGGTAGAGCGCTGCCAGACGTTTTCTGTCGCTTTCCGCGAGTGCTTTATTCTTCGGCGCGGCGGGAATCTCACTTTCAAAGAGCTCCTTGAACCTTCCTCTCGCACTCTTATCATTCGCCGCCGGTGCCTCACTCTCCCTCAACAAGTACGGATGTTCCTGCACATGCTTCACCCAAGCTCGATACCAAGGCGAATAGACACTGTACTGTTTGCCAGCACCAGTCTTCAATGACCCAGGCGCAACCACGACATCATCATGTAAACACTCCACGCTGATCCCTTTCTTTAACCCTCCCCTCACCAACTTCGCCTCCCTCCTCAACTCATCAACCTCATATTCCATATTACAAAACAACTGCTTCGCCCCCCACGATTCGCACTTTTCCAGCAAAAATCCGACCACGTCCTTTCTATTTTCGACGGTGCCCACAAACAGAGGGATATTCTTCTCAGCCAGATCCCGCCTCAACACCTCCAAATTCCTCAAATCAAAGTCGACTCGCGCACAACTCGTCAAATGCGCCTGGTAATCCTGAGGGGAAACAATAAACACGCATATCAGATGGATGCCATGCTTCAGCGCAAATTGACTCGCCGCTTCCAGAGAACGATTATCTGATTGCCGCAGATCTCGCTTGAACCAGTGAACGACAGCTGAGCCAGGCGCAACCTTCTCGCGGGCCGACTTGGTGGAAGAAAGGCGGGTGTTGAGGACTTCAATGGGACGCGGGATTTCGTTGTTGTTATACTGGGCGCAGCGTTCGTTGCTCATCTCGGGCGGGTAGAAGTCACGCTGAATGATGCCGTGCTGTTCGGCGAGGGGAATGGCATTTCCTCCGTCTTCGGTTTTGATTTTCTTCTTGTTTGGCAAAGGGCCTGTGGGACGCACGGGCGATGTTGCTCTGCGTTTGACAACAGGCATTTTGGCTGCGGCGTGAGATCTTCTGGCTTGGGAGAGGCGTATTGCTGGTGGAGCGAAGAGAGCCGCGGGGAGTTTCGTGGAGAGTCGCATTCACGATCCAGAAGAATTGTCGAGCCACGCGATCATCACGTTCTACCGAATGTCGTACAGGAGAACAAGCCGCAACAAAGAAATCTAGATCGTGGTTTCACTATGGGGGCATAGGGGATTGTAAGACGTCAGAGATGGTCCGAGCTCCCGGAGACGAGATCGTGGTTCCTGCAGATCGGATCCATCGACACGCATCGTGTTCGATCTTGACGATTCTACCGCCAAAAACGGCGAACACCTTTATACAGTATCCATCTTGTAATTGTTATTATTTATTGTGATGGGGACTGCGGGCTCTCAGCATTGTGATATCTGTTGCCATCATACTCACATCTCGTACTGAGCGCCGGAATCGGTGAAGCTATCGGTGAATTGGCGTCCCATTGTCTCATCTGGCAGCATTGTTGATCTGGACGTGAGGACTGATTGGGGAGATTGTCAGAGCACAATGGCCTAATGTACGATGTGTCGGGTGCCCCATCATCGTCGAAATGGCCTTGATTATGACAGCTGCATCGCCCGGTATGCACCTTGTTAATCGCACCGTGACGTTTATCGACCGAACTTGCTCACTATTCCACGCGATGCACCAGCTTCCATTGCATGGGCAAGTCCGAAGACGATTGTGTTCATGCGCTGCTGCTTCTGCTCCCCGCCTTCAATGCACGCCACAATTTGCCTCGCCTTGTTTGACTGTCGGGCAGCCTGCAGCGGCAGGGCAGCAGTGTATGCCTGCACAATCTGCCTCAATCGATGGATACTTTGTCTGAGCTGAAAAGACGCTGCAAGCGATGCAGACGTCCGGCTCAAGTATCAGGCAAGCTGCCAGCATTCGCAAGCTCGCCAACGATGCCAGCTTGTGCTCTCCGCGAGCCTCTGCTGATGCGTAGGTCTCTGCATAGGTAGACTTTGTCCTCAAGTCCCAAAGGATGCGCTCGTACGGCATCGCAATTATGAGGCGGCGAACTGCACGAGCAAGAAGTCCCATAATGGAGGATGCATGTCTTCCTCGTCTTGCAAGCATCCAGCATATCCTCCTCGAGTAAGCGTCCCACATATCTTCTTTCAAAACCACGCCAATGTCCATAGAGCCGGTAACTGTGGCCACTTCTCCTGCCACTCAGCCAAGATGTCGGGCACTCTCTCGTCGAAACCTGCTCTCGCGCCTCCAGTCCCGTGATCGAAAGCCACGGCACTTCCTCCATTTCTCGTCAGACTCTCTCTCTCCTCCCTCGCCGCCTCGTTGAGCCGATCGGCCAGCTCCAGAATTGCCCCGCCTCCCACTAAAGCCTCTTCATGATTATCTTTAATATCCACATTGAAGACGTGTACGGGACGATTCAAGGGCGACCCCCTCGCGAACAGATCCTCCATCACGGATTCCCAACAGCGCTCTTCGCATGTTATCACCACATCCACTGTGCCGGCTTCGGTGCCGCGAGCACCTTTGTCCTGCTCCCACTGCACATTGTCTCCCACGGACTCACCATTGATCTTTCGTTCCCCCACGCGCGGAACGCCAGGCTGCCAGTCTTGCCAGCGTTCGGGTCCCCATTTGACGCCTTTGTTGCGCTCGAGCATGGGGAGGATGCCGTTGGCGGAGTAGAGGCGTTTGTCTTTTTCCTTGAGTTCTTCGTACATGGCGGCATAGCTCGTGGAGTTGAAGTGGTAGACGTTGGGTTGGCTGATGGACGGGCCTGGCAGACGGACAAGACTCCCCGTTCCGAAGCTGATGGTGGGATAGGGCGAAGGAGCGGTGGTGAGACGGAGGTGGGCCTCCATGGAGCGGTTGTTGTTGGAGGCGCAGACGGTGCAGAAGCGGAGCTTGAAGCTGCTATCGGTGTCCTGCATCTCGCTGGCGGTCGTGGTCTGGCCTTGGGAGCCCGACACGGATACAGGCGATGGCGTGGGGCGGGGAGGGCCGGCGGCGGAGGTGGTGGAGGAGGCGATGGTGATTTGGTCGGTGATGGCCTGTTGCCGCGCTGCAGCTTCATCGGCGGTTTGCGGATCGCGGGCGGCGTCCATGGTGGGGGCGGCGGGCTCGGGCGGAGGTGGAGGCGGGGGAGGCCGCCGACGAGGATCGGTCGTCATGATGTGGGAACAATGCGCAATCGGCGCGTGTTGTTGGTGAAGTGAAGGAGATCGACTTTCACATGCGGGCTGCGCAAGGTGCAGCTCCCGTATCCAGGCAGGTCAGCCGAGCAGCGCTTCGCGAAACTAACGCGCGGGCAGATGGCCTGAGGCACCAATATCATGAGAGAGATGAAGCTATAGCACAAGAGAACCATGTCGATGCTCTGTTGAAGAATGGCTTCGACATGTGTGCATTGCAAAATGCCCCCGCTGCTACCGTGTTCATGCTACGTATCCTCGCAACCCGCCCCCGTCCCATTCGTCCGCCTTGTTCCTATGTGACCCTATCGGCCTCCGCCCCGCTTGCTGCAACGGCCACGAAAGAAAGGAAGAGAATCGAACAAGGAACTGGCCTCCGCTTCATGATCATGCCCCGTATTTGCTCTCGTCTTCGCGCTGCGTAACGTATTGCAGACGCAGTTCAGTCGAAAGCAATGGCGTTCCATCGTCATCGTAGTCGTTGAAGTCCGTCCATTGCAACAAGTTCGTTGCCGTAATATGCTTCTGCTCTCTCATGACTCGGCATCATGGAACACATCCTCCTCACCCAGACTATCCTGCCTTCGCAGCTCGTCTCCGCTCGGAGATTTGCCCGGCCGTGTCGGGTTCCGATAGTCGAGAGGCTGCGTTGCAACACCAACCGGAGTGCTCTGTGTCGGTACTAGCGGGTCCTGCAGTTGGCCAGCGCCGGAGCTACTTGCGGCCTCTGCTCGCGCGGGAGCGGACTCTGCTGATGCGTTGGTTTGTTGCCGCTGGGCTGGTTGAAGAGCTGCGGCTCCGCTGTCGTTGGCCCCGTCGTGTTGCCCAAAGTCGATAAGGTGGTCCTTCTGAGGCTGCTGGCCTTGTACCGGTGCCGCAGATGCGGTATTTCCATTCCCAGTTGCCAACTCCTTCCCCTGTTGTGAAGGGAGCTTCTCGGCCTCGTCGAACTCCTCGCTGTGCTTCTGTCCGGGCAGAACAGGAGCAATGGCCAAGATCTGTTCAACTTGCTTCTGGGCGGGCGCCGTGGCGTCGACCTCTGCATCGATGATCCAATCCAGGCTCTCCTCGTCTCCTGGCGGCGCTGCGCGGAAGAGCTTCGGCTGCCACACGTTGTCTCCGCGCTCTGCTGCTTCCCGCCGCTGTTCGTCTTCAATCTTGCTCTTCTCGTCCGTTGCAGTCCTCTGGTCGGCTTTCTTGATCGCTTGTGTCGTTGCATACCATAGCCTCTGCGACTCTCGTGGCGCCTGCTCTTCGAGAGGCCGCGCCTTCGGAATGCTCGGCTTCGCCGTGGTGGCGTCAAAAAATTCGCTCTTTTTGCCTGTGGAGAGGTCTTTGATGTACATCTTCTCGTTCCAGTGTCCGCTCAGCTCGAACAAATTTTTCCCACTTCTGCTCTTTCTGATGAAGCCCGCAATCGCGTTGTACCCTCCGCCAACCCATCCCTTGACTTTGAATTCAATGTCTGCCTCCATATCTAGCTCCGGGCTCTTGACGATGGCGTGGTCTCCCAGCTCATACTTCATCTTGCCAAACAGGATGCCTCGTGCATACATATTGGGTTGCGTGATGAAGTATCTCTCGCCTCGGTTCAAGAAGCGCATCACTGCGATGCCCTCCATGAAGCTGCCCACACTGTTGCCCAAGAACTTGCTACGTGGCTTCAGCGTTCCGTCGATCCGGATGTGATGTTCCGGGGCCATGAAAAAGTACGAGCTCTTGGGTGGGTGGTGGCTCGTCTGCTCGCTAATATAGTAGCCCTTGGTGCCATCGGGGTAGTCCCAATAGCCCGTGAAGACCTCGCCGAGAATGGGGTTGAGAGGCTTCTTCACCCCAGGTGGCTTGATATGCCAGCCGGAGAGATAGAACTTGGTAACGGCTGCAAACCGCTCGACCGGGTCGTCAATGGTGGGCAGATGCAGGAGGGTTTCGGGATGGGCCATGAAGTTCGTTATGCGCTCCAGCATCGATCGCGGCTCGAGAATGAACGTGGGCAGGGTGACGCGGGACAGGTCGGCTCCAGGCCGCAGCTGCGAGATGATGTGCGTGAGGACATTGCCCTGTTCTTCGCTGACGACCGTCTGGTCGCCATCTCCGCCCTCGGTGTCGCTGCGATCGGCCTCAATCGAGCCGCGACTGCTCCCGGTCATCGAGTTCTTCCTATGACCGTGACCGAGCACCATGATCGCGGGGTCTGCCTGGTGCTGGTCTGACAGTGAGCGGTAGCAGTGGAAGAGGGTGTCGTTGGTAGAGAAGGAGGTGGGCGACGGCTATTCCAGAATCACACAGCACATGGAGAGTGAGGTTGTGATTGCGGAGGACCTTGTCAGTTGTCACAGGGAAACATCGCATGGCACAAGTCAGCCAGGATCAGGTCTCACTGCCTGCCACCTGCCCACCAGGACGTCATTTGCCAAGCACAACGATGTTTACACATGTAGATTGAAATGAAGTGAACCGCCAACAGGGCAATACAGCCATGTACTCCTCACTTTTTGACCTCCGAATCATGATATGCATATCATCGCATGCTGCACTCCACTGTGCGTCGCAGTGTCCAGCTGATTATTGTTGGGCAATCACCCTTGACGAACACATGAGCCGCATCACAACATACAATCGGGATGCGGTCGTTTCACAGGCCGAGGACCTCGTGAACCGTAGAATAGCCGCCAAATCCAGGAGCGTACTGACTGCACCGCTTGCGAAGCCCTGTGTCTGCGGACAATCATCTAGTTCTGTTTGGTGAGAGTGCGCTGATTTCTCCTCGTTTTCTCTTGCCGTCTAGACGCTTGTAAACAGAACGACAAATGCCATGCTGCCATCGGAACATGGAAGGGCGCTACCTGATTACTCACTCTGAGAGGCAGGTGGCACGCGCGACTACTTGCCCGTCATGAAAAGGGATCCCTGTTTGGCCGTCACAATGCACCATTCTGCAAACGCTACAAGAAAAGCTGGAATATCGCGCCTAATGCGCTGCCATTAGCGCTCATGTCTCCGACCTCCGTCGAAAGGCTTCGATCGCTTGGTGGTAGCGCGCTACCGCATCTACCGATTGGAGATGTGTCCGCAACGCTTTCCTACCAACCGTCGCAGCGCTGGAGATGGCACTGACAGCCATACATCCTCGTATCTTATAAAGTGCGCCCAACGCCGTTGCGGCAGACAAGGGTGAAACGCAGACCGAAAACACCTCCATCGAACGCGCCCGCTGATCGGCCAACTCCTCCAGCATGTACGGGAAGAACCCATCTTGCATTCTCATCTGGACGTGTCGAGAGTGGCAACGCAATTCTGTGGCAAGTGGCAACTAGTCGCGTGCCATGATGCAAATTCCATCGAACTTTGGACGTGACACCGAAATTTCATTTTCGAGGCTGAACAAGCGTGAGCTCGATCTACATGTCTGAAGAAATGTCAGCTTGCTTTTGGGTCCGCATATATAGATCTCGGACCACGTGTTCCGTGTGAACATCCGCGACTCGGACCGCAAGCTGCAACACTGAAATCAAGGCAGCGTTCACATTTGCGGATGCTGACAATTTCAAGCCTGCATATATGTGCTGTTCCTTTGCTTAAGCAGCTGTCAAGTCGAAGCTTAGCACAGTCTGTCCAGTGGAGTATGCAGAAATATCCTGCAACAATGCACCCGGACCCCTGGGTAGGGAAGGGTGACGTGCAGGTCCTGAGGATACATCTTAAGACTTCATCATGCACAGCTGCGGCGGCGTGAGGTCAATGTGACGGTAGTCGATAATGTAAGGCATCGGTCTCAGTTCTCACCGTGAAAGCGCCCGACGCTGGTCGAACCGATCGTGCCGAATACAGTTGACCACCGGGCTGGGGAACATTGCCCTTTTGAGCCTATTCCACCGAGGTATTGGAGTTCCGGAGCGCCAAGATGGCATGTTCGAAGGTCGAGGTGAAACATGCGGAGCCACACCTGCAGCCCTTTCGAACAGCGACGACTTTTCAGGCCAACACCGCAGCCAGTAGGAAAATTCAGCACGCAGGCATGTCGAGCATCGCCCACCGCGTCCGGAGAGGAGTGGCTCTTAAGGCCCAAGAATAGCACACGCAGTTGTAGGCGAGGCTGCAGAGCTTGATGGGAAACTGAGAGGCAGTTTTGCTTCCTGATCCATGTCCAGTTCTCGCAGGCACAAGCCACGACTCGGGCAGCCGACAGATGTCGGCGCGGATGAGTAAGGGAGGTCATCTGGCGCCGCGGCGGGCTAGGAACGACGAAAGCGTGTCGGTCTTTACGGTTCCAGGCTTTGGAACCGTCGATCCCTCGCAGCCGCACAGGCTGCCCATGCAGGGTTCGGCGTCGTGAAACGCACAGTGTCGTCCCCTCTGCATTGTAGTTCACACTGCTCCAAACTCTTGCCTCTGTGACAGCCTGACGACACCACACCGACCGCACGGCAGGGATCGTCCACTCCTCAGCAGACGTCTCGCGGCCGCCATTGGATCGAGCTGCTCGTTATTTCTGGCCCGCAGTGCTATTATCGCCACCGGCCTGGTTGGACGCTGCTCACCGCGCACGCGTGCTGCCAGCGTTCATGCTGGACTCCACCGTGGGTTGACAATTCCTGAAGCACGACACTCCGCCCGTAGTCGCCCAAGCCGCAGCCGGGGCCTTTCACCGCGACACCAGATCTCCACTCCGGCCGTCTGCCGCTGGGCTGCGCTGCGAAGTATATCGTCCGTCTGCACGTCAATTTGGCTTCGGGCGTACGCACCTTGCAGTGGCAGGCCATTTGCACCACCACCAGCGCTTCTAAAGGGAGCACGGAGCCGCTATAGACCCTATAGCCGACACTGGTTCTGGAAGCGGCGCACACGGGCACCCATTCTCGCTGCCAACCCCCGCGACTCCATCCTCCATGGACTATTACGGCGCACCGCCAGCACACCTGCGCTCGCCCGTGGATGACGGCACCAGGCTCGGCATGATACGGGAGGAAAACAATCGACGCGCCATGGTGCCGCCCAAGCAGGAGGCGTCGCCCATCAGCGACAGCAGCGAACAGTCTCCCGATGCCACCTTGCCGCCGAACAAGCGCGCGCGCGTCAACTACGAGTGTGAGGCGTGCGGCACCACGTACACCGAGAAGCGCGCACTCGCCCGACACCGTCACACTGATATGCACCGAAGACGACTAGGACTCCAGCCCGACAAACGACATGTGTGCATGAAGTGCGGTAGGTCGTTTGGCCGAAACCACGATCTCCAGCGGCATCGGCGCGAGCAGCATGGCGAGGCCACTGGAGCTACCGCTGTCGACGTGGCCTCGTGTCGTTCGGACGGGAGTCCCATGTCCGACGATGCCAGAGCCCTCAAGCCGCAGGCGTCGTGGACGGGCCCCGTCACGAACATGGCGATGCCGGACGACATGATGCTCCAACCGCCTCATCTGCGAGCGGCCCGGTCGTACAACGACTTCAGTCTCACCAGAGACGGATCGACACCCAGCCTTTCCAAAAGCAGCAGCAGCAGTCGAGACTCCGTCCCGTCCATCAAGACCGAAGTCAACTCATCGGAACAGTCTCTGCCGGTCAAGGTGTGGCAGGGCGACGACGACCAACGTGTCTTTACGCCAACGCCACCGCAAGATGTCAAGCAAGTCGTCCGAAGACATTCGAGCGACGAGCTACAAGACCAACGCCACACGCGCAAAGACAGCTCACAGCCAAGTCGTCCGAGCACCGCTACGTCGAAGAGTACGAATGAGATCATGGGGCCTCATTCCCAATCCCGCATCCTGGCCAACATGATCATGGACGAACCGGATGTCGAAGGCTACGAACCTCACATATGCATGCCATGCGGCCGGGTGTTTGGCGACGACGACATGCTGCTCGATCACCTGCAGACACACCTGGAGAACTTCAAGGGCAGCCACCGGTGCAAGAAGTGTCAGATTGGCTTTGATCACGAAGAAGACCTACAGAGACATCTGGATGCCGCGAAGAAAGGACATTGCGGGTTCAATTTCCCTCACAGTCAGCCCTGCACGGGTCATCACCCTCCCATACGTGCAGAGGGCTTAGACCGACTTCACGACTCCGACTGTGCTCGCCTCACATACCAACTACGCAATTGGGAGCAAGCGCAACTTCAAGCATATATTTCACAGATCAATCAACTTGTTGCTGATCGCCAAAAACGGAGCAAAACCCGCTGGTCGGCAGAAGCTCTCATGCGAAGCAATCGAAACTCCATCACGTCCTTCCGCAGCTTTGCGGTGTCCGTCAACACCTACGCCTCTGCTCCCTGCGACACGACGAACGGCAAAATGGACATTGACGGGCTCCAGAAACGACTCAAAAACATGTCGATCCGCGAAGTGGGATCTTCTGTCAAGAACACCATAATGGGCCGCTCAGGCGCCAATGCTTCATCTTCTCACTTCCCCAAAATCACCGCCACCTATGACAAAGCCCTCTTTCAAGCTATCCACCGTGGAAACCTCAAGAAAGCCAATGATCTCCTCTGCTCCGGCGCCGACCCTGCCTCTTTGCACCGCTCCTCCGGCACCCTCATCGCCGCCGCACTCTGGCCTCACACCGAAGTCCAATCCCTCACTGTCGCCCACCGATTGACAGAAGATATTCAGGGCGCCTGCAACATCTGTCACCTCAATTCGGCTACTTTCAGCAAAGGCAGCAACAAAGTCAAAGCCCTCCTCGCGCACGGGGCAGAAGTGAGCCAGCAAGGCGGCCTCTGTACATACCCCATCAACAGCGCGGCCTGGATGTGCAAGGCCGACGTCGTCGCCATACTCATCCGCGGCGGCGCCTCGGTGAACCAACGGGACGAGAAATTCGGCTCACCGCTCGGCATCGCAGCTTCGCAAGCCGGCTTCCCGGGCTCTGAACAAGTAGTCGAAACTCTGCTGAACGAGAACGCCAACCCGTTCATTTCCGGGACCATGGAACACGGGAAAATGGGCCTTCCTCTAGACGTGGCAAAGAAGCGTCTCGCGTTCTGGGAGAAGAGTCCCGAAGTCATGCAAATCTCCCCCGATGTGGTGGAAGAGCGAATTCGGGTGTGTGAGATCATGATTGGATTGCTGGAGGAAGCCGGAAAGAGGTGGGAGGATCTGGGTCGAAGGGAACTCATGGATCGGTTTGAGGCGACGAATTTTGAAAACGGGAAAATGGTGAAGATGAGTTAGTTGAGAGCCACGACAAGATTAGGCCCTTTGCATGAGAGAAACAGATGCAAGATGAAGACAGAAAAGCATCAATTCAGCTTGCAGGGACGAACAGGGGAGCGTAATTCATGAGGGAATCTGGGATGTTGGGCGGGATGAATGTTTGCCTCTGCTCTTCGATATCACAATGAGTGGAAAGTGTAAATAATGTCTCAAATATCTCGCTCATGGCTTTTTTTTTTTCAAGAAATCTATCCTGTCCATCTTTCCCAATGGCCAGCGTGAGTGTGCTCCAGGCCGCAGAACATCCCGTCTCCACTCGAGAACTGAAAAGCAAGTCGCGTGTCATCTTTGCATTCAAACCGAGTATCATTCATTCGAGACTGTCTTAGCCTACGCTTGCGATTCTAGAATTCCACATCACATCTGCCCAAAGTTACACCATTCATCTATTCCGGCGGCAAAGTCTCAAACGTCTCCGCAATTTTCGGCTCCCAACTCATCTTCGCCTTTCCATAAATCTCCGCTCCGACGGGGAACTTGTCTCTTCCTTCTTTCAACAAACCCGTCCGAGCGATGATGGTGTCCGGGCCCATGATTTCCTGGTGATGGTAGAGGTGTGTAGTGCAGTGTGGGCAGTAGTAGCAGTTGACGGCCTGTGGTTGCGTTAGCGAAGCGGTCATGCGCAGGCAGAACCCCGAACGCGAGATGTCTGAATACACACCTTCCCACTGTCACCATAATAAGTGTACTTGCTCGGCTCGCCGCCCTTGGTGATGTTGAGAGAGGATGTGGGGATAATTTGATTCATGGTGTATGCCCCGCCTCCCAGCACCTTGCAGGTATCGCAGTGGCTGTCACGAGTTACTCAGCGGATTCCTTCTATTGTTAGACACCGCTTCTGGCATGTGCCAATCATACCACAGAATGTGCTTGCTCTGGTCTGGAGTGAGATCAACAGTCCATTCGTGGTGCTTGCAATGGCAGACCCCAGTGTACGTCGTCACTTTGGCGCCACTGCCGGTTTCGATGGACTTGCTTCGTGGAGCATCGGGTTCGGGGACAGGCTCAGCTGCGTATGTGGTAGCGTTGTTGGCGGGCGTAGAAGACGCTGGGTTGGCAGGTGTGGTGGTTGATATAGTACTCGCCCTCTTGTCCGTAGAGGAAGAGGATAGCCTGCCTTTGATTTTGTCGACGAGACCCATGTTCGGCTGTACAGCGATCTAGTTGAGAGAGTGATGCTTCTTTCGAGCTTGCAGTGTCTCACGAACTCACATGTTTATATGCTATTTGCAGTCCACCACTCGCTGCTGGCGGGGACGTCTTCGAACCTCCAGCCTTGACATCAACGCCAAACTTTTGTCATGCTATAGCCAATGGCGTAGCGCCTAGCGTGGTGCTCGGCGAAGCCTGTCGATCAGCCTGGGCACCGGCCGTGACGTGTATGTGCAGACGTGCGAGGTGACATGGAATGCATGTGCAATCTTGCGTATTGGCTCGCCATGCTCTGTTTCCTGTACGACTGTATGATCGTGGAGGGCTGTTATACTGCAGAGACCTTGTGCCGCGTGCCACAGTGTATCTGCAACGGGTGGTGGGTGCGTCGGATACGGTGTGGAGGGGTAATTCGTGTACCTGTGACGAACATGAATGTCACGATGGAGCCGCGGGTAGCGAAGTGCTTCTCCAGAAGCAAATCGATTCGACAGTCTGGGCGTAGAGTCGGTCGGGTGAGCGGTGCTTTTGTATTACAGGCCAGCGCCATCAAGGTACTTCTCGAGATTTGTTGCACGTTCGATCTCTTTCTCCAGCTCCGTCTTGGCTGCTTCACCGAGCTTGCATGCTGCCATACAACGCCCATTCGGTGCGGAAGCAGCAAGGACAGCAGATGCATCGCTCCGTGGAATGACGCTGATCCCACCCAGTCCATCCTGCTTCAGATCGGCTTTGAATAGTTCGTACCGGAGGAAGCTCGCCGACCGATGACCCGTTCTCTGCAATGTTAGTTCTTACCCGGGTTGCTTGATCCGGACAGACATTGCCCTACACAGTGAGTTGCTCCCAGGAGCGAGGACGGCATGAGCGAGAGACGAAGTCAGAACAGAAAATACTTCACGTAACTTTTCCTACCTCACTCGCGCAAGCGAGCGCACAGCACCACGTCGCTGCCCAATTGCTTCCACAACGGCTGGTCTAGCCAAGCCGCGTTGACACGCTCGCCACTCTCGGGGGCGGTGATGGGGGCGGGCGAAACGGCCACCCCTCCCTGACCGACAAAGGTCGGTGCTATGGTGATGATGATGGCGTCCACGAGCTCGGGACGCGCGAGCAGTGAGTTGATCACTGTCGCTCCACCTTCCACCATCACGCTGGCGATCCCTCTCACCCACAACGTACGCAAAATGCCCTCCCAGTCGATCGCTCCCGTGGAGTCTTGCTCGTCCACAATCACGTAATCCCCATCGATGTCGTGCAATCTGCTCTTCTTCTCGAACGTCCTGCTGGTCGTGACGACCCATGGAGCTTTGCCTTCGCCTTCCGCAGCGAGGCGATACGCTTTCTTGCCGATGCCCTTCCAGCGGCCGTTGGGGTCGACGATGATGGGACGCGGCTGGTCGAGAATCGTGGCTTCGGGGTAGCGGCAGTTGAGGCCTGGGTCGTCGACTGCAGCTGTGTTGGCGCCCACCAGGATGGCATCGTGGCGCAGACGAAGGTAGTGCGTCATGCTCTTGGTCTCGGGGCCTGAAAGAGTCGTTCGAACGCCAGGAGCGAGGGCGATCATGCTGTCCAGTGAGGCGGCGTAGGTCAAAGTGACGAAGGGCAGGCCTTTCTTGGGAGCCCTGATGCTGGTCGCAGGTTGTGCTGGCGGTGGCGATGTCGCTGCGGTTTCGTCTGCGCGAGTAGTGCCGGCATTGGGTGGTAGATAGGCCTGCAATGAGCGGAGCGCCTCGCTATCGAGGCTGCCGATGTCTGACATGATGGCGCAACGCAGATGGTGGACGTGGCTGGGCTTGGTGGTGTTGACGAGCAGCTCTGCGATGGCGATGAAGTGAATGCCGGTGCGGTATGTGATGATACAGGCAACACGGTAGCAGATGGGCGTGGTGTTGCTGGTGGTTCTGACCGTGTCCACGGCTTGGTGATGGGAAGGATTGGCCGATGCGGCGTCGACTTCTAAATTCTCCGGCGCCGAGAGCAACAGCAATTCATCATCACATGTATTCCCACTCGTTTCTGACGGACTTCTTCTCGACCAAGATGCCCCGCGGCGAACCTCCCAGGGCCGCAGAGCCTGACGTCCTGACATCCTGACATCTACTCCTTTGGGCCACTCACGACGCTACGATCCTGGATCTGTAACGTCACGTCTCCAAACTCTGCCCAAATTGTCGACTCGGCCTGGATCGGAACCATCAGGCCAGCGCCGCGAGATGGGGAGCAGCCAGCGCGGAAGGACCGCCAACAACACCGTCGGCCACTGCTGCTCTCCACCCGCAGCGCGCATGGTCGCACCGGCGAACGTGGACGTGGCAAGCAGCTGGTTCTCCGACCACGCGCCATGTTGTGTTCTGCCCACCTGCCCGACGTCTCGTGGTCTCCCGGCCGGGACAGGGCACTATCTCCAGCGACTCCTCTATACAGCTATGGACAGAGAGCTCGCAGCTGCGGGGCCTTCTGACTCCCTTGGCAGCGCATATGGATCGACTGCTGACTGCCCAGGTTCTACCGTGCCTCCTTCCTTGCATTTGACGCCCGATCTACACACGAACCCTTCCGCAACGGTGCTACGCCCCGCGGCTCGACTTAATGTCCGAGAGCGTGTCAAGACTACTCCGGAAGCAAGCGCGTGCTCGAGACATGCGGCACACTAGAGAGAGATCTGCAACGCTCTCCTACGAACCGATCTCTCTGTAACACTCCAGATTCCTCTCTGCAGACATACCAAACATGTCATTTCCGGTCGCCTGATCCACTCGCAGCACCCGACTGCCCGTAGAGCCGCACAACATTGCAGGGCATGGCATGCCTGTTACGTTGTGAATTCCAAGCCTCGAACATTACTGGTCCCAGTTTTCATCTTGCTGCGGTCAGGATGCTCTCCTGCGGATATTGCCAAGTGCCATCGCGACTGCGTTGTGGAGTGCTCCGACCCGTGCTTCATCATTTCACGGCACACGCGGTATGCTTTCCGGCGAGAGGGGTCGAGAATAAGAAGGTGTCGAGGCCCGCCATTTTGCTCCGCGCTCTGGCCGTCCACACCACAGTCGTTCGTTCTTCTTTGTCAACATGTATCCACTTCTATCCACACTAGTAGTACTAATTCCATTAATATGCGCACAGTCGACCTTCACACCAGCCAGGCCCCCCGCAATCCCCTTGGCCGTCCGCACACCATATCTCAGCACATGGCAGGCTGCTGGCTCCAATGGCGGTAACGGAGGCTATCTCGCTGGCCAGTGGCCCACCTTCTGGGCCGGCCAGATCAATGGCTGGACTGGCTTGGTACGGGTCGACGGCGAGACTTACACATGGATGTCAGTGGATCTCTGATGGGTCAACATGCGGCCATGCTGACTCCTCGCAGGGGAAAACCAGACCCATTGCCCAAGACTGTGAAACAGACAGCATTTGAATACACATCCACAAGGAGCACGTTTACCATGGACGTTGACGGCAAAGTTTCGATGAACATTACATTCTTCTCTCCAGTATCACCAACGGACGAAGCGAGGCAGGGCCTGCCTGTGTCGTAGGTACCAGCCCCGCCCCACCTTGACTCTCGTACTGATGTGCCACAGGTACATGTCCGTCAACGTGCAGTCCTCGGACGGCAGCGACCACGACATTTCCATCTACACTGATATCAGCGCCGAATGGACATCCGGAGACCGCAGCAAGGTCGCTGAATGGAGCCGAGGCACCGCAAAGGGTATGGGCGCGGCTGATGACAATGCCAACGTTGCCTACCACAAAGTCTGGAGACAGGTGCAACAAGAGTTCTCTGAGGACTCCGATCAGGCCGCTTGGGGCAACTGGTACTACACGACCGAGGACGGCGACCAGCTGACTTACCAATCTGGCGCCGACGTAGACGTGCGCAAGACGTTCACTGATAACGGCACGCTTGCCAACACCGACGACACAAACTTCCGGCCCATCAACCAAGCGTATCCGGTATTTGCCTTCGCCAAAGATCTCGGCTCTGTTCGAGACCGCAACGTCGAAACCCTCTTCACGATCAACCTCTTGCAGCGGAATAGCGTGCAATTCACTACCGGTGTCGACCAGATCCACTTAATGCCAGCGTATTGGCGTTCCGTCTATGGCGACGATGAGCTGAGCGCAGTCGCGAGCATGTACTACGACTACCGAGAGGCAGCATCATCATGCTCCAATCTCGATGCTCAAGTCGACCGGGACGCACGTGCTGTAGGTGGCAGCGACTATGCTACCATCACGTCTCTCGCCGTGCGCCAAGCGTTTGCATCCGTGCAGCTCGCGGGCACCAAGGACGAGCACTACCTTTTCTTGAAGGAGATTAGTTCCAACGGCAATTTCCAAACCGTCGACGTCGTCTTCCCCTTCCACCCCATCTTGATGTACCTGAACCCAGACTGGATGAAGTTAGTTCTGGACCCCCTCTTCATCAATATGGAGGCTTCGGGCCTATGGCCACAGGACTATGCCATCCACGATCTTGGCGAACATTATCCGAATGCCACCGGGCACGCGGATGGTGTTGCAGCTCTACAGCCTCTTGAAGAGTGCGGTAATATGCTCATCATGACTCTCGCATACGCGCAACGCACGAAAAATGTCGACTACCTCAATGCGCACTGGGATTCCTTGCACAAATGGGGTCAATGGCTCATCTCCAACAATTCCGTCATCCCCTTCAACCAAATTTCCACAGGTATGCATTGGGACGTGTCGCGTTGCATTCACACACTAATGTCACGCAGATGATTTCGCCGGCAAGCTCGCCAACCAAACCAACCTCGCATTGAAAGGTATCATTGGCCTGAAGGCGGCCTCCATAATTGCGGACATGACCGGCCGCTTCTCCGAAGCGCAAGACTACGACAATAAATCGAAAGACTGGATCAAACAATGGCAAGACCTTGGAAATATTCCCCACGCCGACCCACCTCGCACCTCCCTCAGTTATGGTGATGACCAATCATGGGGCCTCCTTTACAACCTCTACGGCGATGCGCTCGTGGAAGCCAATCTCGTTCCCAAGGAAATTTATGAACAGCAAAGCAACTTCTACCCTACTGTCCAAGGACGTTTTGGCGTACCGCTGGATACCCGTGCCAAGAGGAGCAAGAATGATTGGGAGATGTTCGTTGCCGCCATTGCGAGCGACGAAACCCGGGATATGTTCTTCAGCGATTTAGTCAAGTTCATCAACGAGACGCCGACATCGGGGCCGGTCACAGACTTGTTCGACATCGACTCGGGAGACTACCCTTCAAACACAGGATTCAAGGCAAGACCGGTCGTTGGTGGTTGGTTTGCGCTTCTTGCGCTTCCAGAAGGGAAGAGAGGCTTACCGGGGTGAGGTGTGGAGATGTAATGAAACTTTTTTCCTTTGCACGAATTTGCTTCGACAGCTTGTTTGCGATGGAATGAAAGGGAAGGGAAAGGGAATGAGCATACGGCAGGGTGTCTGAGGCGTCGTCGGAGGATGAACAATATGACGGACACCGAGAGGAAGGAAACTGGCAGCGTCACTCTTGCTTCCTCGCTACTTGACCGTCTTCTCCGTTTTGGAGTGTCTCAAGCAGCTACATATTACACAAGAATAGTGCTCTACAACTTTTGTACCCTTGCCAGTTGCCAGCTGTGCACATGGAAGGAATGCAATAGTCACCAAACACGTCTCGTTTAATAGCATGGGAGCAGTCGCAATGTATGCATACTTCTGCTCTGCATCTCGCGTGGATGCCATTGTGATTCCTGTGGGAAGTGCGCTTGACTCTACATGTGGTGTGGAGAAAGAGTGGTAGATGGCATGACTGTTGTTACCGTTGTCCAGCAGGCTAGAGTCGGGCCGCGTTCGAGGCGTGCATGTTGAGCCGATGTGTGTCTTGCTCTTCGGCAAACCGAACGATCTTTCGTGATCGTGGCTTATTGAGGCGCATTGGGGTGTGCAGGTGGAGGCGAAGAACACGACGTCAAATGATCCATCTAGGAAGCGGGCGTTCTTGCGATGTGCTCCATGTATGCCTTTGCGAGAGATGGAGGCTTGCTGATAGGCGCCATTGATCGTCATCAGAATCGTCTGCCGAACCGTGAGCGCTTCTGTGGCAGCGTGGCGCCAGAAGGATGGAGACAAAGCAGGCTCGCCGCCTCTTGATGCGTATAGTTCGACAATGGCTTGCAGGTGGATAGCTGCAGGTTCGAGCACGAGGCAGATCTGATCACCAGATAGCACGTGGCTGATGAGTTGCAGATCTGTGGCAGGAGTAGGACCAGAGTCTCGGGTCGAGGAAGATTGAGATGGGAAGAGCATGTACATGCATTTTGGCATCGCGATGCTCTGTGGTTGGTGCTGAATATTGTGTTGTTACATATCGAGCGCCGTCTCGATACCGCTGCCGGCGATGCCTCTAGCATCAGGTTGCATCGCTGGACCGGATACAGTAGAAGCAGCACACGACATCTCGTCAATCATGGTGGCGGTCTGCCACTATCGGCGTGTGCGAAGCCCAACATTCCTTTCGGGCCATGGTGGAGTTGCGTAGCTGCTGATGCCAGATGGGCTTGTCACAACGAGGCGAAAAAGAGAAGTGAAGGCCACATCGTCATGGGTCTGATGCATTCCACGCCTCACTCTGCCGCCCTGTCCCGCCCACGGGCGCTCAAAGAGATTGCGTAGCAGAACGGCAGTAGTCTACTCCTGTCGAGGCCACCCGTCCGAGGCAAGCGTCGACGATGACAGTTCCTATTATTGTTGTTGAACTCGACATGGGCCTGTTCACACCTCGTCGCCGTCGTCGCCAAGTCCGGTTGGTAGCGTGTGCCCAGAGTCACCGTTGTCGGCTCGCAATCCCCGGCGGATGTGATGGATCTCAATTCTCAAAGCGTCACGGCCAAAGGCATCGTCATCATCTTCATCATCATTGTCAACATGGCTGCGCAGCATGCAAGGCGGGCGACAGCTGAAGTGAATGATGCCGCAATGGCAAATGAGCGTGGCGCGCGGCGTGAGAGCACAACAGGGCGTCCCGGCGCAGTGGTTACAGCATGTCTCATTGTCTCGCTGCCCCTGCAAATACGACGACACCCGTCAGTGCTAGTGGCGATCACCAGGTCCTGAAGGCGCAACAATGTCGTCTCCTTTGGCCCAGCTTCGACTCTGGTTTCCGGGATGAACCCAGGGCCAGTAGGTCGGTACGAGCTCTGGCGAACGAGTGGCACGACGACGACGCCTCACTGCAACGACTCCACGCCGGGAGGAATGGGCGCATCCAGCACGCCAGCGTGTCACGGCTCCTTTCGCTAAAGCCTGCGCTGTGGGCTGCGAGCAGAGAGCGATTACCGCTTGCGGAGAGGACTCCACTGCCGCGCCTCCACCGCCCCCGTTATTCCTGTTTCTCGTCTATCACTGACTATCAGGCCAGCGGCAGCATGCGCGGTTCGGACGCAGACATCATACATGGCACCGTCGTGATGGACGACGTGCCGGCGACGGTACGCAGGGCAATCGCATCGCCATCTCGTCTGAAGCGGTGGGCTAGTCATCATTCACACCCACAGCACCATCAGCGGCCGAGGTGGCATGCGCGGGTGTGCGCATTCAGTACACATGCCGTTCGCATCGACGCCGTGCGATTTGTCACGGGGCCTTCGAGATCCAGCGTGCGTAACCCTCCGCCGGCGCGCACCCGGTGGCCGGTACAGCAGAGACGACTTGACTTGACGACTTAGCGACGACGACGACGACGATATTCATAGTATCGTCCAGATGAAGTGGACCTAGCTACTGCGGCACGCGGGCCCGTCTTCACCAGCTGACTAGGCCGTGCCTGAATACAGTATGTTCATCCCACGCCCCAAGCCGTCGCGCCCTGGTTCGTGACGATTCCGCGCATGCTATTGTTACCCGCGACATCATCTGCTGGCCACAGTGCAGCAAGCCACAGCTGCCGTTGGTGGGCGTGCGAATGAGATCGCCCGGGGGGCCGCCGTCTTGCAGGGACAAGCACGTTCGCGCCCAGCCAGCTGGATCGATCTGCTCTGGGATACTCCGTCGAGGCGGCGGTGTACGGTGTACCGGAGCAAATGAGCAGGCAGAGGTCTTCCCTCCCTCCCTCGCCCTCCGCCGCGCGCTTCTGCAGACGACGACGACGACGATGATTGACGCCCCCTTTGGCGCAGGCCTCGTCGCCGCTCCCGTCAGCCCGCATCTGGCAGAGCAGCGCACCCCCGGTCACACGCGGATCGAGGGCGTTTTCTCGTACCTATTGATTGCATTGGCCTCGTGCTACGGCGGATCAATGAAGCAGCGCTCGAGTTAGTCTGGCCCACCACCTCCCCGGCTCTTCGTCCGCGTTCGCTTCCGGCGCCATGCGACTGATTGATGATATCGCCTGCGTCTCGCACGCCCTGCCAGGACCGGCGACTGGGTCCTTCTCTCCAGTAGTAGGCCCCCATCGATGCATGCGCGCGCACTTGTGAAGCCACACCTCCTCAAACGAGCTGGTTCCAGCTGCTCGGCCTGGGAGCCTCTCAGAGTCCTGTCAACGACGCCCCCAGCCAGCCCAACTGTGGAGCTGGACTGGAATAGTCGTCGTAGTCGGATGCACTCTACTTGATCGAGTCGTCCTTTACTGCACACGGCCCTTGATGCTGCTCTACGTCCACGCCCGCGCACCACGTCCCACCGTCGTGGTTTAGACAGTCTGTCGTGCTGCGCTCGCTTATCTTGATCGTGGTCCGCACACTTACCCGACAGCTGGGACGCGCGATGCCCTTCGTCGTTCACTCTCTCCTCGTGCTCATCCTGGAATGAGTTCTTCTTCTCCGTGGGCTGGCTATGGCCCCGCGGCGCCGGCGCCGGCTCAAGCACCGCCCACGCAGCTGCAACGAAGTGGCTCCGGCGACCGACAGAAGAAGCCACAGTCGCGACAGCTCCTCTCGTGCACCAAGTGTCGAGAACGCAAGGTGAAGGTGCGGTGGAGCCTCGCTCCCACGAACAGATTTCGTTGCTGACCCGGGGTGCGCGGTAGTGCGATCGAACGAAGCCGTGCTCTGCCTGCTGCGCACGAGGCCATCCCAAGGAGTGCGAGTTCGTCGTCGGCGAGGGCAACGACTACAGCCCTATCCAGCAGTCGTACGAGATTCGAAAGCTTCGTGCCGAGAACCAACGGCTGAAGGAGAAACTCCAAGCCGCTCGGCTCACGCAATCGGGCGAGGAGGAAGACGACGACGACTCGTCGGATCGAAAGGTCTCGAAAGGCTCCGCCAGGGCGGCGGCATCCCGACAACGACGATTCCGGTCCGGCGACCGGGTCGACAACCTTTACTTCGGCACTCCCGGGCTCACGAATATCGTGGCAGATGTGCGCTTCATGCTTGACCTCGATCGAATGTTCTCGCGCTGACCCTCACACAGTTCGCCAACTTGCAACTCGGAACGCAGTCGCTCACGCACACCATCCCGCGAGGCAAGGACATCTACACCAACGATGGCCAGCAGTCCATCTATCCCTTCATGAACCTGTGGGGAGGGGCCAGCGGCGCCAAAGACATGGCTCGCGACCTGCTCGCATCGCCCGATGAAGTCTACAGCTGCCTCGACATGTTCGAACGGCGCGCCCAATCTTGCTACTTTCCCCAAACGCCAGACCTGCTGACGAGACGCGAAGTCAGCCGCTTCTTGGAGCGGACAGAGGACAACGCCGAGGCCCACCCGGACATGCTCGCGCTCGTCTTTGCAATGGTCGCAACGGCGATGCAGATGGGCGTGTATGACCGCGATGGCGAGTGGGCCGAAGGGGCCGTGGAAGCGTCCCGGAGGAGAAGCGATGTCTACAGTACGTCTGTCGGGTGGTCGTCTGTGCAATACCAGCTAACCCCGAGACAGTCGCGGCAGCGATGCAGGCCCTCCGCCTGGCCTCCTTCATGAACACGCCCACGCTCCTCGCCATCCAGACGCTCGTGATGATCGGGCCGTACCTGACCAACAGCGGCAGGTTTCTCGATGCATGGACGCTTTTCGGCACGACCGTTCGACTCGCACATTCCATAGGCCTCCATCGAGACCCCAAAGCCCTCGACGTGGCCCCTCCACTCCGAGAGAGCATGATCAGACGAACGCTGTGGTGGTGGATGCTGCACATGGACCAGCAGTACTCGGTGACACTGGGACGGCCGTTGGGCATCTCAGGCATTGGAGACTGCCAGCCGCCGGAGCCTCTTACGACGAACCCGACCATACTGCGACTGAACGAGTTTGTTGATCATTTCACCATTCTCGCGCGACAGATTCTCAGCAGCGATGGAATGATGAACGTGGGGAGGATCGATGAATACACGGACAAACTTCTCGGGCTCTGGGACACGATGCCCGAAGCGTTGCAGTTCAACGAAACATGGTTGCAGCAGGAGACTTCGTTGCCGGACTGGCCGCTCGAAGTCATGTCAGCCAGTGAGTGTGAAACAACGTCTCTGCGGGTTACCGGCTGACTCTTGTTAGTGCTGTACGCCAAGGTTCAATCATTCCTCATTCTCCTGAATCGACAGCGGCTCGAGAGGACTCAAGGCGTACATACAGAGTCGTCGTCGCCGGGCTCGATGCCACCGCCGCCGCGCCCACAGCCCGTCATGACCAGTTCGATGTACGGCGACCAGCCTTTGCACCCCGCACCGCTGCGAGGGAGATCGCTCGTGATCAATTCATCGATTGCGCTCATCAATGCGTTCATGTTCTTCCACTATCGAAGGCCGCAGGTACTCATATGCTGGACGATGGGCCAGCAGTGCTTCAACGCTTGCATGATACTCATTCTGGACGCACTGGAGACGGAAAACGAAAACAACCTGTGGCTCGTGAACCAAGCCTTTGCGGTATTCCACGAACTGGACAAGAAAGGGGTGCACAAGCTGGCAGATTTGGCGGTCGCACGAATTTCCCTCGGTCTTTCTGTCCTACATGAGCGACAAAACCAACGAAAGCAACAACAAGCAGCCGCTCGAGGTGCCTCTGGCTATCACCCCCAGCTCCAGATCGACACCGCCTCCATGACAGACTTCCAGAACGACTCCGTCATGGGCAATACTGGTATGTTCCTCCTCGAAGACACCGGCCTGCAGTCTTTCGACCCGATGGCTTTTGCGCCACTGGGCTGGAACATGGCAGGCAGTGCCAACACCTCGCACACATCCAATCCCACAACGCCGAACATACCCTCACCAATGATACCCGTCAGTCAAGTCACCGCTGCTCCTTTTCCCGTCGTGACAGCGCCCCCATACACCACGGGTGGCATGATGGCAGGCTCCTACATGATGCACGTACCACCTCAAATGAACCAGCAACACAACTATCAATACCATCGACCTAGTTCAGCCAGCAGCGCGGGGCGAGGCCAGTCAGCCTTCACGCCTATCAATACGAACTTCCCTTTACAGCAGCGACCGCCACAGCAGCACACCTCACCGGCCCATCATCCCCACCGCCAGCAGTTATCTCCCGTCGAACAAGCAGTAGTCCAGCAGTCTTTTTCTCAGATCCGCGGTCCTCGCCACAGCAATCATCACAGCAGCGCCCAATCTTCGCACCACAAGAGCAGCAGTCACAAGAGCAGCAGTCACAAGAGCAGCAGTCACAAGACCGGCTCCGGCAGCAACAGCAACAGTGTTCACCAACATCATGGCATCGGCACCGGACCGCGTGGGATTCACCGAAGCGAACGCGGGCCCAAGAGTTCTCAGAGGAGGAAGTAATGACGGCGACGCCAACAGCAATGGGAGGCACAGCGGCGATAGGCAGACACGGAGACTGGATCAATCTGCAGAGCGACATCGGCGCATGTCCGCCCACGAGGCATCACCTGAGTGGATCGGAATGGCAGGATAATGCTGGAAGGCAATGGACGATGCTGTGGCTTTGGTGACGATGAGTCCACACTTTTCCCGCTCAACATTTTGAGTTTCCTATTCGCATTCACCATGCATGATATCGGAGGCATTTTTATTTGAGTCGCGTACGCTCGTGGAGGCATTTGCGCTGATTATGCAGAGGAGACACCATACCGCGAGGTAGTTATTGAAATGGGTAAAAGGACAACCAGTACGATTGCAGGGTGGGATCAGAGGACGGACGATTAGTCATCGAACACGCAGCGCGTAGCAGAAAGTATGTTTTCGTGCAAGCGGGAAGTAGTAGTTGCAGCAGCTATTGGGTAATGGAATCTGACCTACTCCCTCTCGTGAATTTGGTGATAGCAGAAGAATGGACTAGCTCTCACCTTTTGTGCAAGCCACGTTTTTTTTCCCCCGCATCCCACTCATCTCCGTGGCAGTTGGCAGCATGACTGCCAGCGCAACAAACCATCTTTCCAGACCGAGCTCGTGGTGAGACACTCAAGTGCTCACATCTGGCATCCGCGCTCTCCTGTCGAGTATCAAGGACATTCGATCGTCACGCCATCCAAATCACGCGATCTCATCGACTGTTCTAGACTGTGCTTCAGAACAACGTGGCAGTCGAAGCGTGAATGGTGAAATATCCCCTGTATCGCCAGTGACAGCTCATCATGTTGATTCTTCATCACTCTTGCTGTCGTGCCGTTGACGGCTTGGCAGCGTTTGAATTTTGCCGCCTGAGATTTGCCATTGGTGGGCGCTGGGAGAGTGGCATACTGTTTAGCAGGGAAGACCTTGTTTGAGGTGCTGCGGGCTGCGGCTGATGAGGAGGGCGCTATTCTAGTGTCTTGTGGGGATTGCCTGGGAGGGAGGGAAACGGGTAATGTCGATACGAATTAGGTTGGGTCTAGTGAGTAGCTGTGTTGTTCAAACATGCGTGGGGGAGAAGTGGATGGGGTCTCAGGTGGGCTGATGGGATGGCGGTA
This sequence comes from Cercospora zeina, assembly GCA_022702355.1. NCBI lineage: Eukaryota > Fungi > Ascomycota > Dothideomycetes > Mycosphaerellales > Mycosphaerellaceae > Cercospora > Cercospora zeina. Next base: position 2,623,311 of record JAKLWX010000010.1, read on the forward strand.
TACATGATTCTTTAGTGAAGGAAAGGGATCACTTGAGCCCCCAACCTTTCGTTCAGCGAGCAGATTTGGAGCTGGCAGGTGGTCTGTCACGGTGCTCTGCCAGATCTAAGCATAGCAGTCAAACTCGGCTCCGGAAATGCGATTTGGTGACAGCAGGTATAATACGGTAGTCGGTGCACGCATGGTTCGTTTGGGGATTCCGGCTTCTGTATACAATTTACGACTGCTTGGCCGTTAAACGTAGTCTCCTTTCCAGACCGGCGGCTGTCGTGTGGCGATACTTCGCGATGCCCGCAGTATGTTTTTTTCGCAGTATCGTGTGTGTAGTAGCGATGCCCAATTGCACCCGGGAGTAGCTTCCTCCGCAGAACTTGAGAAGGAGGCATATGGAACACAACTGCAGTAACCAGTCTGCTGGGCTTGAACCAGGGAGTGCTTCAGTTCGAGAGGCTAGGTGCCGAACGGGAAGCCAGAGTGGATGAATGTAGCCACAAATCCATAACCAGCAATCAGCAGATGGTCATAATTTCGAGCACAGGACTTTCTTGGTGCCTGTGGATGTCAACTGTCGGCAGCCGTACGACGAGCACGTGAGGTGGCATCATGATGCTGTCGTACATGTATTCAATACGACCGATACGTATCATACATATCAGCTGTCTGGGCTCTCTTCACCAAACGCCCAAGCGCCACTAGTTAACTTAGTTAACTTATTTAGCAGCATCGCGGGGCGAGGCTCGGACCATACCCGTCGCCTTGGCTTTGAGCTTGCACGTGAATGACGACTGCGAGCTAATTGAGAGGTCGTGGTCAGGAGTGAATGAGTGAAATTCGCCTTCCGATATCTGTCGAACACTTATTCGTGGCCGCGGGCACGAGGATGCGCAGCTGTTGTGTCTGTCGTCTGTCGTGGCCAGACCCCTCAGTTGCATGAACCACAGATCACCCGACTACCCTTTTCATCGGCAGCCGATAATACCCTTATCGCCTGGGAGCACGCGACCTCGTGGCATAACTTCGCGTGGACCAGTCAGCTCATGTCCTCACCATGAGCAGAGAAAACCACCAGGATGATGGCCAGCCGGGCCAGCGTGGGAGCGATCTGAGTTTTCTCGATTTCTTGCGCTCTGCTGGCGGAACCGTCCCCAATTCTCACGATCACTCATCGTCGTCGCAGCAGCAGCGACAGCGACAGCGTTTGCCCTTCGAGCAACAGCGACAGAACAGCGGCGATTCGGCGGAGCGAAAGAGACGGCATACAGGATCTGATCCTGAGCGAAGAAACTATCCATACCCCACATACACTGCTGCAAGGCCGTCGGGCGTGCGCGGTGGGGACGGCAGTCCTTCACGCCAGGCTGGTGGCAGCAGAGAAAACGCTATAGATTTGACATCGTCGTCCCCTCCATCCTCGTTGATGGCCCGGCCTGGATACCCCAGAACGTACGAAAGCACCGGAAATTTGAGAAGCAATCGCAGCTATGGACGGTATGGCAGGCGAGAGAGTGATATTGTGCTACCGCGGTGGCAGCCAGACCACGAGGTGTCCAAGTGCCCTGTGTGCGAGACCGAGTTCAGCTTGCTCTACCGACGCCATCACTGCAGGAAGTGTGGACGAGTGGTATGTGCGAGATGCTCGCCGCACCGCATCACGATCCCACGACAGTACATTGTGCAGCCTCCCGACATTGTGAGCCTGTACGCTGACGATCCTGCTTCGCCACCGAGGAATCCCGCACTTGGTGGAGGTGAAGTGGTGCGCGTCTGCAACCCGTGCGTGCCTGATCCGTGGACACCAGAGGCACGCTCACCATCGCTGGCGGCCACACAGTTCGCACACGACAGCACGCATCCGCCGTCTCTGACACAGCCTCCGCAACAGCAACAAGACTCGGCCGCCCGGGGCTCACAAGATCGCTATAGATCGATACCAGTGCCCCCCGGCGGCCGCAATCGAGCGCAGAGTCACCAGCAAACCCACGATCAGCGCCGACAGCATGAGTTCTCGCGATTGTTCTCCAGCTCGGCCGCGCTCGATCGCTACACACGCAATCTGCGCTACACTCCTCACGATGTAAGAGCTTCGTCGACGCAGGAGAGCGGCTCAGAGCCAGGCCAACACTCACACATCGAGGCCATGCATCGCCGCGGACACGGCAGCTATAACAATCGAGACCTCCCCTACACCCGCTCCACGCTTCCCGCCCCGATCCCGCCCCTGGCGCCTCGTCCACCCCCACCACCTCGACGACAGGTCGCCGAAGAGGACGAATGTCCGGTCTGTGGCAACGAAATGCCACCGGGAGAAGCCGTGCGCGAGCGTCACATTAACGAATGCATCGCGGCGCGAATGGCACCCAGCTCCTCCTCTACGCCTCCCGTAGCACCAGCCGCGGCAGCCAACATCGTCCCCAGCACCACCAGCGGCACTACTCCGCCTCAAGCTGAGGGGTCTCGCCCGCGCACCACGAGCTTCCGACCACGCGGGATGGTGAAGAGCATTGCAACCGAGAAAGATTGCGTCGAGGCCAGTGGGGAGGCTCGAGAGTGCCCGATATGCTATGAGGATTTTCAGCCTGGCGATGAATTGGGTCGCATGGAGTGCCTGTGTTTGTTTCACCGGACGTGCATCCGAGGATGGTGGGAGAGGAAGGGAGCAGGAAGTTGCCCCACACCACATTTTGATTGAAGACAGTGAATGATAGATAGCATTGGTAGCAGGATAGCACAGCGGTCACGAATGAATGATGGATGAATTGGATAAGATGGTCTGTCCTTCATGTTGGCCGTACTGCTCCTGCTTGTGTGCGAGCCGACTGCTTCGCGAGCGGCAGTACGCTTCGAATGCAATGGTGTTTCTGAAAATCTCTTTAAATGCGCGCGAAGTAATTCTGAACAAGCATTCACTGTTGCTTACCACCCTGCCAGTTGTCTAGGCGCGACGAAGATCGTCAGGTCCAAAGCTTCTTTGGGCAATGCTGATCAGCTGTTGAGGTCACCCACTCCACCATGATGAAGCACTCCTCCCTCGATGAGTGCCTTGTGAATGAAGTGTATAGCGCGGTGTCGTCAAGATTCGAAGAGCTTCACTCAGCAAGTTCGTCTCCGCGGGTCCCGTCGCTGCACATCCGGTCATTTCCTGGCTGCGGGGCGAACATCGAGGTCCTCCATCGGCCCGGACACCGATGGCTCGTATGTCCGACGACGGACACGCCGGATGTTCTCCTATCGCCCGCCCCTAGAGGCACGCTTCCGCAGGACTACAATTGATGATGATGCGAGCACTCATCATCATTTCAGGCGTGAGGTGAATGCCCTAGATTGCGATGTCGTTCAATGCGGCTACAGCGCACAACAACAGCTAGTGCAGGCTATTGTTGTCCACAGACGATGAGCGACTCCTTCAGCCCGGCAGGAATGTCGGTGCAGCCCGTGCTGGTCGACGGAGACTCCGTGCGCCATGGCATTGGCATCGTGGGAGCCTCTTGCTCGTGGCTGATGCGGCTGCAGTGGAAGCACGAATTCTGCACCAAGGTTGGCTGTAGACAACGCCAGCTCGGCGCATGGCTCCGCTGGGAGGGCGACCGATTGGGCGCTGAGGTCTGCCACTGGGCTCTCCGAACAGCTAGCTGCTCCAAACCTTCGGGCCCCTCGAATGCTGGGATGGTGGAATCAATCGACGCTGCTTTTGTCGACGACACGAGTGCGCAGCAGCGCTCATCGCCCACGCGAGCCAGCGATTCTCAGCTGCATCGTGCTGCGGGATCACGTCCGGTTGCTCTTTCGGGAGGAGCACAAGGGCGAGCTTCACTTGTTTCAGCGTCCGCAGCGCAGAAATGACGTCTCTCTCACCGCTGGAGACGCCTCGCAATCTTCCACCATGCTTCTTCGCCTGTCAGGACAGGTCGGTGGCGGTCTTTCCATCCAAGTTGATCCAACCATCCCAGCTCCGCAGCACGCTGCCATCGGTGCTCCCCGCGCCGAGTCTGGCTGCGCAGCCTGCCGGCATGGGAAACACGTGGTCGACAAGCTGCTGGTGCAGGAGTGACGCTGGTTTGTGGCTTGCGATTAGTATGCTTGGCTGGCTGATGGTCGTTCGTCAGGCTCCATCCAGCCTCCATGTCGCTCGCAGGTCGATGCTCAGCGTCTCGGAGAGCGCCCGCCTGCGTCTAGTCAAACACACACGAACCATCGCGCTTGTTGGTGGTGCCTCTCGCGGCCATGCGCGCAGGGCTGAGATATGCAGCCCTACGCCCGCGGCGGCAGCACCGACCGCTGCGTCCACAGCGGGTCCTGGCTGGCGGGACGAGGGTGAAGTGCTGGAGCAGGTACCATGCTCCCAAATGCGCAGATCGAAAGCTTCGCCGACCGCCTGGCACATGTCCGACAGCTATATGTTGGCAACGCCCCTAGCACAGGCTGCGTGAAGTCCCGCCAGGTACTCCGAATCGCCTCCCACCGGTCCCGGGCAGCAACTCACGCCCATCATCGCCGCACACGCTCCGATGCCGAACCCCCGGTCGTACAAGAACCCCCGGTCTCGATCCGTGTCGAAAAGCCCGCTCACGTCGCCGGCTCTCGAGCGGGATGACCCGTTGAGTCGACAGGTCGCCTTCGTTCCCTTCGAGGCCGGAGCACCTTCGGGCGTCAGCGATGAGACGCGGAGAGCGGTTCGCGTGCAGGCGGCCAAGGCCAGTGCCGCCGCGAGGAAGCAGACGATTGCGCGGAGGCTGGCAGAGAAGAGCGGCCCGCCCATGTCGACCGAGACCAGTCCCGCCTCGTCCACCGACCACAGCGAGCAGAGCCGTCGAGCGTCGTCGACATCGGCAGCCGAAAGTGACCCCCCCAAGAGCATCATCACCTCCCGGAGCCCTTCGCAGTCCCTCGACGTCAGCCCCATCGATCCCGCCACACGACGCTATCCCATCGCCCAGTGGCACCCCGTGATTCCCTCCATCGCGGACTACTTCACCAAATACTTCTTGCCCGATAGCACCCAGCCCCACGACGCCTATGGACGCGACGCGATGCGCACGCAACTCTGGCCGCTGGCCCTCTCCGACACGTGCCTGTTCCACGCCATCATGCTCAATGCCGCGAGCCACGCCGTGGTGACGGGCGCGCTGCATGTGCCGACGTCGCTTCTGGCCCAGCTCAAGCACACGGCCATCGAGGGAATCAACGAAGCCATCGCTCGGCTCGACTTTACTCAGGTGGGCGACGCCATCATCGATGCCATCGCCCTGGTGGGCGCCTGGGAGCTCGTGAGTACCCCCATGTGGCTTGAACGCTTCGGCAGACTCTCGCCTCCAGGGACACTAGCTGACCAGCATGACTTGGCAGCAATACGGCACGGCCGACACCTATGAAACCCACATGGGAGGTTTGGGCGCCATCGTCAACAATCTTCCTGGAGGCGTTGTCGGCGCTCAGACCACACTGCCTCCGGCGACCATCAACGTCATCTACACCGCGGCACACGATCTCGCCGTCTACGCGTCCAAGCGGCCCTACTTCGACATTCCCGGCGCGCCAGCTCTGCCCGCGGCCCCGCTACTGCCCAGCACGCTGCCTGCTGCGTTCGAGAAGCTGAAGACGCAGCACCTCCTGTTGCCCAGCTTCATGCAGCTGATCAGCAGGCTGTCGAACGTGGTGCCGGAAGATCCAGCTGCCAGAGCTCGGCTCGATGAGATCCAGCAGGCGGTGCTGGACTGGGAAGTCGAGAACGTTACCGCAACCACGTACTGCCCGTTGCGAACGGTACTCGAAGACGCCGCCGTCCGCCAGGTCTATCTGCACATGCGTCTCGCTGCTCTCGCGCTGTGTGGCTACACTCGTTTCGCCATGAACACCGACGCGCAAGACTTCCTGCAAAGCCTGTACGCCGAAGCTTTGCATTTACAGTCCGACCTTCTCATCGGAACCTGCTTCGAAGAGCTGATTTTCTGGTGTCTCAGCACAATCAGCGCCACCACGGGTCGGTGCGAGCACAAGCACATGCGGACACTGCAGCGATTAACCGTGGAGTTGGCGCTCACGAACTGGGACGATGCTCGACGCAGTTGGACACAATTCGTCTACCCGGAGTCATTGGATAGCAGGGCATATGCTCTATGGCAAGCAGTGGGCAACAGTACTGTCGCTCGCGACCCAAGCGTCGGCATGGGCGAACCGACACGCTACGCAAAGGGCATCGACCATCCAACCACCCACATCGCTGCTCTCGTTGCTGCAGAAGAAGGTTGAACACGACGCTTCCTCGGAACGCATCGCCAGGAGGACCACCGTTGTATTCACTGCTGGCCTTGAAATGGCTTGGAAGAGACGGAACAGCAGCATTTGCTTGCCGTCGTGCAAATGCAGGCCCTTCGGCGGTGCCAACAGTCCCGACCCCATGGTAAGTTCAGGAGTGCAGACTGGAGGGGAGAGCCTCGACTAACAATCATGTTAGGCGCAGTCGACAAGGCACGGCTCCAGCAACTCACCGGCCGAGCGTCCTATTCGCGCACGCCGTTCTCGTCAGACATCATTTCCAATGCTGTGGCGGACTACAGTAGCTGCACGTTGCACTTTTCCCCCAGGGCAGGCAGGGATGCCCTACACAGGAAAATGTTGCCCGGCGAAGAAAAGCCAAGAATTGCCAACAGGCGTGATCTTCCTACGTAGCTTATGCCAGGATGCGAGGCGCGCATTCCATGTGCCGACGATGAACATCCCGTACCGGAACTCAAGCACCCTGCCGCACATCTTGTACGATTCTCAACCACCAACCTGTGCCCGGGGACTACGAATATTGCCATCCTAGCGGGAGACCATCCGGCGGGCGTCTGTAATCGCTCGCGGCACCAGGGCCGACGTGTGCGGTGACGAGTCTGCAATCATCCAGCCTGCCTAGTCTGACCAACGTGGTCGGCTCAAGCCTGCCTGGACTTGCTTCCTGGTTATGTCTCTTCGTGCCGGACCCGACAGCATGGAACGTGTTCCGTGTCACTTCAATGTGCCCGTGGCCCGAGACCGGCTGTAAACGGAACGGCAGTGGACCAGGAACCTCACTTGTATCCGGTAGAGGCCGAGCAGCGCTGGACGCTGCACGCTAGTGTGGTAGCATCAAAACAAATGAAGCAAAATCAATTACATGTCTAGTAGCTCTGTTGCGCCATGCAACGGGGCAAGTCATGGTGCGAGCCTTCCGCCTGTACTGTCCAAGAAATCGCGCGCACTCCTAATAACGACTGCCACACGTCGGCCCGCCCCACAGACGTGAACGGGTGGATTCGGCTCCGAAATGTACAACTGCAATCACTCCTCCAAAATTCTCATACAATGTCCCACATCCTCTCGCGGAACATGTAAATCATTGATACTATCCCGTCGATCCGGCCACCCAATCGCTATGCCGCACAGAATGTCCTGTTCGTCATCGAGACGAAACTCTTCCCGCAAGACTTCCGGAAAGCCCGTCACGGAAATCTGGAGACAGCTGCCCAGGCCTCGGGCGGTCAGTGCGAGGATCAAGGTGTTGATGTACAGTCCCACGCACAGGGCGTCGACGAGCCCGAGACTCTGGTCTTGCGTGATGACGCCCACGACGGGGGCGTCGAAGAAGGAGAAATTTCGCAGTTGGGCTTCGCGGTGTGCGGACTTTTCTGCGCGTGGAATGTTGTAGCCGCGAGGGCCGTATAAGATTTGGCCGAAGGCGGAGCGGTAGTGGATGAATTTGGGGGGGATGGGCGGGATGTTGGGGCCGTGGGTCGTGGCGTGCGAGCTCAGTGCCGATACGATGCGGTCTCGTGCGGTGTCGGTTGCGAGATGGAGTCGCCAGTTTTGGATGTTGGAGTTGGAGGGGGCGTGTTGCGCGAGAGAGAGGCAGGAGGTTAGGAGAGAGGGAGGGACTGGATTGGATGTGAAGCGGCGGATGGAGTGGCGGGAGAGAACGATGTGGGAGAGCAAGTCGAATGTTTGCTCGCGGGTTTCTTCTTCGTCAATCAGCTTGTCATTGAGCTTGTCCGTCATCTTCTCTGCTGCTTCTTCCGCTCGTTCTCGACAGGTGCTTATATGATGTCGACCTCGCGATGCTGATGCTTTGCATGCTCTGATGAGCAATCCGACCTCGCCAGGGAGAAGCTTGCGCGGGATTGTTTCCCGAGACGTTGACACGCGATAGGAACTGCTCACTATCAAGCTGCAAACTCTACTGAGCTGCTGCACGAAATGCGGTCCGCCATGCTGTTCTAGGCTCGCGGCGAAGGCGACGGCTGTCCGAGCTGACCAAGCACCCTCGCTGTCGCACTGCGTGTGACAAGTCTCGATCTCGATATTCCGTTCAGCCTGGAACCACAGACCCTCCAGCACTCGAATGGTTCGTGAATAGCGAGGCGACTTACAATGAACATTGAAGACTGGATGCAGTGATCAGTGGATGAACCAACATTGGACTTGCCCCGACGACTTCTCAGTCAGCGACATCGGACTGTAGCCTGTACCTCCTATTCTACCCCGCGCCGATGAGTCGGATTCTGATCGAGAATGCAACACAAAGCAGAAGAAATTTCACAATCACAAAACTGTCAGCCTGATCAAAATGAATCTGACCGCATATCTCCGTCGCCTGCAAATTGCATGGCAAAAGAAACGTTGTCCCGTTTCATCGTCCGCACGTACATAGCTCCGTCTAGACTGTGTGACATCACGACATCCATGGGTGGCAGAATGTCGATATGAGTGTGGACTGGGGAGCGGTGGACCGTGGAGCGATGCTCAATCTCATGTGTTGCGATCGTGCGATCCGTGATATGACGATTGTGAGCCTGTCATTGTACTGAGACATTTCGCTACGTGGTAGCACTGGAGAAAAATTGTCAAGAGACTCGTTCCTGGACGTAGCGTACAATTGAAGATGTGTGACTACGATACATAACTTCCACTATCGCTTCTCTTTCCGAGTGTGGAATTGCCCGCTCGTTCGCCACCCTGCATGTCGATATTCTCATCACGACACCGCAACGGCCGAACTACCGCTGCCTTTGTTCGTCTCGTGTTTCGTGAACGTCGTATTGCGCAATCATCGGCAGCAATAGCCACCGTCGATAATGAGATCGGCACCGGTTGTGTAGGTGGAGGCATCCGACATGAAGTACACATAGGCGGCCTTCAGCTCCTTGGCGAGACCATCACGGCCCATTGGAATCATCGAGTGCCACAGCTTCTGAATGTCCTTGGACACGAAGTCGGAGAGACCAGTGTCGATGTAACCAGGCGAGATGGAGTTGACACGGGCAAAGTCGCGCCACTCGTTGGCGAGCGAGCGGGCCATGTGGATGCAGCCCGCCTTGGCGACGTTGTAGGAGGTCTGTTCTTGTGGGAAATTGGCGATGTGGCCAGACATGGAGGAGGTGATGACAAAGGAGCCGGTTCCACGCTCCTTGAAGTGGTGGCCGACGGCCTTGGCGCAGTGGAAGGTACCAGTCAAGTCGACCTGGACGACGTGGTTCCAAGCCTCGACGGTTCCGTCGAGGATGCCGCTGTCGGCGGTGGCACCGGCGTTGGCGACAAAGGCGTCAATCTTGCCAAAGTCGGCAATGACATCCTTGACGAGCTTCTCGACCGACTCGTACTGGTCGATCTGGCACTTGTAGGCCTTGACCTTGACGCCGTACTTCTCCGAAAGCTCTTTCGCGTTCTTCTCACCACCCTCGGGGCGGGAGGCGTATGTGATGGCGAGGTCGGCACCCATCTCGGCAGCGCCGCGAGCAGCTTCAATGCCCATACCCTTGGGGCCGGAGGCGCCGGTGACGACGACGACCTTTCCCTTGAGGGAGAGGAGCTCCAACAGGCTCTCGGCTTCTGGGATCCTCTGAGGCATGGTGGATGGCGTTGAGGGTGTGTGGTTCGTTGGTGTTGGGTCGAGGGGTCAATGGACTGGCGATGTTGGAAAAGTGAGATGGGAGAGAAGCGGTCGACGGCGGGCGCGGGAACGGTTTTAAAGCTGTGCTCGAGGTCAACGCATCTGCGCAGGGCATTGTGAAAAATGCGCCTTCTTGGTACGTAGCCGTGGTTCATTGGTGCACGCTGCCCCTCATCGGCGGTGGTGGGGCAGGGGCAGCAGCTGGGAGGCGTGTTGACAGCAACAGCATGCTGACCAACGAGGCTCGGCAACTATGGGAACGTGCCCCGATCGCGTGTCGTTGGCTGTTTTCTGCTGTTTCGTGCAGTCTGCTGCCATTATCCTCTGGATACCGCTGGCCTTAGTCACGGCTGACGGACACGCTGTACCGCATTCTGTGAGCATGTGTCCAGCGTCAGCGTGCGTTGAACGGTCTGGCCCCAGCGACGCTCATCTCACTCGAGGACGACGCATGGCATGGGCTGGGCTCCGCATTGGCGTCGTTCCGGCTGCTTTTCGGCGGTGACGGCGGCTGCTCCTCCTGCGTCTACGTTGGGATGGCTGGCAACTGGTGCTATCGTCACTCGTTGTTCAGGAACCGTCGACCTACATGGGCTACCTGCCTGCCTACTTGCCGACCGAGCTTGCTGCTGTCCATGGCCTTCTTTGTTGGATCTCGTCCATGGGCCGACGACTTCCACATCTTCACAGCGTAGCATAGCCGTGCCACTACTACACAATCGCCGTGTGCCTCGGCCGTGGTCATACACCGTGTCTCGGACGATATGTCGACCTCCGATATCTTCCTGCGAAGCTGGGAGCTACCCTGAATGCACTTCACCGACTGGTTGCGATCCGGCGTGGCGTCCCGAGGCGGACAGAGCGGTGCGCGGAATCGCGATGTGATCCGCAGCGCGAGGGCCTCTTGCGGCTCTGGATGGGAGAAAATGAGGGAGAAAAAGAGGGAGGAGACGCAGGGGAGCAGGTGCACGCCGACCGAGGCAGCTGTAGCAAGAGACAACGATTGCTTGTTCACGACGTGAAGTGTGCACAGTGTCTGGTCGGAGAGATGCACAGGAGCGGGTCCGGCTGGAGGCGGTATGCTGCTGCTGCTGCTGCTGCTGCTGCACGATTCAGCACGGCTTGGCTATAGCAACTCCAGCTTCACCGCAGTCTTCCATCCTTCAGCGTACTCATACTTCGTGGCATGGACGACTCGGTAATGCCACGAGAACGGCGGTAGTCTCTTGGATAATGTGTCTCTTCCTCGCCCGTCATGCATGCCCTCGTTGCCCGCTTCACGGCTGCCCATGCCTGTCCAGATGCTGCTGATTCCTGAGAAAATCTTCTAGCAGCGCCACCATCTCGTCGAACAAGTTCGCGTCGAGGTCCCCCATCAAGTATCTGTTGGCAAGTCAGCGAGCCTGCCACCCACATCGCTTCTTCTCTGGACATACACAGGCAACAAGGCGAACAGCTCTCCCTCCGACGCAAATCTTCGGTTATCCGGCAGGCTGTTTCGATAGAGCATCCTCTCGAAGATGTCATGCCACCCGTCTCTCTTTATGATCAGCCAGTCTCTGGCACGTTCGAGGAGCTGGACGAATGTGAAAGGCGGTCCTTGACGTACGGCCTCGTCCAAGAGCCAGGCAAGAATTGCTCTGGCTTGTCCGTCGTTGCGGTCAAGAAGCTCGTTGGTCTTGGGGTTCGCGACCAATTCAAACGGACGTGGAGCTGACCCCGGAGAAGAAGCTCGAGCTGGAAATGGAGGTGTCGGCCGTGGCGCAAATGGCCAATTCACGTTGTGGCCTGGTATCGGAGGTGGGAGAAATGGGGGAGCCACATTCGGTGGCACATATGTGAAGACGAGGGGCTGCGGCGCGGTGGCCATTGCAGTGTTCTGTTGTTGTTGTTGTGGTGGTGGTGGTGGTGGTGGTGGTGGTGGTGGTGGTGATGGTCGTGGTCGTGGGGGCGCTGGCTGCGGATATGTGCACTAAGAACAGTCGCGTCTGATCAGTACACTTCTCGAGAAGGCTGTTCTGATCGGCTGAAGCTCGTTATCAACCCGATGACCACAGTCTTGCCTGATCATCGGGAGACAAAGGAAACCTGTGTCGGTGACTTCACTTACTTGCAAGCCACGTGCTGTACATCGCCAGCAGGCTGGCGACCCGGCGATGCACATTTGCCCTACTGCCGCGCAGTTCTGGCAGCTTCGAGTAGCCATTTTTGAGGCGCGTGGAGCTGGATTCGCTTTGTGTGTCTTCCGAGTGAAAGAGAGGCAGTTGATGGAGTGAGAAGAAGCCAGTTGCAGCCATTGTTTGCTGGCTCGGCGGAGCTGGCCCTCGCCCGGTGGGTGACCGAAGCAGCGAAAACGCAAGCGCTGACTCAGAGTTGATTTGCTTCAGCAAGCAGCACGACAGCGATTTGGAAAACTCGGAGGTGCAATTAGGGGATCGTGAGAGCCAACAGCAAGAGGTTCGTTCAAGGAGAGCCGTATGCCGCATAAGCCATATTTCGGGCAGACTCGAATGAACAACCCGATTACGGTAAACAGAGATCGAGTTCACTCAGAACAGATGGGCGAACGATGAGCACGGTCATTCAAGCAATGGTCAGAAGAAATCGGTTGGAGATAGTTTGAAATAGTGCAGTATCTAGTCCTATCGAATGCTGTACCCGGCGAATGCCTGTTCGACAAATATTTCCACCAGGTGACACGATACCTGCTTGCTCTGGCGGCTGGCCTTCCGGTCGAGGCAGCTATGACGCTGGTCAGGGGATATCAGAGTATGGCCACTCATACAACAATGCTCACTGAAATATGTGCGGCCATATCTCGCTGTAAGCCTCCTTGTTTTACTTGTATCCTTCTTCGACGCAGATACCGAGCCAGAGATCGTCACTCTCTTCCTCTCTGCTCGTGTGTTCGCCGTCTGTACGAGATCGGTCTCGATCTGCCGACAATGTGCGTACTTGGCGTGCTCCGCTGCCCTCATATGGGGAGCTGCATCTGTCGAAGAGGTTCGTACGACTTGATCGGGCGTGCGCTTTGGAGTCTCGAGGGCAGGGCGTTCGTTCCCCAGCCTGGATGGGGCTGTAAGCAACGTGCCAATGGCCGCGTTTGGTTGTCGTGTGCGTTGGCCTTGCGTGGATTAGCCCGAGTCTCGCCTGGAGCATCTGCCACTGATTGCTTCGTGATTCATCTGACGGGGCCGCTTCTTGGTCCAATTGTCCGTGTCTCCTTGAGCTTCCGCCTTTTCACGGAATGAAGCATGGAGGTTTGTGGATGTGGTGATCGTTTCGACGTTCCAAGAGCTCAGGGGAAGAGAAGCACGACTGGGCTCTCTCGAGCGAGGCTTCTGGAATTCAGCTTCTGCCTTCACTGGTCTTCAATGCCTAGCGGTCTGCGAAGTTGCTGGAATTAGTCGCGTCCACATAGAATCCAAGGGAGACCTCTTTGTGCGGGTGGTGGTCCCGTGTAGTGCCGTAGAGGGCTTGGTCACCGCGCAATGAATCTGCTTCGAAGGTGAACAAGATCGAGCGCTCGCGCGAAGCTACCAACCTGTGTGCCTCGCTATGTAGACAATCAGAGCTGAAATCTTCACCAGACGGCGTTATGCAGCTAAGCACGTCACTTTCGTCACCCACGCGCACTTTGCTGGACTCACAATAAGGGTCCCTTGCTGGTGCGTCGATCAGATTTGTTCGCGTTCTCTTCGATCTTCCTCCTCCAGCACATCATCACAAGACCTGTAAGCCTTCCCAATTGTTTTGCAGAGACGCCTGGGAACTAGTCAACCGATACCATCGCCACCAACAACCCGGGCCCCTCTGAGCGATTGCTGACTTCTCTGCCGTGACAGACCTCACAAATCACCAGCTTCCCTCCTGTAAGTCGATGTGATCCCTGGCCAGCGCGCAAGACGTGTTGCCCTTCACGCCACCTTCCGAGTCGAGGCTGACGATGGCGATTTCGCAGTGCACAAACCGCCAACGTAAGTCGATCGAACTTCTTCCCATCGATCCAGAGCAGAACGCCCATCCGCATCGAATCACTTCACTGGACTCACGTACATACAAGGGCGATGTGATGCTATCGCGCACGATCTTGAACAAAACACTTGGGGCTCTCTGGCCACAGACATGCCGTCCCAGCCTTGCGATATCTGCAAACGGACACTATTGAAGACTGTCTTCCAAATGAGCGACCCAGTAGATGTCCCTCGAGACTCGGTTGCGACACGACTCGGCTGTCTAGACTAGTCGACATCCACGTGGGTTTGGACTGTGGAATTCCGTTCGAAGCTGCAAAGAGTAACCGTAGCAGCGTTCATCGCTAACAGATGCAATGTGCAGATGTGCCACAACATCATACTCCTCGAATGCGATTCAAAGGGCGATACCATCATCAAGACCTACTAGTAAGACATACATTCACACTCCAAAGCATGTGCCTAACAAACACTGAATTGATTCACTCAAGTCCCACGGAGAGTCCCCTGTGCGCCGAAGCACAAGCAGCCGGTGGCACCAGCCACTGCAACACGAGGATTGCGGAGGCATGTGACCTTCTGGCAGCACGAGGAAGCATAAAACTTGGCTAAATCTTGCTGCAGAAACAACCGGTCCCAGGCCACGAGGCCTGCGAGTCCTGCAACGAGGAGTGGCGGCGCACCCAGTACGAGTTGTGCAGTGACTCGTTGGCCCCGATTGGATGAGGTAGGTTCCGCTATGGTAGACGAAGATACCATCACCACGGTGAGTTTCTCTGCTTTTGCGAGCTCCAATCATGCCACCAGGCGACTGACAACAACGTGATAGACTATTGAACTTGTAGCAGAGCGCCTTCGGGCCTGAAATGAGACTTTACATGTGCTGTTGCTGCACGCTTTGATTTCGTCATCCCTTCCATGTACATGTCTCGATCGCACATTACGCGGAGTCCGGAAGTGGAGTCCAAGTGCCGAGAAGGTTAGGTGGGGGCAAAGAGATAGTGATTGAGACTCAGCCGAGCATAATGCCTCTCTGGCTTGGAAAACGGTGTGCCCGGCAACAAGCATATAGCCTCGGCTGATCGAGGAACTCAACGAAAAGCGAAGTCCTATGGGTTGCGGCAAGAAGTGAGGTATTGAATCGAGGTGCATGTCGGCTTCTCGCTGCAATTGAAAGGCACTCGACTTCTTCACAAGACTCTTGCCCGCGCTGAAGTCGATGGCTCCGCCAGGGTGAAACATATATTTCCAACAGATCTTGCGTTCGGGGCTATGCTGCTACTGGAGCAGGCTAAGGTTGAAGTGTGCCCGTAGGCCGTCGTCCGGAGGATGCGCAGGGGTAATGTTCTTGTATCGAGTCTCGACTGCACGTTCTCGTAAACAGCACCCGAGCGTAAGTGGTCAGTCTGAGAGACTGATCTGTCGACCAGCGCAGGAGCGCAAATGCTCGTGCAAAGTGATGGCAGCGCGTGAAGTGAAGTCAGGAGACGGGATCAGAAGGAGAGTCGTGCAGTGCAACGTGGGTAGTGCCAGGACTCGGCCCGCCGCCTCGTCCGCGCCCGGCAGCCCCTATGCGACCTCGGAATGACGCCATCTCACTCGAGCGCGCGATTCGGCAGGTCGTGCAATATGACGATCTCTATCAATCTCTGCACTTCACTTCCGGCACGACGGTCCCAGTGAAACCGGGTTACAAAGCCGGATCCCGGCCAACGTCTTCACCGACTCGGATCTGTAATAAACCGTACGCCATGGCCCCTTTCACCGCGGCGCTGATCGTGGTGGACATGCAGGAGGACTTTTGCGAGCCCGACGGCGCTCTCGCGGTCAAAGACGGTCGAGCAGTGGCGCCGGTTATCAACCATCTGTTGGACTGGCCGGGTTTCGCAGTCAAAGTCGGCACGCGAGACCATCACCCGCCGGAGCACGTCTCGTTTGCCTCCAACCATGCCGGCGCTCAGGCCTTCACCTCGTCCCACACCATCATCAGTCCGGAGAACTCTGCCGAGTCGCAGACGACGTCAGTCCGCCGCCAATGACTCCCGCCGCCGCCCGTTGCAATGCACTAATAACGTTAGCAGGCTTCTCTGGCCGGACCATTGCGTGCAGGGCTCGCCGGGCGCTCAGCTCATTCCCGAGCTGCACGGTCAGAAGCTCTCGCATGTCATCCGCAAAGGCGAAGACGGCCGGGTAGAGTCCTACTCCGGCTTTGGGCCCCCTTTCCGGCGGCCGCGCGTGGGCATGAGCACGCTCGACGCCACGCTGAAGAACGCAGGCTGCACGCACGTGTTCGTCGTGGGTCTGGCCTATGACTTCTGCGTCAAGGCGACCGCCATCGATGCCGTCGAGCACGGCTACGACGCCTTTGTCGTCGAGGACGCCACGAAGGCCGTGATGCACGACGCGGAGAGCGTGGCCAAGACTCGTGCGGAATTGCGAGAAGCGGGTGTGCATGTCATCTCGCTCGATGCGGAGATCCTGCGCCATGTCAGCGGCGCATAGACTACATGTAATATGTAACTCACCTCACCGCACGCGCCGCCACATGAGTTTGCAGAGTCGATCATCACAGCGACGACACGTTGCTCTGCTGGCTGCTGCTGCTGCTGCTGCTGCTGCTGCAGGAGAGCGGGTCTGTGGCAGTGAGTCAGCAGGCCTGCGGTTATGTCATGGCATTGTGTCCCAGCGAAAACGTCCTTGACGTACTGTATACCGAAATTGCTGGGTGCCTCTCACGGGCCTGACGTTCGCCGCGCTGCGACTCCACGTCTCAAGCACCCTGCCCGAATGCTCTTCACGACGCACGCAGACCCATCTGCCGCGTCTCTGTCACTCATCATTGCCGACAGCTGGGGAGGCTGAAGACACCAGACTCTGCACCGGATAGCATCGACGGATCGGCCATGTGCATTGCAGCCTTCAGTCTGCCGATAACCTGGCCATTATGATGGTACGCCTCTTCGCTCACTTGGTGATGCGACTCCAAAGGTTGCGGTGATCTGGGCTCACCCTATGCACAAGGCCAGATGCGGCACCGAGCGCGCCCAATCATTTCCCTGCCGCCCAAGTCATGGCGATCATATATGCATTGTCGACGAGCACTTGACAGTTTCATCACACTTGACAGTTTCATCACACGAATTCCACGAAGCATGACTGGCCCCGACATACCACATCCGGTAATAACCACATACTCGTACTTCGCCAAGCCACATATGCTGATCGGAAGCAAGGCGCAACTGACTAGCGATACCACAGCCAGGCCGGGTCCTCTGAGAGGAGTGCTTCCATGCAGGAAAGATACGGCCAGAAAGAAAACATATATTAACAGCCATCATGCCCTCAGAATCATCCATCATCACTCAGCCATCATCACTCAGCAGCACCAGCACTCCACAGCCTACCACAGCAATTCCCATCACTCAACCTCCACGGTTCAACAACTTCAACTTCACCAACACCAAAATGCAGTTCACTCTCCTCGCCTTCGCTGCTGCCGCAGTTGCCTCTCCAATGGCCTTCGATGGCGCCGGTCTTGAAGCCCGCACCGGAGGTGGTGGTGGCTCCGTCTGCCCCAGCGGATATTTCCCTCAATGCTGCGCCACCAACGTCCTCGGCCTCGCCGGATTGGCCTGCCGCAACGGTAAGACTTCGAATCAACTTAGCAGCTGGAATGAGTGCCCATCGCTGACGCTGTATCCAGTTCCAAACATGCCTACCTCCAACCAGGACTTCTCCTGGCAGTGCTCTCAGACGGGCAGCACCGCCAACTGCTGCCTCATCCCAGCTGTAAGCCAATCCACGCTTGTCTCTACCCTGTTCAGAAGCTAATACGATCCCAGGCCGGCCAAGGTGTCGTCTGCAACCAGTTGTAAGCGGCGACGACAAAATCGAAACGGGACCCTACATGTACACGTAGCGGCTATTAGGCCCATTGGAGGAGATTGCAG